>JAZGQO010000002.1:41082500-46082500 GCA_036850965.1 Patella caerulea | reverse complement strand
CAATACTTTTGTTCTCTTTCAGTGCTTATCCAGTTTTTTTGTGGGTTTTTTTTTACATAATCTAATCATACATTTTATAATGTTTCTTTTCAGTACTTAACCCGTTTTACAATCCTCCATTTTCAGTTTATATCGATATATCAGGATATCTTTCATGATTATACATTTTATATATTTTTTTATTTTTTATTTTTTCTTAATTTCAAAATATTATTTCTTTGCACATGCATCAACGACCACTCTTGTTTACTCATACATACACACTTCTCTATATTATTGTTTCTCTATAGCTCAGGTTAATTGGTTTTCCATTAATAGTGTTAATACAATGATCTTTTTATAAATAATAGCTTTCGCCTCCTTTTAATCCCCGTATGAGTTTTCTGTTGTGTAGGATTAGTCCTTAATGGCCCCCCAATCAAAGGTGTTAAACTTTAATTGTATTTGATTTTATCTTTGTTGCATATTCTGTATATATTTGCCTACACTATTCACAAATTTGTATCATTGCTTGATAAAGACGAGAGCATCCTCGTCGAAACGTCGCTTAGTATCAAATTCAGTAATTGTGTATCCATAAAATTGTACCTTGTGGAAACAAAGCTATTGATCTTATTGCCCCAGGTGGTTATGAGCCTGTTGTCAAAACCACAAGAGCTACCCTCTTGTTAAAAGTACAACTCAAATGTGAGTCTACTGAGGTGCTTTTTATTCTTGGCAATTATGAACACTACTTGTCGTCTTTGAATATTAAATAACCCGGTTAAAACAGATGCTCATATCTTTTAAAATAAAGTCTCATACCTTACTAATTATCATTAAATATAAACAAAAAATTTATTTATTATAGAACCACCTGCCTATCTATACTGATCAAAAATAATAATACACATCTCACCCATATCTTTCTGAGCAGCATCCACAACTTTACCAAAAAATAATGGTGCTACCATCTGAGATCCACTAGAACCTAACATAGCTAAACATGCCAGACTTATCATAGGAAATTCCTGCAAGTAAAGAAAAGTGATCTATCAAGACAAGTAGGTAGAATAAATCGTGTAGAAGTTATCTAATAATCATTCACATTATCTCATTCTCTTTACAAGGTTGTTTCATCACCTTTTAGTTTGGTCTCAAGAAAGTTTTAAGCACCATACAAGCCATAATCTATTTAGTAGATCAAGTCTTAAATATGGCTGCCAGTCAAATTGTCCACAAGCAAAGTCGTCCACAGTGAAGTCGTACACACCCGTTGGTGGAGTCGTCCACAAGGCATTGGTGATGTCGTCCACAACTATTGGTGATGTCGTCCACAACTAAGAATAAGACTCGTACACAATTTACTCGTACTCAAATCGAACCACCTATGTTTATATAATAAAGTTAATCGTATTGTTGGATTATTGAATGATCTTTCTTTTCATGTTAGATTGGCATTATAATTTTAGTTTGTTTTGTTAGTTTATTGTTTGTTAATTGGCGTTATGATTTTAGCATTTTTGATTATTTGATTAGTATTAACAATGTTTTTGTAATAAAGTAATATTCGCTTTTAATCCACGTTATGATTGTAACACTTTTGATTAGTATTAACAATGTTTTTGTAATGATGATTGTAACATTTTTGATTAGTATTAACAATGTTTTTGTAATGATATATACTTGTATTGTTTGTCTGAAGTTTAAACACGCTGCCCATTGAAGATTTGTTAAATTTGTTTATGAATATGTTATTTATTGAATTTGTTAAATTTGTTTATGAATATGTTATTTATTGAATAAAATGATTTAGTTTGTTGTTTATTTGCCGGGAGAAAGGGTATATTAATGCTTATTTATTGAATTTGTTAAATTGTTTATGAATATGTTATTTATTTGTTAAATTGTTTATGAATATGTTATTTATTGAATAAAAAGATTTACTTTGTTGTTTATTTGCCGGGAGAAAGGGTGACCACGCAGAAAAACTATACTAATTAAAAATAAATTGTACTAAGTCGTGTGGACAACTCCACCAACGAGTTACTATATCCAGAAATTATACTAAGTCGTGTGGACGACTCCACCAACAAGTGTGGACGACTCCACTAACGAGTGTGGACGACTCCACCAACGGGTGTGGACGACTTAACCAGGTTTTTCGTGTGGACGACTTTGCTTGTGGACGACGTGACTGGCATTCTTAAATATACCGTATTAAACAAAATATACTCTAAAAAAATTCAACCAGCTGAACCAATTGAAAGCACTAGCATTTAAACATATAAAAACTTACAGGCTTGGCCAATGAAGCTAATCTTTTTAAACTTGGCTTTTTTTTCACTGGTTTGCCATCTGAATCTATTTCTTGTCCGTCATCATTGAGACGATGTAAAACCCGTAAAATCTTTAACTTTCTCATAGCGATAAAACTATACAGTGAAAATATAAATTCTAAAATGCTAAAACACACCGCACTTATAACCAATGCATTATATGTCGCATGCATTATTAAATAGTCTGTCTGATTCAGGTATGCATTTAAAACTAAACCACCTTTTGTCATTGAATACACCATAAATATTGTTGACAGCAAAATAATTAAGATATGAAGAATTTTCGATTTTGATTGTAAATTTCTGTCATATGGATTTTCGGTTTGTTTAAAGGAAATTTTTTCTAGCCACGAATACAGAACTATAAAGAAAATGACTTTCAAGCTGCTAATAATGGCCAAGTCAAACACAGAAGCTAACAGGTGGAAATGAACGATGTTGTCTACAAAATATTTGGAGTGACCACCTGAAAACAGAAAAAAGGAATTAGAATTATATTTACTGAAATGTCTAAAGTGCTGGTGTCTTGCCTTTGTTAGGAACTATGTACTTAAAGAAATAATGCATGTGATATAAAGATTTCCTTAATTATGAATGTACATGGAAATAATGATGAATTTATCTTTCATCTTCACAATTAAATTATGGCTAGGAATTCGATTTAATTATTAGATTCCCATAATGATGGCACTGGCAGTATTTTGTAAAACTTTCCTAATCACAATCAAGGAAGTACAAAGGTTAGAAGATTACTTTAATTCTTAATGATCCATTTTCTTAGATTATGACAATCAATGTTCAACAAATGACTGATCAAGAGAATTAACTATAGTGATTTGATTCAAATGTCTAAAATTTAGAACATAACAACAATTTACTATAAATTAAAATAACTTACAGGAAAATCACTTTAAAAAGGTTTAGAGTTACAGGCTCATAAAAATGTAGATTTATAATACAGATATTTGTTATTGAACTATATTGTGTGTTTCCTAGTTTCTCTTGGTCAAAAGGAGATGCATGGTACCTGTTACTAGCATTGTATCTTGAGTTTGATATTTTATTTTGATCAAAAATTGAATGATAGTATTTGAAGGTTTAATTCTTGTGAAATAAATGCTCAGTGGAACACTAAATCAGTTTTATATCAATGCATAAAGTTTTCGTTAAAGATGAAAGCATTATTCCATTTAAAATCCAGTCATGTTAAGATTGATATTTCCTTACCTGTCAACCATAAAACAATAGAAATAACTCCATCTATAAAGATAATAGTCTTTAATATATTAGCATAACGTAAGGATGGTAAACTGTAATAGTGTGGTCCTTTTATTTCTGTTTCTACAGACTCTTCACCTTGGATATCACCATTTTCTAAATTAACATTTCTTTTACCATGCAGCAGTCCATCTTCATCTTGTGATGCCATTTTTGTTCAATAACAATGCCAATGTATTTTGTCCTGTAAGAATAATTGTAGATGTGGTTCATAAAAATATAATGCCTTTAAAAATAAGACAGTTTCTTTGATAAACATTTCAAATACAATTTATAGTGAAATTCCAATAGGTATATAGCCAGACTATCTTAAATCACCGGATAAACTTTATATAAGACTGGCAATATAAACATCCACACTTTGACTTGAATTTGAGATTGGTGCATGCAAACATTAATTCTACACCATTATATTTTCACAACTTTTTGTTGAACTACTAAACTAGCAAGAATGATCTATCATATTCTGTTAAGTCAAATTCTATGTTTGGATTTTTATTATTAAGGTAATAATGTAATATATTGTGATCATTACATCGGCTAATACAGAACAAGAACCAGTTCACAAATTTAACATATAACAACAATGAAATTAGTATTGTCAGCTGAATGCAAAAAGAGACATGTACACCACTAATGAAATGACAATTACTTTAACAATAACAAGATAGATAGAAGATAAAGGCCCAGTGCCCCAGTATAATACAGACTAATTGAAATTCACTGACTAAAAGGATTATGGCAGTCCTAGTATTTTTGGTAGCGCTGCAGTGCTTTTATTTGGCTTAATACACTGGTTGGAATGGCAATGCTCCCAGTATTGTTCAATATCCTGAAATAAATTCTTTCATAATTCATTAAGATCATGAAATAGCACACACCATCAACAGGTCAAAATATAGGACATCAATGTTACTGTATTCAGTTCACCATTTAGGCCCCTACTCAGACGATTCAGAAAAGACAATTGGTGTGAAAATTCTGTAACAACATGACGATGTTAATATATTTTACCTTTTCATTCAGTCTACTTATTTTTTTTTATTCTTTTCCCAAGCCTAACTACTTTCATTTCTTCATTATTAAATAATAACAACCACCGGCTTTCAAAATTTCGATTAACACTTGACAATCAAGACTTCGTGTCAAAGTACCGAGGAGATAACTCTCAACACACAGTTCAACATGGCGGCCGGCGACGGGTGTATTCACAGTAATATGATGTTATTATTAGCCCGTTCGCTTGGTTCTTTGAAACCAACTCCATGGGCAAAGGTATTTCAAAACTAAAATAATCTTAGAATCACTAGATTTGTTAATGTTGAGTGCATGGTGCGGATCTACTGATAAATTGGCTATAGTTTTTCGTTTGTTGACTATAAATGTACTAATACTAATGTAATGTATCACATCTATCTATCAAATCTAACAAGCAAGTATTCACTATTATTATTATACTACTAATACTAGTTATTAAATATTCTGTCTATATACTATAGTGACAGTCTATACTACCATCAATTTTGATTTTCGTGTTTCACGGTTCGCAATCAATTAATCACACGACAATGTAAGTCGCAAGTCATTTAAATACCGCATTTTATTAATTCCTATTCCGTCTTCCATTTTAAATCATCAGCCCAGGATGGGTGCAAAAGAGTAGGACGATAAACCCCATTCATTTCATTTCACTTCATTAATTTCTACAAACTTGCTGGCTACGCAAGCTTTGTACTTTTGTAATCAGGCATAGTTAGCAGACTAGACTCAATTATATTGTTCTTCTTATTCTTAGTGTTTAACGTCTGCTTCCACAGAGGTAGTACATTGAACTGATCGTTATGCGTTGGTGTCATTACACTGGTCCTGTATTTTCAGGAACAGTCCTATTTCATCGTTGTCGGAAATAAAACTTCTTCCCAGTCAGCTTTACTGGGAACCTTTTTACTGCTACACAGTCACATGTCAGTCCCTCTGAACGGCTGAACAATGTAACTGAACATCTTAGTGACTAGTGAGAAAATAAGACCTTTCTTACCTCGCTAGAACCAGAATGAGTGACACCACACACTGTTAAAAATACATCCCCATCTTCTTTCTGACATGACCGGCTTCATTGAAATCTAAATATAAGATTACGCACCAAATTTACGAACTCGGGCCATATAAGCTGAAACGATATTTAGGTAAGCGTGGGGGAAAAAAAATTGAAATCTTTGAAAAGTCGAGAATTTTCAGCCGTTTATTGCTTTGCCTAGCCCAATTACAATAAAGGTACTGGGCCAAGATTTAACAAGGTAAATCCTCAACCTTTTTATGCATACAAAAAAATAGATTTGTGAAAGATCCACAGCAAGAATACCATCAACCAGGGTATCAATTAAGAAACAGTAAGGAACACCAGCTCATTTGGAATGTACCCACCAAGTGTATGACGTAACATTTCAGTGACAGCTGAAAAATAAATAGATAGAACTCAATGACCATTGAATACTGCTCGGGTTATTCAATGGTTCAAGAGAGTGTATCCCTGCACAAGTCTCCCACGAGTAATAGCGAATGGAATGTGGCAGGGGTACATTTGAGTGAACCTTGAATAACCCGAGCGGTATTCATTTGTCATTGAGGTCTGTTTTTATTCTATAGCTACATGCAAATCTCAAAATACACTGTACAATTCAGATTATCAAAAAATCATCACCAATAATGTTGAAATTCATCATAGGTTCCGCCATATTTTCTTTCCTTTTTACAAAAATTGTCGTTGCAAGTGGTGACGTCATTACAGTTTGACATAATTATGAAAGTGATATAAATGGTTGTGTATAAATTCATTTTGAAATCTTGTTTTGTTTGATGTTTTTTAGGTTCAGAAACTGATTAATTACTTTCCAAATGAGAATAGTGATGGCAGTCTACAGCTGACTTCACGAGGACAAGATGCAGTTATTGCACTAGGAGTTTACTTTTTAGAGTCTGGACTACAGGTACACATATACTAATTACCAATACCATGTTCTTGTGAATTGTATTAAGACTTTAAAGAACAGTTCATTTAAAATAAACTAATGCATTTTTCACTATTCTGGACTACAGATACACATACTACATGTATGTTTTCGTGAATTGTCATTTAAAATAGACCAATGCATTTTTTCACTCTATGTTAAAATAGCATTATGCAAGAGCAAAATCTGCTTATTACAGGTCTTTCTTTAGGCCTGAAATGTTATTTAAATAATCAATTAGGCATTAATTAACATATCCAGACCATAATAAACTCTTGATGGCAAGGCTAGCCTTCGATGTTGGCGGATTAGATTCATATATGCCGTTTAATGGCCGTTGATAAATAAATCAATCAAGTGGATAATCGAGACCATGCTCTTTATATTAATGATGACCGAGGCTATGTGAATATTTCAAACGCTTTTTTCTCGTCTAATAGTGGATCAATTTGACTGAAATTTTCAGCAAATTACCTTTACACTATATAGTTTTTATACGCCTACATTTTCATGTGGACGTATATTGTCATCGTCCCTGTCCGTCCGTCCGTCGGTCCGTCTGTCCACAATTGTTTGTGAACAGTCTACAGGTCACAATTTTTATCTGATTACGATGAAACTTAAAATATAGGTTTATCACCCTAAGATCTCGGTTCCTTTCGATATTGGCATGTATTGGACTGTAACTTCATGGGTTATGGCCCCTGATTGTACGAAAAATCACGTTTTTTTAGCTTGTGAGCAGTGTAGAGGTCACAATTTTGAACCGATTTGGATGAAACTTGAAATGCATGTTTATAACCCAAAGATCTTGGTTCCTTTCGATATTTGTGCCCATCGGATTGTAACTTCCTGAATTATGGCCCCTGATTGTTCGAAAAATTGCCCTTTTTAGCTTGTGGTCCCTCTGGAGGTCAAAATTGTTATCGGATTTAAAAAAACGTTTGATTATATCACCGTTACATGTTAATGAAGCGAGAGTTTGAATTTCGTGAAAATCGGACTAGAATTGACGGACAAAATGGCCGCCGTTTTTACATGAATAGTGTGAAAATATGTTATATCAAGGTTGTGGACCCTATAAAGGTCACAATTTTGAATTGATTTTGATGAAACTTGACATGTATGTTTATAACCCTAAGATCTTGGTTCCTTTCGATATTTGCGCCCATCGGGTCATTACTGCCTGAATTATGTCCCATGATTGTTCGAAAAATCCGCCTTTTTAGTTTGTGGTCCCTCTGGAGGTTACAATTATTATCTGATTTAAAAAAAAAAACGGTTGATTATAAAAAACCAAACAAATTCTAATGATTTTCTGATAATTCCTTAATATGTGACAACTCTTGTTGACTGCCCGGACGATTTGGCTGCTGTGTGGGCGTATGTTTCGTTGCCTGGCAACCTATTTTTAACTATTATAGTTAAAACTGTCATCTCTTTATCTTATCTCCCATAATGTAACTTTAATTGTTAATGTATTTAGAAAATACTTGTACTTCAGGATATAATATTTATCCATTTATTTAATACTACACTTGCATTGAAATTTAACTTTTTTTCCTTTTTTAGTATCCTTTTTTCCTTTTTTAGTATAAAGATAAAATTTTACCGAAGTTATTAGGAATTCTTCGTGGATTGTCTAAAGCTAGATATGTTGAAGGTCCAAAGGGGCTTAACAAATATAGTAAGTATATCTGTTTATTATTGGAAATCCTTGAAGATTCATCCTTTTAATTCATTATACATACAATTACATATTCTTTGTGATTTACAAGAAATAGAGTAAATATTTCAAATTCAATGATTATGAAATTTTTGCTACCTTAGGTTAGATATATTAATAATGTTTTAATAACTTACACTCAAAGTTTTATAAACCTAATTGAATAGTCTATATATACTGATTGTATCTATTTGTATTATTATTTTGAATGTATTTATTTATATTTGTAGAATTACCAATGACAGAATGTTTTAGTTTTTGTTTGAATACAATTTTATGTGATGTTGCTTTTCGAGACAGTGATTCAAGAGATGAGGTATAGTATAAATAGATTCAGTATGATTGTAGAGAACATCTGTTTCAGTCAAACTGATTGAATATCAGATTAATATGAGATAAATTACAATATGAACTGTAATTAAAGTTTTAGTCATGGACTGTTGGTTTGTCATTATTCAGATATTTCTCTGAATAAAGAAATGTATTTCATCAAAAGAAGTATTGATTAATTAGTTAATGCACATCAATGAACAGAACAGTGTTGATTTTATTACAACAGCATTATGGTATAAGATGCTGTAATGACAAAAGTTATCGCACATTATGAAATCTAAATGCCTTAGTGAAATTTACACGTGTTATCCAACTAATCGGCATTAAGAAAACTTTTGTTTTTTAACTATTTTTCTATTGTTTATCTCCCACGAAGATAGAGAAGCCTATAGATTTTCATCCATATTGATACAATTATTGGTTGTAATATCCTATTGAGAGACAGAATCCCATTGATTTTCAATTATAACTTCCAGGGTTATTTCACCACAATTATTATGAAATTGTGTTAGCACATTTAAAGACTTCCATTATCATTTGATATTTCTAAAATTTATGCTATTTGGATAGGTTATAAGAGCTTTATATGGCTTAGCTACAGTTGGGCACATATTTTGATTTCTAGAAACGTTTAGTGTTAGTATAATGTACGATAATGTCATAAAATTACCATTTATTGCCTAAAATAGTTTTATTGGCTATGTTGTTTGTAGATTATTGCAGCACAGCTTGACTTGATGGAAGTTTTAACAAAGCTATGTGAAGGTTCTTATGATATACCTAAAGGTATGTAATATGATTATAACTTATCCTATTCTCTCATATTCACAGCCAGAAATGAAATGGGGTCAAACATCCTAATTTTCTGCATGGACTGGGTTAAAGACAATGTTGTGTGCCATGAGGGAAAGGATACATTACCGGAACGTTGTACTCGTATTAGACATTTCAACTGTGAAGGGTACTATTGTTCACAGGAGCTCAGTTTTGTTGAATTTTCCAGTTAAACTAAAACAGTGTTGAATTGTTTCGTGTTTTCAAACATTTATGTGATCTCATAATAGGTTTTGTATACTTAGTCTGTCAAAAATAATATGTTAAGCCTTGTACCGATTGACAGATGTTTCTGCCAATTTCTACTGGTATATGAATTAAATTTCATCTCTGTTTTATTGTTCATCTTAAGAATTATTGAAATATTTTAATTTTTTATACGTCCACATTCATAATGTGAACGTATTATGCCGTCGCCCCTGTCTGTGTGTATGTGTGTGTCTGTGGTTCGCCTACAGGGCGCAATTCTTCATGGATTTTCTTCAAACTTGGTATACTTATTCCTTATACCCCAAGGAAGATCCCTATTGTTTTTGGGGCACGCCCATTTCTAGTATTTGTTTGTTTGTCGTCTACAGGCCACATTTCTTAACTTATAATCTTGAAAGTTTGCATACATATTCTTTGTACCCTAAGGAACATCCCTATCGTTTGGCGTGTATGCCCCACCCCCAGGGGCAGAGCCAAGCCCATTTTTTTTTTTGTGTGTCTTTGTGTCGCCTACAGGGCGCAATTCTTGCTGGATTTTCTTCAAACTTGGTACACGTATTCCTTATACCCTAAGGAAGATCTCTATTGTTTTTGGTGCATGCCCGACCCCCAGGGACAGAGCCACGCCCATTTCTAGTATGTATTTGTTTGTCGTCTACAGGCCACATTTCTTAACTTATAATTTTGAAACTTAGCATACACATTCTTTGTACCCTAAGGAACATCCCTATCATTTGGGGTGAATGCCCAACCCCCTGGGGCAGAGCCACACCCATTTTCTTATCGTGTGTCTTTGTGTCGCCTACAGGCCGCAATTCTTATTGGATTTTCTTTAAAACTTTGTATACTTACTCTTTATACTCTAAGGATGATCCCTATCGTTTGGGGTGTATGCCCCACCCCCAGGGGCAGAGCCACGCCCATTTTCTTTTCATGAGTCTTTATGTCGCCTACAGGGCGCAATTCTTACTGGATTTTCTTCAAACTTGGTATACGTATTCCTTATACCCTAAGGAAGATCTCTATTGTTTTTGGTGCATGCCCGACCCCCAGGGACAGAGCCACGCCCATTTCTAGTATGTATTTGTTTGTCGTCTACAGGCCACATTTCTTAACTTATAATTTTGAAACTTAGCATACACATTCTTTGTACCCTAAGGAACATCCCTATCATTTGGGATGCATGCCCAACCCCCTGGGGCAGAGCCACACCCATTTTCTTATCATGTGTCTTTGTGTCGCCTACAGGCCGCAATTCTTATTGTATTTTCTTTAAAACTTTGTATACTTACTCTTTATACTCTAAGGATGATCCCTATTGTTTGGGGTGCATGCCCAACCCCCAGGGGCAGAGCCACGCCCATTTTCTTTTTGTGTGTCTCTGTGTCGTCTAGAAGCCGCAATTCTAACTGGATTTTCTTAAAATCAGCGTGGTACTTGGTTTATGTATTCCTTATAGCCTGAGGGCGTCCACTATTGATTTTGATGAATGTCCCGACCCCCAGGGGCAGAGCCACGCCCACTTTTTGCCTTTAGTGTTAGGAAGGCACAATTCTGAATGGATTATCTTGGTATAGTTATTCCTTATACTCTAAGGACGACAACTATTAATGTTGGTGCACGACCCTCAACGCTAAACAAACCAAACGCCTAGCCTTCTTGACAAAGTACCATATCAATCAAAGCAGGAATGTCGACGTATATTGTAGCGTTAGCGTTATGTTTTATTATTGATATTATTATGCTTATGAAAAAATGTTTGGAAAAGGAGTAATGTTATTTTTCTTTAAAATGAATAAACAGCAAAGAAAAAGTCTGTAGGAGAAAACAAATAATCTTATGAAGAATGAATAATAAAAAGAATTGACCGAAATGTCCTCTTAATTAAGAAAAAAGTGGTCAAAATGTCCTAGGCCCAAATATGCACTGACCGAAACGTCCTACATTTGCTTGCTTTACTGATAATTATATAAATTGATGACTTAGGTGATCCAAGTTAGATCTGTTTGTGGCAGATATTTTCATTTGTAAGTGAATGATATCTACTTTGCAGTGAAAGGAGCTATTAAACCTATGTGATTTAGGCTGTGAAATAAAAGTGTTGAATTAGGTTAATTTGATGTGTTTGTTTCACCATATACAGATACACACTTTGTCTGGTAGTTTTAAACATAATATCTTTCTCATGGGGCTATTATTTCTTAGAGGGTTTTCTTCAACTTGACCTAAGAGAAGAATTATTTGTCTTTTTAACCAGATTCCATCATCTTTTGTTTTATTTATTTGCAGCTACATTAAGTTTTACTATTGTACCATTGTTACTCGGGTTAGCGAGATCTGTTGGCCGTTCTAGTGACGAAGAGCGTCCTTTAATATCAACTGTTTTAACTGTAAATAATATAAAACTTTTCCAAACATATGAACAAGAAAACACTTCCTATCATAGAAGAGCTTTCAGCACTTTTCGACCAATTTTACCAAGAACTCTTTCATCATTAGTTATCAATACTGATAGTCCTAGTCCCACCTCACCAATACCATTTGACTACTCTGAAAGCAGACGAGAACGCTCCCCTTCCCCTCTCATGGGACCAAGCAGAGAAAGTATTTTGAGTTCTTCTGAAAAAGAAGAAAAACAAGAAGTGTCATCTATATATCTGAATAAAGTTGGTGCCAGTTTTACTCGAACAAAACCTTGGGGTTTTGAAATTATTCCTGAACAAGATCATCTGGAATTCTGTAGTGCACATTTACAGACTTTAGTCAGTGTTGTAAGTTCATTTTATTTTATTGATTTTTGTAATACATGTCTGTATAGCTGACAGTCTATAAATTTAAATATTCAGAAGTACACACTATAATCAGTCATGAACAAAATACATTACAGTTTGGCTAGAAATGAAATGGGGTTTAACATCCTACCTTGCTGTGTTATATGAGGGAAATTTTACGTGGGCAGTGGGGTACATTTACGTGCATGCCAATGTGTCCACAGGTATCAAAACCACTAGACATTTTTCCTGACCTCGCCCTCTGTCTAATGCCATAAATCCTGCTGAGCTTTCTTACTCATCACTGGAATCAGAATTTTGCATAAATATTTCCTGTCTTAGATGATCATGACTATATGTTTAGTACAACCTAATATAGCGTGTACCGACAGTATTAACTAGAAACACATATAATTCATATGTCATTATCTCTTGAACTGTCTTGTTTAAAGCCACAATCGAACCCCAATCAAAGGATTATATGTATCTATTGTATGTTGCAGCTCCTATTAAATTCAGTAATTATATCCCATAGAGTTTTGTGTTTTAATTACTGTATGTTTTGTTTTTGAATATAATATATACCATTACATTTACATAGTTTATAATATTGAATAAATTTGTTTATTTTGAACAGGCTAAGAGGTTATTAAATAAAGATGTGTTAAAAAATCTTGATAATATTTTAAAAGATACATTAGCAGAAACAGAGGTACAGTACAATTCAGATACGTCCATCTGAATTAGATCATGTCCTTTTGATTCCAGTATTCATTCTGGCAATAAAAATTGTATAAAAGACTGCCACCTCTTTCATACTATCTCTAAAATGATGAAATTTTAATGGTTTTAAGTGTTTTCTTTTCATTAATTGATGGACCAATCCCATTTGAACAATATTTTGATCATTTTATTGTGAACGCGAAGAGATCCATTTGGAATTAAAAGATCTTATTATTTTTGATTTAAAGATTATATATGGATTATTTATACTGACGTTATATTATAACTCATGGATATATAGGCAGACCATGCTCCAAGACCATCTATTGTCTTATCTAATGAATTCTTTTCCAACCTCTCAATCCTTATTTACATTAATCTTTTATTAATGAGCAGTTCTTGCAAGATTACATTTTACTTTTAAGATTTCTCTGTTATAGATACGGATAATGTATGTAATAAATCTATTGTAATTAAATAAAAGGCGAAATCACTACATAAGCAATTTTACTTCCTGAATTAGAATATATCAAAATAATTTAAAGTGAAATACTACCTCATCTGACATGCAGTTAATAATTGTTGATTGTTGGTTTCTAGAAACATGAGATCTGGAGATTTCCATATAAATCATTCAGTGAAACTATAACAGTTGTAGTTGTTACTTTATTGAGAGATGTACTTGAACAAGAAAAAGGTAAGTGATCAAAAATACTGTTATCAGCTGACAAATAAAATCACTTTAATATTGTTATACATTCTGATAGTAAATTGCAAAGTGTGGTCTGGTGTTAAATCTGTTAATTTGTAAAATTTACTGGTATACAGCATAACATGTCACTTTTTATGAACTGTTGTATTAACCTGATGTAACCTTCTTGTTACTAATATGTATTTATAATTATCTACTGTAGATTTACCAGCCAAGTTTATGAATGATGTACAGGATTTTGTAAAGAGTTTATATGAATCTGGTCAAGTAGATTTAGAAAAGAAACATGGCCATCCACATGATAAAGATCATAGAAAAGATCATGATGATAATGATCATGAATTTAATCCATATCAACTAACTGTTTATAGTAATGCTGCCTGTGTTGATCTATTATTTTGGGCCATCAGAGAAATATCAGGTAAAGTAGAATATTGTGATGTATGATTGTACCACCATGTTCAATCCTAAATAGGCATCTGTGTTGTACATGAGGCAAGTGTATATACCTTGTAAGAACAACAAATAGCTTTATTTCTGAATTATGGAAGCAGCTTGCTGAAAGTCATTTATGGTAATTAATCTGTTATAAAGGAAGGGAGATGTTTTACATGTTAGTCTGAACATAGAAATGAAAGGAATAACAAATAAAGGTTTAATCATTTTTGTGATGAAAAATATCATGTAAGCTACAGAATGGCTTACATTGTGCGAATAGATTGCGCATCTAAAAGTTACCAAGTCCAACGATATATTTGGTAAAATTTATTTGTGTTAAATTGAAACATTTCATCCTAAAAGTTTATTTCGTCATATCAACTTTTTTAGCTACATAATCAATTGTGTCATTTAATTGTAGAAGCTGAAAATTTATGTTTAAAGCTAACAGAAAAGATCAGTAATAATACAGAGAAAAAACTACTATTATCTCATACACCACTGATATTAGTATCATTAGAGGTAAGACTTTAAATCATACACCATTGATAGTAGTATCATTACAGGTAATGCTAAAAATAATTGCTAAAAAAAATTTGCAAAATGTATCAATTTTAGGGGCTAATTATATTAACAAGGTGTAGATATTGAGTACAGTAGAATCTGTATGAGCAGCCACTCCTATTCAGCGACATCTCCTTGTAAGCGGTCACAATAAATTCCCCCGTAAAAATTCTATTGTTTCATCTCTTTATTCAATGGCCACTCCTCTAACGCGGCCAGCGGTCACTATTTTGCTAATAAATTTAACAAAACATCGCCCATTCAACGGCCATTGTTGAATGATACCATCTTGTCGTTCTTCGTAACACCCCCGCTAATCTCATGAGTAGTAATCAATTAACTGGACTCCCACTCATCACGTAAAAAGAAATGTGAAAATAACAATTAACCCGGGATTATCTGTTAATTAATCTTTTGTTTTATTAAACGACTAACCTGATCATTGTTTTCACACTTAACGGAACATTATATGATACTGATTGAATAAACTGAAAGTACCGACTAAAAGCCGCTATGTTGTTAAATAGACGTTTTTAGCGCCACCTATAATATTACATACAGAGTTACACCCCCTGTGAATCGGTATCAAAATCAGCGATGTTTTTTGGTTCATGTGCTTATTTTTGATAACATAAAATTAATTCATCGATTTTCTTCACAAAAATGGATAAATATTATCGAATTCATCACAATAATAGACAGTAGTATTGAAGGTTGGTACAAAATGATAAGTTTACAGAAGTTATGTCCGAGATCCAGCGACGGCTAAATTTACCGATGCAAATGAAGTATTGGTGTTTGCTTTCAATGCATTCAAGTGTATATTAATTGATGCCAGCACAAAAAAGCATGAGATTTTACAAAAATGGATAAATATTATCGAATGCATCACAATGATAGACAGTAGTATCGAAGGTTGGGATGAAATGACAAGTTTACGGAAGTTATGTCCGAAATTCAGCGACGGACAAATTTACCGATGCAAGTGTACCCAAGCATAATACTAATTGATGTCAGCACAAAAAAACACGAGATTTTATTAAGAGGCCACTCCCGTTAAACGGCCAATCGTAAAAATTCCCATGGGTGGCTGCTTAATGCAGATTCTACTGTATTTGATATTCAAGAATTACCATAATTTTTGATCCTACCAAAAATATTCTAAACACTAAGGTGTATTGTAGTATTGTAGCCTTATTTACTTTTTACAGGCTTATTAAATATTGAGTGAATTTGTTTAATGTATTTATTCACAATTTACCTTTGTTACTCATACTCATTGAATGTTGATTTTTTCAGGCTTTAGGTAAATTGGCTGTAAAATTTCCTGCTCTGGCTACGACTATGGTGGCATCATTAAGAGATTTTCTTATTACACCATCACCTATTCTAAGTAAACTCAACAAATATGCTTCAAGAGAAAACGAAAAAGGCGGGATAAAGATAACTGTGACAGACGTATCTCAGACAAAATCCTCTAGTAATACTAGCAATAATAATGGTAAAAAGGCACCAAATAAGTTAATGACTGCGTTAGAAAATTTAAGAGATAATGCTATTCATAATATCTGCAGGTATGTAAAAGCTGATAAATTCTGTACTAAATAAGTTAATATTGTGACCGGTAAAGTTGTATATGATATCAGTATACAGGATTGTTGCTCTAACGTCCATATTGTCCACCAATATCTGTGTTATCGTCAAATACAAGTGTTTAATGCATGTAGCTCACATACATACAGGTCAACTGACGCAACAAGTGACAGTGAATTAAGTGTATAAACGTTATTGATATTTTAAACACTTTATTGATCTATGTTATGTTTATTTGTGTGTTAAACATGCATTATGCAAGAGCTAAATCTGCCTATTGCAGGTCTTTCTTTAGGTCTGAAATGTTTTCTAAAGTATTAAATAGGCATTAATTAACTGATCCAGGCCTTAATCTACTCCCGATGGCATCATATGTCTCCAATATTAAAAAGATTGAAACGGCCCAGCGATACTTTGATTTAATCAAATATGGAGGACCGAGACTTAGCTTCGATTAACCAGTACGGTGGTTGAAATTATTGCACACATCTGTCAAACATTCAAAGGCTAATATCTTCGCTTGCAATAGAGTAATTTGAATGAAATTTTTAAATTATTCATTTTTTATACGTCCACATTCATAATGTGAACGTATTATGCCGTCGCCCCTGTCTGTGTGTGTGTGTGTGTGTGTGTGTGTGTGTGTATGTATGTATGTGTGTGTGTGTGTGTGTCTGTGGTTCGCCTACAGGCCGCAATTCTTCATGGATTTTCTTCAAACTTGGTATACTTATTCCTTATACCCCAAGGAAGATCCCTATTGTTTTTGGGGCATGTCCGACCCCCAGGGGCCGAGCCACGCCCATTTCTAGTATTTGTTTGTTTGTCGTCTACAGGCCATATTTCTTAACTTATAATTTTGAAACTTAGCATACACATTCTTTGTACCCTAAGGAACATCCCTATCATTTGGGGTGTATGCCCCACCCCCAGGGGCAGAGCCACGCCCATTTTCTTTTCGTGTGTCTTTGTGTCGCCTACAGGGCGCAATTCTTACTGGATTTTCTTCAAACTTGGTATACGTATTCCTTATACCCTAAGGAAGATCTCTATTGTTTTTGGTGCATGCCCGACCCCCAGGGACAGAGCCACGCCCATTTCTAGTATGTATTTGTTTGTCGTCTACAGGCCACATTTCTTAACTTATAATTTTGAAACTTAGCATACACATTCTTTGTACCCTAAGGAACATCCCTATCATTTGGGGTGCATGCCCAACCCCCTGGGGCAGAGCCACACCCATTTTCTTATCGTGTGTCTTTGTGTCGCCTACAGGCCGCAATTCTTATTGGATTTTCTTTAAAACTTTGTATACTTACTCTTTATACTCTAAGGATGATCCCTATTGTTTGGGGTGCATGCCCAACCCCCCAGGGGCAGAGCCACGCCCATTTTCTTTTTGTGTGTCTCTGTGTCGCCTAGAAGCCGCAATTCTAACTGTATTTTCTTAAAACTTTGTATACTTACCCTAAGGATGATCCGTATTGTTTTTTGGTGCATGCCCGACCCCCAATGGCAGAGCCACGCCCATTCCTTGTATTTATTTGTTTGTCGTCTACAAGCCACATTTCTTAACGTATCATCTTGAAACTTTGAATGATTATGCTTTGTACCCTAAGGAACATTTCTATCATTTGGGGTGCATGCCCAACCCCCAGGGGCAGAGTCACGCCCATTTTCTTTTTGTGTGTCGCCTACAGGCCACAATTCTTAATCGGTCATCTTGAAACTTAAAAATACTTATTCCTTATACCCTAAGGATGACCCCTTTTGTTTTGGGTGCATGCCCGACCCCCATGGGACAGCAACACCCATTTGGTTTATGTATTCCTTATAGCCTGAGGGCGTCCACTATTGATTTTGACGAATGTCCCGACCCCTAGGGGCAGAGCCACGCCCATTTTTTGCCTTTAGTGTTAGGAAGGCACAATTCTGAATGGATTATCTTGGTATAGTTATTCCTTATACTCTAAGGACGGCAACTATTAATGTTGGTGCACGACCCTCAACGCTAAACAAACCAAACGCCTAGCCTTCTTGACAAAGTACCATATCAATCAAAGTAGGAATGTGGACGTATATTGTAGCGTTAGCGTTATGTTCATTATTTACTTTTGAACTATTATAATTTCTAGTTCTTTATCTAAATCTTACATAATGTATCTTAATGTATGGTTTTTATATACAGGGCTTTGAAAGCAGGAATATATGAATATTCTGAAGTTGTTGATGCATTTTTAGCATCAATATCAAACAGATTATATCAGGCTGAGATGAGTGACAGGTAGGCACATGTATTTTGTAAAATTTGTTGTATACATTACAAATATCTGATTGGAAACAATATTGCACTATGACACACAGTGACAAATTAATGCTACTTTTGTTCAAGTTATTCTCAGCTGAATCTATGACTTCAGCAGAATTTTGACAAATCCTAGCATATAGGTCGAATCATCCATGATTTAGCTGTGTTTGATGTTTTTATGGCATGCAAGTGATGTCCTAATTACCTTTCCCACTAACTACGAAAGCATGATATGATATACTCCCTAGTAAAGTGGAATGATCTTTTATCTCCTATTTTGTGTCCCCCACCTTTCAAGGAACTATTGAAATGGGGTTTTCTGTGTGCCTGGAATGTTTTAACTCTCCTTTTAAATAACTGACCTGTTCAAATTTGAAATTATTAATTTTAACAGAAATGTGTAAGCACTGATGTGGATCACTTTCATATGGAAGGGTTTTTGGGTCTAAATAAGATGATCTGCTGAATTGTCTAATACTTATTATGATACCGTCAACTTGGTCATATTGCTTAAGTAAATTGTGATAAAACACATGTTTTTTTGTCATTTCCTCACCCCAACTCTTCAAATCACATTTTTACATATCATTTTGGTATTATCATTTTAAACATATCATTTTCTACATATTATTTTAAACATTTCTCTTAGCAATATGCAAATGAGGTCAAAAGGCGTGGCTTCCAGAAAAATGTTTTCACACACACACCAAGGAAAGATAACTCTGAATAACCGCGCGTTTATTGATGGAGGCAGACCATCATTAAATTTCACCATCTCGGTACCCGTAGTTCGTCTATTTATAGCAGTTCTCTCTCTGTCTCTTTTCTCCCCTTTTGCATGCCCATTTTTGTTGATTTTTTGGTCTAGAATGGACTAAGAGGGTTTGAATTAATATTTTCTGCCAGGTTTTGGTAAATATTCATGATTTTGAGGCGGAAGGATAACGGCGTTACGAGGTTGGCTTCGGTGATATGTACGGCAACTAGATACATGTTTTGAGTATGCTTCTTCAAGTTCGTGTATCTCAAAATTTTGGTGAACAACCTCATAAAAATTTTAGTGCAAAGACATTGCCATGTGTTCCTCTGTCTGTACTGAAAAGCATTTCGCCCAACGAAAATTTGGGGAAAAGTTGGAGGTGGGCAAGTTCGTGTATCTCAAAATTTTGGTGGTCAACATCATAAAAATTTTAGTGCAAAGACATAGCCATGTGTTCCTCTGTCTGTAGTGAAAAGCATTTTGCACAACGAAAATTTGGGGAAAAGTTGGAAGTGGGCAAAGAATCCAGAATTAACATTGAAGTCAATGATGACATTAATGGTGGTCTGCCTCCAGTGGTATGAGTCTGTTTAGCCTAGTTATCTTTCCTGGGAGGTATTTGTGTGTGTGAAAACATTTTTCTGAAAGCCACGCCTTTTGACCTCATTTGCATATTGCACTTAGAGAAATGTTGAAAATGATATGTAGAAAATGATATGTTTAAAATGATAATACCAAAATGATATGTAAAGTGTAGTTTGAAGAGTTGGAGTGAGGAAATGACAAAAAACATTTGTTTTATTACAATTTACTTAAGCAATATGACCAAGTTGACGGTATCATTATAAGTATTTTTGACATTTTGAACATTTCAACAATGGATTAAACAAATTAGCAGATCATCTTATTTAGACCCAAAAACCCTTCCATACTTTCACAGGTGCTTGTAAAACGGAAAATCCCTTTTCCAAAAATAAATATGAAGTGGAGGTTAAGTATTCAGCTTAAAATCAAAGTTGATATTCTGATAAGCAAGAATCACATTCTTACTTAAAGCCCCAATAACACTCTTGTTGTAACTGAATAATATGTCCCAATCTTCATTCTGGTCAACAAATCGTATTATTTTAGAATATTGCAATTAAATGATGATATAAATTTCATCTTAACACAGCTATTTTAAAAAATTGGAAAAATTCCACCCATTGATTTGAAAAGTCTAACGTAAACCTTTTCAAATGTGACTTGGATTTTAAAATATTTTCGAACCCTCTGGACAAGTAAAATAGGTTGTAATGGATAATTTACACAACAGGTAGGACACTTAAACATCTAGTACTTAGAATAAGTGTATTATTTATTTTCTGGAGCTACCAAGCCAGCAAGAATGTTATTGTCCCTTTAAGGTTGGAAGTCAGATACATATACATGTAATAGTAATACCATCTTCCTTTCTCTACAGCTATAAGATTTCGTGTTCAGTATCTATTAAATAAACGAAAACAGTCATTTATTCAGGAATATTTTTCACTTGAACTTCACTTGAATACAATATGCAACATAACAAAATATCAAAAGTTATATTTTGTTTGAAGTCTGTTAATCCAGAATTCTGTTCTCCGTTCGTTTATCTTCAAAATGGATTAATAAACCTGGTTACACCGCTATCTTTTTAACAGTATTCCATTTTTCTTTTCTTTGGTTGTTTGGTATTAATTTGTATTTTTATTTGTTTTCTGTATGGAAATCCTTTAATGCAATATTTAGATAATGTATTATTTGAGTAGCTCTTATTTTCAGTTTTATTGGTATATACATGTACAGTCATGAATTACATGAAGGGTAGATTAAGTTTTCACTCTTTGGTTATTGTTTACTGAAAAACTGGAAAAAATGAAATGGGGTTTAATGTCCTACTCTTTTGCACTTAACCTGGGCTAATGGGAGACAGAAAACTGGAAAAAAACATTTCATTTGTATGAAATGAAAATTGTATCCCCCATAGGTAAATCTCTTCCAATAATTTAAATAAATGTCAACTTTCACAACATGTAAATATGCCAAGTTTTTCCAACATGTAAATAGTACCGTAAATGACAATGTTTTCTATGATGAAGTAAATATAATATCTTCCATGCATTAGATGTAAACTTTAACTTTCACATGAAGAACATTTTTACTTTCACATGAAGTAAATTTTATCTTTCACATGAAGTAAATTTTATCTTTCACATGAACTAAATCTTAACTTTTACATGAACTAATCTTAACTTTAACATGAAATAAATCTGAACTTTTCCATGAATTAAATGTAAATTTTCCCATAAGTAGGCCTAAATGTAAACTTCACAACTAAACTAAACTTTCCAATAAGAAAATCTAAATTCCCTATTAGTAAATCTAAATGTAAACTTTCCCGTAAATAAATCCAAATATAAAGTTTACCATAGGGAAATCTGAGTGTAAACTTCCCCATAAATAAATCTAATCGTAAACTATCTCATAAGTAAAAAAAAAAAGAAGGACTTGCAATAGGCAGATTTAGCTGTTGCATAATGTAATGTTTAAGAAATACCAAATTTTAGTAGACATTTTTTCACATACTAGATCCATTTTATGACAAAGGAAGTAATGTGAAGCCAAACCCATTTCCAGTTTTTCAGCATATGATTTCTTAAAGCAAGAGCGTTAGGGTTAATTTGCATGGCTTACATGATCATGTATTATTATACATGTATTTGTCTGTGTGTACATAATTATTGGCAGATTTGCAATAAAGAGGCATAAACTATTCTAGATTTGAATTATCTACATGATTTCCACTTTTATTCATCTCGATACTGTTTGATATACTATTTGATTAAAGGTATATTTATTGTCTTTTAGATTTATGACAATATCTGATATTTCTGTTTAGAATGTTCAATATCAATAAGTAAATACATCATAATATGTTTAAATACCTAACTTTTTTTTTTTTGATACTTACACCATTTAATTGCACCATATGAGTCGATCTCATTTCCAATAATCTAGTTTTTCTGGGCCATTTATTTTTTTGGAACTCTTTTTGAAATGCTTTAAATTGTTTCAATATTGGTCATTGTTTGATCATGCCTATTGTAAAATATTCTTGTAAAAGATTAAGAATAATCATAATTTTATCAATGGGTATTCTCCTTTGATTCTAGAATCTGCATCTCTGATTCAAGTCGAGCTGTTTCAAGGATAATAATGCAAGATATTTAGACATGTTAAATTCATTTGTACATTGTAAAATACATTATACCTTTAATCAATAGTTTCATTTTAAAGGAGATAATTAAATTCTCCAAGAAATTGTTACGTGCCGCTTTGTTTTTATCAGCCAATTTGTTTTATTGCTCTTTTCTCCATGTTATGGATATGTGCATGTAAATGAATGTTCTAGTTGCATTTTTTTTTATTTTTTTGCAATTTGTCAGAAGTTTTAATAAAACTATATCATCTGATTCCCGGTGGCAGACGTTAAAAGTGGTTCTCAAATTTACACATTCAGCCGGCTTATCAAAACATCAGATGGAAAAATTCAAGAGGCAAATTTCTTACTATGACTGTCTGCTTACTCTGTTTTAAATCTTGTTTAAACTTTAAACTGTTTTTGCTTTTAATCTTGAACTTGAATAACCTATTTACTTAATGCTAACATAAAAGAATAAACCTTGAAGATAAGTCAGCTAGCCTTGTTGATAGACCTAATCACAGCTCTAGTTTGGTCATATTATCAAGTCTTTAATTTTCACTTCAGTTGAATGGCATATGTCATAAATTACATGTATATATTTCAAAGAATATAACCTTAAAACAACGTGAAGTACCTGTACAGTAGAATCTGTATTCAGCAGCACCTTGGGAGAATTTCCATAACTTTAAGCTTATTAGGAGTGACCTCTTAATACAACAGTGTTTGGTTTGTGTTGATATTAAGTTAGATTTTATGCATCAGCAGCAAACATTGATGCATCTGTAATATTACCCTTGCCGTAACTTGCAATGAGAACGAAAATTATTTGACTGAAATATCCTATATAATTAACTGTTAATAACAAGATTAGTGGACGCACTACTACGGGATGTATCAACAGTGACCGTTCAATGTTTTGTTAAATTTATTACTAAATTGGTGACTGTTAGTTGCATTAAAGGCGTGACAGTTTATGAAAGAGATAAACCAAACAATTTCTACGGGGGATGTTGGCCGCTGAGTAGGTGTGGCTGCTTGTACAGATACTACTGTAAATAGCATTGATTTTCAACATAAAATCCAAAGATTGCAGAAATGCTCTGTAGTTTCTTATTTTGAAGTTTTGTTCATTTTTGTTACTTTTAAGCGAAAACTCTGTCCTGCAATACCAAAAATTTTCTTTGTTTACTTAAAATTAATAATGGCCTAATATGGATGAATAAATTTATATATTGATATATTGTATACCTCTACTTTATAAACGGTAACAACATTTATTGCAATTAGAGTTCTGCACCTTAATTTGAAAAGTAGCAATGTCTAACATATTTTGTAATGTCTAATTAAAAAATTTTAACATTAAATTTCTTGTAGTATATTCCAATATAGACATAGGCTAGGAATACTTCCATCTCACTTGATAGTTCGGTTCTTTAACCAGTAAACGAAGAATTTTTGTTGTTGTCTAGTTTTAATTCAATTTTTCTTGCTTCATAGTGTTCTTAGCTATTTTTTTGTTTTGTTTTGTTTGTTTTTTTATTACACTATACACATATTTTGAACATTTGAATACATTCTTGAAGCACATAATATAATAAATTTCAATTGATATTTGAGCTAATACATTTAGATTGTTACTATTTTTTACATTATAGACATAATAGAAGATGTAAGAATTAAAAACTGAATAGAAATTATGTTCAGTGAAAAATATATTGCTTTAATTTCTGAATGTCTAAAATGAAAAATATTACAACTCTCATTTACGATTTAATTTCCTCTGTCTCAGAATTGATAATCTTTCTGCTTTAACTTTCTTTAATATATTTCAAATTTCAATATGCAGCAAGTATTCAAAATTGTAAGACTTCTTTTTTGACAGAGTGTCATTGTTAATCTCTGAAGTTTAAGCATTGATTATTATAAGTGAAAAATTGTTTCCCAATGTTCATATTCAAATACTGAGTTTACTACTCTCAATATTTATTTGATGAATGAAAATGATCAATTGTAGACGGTTTTTGATATATTTTCAGACCTGCTAGAAACTATAAACATTTCAGATCAATATGTTTTCCTTGATCTATTTGTTTATTTTTGAATATTATTTGTTAATAAGTACATGCAAATATTCCATAGGAAACAAAAAAAGGATCATATTCCAGCAGTTTTAATTGTTATTGAATATAGCAAACCAGATTAGTTTAACTTCAAATAGCCGTGCACAACTTTTGATTTCAAATGATTGAATATTTGTGTGAGCACTATTGTTTTTTTGTCCCCTGCTTTTCGAAGATAGTTGGGGGACTATTAAAATGGGTTCGTCCGTCTGTCTGTCTGTCTGTCTGTCTGTCCGTCTGTCTGTCCGTCACACTTTTTGGGACACAATAACTCTCTTCCTAATTGAGCTAGAATGTTCAAACTTGGTGTATGTGTTTATTAGGTCAATGCCTTGATGGAGTTCGAAGATGAGCATTTTCCGCTTAGGTTAAGCAGAGATAAGCAATTTGATTGGTTAATGCTTTGGGACACGATAACTTTAGTTCTAATTAAGTGAGATTGATTGACTAAGTTCGATAATGAGCATTTTCTGCTCAAGGTAAGCAGAGCTATACGCAATTTGATTGGTCGAGAATTCGGAACACAATAACTCTCCTTCTAATTGAGTTAAAATGTTCAAACTTGGTGTATATGCTTATTAGGTCAATGCCTTGATGGAGTTCGAAGATGAGCATTTTCCGCTTAGGGTAAGCAGAGATAAGCAATTTGATTGGTTGATGCTTTGGGACACGATAACTTTAGTTCTAATTAAGTGAGAGTGATGAAACTTGGTGTATAGTTTCATTATAGTGATACCTTGACTAAGTTCGATAATGAGCATTTTCTGCTCAGGGTAAGCAGAGCGATACGCAATTTGATTGGTCGAGACTTTGGAACACAATAACCCTCCTTCTAATTTAGTTAAAATGTTCAAACTTGGTGTATATGCTTATTAGGTCAATGCCTTGATGGAGTTCAAAGATGAGCATTTTCCGCTTAGGGTAAGCAGAGATAAGCAATTTGATTGGTTGATGCTTTGGGACACGATAACTTTAGTTCTAATTAAGTGAGAGTAACGAAACTTGGTGTATAGTTTCATTAATTTACAGTAATACCTTGACTAAGTTCGATAATGAGCATTTTTTGCTCAGGGTAAGCAGAGCGATACGCAATTTGATTGGTCGAGACTTTGGAACACAATAACTCTCCTTCTAATTGAGTTAAAATGTTCAAACTTGGTGTATATGCTTATTAGGCCAATGCCTTGATGGAGTTCGAAGATGAGCATTTTCGGCTTAGGGTAGGCAGAGATAAGCAATTTGATTGGTTGATGCTTTGAGACATGGTAACTTTAGTTCTAATTATGTGAGAGTGATGAAACTTGGTGTATAGTTTCATTACAGTAATACCTTGACTATGATCGATAATGAGCATTTTCTGCTCAGGGTAAGCAGAGCGATAAGCAATTTAATTTGCCGAGACTTTGGAATACAATAACTGTCCTTCGAATTGAGTTAAAATGTTCAAAATTGGTGAGTATGCTTATTAGGTCAGTGCCTTGATGGAGTTCGAAGATGAGCATTTTCTTCTTACGGTAGGCAGAGATAAGCAATTTTTGGATGACACTTCGTGTTCAGTTTGATTGGTCGATACGTTTGAAAAAAATAAATGTGCGATTAATTAATATGTGTCATCTATTTATTTTGGGATTTCGGCGGGGGACATCAGCCTCACTGTTGGCTCGTTTTATTCAATTTTACATTTTCTGGAATCAAAGCACCTTTTTCAGTGGATACACTTCAAGAAAATAGCAGTTTCATTTGTAGTGAACGTAAAAATCTAATAATAATTGTAAAGATTTCACAACATTCATAAATAATCCTTGTTGGGTCTTACATCATTCATCACACAGATTTATTCTTATTTTAATTTATTTAGTTATTTATATAGATATTAATTATAACTTTAGCTCTATTGCTAATTCTCAGCTTTTTGGAAAAAAAACCTCCTAAACATAGGCTGAATAAAATAGACAAATGTTCCCTTGCACTTTCTTACTGGCGCAATTAAACCATTCAGACTTTTACTTTACAATAGACAATTATTTTATTATTTCTTTTTTTAAATAACTTTAGAATAGATTACTAGAAGAGATAATTTCAATTAAGGTTTCAATATAATTTGATTCAGCATGTATGTTTAAGACTACCTGTAGATCAAATTTATCTATGCATGCAGCACTTGTTTAGAAATAAAACTTGTTTCCATTGTTGAATATAATTCCTGTAACAGAAAACATACAAATTGTACACTATTTTCAAATTAATTTCTTTAGAATTTATGAATAATTTTCTTTATATTTTACAGGGAATCAAATCTAATTTCAACAAATACCATTTTAACATTAGGACATTTGGCAGTTGCCCTGAAAGACATGCCTAAAACAGTGAAATCCATATTTCAAATATTTCAACAAAGATTCTGTAGTCCACCGTCCGCATTGGATGTGTTAATTGTTGATCAGATGGGATGTATGGTGATGGCTGGAATAGTATGTAACTTAATTTTTTGCATGAGCAATATGATATGTATTAAACATTTCTGAATTAAAAAAAAAAAAAACATTATATGCTTTAATACTCAATATACAGTTATAATTAATTAAACTATAATTTAGGGCTATAATATAAAAGTAATGTAATTAGGCTGTTGTATTTCACACAACAAGAAACTGTTGCTTACCAGGCAATTGCTCTACTCTATGCTAGAGAGTGGTTACACATGTAGCTACCTAACTGTGGTGCTTACCCCCCCCCCATTCTTCCTCTCCCCACAAAAGACACACCATAATGATAGACACAGTGCATGTTTATCATGGACAGATGCTTTAGTGATATCTTTATATGAATTAATATGTTATTTACATAGCAGACTGATCTACAGAGAGATATTGTTATGAATTGATGTGTTATTTACATAGAAGACTGATATACAGACTAATGTTTATATGAATGGATTTGTTATTTATTAAATGCAGACTGATATACAGACAGATGTTTTAGCCATGTTTACACAGATAAGTCTGGAGAGCAGTGCTCCATATAAAACTGGTGATAGAAATGAAAAGCTTCGTGGATATAGGTAATACGTAGTTTCTGCAGATTATTTTTATAAATATATTATTCATCCAAATGGACAGAATAGCAACGTCTGACACAGAATTGAAACCTGTTACAATGTTTTTTGTCCCAATTACATAATTTAACTTATGAATTATGATAAATGGATCAATTTTTATATAAATATGTATTATTACCCCAAATTCTAATGTTTTTCTTGATTAACACATTTTGTCAAATCGAGCAAAAATCAATTCTTGAAGATTCAATCTCGCCCCACATGAAACATGTGAGTGTCATCTATTGGGTGATAATATGGCTCTTTAATTTGTGACTAATACTTCCAATTGTGTGGCTTGATATATGTGTTATATTATGTGTAATAACACATGCATAAGCTTTTGATACGCCCACATTTTTATGTGGACGTATATTGTCGTCGCCCCTGTCCGTCCGTCCGTCCGTCCGTCCACAATTGTTTGTGAACAGTCTACAGGTCACAATTTTTATCCGATTTCAATGAAACTTAAAATATAGGTTTATCACCCTAAGATCTCGGTTCCTTTCGATATTGGCATGTATCGGACTGTAACTTCATGGGTTATGGCCCCTGATTGTACGAAAAATCACGTTTTTAGCTTGTGAACAGTGTAGAGGTCACAATTTCGATCCAATTTCGATGAAACTTGAAATGCATGTTTATAACCAAAAGATCTTGGTTCCTTTCGATATTTGCGCATATCGGATCGTAACTTCCTGAATTATGGCCCCTGATTGTCCGAAAAATCACCCTTTTTAGCTTGTGTTCCCTGTGGAGGTCAATATTGTAATCCGATTCAAAAAACCGTTTGATTATATCACCGTTACATAGTTATGGGGGTTGAGTTCGAATTTCGTGAAAATCGGACCAAAATTGACAGACAAAATGGCCGCCGTTTGTACGCGAATAGTGTGAAAATATGTTATATCAAGGTTGTGGACCCTATAGAGGTCACAATTTTGAATCGATTTTCATGAAACTTGAAATGCATGTTTATAACAGAAAGATCTTGGTTCCTTTTGATATTTGCGCATATCGGATCGTAACTTCATGAATTATGGCCCCTGCATGATTGTCCGAAAAATCACACTTTTTAGCTTGTGTTCCCTGTGGAAGTCAAAATTGCTATCCGATTCAAAAAAACGTTTGATTATATCACCGTTTCATAGTTATGGGGGTTGAGTTCGAATTTCGTGAAAATCGGACCAAAATTGACAGACAAAATGGCCGCCGTTCGTACGCGAATAGTTTGAAAAAATGTTATATCAAGGTTGTGGACCCTATAGAGGTCACAATTTTGAACTGATTTTGATGAAACTTGAAATATATGTTTATAACATAAAGATCTTGGTTCCTTTCGATATTTGGACATATCTGATCGTAGCTTCCTGAATTATGGCCCCTGATTGTACGAAAAGTCACACTTTTTAGCTTGTGTTCCCTGTGGAGGTCAAAATTGTTATCCGATTCAAAAAAACGTTTGATTATATCACCGTTACATAGTTTTGGGGGTTGAGTTCGAATTTCGTGAAAATCGGACCAAAATTGACAGACAAAATGGCCGCCGTTTCTACGCGAATAGTGTGAAAAAATTTTATACCAAGGTTGTGGACCCTATAGAGGTCACAATTTTGAACCGATTTTCATGAAACTTGACATGTATGTTTATAACCCAAAGGTCTTGGTTTCTTTCAATATTTGCGCCCATCGGATCGTAAGTTCCTGAATTATGGCCCCTGATTGTCCAAAATATCACCCTTTTTAGCTTGTGGTCCCTCTGGAGGTCAAAATTGTTATCCGATTTAAAAAAAACGTTTGATTATACCACCGTTACATGGTAATGGAGGTTGAGATCGAATTTCGTGAAAATCGGACCAAAATTGACAGACAAAATGGCCGCCGTTTGTACGCGAATAGTGTGAAAAAATGTTATATCAAGCTATAGAGGTCACAATTTTGAACCGATTTTGATGAAACTTTACATGTATGTTTATAACCCAAAGATCTTGGGTCCTTTCTATATTTGCACCCATCTGATCGTAACTTCCTGAAATATGTCCCGTGATTGACCGAAAAATTGCCTTTTTTAGCTTGTGGCCCCTCTGTAGGTCAAAATTATTATCCGATTTAAAAAACGTTTGATTATATCACCGTTACATTGTTATAAAAGATGATGTGGAATTTCGTGAAAATTGGACCAAAAGACGGACAAAATGGCCGCTGTTTGTACACGAATAGTGTGAAAATATGTTATATCAAGGTTGTGGACCCTATAGAGGTCACAATTTTGAACTGATTTTGATGAAACTTGAAATACATGTTTATAGCATAAAGATCTTGGTTCCTTTCGATATTTGGACATATCTGATCGTAACTTCCTGAATTATGGCCCCTGATTGTACGAAAAGTCGCTATAATATTAAATGTTTCGTATCCAGTGGAGGTGACAGCTTATTCCATAATATTAAATGATTTGTATACTTTACATTAGCATGGAGCAGAACTTTATAAAAACCAAACAAATTCTAATGATTTTCTGATAATTACTTAATATGCGATAACTCTTGTTGACTGCCCGGACGATTTAGCTGCTGTGTGGGCGTATGTTTCGTTGCCTGGCAACCTATTTTTTTTTAATACATCCACTTTGTACTTTGTTTGTCATTATGCTCCACTTGTGGTCCAAGATTCTCATGAATGGTTGAAAGACAACATTTAACATTCAAATTTTAACAATTACTATGAATATGATTAATTTTCCGAGAAAGTTATATTTGATTTTGTATATTTCAGACAAGTATCCCAGCCTGTAATTAATGCTCTAGCCAATATAGCTGCTAATATACAAGGTGAAACAGATCAATTAGATTTATTAGGTCGCCTACTAGAATTATTTGTACAGATGGGACTTGAAGGGAAGAGAGCAAGTGAAAAGGTTTCTGGTACTGTTAAGGTAAAACAATTGGACTATTTGATTTAATCATGTATAAACTATTTGATTTAATCATGTATAAAACTATTTGATTTAATCATTTGAAAAATATAGAAATTTTGATTTAATCATCTATATAAAACTATTTTTGATAACACTAATTGATTTAATCATCCATAAAACTGTTTGATTTTATCCTCTACTACAGTGGTCCTCTACCTTTTTTTGCCAACGGCACACCTTGGGACACATGAAAAATAAAGCAGCACACCTGGCTGAATTTTGCAAGATAAAAACATAGCAAGTCATAGACAGTATACAATGGTAGACACAGACTAGTCATAGACACATCGGATGACTCAAACTAAATAAAGACAAAACAAAGTTAAGAACGTACCAGTAGACACCAGTTAATACTCAGTTAGGATGATGTGGTTTTTCGCATTTTCTGAGTGTGCCATTCAAAATTACGCGGCACACTTGGGAAGTTTTTGCGGCACACTGGTTGAGAGAACCACTGCTCTACTATAAAGGGTATTTGTCCTAGAATCTAGAAATACAAATAGAAATATGAATTTCATTTTACTATTACAGGCTTCAAGTAGTGCAGGAAATTTAGGTGTTTTAATTCCAGTTATATCTATTGTAAGTTATGTTTTTGGAGATTCCAATTTGGTTATTCATAAGACAAAATGTAGTTCATTAATACTGTAGTATCATGACATGAGTTATGAAACTTGGCATATAGTTTCGTTCCATCAATTCCATGATATGAGTTTGATGATGAGGATTTTCTGCTCAGGTAAAGTAGAGTGAGAAACAATTGATTACTGGATGCTATATAAAAAGATAAATGTGCAGGTAATTAATGTCACCTATTTATTTTAGGATTAGAGCATATTGTTGTTTTGTTTTACAGTTAACTCGTCGTTTACAGCCTATCCGAGAACCTAATCGGCGGTTACATAAATTATTTCGGGATTTCTGGCAGTATTGTGTAGTTATGGGTTTTGCAACAGAAGATTCAGGTTTGTTATATAGTTATTTTCATTATTCATACAAACAAATGTACTATTACCGATGTTGATTGTAATCTTCATTGGAAATGATTGTTGTTGTATTATAAGGATTTTATTACCTGCTCTGTATAATTTTAAATCGCTAACTGTTTTTTTTAAAGCTGTAATGTATTCTTAATTGTATTTTCTATCGCCGACTGTTTTCCTTAGGCTGTAATGTATTCTTAATTGATCTGACCGTTGATCAGTCATTATTTGGGAGAGAAATTAGGAGTGAGGTCGGCAGTGTTTGAGTGGGATTAGGTCTAATCAAACTAAACACTGTGAGGAGTATGAGCTACACAAGATGTCATGTACAAGGCATCATGTGCTTCTTACCCTTTATGGAATACCTGATATCACATATTATGTTTTGGCAAATTTGTGAGATTTCATTGGGCTTTTTCTTCAGTGTTTGTTAACAGGCATTTACATATAAAACTATTACAGGAATATGGCCACCTGATTGGTATGAAGGTGTGTGTGAAATTTCTACTAAATCACCATTACTTATATCAAGAGAACATCTTAGTAAAGAACTACAGTATAATACTGCTCTAAGAAATGATTCAGCTGCACCAGTAAGAAGTTTTATTCTAAATATATTGTCAATAACATTTAACTCAACAATCTGTTGTTGTTTTAACTTATTTTGATCAACTATTTGATCAGTTAGAGTATTGGCTGTTAAATTAACTGTGAAAATCAGAAGAGTGATTTCAGATGTTCATCTATTTCTATCAACTGTAGAAACTTGATAGTAAGATGTGATTATTCTATGTCACTAGTCTCAAATGTCACATGGATGCTGTCTTGTAAGTTAAACAAAGAGTCAAAGAATGAAGTATATGAACAATCCCAAAAGTAGTCATAAAACCAGGTCTGATGTGGTTTTCAAAACTTGGAGAGCAATACTTATCTTTTCTAAATCGAGATAAATGTCATGACACAATTTAAACATAAGAATGGCAAACATGGTTTAATTTTGTACATAAACATTATTTTATTTGTCTTTTACTACTTGAGGGAATACAGGCATCAATGTTTTAAAATGGCACTTGGTTTTAAGCACTCTGCTCTTATTTAGGATTAAGGCAAAGTAGTAATTATCAAATTATTTTATTTTAAAGGGTGAATTGTATGAATTAAGAGCCAATATCTGTAATTTATTAGAGAATCCTGCAGAAGTTGTTACATTGGTCAATAAATTCAGTTTTGCTCAATGTACATATCTACTCTCCGTTTATAGATTAGAGGAATTAAGGTAAGTCTAACAATTATGTTAGCTTTTGTTGTAATTGTAAATAATTAATTCCAATTTATTTTTTGGTAGAGGGGAAATAAAATAGAATACTGGTTAATTTAGGGAGAATGTTTCTGAAAACCTTAATACTAGTCCCTGTATATAGCTGTCACATGGGAGGAAATACAAATTTTCTTGTCATGTTGTTATAAATCATAAGCCCCCAAATTTCATCCTTTATACTAGCCGAAGTAACAGTGGTAAGCGATCATTGAGATTATCAATTATATGATAGAAGACTGGAATAAATGAAAAAAGTAGCTTTTCTCATCTAGTCTGTTAGAGATCATTTTATAATCTATGTTGGAGATAAATTTTTATTTATCAGGATAGTATTTTAGTATTGTTTGATAGGATAAATGTTATGATAGTATTTTATTATTTTTGATAGGATAAAAATGTTATGATAGTATTGTAATTATTTTTGATAGGATAATACATTCCACAGATCCTATAGCATTCCATGGTTTATTTGAATATTTAGAAGATAAAGCTATATTCAAGGATAAAGATGGTAAATAGAATTGTTTTATAATTATTGCATTTATAATTATTAGCAATTTATTTCATGTAATAATGAATATGCAGACATAAATCTATAAAATAAAGTTAATCCCTAAAATTAATTATCTGGAATAGCAGTTTACTTTAAAGAAATTATTTTGATCTGCTAATTATTTGAATATTTTAGAACATAATATTATTGCAATCCTAGAATTTATTGTTATTTATAATTTTAGAATTCTCGTATTCTATGATTTCATGTTTAACAGTATTTATGGTGTTATATATTTTAGGTATGTGGCAGTGTATTTTGTCAGTAACAGATAAAGTCTTTTTTAAATTCCTTGATGTTATCTCTGCTAAGGTAACTAATATAATCATAACATCTGTTTGATTTTTGGATTTTGTTAATATATTGTGATATTTGATTAAAATTTTGTACACAGCGTAGTTACAGATCAGATTTGCATTTGAGGGGAGATGTGTCCACTCCTGTAGATGTCAGAGTTACCAGTGAAATTTGCTTTCCATTTGATTCTGTTAATGCCTTGTGAATTGTGTCCATTTAAAACAATGAAAAGTCTGTTTTCCAAAATCCTTTCAGATTAAAATTTGAGGTATTTAATCGAAACATAGTCCACTTATAAATGCATTTCTTTGTATATCAAGAGAACATAGGCGTTTGCCAACAATGTTAGTTAATGAAGAGATCATCATATTATGATGTAATTTGAAATCTCTTGGATTTATCAACAAAATAGAATTAATATGTTTTTGATTTTTCAGCCTAAAACTGAAGAACGTGAAGCCGAATTAGATGCGCATGCTCAGTTTTTATTGGTCAAGTTTAATTGTATTCATAGTAAAATAAGACGTGTAGCAGATAAATATCTCTCATATCTTGTAGATAGGTAAATATATTAATTCTATAGTTATATCTTGACTTTATGCTGAAACCCTGCAGCTATGTGTTTTTTGGAATAATGCAAATGCTGTACTTTGATGAAAATATTAGTTGGTTTCTCTCGTACTTCCATTCTAATTAATACTGCTTAGAGATGTTCCCACATGGTTAATTACTTACTTGTTCTAATCCCAAAATTTATTTTTATCTGAAAAAGATACTAATAGTATCTGTATGATATTTGTATGTTTATATACTTTCAGATTTCCTCATTTATTATGGAGTAATGTTGTTTTAACTACTATGTTAGATATATTACAAGTTTTATCTAGATCTTTAGAAATGGTAAGATCTAATGTAATATAAATACATGTTTTGAAGATAAATCCAGTCCTAAACATTTCTACAAATTTTGCCAACTTTATGACATTATAAAGTTATCTACATTAACAGTCACGATAATCTCATTGATTACTTGTCTTTAGCTTGTATTATTTACCACCAAGAAAAAGACCTCCCTGCAGCTCAACACAAAAGGTTTAATTGAAATCTGCCTTCATTTTTAATATATGTTTACTCCAGTGTCATATTGTGATTTTTTGTAGGATCCACATCAAGATGCTCCTGAGTTAGAGGTACCAAATACAAAATATAAATTAAGAGCTATGGATAATTTAGTAGATAGAGAGGTTGGTATAATATAGCTTTATAATAGCAAGAAAGATATATTTTTATGCATATTTAAATATATGTAAATTTGATAACTATTTATGGTACATTTGATTTATTTCTATTTCTTCTATTTATTAAGTCTCACCATTAAATGAATTCTGTATGTATTATTTTAGATGGTTGTGAAAGATTTTGTATCCCGTAGTACAGATATTTTACAAGAATCTTTAAAGTGGGCACCTAATGCTACAAGATCCCATTTAATAGAATATTTATTAAGAAAAGAGAATTCAGCTGCTGGATTATTTCAACACAGTGGATTAGCTCTAGCCACAGAGAGCGTTTTAAATTATGCAGGTTACAATAGAAACTCTGCTCCATTAGGGGTTAGTATTATAGATACATAATTTCTCAAATTTAATCATCGATTTTTAATTTAGAAATGCAAATTTAATATGTAATTTTTTAAGCAAGACAAAATAGTAAAACAGCAAATAATCTTAAAGATGCATTATGTAAGAGTTAAATTTGCTTAATGCAGATCTTTATTTTGGCTTTAATTGTTATATAAATCATTAAATAAACATTTATTCACATACCTTGACCATAATTAGCTCTACACCGTCAGATTGACAGTTAATCATTTAATTTAGAAAAATGAATAATCAAGTGTTTATTATTGTGACAAGGGTAACAATGACAATCAAGACTACACTGTTCTTCAGATGGCCACAACTCCATTCAGAATGAAGGGGGGGGGTCAATGGCCTAGAGTGCCGCGCTTCGACCTCTAGCTGGCCGGTCACCTCTGGCTTGGGGCTGTGGTTTCGAGCCCTGGTGTGAGCGTATGTGGCATGGAGATAGGGGCGCCTTTTCAACCTCGTGGATTTCCTCCGGGCACTCCAGTTTCCTCCAACTGCTGGGTGGTCTGAATAGAGGGATTTTACTGTAATTAAATTTACGCTTCTCAAACCTTGTTATCATGTATTTTTAAGCAAGCAGTCTGGCATTCTAAATTCTCCTGAACTACTTGAAACAAAGGCTTATATGCTTAAAACTTTTGTTTAAATATAAGTTTTATATTCTTTTAGAGTGCGACATTAGATAGGAGACCAACATGTGTTAATACAAATAGTTCTAATTTTATGGCTAATCTTAGTTTACGTAGCAGATATACAGGAGAGGTCAGTAGTATTTTATATGTATATAATCATGTGCAAATACTAAAACCATATGACATGTACTAGAGGAACAAAAGAATTCTGCCAATTGATAATTTGTGTTCATTTTGCAAACAATATGCCATATCTCCTTTATGTTTTATCATTGCATTGTGTAACTTAGTTATTCTAATGAATTTCATGTATAACATCCCATTGATTTACATTGTGTAGGTAAATGGTATGAAAGTTTTGTGTAAAGAAGAAGAGAAATTATTAGAAATAATGTGTCAAGAATTAGCTACATATATGAAAGATTGTGGTATGTGTGTTTTATTTTGTTAGTAATTATTGTAATAAGACAAATACACAATACAATCACATTCTACATGCTCAGTATTCTGTCTGTGATTAACCAAACATGGGAAGATGATCATTCTTTCTGTTATTGGGAATTAGTATAATAGAAGGTTAATTAACTGTACTATAACAAGAAATCCGCAATGTCTGGACAGAACTGACCCAAACATATTTCAAAAATTTGTTTTGGGTCCTAGATGTATCTAGAAAACATGATTTGAATTCAATTGGGCGATCATGAACTGTACTAATTGTGCTAATACAATCACAGAGTTAATATTTATCTTGTATATTGTCTTATTATTCTATACCTAGTCTCATTACTGGATTAGTATTATTTCCATTCCATTAGACGCCATGATCTTCAAGGAAAAACAAAATTGAAAGATAGCAAAAGGTACATGATAAATACTTCCTCTACTTGGGTGCGGGTCATTTCATCCCACGACCGGTTCACCCCGGGCTGTTTCATCCCATACCTGATTTTCTATCGGGCTGTTTCATCCCCCTTGTTGTTATAGTAGCAGTTAATTAACGGAGTTGTACTTATTGTCGAATAAACTGTTAAACACTTACTTATTGTTAAATAAACATGTACTTCATTGTTTATTATTAAATAAACACACAATTAATTGTTATGGATTAGTAATAAAAACATGGCGCGAGAGTTGAGTTGTATTTACACATTTTAAGTAAGAAGCCAGATAAATGATCAATTAAAAATAATTACTTTGATCTAAAGCTTTATCTAACTATAAATATGATCCGAAAGTGAAAGATTATCATTCATCTTTTGGATTTACACCATGGCTGATCTTTGTATTCGTTGCTCCTCTGTAGTTAGACCCTGTCAACATGCCGTGACATGTGACATTTGTGATCGCTGGCAGCATCGAACATGCAATACAGGTGAGTTGGCTTGAAATATTATTGATAGTAAATCGAATATAGATTTATTTTTATAATTTTATTTATTGATATTTATTTATTTATTTATTCAATTTCTTGATAGTAGATCCAATATATTTTCATTTATTTAATTTATTGATAGTAGATCCAATTTATTTATTCATTTATTTAATTTATTGATAGTAATAGTAAATCCAATATATTTATTGATAGTAATAGTAAATCCAATATATTTATTTTTTAGGCATTTCCAACAAGGATTATTTAGCTGCGAGGAAAATGAAGATTGAACTGCATTTTGCTTGCATAGATTGTGTAAAGCATCAACTCCCTAAATAATATAAGCATTTTCACGATGGCTTTCCGAACAAACAATGATTGTGAAGGTAAGTTAATTTAATTACTTATATTCAATATTATTTGCATTCAATATTATTTGCATTCAATATTATTTGCATTCAATATGCATTCAATATTATTTGCATTCAATTTGCATTCAATATTATTTACATTCAATTTGCATTCAATATTATTTGCAATAGTAATTAGTAGTTTAATTGAATATTCTTATTACATGTTGACATTCTTTAATATGAGATTAATGTATTTCAGGATGGCACAGACGTCTAAATTCAAGGTGTATGGGAGCCGGTCTCCGTTTTTATGTTTTAATACCAATTTTGAAAGAAGAAGGCGAATTAATAGATCTACAATGGACAATGGTTGAAGAAGGGGTGAATTTTAGGAACTGTCGGAAACAGTATTGTAAAATAAACACAAAAATATTTGAAGCTTGGGCGCAATACACTAATCGTTCAATCATGACAAGTGCATTTTTGAAACTAGCAGGTAATTTGTATGGCCACAAATAGTTTACAAATTTATACAATATTATAACATACATTTACAAATTTAATTTAAGTATACATTTAATGCAATATTATTAGATACATTTTCAAGAATTTAATTTGAGTATACATTTCTTTAGAAATTTATTCGTGAAATAAATTAATGAAATTTAACAAATACATTTATTTATAAAAGCAGTAAATATATAATTTAATGAAATCAAAGTAATTGATATATGTATGAAATTTAACAAAAGCCGTAAATAGATAATTTAATGAAATCAAAGTAATTAATTTACGTATGAAATGATTTATGTATAAATGATTTATGTATGAAATGATTTATGTATGAAATGATACAAATAGTATTACTAAAGTGCTGTGACATGTTGTTATTGTTATAATTGTATGAATAAAATATTAAAAATATGTAAATTCTGTTTATTGATTTGTGGGATGAAACGTCCCGATATGTGGGATGAAACAGCCTGGGGTCAATTTGGGATGAAACAGCCCGGTTGAAACAGCCCGGGGTGAAACAGCCTGGGGTCAATTTGGGATGAAACAGCCCGGTTGAAACAGCCCGGGGTGAACCGGTCATGGGATGAAACAACCTGCTCCCCCTCTACTTTATAGGACCTCTTAGATAAAGAATTATTACTAATGCTCTTTAATTATTTACCTGGATGTCCAGCAGCTTATTGATATTGTAATATAGATATGTATTTTCTATATTATAGATGGAGTTGGTATTAAACAAACTATGTTTAGAATGTGTGCTTTACAAATAGCTGGAAAAGGTATTGTAATATAATTGGGTATTTGTACCATATTATTATAATGTAATATGTATATGATAACAATCTGACTTAAAGCAATGTATAAAATGCAATTAATGTATTTTCAAAATTCTAAAAATAACCGGGTGTTATTTAGATATGTTTCTATGGATTTGTAACACATTTTGTTAACCTTTACTTCTATTTTATTAAACGTAATGTATTTTTATTTTGAATAATTTCATATGATCTTCTCAAACAGGGTTAAATCGGAAACTTTTAAGATTAATGTGTATGACACCTGTTCATCATTTCCATGAAAGAACTATGCAGGCTGGAATTGCATGTTGGGAATGGTTGCTATCTGCTAGACCTGATCTAGCAACAGAGGTTAGTTTAATTTTTATTTTTTTTTTACTTTTACATTACATTAGGTGAAGTCTAGTGTGGTGAAATTTGCATTTAGTCTAGTGTGGTGACAGCTCATAATCATTTTGGCTACATATGAAGGTACTTGCACCAATAGTCAGGGATTAGGAAAAGGACATTTTAAGATCTACAACAAAACAATTGTGTCTTCTGGTGTATTTTATTTTTGAAAATTAACACCTATATTTATAGTTTGACTGTCCAATTCATTGCCTAAGAATGTGGAATTATGTTTTAAGTTGAAAGTCTGAATGCAACTTTGTTTTACATTGGTTTCTATTACTTTACTTCACTAAAGTTTTTGTATACACAGATGTGTTTGCTTACAAACTTCTGTACATTCAATTAGTAGATAGTTTTGACTCTGGTATGTTGTACTTTTGTTAAATAAGAAGATATATGTTTATTGTGGAATTAACTGCCACAAAAAAAAACCCCAAATTATAGCACTGTGAGCTCTGTGAAAATTCCTTGAATAGTAATTAATTTCTTTCTTTTTACGTAGTTTATGTGTGAAATGGCAGCAGCATGGCAATATTCAGTGGACTTAAAACTAGGTATATTTGAAGATGACAAGCCACAGCTTGATCCATTAGCTAAAAGCGAAGGGGTGGATTTGGCTCCCATTCCACCAGCTGTTTCCCCCCATGCCATTTGGACAAAGTTTTTAATGGAGAGAGTAGAGATTGCTAAATACAGTAATTCATCACATGTTGATATATTGATGAGTTTATTAAATAAATCATTATCTGTTAGTGTTGGTAAAACACCAGCTATGATCTCTAGACATCCTGCTGCTCTAGGACCTAGAACAAGGTAATATATCAACTTAAAATATTTCTGTAAATGACGCTTATTATAGGAAGTTGGTGTGTTAAACTATAGGCAGTTGGTTTGTTAATTTGACTTGATTGTACTCTTAAAGAGTCACTAATGGATGAACCGGGTTGAAAGTAGTATAACTTTTAAACCAGAAGCTGTAGGCATAACCTATGCTATGTTACTCCCCAGGCCCTGTTGGAGCTACCCCTATACACCAAATTTCAGCCTCGGAACAGCCCAGTTTAGCTGCCATCGCTGAACAGACAGACAGACAAACAAACGACAGTGACATATGTATTTAATTAATGTAGTTTGAGTAACATATATATAGCATGCTAAATTGGACAACCAGGGAAGTAAAGTAAATTGCATTGGCAATCAAGTTTGAAATGCTTTTGGTGACCAAATTCAAAACATGTTGCAGGCTGTATCAACACTAGCAGCATCTACTTTCATAATAAATAGGGGAGTTGGATGGGCGAATTGTTAGCATGTGTTTGCTGTATCATAAAGTCTGTCATTGAGTCAACTGGTATGGTTTCAATTCCCCAGTTTGTACGTGACCAGGAGTAGGGTCGCCTGTCCAGCCTGTTTATAATAATTATTTATTCTTGTGTAATTTTAGGTTACTTATAATGGGTTTATCATTATTACAAGGTGATATATTACCTAATACAGCAGGCAAAAGTGTTTTAAGAGAAAGGATATATGCTGCTTCACTTGATTATTTCTGGTTGGTAATTTATATTTATAGGTATTAAGTAAGCAACTATATAAAATAACGTTGATGTGTTCTTACCTTAATACATGTAATACTACTGGTCATACAATAAAATGTAGTTTGGGTAACAGTTTATCTAAATGTTTGTGAATTGTCTGTGTGTATTTATATATTATAAGTATTGATATTTTCAGTGGTCCTGTATTATTTCCAACACAACAAGGTTCTAATCTACGAGAAGATATAATTACTCTGATTAAATTCTGGCAGATGATGCATGCTGATAAAAAATATCTTACTACTAATCTCTTATCATTTAATGGTTAGTTTCATTAACTCGTATAAATGTTGTCAAATTATTGAAGCCTCATTTGCAATTTATATTCAATGAAAATGTTCTTGTGAACCGGTTGACTTAACACTTGTCAAGTAAGTACCGTATTGTCAGAGACATTATATATGATTTGTGCTGTCAACAGTAGCTGACAATGCAGGTCATTTTGGTATCTAAATGGATTAATACTTTATTGTACATTTTTATAGTGTATCCATGACCGAGGACTCATATACACTTTATCAAAAAAAAAATCACATATAAATTAAGTAAAATAGAAATAAGATGTACATGTAGACTTGGTCATACTCATTATTACAAATTAGTAATCCACACGTTATCTCATAAGAGAAACCTCATTATCAGATCAGAATTTCTTTTGGCTTAAAATCTCTTTAAATTTTTATTTTGTCATTTGTAAATTTATTTTGTAGAGATGGAATCCTCTGCTCTGACACCCCAGACATTATCTATAGGAGGTATACCACCAGATAGAAGATCTCAAGCTAGTGGTTGGATGAACACTATGAATAGTAGTGTATCTTCATACTCTAGACGTTCAGCTAGTAAGTAATCATAACTTCTATATGGCTGTATTATTGATAGATAGATAGAAATATACGCTCATTTATTCACGGTAGTCAGTATAAATGAATGGATTATTTATTTTAGTTGATAATGCCTAGAACCTATAAATTGATAGATATATATATAGTCCTCATATCATAGTCCTCTTTATAATTAATGTTTTAAATAATGAATGGAAAATGTATGAATTACCATTTTGTAGGTGAGTTAGCTGTTGATCAAAAATGCTTGTATCACACGCTATGCGAATTAAGGGCTTGCTCTTTGAAAAACAGAAGTGTAAAAATGTGTAGTGCTGTGCATTTCGAAGTTGACTGTATCTAACATACCAATAAATAAGTTCCAATCGGACAACTAAATGCCAACCCATGGGTCAAAGTTTGTCTGTGGGTTTGTTGGGATTCGACATTATTTTTGTATTAGAGTAAAAAATTTGAAATTCGAAATTTTCTTGAATGTTTTTGTGTTTCCTATTGCTCTAAATATATGATAATTATTTAATATCATGATATTCATCATTGTCTTAATATTAGATATATATTTGACAATATAAAAAAAGTTAATTATAATCTTATTATGATTATACCCAATATGTAGATGTAGGAGGGCAGCGCCTTTCCATAGTTTTTGGTCTTCACGGACATATTGAAACGGCCACTACAGATGTCGAGTTTTTAAATGTCGGCAAGTATATGTATGGCCATATTGAAGGGTGGCCAGCATGATGGAAGTCTCTCTATATGTTGACTAAATTAAATTAACCGTCATTTTTCTCGTGAAATATCAACTATCTCTTTACTTATTTGAATTTATGTTGATAACTTTCTTAACTCCTAGATTAGTTTATTAATTCAAATTTTGATTTGATGTCTTGAAAGTTGATTTAGATTATTAGTCATTTATTGTGTGTGTATTGATAATTGCATCCTGTATATTATTGTATTGTCAATAAGAATATTTATTTTGTACATACCATCATGGATCCTGATTGGTAGATAGTCATATTAACATCGGGTCCATTCTATAAAACTTAAGGAATTTTGTAGTCAAATGTTTGATTTACATGTCTGTCGGTCTGAAATGGGGTCCCAAACTCAGTACAATATTCATAAATAGGTTGGTCATGTTTCTTTGTGCTTATCTCTAATATTATAAGGGTTGCCCACGGTTGCCAGACCATATCCCTAGTGGTATAAGGCTGTAGTAATTTTTCTCACAAATTACTATGATTTACACGACCATTGTGCCAGTTGGACAGGGACTTAAAGGGGACATAAAACATTGACACGTTTATATTTCTATAAAATTTCTAATGAATTTCGAAATGTATAAATCTTTCAGTTCAGTATTTACTGCCAAAAGGATACCGTGTAACTTATATTTACAGGTGGACTGGACTAGACATTTCAATCTAGCTGGCTTATAATGTGTAGTTCAGGGTATGGCCTTGAACACAAACACAACCTTTCATGTACACACAAAATACTTTTTTAAAATTAGCCTTGCACATATTTTTTTTCAAATTTCACTTATTTATTTCTTCTTTGTATTTATTACGTTTTTTCTCTTTCAAAGATATATTTACTATAATGTGATTATGATAGTGAAAAACATTTAATAATAATATAGTTAATTGCTTTATAAAGATCTTGTATAGATCTCTATTGATGGTTCTAGTCAGTAACAAATTATAGATAAGACTAATTCGTATATGCAGGCAATGTACTATATACTGAAAAAAATAGAAAATGTACAGTTAAAAACACTGAAAACAACATAGAAAAATACTGAAAAAGATTTTTGACACTAATTACCCCAAATACCGAAGAAAAAAAAGACTAACTTCTGAAAAATCAACACTAATTACCACTTATGAAAATTATTGGACCCTATATATGGGTTAGGGTTGGACTTTGTCCTAAAACCACTTCTCCAGACTCCAGTGGAGTTGATAGGTCGCAACAGGTGTTCAATTTGTTCATTGGGCTCATCCTGGATGGGATCTAGTGACAAGCGTTGCTACAAAACCTATTAAAGAGAACAGAAAGGCCATGAGCAGAGTGAGGTTCAAATTGGGTCCCGGGAGTTGGGTATCCAAATGAGCCTATACTAGCAGGGTCTGGGAACCAAATAGGGTCCCAAATCTTTCAGTATTTAGGGTTTTTTGTTAATTAATGCTGTATTTAGTGATTTTTCGGTATTTTGGGTAATTAGTAGCAACAAGTTTGTTAAAATATTTTTGTGTGTTTTTTATCAGTATTTTTCTGAGGTTTTTGGGAATTTTTAAGGTCATGAGATCAAGAAACCTATTGATTTTCAGCGATATCTGATAGTTACTGCCAGAGTTATGGCAGTAACTATGATCACTTCAAAAAATCTGCCAAAGTTAATATCCGGTTGACTTCAAATTTATACAGTGTTTAAGGTCATGAGATGAAGAATCCTTATTGATTTTCAGCAATTTCCCAAAATTACTTACAGAGTTATGGCCCTTGATCACTTTAAAAATATTATGGACGTTCTAGAGGCCAAAGTTAATATCAGATTGACTTTAAATTTATACTCAGTATTAAAGATCATGAGATGAAACCACTTATTGATTTTCAGCGTTTTCTGATAATTACTGTCAGAGTTATAGCCCTTGATAACTTTGAAAAATCTTATGGACAGAGTTTAAGGTCTTGAGTCAAAACAAGTATATTGATTTTGATAATTGAACAGCTAAATCCATAATATTAAATGTTTCGTATACTAAGTGTTTGCATAGAGCAGAACTTTATAAAAACCAAACAAATTCTAATGATTTTCTGATAATATGCGACAACTCTTGTTGACTGCCCGGACGATTTTGCTGCTGTGGGTGTATGTTTCGTTGCCTGGCAACCTATCTTTATGTATTTATGGAATTTAATTTTATATTATTGCATGCTTAATGATAAATATGTCCTGCATGTACAGTAAAACTCTGGTAAAGCATGAAATTACATCACCACACTGAGTAGTAACTGGATGGATTTCATTTAATGTATGTGCAAACATATGTATACTATAATTTAAATCTCAAACAGATCCATCTACAAAAAAGGACAATATTATCATTTATCCCTCAAATGTTTTCATATTAATAAAATATCCCTACATTGTTTGAATTTGTGCATGCGTTATTTCATTAACACAGATTTGTTTTCCTGTATTTTGAAATGGCATGTTGATATGGATGTAAATACATGTGTTTAGATTTTCTTATACTTAGTAAAATGTGAATGCTTTAATTCAGGTCAAAACTGTTGATTAAAAGAAATTTGATAGGTTAATTTCTTTTACCAATTGTAGCCAGTATTCATTAGTGTCGACAAAATGTATTGTTGAAATGGTGTATATGGATTCACCTTTCCAAAGTACAATATTTTACTTCTATTCCTGAATATGTAACATGATTGGAATCGTATCACGATTATATATAAATTATCATGAGCATTAATGTTGAAATACAATTTATTTTATTTCCAACAGTCAAAAATTTTCACCAATAGCAAACTATTTTCCACTTAATCTTCAGTTGTATTGAGCTTGTCTCTTAATTACTTACAGAAGTAAACATATAATTTTGACCTTAAAGGAGCTAAATCGCTAACATTTGGGACCTAGAAATTAAACACAAGTGGGTCACAATGGATATAATACTGTAATATGAATGTATATAAACTGATTTACATTCAATGGTTTCTGTTTTAACTCTAATTTCAAATCTGTTCTGCGAAATAAGTCAGCAGTGTCAATCGAACGCATATTTCTAACTTTTGGTTATTCCAATCTACATACACCATTTGGTTTGGTGCAATGTTTCTAGCCACGTTCCTCGAGTCTCTTGCTAGAACTGGGACTGAAACGCATTATATGGTACATGATTTGTGTACCAATGGTAAAATGTTTATTTTGTCTTAAATATTGGATATCAGAAGCCCATCTTTTTCCGGTAAGATCACAGCATCAATGTTGATTTAAATTGACAAATAATTCATGTTTTCAATGTTGATGATTTTGGATGATATTGAGTTAGAGACTTAGCTACTTTAATCAAAGCTGTCATGCTCCTTTTTGAAAATATATTCTCATGATTTTATTACACTACAATTTTGTAATGTTGTCAAAATTTTAATGAAAATTCAATTAGATAATAATAAAAAAAGGTGTTTTGTAAAAAAATCTATCTGCACCGAGAGCCTTTGCACGCTTGATATGCTTAATATATACTCTCCCAAAAAAGAAACGCAAGTTACATTTCTTCGTTGGTATATCCTCGCTCTACCATCGCCTTGCTGCAACAAGAACCGTGACATGTCGCTGAACTAAACGGCTCTCCAGTGTTGCTGTGGCCATACCCTCAGTGTCTGAACCCATTAAAGTTGGATTCCATGGTGTCGGCATATTTTAAAACAGGAGCTCTAACGGGGACGTTTGCCTCGTTATTCGGTTTCTCATAAGTGTTTCTGGACTGTCTGGTACGAGATTCTATGCCATCCGGGAATTCTTGCTGCAGTAGAGGTCGCTGTTAAAAACCATTTACTCCAATGGCGTAACTGGCAGTGAAGATCCAGGACAGGTGAGGTCACTCTTGTTTGGCATGAGCTTGGGCTGCCACTTGTTGAACTTTGCTGTCGGTACCTATCCCAAAGGCAAGAAATGGAACTAAGGGAAACATTCGGCAGCCTGGCCACATCTGTCTTGAATTCATTGCTTGTAATCAACCAACGGCGTTGTTGCGTTGGTCTTCGTTCAGATGTGGCATCACTTGGTTCGTTGAGTGTTTACATGTGCAACTGATTTGGAAACCAAGAACCCCGGGATTTTAAAAGCCTTAGATTTAGGTTCCATGCGAAAAGTTCGCGAAGGTGTTAAATTCGTGTTTCTTGGTGCAATCAAGCGATAACAAATTTCGACAAAAAAAGGATGACCAGTCACAATTAGTGTCACCACATTTAAAACCAATAATTGATTTCTTTTGTCCTTACATAATGACATTAAAACAAGTAAAATTGATGGAAAGAACGACATCGTTTAAATAAAAAAAATAATGAAAAATGGGTTGTGCATTTCTTTTTTTGAAGAGTATATTATAAACAAAGATATAACAGGACCTTTAGGTGTATGTTTCACAAAAATACTTGGTTCATCTCTATTTGAAATGTATTTAGAATTTTTAGCAATTTTTTTCAAGGTCCATTCCTCATTAGAAAAACAATCAGGTCTCTGCAGAAAAATAAAATTCTTTTATAAATATTCAAATATTTTAACCTTTGGTCCAATTGTATATTATTGATAGATAAAGCAGTCAGAAAACAGGTGACAAACAGCCCAGCTGTTAAGCTGCATCTGATTTCTTGTTTTGTTCATAGAATACAGACAAAATACAAATTACAGTAAAATCTTTAATTTAAAGTTATGTTCACTTAAGCAGAATTGGGTCATCTGTTATTAACTCTCTAAACTTAATGATATCAGAAAGTATGATATAGATCAGGAAAATTCAAATTATAGCCTCAAATTTTCTAAGCGCCCAAAATAAAGTAACCATGATGATTAATACCGAGTATAGAGTGAGTCTGGTGCTTCTATGCTAATGTGTATTGCTAAAGCTTTTATTCATTCTTTATTTTACAAATACAATGCATAATGGTGGCTATGTTAAAATATGTAGATTCATTTTGAAGTTTCCCTTTAGTGGGATCAAACTCAATATGTATATGTCCCCTTCGTAACACTATTTCTTCACTATTATATATTACACTGATATGAACCATTTAAAGCTTATATTAAGCCAGTTTTTATAATGCTGTTCTCATGATTTATTTATATATTTACTGTTTCAGGTGCTAGAAAAAACCCTGCTGCCACCAATAGTTTGTTGAAAGATTATATTAAAAAACGAAATCTTATCCTTTCATTAGTGGTAAGTATCTCTGTGATGTGTGTTAGTATGTAATAATATATACACATTATATACCTAGATACAGATTTTATTTGTTAAAAAAAACCTGCTGGTGTCTAATTTAAAGTGATAATCAAGAAATGAGGCCAAACTTGTGCATTATATGTTTTTGCAAGGGAAGGGCTTGAATTTTTTATCATAAGACGAGTTTATCTCCATATAATATTATTGTCCCCCGCCTTTCGAAGAAAGTTGGGGGACTATTAAAATGGGTTCGTCCGTCTGTCTGTCTGTCTGTCCTTCTGTCTGTCTGTCTGTCTGTCCGTCTATCCGTCACACTTTTTGGGACACAATAACTTTTTTCCTAATTGAGCTAGAATATTCAAACTTGGTGTATATCCTTATTAGGTCAATGCCTTGATGGAGTTCGAAGATGAGCATTTTCCGCTTAGGGTAAGCAGAGATAAGCAATTTGATTGGTTGATGCTTTGGGACACGATAACTTTAGTTCTAATTAAGTGAGAGTGATGAAACTTGGTGTATAGTTTCATTACAGTAATACCTTGACTAAGTTCGATAATGAGCATTTTCTGCTCAGGGTAAGCAGAGTGATATGCAATTTGATTGGTTGAGACTTTGGAACACAATAACTCTCCTTCTAATTGAGTTAAAATGTTCAAACTTGGTGTATATGCTTATTAGGTCAATGCCTTGATGGAGTTCGAAGATGAGCATTTTCCGCTTAGGGTAAGCAGAGATATGCAATTTGGTTGGTTGATGCTTTGGGACACGATAACTTTATTTCTAATTAAGTGAGAGTGATGAAACTTGGTGTATAGTTTCATTACAGTAACACCCTGACTAAGTTAGATAATGAGCATTTTCTGCTCAGGGTAAGCAGAGTGATACGCAATTTGATTGGTCAAGACATTGGAACACAATAACTCTCCTTCTAATTGAGTTAAAATGTTCAAACTTGGTGCATATGCTTATTAGGTCAGTGCCTTGATGGAGTCGAAGATGAGCATTTTCCGCTTAAGGTAAGCAGAGATAAGCAATTTAATTGGTTGATGCTTTGGGACACGATAACTTTAGTTCTAATAAAGTGAGAGTGATGAAACTTGGTGTATAGTTTCATTACAGTAATGTCTTGACTAAGATCGATAATGAGCATTTTCTGCTCAGGGTAAGCAGAGCGATAAGCAATTTGATTTACCGAGACTTTGGAACACAATAACTCTCCTTCTAATTGAGTTAAAATGTTCAAAATTGGTGTGTATGCTTATTAGGTGGTGGAGTTCGAAGATGAGCATTTTCTGCTTAGGGTAGGCAGAGATAAGCAATTTGATTGGTTGATACTTTGGGACAAGATAACTTAGGTTCATCTTGATTGATGATTTTTATGCCATTCAGTAATGGATTCGACAGTAACAGTGTATAGAAACGATTGAATCAAATACGAGGGCCCTTTCCCGTGGCCAGAGGGGCCCTTTTGTCAAGCGTGGGGGCCCCTTTTGTCTGCCTTTAGGGTCCCCCTAACTAGGGTACATTTTCATTTTTCTCATCGGTTTTAGCATTTTTCTTTATAAAACACTTTATATACTCTTTTGTTTCAATAGGCTGGAGCTGTAGATGCTCTAATTACATGGCACAACCCTCTAGAAATATCAGAATTAAAGGTACCAGATGAAGATAAAATAGCTACATGGAGAAGTACACCTTTAACTGATAAACAATGGAAAGAATTAGCCAGATTAAGTTGGGATATATCACCTATTTTAGCTGTTTTCTTACCTTCAAGGTATATTGTAATTACCTGCATTAAAACATATTTAAACCAAATAGCAGGGGTTGATTATCACACCAGACTTTTACTTTTCAGATTTTATCTATATTTAGAATAGAAATAGCATATATGAATAGTAAAATTACTTTAATTTAAATGTGTTGGATCAATGATTATTTTAAATGAAAAATATTACAAACGAATTCACCAGTTTCTGTTAGTTATATGGGTTGACAAAACCTTGTTTTTTATCAACAGATTTCGTAATTCTTTGGCATTAGTTAAAGAAGTTACTCTCTTGGTTCGTATCCACCCAGAAGCTGTGTGTCATATTCCTGAAGCTATTAACTTCTTAGTTACTGCTGAATCATTGGAGGCAGATGCATCAGAGGTAAGCTACATCAAAATTACTTAAAGACATGCTGCTCCATCAGGGCTGTTAGGTCATGTGGTACACACAAATTATTTTTAACTCTAACTACTAATATGACTTTTTTTTTTAAAAAAATTTCTCCGATTATAACTCATAAAATATATTGTGTTAGACAATAAATGTTGTTTTGACTGTCAAAAGATGATATTTTATTAGTTCCAGCAAGTTTAGAATAGCATTTAGCATTTCTGTTCAAATCAATTTTATGAAATTCATAGAGTATAAACCATTTAATGTACAGTCTTTAATATAATTATTGGTGTTTCAGTTGACGCATGTGTTAACGTGGGAGATCGTCTCGCCGGTCTTGGCGTTATCCTATTTTTCAAGATTATACCCACCACACCCACTAACAGCTCAGTATGCTGTGAGAGTTTTAAGGTCACACCCACCAGTAAGTATTATTCACATTTACATAGATGAGACAAAAAGGTGATGTTTCTGATTGTTCTTCCGCTTTGATATGCGCTGTTCATTTTTCTATTATCAGTGATAGAGTGATAAACGAATTAACATGACTAAATATAACACAGCGTTTGTTTAAAAAAATAAGTACGGGGGAGGTCATTTGGTGTAACATGTGGACTGAGTAGTGTGATTTCAATCCTATAAGCATTGTGCATAGGGGCATCTGCACAACCTTGTGGGTTGTCTCCAGGTCTTTGAGTTTCCTTACATAAGGGGATTTTAATCAAACCATGTGTTAAGGAGAAAAACCTACTTGAAGCAAACTGTTTGATTGGCCAGTAGACTAGTTCAGCACAACACTTATGCATTGATACAGCGGTGTCGAGTTTACGTTTGTATGCTTTATCCTAATAAATGAGTATTTAGTCAACTACACAACATAATATTTGATTATATATTTATTTCAGGAAGCTTTATTATTCTATATACCTCAGTTAGTTCAAGCTTTAAGATATGATCCTGTAAGTTTTATTTCATTTATTTTAAGAAAAATTGGTGTGAGTTCAATGTTCAGCTCCACTTAAAACTTACTGTCCCTTTTTGTGTGGTCACAAAATTTACACTTATGTAATAATTTCTAATACTTAGGTACTTTGATATCATTAAATCCTATATGTTGTATGGATTATGTCTACAAACCATTATGTTGGGAGGAAAGGTTAATGGATTTGAAATGTATTTTCATAGATAGATCTAGTAGTATATTTGTTGTAATTTTAGATGGGATATATAGGTGAATTTATATTATGGGCAGCAAAAAGATCACAACTATTAGCCCATCAGATTTTATGGAATATGAAAACAAATACATTTACTGATGAAGATGCTACTATAAAAGATAGTGAGTATTATGTAATATTATTGGGTTATTTGTGATCAGGACTGTAAAGACCAGGATCAATTGCTAAGGATGTACCAGTAAAGTTTGAATACTTGTACATACACTTTGGGCCTGCTTGATTTGTCCACCAATAGGGGAACTGGTTTCCACATGGTGTACACCTATCAGGGGTTAACATATCAAAGCATATCAAATGAGCCGGATGAGAAAAAATATAGCGTCAGATAATATTTCAACATTAAACCGGTTAAATGACATGTTTTAATCAAAAACAGTATTTTTGAAAGTATGACTAAATAAGTGACTCCAATATAGACAGCAAATTGTTTTTAGTAATATTACCGAGAAAAAAATATGAAGTTTAATTTTAATGCTTTAAAATTAGTGTTTTGTGGCATTTCTAAAAAACGTGAATATATCTCATTGACATGTTCACCATCTTGTGCCGTCGCATTTGGCATACAGCACAACCAAACTTCTGGTTAAATCAAGTTACATCATCACCAAAACTGCCAAACTGTGGTCAGACTAGACATATTAATGGATTTGTGTTTTATTATTATAACAGGTGAAATAGGAGATAAACTAGAAAAAATAATGGATCAAATAACACAAGGTTTATCTGGTTCAGCTTTACAATTTTATAAAAGAGAATTTGATTTTTTTGGTAAAATTACAGCTATATCAGGTGAAATAAGGTAAATATAAATGATGTGAAGAATAATATTTTTACTGTATTTAATATATACTCTGTTATACCATCAAACAAATATCACAATTACAACTCAAGCATACCAGTCAAATTATTATGGATACCGGTATATCTGTATATTAATTTTTATATGCCCACATTTTCATGTGGACGTATATTGTCGTCGCCCCTGTTCGTCGGTCCGTCAAGACGTCCATTCGTCTGTCCGGACGTTCGTCCACATTTGTTTGTGAACAGTCTACAGGTCACAATTTTTATCCGATTTCAATGAAACTTAAAATATAGGTTTATCAACCTAAGATCTTGGTTCCTTTAGATATTGGCATGTATCGGACTGTAACTTCATGGGTTATGGTCCCTGATTGTATGAAAAATCACTTTTTTAGCTTGTGAACAGTGTAGAGGTCACAATTTTGAACCGATTTGGATGAAATGTGAAATGCATGTTTATAACCCAAAGATCTTGGTTCCTTTTGATATTTGCGCCAATCGGATGGAAACTTCCTGAATTATGGCCCCTGATTGTCCGAAAAATCGCCCTTTTTAGCTTGTGGTCCCTCTGGAGGTCAAAATTGTTCTCCGATTTAAAAAACTATTTGATTATATCACCATTGCATAGTTGAGTTCGAATTTCGTGAAAGATCTTGGTTCCATGGCATATTTGTGCATATCGAATTGTAACTTCCTGAATTATGGCCACTGATCGTATGCAAATCGCCCATTTTTTAGCTTGTGGTTCCTTTAGCTTGAGGTCACAATTATTAATGGATTTAAAATAGTGTTTGATTATATTACTGTTTCACCATAATGAAGAGTGAGTTTGAATTTCGTGAAAATCGGACCAAAACTGGTGGACAAAATGGCCCCCGCTTGTACGTGAATACTATAAGAATATGGTATATGGCGAATACTATAAGAATATGGTATCTGACGGTTGCAGACTCTGTAGAAGTTACAATTTTTATCTGATTTTGATGAAACTTTAAATGCATGTTTATAATCCAAAGATCTTAGTTCCTTTCAATATTTGCGCATATCGAATTGTAACTTCCTGAATTATGGCCCCTGATTGTACTAAAAATCGCCTTTTTAGCTTGTGGTTCCTCTGGAGGTCACAACTATTATCCGATTTTATAAAACGTTTGATTATATCGCCGTTTCACTGTAATGAAGGTTAAGGTCGAATTTCGTAAAAATCGAACCAAAACTGCCGGACAAATGACCTGTAGAGGTCACAATTTTAATCCAATTATGATGAAATTTGATATGTAAGTTTATAACCCAAAGATCACTGTTTCTTTAGATATTCGGGCACATTGGACCATAACTTCCTGAATTATGGCCCCTGATTGTATGAAAATTCATGTTATCTAACTTGTGGAACCTATGGAGGTCACAATTTTATTCCAAATTAAAAAAAACGTTTGACTATATCCCTGTTACACATTAATGATGATGATTGAGTGTGAATTTCTTGAAAATCGATAATTGAACAGCTAAATCCTTAATATTAAATGTTTTGTATACTTGACGTTAACATGGGGCAGAACTTTATAAAAACCGAACAAATTCTAATGATTTTCTGATAATTACTTGTTGACTGCCCGGACGATTTAGCTGCTGTGTGGGCGTATGTTTCGTTGCCTGGCAATCTATTTTTTATTTGATGATTAAAATATTGATATTTTTATTTTTTTTAATTTTAAATCCATCATCAGATTACATTAATATCATTTTTATTTATTTGTGGTTTTCAGGCCATATCCTAAAGGTAGTGAGAGGAAAAATGCATGTTTACGATGTTTAGAAAAAATAGTTTTACAACCTGGTTGTTATCTACCATCTAATCCTGAAGCTATTGTTACAGCTATAGACTATAAATCAGGAACACCAATGCAGAGGTATAATATCTTATAACTATCTTACTGATCATTTCTTTGTCTGGTTTTCCTGGCTACAATGGTCAAATGGTTAAGGGTTTGGATATCCAACAAGAATATCCCAGGCTGAATCCTGAGAAACACTTTGGGTAGTTGCCTCGTCATTTGGATGGATGTTATCTAATAACGCATTGCCCCAAAACTAGCATATCAAACCTCTCTGCTTAAAGTTCAATAAACTAAGAAACTACAAATTGTTAAACTAATAAAAGAAAAAATGAAATGAAATGAAATGGGGTTTGTTTTTCAGTGCTGCTAAAGCTCCATTCTTGGCTAGATTTAAAGTAAAAAAGTGTGGTATTAATGAATTAGAGAATTTAGCCATGTCTGATACTCCACAAATTAGTAAGAAAGATGTTCAACAAAATAATAAGAAAGATAAAAATAACAAGAATCAGGAACATTGGATGGGTTGTATATTTAAAGTTGGTGATGATGTTCGACAGGTAGGACTAATTTGTTGTATTACTCATAGAATTACTTATTAGGGATCTGTCACAGATCTTTGATAATTTTCTCAACTATACATTGGTTGTCCATATATGATTGACTTGCATCAGTTGTTGGAAATGTAAGATGGATGTTATATGATTACAAGACATGTATATCATGGTTTGTTATATATTATATGATCACAGGATGTATTATATTATTACATATGTTTGTATGATTACATGATGTATAATATGATTACATTATGTGTATTATTACTTTGTATGATTACATGTTATATTATTACATTTTGTATGATTAAATGATATATTTTATGATTACATTATGTGTGTATGATTACAGTATGTGTGATTACATGATATGCTATATCATTACACTATGTTTGTAGATTACAAGGTATGTTGTATAATTACAAGATATGTTATTACGTTATTTTTGCAGGATATGTTAGCTCTACAGGTTATTGGTATGTTTAAGAACATATTTGATCAAGCTGGTCTAGAGTTATATTTATTTCCATATAGAGTTGTAGCCACTGCACCAGGGGTAAGTATTTGAAAACACTAACTTTTGTGAAATGCTTCGTCTACTTTTGTAAAATTTGTGCATATATCAGGATAGTTACTACTTTGATGTTGTGTTTCTGTCGTATTGCAAATGTTTCTGATTGGCAGTTATTTCGCTTTTAGTGATTAGGAAATGTTTATCGCATTAAGAATATACCTTATTTTTGTTCTTTTCTTTCAAAAATGAAATGTATTTATTATAGTGTGGTGTCATAGAATGTGTTCCTGACAGTAAATCCAGAGATCAGATTGGACGACAGACAGACATAGGAATGTATGAATATTTTATAGCCAAATATGGTGATGAAAACTCTCCTGAATTTCAAGCTGTAAGTTTTATAAATCAGATAAGTTTTCACTTATGTCAATTCCTTAAAAAGCCTGTTGGAGGTTTCAAGACAATAAACTAAATCTTGCCTAATCCAAATCAGTGTTACCTGTACAGTAAAGACTCCATTTCAGTATGGTACTGTTCATGTCATATAAATACATAATTAGGAGATAAACACTTCCTGTTTCGCATTTAGAGGAGTGTTATTGTCCAATAAACATGTCCACAAAACAACCTTCAAAAATCGGCTAGCAACCCGCTGCTTAATGGTAAACCGTTATCCCATTTTATGTTTGCAGATGATTTAGTTTTATTGTCCTCTAATGAGGCTGATCTATAGAATGAATTAAATAATTTATCTGAGTTCTGTTCCGACTGGCAACTGAAACTTAATCCGAATAAAACAAAAATAATGACGTTTCTTAATTCTTGAACAAGTAAAAAGCGAAAGTGTGTACAGTCCAAAATGCAGAAACTTACAATTATCTTGGATAAATGGTTATTAATAATTCTAGCTTTGAAACAGCATTTTGTGACCAAATGAAAAAAGCATGACGAGCGTGGTATGCCATAAGACAGAAATTATGCTGTACCGAGTCCCTGCCCTCTACAATAATAATAAAACTTTATCATTCTATAGTTAAGCAGGTAGCGATTTAAGGGGCAGAGATTTGGGGTTCATAGGTTATCAAAAACATTAACATAATTGAGATTGACAGATGGGATAAATTTGAGGAAAATAGAAGTACATTTGTAAATCAATTCTCAGTATGCCTAAGCATGCCAGTAACATGGAACGTCTAGCTGAATTTGGTATCCATCCACTATCTCTGGACATAATTATATCAGTGTTTGTTTCTTTACTTCAAAAGATGAAACTCTTGAGTATTGATTCATTATATCAATACCTTGACTAAGTTTGATAATAAGAATTTTCTGCTCAGGCTAAGTAGTGATAAACATTTTGATTGGTCAACACTTTGGGAAATTAAAACTCTACTTTTAATTGAGGGAGAATAGATGTTCATTAGGTGAATGTCTTGACTGAGTTCATTGATTAATATTTTCCGATAAAGCTGAACATAACTAATCAATTTTATTGGTTGATGCTCTAGAACCAAATAACTTGGATGGAGAGTGATGAAACTTAGTGTATAGTTTCATTACCAGATACTTCACAATCTTGACTGAGTTTGATTGTGAACATTGTCTGCTTAGACTAACTATAAATAATCAGTTTGATTGCTCTATATAAATGTGTCGTCTATTTATTTTGTTAGCTTAATTGTTTTTGTTTCAGGCTCGACATAATTTTATTGTGAGTATGGCCGCCTACAGTATTATAGGTTTTTTGTTGCAAATTAAAGATCGACATAACGGTAATATTATGTTAGATAAACATGGACATCTCATACATATAGGTAAGCTACATTTGAACTGCTAAATATCACAAGCATTGTATTCATTACGTGTTTCAAATTGTTGAAGAACAAAAACTTCATGCATCCAAGCATTGGTAAATGTTTAATACTTTCTGTGGATCATTTAATTGTATTAATTAAATACAGGCATTTATTTGCTACTTTTTAAGTTTATCAAGGTAGGATATGGAACTGTGTTTCTAATAACAAACAGGTTTTTACATTAATGATGAGCAGTTCGATCAATTTTATTTTTCTCCTACAAATTACATATAATTTAATGATTCACTGATATAATTGTATAATTTGTTATTATAGATTTTGGTTTTATGTTTGAAAGTTCACCAGGAGGTAATATGGGCTGGGAGCCAGATATTAAATTAACTAATGAAATGTTAATGATAATGGGAGGTTCGATGGATTCTCCACCATTTCAGTGGTTTATGGAACTATGTGTACAGGGTTATTTAGCTGTCAGGTATATCTATAATTAACTCATCAAACACCATTGGCTTCAATCTTAATTCATATTTCCGAATGTGAAATGATGGTAGACATTAATAGAAAATGCAGGGAACTGCATAACAAGAAATAGATAAAACAAATGATATAATTACATAGGCATCATTAGATACATATTCCCAGATAATATACTATTTGGAAATTATATGGATCCTCTTATGGTGCCTTTGCTTCATACCAAATTTGAATGAATTCGTAAAAACTCTAGCCTCTCTCACGTTGACAAGAAATTTTCCTGTTGGAACAGTGGGAATGCCAAAAATAAACATGGTTCATCCTCTCGTGACCCCAATGCTTCACACCAAATTCCTCTAGCCTTCATCGCATTAACAAGAAGTTGTATTGATAGACTGAGATAGATAGATGTAGGCATATAAGAATATGTAGCTTGGTTGTTATTTAAGCTATTTCTAAATGTTTATATTTATTTCAGACCATATCAAGACGCGATTATATCTCTCGTATCTCTGATGTTAGACACCCGTCTTCCGTGTTTCCGTGGTCAAACCATCAAATTATTACGAACCAGATTCGCACCACAGTATTCAGAACGTGATGCCGCCAACTATATGTTGAAAATTATCAGAGACTGTACCAAGAACTGGAGAGGAAAAACCTACGATTGGTTACAGTATTATCAAAATCAAATTCCATGCTAGGGTCAAAGGTTGATGATGAAGTGTTACAAGCTGAATGTAGATCTTAGTGTATTTTAAAAGAACACAATGAACTATTTAAAAAGTTCAATACATCATATGTCTGAAATATTGTACTTATAAGCATAAACAACAAGTTACTTAATGTAGATAAGAAATGTACCACCTTGTGATTTTACGCTTAAGTTATACAATACAGTAAGATTATTATTCTATTTTGTTTTTACATATCTAAATTAAATAGAAGTGAATATTATTTGCAGGGTATGACAATCTCATAATTATTTTACCGAATCTGTACAACTTTTCTGGTAAAGAATGACATGACATGACAAGGTACTTGATGTCATATATGTAGTAAATGATGTATATTTTAGTATTTTGTATATTTACATAGTTTAAAAATTATTTGTAGAATGTTGTTAAATAACTACGTACATATTTCATAATTAAACAAAGAAATTTTATATTCAAACAGTATTGCATATAAGAATACTTTAAGTAACTAATAAACAATGTTGTACTTTGGTAATTTAACTAGTAGCATGTATGATGCTTATTAACATTCAGTGAATCTATTTTGAACTTTTGAACTTTCGACTGTAAATGGAGTTTTTAATACCAGAATTGATATGTGCTAGAGTTATTTAACTAATCTGTACAGTTTCCTTAATTCTTTCTTAATCGAAATGTATGTATGTTATGTATGTACCATTTACCTGGTATATGTGTAAATAATAGAAAGTTCATGTATATAGGCTGTTTTTTGATTATTATTTATTTTAGCTTTTTATTTTTTTTTATATACAATATAGATAAACTGTTGAGATATTTCTAAGTTATTGTCACTATAGAATTTAACTGAAGGGTAAGGCCATATGAAATATATACTTTGGTTCTCAGATATGTCATTGATTACTGCTAATGAATATATCATGAGTAAGGGTAAGTAACTCCATTAAACATTTCTTTTCGACTTATCTATTCCTTAAGTAACCTTGCTTGATGATTGAGAATCACAAATGGTACTGGAAAATTGTAAATTGACTATTTGTTATCAGGACCCTTGTCGATTTAATTTATCCATTGATGACTTTTTGACAACACAAAAATGCAAACTTATCTCCCACATCAAATTATCTGAGAACCAGAATATTTTATTTGTAGAGCTTAATGATGTTCTTTTTAACACAGGGGGCTTGTAAATCTACATATTACATTTGTATGACTAATTTACTTATGCATTTGACAGTAGATTTATTTCACAAGCATTAAAAAATCATGCTTTCATACTGTACCATTTCTATTTACTGCCCCTGTGATTTTTTTATTTGTTTTATTGGTGTTCAGTAAGTTAAACAAAACAATATACATTTATTTATATCCAGACAATTTTATAAAAAAAAAACTGATCTCATCTGTGCCAAGAACAAATTTATAGATCTTTCAACTTTTCGTATAAATTTGGTCTAAATTTTAAAATTGACTGATTTTTATTTTGGGTACATGTATGTTATAAGAGACTGTAGTTACACTGGCTTGATTTAACATTAAATATCATGTACAGAATGTCCATCATTATTGAAAATACCACCCACAATTTGCTTTTAATTGTGTGGTACCTCTCGATCCATTCTAAAAAAAATAAAAAGAATTGAATTAGTACATGATGATGAATAACTAGTAATTGTAATAAAGTTAAGGCCAGTCTAATGGTATATCGAAAATAGTACAAGTAATCCTAAGTAAGAACTATTTTAAGATGTATGTTCATATTTTAATTGTTTTCACAAGATAATACAATATTGTTGGTTTGTTTTTAGATGTATATTTTTTTCAACTATACTGGTATGTTGTTGATTGTTGATGAAGATATACTACATGTAGGTATAAAAACAGTTATTTTTGTATCTAACTAGAGAGAAATGTCAGGCTTTATTAATAGAATTATTTATTGCAATATCTGATATTACTTATACTTACAGAAATATTTTCAATGGAAAGCTAGTTTTAATTCATCTACAACTACTAGTCACGTAGTTTAAAATTGTCAGCTAGCTTATAACAGGCACAAAAATGGAAACGAGTGTACAAGGTAAAATTAGAAATCTATGAGTGGCGAGTAGCTATCTCAGATTTCTCTCATAAAGCGACTAGTGTCATGTTGGATAATTATTTTAACCATTTTAAATGGAACTGGATCTATACATAGGAAAACTGCAAAGAATGGCTCTACAATGTCATAAGATTTTTTTCCATATGGTCCCCACATTCTTTATATGAATGTATAATAAAGTAGATATGGCCATACCATAAGTCTCTGGTTGTCATTTGCAAACTATATCAAATTGAAACACCTTTGCCAAAGTCGCCCTGCGCCTTATCTACGCATGCGCCTTATACACCGAAAAATATGGTATTGTGAAAGCATCTCTAAAGTAAATATCAGTTTAATAATTGTTTGATTGGCTTCAGTATTTACAAATATATAATGGAAAAAAAATTCAGCAGATGATATGACTACAATATTTGAGATAAAATCATTTGATGGACCTATTTGACTGAATCCAACCCAGAAGATTGTTAGTATTGGTTTCATAATCATATAATGATGATTAATCTTTTTAAGTACAAGATAAAAATAAAAGCATCTACTGTAAACACTCTTGGAAAAACTCATTTATACGGATGTGACATCATACTTTGAATTTGGATTACCATTATTTCAAGTATTGGTACGGATAATGTGCCAATCGTAAATTATTTATTCTTGATGAAATATTGGACTTGTGTAATGATTTCATAGTGAAATGCACATGCAGGATAGTGTCTGTATTGTAAGTTGTTTATGACCGTCCTTGTTCAATTTAAATCAGGCACGGATCCAGGATTTTTTGCAGGGGGGGGTCTAGGTTTGATAATTGCTTAACTAATTGCACTCAACGGGGGTTTGGGAGCCCTTCCCCAGAAAAATTTGGTAAATTAGATTCAATTTGGTTCATTCCGACAAATTTCCGGAATGCTCTAGAGGCCAAAGTTAATATCCAATTGACTTCAAATTTATACACAGTATTTAAGGTCATGAGACGAAGAAGCCGATTGATTTTCAGTGATTTCCGATAATTACTGGCAGAGTTATGGGCCTTAATTACTTTAAAAAATCTTGTGGATGCTCTAGAAGCCCAAGTTTATATCCAATTTACTTCAAATTTACACATAGCGTTTACAGTCATGAGACGAAGACGTCTATCGATTTTCAGTGATTTTCAATAATTACTGCCAGAGTTATGGCCCTTGATCCCTTCGAAAAAATCCTGTGGAAGCTCTAGAGGCCAAAGTTAATATCCAATCGACTTTAAATTTACACACAATGTTTAAGGTCATGAGACGAAGAAGCCTATTGATTTTCAGAGATTTCAAATAATTACTGCCAGAGTTATCTCCCTTGATAATTTCAAAAAATCTTGTGATGCTATAGAAGCCAAACTTATCATCTGATTTACTTCAGATTGATACACAGAATTTAAGGTGTAGAAACGAACAAGTATTTTGATTTTCAATGAATTTTGATAACTGAACAGCTAAATCCATGATATTAGATGTTTCATGTATATACGTTGGGTAAAACTTTATAAAAAGCAATCAAATTCTAATGATTTTCTGGTAATTACATAATGAGTTGTTACTCTTAATCAGTTTTTAGTGTATTACAAATGTTTCATTACCGAACAAAGTATAAATATGCGACAACCCTTGTTGACTGCCCGGACGATTTAGCTGTTGTGGGCATATGTTTCATTGCCTGGCAACGGATGTTTCATATACTTTGTCACTGCTTTTTATTCTTTTAATGTGATTGTAAACATTCCTTTGGTATTCCAATGTAGGCATATAAATAATCGCTTTAGAATTGTGAAAAGATTAGAGAGACCACAAATGTTTCCAGGCAAATAAGTATGATTAATACAGGCGTTATAATTTTGAAGATTGTGATTAACAAAAGATTTTTGGGTTTGTTGCTGTAATATATTAGCTGTTTCTATTATAATGGGGGAGGGGGCGAATGGTTAGATTCGTGCACATTGTTTCCTAAGGGGTTTCATTGATGTGATTTCGATTCCCCACTGGTACACGAAAGGTTGACTGTTCAACTGCGTTGGTTTTCTGCGGGTATTCCGGTTTCCTCCCTCTGCTAACGACCCCTAGGCAAGTGAATTATTGAAATAAAAAGTGAACTATAAGTTAGTCCCGAAATTACCTAGTTTGTGTCAAGTGGGCGTTAAACCCCATTTCGCTCTCCCTCTTCTATAATGATACATGTTATGTGGTGCAATAAGTAATCTGTGATATAAGTAAAATATAATAAGCATTGTATTTATAATAAATCTGGCTTGTATCCATAATGACACCACACTATATATCTCTGTTCCGCTATATAACTCAATAAACTGGTTAGAATATAGACTTTGACTCTTTTTTTAATTGGATTAAATAGGAATTTATATGTATAATATCAACACTGTTGGCGAAATTTCTACAAGAAGTGTTTGATATGATTGGAAATAGATAAGTAGATCTGTAACCTTGCAAAATCATGACCACAGGGTTGCTTTTTTGAAAAGAAATTTAACATGGAACATGTTTAACTCGATATGCGGAGGCGTTGCTACCGACAGTATTTATATAATGCAATTTATACACAATTCAAGAATGGCAATGCAGAAAACTGATCAAATATGTTTTTCTCGAGATTATAGGCGAAGTCACAGTAGCAGATATACTGTATCGATAGGCTTGCTATCAAAGAAAATTATGGGACGAATTTGTTTCCTTAATTCTACCGGATCATGTGAATGCCTTTGTCACTGGCAGATAACGTCTGTTAATGTTTGTCTAAAGCTTTCACAGATCAATGGTCAGTCAACAACCACCAAAATAGAATGTTGCAAGTAACTAGAAACTCTGCTATGTAGAATTTTGGTAAAAAAAAAAAAAACCTAGCAAGACAGCATTTATATTAGATCGATCTTTAAGGGCCTTTTCTTCGTTATTTTTGCTACATTCAAGATGGCATATTTCTGTCACTATTTGAGGTATCAAGTTGAAACTTGGTAGGAATAAGAAACACATCGATGCTTTCAAAATAGCATATTCCAAAAATTGTGTGACGGCTTCCGGAAACTTCCCATGAATAGTGCTCTCCATTTTAAAAGTAGTCAAAAAATGAAACATGTTGGTGTTAGGCATAGGCGCACGGGGAAATTTTTGACTGGGGGCCGGGGGATTTTTTATAATTTATATTCGCTGTTGAAATTGGACACATTCAAGAACACAATATTTTTGTATACAACTTTTACAAAGTACAATAAAAATATTGGTGCCCAAATTTTCCCAGGCTGTATATTTAGACATCTCACGAATGGTATGGTGAGGTGTCAAATAATGACATTATTAGTCCCTTACCAGTGGAAATGTTAAAACTTACCCTGCTATTGCCGGTTTGGTAATTATCTTAAAATAATTGCATAATTTCAAGAACCAGTTACTTTGGAGTTGTGGATGTCGGTCGTTCAATCCCCACATTGGCCGTAAAAGTTCATCCTAATTCTCCGGCGTGGTTCCCCGTTGAGAGTGATGGAGGGCGAAGGCATGACAAGGACAGCTGTCTAGTCGTTCGGATGGTACAAAAAACCGCGGTCCGATGTAAACATTTGCGTTCACGTTAAATATCCCTTGACAGTTGGAATTCGATAAAAGAGTGGGTCGCAATGCCGCTTTCCAGGCAAAATTTCCACCATAACAGATTGTATGTTGTATGTTCGTCTTCATTAGCCCAGTAAAAAGTTAAACCCCATTTCATTTCAATTTTTACAGTACTTTTATTTTACAGATCTATATTTTGTTTTATACATTCGGTGGTCTACAATACATGAAAATCTTGTTTTGGGAGGTCGCGTCAGGGGTCATACGAGTGTTTGATGTCAGCCATTTGATTAAAGGACAATATTGGTGCCAGTCATTATCACATATGTGATAGAACTGATTAATCACTTTCCAAATATAATATTAACACAGAGATCATCGCTACCATAGAGAAGTAATAAAGGATTCATGAATCGGAAGTGACGAACGCCAAAGGAAAACACGAGTTATTCCTCTATATAACTAACTTAAGTGACTAGTGATAACAGATACATGGGCGAATATCTGCTCACTAATACTTCCCTCGAAGACCTAAAGTTGCTGTGTGACACTGTGAGAGAATATCTTACAATTCATAAAAAGAATGGATTGTCACTAGATAAGAGAACAGGAAAGAAAAACAGATTAAAAGTCCGTGCATTACCATGTTTTTATAAGGTAGGGGAGACCGGGGCACATTGAACCACCATGGATATATCCTTTATAAATACTACTATACAACCCAACACTATACGGAAGTGAGATAACTTCTTAAACCCATTTCTCCATCAATAAGCCACATGCTGTCAATTATTTTTTTAGGCAGTGAATTTTTCAAAAAGCGCTTAAAAGAGAAAAATTTTCCATACATGTTAACTTCTTAGCCTAGGAAATTCTTGTACTTAAGTTCATATATGTCTAATCTATACAATCCAGATAAACCGGGGTTTGATCCATATAAGAGGGCATATTGATTTTTTTTTTAAATTTTGATCATGAAATAAAGAGATCTTCTAATAAAAACATTTGATATGAAATGGGGACAAACATGTATGTGAACAAAACGGTTCAATGTGCCCCGGTCTCCCCTATAGAATGAATAAAAACCAGGGGCTGTACGGAGTATTTCTATTTTTCCCCGTGTTCTCTTATCTTATGACACTTAATTACTTTATTGTATCGTCAGATAATCTCTTGCGGTCCCATATAACAACTTTTTGTCTTCAAAGGAATTATTAGTGAGCAGAAATTCGGCCGTTTATCTGTCATCCCTCGTCACTGCAGTCATTCACATAGAGAGATAACTCGTGTTTTCCTTTGGCTTTCGTCACTTCCGATTCATGAATCCTTTATTACTCCTCTATGGTAGCGATGATCTCTGTGTTAATATTATATTTGGAAAGTGTTTAATCAGTTCTATCTCATATGTGATAATGACTGGCACCAATATTGTCCTTTAACCAAACTGATGTTTCTAGTGTATTACCCACAGTTCAGTTTAACTCACGCCAAAAGCTCGCCGTAACAGACCTATGCAATGGCTAATCCCTCACATCATCCAGAACACGTCAATGATAACTCTTCCATAACCTAGTATAGTTTAGACAAATAAAACAAAATTTTGAACTATAAAAAACGAAATGAAATATGGTCTTTGTTTTGATCAGATTTGTGATTGCAATACATGTAGCTAAATTACTTTTTTTCGCGGGCTTGATTTCTGCCTGGCCCTAACGCACGTGCGAATTTGCTCAGTGGTTAATCCGACACTGGGGGGGGGGGGCAACAGGGGTGTTTTCCTAAATTTTAAAAAAAAGTGGGCCCTGTCAAAAATGACCTATTTTTTTGTAAAAAAAATTGCGTTGAAAAACTTTAATTTGAAAGCGAAAGTAATAAGCAGATAATATAATATATACCAGTAAAAGAATCCGCTGAACACTCATCCAATAATCGGGACGGCAAACCAGTCAGAGCAAAACCAGATCACTGACCGCACAAGGTTGGCCAGGTCCGTTTTACCCCCGCTATGATAAAATGACCTTACCACTGAAAAATAAAGAAGCATGGCGATTTTAAAATATTATTATTACTACAAATTTTTGGGAGAAAAAAAAGTAAGTACATAGGCCAGACATACCCTTTAAAAACACCCCTGATTCTACATCTAACCGCGATGTAATTTTCAAAAATTTTCTGCCCCGAGACGAGTCGCTTTCGTTGGCCGGTCCCCTTAATCCACACCTGTCCATCTCTCAAATATTGGCAGGTCATCGGTGCTTAAAACTCTTTAATTGGATTTATCAAGTGTTTTAGTTAATTTACTGTAATGAGGAGACAAACTCGACTGTAATTCAAAAATATTTGCGAAAAAATGTGTTATAGCCTGCTTGTTTGCTGTCTCCTGTCTGATTATATATCACCATTGGCTGTGGACATCAAATTTTGGACGAAGACAAAACAAATCATGTCATAAAGTAAGATGAAATCGACAATTATATTTTGGACCCACATGAAAGAGGTTTTGCCATTTTGAATAGAACGCGAACTGACATGTCATGAAAATTAGCACTGGACGGTATTGCAACTTTAAATGTCACAACAAGACACAAAACTGAAAACCCATACACTTATTGATATATCTAAACGAATCGATATGATATTAGGTATGTTAAACTCCTGCTGTGTTTTCAGACACTGATTAGATGATATTCATAGATCCAAAGTCTTCAACAATAATGTCTGAGAAACAGGAATGTCAAATGTGGGGCTTCTTTTTATATGGTTTCTATGTGTTTTAATTCCATAGTGTTTGAAAATGTCAGATATATAAGAAATATGACTAACTATTTCATTGGAATTATAATATAAGGTGACCCCACTCCTTGTCACGCACAACCAGGAACATCGAAACTACGCCAGGGGCCAGCTGGTCGAGCTGCCTAGAGCCCATCAGAGCCTTGATCCGCCTCTGTATTCATTAATCATATTGCAGTTCCGAGTTCTATCATAGCAAAGTTCTCAGCACATGGTTTCGACATTAATTTTGTGGGTGCAATAAGCAAAAAGGATCGTTCATTCTTAATCTTAATCTGTAGCACTGCCACATTTCACAAACATCCCACGTTGGATGTTACATATTATGTCGTGAAACCAAAACATTTTTCTTGAATCTCTTCATGCAAGAAAATTGTTGACAAGAAATTATTTTTGAGAAAAAATATGAATTTGTTGATTTTTCAAAATTGGTATTTTCTTTGAGAGGTAGTTTGAACTTAATAATATTCGAAAATTCTGCTGCGTGAAGAGACCTTGTTTCAAAGTTTAATATTTCAAGGGGAAATGTCAACATTAGCAGACAAATAATATCATTAACTATATATATTCCCATTGTTAGACAATATGTCACTGTTGGAAATATTCCCAGTTTTATGGATTAAAAAATGTCAAAACAGAATAAAAAGAGATCGAATACAGATATGAAATGAACACGCGACAGACTGGCGAAATATTATCGGGTGATTAGCACCACATAGTTTCTTTATCTAGCGCGATCATTATTGTATTGTAATATATATATGGCCTAGGTATGTAATCAAAGAAAGCCTATTACATGTTAATAGCCCTTATTAACATCCCATGATAATCAATATTAACCTGTAATGTGTAAATAGACACGAATAATCATTTAGTAAACACCAACAACTATAAAGACATATTGTGGGGACGACCATTACAAATCACTTCATACATGAACGTATGGAAGGGAGACTAGATTAGAGTTACAAGCCTTTCGTTAAACCGTGCGTTTGTCGTCGTGCTCAAAATCAGCTGTCTTGACTATAATATACCCAATCTGGTTTTCGTCGCCCCGCTTCATGGACATTTAGGAAACTAATCTCAGCATAATGGTTCAATTAAGACTATTTTTGGAATAGTTGTATTCATGTTTTGAAATTATATACAACCTGGTACATGATGACATGCTGCAAAAATGATAAAAAAAACCTCAGATTAGTGTGAAGGTTATTGAACACCAAATATGGAATAAAATAAGCGATGGATATTATATTGTTTAATGGGGGACAAATATATTAGACAGTAGAAGACAAGGTCGCCATGATTGGTGAGTACTAGTTTATTAAACTGTAATTTTTTTATTCGAGAGTAAAAATGTAAAGAAATGGTGATTGTCATTTAAAATAAAGTAAACATTGCCTCGTTTATAATTATGCCAGAATCAAAGGTAAAACTTAGGGCACTATATTGGTTTGTTACGTAAGAACTCCACCTTTTGCATTAAAATAAAGGTTAACCCGGATGGGGAGGGGCTGTAGTTTTTCTCTCGGTCCATTCTTTCTGTCAATTTTGTTTTCCTGTTTTTTTAAAAAACATAAAGTTGAGACAGATTCTGTTAATTTTTGACTGAATCAGAATTATTTAGTAATTCATTGATTTTACAGAATTTATTCCATCTGTAATAATTTGATTATACATGTATATTCATATATTATATATTCTTGTAGATGAATGCATTGTACATTATTATGTTACATGATATTGTATTACCTTTGGCAGATATGTGATCGATCTGGCCTGTAAGACGAATATACGGACACATTTACTCACTTGTTATACTTTTTTACGACCAGGGGGGTTGGGATGGCCTAGTGGACTAGAGTGCCGCGCTTTGATCTCTAGCTGGCTGGTCACCTCTGGCTTGCGGCTGTGGTTTCGAGCCCTGGTGTGAGCGTATGTGGCATGGAGATAGGGGCGCCTTCTCAACCTCGTGGGTTTCCTCTGGGCACTCCGGTTTCCTCCCACTGCTAAAGACCCTTATGCGAAGGCGAATTGTTGGAATAAAATTAAACCATATGTTAGTCCTGAAATGACCTAGTTTGTGTTGGATGTTAAACCCCATTTCTCTCTCTCTCTCTCTTTTTACGGTCAATACACCGAGAGGTTCCAATTGTAGTACCATATAAAGAACGTTATTAATCCCTACTTATGCTATATATAGACATGTTTACAAAATGTTTCTATACCACTAGTACATGTACTTATTACAGTCGATAATGCTATATTATTTCAGTTAAATGTATATTTAAAAACAATCATATAAAATCTTTGTCTGACATATTATAACTTATATAGTCGCTGCAGGGGCGTAGCCGTGAAATATATATTGGGTGGGGGGGGGCCGAAACGGAGTGGGGGTACCCCCATAAATTTTGTTTAAAGTCTCAGTCTTCTGTTAACATTGTTTGGCATCTTTTACGGGGTTAAACTAAAACATTACACCAATCATGTTTACAGACAGCGACACCGGTCTTCCCCGAGAGGCGAAGAAGCGTGGCTTACTTACCCCCACCTTAGAAAATTCTGGAATATTTGACGGCTGCAAACACTTTTTCCTGCTATTTCAGCCCATGAACAAAGCAATTTTAAAGTGGCCTAATATAGCCTAATTAAGGTGGCTTGCTGACTCGAATTCCAATCACTCGTTTACACCTACGAAGACGGGACCGTTGGGAGAACATTTTGAAAATGGACCTGCCACATACGCGTTTTCCTGCTATTCCAGCCGGTAGTCTGTGACTACAAACAACTTCAATTTGGTCCAATATAGCTTACCTGGCTGCTTAGAATTCCAAACAACCAATCAATCGTCGCTGGCTATGGGAGACTCAACCTCTCGGAGAAAATTTTGAAAATTTAACCACCGCAAATGCGTTTTCTGATATTCTAGCCTGTGTGAGCAAGTCCAAAAGTATCCAATGCTTCTGTAACCGAAATCCCACTCTGAATTCCAACCATCCAATCACACTGTTGCAGTTGCATTCACAAAGTAGAGTGGCCCTAGACAAAGTGAAACAGGTGTTTTATTAGGACTCGATGACAGTTAGGGAAGAAAAACTAGAAATGCCCGAAGCAGGTTTACGGGCTGCGGCCAGTTTTCTTCGACCCCTCAAGAAAATTTTGGAATATTTGATGGCCGCAAACGTGTTTTACTGCTATTCCAGTCCTAAAATTAGTGTTTTATTAGATTTCGTGCACTTTACTTTGCCAAATTTGGGGGGGGGGGTCCAAGTATTTTCAGACCCCCCCCCCCGGACCAAGGCCCATGAGTCGCTGCGATCTTTATACTATAGTAGATCAGTATGTTAATATAATGTATATAGTTTTACTTAAAATATGCATTATGTAAGAGCTCAATCTGTCTATTGCAAGTGGGGTTTTTTTTTGGGGGGGGGGGGCTTCACATGTTAAATAATTATTGACATGACACACCGAGTTTTAAACGGAATTTAACATCCTCGAGATTTAAAAATTAAACGATAAAATGGAGAACCGAGGCTAAGGCTCGATTGACAAGTACCGTTGCTACGATAATGAACGAACTACAATATAATATATTTTCAGACAGTCATAACGTCGCTCGGAATAAAGTAATTTGAATGGCATATTAATAAATATATTCATTTTTCACTACCTTTTTTTTTGCATTGTTGTAGTAAGAGCCTTCAGTCCTTTATCTAAATCTTGCATAATCTATCTTTAAATTGTGGTCACCATAGACAATGAAATTTGAAATTAGAAAAGGGAAAGGCTAAAGCTTTGCGTCGTTTTATAGAACACCAAAAGATAACCATGTCTTAAAGAGGGCGTAACACAAAATAAAGTGGGGGTTAGCGACCCACCTTTCCGCACCCAACTCCAACCGGGCTAATGAAAACCCGTATGAAGGATTTTTCCAGGACGTCGGTGCTAGAATCTACTCTTATTTCAAACTGTCAAGGGTGCTTTACGTGTTCACGGAACTACGAATTTTCGCCCATTCGAACGACTCGATTCTGTCCCCAAAACCATGCAAGGCGAATGCCTTGAATTTCGTTGTTTATAATTGTGATTGGCTAATATCATATTTATAACATGGGATTGTTTGATATTGGTGATAAAAATTCTTTGGCTTTTGGTAACAAATGATTTTATTTTCTAAAACACAAAAATGTGTAATTTCTATGTTTTAGAAAGTTTGTGTTTTCAAGAATTATTTAGCTTAAACTTTAAGAAAGTAATTGATTGAAGTTTGATACAGTGCTGTACGTATCATGTGTCCGTTTCACGGAACTTCGTTAACATTTTAATCATCATGGTCCTTTGTTGACTTTTTCGGAATAGGTTTTAGGTTGAGATTTAAGTTGAATGAAAATTAGTTTTTTCTGGGTTGACATGTGAAGGATGGTGCATTGCTATAGTATATTCACAAATTAAATTTGCGTCTCGTGGGATTCCGTTTATTATTTATAGGAATTTTGACTAAGATAATATGCAAAACAGTAAAAAAGGGGATAAAAGAGAGCATATATATTTATCCAACAATACAGTTAGAATGCTTAAAATATATTATGTCTTTTATCTTAATTAATCTTTCTTACTATATATGAAATGCATAAAATACAGGCCCGTAGCTAGCCCGAAATTGCTAGGGGAGCAAAGGCTTCTGGGGGCGCCGATGTATCTACACTTGAAGGTCCATAGCATAGGGGTTCGATGAATGTTAGGGGGGCAGAATCTGAAATGCCCGAACAAATTTCTTGTTAGCCCCCCCCCCCCCCTTTAGAAAATTTGGAAAATTTGACGACCTCAAACGTGTTTTCTCGCTGTTCCAGTCCCCGAATACAGTAGGTGGTCTGATATAGCCTAACTTAGGCGGCTGAGTCGAATTTCAATCTATCGGTTATATTCCACGAAGAACTTTCCGGAGAAAATTTTGATTGCCACAAACGTGGTTTCCTGCTGTTCCAGCCCGTGAATACAGCAATTTAAATGTGGTCGCAGTGTTTCACTTGATTAGAGCTAATCCCATTAAACACTGCTGTAATGGAAGTAAGTGTCTGGTTAATGGTCCAATTAACAACCAATAGCTAACCGCCTAACAATATCAGTACGCTTTAAACAGAGCTTCAAATCGGACCAAATATGTTACGTCGTGGCTCACGATTTTATTATACCCAATAAACTAGTGCATAACAGAATGTTGCAGAAAAAATAATTGTGTTACAAAACGGATATAATACCTTAAATCACTGTCCAAAGTTTTAGTGAAGATCCAAGATTAAACGAAGGGCTAGAAAGGGGTTTCATGGGCCATTGCTTCAGGAGTATGGTGGATCCCAAACAACCGCTACTGTAACCCAAGAGTAAGGTAACTTCCAATTTTCCGATCATTGCCCGCTAGTTACGTGCCTGAAAATGAATAAAAGGCACATATTTACTGTGTACAGTACTTAAAGGGTGTCTAAATTGCATTACATTATTAGAATCTTAATCAGATGGTATATATTTATAAGGTTATGTTTTTGTCTATATGATTTCATAATTAATAACATAATCTTACTTTAAAGTTTAAATATTACACAACCCCTAGTTTCACTCACATTTGTAATCTATAAACTACATTTAAAAAACTTTACTTAGGCGCAATGCTCAGTTTACGCCCAAGGATGCACACCATTTAACACTGCCTTTGGTTGTAATATCTTACACCAAGCGCTTGTCTATTTAAATGTTTTATCAATATTAAAGATACATTATGTAAGATTTAGATAAAGAGTAATAACGGTTCGAAAGAAGATAATGTAATGTGGTAGAGAGTGATTTTATTTATTTTATGGGTATTTTAATGGGATCACAATACTAATTTAATCTTAGATAATATGTTACACATCACTGCTTCTTTAAACTATCCTGTCCTATACACTCTTCTTAAAGGGGTTTCCAGTGAGTTCGAGTTCACTCAGCTCACTGGTAGTTTATTTCAACTTTGACCTGAGGTTTTCTTAGTTTTGTATCATCATCACTATGGTCACTTCTTAGGAATGATTTCATGAAGGTTAAATTATTAGACAATAAACGACCACACAAGGGTTCAGTTTAACAACTGTTTATTCCAGTAAAGAAAAACCCCTTAAAATTCTATCACTGGAACTTTATTAAAACACCTGCTCTCAATAATACACTATATTATACTAAATTGAAGAAGATTCAACTACAAAACTCTATAAAATTAAACACAAACTAACCATGAATTACAGAGGATGAAAATATCCTCTGACCTTCATGAAATCATTCCTAAGAAGTGACCATAGTGATGATGATACAAAACTAAGAAAACCTCAGGTCAAAGTTGAAATAAACTACCAGTGAGCTGAGTGAACTCGAACTCACTGGAAACCCCTTTAAGAAGAGTGTATAGGACAGGATAGTTTAAAGAAGCAGTGATGTGTAACATATTATCTAAGATTAAATTAGTATTGTGATCCCATTAAAATACCCATAAAATAAATAAAATCACTCTCTACCACATACTCCCTCCCTTAGGGAAAATGTTGTCCCTAACATTTAAAACAAAAACTACTAATAAAACACATCCGGGAAAAGACTCTTACATAAAACTGGTAACGAACTCAGGACAATCTGTAATCGATCCGGTGACAGACTCATAAAATCTGATGGTAGTAATGATTTCGCCAACTCAGCTCGAAACTGCGGAGTAGAAATTACTTCCTGCTGCTGCGACATGACGTAATCCATATACCGGGTTGGTGGTTTCCTCTCTCTCCCTGATCTTCTTGGAGCGGGGCTTTCTGACAAAAGTGGTTCATCTGATGCTTCCGAATCTGAGGCTGATGCTTGAGGCCTATCTGCACCATCTTGATGTATACTATCAAGCTCAGGTTCAATTACATCTACTCTATCCTGTGTCTCTGCTGGGCTAGCTGGGTGCAGGAAATCTGCGCTCTCCATTAGATAAACAGGCTCATCCTCTTCACTTTCTGTATCTTCCGGTTCTCTAACCTCTGTCACCTTCGGTGGTAGTTGGACTGTCCGTGGTTTAGGTGTAGGTCTATGGGTATTACTGGTGGATTGTATTTCAGGAAGACTGCTAATTGGTAGTAAATGATTACGATGTAACGTCCTTTTTCTCTTTCCCCCTATTTCCAACAACTCATATACTGGAATTTCTTCATTGGGTTGCCTAATGATCTTATATGGTTTATCCTCCCATTTATCTGCTATCTTGTGTCTTCCTTCCTTGAAAGCTAATCTCCGCACCAAAACTGTATCGCCAGGCTCTAGGGTGTTAGTTCTGGCTCTCAAGTTGTACTTATCTCGTTGGTTCTGGTGCGTATCATCCGCAAGGGCTGATGCAGTTAAATACGCATGTTCCAGTCTCTCCTTCAGGGATTCAACGTATGAATGATAGCTCTTAGTGGCCTCTTTATCCCGTACGAGTCCGAGCATAACATCAATAGCTAATGTTGGCTTCCTACCAAACATTAGCTCATACGGAGAATACCCTGTTGAAGAGTGTCTGGTACAATTGTAGGCATGAACCAGCGGCGCAACGTAAGACTTCCAATCAGACTTCTGCTCAGGATGTAGGGTACCTAACATGTTGAGCAGCGTCCGATTGAAACGTTCACATTGGCCATTCCCTTGTGGATGATATGGTGTTGTTCGAGATTTCTCCATCCCAGTCAGCTGGCACAATTCTTTGATCACTTTTCCCTCAAACTGTTGACCTTGGTCACTGTGTATTCGTTGAGGAATCCCATAGTGCACAATGAAATAATCAAAGAACGCTTTAGCTGTGGTCTTGGCGGTGGTGTTTCTAACTGGGACTGCCTGGGTATACTTCGTAAAATGGTCGGTGATGACAAGGATACTGTCGTAGCCTCCCTTCGACTCTTCTACGCACATATAATCCATGCAGACTAGTTCAAGCGGATGACTGAAGGTAATGTTTATCAAGGGGCATGTAGATGGTAAACTCTTTCTTCTGATGCAGCGTGGACAGTTCTGAATGTAAGTCTCTATCATCGCTGTCATCTTGGGCCAATAAAACCGTTCTCTTGCCAAACTGATGGTACGATCCCTGTCTTGGTGTCCCAGTTCGTCATGTACCCCTTCCATTGCTAATTTCCTATAGGCGTTGGGTAAAACCAGCTGAAATATTTCCTCTCCTGCTATAGTGGCACGCTTGTATAAAATACCAGACTTGAGAACGAAGTGTTCAAAATCGCGGTAAAGTGCGGCTTCTTCTGGAGATGTAAAAATATGATTAGCTGGTCTTCCATGCTCTATATGTTGACACAACTGAAACAGTAAGGGATCTTGACGTTGGTTCTTCTGCCACTCTGTGACACTTGCTAAGGGTGTGGTGATGTTTGGAATATCTGGTACCACCTGATGAGACATGCTCACAGTCTGAATGTACCCATCCTCTAGGTCGATGTTCTTTATGGCTTCTACCACATCCTGGTTAACCTCTACGAAATCGTCTTTCACATTCCGGCTCAGAGCGTCAGCATCCATGTTCTTCTTTCCAGCTCGGTATCGTATGGAGAAGTTATAGTTGGTGAGGGCAGCTAACCACCGATGTCCTGTGGCATCCAACTTCGCTGTTGTAAGGATGTATGTGAGAGGGTTGTTGTCGGTGTAGACTGTAAAGTAGTTGTTAAATAGATATTGGTGGAATTTCTCTGTTACAGACCACTTCAATGCCAAAAATTCAAGTTTGTGTGCTGGGTAGTTGCGTTCAGACCGGTTCAGACTTCGGCTGGCATAGGCAATCACCTTCTCTAAGCCATTATGTTCCTGGTATAGTACTGCACCCAGTCCTAAACCACTGGCATCTGTATGTAGAATAAATGGCTTCGAAAAATCAGCATACGCAAGAACTGGTGGCTCAACTAATGATGTTCTTAACTTCTCAAATGCTGCTTGTTGTTCTTTCTCCCACATCCATTCTTTCCTTTCTTTCTCTTGTACTCTTCTCCCCATCTTCTTTTTAGTTGGACCTCCAACTAACAGATCGTTGAGTGGCTTGGCAATCTTCGAAAAGTCTTTAATAAATCTCCGGTAATATCCCACAAATCCAAGGAATCTACGAAGTTCATCAACATTGGTAGGAGCTGGCCAAGATTCAACTTTATCGGTCTTCTTTGGGTCTGTGCAAACCCCATCTTCGGACACAATATGGCCGAGATATTTTACTTTCTCCCTAAAGAACTCACATTTTTTCGGTGATAACTTGATGCCATGTTCTTTCAGCTTCTCAAACACTTTAGATAACCTGTCAAGGTGCTCCTCATACGTCTTACTGAAGATAATAAGATCGTCGATGAAAATAGCACAGATCTTCCAATCAAGGTCTCCAAGGCAATCCTGCATCAATCGTTGATATGTGGCTGATGCGTTCGTGAGTCCAAACGGAAGTCTCTGGTACTCGTAGAATCCTAGAGGTCCGACAGTAAAAGCTGTTTTAGGAATATCTGCTTCCTCAATGCCGACCTGATGGTAACCACTCTTCATATCAACAACACTAAAGTATTTGGAACCGGCTAAGTTGTCCAACATCTCTTCGATGCGGGGTAAGGCATAGGCATCACGTATGGTCTTCTTATTCAACATTCTGTAGTCAACACACATGCGTAATGAGGAATCTTTCTTTCTTGCCAACACTATTGGTGATGCATAAGGGCTATGACTCTTCCTGATAATTCCTGCTTCCATCAAATCTTGAAGGTGGTCTTTCACTTCTTCGTACATCCCAGGTGGTATTCTTCGATGTGGTTGTTTGAAAGGAACATTATCAGTTAGGTTGATCTCATGTTTCACTAGGCTTATGCTTCCTATATCGTTATCACTCTGTGAAAAGATAGACGACCATTCAAGTAGGTAGTTCTTGAAGGAATGGAGTTGGTCAGAAGTCAACGCTGAAGAAGCAAAGTCCATCTGATCAAGGAACGTACCGGTAGTTGTGGTGTCTGTGTCACATGATGGCAAAACACTATTCACTGATGTCTTCCGAACTAGATCTACTACTTGAAGTTCACAAAGGATACTGTGTGGGTAAATTCTCACTGGTGACAAGGATAGATTCGACAAACGAACGATAACTTCTTTCTCCTCTTCCCCTGGATATACCTCCAAAACGGTAGGCGTCACTTCAATCGAAGTCGATATCAGGGAATCGGGTGAATTCTGGAAAATCAAACGCTGTCGATGGGTTAAGTTCAAATCCTTGATCTTCCCTGCAAGACACACTGATCTATTACAACCAAGCCTTATTGGTAATTCTTCGGAACACCTAACAATTCCAACCTTTCCATCTAGTTGTTTCTCCTGCACTTGCATACATCTAAAAGTAAAACTCCAAATTTCTGGCAACACCGACTGGTTAAGGTAATTGTGGCCATGAACTGCTAAAAGTTGATTCAACATGGGCTTCAGCACATTAGTTCCTACAAGAGCTGGTGTTGTAGCATGGAACAGATATGGGTGTTAAACCGAAAACAGATTCGCCAGAACACCTGATCGACTGGATGTTCGGTTATCTGAAGTCACAGGGTAGGATTAAGGAAGAGATACATGTACCTGAAGAAAGAGTTGAACAACAAGAGCATTTAGCATCTAGTTCGTCACCATCAACTGCAGACAGGTTTAAGTTTGTTCCCCAGCTGCCAAGAGTATCAACTTTCTCAGGAGATCCAACGACGAAGGGGGATACATCATTTGATCTTTGGAGATTTGAAGTGATGAGCTTAATGAAAGACAGACAACATTCATCAGAATCCATCAAGTTAGCTGTCATGAAATCTTTAAAGGGGGAAGCTGCTAGAGTGTCAATGCGACTCGGACACAGTGTTTCAACAAGAACCTTGTTAGACAAGCTACAGAGCCGATTTGGTGAAGTCGAGCAAGGCCAGTGTCTTCTTTCACAGTTTTATTCTGCTACCCAAGCACCTGATGAGTCAGTTTCGAAGTGGGCTTGCAGAATCGAAGATTTATTAGATAGAGCGAAAGAAGAAGGTGAGGTCGACATCGAGACATTCGATACCAAGCTCAAGTCGAAGTTCTGGAGTGGTCTGCACCAAGATTTAAAAGATAGATCAGCACACAAGTTCGATAGAATATCAGATTTCGAAGATCTACTGAAAGAAGTGCGTAGAATAGAAAGGGATACTGTCGTAGCCTCGTCGCCTACTCCTGTGAAGCCTCCAACCAAATCGCACATGAAGATGGTGCAGCAACCAGCAGAGGACGATTTGAGAGCACTAGTGGCAAGTTTAACTGCGTCAGTGCAATCGTTGCAGAGAGAGATGAAAGAGATGAAAGAGGAGAAAGAAAGACCACCAACATCGTCATTCTTACCATCTCAGATTTCAACACCAAAAACGTCATCACGTCATAATCCATCACGTAGTCCTACACAGCGCCAACCTGTACCCGACAACTTCCGATGTTACAGATGTGGACAACGGGGTCACATTGCTTTGGGCTGCCGAATGATTTTGCCTGGTGATTTAAACTAGGAAATGTCTCTGTCAAGGGACAGCCAGATGACATTTGTAATACCAGTCCCAAGAAAGTTATTGGACATAGCAACACAACAGTTATGGAAATAAACGATAGAGTGTGTTCTTCATTATTAGATACAGGGTCTACCATCTCAACAGTGTGTCTGTCATTTTACGAGAAGTACCTGAAGTCAGAGGATTGCGTAATGACTCCATTGGACCAGTTGCTTCTAATTGAAAGTGCTGGTGGCCATAGTTTACCCTACTTAGGATGTATTTCTGTTACAGTCAAGATTCCCAGTTTCAAGTCAAAAGCCATTGACTGTTTGTTTCTTGTGGTTCCAGATACTTGTCTAATTAAAACATTTCAGGCCTAAAGAAAGACCAGCAATAGGCAGATTTAGCTCTTGCATAATGTATATTTAAAGATGCACGCAAGAATCACATCTGCCTATTGCAGGTGTTTTATTTGTATAAGGTACAGGACTTATTGAATCGACTAGGTCTTTATCTAAACTTTGCATAATGCATCTTTAGTAATTAAATATATAATGGTGTATTAAATGTGATGAGGTTTTATCGATGTTCTACTTTTTGCACACCCAACTGGCTAATCAAGACGGTCAATATTACAAAAGAAACCCCACAGTCTTTACAGTTTACTTACGTCATACAAAGACATTATAATTATAGGTTCGATTTAGTAATAATGAATGTTATCCATCGCTATCTGTCTTTCAATGTAATTTATTTATTCTGTATTCATGTCTGTAATAAACACCCATCCTTTTCTGTGTCTATTAATCAAGAACTCATTACAAAGAAAATTTCTCTTTTACGTAGGCAGTATAATAAGTTTTCTAACATAATGAAGGAGAAGTCTCTTCTAATAAAACTGGTTGAAACCTGATGTTATTCTAATCCTGCCATCATAATTACATTTCAATGAAATAGTGGTGTCCAGTTATCTTGTGGATTTGGCAACTGGGTGGCAAAATGTCCATGGAAGGCTGTTAGAACTCTTTATTCTAGTCAAGGGCTATTATTTGGAGCTTTGTAATACCTTTTCAACGCAATACTAACGCCCGATTGGCTTTTGCAATTAACTGGTGTCTGTATAACTCAGACTCGTGCTAAGCAGGGGCGGATCCAGGATTTTCAGAAAGAGGGGGCGTGCTGCACCAACTTGGGAGAGCGAAGCCCGGAACCGTGATTTTTGAGTGTAAAAAATGCCCACAAGGACTAATTTCGTACTAGTACTGTAAATTACGATTTCCAACCTAAACTATTTTCGTCCTACTTTCTCGCGAGAATATATGGGGCTAAAAATTGTTCGCCCTCTCAAAAAATAGAGGGGGCGTGCGTCGGGTGCGCCCCCCACTGGATCCGCGCCTGCTAAGTGACAACTAGCTTGCAGCTTTTTTAACTGTAGAATTTTACGGGTTATAGCTGTGTTTTAAGGTATCCCTTGACAAAATTTACAAACGACACCGAATGAGGTGATTGTTGGTATACGCCATCGTTTCGACATTGATGGTTATACGCTAGACTATCTTTGTTCTCCTCCTATCTGCAATGTCGGAAACAGGTGGTTGTTATCTGTGGGGTTGCAAATTTGACTGACTAACAAGTCAATATGATGTGTACTTCAAGGTTTGGTTCTTATCCCTACTTTTTCGACATATCCTCCAACGCTGGGCGATATGAAATCAACCAACATCTTTATGTCGACTTGACACAGCTGTACATGGCCCTAAATGGTTCTAACGAGGAGCACAATTTGACTAAACTAGTGCCGCGTATTACTAGTATGTTAAACAAAATCTATGGAATGATGATACAACCGAGGTATTTCTTATTTCTGAACCCAAAGTGCCATAGATATTAACTTTGGTTCATCTTCTGTGCCTAACCTTGACGTATTGTTGGACTCATCATTGAATATGCAATCTTATAATTCATTTGTTTCTATAGCCCATAACTGTCATGTTATAATATTGATAGATACCATGATCTGACAAATGAACTCTTCGTCTTATTTTTCCGAAACAAACAGGTAGCCAACATGTAGTGGATATCCCAAATTGTACATTTTATTTTTCGTTAACGCACTTCCTCAATGTCTGTTCCAACAATATGAGTCCAAGAATATTATTTTGAAAGGAGGACGCTTCAAATTGTTTGTATGTGTGATTCATATTAATATGTTTACTGTTTAAATTTCACTTATATTTACGTTTATATAGCTCTATTGTATCATGTATATATTTATATATAACTCTGTTTTATTATTTATGCTTTATGTATTTATATAGCTCTGTAAATGCGCCACAGACCAACTGTTTCACTGTTCAGCTTGACTTTGGCTAATTATAAAGTATTATTATTAGTATTGAAAAGAGTTACGTAACCGTTATAAAATGTTTTGTGGGTGAATTTCTTTAGACGAATCTTTCAGACTTGGTATTACATGTAAATAGACTACTCTTCAAATTACAACGTTTGATCTGCATACTTAAACGAACTATATCGGAAGTCCAATGGAAACCGGAACTTCTCCTTTAACATTGCATTAACAGACTATCGATTGGGCACCAGACATAGCAATCGTATTCTTTTCAGTACACATGAAAGCCTACCACTGCTTTGCTATTATTGGAACGCCATTCCGATTGACACGTTTTAACAGCTGAAGCGAGAATGTCCCCCCCCCATCATATTCCACGGTTTCCAAACTGTATGACCATTTTGTCACCTCGAATGATTTCTGGGAAATTACTCTAAGGTTCATCATAATGACGCAATACCGTGCTTGAAGAAAAATATGCCTAGAAAGTCATACCCGCCATTCCACATTATTGGCATCAAAATATCGGTTACAGATTTATTTGTGATAGTTTGGCAGAATGTTTGACCATTTCTCCATTTATATTGACATTCTATGTCCACTGACGAATTCTTTCTCGGTTCGTCTCAAAATTTAATCACACTCAGTAATTAATCCCCAAGTGTCTATATTTAGATAAAAAGAGACTAATTGACTGAGAAATAGTTTTGTGTTTTGTCTCAGAAACTAACAATTAAGACTCCGTTATATAACCCTTTGACATTCACCTTGATTAAGCTTCATCCACTGGGAAACAGTAAAAGCGGCGATTAATTGTTGTAAGTAATAATATATGGATATACATGTATAGCACAATCGGCGATGAAAGTGTCGTGTTCTATCAATGTTTCAAGCAGGTGAACCAGGAAAATGCAACGATTTGGGATTTTCCGCCAGCTCGGTTTCTCACGTTCGAGCACTATGTTCCAGGGCCAAAGGTTTCACTGGATCACTAAGGAAGCACCAATAGCTTGTTAGTTGGATTTGGCGCGAGAGCGCAGGCGACAGGTAGTGGGGGCAGAGGTCTTTGTCAATGGGAGGAAACCCATGAGGTCAAGCTGGTGACCACACTACTTTTCACGTTCAAGCGTGGGATTCGAACAACGCCACTCAATGCCAGACCGTATGATCTAATTAGTATGTGTTAGACCTCGATTTGCTGATATGAGTATATACCACTGAGCTCACTCTTGGTTGGGAACCGACTGCACAGAGTAATCGGGGGTTTGGTTATTATCTAGGAAGTTTCCATAAGCATGGGAAAACTCAGGTGTCAAATTATGTCTCATTGAAAATACTCTTTAAACAAGGAGGAATCTCTGTAACATCACAACAACCATTCATGTCATAATTCAGACATTGTTCATTTCACAGTGAGATTGTAGAAAGGTTATAGACGTGCAATAAAAATAGTTTGCTGTCTTATTTCTGGAATGATGTTGTAAAGTAATTGAATTGTGCGTCTAGTGATAATTCTTGACAGTTTCAATAAGTATTGTTTGCGTTCTACGTTTTTTTTGTATCTGCGTGTGCAGTGACGTATCTGTGGGAAATAGCACCTTTGACAGATACTGGAATTGCGCCCCAATCTAAACATCTGACAGACATTTTTTTTTAGATGACTTTACCTTAAAATAAGTTAAAGAAAATTATTCGATTTCGGTAAACTTTTAACAAAGAAATAGCATGACATAAAAATTACAATATCATAACTACCTTGTGTGGTGCGAGTTAAGATGAAGAGGGGTCATAGAATATTCCACTTACTATGAGGGTCCCTTACAATCCCCAATCCTCACGACTAAAGGAATATGGAAGATTGTTTTGAACACATTTGAGCAGACCGAAGATAATATCAAGCCCATAGGTAAATAGGGATCTGTTTGCTTGCTTTTACTGGGTTTCGTGGTCTTCTAACACAATTGGGCTAGCCTTAAAAATAGATTTAGCCCAGGATTAATGCCAGTATCTGTCAGTGGCGCCAGGGGCTTATCGAGAAGGGCGCAATGACGGGCTTTGTGTCATGATTTTTTAGCGCCCCTTGAGTTATGTGCCCCGTCAGAGATGGCAAAAAGATCGCGGTTTCAATGTGGTCTTCAACATCATAATCATAATGCTTAACCCTTGTCAAACATAAACCGTGGGTCAGACATGCTATAAATCGGCTCTAGCCTGTTCCACACAGCCTAATATTAATCGGCCCGTAATTGGTGGGGGCGCCCCCCCCCCTCCGAAAAAATTGTCGACCATTAAAACAAAAGATATACAATATACATTGTCCGTAAAATTTACAATACCCCCCAGAAAAAAAATAGTCGGTCGCAAAATCAGTGCACTCGGTTGCAACGCAAAATAGAGTAGTCGGTACGTGAATACTTACTCACTGTATACGCAGAACGTTAGTATAAAATAGTCGGTCGCAAATCAGCGCTGTCGGTCGCAAAATCGGTATCAAAATATACAGTCCTAATCAAAATAAGTCCTCACTGTATACGTATGTGCATAAGTCGGTCACATTTTGGCTACCCCCCCCCCCTTAACGAAATCGAAATCGTTATGTGCATATGTACGCCCCTGCCGGGGCGGGATCTTGTTCCTCAGACAATATCGTGGATCCCCACGTCCCTGAGTTGCGCCCATGGCACGCACTATGTCTGCCATACCGTAGATAAGGACACAGCTCACCAAATATTCCTCTGGCCGTAACACGAAACAAGGGTCAAAGTTATTTTTAGCCTTTCCCCTCCCCTTTTTGCATGTCGATTTTTGTTGACTTTTTGGTGTAAAATCGAAAAAGGGTTTGAAAATGCATTTTTTGCCAGGTTTTGGTGAATATTCGTGATTTTTAGGCGGAAGGACACAACAGTTGTGAGGTTGGTTTCGTTGAAATGTAGGACCCAAAATTGCATGTTTAGTTGTGTCTACTTACAGGCTTGTGTATCTCAAGTTTTTCATCGTGAACCTCATGCATGCTTTTCGGCAAGAGTTTGCCATATGTTGCTCCATCTGTGGCAGAAAGCGTTCTACCCAACGAAAATTTAGGAAAAAGTTAGAGCCGAGAATTAACATTAAAGTCAATGGTAAATGATAAGTGATTTGTGGCCATAAGCTACTGGTCCCCATAGACACGAACAGTCTGTTGTCGACAAGAACATCTTTACAATCTGATTAAAACACAGATCATATTTCATTCCATTTTTTATTGTTCAAAATTTTACTTGTCTTTACTACACTAGAATCTGGACGGTTTTTTACCACTAACGTCTAAATGGTGTGAAGATTAGCCAATGAAACTGTCTGCTACGGTGAGCTTTAGGTGTGTTTTGCATGGAACCGTGGGTAATCTGTAACAAAGCGATCTATACCTTTCATAAACTGAACATTCATTTAGGTGCAAAGAACTGTATGGCCTCTGTTATATATTATAGTGGACGTTTCTTAACTCTCTAAACTTATTTTAAGGCACGATCTTATTAACTATCTAATTTATTCAACATGTTATTTACATACTACATAATATGATCTTTGTATAACACGCGGCAGAACTTCCTTATTTGATGACCCCTCCTGTCCATCTTCCCTAAGTGTTGGAGATTTTATAAGCTGAAGTTTACTCACAGTTCGCCGACAACGAGAGAGAAAGAGTGAGAGAGCAGACGATGAGACGGCAGAGACCGGCGTATTGACTGGTCCGATTTCAACCGCTGCATTGGCAGCTGGGCGGAATGGCGGGGTTGATATATTTAGATGTGTTGCGATGTACATGTAGTCTAGTCCTCGGCGTAGTAATTGTTCCAGTATAGTTTAGTTAGTTTATGTAATGTTGATGTAGACGTATCTATGTATCTATTTGATATTCTGTTCCCGCTGTAAATAAACCATATGTTTACGAAACTGATTCTGTTATCACTTACAATAGTGTTACAAATCCACTAGTAACATCAATGCTGATTGGTTAATCAAATGTCTAACGCCATGTAAAAAAAAAAAGTCGCGCTTATGACCTCTGACGTGACCTGTCGAAACAACAAGTAAGATCTTCATGTAATATAGGCCATCGCAAATATGAAAAAATGAAACAAAATATAGATCTGTATTTTAATCAGATTGGACATCTTTAGTAACATACATATTTCCGTAAATTATTGTATTCTCTCTCATCGGAAAAATAAAAAACCTTATTTTAGCTGTCAAATACAGGTTCATTTTGTTTTCTCTAATAATGATCATAAACAATATTAACGATGCATTATGTAAGATTTTGATGACGTGTTGACAGTTCTAGTTATAATAGTTCAAAAATAGATAATAAGTGTTTGAAGTTATGAGTGTTTGAAATTTTTATTAGATAGTCTCTATTTTCAAGTGTCATTTCTATGATAATAAACAAAGTCACAATTATCCATTTTATCGTTAAATTTTAAATGACGGGAGAGTTCTTATCAATAAAATATCTAAGCCATTCGATGGCGTAAAGAGTTAATTATTGGCTTGTCATGTTGGATAAATGTCTAAATAATAATTTATGTAGCATCTGAAGCCAGAAAACAGAAATGTAAATAGGCAGATTAAACTCTTTGATAATGCATAATCCAGAAAGGTTTAAATAACTTTCAACATTCCATTACTTCTAACACCAATAACAATAAATATCCGTACAGAAGTCAGTCGTACATTTTAATACTTTATGAAATCATGTTTGTAGCTTTTGGTAAGCAAACAGGTCTATATGGAGAGATTGTGGACTCTAAAATCCAGAATGGAACCTGTGTCAATTTCTTAAATGTCATATTAAGTTTTCACTTGAAGCGGCGTTTTAATTGGGATCAGGCATACTAAATGAATTTAATTAACATTCAAGTCTAATCCAGTTAATTAAAGTAATCAGGTTAATCACTTATTAAGTTAATTCTCTTTTGGTGGCATGAGTTATTCGTGTTAAATAATATTTTACATATAAAGTGTGTGAGCGCAGATTAAAAATCATTATTTTATACTGTTGTATAGTAAGTTAAGATGGCAACATCCTTTACAGAATCTTATTTACATTTTACTCTACTCTGTAATGAGATGGAATCGCGAATGTCACAGCTGCGCGATACAAATGTAACCCTGATAACCAAGGATACTGAATTGAAGACTAGATTAGCCAGATTAAAGAATAATCTTCAACAATTAGAAAGTGGTATCTACAAAAATCAAATGATAGCAGCAAACCCACCGTCATTGTATTCATGCACCGATAGTAGCTTCCCTGGTTTTGTACCCAGAACGGTTTTTAAGAATGGACAAAAGTGTACTGAATGTTAATCATTGTAATATGGACATAATGAACATTCTTCATGTGTTATGTGTTAATCATTGTAATATGGACATAATGAACATTCTTCATGTGTTATTATATTATCAACATATGCACAAACTATAATAAGTGTTTCCAGTCATTAGATGTTTGCTCGTGTTTTTGTACACACGTATACATAATATTATGATAATCGATGCCGAAGAAGATGTTCCCAGTGTATGCTACTGTCAACTCATGTTATTCGTACGACCTTGAAAAACTTATAATTTTCTACTTTTAAACAACAAACAGCTGATAAAACAGAAATGTAGTGTTATCATGTGTTATTGTAACTTGTGTGATTTGCATTTGTTATTGAAACTTGTATGTTGATTTGCATTTGTTATTGTCACGTATTATTATGTTGTTACCCTTAAAATATTGTTTATACGATTAAATATTATTAGTGCTAAAATAATTAATTGTTCTGTATATTGATTCATTGCTAGATGACACAGAATATGTTTTCCGGTTTGCCCAGGTTGAAATGTGAACGTGACTTCATGCTAAAGGTATAAAGTGTTTATTGGTACGTTCCATATAAAATCTAGTAAACATGGGACGAAATGTGTTGCTCTGAGAACGATCACACATTATGAGGAGATTGTATAGCTTTTTGTCGGTCACAAAGCTGAGAATATATCATTAACAATAATTAGTGACAAATTTATGTTGTACTTCTGTATTTCAAGTAACGCCGGGTTAGAATTTAAATAAATGTGCGTGCCAACCAGAAGCTTTGTGATATGGACAACGTGACCCCTGTGTTAAACTTATATTTGGAATGTATTTACTCAGGTCAATGACATATATAATAACGGGGGTTGGGATGGCCTAGTAGTCTAGAGTGCCGCGCTTCGACCTCTAGCTGGTCGGTCACCTCTGTCTTGCGGCTGTGGTTTGGAGCCCTGGTGTGAGCGTATGTGGCATGGAGATAGGGGCGCCTTCTCAACCTCGTGGGTTTCCTCCGGCCACTCTGGTTTCCTCCCACTGCTAAAGACCCCTACGCGCAAGCGACTTATTGAAATAAAATTAAACCATATGTTAGTCCCGAAATGACCTAGTTTGTGTTGAGTGGACGTTAAACCCCATTTCTCTCTCTCATATATAATAATGGCCGACGCCAACATTGCCCTTTAATAGGTAAGTGCAAGAGGAGCGCACTACACGCAAAACAAAAATCTACAAGATAAACCTGTGGACAAGACAGAAAAAAGACATTGCAAAAAGTCAACAAATATCAAAGAATGCGCGTAACTATCAAAATTCTGGTAGATTCCATGTTAGATTTAAAGTTGAGCGTGGATATGTAATCTATACATACGGATAAATTGATAAAATCAAATGCGCGAGGCATATTTGATTTCTTGTAAAAAATAAACCAGTTGGATCCTACAAATTATTTTACAATTTTAGAAATCAACCGAATATCTGAAATTAGGGTTTAACGAGACTGATAATTGAGACTTTGTTTATTATCATAGAAATGACATTTGGAAAGAGAGACTATCTTATTAAAGTTTCAAACACTCATAACTTCAAACATTTATTATCTATTTTTGAACTATTATAACTAGAACTGTCAACACGTCATCAAATCTTACATCATGCATCTTTAATATTGTTTATGATCATATTAAAGAAGATAATCCATCACCATTTTTTGTTTTAAAAAAAGAAAGATAATAATCAAATGCGTTTTATAGCATGGCGCGGGAGGCGCCAGCCTCCTCGAGAGGAAAATAACAACAAAAAAGTTTAAAAAATAAAATGCTTAAACCGATGAGAAAAATGAAAATGTACCTTAGTTAGGGAGGGCCCTCAAAATACTATAGCCTCCGCCATGATAAACATTAAAACGCACCTAATAATAATGACAGTTAATGTTAAACCAAGCTTGTAAAATGCATGCAGGTACTGATTATAAAACGAATGAAAAACAAAATGAAAGTGTAATTGACGATAAGAATACAACAAGGGCTGCAGTAGCTTATATCTGCGGTATGGCAGATATCTCCTCATAATGTGTGATCGCTTTCAGAGCAACACATTTCCGGGATCTTAAAGGGTGGGAGTGGCGCAGGGTAAAATCTGTCGAGTCTTTCGGACAAGGAGTGGCTTTTATTGTTTAAATGAGTCGTCCCATGCTCGCTAGATTGTATATGGAAAGTATTTAACAGCATAATTGATTCGGTAAGCGACACATACATTCACACCACCAACCCCACAAAAAGCTGACATCTCAATGCTCCTTAGCATGAAGCCAGGTTCATATTTCAACCTGGGCAAATAAACCGGAAAACATATTCTATGTTGTCTAGCCATGAATCAATATACAGAACAATTAATTATTTTAGCACTAATAATATTTAATCGTATAAACAATATTTCAAGGGTAACAACATAATAATACAAGACAATAACAAATGCAAATCGACATACAAGTTTCAATAACAAATGCAAATCACACAAGTTACAATAACACATGATAACACTACATTTCTGTTTTATCAGCTGTTTGTTGTTTAAAAGCAGAAAATTATAAGTTTTTCAAGGTCGTACGAATAACATGAGTTGACAGTAGCATACATTGGGAACATCTTCTTCGGCATCGATTATCATAATATTATGTATACGTGTGTACAAAAACACGAGCAAACGTCTAATGACTGGAAACACTTATTATAGTTTGTGCATGTGTTGATAATATAATAACACATGAAGAATGTTCATTATGTCCATATTACAATGATTAACATTCAGTACACTTTTGTCCATTCTTAAAAACCGTTCTGGGTACAAAACCAGGGAAGCTACTATCGGTACATGAATACAATGACGGTGGGTTTGCTGCTATCATTTGATTTTTGTAGATACCACTTTCTAATTGTTGAAGATTATTCTTTAATCTGGCTAATCTAGTCTTTAATTCAGTTTCCTTGGTTATCAGGGTCACATTTGTATCGTGCAGCTGTGACATTCGCGATTCCATCTCATTACAGAGTAGAGTAAAATGTAAATAAGATTCTGTAAAGGATGTTGCCATCTTAACTTACTATACAACAGTATAAAATAATGATTTTTAATCTGCGTTCACACACTTTATATGTAAAATATTATTTAACACGAATAACTCATGCCACCAAAACAGAATTAACTTAATAAGTAATAACCTGATGACAAGACGTGATTAACTTGATTACATTAATTAGCTGGATTGGACTTGAATGTTAATTAAATCCATTCAGTATGTCTGATCCCAATTAAAACACCTCTTGAGGTGAAAACTTAATATGGCATTTATAGTATGTTAAAACAGTTTGTAAACAACAACAACGGCATCTGTAATGGGATGGAATTGCGAATGTCACAGCTATACGATGTTGCTTTTGTTTACTAAAGATTTAAAGGGACAATGACATTCTTGCTGGCTTGGTAGCTCCAGAAAATAAATAATACCCTTATTCTAAGTACTAGATGTTTAAGTGTCCTACCTGTTGTGTAAATTATCCATTGCAAAGATAAAAGTGTTGGACAGGATAAACTGCTAAATGAATATTTTATAGAATTCAGAAGCTTTTGTGTACCAATACTCTATACAGTCTTTAACCATATTCTTAAAAATGGCGAATTTCCTGACTAGTGGTCCGTTGGTGACATAGTGCCATTGTTTAAAAAAAGTGACCCGAATACAGCCAGTAATTATAGGGGTATAACACTTTTAAGTCATTTAGGGAAGCTGTCTACTGCTGTATTGACAAAAAGACTCTCGACCTTTAGTGAAAATAATAAGGTCTTGCCTGAATCCTTTTTCGGTTTTCGACCCGGACTCGGGACTAGAGATGTCATCTTTGTCCTTAATAATGTAATTCAAAAGTTGGTAAGGAAAAAATCTAGATTATATTGTGGGTTTTTAAATTTTTCCATGGAATTTGACTGTATACAACCATGTAAGCTATGGCACAAACTGATAAGAAATAATATTACGAGAAAGTTCCTAACTTTACTCAAATCCATGTATTCAAAGCTCGTGGCTCGCGTAAAGTTTTGGGGTAACTACTCTGATTATTTCCATTTAACCACAGGACTAATGCAGGGAGAATCCCTCTCCCCTACACTTTACTCCCTATACGTCAGAGACATCGAGGGAGCGCTAGAATCAGGAAATTGTGAATACTTGACAATAAATGATGTAAATCTATATTTACTTATGTATGCTGACGACACTGTGTTATTAAGCGAATCTCCAGAAAACTTACAAAACATGTTAAATACTTTAAGCAATTATTGGTCTGAAAATAATCTTAATGTTAATGTAAATAAGAGTAAAATAGTTATCTTTAAAAATGGTGGTAAAATTAGAGAAAATGAAACCTGGACATACGAAGAAAAGGATCTTTAAATTGTGAAGTCTTTTAATTATCTAGGGGTAGTCTTTAACCATAATGGTAAATTTAGTCTTACCCAAAAGACAATTGCTCAACAAGCTTCTAAGGCATGTTTTGATCTACAAAGAATAATCCATGAAAATTATTTTAACTTACAAACTTCAATAGCCCTGTTCTCCACATGTATAGTTCCCATATTAAATTATTGTAGTGAAGTGTGGGGTTTTCATTCTGCAGATGACGATGAAAGGGTACAGATAACTTTCTTTAAGAAAATACTTGGTGTAAGAACATCAACATGCAATGCACTAATTTATCATGAATTAGGTCTTTTTTCCACTTCAAATTTATAGAAAAATATGTATGATAAGATATTGGCTTAAATTGTTAAAAGGTAAAAATATGTTACTTGTTTCATCTTATAGTGATATGTATGATTGTCTGTTGAATGGTAAAAGCTATAATCCTTGGTTAGATAATGTGTATCCTAGAAGAGAATGGGTTTGGTAATGTGTGGATTTCACAAGGTGTTAGTAATGAACATCAATTTATAAACGAATTAACACAACGTCTTAAAGATTGTAACATTCAAACTGTACAAAGCGCTATATGTATGTCCACTATGTAACCTCTATCACTGTCTACAAAATAATTATGAACTACAATATTACCTTTGTAAAAATGTTACACATAAAACATTGATATGTAAATACAGAGTCAGTGCTCACGATTTACAAATAGAGAAAGGAAGGTATAGCAATATTCAGAGAAGTAATAGAATATGTAAATTCTGTAACTGTGATGAAATTGAAGACGAGTTTCATGCTCTGCTAGTTTTTCCATCTTATAAGTATATCAGAGAAAAGTATATCGAAAAATTCTATTGGTTAAAACCATCAATGTATAAACTGGAATTACTATTAAAAAGTACCAATATCAAAACTCTAAATAATTTAGGTCGATATTTATATTTAATGTTACAAAAGAAAAACAAGTTATTGTAATTATGGCAATTATCTTTCTTTTAATTATTATTATTTTTTATAATATATGAATTAAATAATATATGTCCATCCTCCATCACCTTATTGAAACTATGTTATATACATATTGTGAATACTCATGAACTATATGTTCACGACAATAAAACAATACACATACTCCTGTGCAGTGTTTCGTTTGATTAGAACTAATCCACTTCACACTGCTATCTTGAGTGAACATTGTTGTGCTAAATTATTATTGGTCAGTAGTGCCATAACCAACCAATGACCTACATTGTAACAAACAATATCGGGATTAACCAGACCTCAAAATATGTTACCGCAATGTATCTAGTGACAATCGCGACTTGTTTACGTCATAACCCGCGAAATTTATTATGCTAGATTATCCAATGCCAACATGTTTTCATCGTCGGCCGTTTTGAAAATTATGCCGAATGCGAGAAGAGAGGAGGGATTTGATTGGACGTTAAAAAGAGACACGCCCCGCCCAATTTCAAGAATATGACTTCTATCCAGCAATGGTAAGAGAGGGATTTCTCGCGCCATTGCTTCAGGAATATGAACAATACAATACAACCTATTTTACTTGTCCAGGCAGTTCGAAAATACGTTAGTCTTTTCAAATCAATTGGTTGAATTTTTTCAATTTTTTAAAATAGGCGTGTTAAGATGAAATTTATATCATCATTTAATTGGAATATTCTAAAATAATACGATTTGTTGACCAGAATGAAGTTTGGGACATATTATTCAGTTACAACAAGAGTGTTATTGGGGCTTTAACGCCCAATACATTATATATGATATTATGGACAGGTTGATTTAAGTAAATTGTTTACACTGTATGGGTTGAAAGTTGGCAAAACATACAATTCAGATGTCCGTGTATGTCTAGAGTCTCATTAAAATTGGTTAACCCACAAAATAAAAAGCCCTTGTATATTAAAAAGTCAATCTAAATCACATTTATAAAACCGTTGTCGTGAGAAGGGAGGGTCTGTCATCTTCTCCCTTTGTCATAATAAAAACAGTAGGTCCAGATGAGAGATGTTTGGCGCCATAAGTGCGGATAGAAAAAAACCCGCGAGGAAAAGAATCCGCTTGCGTTATGAGGTAAAAACGAAGAGCTCACAGGAAATACCACATAGTTGGACCCGTGAATTATTTACATATTAAAAACTATATGTACAGGGAGTCTTTTCTCTTCCAATTTATTGCACGCAATAATGACACGATTAACGGTCAAATTGTGACCACATTCGCACTTGGCTGGGTTAAATTTATGGTCGGTAGTTAAATGTTTAGTTCCCAGTCTTGTGATTAAGCTACAGATTTTGCGAGATAGGTGATGGACCCCAGCTTTTACAACCAGCTCGTGATTTAATTTGAATCTAAAAGTACACGATAGAAACGTGACCATGATAACCAAGGATACTGAACTAAATATTCGATTAACCAGAGTACAGACTAATCTTCTACAATTAGAAAGTGGTATTTACAGAAATCAAGTCATAGCAGCAAACCCACTGTCATTGTATACACGTACAGGGACTAGCTTCCCCTGTCACCCAGAACGGTTTTTAAAAATGAAGAAAGGTGTACTGAATGTTAACGATTGTAATATGGACATACTTCCTCTGTTATTATCTACACATGCATGAGCTATACTATTAAAAAAAGTAGGGGATATTTGATTTTTAAGTGTTATTAAAGTCACCTAATGAAACTGACGAAGAAACAAATGACAAAATGAAATGAAGTTCACATTCATCGATTTATTCCAAATGATCGTTAGACTAAGTAAGGCACAGACTGACCATTATAAGGGTAAAATGATACCCGGGGTCAAACAGCAAAGTTACCACAGCATCACAACACAGTCAGTAACGGGTAAATCCTCCTCTGTTTGCCAAACAAGCATTGATCCGACGTGGCATACTCCTAATGAGACGTCCAAGGTCATTTTGGTCCAGACTGTCCCATCCCTGTTGCAACTCAGCAGCGAATTCTTGGACATTGGCAGGACGTTGTTGACGTTGACGTTACCTCTGTCCAAGCATGTCCCAGACATGCTAGATGGGGGAGAGGTCGGGACTCAGTGCTGGCCAAGGTAATGTGGTGATGTTCTGTTGTTGGAGGTAACCTGTAACGATCCTGGCCCTGTGACATCTTGCGTTGTCATCCTGGAAGATGAAACGGCGGCCATGACGTCGTGCGAACGGCACAACATGGACTGCCAAGATGTTGTCCCGGTAGTACTGGCCTGTAACACGCCCTGCAACAACATGTAAAGCCGTTCTTCCAGCAACAGTGATGCCCCCCCCCCCACACCATAACAGAACCACCCCCAAATCGATCATGTCTGATGACGTTAACGTCTTGGAAGCGCTCGTTTCGATGACGCCACACCCTCCTACGTTTGTCTAAAAAATCAACATTGAACCTTGACTCATCTGAAAACATCACATTGCTCCAGCGTCGATTATCCCAGTGTTGACGATCTCTACACCAACGACGTCTTGCCTGAATGTGATGATCTCTCAAACAAGGGATCACGCGAGGACGTCGGGCGCGAAGGTGACCCCTATACAGTCGATTCCGAATCTGGCCACTCACTCTCACACCAGTGTCTATTTGAAGACGAGCGCTGATCTGATTTGCTGTGATGACACGATTTCTCAAGGCCAAGGTACGGATATATCGATCCTGGGCTTGAGTTGTCGCCCTTGGTCGACCTGAGCGTGGTCTGTCCTGTACAGATTGTGTATCGCGGTATCTGGACCATAGCCTGCTTATGACAGACTGAGAAACATTCATCGTCCGCGCCACAACCGCCTGTGTTGTGCCGATCTGTAGCATGTCAAGGGCACGTAACCTTTCATTTTGGGTAAGCCGACGCATATCAAAATTTGTTTTCTGGTCACTAAAACAATTAAACTGATGTTTCCACCCTGGAATTCAATGCCACAATGACTGTAACATTCAAAGTCAGAGTCGTGCAAATCTTGGGTTGGACCCCCATGATGATCCCAAGCATCACTTACATTCCATGCGGTAGCTATTGGTGCGTTTGGGCGTCACATGTAACTGGAAATGTTTCTTCTGTTATGTTCTATAGTGACTTTTTTTCGTAGTCATTTGCATATTTTAGTATTATGCCCCCAAAATCAAATATCCCCTACTTTTTTTGAATAGTATATAATAAGTGTTTCAGTCATTAGACGTTTGCTCGTGTTTTTGTACACATGTATATATAATGATGAAATAGACATATGTTATTGTCCTGTATTGTTATGTTGTTACCTTTGAAATATTCTTTACATGATTAAATATTATTAGTGCTAAAATAATCAATTGTTCTGAATATTGATTCATTGCTAGATAACACAGAACATGTCTTCCGGTTTGCCCAGATTGAAATGTGAACGTGGACGTGGATTCATGCTAAAAAACATTGAGATGTCAGCTTTTTGCGGGGTTGGTGGTTCATGTGTGAATGTATATGTTGCTTCTCCGAATCAATTATACCACTATACATCTCGCGCTACAGACACAAACTGTTCATTGGTACGGTTAAATACTTTCCATATAAAATGTAGCGAACATGCGGCGACTCATTTAAACATTAAAAGAAACCCCTTGTCTGAAAAAAAAACCTCGACCTGATTTTGCTCTGGGCCACCCTATCCAGATCTCGGAAATGTGTTGCACAGAGAGCGATCCCCGGTAATCCCTGTTGGTATAAGAATAGTTAAGGAAAATTATTATTTTGTGTAACTAGGGTCACCAAGATATTTTTTATATTACTGAGCAAGAAGTGAACCTGTCGTTTCTTGTTAGAAGAATAACAAAGATTTGTTAAGTTCTGTCTCCTGGAGGACTCATTTTTTGTTATATGAATTGAATATTAGTGTTTTGCCATTCGAACTAAAACAGTCGTTTCTTCCGCGAATAACAAGCAAGTATTAGAAATGTATTGGAATAGTTTCTACATATACAAATAAGAATAAAAACAGAACTTTAATGAAAGCATATCATTTCTCAACCATCTAAAATACCATCTTAAAACAGCGGGAACACACGGGAAACCCATTATTACCGATGCAGTGCTCCGACGTCTCACCAGAGAGAACATTCATAGCCGTAGACCTTGCCGTGGACCGATCTCCACCCCTCGCCATGAGAGTCGGTATTTTTTATTATAACAAACATTTGTTATAGCCCCTCTTTCACATACACGTGTTCAGAGGTGCTTTACAATGGTACAAATATAAAACACAAGAATCAATATGAATTGTAAAATATATATACATTTAAAATGCTTGAAGAAATAAATGGGTTTTAAGGGGTTTTTTTATTAAAAGCATTAACATTATTACAGGACCTAATATCATAGGGTAACTTATTCCATTAAAATGGTGCTTGAACACTAAAAGATCTTTGACCAAAAGTCAACAGCTTTGAATATTTGGGCTTTAAAAGAAAATTATCATCTGAAGAGCGTAAACATCGCCCTGGGCTATACACATTTAAAAGATCAGATAAATAAACAGGTGCTGATTTGTTCAAACATTTTAAAGTTAACAATAAAATTTTAAAATCAATTCTATAAGAATTAGGTAACCAATGTAAATTTTTTAAAATTGGTGTAATATGATCATATTTTTTTAATGCGTGTAATAAGACGTGCAGCTGTAGTTTATCTAAAAGTTTGGCTGGAAGACCAGCTAACAACGAATTAAAGTTGTCCAGTCTAGACGTGACCAAAGCATTGACAAGTGTTTTTATGAGGTCTAAAGGGATAAATTTACGTATTACGTATCAACTGCTGATGGCAGACCAGAATATGGGACGACGTGTCCAGCTTTATTCTGACCAATGTGTCGTGGAACGGGACTCATGGGGAGGTCAACGAAGAATAATGGTGTGGTGGAATCGGCCTGAACCAGAGAGTGGGCCCTGTGGTTTCCAAAAACCTTGGTCCAGGGAGAGGAGATCACAGCAGTGCGCTACATCGATCAAGCCCACAGACACCAATTCATACCACATTTTGCACGTCATCGAAAAAACGTTTTCCAGTATGACAACGCCCATGCCCACGACAGAACGTTGTCAACGTTATGCACTGACCAGCCACTGGGATGAAATTGAGAAAAGACTTAATAACGTCGTACCGAGACCAAACACAGCTGATGGCTTGCGCCAAGCATTCTAGGGAGTGTGGTACTAGGTGCCAATGGCGTTTATCAATTGTCTCGTCCACTCCATATACAGATGTTGCACTGCTATTATTAACACTCGCTGTGGACACTTCAGATACTGATGTATAGACTGTGCACATACTCTAAACCTTCTTGTAATGTCTTGGAGTTTTAATGAAATAATTACTTACGTATCAACATATTGTTCATAAAATATTGCTGTGATCCATTTACTAAGTCGTTTTCTAGATTTTGAAATCATACTGACGTTTTTTTTTTACTTTTTAGTATACAGTATATTATATAAAAGTGGGGAGACTCAATCTTACTAGAAAGTATCGATTTCCCTGAAAAAAAAATCCAAACAAACCAAAATGTGACTTGGGGCGCTTTTTATCGGTTGACATTATAAGCAACGAGTAAGAGCATTGGGAGAATAAACCTTCAGTAGACTCTGCGATTAAACGATTGAAAAAAAGTTAGCATGGGATAATCCCGGAATCTACCTCTGTTTATGGCAAATGGACAGCGTGTAATAACAAATACCAAGTAAGACCCCCCCACCCTTACCATTCATATCATGTGATAGAAATAGATCCTCGCGACAAGGAGTAGTTTTCTTCAGATTAGAAAGTTTTGAAAGGAATTTGATGAAAACGGTTGATAGATGATTTAGTTTGAATATGTTTATACAGTTTGTAAGCGGCAAGGCATCTTTAAAAGCTGATCGTTTATTGAATGGATTTATTGCGTGTTTTATATTTATATAAAAATTCAGTGATCATTATAAAGCAATTATACCACACGAAACAAACATACAACTAAAGGAGAACCATGCCAACTGGCGCCTAATTATCGTTACATGTATACAGGCAAGGCGTTGAGATAACAAAAAGGTGTTCAGCACCCTGTGCATTGGATGCTTTCATCTGGCCTTCTCGGTCGCGTTGCACACATAGCGACACAGAAAAAATATAATCGTAGTTAATAATGGTTATGTAATGGTATAATTTCACCTCCACCACACAAATATCAGTTACCAATTATCATCTGTTAGTTTATTTTTACAGAAATTGGAAGTCACGATGGTTCATTGATTAAGTCCCTTGCTCACTTACCAGGATGTCCGGGGTTTAATCCAGATGTTGGTCGAGAAAGTTTCCCCGAATTTTCCAGCGTCTTTCGCTTTGTCAGTGGGTGCAGGACGTAGAGTCTGGCAAGGTCAGAGTCTGGTCGTTCGGATGGGGCGAAGAAAATCCAGGCCATGCGTACACTTTGGCGTGTACGTAAAATATTCCTTGACAGTTGAAATTCGAATATCCCCCATAGCAGTATTGTATGCCCGTCTTAATTACTTCAGACGGTGCAGAAAAGGAAAATATTAAATCCCATTTCATTTCCATTTACATCAGTTATTACAGTGACTGATCTATGAAATTTTGCAGGATGGGCTTTGCTAGGTTCCTGTTCGGGACATTTGACCATTGACAGAGAGAAATCCCACACTCCGTTTGTCGTCAGCTTATATTCTGAGTTAATAGGATCACATTGTGATTCAATTTCATTAATGCAAAGCATTAATTGTGATATCACAAATATCATTATTTTCCTCTTTGAATGCCCATCTCACCCCACCCCACCCACCTCACCCCACCAGCAGATGGTAAAGGATAAAGCACACGGTCAATTTAATTTTTCGTGAAAAAGTGTTGTTATACATTTTTTTCATGTAGCGGAGCGGGACTCTGGATCCGCCCCTGTATTGACCTATTAGACTTCAATATGTCATTACATATTTGTACCTGATAAATTCACTGGTGGTGTATTATTCTACTGGTAATACGAGACACCTGTCTTCATTAACGCACATGGAGACAAACAGTATTTATAGGAGACACGGGACACTGTAGTATGATAATACGATATTGTGTTTTAGTTATGATTTCGTAAAACAAGGATTTATTTAATTGTGATATACACATAGTATGTTTGGTTTTGGTTCTAAAACACCTATTTATTTTATTGTGCAAGGTAACACGAAACAGATTCGTTGTTTGTGATAAAAACTCATGTATTGCATTATGTGTGTGAAGCAAGAATTCATCTGCTTACTATAATATGGCAAAGATGGATTCTGAATCGGAATTCTCATTACCAATACCCAGTGATATTATTACGTCATAAAACCGTACTCAACATCCTGTGACCAGGTTAATTAATAGACGACCTTCAAATGATATCTATTAATTAGGACACGACTGGTTCTATATATAAAATACATCTAATCATCACATCGATACGCTCATTGCATGCCCGTCTTTTCAATATGTCATTAACACATTCTACATACCCATACGAGGTCTCACTAATTGCATTTTAGATGAACCAGACTGTGATAAGGAAAAGGTTAAAAAAGATCATAAAAAACTGTTGACATAAACATATAATGCTTGTTATTTTTTATATATACCTTGGCATTAATCTGACCTTTCAAGTTTGGAGTATTATGATAGATTTAAATCTTCGATGGCTGTTTTAGAAAATTAAAACAGTTATAAACCGAGACTGTCATAATAATGAAAATTATCCTTAATGATAAACTAGTAAGCGCCGCTCTTGATTAGCAATTTTTTCATGCAAGTCGCCGTGACAACCGTCAATAGCCATTTTTGTTTTTCCAATTATTTTGTGGCATTTTAGTGATAGTTTGTTAAGCGAACGACGTATTGACAACATTGTTTGGTTTACAACCAGCAGCTGTTCTGATTATATTCGGTTAATGTGGATTAATACCTCAGTACCCTCCGCAATGTATGTAGAAATCGTTCCTCTGGAAGGTAAGCCTTTAAAATATCTATTATTGATTTTTGTTCTTCGATATTTATTTCCCCCCTCCAATCTGCCAGGTATGTTTGAAATATAAGAAGGTTTGAAATTAGAATTGCTGTGCAATATACATTATCAATTATTGGTAATTCTAATGGGTTTCTCTCGTCTGATGGAGCATTAGGATGAAATAATAATGAGATGGCATGCCTTGTTTTGGTTTCATGTTACATAATATGGACTATGAAGCACTTTATTGTCTTTGTAGTTGCATACTAATGGGCAGTGTATCGATGTTATACCATTTCACTTCTATAAATATTTAAGAATAAAATATTAAAGGCTAAATCAGCATTAATGAAAAATCATATTTATTAGAAAAAACAAAAAGAATTGAAAGACACTGCACTTTACCCAAATACCCCCAGAATTCTCACTTGACAACAGGGGCGTACATAACGATTTCGTTTTTTTGTTTTTTTTTTTGGGGGGGGGGGTAGCCAAAATGCAACCGACAGATGCACATACCCCCCTCTCCCGCCAGTGCAAGTAACGCAATCAGGAGCCGAGCACTACATGTGAGTTTTCTAGGCAATATAGGGCGCCTCCATAATTATTGTCGGCTTCGAAATACAGGAAATCCATCTCTCGAAAATGTGGGCGTATTCTGCCTGGCAGTGCCAGCCTATCTTTTTAGCTTGTGGTCCCTCTGGAGGTCACAATTATTTTCCGATTTAAAAAAACGTTTGATTATATCACCTTTACACCTTAAGGTTTGAGTTCGAATTTCGGGAAAATCGGACCAAAATTGACAGACAAAATGGCCGCCGTTTGTACGCGAATACTGTTAAAAAATGGTATATCATGGTTGTGAACCCTGTATAGGTCACAATTTTAATTCGATTTTGATGAAACTTGAAATGCATGGTTATAACCCAAAGATCTTGGTTCCTTTACCCACTTAGCAACATGATCCCCAGTCGAATTTGAAGCCTACTGAAATGCACCTTTATAACCCAAAGATCTTAATTCATTTCGATATTTGCACATATCAAATTCTAACTTAATGATGTAGGAAAAATCACTTTCGGTATTGCTTGTTCTCTATCCATCTCTCGAAAATGTGGGCGTATCCTGCCTGGCAGTGCCATCCTATCTTTATACGACCACATGGAAATGTGGACGTATATTGCCGTACCCTCCGACCGTCCGTCTGTCGGTCCGTCCATCCGTCAATCGTTCACAATTTCTTGTGAACGCACTAGAGGCTAAAGTTAATATCCGATTAACTTTAAATTGATACACATTGTTTAAGGTCATGAGACAAAGAATATCTGATAATTGTTGCCAGAGTTATTACCCTTGATCACATTGAAAAATCTTGTGAACGCTCTAGAGACTAAAGTTAATATCTGACTTCATATTTATACACAATGTTTAAAGTCATGAGACGAATAGGCCTATTGATTTTCAGCGATTTCCGATTATTACTTCAAGAGTTATGACCCTTGATCACTTTGAAAAATCTTGTGAACGCTGTAGAGGCTAAAGTTAATATCCGATTGACTTTAAATTGATGCACAGTATTTAAGGTCATGAGACGAAGAAGCCTATTGATTTTCAGCGATTTTCCATAATTACTGCCAAAGTTATCTCCCTTGATCACTTTGAAAAATCCTGTGACGCTCTAGAGACCAAACTTATTATCCGATTAATTTTCAATGAAGTTTGATAACTGAACAGCTAAATCCATGATATTAAATGTTTTGTATACCGTACTAAATGTTAGCATGGGCCAGAACTTTATAAAGATAGGCTGGCACTGCCAGGCAGGATACGCCCACATTTTCGAGAGATGGACAGAGAACAAGCAATACCGAAAGTGATTTTTCCTACATCTTTAAGTCCTGTATTTCATACTGTATTGGGAGCAGCCATTTAGTTGGTCAGTTCCAGTTTGATATTAATGAAATTCGAAACCGACAATGATTATGGTGTGACGGTACACAACCTAGAAATGTGACTTTTCGTCAAAATCGGATAAGAATTGTGACCTGTAGAGAGTCCACAACCATGATATACCATATTTTTACACTATTCGCGTACAAACGGCGACCATTTCGTCCGTCAATTTTGGTACGATTTTCACGAAATTAGAACTCAACCTTCCTCATCAAAATCGAATTAAAATTGTGACCTATACAGGGTCCACAACCATGATATATCATTTTTATACGCCCACATTGAAATGTGGTCGTATATTGTCGTCGCCCCCGTCCGTCCGTCGGTCCGTCCGTCCGTCGGTCCGGCGTTCACAATTGCTTGTGGACGCTCTAGAGGCTAAAGTTAATATCCGATTGACTTTAAATTTATACACAATGTTTAAGGTCATGAGACGAAGAAGCCTATTGTTTTTCAGCGATTTCCGATAATAACTACCAGAGTTATAGCCCTTGACGACTTCAAAAAATCTTGTGGACGCTCTAGAGGCCAAAGTTAATATCCGATTGGCTTTAAATTTATACACAGTGTTTAAGGTCATAAGATGAAGAAGCCTATTGATTTTCAGCGATTTCCGATAATTAGTGCCAGAGTTATGGCCCTTGATCACTTCAAAAAATCTTGTGGACGCTCTAAAAGCCAAAGTTAATATCCGATTGACTTTAAATTTATACACAGTGTTTAAGGTCATAAGACGAAGAAGCCTATTGATTTTCAGCGATTTCCAATAATTAGTGCCAGAGTTATGGCCCTTGATCACTTCAATAAATCTTGTGAACGCCCTAAAAGCCAAAGTTAATATCCGATTGACTTTAAATTTATACACAGTGTTTAAGGTCATTAGACAAAGAAGCTTATTGATTTTCAGCAATTTCCGATAATTAGTGCCAGAGTTATGGCCCTTGATCACTTCAAAAAATCCTGTGGACACTCAAGAGGCCAAAGTTTATATCCGATTGACTTTAAATTTACACACACTGTTTAAGGTCCTGAGAGGAAGAAGCCTACTGATTTTCATCAATTTCAAATAATTACTTCCAGAGTTATCTCCCTTGATCACTTCATAAAACCTTGTTGCGCTGTAGATGCCAAACTTATCATCCGATTGACTTCAGATTGATACACAGAGTTTAAGGTGTTGAAACGAACAAGTATTTTGATTTTCAATGAATTTTGATAACTGAACAGCTAAATCCATGATATTAAATGTTTCCTATACTAATTGTTAGCGTGGGGCAAAACTTTATAAAAAGCAAACAAATTCTCATGATTTTCTGATAATTACATAATGAGTTGTTACTCAGATTTTAGTGTATTACAAATGTTTCATTACCAAAAAAAAGTAAAAATATGCGACAACCCTTGTTGACTGCCCGGACGATTTAGCTGCTGTGGGCGTATGTTTCGTTGCCTGGCAACCTATCTTTTTAACAGTATTCGCGTACAAACGGCGGCCATTTTGTCTGTCAATTTTGGTCCGATTTTCCCGAAATTCAAACTCAACCTTCCTTACAGTGTAACGGTGATATAATCAAACGTTTTTTTTAAATGGGATAATAATTGTGACCTCCAGAGGGACCACAAGCTAAAGAAAGGGGGATTTTGCGTATAACGAGGGGCCATAATTCAGGACGTTACAATCCGATATGCGCAAATATCGAAAAGAACCAAGATCTTTGGGTTATAACCATGAATTTCAAGTTTCATCAAAATCGAATTAAAATTGTGACCTTTACAGGGTCCACAACCTTGATATACCATTTTTTAACAGTATTCGCGTACAAACGGCGGCCATTTTGTATAGCAATTTTGGTCTGATTTTCCCGAAATTCGAATTCAACCTTCCTTACGGTGTAACGGTAATATAATCAAACGTTTTTTTAAATCGGATAATAATTGTGACCTCCAAGCTAAAAAAAAGGCGATTTTGCGTATAATCAGGGGCCATAATTCAGGAAGTTACGATCCGATATGCGCAAATATCGAAAGGAACCAAGATCTTTGGGTTATAACCATGAATTTCAAGTTTCATCAAAATCGAATTAAAATTGTGACCTCCACAGGGTCCGCAACCTTGATATACCATTTTTTAACAGTATTCGCATACAAACGGCGGCCATTTTGTATGGCAATTTTCGTCCGATTTTCCCGAAATTCGAACTCAACCTTCCTTAGGGTGTAACGGTTATATAATCAAACGTTTTTTTAAATCGAATAATAATTGTGACCTCCAAGCTAAAAAAAAGGCGATTTTGCGTATAATCAGGGGCCATAATTCAGGAAGTTACGATCCGATATGCGCAAATATCGAAAGGAAGCAAGATCTTTTGGTTATAACCATGAATTTCAAGTTTCATCAAAATCGAATCAAAATTGTGACCTCCACAGGGTCCACAACATGGATATACCATTTTTTAACAGTATTCGCGTACAAACGGCGGCCATTTTGTATGGCAATTTTCGTCCGATTTTCCCGAAATTCGAACTCAACCTTCCTTAGGGTGTAACGGTGATATAATCAAACGTTTTTTTTAAATCGAATAATAACTGTGACCTCCAGAGGGACCACAAGCTAAAAAGGGTGATTTTTCGGACAATCAGGGGCCATAATTCAGGAAATTACATTCCGATAGCCGCAAATATCGAAAGGAACCAGGGTCTTTGGGTTACAAACATGCATGTCAAGTTTCATCAAAATCGGTTCAAAATTGTGACCTCTATACATGCCAATATCGAAAGCAGCCGAGATCTTTTGGGGATAAACCTATATTTCAAGTTTCGTCAAAATCGGATTAGAATTGTGACCTGTAGAGAGTCCACAAACAAATTGTGGACGGACGGATGTCCGGACGGACAGGGGCGACGACATAATACGTCCACATTAAAATGTGGGCGTATAAAAACCAAACAAATTCTAATGATTTTATGATAATTACTTTATGAGTTATTATCTTAATCAGATTTTAGTGTAATATAAATATTTCATTATCGAAAAAAAGTAAAAATATGCGACAACTCTTGTTGACTGCCAGGACGATTTAGCTGCTGTGGGCGTATGTTTCTTTGCCTGGCAACCTATTTTGTGTAATGTAAGAGCTGTTGCTGTTGATGATTTGTGTTATCTTCAAAGGATGGATCGATTTCACGTTTAGAAGTACAATTTGAATAATGTGTTTCTAATAGAACTTTTTGCTATTTTGTTATTCTCGTCAACAACGTTCTGATTATCACCAGCTTATAACATCATCTTCAGTTACAGTGTTTCCCTACAAAACGAAGATTTAAAAGGCGAATGTCTGTTAACTTATGAAAAAATGGTAATATATTATTTATAAACAATCGGACGGATTTAGTAAGTACACTGTCCTAGATAAGATCAATGAACGTGTGGCTAATATTTGTTATTTTTACTTATATCTCATCAATAAGATTAAGATTATAATGATGTCATCTTCTCTTGACCTAACCCTTGGAAATATGATATGTAGTTTCAACTTATTCATAACAAACGCAATATTTCATGTCCCGACACACGCGAATGCAGTTCATTCTGTTTATAGACTTGTTTTATACGGGGGTTGGATGAACGAATGGTTTGCGCATGCGCGCTGTATCATAAGCTCTGTCATTGAGTCAGTTGGCAAGCGAATTTTTGAAATAAAATTGAAACATATGTTAGTCCCGAAATGACATAGTTTGTGCCGAATTAACGTTCAACCACATCTCTCTCTCTCTTTCTCCCTCTCGTTTAGACCAAGAGTCCGTGGGTTCAACCTAGCTGAAAGAACATATTCAATTCCAGATTCATTGAGCAGCGTACCATCAGCACCATAGAAGGCCAGTCCAATGTGAAAGTTACCTAGCATTACCAGAAACTTATCAAAGAGATGTAATTCGATGGATTTTATTGTATATGCCTTCAGAGCAACTGTTAAACCATAAGTAACAACTGCATAGTTTTATCCTGTTTCTGTTGAAACGCCCATAACGGATCTTGGTCTCCCTCACGACATCGTTGTTGGTTGGCGATCTGGATATTGGATCCATATAACAGATTCGTTGTAGTGGTAAGGTGTCCTTGATAAATTTGTTGAAAAATCCAGCATGCATTTGTGTACTTCCTTCCCCCAGGCTCCAAAACCAGTAGATATCCAATGCTTCCAATGCAAGTTGTATTTTACTGTCTCCAAAAGTGGGTTCAGTCGTTGCTGAGAGGCTTTCTGAAGATATACTATGGTCTTGTCCCTGAAACGGTCATCTGTTTCTTCCATCTCGAAACTCTATTGGCATTGGATGATAACTTAGCTGTCTGTCATCATTTAATACATTTTGATAAGTGTGACCTACAGTAGCATATAATGTTGCTCTGCCATTCATTGTCCCGTACAAGCAGGGATTGACAACCTGCTAACATAGCAATCTTGACTAAATTTTCTTCTTTTTTACGATTTTTCTTGCACGTTTTTTCGCAGAATATGCCTTCACCTTGTTGGTTTGACTTTGGTAGATAACTACATTGTCTTGTCTCAACAAAAAGGTATGAAAAAGCTGGAGTCACCAAAACAGGGATTGACATGAAAGTTTATGGGGAAATCAATGGTGGTCTGCTAGTAATTAATGTACTTTTTTACACTCCAAGACCCCCTTCTATCACTAGACTTTTGTGAATCTTTGAGGATTTGACCATGCGTGGCCTTAGAGTCTGTCCACTATTCAGATTAACCTATCTTTAATGTCGAAAATGATGACATCTAGTCACGATATGTAAATTTACTGTATCTGGTACTAGGATTTATATTATTTACACTGGTGATGATTTTAGGACAGTCTTTAGTTTGTTGAAGATTTCATGACGTGTTTTATTGCTAGTCGAAAATTGTCGCTGTCGGTTAACATAAAGTGAACAATTTTGAGTACGTTCGTAACATAAGTCAGAGAATGCTTTGTGAACTCGGGACTCATCGTGACTAGGTGAAGTGCATATATTTTAATATCCCATCTCTTGCAAGACTGGCAATAGAATTATTTAATTCCAAGCCAACATGGATGTCAATAAAACCAGTACGTCTGACATATTGCTGCATATTATAAATCCGTTGAAGTGATTTTGGTCATTTATCAAAGTGCATGATTGATTTCATTTGAGTGTTTTTGATGTATGGAATTGGTCCGATTCATTATATATTTTTAAATTATATCTCAGGAAACAGAACTGTGTGAAGAGTAAATTAGATCTCTCAAATGAATAGGATGGTGTCGTTTCTTTATTGGGTTATTATATTATATCAATTTATAGTGATTTAGTGTCGCTTGCTCCTGGGATTTTATTAATCAGTATTGTAAGAGTTGAGTTGATTAATGTTGACCGTGGTATAGAATATCTGTGTCTATAATCTCAGTGTATTTTGTTGACGAAGAATTTACTTCATAGCAATTACGTGGGAATATAGCATCCCTGATTATACACTATTAAATTCATCAAATAAATTTGGAGGCATTATGACCCCTTTCAGATGATCTTTAGGCAAGCCCTTTATCGCGACATTAACAATATTTTCAATAAATTAGGATGTATGTGCTTTACAGACTTACAGACTTACTAACACATTTTTTAAAATCAGATCCTGATTTATATATTATCAGCTCTTTATGCACTGTTGAGTTCTCGTTCAGCTAGTTATCATAATAATACCATTGTGTTACACATCGAATAATCCAAGCTGTTACAACATAACCTGTTGTGATTATTACAGAAGTTACAAAGCAACCCTTTCGGGTTAATGGATTGTCATTCATATAGAGGCAAGCAAATTCAAAAAAGTATATGTATGTCTCAAATTTGAACACTTTATTATCAAAAACTACAGCCTAAGTATCTTAAGCCCATTAATCCCAACTATCGGACCAAAGGCAAGTCAACGCATTGCATTTTAGAAAGAAAATGAGAATCGTTATAAATTTAGATTGAAATACATCATCTTGCTCAAAAAGGTACAGAACATTTTAATAGAGCAAAAGGCCGGATATTCAACAAACTGCGAAAATGTCTTCAGTTCTCAATACATCTTAGATAGGTCCTACTGGTAGATCAGATACCGCACAGTAAGGCAAGAGTGGTTATGAAGGATCTGCATAATACTTCAAGTCCTCAAAATGTAGATTCGCCACTACTTAGACATAGACATCTGGGCCGATTCCTTTCAGACATATTTTAGTATGCTCACATTTTAATATCAGTCCACTCACTATCTGCTGTTAACCCCAACTGACTGCAAATTTCCAAGATGAGAAATCTTATTTCAACGATTTCCGTTATTGCTCTTGACCACTTTGAAAAATCTTGTTAGACTTTGGACCAAAATTGCTATACTGTACCTAGAACAGCAGACTGTGGTGGGGTTGTTCCCCTTCACCAAATTCTTGCTGATGAGCCCCTTCACCCCGACAACAACTGCAATTTATATATGTTAACCTATGTCTATAAACTTACAATGTCACGATGAAGCTGTGAGAAATATAATTTATTTTACCAGTGACCTTTTAACGTTGGCATTAAAATAACTATGTCTGTAAAACAGAATATTCCTGCCGTGTTCATGTGACATTTCGCGCTAGGTACGACATCCGATTGAAGCATTGCAATACTTCCGTAGCGAGTCAATAACAGCTTTTATCACATTATCAGGACAGATGGTTACAGGAGATTATCATTTAAGGAGACATTTAGCTGACAGGGGTCTAATACTTGGTATTTTTGGCAATAGTATAGTCAGTTAACTAACTCTTCCAGAAATAATTTTCTCCAAAAGAAATATTTTTCGTTGAGACCATGACACATTTTAATTCGCGTTTATTTTGTCTTCCGGTAATGATTGTTTTTGATGTGTAAAAAGGGTAAGAATTGTTTGGATGTCTTTGGTATTAAATAGGTAAGGGTTGCTTGGGTTCCCTTTTCTTTTTTTAACACAGGCAAGCATTAATGGGTTTCTCTTGTATTAAAAAGGTAAGGATTGCATGCGTATCTATTGAATTAGAAAGGTAATTATTGTTATGGATTGTTGAGGGTTTTAAGTTATGGATTATGTGGAATGGATTGCGTATTCCCGTGGTTAATTTGATCTCACGTTTGATTCAATTTAAGCTAAAAAAAAAAAGGATATGCAGAATGTCTCTTAAAGCAACCTTACAGACTATATATTAAAACAAATCAATATCAACTGGTTAGATATTTTGATGGTCAAATGTCACATGTTTCCGTATTATCCGGATAAACACTTACGATAATGATAATGACAATAATCTACTAAATGGTGCAGTGAAGTCAAATGAAATATGGCTGTCAGTGAAGGGTCTTAGTTAAATAGTTAGTTGCTTCAATTATATATCGGATATGAGAAGAGGTCAATGTGGGAACGTTTTACACGGATATGTTAATTACTGAAACTGTCACCGCCTTTCTCAATTTAACTAGATCATTCATAGATGAAAAATATTATTCTTACGTTTTAGTTCCGTTTTTAATTTCTAACTCTGTCATACCGTAATAACTGTGCTTTGTATAGTTGAAACATTTTGTATGTGAGGACCTGTTGCTATTCCATGTCTTACTGATGCTATAGGTTCCCACTGCCATGCGATGCGGTGCCATTGGATGGTCCCTATTGAGTCTACGTTCTGGTACGTGCATGATTGCCACGACTGATATGATAAGACCTGATAGGATCACCATGATAACTCCACGATTAAAACCGCTATTTCAATTACAGCACGAGTTGTGATGGTGGCAAGCTAGCACAAGCAAAATAGACAACCTTCGCTGGTTTGAATTACCAGGTAATTCTAATAAATTACACCAAAGATGTGCTTTCAACCCAGTCAATAAAATATAAACCGATCTGCAATATTACGGCAGTATGGGATAATTATCAGTTAAGTAGAATGGAGGTCAGTCTATAATAAGAAGAAAATAAAATGTCAATAAAACGTGCTCAAAATCGGCTCTCCGAAAGTAAGATATAAGGGTTGGCAAAGCACGTTTTATGGTAATGTTCAACAGGGGTTAACTCAAAGTAGGAATATATCGAAGCTCATCTCGTGTAGAGCTTCATTTTGAAGCCAGGTCATGATTTTTTGGGGGTGGGGGTGGGGGCTACGGAATGTTTGGGTGGGTGGCTACGGCATGTTTTGGAGGGGCTGAGGATGTGACCGGCTAAGAACACTCCTAAGAAATCACAGATGACAGATTTCAACTTTCAGTTTGGTCTATTGAGTTTATTTGACTGTTTAATCTGAAGTCTCCGGGAACTTTGCATATTTGTAAAGGGTTGTTTTATGGCTTAACCGTGAATAGGTTAATAAGTATAGACTTGAAGTCAACTGCCGTGCTTGCAACTAACATGTTTTAGTGCAGTACAGATGTTAGGTTTATATTTCGAGGGGCCATATAACAAGCTGTCACAATAATCGAAAAATGAACGTACGATCTGCAAAGTGTACGTTATGATTTATGCCAGAGAGACAATTCCATATCAAACACTACACAAAAATGAAAAGGGTATTATTTCGGAACCAGTTTTCAATTCATTTTGTGTTAATTTTGATAGTCGATATTTTGGTTCAACAATCATTACATACATATACATGATATTACGGATTAGAAACAAAAAATATATTACGGATTAGAAACAAAAAATAAAAGATTAGACATTAAATTTATGTTTGATTCAAGACCAAGACGATGTATATATCAGACAACAAAATGTAAGACATATTGTACCATGGATCGCCTGTCTGACGTGGAAAGTGGACATTTTGCAAACCGGTCGCAACATCCGGCGTATGACCCATGCACTCTTTTCTTGTCACATAGTTTGGAACAGCCCTTACATTACAAACAGAAAATCGAAACCACACCACCTGACTGGGTAGCAGATATTATGATCTAAAGCGCACGCGTTAAACCACTCGACCACCAACTCAAACCCCCGACCCGAAGGCACGATACGAAATACCAGGGCTCGAAACCACAGCCGCAAGCCAGAGGTGACCGGCCAGCTAGAGTTCAAAGCGCGGCACTCTAGACCACTAGGCCATCCCAATCCCCCTTAAAATGTTCAAACTTGGTGTATATGCTTATTAGGTAAATGCCTTGATGGATATCGAAGATGGGCATTTTGCGCGCAGGGTAAGCAGAGATAAGCAATTTGATGCTTTGGGACACGATAACTTTAGTTCTAATTAAGTGAGAGTGATGAAACTTGGTGTATAGTTTCATTACAGTAATACCTTGACTAAGTTCGATGAACATTTTCTGCTCAGGGTAAGCAGAGCGATAAGCAATTTGATTTGCCGAGACTTTGGAACACAATAACTCTCCTTCTAATTGTGTTAAAATGTTCAACATCGGTGTGTATGCTTATTAGGTCAATGGAGTTCGAAGATGAGCATTTTCTGCTTAGGGTAGGCAGAGATAAGCAATTTGATTGGTTGATACTTTGGGACAAGATAACGATGGAGTTCGAAGATGAGCTTTTTTTTTTTGCTTAGGTTAGGCAGAGATAAGCAATTTGATTGGTTGATACTTTGGGACAAGATAACTTAGGTCCATCTTGATTGATGATTTTTATGCCAATACAATGACTGCATTCTCATTCAGTAATGGATTCGACATTAACAGTATATAGAAACGATTGACTCAGACAGGAGGGCCCTTTCCCTTGGCCAGACGGGCCCTATTGTCAAGCGTGGGGGGCCCTTTGTCTGCCTTTAGGGCCCTCCTAACTAGGGAGCATTTTCATTTTTCTCGTCGGTTTTAGCATTTTTCTTTATAAAACACTTTTAGATGACACTTCATGTAAAGTTTGATTGCTCGATACGTTTGAAAAAAATAAATCTGCGATTAATTAATGTGTCGTCTATTTATTTTGGGATTTCGGCGGAGGACATCAGCCTCACTGTTGGCTTGTTTGGATTCAATAAAGGTTTGGCATGGCGCGTATGTCATAATATTTGTATTTGATGTAAAGGAATATGATACTATTAAGTGTGGGATTCAGTTAGAAGCTAGCAATTGGAAATCAATACAATGTACCATAACTTAATTATACCACCACCAAATTCATACTGTTGGTTAAAAATAAGATTGCAAAGATGGATTACACAATGAATTTGATTAAAGGTTTTTTTAGAAACTAGACCAATCTGTTAAGAGAATCAATCTTCGATTTACCATTTATTCCACATTATAGTATTTATTTCAATTTCTTAACAATGATATGGGGGATCAAATTTTGTAGATTTTGGTATATTACATATCATCATGTATTATATCTCATTTCTACTGTTTATATGATCTATAAAGTGCATTGTTATTCATCATACGTCAATTTACATTTGGTGTGTTTGCCGATTAGCTTTTCGTTTTTATTTTGTAATACAGCATAACTTCTTTCACAAATATGTTCAGTCAGAACAAACAGTTGTACATACAGTGCAACATAAAATTTAAACAAAATGAAATGACGCATCTAGATTTGGTGTGTATATTGTTAAGCTGAAAATTACAAATATTTTGAAGAATTTGAGGACACCTTTTTGTGGTAGATAATTAGTATTCAAAGGGGTGCAAACTGTTTCCCGTTAGTATTTGTTTCCGTACAAATGGCACTTTATATTTTAAAGAACCAAACAGTTGGTCAAACAGTCTACGGCCAGGAAGTGGATGGTTAGTCACAAAAAAAAATCCGTTTTAGTGATTTATCCGGATGCGCCACATGTGATTCGATATTGATCCGAATCTTAGACTCCGTGCTGAAGTCCAAACACAGGGTTATTTACCAATGGATCCCATCTTGGCATCGTTGATTAGTTTTCCATATCTGTGTCTACTAGTACTGATGTACAAGACGTATAATTATGGTAGACTATTGCCTGCGTTACTGATAGCACGGATAGGATATATTTCTCTTGGCTACAGAGCACTCCCTGTCTGCGCTCTAGAGTAAAATGTCAACCAAGTAGCAAACTATTGTGTCATAAGCCAATATTATTATTCGCCAGGCCCGTAGCTAGCGGGGGCAAGGGGTGCGCCCCCGTTGGGGAAAAATCGGCTCCCTCAATGGGCGCCAAATGACGCTATACTGGACCAACGACCAACGTCGCCATAATAGTAAGGGCGCCACATAAAGCCAAGTAACATTGGTTTGGCAACCACAACGATATTGGCGCCTCATAATGACACGCTTAACACTACAACTGATGGGGCGCCCAAAACGGCTTGATCTGTTCGGTGCCTTATCTCGGAGAGGCGCCTACAATGACATGATTGGTGGGGCGCCTTATAATGTTGGGCCGCACATAGTGCATAATACCGAATCATATTGGTTGGGCGCCCACGACTAGATCATTTGGGGGCCCAAAACGGCATGATTTGCGGGGTGCCTTATCCCGGAGGGGCGTCCATAATGCCAAGATCCTGGGTGCCCTTAATATAATGCTAGTGAGATTGATAAGGCGCCCACGAATGAATTGGGCGCCCAAAACGGCGTGATAAATTTATAAATTCAAACTGCGTGTTCTGTGGGGTGCCTCATCCCACAGGGACGCACATAATGCCGAGATCATGGGAACCCATAATATAATGCTCTTGAGATTGGTTAGGCACCCATGAATGAATTGGACGCCCAAAACGGTTTGATAATCTTCAAAATTCAAAGGACATGATTTGTGGGTTGCCCTATCCAGGAGGGGCGCCCATGATATAATGCTAGTGAGATTAGTTAGGCGCCCAAAACGGCTTGATCTGTGGGGTGCCTTATCCTGTAGAGTCGTCCACAATGACATGATTGGTGTGGCGCCTTATAATGTTGGTCCACAAAAAGTACATAATGCGGAATCAGTTTTGTTGGGCGCCCACGCCTTGTTCAAATGCGGCTCTCACGACGGCATTATTTATGCGGTGCCTCATCCCAGAGGGGCGGCCATAATGACGAGATAATGGCCGCGTATACTTCAATGCTTGTGAGATTGGTTAGGCGCCCACCAATGAATTAGGCGCCGAAAACGGTGTGATAATCTTCAAAATTCAAAAGGCGTAATGTGTGGGGTGCCTCATCCCGGAGGGGCGTCCATAATGACGAGATCATGGGCGCCCATAATGTAATTCTAGTGAGATTAGTTAGGCGCCCATAATATAATGCTAGTGAGATTAGTTCGGCGCTCACGAATGATTTGGTCGCCGCAAATGGCGTGATATCTTCAAAATTGTAACAAGTCGCACTCCAACCCAATTCTGCAATTTCATTTTTCTCATAAATTATTACAGGTACGTTAAAGTCGTATCCCTCCCTTCAAATGTTGATAATGTTCATATCCAAGTATCATAATACGCCAAAATCATAAATTGAGCTTCAAAATTGAAATTTTCCGCCATGTTCAGGTGCCAACCATATTTTCCAAAATTTTCTGGGGTGAGAGCACCGTAGGCAAGAGCACCATAGGCAATCTGACTTTTCGGGTAAACCGTAAAGTGAAAACAAAAAAATATTATTTCATCTGGTTGGTAAAATCAAGTGCCTGCAATCTTTTAATTGAATATCGCAAATTCGTACTAAATTGACTATGGATTAAAACATTTTGTCTGGAACCACAGTACTTTGTGTCACATTTTTCGGGCATTGATTATTTTTTGTGAATTCAACTGCAACAATGGCCCGTGAAATGCCTCTCTGGCCAGCAACATGACAGCCCTTAGTTTAATGTGGAGTCTTCCCTAGAAATTTTGGACAGTGATTTAAGGCATTGTATCCGTTTAGATATCCTCGTTTGTCACATAATTACTTTGTCTGTAACATTCTGCTATGCACTGGTTAATTGGGTATAATAAAACAGCGCGCCATGACATAACGTTGTATAAAAATATTTTGTCTAATTTTGATCTATGTTTAAAGCGCAATTGCATTGTTACGCAATTAGCTAGTGGTTGTTAATCGGGCTATTGACCAGTAATAATTTTGAAAAGAAATTTGCTTCCATTACAACAGTATTAAGTTTATATTAGCTCTAATCAAACGAAACACTGCGAGGAATATGGTACGCCACCGAAAGTAGACTGTATTGGACCATGAGGGTTGGATGGCCGAATGGTTATCGTGCGCGCGCTGTATCATACGACCTACCATTGAGGAACTGCGAGGAAAACACGATTGCGACAGTAAAAATTTGCTCCCGACGTCCCTGTCTCCATGGAATATTAACGATTTATTGGCCATTTAAGATCAGACCACCTACTGTATTCAGGGACAGGAATTGCAAGAAAACGCGTTTGAGATCGTCAAATGTTCCCCACTAGACGTCTGTAAGGCTAACCCGAAACCCCGTACGCCTATGTAGAGCACCCAATAAACCCTTCCTCGCTGTAGGTACACCGGCGCCCCCAAAAGCCTTTGCCCCCCCCCTCACTATTTTGGGCTAGCTACGGGCCTGTTCGCTATTAAGATTTATTAAAATGCATTCAACAAATGACCCAAAGGTATATACAAACACTAAGTTTATTATCTGATCCATCGGCTAATAAGTCATAAATATTTTAACAAGCTAAGAAGTATGACCCCTAGTTGTTCTTGTCCATTTGTATACGTGTATATTGAAATGTGGTCGTATATTGTCGTCACCTCCGTCCGTCCGTCGTCCACAATTGCTTGTGGACGCTCTAGTGGCTAAAGTTAATATCCGATTGACTTTAAATTTATACACAGTGTTTAAGGGAATGAGACGAAGATGCCTATTGTTTTTCAGCGATTTCCGATAATAACTACCAGAGTTATGGCCCTTGATCACTTCAAAAAATCTTGTGGATGCTCTAGAGGTCAAAGTTAATATCCGATTGACTTCAAATTTATACACAGTGTTTAAGGTCATGAGACAAAACTTTATAAACAGCAAACAAATTCTAATGATTTCCTGATGATTACATAATGAGTTGTTACTCTAAATCAGATTTTAGTGTATTACAAATGTTTCATTACCGAAAAAAGTAAAAATATGCGACAACCCTTGTTGACTGCTCGGACGATTTAACTGCTGTGGGCGTATGTTTCGTTGCATGGCAACCTATATTTGAGATTTTGAAAGTTTATTTAGATCGGGGGTTCTTAATGACAGACAATCAAATAATCAGCACGTTATGTATTTCTTATGTGACAACACACTGTTTGATATTACTATCGGCAAGCAATTTCCAGACAAAACACCGATGCGAAAATAGTGATATTTCCGTCTAGGTGGAAGTTAGATTAATACTGAATACTGTCACTAAGCCTTTACTTACTTCATATTCCACCCTCGAGCCACCGACAATCTGGATTTATTGTTTCCATAAAGCTTATTATTGACAGAGAGAATTCTGGGGATCAACTGGTATGATATGATAGCCAACTTAAACAGATTACTAAAGCCTGTTTTATGGCGGGGTAATTATGGTTATGGCCGTGTGGCAATATCGTCTAATTATATCTGCATAAAGGGATATAGAATGGTCATCAAAAGAGATTGTCCATATCATAATTTTACTAATCGCAGTTCAGTAATGAGCCTACATAGGATTTATCTGTTATCCACACAATGCCTCTGGATTATTCCAGTAAGAATTAATTGCGCGGTTTATATAAAAACTAAATAATTGAATGATTAGGTAACAGAACTCAAAAGGAAGTTTATTTTTATGCCACGACTCCCATCAATCGCATGAAATTTATTTGCTCACAAAGAAAGACTCGTCTTAAACTACCTTTAGTCATCTCAATTATTAACATTTCTTTGCATTGCATTTCGTTTCTATTTAATTATGTGCCGAACTTATTCGTTTACTGGGTATAATGTTTTTTCTGAATAAGAAGACAGTGATTGTATAATAATTAGTCTTTATAATAATCTGGTAACTCCCATCACCCATTCGGCAATTCAGACGATGGTATTGCATTGTTGTATTTTCGGATGTCTTGAAACTCGACGAAATACCTCGTTGATTTCAATGACGGACGCGAGATAATATTTGATTTGAGGGTGCCAATTGTGATTAATATTGTTATGACTATAATTATTCGATGTATATAGCGCTTCATTACACATGAGTATTTTTAAGTGCATTCAAACAAAACGGTTCAAAATTAAAGCTCAGGATGGAAGAGGACTCTCGAGGAGTTTTTGGAAGATCATTTCACATTTCCCCATATTCACCAAAACATGTATTATATTTGCGAATCCTCAATATCTTACGAAGGTTGGGTCACCGGGGAGAATAGTGCTTCAAATTGAACCCTATCTCAAACTGGAAGCCAATAACTGTAACCTAGCTCCTTCTAGAAGAATACGTTCGATGTGACACCAGTATAATCTCAATCAAAATGTTAGATTGACTTTTTTTATACGCCCACATTGAAATGTGGTCGTATATTGTAGTCGCCCATGTCCGTCCGTCTGGCGTAAACAATTGCTTGTGGATGCTCTAGAGGCTAAAGTTAATATCCGTTTGACTTTAAGTGTATACACAGTCTTTAAGGCCTATTGGTTTTCAGCGAATTCGCTTGATCACCTCAAAAAAAGCTTGTGGACGCTCTACAGGCCAAAGTTAATATCCGATTGACTTTAAATGTATACGCAGTGTTTAGGGTCATGAGACGAAGCAGCCTATTCATTTTCAGCGATGTCCGACAATTACTGCCAGAGTTATGGTCCTTGATCACTTCAAAAAGGCTTATGGACGCTCTAGAGGCCAAAGGTAATATCCGATTGACTTTAAATATACACAGTGTTTAAAAGGTCATGAGACGAAGAAGCAAATTGATTTTCAGCAATTTCCGATCATTACTGCCAGAGTTATGGCCCTTGATCACGTCAAAATATCTTGTGACGCTCTCGACGCCAAACTTATCATCTGTTTGACTTCACATTAATATATATTTTATTTTTGTATCCAGTCCGCTGTTCCATATTAGATTAAAATATGTCCACCCTTGTCGGTGTTGGTACAAGTGGTGTCACTTTAAAATGGCATTAGCATTTATTTTAAACACTTCAGTATAAATGACGAATAGTTCTTGAGGTCTGCTCGGAAGAGACACATGCCCCGAGATTGGACTAAATCTAATGTTAAGCAGAAAAATATAAAAATGTCAAAAAGCCGAAATGGTAAATGGCACCAAGTTTGTGAAAACGTATTGAATAAAAATAAAATAAAACCAAGTACGAACAATCCAAACCATTTGTCAAAATTCGAAGTCCCATAAAAAGGGTCGAGGCAAAATAGTGTAATCAGCAAATTGACTGTTCACCGTGTACAAAATACACGTCAAACGGTGGTAACAGGTTAAGCTTACCCTGCCTGGCGCCACACCCGCCATCGCTGCATCCAAACTATTAGACGAAATCTCAATGAAATAGCATGATTGACCATTGTAACATGCTTCCTGTGCGAGAAACGCGGTGGGGTAGACGGGCGAGCTGGGTCTAGGTAAGAGGGGTGGCAGAAATGTTTTAAGCCGGAAAAGGATATCATTTAGGCTTAAACAAACTTTTGTTACCAATAAGTACAATAAATGATAGCCATAAGAACTGAAACTTTAGTGTTATCATTCTCCCGTAATCCGGAGAAGCCTAGTAACACTGTTGAATGTAGATTTGAGAAAACAAAGGATAATTAGAAGTCTTTTCATTGAAGGAGAAAAAAAAAAGCTATGATTATATACATGTGTACTAAATCCAAATATGGGTCTAACACAAATTTTCACCAAAATTTGACTTGCTAGGTTTTTTCCAGATTACGGAAGCATTGTCTTCGTACCTTATCATTTTGTGAACCTACCCATTGAAATCACCAGAAATGGACAAAGCTGGCCATAGGGCTGTCATGAAGTACATCTACCTAAAATGACTAAGCTCACTACAGATAAATGCCGCCATGGTCTCTATTTTAGGGGATGATTCCCACTCCTTTTGAATAATAAATAAATCAGCTGCGCAATTTAAAACGTGATAGAGAGTGACTTGACGATGACCAGCGTCCTGGAAGGCTATCAACAGCAACCATTCACAAAAACACTATCCGAGTGCATGACATGATTATGGCTGATCGACGATTGGCCACTGGGCATATTATCAATGTTGTGGGTATCTATCATGTCAGGTTTCAGAATCATTACCAGCGAGTTACGAAGGAGAAAAGTTTCTGCAAAATGGGCTGCCAAAGGTCTGACCTGTCATATTTCTGACGCCCCATGGCTATCTGTGCTGTTTTGAAATAGATTCTGATATATTTTTTGACCAGATTTGTAACCATGGATGACGCCATGTCAGCTGTGAACGACATCTGTAGAATGGTTGAATAAAACTTCTTCCTGGCAGATATCCAGACCTTACAACATCGTTGGCAAGAGTGTGTACAATTGGATGTTGACTACGTAGAAAAATAAATGGAAACCAACAAACCAACGAACGACTTTGTACATGTCTTTTACAGAACTTTTCACACAGTCGTAGTATTACAAGAGTGATGCTACCGTGATTCCGGGCGTTGCCACCAACATTGGTCACTGACATTTCATTGGATGATTAGCTCTAGCTGTAGGTTACAATTTAGTCAACGTTAAGACAATGTACAAAGTACAAAGAACAGGGCTCTGTTTCACGAAATTTTAACTAAAGATAAAATCCAAATCTTAGCAGATACTTCAATTTTGATTGGCTAAGAACTAAAATCAATCTAATATTGTCCAATCAAATAACTAAAATTCAGATCTTATCTTAGTTAAAATTTTGTGAAATAGGCCCCAGTTTTCTCTCCATTGTGAAAATATGTATTGTGTGTTTTCCAAATGAAACAATGAAATATCTCCGGAATTTCTTTTGTTTATGATACATGTACAATCGAAAATTTAACACTTGCGCTAAGTATTTTAATTAATTAACTAGTAACGTTGTGATGAGTTTAAATGTTGCAAGGCAGAAATTAATTAATCTATTATGTTTGAACAAGAAATTTAGATACAAATCCATAGCACGCCATTGCAAACCCTGGTAGTCTTATCAGGTCGATAATGTCCTTTAAAACTCCAATATATTAGAATGTTCTTGAACTTTGAAATTAATTTCAGAACCATGTGCCCCTTGGGTTGGAACCTTGACACTTAAATCTTATTAGGAAGTTTTCATCAAATGTACTCGACAGTGTGTAATTCTGTGGTGGTTATGAAGTAGCGTGTATCTCGGATATAGAACCGTAAACCCAAACATTATTATAACAAGCCTTCGATATTGGGTTACCGTGCTGCACAACACGTACGCTTTTGATCTTAAGGTCAACTACTTAGCTAGAATTTGGGCTTTGATCCCACGCTGGTACGTGATGGGTCACCCCCCCTTTCTCCGGGTCCTTGCGCTGGCAAATTATCTAAATGAAGACACCTTATTGTCCTGATATGATATCAGTTTTCAAATATATTATATCTTACTTCTTCAAGAAAAAATAATCGATATTTTGTAACAGTATCTTCCGATCCTATTAAATAACTTTCTTTGATTCCAAAATTTCACTTACAGATAAGATTAACCCTCAACAAGTTCTTTTATTTGGCAAATTAAGATTTTGAATAATTCGAGCTTCATCAATTATCTGCCTCGGGAGAAGCCGTTTGTCGCTAAGTTTGCGTAAGATCTCGTCGTATTTTGATGACGTTTGTTTGGAAGCGGTGATTGTTTTTTGTTGCATATTTGTAAAATTATATGAGATGTGGACATGTAATATGGTATCGATGATTGACAAGAAGCTATATAACTATTATCAGTGATATAAAAACCATGCCCTGTTCGTGTTTTATTTCATATTGTCGTTTATCACGTCCATAACTCTATCCAGCGCGTCAAACACCATTCGTTTGATTTTTGTTGGGTAATTATTGGAATAACAATCGGATTAAATACTCGTTTCGTTTTCTTTATTTTTTTATACTTTCGATGGCCCACACTACATGAAGATCTGACAAGTAAAGCAAGGCTGACACTTGCACGACTCGAGATCCCAGTGTAGCAAAGGCAGGTAAAACGAAAAAGGATCTGTGTTTTATTTATACTTTTGGATTAAAAGATCATATATAATATTACAATGTGGAGTATATTTGGCAAACTATGAAACATACATCCCTGGTCTCCATGGGAACATTTACAAGACCATAAATACTAATCAAGTATAACAATAATGGTATTAGAAATAATTAATATTGGATTGACTTCTACTTCTGCCTGGTACTAACATTTATTATACAAACCATGTACGGGTAATCAAATGATAACTTTATCTGTTCAAGATATCGGAAACTTTGAAAATCAATATTCTTCTTCTCATGAACAAACACTGTGTATAGATTTCAAGTGGACTGGATAGCCATTTTATCCCTTAGAACACACACAACTTTTCAAAACTGATCAAGGACAATAATTCCGACAGTAATTATTAGAAATCTTTGTCCCATGAAAGTAATCGCAATGTATAAATGGATGTCTGCAAACAGTTGTGGACGACTGAGTTACAGAAATCTACACCAGTGTGGGCGTATAAGAACGTGAAAATAAACTAAACTAATTGTAAAAGAGTGAATATATTTCTAGTCGACACTATACGATACTCATTAATAAATATAGATATATATTTTTCTAATGAGTATTGTATATTCTTAAAAGAATGACTAGTAAACAGTATTGTGAATAATGTATCCTTTTTAGTTCAAAGGACAGAAAACCTGCCATTTTGTTTTAAGATCAAAGGAGACTAAATGAACTAGAAACAATTTTTCGTTTTTATCTTTTATCGGTTTTTCAAAATGTTCAATCGCCACTACTCTGTTGGAGGGCAGACTATTCATATATTTGAAATTTAGTTAGATTTATGACATTTTTAACTGATCTTTAGAATTGACAATTGTCAGTTAAACATTTTCAATAATGCTAATGAACAATGAACTACTTATATTAGCGTACCAGAAGGAATTTCTTCTTGGGGATCTGAAACAATGGTTGAATTTTGAAGTTAAGTTGACCCTTTATAGTTTGGTTGACGTTGTTTAACAACGGGCGGACACCAAAGCGTGTCTTTGATCGACGCAAATTCCCTGATTCGTCTGCGATTTAGCTTCTGCTAATTTTATTTCATACCAAATCTTTGAAACGAAGATTTTTAATACACATAATGAAATCTAGATTCATATACTGACCAATCAAACATACCCCCGAGTAGTCAACAATCTGTCCTCTGATCACCCTCAGATGTGCCCAATTTTCCACATTTTTCATTCCCTTTCGAACAGTAATAATTATATCATCTATCTTAATTTGAAGCTTTTTACTTGTCATCTGGTGTCGTGCTCATAGAAATATCCAATCTATGATCATTATTTTGGGGTGTCGTGTTTAATTTCCGGAATGTCAGACTTAATATGTGACCTGTTGGCAGTCTCGTCACGAACTATATTTATCAAAGTCAGATATCGTTATCTTTTAAAATGATTCCCATGCTGACTTTGAATAAATTTGATAGTCATGAAGATTGATATGATCAGTGTCGTAACGATTTTCACAATTTCTTATGACATTTTCTGAATGACATAATTTTACAGCGTTGATTACAAAATAGTACGGCATCAGGTCTCGTGCTAGAGATTGCATGTTGGAATATTTAGGTTGAGTACACATTGTTCAGCAGTCATTGTTTACATATGTAAATTAATACGCACATGTTTAGAATTAGCAATGTAATTATAATAAGCCATTCTTCCTTTTAAAAAGAGTAAAGATATGTATTGTAACTACGGGGATCTGACATATCTAAATGGTCCAAGAGGTAATCAGAAACAGGTATCTCCAAATACCGGAAATTTACTCATTGTTATTGTATTAATTGAAGTATTCTGTCAGTGTATCACATTAATTAATGATTTCTTTCTTTCTAGGAAATGGATGCCAAGAACTTCCATATAATCTTCCTAAGGCCCGTATGGCCTATGCCACCAATACTTCAGTTGTATATCGTTGTTCAGGCGATTATGAACTAAATGCGGGTGATTTGGTGCGGACCTGCATTAATGGAACGTGGACGGGTTTTCCGCCTTCATGTACTGCCGAAGGTAAGTGCGTACCTCATTCTAAAAAGTTATTAAAAATTTATAGACGAAAGGGGAGGGCTAGGACTAAGGCCCAGTTCCCAGGGGCGTGGTGAGGGCAATTATTGAGAAGAAATTATGAGTAACAAAAAAGATTTTGGCACAAAAACCCTTTTACTGACCGCGGAGCTGTGGCCGGCGACGAGCCCGCGGCGGGGGGTCCGGGGGGCCCTCCCCCTGGAAAATTTCGAAAATTAGAAGCCCAGAAACGCAATCTCCAGCAATCCGAGACAATTTGATTGTGATTTTGGCGCAAAAACTTTTTGGCGCATGAGTATGGCTACTCATGAACTCATTCTCACCACGCCCCTGCCAGTTCCCAACCCTATCCCTAGATCTGCACTTCTTAACACATTGTGCTTTTAAGAATATGCATTGAATGCGTTTAGGTGCAGAACAGTGGGACGTTAAACCTTATTTCATTTCATTTTCAGTTCATTCCAAAAAAAATGACATGCACAATACTGGATCTTCGGCGTCGTGCTAAATATTTTGATATCAACTGTTGTTTGTGGGTTAGGGTAAGAGTTAGTCCTGGTCCAGGGTTAGGGTTAGCCCTGTTTACATCTCGAGACTTTGACGAAATCTACAGGTCCTAGCCCTTACCCTAACCCACAATCTGCATTCTCCAAATATTTAGCACGACGCCGAAGATCCAGTATTGTGCAAAAAAATGCGACATATGCCAATTTTAGCCATGAAAGGACTCGTGGCTTGACGGAATGACGCTTTTCTCTAAACTTCAGTCACTGATTGCATTGAAATATTTTTAAATAATTTAATGTCAGCCTTGCAGACTTCAAAGTTATTTTCTAGAAGTCGTGACATTAATGACTTCCTTAACAACGTCTCCCTGTTGTCCTCTTGTAGCGGCTGTCTAATAAACCAAATTAGAAAATTACAAGCCATTTTTGCCACTTTATTAAAATAGATGAAAAGAGAAGAGATGCTAATTTGCTCGATCGATAAAATTTGTTAAAAATATTGAACCCTATATTTCAAAACTCGACTATTTTTTTTTTAGACATAACTCAATTATAAAGCAATTCAATAAACACAGAAACAAATATAACACTTTCTATGCAAATATTTATATACCTGAATATAGGTGACTGTTCAGAATTTCGGAATATTTCATTTTTCTTTGGGGTACCTAGTAGTTCGGTCGCTAAACCCAATATTTTGAATGAACCTGGAAATTGAGCACAAAGTTTTTTTCGTGATTGATTTTGGTAGCCTGGGATGTCCTCTTTCAGAACCTGCTTCGCTGTTTGGAGAAATTCACGATGGCCGCCATTTCAAATAATAACCAAGTATTTAGTTTAGAATGATAATTTTGGTGTCTAACCTTATGGTTTTTGGGGGTCAAGGAATACACTGAAATCCTTTATTTTGTCGTCGAGTGACATTATGACCCTTTAACTCGTTACTGGCGATTGGGGTCGATTATTTCACCAAACCAAGCTATATCTAGAGGCAAACTATGTACTTCTGAACATAGGAGCATATGAGTTATAGGATAACACCACATACGTGTCATATACATGCCTGAAAAGGGGGAAACAAGCTGTTTTTTGAACATTTAAAAAACTAAATTGTACCTGCAAAACCCGAAAAAAACCTTTGCTAAACTAGGTGAAATGAAATGAAATGGGGTTAACGTCCTATTATTCTGCTTCGAAGTGGACTAATGAAGACGGGTAAACGCCAACAGTGTGCTATGAGGGAATTTTTGCCCGAGCAGCGGTTGCTTCTGTCTACTCTTATATCGAATCTAACTGCCAAGGGATCTTTTACATGCACTCTTGATTTTCTTGACATCTACTCCTTCCCTGTCCAGCATCACTAACACGGAAAAATTACGCCGGTAAATCTGGGTGAAATTTCCCGGCCAATGCAGGGATCTAACAACCGACCTCCAGGGCCCACAGAACTAGGTAATATTCAGTTTATTCCTCTTACTATCATCTAATCACCCTACAACATAATAAACGATTTCGGTGTATTCCTTGACCTCAAAACATACGGCTAGACCCCGAAATGATCATCCTAGAATAATTACTATGCAAGTTATAGGGATTTATTTCAAGTGGGGGCCGTCTTGAACCATCTTAAATTTCTCAGCTATGGTTCTGCCGCATTAATATAATGCTTGCCATCTTAAAATAAAATTTTAAGTATCTTTAGAATTGTAATTGATATGATATAAATATCAAGTGTCTACATCAATGTGGCAATTAGTTATCTAAAGTCAACCCTAAACTCATCCAATTTTACTTTTAAAAAGTCAACTGTCCACAGTGTCAGTAACGATGGGTTACATGATCTACACTGGTTAATTTTTGTCTACCAATTACCTAAATTTCATTTTCTCGTCTAGTCTAACAGGTGACCGACAAACTAATCGATCACAACACAAAACGAAACAAACATAGTGGTACCATTTCGTAAATTGTTAGAAAATAATGAATGTTTATCTAAGTTTTCTGTACACGCATGTATGGTGCACTCAGTAATTATAAAAAAAATACTGATAAAGAAGATATTATATTGTTCAAGATATGTGATATAATTATGTTTTACATTTTGCAGGCCTCCTACCGAAGGGTTACATGGTACTTCTGATTGTTGGTGGGATTATTCTGCTTTTTCTGATCTGTATTCCTGTAGATTTTTATCGTTATCGGAAACGCAAGAAAGTGTGTCGTGAACGCAGAGAACGGATGGAGATGATGACCAGGATAGAACCACTACATGCAAATTTAGATAGGGGTTACCCATTAACCGGGAATGAACAAGCCTCGAATGAACCAGCCAAATTTAGCTTCCGTTCAATATTGTCTTTCTTTAGATTGGTTCGTAATACTCGAAAACGAAACGAGGAAAAACGGAATGCGAGTCGCACAGCTACGGTTGATGCTGGCGGCCAAAATCAAGATTCACCTACAGAATCAATAAACATGCAAATTACTAATGCCAATGGCATTCATAAGCTTCCAGACATTAGAGAAACCAATGAAAACCCTGGATTTGATTCAGCGGAAACAGAATTACACGCAGTCTCGTCAGTCGTTCAAGTAACCAATGAAAACGAAGAAAACCCAGTTTTTAATCCCATGGGACTCGCATACGATTCGCCCACGAAATCATTACCTAGTGTGAACTTACTTAGTGACGGCGTTACTGAAAAGGTACCTAAGCACAAAACTTTTCGAATATCAGAAGTCGGGCCTCCACGGAGTCGATCTGATGAAACAGTTACTGACAAAGATTCGAACAGATACGAAAGGGTTCAGTTAGTGTCGGAGTATCATAGTGCAGCCATGTTTAAAGGCAAAAAGACTAGACGTACATCATTACCTCCCCTTGTTGATCCCACCGGTCCGCCAGAACAACCAATCAACATTGATTAGAAAATACTCATTTGACCACGTCACTCGCTAAGATATGGTTAAATTTATAAATAGAATAAGCACTGATGTAAATGTATAGTACAATCGAGGCATAATCAAAATACATTTTACTAACTACATGTATAATAGTGTGTCGACTTTACCGGTAATTAGCTTCCCAATGACAAAGTGATATGAAGTGTTTCGAAAAGAGTAAGCAGGCGAAAACAGCTGCTATATTAACATGTTTAATACTACATCTAAAGAAATACTAGGGAAATAGATATTTTATAGTAATTAAAGTCAAGTGTTAATATTTTGTTATCTGTTTATTGTTCGTCTCTCTGTCTGTCTGTCTGTCCGTCTGTCCGTCACATAACTCTCTTCCTATTGAGCTAGAATGTTCAAACTTGGTGTATGTGTTTATTAGGTCAATGCCTTAATGGAGTTCGAAGATAAGAATTTTCCGCTTAGGGTAAGCAGAGATAAGCAATTTGATTGGTTGATGCTTTGGGACACGATAACTTTAGTTCTAATTAAGTGAGAGTGATGGAACTTTGTGTATAGTTTCATTACAGTAATACCTTGACTAAGTTCGATAATGAGCATTTTCTGCTAAGGGTAAGCAGAGGGATAAGCAATTTGATTTGCCGAGACTTTGGAACACAATAACTCTCCTTCGAATTGAGCTAAAATGTTCAAAATTGGTGTGTAAGCTTATTAGGTCAATGCCTTGATGGAGTTCGAAGATGAGCATTTTCTTCTTAGGGTAGGCAGAGATAAGCAATTTGATTGGTTGATACTTTGGGACAAGATAACTTAGTTTCATCTTGATTGACGATTTTTATGCCAATAAAATGACTGCATTCTCATTCAGTAATGGATTCGACAGTAACAGTGTATAGAAACGGTTGACTCGTACACGACGGCCCTTTCCCTTGGCCAGAGGGGCCCTTTTGTCAAGCGTGGGGGCCCTTTTGTCTGAGTTTAGGGTCCCCCTAACGAGGGTACATTTTCATTTTTCTCGTCGGTTTTAACATTTTTTTTTATAAAACACTTTTGGATGACACTTCGTGTACAGTTTGATTGCTCGATACTTTGAAAAAAAATAAATGTGCGATTAATTAATATGTGTCATCTATTGGGATTTCGGTGGGGGACACCAGCCTCACTGTTGGCTTGTTAATATGTGTTTGGTTTTATTGTCAAAAAATTTATTGTTGACGGCATCGTCATAGTGATTGCACTTTGGAAACTAAATTCTTTTTTTATGTATCGGTTTTGTGGCGAATGTGCCCAAGAAGTTAAACCTGGCGTTGACCTATTTTATATAGCTGTCAACAGTTAACCTTGGGTCTAACTACCCTACTTGTTTAAGTAACTCATATGCTAGTAATCTCGACGTTAAGTCCTATTGGTATAGCGCAACGGACATTGAACCCCATCTCATCCATTTAAACAAAGGCTGTATGTGAATATGTAGTTGAAAACAAAACTATTTGATTTCCGTCTCAGTATGATATACGTCACAGATCAGCCCGAAACAGGCCTTATTGTGTGACTGTTAGACTAGCGTCGCAGTAAAACCCGACAACTGGGACAAGTCTACCCTAGGTCGCTTGCTGAAAAACATATTCGACGGAGATCGCAGTTCGAATATGGCTAGGGAATACGGGATTCGTTATAGTAAAGGCTGTGAATGACGCGAAGAAAAATCAAATAGGCCTATATCATGCATGATAAATAATTTGATAGATATAATGTTAGCATTGACTAGATGACTTTCCTCCTGTTTGACATTTCAACACGAGCAAGTTTTAGTACGTATAATAATCTTTTATTGTATGCTATTTTATTTTTATGTTTTAATGACAAATGTTATAGTGCTGGTAATGAAAATTTTATCGTTGATAATTTAATATTACGTTTGGGATTATTGAATTTGATATTTCAATGTTTTCAGAATATTGTAAGGTTTTCATGTTTCTAAAAAGCTCATTAATTTTCTCTACATGTCAACCTTATTGTTACGATATGTTATTCTGTCGCTATCCTGTCCGCCTGTCAATAATGGCTTATGAACGCGATAGAGGCTACAGTTATAAATGATTCTTTTCTAATTCGGATCATGAGAGGGCGGACCCAATCGATATTCAGCATTTGGCGACGCCCCGTTTCAGAGTCACTGTGCCCTTTTCCTAAAACCTTGTGAAGGCGACGACTGAGTAGGTTTTTATACGCCCTAAGGGCGCAGATCCAGGATTTTTTGCCGAGGGGGTCTAGGTTTGATAATTAACTAATTGCGCTCAACCGATTAATTTGGTAAATAAGGTTCAATTTGGTTCATTCTGACGTATTTCCGGAAGGTAAATTCTAAAATTACAGGTCTAAATTGCCAATAAAATCGCATAAAAAATTTTCAAGCCTGAGCAGGGGCCCTGCCCTCCCCCTCTGGATCCGCGCCTGCCCTTATTTTCATGTGGACGTTTCGTCGCCGCCCTTGTCCATCTTCAATAATTTTTTTGTCGACAGTCTACAAGTCACAATTTGTATTTGATTTTGACGAAACTATCCCCCAAAGTTCTCGGTTCCTTTCGATATGGGCATATATCGGGTCACAACTTTGTGGATTATGTCCCCTGATAGTACGCAAATTTACGTTTTTATCTTGTGGGACACTCTACAAATCACAATTTCCATCTGATTTTGGTGAAACTTGAAATACATGTTTATATCCCAAAGATTGTGGTTCGTTTTGATATTTGCGCATATCGGATTGTAACTTAATGAATTATGGCCCTGGATTGTACGAAAAATTGTATTTTTAGCTAGAGGGCACAATTATTATCTGGTTTAAGAAAAAACGTTCGGAATACATTACCGTTACACTGTAATGACGCCTGAGTTCGCATTTCGTGAAAATCGGACCAAAACTGTCGGAAAAAATAGCCGCTTCTCATACGCAAATAGTGTAAAATATAAGGTATACCAATTTTGATAAAGCTTGAAAATTATTTTTATAACCCAAAGATCTTGATCTTTTTCGATATTTGCGCATATCGTATCGTAACTTCCTGACTTACGGCCCTTAATTGCTCGAAAAATTGCTTTTTGTATTCGATTTTGAAGCATTGTGATAATAAGCAGACGATACCTACCAATACTCGTCATTACGGGGTTATTCCCCTTATCGAAAACCTTGTGTGTAAGGGATTTGGATGGGAGAGGGTAAACCCAGTTGAAATAAATGTTTGGAAAAGCTTGTGGGCAACATCCAAGTATTTCTTTCAATAAGCTGCTATTGGGACACGGCTGATGTGTGCACATTTCTCTTTATATTATAAGACTTCCAATCATTTACGAACAGGTTAAGGAAAACCAGAGCAAATAAGATACTAACATTATGTCCAATCGAAGGTTTTGTCATTAGTTATGAATGTGCACCCTGTGTATATATATATTTGATTGAGTTCACAAAAAATTAATAATAATAATCTGTTTGGATTGTGCAACATGTTTATGTTCTAGTGAATATTTATTCTCAATTCCATAGCGTGTCGCTCAAAGAAAAAAGGCATATTACATCTCCATGATTCCCACTTTAGGCTATCCCAGCCAGGGACCATGGGAATGGTCTTATTGTTTATAGTCTGGTTAAATTCTCCGACTCTTTTGTATTTTATTTGTTCTTGTTAACGGGAATAATAGCCAATATTGCCCAGACATAAAATATTCGCGTATGCCAAATATAGTTATTTTACTGAGATCATTGCTACGGTAGATGCGTGATGGAGCCTTCAAGAAATGGAAGTGACGAAAGCAAAAGGAAAAAGTCCGTGCATTACCATGTATTTTATTAAAGGGAATGCACGGACTATTACTAATTTGCTTGTTTTCATTTACTATTTTTAATTGTCAGGTATCTGTGTATCAGTTATCACTCGTTGCATCAGTTAGTTATATAGAAAGATAAGTCCGTTTCTTGAAAGCTTCATTACGCATCTATCGTAACAATCATCTCTGTGTTAAAATCATATTTGAAACGTGTTTAACCAGTTCTATAACGTGATAATGACTGCCACTAATATTGTCCTTTAATGTTTCCTGTATGATTGCTTCCAACCATAAAGAAAAAGTAATCGAATTGTAAATTTTAACGAGTTATTTTAACCGTGTATGTTTGTGTTATTGTGTGATTAACGTGTATTAACTATCTGTGATAATGTATTTTGTATAACATAATTATAAATTATTGTATAGTCCTAGACATTATATTACAAGCCTATGTATCATTATTTGTCCATTAGCGCGACATCAGCATTATAGTAAATATTTTATTTTAAACATAATATATAAAATCAGATAATATAACCCAATGAACTATCTATATAAATAACATAATATATCGTTGAATGTTTAATCATGCTCTTTCCATTATCTTTGTAAAATTCCCAGAGGTCGCAGTGCAGAATATAAAACAGTAATGTAACACGGTCATGGCGTCATTTCTGGCAATAATTGTTAATATTATGAGAGTAAAATACTAACATAAAAAGGTAGAGATTATGTGACTTGGTGATTGGAATTCAACGGATATGATTTTTATCCAGTCGACTTCTATCTACGTTGCTATAACAAGTAGTACTGCTCGACGTTTTTTGAGTAACCCAATGAGAGAGAGGGAGAGGGAGAAATGGGGTTTAACGTCCACTCGACACAAACTAGGTCATTCCGGGACTAACATGTGTTTAATTTTATTTCAACATTTCGCTTGTGCATACGTGTCTTTAGTAGTTGGAGGAAACCGGAGTATCCAGAGAAAACCCACGAAGTTGGACGATAACCCAATGAAATAAAGTCTATTATGCAAAAATCCAAGATGGTTATAGCAGTGCTACCGATGGAGATGAGGCTGGGCATGAGAGGTCCTATCTTCATCTACAGAATACTTCTATGGTATTATGACAATATTTACACCGTACATTACAGGACGATAAAAGATCTATAAGTTATTAACGATTACTTCTAGTTATGACGTAATTCCTAGTTTGTTAAGCAGACAGTAAAGTCGATTGAATGCTGTATCATCACAGACTCTCCGATCCATGTTTCACTTCAGGAAATCAATGTTAGTTTTAATATTACATGTCAATTTGAATGCCTTATGAAAAACTAATTTTATCACATACAGGGAATTTGTGGGCCTGTTGGAGTAGAACTGTAAGGCGTTAACCCCGTTCTTTAAACTTATCGATTGAGATTTCACTATTTAAACAAGCAAAATTAAGGTTTGTTATTGTTTAGAACACGTATCATTCGTGTTTATCAATACAAAAATAGCAAACTTATAGTTGATATTGAATTGTACCTACAGTACCCTCTTTATGACGCCTGTAGGACTCCTGGTCGGATTATTTTGCATGAGTAACAATAAATGAACTATAATATAGAACCATTTGGACATACAAATACATGCTACTATGTATGTGATAAATGAACATTCTGTTTAATTGTTTGGAGTACAACCCAATCGATGATATGGCATAACAGAAGGGTATTATTAAGTTATTAAATCATATTGGTTTTATTTAGGTTTTTGGTCCCTTGAGGCTTGAAACCTATATTTATTAAGTGCCAATTTGTCAGGCGATAAATGACTTTACTAGATCGATAAGATAGTTATAGGCAAGCACGATGATAATCTTCCGGTCTGGTTGGGTCTGCAAGACGTGCTATAAATAGTCTAATTTTTCACCGTAGGCAAAATTCTGTGAAATATGGATAATGATTAGCAATTGTACCTGGTGGACCTAAGGCGTTCAATATTTTATCTACAATAAATATTACTAGCAATGCAATCAACTTATAGGATGAGTGGATATCCTCGTAGTACACGCCTATTTAAACGAACAGATAAAACTGTACTTTCTGCTGTTCATCCCTAGTATCCCCAGTGGCCTTATTTGTTGTTCGCTACCTCTGAAATCTACGGGCTAACTCCAGGAGAGCCAAAAATCCAAGATGGCGACCTACATGTAAATGGAGTGAAATTGACCTTGACAAACACTATTGGCGAAATGACCGTTGTAATATATCATTTTATAGTTATTGTTGGTCACCCGACTCATTGATCCAATATGGCCGCCAAAATCCAAAATGGCGACAGAAATTGGATCGAAAAGTAATCTGTCAATACCAATAGCAACATACATGTGATATGTTGTTTCGGGGGTTGTGGAGGACGGGAAACACGAATAGGCCATTTTCAAGGTGATAGAACTAATTTGAAAGGAGATAACATACAAACCTTAAGCATTTTCGCAACTACCGAACAACATTGTTCCACACATCCATGAACCTTATCCTACATACAGGCACCCAAGTCCCAACACATTTAAACGTTTAATAGATGATTATTTATACAAAATCTGCTTCTTTTTCATAATAACTGAATGATTTTTTCTGAAATGTGGTAAGGATCGTTCTAATAGTAAGTGCAGGAGTACTAAAGATATGACTTTGTCCGAAAGTAATTGGATAATTTCCATAACTATTATTTGCATGAATGTTACTTATCGAATGCAAATAATCGATGCCATGGTTTTAATGGGTTTAATCAAAATTTAATAGGTATGCTTGTCCAGGATTTAATTAGCTGGACAGGAAATACGCCAGAATAGAGGAAGGGTGTGATTCTTCTAAAAGTCATGAAGGATTGCAGATAAATTCATAACATATTGCCGGGATTATGCAGGAGCAGTTTTAAAGAGAAATTTGCATTGAAATGTTCCGTTAAAAGCTGCTCCTGTATAATTCAGGCAATAGGTTCTGAATTTAGCTAGATTCCATCATGAGTTTTAGGACAATCAAGAAGTCGACAATGTTAAATGATGAGAAAAGAAACATTTCAAATAATATAAAATCAGACCAAAAAAAAATGTACCCAAAAAGGTAACAGCGATAATTTCATATTTCATCAAACTTAACGGATCTGGACAAGCACTACTTAATCAACATCGCTACCATATTTTGTTGAAACTGAAACCCATCAGAGTTCACGAGAGGTCCACAATTTGCTCAATCAAAGTGCTTTTGCACCAAAAAGTATGGGATCAAGCAATTTTATTAGACCATATCTCAACCTTCGAATGCTAAGTAATATCCATGTCACTAATTATCAAAATTCTTCAACTGCTCTCATACTAACACATAACTTATCATCTTAGACCCAAAAATGATAAGGTAAGTGTTAGTCAAAGTGACGTGTAGTAACTGGATGAGGATAACACATGACACAATTATATGGAATACAAGTTACTTAAAGAATTTATTTCAGTGACGTTTCAACGAGGGTTCTCCCGTCTTTATCATGCAAAAGGTTTTTCTGTATTGTAGTTTTTTGAAACAAAACTATTTATCTTATTATTTTCCAATAATAAAGTATCCCCTTATCATACCTTAAAAACTATGCTTAACACTTTCTTTTCTTTGAAGCTCACTTTCTTTGATAAGTTAAAGTCGTGACGGAAGATTTATTTTAAGTAGAGATATTTTCGTAATCCGGGATCGTTACACGATTCCAGTTAAGATTTAAACATTTTCTCTCTAAAGACAAGTTGGAAAGAAAATTAATTCGCATCTATTTGATAAGGTTTACATCTATGTATCTTTTGTATACAGTATATTCAATTTTTTAAAATGAAGGAGAAGAGGAGATACTTAGTGTTTACAGTGATTATGTGAGCAATATCAAAAGTGGTGTTTACGTCGATTATTTTATTATAGTATATTCAGGGAAAGATAAAGCCACTACAACACTGACAGAAAACTACTATAAGATCAGATCATGTGAATATGGAAATGAAACGTATCAAATTTTCGTCATTAAAGTCTCCCTTTAATGATAATAAAACTATTTTTTTCCAGCAAGGTAATTCAATACATTCTGTAGTTAAAGAATTAATCATTTCTTTCGTCATTGGAACAAAATTAGATTCAAAGACATAAAGACGGAAATAGTTTATGTTATTAATGAATTCCATTTCTCTCAGAAGACCCGTTGAAGATTCTGTTTCTGGCAGATAATTAAAGACAAGCAATCGTTATTCCAAATAGAATTCCTTATTTGGTTGATCAGAATCATGACATTCCTGGAATATGTTGTACAATTATTAATACTTCTTTAATTAAAGCCTTTTGCTCAGGGGAGATAATTACACCCCTATTGTTCACTAATCGCGCGCATGTAAATCATTAAATTTGCACTTGAATGATAATGTATAAGTCAACGGAAAACCAATAATATCATCCATTTCACAATATTTTTCACTGATTATTGGTGAAAGAATGTTAATAAGTTTTGTTGTGCTTTTCGGTTATACACGATTATCGCATTAATGGTGGATGAATAAAATTGGAGGTCAGGTGTTAGATTCCTGCATTGGCCGAGAAAGTTCATCTCGATTTTCCGGCGTGGTTTTTCCCTTTGTCAGTAATGCAGAAGGATGGTTTGACAAAGAGAAGGTAAATTTCGGCGTGAAATAATGTGGAAACGCCATTTATCCTCCCAAACGGTATTACAGTTGCATTTTCTGTCAAGTTTGGGCGAATAGTCATGATTGAGAATGGAAGAATACCGGAGGTTAGAGGTTAGAAAAGGTGATTAGTAATGTAAATAGTTAAATGTGTATTAGTATACTACTTCTAATTTGTGTATCTTATAATTTCCATGGTTAGTCCGCTACAAGCCCTTGAGCAAGAGAATGTAATATATTGCTCCGCCGGTGGAAGAGAAAGTTCGGCAAAACGAAACTTTTGGGGAGAATCTAGAGCGAGGCAAAGAGACAAGAGTTCACATTAAAGTCAATTGGAATATCATTGCAAGTCTTTATTATCATTTGCGTGTTCTTGATGATGTGAGGGATTAGCCAATGAAACAGTCTGTTACGGCAAGTTCTTGGCCTTTTGATGCACAGAACTGTGGCTAAACCACTAGAAACGCTCCTTTGACCCCTGGCGTGAACTCCTACTATAACTTGTCACTTAGATCTTCGTGTAGTGTAGGCCATTTGACATTTTAAACACCCCCTTCTCTTTCCGTTCTCTCTTTATACAGAGTTAAATATACAGCCGAATTTACTTTGTTCCATTAATAAAAACCAACAATATATTATCAGCATTGTGCCCTAGAAATAAATAATATATTGAGAAATATATTTTTAATTAAGCCCCGTATCTTTAGTTTAGGTTTAGCCCCCCCCCCCCAACCGCCTTCCTTCTCTTCAACTTTAATCTGATTTTGTAAAGTTATGCATGTGCATTCAAAATTGTTTGCATATTTGAAAAGGGCAATCAGGGTATTTAGACCAGTATTTTGACTTGAATACCCCTTATTGTACCACTCGATGTTTTTCACGGTACGCCAATCTGAATGTGCCAGTAAATTATTCACACAATTTTAAGGAGCAATGGGCGTGTTTTTAGAGATAGGTAGCATGGTATCAAGAATTTCGGATTTAGACTCGTATTTTAACACTGACCCCCAACCCCATTCGCAATCATGGAAATAGATTTTAGTTCTATCCACGTTTGTTCGTTTTTCTTTTCAAGTCTAGGTAACATTATGGATTTTTTTCAGTTATAGGTAACATTATGGATTTTTTTTCAATTATAGGTAACATTATGATTTTTTTTTTCAATTCTAGGTAACACGGATGCAAGAGCTAAATCTGCTAATTGTAGGTCTTAAATTTTATCTACAACTCTCTATAACATTGTTCGCCTGTGATATTTATTAGATTTTAATTATGAAAATACGATTATACCAGAACAGTATTTACATATTTACGAATAGAAATGAAAGTGTTTTTCACTAATATATAACACCGGTAATCATAGTAAAGTACCATCCAGATTTGATCATTTGTCAAGGTAAGTAAATTTCTTTTTGTGTGCTAGGCTGATTTCCTGGTATAGCGTGGTGAATATCTCTGTTCTAGCTTGTCCAGGTTTCCGTATATGTTAATAAGTCACGTGATATTCTACATTTGCATATGACAGTTGATGCTGTGTTAAGGAGATTAAGCGCGAAAGGCAAATGTAAAATGTAATGAGAGAAATGTAAAATTTAAACACGCCAACAAAAGCATTTTTCCACAAAACATTTGCCATTTGACACTTAACATTTGCCTGAGAGGTATTTTAACTTTATCATTACCAGTATTAGGACTTTGTACATTGTACTTTTTACATATAATCATTGGAACAGACGTTACATTGTAGCCGATCATTTAATATTGGCGGTGATATTCTTCCATAATATTTAGGCTTTTAGCTTAAAACCCAATATTAATGATTCAATTGCTGAAGTAAATTGAAACCTACTATTTATTTAGCATTTTAGACTTAACAGAACATGAGTCAGTGGTTATTAAAGCATACAGTTTTATATGGGTTGTTGGTTCCTTGCAAGTTTAGACATGTATTTCAACTGCTCACTTTGCCGTACAATAACTTTTTTTCCAGATCGATACGATATTTTGTTACAAGCAAGTACCGTAAAACTCTTCTGATCAGGTTGGGTTGCACAGGCGTACCAAAAATAATACCTAATTTTTCAACTGAAGTGAAGTTCTTTTAAATATTGATGAATTCTAATGATTTTCCCCGGTGGATGTAATTCACTACCACTGCAATCAAGATATTTGTTGTGTACCTAACTGTCATCATAATAAACCATTATTTCAATCCATATACTAAACGCACTTATTGACATAAGTCTGAAAATATCAGTTCGAAAAGTCCAGACATTCTTACTGTCAGGGCCGTACATATCGATTTTATTTGGAGGGTTGGGGGTGTTCAACAAAGATGCACAGGCCCGTAAAACGAGTGACGTAGCCACAAGCCGGACAGGGCAGTTGTGATCTTTCGATAGGAGGGGGGGGGGAACTTCATGGTACAAGCTCCCTTTGAGTCGAAGATTTTGCAGAATTCTGGTTGTCAGAAAACACTCAAAACATGAGTAAAACGCGTTGGAATTCATGTTATTTATGAATAAATTTGCAACAACTTTTAAAGTAGTGTGAAAGTGATAATAATTATATCATATAAATTATAATTAATGAACCCGTATCTTCGATATATAGTTGTGGTAAATATAGGCCTACAAAGATAAGACTATGTCCTTATATTTGCGTCAAGTTAGACCACCAATCGACCAATTTTGTCTTGATCGATCGTGTACGTCAGGCCACGCTCACACGCAAGAGTCGGTCAGAAAACACCGATCGAAGAAATTAAGGGTAACTGAATTGTACCTGTGTGAGGTCTCTTTAAAAATGCACCATTGAATTAAAACGAAGTTTTCTACCATTTTGGGATGCATTTGATCACGAGCAAACAAAAGGGTTTTGAAAAGAATTCACACCTATTTATAAATGAAATAATAATATTTTAATTAATATGACAAAGTATATCTGTATCACACAACCAATATAAACCATATTAATCTTTAAAAAATTACCTACTTTAACAGATTAAAGACGTGATTCTAGATTTTTTTATATCTTAAGATATTTTCGTATTCCAATACCATTGTATGATCAGTTTGAGCACGGAACACTGCGCTAACAAGTCCTTTGAGCAGAAAATTAAACGGCATATCTTTAATAACATTACAGTTTTATGTAAATTTAAATAAAGGATGATTATAAATAACATTTATTTTGGGATTGTGTTATCTTCTAACGAAGGATCGAGAAAACTTTAAAGGGCAAGCAACTAAACTGTGCCTGGTAAGCTAATGGAATCGACCGTAATGCATCTTTAATACGCCACCATTCGAATAGAGGCTGGGGCCATATCCTTTTGGGGCCTGGATTAAAGTATTGATTAACTACACACTATCCGAAACGAGTTTTCCTGTTTTCTCCAAACATTTGCTAATGGATCTACTCCAAGCCGTAAAAATCTATTTTAAGAATCCTTCCCTTTTTAAGGTGACGTCACTGTCTTGACAACTAGCTAAGCTGAAGGGGGAACGATGTTAGGCCTGTATTTCACTCGCTATCGAAGACTGGGTAAATTCTTGGATTATTTTCTGTGCGTTTATTCCCGGTGTACCTTAAAGTCTCCCACAACCGCTAGCCATTCGATCAACACATACCAAACGCTCCTTGTCACTGCCGGTTGTTATGACCTTACAGTACGCCCTGTGTGTGCCACATTGATTTTTTTTTATTATGGGAATCCCGTATTTTTCTATTATCCGATTAAAAATACGTTAGAATATTTCAAAAAGTTGGTTGACTTAGAATTTCGTAAAAATCGAACCCAAACTCCCGGACAAAATAGCCGCCCATTGTTCGCAAATAGTGTATACATATGGTATAACAAGGTACTGGACTCTTTAGAGGCCACAATTTGATCCGCTTTTGATGAAACTTGAAATACATCTTTAAAACCCACATATCTCGGTTTCTGGCGATTCGGATGCATATCGGATCGTAGCTGCGTGAAGTATGGCCCATGGTTGTACGAAAAATCGCGTTTTAGCTTGTGGTCCTTGTAGGAGTCACAATGTTCATCCGATAAAAAAAAGTTTGAATATTATTATTATTATACCCTAATGACGCAAATATTGTAAATATATACATCAAGGTTGTGTACCCTCTAGAACCCACAATTTTGATCCGATTTTAATGAAACCTGAAATACATATTTATAACCACAAAATCTTGGTTCCTTTCAGATCGTAAATTTCTGAATTATGGTCTTTGAGTTAACGAAAAATCTCATTTTTAGCTTGTGGTCTATGGTGGCCCATGGTCGCAATAGCGTTTTTTTTTTTGTATTTCATTAGACCATAGATCGTATTTCTAGTACAGTTCTATGATTAGACAAGCGAGACGGTCGGGTACAAAACTCGGAAAACTCGGAAATCTCGGAAAACTCGGAAAATATTTTCCGACTTTTCTCCTCTCCGAGTTTTATGATTTGACTCGATTGAAAATACAAAACTCGAAAAACTCGGAAAAAATTGTCCGACTTTTTTGTTTGAATAGAAAACTCGGAAAATATTTTCCGACTTTTCAGTTTGAAAAAAAAGTCGGACAATTTTTTTCGAGTTTTCCGAGTTTTGTGTTTTCAATCGAGTCAAATCATAAAACTCGGAAAAAGAAAAAGTTGGAAAACTATCAAAAATATTATTTTTTTGTAAATTGGCGAAAGTAGTTGTAGTAATACATCTATTTAATAAGTTGGACATAATCTGTAACTTTTCAGTTATATTTTAACCAAAATAATGCAATATGGCAGTTATAATCGAATATCCGAGTTTTCCGAGTTTTGTATTTTGGCCTATACGAAAATACAAAACTCGGAAAACTCGGAAAGTGGCAAAAAGATATCAAAATAAACTAGTTTTCATTGGATAATTATAATTATGACAGTAACACATCTATTTAATAAGTTGGACATGATCTTTAACCTTTTCAGTTAGATTTTAACCAAAATAATGCAATATAGCAGTTATAATTAAATTTCCGAGTTTTCCGAGTTTTGTATTTTCGCCCACAATGTGCATTTTCCAGTCATATTTTTTTTTTTTTTAACCATTGTCAACTCTTCCGAAGAACTAGTTCAAATCATAGCGCGTCGCGTGGTGACCTTTATATTTTTCTCCGGCGACCGGAAGTGGCTCAAACAGAACTTTTTTTCTCGATTTGACCTTGACCTTGACCCCTGAAGGTCAAATGAAGGTCACCACGCGACTCTCAGGATGTCATTTAGTTTAAGAAGCCGCGAGCTCCAGGTCGTCGGTGTCGGTTTTGGAGGGGCGAGTTACCCCCCCCCCCCTCTTAAGAGGTCAAGGTGACCTTGACCCAGTGGGGTTACGCGGGCATCCAAGCGATGTCGACAGGTCAAGGGGCCCCAGGGGTAAAAAAACCGCCAAACTTCGACCACCAGGTTCTTCAGTCACGGACACCAAATGTTTGAGTTGTAACATAATCAGATAATAACACTGTGGATTGAACTTCTTTATTATAACAGTGCAGGAACGAACATTACAAATACATCTATAACTCTAACAACCAAAGCACACCGGAACATAACATATCATAACATAAGTTTGTTGTCATAATGACCAGAGTCCAAATTCACGTCTGCTTCCATTGTCACACGCCCTCGTTCTGTCTTGTAGAGCAGTCTCCGGTCTGTGGCCTCTCGATGAGATTGTCTTCCATCGTCTCTTTTAAACTTCTAACTTGAGATCATTTATAAGGCCAAGGTGTTATCCACAACCTTATTAGTATTTCACAGCCATTCACAAGTTATAATACATATATACTAGAAGCCTTCATTAAACGGACAATCATATAATATTATCTAATAATACGAGAAGATAGTGACTAATTAACTAACTCAAATAATGAATGTGTAACACATATATATATACTAATTGTACGACAGCTATAAACCACAGCTGCTTAATGTTGTGTTACACCCCTCCAAAACCGATTCCGACGACCTGGAGCTCGCGGCTTTTTAAACTAAATGACATCCTGAGAGTCGCGTGGTGACCTTCATTTGACCTTCAGAGGTCAAGGTCAAATCGAGAAAAAAAGTTCTGTTTGAGCCACTTCCGGTCGCCGGAGAAAAATTTCAAGGTCAAAGATAAAATAGAGCATAATAGACTTCGTGGACATCCTCGGGTGAACATAAACTTGCGAAAGCTCCGTCACTCACATGTTGATGTAAGATAACTACAGGCTCGTTTCTTGTCGCTCGAGTCTATACCATCTTCATTTATCCCACACATGATAATCGGGATACTACTGCAACAATGGGCCACAATGTTTCTAGTCTCTCTTGTCTATAATGATAGTTATATACTATGTCTGGATACTCAAGACACTATTGCGACGAAGGGCCACGACGGGAAATATTTTTATCTTTTCTTTGTCATTTAAATTTTTTTTATTATCATTTCTTTTTTTTTTGATTTATAGATTTTTTTTTTAATTCTAATTCTTCAAAAGGATTTTTTTTTTCTATTTTAAATTTTCAAAAAGATTTGTTTTTATTCTAATTTTTTAAAAAGATTTTTTTTATTTTAAATTTTAAAAAGTTTTTTTCTATTTCAAATTTATAAAAAAAAAATTTTATTTTAAATTTTTAAAAGTTTTTTTTTTATTTTAAATTTTAAAAAGATTTTTTTTTGTTTTGAATTTTAAAATTTTTTTTTATTTTATTTTAAAAAGTTTTTTTTTTTTATTTTAAATTATGAAAAAAAAATATTTTATTTTGTAAAACAAACAAAGTTTCTTTTTTTTTACAAATATTTTCATTTTTTTAAATGAAATGAAAAAAAACCCCGCTATTGCGACCATGGGCCACCATAGCTACACCTTAAAGAGTGTTGAGTACGAAGTTAAAATATATTTTATAACCTAAATATCTCGCTCCATTTCGATATTCGCGCATTTCAGATTATGGCCCTTGATTGTAGGGAAAATCCCTTATATTTTTAGCTTGTTCTCTAGCCATGTCTTGCAAAATGTGGACGTATCCTGGCTGGTAACCGATGGCGGCTTTTATTGGAAATAATGACCCTATAATAGAGTGGTTCAGGCTAAAAATGTTTTATAACAAACAGACACTATTTCGGGACAGTAAAGACATTATATGATAAGACTTACTATAAAATCTTCATTGATCAACAATGGAAGTCTGGCCACTTCTGAATTTTGAGGATATATAATCATTTGGACATATATTATAAATGGCTCAAAATCTTCCCGGCTTCCATAATCAAAGGAGTTATCTCTTAGTGAGAATAAGAGCTATGTCCCTTGGTTGTACTAAAAAAAAATATGCTCCAAGCTACGCACGTCCCGGAAACGAAATAACTTGATCGCAGTCGGAAAATATCGTTTATTTCCATACTGCAAAGTAACCGAATACACTCTATGAGACGATTGGATTTGACATATGTACGCATGCGCGAACGCTTCGTTGTTTTAACAGTAAACCCGCGCCTTCAAATGTCTTTATATTAACTGTGTTTATAATGCTACAGTAGAAATTAAAATACATGTTAAGCTGGAGATGAAAATATCGGCATTTGACATGAATTATTTCAAGATTAGCCTCATACATATATCAAAATGAACAGTGCGTTTACTTATTTATACCCAGACACGGCATGTTATACAGAGGGAGCGAGGGAGAGAGAGGGGTCTATAAATCTAATAATGTAACATTTTAATGTTTATCTCAAAGATAACTAGACCTGCAAGCAGCACTGAACCGGCTTTCAGGAATCATACAGGAAGTTTATTATACCATAGCCGATCCATTGAGCTACTAAACTATACTTTAGGTTGTTTTGCTTTAGTGACACCCTCTATCATATGTAAAAGTAATATTTGCTGGCGAAAAGACCAGTCAAAATTGTAAATTATGGCAAAATTAAGTCACTTCCGGTGCCGAAAGAAATTTTTATAGGTGAAAAATAAGTCGAAAATTCGCAACATACAAAATCCAAACGTTGTTTTATACATTTCGGGCAATAAATAATTAACCTATAACCCATAAACTGAAATTAAGAAGGTAAAAAACTTAAAAGTGACCCTGGGAAAATTGGTTATTATTCGACAAGGGAACATGCTAGAAGCCTTTTCTTGATATCAATATGATGGTATTGATTCACTCTTACTGCCCATTAGAGTCAGGCGTTATAAAGTTAAACGAATAATGAATATAAATCACTTCTAAAAAATGTTTGTTTTGAAGGCTAAAAATACGTTTTTTTGCAAAAATTACATTACTTCCGGTGATATTGAAAATGTTAACTTGGTTCATAGAAGTCATAAATTGCATAAGGTATCAAATGGTAAAAAAATTATAAAAATCGAATAATAATTGACACTTTTATATACCAAAAACCTTGAAAAGTGACTTATAGAAGATCGCCTATTTCTCTGTAAACGTACAAGTTAGAAACCATTTTGTGGTATCTGTATGGTCTTATGGCTTCATTCTATTCGTTGATGAGAATCAAATATCATAATTTTAAAAATATTATAAGGGAGACTGATTTGAATAAAATTTTAGTTTTTTAGGTTAAAAATACAGTTTTTGCCCAAATGACGTCATTTCCGGTCACAGTGAAAATGTAAAATTGGCTTGACCTAGTCCAAATTGGCATTAGGCATCAAATGGGAAAAAAATATTGCAAATCGAATAATAATTCACTCTTGCATAGGCAAAATAACGTGAAAAGTGATGCATGCAAAATTGCATATTTCTCGGCAACTGCTCATATTACAAACTAATTTTCGCATACATTCTCTTCGTCTGGATTAGTGCTACGAGTTTATGGAAATTACAAATAAATATTTCAAAATATAAAGACGCTGAATGAATTGTAAATAACTGAATTTTACACTTTATTTTACATTTTAATTACAAATAAATATTTCAAAATATAAAGACGCTGAATGAATTGTAAATAACTGAATTTTACACTTTATTTTACATTTTATTCGAAATTGCCCGAAAATGGAATTGAAATTTAAAAATATGAGCTAAGGATTTTGTGCACCTTTGCAGGGTGCATCCATTTAGTTATATCAGTTTTGAAAAAAAATAATATTTGCTTTCAAAAAGTGGTACCGAACTGTCAAAATTGTAGTTTTTGTTAATATTACGTCACTTCCGTTGCCGACAGAAAAATTTCACCGTAACAAAAAAAAATACAATTGGGACCACGGAGCATATGAACTTTGTTTCATACAAATCGAACAATAAATAATTTTTCTGGGTACGAAAAACTAAATTAGCCGATGGCGGCTAACACAAATTACCGAGACATTTTTTTTTTCTCATTTCTGCTCAAGTAGGATGATAGTTTAACCCCGTGTAAAATATCATCAAAAAATATTCATAAATAAAAAAGATTTTCGTAAAAAAAAATAATTTTTTTCAAAATATCGGACATTTTTTCGACTACTTCCGGTTTTACGATCGTTGTTGTGATAGCTTTACGAAGTTCTTTGGATACTTAACTTTCTGTACCAGAAATGTCAGAAACATCCATTGAGTAGTTTTGGAAAAAAAGATAAATTAAAGAGCGTTTACAAAAATTTAATGATTTTTCAATTTTTTTCAAAGTTTGATGCCATTTTTGGACCACCTATATTATTTCAATGCTTTTCATTTTTGATTCACTATATAGACAACCGATAGGACTTTGAGTAAGAAAAGTTTAAGAAAAATCTGCGGCGTCGTTTCCGAGAAAAGGACGTCTCAGAATGTTAAAAAATCGGAAAATACTAGATTTTTGGCACACAATAATTTATTTCCTTACCATCGATATCGTATTATTTAGATACCATATGATGGTCCATTAATAGGGCTATCCAACGACACTTTAGTTCTTTTGGTCCGCTATTACCTAAGGGAGAAATCAAGTTTTTTGCAAGTGCGACATAGTTTTTAACCTTTTTTTACATTTTTTGAATACTTCCGGTATGGTTATTATTGTCGATATAGTTTTGATAACCGGTTTAGGCACTAAAATAGCCACAGGGCTCTGTAATGATATATTACATTATCTGATCAGATAAAATGCCCCTGAGAAATCCTAGGTTCAAAAGTGCCAAAAATGCAAAAAATTTAAAATATCGAAAATTAAATTTCAATAACTACATACATATTATACATCGATAGAATCGTAATTAGGTCAGCTATCTGAATATACAATTTTTTTTTGGAAATCTCTTAAAATAAAAAAATAGCAGAGCATTTTCCAAAATTTCACGATTTTTCGACTTTTTTCGATTTTCAGTCCGTTATTTCACCTTTTCCAGATATTTCAAAGTCGTAATGGAATGTTTCGTACACAAGACTACTGCAAGGTCTCTCGATAGATAAAGTTTCATAAAAAACTGTGGAGCAGTTTTCGAGATACAGGCATCTAAAAACGCTCCAAATCAGAAAATACTTGATTTTCAGCGAGCCATATTTTGCTTCCTGCTGATCGTGTCCGTACGAATTGGGTATCATTCAGTGGTCCAATTACCGCCCGACCAAATGATACCTTAATTTGTTTAATCCGTTGATATCGGACGGAAAAATCGTGTTTTTACCCAAAACACCAATTTTTCACGTTTTTTTCAAAATATCGCATAGTATTTCGACTACTTCCGGTTTACGGATTGTTGTTGAAATTGCTTTAAACGGTGGTTTGACCATATTACTTCATGTTCCAGGAATTTCAGAAACGTCGATCCGGCCGTAAAACGAAACTTAAGCTCACAAAATGTGAAGAAAATTCGAAAAAAATCGAAAAATAAAGGGCGATGACTCTGAATGAAACTTATATTACTGGAACCGTATTGCCTTCAGGTATCCAAAAATGTAGGTCAAATTTGAAAATTTTGAAAAATAACAAAAAATGTGTCTTAAACAACATATTTTCATTTTTCGAATGCTAGAAGTCAGCGGCGAAGTTTCTAAATTGCAAAATTTTCAACTGCTATCGTCCGAGAAAAGACTCAGGGTTTCCAAAAATGTAATTTGTATGAAAATAGGTACAGAATTGACGAATCTACGGCCGTTTTTTAATTTTTTGGCACCGCACAAAATTCGGCCACTTCCGGTCTGCGCAGAAGTTTCAAATACAGTGGAAGGGATGGCCACTATATGGTTTCCTGATAGAAAATTACGTCCCAGATCTGTATCTGTTACAGACACTGAGAAATAGGCTCCCCCGAAAAATAAAATAATAATAATAAACTAGACCTGCAAGCAGCACTGAACCGGCTTTCAGGAATCATACAGGAAGTTTATTATACCATAGCCGATCCATTGAGCTACCAAACTATACTTTAGTTGTTTTGCTTCAGTGACACCCTCTATCATATGTAAAAGTAATATTTGCTGGCGAAAAGACCGGTCAAAATTGTAAATTATAGCAAAATTACGTCACTTCCGGTACCGAAAGAAATTTTTATAGGTGAAAAATAAGTCGAAAATTCGCAACACACAAAATACAAACTTTGTTTTATACATATCGGGCAATAAATAATTACCCTATAACCCATAAACTGAAATTAAGAAGGTAAAAAACTTAAAAGTGACCCTGGGAAAATTGGCTATTATTCGACAAGGGAACATGCTAGAAGCCTTTTCTTGATATCAATATGATGGTATTGATTCAATCTTACTGCCCATTAGAGTCAGGCGTTATCAAGTTAAACGAATAATAAATATAAATCCCTTCAAAAAAATGTTTGTTTTGAAGGCTAAAAATACGTTTTTTGCAAAAATTACATTACTTCCGGTGATATTGAAAATGTTAACTTAGTTCATAGAAGTCATAAATGGCATAAGGCATCAAATGTTAAAAAAAATATAAAAATCGAATAATAATTGACACTTTTATAGACCAAAAACCTTGAAAAGTGACTTATAGAAGATCGCCTATTTCTCTGTAACCATACAAGTTAGAAACCATTTTGTGGTATCTGTATGGTCGTATGGCTTCATTCTATTCGTTGATGGGAATCAAATATCATAATTTTAAAAATATTATAAGGCAGACTCATTTGAATAAAATATTTGTTTTTTGGGTTAAAAATACAGTTTTTGCCCAAATGACGTCATTTCCGGTCACAACGAAAATGTAAAATTGGCTTGACGTAGTCCAAATTGGCATTAGGCATCAAATGGGAAAAAAATATTGCAAATCGAATGATAATTCACTCTTTTATAGGCAAAATAACGTGAAAAGTGATGCATGCAAAATTGCATATTTCTCGGCAACTGCTCATATTACAAACTAATTTTCGCATACATTCTCTTCGTCTGGATAATTGCTACGAGTTTATGAAAATTACAAATAAATATTTCAAAATATGAAGACGCTGAATAAATTGCAAATAACTGAATTTTACACTTTATTTTACATTTTATTCGAAATTGCCCGAAAATGAAATTGAAATTAAAAAATCTGAGCTAAGGATTTTCTGCATCTTTGCAGGGTGCATCCTTTTAGTTATATCAGTTTTGAAAAAAAAAATATTTGCTTTCAAAAAGTGGTACCGAACTGTCAAAATTGTAGTTTTAGTTAATATTACGTCACTTCCGTTGCCGACAGCAAAATTTCACCGTAACAAAAAAAATTACAATTGGGACCACGGAGCATATGAACTTTGTTTTATACAAATCGAACAATAAATAATTTTTCTGGGTACGAAAAACTAAATTAGCCGATGGCGGCTAATGCAAATTACCGAGACAATTTTTTTTCTCATTTCTGCTCAAGTACGATGATATTTTAACCCTGTGTAAAATACCATCAAAAAATATTCATAAATAAAAAAGGTATTCGTAAAAAAATTATTTTTTTTCAAAATATCGGACATTTTTTCGACTACTTCCGGTTTTACGATCATTGTCGCGATAGCTTTACGAAGTTTTTTCGATACTTAACTTTCTGTACCAGAAGTGTCAGAAACATCCATTGAGTAGTTTTGGAAAAAAAGATAAATTAAAGAGCGTTTACAAAAATTTAATGATTTTTCAATTTTTTTCAAAGTTTGATGCCATTTTTGGACCACCTATATTATTTCAATGCTTTTCATTTTGGATTCACTATATAGACAACCGATAGGACTTTGAGTAAGAAAAGTTTAAGAAAAATCTGCGGCGTCGTTTTCGAGAACAGGGCGTCTCAGAATGTTAAAAAATCGGAAAATACTAGATTTTTGGCATACAATAATGTATTTCCCTACCATCGAAATCGTATTATTTAGATACCATATGATGGTCCATTAATAGGGCTTTCCAACGACACTTTAGTTATTTTGGTCCGCTATTACATAAGGGAGAAATCAAGTTTTTCGCAAGTGCGACAATGTTTTTAACCTTTTTTTTTCATTTTTTGAATACTTCCGGTATGGTTATTATTTTCGGAATAGTCTTAATAGCCGGTTTGGGCACTAAAATAGCCACAGGGCTCTGTAATGATATATTGCATTATCTGATCAGATAAAATGCACCTGAGAAATCCTATGTTGAAAAGTGCCAAAAATGCAAAAAATTTAAAATATCGAAAATTAAATTTCAATAACTACATACATATTATACATCGTTAGAATCGTAATTAGGTCAGCTATCTGAATGTACAATCTTTTTTTGAAAATCTCTTAAAATAAAAAAATAGTAGAGCATTTTCCAAAATTTCACGATTTTTCGACTTTTTTCGATTTTCAGTCCGTTATTTCACCTATTCCAGACATTTCAAAGTCTTATTGGGTGGCATAATTCACAAGACTATCGAATGGACTCTCGATAGAGAAAGTTAAAAAAAAAGTTGCGGTTAAGTTTTCGAGATACAGGCGTCCAAAAATGTTAAAAATCAGAAAATACTTGATTTTCAGCGTGCCATATTTTGCTGCCTGATCATAGTATCCGTATGAAATGGGTATCATACGATAGTACAATCCTAGTGCAGTCCAATGGTACCCTAATTTGTTTAATCCATTGATATCGGGCGGAGAAATCGCGTTTTTCCCAAAAATATCCATTTTTTGCATTTTTTTCAAAATATTGAACATTATTTCGACCACTTCCGGTTTAAAGATCCGTGTCGAAATTGCTTTATCAGTTGGTATTGGACTATAACTTCATGTTCCAGAAGTTTCAGAAACGTCAATTCTACCATAAAACGAAACCCGAGCTCGCAAAATGGGAAGAAAATTCGAAAAAAATCGAAAAATAAAGGGCGATAACTCGGAATGAAACTTATATTACTGGAATCGGATTGACTTCAAGTATCCAAAAATGTAGGTCAAATTTGAAAATTTTGAAAAATAACAAAAATTGTCTCGTAAACAACATGTTTTCAATTTTCGAACGATAAAAGTCATAGACGAATGTTCGAAATTGAAAAATGTGAGATAGCCATTGTCTCAGAAAAGATTCAGGGATTCCAAAAATGTAATTTGTTTGAAAATGGATAAAGAATTGACGAAACTATAGCCGATTTTCAATTTTTAGAGAAAGTAAAAAGTTCGGTCACTTCCGGTATGCGCAGAAATTTCAAAAATATTTTATCAAGTAGCCACCACATGGTTTTCCAATAGAAAAGCTAATTCCAGATCGATATCTGTTTTCGATCATGGAGATCTAGGCCCTCGCGGTAAATAATAATAATAATAATAATAATAATTTTAGTAATCTCAATAGGCTTTCAGACGAAAGTCTGAAAGCCTAATAATAATAATTTTAGTAATCACAATAGGCTTTCAGACGAAAGTCTGAAAGCCTAACTAAATATTATATTGTGCAGTACGATGTTTGTTATGAAAAATAAATTGCCGGGTAAAGTACGAGGAAAATATAATGACATGTAATACGGGGAGTGAGAGAGAGGGATAAACACCCCAATAAAACTATTAATTTAAGACTTTATTTTTTGTCCCCCAGATAAATAAATATTTTGTACTGCATGATGTTTGTTATGAAAAAAAAAACACATTGCTGGGTAAGTGGCGTATGCGCCGAGCCAGCGATTATTGCGTATGTACCGAATTTAGAGCCAAATTTTGTAATTTCGTCTGTAGGCCTATAAAGGGTGGTATTTTTCGCCGACTTCAAGGTTTCCTAAACATGTGGACACCGACGCGCTCACATGATATTCTTTGAACTGTAGATTTTGATGGAGTGTAATTATATTTTTTTTCCGCGAGAGCCAAGCATGCGGTTATAACCACTGCTACGTTACCATTGGAAACGTTTAGATTTTTAAGTTTCATGACCAAATTATGGCATTCTGCTGTGTATCTTTGATTTTTGACATCATACAAAATTCCTTCGTTCATCTAAAAAGGTTTGGACTTGCAACCATTCTTTTTACCTGCCAATTGTTTTTTTATTTTCATTATTAGCCTTCATGCGAATCATTTCTTTTTTAGTCTTCGGAAGTTGATTTTTTTTTTAAACTTGGTGATTGTGCTTTTATGACAATCGCCGCAAATACTTTTCTTTCTATCTAAATCAGTTAAGGTCGCATCGGCAGATGTCCGAGTCTCTCTGTTTATTAAATTAATTTCACTTGTGTCTGCCGATGGAGTAACGTAAACTATCACGGAAAAAATGGGGTGTCAAGAAAATCATCGTATGATTTCATACATTTTAGTGGACTTAACCTTACTTTTACTCACCTTCCTAGTCTTTGTCGTCAATCTGACCAGTCTATTTTGAATGTATTTGTCACCAAAAGTCACACAGTCGTAAGTAAAGCAGTCATGATAGACCGATGCTCCGAAGTTGTCGGGAATTTATTAACATTTGTCTAGCATAAAGCCTATTTGTGATTTTTGTCATAGGTAGTTTGTTACAGTTTCCAAATCATAGGGGTACTTGTCCAATCCAATGCTGGATACCAAATCATCCGTGGACGATATCTTGCAGGGCTCAGTCTCAAATCTAGAAAAAAATAAGTCCGTCGATCAAAGCCTATGGCTACAGGATGGTTAGATAATATACTATGATTATAAAAATAATTTACACCATCTTACCGAAAAGGGTCTGGAAAATAAAGACTACAAATAAAAAGTTTGTTTCGGTTATTTTCCGGTCTCAAATAGTTCTGCGTATTTAGAGCTAACAAATATTTATTTCCTAACCACAATAGTCGCCAGCGTAAACCAAGAATGTAGCCACTTAATAAAAGTAAATCTCGAAAGGTTGTAGTGAATTTATCTGGGCGATTTCACATACTTGAAAGTTAGAAATGAAACGAAACTATTATAGCTAGCTCTGTATTTAAATCACCAAAATCGCCAAAATCAAAAATCAAATCAAGGAGTGAAATCGAAATTTTTACTCACGTTCGCTATTAAATAAACACGTAAGTCGAAGCCCGTAATGAGTGTATTTTTTACTCGGCGTTATATACCAATACATGTTTGTAAAAATACCTCATGTGACGTATATTTGCTGCGACTTCCTAAACCACGTGCGCGGCGCTAACTTCTGCTCACTTCAGAAGATTTCTCGACGGAGCAATCACACAGATAAGCGGGTCAGTTTTTATAAGGACAAATACTGTGTCTCTGAACCACTCTACCTATAAATACTTTCGCGGGAAATCATCTTTAACACAAACAAAAATTATAATAAAAATAAATGTTCCCATCGGTTTAACAATATACTTTGTAGTTAAATAATCAATTGTTTCTTTCTTATTTGGCAAAAATTTGGATCCCCGAAAAAAGGCTGAAATAGTTCTCGGTATTTATAGAAGTGCATTTCTCGCAGAATAATCGCTGACGAGTTTACGTCTAGCAGATACTATAAGAAGAAGCAATCGACATTCCAAATTCAATTCATTTCTTGGTTCTCAATATTATGGCATATTTAGTAATATAATATCTCCATATTCATAATTCTTTACCTGAAGTCTGTTTTCTCAGAAGAGATAATTGTATCATTATTATTCAAGTTATAGTCCATTGCGTGCATGCAAATCATTGTACTTAAATAATGATTTTTTATAAAAGACAACAGAAATTCAATAATATCTTCCATTTTACATAAAATGATATAAGTGGTAGGATGTTGATAGCTATTGTAGTGTTATTTGCGCATTATCAAATGAATGATGAACTGAAATTCGGTCAGCGAGCCTGGGTCCAGGGTTTTGTCGGGGGTGGGGGTGGGGGTGGGGGGGGGGGGGGGGTGGCCATACATTGGAGCAAGGGGTAATACGTTGCAACCTAGGATTGCTTGGGTGGAGACAACACGAAAACCATGTTTATATCATCTATAACAGAGCAGAAATGTGAAATACAACAGTAACAAAGCAAACGAAAATGAAAATCAACTATATCACTGGGGCTGAGGGGGTGGGGGCACGCCCCCTGCCCCACCCCACACCCCTTGGGTCCGCGCCTGGTCAGATGTATTTTCAATCACTGTCAGTTGTGATGCAGTAACAAAAAACAAAGAGCCGTTTAAATTATATTACTACGACTGTTCATTAGGTGATTAGGTATTTGTTTACTAACTAGAATTACTGTCCAACGTCGGGACAGTACCTTCTGGTTAGTAACCCAACACCAGTTGACAGCACGAAGATACGTGTAGATAATTACAAGAATAATTTCGATTATGTAAGTTCCATCCTTACTTACCTAACGAAACAAACGATCTTGACTTTTTGGCCAAACAACCGAGGCACGGATAATATTTTTGAGGCATATATAGCAATTACAATAGAAGCGGGAACTCCGGTAGCATACCGATCGAGTATTTAAGTTCTACTTCACTTGATGCCCAAAGGAAATAACAATCTTAATCTGAGTCTAATAAAGGTTGACATTTAGTGATAAATGATTAACAGACTACTGGATGATGACCCAGTCTCAGTTATAAACTATAAAATAACGTTAACAAAAAAAGAATATAAAATAAAATACTCAAATCTAGATACAGAATCGGCATCAGCTCAAACAACAGCGACTCTTTTCGAGATAGTGATGTCAATTTATATTTACCATAGATAACGTCTTAAGGTTACACGACATTTAGACGTGAGTATTTTTTATTTTATTTTGTTTATTTTGTTAACGTTATTTCATCATGTCCTAATTCAACAGATCCGGTTGGTTCTCTGTCGTCATGAGGTAGACTACAACTGTTCATTCAACATTCTCGTGAAATCATGTATTATTCATATTAGTTTGACCGTGTGATAATGCAGGAAAGGATGAATCGTGTGAGATTTCAGAAAAACTGTAAAACTGTATTCTCCCAATCTCAAACATAGTGACAATCGAGTGACATATATACGTTGTGTTTAATTATGTCACGATTCTACCCAAACCACCTCCGACATTGGGACTTACGGGACTGATTTCCACGTCACTCGATTACAATTCTATCAATTCGGGACGTTCCGGACTTACAATTGTTGAGCATCCTTTAAGTAACTATTTCAAGGTATGGGATGCTAAAGATATTGTAGAAGACAAATCCATGGATGGGGCATAAAATAAGAAATAGGAGGAGCTAGAGGTTATGAAATTGTCGTTTCCCTTTTTTCTGGACCAGGTCGCAATAATAATAGTTAGACTCATCCCAAAATGAGCTATTCGAACAAATACATGCATTTTTTTTTTAAAGAAAGGTAACATTTTGATTCAGCAGTGTCACCAACGCATTCTTTAATTACAAGAGTACAAAAACAAATTGTGTTAAATATGTCAAATAGGAAGTGACATCATATATTGCGGTTAATATTTCCACCCTCCGTCCATTCTTCTCGTCAGTGTAATATACAGTGTCGGATTTCGATGAAGAGAATCCCCATACTATTCCACGATGTCCCTTTAATGACAATTAACTCAATAATATGACAGTAAAGGAATTGCAATAAGTGTAGGCAGTAGGGCCACTGTCGCAGCAAAAAGCTCCTCATAAGACACTGTTCAGCGCATGCTCGTCTTCGTAAGCCCAGTCGGAGCAGAGCAGTAGGACGTTAAGCCCCCTTTCATTTCATTTCTTAAATTCAATGGTTAACATTAACCTGAATAACCCACAGCTTCCGCACAAGAAGGTGGCCAATTTGGAGTAGTTTCCCTTTATACGTTTTACTTTCTGTGATAACACCCAGTTGATCGTCCATTATGAACATGGGTCACGGTGGCTAAGTGGATAAGGCGCTGGTTCGCTATCCTGGAGTTCGGGTGTTCGATCCCTGCATTAGCCGAGAAAGTTCCTCTCGATTTTCCGGCGTGATTTCCCCTTGTCAGTGAAGCAGGAGGGAATGACAAGGATAGCTGCCTAGTCGCTCGGATAGGACGACAAACCGAGGTCCCGTGTACACATTGGAGTGCACGTAAAATATCCCTTGGCATTTGGAATTCGATATATGAGTAGGCCGTAGCGCCGTCGCCCGGGCAAAATTTCCTTTATTGCACATTGCCCGTCTTCCATTAGCCCGGGTTAGGTGCAAAAGTGTAGGACGTAAAGTAAAACCCCATTTCATTTCCATTATGAACAGGGAATCGTCGATAGTCCGATCTTTAATATAAATCCGTTGGCTTTTCGGGTAGAAATCGTGGAATAAGCTTTATTTTGTAGGTTTTGATGTTAGAAGACAAAAAAAAAAACAATGCTGACATCTTTTTTGAGTAGCTCTTCATAGTATGACAGGCCATTATTTTAGGGTAGCCATTTTGCGATAATTTTCTAAATTATTATTTTTTTAATGTTATCGACACATCAACTGTGATTTGGCAAGAACAGAACTATCACGTGAATATTTCTGAAGATTGCGCCGGCCATTTCGATAAGCAGATGCTACATAAGTAGGCATTGTAATGGGATATGCTCAAGTTTTGTTCGGTCAGCTTCATCCCCGATCCTACTAATTCATTTATTTACTACATAATTACAGGTAATATTTCTACCTTATTAATTTAACAGATATCATGTGGACCTTTGATTGCTTGCTTATCTGCTGTTTACTGTACACACCGGAAGTAAGAATTAGTGCACATTTCAAAACTTCGCCATCTTGTAATCATATTGTTGCTTTAGGAAAGGTAATACAAGGTCCAGTACCGATACATTTCTAAGGCTATTAGGTACAGTGATAGAGAAACATATGGCATGTGTTAACAGTCTATAAAATATACACTACAACAGCTACAGGTTGTCTACGTTTTTATTAATTATAAATAAACTATAACCAAGTCCACTAACTCCTACTTTCATTTATCAACGATCTAATTATGTAAATAATAAATGCCAAGGATGTCAAAACATTTTTCTCACTCTCACAATTTTTTCACCTTTTTAAAACTCGTATGCACTTCCTATTCATGTGCTATCTCAAATGTGACGATTTTAAAATTACCGACACGAAGAGGATGATAACCAGAAGCCACTACAGTGTTTCTGATTGGTTGAATACAAAGTGAGGACGTGACCTCGGAAACATGACACATATAATTATAAATCGGACTCTGAGAAAACGACTTCCAAACAATGTTTACAAGGTTAAAAAAAACCCAATGATATTAAAAAATTAAAATGTTTCAAACCCGATAATTGGCAAGGACGACCGAACAATCAATAAAAAGTATCTTGTGGCGAACCATGTTTGTAAAATAGATCCTAGGGCTCTAGATCCAGGGAAAGGATTTTAAGAGCAATTAATTAGAAGTGGGACACTGATGAACAACAATCATTTTAGTAATTATACCCCCCCACACACACACACACACGCACACGCCACAGACACATGATCACCTAGCTTTAAGCGACTAGTGGCGAACACAAACTGATTTAGGACATGCCACGATGTTGGACTTGTGAAAATTATATAGATATTGTATAAAACAAACACTACAAATTCGATATTACAGCCTAGCCACATTCGCCAGAAATACAACTGATTTCTAAGTTTGTTTGTGAACGAAAGGTGTTCGAGATGCATTAAATATGCAACATGACTATTTATTGGTAAAAAAAAAAAAATACCCAATACATTCTTAGTTTTAATGCGACCATAAATTCCTACTACTAATACAGGTGCAATTGAATCTCTAAAAACAAATTTATTTACAGTCTCTCTTAATATTCTAGAAACACATTTCACGATTTGAAGCCCCAATAACACTCTTGTTGTAACTGAATAATATGTCCCAATCTTCATTCTGGTCAACAAATCGTATTATTTTAGAATATTCCAATTAAATGATGGTATAAATTTCATCTTAACACACCTATTTTGAAAAATGTGAAAAATTCAACCAATTGATTTGAAAAGTCTAACGTAAACCTTTTCAAATGTGACTTGGATTTTAAAATATTTTCGAACTCTCTGGACAAGTAAAATAGGTCGTAATGGATAATTTACACAACAGGTAGGACACTTAAACATCTAGTACTTAGAATAAGGGTATTATTTATTTTCTGGAGCTACCAAGCCAGCAAGAATGTTATTGTCCCTTTAAAGGAATTAAGATGTATTCATATTGTATATTATGTTCTCAATTTTCAGTTTCCTGTAACAACACTAGACTAGAAACTTCCCGATTCACACTAACTTTTTTAGTGTTTTTTTTATTTATTTGTCTAATTTTATTATTCATGATATTGTTCATTTTATATATCATTTCAGACACAAATTGGCCATTGGAATATTTATTTTAAATGTTGGATATGAAATAAAAAGTAAACATTTTAAAATTTGTAGTAAATTAGCATGTTCTATGTCAACGTAAAGTGTTGGTTTTTTTTTTTCAACTTTTGCGTTTTCAATTTGTTTGAATATTTCTGACAATTTAAATATCATTTTTTCAAAACTGGAGCATATCGGTCCCAGTTCGGTCATCAATGTACAAGCCCGGGTCACTACTGATTCCCCATTGACTTTAATTAATGTTAATTCTTATCTCTTTGTCACGTTCGATAGGTCTGATGCGTACCCCAGTCGAACACATCCAAGAATTTTTGAACCTTAACACCGTATTTAAGTTTCATCTCATGAATCGGACAAAAGTTGTAGCCTCCGGAAGTTCCACAAACTTCATTCATATCTCACATTTTGCTTAAAAAGTGGGGGGTCATTGCACACCAAAATAGAACTCATCCAAGTGCTAGTGATACTCGTTTTAAGTTCATCTAAATCGGAAAAAAATCTGACCTCTAGATGGTTCACATCCCTGTCATTTGCGTAAAGGAAAGTGGCCGTTTGACTGAAACTTTCAGGAAATTTGGACTCAAACTTATTTATGATGTGTGGGAAATAATGCCTATGATCGTATCATAGTGAGTTGACAACTTATTGAGCAAAAGACATAGAAATAATTATGTTTTGACATTCTTAGAAAATATTTATGGAACTTTTCTAAATGACGCACTGACATCTGCTATGCATTCCGTTACCCATTCCGTTCCGCATTTAAGCAGCACCACAAGAAAAGGAAATGTAAGAAATTGTAAATATAACCTTGTAGATGTATATTGAGTCATCATGGATGATTCTTGTATTTTTTTGTAAATATAGATTATCTCTTGACAATCTAGATAAGATTAAAGATCACATAATTATATAGGCCCCACACTATGCTGGTGTTTATATATAATCCAGACATATAGGTCAAGTGGCGGGGGATACAAAGGAACATAACATAACACTATTCTTTATTTGATAATTATGATGCCTCTAAGATTGGTCAATTCCATATAAAAACATGCCGAGTTTTAGTTTTCAACCTATGGAAAACATGAAAACTCGGATTTCTCTCAATGTTTTCTCAGAGTTTTCCTTGCTGGACGAAAACTCGGGATTATACTGGTTTTATTTACACCACATTCAGATTATAAAATTATTTTATCATCAATGTGTTATAACCTAAAATAATGCAATCCAAAATACTGAAATGTATACACGAACATAAAGTCTCAAATATTTACCCCCCCCCCCAAAAAAAAAAAACAAACAAAAAAAACCAAAACAAACAAGCAAACAAACTCCAAAACAATACTAGACAACAACAACGATTCAAGCTATTCACATTTTTTGGAAGTCATTATTTAATGATTCTCTCTTCCCCTAAATCGCAGCATGAATAACTGAAACGAGTATGTTGTATTTTGAAATGATAACGTAGTTTGTGTCGTCGGGTGTCTTTCAATTGCTTTAAAACATATTTTTTTAAGCAAACCTTTACTGCACAATATTTTGGACTTTAACCCCATACACGTAAGAGGTAGTCTTACTAAAACAAAACATACTGAATTAAAAATTAATCGATTCTTATAATTTAATTTCTACAGTTTTCACGACCATCTTTATAGACCCGAAAATGAAGTTTGAAGATAAATGAACTATGTATCCCTACGCTTGGACCCCAAGAGTCAGCCCTAATTTTGGGGTGCATTGTGGCTTTAATTACTACCTATACTTGAACTAAAACATGGACATTAGACATTAAATGTTTAGTCGTCTCGGTTTTAAATCCGAAAATTATATCATTTGAAAATTTAGAATTTGTAAATTGTGCGTGTTAATCTCATTATATAGTTGATCCTATATGTCTGTCAGTAAGTTCTGACAAGTATAAATATATTGTCGTCCTGATGTTCACTTGTAATATTTTAAACATCTGTTAAACGCGTTTATCCCCACATTCTAACAACCATCAAACTGTAAAGAAAACATTCCGCCATGTTGTGAGGTTTTCAAGTCTCGCGAGAGCTTGTATTTCACTTGTTTCGGTGCATTCTTCGCGGAGCATGTCTCGTGCTGCTAACACGTTCTGGGTGACTAAAACCTAATTTTCCAGCGTCATAGTTTTGATTTTAACAGCAACGGTTCACGGTAGAAGTGATCCACCTTGAAGTTTAATTGGTTTTAAATCGTCGTTATGTATCGTACAGCAAGTGTTTGGCAACACGATCCAGCTTGATTTCGCGCAAAATGTTCATATTTATAATTATTAAGATCAAGTTAGTTTGTTTTGAATGTCAATAGATCGTTTTATACTACACGTACATTTGATTTAAAAACAGGAGTTATATTACATAAAACCATTGCAAATAAAGCGTACAAAATGAATATGAGATAACTTTAACAATAGCGATCGGGCTATTAAGTGCCAAACACGAAACGGCGTCTATGGTTTCGCATGTTTAACTCATAGTTCGACATTTTTTTTTTTTACAAAATCTAAGTTTATGCAACTTGACGAACTGTTAAAAATAAATAAAATGCTGTCGAAAGTTTTATAAACAGCAACTTTTTAAGAGTGAATTGAAAGTGGTCAGTTGTTTAAATAAGCAGGGTATTGATTGTGCACTATAAACAGGTCCAAGGTGAGGGGGCAAGTTAACCCGAACAACATGGCCCGGTCCCCAATCGGTTTTCCATTCTTTGTCGCTTGCTAGGAAACTATATTCATACCAGTTACTATTTTCCTTTTACCGATCTAGTGGATCACTCGGGAGGTTGTCGCTCTCTCGTCAACTATAGAAATCTTATTTAACAAGCGGTTGTCTATGTATGATATGGGTAAATTGGACGAGGAACCATCCTCCCATCATACTCATGCAAGAGACACAAACATATTTCACGTTTTTCTGAAAAGGCATGGGGGGGGGGGGGGCTGGTGAACACCAAAATGGAACGCATCCCATTACTATTGATCTAAATTGGACAAATATTGTTTCCTATGGACTGGAGGTTCCACAGGCCATCGTGTCAAAGCAGGGGCACCACTCCGACACGGAAGGTCCGATGCAAACCAAAGTCTCACCCATCCAAGATCTGTTGATCTGTAACATGAAAATGTGGGCAAATTAAAAAAGAACATAGTTATCGGGCACTGAAGTTTAACCAGATTTTCTAATCATTGCCATTGGGGGCTTAGAACCGCTGGTCGCAATTTCCATATATCGGACACGTTTACGTGAATTCAAACTGGATTGTTTTAGAAATTAATTTAACAAACACCATTATACTATGGATGACAGATATTTTTAGGACATAGATTCAATCGGACTATTTCGAAAATTAAAGGAAGCAAATGCAATGAAACGTCCTATTTAAAAGAGTGCTTTCGGAAGATTTTAGAGGACATTTTCCCGTTAATATCGTCTGTGCAGGATGTCGAATGTTGATAAATTGTTCATATATTTTTAATTAAGTACAGAACGAAATTAAAACATTTTCTGGTTGATATTCTTTTAGAGACTTTAAAATCCGTTGCTCATTGTCTTCATAACTTTTCTAAAATGAATATGAAGGCATTCATGAGAGATCAATGCGAGATTAAGTTTTCCCATATGGTGAACTGCACGTTTATCTTTATATGTGTCGCACCGTAACGTACCGAATGCTAATTACGGCTATATTTCAAAGTTATGTTACATAATATAATATTTGTATTATATAGTCACGCTATATAGATTTGCTCTAACAGATGTCTTTAGTCGCCATTATTCAGAAGGTTTTGTTTGTCGAAACAAAATAAAAGAGTAGGGTGATTATTATTTCATAACATAATAACGTCTTGCAATTTAAATCTTCGTTGGAACATAAAAAAACGGTTTGGCCTGCCATTCTGTTGTTTTGAAACTATATATTTCAAGAATAAAACTTCTGTGTTGAAGGCACCTGAAACGGTTTTCATTAAAATATCAACGTCGAGTGCGTGCAGTTACTTTCGTTTTTTCTTTTTCCAGCGAGTATGTTGAATCTTATGAACAGTCTGGCGACAACAGTTATTATCGATCTGTATTAAATTTATATGCTTTATTTAAATTAATAATACGAGAAAACCCATTGATTTTAAATAAATTGCTTTTGGAGTTATGATCCTTGTTTCACTTTGTTGAACTATGTAAATGCTAAAAGGACAAAGGTTATTATCCGTTTTGTATGAAATTTATATGCATCTTTTAAATTAGTTAAACGTTGAATCATATTGAAATTCAACACTTTTCGTTAACTGTTCCTTGAGTTATGGCCCTTACATCTCTTTGTAGAACCTTGTGATCATAAATTATTATCCGATCTGTAAGAAATTTAAATGTCTTATTTAGTCAGGTGGGGAATCCTTTTGAATAATTAATTACTTGTAGAGTTGCGGCCCTTGTTTCACTTTGTGGAGCCTTGTGAGTGTTATTTCGACATATTATAAGTTATCACCCGATCTGTATGACACGATATCTGTCTCCTCAATGCCCATATTATCCACAAAAGAATAAATATGACGTGACAACCTTGGTCTACTGCGCGGGCTTAAGTGCTGTGTGCATATAATGTTTTGTTGCCTGTTTCGTATGGATATCTTTTGAGAGCGTTTATATCTTTTGGTATTGGGGTCACGGTGGTTCACTGAGGCACTGGCTCGCTAATTAGAAGGTTTCGGATACGATCCCGGAGTTGGCCGAAAATTTTATCGGGACTTTCCTTCGTGGTTTCATCTTGACAGTTGGAATGTTAAGCTTTTGAATCATGACAATCGTGATAATTTAATAGAAAGGGCAGTGTCGTGTTAACCATTGACATTACCCCTAGACTTCGAGCTTGTTTGTGACTCTTGACTCACCCCCGCCCTAGGATATTTATGCGTTCATGTAGCGACCTCCTGAGACTGCGATAGACTGGTCACAATTTCGCAAAAGCAGTTGACATTCGGGTTCCGTGCAGTCCAGTGTTTCCATCATTTTTTTTACCAACTGAATATTAAGATGGTGCTAAGGTGGTGGTGTGTGTATAGGTGTGTGTGTGGGGGGGGGGGGGCTACCTTCACATTTTAAAGTATAATTTCTTTTTGTTGATATAGATTTACAATAGTTTCTATAACTTAATTTCAGTGTGAAAAGGTGGGACACTGCTCTTTGTGGACAGTGTCACAATACATAATGATCACCTACAAAATGGCACATTTAAGTAATGTCACAGAACATGCCCAGATATGTTATCATAATGTCTTAATGATTCTTATTATACTAAATTTTTCAAAATTATTCCAAATGTTTTACTTGACCTCATCCAATCATAAATTGTAATAATTAAATTCTCTGATCGTCAGTTTGGGGATTTTTAAGCTATGACTTTGTGAAAATTGATCTGTAAAAGTAAATAGGCTATTTGTATAAAATAATTGAATACCGTTTGGTGTTCAGAAAGGTATGATGAATTCGTTATTCTCTTCATACGATATAAACGGAAGGTAATTTTAAAAAGCCAACTCCTCCTATAATCTTAGCTAAACTCTCTTGATGGGTCTTTTTTATTCCAATTAATGTGGGGGATTATTTATAATGTTATGAAATTTGTATTTTAATGTCTTAGTTAAATTTTAAATACGGCTATTTTCACAGTAAAAGGACATATTACTCCCACCAGGAAGATTAAGGGAAATGTAATAATATGCCATATATATATTTTGATTCATACCAAGGGACCATTATGAATTTAAAATTCCTCTTTCATATGAGTGTGTACGTTACCGTACCCAGAGATAGCAAAAAGAGAACCACAGAATATTAGATGATAAATTATGAGATTTGAGGTTTAGATAACAGTAGCCTATCGTTATCAATAAAGTGATCAAAAGTGTGATGGATGGCAAATAACGTTATTTGAAGGAATTTATTTCATGGAATTAATTGAAAACATAAGGACACGGTACATTTATCAATGACAGGTATTATTCGCTTCCGTTTTCGCGAAAAACCCGTTCCCTATGAGTAGTTACGAAAAGTTTTCGAATACATTTTATCCGTTATGTGTTTGTGGATTGAATGAATAATAACATATGAGTAATAAATACAGAATAGGTCGGTTCTATACTCAGTTCTTCCAAATTCTACCAATGTGAGAGGACTTATAGTAAACAATCAACACTTTGGCACTATACAAAATTTCGAGTGTTACATTGTCGTCTCGGATGGAAATGGGAAACAAAAATTAGAAAACTGAATGAAATTTTTTTTTATTTTTACAGAACCTGGAGACTGTGGCCTTGTTCCAATTCAGCATTAATTTAATCATTATAGAACAATTTTATCCAAATAATTCAAACATTTAGATGGAAATCCGAAGCCTTAACCAAAATTTTTCATAGGCTTGGCGCCATCCAAATTATGAGGGTTTCAAAGTCTTTCTTAAGAAAAGAATAATATATAATTTCCATGCAGTTATTTAATATTGTCTCTTCTGACTCGCCAACCATATATCAATTAGGAACAACAACAAAAACATAACAAATATACATACATCTTTATTTACAACATGTCCAAGTTGATTGCTATATGTTTTGTCCCTTTTCTCTGCAAAGAGATATAATCAATCTGGAGACATATTATTAGCATGGATTCAGTGAAGGCAAATTACGTATTCAAATTGTCTAACGAAATTGAAATTGAACATCATCGGCATTAAAGTGAAAAATAAAGATAACCTGTACAAGGCGTCATGCAACAAACCACGCGCCCACAACAGCTATTCATTTGTTGGTATAGGGGGCATTTATAAAAACACTGGTCAAAAGTAACGACAATTAAGGTAACTAAAAATATCAGAACTTGAAACTTAGTGGTTGGAGAACTACCAAAAGTATCCACCATAAGGATAATTTCTTCACAACAACTGACTAGAAACATCTCAAAATTGGAAAGAATTTGACATCAAAACCGATTTCACTATGTGGTAAGTAAGGATATGCGGCTTATCTATCGAGAGATGAGATGATTTGCGCGGTTAAAGGTGAAAGAATCGAGATTGGTTGAATATGTTGAAGAGGTGGGGGTAGCTTCAGAATGTTGTTAAACGTTGGTGGCAAACTTAAGTAAGATTTTGTAAACAAATGACTTGACGATAGCTCGACACTTTACAAATAACATTTGCTGCTGCAGGATGTTTCATCACCTTTGCCACGTGATAATTTGGCACACGATTTCTCAAGAAAAACAGTGCGGCATCTTGATTTGCCTTCGTGGAAAGCCATTTCTCACCTAAATTGTCATGTGGGTATGTCTTAAGCAGATGACCGAGTACTTGATAAGTCTGTTCTAATGTTAGGCGATGACGTACAACCGAACTAAACCAATGTTCAACTTGATAGAATTCACACCTGGGTTACTCGGGCAGACGTTTCGACCGGATGCAACATGGCGTAGCCTACAGATAAAGCGAAAGGATATTTTCATATTTTCTCGTGTTCAACTTCAAAAGGCATGGTCATTCTCGGTTTGAAAATAAATCTAATAACATTTACAGAATATCGATATCGAAAATCCCTTATGTTACTTTTTCACGAACGTTCGTTAAAAATGAAAACCATTTAAACGCTAGATAAATCGGTACTTTTCTCTCCAATATCACTCATATACCATACAATCTAATGTAAACAGGTCCCCAGTACGACTATATAGTCAAATTGAAAATTTTTTCATTTAGCAGCCGACGAAGACATCTATGTTTCTTTATATTAAATACTTGCTCTGAATGGCGGTACTAAATAATTTTTGAAACAAATTGTCTCCACCATTTAATCAAATTTAAAATAATAAGAAAAAGATTTAAATTGAATTTTCTGTTTCGCACTTAGTTAATAAAATGCGTAATCGGATCAAATATATCTTAATTTCAAGATGAGATGTAGGTTTATCTTGATATCTGTAGTATGTAAGTATTATTATATGGTAGTAATGTTGTTAATTTCATGCTGTTAATTATCTTAGATTACACAAACATGTTAATTATACATGATCTGTCAGGATGTAATTAACACAAGATGGCCACCAATAAATATCTGGAGATATATCATCTAACTTTATTTTCTTTTAATTATCTTGTTGTTAATTATAGCGCCATGATAGTCACAATATTATGTTATATGGGACTACATATAAATTTAAGCCCACCGTCCACATTTAATATTATCAAATAATTATTCAACTTTATAAATAAAGAAGAAAAAAGTGTAGTCTTTTATTTTGTTTTGTAAGGTTTGAATTCCTACCAATAAGGTGTGTGTGAGTGGGGGGAATAGGTATTTTCGACGAAATTACTAATTCAGTTTAGAGAGATAGAGATAGAGAAAAGGGGTTCAACGTCCATTCGACACAAACTAGGTCATTTCGGGGCTAGCATATGGTTTAATTTTATTTCAATAATTTGCTTGCGGGAAGGGATCTTTAGCAGTGGGAAGAAACCGGGGGAACTGGAGAAAACTCACGAGTTAGACGGGCGACTCTATATGTTGTCACGTACAACCGGGGAATGGACACTACCCCAGACCTTATGTGTATAGCATTTAGATTTTTTTCTATAAATGTTATTAAATATTAGTGACGAGTGATTCATAGATGAAATTTAATTGCTTGCCCATTGGAAATCAAGTTAATATACTATTTTCAAGGTTTGACCAAATTCTAACCTTAAATTTAGATGAGTATTGTAATTTGATCCAATATATACCATCTATATAAGAACTTTTTTTTATCTTTTTCCCCCAAACAATTATAAATATCTAATTAAATTTAAATAGCTCTAGCTGTAATATGGAACCCATAAATAGTAATATTGCAGAAACTGACATTTCTAAACTATTATCACATTTATTGTGAATATGGTATTAACTTAAAAGTTATACAAACCAAAATCATTAGCATGCTAATATTAGCAACTCAGTATCAGATCAATTCTGGGAAATCCGAACCTTTAAATTTATTTTTGTTTTTGGTGCCAAAATATTGTTGGATTCGATTGAATTGTAATGTAGACGAGAAATTGACATGCTCTGTGTGGCATGTAATGATTAATGTGTAATGTACACCATATGGTGGAGTCATGTGGAACTATCTCTCGTCTCCAGGGATTGTCCTGCAGCTATTCCTGATATTGGTACAAATCACCTTTCAAAACCTTACTGAGCGACATTACAATAAAACAATGCAAAAATGATGACGGGACATCGCATGTAAAATACATATCCTATGTATGTATCACCAATTCAATATCAGTAAATATCACTGAAACAATTTGATCAATTCGTAATTAATCGACGTCCCAGTTAACTGATTTCGCAATTATTTGCTCTTAAAGTTTTTTAAAAAAAAAATTAGAAGAAAAAAGTCCTGAATCTATCCTTTCCCATAGTATTTGGGCAATAACACCCTTTTTAGTCTTAGAATGTAAATTTAAGTGAATTATATATTAGAAATACAAGTTGAATTTACTCTTAAACAGAACATTATGCATGTAAATTTATTCTCATTTAAAATATTAAAACGGCTATTTGAACTGATACTACCTTTATCGCCAGTGTAAAGTAGGGGTTAGAGATTGTTAGAACCAAGAAAGTGAAAATTAGAAGCAACCATGGTTATTGGAACAACTTGTAATTTACATAACAAACACAGTGTAACTAAAAACAAACTAAATCAAAGGTTAATATTTACAATAAACATAGTTTGGTTTATGTTTACAAATTATAACTTGTTATATAATTAATGTTGAAATTCATAATTTTGTGATGACATGAACATTACAACAAAAGTGAGGAAAATGTTGTGGATGAAGTAAACCTACTTATTTTCGTTCTTTAGCAGCCATTACTTTGTCTCAACCAATCAGAGAAGCCGTTACAATTCATACCACGTTGTGGGCGGGGTTAATTCCCCAACTTGACACCTACAAAATGGCGAAATAATATTTATAGCACCAACTAATTTCTAAACCAAATTACTTTTGTGTCTTTGCTTTCGAAATTCCAAACCATACGAATTGTCCGACTGTTCTTTTTCTTGATGCCCTTATTTTATGGGTAATATTATATAGTTTAAAATAATCCTAAATCTATATTCCTATACATCTTGTAAAATTTAGAGAATATGTGTCCATACTTTTTTTTTGTTTCATATGTTCAATGTTTAAAGTCAACTTGCGCAGAAAGCTTTTAAATTTTTTATTATGCACCATATATTATTGAATACGTATGTAAAATTTTTTGTTTGAGCTAATAGAAGATTTTGGGGCATATATTGATTACGTTTAAGCAGAAAGTTTACAAGTAATTTTATCATACTACACCTAGTTGGTTCTCTTTCAACATGTATATATTATTATACTTCTAAGCTGATTTGGCAAATTGGTTAAAATCTAAACCGAATTTCTTAAATATTTAATACTTCTAACATAACCTATGTCAAAAAATATAGTGGATAGTTTAAATTAATCGAATTTATTTTAACAAAAAGCAGAAGAGAAAATATTATGCTTTACAATAAAAGAAATTGCGTTATTGTTATTATTTAATACGAAATTTCTGCAGGGATTAATTATTATTTTCAGTATTTGTTCTCGTTTGAATATGTAATTCTCGAGATTAATTCATTGTAATGAAATGTTATGAACTATTTTTTTTAGTCTTAGCCACTTGTTAAAAGAGCTTTTACTCAATGAATAGATATCTTTAAGAATATAATTGTCTTACAACGTAAAGAGATCATATATATATATATTTTTAAATATAAAAATATGTTTTATCGTTTAAATATAATTATTATTAATTGTATAGCTAAAATATATTGTCTCTGAGGCCTTTTCGAATTGTCTTTTACCCCGTTCCATAGAGTAGAAAATCAGAAACTTTAAACATGTATTTAAATAATAGATTCCTTCAATAACAATTTCCTGTTTCCAATGAAATATACCAGCGGCTGCCAGGCAGGATACGCCCACATTTTCGAGAGATGGATAGAGAACAAGCTAAAAAGAAAGTGATTTTTCCTACAATAAAGGGCCATAATTCATGAAGTTACAATTCGATATGCGCAAATATTGACAGGAACCAAGATCTTTGGGTTTCAAACCTGAATTTCAAGTTTCATCAAAATCGGATTAAAATTGTGTTCTCTACTTGCCAACAACCTTGATATACCATATTTTTAAACTATTCGCTTACAAACGGCAGCCATTTTGTCCCGCAATTTTTGGCCCAATTATCATGAAATTCAAACTCGACCTTCATTAAGGTGTAACGGTGATATAATCATAGTTTGTTTGTTTTTTTTTTTAAATTGGAGAATAATTGTGACCTCCAATTAGTTAAAAAGGCGATTTTTCGGACAATCAGGGGCCATAACTCAGAAAGTTACGAATCGATATGCGCAAATATCGAAAGGAACCAAGATCTTTGGGATATAAACATACATGTCAAGTTTCATCAAAATCGGTTCAAAATTGTGACCTCTATAGGGTCCACAACCTTGATATAACATATTTTCACACTATTCATGTGCAAACGACGGCCATTTTGTCCATCAATTCTAGTCCGATTTTCACGTAATTCAAACTCTCTCTTCATTACCATATAACGGTGATATAGTCAAACGTTTTTTTAAATCGGATAATAATTTTGACCTCCAGAGGGACCAAAAGCTAACAAAAGCGATTTTTCAGACAATCCTGGGACATAATTCAAGAAGTTATGATCCAATGGGTGCAAATATCGAAAGGAACCAAGATCTTTGGGTTATAAACATACATGTCAAGTTTCATCAAAATCGGTTCAAAATTGTGACCTCTATAAGGTCCACAACCTTTATATAACATATTTTCACACTATTTGCGTACAAACGGCGGCCATTTTGTCCGTCAATTTTCGTCCGATTTTCATGAAATTTGAATTCAACCTTCATAACCATGGAACGGTGATATAATCAAACGGTTTTTTAAATCCAATAACAATTTTGACCTCCAGAGGGACCACAAGCTAAAAAGGGCAATTTTTCGGACAATCAGGGGCCATAATTCGGGAAGTTACCATCCGATGGGCGCAAATATCGACAGGAACCAAGATCTTTGGGTTATAAACATACATGTCAAGTTTCATCCAAATTGGTTCAAAATTGTGACCTCTATAAGGTCCACAACCTTGATATAACATATTTTCACACTATTCGCGTACAAACGGCGGCCATTTTGTCCGTCAATTTTTGTCTGATTTTCACGAAATTCGAAGTCAACCTTCATAACCATGGAACGGTGATATAATCAAACGGTTTTTTAAATCCGATAACAATTTTGACCTCCAGAGGGACCACAAGCTAAAAAGGGCAATTTTTCGGACAATCAGGGGCCATAATTCAGGAAGTTACAATCCGATGGGCGCAAATATCGAAAGGAACCAATATCTTTGGGTTATAAACATAAATGTCAAGTTTCATCAAAATCGGTTCAAAATTGTGACCTCTATAAGGTCCACAACCTTGATATAACATATTTTCACACTATTCGCGTACAAAAGGCGGCCATTTTGTCCGTCAATTTTGCTCCGATTTTCACGAAATTCGAACTCAACCTTCATAACCATGCAACGGTGATATAATCAAACGATTTTTTAAATCAGATAACAATTGTGACCTCCAGAGGGACCACAAGCTAAAAAGGGCGATTTTTCGGACAATCAGGGGCCATAATTCAGGAAGTTACGATCCGATGGGCGCAAATATCGAAAGGAACCAAGATCTTTGGGTTATAAACATACATGTCAAGTTTCATCCAAATCGGTTCAAAATTGTGACCTCTACACTGTTCACAAGCTAAAAAACGTGATTTTTCGTACAATCAGGGGCCATAACCCATGAAGTTACAGTCCGATACATGCCAATATCGAAAGGAACCGAGATCTTATGGTGATAAACCTATATTTTAAGTTTCATTGAAATCGGATAAAAATTGTGACCTGTAGACTGTTCACAAAAAAATGTGGACGGACGGACGGACGGACGGACGGACAGGGGCGACGACAATATACGTCCACATAAAAATGTGGGCGTATAAAAATAAACGATCTGTATTATGTTTGTGATATTAAATCGCCAGTCTCTATTGTTTCAACCTTATTAGATTTAAGATAGGTTCCTGAGGGACGAAATTTACGCCGACGGTCGCTAAGTCGTCCCTAAAGTTCACAATACAGGCGTAGGGGTTCATTCCCATTTCGACTACATCCCATTTCGACTAGGCCTACACCCCACTTCGACTACAAAAGTCGTGGGTACAGTCCACAATACAGGCCTATGGGTTCACCCCCATTTTGACTACATCCCATTTCGACTGCACCCAATTAATAGATTTATTTCTATTTAGTGAGTAACAAAGTAACAGTTTAAAATCACCTCAGTTTAAATGAAATTAAATCGGGTTAAACATCGGTTTTTAGTTAATAAATCAATCAATATCCAATGCGTACTAGTGTGACAGTTAAATATCATCTAACTAGCTAGTATATAATTCTTTATTTAGTGAGTACTAGGTTTAGTGAGTACTATGATAAACTGTTTAAAATCAACAGGCCCTTTCTTCTTGTGAATACAAGCATTCTTAATCGGATGGCAGCTTTGACCCCTGGAACGTCCACGTATTTGTAGACAACGGACGGGCGACGGGTGATAATGGTGACAACATACCACCATATTTCTGTGTAGTTGGGATTTTTAATGTCTGGGAAAATTTCCCTCATACTGTATTTCGTATGCCTGTCTTCATAAGACCAGCCATTTAAATACATCTTTCTAGAAGAAGTCATCCCCAGTAATGTACATGAATATATACCACACGATCACAATCACGTGTCAAGTGGATGATAACAACCAAATTACCTCCCATTGGGACCATCGACGCACCATTTACTTACATAGAAATGACGAGTTTAATACACCACTCCACACTATCTACAGTTTATGGCCCTCTGGAGAGTTAATTATCACTTCCAATTCTTGCAGATAAATGATATGTGGGGCCGGTCACTGGAATACATACCCGGATCCAGGATCTTGTGTGTGTGTGGGGCGGGGGAGGGGCACATTGGAGCAAGGGGTAATATGTTGTAACCTTGGATTGCTTGGGCGGAGACAATGCGTAAATCATGTTTATATCATCTATTAAAGAGCAGATATGTGAACTACAACAATAAGAAAGCAAACGAAAATGAAAACTCGCGCCTGCCACACATGAAATGAAATAAGGGTTAAAGTTGTAATTTTCTGTGGACAGGGGTGTTTCCGTCTTTACTCTTCATCGAATTTCAACCACCAGGGAATTTATCATGTCTACGCTAACGAGATCACAGGTATACCTCAGCAAATCATACTTTCCGGACATAGGCGTATGGACTCGATGAAAGTTAGTGGGGCAGAGCCCGAAATGCCCGAAAAAATTTCGGATTTACAGAGAGCGGCTGCGGTCTTCCTCGAGAGGCGAAGAAGTGGAGCTTACCTTGAATGGACCCCCCATCCCCTCAAAAGAAAACTTAGGAATATTTGACGGCTCCAAACTCGTTTTTCCTGCTATTTCAACCCGTGAACTAAGCACCTTCAAGGTGGTCTAATATAGCCTAATTAAGGTGACTGACTCGAATTCCAATCAATCGTTTACAGTACACGAAGACGGGAGCGTTGGAAGAAAATTTTGAAAATTTAACTGTCGCAAACGTGTTTTCCTGCTATTCCAGTCTGTGAATATAGCAACTTCAATTTGGTCCAATATAGCTACCTCGCTGAACCGAATTCCAAACAACCAATCAATCGTCACTGGGTTTGAGGGTCTTACCCTCCCGGGGTTAATTTGAAAAGTTTAACCACCGCGTTTTCTGCAGTGGTATAATCAACTCCAAAAGTATCCAATGGTTTTGTAACCGAAATTCCACTCTGCATTCCAACCATCCAATCAGATTGTTGCTGCTGCATTAAAAAAAAAAAAAAAAAAATACTAATCGATTCCCGAATAATGTCGATAAAAAATAAAGTGGCTACAGACAATTTCTTTTTTAATCCATACTCAACCCAGTACAAATTCATGGTATTCTGGATGACAGTTAGGGGAGCAAAACTAGAAATGCCCGAAATAATTTCGTGTTTACAGCGGCGCAGATTTTCTTCGAGGCGAAGAAGCGGAACTGACCTTGTATGGCCCCCCACAAGAACATTTTGGAATATTTGACGGCCGCAATCGGGTTTTCCTGCTCTGACAACCCGTAAAATTAGGTGGGGTTTTTTTAAAATTAGATTTCGGGCACTTTATTTTGCCAAGTAGACGAAATAATTTTGTTTTCACTTTACCCGTCTGCCCGAAAAGTCAGCATGCCCGAAAGTTAGGGGACAGCTCCCCCCCCGGTGGCCCGTACGCCTATGATTCCGAACTACTTGGAAACAGTGAGACACTGCGAGTGGATAACGTTAAAACTTGATGGTCTTTTCATGCGCCCTGATCCTGTATTACCACCGCACATGTCGGTCCGTATTTTACGAACAACTTACACGTATTACCAGATTGGTGATACATGGAGAGATTTCTTCTCGCTTAATTCATATCGCTTGATCGATTATCATCATCGCGAAAGCTTCCGAAAGAAGCCAATTAATTTTGCGTGTAAGCCCCCCCCCCCCACACACTCACAAATTAACCAAATTCCACATAGTTATTATATTGATGTGTATTTTTTTTCTTTTTTTTTTTTGTCAAAGCTCCACTTCAAGGGTTTAGTTCTGTTTTTTTGCTAAAGAATCAGAATACTACAAACGTCATGGTCCGGTCGGACCGTCATGCTTCGGTCATGTGCAGAGGACATTGTTGTTATACCATTCTCAGGAATGTATGACGCAAATATAGGTGATATTTGTTTATTAGAAGTAATGTTACCGTGCTTGAAAGAATCCACCAATTAATTATGTAATCCAAATAACTATGCGGGTGAATGTGATGTAAAGTTATATTTCGTTTCAGTTAATCAACTAATCCTATTGCATTGGACCAATTGAATGTACAGGAGTGTAACTTGTGGGGTTATATTCAAAATAGTTTCAAACTTCATGCTCGGGCTATTGCTTTAGGAATATGAGTGGACTGTGGGGTTATATTCCAAGTGTGTAAAATCCATTCTCAGAAGCAGAATTATTGTAGCGTTTCAAAGTAACAACCAATCAGATTGCAAATTGCTAAAATTGATTTTATTCTTAAAATAAAACCAATGTGAGCCTATTGCTACTTTTATCAAAGTCCATACGCCAAAAGTGCAATTATTGCGTTTCAAGGGATCAAAATTGGGCAGGCAGTATAAATATGCGAATGACAAACATCGCAAGGTATTTACAGTGGCATAACTGTTTAGTCCCAGTTTCGCATTCCAGCTTACCCTTCGTTGCCTTGCTAGGGTAAAAAATATTTTCTGACTATGACTACGTTTTCAGTTAAAATTTGTCTGGAAAGCGGAAATTCCGAAAACACTTTGAGTTCCATGGCAATATCAACCGACAATATTTCCTATACGTTTCCGTCAATGTTTACTTCGGTTTTGTGCCACATCCATGTATTTAATACACGAAATCATCTGTTTTCACTCCTGTTGATTTTATATTCCATTATTAATCTAGATTTCGTTATGTAGTTGTTGAATTATATAAAAATTAAGCTGTATTTGTTGACCTGCGCATTTAATTTGTTAGCTACTATCTGAACTATTTATAGTTTAATATTTCAGATAACTTAAATGATTCCCTTTCTTGTGAAATGAATTTCATCAATGGCCACGTGCTGATGTGTAGCATACCCCTGCCAAAAAGATATCTATGATCCATTTTTTAAGCTTAATTGGCCATTTTGGTTTCACCTTTATAAACAAACGTCGTCTGCAAGGTAATAAGTTCCCGCCAAAACGAGCGATATTTCAACAGGAGTTTGTATTCAGTGCAAGAAGCCAGGAAACATTCTGTAAACAATGATAATACAAGTGATTTTCGATAAGATTTTCTCAATAAAACCAGAAATACTTATTATTCTGAGTGTAGCCTATGTTTATAAGCACAACAGAGATTAGTATAAACATTGATATCTATATAAACCTTAAAACACTTACTGTTTCACTTTTCTATTTAGACAAAAATAAATTATCTCTTAAGAGAATTCAAAAAGGCAAAAAGACACATTTACCATTGTTTATGGTTTAAACACATCTCTTCGCTGAATGAATACATCGTTGAGAGCAATTAATCAACACCAAGTCGGAAAAGGATTATCTCTATACAGTTGATGAATGGATATACTGTTTTATAACCTCCATTGTTTTTATATTTGCACATTATTATCGAACTGGGTGAAAAAAATTTATGTTTAGTGCCGTGTTTTGTGAATGCCCGAAAATAACTTCGTAACTCAAGCAATATAGTGGCTTTGTCAGATTTCACAATGTAACCGATCATACAAATATACTGAGCGCCATGTAAAACGCATCACTTAGTTTTTCGTATAACAAAATGATCCTGTAAATATATCTTATTTATTTTGCTTCTTATTGTGAACAATATTCAAATGGGAACACATCAATAACAACACATTTGTATACTTATGGATGTTTAATCTGTAATCAACGGTACACAGTCAGAGGGGTCAAAACCAAAAGTACCACACAGATGTCAGTAGCGCGTGCGTCCTCCGCGGGCTCTTACGCACGCTGTGTGGCGACGTCGCATGGAATTAACAAATGTTAGAAAGAAGGCCTGGAGCAAATTGTTCCATTCTTGGACAAGAACAGCTTCTAAAGCAGCAATGTCGTGCATCTGTGTCGGCGTCCAATCTCATCCCAGACATGTTCTGTCGGTGCCATGTCCGGAGACATGGCTGGTCAGTCGAAGACATTGATGTTGTTAGCAGCCAGGTAGTCCACACTGACACGGACGTGCATTATCCTTTTGGAAGTGCTGAAGTTGTGGGTGCGCTCGAAACATCGGAGCAACAATTGCATGCAAGGCATCATCGCGGTAGGCTACATCATTAACGCGACCCCTGCAAATATGTAGGGGGATCCGATGTTCCTAAAGACGTCTCCACACACGTTGACGGCCATCAGCGTGATAAAGATGAAAGCGACTCTCATCACTGAAGAGCACACTTTACTCTTCCCCATGTCTGGTGTCCTTGAGCCCATATCAAACTTCGCTGACAATGACGATCCCTGATGATAGCTCCAACATAAGGTCGTCGTGCACGGAGTCCTCTTTGACGACGTCTTACGGTGTTGGCACTTACTCGTCCATGTCTTCCGACGACTGCTGCACCTGTTCGAGTCGCTGGGCGGAATCTGTCACGCAGATGAGTGACCCGGATGTAGCGGTCTTGAGCCTGAGTTGTAACTGTAACGCGTTGTGGACCAGGGCGTTGACGGTCACGTGTTGATCCAGTAATTCTAACACGTTCCACCAACCTTACAATAGTGGACTGATGTCAATTGAAGTGTCTGTGGCAATAGCACGTGTAGACATGCCAGCCCTGGACATTCCCATGGCTTCGTTTCGTTGATTTTCACGAAGTCTCGGCATCTCTAGCCCGATTCCTTCACACGTTCAACAACAAATTACGACAGATTGACGTTTCACAGTTCATGTACTGCACAGTAAGTTGAAAACATGCTTTTAAAAGGCTCACACACAATGCTGCGCGTGAATATTGGGTTTTTCATGTGTATCTCGTTCAATTTTTTTGTGCAGACGGGCCGATATTTTTGGCGTTTGGGAGCATTGTGTGAAACAATAGTTCATAATATTGCATAATATACTATTCAAAAAAAGTAGGGGATATTTGATTTTTAAGTGTTATTAAAGTCACCTAATGAAACTGACGAAGAAGCAAATGACAAAATGAAATGAAGTTCACATTCATCGATTTATTCCAAATGATCGTTAGACTAAGTAAGGCACAGACTGACCATTATAAGGGTAAACGATACCCGGGGTCAAACAGCAAAGTTATCACAGCATCACAACAAAGTCAGTAACGGGTAAATCCTCCTCTGTTTGCCAAACAAGCATTAATCCGACGTGGCATACTCCTAATGAGACGTCTAAGGTCATTTTGGTCCAGATTGTCCCATTCCTGTTGCAACGCAGCAGCAAGTTCTTGGACATTGACAGGAAGTTGTTGACGTTGAGGTAACCTCTGTTCAAGCATGTCCCAGACATGCTCGATGGGGGAGAGGTCGGGACTCAGTACTGACCAAGGCAATGTGGTGATGTTCTGTTGTTGGAGGTAACCTGTAACGATCCTGGCCCTGTGACATCTTGCGTTGTCGTCCTGGAAGATGAAACGGCGGCCATGACGTCGTGCGAACGGCACAATATGGACTGCCAAGATGTTGTCCCGGTAGTACTGGCCTGTAACACGCCCTGCAACAACATGTTAAGCCGTTCTTCCAGCAACAGTGATGCCTCCCCACACCATAACAGAACCACCCCCAAATCGATCATGTCTGATGACGTTAACGTCTTGGAAGCGCTCGTTTCGACGACGCCACACCCTCTTACGTCTGTCAAAAAAATCAACAGTGAACCTTGACTCATCTGAAAACATCACATTGCTCCAGCGTCGATTATCCCAGTGTTGACGATCCCTACACCAATGACGTCTTGCCTGAATTTGATGATCTCTCAAACAAGGGATCACGCGAGGACGTCGGGCGCGAAGGTGACCCCTATGCAGTCGATTCCGAATCGTCTGGCCACTCACTCTCATACCAGTGTCTGTTTGAAGACGAGCGCTGATCTGATTTGCTGTAATGACACGATTTCTCAAGGCCAAGGTACGGATAAATCGATCCTGGGCTTGAGTTGTCGCCCTTGGTCGACCTGAGCGTGGTCTGTCCTGTACAGATTGTGTATCACGGTATCTGGACCATAGCCTGCTTATGACAGACTGAGAAACATTCATCGTCCGCGCCACAACAGCCTGTGTTGTGCCGATCTGTAGCATGCCAAGGGCACGTAACCTTCATTTTGGGTAAGCCGACGCATATCAAAATTTGTTTTCTGGTCACTAAAACAAATAAACTGATGTTTCCACCCTGGAATTCAATGCCACAATGACTGTAACATTCAAAGTCAGAGTCGTGCAAATCTTGGGTTGGACCCCCATGATGATCCCAAGCATCACCTGCATTCCATGCGGTAGCTATTGGTGCGTTTGGGCGTCACATGTAACTGGAAATGTTTCTTCTGTTAGGTTCTAAAGTGACTTTTTTCGTAGTCATTTGCATATTTTAGTATTATGCCCCCAAAATCAAATATCCCCTACTTTTTTTGAATAGTATATTATACATACAAAACCACCTAGTAATAAAATATTTGGGGGGAAAAAGTGATGCGTATTCTATGGCACTCAGTATATTTATTGGGTCGACCTGAATTTGCTTAAAGGGGTTATAAGATATTTAATCTGTTTACATAGGTAATGGACTACCGATAAATGAGACAGTCGAATATGCATGGTTATCCAGACATTGTATATTTAATAACATGCGCGTCTGTATTTCTTCGAATAAGTGTCTCGGGGCTACGAATGGCAATAACGGGCTTGGCTTGGGATAAATGTTTCTGGACGTATTTCACGCAGAATTAGCAAGTTTATTCAATTTAGTTGGGTCGAAACATCTTCAGATACCGATCTTTTGTTTTGTTGATAGTTTATATTCAAAATGGCGGGTTCGAACAGTACTCGTTCGATTTGTTTGGGATTATTAGATTATGCCTTCTGTTTGATATTTTTGGAGCAAAATTTGTTGTTACAGATTGTAACTGGAGTTGTTGAAAGTCCGTTATTTCTGGCGTCTGATAATAATAGAAGAATCTCAGATTAATTTAGTATTCCACCACTAAATTGCCATAGGACTACAGATGATACTAACATTAGCCCTCGCTCATCTGGTGATATTACATCCTTGGGTGCTGAAGCGATTATTCCACTTTCACAAAAGATGTACCTCAAAAGTCCACGGCAAAATAAACTCTCGACAGGCATAAAATTTAAGTGCATTTGGAAAATATAATATAATCTTTTTGAAATGAATTGAAATTTTCAAATCACCTGTTAAGGTATGATGCAGCTACCAACACAATGTTTGTTCCATTTGTGAATCAGCTAACTTGACATATACATTCCCAACTGTACAAAAAAAGTTCAAAGCTCAGTCGTCAGCTCAGTCGTCCGCGTAGTCAACAAGAGTTGTCGCATATTATTTTTTTTTCTATTGTTGGTAATGGAACATTTATAATACACTAAAATCTCATTAAAGGGACAATAACACTCTTGCTGGCTTGGTAGCTCCAGAAAATAAATAATACCCTTATTCTAAGTACTCGATGTTTAAGTGTCCTACCTGTTGTGTAAATTACCCATTACAACCTATTTTACTTGTCCAGAGAGTTCGAAAATATTTTAAAATCCAGTCACACTTGAAAAGGTTTACGTTAGACTTTTCAAATCAATTGGTTGAATTTTTCCAATTTTTTAAAATAGGTGTGTTACGATGAAATTTATATCATCATTTAATTGAAATATTCTAAAATAATACGATTTGTTGACCAGAATGAAGATTGGGACATATTATTCAGTTACAACCTTTAGTATACAAAACATTTAATATCGTGGATTTAGCTGTTCATAGAAAATCAATATACTCGTTCGTCTCAATCAATCTAAAGTCAATCGAAACGTGAATCTGATATCAACTTTAGCCTCTAGAGTATTAACAAGATATTTCAAAGTGATCAAGGATCATAACTCTGATGTCAATTGTCAGAAATCGTTGAAAAAATCAATAGGATTCTTCGCCTCGTTACCTTAAACACTGTGTATAAATCTAAAGCAATTGTGGACGTCGGGCGGGCGGACGGACGAACGATATACGACTACTTTTCAATGTGGGCGTATAAAATGGGGGCATCAATTTGTAAATTGTAACATCATTCGTTTATTGTAATAACATTTTTGGAGGGGACTGCCGCAATACAGATCTATATTTCGTTTCATTTTTTTTCATGGCCCACACTACATGTAGATCTGACCGGTTGTACTGTAAGGTCGCGTCAGAGGTCAAACGGACAGCTTTTGACCCTATGATGTCGGATATTTGATTAACCGATCAGCGTTGATGTTTCTAGTAGGTTACCTACAGCTCGGTGCACCTCACACCCAACACTCGCTAATTCCCCATATCATCCAAAACACGGGTTATAACACCTTACAGATCCTGGAGCAGCAAATACAAGTAAAACGAAATTTTTAACTATAAAAAACGAAGCGAAATAGTGTACTAGGGTGAATTACGGCCCAATAGTAAATGTTTAATACGTCGTGCTAATCTGCACAGTATTACTTAACTTTTGAAGACCATATTTTAATTGATCTTCATCCACCTTAATTATTCTCATTTATATCTATTTCATATTGTCTTATATACCTCATTAATCACATATCTCCAGTATTCTTTGTTTTACACTTTAAATCTGTCTTATAAATTATAATTAACGTCTACGGGCTATATTATTTGTCTGCTGCTGAGTATTGTTTACTAAAGAATATATAGAATTATAAACAACCAATAAGACTCAATAAGAGTCCTGTCTTCATTTAGTCAACAACGAAATTCCAGAAGATACACAAAAAGTGCAATTCTACAATAGGTTCCGACCGGATCTGGAATGTAACTTACTGCGTACTGTGCCTGTCCTAAACAAGCTGGAGGGTTGAATTGCCGAATGGTAATCACGTGCGTGCTGTATCACAAGGTCTATCATTGAGTCAACTGGCGTGGTTTCGATTCCATGGGATAACCAGACGTCAGGGATTGACATCCGATTTTAACTTATGTCTTATTTCGCCAAACATAAATGATTTGAAATTAGAGTAAAAACAGAAACGATTGAATTATAAATCAGTTTATATTCATTCATATTACATTATTATAGGCATTGCTACCCATTAATTGTTTCAATTTCTAGGTTCAACATATTACCGATTTACCTCCTTTAAATCATTTTGTTTGTCATATTAATAATCTGATTTATAAACCCTTGTTTTGAACATTCAGTAAGTTTTATGTCTGTTTACGATAGCATCCATGTTTAATTGTATCTTCGATTAAATTCCGGTAGTTATCTTTCGCAATGCAATTTTTGTATTGCATAATTGAACCAATAAGAAAACTCCAAACATACTTCTATCTTAATGGGCGATTTCCATTTTAAGATAATGACAATGAAGATGATCGATAGCAACCAAATGAAAACATATTCTAAAAACTGTCTAAAAAGATGCACTCATGTGACCCGTATCATCTTTAGATAAGAGACTGTAAACTGTGATAAAGCAAACATATATATTTCTTAGGAATCCGTCTGCATTTCATTTGAAATACATTCCATTAGTAAGTAAATGATGGGTAGCATTATTTAAACAGCGCATGACAGGTGGATAGCTCTATGTTTTGGATGGTGATAAAATTTACGACATACTGTCAACCAGTGATTATGGGGAATTTCTTTTCGAGTAGTCCTATCATGATAATAGCTCCAGAAACTGTTAGATTTCGCGTTGAATTATTCTTATTCTGACAGTCCGAATCTGTAATCTGAACACGTAGGGCCTATTAACGGTGTCGGTTTACTTCGTACTGTACCGACTGACTTGCGGTAATCTCGGACCCCCAATACCCAACCATGTTCAGGTGATAAAATAATCGTGTGTACACTGAAGATTTAAAGATATGTAAAATAGATTATTGTTATATAGATATTTATGTATATATTGAGTCAACAGTACTGTTGATAACTGGGCATAGAACATTGGTCACTGCTGCATATCGAGAATAAACAATGTGTTATCAAATATCGGCAATACACAATGTGACATACCTAAATATTGAAACTAAAACAATATTGTAGCTAAAGAATACATATCATTAAATATTGTAACTAAACAATACACGCCATTAAATGTTGTAACTAAACCATACACTATATTAAATATTATGTACTACGAACATTATTCGTTAAAGATTTCTGGAAATAAGCATTACGTACGTATGTTATTAAATACTGGAAATAAATAATACATCTTGAAACTGAACAATTTTATTAAATCTTGTAAATAAACAATATATTATATATCTTTAAATATTGTAAGTAAACATTAGGAAACACACAATACATATATTATTAAATATTGTCAATAATTCTTGTATTGATATTCTCATCTTTATTGTTCTAAGAAACAACAACACGCCGATCTGCGTGAGTTTCTTAAATAAATTCTCCGCGTTCATTAATTCCCAAAGATTCCGAAAAAATAACATTTACTGACTTTTTAAAATGGAATTTAAAAGAAATCTGTAAATCACATTGAATTTATTTTTTGTAGTGGTTTTATTTAATATCACGTTGTTTGCCTTACCCCCCGTGACCTTTACTGTCAACATATTAACAGATTGCGGGGCAACTGCAACGATCCACAGCAAAAAAGGGTGGTCTAAGATAAATGAGAACCATTTTAAATGATCGATTAGAATCTATATTCTTCAAGGAGTATAGATAACTTGACAGTGTTTATAAACAATTTGTCAATGTTCCCTACTTTGATGACATTCCTGCTTTAAACCTCGAAGTTGTCTCTAACTGTGTCTCTTTGCATACTATATTTATTTGTATATTAACTTTCTATTTAACAAACATCCAAATCTTACTAATGACTAGTCTAATGACTCGTCTAGCCCAGTTGAAGTAGGACCTTAAACCCCCATTTCATTTACTAATGACATAGCTTATAGTCTCTATCTTACAGATTATATAAACGGTTTCTTTGTCTTATTTATTTTCAATCCCCTTTCTCTTGGCGAGAAAAGCTGTATTTATTCTCAAGTTTCACCCCGCTGTGTGTAGTATGGGTTGTCCGTTACATAAGAACAATATGACACTACACAAATATTACCATCATAATAATCCTCGGTGAAGAACAAACTCCCATCTTTATTGTTGATTTCATCATAGCATGAAGTACGTAATATTGGTTTGTACCCACTGGAAGCACAACCCAAGACAAAATAATACAATAAAATCTTATCTCGACACTTAACTTAACTATACAGTACATACATGTATATATATATCTTTCTATTCCTTGGTTACCAACATGATACAGACTCAACTTATATCTTCGCTGTTTGCCCTAATTAAAGCAAGTGTCCATTGACAGGTTTAATAACTACAATGAAAGCAGAACACTTGAATAACTCAGCAACAAATCGGCGGCCATGTTTTTATTTTCGAGAACAATAGCTTCTTTCGACGATGTAACATTTAACCATGTATATAGACAGTCATCGGCAGTATTGCTGTCTACTCTTAAAGCACATTAGTCATTCGAACGAATTCGTTTCTTATCTCCACTGGCAGGAGAGCTGATCTCCCATAACGTCAATTCTTCGGGGTCAAGGGGCTCCGTTTTTCAACTAATCTCGCTGCCAAAACGCTACTAGAGCCAGAAGTCGATTGTTTACGTAAGCTAGCTCTGTTTATCCTTTAACGTAATTTTGGAGTAGAAACCTTTGCTTGGTTACATCAAGTACAAATGTTTCGTTTAATCAAGACAATTTAGTAATCTGGGCAAGTTCAACTGTCACCGAGAATTTCACTTCTGGTTAATTTGTCATAGAAAAGTCTGACAAGTTTAACGTATCATCATTTATTATCTTAGTCAGGTGTGAGAACCAAACAATATTTACTTCATATTAAATCAAGTAGCCTGAGAAAAAAAAACACTGATCATAATAATTCGTGTCTGGGAAAATGAACTGAAAATGAACTATTTCTTTCTTGAGAGGCATTTAGTAACTGATTTGTGATAAAATACTAGAATTCTTTTTATGGATACAATCACTTGGTTTATTGTACTCCAACGTTTAAACAAGATTTGTGAAATTAAATATTGTAACTAAAATCAAAGTTAACTTGTTTCAAAGCAGCGACCAATGAAGTTGCTTAGCTCTACTTAGCTTAGTAGAAAATGTTAATTATTACATGCAGTCAAGACATTCGCCTAATAAACATTTACATGTACATCAAGTTTAAACATTCGACTTACATTAAAAGCAGAGTTGTTGTGTTCCGAAGTCATGACCAATCAAATTGTTTATTAGACCAGGAGTCCGGGGGGGGGGGTCCACCTAGCTGAAAAGCTAATCAATATCTATATATGTCACTAGGTTCCCAGTGAGCCCCAGACATTCCCAAACAATTGGACCTGTTTTTCAAGAACCTTTTATGCGGCTCAGCACGAAGAGGATGTGATGCGTACCCGGAGACAATCGACCACAGAGTGACTGCAATGGCATCCGATGCCATTTACAATGCTACTCGTGGTATTGTCAAGCCATGGAAGCACACTGTTGTAGGCCTCAGATTAGGTTTACTAACTAAAATTATCCCTCCAGAGTTTCAATAGAGCAAGACACTGCATTAATTGAAGGGCAACAAAGGGTCTCGAGACTGAATTTGCATATTAAGTACAGTCTGAGCAATGCGATGCGCCTGACGGTATACACCTTAGCAACTGTCTGGGACAACAATAGACCAGGAGCCCGGGGGGTTCAACCTAGCTGAAAAGCTAACCAATTTCTACATATGTCACAAGGTTCCCTATGGGTCACTGTCACAGGATATGAACGTCTGCCGCGCCCTTTGTGGTGGGTGTGGTCAAGCGGGGCAAAATAAATGGACCCAAAAATAGGCTAGACTAGCTCGTTTTATTAACCACGTAATACTTGTTGCAATATGTTAAGCATATCAAAATGTATTGGGAATGACCACCGCCAGACATTTTAGGTGGTGGGGCGTGTCTGCCAGACTAAATAAACCGGTACCCCAAAACTAAGCTAGACTAGCTCATTTGCTAACCGCATGAAATTTGTTGCAAAATGTTAAGCATATCCACATGTATCAAGAATCACCGATGCCAGACATTTTCAGTGGTGGGGTACCCCCGCCAGACGTCCCTAAATGCCCTATTTCAAGAGCTAGGCTAGACTAGCTCATTTACTAACCGCATAAAAATTGTTGCAAAATGTTAAGCATATCGACATGTATCGAGAATTACCGATGCCAGACATTTTCAGTGGTGGGGTACCCCCGCCAGACGTCCCCAATTGACCCACCCCAAAAGCTAAACTAGACTAGCCCATTTGCTAACCGCATGAAATTTGTTGCAAAATGTTAAGCATATCCACATGTATCAAGAATCACCGATGCCAGACATTTTCAGTGGTGGGGTACCCCCGCCAGACGTCCCTAAATGCCCTATTTCAAGAGCTAGGCTAGACTAGCTCATTTACTAACCGCATAAAAATTGTTGCAAAATGTTAAGCATATCGACATGTATCGAGAATTACCGATGCCAGACATTTTCAGTGGTGGGGTACCCCCGCCAGACGTCCCCAATTGACCTAGTTATTTTCATAACTGTCTTTCTGGGATCCGTCTGCTCCCACACAGTTATTATTCCTTCCTAAAGGCAACTAGTATGAAACTAACGCTTTTTCACATCTAGGTTCTAAGGCTATTTTAGAATCCTTACCGTCTATTTTTCACGGAGATTCCTCTTTGATCACCAAAAGGAATCATTTCCTGTCACATCTGACACAAATTTATAATAATCCAACACTATTTTCATGTAGAATTGTGCTCTAGAAAAAAGTACACAACTTTCATTCAAATCCGGGCGCCATTTTTAACTGACGTCTACGCAGACCGGTTCATAGCCGCTCTCAGCCAGTATTCCAAATTTAGGAATGGAATTTTTACCGTAAACGAAAATTCGTGCTGTAAACCAATTAACAGCTGACTAAACTTGCTATCTGATACCACTAAAGTTTTTTTATTCAACATACATGTACAATAATTACATAAAATCTATAAAATTGAACAAAAATATTATATTGACCTTTATAAGATATTCAAAATCTCCTAGGTAATATCAGATAATTAAATGATGTCAAGTAAAATAAAAAAATGTACCCCATCCATTCAACACAGATGAAGAATTATTACATAAAACCCATCAAACAGAAAAACACATTATCAAAAAATGTATCTCAAATATTCAATAAATAAATAAACAAAAAACAAAAAAAAAACACAAATTTTAAAAATACAGTAAATGGTGATAAAGATGTATTTTATCACTCTAAGTAACAAAAAATGGCATATGTTATCAACCAAACTTACAGTGTTAGCTTCAAAGTGTGCATGAAGTAATTTTATTAAAATTTTCAACATTTTCCCTTTTCATTATCTATTTAGTAACTATTATAGCAAGAAATGTCAGCTCATTATTTAAATCTTACATGATTAATTTATTACAGATAATACCTATGTATAGCTTTTTAATTTATTTTGTTAGTTTTTCTATTTATTTTCATTTTTTGCATAAATTATTTATATGTACATACAGTTTGAATCAATAAACTTATATATAGCATCATTAGTGTTGTACAGAATATCTGGCATGGCAAATTATATCTTCAAAAGCAATTTCTACATTATCATTTCATTCCTAAATTGTGGTACATTTTTATTTTACCTGATAAATATCATTTTATTACCTTGTATTACTTTATTAAGTTTATAAAAAAAAAAAAAAACATTTCCAATAGGCCTACTTTTACATTCCTCTCTTATTTATTTACTGTATTTTTAAAATTTGTGTTTTTTTTTTTTTGTTTTTTGTTTATTTATTTATTGAATATTTGAGATACATTTTTTGATAAAATGTGTTTTTCTGTTTGATAGGTTTTATGTAATAATTCTTCATCTGTGTTGAATGGATGGGGTACATTTTTTTTATTTTACTTGACAGCATTTAATTATCTGATATTACCTAGGAGATTTTGAATATCTTATAAAGGTCAATATAATATTTTTGTTCAATTTTATAGATTTTATGTAATTATTGTACATGTATGTTGAATAAAAAAACTTTAGTGGTATCAGATAGCAAGTTTAGTCAGTTGTTAATTGGTTTACAGCACGAATTTTCGTTTACGGTAAAAATTCCATTCCTAAATTTGGAATACTAGCTGAGAGCGGCTATGAACCGGTCTGCGCAGACGTCAGTTAAAAATGACCCACCCCAAAAGGTAAGCTAGACTAGCCCATTTACTAACCGCATGAAATTTGTTGCAAAATGTTCAGCATATTCACCTGTATCAGGAATCACCGGTGCCAGACATTTCCAGTGGTGGGGTAACCCGCCAGACGTCCGCAATTGCCCCACCCCCAAAAGCTAAGCTAGACTAGCTCATTTACTAACCGCATAAACTTGTTGCAAATTGTTCAGCATATCCACATGTATTGAGAATTACCGATGCCAGACATTTTCAGTGGTTGTGTACCCCCGCCAGACGTCCCAAATTGACCCACCCAAAAGCTAAGCTAGACTAGTTCATTTACTAACCGAATGAAATTTGTTGCAAAATGTTCAGCATATTCACTTGTATCAAGAATCACCGATGCCAGACATTTTCAGTGGTGGGGTACCCTTGCCAGATATCCGCAATTGCCCCACCCTAAAAGCTAAGCTAGACTAGCTAATTGACTAACCGCATAAAACTTGTTGTGAATTGTTCGGCATATTCACTTGTATCTGCTTGTCAGAAGAGATATACAGCAGTGAGACGTAAACATCCTGAACCACCATTCAGTGATGTGCTTTCCAAAAAGGCCAGGATTGAGACAAGGCTGAGTAGTTCTCTACCGAAGTCAAACCAAAAAGGATTGCTCAAAGGTGAATGCATTTTCTTTGGAAAAACATGCAAGAAAAGAAGACAATTTAGTCAAGATTGCTATATTAGCAGGTTGTCAGTCTCTGTTTGAATGGACCAATGAATCAAGCAATAATCGCATAAAGAGTCTTATTAGGAGTGGAATATCATAAAACCTGTCGCGCCCAGTTTCTATGGCGGGATTAAGGTATATATCATCTCCTATCAGATTCAAATTCTAAACCGAAAGATCAGAGACCACTTCAAGCAAAGAGTCTGTAGAACGTCTCCACAATGATGCAAGCAACACAAATAGGACGACAAATTACGGTGTGCAGCTCTACATCTTCGATCCCTAATAATGCAGTTACCAAAACCCTGATTCCAGATCCAGAAATAGTCCAGAATCTGACGGAATGCGTCCCAGACATACCCAAACAATTGGGAACCTTTCATTCAAGAACCTTTCATGTGGCTCAGCACGAAGGGGATGTGATGAGTACCAGGAAACCATCGACCACAGGGTGACTGCAATGGCATCCGATGCCATTTACAATGCTACTCGTGGTAGTGTCAAGCCATGGAAGCACACTGTTGTAGGCCTCAGATTAGATTCACTAACTGGCTTAAAATTATCCCTTCAGAGTTTGAATAGAACAGGACACTGCATTAATTACAGTGAAACATAGGGTCTCGAGATTGAATTTGCATATTAAGTACAGTCTGAGCAATGTGATGCGCCTGACGGCATACACCTTAGCAACTGTCTGGGACAACAATGACACGAATGTTGAAACTCTAGATCGCAAAGCAACATTACATGCTACTGTAGGTCACACTTAACAAAATGTATTAAATGGTGACAGAAAGCTACGTTTTTTGTCCAATACAGTGTCTAGATAGGGTCACACTTACCAAAATGTATTAAATGATGACAGAAAGCTACGTTTTTTGTCCAATACAGTGTCTAGATGGAAGAAACCGATGACTGTTTCAGGGACAAGATCGTAGTATATCTTCATTCAGAAAGCCACTCAACAAAGCTCAATTTGCCTGTACTACAGCAACTACTGAAACCGCTGACAAATCAGCAAGTATTCCTGAGCCCACCTTTGGAGACAGCAAAATACAACTTCCATTCAACGTATTGAATATTTACTGGTTTTGGAGACTGAAGGAAGGAAGTACACCAATGTATCCTTGATTTTTCAACTTGTATATCAAGGACACCTTACCAATTCAACGAATCTGTTTTGTGGATCAAATACCCTGTTCACCAACCAATAACGATGTCGTGAGGGAGACCATGATCCGTACCATGAACGTAGCAACAGAAACAGAACAAAACTATACGGTTCTAACATATTAGTAAGTGCAGGAGGACCGCACTACACGCCTTCTACGGTGCTGTTGGTACCCTGATCAATGAATCTGGAATTGAATATGTTCTTTCAGAGGCAGATGTTTTATAACCACTGCACAAGGATTCATGAGCTCCTTGCAACAGTTCTGGGAAAGAGCAAGAGAAATGCGAGACTTATCAACAAGTCATGAATGAAGTTCCCTCGGACCCAAAGGAAGTAGAGGCATATCTTCTGATCCAGGGGGGTATTCATGGGAGTCATGGACCAGGGAGTCATGGGCGACATACATCTTCCTTATCAACCGCCTTCATCGAGACTTACAGTAGTGTGTAAACTAACGATGTAAGTATACATTGGTATTTTCCCTGATGTTCTGGATGTGCCCTCAACAGTCCAAACTATGCCAGATGGGGAACCTTTTTCCTTAAGAAGTGCGGAGCCAAAACGGCGACAAATTCTTGATCAGGGTGCTTTTTCAATTCAACGCACCAAAAAGGATAACAGTAGATCAGTTGTCGACCTGTCTTTGGAACAGTCCGACAACCGTGATGCTGCATCCCAGATGAAGGGCATAGTTACATTCCACAATTCAGAGAATACCATGCGACGATGGTCATTGGCAATGACACAAAGGGCAGCGGCTGTCACAGAGCTTAGGACATTTGCTGGTCTTGAACTGGGTGAACATGCTGCCGCCCAGTGTCGTCCTTCTAGAGTAAAAAATAACAACAATCAAATGGCTGCTGTTCAGCCCCTCTGAGTATTGCTCTGCGATGGAAGACAATCACCGTCTAAATATCGTTCATTAATAATAATACCCCCACAATGACGTAAAATTGTAATAACATTAAACATAACAGTTTAGATAAAAAAAAAAGAAATTTACCCTGTGTCCAATATGTTTCCCACCAGTGAAAATGTCTGGCATCGGTGATTCTCGATAGATGTGGATATACTGAACAATTTGCAACAAGTTTTATGCGGTTAGTAAATGAGCTAGTCTAGCTTCGCTTTTGGGGGTGGGGCAATTGCAGACGTCTGGCGGGGTTACCCCACCACTGAAAATGTCTGGCACCGGTGATTCCTGATACAAGTGAATATGCTGAACATTTTGCAACAAATTTCATGCGGTTAGTAAATGGGCTAGTCTAGCTTAGCTTTTGGGGTGGGTCAATTGGGGACGTCTGGCGGGGGTACCCCACCACTGAAAATGTCTGGCATCGGTAATTCTCGATACGTGTGGATATGCTGAACAATTTGCAACAAGTTTTATGCGGTAAGTAAATAAGCTAGTCTAGCTTAGCTTTTGGGGGTGGGGCAATTGCGGACGTCTGGCGGGGTTACCCCACCACTGAAAATGTCTGGCATCGGTAATTCACGATACATGTGGATATGCTTAACATTTTGCAACAAATTTCATGCGGTTAGTAAATGAACTAGTCTAGCTTAGCTTTTGGGGTGGGTCAATTGGGGACGTCTGGCGGGGGTATCCCACCACTGAAAATGTCTGGCATCGGTAATTCACGATACATGTGGATATGCTTAACATTTTGCAACAATTTTTATGCGGTTAGTAAATGAGCTAGTCTAGCTTAGCTCTTGAAATAGGGCATTTAGGGACGTCTGGCGGGGGTACCCCACCACTGAAAATGTCTGGCATCGGTGATACTTGATACATGTGGATATGCTTAACATTTTGCAACAAATTTCATGCGGTTAGCAAATGAGCTAGTCTAGCTTAATTTTGGGGTCACCGTTTATTTAGTCTGGCAGACACACCCCACCACCTAAAACGTCTGGCGGTGGTCATTCCCAATACATTTTGATATGCTTAACATATTACAACAAGTATTACGCGGTTAATAAAACGAGCTAGTCTAGCCTATTTTGGGGTCCATTTATTTTGCCCCGCTTGACCACAACGGGCGCGGCAGACGTTCATATCCTGTGACAGTGACCCATAGGGAACCTTGTGACATATGTAGAAATTGGTTAGCTTTTCAGCTAGGTTGAACCCCCCGGGCTCCTGCTCTACAATGACACGAATGTTGAAACTCTAAATCGCAAAGCAACATTACCTGCTACTGTAGGTCACACTTAATGTATTAAATGATGACAAACAGTTACGTTTTCGTCCAATACTGTTTCTAGATGGCAGAACTGAATGTTTAAGGGACAAGATCGTAGTATATCTTCATTCAGAAAGCCACTCAAAAAAACTCAATTTGCCTGTACTACAGCAACTACTGAAACCGCTGACAAATCAGCAAGTATTCCTGAGCCCACTTTTGGATACAACAACATACAACTTCCATTCAACGTACTGAATATCTACTGGTTTTGAGACTGAAGGAAGGAAGTACACCAATGTTTCCAAAGCAAAAAGCATTATATCAAGAACAACTAATCACTTCAACGAATCTGTTTTAGGGATCAAATACCCTGATCACCAACCAACAACGATGTCGTGAGGGAGACCATGATCCGTACAATGAACATAGCAACAGAAACATGACAAAACTATGCAGTTGTTACCTATTAGTAAGTGCAGGAGGACCGCACTACACGCCTTCTACGGTGCTGTTGGTACCCTGATCAATGAATCTGGAATTGAATATGTTATTTCAGAGGCAGATGTTTTATAACCGCTGTACAAGGATTCGTGAGCTCCTTGCAACAGTTCTGGGAAAGACCAAGAGGAATGCGAGTCCTATCAACAAGTCATGAACACAGAACCAAAGGAAGTAGAGGCATATCTTGCTGATCCAGGGGGGGGGGGGTGGGGGGTATTCATGGGAGCCATGGACCAGCTGCTCAATTCTGGGCGACATACATCTTCCTTATCAACCGCCTTCATAGAGAGTTGCAGTGGTGTGTATAAGCTAACGATGTTAGTGCATACATTGGTATCTTCCCGGCTGTTCGGGATGTATTTTTGGCCCTCAACCATCCAAACTATGCCAGATGGGGAACAATTTTCTTTAAGAAGTTTCCTGAAGTCTTGATCAGGTTGCTTTTTCAATTCAACGCACCAAAAAGGACAACAGTAGATCTGTTGTCGATCTGTCATTGGAACAGTCCTTTTACCGTGACGCTGCATCCCAGATGAAGGGCATAGTTGCATTCCACTATTCAGAGAATACCATGCGACGATGGTCATTGGCAATGACACAAACGGCAGCGGCTGGCACGGAGCATAGGGCATTTGCTGGTCTTGAACTGGGTGAACATGCTGCCGCTCAGTGTCGTCCTTCTAGAGTAAAAAAAATAACATCAATCAAATGAATGCTGTTAAGCGCCTCTGGGCATTGCTCTGCGATGGAAGACGATCGCTGTATAAATATCGTTTATTAAAAATAATATCCCCACAATGACGTAAAAGTTTAATAGAGAGAGAGAGAAATGGGGTTTAACGTCCACTCAACACAACTAGGTCATTTTGGGACTAACATATGGTTTAATTTTATTTCAATAATTCGCTTGCGCGTAGGGGTCTTTAGCAGTGGTGGGAAACTGGAGTACCCGGAGGAAACCGACGAGGTTGAGAAAGCGCCCCTATCTCCATGCCACATACGCTCACACCAGGGCTCGAAAAAAAGTTTAATAACAGTAAACATAACAGTTTAGATAAAAAAGAAACTTAACCTGTGTCCAATATGTTTCCCACCAGTGAAAATGTCTGGCTGGCATCGGTGATTCTCGATACATGTGGATATGCTGAACATTTTGCAACAAATTTCATTCAGTTAGTAAATGAGCTAGTCTAGCTTAGCTTTTGGGTGGGGCAATTGCGGACGTCTGGCGGGGGTACTCAACCACTGAAAATGTCTGGCATCGGTGATTTTCGAAACATGTGGATATGCTGAACAATTTGCAACCAGTTTTATGCGGTTAGTAAATGAGCTAGTCTAGCTTAGCTATTGGTATATGGCATATAGGGCATTTAGGGACATCTGGAAGGGGCACCCCACCACTGAAAATGTTTGGTATCGGTGATTCTTAATTCAAGTGGATATGCTGAACATTTTGCAACAAATTTCATGCAAATGAGCTAGTCTAGCTTAGTTTTTGGGGTCCGGTGGCTGAGGAGGGTCCTGTGTGCAATCATATGTCCCCGAATTTTGACTCTTGATCCTTGTAGGGTACCCATAGGAGATTGAAAAAAAAACTTGGGTAGACATTCCAGATATGGGGCAGAAAGGTGTTATTCATGATGGTGTCCAAGGGGCCGCCGTACCCTTATACCCGATATAACTCTATCTGGATTTGTCCTTAAGTGATGAATTTGGTGTCTTTACCTAGGTTTTTGCGGTCAAGGAATCCATTGAAATTATTTTCAGGGTGAAAAATGTAGCGGGTAATGGTGAATTCCAAGATGGCCGCCAAAATGGTCGCCACGCCTTTCGGCTTGCCTGTCAAGGTGCATAATTGAGCAAGGAGAATAAACTTGGTGTCTTTCCTAGGGTTTTAGGGGTCAGGAATTTCACACATACCATTCACTCTGCCGGAAGAACAATTTATCATTGTTAATTTCAGTATAGGGCAGCCAGTTGATCGGGATACTGGTTTTACTCAACCAAATTGTTCGAAGTATTTGTCTGACTATGTGACAGAGATTGGATACTCTATTAACATCTAGAGATAAAAACTATCGCATTTTGACAAACGCTTTTATCTTGAACAATGCTGTACACAACATTCACAAATCTACAAATGTTCACCGTAAATAAGTTGTACAGTTAGGATCACTTTTCTGACTATCATTTGTTTACGCCCACATTGAAATGTTGTCGTTGCACCTGTCCGTCCCGTTCGTCCGTCGTCCACAAATGCTCTAGAGGCTAAAGTTAATATACAGTGTTAAAGGTCAGGAGACGAAGAAGGCTATTGATTTTCAGCGAATTCCGATAATTACTACCAGAGTTATGACCCTTGATCACTTCAAAAAATCTTGTGGACGCCCTAAAGGCCAAAGTTAATATTCAACTGACTTTAAATTTATACACAGTGTTTAAGGTAATAAGTCGAAGAAGCCTATTATATCGATTTTCAATGAATTTTGATAATTGAACAGCTGAATCCATAATATTAAATGTTTCGTATACTAAACGTTAGCATGGGGTAGAACTTTATAAAAACCAAACATATTCTAATGATTTCCTGATAATTACTTAATATGCGACAACTCTTGTTGACTGCCCGGACGATTTAGCTGTTGTGGGCGTTTGTTTCGTTGCCGGGCAACCTACCTTTTTATAAGCCACACCTACTCTGTCAATTTCTCAAAATACGACCGTTATCGTTTTTGCATTGGTTGCATTGACTGTTTGCCTTGCATTTACAGAATATGCAGCAGAATAATATGCAGCGGACGTTACTTTCTCTACAAGGGTAGGAGCGATGGCACATTTCACACAGTCATACTTCATCTGGCAAATTACGATGTCATTTCTTTGAGACGAGACATTCGTTTTCCATGGTAAAACCATAGTCTTGTGGGTTCAATGAAACGTCTACCAGACAATTGACATGGATGTAGGTTGCATAGAATGCCCTCTGAATATGAGCTTCTGTAACATAACTGGTCATTGACTTTCTTTGATTGTACCTGTTGAAACGTAAATCATCCATCGTTTCAATGCCATGGTTCCCACTGTTCATCACTTGCACTTAATGGTGGTATTATGAGAAATTAACAGAGTTGGTGTGGTTCATAAAAAATGATATAGTCAGAAAAGTGATCCTAACTGTACTACTTATTTACGGTGAACATTTGTAGATTTGTGAATATTGTGTACAGCATCGTTCAAGATAAAACGAAAGTTTATATCGCTAGATGTTAATAAAGTATCCAATCTCTGTCGCATAGTCAGGCAAGTAAAACCAGTATCCTGATCAAATGGCTGCCCTATACTGAAATTAACAATGATAAATTGTTCTTCCGGCAGAGTGAATGGTCTGTGTGTAATCCCTGACAGGCGGACAGATCCATTTTAATAGTCCCCCTGCTTTCTTCCAAAGGCGGGAAATGAAAAAATTGTCTACTTCGAGCATTTTGTTTTGTAACAAAATGTTGACTAAATATAATCATGAGGATCTCAAACATAAAATACGTTATCAATCTCTAACTTTCTTACGGTGGTCTGCCTGGCAGATCAGCTATATTGCGCCAACTGCTAACGTCAACGAAATAAAAGTTTTTATTATGGTTAAGGGTATCTGTATGCCTGAACTTGACTGAGTAACAGGTTGGTTACTGAAGCGACAAGTATATAACTAGTTAACTTTATGTTCAATTTGTTCTTCATCTGTTGCTTTCAGTTTCTTATTCGGTCATTACTTGATGAAAACATAAAGATACTTTCAGATTTTTAAGGGATTAATGAATGCAGTTCCTCATGTTCCCCAGAAAAAAAAACACAGCCCGACCGACAAACCATTTTCTTTACTTGACCCAGGGACGGACTTATTAACTAAATATACTTGTTTCAATCATAATAATAAATAACAATTTGACATTAGCATTAATTTCACCGTATCTGCTTTAGTTTTACAATATTATGATTGGCGATTTCCAATAAGATGACTTATTTCTAATATCAGGAAGAACTGATGCCAACGGTTCCTGTTAATTACCTTATTAGCAAATAGTTTGCTGAGGCTATTCAGAGTCTATAATTAGGTTGTATGGTATTTTACAGAGGTTCTTGGTGCTTCCAAACAATGTTAAATGGCGGTCAGATGGAAAATTTGAGCTGTCAATCTAGCATGGTTGATTGATTACCTAACTTCTGTAAGTTCACACGTTGTTGCTACAGTGCCCCTTCCCCGCTACACAGGCGGAGATAACTCTAATTAGCCGAAATGATCACCACACATGTTACTATAAATAGTTTTTCTTATCACTGAAGATAAATAGGAAACCACCCATTTATACATCTCGCTGTATTTACAGAAATAAATTAAAATGTTTGTAGCGCGAGATATTCACCAGTTATCACTCTAATCTGATATACACAAACGACAGAGCGCAGATAAAGGGGGACTCGAGTGCATCAACGTCAGATTTCGGAATTTCAAATCATATTTAATTTCTTAAGAAAACTACTGCTGTTCCCGATTTACGTGAATATACGATTTTACGTAACTGATGATAAGTGCAAGTTTTAAGAAAAATGTCTGCATATTTTATCAATTTGGTTTCTGTTTGGTAAAGAAGCACCGAAGTGATGGAATGTGAACAATGTTAGCTGGTGTGTGCGTTGGTGGCATATTATTTTTTTTTCTCTAGTGCAAGATGAATTGATATGGAATGACAGTCACTGAGATAAGAGCAAAGGGAGTTAATCTTGATAAGTCCATTTGTTTACTTAATTAATCATTACATCTCTTGAAACTGTGATTTGAAAATGTGGTGGATTGCACTGACATGCCTTCTCAGTTGCTGGGGCCACCCATTCTCCAACAGAAGTTCTGTTTAATAGAAATTCATTCCATCAAGAACGGAAGGATACATATTTTCGAGATGGAGAGTTGTTCTCCACTGTTATGTAATTAATTAAAAAGAAACTTAATTGACAATAAAGTCCGAAACGTTCATCCATTCAGTGTACAACATACTGTACATAGGTGGATAATTACATGTAAAATACCTTTTTAGAGTACTTTCGGGGGGGGGGGGGGCTAGTGGACTAGAGTGTCGCGCTTCGACCTCTAGCTGGCCGGTCACCTCTGGCTTGCGGCTTTTGTTTCGAGCCCTGGAAAGGGCGTATGGGTTTCCTCCGGGCACTCCGGTTTCCTCCCACTGCTAAAGACCCATACGCGCAAGCGAATTATTGAAATAAAATTAAACCATATGTTAGTCCCGAAATGACCTAGTTTGTGTTGAGTGGACGTTAAACGCCATCCCCCTCTCTCTCTACAGTACTTTCTTCTAGTCTATGTTCTGGTGAAAATGATAAATGGTCGTACAAGAAAGAATTGCACACAAATACTTGCTTGAATTGTTCATTGAGATAAGAGGGCGAACTTTGTCGCTAGATAACATTATCTAATCCATTTATTATAAATATGACATATAATTAGAAATGTTTACGTACGTCTTCAGATCTGGAAAACTATTGATTCTCCAATTTCTGTCATATTATTGGAGTTTTCTCCCGTCCGTGATTAATTTCGACAATCTTATAACACCTCATCAGACTAGATGTATCATATACATTTAAGTAAAAAAAAAAATAGATGAAGAAACCTAACGATTCTAAAGCTTGCAGACAACTGTATATGAAGGTCCAGCGACTTAGCTGTTAAAACCGCATGTCTCATTGTTTGGCAACCTATCTTTACATTCTGGCTTCAAGGACATATATATCTAATGTCCCTGTGGGTGACACGCGAACGATTACAAATAAACAGAGGAAAGATGATAACAGAAGTCGATTGTAACAAGAATTTTAAACACAATGTAAAAGAAGAACCTAGAATGTTATGCCATCCATCATTCGACGCCTTTATTTATCTCTACACCTTTTCCGTGTTTTACTTATCTTGGGTCAGAGTCAAACCATTAATTTGTTGACATTATCTTTATAATAAATTAGAAGACATAGAATTACATAACTCTACACCCTAAAATGTCTTAATATCAGAATAAGTTACGCATTTCCAGATTCTTCTCAACTGCTATGATGAGGGGGTTGGGAAGTGGTTCAATCTGTCTTTTCTGCTGGCAGAAAGTCCAAAATGAATAATAAAAAAAATAACGGCTGACTGATTTCGCCATGACAAGAATAACATTTTCAGTGTTTAATTGTGGATTAAGAATAAGAGGATATTTTTCTAAATTAATGATGAAAGTGATCAATAATTTTATTTAAGTTTTCGCTTTTTTTTTCTTTTTTTTTTTTTTTTTGCACAGCTGCCGCGACTGATCATGATGTCTTTAATTGAATTACCCAATACAAATTTGCCAATCAACAATTAATCTTTTAGAAATAAACATCATGAATGAGGGTAATTCGATTAACTACAGCCAATTAAGAATCGATAATTAGCAGTAATATTGAGTTCTAGTCATCGGGTTGTGACACGAGTTATTGATGTTAAATTTGTTACGTTATAAAAACGTGAACACAGTTCACCATTCACCATACTTGTCCTTTAATCTGCATTAAATAGCAAGATGGCCGTTACATTTACAGAATCTTTTCAACATTTTACTATACTTTATAATCAGATGGAGGGACGAATGGCACAGATACAAAATGCAAATGTGACCCCGATAACCAAGGATGCTGAATTAAAGACTAGATTAACCAGACTAAAGACTAATCTTCAACAACTAGAAAGTGGTATTTACAGGAATCAAGTGATAGCAGCAAACCCGCCATCATTTTATACAGAAACCGACAGAAGCTTTCCTTGTGTTGAACTGCGAACTGTTATTAAAAATGGACAAAAGTGTACAGAATGTTAAACTGTATCGAAGCTTTATTATAATCTTTATTATACTAAACGATGCAGAAAAGCAAGTCGTTAGAAAATGGAAGCTGGCGTCTACAAAAACATGAACGCCCTTTTAAAACCAGGATATAAACGAATAGTACTGAACGTTGAAAGGTTACTGTGCAGATTATATTAATTATTTGCCAGCTATTGTCAGTGATCATATTTACAGATACTTTATTAAATAAGGGTCACAATAATACCAAACATATTCACCTAGGCAAAAACTCATTATCGTTTTAATATACATCGTATACAAATTGGACATAATCATGTTAAGTTTTGTTGTTGAGATATAATTGTTATTTCTTTGTTTTGTTATAGTTAATGTAATGTTTTCATTTATTGTTGTAATATTTTATTCTGTCATATTACATAGTTATCTAAATAAATCATAAACTGTCTGTGCTGTATAGTACATGTATTTTTTAATTACTGTAAATTTATTCAATGGCTGGTAATAGTTCAGTGTTCTGTCTTTGGTAACTCAATGCATATTTTAGTTACGCAGAAAAAGATCAACGCGGTTATATTTTCCGTTGGTGGGATTTAATTTCTGTCCATCTTTATTTATGAATCCACTAAAGTTGAGGTAAATATTTTGGAGCCAAGCAATAAATAAATCACATGAATCAACATTTGCAAGTAAATTGTCCGGTTTCTTTCCGGAATTACTACCAGAAGCCAAATAATTACACAGAGAACGTGCCAATCAAGTTGTTTGGACAAATTCACTGCGGGATAGCCGAATTCCCAGCAGGCCTTGTCAGCAATGGTGCACACAACAAAGCAGGAGGTGGTTTATTTTGAAAGGTATCCTCAAGTTTATCAAACAACAGCACAGCTTGGTTTACTGTTGTTCACCTTTGAGATGGTTATCAGTGATGATATACCCCAGTCCTAGATAAGAAACGATTGGCATATTACCTAATATATTAATTATGAAAGTAACCTGACCGGTTCGGAAAGTTGTAATATTTGAACACGGATAGTGTCAATAACGGCTTTATTATATATATTTATGTGTGGCCAACGCTGATACTTTGAGACAATTAAAATCAGCATAATATACCCAAGACCAACTTATTTTTAAAAAATGAAATTTTATAGCGATGCGCATTTCGTTCTCGGCCGTGATAAATTTCAAGAAAATGATATGTTTACAGGGCTTGACAAAATTATGGCGGATGAGTTAGTTGCGTTTTATCTTATTTTTGTTATTGATAGTAGGAAAGAAATCAAGACGAAATGGTTATTTTTTAAGAATCTTGTTGTCCATTTTGAATGAGTAAACAGTCTTAATAAGTTAATCAATGATATCACGATGAAGTTATTCAATGATAATTTATCAAGATCAAGTTATTCAATGATATTACGCTATCACTCCGTACTGAGAACCATTCTTAGACCGGATATCGTTTACATAATCTGTCCTATTCTATTTCGATTTTTATAATTCATAATTTGTTGTCTTTTCTACTCTAGTATCTGGAAGAGTTGTTATATAACCCATGCTCTAGTTGATGTGAGGGATTAGCCAATGAAACGATCTGTTACGGCCGGCGAGTTCTTGACATGAGGTGCACGGAATTGTGGATATCCCACTAGAAACACCTGACGCGTCCTTCCACTATAATCACCTTAATAAATCTATGCTATATACATTTCGTGAATGTTCATGAACTATGTCAGGCAATAAAACAATACAATATAATCTGTCAGATCTTCATGTATAGTGGAAGTATAAAGATCTGTATTTTAATCAGATTACGGTCCAAATTTGAACGGTTCTCAATTCGGAACGCTTATGTTTGATGGCTGCAACGAATGTAATGTGACAAGAGACAGAGAAGGCTAGGTGTTGGGTTTGTATTGCCAAATTTACAGACAAATAAAAAGTATCGGGGCATGCACCAAAATAAATAGTTGCTGTCTTTACGGTATAAGGAACAAATATGCCAAGTTCCGAGATGATCCATTCAGAACTGCTGCCTGTAAACGATAAACACAAACATTGGTCGTGGCTCGGCCTATGGGTTTTGAATAGGTACAACCGTCTTTTCATAATTTCAACCTGTTGACCATTTAAAGGGTCGACCATGCACCAAAACGAAAAGAGGTAGGATACAAGGAATAAGTATGAAAAGTTTTCATGATGATCTATTAACAAATCGGACCTGTACACATAGGCGACACACAAACACACTAAGAGAAAATCAGCGTGTATCTGCCCCTGCAGGTCGGGACGTGGACCAAAATCAATATTTGCCGTCCTTATATATGGAATACATATACCCAGCACATAATACATAATCCAGCACGAATCATTGTCACAAACCTGTCATCACGCCCTCAAGACAATATCGGCCACATAGGGAAACACTATTTTAGATTGTGGTGTCCACATTAAGTGCTTTGCTGGAAGGCCCAATCGCAGTTGTCAGATATCAGTAATATTTCTTGTCGGAACAACTTTACATTTAATTTAGATATCACGGCCACCTTATATTAAGGAATGTCAATGAATTTGTTACCCAAACACAAAAGTTCTGCTTGGAATCTTTGTGGTTCATTTTGAAAGAATTTAATTATAAATTGAACAGAGGTAGGAAATACGTCCGCTGGTCTAGCTCTATAATTACCGTATCTCTTTAGCTGCTTGGGATTGTTTATACTAACACCAGACTTTGTTAATAAGATTTACATTGCCTTGTCACTCAGTAATCTTCATCGTTTATTCAGACACAAACTTTGTAACATGCCGAGTATACTCGTTGAAATGAATCTGGATTCCCTTCTCGGTACTCGATACGCCATCATAAGTCATTGCAAATAGTTTCTTGTTTTCACACGTGGAGAACACCACCCGCCCTAACCTTTTGTTGTTTCCAGACACCGAAGAGCGGAAGTTCTAAAAATACTGCACAAAACACTACCCGAGATAAAGTTGTGTTTTTTGTCATCGGTATCTGTGTATCATCACCAAATTCTCTTTATGTTATCAGGATACTTTTATGATAAAAGATTTAATGAAATTCTTCCCAATAAAACTGTTTTGTCTTGGTGAATGAGGAATAATAGTTATTATTAGATGTATTCGACGACACCATCGATACAAAAGTTCAATTTCTCTCGTATTCTTCAACTACAAATGAAGCGATGTATATTTGCCAGATGCTAGGTTGAATTATTACATACCCCTAGACAAATGGGTCCCAGAATCGGCCTTAAATATACTAAATAACTAACAAGAGAGACACTCCAAACCTGACAAAAGAAAACATGTTTTGTGAATATACTAAAATTTAAGAAACTATTATATATGCCCGATCGAAAGTGTATTTAGATATAATTAGTGATAAGTAAAATATATGCAGGGCTTGAAGTTTTAAGAGAAATGACAATTGAAAATTACGATTTATATTCCATGGTGGGCAATTGATCGAAAATATTATGGAAAATGTAAATCGAACCAATTTTATAAACTAATATAAAAATACCGACAGTCGTTCATATTGTGGCCATACTGCCAAAACATAATGCATGCATTATGCAATAATAAATATAATTGTACTGTAAACTTTGTCCTTTGGTTGTACCTCAGATTTGTTTGTGTAACTCGGTCTCATGGTCTTTCCATCAACGCATACCTAAATTTGCAATAATTACATCTATATTATTATAGCATCCTCAACATACCGATCACAGTGATAGCAAACAAAGTTAATATCTTACTAAAATAAATAAATTGTTTTGCAGGAGACCACGATATGATATAAAGCCGTGGATCAATATACAATTCACACATATCGCAAGTTGTGTGTGGCATTATGAAATTGGCACACTTTTGATAATGACGTAATGAATTAAAATAATAACTATATTTACAAGACTCAACAGGCCTTTAACTATGCTCAATTTATAACCCATTCTTAATACGATAATTAGTTATTGTGACAAGGACACTCTAGACGGGCATTATGAAGTTTAATTTGAACCATGCTGTGCTATTATGCCGTATCGTTTCGGGCAAATATTACCAATTTATGTCAGATTCCTGGGAATTTTCAAAGAAGACTTACTGCTTAAATGAATGCAGCTAATATCTTAAGGTTTTATTATTCAGTAGTACATCGCTTTCTTTAAGATCTAATTGACCGTGGATCCTTCAACATACCCATCATTCATCGGACGTCACACATCATTTGTTTACGTGAAACAATGTTCAATTCTTTATCAAACTGATTACATATTACGTTTCTTATGCACGTGGGATACGTGACTGTGGAAGATAATCCAACAAATCTGTCAGTGAAACAGTTTCAGTTCAAGATGTGTTTCCTAATTTAAGAATGACCATCACTTCCTCTGGGTATTTGTTTAAAAATCCGATACCTATGCAAATAATATTTGGCGTAATTTGCCCATTCATGGGCATGGGTAGCTTCGATGGGTAATAGCGTTATAACTTTAAAAGCCTCATTAAAATTAGAAATTAGTATATTAATATATTAATACTGTTACAATTTTATTTGTTTTAGGCAACAAGTCTGTTCTTATAGGTCACTTAACTATATCGAATCTTATCAATCTAATCTTTGTTTATCTACTTGTCTGGCGGTGAAAACCACACAGACAATAGCCAAGTTTAAGGTTACAGATAAAAAACAGTTTTATACTAAAACATAATTTAAAATGACATACTCTCCCTATGTAAACAGTGCTTGTTCATTCGTCGTGGAAGGTCAGACAACTTGAACAGCAAAGTTTCAATACAATTATGGTGTTTAAAAACAAACATCACCATAAATTATGATCAAGCGACGTCAAAATAACACACTCACGTAGGTATTCGTTTAGCTTCAGATTTCAGAAGAGGATATCAAACCATGTGTCCAAATTGTGTTCGGATTGTATTTTAGACACCATACCTTTTGATCTGCCATCGAGACAAAGAACTTTGAAACAGATTATTATTTTGACCTAATAGTGTAAATATTTCGGTTTTGAATATTCTATAAATTAAGAACTTTATACCCAAAATATTTCAATCGAGACAGAAGTCTTTTTTCTCTTTTTAAAAAAGGTGCCCACTTCTGATGTGTTTATATCGTGTAGTTGTAGAAATTCAAGCTTGGTTTTGACATTCTAGAAGAACTGCCGTTTATCACCAAGCATGTTTTATAATAAATACTATGTAAGAAATGCGACCGCCCAAGATAGCCGTCTGAAAAAAATATAAGTTATTGTCAGAGCACTTGGAGTGTCAATAACTTTTTTGAGATACAAAAATGACATTCTTCTCACGAAAACGTCAAAATTTTATCATTCACTGCACCAAGGGTGTGTACTTAGACCAATTTTATCTATATTTGTATATTATTATAACTTTATTATATTTCTTCGCCAAAAATGTGTTTGGACATGTCCTATCTTCGTTTTTAAATCTTTAAACACGCACGTAAATCTTTTAGACTTATACCAAAACGAATTCCATTCTCAACATTAAAGTTTCGTGAAATTGATCCCTAGTCCATAAAACAAACACATCTTTGATGTACTCGTTGTTCAATTAAACTAACTATGTCGATACGATTTTAATTATCGCTTTACTTGTGAGAAAATTTTAAATTGTGAAAAGCGTACATAGTCTATATATGTTCTGCCGCCCCATCTGGTCGATCTTATCGTACGTCCAAACTACAATTTGTAATAACATACTTAAAAAACAACATCAATAAATGGATTTGAAAAGAATTGAATAGCAGTCAAAGCCCATATATGATCCTTCTCGTGTAAATAAATGTCTTAATAATTATTTATATAATATTTAAGAATATAATCTACGCAGGTTTAGCTCTTGAAGAGAGCTGGGACTCAGATTGTGAACTTCAAAAGTTTCGTGCTTTCCTTTAAACTTGGACGCCACTCATCACTAACAGGGAAAGGGGAATGCCGTTAGTATTGAGTTTCGGTCATTACTCAGTAATTTGCAGAATAGAAAACCGAATGCAGACACATGTTTATAATGATCTCTTTTACAGTGTTTAGTAGGGGAACTTCTAATTACGCTATCCGGCGATGATACTGTATATATTAATTTTCTTTAAACAAATTGAGATATACAACTTACGAATGTTAATTTTATTTATTCAAATTTACTTATTTCAATAAATGCCACAATTTTTATAAAACAAATTTAACACAGCAGAATGATTTCTGGCCATTGAAACACAATGCACTACATTGTAAAAGCCGTATACACATATTCAAATTCACAAATAAAAATAATGCAATTAAACGTATGGAAGAAACATTCAAGTAATTATCAACGAATAAATAAACACAATATATCACATTATCGTTCTGATAGTTGGCTTGTCAGACTTCTAACCTGTTGTGACAACTGGGATTTTGACAAATATCGGCATACAAGATGCGAAACTTAGATAAGTGCGTTTTCTTCGCGCGTGTGTCAGTTAAGTTAGAATTCTGTCTAGTTATCTTCATCAAATTAGAGCGCCCCCTGTAAAAATAACGATGTTATCATTACTTAACTTGCTCTGTTTATGTCTATTTTTCCTTATCTTGGTTCACCAACAATTTTTATCTGACCAAATCGTTTTGTGTTTGCCATCAAGCTCGCATCTTCTCACCAAGTTACATTAGGTACAATGAGTGAACGTGACTCTCAACATGCGGAAGTGGCGCAATGATACCATCATTTTCTATCATGACTATAATTAGCGCGATATAAATTTAGATACTTTTAATAACAATTTGCCCCGAAAAGATAACATTAAAAGTTAGATAGAGATGTTGTAAGAAAAACTTATATTAAGTGGAGCTATTACCGATAGCGAGATATCGTACATCATAAATGTTCAGGTTTTCTATATTTAAACCAACAAGTAATATAATTTTTTGTATGACAATTCGCATTACATACGTATAGAATTTTGTGTTAAATAAGAATACAAATTATTTTTCGCCAAGGCAATAGTTAAAGTATACAGGTAATATGTGTAAATATTATGTACAATCATGTTTGTCATGTAAATATTATGTATTTGTACATTATACTGCACGTAATACATTAAAACAAAACAGTAGAAGAAATAATTTGTAATTTCTATTTCTATATGTCTTACAAGGATTATAAAACAGTAGAAGTATTAAAATGTCGGGGGTCCTTCTGGATAGCAACTATTTATTATGTTTTTGTAACTTTATTTTTGTGTATGTACCTATAATTTTGTATATGTATTCGTTTGTTTCAAGTAGAGTTGATTATTCATAATAATATATGCAGAGGGATTTAAGGTTTGTATTCAAAGGGTGTCTTTCTTTCCTTATCTATCGACATGGGTAATTAAAACAACGTCTCTAGCAAATTCCAATAAATATCAATATACAGATTTATCGTCTAAAATGTGTTAATATATATATCGAGTCGTCTAAGTCAATATTCTACATTAGTTTTGCCGGTGTTGTTTTTGTTTTGGTGTTTTGTTATGTGGAATTATTTTATGTTATTAGTATATAGATGAAATTAACATCAGCACCATGTCTTTAAACTAACTATTAACTGGTGATTAACAGATATGTAAAGGTTACCCAGAGTATAAGCTTCTTGTATGGCCGATTTGTCAACATTAGCTTTAAGAATCAGCTTCACATCTGAACTACTGGTTCCCATATCGGAATTGATCGTAGAAAACGATGACACGCAGTGCTGAGAATATTAATAAGTCTGTCATCGAAACAACAGTGCAAACACACAAAGCTCAGGACTAAAATGTTCCAACTAGTCATAAGAGTAGCGTATCAAAGAGTTTTTATTACTAGAAAATTTGTAAAACATTTAAGGAGGCGATAAAATATCCACATTACCACCTTGTAAAATAGCCACAAAAATATTTGCTTGGTGTTAACCTTCATGTCGTTTCTGTCTACTTCATAAGAACTTAAATATTTTCCTATGTTAATTTATTTTCTTTCAAGTTCTAAAGCCTCGATATTAATTGGAGTTATATCAAGTGACAAAAACACACCAAAATTCGATTAAGATTAGACCGAAGCGCCTCTTGACTGGCAAAATTTCCCGTCATAGCACATTCATACATTAGCCCAGTCGGAGCAGAACATTGGGGCGTTAAATACCATGCCATTTCTTATTATAAACAAGGTTTAATTAAATATTTAAATTCTGTTAACTAATATATAGGTTCAGTTCGGAGGAGTTTATATAATTAACGAAAATAATCGGTACACAACAAAAATTATCATGGCAAAAAAGAAAAGAAAAGAAAATATATCTTTATAAATATCTGACAATGTGCATATCAAAAACCATAACTGTCACTCTCTCGTTCTTATATTTCAGCCCTATTCATAAAATATTTTAACAAATATACTATGATTTTAGTGCTCAGCGAATGGACCACGAGTGTGCATAAAATATATATTGTGTTTCATGAATATAGGGCTCATTGGAATAATATAAATTTCCCTTTGTTCTTGGAGATTTTTATGCCAGGGTATACTCTTTCTTTCGTAATTCAAAATGTGACCAATTCCTTTAGGTCCCTCAGTGACAAGTGATAATAGGGGTTTAGAAAGGTCATAAATTTTACTAAATAACCACTATTTACCATCTATTTTGTTCCTCATTATTCCTCGTTTGTTCACACGTGACATCATCAAACCACTTATCATCATGACGTAATGAGTTAATGAGTCGTGCGAAGAACTAGAAAATTTATTGTCATGACGTAAAATCGTCATGCTTTACTCCTACGCTTATCTGGTAAAATAGACAGAGACATGTCATTCCAGTGGGGTGCTATGTCGTTCCTCCAGGTGTCTTATCATATCTCTATACTGGAAAACAAAATGGAATTTAAAGACATTGGTAGTCGGGTAGACATACAACGTTTAATTACTAAATGCCACTCAAACAAGTTTTTTTTGAAGGGATAGGTGTTTATTATGTAATGCCGTATTGCTACTTCTAGATAGATGAAATTATAGATTTATCTTTCTTCTATTCACACAAACATACAATGGAGTTAAATAATACAATACAGGTGATTATATATAGCTGTATCCGATACGTTGTTTGTTAGCTAACTATAATACGAAGTTCAATTCTTTCTCTTTTTTAGAAAATATATTTACGGCATCTTAAGTGGTTTAGCGATTTGCAGACGCGTTCACCATTCAATTATCGTAAGTTTCAACAACTCAAAACATTTTCGGTGTATTTCGTTTTAAAGCTAGAGCATTTGTGGGTGAATCGGCGCTTTCCAAATATACATTATTATTATTTATTTTAATATAAGAATCCGAGAATTTAAATAAATGATAAGGTTTATAGGTCCAATGGGAATACACATTAGTAACTTTCCAATTGAGAAATCCATCATTTGTTGACGGTGACATAAACAGAAATTGAGCGAAACGGGCGATAAATTGAGTCGTTAACCATTATTGCCACTTGTAACGTACATTAATGTCAAAGAAGATTTACATGGTGAGTAGAAACTAATCATTTAAGTAAGTTAGACAGTAGAGTTAGCAGTTTTACTAGGTGTGTATCAAATCTGATATATGACCTACGTCGGTGCCAATCAGAACCACAAACTATACACGTGGCAAAATGGACACTAACTAAGGTTTAAATAGATTTTGAAGCAAAATTTTCTTCTGTCCATGTTTATGTTGTTCTATTTTTAATGTCCGTCACAATTTTCTGTTGAAGCTTTGTAGGAAAAAAGTCACAACATTCGGATATACAAATAAAAATATTATGATTGATTTCAAATAAGTAAAAAATCCAAAGATCGGCCTACTTGGAGAGCAATTCAATCTCGAAAATATTCCAAGATTGAAATTTTATTTTAAAATTATGGAAACAAGGTGTGTTGCACCTATTTACCAAACGCTCTTACTAACTTCTGTTGTATGGACTTCCATTGCTTGCGGGAAAACCATCTTCGATTTTGTAAATACACACAGACTAATGACGTATAAGATAAAACGACATGTGTGGTTGGATGGTTGTTTGCTTGCATTAACAAATACCCTGAGAAGATTATTATCATTGGATAAACATATAAATGTCAGTCGTATCTAACCAATCAATGTTGAAATATTGAAAGTAATTAAAGAAAAAGTTACACGAACTGAATGAGAGGGTGGCAACAAATCCGCCATAAAACAAATGTTTTTACGACTGATTTGAACTGACAACAAGAGTACATATAATTTATGTGAGTGTTAATTATTCAGTTCATATCCAAGAGTTGGCATTGATAATATTTATTGTAAATATTTTCATTACAATTTCTGACATGTCTAATTCTCTGGGTTTTTTTTTATGATCAATAAGTTTTTATATATCCAAAGTCTTAATATCATTCAGTAATCAAGAAATGCCAGAAAACAACTCGATATTTTTTGGCTTCAACATTTTTTGAATTGAATTACATATGAAAAATTATAAATAGTATGTTTTATAACCAATTTTGCCTTGGGATAAATAATTTCTACCAATAACCCACATCACACCCGGCTAATGGCGTTTAACTGTCCCTTTCTGAAGTTAACCCGGAAGTAGTCCGGTGACATGTTTCCATTGTTTTGTATCTATGGTTTTGATTATTTCTATTGTCAGTTGTACAGTAACATCTATTTAATTCCGTTAAAAGTGGCAAAACCGAAACAAATTATATAGATTCATCAAACTTAAAGCCCCAATAACACACTTGTTGTAGCTGAATAATATATCCCAATCTTCATTCTGGTCAACAAATCGTATTATTTTGGAATATTCCAATTAAATGTTGATATAAATTTCATCTTAACACACCTATTTTAAAAAATTGGAAAAATTCAACCAATTGATTTGAAAAGTCTAACGTAAACCTTTTCAAATGTGACTTGGATTTTAAAATATTTTCCAACCCTCTGGACAAGTAAAATAGGTTGTAATGGATAATTTACACACCAGGTAGGACACTTAAACATCTAATAAGGGTATTATTTATTTTCTGAAGCTACCAAGCCAGCAAAAATGTTATTGTCCCTTTAACGATGTTCAAAGCTTTGACACGTCCATTATAATTTCACTAGGTTCACATCCCGGTATTTAATTTCATAGGTCATATATATTTATATCGAATCCCGTCCTGTGGTTTCCACAGCTCTTCATTGGTCTTTAACTTGGGGTTGATTTTTGGCTTAGCCGGATTTTTATCCCCAAGCCCGATTTATCAGGTTCACAACGAAAATATCTCTACACAGTTTGTTATTATTTTACGCCTTTTGAAAAATAAATAACAATTTTTGAAATAATTTACGAATTTTTGAAATTATTCCCATGGGCAAAATACTATTTTTATAAAATATCTTTGGGGTAGACATAATTTATAATTGTGTGGGTTTTTTTATAGCAAGACAACTAAATGGCACACAGAATTTATATTTATGTAAAAACGACATTTAAACTTTCAAAACAAGTTAACGCCAAATTGAATATCGGTAACCCATGAAATTGTAAGTTGTGTTTGGCTCGGCCAATTTTTTTCTTCAGATCTGTATGTTTTGTATATAAAGGGGTAAATTTATAACTCTTTCTCGCTACACCAACATCTCTGCAAATATTTTCTTTGAGTTTTGATGGTTGTTAGAATGTGGGGATAAACGAGTTTAACAGATGTTTAAAATATTACAAGTGAACATCAGGACGACAATATATTTATACTTGTCAGAACTTACTGACAGACATATAGGATCAACTATATAAAGAGATTAACACGGACGTGTTTTATACTTATACTATAGCTTTACCAATAAGCATTAAAATATACAAAAACCGAGATTTTAATATTTGACATTTTAAATTTATCTTTATGTACAATACATTTTCACCCCTAAAATCAACAAATAAAATTAGATTGCTTATTATTTCATCTGTCCATGTATAATATTTTATTTCACACGTTTACACTTGGTCGTGTTAAGAGTTCCGTTCTCGGAACCGTTCCTGATACGCTAAGTTACCTACAGTTCCCCGTGCATGTTATCCGAATGAAAACGAATAGTAGGCGATCTGGTTACTTTTGGCATACATTTTACCATGTTCCTAATGTTATTAAAAATATGAAAAGATAAAAAAAAAGCAATGAGTATTTGTTGAGCGGTTTGATGCCCGTCTTGAATGATGACTTAACTGTCTCGTCGAGTTCATCAAAGTTACAAACGAAATGATTGGCCTGCATTATTCGCATTTCGCATAATGATAGTTACACTTCAAGTTTCGTTCGATCCTTCATTATAGGGTTTGAAAACCGTATGACATTTTGTTATTTCAAAAACAGCATAAAATAATTAGGGTGATAAATGTAATGCTGCACTGTTTTCGATATAAATTCTGAACCCACCGTGTCATTTTTTTCTGAATTAATTGAAACTGAATCAAACATATAGTTGAGAATAAGATTCTAAATAACATTTTCTTTTTGTATTGAAATTAAGATTATTGTCACATATGTCCAAGTCTAAAGTAATGAGATTTCTCGGTAACTCAATACTGAATCGCGCGACTTTGATGCCCCGAAAAACTGTCTTTCATTTTTTGGGCGAGGTCGTTAGAGGGGCGGATTGAGAATCGCAGTGGCGGCGAAGCGTCTTCGGTCTGTTTCTTTTCCTCTTTTTAAAAGCCTTTCATTATTTTGTTTTTTTCTCTCTAGATATATATTCTTTTTTGATAACCATGAAACGACCAGGTAGGTATCATGATATAATTTCTATGGTAACGCGAGCTCTGGTAGTCATGCGGAAATGGCGGGAAATTAAGCGTTGATTTGTTTATTTAACGAGTATATTTGCGCGTGTGTACATAAATTGAAAGATACACCTGTATCAATTAACACATAACGCCAAAGTTTACTGCAATGAAGGAATCTTCACACACACACACACATATGGAAATATTTTCTCGTGCAGGTCAGTTTAAAGGTACCAAAGTATTGCCAAAAAACTGTGATTTATTGATTGTTAATTGCTTTGATATCAGGACATCAGATAAAAACATAATTTGAATAATGCTGTGTAGATTAAGCATAGCCTGGTTCATGAACACCCACTAACTCCCGTGTTGCTAAGCAACGAAATATACTCCCACATCAGCTAAGTCATCCAGGGACTCTTACAAACTTGGTCGAATAATTTTGTGGGACCATTATAAAAGACTAGATTTAGCAAAAAAGATAGTGCCTCCAACATGATGACAATTCCCCATTTTCCCCAAGACCTACGTTGTGGTACTTTCGTTGCAATTTTGGTTGTTAGGATAGCCTTAAGCTATCTCTTTCAATGTTTTTATCAGATGATTGTGACATGTTCGGCTCTTTGTGATTATGAAGATTAAGATCATCTTGATGTTAAAAACTATTATAAATTGGCCAAGTAACGGCTTATATTTGACAACTAAGTCAATGATACAAAAATTACAAGTTTTAGTCCTAATATACATGTACAAGAGGAGTGATTTAACTTTTTCCAATTGTTTATAACCCTTTAGTACAGTAGCATACTGCCAATCTCTTACTTTTTGAGGTCTGCATGCGTCTATTGATACATAATGCTAGAGCCTATACGCTTTGGATAAACACCGAAATACATACGCAGGGCTACTGGCATCGTTGTCTCTTTGTTATCATTTTCTAGTACTTACAAGAAAGCATGACTTAGATAATGCTTACGTTTCCAAAATACTTGGTTGGTTTTTAAGTATAAATTGCATTGATAAATTCCCATATAGGACTTCCACGGCTTTTAATGGGCCAATTTTAAATCGTTCTTTACTATTGAAATTATACCGACCTATAGGTATATAAAACCTTTTAGAGAACAGACAAGTCCATGCCTGTTTATTAAACTTGTCAAAATCTAGACCGGAAATATGTTTATTTATGCATGATAAATAAAATAAAAACGTGGGCTACAGGCCAAATATAATATGCGTCTCTTTAATTTAATGGATATTGATAATGTATCAGTCGTCCACTTGTTAAAGAAACGTTCTCTATAAAAGAAAGTTAAATATAGGATGCCAGGTAACGTAACACATGCCCATATCAGTTGAAGAGTCTAGGAACGACCTAAGTCACATTTTTATCTTGTCGCATAAAAAGCAAAACAACTAGCGGGTTTAATTACAACTTCAAAATGATGTTTAACACGAACCATAATTACCAGTACAACTAACTTCAAGTTTTCAGGCAAATTACTGTTAAATAAAGGGTACCATACACTTGTATTTGTCCGGGAGGCCATTTTAGAAGGACCTTGGTTCGATGTGACTCCGATCGTTTATACCTGAAATTGATTGCTCCCAGATGGCGCCATTAACTGGGGTTCGTGGAAAAAGTGAGTTAGATCCTTCTTCCACTGTACTCTTCAGCTGTTCTCGTTGTCCTTAAAGGTTGTCGAGTTTGTATTCTTTTATAAGTGTTGTAGCGCAACAACTCACGAGCTGTAATTATCGGAAATGTCTAGAATCAGATGCGGATTTTAGCTAAGGGAAAATTTCACCGATCCATGTTAATAGCGGCCGCGTTTATTGTTTATTTCAAAGCAGGGGCGTAGCTGTGAAATATATATTTTACGGGGTGAAAATAAAACATCACACCAATACAACGTTTATCATGTTTACAGACAGCGGCACCGGTCTTCCCCGAGAGGCGAAGAAGCGTGGCTTACTTACCCCCACCTAAGAAAATTTTGGAATATTTGACGGCTGAAAACACTTTTTCCTGCTATTTCAGCACATTTCAAAGTGGCCTAATATAGCCTAATTATGGTGGCTTGCTTACTCGAATTCCAATCACTCGTTTACACCCACGAAGACGGGACCGCTGGGAGAAAATTTTGAAATTGACCTGCCACATACGCGTTTTCCTGCTATTCCAGCCTGTTGTCTGTGAATACAACAACTTCAATTTGGTCCAATATAGCCTACCTGGCTGCCTAGAATTCCAAACAACCAATCAAACGTCGCGGGCTATGGGAGACTCACCCTCTCGGAGAAAATTTTGAAAATTTAACCACCGCAAATGCGTTTTCTGCTATTCTAGCCTGTGTGATCAAGTCCAAAAGTATCCAATGGTTCTGTAACCGAAATCCCACTCTGAATTCCAACCATCCAATCACACTGTTGCAGTTGCATTCACAAAGTAGAGTGGCCCCAGACAAAATGTTTTAATCAATAATCAACTCAGTACATATTCGTGGTATTCAATTAAAAGAAAAGTGAAATAAGTGTTTTATTAGGACTCAATGACAGTTAGAAAATCTAGAAATGCCCGAAGCAGGTTTACGGGCCGCGGCCAGTTTTCTTCGGCCCCTCAAGAAAATTTTGGAATATTTGATGGCCGCAAACGCGTTTTACTGCTATTCCAGTCCTAAAATTAGTGTTTTATTAGATTTCGGGCACTTTACTCTGCCAAATTTTGAGGGGTCCAAGCATATTCAGACCCCCCCAGGAAAACAACTGGGGGGGCGGACCCCCCCCCCCATGTGTGACGCCCATGTTTCAAAGAGATCAATGGAAATAACAACATTATTTAGTGCCCAATTCAGATGGAAAGAGGCCCAGACTATGTCCCGTGTAATGAAACCTACCCTAATCTCCACCCCCCCCCCCTCAACAATAAGTGGAAGACGAAAGTGTGTTTTGAAAACAGCTGAATAAAGTATAAAAAAATCTTATGGCGGTTTCAAAAATACTATACATCTCGGTCGGTGCCCCTAGAGCTTGATGCCCCAAGCTTGAGTATACAATCACATTTTAGAAGATGGATCCCAGCAGGCTTGCAGTTCTGTATGCGTGTACTTAAAACGAACGGGACAACATTATTTCGAAATACCATAGAAATATTTGAAGATATTAATACAAGCAGATTTACTAGTATACGTTTACTCCCACCCGGACTTAAACCTGTTTATGAAATAAGTTTTATTGTTACATCTAACGAATCACTTACCCGCAGATTCATTCAATTGATTTGATATATATTTGCTGTTTGTTTGAAATGTCTAGTATGTTTCATGTATACGGTGTTGTTTAGTGTAGTTGTTTTAATAATGAAACCACGCATACAACTGGTTTAAATTTGAGTTAATGTGCGATGGTCAAACACACTGGTTAACAATTCAGCCGATCAACTTACGTAGTCCCTTTCACTCAGTATAGCTGATTGGTGCGACGAATTTGGACTTTTAGAGCATTATTTAAGTCCCACACTTATTCTCTGGGGTTGTCCAGAAAGATAGCCATACAAGGCCTCCAACTTTAGCCATGCCAGAAATTCTTCTTGAATGGATGAATAACTTTGAACATTATGGGGATGTCTTAACAGATTCATCACTCACTTATAATTATTCCCCATCGTTATGGGTGGAGCGATTTTCTATTATTTCACCGGCAAAACACATGTAACACAAAGCATTCAGATTTGTATTATTTTATTACTGAGATCAGCAACTTATTTCACAAAGCATTTTTCATACTGATTTCTGTTGTAGCTTAAACTTATAATACACAGTTATACATTTAAACATAAGCAAGGACGTATAAATGAATGATATGGGGAGGCATAATAATATTCATCTAATATAGCACATATTTCTAAAAGATAGGTTGCCATGCAATGAAAGACGTCCTCGGTTGATAATGCTTCCGGATATTACAGAAATATTGTCATATTGTCTGGGCATTTCACAAGGACCGGCTCATATTTATTGCTTTGTAGGAGCATTTGCAAGACACTAACATTTGACCATCAACACCAAGTAGGAATTAGCCTCTTTAGGGTGTCTCTGATTAGCTGTATGATTTTATGAACTTGTGTATAAATTCCAAGACGACGGGTGGACGGAAGGCGGGGACGCCAATGTACGATCACAATTCAATTTGGGCGCATAAAAAAGATATTTAAATATTTCCTACTTGTCAATCTCGTATTCTACCTGACGGTTATTATCAATAATATATTTTAATATTCCTACAACTTTAATAGAAAGCATTTACAGGAAATTACGACACATTCAGGTATATTTAAATCAGAAAGGCACACATGTGTAATATTTTAAATGAAAAGGCACAATCATAATATGTATATCTTTAATTACATAGGCACAATCATATGGACATTTTTACATAGGCACAATGATGCATATTTTTAGTTGGAAATGTCACAAGCAGGAACATGCAAATTTTCAATTACATCTGAATAAGAAAGGCACACTCATGTTTATGTATATTTCAAACTACAATGACACAACACGTACATGTATATTTTTAATTAGAAAGGCACAGTTATAAGAGTGTCATCTAAATAAATCTGTCATTTTTTCAATCCAATTTATATTTTTGGAAAATATTTATAAATATTTCCCTTTATCATTACTGTATTAAATTATACTCATAATTCTGAATACTATCATTAAAGGCTCTTAATATATTAATAACTCTTAACAAATATAATATTTACACCATAGAGTTGTCCACTAAAGATCATAAATTTAACAAACCAGCCGCAAGGCTGGTGTTCCCACTCTTAATCCCCATATAAATAGATAACGTTCATTAATTACTTGCACATTTATTTTTTTATAGAGCATCGATTAAACAAATTACTTATCAACCTGCATGGCCTGATCATAAAATGTTAATTATTGATGTAATGAATGAAAATAAACACCAAGATGTGCCACTCTCATTCAAGTAGAGTTTTCGTGTTTCAAACCATTAACAAATCTTACAGTTCATCGTCCAAATTAGCCAAAGTGTTGATGAAGATTGTAATAAAATTCGAAACGGCGGGGGAACAAAAAGGGACAGGTAACCAGCCAACAAACCATCAGTTAGGTAACCGGCGCAGTTCACACAGATGGTCGCATAGTTCTTCGTTTCATAAATATAAACACTTTTCACTACACAGAAGTGTTTTCAATTAGACCCAGGGCCATAACTTAGACCGTAATTAACAGAAATAAGACTTTTCTCATTATCTTAGAGACTGTGTATAAACTTCGAGTCAATTGGATGACAAGTAATTGTGCAAGACGGATGGATATAGACGTGGGTGACGACATTATACAACCCCATTTCAATGTTGCCGTATAACAACAACAAAAAGTTTTTGTATTTTTACATTATATCATAAATATATGTTCTTTCACTAATATCAGGTACCACACATACACCTTATATCATCAACACAACGCAAACAAGAGTCAGAAATCACAGGTAGCCATTTTAACTTTTCAGTACTAGAATACACTATAAGATGGGTAGTCCACGTGTGTATTATAAGGCGTTGATCTATCCTTCCTCGAGGAGAAATAATTCTCTATTTGATAAGGTGGGTATGAATAACAACCAGAGTATATTTGTGTAGGGTGTGTTGTGTTGAAACCACCGGAAAAGCCAGCTGAAATAGCAGGCGACACGAGACAGGGTTTACTGATGTCAGGTCCTGATGTATCTGAAAAAGTAAACAATATATACATATTATTATTACATACAATATCAAATTGACAATATAATTTATAATATATTTACTTGTCTCCGGATATTTTATGATTAGTCTTTATGGCATAGCATAAGAATATGGTTTGGTGCCCATCTTAGTTTCCAAAAGAAGCATCACTTAACAGTTAACTGGTCGATGAGGCTAAATAAATTATAATTAGATATACGTGTAACGTAAGTGTAACAATAGCCTTTATAAAATAGACCACTGGCAGAAAATTGTAATATAAAGACGACTTTAAACAAATGCAGCGTTCCATATTTAGAATAAACAGCCGCAAATAACGACTTTTGCATTGTTCTCCTTTTGTAGAAACAGATCAATGACAACAACCCATGAAGACCACGAAGTAATTATCAGAAGTATTGGAACTTTGATTGGCTGCTCGTTCTTCCTACAGCTAACAAAACATGTAGCTGTAAATAGTATAATTATGGCGGTGTTTAAATTTCAAGTCACTCGAATGATAACTTTGGTCTATACTGTGTAATCAAGGCTGTTAACTTCGTCGTCAATAATGACATACGTCGTACCCTGAGAGTAATCATTGAAAATAAATGGGATTCTGCGCCTCGTGAACATAAACGGCATTTATGAATTCAAAGTCAATAAGATGATAAAGTCCACAAACAACTTAAAATTTCAATGTGAACTTATATCAATATATTACAGGAATTCAGTTTACTAAACAACCATTTCTACTTTAGTTTAAATTACAATTAAAGTAATAGAATATAATTTACCTGTATCATCGGTTCGTTTTCGCTTTCTTTCTTTCAGTAAATGAACAGAGTTTAACTGTCTATTTTTACCCGGATATTGATGCATTTGATTTAACACTTCCGCCATACTGGAAATAAAAGCATACTAACTTAAAAGCATTGTTTCTGGAAACATTTTGTCGCTCTTGCAAATTTTGTTACAGTTTACAAATGAGATACGCTTTGTATTTTGCAATGAGATGGGAGAAACATGAAATAGTTTGTGGGTTTTTTATTTGGTTTGTTTTTAAGGCGTTCTCAAGATCCACGGGGTTTGATCTACAATAGAAAATTATTCAATATCTATATATTATTTGTTAAACGTAGACGTTAATCTAAAATCGAAATTTTATTAAATAAATATTTGTTAAACGTAGACGTTAATCGAAAATCGAAATTTGATTAAATAAATAGTATGCTTACCAATCATTAGGATCGCAATCTCTGAAACCCTTAGCAAATGGGTTGCTGGCTATTTTTAACTGAGTTATCTGAAAATAATTATCGACAAAAACGTCATTTTTTTATGAAAGACAGTTTTTGAAAATTGTCCTCAAAAGAACGAAAACAGTTAAGATAGATTGTCAGATAATTTACAAGACACCATAACTTTAAAGCCAAGCGAATAATAACTTTAGACTCTAGAGCGCCCAAAAGCAACTGCGGACACCGGACGGACGCGACGACAATATAAGACCTTATTCCAATGTGGGTGTTTAAAAATGGTTACTTTATAAATGGATACTTAAAGATAGGTTGCCACGCAACGAATACGTCTACAACAGCTAAATCGGCCGGGCAGTCAACAAGAGTTGTCAAATATTTTTACTTTTTTTTCGGTAATGAAAAATTAATATAACACTAAAATCTGATTAAGAGTAACAACTCAGAAAATCATTAGAATTTGTTTGGTTTTTATAAAGTTCTGTCCCATGCTAACGTTTAGTATACGAAACATTTAATATCATGGCTTTTAGAGCATCACAAGTTTTTTCAAAGTGATCAAGGGAGATAACTTTGGCAGTAATTATCGGAAGTCGCTGAAAATCAATAGGCCTCTTCGTCTAAGGACCTTAACCACAGTGTATCAATTTAAAGTCATTCGGATATTAACTTTGGCCTCTAGGTTGTCTACAAGATTTTTCGAAGTCATCAAGGGCCATGACTCTGGTAGTAATTATCGGAAACTGCTGAAAAACAATAGGCTACTTCGTCTCATGACCTTAAACACTGTGTATAAATCTAAACTCAATCCGATATTAACTTTAGCCTCTAAAGCAATTGTGGACGCCGGACCGACGGATCGACGGGGGCGACGACAATATACGACCACATTTCAATGTGGGCGTATAAAAAGGAGTCAGTACCCATAGACAATCGACCCATGAACCTGCACCGGCTAATTTTAAATAAATAGATATGTAAATGAGAGAAATAAAAGAAATGGGGTTTAACGTCTTGCATATTTGCACCCAACGAAATGAAAAAAAAAAAGAAACATATTTCAAAATTTATCTAGACAAGCTTTTCGATGCAATGGCCATACTATTCACATGATTTAGTAAACTACCATTACCATATCATAAGTAATGATGTATGATATTTTAATATATATTATGAATAACTTAACTTTTGAAAAGATAGATTGCCAGACAACTAAACAGACGCACACACCAACTAAGTTGGTCCACAATGACTGATACATTCTTCTTTATAGGTTATGGGGGTATTTAAAAGATCAATAGTAACAAAACATGAAGCAATTATCAGAAATAATTAATGTTTGATTGGTTTCTATTTACCAGAGAGAGAGAAATGGGGTTTAAAGTCCACTAAACACAAACTAAGTCATTTCGGGACTAACATATGGTTTAATTTTATTTCAATAATTCGCTTGCGCGTAGGGGTCTTTAGCAGTGGGAGGAAACCGGAGTGCCCGAAGGAAACCCACGAGGTTGAGAAGGCGCCCCTATCGCCATGCCACATACGCTCACACCAGGGCTCGAAACCACAGCCACAAGCCAGAGGTGACCGGCCAGCTAGAGGTCGAGGCGTGGCACTCTAGACCACTAGGCCATCCCAACCCCCCCTTCTATTTACCAGCTTCTTATTCTGATGAACATAACTCTGGCATAACTTAATGGAAGTCAATGAAATTCCATATAAGCATCTTTGTTTTCGACCGAATCAAGGCTGTAACTCTTACATAAATTATCAGAAATTGTTGAAAATCAATAGGATTCTTCGTCAAAGAACATAAACATCGTGTGTTAATTTCAATAAAGTCAGTCGTATAATAATCTTTAGACACAAGACGGACGGACGGATGTGACGACACTTTTCAATTTGCGCGTATAATAATTCGCATCATATTTCAGCAAGCATTACGCTCTTTGACAAGTTTTTGATTTCATTTATTTTCTACACAGCATGTGGGGAAGATAACCCTAATACCTTCTCATATCTTGATTGATGTATAAATGAAATAAATCAGCCGAGAACGTGCTGATATTCACGGTGCTGTGTGTAGTTTAAAGTGGAACATGTACACGTATTGCGCTCATATGATATATATGTAGGCATTCGTTTAAAATCCTATATAAATCCTGCAGAAATTCGTACAGTCAACATGAGTCAACGATATCTGTAATACAACGTTCATCTTCAAGCTAGAGCCGGTTTTCAAATGTATTGTATAACAAGGCACCGTTGAATTGTTTGTAAGTAATGGCCAGACAAAATGCAACAGAAATGTTATTTTTGGCACGATTATAGACCGGGCAATTATTGTCGAAGAGATTCACAACACGGAGACCATGACGTCTTTCAGTGAAATGTAGACACAGGGGCTAAATCTCCAATTCAGTAAAGGCGTTGAGTCAGAATTTATCCAAAGAGCGGTTACATTTTTTAAAATTTATCAAGTGCCATAACTCTGGCAGTAATTATTGGAAATCACCGAAACAGGCTTCTTCGTCTCCTGATCTAAGTCGCTGTAAATATATTTAAAGTCAATCGAATGATAACCATAGCCACTAGGGCATTCAGATGATGTCTAAGAGTGACCAAGGGTCATAACTCTGGCAGTAACTATCGGTAATCATCAGAAAAGTCAATCGATCATAACTTTAGCCTGTAGATGGACGGACAGACGTGGGTGAACTGACGTGGTCATGACAATCAATATCCATGACAATATTTTAATATGAGCGTACAAGCAAATACACTTCTAGTATGAAATTACAAAACTTACTCGGTGATTCTGATAAGCTGTGACGGCTGTAAATTTGGTCTCGGGGAAAATAAAATGTTTGAAGACTTCCATTTCTGTCACGTCTTCTGATTTCGGTGGATTATATACAACATGAAAACGAGGCTGGTACGAATGCATGGAATTTAAGATTATCTGAAAAAGTATAATTAGATAAGTTGCAAATCAATGAATTATAACTGATTTAGTCGTCAGAGCAATCGACATAGATTGTCACATATTTATTTCTGTTTTGGTATTGGGACAATATTAAACACTGATCAAGAGTAACAATCCATGACGTAATGATCAGAAACTAAAACCTTATTTATTTCTAGTACTCCCTTGTTGTAACATTTTTATGCATAGTTGCTCGAATCGTTGAAAAGAAGCATGCTTCTTAAGCTCATAAACATCACAGTATATAACCTCAAAGAATACACAAGGTTTTTCAAATTCATCAAGGCAATAATTATTACCTAAAGACGTTGAAACGCACAACAAAATCACATTTCAATTTGGGCGCATAAAACGCAGAATAAATGATAGTAAAATCATAATTCATATAATAAGTGTATATTTTTATAAGTATTAATATCTTAAATAGAGCTTAGTGATAAGGTAATGGTCTATCGCTAGCCAATATTCTAGAAGAAATACACGATACGCTACAGTTCATTCACCTGAACTGACTACAAGAAAATGATGTAAAATTGGTAAGGAATCCTTATATCGAATTTCAATGACGAGGGTAAACAGGGCCTTGGCTTTTCGTCCCATCCGAACACACCGCTGGCGAAGGAAATCCGCGCTGTCGGTGAACTTTCTCGACCATCACCGGGATCGAAACCATACTAGTGTCTTATTCACTGAATAACCGCGGCTCCCGGATTTATATATATATATATATATATATATATATATATATGTGTATATACATGTATAAGCAAAATTCTGGATTTATAACATAGCGTGTTTCCAAATACAAACAATAAGAACGTCAAAAAACATCGTTAAGACTGATGACGAGTTGCAAATGTGTCAAAGTAAAATAGTTAATAATTAGCTATGTATATGGGAGGGGAGTGACTTGAGAGTTGGCAGGCGCGGATCCAGAGGGGGGGTCCAGGGGGTCCGGACCCCCCCCCCCCCCTGCTCAGGCTTGAAAAAATTTTTATGCGATTTTATTGGCGATTTAGACCTGTTATTTTGGAATTTACCTTCCGGAAATACGTCAGAATGAACCGAATTGAATATAATTTACCAAATTATCGGTTGAGCGCAATTAGTTAAGCAATAATCAAACCTAGACCCCTCCCCCCCCCCCCCTGCAAAAAATCCTGGATCCGCACCTGGTTGGGTGTGGAATTCGCGAGAGTAAATAAGACACTTAAGCGTCTACACATGAGTATGTGGTTAATATTACAATGTACTTACATGTCCATTGTCATCTAGGAGGTTATTGGTTAATTTGAGTTTATCAAATGATATAATTTGTTTCATCCACTGTGAACCTTTCGCTGGAGAGTCTGGATGCATGTGAATCCTGCCAGGCATCTGGGTATCAGCTTTACCAGCTACCACCCAACTTGAACTGTGAAAGGAATACCTGTATCGCTTGTCATCTGACGCGACAAAATCCATCATTACCATATAGTCAGAATGAGGATCCATTCCAGTTACACGAACTTGAAAAGCTGGGAACATTCGTCTGAAAAAAAGGGAAAAATTGGGTTGCCAGGCAACAAAACATACGAACCGAACAGCTAAATTGTACATTTAATTTGTTTTTCCAAAGCCTACCGCAACACGCAAACAAGACTTTATTCCATAACCAAGGGCAATATCACAAAAAACACTGCGTGGAGGTTTAGAGTTAATCGAATGTTAACATTAGCCCCAAGGGTGACCAGATTTCCATGTGGGCTTATCCTAATAAATAATATATTACATTATCAAAAATACCCGTACTTATCTACCTACCCTAGAATTTACAGGTGGCGCTGTGACAAAAGCCAGGTGAAATGTTTACGATAAGTTAGTGATAGAATTACCATTTATTTAGTTTGATCATGCTTGATTGGTAATAATGTACTCTTTGGGTGGTAAAAATCAGAAAATATAGTCTGTCACTAGACGTCAGGCCAACTTTAATTTATAAACGTTGTAATAGTTGTAGTAACAATTAACGGCTTTTAAGGTTTACGTTTGTGTACAGAGTTTCACAACAGTGGTGCATGTCTGTAGGGCAGGGTATATGGAAACTTGGATGTAAAATTATTTATTATCAAGGTCATAGTATTAACATCACTCAACTTCATTTACAGTGGAAAGATGGACACAGTCAACGACAACAATTATTGTTGTTAGATGAAAAAAAAGATAGGTTGCCAGGCAACGAAACATACGCCCACACCAGCTAAATCGTACGGGCAGTCAACAAGTGTTGTCGCATATTTTTATTTTTTTTGGTAAATGAAACATTTGTAATACACTAAAATCTGCTTAAGGGTGACAACTCATTATGTAATTATCTGAAAATCATTAGAATTTGTTTGCTTTTTATAAAAGTTTGGCCCCATGTTAACAATTAGTATAGGAAACATTTAATATCACGGATTTAGCAGTTCAGTTATTAAAATTCATTGAAAATCAAATTACTTGTTTGTTTCAACACCTTAAACTCTGTGTATCAATCTGAAGTCAATCGGATGATAAGTTTGGCCTCTATAGCATCACAAGGTTTTTTGAAGTGATCAAGGGAGACAACTCTGGAAGTAATTATTTGAAATCGCTGAAAATCAATAGGCTTCTTCGTCTTATGAACTTAAACACTGTGTATAAATTTCAAGTCAATCGCATATTAACTTTGGCCTCTAGAGCATCCACAAGATTTTGTGAAGGGATCAAGGGCCACAACTTTGGCACTAATTATCAGAAATCGCTGAAAATCAATAGGCTTCTTCGTCTCATGACCTTAAACAATGTGTATAAATTTAAACCCAACCAGATATTAACTTTGGCCTCGAGAGCGTCCACAAGAATTTTTGAAGTGATCAAGGACCATAACTCTGGTAGTTATTATCGGAAATCGCTGAAAAACAATAGGCTTCTTCGTCTCATGACCTTAAACACTGTGTATAAATTTAAAGTCAATCTCATATTAACTTTAGCCTCTAGAGCGTCCACAAGCAATTGTGGACGCCGGGCGGACGGACGGACGGACGGACGGGGGCGACGACAATATACGACCACATTCACACAAAATATCACCAAATGAACTTATTAATTTGTAATGAACTTATTTTAATAAGTAGATGTAAAAATTCTGACCAATATATTTATCGTAAGGCTATTAAAAGTGTGCTCCAATTCGCATTATAGTCGATGATATTTCAAAACCAAACTTTCAAGTTTTTTTCTAATAAAACAGTTTAAGGTATAAAAGTAGAATGCGTTACACTATATTATCATTTAACATTTTAGATGGAGTGTCGTGAAAAAATGGCGTTAAAATAACAAAAGCTATCTATTTTTCATTCTGCTAACTGATAAAATAAAAACAATAGTGACATGTTTTGTTTAGATAATTTATATCTAGGTCTACACCTGTAATGTCTGTTATAGTAAAACATATTCTAAATATTACACATTCTATACAATTCTGTAGAAATATACCTAAATGTTATAATAAGTTCTCTAATAAGCCTAAATATTATACATTCTATGCAATTACTAATACTTTACAGACTGAAATAAACCTATCCTACACATTAAAGATTCAGATGAATAAATAATAAGATGGGTTGCCAGGTAACGAAAATACGCCCATAGCAGCTAAATTGTCAGAGCGGTGAACCAGGGTTGTTGCATATATATTTAATCTTTACAAGACAAATTCATACAGATCAGACTATAATTTGTGTGCAACAATGTCAAACAAGGGACATAACTCTAGAAGAAATCAACCGAAATTCACGAAATTCAATAGGATTATAAATTTCGTCATTCGAGTGTTCACAAAGTTCAAAGATAGGTTGCCAGGCAACGAAACATACGCCCACAGCACCTAAATCGTCCGGGAAGTCAACAAGGGTTGTCGCATATTTTTACTCTTTTTGGTAATGAAACATTTGTAATACACTAAAAATCTGATAAACAGTAACAACTCGTTATGTAATTATCTGAAAATCATTAGAATTTGTTTTCTTTTTATAAAAGTTTTGCCCCACGCTAACTAGCTGGATTTAGCTGTTCAGTTATCAAAATTCATTGAAAATCAAAATACTTGTTCGTTTCAACACCTTAAACTCTGTGTATCAATCTGAAGTCACAACGTTTATTGAAGTGATCAAGGGAGACAACTCTGGGTGTAATTATTTGAAATCGCTGAAAATCAATAGGCTCCTTCGTATTATGACCTTAAACACTGTGTATAAATTTAAAACCAATCGGTATTAACTTTGGCCTCTAGAGCGTCAACAAGATTTTTTGAAGTGATCAAGGGCCATAACTCAGGTAGTTATTATCGGAAATCACTGAAAAACAATAGGCTTCTTCGTCTCATGACCTTAAACACTGTGTATAAATTTAAAGTCAATCGGATATTGACTTTGGCCTCTAGAACATCCACAAGCAATTGTGGACGCCGGACCAACGGACGGACGGACGAGCGGACGGGGGTGACGACAATATACGACCACATTTCAATGTGGCCGTATAAAAAGGTGAAACAAGGGTTTTACGCCCGGTTCCATCATAGGTGATATCGCAGACAAGAAAGAGCATAATAGAAGTATTGTCATTTTCAGAAAATATTCCTGGAAGTTACAATTGTATTAGATATATCCATTTAATTCTATAAACATGTATTGCACATACTACTTCCTTACCAATTTTTTGTGAGGAATAAAGTCATACTAATAATTTATTCAGAGCTTTCGGGATTCTTTTGAATTCTGCTTTATTGCCAGTAGAAATATCATATCCAGCATTAACGTGGCATGGCAACATATTATTATTTTTTATGAACATTCCAAATAAATCTAAATTAATGTTTTCGTTACATATCTAAAATATCTTGGTTTGTCAAAGTCAACTGGGTGTGTTTTCAAGGTCGTAAATCAAACCCCCCTTCCAGCTGTCAAACACCGGTGCAATGTAAGTAAGTAAAGTGGATATATATCAAAGCGCAGGGGGAGATATACCGCCGATATCAACGCACAAATTTAAATTTGTCTACATCACTTAAGATAGTTCTGTGTCCATTTTAACGATAAGATACGTGCAAGTCATCAAGTAAAACAGCACACAGTAAAAATAAAAATAAAATGAAAACTGCTGATATTTTTTATAGATAAATTGGACAATAAGACATTAATTCTTTATCTTTGAATTTACTAAATAATATAAAACAATATTATAACAGACTATGGCTGCAGTACAACAGTTTATGTGTTATAAAAATACAATCTTATCTAGAAAGTAAAAATTTCGGAAATTTTGGAATTGGGAGGCATATGATTTCAGACTTGAAATATTTGGGAGATGTTGTGGCATTGTGTTTTACTTTTGAAGTGGTATTTAGATAAATATGTAAAGTATATAAGCTTATTTTGTGTCGTCTGTGGTGTAATTTTCAAATATAGCATATGTAGTGTCGTATTTTACACTAATTACATAGATCTTATGCTAATTACATAGATGGTATGCACTAATTGCCCGGATTATGTGTACTAATTAAGTATTTTGTATGTGTATGTATATTGTAAGCCGTCCTGGTTGACTGTTATCATGCAATACAATCTTATCTTAGATGAATTTTACAGTATGTGCGAATATTTACAAAGAAATTTTATGAATAAATCCTTGCAATGCTATTTTTGCAATAAAGTTTTTAAATTATTATTCCAACAAGATTTCGAATCGTGCATAATTGATTGTACATTCGATGTATATGGCGAGTTTTCTTACTGAGACTAGATACAAAGGAAATATGTTCATAGATAGCTGTGTATTTATTATGGATCGAGATATTTTTCTGTATTTTGAAATGGAAGTCTGTCGGAAATCTGACAAAATAGCTGATGCTCAAAAAGTATGAGAATGAGTTGACACGAGATCATGACCCTTGCCTAAAATTTGCAAAAAAAGAGAGTATTTATACATATATCTATCAAATATACATTACTTATCAGTGATGCCCGATTCCTGGACATTATTTATAGACATAGAACTATTTGCTCTAAAAATAAATAGGGTTCATTCTGAGTGGTCGTTTCACTTGATTGGCAATATCGTTCCGTGCTGTTTCACGTGTCAGTGATGTTTTCATCGCCAAACTCGCTGTAGGTGTCAAATCACAGTTGGCAGAGCGGCAGCAAGTTCCGAGTTTCTTATTTCATCTATCGAACTGAGATTTTTTATAATATGGAGACCAATTTTTACTTTATTTCTGATTCTTATATATCATAAAATACTGGCATAATTTGGAGTCAACATTTCGACGGTAGAGTCTGACAAGAAATCGAAAATAAAAATCAAAAAATCCACACACAGTAATATCAGATGAAGTTGAAGAGTTGTCGTATATTTATTGTTTTGTAGAATGAGAGCAGTCACAAGAGACCAAGTAATTGTCAGAAATATTCATAATTTAAATGTCTTCTCGTTCTTCCTGATGCTAAAATATATTATACGAAACATGTACCGGTATTGGAAATTGCTGAAATTCAATAGGATTCTTCGTTTCACTAATTAAATTTCATACAGGTCGGATGATAACTTTCGTCATTTGAGAGTTCACAAGGTTCAAAAAAGTTAAACAAGAGCGATTGCTTTAAAAGTAATTATTGGAAACTGTTGCAATTCAATAGGCTTCTTTGTGCCACTAAATTACATGATGCGTATATATTTCATACAGATCGGATGGTTAACTTCTGTGAATAAAGAAATCAAAAGGTGTAAAAAAGTGAAATATGGGCCATAACTCCAGAAAATATTAACAGAAATTTCTGAAATTGAATAGGATCCTTCGTTTCATTAATTTAAATAATGCATTATTATAATATTCATACAGTCATAACCCAAGAAGAAATTAGCGGAAATTCAACGGGCTACTTGATTTCAATAATTGAAATGACAGCTATAAATTTCATATAGATCTGGGGACGGGGCTTATTTTACCGGTGAAGATTTCCAGTGGGAAGTGGGAGTAGGGTAACCCGAATCCGATAACGTATTTTGTCTTTTGCAAAGTTCAGAAATACCTTAGTCAGTTATTGTTTTAACGAGTCGCCTGATGCCACGCAGATGAGACAAAGTATTACTTATATAGAATTCTCTAGTCCTTGTTCATTTTTATCGATATGTAAATACTTTGTAATTACATATGTACATAATGTTACTGTTGGTATATAGTTTTATAGACATATTGAAATTTTTAAAACGAATCATTAATTCATGTACTAAAATTGGTTTTATTCCTTGAACTATGTTGGTGATAAAACAAATCTTAGTCAACTGTTTAATAGTAATCTTTTTATTTTGCCACAAAAATTCTCCAGAATGATGCAATGCCCATGTCCCGAAACACGGTTGCGCAAAACTGGGAGAATACATAAAAATTTATATTTACTAACAAATACTATATAAGCTGTCGTGTTCTTATTTTCGGTAGCAAAAAACATTGAGGTATAACAGATACCAACAATAAGATCTACTAACTTTACTTTATGACACAAGTGTAGTGGTATAATGATTACGGTAGATAATAGTGTAAGTAAAGACGCAAGCGTGTAATAATATATGTAATATATGTTATCTACATGTTGGTGGTTATATATTACAAGAGACCGACCCTACATACCATGTCTCCATAGGGACCATGGGTGATAATTACTTCTCTAGAGGGCTATAAATTCTGTTATTGGACTCGTGTGACATGACGTATGTAATCGTCTGGAAGTACAGCAATGATGAGGCAGAACGACCCCAATTAATCGCTTGTCTTGGACTCAAAATATGGTCTTAATTAAGGTTATTATAAAATGCGAAGATCAAAATCGGATATTTTCTAGATAAAAAATACTAAATTATATATATAGACAAATAAAAATAGTAAAGAACTACATCTCTTAATATAATATGTATGTACATTAATTCCTATACCGAATGATATCATAATATGTTAGTATTCGCCGACCTGAAGAATTCAGTTATAATAATATGATTATTTATGTATATTTTCAAATCCAATTTTAATAATGAAATTGATCAAAATTGGCCCATGTTGTGTTTTTCAAAATCATTAATTATTTTTGAGACAGACAGACAATATTCAGAAACCTTCTAGAATTTTATATTCTATTGATATCGAGGTAGATTCCTATATTATTTAGTCCCGGAGTGATCTAGTTTGTGTCCGGTAGACGTTGAACCCTATTTATGTTTGTCTGTCCTAAATCTATTTAATATTGCAAAATTAAAAGTATAATATTTTTTTTCAAAAAATTTTCTTTGCGCACTACATTTCTTACGTCATTTTAATTTAAAGAGAAAAGAATATTTGCCTAAATACTAATAATACTCTTTGAAAACTTGAAGAAAAATAGCGTTTTCATTTTTCCTTTAACATACGTTTATTTTTTTGTAAAAGATTACAGTTTCGTTGCTTTGTTTGCAGAAATTATTTCCTGGCTCGTCTTCCAACATTATATTATATCCAAACTATAATAATAACAATAATAATACTGTTTATTTTATCATTTTTATTTTGAGCATTGTAAATCTGTCCCGTAGACTTATTATAATTACATTATCTACGTTTTCTTTATTATTTTCTATACAATTTATTCGATTGTTAATGTTTCTATCCATGGTGATAATATTGAGAAAAAGAGGTGCAAAGCTTCTGTAATGTGTTCTGTGTCAATCTTAAATCATTTCTCTAGCTTTCTTAGGTTTTCTTAAACACAAAGTGATTACCGCTTTCCGTGTATTATTTGTTTATTTTTTGGTATAAGCAGAAATATTATTTATTTACATAAGAATAACTGTAAATTTCTCCGCGACTGCTATGTAACATGGAAACCATTGAAATCGACCCGGAACGACCAAATGCCTGTTAAAACGCTTTGAGCTCGGGGCGATGGTTCTTACGTGCGACTTACTTAGGAGCTTTTCAAAACATTGCGTCGCCTTGCGGGCTAGAAAAACACTGATGAATAAATATTAAATAGAAAACAGCATAACTGAAAGAAATGTACATCCAAAAGAAATACTTATATATTTCCATTGTTTTCTTGGGTGAAGTTGAGAATGGAAAGAAAAAAGGTCGTATGAAGAAAAACAAAAGTCGAGAGAGATTGAAGTTATCGGTAGAATAATTCTAGTTATGTGTTTGATGTCGAAGTTTTGTTAACTGCAGCCTGGTAAGAAAATGTTTTTCAGATTAGGTATACGCGTTGCTTAAATTGTATACTTCAAGTGAGCAGAAAAGTGAAACGGCCCGCGTAACATAAATTATATAAAATTAGTTCTTCCTATACACCGCTTTACGGAAGTTTTAATCCAATTTCTGTTCCCAAGTTTGCCAATAGATTAAAGCTATCGGTGCTCAACAAAGATCAATTTAATTTCGAGTGGCCTATATATTTACCCAAATCTTATTTCAAAGCCCTGTATTGAAAACATTGTTTCTATTTATTGGGCTTTTTAATTGTGTTCAAACTCTTCACAAGTTAACTGAATGTTTCATTATTCACCACAGACAATATTTTTGAATAAATAAAAAAAATGCCTTTATTCTATATATTTTTTTGTTTTTGTTTTTTTAGAATCAGGAAATCATTTTCAGAAATTCAAATATTATAGGAAATAAAAAAAAAAAATGTTTTCACCCAAACGAAATTCCAGGAATTATTCAGATGCATCATTAGTAGTCAGTTTGTAAATGGTAGTTTATTCTGCTGAATCATAAACTACCAATAATGACAATATGAAGCATTATACCGCATAATATGTAGCATAATGTTTATTCACGGTGCAAATATATTACATTTTCATTAGACACAATCCTGCGTAATCGTAATTGTGTTTTTGATTTTAAACACGGAATACAAACAAAAAGAGTTATTTTATTAGTTTTATGGGATAGAGACAGTCAGAGAAATTGCTAAAATTATGATTAATTCTTACCTTCCAGCTTTTGTTACTATCATCTCCGTTCCTAGTTCATTAAATTCGTCCCAGAGAGATTTCATTTCTAGATGAGCTGCCACGTTCATCAATTTAGGGTGAATGGGTTTCTTAGGACCTTCGCAACCGTTTGAAAGTTTCTCACAATCCCCTACCCCGGGGTTTACTTGAGTATCGTTTGGGTCCCCTTTGATGACTTCTGGTGCTTCCGGACCGCGACAACTCGAGTTGTATTCCGTGGTTTGGTCGTAACGTATCGTATCAAAGAACATTCGACTCGTACTTGAATTCCGTAAACACGCTGAAAGGAGACGAAATTGATCAAATGAAAGTAAACATAAATAATCAAAAATTATAATAACAGTTGTATTTTGTTAGGATTGTAAATTGCAATATTATAATTGATAAAAGAAGACAATATCCCCCCACAAATCATTCTTAATCCCTCATTTCAAATATCAAAAGATTTAATATTACATGCACTTAGATCAGAAATGTATATCATAATCTTTGATATAACTGTGTACGAAATATTGATTAAATACAATAATGTTATCTAAAATTGACTTAAATTTCAACCAGAAAAACATGTCTGGTCTGTTTATAGAGAAATACGAAACTAAACATATAGAAGGCAATTAATCAAATATACGAGCTTCAAGAGATATGAACCAACATGGCTTTTGATTTTTTTTAAAATGAAAATGTTCCGCGATAATAGCCATGTGTTTTATGAATGAAAACTATTCTGAATAACCTTCTGTTCTATATAATGGCATCATATCACTACCCAGTTTATATACAGTTATACACCAGTTATAAATTTTATCCTATTTCTACATGTATATCTCAGTTGCTGTTGCTCGATTTTGTCGAATTTATCAATAGAATACTAGTTAGTACCAATTGATCGTCGATTGATCAAAATATTAGATAATCCTTTCCGCCGGAATCGAACATATTTACAGGACTTCATTTATTTGGGTTTTTTTTTTCAAACTGTTGTTTTGGATGTTTGTTCCAAGAGAAGTTCCGGTCCTGTAAATGACAATTACGTTAAGATGAAGAATGAATTCTGTTCATATGCAGATGATATTGATGATCCCATCCCGCGGAATTGGACGACTTGCGGGATGAATTAAATTCAAATATTTAAGTTTTGAAGTGCACGCAGAAATACCGTTATCATGGTTTGTAATGATTTACCGGGCTTATAATGTAATATCAGAACCATCCTAAAAAATAAACATTCTCATATTAACATGCTTCTTTTATGATTCTAGGATCTCTTATTTTATACAGAGACACATAGCTTCTTACCTTCCATAGCAGGCATGGGTACAAATGACGAATTCTGATTCCAATCAAAGAACCGATCCGATGGTCTGGATGCGGATAGGGGTGAATATCCAAAACCCGTAGAGTAATTACTGTCAGTTCCTGAGGCTGCCATAATATTCGCTATCCCAAAAGGGTTACCCCGAGAAGCTATGGAACCACTAACATCCATGTTGCCCAAACTTGCCAAATGTTAATGCTTTCTGATAATGTGTATGTTTTCAATGGGCCTTATCAAACGAGCCTCTTGCGGCACGAGTGCTACCATTCCTATGACAGCCTGTCAAATTATTCTTAGCTCCTCCCACTAACCCCCTCTTCGAATGTAACGCCTTTGCTGATTAGTCTTCAGTGCCAGAACTGGCACACGTCGTCTGAAGTTCCATAATGATTTTAAAAATATCTGAGTTGTTATAGAACAATATTTATTAAAAAACTAAATTGGATATTATGATAATTATAGATATACGTTGAAATTATTACTACTGATATTATCAATACATCGATAGTTAATATCATACTTTTATTATTGTTTGTTTTAAAACTATTTTCCTACAAACATATAATATATTATATATCCCTATTTAAAATGACCAGACGTCTTGGATTTGGCGAAAACATAAAGTTGGAGATTTATATGAGTTTGCTTTGATTTGTTTTGTGAAGTGAATATCGGTCTACATGTAAATTTGAGTTTACAGATTGAGACATTGTGAAACTGAGCAAATTAACATACCAACTCAACATTTAAATTTGTAAAGGTTTGACTCTTTTTAAGTTTCTCCACATCCTTATCAATTTCCAAGAGTCATGGAGCCCTTTGATTTAAATATTTCAATTAATGTAAAACATTATGGAAAGTAATGATTTAACATTACATTTATAATTTTGAAAATACATTTAGATCCCATTAAACAAACAGTAAATTTGAGAATGTTAAATTACTCACAATGCGAACTCATTTGAGTGTCTTTTTAAAAAAAAAGAAAATGATGAATTTATAATATGTTGAAAACTATTACAAAGCGAATAGTATTTTTTGTGATCTAAATTCAATTTTCATAGAATTATAATTCGTTTTCATTATTTGTTAAGTTTATGAAAGCGTGTATTTTATACTGATTTCTTTTAGATTTGATTTTGGAGGGCATGATGAATCTCAAAGTATAACGGATTACAACAAATAATTTATGCGCGCGTTTCTATTTCAAATTCGCATTAATTCTAGAACAAATATCTAAAAACGGGAATTATTCATAGTTTTGCGATGTAAAGATTACGTATTTTGAATTCTAAAGGATAATATACTGTGGGCATTTTGTAAATATGACAGAGACATATGGAACATTCGTGATTTTTCATCGCTCCCCTTACAATAAAAAAGATGAAAGACACACTTTAAGACAAATAATGTTTAGCTAAATGGAGTATGAAAAGTTCTAAAATATGAAGGCCTAATATTCTTTCTTTCTTCTCGACAGTCTGTATGTTGAACACAGTTTTCGACGCGGGTCGTGTGGCAAATTATCACCTTAACCTAAAACAAAAAAATGTTATTTTCACACATTGATGTCACAGTCATCTTCTTTAACCAGTTTCTAAATTTTAAAATGTATTCGTGCTTAATAGTTTTTATTCATATGTTTAGTAAGACTTACTGTATTTTTTGCTACTTTCCTGATTGAATGTAATTGTTAGGGACACTGAATAATTTGTGCTTATACTTATCACATTAGTGTTTTTATTGTATAGTGGTGTTACTGTGTCACTGAATTCATACCGAAACCCTTTCCCTCTTAGATAGTTAGCCGAGACCTAAACGATTATTCAATGATATCCACAAATATTGTGGCCAAAATGTAAATTAGGTTTCTTGATTTTAATTAGATTAGTATCTAAAGAACCAGTGTTGAAGTCTTTATTTCTATGAGCGTTGGCCGTCAAGTGCATTGTGGCATTAAAACAAAAATTTGGTTTGATATTTATCTGACCGACAAATATTTTTATATAACGAAAACATCCGGTTATATTAAAAACATTTGACTGCTAGAGTACGACTGATTAGAATTAGAAGCTTGTTTGTAACATAGTAAGGTTACTGACCGGCTCTTCTACATCCAAGTAAAACAGGGATAGCGACGATACCGACGCTAAATATAAATGTACATGTTGGGTATAGGATGTAGCGGTCTGTCATCAATACGTGTGTTAAAATCGTTCATAACCGAACTTTTCTTTCTTTTACAAGTTTAAACGCCACAAATTACAAATTTTTCTTCACTTAAAATTTGTAGACAGCATGTCTTCGACATAATAGTAAATATGTTAACACATCAGAAGCAAGGGAGAAATTAACCGAAGGAAGTTGTAAAATAATTATCTACATAAATTATAAAATTCGGTATTTTTACCATAATCATATATTATTTCCATTAGACAATAGTTTAAATAATACTTCTTGTATATTTCTGAATATTTCCCTTTGTATTAGAAATGTTCAAATTTAGCTATATATTATAAGAATTAGACTCCTATATTTACTCGAGACCAACGCAACAATAAAAATAGAGTGAAAAAATTGGGCATATTTTTAAAATGTGGAAGAAGAATACTGACCTTCGAATAATTTCATTAATAGAAATCACTAAAACAAAGACAAAGAATAAGAGTTTTACTGTATGACACATTATAATAAACATTAAACTTTTCACAAATTTTATCTCATATAAACACGAATCATCAAAACATTTCAGAAAACCTACCATAAGAATATTTCATGAACACCATAACACTAGAATATTTTCAATAGTACAACTCATAACATTTTAAAAGGCAAATATTTAAATAAAACTTCTAGTAAAGATTAAACAAAATAAAGACAAGGATAGATTAGCATTTCATTGACAAAACTTTTTTTTAAAACGGCCAATTCGAATAAAAATAATACATGTCTATATTGAATATAAGAGATGGTAATTAAACTGAACAAACATATGTATATATTATATAGGCCCAGTGACCATCAAAAAAGGCAATATGAACAAAAACGGGTATAACTTTGGTAAACGGATTTAAAAGGCGTTCATTTGAAAAATAATAATACATGTACATGTATGTATGTACAGGGCCTGTGTGTATAAAAGGTGGCAATATGAACTAATTAATAATGAATATAATATAGGTATAATATAGTGAATATAAAAACACAACAACAATGTTAAGACAAGGAGAGAATAAAATAGAATTGGGTTTTTATTAAAGAGTAATATTGTTATTTGAAAAAGATACAAATCTATAACGATCAACCATAAGGATGTGTCGAAATTATAGGTGTCAGAAATAATACCACAGCGATTCCTGTTGGTCTATCACACTTAACTCGTGAGTGTAATTAGCAGGGTACTGTGCCCCACTAAGAAGGAATTAACAAGAGCATGATAATGTTTATGTTAAGTACCTAAATACAATATTATCATAAATATATCACATTTTCTTTTGGTATTATTATATCATATTTGACACCCATTATCGTGTCGATAACATTATAATTTAACAATATCTTTAATGGTACTATTACAGGCAAATGATCTAATTATAACACATTCATATTCACTATAGCAATGCGCTTAATTGGATTTTGGGAGGTTTGAAGTTTGTGAAAGATGTAGCATATTCACAACGGAGAGTCGAATATATCTTGAGCCAGCACACGAAAAGGGGCAACCCCCCCGTTAATCAGTTGAGCGCAATTAGTTAAGCAATTATCAAACCTAGACCCCCCCCCCCCTGCAAAAAAACCTGGATCCGCGCCTGTACTCATGTTTCTCCTAATGTTAAATAGTAAATCTTTTTACGGTGTAAAGTTCCACTATTCTTATATGAGTACATGTTCATACATAATAAATCTTTAGAACATTGTGGATCCCAATAAATGTCTTCTTTGAAAGCACATAGTTGGCTTAGTCAATATATACTATAGGATCAATTAAAAGGTACATAGACAGATAATAAAATAGTATATAAGTGGAATTCTATTTAGATAGCAGTAGATTTTATATATTGTCAGATAATTCGTATTGGTAAATTATTTCAAAAGCTTGAACTTATTCAAGTCAAGGATAGTATGTTAATATTTAATTCATCAATCTATCTTGCTTGGTAGTAATTACTGAAGCATGATGCCGTAACGAGATGACTAAAAAGACTGGTACACAGAATATAAAACGACTCCTTCTGACTGACATAATAAAAATATTAGTTTGTATTGTTTCACAGAGAAAATATCTTCGTTCTTGTACAATAAATGATTTATCATCTAAAACAACGTCAGAGAAAATCTAGAAAAAATGATATTTCAGGAGTGGGTAACAAACTGATAATACAGCAAATTTTATCTCATAAAAAAAACAAAAATACACCCATAAAACAATTGTGTCACGATCCGCAATGTAAATTCCACGTTTTGGAAGCGATCTTGAACAGTGCTTGAGCTAGTTGTGTGAAATGTATAACGGTAATGTATTATTATATGATTTTTATCAAGGTAAACTAATACCCCGAACCTATACGCCATTGACAAATGACTTTAGCGTATGGAGAAAAGAAAATAAACGGAGAAAAACATTAATTCATTACATACAAACAATTCATCGCTGATCGACGTCTTGATCTGATAACGTCACCAAGAAACGTTATGAATAATGGTCTAATGCAGTAGGGCGAGCATTTTAGGCCACTCTTTTTGTATGTGTGTACAAATATAATACATTTTGTCTGACTTATAAATGGTGCAATTTAATCTATAACTAGCCCGTGCCTGCATAAGGTTAGATAAATAACAATGAACACTTATATAAACAGACCATAATTCAAACAATCATAACAATATTCCCAGTATTGTGTATTTATTTTAGCTTTGTAAATATGAAAATCATCCCGAGGCTATGTCAAAAAGTCAAATAAAATGAAAAATATTTAAAGAACAGATTGACATTTTTACACAATGGGTTCTGCCTAAAAATCCAGTAATATACCAGTGCGTCCACCCAACAAGATCAGTTTAAAATAAAGTCCAACAAATACATTTTGCTCATATGATTAAACAGGATTTCTGTTTTAAATCGAGAAATGTTCAATTCATTACTCTGTTGTTGTTCCCTTCATGAAGAGTAACATGTGTCACTTCACGTCATAAAATAGGAAACAAATCGAATCCTAATAGTTATAGGGGGTATGCCTATTGCGATATCTTGTAAATTTTATAATTATCTTATCAATATGTAAATTAAAACGCTATATAGAAACTTGTAAATTTGTTAATAGCTACACTTGTTTTTTCTTGTCTCTGTTGAAGAGTTTTGTGAACTCTAAAGTTTACAATACACATGATTATCTTTGTTTGTTTTATTTCTTACGTATTGATAAGATAATTGTAAAATTTACAAGATATCGCAGCATAGTTATATATCGAGTATAGTATTGACTGATTTTAATTACCCTGCACTTTTCAATAAATAAGCTGATTGCTGACATGATTATCAGAAACATACGTATCAACATGTCTCAAATTATCAAAATATAACCTTTGAAATTGCCCATCTCTCCTACCATTAAATATATCTAACAAAACGGATTTAATTTATTATCTGTGAGTGGAGAAACCTTCTCGTGATACATGTTTTAGTTCCTACAAGTTCCTCGGCACAAGATTTTTGACTGGACTGCCAGTCCCTTAAAGCTAGTAAGTTTGCAAAATCACTATTTCCAACAAAAGTGTTTTATCCCAGAATTCCAATAATGCAAATTTAACAATTCAATTTTAAATGCTTTGGAATACTTTATACAATGGTACACATTTGGTGCAGAAAAAGAAATTGCCAACTGATTAAATGAAAATAAACTAAATACTGTATTTCGTTAAAATATTAATTTGATTCCCAGTTCGGTGAAACTAAGTAATTTTCCATTCGTGCAAATAGAAGAATGTGTCACTGACCACTGATTATATGTATAACACGAATTACATGGCATGTAAAAGCCAATGTTATTTAAATGATGCTGAACTAAACAAATAAGATCGCATGACTGCTTAGTGTTGACATGATCATATATATCTATTAATACGACATTGATACGATATTTACAAGCACCTGGTCCCGTTTCAAGAATGATACAAGTGAATGTAAAATTAACCCTGTTTATTAACCCACGAAACAAAACTATGAACCCTAGATATCAACACAATTAATAGCCTATTAGTTTCTGAAACCGTATAGTATTGTAGATTTGGAATTCAAATGGATTTGAAATCAACCTTATGTCTAATAATCATAACTCTCAAAATGGCTGAATCTCCCTTCATTTCTCATCTCTAGTCATATGTCGTTTCTTGATTGAGAAATAAGTCATTTTGGGACTAACACATGGTAAATTTCATTTTTCAATAATTACCTTGCCTGTAAGGTTTCTTAACACCGGGGGTGGGGGGTAGGCAGGCGACCCCTCCACTTGTTGCGTTGAGGGTGTTAGACCATTTGGCCATCAAACCCCAATTTAATCATAATCTATTAAATTTGAGTAGGAGAACCCGAAGTAGAATCATGATAAAATGTATAGTAAGATAAATGGCTACCAGAAATGTAATAAGCCAAAGATGAAATGTGGGTTTCCCTTAAGTGGACAGAGTAGAAACTAAGGGCCGATACATTGACCTACCAAGAATTACTCGTCGCAAACAACCCGATTATCATCGTCGACAATCTGGAGTAGATGAATGAAAATAAGAAAATCGTGTATCCCAAGGTCATATTCAGCTAACCTAACCATCAATACAACTAATATTGTAGTTCGCATGAAACTGCCAACAAACATTTCTGGGTTTATATAATCATTTAAAACGCTCAAATCAATGCCAAAAATAAATCTTATGTATAGTAATAAACTGGAACATTCAGCAAATTGTTTTAGAGAAAATGTTGACTTATACATGGAAATTTCAGATGAAGACACAAGTCCTCGACAATCGGGCCTGTACTAAAAATAAAATAGAACATCTGAATATGTTTCTAGAGTGAAATAGTCAATATTGGAGATCATTCGTTAGTTTTGTTACTCGGGGATTCGCGCAAATATTTAGTTCTGCAAACGTCGCCGAAACTGTGGATCAAAGTAGGAAATCAAACGTGCTGTATTTGTATACTATTGTATGTATCTTTCTTTATTGATTTTGGATTTCATAAGAAAAAAAAAAACAAATCTTTTACTTCTTCTCCCGGTGAAACATCCATTCAATTGTATAATGCCCTTGGGCTAAATGTATGACGCTGGAGTGGAATAATCGACATAAAGTTCCTTTTCATCAAGTCAATTTATGTTAGCAAGTTCCAGTCCATCAACGGGTATACTAAACAAAACGACAAAAGGGACATAACTACAGTTTTCCGTGTAACTCGGTAAGATTAGTATACGGATGGCAGACCACTACTTATTTTTGGCCTCTTTACCTGCCCCTCGTGACTGTGCTATTTTTATCGACCAATCCTACATACAGCCCCGCAAAAGGTTCCGTATCTATCCAACACCTAAAATTGACCTTTGAGAAATATTTCTCAATTTGCGTCACATTTTTCGACATACTGGGGATAAATAGATGTATGTGCATCATTACCGCCAGATTTGAGTTAATTCGCATGCTAAGAAATTCTAATTGTCATGACTTTCATGATTGCCCCACCGCTAAAAGCTTAGCTAAATCATCGCTTTTACTAACTGGATTAAATTTCTTGCATAATGTTCAGCATTTCACAGTGAATTTTTCAGTGGTGGGGTAAACTCGTAAGTGTCCCTAATCATAGGAGTACGGGGAAATTTTTGACTGGGGAGGGGAGGGGGGGGCAAAAAATGTACAAAATCGTGTGTGAATAAATATGCATTTTAAGTGATTCTGAGGATTTTTTGACCAAATAAAAAAAAGTTCAATTTTTATTTGAAGGCCCATAACAGGTTCTACAATATCTCTTTTGCGATGAATAAGTTCTTAATTTCTAAATCATCAATAAAAGAACTAAATTTTATTTACTTGTAATATACACAAATTTTCCCAGCATTCGCCCCCCCCCCCCTCCAGCTCGTACGCCTATGTCCATATTGTCCCTCCTCATCCACTAACCACATGCTCTTTATATCGAGCACGGACGTGAACTTGTCACTGCATGTCTTGATGACCTAAATGGTTCTGATCATGAACCCTGGACGGAAGAATCCAATTCTGATCCAGAGGAGGATATATACTAGTCTTTTTAGCTGCTCACATTTCAGACATTTCAGACATGTCAAACCCCTAACACAACACCAATAGAAGGTAGTTGTAATACACTACTAACGATAACACCGGACTACGTCTGCATTGTCAACACTCTTCAAAACCAATCAACCTGCACACCCTAAATCCCCCAACTCTACTGCCAACATCAAAATGCACCCAAGGCCATGTTACCTTTGTAAAAAGATCAACGTAAGTTCGTCCACTACGTTGATTTGCTCACGACCCCACTGCTTATTAGATCACCTCTACACAGCTTAATAAGTTCGCTATCTCATAGTCCTAAAACACAACTTCAGTTTATAGGATACCAACCCACACCAATGAGTATCAGAAACAAGAAAACCATCATCGCGACATTCACCAACCGTTCCCTTAACAGTTATGACCATGATCATCTCCACAATGAAATCTCAAACATTTTAACATTTAATTTTAAGTTGCAAATCAACACCACAAAGTCAGCATATCATTCAAGTCAAGGGTAGTTCATCCTATCAAATCAGACGAGTATGAGTAATCTTAATAATCGCTGTGGTCATAATAGTATGCATTAAATATATTAAAAATTAAGATGTTGAGTGCATTTATGGTTACTTACAATTTGGCAATGCATTAAGACGGTGAGGATAACTAAAATAAAAAAAATCCCCAGGTGATTTACGGTGAATACCTTACTTGGACTCTTGGAGTACCATATACATACCTCCTTACAAAAACACTCATTTGTTCTGGATTTTTTCTTTTATACCTTCAGATATTGGTTTGGCTAACAAATAGAAATTTTTCTTGGAGTACCATGTACATATCTCCTTACAAAAAACAATAACCATTTGTTTCTGATATTTCCCCACAGGCTGGACAGTCTCCTACAAGCCTATATGACAAAAAATAGATTATCATCCACATAGAATACCCAGATTGTGAGATACCACGGTTCACTCTCAGTAATAATTCAATTTACTCAGATATTGCGGTCTTTTGTTCATATTTTATAGATGGACCGGGGGATTCGTCGAATGCATCATCTTCTTCCTTTTCACCCTTTCCTCTTCTCCATCTCCATTATCGTCTTCCCCTTCCATGTTTTCTTCTTTTGTACCTTCAGATATTGGTTTGGCTAGCAAATAGAATTTTTTGAATAAAAAGAAGGCAACTCCGCAAGACATCCCAAACAACGCAAATATAAATACGCCGGCCATGTGTGCAACACCAAACTGACCCCGTGGCTTCTTCTTGTTTTTACCATCTTTGTCGCATTTCCTTTTATCCTCCCACCACCTACAAAAAAAAATACCTCTATTTTCATGCCACCAATCAAACTGTGTCTTAGGGCTAGCAGGGCCTTAATAAGATACAGGGTTTCCTTCCCCAAATGCTAAAAAATCACACGCGGAAGCGAATTATAGAATTGTCCCGAAATATCCAATATCTCTGGTATCTGCAGTTGCAATTGGAACAGCAACATAATTCTACGAAACACGTTCGTAACTTGAAAGTGGTCATAACAAAATATATAACAACCATGCGTGTATAGTTAGTTGACTTATCAAGCTGAAGACTATATTATTGAAAACATAAATAAATACAATTTCAAGGAAGACTTGAAGTCGCTGATCGTCATCAGCATTTTTCGCATAATATTTAATTTTTCACGACTTGGTCCACATAAAAATATACTGAAATTGATTATTAGACATTTAATTAAGAACTGTAGATAATCTTCCAGCTTAAACTCAGTGAGATTAAAAAACAGGGTGATTAAAAGATTTGAGCCAAATATACAGTTTAGTTTATATATATATATATATATTCACGTATTGGATCATTTAACTGCACGCCGTTTATAATCATAAGGAAATTATATTTGCAATTAGCAGCCGGGATGGATCACAATAGGATAATGATATATCGTTATGATCATGGGAATATGGTGTGAAATCAAACCGTAACAGAAATAAAATGGGGTTTAACATTTCACTTTTTTGAACAAACGAGGACAATAAAGACGGAAATACACCAGGCTATGTGTTGTGGGCAACTGAATCCGGGTATTGGCGTCTCCCCCTACTACCACTGAAACCACCCCCCCCCCCACATCGCTTTACTAGACGTTGTTCTTTGCCAGACCTTCCGCCCTGTACCACTGACACGATTCCAGGCTGCAATATCCAGCGTAACTTTCTCGGCCACCAACGGCATCGAACTCATGGAATTAAACCATCTTTACCCCAAAATTAAACGGATAAATACTAAAATATACAGAGACTCTTGACATTCTGACCTAAAACTTGTAATTTATAAAACCCACACTTACTTTTTCTTCCAGTCTTGTATCTGTCCATTCTCTTTTAATTTTAACAATTCGATATTGATACTGGTTTTGAAAGGAGCCCCTTCCTTCATACCAATCCCATGCTCTTGCATCAAAATCGGCGAGGCGACGACCTTCATATTACAATATTCCCCTTCTACGTACGAATTAATAAGATGGTCATATACAAAAGCGTAATTACCATTGGCCACTTTCTTTTGTCCTTCAGATGAATTGGCAACAAGACCGTCAGAATATATCATTTTGTCCCATAATCGCTTAAAAACGGGTTTCGTCCCCATTTGGAGAAAATGTTTTGTTGCTGAGTTCTTGACGGTTCCGCAGCTAATGTCATCGTTATCTGCCAGTGATTCAAAAGAGTCGACAGTATTTCCGAAATCTTTTGTCGTCAAGAAGGCCGCCATGTTGGCGGTGTAAGTTGCCACGGTGATAAGAACAAAGAAATTGAATCCTGAAGTGAGTATGCGTTGAGATATTGGTTCTGGAGAGAAGTCTGTTCCTCGCTTTAAGAGTGTTCCCATTGAAAACCAAAGAGTCTCCCTTGCAGTAAACTTCGTCGACGGTCGTTTATAATCCAACAAGAAGTACACCATGGAGACAACAATAAAAGAGCCAAGAATTGTTATCCAGAGTTCAAGAGAAAAGGGTTTAAGGAACTGGAAGATAGTGTAATGATCATCTGGTCTGGATATCAAGATGTTTACTCCAGTAGTCAAAACACCAAGACTGAAATCTATAGCAATTTCTCTTTTTGACGTAATCGATATTGCACCCATAGCTAATGTAGCGTTCTGAAAAATAAATATAATAATATTATGATTTTTATAAAAACTTTAACATGAAAATAATGAATATCAAGAGTAGTTAAAACACTAAGGCTGAAATCTACAGCAATTTCTCTTAATGACGTAATCGACATTGCACTCATAGCTAATATTGCGTTCTGAAAAAAATATGTTATAATCATTATGATTTTTTAAAATAGAAACTTTTACGTAGAAATAATGGTCAATATTTCCAAACATACAAAACATTTTTCAGTCACTGAATGAATTAACCCACAGTTTTAAAAAAATACCTTGCCTGCACTATTCCACTTCCACTAATAACAGCATTTGAACACACACATAGACCTTCCACATTTAGTGGAAATCTTTCAAGGCATTTTGAGCATAACTGATGATAAGAAAATATCGAAAGTTCGATTGTTGATAATATTTTTTCAAGAACTATTAGTAATATTATGTAATCATACCCCATTTTTAATTTCTCCAACCATACCATCCCATGTACCGTCATCTTTCCTAACACCATATTGGTTAGGGCTGACATATATCTTATAGTTAAATTTTAAAGATTTACTTAAACTCTCGAGTAGATCAATGGTAAAGCCTTCAAATTTATCTCCATTCACTGACGCCTTCTTCATTACAAAGGGTTTTTCCTGTAAATTAAAACGTTAATTCCAAACACGAATAATGTAATGAATTTCAAAATAAAAATAGGAGCAAAACAGCAGGACGTTAAACCCCATTCAATTTCCTAAATAATAAAAAAAATGAGAAAGTCGTAGATAAAGTCAGGGTACTTGTTTGAAAATTTCGTTTCGATTTTACCCCAAAAGTCCAGATTTACAGAAAAGTTACCCCAGCAAGCCAAGGCAGCCCCATGTCGCGATTTTATGATTAATGTGCGTCACTACGCTATCACATGTAACTGTAGCCTCGATTATGAAATATGGACCAAAAGCGATGAAACGGACTATTCCACTCAGTGGAAGTATTTGATTGTGTACAGTCTGTGACGAATTCACAATTTTCAACCATCAAAAATGGTTTATGTCAATCTCTGTGCGTAATGATCGATGCCATTGTGACCCATTTTATACTTTCATTTTTGCAAGGTTTTCATGACTAGCTAATAGTAATAATTTAAAGTATCCGGTCAATAAACTTCTGCCAAAGTAGTATCCTCTTTGTCCTTTTTTGGGGTTATTTGAAATATGGATTCAGTTAATCTAATTAAAATATAAATCTATATTTCGTTTCATTTTTTTATACTTTCGATGGCCTACACTTATGTAGATCTAACAGGTTATAGTGGGAGCTCGCATTCTATGACGTCAGGTAATAAGCACGGGACATTTGACCCGATAAGGTCGGTCATTCGATTAACCATTAGCGACCCCCATGCTTTTTAAAATCTACTTTTGTTTTGTTTTGATTTCTATCCGCTGATAATATCTACCCACAGTTCCACGCATGAAAAGGTCAAACGGTCGATTCGACAGACCATTTGATTGGCTGACCCCTCATTTCAGGCAGAACACCAGTTAAATAACAAGTCCTCCAGATCCAAGAGTAGTAAAGACAAGTAGAAACGAAATTTTGAACTAATAAAAACGAAACGAAATTGGATCGGTGTTTTAATCAGATTGGGATTCAATAAACCGAACAACAATTTGTAAATTACTTACAATAACTACCACCACATACACGGTTTCTGGAAATATATCATATTTGGCTTTTATTGATGCCCCATCATCTGGTACAGTTTGATTTAGTCGTTCAGCTGCGTCGGTACCATTCAAACCCCATTCCGCGATCTGAAATATAAAAGATAAGGCTGAGGGGATTCGAACAGATGGCTTTGAAAACTAGCGATGAAGGCATAGTTTAACTAAACACTTTCGGATGAATGTAAGAAAACAAGTTTGTATTTTGAATCGTACAGAAATATAATCCAGAAAAAAATGAATTCACGTAACACAGATTATGATAATGAAATAAAATGGAGTCAACACAATACTGTTGAGGCATAATAAATGTTATTTCTATGGTTACATGTGATGCTAGTTCGGAATATTAAGTGATAACTATACTGACCTTAGACAATAAAAAGTGGCCAATAAGATTACACCAAAGACTTATTTACCCTTTGATACATTTTCTCGCCGCCGTGTCTGTAAAGGTCTAATTTGTACTCTATCCTCTGTCCAGTGGCATTAAAATGTATTTTGCCAGTTTTACCTCTTTCTAACTTCACCTAGTGTAAAAAGTTCAAATAATAAAAGTAACAAACTATGTAATACCAATGAAACTATGTGATACCAATGAAAACAACAATGAAAGTATGACAATGAAATAAAAATAATCATAAAATATGTAGTAAAAGTATATCCGAGTACATAAGAGTATGATGATCAAATGAGGAGAGAACATTCAGCAGATAATAAGAGAATTAGACCCGACAGGTACACCCCTTTCCCGAAAAGCATGGTATGTGTACATGGCTACTGCCTTAGCAAGGAAATTTGGCGGATTAAAAAGAATTTCAAAAGTTAATTGACAAGATGGTATTAAAGTAGGGTAGATATATCTCAGACGCAGGTTTTCATATCGGGGACACTGTAAAATAAAATGGAATTCATCTTCAACGGCAGAAAGAGAACATTGCGTGCTTAACCTTTGTTAAGGTGGAATATCCTTGTATCGGCCTCTCTCTATTTCTAATTTGTGCGAGCTTAGTCGAAGCGATGAAAGGATGATTTAAAGTTCTTTTTTTAACCTGCAGAAGGTAACGCGCAGTGGTTTATTACGTTTTTATATAGTCCATACGTTCTGATTTAGTTAGTTCTGGAAAATGATTGTTGAATTTAGTTTGGAGTTTTAGTTAAGTTGCTGAGGGAGAGGGGTTATTTGGGAGATCAGAATTGTCATATATACTATTCAAAAAAAAATATGGGATATTTGATTTTGGGGGCATAATACTAAAATATGCAAATGACTACGAAAAATGTCACTATAGAACCTAACAGAGGAAACATTTCCAGTTACATGTGACGCCCAAACGCACCAATAGCTACCGCATGGAATGCAGGTGATGCTTGGGATCATCATGGGGGTCCAACCCAAGATTTGCACGACTCTGACTTTGAATGTTACAGTCATTGTGGCATTGAATTCCAGGGTGGAAACACCAGTTTAATTGTTTTAGTGACCAGAAAACAAATTTTGATATGCGACGGCTTACCCAAAATGAAAGGTTACGTGCCCTTGGCATGCTACAGATCGGCACAACACAGGCGGTTGTGGCGCGGACGATGAATGTTTCTCAGTCTGTCATAAGCAGGCTATGGTCCAGATACCGTGCGTGATACACAATCTGTACAGGACAGACCACGCTCAGATCGACCAATGGCGACAACTCAAGCCCAGGATCGATGTATCCGTACCTTGGCCTTGAGAAATCGTGTCATCACAGCAAATCAGATCAGCGCTCGTCTTCAAACAGACACTGGTGTGAGAGTGAGTGGCCAGACGATTCGGAATGGACTGCATAGGGGTCACCTTCGCGCCCGACGTCCTCGCGTGATCCCTTGTTTGAGAGATCATATTTTTGCTGTGACTGTCCAAGAATATTTAATGTCATTGTTTGCAATGGCGGAACGTAAAAGAACACTTTTAGGAAAACTGTCTTCATTAGAATTCGTTGGGCGTTTATAACAGGAAATCATTCTTTGAAATATGTCAAGGCTGGCCGGGATAATACCCAGTTCTGCTAGACAGCCAATCTTTGATGGTTGTGCCAGTATTGACGAGCAGATCTTAATGGTTAGTTTATTATGAGAAATGTAATCCCATTTGCTATTAAGTTGACTGATCGCAGACTTAGAGGTTGAGTTGTTGCAAAAGCAGACCCCTAGATAGACGTATGATTTAACTGTTTCAAGATTAATATTGCCAAAATGAAATATGTTCTTTAATTTTCGTTGAGTATTTTTGATAATCATTATTTTTGATTTTGTTAAGGTCAATATGCCAATCACTGCAAAATTTATTAAGTTGGTCAAGGCTAGTTTGTAAGCCAGTTTCAGTAGTGGAGAGCATGATATTAGACATTATTAGATTCTAGTGAAGGGGGATTTGTGTTCGCATTATTAATATAAAACTGTAAGTCGTTAATATAAATATTGAATAGTACGAGACTTAACACGCATCCCTGTTTCACACCCATTAAAGAGTTTATGGTGTTGGAGAATCCCTTGGGAGTTTTCACAGTATATGAAGTATTTGAATACATGGATGTAATTCAATCAAAAATTGGTCCGTTGATATTATTTAGTAATTTATAAAAGAGGCCTGTTCTGCATATAGAGTCAAAAGCTTTTTTTGAAGTCCACAAAGGTCATGAAAAGATTTTGTTTCTTACACTTATATTTATTGATAATCGTTTTGAGTATGAAAATATTATCAATTGTCCGATGATTTTTATGGAACCCGCCCTGTGCTTGGACAAGTAAATTGTTGTCTTCAAGGTAATCTGTTATTCGATTATTGATAATGGACAGAAAAAATTTGCTAAAGCAACTGGACAGGGAAATGCCACGATAGTTATTTGGATCGTCCTTACTGCCCTTTTTGTGTATTGGAACATAATATATGATTCCATTAAGGACGTTGGATAGAAACCCGTCGATAAAATCATATTGAACAATTTTAAGAGCTAATCAATCAAAATTTCGGAGGAAGATATTAACATTTCATTAAGAATCAAATCAGGCCCATTCGACTTTTTTCTTTTGAGTTTTTTTTTACAGCTTTTTAGTTCGCTTGTAGAGATAGGCTCCTTAAGATTGGTATTGATAGGTTCCTGTTTAAGTTGTTCCATTTTTTCAGATAATTCAGAGAATTTGGCCTGATCATGTTTTTTTTCAAAAAGTGTGGTAAAATGATTTTCCCATACGTTGATGGTTATGTCATCCCCCCCCCCCTCTGTTTTGTCTTTAAGAAGGGAATTGACAAGTTTCCAGTATTCACGTGGGTTATTGCTATCCAGATCATCAAGTTTTTCTAATATTTCATTTTTAGCCTGTCGGTTTTTGTATTTAGTTGTTTTCTTATAATCCTTCTTTCTCTTATAATATATTGTTTGGATTATTACGTAATTGGTCTAGTGCCTTAAGTCTCTGTCAAACCATTTATTCTTTTTATTACACTTTTTGATCTTCACAAGTTTTACGCATTGTTTTGAGTCATTGATAAGTATTTTTGTTAGTTCACTTGTAGCCTCTTGGGTTCCTATGGGATTTGGATCAAAGTCTTTCATCAAGAAATTATTAAAATAGCATTATGCAAGAGCAAAATCTGCTTATTACAGGTCTTTCTTTAGGCCTGAGATGTTACTGTTAGACATTAATTAACATATCCAGACCATAATAAACTCTTAAAGTCAAGGTTAGCCTTCGATGTTGGCGGATTGAATTCCTATATGCCGCTTAATGGCCGTTGATAATTAAATCAATCAAGTGGATAATCGAGACTATATTGTTTATATTAATGATTTGAGTAATGATGACCGAGGCTATGTGAATATTTCAAACGCTTTTTACTCGGCTAATAGAGGACCACTTTGACTGAAATTTTCAACAAATTACCTCTACACTATCTAGTTTTTAACTATTATAGTGAGAACTGCCATCTTTTTATCTTATCTCCCATAATGTAACTTTAATAGTTAATTTAGAGCATGGCTTATGCAGTTCTAACTGTAGCGCTTGGTCAGATTCCGCTTGCCATATAAATTTCAATGGTGATTTTCGTCGGAAGGGGGCCATGTTTATATTATTATTACTATTACTAGTGCTATATTTTATATTATCATTATTATTATAAGTGCTATCATTTATATTATTATAATTACCATTATTATTATTGTTAGTGTTAGTGCTATCATTTATAATATTATAATTACCATTAATATTATTATTAGTGTTATCATTTATAACCTTACAATTACCATTATCATTATTATTATTAATGCTATCATTTATATTATTATAATTACCAATTTCATCAGTGCTATCAAGTTTTGTATTAAGTATCATTACAGGCGTTGTTGCTTGTATGAAGACTTGGAGATTGGTTCGAATTTTACACACTATTTTGTGGTCAGAAAGGTAACTTAATGGGGCAACTTGAAAAGAGGCAACGTGGGGAAACAAAGAGAGACCGGTCAAGATATAGTCAACAGTACTACATCCATTGTAATTTACGCAAGTAAGCTCAAAAAGCATGTCACCCAGTGACCTACCATTTAAGATACAGATGTCTGATACCTGACACCTGTGTCAGCTCTCTACCCCAGCCGTGTCAGCTCTCTTCCCCAGCACTTTATCGTTTTATCTTTATTAATGCGGGTTTGGGGGATATATGCAGTGGCCTCAGAAGCGCCCTTTGAAAACATTATGTGTGAAATAGTCTAGTATTGGTGGCGATGGTTTAGAGTCAACAACTTCTAGGGCAAAATACCGTAATACCACGGAAATTATTTTGCGACCAATTAACGAGGAACGCACAAACAAAAACAAATAACCATTATTCTTGCAATATGTAAGATATGCGGGTTTAAATATAGAGCCTAAAAAATAGACGAACCAAAGGAAATAGCGTAATGTAAACGCGAGCTATGACTTACTATAGATAAACAGAGCTGGACTTGAAACATCTCAAAAGACCTTGACAGGCAACGCAGGAATACAAAACTATTCCGAGTGGGCAAACAAATTCAAACTTACGGATTTAAGAGCTTTTATAAACCTTGCTCCTGAAAATGTGTCTGTGACCTCTGTCTGTTCAGATATATAGGAACTTAATCCCACTGTTATTATTCTACCTGCATCCATATAGGCAGCATCCATGGCACTATCCACTTTTCCTTCTGGTCGAATGTAGCGGAATGCTAAAAGGTGACAACGTATCGAGAAAAGGCGGAGGCGAAACATATTAGTTGCATCAGAGAAAGGCAGAAGATAAGAGCTCTGAAATTCACGCAAATAAAAAATAAATTAAGAATCACCATTTTTGCTAATAGTGTCACCAAACCCCATTCTTCACAAAATAAATAAATGGGAATCATTGAACGAATCCTTGGTGTTAAAATGACTAGCAGGTTCTAACATTGAACAGTTTATAACTTTAAAGGTGTAAATTCCTATAATTGCTTTCATTTGTATGTTAAGGTATTATGTTACAAACTTCAGTAAATTTTTAAAAGAATAAATTAATAAAATTAGCTCGATAACGTCGAGAGAATACTCTGTGAAGCACCGCCCAAATAAATAAGTAGCTTTTTTTCCAAAAGTATGTTACAGCTTATTGCTCTTTCCATTTATTAAATTCCTTTAAAACAGTTTCACACATTAACAAAGTTATGAACTGGGTAAAAAATCTAAAACAGTTTCACACATTAACAAAGTTATGAACTGAGTAAAAAATCCTTTTTTTGGGGGGGGGGGGTAAAGTTATGGGGCTAAACATACATTTTATATTGCAGTTTCCATGTTATCGTTTCCATTCCTGCGTTTGAAATCATTGAAGACCTCACAAGAAGTGCCAGGGGTCTTTAAATATATGACCAAAGTGGCACCAGGGACCACCAGCGACGTTCCTCTCTGCAAGTCAGAGCCTTTCCGTCCTACATGCAGTTTCCAATGTATAACGGTTTCGATGGTACGTAATGTTTGATTTGGAGAGATTACGAAGGTAATGGATTTGATATTACAATGAAAAATGATAAACGAAAATATAATACTTACTGGATCAACGAATATAAAATATTGCTCTTCGTTCGACAACAAGTTAAATGCCTTCGCCTGAATATTTAAAGAATAAAACAGTGCTTATCTATACAGCTGGGTAAACGCAATGGGTCATTATCACTGCGAGTTTAACAAAATACATGCAGTTAATGTAGTTAATAAATAATAAATATAATAATAATCTTATATAGCGCTGGAATTCTAACAAAAGGCTGCTCATTGGCACAAATAACAATGTCGTTAAAGTCATTAACAGAATGACTGTCGGAATAGTTCTGTTTTTAAGTTCCTTTTAAATGAATGTATATTGTCATTGTCACTGTTTTTTATACTTTGTGGTGAACCATGGGTGCAGCAGGGGAAAAAGCACGATTTGACGTGCAGTTATTGATAAGAAGTTCTTTTAGATAACCTGGAGCAAAATCACAGTGGAGACAGGTGTAAGTTAAAACAGATATTTAAAAAAAAAATCTTTGTTTAACCGGAAGCCAGTGTAAATCCTTGAGGACCGGGGTTGTATGTTGACTTTGTTTCGTTCTGGTTATGATTCTCGCTGCTTTATTTTGGAGGAATTGAAGTGGATTTGGTAAAGGAGGGAATTACAATAGGCATGTTTTGACAGAACAAAAGAGCACATTAACATTTTGGCTACTTCTATATTAATGTACGGTCTGATTTTCCAAATGTTATAAAGATGAAAGTTTACAGCACGGCATGTTTGACTTATAAACGTTTTCATCTGATCAAACATCAGTGTCACCAATGGATAAATTTTCAGGTAATAGTAATAGTCGATTAAGTTGAGTTTTTGAGTTCAAACAAGTTAAGACGGTGGGAAGGGAACTAATTCATTTAAAGGACAATATTGGTGCCAGTCATTATCACATATGTGATAGAACTGATTAAACACTTTCCAAATATAATATTATCACAGAGATCATCGCTACCATAGAGGAGTAATAAAGGATTCACGAATCGGAAGTGACGAACGCCAAAGGAAAACACGAGTTATTCCTCTATATAACTAACTGAAGTGACTAATGATAACAGATACATGGGCGAATATCTGCTCACTAATAATTCCTTCGAAGACCTAAAGTTGCTGTGTGACGCTGTGAGAGAATATCTTACAATTCATGAAAAGAATTGACTGCCACTAGATAAGAGAACAGGAAAGAAATACAGATTAAAAGCCCGTGCATTACCATGTTTTTATAAGGTAGGGGAGACCGGGACACATTGAACCACCATGGATATATCCTTTATAAATAATACTATACAACCCAACACTATACAGATGTGAGATAACTTCTTAGACCCATTTATCAATCAATAAGCCACATGCTGTCAATTATTTTCTTAGGCAATGGATTTTTCAAAAAAGCGCTTAAAAGAGAAAAATTTAACTTCTTAGCCTACGAAATTCTTGTACTTAAGTTCATATATGTCTAATCCATACAATCCAGATAAACCGGGGTTTGATCCATATAAGAGGGCATATTGCTTTTTTTTTTTTTTAATTTTGATCATGAAATAAAGAGATCTTCCAATAAAAACATTTGATATGGAATGAGTACAAACATGTATGTGAACAAAGCGGTTCAATGTGCCCCGGTACCCCCTATAGAATGAATAAAAACAAGGGGCTGTACGGAGTATTTCTATTTTTCCCGTGTTCTCTTATCTTATGACACCTAATTACTTTATTATATCGTCAGATAACCTCTTGCGGTCCCATATAACAACTTTTTGTCTTCGAAGGAATTGTTAGTGAGCAGAAATTCGGCCGTTTATCTGTCATCACTCTTCACTTCAGTCATTCACATAGAGAGATAACTCGTGTTTTCCTTTGGCGTTCGTCACTTCCGATTCATGAATCCTTTATTACTCCTCTATGGTAGCGATGATCTCTGTGTTAATATTATATTTTGAAAGTGTTTAATCAGTTCTACCACATATGTGATAATGACTGGCACCAATATTGTCCTTTAAGGGGTAAAATTAATGGGTTAGTTCATCTTCAGAACAGTCCCTGCAACCCTAAACACTTCCATAGGTCACCCTTTTCTCAACCTTTGGACTGTTTTAAGATGAATTGTACACTGGGAAGTTGAAATTCAAAGAAGATTGTGTGTAAACGCATACGGCAAGGCATAGTCATAGTGGTTAGTATAGAAATGGATTTTACCTGCAAGCCTCAAATATCCAATCACTATGTCTACGAGACATATTCGATCCATATAAAAAAAATAATAAGTTGACTTACTTCTTCAACTTTTGAAAATTACTTTGAGTACCTCTTCTCCAGATTAATACTTACCCTCTATAGACGTACTTTCAGAATACTTAAGTCGACCCATTTCATTTCATCTCTTGAAGATTAATAACCCACATTTTCAATGCTTGTATTTTAACAACAGTTGCATCTCTCAAAATGAATTACTTCACCCAGCACGGTACTTTCGCTACAAGTTTATTTCTATTCAGTGTACGACAATTTGTTCATCTCTAGAAAATTACTTACCAATTTTAGTACTGTACTTAGTTCCACAACATGCTTATCTCTAGCAAATTGTCTGAGCGCTACTTCATAAAGTTCATCTCTAGAATAATAGTTACGCCTGTAAGTTCATCTAGGGAACTACTTACCGCTTTCAAAACTTTTGCAATAAGGTGATCTCGTTCATCCCTTGGACTACAGACTATTATATGTCTTTGTCTGGAAAGGCGTACGTTAAGTAGAATCTTATTTATCAGGGTTCCGGATCCATTGGATGTAACATCCACAGAATGTGGTATCAAAGACACTTCCTCGTTTAAGAGCTGACTTGCAAGATCTTGACATTCTTAGAAATATACAAATATCTGGTTAGTTGCAGGAGTTTGTAAATAATATATGGTTACAAACTAATAACGTGTCTAAGTCGAGAAGTGCTAATCATTGTGTTTATATGATTCTAGTTCAAAGCTTAATATGAACACATTTTAAGTATGCTGTACAGAAGCCAAATCAACAGGACTACAGGAAGAATATGTAAACTATTTAATTCAGGCACTTGCCATTGGGAAAATTAATCAGAATACTTTTTAAGGTATCGTGTCTAGGTTAATTACATATGATTGGGGAGGGGGAGAGACATCTAATAATCTAATACAATTTAGAAAATCTAATACAACTTCCATTGAAAACAGATAATACCTAGGTTATCTGCTGGATTTTCTGGCATGATCATAATCGCACTGGCCCATTCCTCAACAACAAACTTATCTACTACCGCTAGATTCTGGTCCTGGACTGGTGGACGAATTTCCACTATAGTCTTCCATTTAACTGTATCTTCTACACGACTCATATCAATCCAGTCAAAACCTTTATAATCAGTCACTAGGTAAGGGATACCTTCTTTTTCTAACACCATAGCTAAATTCGTGTAAAAAGGTCCAATGATGAGGTTTGGTTTGGTGCCTTGGAATGCCATGGCTGAAAATATACAAAGTGGGTAGTTTCAAGCCTAAGGGTAATTCAGAAGGGAACTAAGTTGATCGTTTCATGATTATAATAACCCGCTCATTTTGTGATTAACACATTGTATATTTTTCTTTAAACTTTCAATATGTGGTGAGGTATGGATCGCAACTTCAATCGGATAGCAAACTTTCGCCTACATACCCCGTGTGTAAAATCTGAAAGGATTCGAATCTTGGACATTCTCGTTAAGAACGCACTACTCGCCCCAATCAGATAATTGTGTAATAATTACGCTGAATTTTGTTTTACTCGGGAAACTTTAAACGTACATTTTGCAAGAGTTAAATCTGCCTATTCAGGTCTTTCCTTAGGCCGGAAATGCTATCTAGATTATTAGACATAAATCATTTTAACTCTCGGTTTCATTGTTAGCCTGTGATATTTACTGGATTATGATCCGATTTGGTGCTCATCTTTCATTCATGATTAAATCATGAAATAGATAAATGTGACTATGTTTCTTCTCGCATCGATTTTAGTAATAATAAAGGAGGCTAGACCGAAAATTCAGTCTCTAAATTCTCAGTTCAGCGTAAGTCAATTCGCTGAAATTTTCAGCAAATTCCCTTTACATTATCTAGTTGTTAACTATTATAGTGAGAACTCCCAGCCTTTTATTTAATGTCCTATAATGTATCTTTAATATATTAAAGCGAATTTAGATGGCTACTTCACGCTTAACATGCTAATTACTATTAAACTTCGAGAATTAAAATCAAGTAGAGTTACCGTCTTCCATTCCAGTTTTAATCGCTGCCCATCCATGTTTCTTTAATCCAAGAGATTCACCAATTTTCAATTTTACGTAATTTGGCGACAAACACTTCTCCGCATCACCGGCCAAACGAATATTATCCATTAAAATTGTTTCCTGGGGTGTTGCATTGGGATTATTGTCGTCTACGAGCAAAGCTGAAAGTTACAATATTATCATATGAACTGAAGCAACAAATTTTGAGAATATATTAAGAAGGGCATTTCTTCATGTTCCTACATCATTTTTCGTTCCCCGAAGTTGAAGGTTCGTTTTCTAATACACCCTGGGCTGTTTCTCCGGTTACCAATTTATCGCCTACTATTTTTATAAAGGAGAGTTGAGTTTTGTATCTAATACTATTATAATTACCTATCGTTAGTTTATATCTTTTTCCATTTACAGTTTTGTCACACCTTGTCTTCACCATGGGAATTACAAGAAATAGCCAGCTAAGAGTTGTCATCCACCACATATTGAAACACTGACATACTACCATTCCACATGGATAGGAATATGAGGATTATACTGCTGTCCATACTTTTATAGATCACTAGCAAATATATATACTTAACATTTGACGAATACGTTCTGTGGACCATAACTAATTAGTGAAACTGTACCTCAACATCATGAAAATGGTCGTCCCTGAAGACTACTTCCATTCCATTGTACATGTATTATTCAGGCGATAATATCCAACAATGAAAAGCTTATCAAGATTATATGGTTCTATTTTTATATAATTGACAACTTCATACTTTGGGTCTACAATGCGATTTCTATTAATGAATAAAGAAAAAGTCGGATCTGAATATATTGGACTTGAGTTAGCTAACCTACCATACAGTGTGGAAGTAATTAGGAAAGGCTGATTTACATACGACAAAATAGTAATAAAAAAACCGCGTAGAATAGACTAAGCAGGCGTGAGCGACTTCCGTTCAATTTTATCTGTTCGCTTATTTCACGAACATTATTTATTATGAATTTACATACATTCATATTACACCAACATAGTCCTACATACTTTAATGTCTTCGCACTTATAACTTGTTCCCTTTCAACCTAATTACATTTCAGTTTCGTTATATAATCTTTCTGATTTTACACAACAAACTTTCTATAATCACGACTTCCCGAATAATCCAGGCGCGGATCCAGGATTTTTTGCAGGGGGGACTAGGTTTGATAAAAGGCACTCAACCAATTAACGGGAAACCAGGAAAATTTGGTAAATTAGATTCAATTTGGTGCATTCTGACGTATTTCCGGAAGGTAAATTCCAAAATTACAGGTCTAAAAGTCGCCAATAAAATCGCATAAAAAATTTTCAAGTCTGAGCAGGGGGGGGGGGGGGGCCGGACCCCCTGCCCCCCCCCCCCTCTGGATCCGCGCCTGTAATCATAACCCGTATACGGATACAAAACAATTCCTTTGTAACCCCCTCTTTTGTTATGTGTTATAATTAACATCAAATTTTAAATCGACAGGCACACGTTACTACGTATATAGTAAAAAAAAAAAAAAAAAACCTTTAACAAATAGATTGTGTAGATTATTCTATATGTAGAGTTATTGAAATATGACGTTTCAATGTCGCACCAAATGTTGAAATAATAATAATAGAATCATTAAAAATATCACCACGACAGGCCGTGAACCTGATACAGGAAACGTTTTGAATTTTTCGAAAATTCGAATCGCAAATTATCTACCGCCTTTCACACTTTTAACTTTCAAAGACACGCGATTGTTAATTGTAACATTAAGAGGCAATATTTGAGCGTAAATGACCTTGATTTTTAAAGCAAGGACACGTGCCTGACACTGTCTTATTTAATTGTGCTTTGTTTTCTGCAAACCTGTCAGCGACATTAATTGTTTGATCATTAACATTGTGTAAAGATCAGGATTCGGTTGGTCAATTGCTGTTTTTAATACGACCTCTGACTACACAGTGCCTTTTTTCCCAAGCGTCCCAACCTTTCTGTCGACATTACTATAATTGATTTTGCAATGCTTTTGGCCTATAAACTGTTAAGGGTAAACTGTCGATTTTTATTGGAGATCGACAAAGATTGCTGTGTGTGCCGTTCAGTAAGAAGTATATGAAATACCAAATTCAACATTGTATTATAGCATTAAAGCATAATTTATGTGACAATAGATTACAGAAAATCAAAGAAAATGTTACTGATCTAACAAGTATTCAACAGTTTTAAGACGGTAGGTTTTGGTCTAATCTGCCAATTGCAGGTCTTTATTTTGACTTCAAATGTTACATAAACTATAAACTTTGGACATTTATGCACAGAAAAATTTATAATCTACTCAGATGGCGGAGATTTCAACGTATTGAAACACGGCGTAGAGCTTGTTATTATCCAAGCTACGGTACTTATTAATCGAGACTTAGCCTTGATACACGGTTAGATATATTTGGGAAGGCCACCTGTAGATTTCCCAAATGTCGCTAGATGTAAACAGGGTTAGGGCAGGTGATTGTTGCCGAGGATTGTGAGTTAAATTAGGGTAGGACTTAGGGCTAGGTCTTAGGTTAGCGCTAGCTCTGTTTTCGTGACACTTGAGGAAATCTGAAGGTGACCTTCGTAAATAGATCTAACCGTGTATCAAGGCTAAGTCTCGATTAATAAGTACCGTAGCTTCGATAATAACAAGCTCTACCACATCTTGTCAGAACTTCGAACAGTGGTAACTTCGCTCAGAGTAATTTGAATGAAATGTTCAATGTATTCATTTTTGAGTTATAATAACATAGAACGGTCAGATCTTTAATATTTTTAAAATCGAAATATAGTGTTCAACAGACAGTATATGTCATGCTATAGCACATTTCTAATTATCGACAAGAGGCAATCAAAAGGTCAGAGATATCCCTTCAGGAAAATATTCATTTTCTACCTTTTAATTATCTAATCACTGACCTTTGGATTAGTTGATGTCGTGAATGTCTGACGTATATAATCCGACAATTCGTCATATACAATACATAAATGAATTATTCTGAAACTTTGAATATATAAAAACAATGATAATGTCAGTATGATATTGTTCATGGAAAATGGTCCATAGATAAGCCCACAGACATTATCTTATTAAAAGACAATGTAAAATGTAAGTGCCATTTTCTGATTATGTTTAAATTGTCTGAATTGTATTTTTGGTGGTGAGATTGAGAAAGAGCACTACCGAAAGTTAAAATGTTTCGATCAAAAATGGCAGTATCAAGTCCTTATTTATTCCGGTCTTATGAAATCTTGTAAACACCATTCTGACTTGTGATCATGATATAACTAAATAGAGTATAACAATAAAGAGTACATAGATATAACAATAAGTTGGCTTTTAAAGTAGTACACACTAAAATAGTTCCTTAAACCTCACTACGATCTAGAAAATGTTACCAAACGGGGTCAAACTATGGGCGATTACCGTACTATGAACCTTAGATGCTACATGGGCCGGGTCAATTTGTAGCTCCCAAGTCCAGTCTGCAGTTCGCTCGGACAAGGTAGAGTCCAGGCAATATACGAAAAAAGAGGGTCTACCCCCAATAAATTGCAAGACAAGGGTTTTTGATGGTTGTTGGTAGGATTGGGTGTACTGTGACATCCCAAAAGTTTACCAAAATGGGACTTCCGGAAAGTATCTATTTTTAAGATTAATTGTTAGGCCTTTTCAGTCAATTTATGAAAAAAAGGAGTTCAATTAATTCTCAAACAATTGCAAGAAAAGATTTTTTTAATGGTTTTGTATTGAGTTCGGTGTAGTGAATCCCCCCCCTCCCTCCCGAAAAGTTTACCAAAATCGGAATACCGGAAAGTGGCAAATTTTGAGGGTAAATGCTAAATTCTTTAAATTCTTTTCCTCTAAAGGGGAAAGCTTCATGCAAGCATAAAGTAGTCAATTTTTAAGTGAAACATATGAAATTGACAATTGGCGCCAAGGTGTCACCAATCTTTCATATGAAATGGTTTTCATATATGTCCGAAGCCACCTTGTGCCATTTTCGGGGACAATCCTAGGAACCTATGACTGAGAACTCACACCTACGACCGAAATCTCAAATTTACAATAAAGTAAATGTGGTGTCTGAACTAATGTTTTTGGGGTCAGTATTTCATTTGAAGATATGCTCGGTGGTGTTAACTGGCCCCTTATAGCATTTTCGGTGTACTTAGTAGCGCACTGGCAAGTTTGGTTTGTACATGTATTGAAGGGCCACCAATGCCCTCATAATATACTGTAGTGGAAAATAAGTAAAGTAAGACAAGCAAATAGATGTGTAAGGAATCATTTACCAATTTGCTTTATTTCGCACTATTACGCCATGTCTTTCTGCCATCACCATCTTATTGTTGAGAGTGATAATACTGCGCTACAAGCACCTTCCTCTCGACCCCACGACAAAACATGACAGTACACCATAAACTATCCATATTGCGTCATTGTAATGTCAGGTGTATTTTTTATGGTCTAAAGACACGCCAGTGCCATATTCTGGTAACCTCTGCATAGCTTTATCAGGAATAAAACCGAAAGCTTAAACGTTTTAGTACGTAGATGTGTCGGTCGTATCTGTCATTTTAAGGCTATATGACGTCATAAATATTACTTTTAATTCGGTCATTTGACATTTTTATATCATATTCTTATATGTTCATTATGCATATAGCTTCTTAAACCAACCATTTAGGGTGGGGGTGGATGGCCGAATGGTTTGTGTGCGCGCGCTGTATCACCACACGGCCTGCCATTGAGTCAACTGGCTTGGTTTCGAAACCCCGGTTGTACGTGGCAAGGAGTCGGGTAGCTTGTCCAACCTCGTGGGTTTTTCCCGGGCGCTCCGGTTTCCTCCCAAATAATTGAAATAAAATTAAACCATATTATGTTAGTTCCGAAATGACCTAGTTTGTGTCGAGTGGACGTTAAACACAATCTCTCTCTCTCTTCCAACCATTTAGGATTTTCTTGAACATGGAGTAGTCCAATGTTGGTCATTTTCAATTTTACCAATTTTTACCACTTTCCGGTTCGCAAAATTGGGTAAACTTTAGGGGTATTATACAGTACATATAAACCTAAATACACGCAAAAATGCATTAAAGCCTTTTCTTGCAATTTGTTGGGGGTAAAATCATAAATTAACTGGACTAATAAAAATATGGACCCTTTCAATACTGGTTCATCATTTGGCTTGCGATTTCTTGAAGAGCACATCACATCAAGATTTTCAAAATTTTTAACATTTTTAAACAGAACCATTCAGCCTGTGAAAATATGGTAGAACAAGCAAGAAGAAGGAGAAATTCACGAAAATGTTGGATGAGGAACTGGCTGAAGCGTGAGAGGGGAATAGCCGTGGTATATCATCATCGGCATATAGGGGCTCCGTCTGAATGATCGAGAGTCTTTCTTCAACGTCTCGAAACTTGCCCACCGTGTTTGACGAATGTTTTATACGCATCAACCCCTTCCCGAAACAAAAAAGACACAAACCACAGGGATACTCTGCAACCAGGGATGAAGCTTGTCATCCGATTGCCTCAACTTGCAACAGGAAATTCTTCATACCACCATGAAATATGATTTCCGGGTAGCAAGAACCACAATAATTATGTTGTTGGTGAAATTTGTGATGTCATTATCTATGGCGGTATGTAAGTGCCAAAATTCTAACATGCTTTCGTCTAATTTCTTACTTCTATTCATGTAATTTCTAACTTCCATTCATGTAATTTCTAAATTAAGACAATGTACATGTATAATTCAACTTCTTTATTTGTTCAGTGTAAATATCAATTCTATTTCATCTTATTTCTAATATTGGGGCGAAAAATGTCTACTTCATTGTGGTATTACATGTTAAGCATGAACGGCAAACAAATTTAGAAATTTGATACTTCTACCTAGCAACCATCATTATGACATCGTTTGGTGTCGCCACCGTGTGCTCAGTTTGGCGATTGAGCACCTGATCGGGACCATTCTATTGATACAAACGACTCGCTCTTCGTCAGATTGAGTGGCTTGCCTGAGTGTTAAAATTGAAAACAACATCGGGAGAGAGAGATGGGGACATGGGGTTTAACATCCACTCGACACAAACCAGGTCATTTCGGTAGCAGTCGGAAAACCGATGGACCCGGAGAAAACCCACGAGGTTGGAGAGGCGGCTCTGCGCCATGTCACGTAAAAACGGGAAATCGAAACCACGCCAGTTTATTCAATGACAGACCTTAAAACGCCCCTGGGTAAGACGCAGGCTCGCTAGGCTGTGGGTCGGGAGTTCGATCCCTGCATTGGTCGAAAAAAGTTCATCCAGATTTTCTGGCGTGGTTCCCCCTTATTAGTGGATGAAAACCCGAGGTTCCATGTACATGTTGGCGTGCACGTAAAAGAACCCGTGACCGTTAGACTTCGATATAAGTCCAGGTCGTAGATCCGCTCTCCGGGCAATATTTCCCTAAAGCACACTGTATGGCGTAAGTCCGTCTCCATTAGTCCGGTTCGGAACAGAACAGTAGGGCGTTAAACCCTCTTTCATTTCATTTCATTTTCTATTTCAAATATAAGCTAAACGGGATTTGCAGAATTTTATTTTATTTTTTTTACGGTTGAGCCAATAATTAATATTTATATGCAGTTGGTCGACTATATTAACACAGGGTATAAATGTTATGGATAGGCCTACACAGATACTGAGTTTAATACTAAGTGACCCCTCTCTCTCTCTCTCTCTCTCTTCTCTCTCTCTCTCTCTCTCTCTCTCAGCACGCCTTCCAACCTTCAACCAAACGAAGAATGGGTCGTTTATACCAAATAATGGCCACGATCAGGTGCGCAATCACCCAATTGAGCACACAGTGGCGACACCAAACGATGTCATAATGATGGTTGCTAGGTAGAAGTATCAAATTTCTAAATTTGTTTGCCGTTCATGCTTAACATGTACATGTAATACCACAATGAAGTAGACATTTTTCGCCCCAATATTAGAAATAAGATGAAATAGAATTGATATTTACACTGAACAAATAAAGAAGTTGAATTATACATTGTCTTAAATTAGAAATTACGTGAATGGAAGTTAGAAGTTACATGAATGGAGGTTAGAAGTTACATGAATGGAGGTTAGAAATTAGACGATAGCATGTTAGAATTTTGGCACTAATATACCGCCATAATTATCTGCCCTGTCCTGCACATAGATACATTGGCGACAGACGCGTTCTTTGGTGTGTTAAAATTCTGGCGTCGAATCTCCAAGGCTAAAAAGACAAACAATCTTAATCTATTCAAGAACATCTGAGTATTTAAAAACTATTACAGAAACAGAAACCAATGTAAATTTGGGGTATATCTTACGTATGTTAGGGTTGATTGATTTGAATAATGTTTGGATATATCACTAGGAGTACTTTTCATTTATTATGTATTTCCATAATCTTTATATTCTGCATATTACGACTTTGACCATGCAATACCGAATAGTTAAACACGCATTATGCAAGTCTTTCTTTAGGCCCAAAGTGTTATCTAAATTATCAAATGGACATTAATTAACTTATCCAGACATAAGAAACTCTCGATGTCCAGGCTAGCCTTCGATGTTAGCTGGATTAGATTCATATATGCCGCTTAACGACCATAGATAATTAAAGTTAAAAAGTGGATATATTAATGATTTTAGTAATGATGACCGAGGCTAGAGTGAAATTTCACCAGCTTCGCTCTCGGCACATAGTGGATCAGTTCGACTGAAATTTTCAGCAAATTACCTTTACACTATGTAGTTTTTAACTATTATAGTGAGAACTGCCATCTCTTTATCTTATCTCCCATAATGTAACTTTAATATAGTCAATGATTCAATCCCAAGTAGTTATAATCGCTTTAAAATGTTAATTACCGTTTTGTTAAATTCTTTTGCTAAATATTCACTTTTTTAAAAATGAGAAGGTAAATGATCTACGCACCAAATTTTTGATTATATAGACGGAAATTAAAATGTTGGGATTCTCACGAAGAACTGACCCGCGTTGAACAATAGAGTTAACGTGTTAATACTGACATTCCACCTGACAAATATGTTCCATGTAAACTCTCGGATTAACTTCATGAATATTAATGAGCTTTTAACGTACCTAACTAATTAATGTCAGTGCACAGGAATAATATTAGCTCTTCATTCTAATCTATAGATAAATAACATTCTTCTATTGAATATATAGACAGTGATATGCACGTTCAGATAAAACTTGTCATGTCTACTCTTTCCCTGTTAGAAACAACACCGATAAAGGAATTCAGAGACGAGGAGTATTCGAAAACGCCGTTGCTCAGAAAGAAATGAAATAGGGGTTTACTTTCGACGCTACCTGGGCTAATGAAGACGATAAATAGAAGAACTTAAAAGTAGGTTTTTCCTTTGAATTATGCGTAACAGGTTTGATATAACACGGGGGATGTTTGCTCATTAAATGAATGTAGGGAATGGGTAAAATAGCATCACGTTGTTATTGTCTGTAACCCTTCCTAACATTCATAAAAAGTATTTCTCCACCCATTGTAACTCTAGCACACAATATAGAAATCATTTTTTGGTGGTCGAATTTCCTATATAAAATAGGAATTGGACTCAGAAACATCAAACTACAGAGAAAGAGCCGACAGCTTGAGATGTAAGTACTAGTATTATAACATTTCATTTCTTAAATGGTTATATTTAGTTTACCAAAACTTAGAATCGCATCTCAATTAGGTGTAGAATATAAGTAAATTAGTATCAAGTTTCGCAATTGAGTAGACAATTTCGTTTGTAAAGTGTATGCAGTCTAAAAAACCAAACATCTGTTTTTGAAACGGGTATATAAGAGATATCAAACCAAACTATAGTCAGTGCAGTGGCGTTTTTAGGTTTATCACGGCGGAGGCTATACTATTCTGAGGGCCCTCTTTCGCAGGGGTCCGGGGGGGGGGGGGGTCTTGATTGATGGTTTTCATACCAGTGCAATGACTTCATTCTCATTCTGTAGACGAGGGGCCCTTTTGTCTGTCTTTAGGACCCTCCCTAACTAGGGTACATTTCTTTTTTCTCATCGGTTTTAGCATTTATCTCCTGTTTTATTTGTTCAACTTCTTTGATTTTTTTCGCGTGGAGGCTGGCGCCTCCAGCGCCTCGGCTAAAATACGCCTTTGAGTCAGTGTGGCAATGCAATGAATTATTTGTTGATTTCACCATTTAAATCTATCTACCTTCTGTATGGCTAACATTTCGGAACTAGTTTTTTGCTGAAAGGGCCAATCGTTTGTTTTATGAGTTCAGAATTATATTCGGCGATATAAGTCAATAATAGTTGTCAAACTGTCGATCATTTTGTTATAGATGTACATTTCTATTGAAATTAACTATAGTGCCTAGGTTTATCATAAATATACATCTATTATGATGTAAAGAGGGTCTTGACAAAAGCGCCGCTCCTTTGATTCAGGTTTCGAATTCCAGCGTAGAAGCAAGTAAAGAATTGTTTTCAATTCCGGTTCTGACATATCAGGTGTGATGCAACGTGCAGCTGAACGTACAAAACGACAAAAATAGAAGGATTACGTTATTTCAATAATCACGATGCAAACTGCATATTATGTTAGCCGTTCAAAATATATACTTGAGTTTGACAATTTGCTATTTCCATTGTTCCACAAAACTAATGTCACGGTATTAAGCAGAATACACTTTTCATTAACACAAAATACAACATCATAGTTATTTTATACATTGCACTTTTCCATTCCGCATTTTTAACAATAGACAAATGCATAATAGAACATAGCATTAGAAAATAGACCTTTTATGGTATCTACGACGACGTGTAGATGTGAAGGCCACTCAAGAACTATAATAGTAAGTTTCAAAATAACTGAAATAATCTGTTAGCCAGTCATTAAACCTCATTTTCTTCAATTCAAGTTCAACCACACATAGTAAAATGTATTTTTTTCTACTTCTCTTTTTCAGACGTCTAAATCTTTCAAGATGAGACAATTCTCAGCCATTCTTGTTTTATTAGGTGCGTACCTGTACAGTATAATATCACTGTATAAAGTTAAAAATTGTATTAATAACCGAAATAATCTATCTTAAGAAATGTATACCTTCTGTGTTATTGTATATTTAGGAGGCAATATAATTTAGCGGGCTCAATTTTACTTAATGTCTCGAAAGTTTTGTCATTGTAAACATCGATCACACTTGGTTATCCTCTACTGAATTCTCGTGCATAGCACAGTCGATGCCTGCAGCCCCAAAAGCAGTCTGTGGAATATGTGTTAAATGCCGTGCGGTTCTTCTGCAATTACTGGTAGAGTATAAAGATAGAGCGAGAAAATAAATCATATTAATTAAATTATATATTTCTGTGATGATAACGCATATCGGTTTAATACCAGGTACCTTGTCTATTATATTTTCAGGTCTAGTTGCCACTAGCACAGCTTTTCGGTGTCCTGGTGTTGGATACTTTAAGCATCCCTCAGACTGTCACTCTTATTATCAATGCACTGAAGCTGGAGAGCTTCCAAAAAACGCGAAATGTTCAGATGGAACGGCATTTGACGAAGATACAAGCTCCTGTGTTCAGACAGAATTTACTACTTGTGGCAATGGATTGGAATGTCCAGAAGCGGAAGGGTTGTTTCCCATCGATGGAAAACCTACAAAATTCTTGGATTGTAACAATAATATCCCTTACGTTATGAGTTGCCCACAAACAACTGAATTTAACGCCGAAGAAAAATGTTGCTTGGATCCAAATGCTCCACCAAGCCAAGGTGGAAATAGCGGAAGTCAGGGAGGTAATTCTTGGGGATCTGGAAACGGGGGAAACGGCGGAGCTAACGGGTCGCCTGGTGGCAGTGGAGGAAATTCTGGAGGTCAGGGTGGTAATTCATGGGGATCCGGTGGACAAGGTGGTAATAACCCAACACAGGGAGGAAATAACGGTAACAAGTGGTCCCCTAGCGGACCCGGAAAGCAAGGAAATGGTGGAAACGGTGGTGGTAGAAGACCCGGAAACCAAGCGGGAAACCAGCCTGGTAACAAATGGGGACAACCTGGAGGTCGAGGAAATGGAGGAAACGGTGGTGGTAGAAGACCTGGAAACCAAGGAGGAAACCAGCCTGGTAACAAGTGGGGACAACCTGGAAGTCCAGGAAATGGAGGAAACGGCGGCGGTAGAAGACCCGGAAACCAAGGTGGAGGCCAGTCTGGTAACCAATGGGGACAACCTGGGGGTAATAGTCCAGGAAATGGAGGAAACGGTGGTGGTAAAAGACCCGGAAACCAAGGAGGAAACCAGCCTGGTAACAAATGGGGACAACCTGGAGGTCCAGGAAATGGAGGAAACGGTGGTGGTAGAAGACCAGGAAACCAAGGAGGAAACCAGCCTGGTAACAAATGGGGACAACCTGGAGGTCCAGGAAATGGAGGAAACGGCGGTGGTAAAAAACCTGGAAACCAAGTGGGAAGCCAGTCTGGCAACAAATGGGGGCAACCTGGTGGTAATAGTCCAGGAAATGGAGGAAACGGTGGTGGAAGAAGACCCGGAAAGCAAGGGGGAGGCCAGCCTGGTAACCAATGGGGACAACCTGGGGGTTCAGGAAATGGAGGAAACGGTGGTGGTAAAAGACCCGGAAACCAAGGAGGAAACCAGCCAGGTAACCAATCGGGACAACCCGGAGGTCGAGGAAATGGAGGAAACGGTGGTGGTAGAAGACCCGGGAACCAAGGAGGAAACCAGCCTGGTAATAAATGGGGACAACCGGGAGGTCCAGGAAATGGAGGAAACGGCGGTGGTAGAAGACCCGGAAACCAGGGGGGAGGAGGCCAGCCTGGTAACAAATGGGGACAACCTGGGGGTAATAGTCCAGGAAATGGAGGAAACGGCGGCGGTAAAAGACCTGGAAACCAAGGGGGAGGCCAGTCTGGTAACCAATGGGGACAACCTGGGGGTCCAGGAAATGGAGGAAACGGCGGTGGTAAAAGACCTGGAAACCAAGGGGGAGGCCAGCCTGGTAACCAATGGGGACAACCTGGGGGTCCAGGAAATGGAGGAAACGGCGGTGGTAAAAGACCTGGAAACCAAGGGGGAGGCCAGCCTGGTAACCAATGGGGACAACCTGGGGGTAATAGTCCAGGAAATGGAGGAAACGGCGGTGGTAAAAGACCTGGAAACCAAGGGGGAGGCCAGCCTGGTAACCAATGGGGACAACCCGGAGGTCCAGGAAATGGAGGAAACGGTGGTGGTAGAAGACCCGGAAACCAAGGAGGAAACCAGCCTGGTAACAAATGGGGACAACCTGGAGGTCCAGGAAATGGAGGAAACGGCGGTGGTAGACGACCCGGAAACCAAGGGGGGAGCCAACCTGGTAGCCAATGGGGACAGCCAGGGCGTAATAATCCGGGAAATGGAGGAAACGGCGGTGGAAACGGTGGATATGGAGGCAATGGGGGAAATTCTGGAGGACAGGGGGGTAATTCATGGGGATCAGGAGGACAAAATGGCGGACAAGGAAACCCTGGTGGCCAAGGAGGCAACAATTCTGGACAAGGTGGTCAAGCTCCAGAAGACTGTCCACCAGGCCAACAACCTGACGGACAAGGAGGCAGAATTGGCGGTCAGCAGCCCGGTGGGCCAGGTGCTGCTTCTCCCGGTGGACAAGGTGCTGCTTCTCCTGGTGGACAAGGTGCTGCTTCTCCCGGTGGACAAGGTGCTGCTTCTCCAGGTGGTATGGGAGGTATGGGTGGTATGGGTGGTATGGGAATGGGAGGTGGTGATTAAAGACCTGTGTTTTCAAATTACATATCAATGCCACGTTCTTTCATGTAATGTTATTGAAAAGATATAAATAAATAAAATCGGTAATGTTATTCTTTTTTTTTATGTGAAGGGGGACAGAGAGAGATGAAATGACGGCCGTACACCTTGTCACGCTTACTTTTAAAAGCCTGGGATCAAAATCGTGCTACTTGTCAAACATTTGATCTTAGCTCTGAAGCACGCGCATTAGTCCAGTTGACCACCCCATTATATTATCATTTCGATATATTATTCGATTTTCTTCACGGCGGTGAAACTTTAATTATCCTTTATTTGACTATTAATGGCACACCACGTCACGGTCCGTTCCAATAATTCGACTAAAAATAAATTTGACAAATCAATTTTCCCTGAAAAATACAATTTTAATACCAGATAACACGTCACTGTCCGTTCCAATAATTCGACTAAAAATAAATTTGACAAATCAATTTTCCCTGAAAAATACAATTTTAATACCAGATAACAAATTACAATCGAGTCACGTGATGTGCATCTATGTTGCTTTCAAGGATAGCCAGTTTTACAGGCAAATGTTATAGTTTTGAGAATTTAGGGACTGATTCAAGGAATCGTAATTTTATTTTCTAGTTTATGATCAAAATCTTGCTCCACGTGTTATAAAGATTAGATACTTTGAATCACCCCCACCTCGAACAATAATATCTCATTTTCCCAAGGAACCACTCCTCAACAACTTAGTCTGATCAAATATAAGTAGTTTTATTGACTTCTATCGGGAATGGGGCATGGTTCTGTTCTCGAACATATTATTCCGATATTCATTTATGCTTAGTATACAACCCCCTAGCACCCCCCCCCCCCCCCAGCTCCCTCTCCCACAAAGCGATATAGTCGCACAAGGGGGCAGCAGCAGCATAGCTACTTATATATCTTTATACAGTGCTATTAATTAACGTTTTACTAATCTATACAATTTATATGAACATTATCAATTTCTTGCTATTGACCGTCCTCCATACAGCCACTCCCCTTTTGAAGCAAAACAACTGTCCAGGGGAACCGTGCGCTCTAATTTAGGAATGCAAAGTGTTAGAAATTACTGGTAGAATGGAAATCTACGCAAAATTGACCTCTGGCTTCATTCGATCCGGATCTAAACACTGCATAGATTCTATCTGGCATTATACTTGTATTTCAGGGAGTAAGTAAAGGGATGCAGTGACGCCATTTGCGACATGGTGTTGACTTTTTGTTTCCCCTTGAGCTTTTGCGAACCTCTCAAAAGAAACAAGCCAACAGTGAGGCTGGTGCCAGCCACCGAAATCAACAGACGGCACATATTAATTAATTGCACGTCTACCTTTAGTTTCATCACTCTCTATCAGATAAAAATGAAATGGGGTTTAACGTCCTACTGTTCTGCTCCTAAAATGAAGACCGGCATACACCATACAGTGTGTTATGAGGGAAATTTTGTTCGGACAGCGGCACTACGACCTACTCTTATGTCGAATTCCAACTGCCAAGGGATCTTTTACGTGCACGCAGATATGCATACGGTACCTCTGTTTTTCGTACCATCCGAACAACTCGACAGCTTTCCTTGTCAGGCGCTCCATCATGCATCACTGACAAGGGTAAACCACGTCGGAAATCTGGATGAACTTTCTCGGCCAATGCAGGGATCAGAATCTTCAGTCATTTTATGCTTTGACTAGCCCAATTGCAATAACTTACAATCAAATTCTTTTCGAAAATCCCAGTTTCCCCACCCCCACACAAACCGGCTTACCGGAATTTCGTTTCACCCCATTTGCCTGAGTTTGTGCGTTACCCTTTCAATGAAGTCGGACAAATCGGATAGAAGAGTGGGACGTATTATGGCGGTAGTTTAGAGTCCAAATTCTAACATGCTATCGTCTAATTTCTTACTTCTGTTCATGTAATTTCTAACCGTCATTCACGTAACTTCTAACTTCCATTCATATAATTTCTAATTTAAGACAATGTATAACCCAACTTCTTTATTTGTTCAGCGTAAATTTCAATTCTGTTCCAGCTTTTTTCTATTATTTAAACGAAAAATGTTTTCTTAATTGATGCTTTAACATGTTTAGCATCAACATCAACGAATTTAAAAGAGAGAGAGAGGTCGCTTAGTATCAAACTTAGTAACTGTGTAGGCATATCCATAACATTTATACCCCGTATTTGTATAGACCAACCGCATATAAATATCAATTATTTGCTCCACTCGACACCAACCAGGTCATTTCGGTATTAACTCCGTTCAATTTTATTTCAATAATTCGCTTGCGCGTAGGTGTGTTTAGCAGCGGAAGGAAACCGGTGGACATGAGGAAAAAACACGGAATTGTACAGGCGACCTCACTCCATGTCACGTAAAACAGGGGAATCGAAACCACGCCAGTTCATTCAATGACAGACCTTATCATGCGCGGATCCAAAGGGGGCGCACGCCCCCGCTATTTTTTGAGGTGGCGAACAATTTTTAGCTCCATATATTCTCAAGGGAAAGGATAACAAAAATAGTTTAGGTTGGAAATCGTAATTTACAGTATACTAGTATAAAATTAGTCCTTGTGGGCATTTGTTCCACTTAAAAATCACGCACGCCCCCTCTTTCTGAAAATCCTGGATCCGCCACTGCTCATGTTGTTACAGCGAGCACATGCTAACCATTCGACCATCCCACCCTCTACACAACATTGAACGTGATATAAATATATGTTTTTTTTTTTTTTTTTTTTTTTTGTTAAGCTGTAGTTTGATCGTATTTGAATGAAATCATTCATCCAAAAACCTTTTTATGTCTGGGGTCTCAGATTAACCCTTGTTACCGACAACGTTTTTCGTGCGACGTGTACACACAAGGGCTAAACCCCGTGTCCCCATCTCTCTCTCTCGATGTTGTTTTCAATTTTAACACCCCGGCAAGCCACTCTACCTGACGAAGAGTGGGTCGTTTGTATCAATAGAATAGTCCCGATCAGGCGCTCAATTGCCAAACTGAGCACATGGTGGCGACCATTGCGACACCAAACGACGTCATAATGATGGTTGCCAGGTAGAAGTATCATAATTCTAAATTTGTTTGCCGTCCATGCTTAAAGGGACAATAACATTCTTGCTGGCTTGGTAGCTCCAGAAAATAAATAATACCCTTATTCTAAGTACTAGATGTTTAAATGTCCTACTTGTGTAAATTATCCATTACAACCTATTTTACTTGTCCAGAGGGTTCGAAAATATTTTAAAATCCATGACACAAGTCACATTTGAAAAGGTTTACGTTAGACTTTTCAAATCAATTGGTTGAATTTTTCCAATTTTTCAAAACAGGTGTGTTAGATGAAATTTATATCATCATTTAATTGGAATATTCTAAAATAATACGATTTGTATCATTTGTTGACCAGAATGAAGATTGTGACATATTATTCAGTTACAACAAGAGTGTTATTGGGGCTTTAACATGTAATACAACAATGAAGTAGTAGTACAGAGAGCGGAGCCGATACAAATCAACGTTACTAAAGTAACTACCGGGAATAAAGTCTTGCAGTATTTCAGACACCAGTCATCGAGGTAAATAGAGCTGACCAGATACTATCCGGCATTGTCTCAGATATCACTTCGGTGGAAGCGGACATTTAATATTTCACACATACTGCTCGACGCCCAGGGGCGTGGTGAGAATGAGTTCATGAGTAGCCATACTCACGCGCCAAAAAGTTTTTGCGCCAAAATCACAATCAAATTACTCAAAAAATGAAAAACATTTGTAAGTGGAAAAATTGTTTCATCTGACCCAATTAAAAAAATTTTGAAAGAGTCAAGTGATTTTCTCTTGGAAAGAATGGAATCTCCAAGAGAAAATAACAATATTTTATTACCGTATTTCTTGTCTCGGATTGCTGGAGATTGCGTTTCTGGGCTTCTAATTTTCGAAATTTTCCCGGGGGAGGGCCCCCCGGACCCCCCGCCACGGGCTCGCGCCTTCGGCGCTCGCGGTGGCCGGCTTCGCCGGCCACAGCTCCGCGGTCAGTAAAAGGGTTTTTGTGCCAAAATCTTTTTTGTTACTCATAATTTCTTCTCAAAAATTGCCCTCACCACGCCCCTGTCGACGCCACATCAATAGTTATCCAAACAGAGAGGGGTGTGTCAAACGAATGGAGTGAGTGAATCAAAGTAAATGAATATTCTGGCATACTCAAAAACTTTGAGGATCTTTAAAAGCATCTGTGGTTTACGTGTTATTGTTTATAGTTATTGCGTCTACGATAATTATCCCGGCCTTCTACGTCAAATGATTTATTTTACGAGCCCACCACTCTCCCCGTTATTGCTCTTCTCTTATTGTCATTGACCCTCAAACCATCCCAATCATAAACAAAGCTAGAATTCATCCCATACTTGACTTTATTTTTATACAGTAAAATAACAAATAATATGATTATTACAATAACAGTTATCTAGAAAATTGGTTTAATCATTTCACTTTCTTGGTGGATTGATCTTAAATATAAATTTCATTCGGGCTTGCGGTTTGCCACTGATACAAAAACAAAGATTCAACAGTGCCTTTTTTTTTTTTAAAGTCACCCATTCCAATTCATGAAATGGGGTTAAACATCCTACTTTTCTGTCCTATTCGGGCCAATGAAACCAAGCATACGCCATGCAGTGTGCTATGAGGGAAATTTTGCTAGGATAGCAATGTTACGACCTCTCTTTTTGAATTCCAACTGTCAATGGTTCTTTTACCAGCACCCCAATTTTTACATTGGACCACTGTTTTCGTCCCATCCAAACAACTATATGCTGTCCACGTCAGACAACGCTGGAAAGCCAGAGGAACTTTCTCTGTATACATCTGGGTCAAACCCGGGAACTCACATTCCATGGAAAAATTAAATAACGTTGTCCCCCCACGAACGTTATTTAGAAATATATTTGTTGTCATTTGGTATAAGGGAGATAACCCAGAAAAGGGGGTTATAATTTTAAACAGTCGGGTCCACCAACAACCTAACGTAAAATGTCATAGAAAACTGTTCATAAATAACTTGATACCAAATAACATTGAAAATATTCTGTAAATCAAAAAAGATGCAATAGCCAAAGTTATGGGTCCTGAATCTGGCTCTACATATATGCAAAATTATAACAGCAAATTCGTCAATTATAAAAATATTTGTGGACACACTCACTTTCCCTGAATATGGACTACATTTATCAAGCTCTATTTCTCATCAGATTGAATATTTTACATATTATTTGTTGAATTGAAAAATAATATTCTTAAAGGCTATCTAGTAACACCTGTCAAAATCCGTTCACTTCCGGTGGTAAAATAAGCAATCGTCTAATAATTTGTTCAAATCAAATAATAATGAACACTTTTACAGGCATAATTGTTTGAAAGTTACTGCTACAAAATTAGCTACTCAAGTTAGAAAGTATTCTTTTACATCTATTTGATAACACGCCCTCGATTTCTAAAAGTTATCAAATGATTCATTCTGACAAGCACAGACTTCAAAATAGCTTTATAGGCAATGGTCACATCTACTTTAAGTCATCAAGAACGAAAATATCAATGAGGAGCAGCTGAGAAATAATAATTGGAACAATCTTCTTTCACAAAAGGTCCACTGTGTGTAAACTTTATCATAAAAATAATAAATAACCATTAAACTAAGTACAAATACATATATTATAATTACTGTTCTTTGATTTACCCTATTATGTCATTATTATCATTAATTATAACATGATTTTAATATGAATAGATATTATTAATAATATAACAGAGTGTATATTGTTATAAAAGCACTATTAACAACAGTCTAAATTTAATACTAAAACAATCATATAAGTAAATATTCTTATAATTATATATCTCTACTGCATATGGCATTTATACTAATTAATAGATTTATTTGCCCATACATGCACTAATTAATTCAGTTACACTAGATGCTAAACAAAACAAAACCTCTTTAGGTATCAGCAATCTGATTTTTATTTCATGTATTTGGTTTGTCACTCCTTTAACATATGTAAACATGTTTTTATTTCATGTATTTGGTTTGTCACTCCTTTAACATATGTAAACATGTTAAAATGAAAGTGATTTCTGGGCCTGTAACAACAGCACAATAGCGCCATTGAAATGGTTGACCAAGAGGTTACCAATAAAATTCTGAGCATTGGACCAAGATGAAATGGATTAATACAACCAAAATAAAATATTGGTATAATCTTAATCATACTAAGGTATCAAAGATGCAATGTAAGAGTTGGAAGCTAATTTTTATTAAGTACTAATTCTGAATAGCCACTGCTGAGACAGGAATATTATACGTACATATGCGATATTTCTGGTGATATTTGTTACTGGAATCATTTAAATGCCATCATAAATGATTACCTGAGAGTTAATACTTCATTCTATTACTACTGATTAAAGTTACCTATTAAAAGTATAAAGATAGGTTGCTAGGAACAGAACATACACCCACAGCAGCCAAGTCATCTGAGCAGTCCACAAATCTTTATTCTTTTGTAGGAAATAGCATTTATGTGAGAACAAGCTGACAGTGAAGCTTAAGTCCCACGCAGAATTCCATCAATAAATAATTAGATGATACATATCAATTAATTGCACATTTATCCTTTTAAAAAGTATACAGCAATCAAACTGATTATCTATACTTAGTCTAAGCATAAAATGTTCCTGATCAATGTACAGGTAGTCTCCATCAGTTAAAATCGAAAGTTCTCTTGTCCCATTGCATCGACCAATGAAATTACTTTGCTCTGCTTAGCTTTAGCTTGAAATGTTAATCACTGAGCACATTCCAGACATCCACCTAATGAACATATACATCAAGTTTAAACATTCTACCTCAATTAAAAGCAGAGTTGTTATTTCAAAGTCTTAGCCTTAGCAGAAAATGATCCTTATTGAACTGAGTCAAGGTATTGACGTTATGAAACTATACACCAAGTTCATCACTCTCACTTAAATAGAACTAAAGTTATCGTGTCACAAAACATCAACCGATCAAATTGCTTAATTATGCTTACCCTAAGCAGCATATATATATATGTTCCTCTTTGAACTCCATTAAGGCATTCACCAATGAACGCCTACCATCAAGTTTGAACATTCTAACTCAATTATTGTATTCCAAAGACTCGACTAATCAAATTGCTTATTGATCTGCTTAGCATGAGTGGAAAATTGAACCTTGTGAACCTTGTCAAGGTATTGATATACATGTAATGAAACTATACACCAAGTGTTATCAATCTCACCTGAAGTTATCGTGTCCCAAGTTATCAACCGATCAAATTGCTTATCTCTGTTTACCCTAAGCAGCATTCACCTAATAAACACCTACACCATTAGGAGGGAGATTTTGTGTCCCAAAACTTGTGACAGAAGGACAGACCCATTTTTAAAGTTCCCTGCTTTCTTTGAAAGGTGGGGGACAACAAGCCTACAGTGAGGCTGCTGTCCCCAACCACAATCCCAAAATAAATAGAAAATACATATTAATTAATTATTGGTACATTTACCTATTTGAAAAGCATCTGCATTCAAACTGCATTTATATACTTAGCCTGGGAAGAAATTACTTATGTTTAAACTTATGGTTTTGATATGGTAAAATTACACAAAGTTTCATCCATTCCCTCAATTAGAATCAATATGACCGTGTGCCAGGATTCTTTGTCTCAGATGATAATTTTTGTCTCTAGCTTAAGATTTTCAAAGTGATCAAGGGTCAGAACTCTGGACGGACTTGAAATCATTGAAATTCAACTGTGTATAAAAAATGTAAAGTCAATCAGATCTAAAATTTGGTCACTGGAGTATCCATATTAATCAAGAGCCATAACTCTAGCAGTAATTATAGGAAATTGTTGAAAATCAGAGTGACCATACGACTTTCAAAGTGTTAAAGGGAGACAGCTCAGGCAGGGATAATCAGAAATCAATAGAATTCTTTGTCTCAGAAACTTAAACACTCTAAAAATTTAAAGTCAATCCGACTAGATCCTTAACCACAAGAAACTGTGGATGCTGGCCAGACAGGTGGGGAGACGACAATGTACACAACATTACAGAGTGGGGGGGGGGGAATAAAAAAGATATTTAATTGTTATTACATGTTCATATATTTGAATGGCATAATGCCATAAGGCACAGACAGTGCCTTTTTGTGGCTTTGGTGAAATATAATCTTTTTGAGGTTTTCTCAAAATAAAGATAACAAAATCTTAATCTTGGATATAAAAAAAATACGTTTGGCTAAATTATATTATTAAATTTCTTGAAAAGATCTTTATTAAATTTCTTGAAAAGATCTTTGTTACAGTAACGACTGTATAAAACTGTGTTGTCTAAATTTCCAACTAACAATCAGTAAATTTAAAGTGGTAATGGTAACATGACTAGACTACCATTTATTGGTCCGACTGTTGAACCATTTCAAATCATTGTGATTTACTAATAGAAAATCAAATCATTATCATTTACTAATAGAAAATGAAAAGGGTAAATCCATCATTAGGATAATCATATATGACAGATTGTTTATCATTATGCATTCGATCTACTGCAGTCAAACAATGTTTACCAACAAATATTGATAGGGGAAAATACAAACTTAAAGTGTACAGTCAGAGTTTACCCAATAACAAAAATATTGGAAAATCCATGAATACTTGAAAATCCAAACATTAAAGAAGCTAAATAGCTAATAGTCTACATACGCTGTTTGATCTGGTGCAATGTTTCTAGCCTCGTTCCCCAAGTCTCTTACTAGAGCTGGGGCTGAAACGCATTATGGTACACGATTCGTGTACCAATGGTAAAATGTTTATTTTGTCTTAAATATTGGATATCAGAAGCCCATCTTTTCCAGTAAGATCCACAGCACCAAAGTTGATTTAAATTGAGAAATAATTTGTGTTTTCAATGTTGAAGATTTTGGATGATATTGAGTTATAGACTTAGCTACTTTAAGTGTACAGTCAAATTGAGTTTATCTCCCCAAAAAATATTTTTTTTAAAACACTGATTATATGGAAAAATCCAAACTTAACTTAATATGTAGTTAAGATGATTGAGTAAATTTGATTAATATCTTGTTTGAGAGTATATTGAGGTAGATATAGATAGATATATAATACATATATTTACCGGTACAATATAATATTGCTGCTTATATGTTTTTAGTTAATATTTTATGTGGAATATTCTTTAAAATGCTTTGTACAAACATACATAACAATTATATTTCTCTCTTTGGTTTGGTCTCTTCCATAACAAAGAATTAAAATAGATATCTAAGAAAATACATAAAATGAGGATATAAATATTATGACACAGAGACTTACACACCTACACTAGGTATTTCTAACAATTGCGTGTAACTATTTCAAGATATTTATATCTACTTTCAGACATTTTTTTTTACTGGACCTGTTCTTTGACAGTTCCATATTATCATTTTTGTTTTGGTTGTTTTTACTTGACAGGGTTTCTTTTGGCTTTTGTGATTGGTTAATTTCACATAACACTGGTGAATCTAATAGTCCATCTGATTGGCCAACTTGGTTACAAATATCATCTGTCAGTTTTTCTACATGGTTGTTTTGATCACCTGATTTAATATTCAAAATGGTTGTTTTGACATTTTTGAGATCACTTTGATTGTTGGATTGGTCATCATATTGTGATGGCTTTGATTCATTATTTTCATCACTCTGTTTTTTATTATTTGTATTTTGATCCCTGTCACCGGTAGAATCATTATTAGCTGCAGAATTTGAAAAAAAATCAATATGCAGATTTCCCTGAGGTACAGCAATTTCGTCGCGTAAGAATACAACAATGACAGATATATTATCTGTGGAACCATTTTCTCTGGCTAGATCTACAATTCGATGAGCTGTGTGGGCTCTATTCCCATGATGTTCTTGAATATGATTGTAAACAATTTCTGGTATGTCTTTTGGTGCAATGACATCCCACACACCATCACATGCCAATACAATATAATCTTCACTACCATCTAAATCAGCACTAAACACATCAGCATCACTAGAAATATATGGTTTATAAGACTTGTCACCTAAAAAAAAAAAAAAAAAAATTATTTTCTTTATTCTGCAGGTAATCTTATCATTTCCGTCACATTTGCATGTCAGTTTACATCCCATGAAATGAGCTGTTCTTAAGAATTACAGCTTGAAACAGCATAAATATTGCTACGGTAAATTCATTTTTGTATTTCCAAAAAGCCACGCTAAATTTGAGAATATATCAAAAAAATTATCAAAACGATATCATTTTCTTAAATATTTTGGTAAATCTGGGGTTAAATTTGGAAGAGAATGCGTATAGATTGTAACTGTGTACCCAATAAACAAAAGGTCTTGGGGGGAACATGCACATTCATCTAGTCAACAACATGGTATACATATTAAATTTACATATACTCTACCTATTGCCCTAGCTACAGCTATAGCACCATTTACTCTCCAGGTACCAAACCAAACAACTATACCACCTAGTTTCTCTATTCTTTCTTTCTCATCCTGTTACAACAGATACATTATTAAACATCACTTTAAATATCATCCAACCTTCATCAGCCCATTTCCTTACTTATATTAGTATTATCAATATCAAATAATAAGGTCTCCAACAAAACTGATAAAGCAGCTAAATCATTTGAGCAGTCAACAAGGATTATTCTTGTGTAGGTAATGGGGTATTTACAAGACACATATTAATTTCAAATAGATCAGACAGAGAGAGAGAGAAATGGGGTTTAACGTCCACTCAACACAAACTAGGTCATTTCGGGACCAACATATGGTTTAATTTTATTTCAATAATTCGCTTGCGCGTAGGGGTCTTTAGTAGTGGGAGGAAACCGGAGTGCCCGGAGGAAACCCACAAGGTTGAGAAGGTGCCCCTATCTCCATGCCACATACGCTCACACCAGGGCTCGAAACCACACCCGCAAGCCAGAGGTGACCGGCCAGCTAGAGGTCGAAGCGTGGCACTGTAGACCACTAAGCCATCCCAGCCCCCCCCCCCAATAGATCAGAGTGTTCACAAGGTTATATGATACTGTACATACTTATAAGAGCTAAGTTTTAATACTTACAGCCCTATCAGGTTTATGAGGATTCATCACATCTACTGTTTGTCCATCTTTCACTAACACAGCCTGAGAATCACCTAACCATGCAATATGTAACTTAGAACCTTGTTGTAATACTGATATACCAGTTGTACCACTCTTTAAATTCTATTATAATAAAATAATAGTTTTATCAATGATTAGTGTTTCACTCTATAACTATATGTAAAGGTAGATACAGCGTTGGGTCCATTTATATTACCGTATTATAATACACATTTAGTTCTTCAAATTTCAAACAAACCATGTTTACTATTTACCTCATTCTTAGCCCTAATAAGAAAGCCCTCATCTGTTTGTTTATAAGCTTGTTTTAATGCTGCAGCTGGATCAGTAAGAAAGTTAGGTTGATGTACAAGATTGGTATGTAGATGACTGGAAGCATACAATGCTGCTTCTATACCACCATGACCATCAAATACTGAGTAATAGGAATGGCTAGGACAGTCCTGTAAACAGACAAAACTTGTGAATCATTATAACCCTAATTTGTAAAGGCAGGTTGACAAGAAAGAAAATATGAGCATTGTCAGGGTTGTAAAAAAAATGGTGACAAATTTACTGCTTTCATAAAGTATATTAATATTATTCATAATAAGACAACTTTATGGATTTACTAATTCTTGGTTTATGAAATGTTACAATACTCTTGCAGGTACATGTATCTTTATCATGAATGTTATATTTCTACTTCTAAATGTCATTCAAGGAACTTATATTAATATTGCCAATGACGACATAAATCAATGAAATTTGAAATCTGTTAAATAATTTTTCAAAAAAAAGGAAGTGACAAAATACAATTAATGGGCCTGTTGACAGGAGCCTCTATCAGCAGGAGGGAAACCAGAGAAAAGTTATTTCATTTGTGAATACTGAATGAAAGCTTCGATAAACAAAATTGCTTAGCTGTGGCTTTAGCTTGAAATGTTAATCATTGAACTCAGTTAAAAGACATTCATCTAATAAGCAGAGTTGTTATGTTTCAAAGGTTTGACCAATCAAGTTGCTTGTCGCTCCGTCACCTAAGCAGAAAATTCTCACCACCAAACTAAGTCAAGGTAGTGATATAATGAATCTATATTAACAGTTTCATCGCTCTCAAAGCATCAACCAATTAAATAGCTTATATCCGATTACCCTAAGCAGAAAATGTTCATCTTCGAACTCCATCAAGGCATTGACCTAGTAAACACATAAACCAAATTTGAACATTTTAACTCAATTAAAAGGCGAGTTATTGTGTTCCAAAGTCTCGGTCAATCAAACTGCTTATCGCTCTGCTTACGCTCATTATCATTCTTAGTCAAGGTATTGATGGAATAAAACTATACACTAAGTTTCATTACTCTCACTTCATTAGAATTAAAGTTGTCGTGTAAACCAATCAAACTGCTTATCTCCGCTTACCCTATGCTCATCTTCGAAATCCATCATGGTATCAACCTACACCAAATTTGAACATTCTAGCTCAATTAGGAGGAGAGTTATTGTGTCCCAAAGAGTGTGACGGACAGAGAGACGGAGAAACAGACGGACCGACCGAAATGATAGACGAACGAATTCAATTCTCTTCTTGATTTACAAAGGTATGATGAGTTGAAATTTTGTAACATTTCGCATTCTCTGCAGACAGATATGGTCAAAGCGAACATAAACAAAAACTTTCAAATTTCACTGAAATCAAAATGACCAAAAATCAGATAAAAATTATCCAAATATACACCACTGGATTCTTATCAAAAAACAAATAATTAATTGAGAGTTGTTTTTTTTCCCTTTATTATGACCAATACATGGTCATCTTGAGTGAAAATTTCTTTTCCATTTTTGACAAAATTTTTGGGCCATTTAGCGTCATTTTACCTATAATGCTTTACAACATAGGTGGTCATATCCAAAACAAAACTCCACAAAATAACTGGGTAGAACAAAACATAAAAGGACATACATAAATACATGCATTTTTTTGTTTCAGGCATTCCATAAAAATATTTTACCTTGAGATTAAATAGAGAATTGAGATCTGAACAGATGACATGCACATCCTCCATTTTTCGACGAGTATTTTTTATAGCATGAACACATACTTCATGAGTTGTGGGATTTGAATTAAGGGGAGGTAACTGTTTTTTCCATTGTTGACAAATTTTATGCACTGTTGCTATTATTTCTTTTAACAACTTCCTTATATCTAAGACTGAAAAAGAAGAAAAAAAATAAGGTTGCAAGGCAATAACACATACACCCACAGTTGCTATTATGTGACTCACACCAGTATGATAAAACATTTGAGAAATATTCCCCCTTGTTTCTTGCATTGCTTCCCTTCTTTATTGTTTTCACTACAAGTTGGGACTTTAGAGTGCAGTAGGCACTTACTACTTGCCTCAATATTAGTTGACATGATCTGACTTATTCTTTTGTTGTTTGAGGTGTCTCGTATGTCCTGCTCTGTCATGCACCACTGTCAAGGCAAATTTCCTTGACTTATGCCCGTTTTCATTAGCAAAACAGTAGGGTATAAATAAACCCCATTTCATCTCATTTGTCCATACATGTAGGTTTGTCTTGTGTAAATTTTCATGAGTTGTGCGGCACCTATCAGCTGTTTGAGTACGGTAATAGTAAATTGTTGGAAATCAACAAGATTCTTCTTCTCATAAAATAAACACAGTGTATAAATAATTACATGTCAATCAAACAATACATTTTCCCTCAATGGTCTACAAAAGTTTTCAAACTGATCATGAGCACAAACTTTAACTTTTATTCTATGATAGTAATAAGAAATCTTTAAAAATCAATGCTTTTTTTTATTTATGAACTTAAATAATAATATCCTTGAATATACAACTGGTAGTAGTTTTTTTCTTTGATGTCCATAGCAGTTACATCTCATAACAACCTCTCATGACGTCATCAGAGGTTGATATTCGGTTCATATCAACCGCTGATGACGTCATGGCAGGTTGATATTTCATATCAACCGATGATGACGTCATCCAAGGTCGATAAATTCGGCTCATATCAACCGCTGATAATGTAGATAATCGAAATAATACAAAGAACACAGAAATAAAATTTTATTCTTTTGACATTAAAAAAAAATATGGTACAGTTTGTACCATTCAGTAACGAAATAGATGGTGTACTTATCGGCATATTTAAATTGGTTATCCATACTCCATGTCTAAAATATCTTTCAGAATTTTCTTTCCGCTCACATTATTTCTCCACACACTCCAAGACTTGAAAGTATTTATCGCTCAAAAGTTCCTTTGTAAAGTATTTTTGGATACAGTCCACTTAAACTAGTAGGTCAAATCCTTCTCTGAACATACCTAAATTTCAATCACTGTTCATTGTCAGAAATATCGGAAAAGATTGCCTTTTGATCCAAATTTTCTTCAGGCTTTAGATAGATCCTCATCATATTTGCATCCACATCTATTCCATCGTTAATTTGATGACTAAAGATAGGTTGCCAGGCAACGAAACATACGCCTACAGCAGCTAAATCGTCCGGGCAGTCAACAAGGGTTGTCGCATATTTTTACTTTTTTTGCTAATGAAACATTTGTAATACACTAAAAACTGATTAAGAGTAACGGCTCATTATGTAATTATCAGAAAATCATTAGAATTTGATTGCTTTTTATAAAGTGTTACCCCACTCTAACAATTAGTATATACATGAAACATTTAATATCATGGATTTAGCTGTTCAGTTATCAAAATTCATTGAAAATCAAAATACTTGTTCGTTTCAACACCTTAAACTCTGTGTATCAATCTAAAGTCAATCGGATGATAAGTTTAGCCTCTATAGCGGAACAAGATTTTTTGAAGTTATCAGGGGAGATAACTCTGGCAATAATTATTTGAAATCTCTGAAAATCAATAGGCTTCTTCGTCTCATGACCCTAAACACTGTTTGTTAATTTAAAGTCGATCAGATATTAACTTTGGCCTATGGAGCTTCCACAGGATTTTTTCGAAGTGATCAAGGGCCATAACTCTGGCAGCAATAATTGAAAATCACTGAAAATCGATAGACGACTTAGTCTCATGACTGCAAACACTATGTATAAATTTGAAGTCAATCGGATATTAACTTTGACCTCTAGAGCATCCACTGTGTATAAATTTAAAGTCAATCGGATATTAACTTTGGCCTCTAGAGCGTCCGCAGGATTTTTTGAAGTGATCAAGGGACATAACTCTGGCACTAATTATCGGAAATCGCTGAAAATCAATAGGATTCTTCGTCTCATGACCTTAAACACTGTGTATAAATTTAAAGTTAATTGGATATTAACTTTGGCCTCTAGAGCGTCCACAAGATATTTTCAAGTGTTCAAGGGCCATAACTCTGGCACTAATTATCGGAAATCGCTGAAAATCAATAGGCTTCTTCGTCTCATGACCTTAAACACTGTGTATAAATTTAAAGTCAATCGGATATTAACTTTGGCCTCTAGAGCGTCCACAAGATTTTTTGAAGTGATCAAGGGCCATAACTCTGGTAGCTATTATCGGAAATCGCTGAAAAACAATAGGCTTCTTCGTCTCATGACCTTAAACACTGTGTATAAATTTAAAGTCTATCGGATATAAACTTTGGCCTCTAGAGCGTCCACAAGATATTTTGAAGTGATCAAGGGCCATAACTCTGGTAGTTATTATCGGAAAACGCTGAAAAACAATAGGCTTCTTCGTCTCATGACCTTAAACACTGTGTATAAATTTAAAGTCAATCGGATATTAACTTTGGCTTCTAGAGCGTCCACAAGATATTTTGAAGTGATCAAGGGCCATAACTCTGGTAGTTATTATCGGAAAACGCTGAAAAACAATAGGCTTCTTCGTCTCATGACCTTAAACACTGTGTATAAATTTAAAGTCAATCGGATATTAACTTTAGCCTGTAGAGCGTCCACAAGCAATTGTGGACGCCGGACGGACGGACGGACGGACGGGGGCGACGACAATATACGACCACATTTCAATGTGGGCGTATAAAAAGGATTGATTATTCGTCTTGCTTTCAATTCAATTTCCCCAAAATGGTGACGTGTAAACAAAAACACAGGCGAGATTACATCGGTAATTCTCGCTATTTGGCGGAAACTACCGAGCAATTATCCCATCACTGTTGCCTTTTTTAGAAGAGTCCATTAAATTTAAGGGTGAACGTTGTATATGTCAGATATAAACCTACTCTCCCTCGGATTGATATGATAGAGAACCAGAGTTGGGATTTCGCCCGTATATTCCGGACTTGTCCGCAATTTTTTCCCAACGCACAATATTGTCCGACTGGGAATATGCCCAATCGGACATCAAGACATAGTGAATAATATACAAAATTCCAAAATTAATATAGTGTACTGAGAGTATAACTACCACTCAACCCGATTATTGTTGACAATAGGCAGGATTGATTAGGTAATTAAGTGATCTACGTATTTATCGTGTTATACCGTCAATAAACCTACCTTGATTAACTACTTAATATGCCTTGATTGATTGACTTAATCCATTGTCGGACAATTCATCAATCTAATCTTAAACAGAAGTCCTTGCTTTCCCTTCGTCCGACTATTCATCAATCCAATAAGAGTGATTATAATTTCAATTCACCTGTTTACCTCGTGGTCTTCAATTGTCGGGCATTTTAATCGCATTGATGTGAGCCGACAGCATCTATAAACTACTCATAGATGTCACATATTGTAAGAGTATATTATTTTATAACACCCTAATTCATTTTGTCTACGATATCCTTTACGCGTGTTCTCTTATCATATCAACCTTGGGTAGATTAATATCCTATACATTCTGTGTATCAATTTTGAATCAATCAGAAGATAACTTAGGCTCCAGAGAGTCCACAAGATATTTCGAAGTGATCACAAGCCATTATTGTTTGTGGAAGGCCAGACGTTTCGACAATAATATATTACCACCTTTCCATTCTTCTAGAAAGTAATAATGCATTTAAAGGGGCTATCCTGATTTGAACAGAGTCTCAAAAATGAAAGTCTGTGTACGTATGAAATTTAAGAGCCAAAATTATAGAGGAATGGTGTATTTACATTGTCTCAACATTTCAGCTCAAAATATTGAGTAGTTTCAAAACTCTTTAACCGAACACTTAACCATTTTAAGATTTCAGTCAATTTTTCTTTGGATGACCTAATAATCGATTTCTGTTCCATTAGAGGTATTATCAGTGAATGAACCACATTCTGTACTTGGTAACGAAGGGTAAATTTCACCTACACATTATTTTTTTTATGAAAGATTGGTTTAGTCTATGTAGAGAATTTTAAGGGATTTTAGCAACAAATTGAGTAGTTTTATTCTCCAAAATATTATCCGGATTAGCCTTTAATTTCAAACAGATAGAATGGTAACTTTTTGTCATTAGAAAATTCACAAAATTCTACAAAGTATAAAGGGAACCAACTCTGGAAATCATTATCAGAAATCTGACTCATCTAAACAATGTATATAAATCATAAAAATATCAGACCGCAAATCCATCACAGAGAGTTTAAGGAACAAATGACATGTACGATAGCTATGGCCATATTTCTCTGTAAGCGTATAAAACGTATGTTTGTTTCCATCAGAAAAATATTCTCAACTGCTAGACAAATCATTTTCAAAAGAAGAGATTTAACTTAATGTTGGCATTTAATTTCAAATCAACTTTCTTTTGTATGCTTTCTTTTTACCACTATACCAAGCTAAAATATATTAACTACCACAACTATATCTAACAGCCAAAAGATGCAGAGTGTGTCATATTTATCTTCATTATCAGTGTTGGGTATTTCTTATAATGATTACCACATGAAATGGTGTATATTCTTACATTTACTTTGATCACCTTAGATGGCTCAGTGAAATGCAGTCAAGCAAAGATCATCAAAAGGTAATAAATCTTTTCTTGTGCAGTGATAATTTTTTAGAAATAAAAATAAATTTATTTGGGAAGTTTTTATGTATTTAATTTTAAACTTATTAATTTGTAAATATGAAAAATCTAAATTCCCATTTTCTGTTCACTCCCACCCAAAAAAAAACCCAAGCGGTCGTGATGCTTGATACAAACACATTTTGCTACAGATGAACATAAAGCAGAACACCAAGCGGTCGTGATGCTTGATACAAACACATTTTGCTACAGATGAACATAAAGCAGAACACCAGTAACATGTGACATATCGGTTGGAATTAGGTCAGTAAACCAGTTCTAAAAATAAAATGAAACTGTTCGGCTCCTAAACTTAGCTAATGAAGATGAGCATATGCCATACAGTGTGTTATGAGGGAAATTTTGCCTGAGCCGCGGCGCTACAGCCTACTCTTATATCAAATTCCAAGGGGTCTTTGTCAGGCCCTCCGTCCTGCATCACTAACATGGGGAAACCACGCCGGAGAATCTGGATGAACTTTCTCGGCCAAAGCAGGGGTTGAACACCCGACCACCAGGCTAGCGAGCTAACGTATTACCCAATTAGACGCGTGACCCCCCCCCATTGCTTGCACACAGAATTAACCAGTATTATTCACTAAAATAAAATACATTTTGAATTACATCTTAACCCAAAGAGAAATGTGAATAACTTGATGTGATTCAGAATGGTATGCCAAAAGTTCAATTAATTGAAATGAATATTCTGTAATGTTTATTTTGGCTACAGCATTACTCTATGAGAAATGTTATGACTTAATCAAAACATGTTGGATGCAGTATACTGAAAGAATTTTTGATATAGGGTAATGATATCCTAGAAGGTAGTATAGGTACAGTTTATCTACCCATCAACATACATAGATAAGCTGGAATCATTGCCAGATATATACTGGTAGTACCTTTCACATATGTACAATTAGCAGACATTGAGGTTTTTTTAAAGAAGCAATAGTGATAATGTAGAAAATATTATTCCTAGTACGCTCTCATTACTGCATAATGTATGTACCAGTACCTGTAGGTACAGTGTAACAGTGTTGTACATATTTGACAATAATCTCTTGGATATCAAAGCTTCAGCATAAAAATAGTTTCTAGTTAATATTATCAGTGTCAAATATCCGATCTATGGACTCCATATGAAATTCATCTCTTTGCTTTCAGTCTTTTGACTAGTATGTGTGCTTAAAGGTACTTTAATCCAATCATATCCAATTATTTCTAGTCTCCAGAAATATCTTTGCTGTACATCATATGATAATAAGATAGGTTGCCAGGCAACGAAACATACGCCCACGACAGCTAAATCGTCTGGGCAGTCAACAAGAGTTGTCGCACATTTTTACTTATTTCGATAATGAAACATTTATATTACACTTAAATCTGATTAAGAGTAACAACTCAGAAAATTTAATATCATGTATTTAGCTGTTCAGTTATCAAAATTCATCAAAAATTAATATACTTGTTCTTCTCAAGGCCTTTAAGTTAAAGGCCTAGAACAAGTATATTAAAGGCTTTAACACTGTGTATCACTTTGAAGTCAATCGGATAATAAGTTTGGCCCCTAAAGCATCAAAAGATTTTTCAAAGTGATCAAGGGAGATAACTTTGGAAGTAATTATGGGAAATCGTTGAAAATCAATAGGCTTCTCTGCCCCATGACCTTTAACACTGTGTATCAAGTTTAAGTCAATTGGATATCAACTTTGGCCTCTAGAGCGTCCACAAGATTCTTTGAAGTGATCAAGGGCCATAACTCTGGCAGTAATTATAGGAAATAACAGAAAATCACTGGGCTTCTTCGTCTCGTGCCCTTAAACACTGTGTATAAATTTAAAGTCAATCGGATATTAACTTTAGCCTCTAGAGCGTCCACAAGATTTTTTGAGGTGATCAAAGGCCATAACTCTGGCAGTAATTACCAGAAATTGCTGAAAATCAATAGGCGTCTTCGTCTCATGACCTTAAACACTGTGTATAAATTTGAAGTCAATCGGATATTAACCTTGACCTTTACAGCATTCACAAGATTTTTCAAAGTGATCAAGGGTCATAACTCTGGCAGTAATTATCGGAAATCAACTTTAGCCTCTAGTGCGTTCACAAGAAATTGTGGACGACGGACAGACAGGGGAGATGGCAATATACGTCCACATTTCCATGTGGGTGTATAAAAAATACATATTGCACTTTCATAATCAAATTATTAGTCCATGGGTTAAATTTAAGAAGCAACACCCACATTTTCCAACACCCTCAACTCATCTTGTGTCATTTGGGGATCATGGTGGTTAAGTGGGTAAAACACTGGCTCGCTAGCCTGGAGGTCAGGTGTTTGATCCCTGCATTGGTCGAGAAAGTTCATCCAGATTTTCCGGCATGGTTTCCCCTTGTCACAGGATGGAGGGCCTGACAAGGATAGCTGTATAGTCGTTAGGATGGGACTTAAAATCAAGATCCTGTGTACACCTTGGCGAGCACGTAAAAAAGATCCCTTGGCAGTTGGATTTCACTCACGCCCTTTTGCAAATATTATACTGTTAGAAAACGCTGATATATATGTGGATACACCATATACACACAATAAATTATCATACTATTAGGGGTGTAACAATACATCGAACAATCAATGCATCGCAAAAGTTAAATGGCTCAAATTCACTTGTATTTGTTGAATATTTACTCTGGATTTTTAACAAAGAGCTCCGTTATCACTAAAATACTGTCTATCACATAGGTGGTGAGTTGTCGCTAGGGTCAAAAAAAGTACACGGCATAAAGTAATATTTTCTGTGGAGTAGATCCATTACTGAATACAGAAAAATCAAAATCAAAATCGTCTATTGATGTCTTTTCGAATAAACGCATTTTTTCTGAAAATAACCGATAAGTTCATCGTTATCCGTCGGATTTGAGCAATAATCATCAACACACTACAATATTTCATCATAAGTTAGACAGAGACACAGCTAAAGATTTTATGTACAGCAATAGAAGTTTCCCGCCACAATTCCGTGGAAGCTGCAGGATCATGTGGATATCGAGTGAGTAAACCCGCGCGCACGCACGCCCATTGAGTAGCCTTAAATTTTCCGGGAAAAATAAGCTTGCTGACCAAGCCTGGTGATCGCATATCATATATCGAGATATCTGATCAGTTCTATCTTATTTACTTGTGCTCCTCAAACGAGTCTAAATACCTACTTCAAGCGCAGCCGGTTCGACGAATTTCCGTTCAACTGATATACTAATAACTAACTTTCACTGTTCCAATTCGGGATGCCTAACAGCGCACTGGACCACGAACAAAACAGGAAAAAAGTTTGTCTTGTCTGTTTTAAAAAAGGCGGTAGCATCGTGAGTATATGCGGATTGACTCTCGAAAGAATTCGGAAACATTATATTGACAATTATGACGAAAATGATACCCATCTTCCGGCCGGAATATGTGCTCGTTGTCGAAAGGTATTGTTACAAGTTGACCGTGGTGAAAAACCGCAAGATGTCTTGCAGGAGCCATTCGACTTTTCCAAGATCATCATTCCATCCATGAGTACACGTACGAGTCCAACACCGCTCGAAAATTGCAGCTGCTGTATGTGTCAGGTTGCCCGAGGAAATCCCTACAACCTTGGATTAGCACCTAAATCCTACAATGCGTCACAAAAATCGACTCGGGGTAGACCAGTTGTGAAACAGCCTATGCCATTGCCATTGCCAAGGCCTGTGAAAGTGTGTCAACGGTGTTGGCAGCCAACTGGTCGAGGCATAAGCCACCCCGTAGCTTGCACCCTAAACGATGCGAGAGAAAACCTTGCACAACGGACCAAGGAAATACCCGGAAGTGCCGACATTGTGACATCGGATTTACTGCATGAACGCCCAGAGTCATGTGATGGGTCAACTATCAAGATAGCTACTAGAGGAAGGAGCCTCAGCGTGAAAAAGCCAGGTTGCAGTAATAAAGCGGGCGCATCAAGGGCACTGTTTGCCGATGAAGCGGTACCAGCAACAGAAATAAGTAGATTCCAGTCCACATTAGGGCTTTCTTTGAAACAAACCGAGAAGGCGCTCACGTTTATTAGGAGTTGGAAAGGTCGCGGAGCGGTTGAACCGAATGTAATGAATGAATTGCGACAAGTGGATAAGAGGCTCGATTCATTCTTTGCTACTGTCGAACTGGAACTAGATTCGTCCCGTAAAGACGAGCAAACAAAAGTGCAAAGAACAGTCGTATATTGTAATGACGTGGCAGGATTAATCGATTATGTTCTCGACGCACGTGGTATTCCTGCTGATGATGGGAATATATGATCAAGGTAGGAATAGACGGTGGCGGGGAATTCCTAAAATTCTGCGTCAATATCATCAAATCAGATATGGACTCTCCGCCCAGGAAGAAATTTGCTTATACAGAAGGAGCATTCCATAAACAATTCGCAGAATCGGGTGTGAAAAAATTACTTCTTATTGCAATTGTATCCAACGTCAAAGAGTCGTACGAGAATTTGAGTGCGATTCTTGACTTGTTAGGGTTGGATCAAGTCGATTTTATGGCCGCATTTGACTTGAAACTTGCCAATGCTTTTTTGGGGCTAGGGACCCATTCTTCTCTATGTCCATGCCCTTGGTGTGACCTTCCTCGAAAAGAGTTCATGGATCCGAACCGAGTTATTCATCTCAGGACGCTTGGTGAAATACACAGCAATGCACAGAATTATCAAAATGCTGTATCAAACCACAAAGGAAAGACTAAATTATCAGCCGGGCCATTCAAAAGTTGTAACAAGCCAACAGTGAGGCTGATGTCCCCCGCCGAAATCCCAAAATAAATAGAAAACACATATTAATTAATCGCACATTTATTTTTTTCAAATGTATCCAGCAATCAAACTGTGCACGAAGTGTCATCCAAAAGTGTTTTATAAAGAAAAATGCTAAAACCGACGAGAAAAATGAAAATGTACCCTAGTTAGGGGGACCCTAAAGGCAGACAAAAGGGCCCCTCTGGTCAAGGGAAAGGGCGCTCGTGTCCAAGTCAATCGTTTCTATACACTGTTACTGTCGAATCCATTACTAAATGAGAATGCAGTCATTGTAATGGCATAAAAATCATCAATCAAGATGAACCTAAGTTATCTTGTCCCAAAGTATCAACAAACCAAATTTTTTATCTCTGCTTACCCTAAGCGGAAAATGCTCATCTTCGAACTCCATCAAGGCATTGGCCTAATAAGCATATACACCAAGTTTGAACATTTTAACTCACTTAGAAGGAGAGTTATTGTGTTCCAAAGTCTCGGCTACTCTCGACCAATCAAATTGCGTATCGCTCTGCTTACCCTGAGCAGAAAATGCTCATTATCGAACTTAGTCAAGGTATTACTGTAATGAAACTATACACCAAGTTTCATCACTCTCACTTAATTAGAACTAAAGTTATCGTGTCCCAAAGCATCAACCAATCAAATTTCTTATCTCTGCTTACCCTAAGCGGAAAATGCTCATCTTCCAACTCCATCAAGGCATTGACCTTATAAGCATATACACCAAGTTTGAACATTTTAACTCAATTAGAAGAAGAGTTATTGTGTTCCAAAGTCTCGACCAATCAAATTGCGTATCGCTCTGCTTACCCTGAGCAGAAAATGCTCATTATCGAAATTAGTTAAGGTATTACTGTAATGAAACTATACACCAAGTTTCATCACTCTCACTTAATTAGAACTAAAATTATTGTGTCCCAAAGCATCAACCAATCAAATTGCTTATCTCTGCTTACCCTAAGCGGAAAATGCTCATCTTCGAACTCCATCAAGGCATTGACCTAATAAGCATATACCCCAAGTTTGAACATTTTAACTCAATTAGAAGGAGAGTTATTGTGTTCCAAAGTCTCGACCAATCAAATTGCGTATCGCTCTGCTTACCCTGAGCAGAAAATGCTCATTATCGAACTCCATCGAGGCATTGACCTAATAAGCATATACACCACGTTTGAACATTTTAACTCAATTAGAAGGAGAGTTATTGTGTTCCAAAGTCTCGACCAATCAAATTGCTCTGCTTACCCTGAGCAGAAAATGCTCATTATCGAACTTACTCAAGGTATTACTGTAATGAAACTATACACCAAGTTTCATTACTCTCACTTAATTAGAACTAAAGTTATCGTGTCCCAAAGCATCAACCAATCAAATTGCTTATCTCTGCTTACCCTAAGCGGAAAATGCTCATCTTCGAACTCCATCAAGGCATTGACCAAATAAACACATACACCAAGTTTGAACATTCTAGCTCAATTAGGAAGAGAGTTATTGTGTCCCAAAAAGTGTGACGGACAGACAGACGGACAGACGGACAGACAGACAGACAGACAGACAGACAGACGGACGAACCCATTTTAATAGTCCCCCAACTTTCTTCGAAAGGCGGGGGACAATAATGCACCATTAGTGAAAAGCCTCCATGATACGAAAGTTATAGACTTTCTTCCAGTAATGGAATTACACCTACTCTTAGGCGTGACAAATCGACTTTACGACCACCTGGACACTGTGCTAACGGAATCTGGCGATAGTTCTCTGTGCGCTCAAGACTGCGCCCACGCTTTGAGCTTGAAACGACCGGAACTGCATTCTGGGGAATTCAACGGCAACCAGTGCCGCAAGCTTTTGAGTAATATTGACAAATTAGAGGACTTAATGAATGCTGATGGCAATGTCGGTCCGGAGGGGCAGAAAGTCTTGAGCGCGTTACGCGATTTTGAGCAAGTCCGACAGAGATGCTTCGGGATGAATTTGCACGTGGATTATGAAACATCAATCAACTCTTTCAAGGCGTCGTACTCAAGTCTTGGTATTCCGGTAACATCAATTATTTGAAATCAATAGGCTTCTTCGTCTCATTGGATATTAATTTTGGCCTCTAAAGCGTCCACAGGATCAAGGGCCATAACTCTGGCAGTAATTATTGTTAAAATGCCTCAAATTCACTCGTATTTGTTGAATATTTACTTCTTCGTCTCATGCCCTTAAACACTGTGTATAAATCTAAAGTCGATCGGATATTAATAGGCTTCTAATCAATAGGCTTCTTCGTCTCATAACCTTAAACACTGTGTTTAAATTTAAAGTCAATCAGATATTAATTTTGGCCTCTAAAGCGTCCACAGGATCAAGGGCCATAACTCTGGCAGTAATTATTGTTAAATGGCTCAAATTCACTCGTATTTGTTGAATATTTACTTCTTCGTCTCATGCCCTTAAACACTGTGTATAAATTTAAAGTCGATCGGATATTAACTTTAGCCTCTAGAGCCACAATTGCTTGTGGACGTGCGGAGTCTACTGTATTGTATTATCTAATATTAACAAGAACTTTCCAGTGCTTCATAGATTTAAGTTTGATTAAATGTTATAATAAATGTATACCTGACAGTGTGTTTTAAAGAGGCTGATGTCCCCCGCCGAAATCCCAAAATAAATAGATGACACATGTTAATTAATCGCACATTTATTTTTTTCAAACGTATCAAGCAATCAAACTGTACACTAAGTATCATTCAAAAGTGTTTTATAAAGAAAAATGCTAAAACCGACAAGAAAAATGAAAATGTACCCTAGTTAGGGGGACCCTAAAGGCAGACAAAAGGGCCCCAACGCTTGACAAAAGGGCCCCTCTGGCCAAGGGAAAGAGCCCTTGTGTCCGAGTCAATCGTTTCTATACACTGTTACTGTCGAATCCATTACTGAATGAGAATGCAGTCATTGTATTGGCAGAAAAATCATCAATCAAGATGAACCTAAGTTATCTTGTCCCAAAGTATCAACCAATCAAATTGCTTATCTCTGCCTACCCTACGAAGAAAATGCTCATCTTCGAAACTCCATTAAGGCATTGACCTAATAAGCATACACACCAATTTTGAACATTCTAACTTAATTCGATGGAGAGTTATTGTGTTCCAAAATTTCGACAAATCAAATTGTGTATCGCTCTGCTTACCCTGAGCAGAAAATGCTCATTATCGAAAACTTAGTCAAGGTATTACTGTAATGAAACTATACACCAAGTTTCATCAATCTCACTTAATTAGAACTAAAGTTATTGTGTCCCAAAGCATCAACCAATCAAACTGCTTATCTCTGCTTACCCTAAGCGGAAAATGCTCATCTTCCAACTCCATCAAGGCATTGACCCAATAAACACATTCACCAAGTTTGAACATTCTAGCTCAATTAGGAAGAGAGTTATTGTGTTCCAAAAGAGTGACGGACAGACAGACAGACAGATGTACAGACAGACAGATGTACTTTCTTCGAAAGGCGGGGGACAATAAACAGTTCAAACTATCGCAATAGTCCAATAGTATCGCAATATTTAATCCCCAATAGTAATAGTATTGCAATAGCTGTTTACCCAATAGCAATACTATCGCAATAGTGAAAATTACCAACAACCCCTACATACTACTGTATAAGAATATTACATATCATTATCAGAAGCTAAACCAGCGGCTGCCAGAGTGATTTTTCGTACAATCAGGGGCCATGATTCAGGAAGTTACGATCCGATATGTGCAAATATCGAAAAGAACCAAGATCTTTGAGTTATAGACATGCATTTTGAGTTTCATCAAATTCGGTTCAAAATTGTGACCTCTACAGTGTTCACAACCCTGACATACCATATTTTTACATTTTTCGCGTACAAGTGGCGCCATTATGTCCGTCAATTTTGGTCCGAACACAACCTTCTTTACAGTGTAATATTGATATAATCCGACATTTTTTGAAATCGGTTAATTTTGGCCTTGAGCGGGACCACAAGCTAAAAAAGGCGATTTTTCGTACAATCAGGGGCCAAAATTCAGAAAGTTACGATCCGATATGAGCAAATACCGAAAGGAATCAAGATCTTTGAGTTATAAACATGCATTTCAAGTTTCTTCAAAATCGGTTCAATATTGTGACCTCTACAGTGTTCACAAGCTAAAAACATCAGGGGGCATAATCCATGAAGTTATAGTCTGATACATGCCAATATCTAAAGGAACCAAGATCTTGGGGTGATAAACCTATATTTCAAGTTTCATTGAAATCGGATAAAAATTGTGACCTGTACACTGTTCACAAACAATTGTGACAATATACGTCCACATTTTTGTAGCTTATATTCTCTGAAGAAGTAGGTTTTTATTTGCGAAACATTAGATACTTTAAAAGATGGTTTTGTGATACCTTTGACTTTGTTTTTAACCACATGAAAATGTGGGCGTATAAAAAGGCACTTTCTTTTAAAAGCTACTTCCCGAAGGAATTAGTGTGTTTTTAATAATGAAGACAGCAGAATAATTACCAGTACTGTTTGTGATGAATAAAAAATTCCACACTCTATGCATGTTTTTATCAATGTTGAAAACATAAAGGAATCGGTTGTTTTCATAAAGTTGCAATTAAGTTTAATACATTCCCAATGAAGTATTTATAGGGTAATCATTTCCAATGAAAGTATGACAATTTTGGTATATGGAATGGAAAGTAGAGATATCCAATATTGCTACGCGTAAGACAGCCTGTCCTCTCGATTGACATATGGAATAGTTCTTTGTTGATCTAATACTAACACATGTGAGAACAATGAGAGAATTAAACGTTCAGTAAGACTCTGCGAAGAAATACCAGAATTAAAGTTGGCAGAGGATAATCCAGGAATTTGACATAGCTATAGGCTTCAATGGTAAATGGAAAGCAACTTCGTAAATGGAAATACATGTACAAGCTGAAAATGGATTCTTTCTCGATCAAGTCACATGATAAACAAGGCATGCAGTCGTTTTCTTCCAATTAAAATCTGTAGAGAGGGATTTGATAGATGAATTAGTGTGAATATTTTTTTAGTTCAAGGGAAGGAATTTTATGGAAATAAATTCTGTTTACTAATATTAGTTTAGATTCTCTTTATAATAACATTTACTAACCAATAAAGGTGATAGCAACATTTAGGTAGCAAGTAGGTTATCTTACTGATATGTAAAGATTGTGTGAATAAGGTTAAATACACAAACTTCCCTAAGGGGGGCTTATGTCGACTTTGCAACTAGTTGCAGTCAGTTGTAATTGTGCTTATGTCAATCATATCAGCAACTGAGAACAACTGTTATAAGAATAAGAGGTTCTCATTTTGACCTTTTGCATTCAGTTGCATAAACGCCAGTAATCCATATTCTGTAACACTAAAAGTGATGGTCTTTACCACTTTATGAAATAACACTTACTAAGTACTGTGTGATTTATTACTTAACTTATACCTCTTTTATTGTTTAGTAATAGTAAACATTATTAATGAGTAGGCAGTATGTAGAATCAAGGATTTTTTTAACCCTACTGCTAACTCAGCATACATGTGGTTTATCTGTGTCATCTGAATGGGTTAGCTTACAACTGCCGGATCCAGATTTGCACATATGCAGTAAGTTATATTATTATAGTATACATAAGAATACAAGCATTTTTCAACTTGCTTTTAACAAGCATCCGGAACAGGCTTGATGTTGCATGTGGCAACCATGCAAATCAACTAACATTGGTTCAGATCATCACCTATTCTTCAGAGAGAGAGAGAAATGGGGTTTAACCATTCAACACAAACTAGGTCATTTCGGGACTAACATATGGTTTAATTTTATTTCAATAATTCGCTTGCGTGTAGGGGTCTTTAGCAGTGGGAGGAAACCGGAGTGCCCAGAGGAAACCCATGAGGTTGAGAAGGCGCCCCTATCTCCATGCCACATATGCTCACACCAGGGCTCGAAACCACAGCCGGAAGCCAGAGGTGACCGGCCAGCTAAAGGTCAAAGCACAGCACTCTAATCCACTATGCCATGATTGCCAATATTCTATAAATTTATTTTTTGCATGCACTATTGAGCATTTTCTGACATACTGTACATGTACTTATTAGTAGAATCCCCAATAAAATGATAAATTTTGAGTTTATTTGTAGAGTATTTTGGTGGCGGTAATATAATATGAAGCAAATGGTCGACTGTTTTCTCACTCAAGAATCATGGCTATTTGACTCATTCTTCTGTTTCCTATCAGTGGTGATAATATAATTTGAAATAATAATATCTGGCAAGCCATGCTTGTATATTTTACATGGGTATGAAGACACAATTCAACTGTCAATATATTTATTTCTCTTTGAAAATAATTTGACAGCCATATAAAATATTTCCAGTTAATTTTCTTTTTAGATGAAACAAAACATCAAATAATCAGAGCTTGGATTAATTATTAGGGGTAAATAACCAAAACGTTATCGCCCAAATCAAATTTTAATTGCCACTTTCATATTTTTATTGCAAATTGCGACCAACAGCGTGAGCCCTGATTATACTGATTATAATTTATAGGACAACTATACTAGTACCGGTACATGTACAAGTAAAACCCATGTTCAGCTGCCTCGCAGGTTTAGTTAGAGAAACATCTCAAAAATTAATTCGTATTGTAATGAATATGGCTTTACTTTACTAGATAGTATAGACTATATGGTATATGCGTAATTGCATTTGTTAAGAAAGGTTACCAGGCAACAAAACTAAACCCCACAACAGCTAATAAGTTGTGCGAGCAGTCCATAAGTTTTGTGAATATTTTATATATTGGGAATACCATTGGAACAGACTTTGCTGTGACATGTGTCAACATTTACTGTATATGTCATATTGTGTGAAAACCTACAATGAACAATAATCTAAATACACCAGATGTTTCATGCATAACCACTTTTGACAATATCAGTATCTTCTCTCCAACCACAAGTAGAATGTAACAGCATCCAAAAATACTATACTATGCATTGTTAATGAAAGAAATAAGATAGTGACCAATTTATATTCCAAGAAGACCAACTGACATCATTATATTTCACCATCAAGCAGTCATTCTAAAAACACATTTAATCCATCCCTAATCCCTGTTAAGATAGCCAGACCAAATCAAACCTGAAAAACTTTTGAACCTACTTTTAACAATCTGAAAATTTCAAAAAAATCATAGAGAGCTGATTAGAAATCCAGAAATCAATTATTGACCTACCAATCCTACACTGCTACTAGTGTGATTATTATTTCATGGCCAATTATCTTTGATCCTCAGCAAGCTTACCATCACCAAATGATTAAAGACCCAAGTATTTTGGACACTATAGTTCATGAATGACAAAATGTAGATAACAGAGAGAAAGAACTATACAATGTTTTAAAAGAAAACTAATTATAGTAATAGGGCGACTCTTTTGTTACGTGTGTGACATCCTGGGTTGATTTTTACCTATTAACCTTATAACAATTTATTTGGCAAAGATGTAAAAATTTATGAAGAATATTGCAGATAGATCTGTAGTTAGCTTTTGAAACAAAAAAATATTGCATGACACCATAAGTATGAATTTTATCAAACTCAATACGGAGTGTTACGTGTGTGACCCAGAGAAGTTTAAAATATTGAGCACATTTATAACTATTCAGTATTTGTGTCCACAATTAAACTAAACATTATAAATCACTGCTAAAGGTAATTTTTTCAGATCCGTGCTAACCTGATAAAGTTTTCTTAAATATGTTTAAGAATCACGTTACGCGTGTGACTTAAATTTTGTTACGTGTGTGACCCCTGGGATATGAAATGGAAAAGTTGTCTTATTAGGAGACTGAAGGGTATAAAACATAAAATCAAGTTAATATCCTATGTATTAGCCATGTGGACTCTTTACAGGAGAAATCCTTAGTCGACAATCTGTACAATAAGACTAAAAATACAAGTGTTTGATTTGTGTCACACACGTAACATTACGTATGTGACAAAATCTAAAAACAAAATTTAATATAAGAAAGTAAAAGAAAATATAGTTTAAAGTTATTCAACATGTAACTTACAATTAATAAACCATGTAAAATTACAATTTTTGCAGTAAATTCATAATGTTGCATAAATCTCAGCGTTACATGTGTGACAAAATTTGAAAAAAAAATTATTACCGGGTATATGAAAGTGAAAGAAAATATAGTTTTAAGGTATTCAACATGTAAATTACAAATTACAAATCATAAATCATGTAAAATTATTACTTTTGCAGTTGATTCAGAATGTTGCATAAACCCACATGCACAAAAACATGTACATGTCGTATTATCAATAAGAAACAAAATTGTCTATATATATCATTTATGTATTTGTTTGTCCATTTACATTGACAGTATTATTAGTAAATTTAAAATTGTCATAATGAAAATGCACTGATTGCACATAAAATGTGTTTTATAAGTATTCATACTACAAGAAGTCATATCATTACGCATGATACATTGTAGTACTTAAATTTTTCTGGATTTCAAAATAAAAAAAAACTCTTCTTATATGGCCAGTTTTTAAGGATAGTCCAGTTTAAAGTATGTATTGAAAGAATATGCTTATGTGAAATATCAATAATATGACCACTGGCTAAATATCCATGATATTACACTGGCTATAATTATGATGTCATAGTTATTAAGTATAATGTATCATGCATCCTATGACGATTTTACCAGCAGTCATGAATTGTAATTTACATGTTGAAATATTGAAAACCTTGAAACTATATTTTAAAATAGTAACTTTACATGGTCAATTAATTGCTATTTAAATGTTGAATAACTTAAAATCATATCTACTTTTACTTTCACATAACAATGATATTAAATTGTGTTTTTAAAGTTTTGTCACACACGTAACGTTACGTGTGTGACACAAATCAAACACTTGTATTTCCAATTTTATTGTTCAGACTGGAATGAATATTTAGAAATATGATTACTGGGTCAGTTTGATTTGTAATTAAAACTTATATAGATTCATGGTAATCATAAGATCCCTCAGAAAGAAAAGCTCTACCAAATCGTTACGTGTGTGACATGAAATTTTAAATTATCTACAAAAAAGTTAAAAATATAACTTCCTTTAATGTACTTTTTACCTAATAAATTTTAGACATAACTCTAAGTCTGTTAGAGACAACATTTGAGTTTGTTTGGAAATAATAATTTGTATTCTGGACAGGTTTCATAAAATATGGTAAAAACAGGCATTTCGGGTAATTCAGTTCCATCATGATTTTTTTAAATGAAATTTGTGTATTAACAATGACATTTTGGTATTTTAAAATAGTAATGAATATGTTCTTTTGGAAAAATAAGTGTTTTGTATTATTTTAATACATCTAATTTATAGCATGTCAGGACCACTTTCAGAAGAGTCGCCCAATAATAATATTAAGGACAAAAGTTGATATAATCATGTAAGACTAAGTATAACTCAAGCAATACCAGCAAAGACACAAAATCATTCATACTTAAAGACTTGGTAAATTGTGCTCTTGTTAATTGTTAAAACCTGTCATTAACATACATGCAATACTGGGAAGACCAAATCATTTACTCCATCCAGCACTGGGCTTTACCCGTTAAGTGTGACATTTTTAAAACGTTAACTTCCCCCTTAGGGATAATTAATTTCCCCTTTTTATTCCTGATTGGGGAATAGGTTGGGGAAATACCTCCAAGGCATTATATTACGCCCTACACGCATGAGTGGCAATTGTCCAGGCGGTTTCAGTATTATTCTTGATCATCATACATAATTTTCATGGGTGACAATGTTGTAAATTTTACTACATCATCTTCACTGGTATGAATAAGGCCAAGGGGACTGCACAAACAAGCGTACATATCAGATTTAGTGAATCGATCCCGGGGTTAGCCGTAAGCATCCACTGCGCTGCATAGTCTCGAAATAAACTAACAATCAGAAAATGAGTGAAGTAGGAGAGAGTCTGATGTATCCAAGGAGGTTATCCAGTCTAGTATGAGTGAAATGAACTAACAATAAGGGAAGCAATTCAACAAAAAAGGGGAATTTTTCCAAAATGTTATATGCCACTAGTGTGAGTCATGATCGGCTACAGTATGTGCTACATGAAATCTAAATGTAGGCACCTTTGTGTAAACATTTTCCTAAGATAATTTAAGCTAACCTTTCATGTTACTATTACTAAGTCCATGACTTTTATATAACTTCCTATGATGTCACAACTTCCTAAAATGTCCAGTCATTTTGGAGTTAGTCAGTTCTTTTATTGACAAAAGCTTGATAAAAACCTTTTTTTTATCTTTGTGTTGTGTTTTGATATGAAATGCATCAATTTGACTTTATCAATAAATGATCACATCAAGCCTTCAATAATGTTTGTGTTGCCTGTTTCTATTGAATACACCCACAGCAGCTAAACCGTCCGGACAGTTAACAACAGTTGTCGCATATTTTTACTTTTGTCGGTAATGAAACATTTATAATACTAATACACTAAAATCTGATTAAGAGCGACAACTCATTAAGTAATTATCAGAAAATCGTTAGGATTTGTTTGGCCCATGGCCCATGCTAGCGTTTAGTATACAAAGCATTTAATATCATGGATTCAGCTCTTCAAAGTTATCAAAAATAATTGAAAATCGATACACTTGTTCGTCTCAAGACCTTAGACTCTGTGTATGTATATCAATATAAAGTCAATCGCAACAATTATATATAATATAAATATACGTGCGTGTAGAACTTGGTGATATTTCGTTATTTGGATATAAAACGTCACAGATATAAAAACCGTCAAAAATCCTGTCTCCAGAAAAATATTGAAAAACAGAACATACCACGGTTTTGATTTTTCTGGATGATATTTAACTTAAATATTGACCAAAAAGTGTTCTTCTTTATGATATTTACGATATTTTATTTTGAAAATATCGCGATATCTGTTTCTAGGGATATCGCCCAGCTCTATATATATACATGTATAAATATTAAATCAATCAGATAATAACTATGGCTTCTTAAGTATCCAAAGTGATCAAGGGCCATTGTGAATGCTGGACCGACGGCCGAACTGACACTTGGGTGAAGACAATATACGACCACATTTTATTGTGGGCTTATAAAAGTGAATATTTACATGTTATCTTATCTTGGTTATCATCTGAACATACACATTTTCCATTTTTCCTCAATACAACTCCATTGTTGTCTTCATCTTTTTCAACAACATCATCATTGTCATCATCAGCAATAAACTGGCTGACATCTTGTTTTGATAAATCAAGGTAAGCACTGCAAGATATATGAGTTGATAATGCAGCAGGACACCCACTGAAAAGAAAATTGAAAAAATTTAACACTTGAAATTTTAAATGCTTGAATTTAATAATAGTTTGATTATTTTTAGTATTGTTTACAGTTACACTTTGTTGTTTTCTACCTCTCAAATGGTCAGGATAAATAAACTTCTTGACAATGCTGATGTGTTCCTTATTTATTTATTTTACTAATTACATTTTTATAATATTATAATATCTGTTTATATAAAAAAAAGATAACTAACTAAGAAAGAATATGGGAACAGTATTGTATATACATGCATTATGTATATTGAATTGAATATCATAATTGGTATTAAAAGTCATATTGAGATCTAATCTCCTACTTCTCCTACTGATATAGGTCATATGAATATAAAAGATTGGTTGCCAGGTGATAAAACATAAGTCCATGGCAGCTATGTTGAATGATCATTTATTCTTGTATATGTAATAGGAACATTTACAAGGCACTAAAAACTGATCAAGAGTAACAACTAATGGAGTAATTACGAGAAATATCTTTAATTGGCTTCTAGTTCTGATATTCATAATACAAATATCCCAGTTTTCAAGGCCTGCCAGGACAGATAATTTGAAATCGTGGAAACCCTACGGATTTAATCAAGGGTAAAGTGAAGTAGAACGGAATGAGAACAATGGGGATACCGAGGATGTGAAATCAAGACTACGCTATTCCTATCAAAATTTCAAACACTCATAACTTTGCTCAGTATGAAGTAATTTGACTGAAATTTTTAATATATTCCTTTATCATCATCTATTAAAATATTATAGCCCGAACTGTCAGCCCTTTATCTCAATCTTAAGTATAAATAAAATTTATTTGTCTAGCCCCCCCCCCCCCAAATAAAAAAAACATATGAAGAAATGAAACCATAAAATTAATTTTTATGTAGTTTTTCATTCAAATGTGTTGTTAAGTACTGATTTGATGAACAATGATAAACAAAAGCTATGAAATCAATGATTGTTATTGGAGAAAATGGAGAAAAGGTTTCTGTGACCATCAAGGCGCATGTTTTAACTTTTCTTTGTCACACTCAATAAAAACCAAGTGTGAAATTGTCGACAACTTGTATACAAACTTAAACACTGTTGTAGAAAATTCAATAAAATTGACGGCAATCTATTAGTTTTGTAAATGTTGGATACAAATAACAAGGTACATTTGTACCAGTAGTAGTCTTGAATGTGATTGTGAACCAAATTAAATATAATTTTGTTTTAATTGATTGATATTAAATTCTTATCAAGTTTCTTATCAGTACCTCCCCACTATGCAGTATGGTATAGTATATAGCTATTTCAAACAGTCGTTTTAATAAAAAAAATACTACTTTTTGGTTTGTTTATATCATATATTAGCTTATAATTGATTAACCCCAGTGAAATAGGGTACAGCAGCTTTGTTTAACCAGACATCACAGGTGTTAACTGTTGAATGAAGAGTGACAATATACTTGTTCATCTCAAGAACTTAAACTCTGTATCAATCTAAAGTCAATCGGTTGATAACTTTAGCCTCTAGAGTGTCCACAAGATTTTTTTTAAGTGATCAAAGTGTCATAACTCTGGCAGTAATTAATGGAAATTGCTTAAAACCAATAGACTTCTTCATCTCATGCCCTTAAACACTTTAACCTCCAGAGCATCCACAAGCAATAGTGGACGCCGGATCTACGACAATATACGACCAAATTTCAATGTCGGTGTATAAATATATTTACGGTATGATTGGTGAAGACAATGTAAATTTTCTCTTCAATGTGAACCAGGCCCCATATTCACTTATTAAGAATTCACTCAACTTTCAATCACAGCTGATGAGAAAATTTGAGTTAAAATAAGGTGAACAATTTTGAGTAAATTCTTAACTTACATAAGTCTGGGAAAACTTTGTGAACTCCGGGCACAGTTTTACTCATTAAGTAAACCAGGCCCCAAGTTCACAAAGCATTCTCAGACTTAAGTTGAGAATTTGCTCAACTTTCAGTCACTGTTTATGAGAAATATCTTTGATGCAGAAACACAAAACTTTTGGACATAGTTTCTTATTGATGTACTTAATAGTACTTTATACATAAAAGCAACAAAATTATTATAAATGGCTATATTTCAGTTACAATAAGGTGAACAAGTTTGAGTAAATTCTCAACTTAAGTCGGAGAATGCTTTGTGAACTCGGGGCCAGGTTTTACTCATAAGTATAAAGTTTGGGTATGTTATATGTACATGTACATGTAGCTAAATGTACAATGTTGTTTGACTACAGTATAGACTTCATATACACAGTTTCTGTAAAAACATGAACCAAACAACTTATTACAGGGCTCAAAACGAAAGGCGTCGCGCACCTACAACGCACCCAAAGTGAAACCTAGGTACATATTTTTAGACGCACCCGAATTTTATAAACAACTCTCTTCGTACCGAAGGCTAACTCACAGTTCTCTTTTAAAAATATCCCCCAACCTTTTAATAAAATTCTCGCAAAAATAATCTATTTTCATTTAACGGTCTCAAGCAAGGCGCGACACTGCCGTCGGCCTCCGGGGGCAATAGCCACTGAATTTTAGAATTTGGACGCAGATTCGTGGCCGATTTTTAACTATCCACGGCCATGTATGGTCACTGATTTGTGTTGGGTATCAATAGTTATTTTTACTATCGATAAGTGGCACTGAAATGTCCATTGATAGTATCGGGGGAGTTGGAATGGCCTAGTGGTCTAGAGTGCTGCGCTTCGACCTCTAGCTGGCCGGTCACCTCTGGCTTGCGGCTGTGGTTTCAAGCCCCGGTGTGAGCTTATGTGGCATGGAGATAGAGGCGCCTTCTCAACCTCATGGGTTTCCTCCAGGCACTCTGGTTTCCTCCCACTGATAAAGACCCCTACGCGCAAGCGAATTATTGAAATAAAATTAAATCATATGTTAGTCCCGAAATGACCTAGTTTGTGTTGAATGGGCTTTAAACCCCATTTTTATCTCTCTCTCTCTCTTGATAGTATCGAAACAATCTTATTTTCACGGTCATAACCAAGAATGCAATACGTATTCAAAAGTCAAAACCATACGATGTTGCGATAGATGTTTTTTGTTTGTCTAATTAATAATAAAACGTTTCATATTACTTATAACATTTACTTAATTTTTAAAAAATGTAGCCTTGGTTCTGAATGACGAAATACCATTGATAGGCCGATGTATGTGGAGGAACCAAAATAAAATGAACACGAGTCGATTCAAAACATTGCGTATGTGAGAGCGACCAATACCAACATAGCGGGCAATTCGTTGTCAATTTGCGTGCATAAATTAAAGAAAATTTAATAGTCTAAATAACTTGTTATTACGAATTCCTAAATTGTTTATTATTATTAAAATAATGTAGCCTTGATTCCGATAAGAAATACAAATGTTTTTGTCATCTATCAGTCATTTATAATGATCAGACGAATTCTGAAAGTTTAGGGGAAAACTCTGGGTTATTTACACATCCGGGCATATTATTGCTTCTAATAAAAGTATTGTTTAAATGAGGGCGAATTCATTTCAACATTTTTGGGGGAAAAAAAGCTACATTGAGATTGAGACTTTGAAGTAAATATAAAGTGACCGATGTAGGCTATTGTATTATTATACGAAGGATTAAGTCACAGAAAACATTGAATCGACTCCTCTACGCACGCACGAAGAATGCATTATTTTTGTAAAAGTAATAAATATATTGAACGGGTTTGAGTGAGAAAAAAGATGTAAAATAAACAGATTAAAAACATATTACATATTTGGGTACTTAATATAAATATAAGCAAAATCTGCTTTTGAAAAACACTCTCCTAGAATATCTAAGGTGCAGGTTTTTAGGAGAGCAATTTTCTGAATTTGTTATTTTACGTGCAGCTTTTAGACTAAGAGCTCTCCATGATTTTATTCCTTTCAACCCCTGTTATTAAAGCCAAAATCTCCACAAGAACTGGTTCAATAAAGGATAAAAAGAAATTAACTAGGAATTAACATCATTCATGATCCTATACTGAATATAGATTGATGTTCAAATCAACCGACAACTATTAGCATGCATATACACAGCTTGCTTATAACTCAAACTGTGGGAATCCAACTTATCAGACAATTCCCCACACTGTCATGACCTGGGCGTATTTGAAAGTCAGAACAAGAAAGTTTAATTCTAATCCAAGATGATGAAAATAGAATTTTTGATCCATAATATATTCTAATTCAGTGACACGTGCAGGTTGTTCCCATGTCTAGCTACAGCACCTGTATATAACTTTATAACTGTTGGTTTAATATATATCAAAACAAAAACAAATCAACTGTTATATAGTTTGATTTTGTTTCTTAATTAAAGATAGGTTGCCAGGCAACAAAACATACGACCAAAGCAGCTAAATCAGCCGGGCAGTCAACAAGAGATGTCGCATATTTTTACTTTTTTTTGGTAATGAAACATTTATAATACACTAAAATCTTATTAAGTGTAACAACTCATTAAGTACATGTAATTATCAGAAGAATGACTTCAACATAATGATTCTTTGGATGCATATATTTTCTAAATTACATGTTTCTGACTAATGTTATTGTTAAAGCAGCTATTCCAGTGAAATATATTTAATAATTCTTTGTAATAAAACACTATCTGAAACTGAAAATTTTTCAAATATATCCAATTACTAGTAGTAGTCAGTTTTATTTTGACAGAAAAGTTTTCATACAACATTTATAATTACAAAAGTTATGGATGTGATTGTCGTGATCACCAGTTCACTTGTTTGAAGCGATAATTTCATATTTTCATCTTCAAACATTTGAATTTGGAGTCGAAAATGACATTTTTTGTCAATTTCTCAACTGGCAATAATGAATTATGGGATTAATAGGATTATTCTTTAACAAGGTAGGAGTATTTATAGATACCATCTATTTTAAGGCTTAAAATAGCATTATGCAAGAGCAAAATCTGCTTATTACAGGTCATTCTTTAAGCCTGAAATGTTATCTAAATAATCAATTAGACATTAATTAACATATTATCCAGACCATAATAAACTCTTGATGTCAAGGCTAGCCTTCGATGTTGGCGGATTAAAATCCTATATATGCCGCTTAATGGCCGTTGATAATTAAATCAATCAAGTGGATAATCGAGACTATGCTGTTTATATTAATGATTTGAGTAATGATGATCGAGGCTATGTGAATATTTCAAACGCGTTTTTCTCGGCTAATAGTGGACCAATTTGACTGAAATTTCCAGCAAATTACCTTTACACTATCTAGTTTTTAACTATTATAGTGAGAACTGCATTCTCTTTATCTTATCTCCCATAATGTAACTTTAATTTTAATAAATTTTAAAAATATAACTTAAAAATATGAAATTGCAGCTTTAAACATAAGGAATAGGTCATTTACATATCACTGTTAAAACAATTTTGTTGAAATTATGAACAAGTTAAATACAATAGATATAACATTTTGGCATACTTAACTCACAACATTCATCAACTTTCAGAGACACAGTTTGCCCAAGCTTGTTTGCAACTGGCCAATGTAATTCACTCTTACAGTAATTGAAAAAATAATAGTACAACATGTTTTTCTGACTACAAAGGGAAATGGGGTTTAACGTCCACAACACAAACTAACTCATTTCGGGACTAACATGTTTTTTTAAAATCTTTATTTCAATAATTCGCTTGCGCGTAGCGGTCTTTAGCAGTGGGAGGAAACCGGAGTGCCAGGAGAAAACCCACGAGGTTGAGAAGGCGCCCCTTTCTCCATGCCACGTACACTCACACCAGGGATCGAAACCACAGTCGCAAGCCAGAGGTGACCAGCCAGCTAGAGGTCGAAGCGAGGCACTCTAGACCACTAGGCCTTCCCAACCCCCCTATTTGGATAGGACTGAAAACATATTCAAACTAACTTAGCTATCAAATGTTTGCTTCAAATATTTCTCACAAGATTTTAATCCAAAAAAAAAATACCCCAATTCATCTTGGTTGTTCATCACATGACTTGACTGATGGAGAATACATTGTTAGCTTGCATTTGTCGCTAGTCGTTGTCCTTCTACCATAAATACTGATGTGTAAGTAAATTCCAGTATTTCTGCTGTCAATTAATCTGGTTGCAATTATGTTCTGTGATAAATGTAGGGGCTACATGAACGTATCAAATTTGGTTGCGTTGTAGTATTATACAAAATAATCCAAATTTGTTAACCTCTGTCCCTTCAAACTGTATTATTTATTTACTTGCTGTTTCAACAGGCTCGACCATACGGCAGCCTGGTCCATAACTAAAAAGAAATTCCTACAACTAGTCTTCAATAAGACTATTTAAAACTAAATCCTTGCACTGATGGCTTATTGACATAATTCCAAATGCCCCTCAAAAGCTGTACTTGCATGTATGGTAACGAAAGGTTAGGCATTTCATGTGCCATCAGTAATTCAGCATTGAAGATTCTGTCAGATAAGTATATTATTAATGACCATTTATCATGATATCCGGTCTTCTGACAGGGGATTATTTAATATCTATATTTACATTGTTGAAGGCAGTTCAATTCCAAGCTTCACAATCCATGCCAAAGATTTTAAAAGATGCATTATTATTATCTAAAATTTAGATAAAGAGCTGACACTGACAATTCTCAGATTACTTCATTCTGACAAGCTAAGTAGAGTTATCATCCTTTGCTGAACAGTATATGGTGTAGTCTTAATTATCCATTTTTTAATTAAATCATTCACTAAAGGTGCATTGTATATTTTTTCCTTGTTAGAGAGTTGAGTCTTGTGAACTTGTGTACTATATAGGTCTAACCTTGTCACTTATGGAGCAGCTAACTTTAAGGTTTGAGTGCAAAGCAAGAGAGAATGATTTGTTCACTACTCAAATGATAAATTCTGGTCTAAAGGTACAAGTATTTACCAAGCCTTTTTGAACAGATACATGTACACATATTGGGGACTCCACTATCAGCAAAACTGTCAAAATGCATTGAGTATTAGCCAATACATACATCACTGTCCAAAGTTTTAGGGAAGACCCCAGATTACTTTGGACAGATTTGATGGAACAGGAAGAGACACACTCCCTCAAAAGCTCAAGCATCAGAAGCCTATCCAACCATGGGCAGAGAGGGATTTCTCGGGCCATTGATCTCTATCAATAGGAATAGGATGCTATTCGGCCAATTACCCATGATGAAACTGACAATCGAAACATCACTAATAATAGTGGTATTATGTCACCATTCCAATGGTTTAAATACAACAGTAAAGGGATATCAGGTTCTATATCAAAAAGTAAGCCTCACCCATGTTCCTTAAGCAACGTTCGCAAGTTTTACAACATCTAACTGTTGCTTCAATACTCAGCAATTCCCCAACTTTGTGCCCGTTGTTTTTACGTGTAACTAATTAGCATTGTCCAATCAGAGTTTGTGGCACATAACACACTATAAACAAACAGGGTTTTTTAAATTGAGAAACTTGTGGAAAACCAGCAACCTCGACATTGATTGATCTTGGAACATTGCAACTCGATTGTCACATGCAGGCATTTTAGCTAAAAGCACAACACTTGGTATTCACGTCAACCGATGAATCTGATAGGTTCCCAAGCTGGGCTTGTGCCAATCGAACTTAGTAGCGAAATATGCAGCGTATTATGTGAAGGGCTTGATAATTAAGATGTATGTAGTTAAGGTGACATCAAGCCTTCTATTGAAGATGGCCTACACCATATTCACTACATTTCAGACACTTGCCAGAGGAACTTAATTGGCTTTAAACTTGGAATTGGATTAAGTTTTAAGATCACCTTTTATATTATCTTTGGTTTCAAAAATGTCTGCATTTTTTATTATCCAAAATGGAGTAGAAAAAAAGGACGTATTTCTAAAAGTTCCAATTTCATATTTTCTAAGAAAGTCAAAACATAATTAGGCCTATTTCTATGTCTTTTGCTCAAAAGGTTGTCAACTCACTATTATACGATCATGTGCAAAATTTCACAGGCATTAAAATGGCTGACACAGGCTGATTGAGGTAATAGTAACACAATTACCTCCCTTGATTTCCCATTCCTCTCCAAGGACGGCCATATTCAAACGTTTGAATTTGAAGTTGAAAATGATATCTTTGCCAATTTCTCAACTGGCAATAGTGAATTATAAGAATAATAGGATTATTCTTTAACAAGGTAGGACTGTTTATAGGTACAATCTATTTTAGGGCTTTATTTTAATACATTTTAAAAATATAACTTAAAAATGCGCTATTGGAACTTTAAGCATGTAAGCTAACCTAGGGCTGGACGGTAATTTCGATAAATCAATATATCACGGTTTGGAAATTATATTGACGGTAATTTCAAGACCCTCAGAAAAAACGCAATATTCCAATATATATCGCTTGACACCATATACCACGGTATGCACTGCAATATTCTCTTAATTTAGTCCCGAACTTGCTTTAGAAACCCCCGAATAACTAAAGTTAATTGGACTAATTAGAAATATACATATTTATCGGGTAAATCCTGACCAGTCGATGTCCAGTCACACAGTATACAATGAGATCTCGTGGCTGGTACATCCAGACAACAATAAAGTCGAAAGTGAAAATAAAAAACCTCGGAAAAACCGATGCTATTTTCGGCATTTATCTAGTCTTGATTATCAATGTTCAATTTTAATTTGTAAAGTTGCGGCTGGTCGTCGACGTCTACAGCTATCGGTAGATTTACAAAATGGCAGACGACGTAGTTGAAGTTGGAAGTTGAAGCGACAACTTCGGAGTCCCGAAAAGAAACTGTAGGCCCCCTACCAGCCAGATTCGGCATTAGGGCCTACTTCCGATAGACGTAAACGATTACTGGTCAAAATAAAGTTTTATGTAGACTGTGTAGAATAAACGTAGCTACCAAGAATGGAAACACAAGTAATTTGTACGCTCACTTCTCGGGTTTTAATATTTTGAAGAAGACATAATCTATCACGTCTTCTGTTATTTCATTTTAAAATCTAAGATTAACAAGCGTGGTTCGTAAACTGGGGGTTTACTGCAGTTCATTACAAAACTGTAAATAAAAAAATAACCTTTAAAATGATTTAATTGAAAGTAGAATTTAATTTTATTTTAAAACCCTTCAACTGCAGTCATGTTTTGTTTAATTTTTTGTATAATTGTTTGGTGATACAAAACTGAAAATAACTGTTAGTGTGGATGATTTAATTGAAAGTAGAATTTAATTTTATTTTAAAACCCTTCAACTGCAGTCGTGTTTTGTTTAAATTTTTGTATAATTATTTGGTGATACAAACTGAAAATAACTGTTAGTGTGGATGAATTATTGATAAATGTTATATTGTAACAAAATTAATTTCATTATTCACTTTTGTGTTCATATACATGTGCTGATTATAAAATAAAAAGTGTTTTGTTTCTGAAGAAGTAGGCCTAATTGGCTGTAATATGATCAACTGTTTTTCTGAACTCGGAACGGAACATGACATGGTTCTAGTTAAATAAAATATATATTTAGTATGATGCAGGATGATTAATTAAAACAACCAGTAAGGTAATAAACTCAAGGGGTGCCTCATTGCTGTTAGAGAGGATTAGCACCCCCTTTTCTAAGGCTTTTCGACAACACTTGCTTGGTGCACCAAAATATCGCAATACTGACAATATATTGAGGAATTTTTTAAAAATATCGCAATATTGAAATTTCAAATATCGTCCAGCCCTAGGCTAACCACAGGTAACCTTTAGAACAACTTTCTCAGAATTTGGTCTACTTGATGTGTGGAGTGACGCAATTTTTGCTTTGACTCTTAATTATAATTGATCTAAATATAGACAAACAAGGATTTCTTACTTCATCTAATTAAAATTCATAAGCCTAGTATCACATTTTTTTTCATAATTTTCTGAAGGGGGAATCTGACAACCACTTTAGTTCCGGTTTTACAAGTTTTGTGTTACCGTGTATGAAACCAACCACTTTTCTTGTATAGTAAGATGATGATAATTGCCAATACTGGCAAATGGTGATTAGATATTAGAGTTCATGTACATTTTGAACACATGTACAACAGTTGCAACTTACACCACTGGCCTATTTTTACTAAATTATTAGCAGGGAGGTAGAACTCCTATCTATACTATTACTATATATTATATGATATGAAATATATTTTATTTAGTCATCATATATTGAACATACGTAAGAGATGGAAGCCAAGTGCATTAGGCCCTATAACACTCTAAATTTTAGTTACCAGCATTCGACAGTCAGTAGTACTGTATTATATCATACATGATGGACTCATGTCAGGTCAAGATCAGTTGGAACGAATAAATGTCAAAATGAAAAAAATATCATAAACTTGACTTACTTAGAAAGGAGATATTGTTGTGACCACCCGAGACATTCACCTTCAATTTCCTCCTCTCTCAAAAAATATGACAAAATTTTTATAGGTAGGTTGTCATCTTCGAAAGTAAAATCACTTATTTCTTCACAAAATCTATCTAAAAATCGCGTATACAAAGCAATATCGTTTCCCGAAGGAAGATCCATCACGTTTAGTCTTTGTTTATAACGCCATTACATTGGTATAGTTGTGTACAGCAAACGCTGACGTCAGAGGTCTTTGTGTACATGTGCTTGTCTACTTTTACTTTATGAGCGGGAGGGACAAATTTAAAGGCCTTAGTTAAATGTAACATATATATAAGGAAGGTATTAATAATATACTAATAAGCCAGGGGCGGATCCAGGAATTTTTGCAAGAGGGGGTTTGCCAGGTTTCTGTCACGGAAATCGGCAAAAATGCCATCATCATCTCTAAATTACATAGGCATACATACAAATTGAGCTTTTTAAACAGATAAATTATACTGATGTAGGATCACTTTGTGATGTAATTTCATTGATGCAAGGCATTATTTTTTTTTATGTAGCTGAGCGGGGGGGGGGTGGGGGGGTGGACCTGGATCCGCCCCTGCCCCTGTAATCATCGTGTTTATTTGCCAGTTCTCTAAACCGTTTACTCAGACCAAAAGTAGTATGTTTGGACTTCAACAAAGATGTAGAATTCATGCATTAGGCCTATCATCTTTATTAATTACTTCGTTAAAAGTAATAAAAGTTTAAAAAAGGGAATATCAAATCAACGAAGGATGAACTCCATCGACATTCGGCATTGTGGCTTACACCCCCCACCCCCACCCTCAGCAACATTTTTTGACAGATGTTTTTCCAATTTGGTGTGAACCATTTGGGATAGGAGGGAATGATTTTCAAAAATTAGAGATTTTTTGAAGGCATAAATGGCATAAAGATACCTTATTTATCAATTTGCTCAACATTCAGATAAGCGTGCGTCTATAATAATTCAAAATTGGTTTTGAGGCAAAGTGGTTGTGTCAGCGTATGCGTATTTGACCATCTTTTTTTACAGAATGTATTGATATGTTCTAGAAATTTGAGTACAGTAATTATATATTATGTTTTTATATATTTTTTTGATCTATTAATAGAATAACATGAGGCTGTTTCAATTATGTAAAAAATAAAATGCAGAGAGAATTATCCACTTACCCTCTTGGGCCATCATTAAAAAATAAATTAATCCAGTCTGGATTTATGTTGGTTGATGATGTATATCATTTAAAACCATCAGAACTCAGTCGAGGTAAGCATTCTACTATTTGCTTCATGCGGGAGAATATTAAAAGTCACTCTCCAGTTATTGGGTTAAGTTCTTTATTTTGAAACTTACAAAAAAATGTGTGGTTACTAGACACAAGTAAATAGCTGAAAGTTAGTATATTTTAATGTCTATGTTTTAGCTACAATTAGCCTTTATTACCGTATCTTTATCATTATAAATTATTACTTCCACTGACAAAGTTAGCAGAATGCTAATGGTTTTGCCATTCTACACTTCCGTAACACTTCATGTGAGTGAAATTGTCATTTGAATTACACAACAAAACCCAGTAATAGTCTGCACAATTTAACTAAGAAGCGCCTATTTCAGCGTTGCATTTGGCGTTTGATGAATAAAGTCTTGGCAACCCATATCGTTATCTACCAAATCATATCACACTAACACAGTATCACATGTTCATTCATTTACATTAGGTATGGTTAATCTCATTTATATTTTGAGTATATCATTGTATAAGTTTATGGGCTGATATGGACTAATCAGCACAATTTAACCAAAGCAGTGCCTACAAACTATAGCCTGGCCTTCTAATCCATAGTAAAACTAATTTCCTTGCCTATTGCAAACTACAGTTGAGGCATCTTTGCGAGACTGACACTAAAGGGTAGCTGGCAAAACAAACTTCCATTTAATACCCATATAATAAGCACATATTTTGTCTTTTTTCCTCTTTAATAACGAATCTGAGTACATCATTGTGTAAGAAATTGGATATTATCCAAAAAAAATGCCTTCAGTAGCTTAGAAATTAAAAAAAAATGTGTCACTTTTTATGTTTGGACGTCTTAGCAACCTATCTTTACTATCAGATTTTTGAATATATTTTATTGTAGAGACAGGGCTGTCCTTAGAAGATGCTCTGGAGGTGATTAAAACAGTGACAGAGAAAGACGGTGATCCAACAGATCGTCAATCTAAAGGTCCTAAAACACAGTCAGCCCTAGAAATTCTACAAACAGAACAGAATCAGCCAAATATTATAACGTTCTGTCAACAAATAGATGACATGCTCGGTGGAGGGGTACCATTAAGTAAAATGACAGAATTTTGTGGAGCACCAGGAATTGGGAAGACACAAATGTGGTATTGTTATTATTAGCTCCATGAAAATATGTAAAAGAGCTTATCAAAATTTATTCCTTAAAGGCACAATATCATGATTCAAAGACAAATATAGACTTTCGATTTCTATACATTACAACGTGATTTTATTAAAAACACATTGGTCCAATAATTATTTATATTTATCAATCCTAACACTCAGTTATGACCATCTAAAGTCCCAATTACTTTCTATTGATTTCATGACATCATTTGTGATCCATGCTGGCAAAATGAGTTGAATGCATAAACGAAGTCTGCAGACAAAACAAGTGAATATATTGATTTTGATCAAAATTGAGATTTTCACACGAATGAGTCTATAAATTTGAAATATACTACGGTATCTATTGACCTAAAAGATTAAAATAGCAATAAAACATCTTAAAACATCTTTATTGAGACATTTTGTAAAGTGAAATTAGTTTTTTTTCGGACAAACACAGCAGAGCAATCTGCCAATTTTCTTACACGGCACTCAGCATCGTTGTGAAGTCATGAATCTTTAGTTTATAAATATGGTGAAAGTATTACTGATAATCCCAATTTTTATGAATACAAACAAGTTTCAAAACTAGTACAATTCGTAAAAATTCTCGTCCCAGACATCCCGCACACCACAGTGCATTGTCGTATTATGGTCGTGTAATCCATGAACATTTAGGTCATATATAAAGATCAAATTAACCATTTCAGCCCTTGTTTGTTAAATTTAAATACAGAAACTAACTATTAGCCATCTGGCACATTGTATATTGTATTTAGTGATACCTTTTTCTTCGCTATTAGATTGATGAATATAGGAACTGATACCTCATTTGTGAAAAAACTAATGATGCTTATTAAGCTAAAAATTTATGATGTCCTTTTATAATGACATTGTCAGTAATTGGGATTTTCCAAAGTATATAATAAAAGCCCAAAGAATTAAAAGATTCATTATGTAATAGCTTAATTTGCCTATTGCAGATCTTTATTTTGGCCTCAAATGTTATATAAATTATTAATTGGACATTTATTCACGACAAGCACATAATCAACTCTTTAGAACATCAGATGGTTGTGATTTTGTACGGATTGAAACATGATCGCCATTTAATTCAAAAATAGATTATCAATACTTTTTTGTTATTGAAGCAACTGCAGCAATGAAATTTTCAATATATTCTCTTTTCATTATCTTTGTGTAAACTATTACAGCAAGAACTGTCAGCTCTTTATACAAATCTTACAAGAAGAACATTTTAGTCAAAAAACTATTTAAACCAATCCATTTTATTGATTCCACACCACCATACCATATTTTTGTGTCTTTTGCAAATTTTGTCATCTAATCAATCTATTGTTTAGTAAATTTAGCCAGTCTATTGTTCTGGATGATTTTTATACGCCCACATTTTCATGTGGACGTATTATGTCGTCGCCCCTGTCCGTCCGGACGTCCGTCCACAATTTGTTTGTGGACTCTCTACAGGTCACAATTCTTATCCGATTTTGACGAAACTTGAAATATAGGTTTATCCCCAAAAGATCTCGGCTGCTTTCGATATTGGCATGTATGGGATCAAAATTTCATGGATTATGGCCCCTGATTGTACGAAAAATCACGTTTTTAGTTTGTGGACCCTATAGAGGTCACAATTTTGAACCGATTTTGATGAAACTTGACATGCATGTTTGTAACCCAAAGATCTTGGTTCCTTTCGATATTTGCGGCTGCTATCGGAATGTAATTTCCTGAATTATGGCCCCTGATTGTCCGAAAAATCACCCTTTTTAGCTTGTGGTCCCTCTGGAGGTCACAATTATTATTCGATTTAAAAAACCGTTTGATTATATCACCGTTACACCCTAAGGAAGGTTGAGTTCGAATTTCGGGAAAATCGGACGAAAATTGCCATACAAAATGGCCGCCGTTTGTACGCGAATACTGTTAAAAAATGGTATATATCAAGGTTGTGGACCCTGTGGAGGTCAAAATTTTGATTCGATTTTGATGAAATTTGAAATTCATGGTTATAACCCAAAGATCTTGCTTCCTTTCGATATTTGCGCATATCGGATTGTAACTTCCTGAATTATGGCCCCTGATTATACGCAAAATCGCCTTTTTTTAGCTTGGAGGTCACAATTATTATCCGATTTAAAAAAACGTTTGATTATATTACCGTTACACCGTAAGGAAGGTTGAGTTCGAATTTCGGGAAAATCAGACCAAAATTGCCATACAAAATGGCCGCCGTTTGTACGCGAATACTGTTAAAAAATGGTATATCAAGGTTGTGGACCCTGTAAAGGTCACAATTTTAATTCGATTTTGATGAAACTTGAAATTCATCGTTATATCCCAAAGATCTTGGTTCTTTTCAATATTTGCGCATATCGGATCGTAACTTCCTGAATTATGGCCCCTGGTTATACGCAAAATCCCCCTTTCTTTAGCTTGTGGTCCCTCTGGAGGTCACAATTATTATCCAATTTAAAAAAACGTTTGATTATATCACCGTTACACTGTAAGGAAGGTTGAGTTTGAATTTCGGGAAAATCGGACCAAAATTGACAGACAAAATGGCCGCCGTTTGTACGCGAATACTGTTAAAAAAATGATATATCATGGTTGTGGACCCTGTATAGGTCACAATTTTAATTCGATTTTGATGAGGAAGGTTGAGTTCTAATTTTGTGAAAATCGTACCAAAATTGCCGGACGAAATGGTCGCCGTTTGTACGCGAATAGTGTAAAAATATGGTATATCATGGTTGTGGACTCGCTACAGGTCACAATTCTTATCCGATTTTGATGAAAAGTCACATTTCTAGGTTGTGTACCGTCACACCATAATCATTGTCGGTTTCGAGTTTCATTAATATCAGACTGGAACTGACCAACTAAATGGCTGCTCCCAATACAGTATGAAATACAGGACTTCAAGATGTAGGAAAAATCACTTTCGGTATTGCTTGTTCTCTGTCCATCTCTCGAAAATGTGGGCGTATCCTGCCTGGCAGTGCCAGCCTATCTTTGATACTCTGATCTCTTAATAGCATAAATTAAAAGAGAGAGACACACAAACTAGGTCATTTTGGGACTAACATATGGTTTCAATTTTATTTCAACAAATACGCTTGTGCGTAGGGGTCTTTAGCAGTGGGAGGCAACCGGAGGAAACCCACAAGGTTGAGAAGGCGCCCCTATCTCCATGCCACATACGCTCACACCAGGGATTGATACCACAGCCACAAGCAAGAGGTAACCGGCCTGCTAGAGGTCGAAACGCGGCACTCTAGACCACTAGGCCATCCCAACCCCCAACATAAATTAAATGAACCTGTTTAGTGGAGAAACATCAATATTTACATTACATTAGTATATATTTTTGACACTTGAGATCAGATTCAATACATTTTTTTTTTTCTGAATTTGCTTTCCAATATTATCTATTTGAAATGGTATTATCTCCATGTCTCTTTCAGTATGCAACTATGTGTAGATGTACAGATGCCGAAATGTTTAGGTGGTGTCGAAGGTCAAGCTGTTTATATTGATACTGAGGGTAGTTTTATTGTTGAAAGATTAGTAGATATAGCAGATGCAACTATTCAACATTGTAATTTTATGCTGAAGCAAAATCAAGGTATGTTAGGAAAGGATAGACCAGATTTGAAGAAATGAAATGAAGTTTTTAACATCCTACTTTTTTGATCAATCTGGGATAATGAAGAAGGCCCTTTTAAAGACTTACGCTGATAGTGTTGAATTAACAAAAAATTTTTTCTTTACTCAAAATCATTTAGATATTTATGCATTGTATTTTCATTTATGTATTGTATTATATTTTTGTATTCAGATATTTTTGTATTATGTTTTGTTTGTTGTAGATGATGTTGGTGAATTGAAAGATTTCACATTAGAGAATGTATTAAAGGGTATTCATTATTTCCGATGTCATGATTATATTGAACTATTAGCAAATATTCAACTTTTACCTGATTTTTTGAAAGAACATAAAAAGGTATGATGTGAAAATGATGTTGGTAAGTGTTTAATATCTTATTTTAGAATCCTTAAAGCTGAACTCCGGTTACAAAAATACCGAAATAATTAAATAAAAAAAAGTTAACGCCCCCAGCCGCCATACTTGTTTCCAAGTTGTGAAATAAATATGGCGGACATGGAGGCTTATGACGTGGAAAGGTAAGCCGCTCTCACTTCCTGTGTGTTTGTTGTTAGCGAGCTATACACATCCGGTTTTATTCTTACACTGATTGTTCTATTTTTTCCCAACAGTTTACGAAATTATCGAAGATTGCAAAATGTCTGATCAGGTAAGCCTGTAAATATTTATATGAACTACGTCTTCTACAATATAGCCTAATCTTTACTCTAAACCAAAAGATGCAACAACATGACTTACCGCAATCTGAAATTTTCAACCATAACAAATCCCTACACAAACTATTGTCTTCTTCCATATCCATATCATTACAGCGTAGATGGGCCACGTCTTCTTGTAAATATCTTACACATATATGTAAATCACCCAAAAAGTTATCGCAGCAAATGTCCAGTGTAATTATAACTAATACTATGCAATAAACAGATAGTTTAGATTAGATTTTCACATGTCAGCATGATGTCACCATCTTCAATTGTATTTGGCGCACGAAAAGGGGCATAACTACATTTTGGGCCGGCTCTCATTGGGGGAGTGTTTGAGAGCGGCTTACCTTTCCACGTCATAAGCCTCCATGTCCGCCATATTTATTTCACAACTTGGAAACAAGTATGGCGGCTGGGGGCGTTAACTTTTTTTTATTTAATTATTTCGGTATTTTTGTAACCGGAGTTCAGCTTTAAGGGTCATTCCATGTCAAGTGGACCAGTGGTGGGAAACTGACCCCCTCAAAAAAATCTGGAAAAAATACATGGTCTAAAACTACCAAATACCAATTTTCAGCTTCCTAGGTCAAATATTGGCGAAGATATCACCATTTGAAAAAAAGGTTGCCAATTGGTAATTAAAATTCTCTTATTTCTGTTAGGTTTTCAGTTCCGTCGTTTATATACTTCTAAAGTGTCTAGAACCCCCTAACTTGGCAATATGATAGAAGTGCAAACGTAGATTATGATTCTTTGAAAAAATTTGGGGTAGGGGGTATCGTTACTGTAAGGGTTGCCATCAAAGTTGGAAAAAAATAAGCAAGTATTTCATTTTTCATGACTTTGTAGTGCTCTAGAAAAGTCATTGTTGTGTCGAGAGGTCTAAAAATTGCTATATACACTCCCAGACGGTGGAATTTCGATATGGAATTGAATATAGGACCATATGATGTTATATCCCATAGATATCAGGCCCCAAAGTTGGTTTCCCGCCAAAATCTTGTGAAAATGCCTACTTTTGGTTGCCATTTTGGTTATGTGGGACAAGTGGCAAAATTTTAAAAGGGACAGGAAATGAATCTTCTGTTACCCTTTTACAACATATCAAAAATCCAAAGTTGGCCCGTTGACCGGTTTTTAATTACTTCGAAATGTTAATAAGGTATCAAACTGACCATTCCAAGAGAACTATTTACGAAGATTACGAATATAGCAACAAACTAACCATTTGGAATACCGTACTATTTTATTTTAGCTTCGAAACAGATGAAGAATATGTTTCTTTGTACAGTTTGTATTTGGCACTCCCACAACTCACCTAACTTCTTTTTCAGTTTCCCTTTTGTTTCTAGTCCTAGAGTGCTTAAGTACAGCCTAACCACTCTCTTTAGAATGACCCCGCCTAGTACAGGCCTGTACAATTTCTTGTTTTAGACCCCCTCCGAACCTATTACCCCTATGCTTACACTCGCCTAGTACTGTCTTCCACAGAAATTTTCTATATAAAGCCCATCTTCTTTGCAATTTCGTTGCTTGGCTCTGCAAATCAATCCTACTACATTCTAACCACAACCCCTGCACATGGATCCCTGTTCCATAGGGCGCGCTTGTGGTGATGAGTGTCACAAACCCCATTATAACTTGGGTACCATTTTCAAATGTTATCTGTATAATTTTCCACAGCAGATGCATCTGGTCGTAGTGATAGACAGTGCATCTTGAGTGAAAACGATCATAAAAAGATAATAAAACTTCTCCCTAAAAATCTTCGCCCTTAAACTTACATACATTGTAAGCACATTTGAAAATGTGTGGTTTCAAAGTCCAATTTGCTAGACACCGAAATGTGTAGTTCATCTACGTATGCATTCATTTCGAAGTGAATTCAAATAGAATAATAAAATTGTATATAATATCCTATTTGTTGTTATATTCGTAATCTACGAAAGATCGGTCTAATAATTTGCTAACATTTCGAAGTAATCAAAAACGGGGGCCCAGTTTCACGAAATCTTAACTGAAGATAAAATCCAAATTTTAGTACCCCGGTAGATACTTCAATTTTGATTCGCTTAGCACTAAAATCAATCTAATATTATCCAATCAAATTACTAACATTTGGATTTTAACTTAGTTAAAATTTCGTGAAACAGGCCCCTGGTCTTCAAACTGTAACATTTCTCATGAATAGTTAGAAAAAAAAGAATTTTCCTTATTTTTTTCCGATTTTGAAGAGAGAATAAAATTAAAACAGCATAGCCTATGCCTGAACTGATGTCATATTCGTAATCTACGTAAAAATTTCTCCTAGATTGGTAAATTTGACTACAGTACATCATCCAGTAGTAATTAAAAACTGGTCTTGAAAACCAACCTTTCATTAATTTTTCTTCATTGTATCTGTAATAACGAAAAGTTGCATTTTGAAGGTAAAATTAAAGCTCACTGCTACATCCTACGTCCGAACTGATGTTATATTCATGATCTACGCACAAAATTCATCTAGAATGGTGGATTTGGTAGGTCTAAACTATTTAGAAGCTTTTTTTCAGAGATCATAAAGATAGGCTGGCACTGCCAGGCAGGATATGCCCACATTTTCGAGAGATGGATAGAGAACAAGCAATACGGAAAGTGATTTTTCCTACATCATTAAGTCCTGCATTTCATACTGTATTGGGAGCAGCCATTTTGTTGGTCAGTTCCAGTCTGATATTCATGAAATTCGAAGTCGACAATGATTATGGTGTGACGGTACACAACCTAGAAATGTGACTTTTCGTCAAAATCGGATAAGAATTGTGACCTGTAGCGAGTCCACAACCATGATATACCATATTTTTACACTATTCGCGTACAAACGGCGACCATTTCGTCCGGCAATTTTGGTACGATTTTCACAAAATTAGAACTCAACCTTCCTCATCAAAATCGAATTAAAATTGTGACCTATACAGGGTCCACAACCATGATATATCATTTTTTTAACAGTATTCGCGTACAAACGGCGGCCATTTTGTCTGTCAATTTTGGTCCGATTTTCCCGAAATTCGAACTCAACCTTCCTTAGGGTGTAACGGTGATATAATCAAACATTTTTTTAAATCAAATAATAATTGTGACCTCCAAGCTAAAAAAAAGGCGATTTTGCGTATAATCAGGGGCCATAATTCAGGAAGTTACGATCCGATATGCGCAAATATCGAAAGGAAGCAAGATCTTTGGGTTATAACTATGAATTTCAAGTTTCATCAAAATCGAATCAAAATTGTGACCTCCACAGGGTCCACAACCTTGATATACCATTTTTATACGCCCACATTTTCATGTGGACGTATTATGTCGTCGCCCCTGTCCGTCCGGACGTCCGTCCGTCCACAATTTGTTTGTGGACTCTCTACAGATCACAATTCTTATCCGATTTTGACGAAACTTGAAATATAGGTTTATCCCCAAAAGATCTCGGTTCCTTTCGATATTGGCATGTATCGGATCAAAACTGCATGGATTATGGCCCCTGATTGTACTAAAAATCACGTTTTTAGCTTGTGGACCCTATAGAGGTCACAATTTTGAACCGATTTTGATGAAATTTGACATGCATGTTTGTAACCCAAAGATCTTGGTTCCTTTCGATATTTGCGGCTATTGGAATGTAATTTCCTGAATTATGGCCCCTGATTGTCCGAAAAATCACCCTTTTTAGCTTGTGGTCCCTCTGAAGGTCACAATTATTATTCGATTTAAAAAACCGTTTGATATATCACCGTTACACCCTAAGGAAGGTCGAGTTCGAATTTTGGGAAAATCGGACGAAAATTGCCATACAAAATGGCCGCCGTTTGTACGCGAATACTGTTAAAAAATGGTATATCAAGGTTGTGGACCCTGTGGAGGTCACAATTTTGATTCAATTTTGATGAAACTTGAAATTCATGGTTATAACCCAAAGATCTTGTTTCCTTTCGATATTTGCACATATCGGATCGTAACTTCCTGTATTATGGCCCCTGATTATACATAAAATCGCCTTTTTTTTTAGCTTGGAGGTCACAATTATTATTTGATTTAAAAAACCGTTTGATTATATCACCGTTACACCCTAAGGAAGGTTGAGTTCGAATTTCGTGAAAATCGGACCAAAATTGCCATACAAAATGGCCGCCGTTTGTACGCGAAAAAATGGTATATCAAGGTTGTGGAACCTGTGGAGGTCACAATTTTGATTCGATTTTGATGAAACTTGAAATTCATGGTTATAACCCAAAGATCTTGCTTCCTTTCGATATTTGCGCATATCGGATCGTAACTTCCTGAATTATGGCCCCTGATTATACGCAAAATCGCCTTTTTTTTAGCTTGGAGGTCACAATTATTATCCGATTTAAAAAAACGTATGATTATATTACCGTTACACCTTAAGGAAGGTTGAGTTCGAATTTCGGGAAAATCAGACCAAAATTGCCATACAAAATGGCCACCGTTTGTACGTGAATACTGTTAAAAAATGGTATATCAAGGTTGTGGACCCTGTAAAGGTCACAATTTTAATTTGATTTTGATGAAACTTGAAATTCATGGTTATAACCCAAAGATCTTGGTTCTTTTCGATATTTGCGAATATCGGAGCATAACTTCCTGAATTATGGCCCCTGGTTATACGCAAAATCACCCTTTCTTTAGCTTGTGGTCCCTCTGGAGGTCACAATTATTATCCAATTTAAAAAAACGTTTGATTATATCATCGTTACACTGTAAGGAAGGTTGAGTGTGAATTTCGGGAAAATCGGACCAAAATTGACAGACAAAATGGCCGCCGTTTGTACGCGAATACTGTTAAAAAAATGATATATCATGGTTGTGGACCCTGTATAGGTCACCTAATTGTGACCTATCCTATACAGGATAGGTCACAATTTTAATTCGATTTTGATGAGGAAGGTTGAGTTCTAATTTCGTGAAAATTGCCGGACGAAATGGTCGCCGTTTGTACGCGAATAGTGTAAAAATATGGTATATCATGGTTGTGGACTCTCTATAGGTCACAATTCTTATCCGATTTTGATGAAAAGTCACATTTCTAGGTTGTGTACCGTCACACCATAATCATTGTCGGTTTCGAATTTCATTAATATCAGACTGGAACTGACCAACTAAATGGCTGCTCCCAATACAGTATGAAATACAGGACTTAAAGATGTAGGAAAAATCACTTTCGGTATTGCTTGTTCTCTGTCCATCTCTCGAAAATGTGGGCGTATCCTGCCTGGCAGTGCCAGCCTATCTTTTAACAGTATTCGCGTACTAACGGCGGCCATTTTGTATGGCAATTTTCGTCCGATTATCCCGAAATTCGAACTCAACCTCCCTTAGGGTGTAACGGTGATATAATCAAACGTTTTTTTTAAATCGAATAATAATTGTGACCTCCAGAGGGACCACAAGCTAAAAAGGGTGATTTTTCGGACAATCAGGGGCCATAATTCAGGAAATTACATTCCGATAGCCGCAAATATCGAAAGGAACCAAGATCTTTGGGTTACAAACATGCATGTTAAGTTTCATCAAAATCGGTTCAAAATTGTGACCTCTATAGGGTCCACAAGCTAAAAACGTGATTTTTCGTACAATCAGGGGCCATAATCCATGAAGTTTTGATCCGATGCATGCCAATATCGAAAGGAACCGAGATCTTTTGGGGATAAACCTATATTTCAAGTTTCGTCAAAATCGGATAAGAATTGTGACCTGTATAGAGAGTCCACAAACAAATTGTGGACGGACGTCCGGACGGACAGGGGCGACGACATAATACGTCCACATGAAAATGTGGGCGTATAAAAAGGCAATTTTTCATGAAAATGCTAAAATCGGCAAAAACACATGTATATTTACAAACTTCGGATGAAAATTAAAAATATCAAAGAACACGGGCCAACTTTGGATTTTTGATATGTTGTAGAAGGGTAACAGAAGATTCATTTCCTGTCCCTTTTAAAATTTTGCCACTTGTCCCACATAACCAAAATGGCAACCAAAATTAGGCATTTTCACAAGATTTTGGCGGGAAAACAACTTTGGGGCCTGATATCTATGGGATACAGCATCATATGGTCCTACTATTCAATTCCATATCGAAATTCCACCGTCTGGGAGTGTATATAGCAATTGTTAGACCTCTCGACACAACAATGACTTTTCTAGAGCACTCCAAAGTCGTGAAAAATAAAATATTTGTTTATTTTTTTCCAACTTTGATGGCAACCCTTACAGTAGGGATACCCCCTACCCCAAATTTTTTCAAAGAATCATAATCTACGTTTGCAGTTCTATCATATTGCCAAGTTAGGGGGTTCTAGACACTTTAGAAGTATATAAACAACGGAGCTGAAAACCTAACAGAAATAAGAGAATTTTTATTAGCAATTGGCAACCTTTTTTTCAAATGGTGATATCTCCGCCAATATTTGACCTAAGAAGCTGAAAATTGGTATTTGGTAGTTTAAGGCCATGTTCTTTAATATATATTTTTTCCAGATTTTTTTGAGGGGGTGGATTGGTCCACTTGATATGGAATGACCCTTAAGATGTATTTCATTGACAGTTAAACATACATTGTGCAATAGATCAATCTACCTATTGCAGGTTTTTCTTTAGGCTTTAAATGTTATATAAACTATTAATTGGACATTTATTAACATGAAAAGAACATAATTAACTCTCGATGCCATCTTATGTGTCTGGTTTTCTTTGAATTTGAATCTTATCTGTTGTTAATTATCGTGATAGTGCTAACAATGACAATCGAGGTTACAGTGATTTTTAAGATAAGGTTTTCTGGACGTAGAGTGAATCAATTTGACTGAAATTTTCAGCATATTCTCTTTACATTTTGTAGTTTTCAACTGCCAGCACTTTATCAAATCTTCCATAATGTTATTTAAGGTATCTTTCTCATTAATAGCTGTGGTATCCTGAAGAACAGTGCAGCCAGTCATCACATAGTCATAAGATAAAACCTACCTTGCCATCCTACCTTAACTTTTGATTTGCATTGAAATGTTTTTAGGTTAAATTGGTTGTAGTTGACAGTGTTGCATTCCATTTTCGACATGATTTTGAAGATTTATCACTGAGAACCCGATTACTAACAGCCATGGCACAGAACTTTATAAATATGGCCACCAATTATCAATTAGCTGTATGTATCTTATTGATTAAAATAATTATGTAAATTTAGAGGGGGAAGTAATCTAATTACAGTATTAATCTACCAACTCAAAAAATAATACAGTTATAATGTACTGTTGGTTTAAATGAGATAACATTGAGTTTACAGTTCGCTTGCAGATGCAGTTTCTGTCAGGGAATATTTTAACCAGGTTCGTGAAATATTCCCTGGTTTCTGTTTGCTTACCATCAACCAACTGTCCTACCTTATTCACACAACATTAATATATGTCGTAAATGTTTGTTTTAGATAGTTTTAACCAATCAGATGACAACAAAGGTAAGAAGTGGTGCAGGATCATCAGGTCAATCACATCTAGTACCGGCCCTAGGAGAGAGTTGGGGTCATGCCAGTACCATCAGATTAATATTACATTGGGTTGGTAATGTACGGTATGCTCTTTTATACAAATCACCGTCAAGAAAAGAAAAGGATGTCCCCTATCAAATTACCGTGAGTTGTGTATATTGTTCATTTATGAAAGAAATATAATATTTGGTCTCCTAAATTCACTTGATCTGTACTGAAAACTGTGTTTTAATGGTCCGAGATCAACATTGATTCCTCGTATTGACTTTTATCTTTATTCTCATCGCTTACAACAACTCTTCACTTTTTCTTCAAAATTTTGTTGGGTTCAACACTTTTTAACTCGGATGGAGCAACGTCTTGATCAAAGCATGTTTGAGGTTCACCATGAAAATCTTGAGACACAAGCTGAATGATGTATCATACTACTAGTAACTATTTGCCCCACATTTCTGCAAATTATAACCAACCTGCAAAATCATGAATATTCTCCATGAAAATGTAAATCCAACCTTCTACACCAAAAACAGCCATGATGCAAATGGGAAGTAGGGGTATGACATACACGAATAGAAAGCACTAAATTCACAAGTAACCAACGCAACGAGAGAAACTTATGGGAGTCATCTGTTGTCTTAGGGGATACAGATAGTAGAGTTATCTCTCTTTTAGTCTTCCATACTGACATAACATTGTGATTGTATTTGAAGCGATGATAGAAAATAAATTTACAATGAGAATTGAAATCGGTGGTCTAATGGGAAACAATGAAGAGTTATCCCAAATTTCTCCAACCAATGTTATCAAATATATCAGTATTGTAAGCCTTGTTTGAAATATTGTGTTAATTTCTATATTAAAGGTAGGTGGCATTAGAGATTTGATTCATGACGAAGATGAGGAAATGGGAGCTGATAATAACAAACCAATCAAAAGACAGAAAATATCTTGAAAAAATAACTAATTAGTAAATTTCACTAAAATTAATATCAAGAATCATATGTACATAACACATCATTAAATATTTCTCTGATGAGTTAAATTAATTTTTCTCTTTTTTCTTCCCTTTAGCTGAGGCTCGAGGACTTTTTTTTGTAACACCTCCATCAACTGCCTCAATTTTATGTTGTATGACTTCTTCTGTGGTTTTAATTTGTTCATCAACAGATATTTTCATTTTCTTTATTTCCTCTGCCAAAAATGTTTGAATCATTGTTCTTAATTCCTTTCTTGCTGGAGATTCTTCTGAAATATAGGAGGAAGAATATTAGATAACGAAAGTAAATAATAATATTATATAATGAGGTCATTGAGATATACATGAACAAAACTCAAACATCAAAGGCAGTTATCGTCGGTGAGCTATCAAAATTGCGTATAGGGGTGTATACGAAGGCATACAAATTTTACAGGAGGAACAAAAAACTGAATAACTTTGTGAGATATTGTCGTATCATCTTGAAATTTGGAACGGGGGAACGTTATTCTACACGTCACTTACTGATAATAAGCACAACGGAAAATCATGATATAATTTTACGTAAGCACACATACGAAAATTTGACATGGTAGTAAAAGGAAAATGTGGTCTTTTTAGGAGATATACGAAATTTTGAAGCTAATGTTAAAATAAAGATATCAAACAAAAATGTTAATTAATAATTTATTTGGACTAAACAAATCATGAACACGTCTACTGGACGTGGATATTTAAAGTTAATTACAATATAACAACATTAAATAATAACAAACTTAACAACGTAGGCCTATAATTAGCTAAATCCTCCAAATCAAGAAAGAAAAAACATTTCAGTAAATTCATTCATATAAGTTAACGAAACGAGTACTTCATTTAATCAACATAATTGGCGTATTCAACTTACTCCGCCTCGTGAAGTAAATTGTCATAAAAAGGATGGTAATCAGAGGGTAATACCTTTTTAAGTTCTTGTAAATGGGTGTACTTTTTTGACTTGATCTGAAGTGGGGCGTCGTATAAGCAATGAAGCTCTAGAGGATCGTCCTTTGACGGAGGACACCTTTTATTACGTCTAGGGAGATCATTAAACTCGTCAGTAAAGTTTGTTTTGTATTTTATATTACCATCCTTATACTGCAAAACACGAATATCCGTAACTACAGGATCACCACTACGTGCACCGGGACGAATTGTGGAATAATAACCTAACTGCGAGAAAGTTTTAAAAAAGTCGTGTGAAAGATATTTCACTTTATAAAGTGGGGTTACTCTTGCTGTACGTATTAAGTCCACGTAATTCTGTGGAATATAAATAGGTTTACCGCGAATTCTTCTCTCAATCGTGCTGTGAACCGAATCACATTCCATCTGAGTGTGACCCTTTTCAAGAAATTTTTCCACGATGGTTATTTCTCTCTCAGTGGCAGCTTTCAGTAACATATTTGACAAAATTACATTTCTATTTTGGTATGTACAACCATCACTATACAAAATAAGTTCTTTGACATCATGGTGGAGAGAATTTATGTAATCATTTAAGCATGAGGCAAAAGTATTTGCATTTAGATCCCCAATACCTTCATGCCAAAAGTAATTGACCACATCTTTGCTCGCAAGATCAAAAATTGTATAATTATGACATCCCAATTTCGTCTTGTAGTACATGGAACTAGCAGTAAGCAAAGGACATAATAACAAGGACTGGAGATCTAATGTCACAACCTTAACGTGATCTTCAATTTCTGAACGAAGTTTGTCTGCAGCTTTCTCGGCTCTCGCCTCATTTTTACGTGACATGTGTAAGTTATAGTCTGCTTCGGAGATATTATTTGTCTCGTAACCACAACAAATGTCACATCTGTCTTTTTTAGGCCGATGAATGCCCAAATTAAGATCATTGAATACGGATGTAAAAGCCTTCCTGCGAAGGAACGGCTTATCATTGTGTTTACAATCCTTCACATACACTTTGTATAATTCAGAAGCACTTGTAAAGACTGGCTCCAGATAATTTTTCTTCGAAGAAGACCTACAATAATGTGAAGGTAATTTCGGAAGTTCGTTAAGGAAGTGTCGCGCATAGTTGACCTTCTCTGTATTTGATACCGAAACGCGTCTTTTAGTTACTGCAGCTGTCTTTGGAATACCAGCATGCGAATTGCCTTTCAACCATTCGTAAACAGTCTTATCATTAACACCAAGAGTAGCCAAGAACATGTTTCGGCAAACGCTAACACGTTCATTTTCTTTTTTAAGGTAGTATTTAAAAGACTTCTTTTTTCGACTCTCTTCTGCTGGTTTCTTTCTGTTGCTAGCCACCACTTCATCAATCAAGCCAGCTACAAAGACTTTTTTCTGGTTCCATGACATGTCAGCCCAAAAGCCATTGAATATCGATTGTCGCTCTTCTTCATTGAAAACAGAACATTTTTTACTCATTCGACAAGACTTTGTACACTTCAGCTCGCCCATTTGTCGACCCATCCTTTCACTTGTAAGAGCATATTTACCACCTTCATCTTGTTTCAGGCCCCTGTAACTTTTACCCTCCATACGAAGTTTTTTATTTATATTTCTATCCCAGTTTGATGGATTTGACCTTCCACGCTTAGCACGACTCTTAGAGTGCTCTTTTATGGCTGTATTCGGTGAATCAATAATAATAGTTGTCAAAATATCATCAACCGGAATGGGCTGCACACCATCATCAGAGTCAAGTTCAAACATGGAAGTCTTCTTTCTTGGTGTCCATTCTGGATCTCTATCATCATCATCATCATCGAACTCACTCTCTGAGTCAGTGAAATTGCCAAACCCGAAGCATTGCAAATTGACTTTAGGTTTTAACGGGGTAGTTTGTGGTATTGGCTGCCCTTGTATTCCAATTGCTGAAGTTGGTATGAGTGGATTGTCACAGGGAATTGGTAGACTAATATCTAGAATAGATCCAGGTAAATTTGATTCTTCTTGATCGGAGCTTGGTATATGAAACAAGGCTTCCGTATCAGTTGATCTAAGGAGCCGTGGTATACTGTTACAGCTTTGATCCGTAACTGACGTTGATGTTTGTCCCGCAGGAAGGCAACAGTTTGATGCAGGTGGGTAAGACGTTGCTTCAGGTAAATATGCGTTTGATGCAGGCAAATGTGATTCAGTTAAATAAGTCGATGATGTACACTCAGGTAAGTAGGATGTGGAAGAAGGTAAGCAGGACGTTGATGTAGGTAAGAACGACCACGACGGTGATGCAGGTATGTAGGACGACGTCATTACTGGTAAGTTTTTCCAGGACGTTGCTACGGGTGGCTTGCACGTTGTTAGGCGTAAGTTGGTCGTTGATACATGTGGGTAGGTATTTGGTGAATTTATGAACGAAATTGATTTTGATTCGGGTAAGTACGGCCAAGACGTTGATGTGTGTGAGTAGGACGTCGTTAAGCCGGTTGTTGATGCAGGTGAGAAGAATTCTAATTCATTTAAGTTATCGGTATTTGAGGGGGGTGTACAAAGTGTTGATTTTGATTCAGGTAAATGGGACCATGTCGTTGATGTGGGGGAATAGTACGTTGTTACCGGTAAGTTAGTCGTCGATACAGGTGGATAGAACGTGGTTACAGGTGAGTAGAACGTAGTTACAGGTGAGTAGGACGTGGTTACAGGTAAGTAGATAGCTGATGGCGTTAACTTGGAAGTAGATGCAGGCACGTACGGTGTTGATGCGGGTAAGTCGGGTGTTGGTTTTGATGACGTTTCCCTGGTAGTGTCAACTATTGATGGTAATAGGCCGATGTCAGTTTTCGCAACTGAAATTCCAGATGAAAATATCCGAGATCTTCTCCTATTCCACGTAAGAACAGGCTCCTTGGGAATTTTCTGAAACGCCGATGTTGATTCCACTTCACCTGGATTTGAAGGCCTGTTACTTTTAGAGTTCAGAGCCATTTTAAGCAGCAATTTTCCTCTTGAAAAATCACCCATTTTGTTGATTTTCTGAAACATAATTTGGGAATATCTTTAAATATCTTACGATAAACAGTTCAAGGCATTATCAAATATTATGTTATATCCAGCTGTGTACCGAAATGATGCATGTCTTTAATTGGAGTTATTTCCCATTAACTGTATATTCATTATTATTTGGGACTATTTTGTTGTGTATGAATACATTGGTAATAAAGTAGTCTGCGCCATGTGCTATGAAAATGGATGACTGAAAATATAATGCGTTGTCTTTACTTGCTGCTGCTATGCCTTCTACAATGCCTGCCACCTACGATACAACATTTTGGCGACGAGGTAAACTCTTTTGCTGCTAATACTTACGGAATCATGGCATCTTCTACGCCATATCGTTCGGAAAACCTGTCTGGTTCGCCGTTCGATCGGGATTTGTTTTCACCACTTACAGTGATAGATGAAACGCCCGTGCCTTTGCCTACGCAGTCACAGAATACTGCTACACAAATTCTGTCGAATGCCAACGTCCAGTTGCCTACACCATTTTTAGAGTCGCCAGGTAAACCTGCCATTGATTGGAGAATCTGGGAGAGAATATTTTTCAACTACATGGACGTTATTTCTGCCGAAAATCTTCCTGATTGCAAGAAGAAATCTTTGCTTGTTCATGCGCTTGGAACAGAAGGTCAACGCATTTATTACACCTTACCAGTGCCTGGTGAAACTTTTCAAGAATCGTTGCTTGCCTTACGTACACATTTTCAACCCCAAGTGAATGTGGTTGCAGAACGTTACAAATTTCGTTCTAGAAGTCAACAGCCCGGTGAGACTGTTGATCAGTTTGTTGCTGCCTTACGTGGCTTGATAGCTACATGTGATTACGGTGCCTTCGGTGAAGAAATGATCCGCGACCAGTTGATAGAGAAAACTCTTGTCACACGTATTCGTGAACGCTTATTGATGGAAAGTTCTTCACTTACCCTGCAAAAAGCTTTAACGATTGCTCGTTCTACTGAAGCTGGTATACGAGAATCTAAACTACTGAGTGGTTCAACATTCCACAGAGATGTTAATTCTGTCAGTGGTGCACGACCTAAGACACGTTTTGATGCTAAACGTCCTTCAGTTACAAAATCAGAGAAATTTAAGAAGAATTCCTCTCATACTTCTCAGAATAAACCTGCTGCCTGCTTCCGATGTGATTCCATTAAGCATCTTGCTAATGACCCGTCTTGCCCTGCAAGGACTGTAGCCTGTTCGAAGTGTGGTAAAATTGGACATTTTGCGAAGATTTGTATGTCTGACAGTAAAGTTACTACGAACCATTCCTGCAATATTATTGATACGGAATTGCTGCCTGTCAGTAACACATCTGAAGAACCACACCTCTATATTTTTACCGTTAACCCTGCTGCTGTTGACAAAGTTTATTGTGACTTCATGATATCCTCTGCTGGTGTAACTGTTACTGAAAGTATGCTGGTTGACACAGGTTCGTCCGTTACGATTTTGCCGAATAGACTTTACGAGTCTGATTTTGGAGACGTTCCGCTTACCAAGGCTTCGTTAAATTTATCAACTTACGAAGGAACACCTATTAAAGTTAGAGGTTGTATGAAGAGTATTTTCCAGTATGGTGATCGCTCAGCTGAAATCATTGTTTTTATTGTTTATGGCAATGTTCCATTGGTTGGAATGGATGTTATTCAGAAATTAAGATTGACAATTTCGTCTAATGCTGTTGATGTAAACTCTGTTACACATTCTTTTGTGCATAAAGTTATGGTTAATGAAGACGTTAAACCAGTGCAACAGAAACTCAGACGCTTACCTTTTGCGTTACGTGATCAAGTAAAACTTGAACTTCACCGTTTAGAAACATCAGGAGTCATAGAGAAATGTGCTGCTTCCCCTTGGGTTTCTAATATTGTGGTTGTGAAGAAGAAAAATAACACTGTACGTCTTTGTGTTGATCTTCGCGAACCTAATAAGGCTGTTGTTATAGATCAACATCCATTACCTCATTTAGAAGAACTTTTATCAGAATTTAAAGATGCATCAGTCTTTTCTGTTATTGATTTAAAGGATGCCTATCATCAAATTTCGCTCGATGAATCTAGTCGAAATCTTACTTGTTTTATTACACACGAAGGGATGTACAGATACCGATCTCTACCCTTTGGACTTGCTTCTGCACCTGCTTTTTTCCAGAGAACAATGTCGTCTGTGCTTAATAACTTACCTGGTATAAAATGTATCTTGGACGATATTGCTATTTATGGTCGTAATATGACTGAACACGACGAACGTCTTACTACAGTGTTACAACGCTTAAAAACGGTTAACTTACAATTGAATCTTGACAAATGCAAATTACGTCAATCTAGTATTAACTTTTCTGGACATGTGATTTCTGCCTCTGGAATTTCCCCTAAAGATGACCTTGTTCAGGCCATAATTGCTGCACCTACCCCCAAGGATGCTACTGCTGTTCGTTCATTCCTTGGTACTGCTACTTATTACTCCAGATTTGTACCTAATTTTAGTTCTCTTACCGAACCTTTAAGACGTTTAACACGTAATGGTACAAACTTTATTTGGGATCAATCTGCTGATGCCAGTTTTAAGAAACTAAAAGGACTTATTGCTGCTAGTCCTGTTCTTGCTTCTTACGATTCTACCTTGCCAACGTATGTATCTACAGATGCTTCAAATTACGGTTTGGGTGCTGTACTTACCCAAATTCACCCTACCTATGGTGAACGCACTGTTGCTTTTGCGTCCAGGACATTATCTGATTGTGAACGTCGCTACTCTACTATCGAGAAGGAGGCCCTAGCCTGTGTTTGGGGTGTTGAAAAATGGCGTATGTTCTTATGGGGACGTAAATTCACTCTACGCACAGATCATCAGCCTTTGAAGATTATCTTTACGTCAAGAGGATTAGGACGATCTAGTATGCGTATTTCTAGATGGGCTGCACGCCTTATGGTTTACACCTTTGATATTCAATACCAAAAAGGAGTTGACAACACAGTTGCTGATTGCATGTCACGAATTCCTTTGCCTAATTCCGATACGGATGAAGATCGTTTCGATGATGAAATGGTTGCCTTAATTGCTAGTGACCTACATGCTGTTACTATAACCGAGTTAAAGAGTGCAAGTACTGAGTGTCCGTTGTTTGCTACTGTACGACACAAGATTTTACATGGATGGCCTACAAGTAAGAAAAATATGTCTGCTGACTTACTACCATTTTATAATGTTCGAGACGAACTTGCTGTTCACGACAATCTAATTTTAAGAAGAAACCGCGTTGCTGTACCTGTTGCATTACAATGTCGCTTGATTGAGTTGGCTCATGAAAGTCACCAGGGAATCGTGCGTACGAAACAACGCCTTCGTTTACTTTACTGGTGGCCGCAGATGGATGCGTCTGTTGAACTTGCCATTAAATCATGTGCTACTTGTCAAACTCATGATAAAACTGCTACACCACGTACTGCTCCTTTAATGCCTATAACTTACCCAAAAGGACCATGGGACCGTGTTTCAATTGATATTGTTGGTCCATTTCAAACTGCTCCTTTACCTTGCCGTTATGCTGTTACCTTGATTGATCATTATTCAAAATGGCCCGAAATCAGTTTTATGTCCAATATTACAACTACACATATTATTGAATTTTTAGATACCATTTTTGCTCGAGAGGGTTTTCCCAATAACTTGTTAAGTGACAATGGTGTACAATTTGTCTCTCGAGAGTTTGAAGATTATCTTGCTCAACGTAATATAAAACATTTACGTACTTCCAATTACCACCCTCAGTGTAATGGTGCCTTAGAGAGATTTCATAGATGTCTTAAGGATACTATAATATCTGCTGTTATTGAACACAAACCTTGGAAACCAACTGTTAGAAACTTTTTGTTTATCTATCGTGCTACGCCACATGCTACTACTGGAATTGCTCCATCTGATTTAATGCATGGTCGTGAAATGAAAACTTTATTACATGTGCTTGAACCTACCAATTCTTCTGTTACTAATGATAATATTGTTCGTAATCGTGTAAAACTGAAACAAGTTGCTATGAAAAGTTATTCCGATAATCATCGTTGTGTACAAACATCCGATTTTGTGCAAGGAGATTATGTGCGTGTTCGTAAACCAATTAAACCTTTAAAGGGAAATCCTGGTTACACCGAACCTATGCAAATTCTGTGTAAAGTTAGTAATAATTCATACAAACTGAATGATGGTAAAATATGGAATGCTGCACATTTATCTGCGTGTACAGCTCCTATTCGTCCGCCAGATCTATCATCTGATAACAATGCTACAATAAATCGTAAATCAAGTAGACGCTGTGTTGCTAGTAAAAACGATGACTTTGTCTATTATTAACTCTACTTGACTTTCGTATAATATTTTGCAAAAGATTTGCATTTCATATTTTGTTTCATCATTTGCTTGCTATTTTGTTCAGTTGCCTTTGAGATTGTTGCCAATCTTAGAAAGGGGGGTATGTTATATCCAGCTGTGTACCGAAATGATGCATGTCTTTAATTGGAGTTATTTCCCATTAACTGTATATTCATTATTATTTGGGACTATTTTGTTGTGTATGAATACATTGGTAATAAAGTAGTCTGCGCCATGTGCTATGAAAATGGATGACTGAAAATATAATGCGTTGTCTTTACTTGCTGCTGCTATGCCTTCTACAATGCCTGCCACCTACGATACAACATATTACATATCAAATATTCGTATGGCAGTTTAACTTGATTATCAATAGGCTTAGACTTCACAGATATTCCTATGTTATATTCTCGTATATCACTAATTTCAAATTAATACGGTTATTAGCACTCCGTAGTCATTATATTGTTAAACAAAGCTAATACAATGCTGTAATGAATATGTAGAAAATATATTTGCCAACTTTATTAATAAACAACACCCACGATGCATACATAGGAAGCCTATCTCTTAATATCATCATATTTTAGGACTCGACAGGCTGATTGATAGTTTCTTATAGAGAGCTCCATGTCTGATAAGTATCGTAAACATTAATTAAGTTGTAAAAAAAACAAATTACTCACCTACAAGTCCAATTATTTAGCTAGGCAAAACCACAAGAGGTGACGATCAATTTCACCAGAGGTACGAAAATTTGCGATAACAAATAATCACCAATCAAAATACGAATTTTTTTCACGTGTTCCAAAAGAGTATTTCTTATTGGTTTAGAGTTACGAGACCCAGATAGAAATTCGCGCCAGACGCAGGGGATTTAGAAAATGGAAAAAAAGGATATACGAAATTTTGACGATATACGCAATTTTGATAGCTCACCGACGTTATAGTTTTGTACCTTCCATTCAGTTTTTAGAATAACCACCCTTTACCATTCTGACCTTGGAACTGCTGTCACCTGTCAATATCATGTGACCTACTACCGACACTACAGGTACCTCAATGGCATGCTAAATTTGAAGACATGAATAGAATGTTCCTTTAAATAATGTAATATCAATACCTATCACTTCTGGTTGTTCACTGTTGGCATTTTCTTTTGGACCTTCCCCATCATCTCCTTCTGTCTGAGCTTCATCTCCACATGCATCCCCATCTGGCTCACCTTCTACATCTCCAGCTAAAAGAATTCAACAGCCCATGTAAATATATACAAATCAATAAATGTTTCTGAAATTGACATAATTACGAAGCTTGACATGATCTATTTGATCTTGTGCTAAAACAATTATCAACATAGATTTTGCGTCACAGCCTTTGATGGCACTAGGTTACTCTGTACATTATTTCAAATACTAACTGTTAAGAAAGAGCCTTTTTTAACAAATCAAGATAAAGGTTTTAATTTACCTTCTGATGGCGTTGGAGAATCTGGTACACCAACATAATTCATTGATAAATCTAACCTCACCTGCAGATATCAAAAGGTTCAATGAAAGTAATGGTCATAAATTATGGCCCAGGAAGTCAACCACATAAATGTTTCAGAAATGAAAGCTGTATCTAAGTAGTAAGTCCATGTACATGTACTAGTTTGAAGGTGTTAACCTTTTGCACTAAAAGCAAAAATTTCAACAAGTTAACATTACATTAGAAAAGCCATTTAGAAAATTTCATAAAAACCCTATATTGCATTCACTAGCTAGATTTGGCTTAGCTTAAAGGTAATGCTTTGCAAATAATTCCAAAATCTACTTCACATTCAAACAATTACTTATCACAGGAAAATAAGGTCATTTAAAATAGTTTTATTACAAAATAACAAAAAACGACGCCATTGATTGCACAAGATATTTTGATGTAGCTTTGATTGTAATTGTAATTAACAGATGTTTCTGGTTAAAATTCAAACTTATCCAGTAGCTCATGTACCAAGTTTCATACCAAATAAAAATGCATACTTATTCCACATACAAAGCTTTGTTAGACTTATCGCATTCATGGAATGAATGACATACAAGGATGACAACAATATACATCCACATTAAAAATTATTTCTGGTTCCATACACTTTATACTAAACAACAACCTAATTTGGTGTCAATATGGACTCGAAGGCATAATACAACTTATTTTTCACTGACAATCATTTTGAATAAAATTATGCATAAAAGTGCTTTGCAAGTTAAAAGTACACTACTTCCAACGATCACAAAACCATAAAATCAATAAAAAAGTAATGTAAACTTCAGATGGTGATAACAGTTGTAATTGATTTTAGTCATTTTTATACGTCCACATTCATAATGTGAACGTATTATGCCGTCGCCCCTGTCTGTGTGTGTGTGTGTGTGTGTGTGTGTGTGTGTATGTATGTGTGTGTGTGTGTCTGTGGTTCGCCTACAGGCCGCAATTCTTAATGGATTTTCTTCAAACTTGGTATACTTATTCCTTATACCCCAAGGAAGATCCCTATTGTTTTGGGGGCATGCCCGACCCCCAGGGGCCGAGCCACGCCCATTTCTAGTATTTGTTTGTTTGTCGTCTACAGGCCATATTTCTTAACTTATAATTTTGAAACTTAGCATACACATTCTTTGTACCCTAAGGAACATCCCTATCATTTGGGGTGTATGCCCCACCCCCAGGGGCAGAGCCACGCCCATTTTCTTTTCGTGTGTCTTTGTGTCGCCTACAGGGCGCAATTATTACTGGATTTTCTTCAAACTTGGTATACGTATTCCTTATACCCTAAGGAAGATCTCTATTGTTTTTGGTGCATGCCCGACCCCTAGGGACAGAGCCACGCCCATTTCTAGTATGTATTTGTTTGTCGTCTACAGGCCACATTTCTTAACTTATAATTTTGAAACTTAGCATACACATTCTTTGTACCCTAAGGAACATCCCTATCATTTGGGGTGCATGCCCAACACCCTGGGGCAGAGCCACACCCATTTTCTTATCGCGTGTCTTTGTGTCGCCTACAGGCCTCAATTCTTATTGGATTTTCTTTAAAACTTTGTATACTTACTCTTTATACTCTAAGGATGATCCCTATCGTTTGGGGTGCATGCCCAACCCCCCAGGGGCAGAGCCACGCCCATTTTCTTTTTGTGTGTCTCTGTGTCGCCTAGAAGCCGCAATTCTAACTGTATTTTCTTAAAACTTTGTATACTTACCCTAAGGATGATCCGTATTGTTTTTTGGTGCATGCCCGACCCCCAATGGCAGAGCCACGCCCATTCCTTGTATTTATTTGTTTGTCGTCTACAAGCCACATTTCTTAACGTATCATCTTGAAACTTTGAATGATTATGCTTTGTACCCCAAGGAACATTTCTATCATTTGGGGTGCATGCCCAACCCCCAGGGGCAGAGTCACGCCCATTTTCTTTTTGTGTGTCGCCTACAGGCCACAATTCTTAATCGGTCATCTTGAAACTTAAAATACTTATTCCTTATACCCTAAGGATGACCCCTTTTGTTTTGGGTGCATGCCCGACCCCCATGGGACAGCAACACCCATTTGGTTTATGTATTCCTTATAGCCTGAGGGCGTCCACTATTGATTTTGACGAATGTCCCGACCCCTAGGGGCAGAGCCACGCCCACTTTTTGCCTTTAGTGTTAGGAAGGCACAATTCTGAATGGATTATCTTGGTATAGTTATTCCTTATACTCTAAGGACGGCAACTATTAATGTTGGTGCACGACCCTCAACGCTAAACAAACCAAACGCCTAGCCTTCTTGACAAAGTACCATATCAATCAAAGTAGGAATGTGGACGTATATTGTAGCGTTAGCGTTATGTTTGATCCAATGAATATGTTTTCTACCAGTAAGAATGTCTATATTTGAACTTTAGTTTGGATTATTGTGCCTTTTAAACCATACATGTTATAATAGTGCCCCAAAAACTTTATGAACCATTGGCTAGTTTCTACATTAAAATACTTATTATTACTTTATTTTTCTGAGATACAGATATGGGGGTGAAATCCATGTAAACTTTCAATGACTAATTTCAATAATTTAGGGATCAGAATATTCCTATATTAAAGTAGCTTAGTCTCTAACTCAATATCATCGAATGTCTTCGTCGCTGAAAACACAAATTATTTGTCAATTTAAATCAACATTGATGATGTGGTCTTACCAGGAAAAGATGGGCTTCCGATATCCAATATTTAAGACGAAATAATCTTTTTACCATTGGTACACGAATCGTGTACCATACGGCGTTTCAGACTCATTTTCAGCTAGGGACCCAAAGAACAAGTCTAGCTAGGAATACTCCACATTACATCTCAAACAGTGAGCATGCGCAATAAATACTATATAGACTGGAATAACCAGACACTATATATATATATTGTGATTCAATTGAGACTTGTGGTGTACTTTGCCAAACACAACTGATTTGATATTAGGGTAAAAATGGAAACGATTGAATGTAAATCAGTTTATATACATTCATATTAAATTATTATATGGCTTTGACCCATTTGTGTCAATTTCTAGACCCCAAGCATTAGCGATTTAGCTCCTTTAAAGTACTTTTAATTCTGTATGGTATTAAACTCTATATTTAGCTTCTTTTCTTGCATGTTGGATAAATTGACCCACATATTCCTATATTCCATTGAAGCCCAAAACCTTGCAAACTGAAAAAATCATGAAAGTGATTTCTGGTTTCTTCTAAAAGATAACATTAAACTTACCAATGGGGTAAAAGCATACTTGTACATTTTAAAATGTCTAAAGTATGTGTTAATGGTATATTCAGATATTTTTCTTACTTCATCTGCATCAAACAGATCTATGCTGTGAGGTGGTCTCTGTAAATATTCCAATTTATAATAAATACCATTCTGTAATAAAATACTTTCGTCTGTGATATTACCTTGCCTGGAACTGGCCTTGAGTTTGAGTCAATGAAATGCTTTCTTTTTTTATAAAATACGCCTGTTGCTCAGCAGTACACCATATCCCAAAGAATAATTATAAATTGTCTTGCGGTATCAATAGAAAAATGACAAAACTATGTGAGGCGACTCTTGAAAAATAGAATGACAGAGTTTTATGACAAGTCCAAAGCACATAAAAAGAAGGTACTTTTTACAGGCTTTGTAGAGAAATTAGTGTAAGAATAGTGTGATGTGGCTGTCTATTTTAGGTGAATGTGTGCATTGTGATCAATTGAGAATGAGATGCAATATTTAGTCATGTAGGTTCATCAACTTTAATTATCACACATATTTTAAAATGTGAAATACCCAAACAAAAGGAAAAATTATGGCCAAAAACATTGCAAGATTTAAAATTTCATTGGAAAAAATCTTACAATGTGTGATTTGATTGCAATAATGTCAATGTTGAACTTTCTGAAATAAGAACTGGGCTTTCTCACGATCAATAGGAGGTTGGGAAAGCAGTTTTTTGTCGATGTATGAGTATGGAAACCAAAAGGTTATAAATGTGATATTTCAAATTTCTTTTACTTACTTTAACAGCATGGCATAATAACAGGTCTTTAAAATATTTAAATGTTTGTTCTAGATTACCAAAAGGTGTTTCTGAAACAGTATCAAAATTCAAATTGTCAATGATGTTGTAATCAAATATCTCATTAAAGTATTATAGGGTCCATTATTAAACCATTATATTATACGAACCTCAAAAAACTAAACTGGGTGAAAATCTTAAATAAGAGTAAGAGGGATTGGGGGGGGGGGGACTATGGTGGTTCAGTGAGTAAGATGTTGACTCGCTGTGTTCAATCCCGTCATTGGCCTAGGAAGATGATCAGGATTGTCTGGCATGATTGTCAGTGGTACAGGACAATGTACAGATGTTGGGATGATATACTAGACCAGCGTCCTGTATACACATTGGTGTCAACATAAACAGAACCCTTGGCAGATGGAATTCAAATTAAGAATAGGCCATAGTGTGTATGCTTGTCTTCAATAGCCCAATCGGAGCCAAAAAGTAGGACGTAAAACCCCATTTCAATTAAAAATTTTTATTTCTATCAACAAGACTGACTATTTTTAGCTGAGAATACCAGGATAATAAATAGCTGTTTTATTTAAGCATTCCATAAATTCGTAATAGGGTTAGACTTCCAGAGGCCCACAATACTGTCAGTCATAATTATATGTATTCCATGTTGAAATATCTTGGTATTCAGGAGTTTTGGGAGTTGGATTAATACCATAATATTCTTTGCATAATCATGATTGTTCGGGCAAAAAAAATATCTTACCAATGCAAACTTCATGGGTTTTCTTTATGATTGAGAAGAGAGTTGATGTTTTTTCTTTAGTGAAATTATTTTCTCTAGCAAACTGTATTGTATAGTAATACAGATCTACTGTAATACCACTCTTCAGGTTTTCTTTATAGTCTTGTAATTCAAACAGATTAGCTAAAACACTGAAAAACAAAACTTACAAATTGTTCCTTGGACTTATAACAATGAAATCTGTTCACTAAGTGATGGATAATGGCCAAAGACTGCCCATTATGTAATTAGAAAGTACAACTGCGGGGAGTAGGCCTATTGTCACATGCATTCACATGCATATGTGCATATTGTTTTAAGAATATGTTCATTATTTTAAGAATATGTTCATTATTTTGTGGCTTGTTCTTTTAGAAAACTATCCATTATATTCTCTATGGTGCTATGTTTTAAGTTTGATAAAAGCCTCAGACTGTCCATAATGTAAATACAAAGAAAAACATTGGGGCTAATGCCCCTCAGCTGTTCTTGAAATATAATAAATTCTCTGATATAAGTGACAGGACACAGGATCAAAGGCACAAACCAATTCACAAAATTCGAATGCAACTGACCTAATATTGTACATAACGGTCAATATATTTGAACGGTTTTTAAAATCAGATAAAAAATTGTGACCTGTATAGGTTTCACGGGCTCAAAACACGTTTTTATACGCCCACAATTGTTTGTGAACAGTCTACAGGTCACAATTTTTATCCGATTTCGATCAAACTTCAAATGTAGGTTTATCACCCTAAGATCTCGGTTCCTTTCGATATTGACATGTATCAGACTGTAACTTTATGAGTTATGGCCCCTGATTGTTCGAAAAATCACGTTTTTAGCTTGTGAACAGTGTAGAGGTCACAATTTTGAACCGATTTTGATGAAACTTGAAATGCATATTTATAACCCAAAGATCTTGGTTCCTTTCGATATTTGCACATATCGGATCATAACTTCTTGAATTATGGCCCCTGATTGTACAAAAAATCGTCCTGATTTAAAAAACCATTTGATAATATCACCGTTACTTGGTAATGAAGGTTGAGTTCGAATTTCGTGAAGATCAGACCAAAATTGACAGACAAAATGGACGCCATTTGTACGTGAATAGTGTGAAAATATGCTATAATCAAGGTTGTGGACCCTATAGAGGCCACGATTTAAAACCGATTTTGATGAAATTTGAAATACATGTTTATAACCCACAGATCTTGGTTCCTCTCGATATTTGCGCATATTGGATCGTAACTTCCTGAATTATGGTCCCTGATTGTACGAAAAATCGCCCTTTTTAGCTTGTAGTACCTCTGTAGGTCAAAATTATTATCTTATTTAAAAAACAGTTTGATTATATCATTGTTACATGGTAATGAAGGTTGAGTTTGAATTTCATGCAGATTGGACCAAAATTGACGGACAGAATAGCTGCCATTAGTACGCGAATAGTGTGAAAATATGCTATATCACGGTTGTGGACCCTTATAGAGGCCACAATTTTGAACCGATTTTGATGAAATTTGAAATACATGTTTATAACCCACAGATCTTGGTTCCTCTCATTATTTGCGCATATCGGATCGTAACTTACTGAATTATGGTCCCTGATTGTACGAAAAATTGTCCTTATTTAGCTTGTGGTACCTCTAGGTCAAAATTATTATCCGATTTTAAAAAACGTTTGATTATATCACCGTTACACTGTAATGATGTAATGAAGGTTGAAGTCGAAGTTCGTAAAAATTGAACCAAAACTGCCAGACAAAATGTCTGCCGCTAATACGCGAATAGTGTAAAAATATGTATATATCCATGTTGTGGATCCTGTAGAGGTCACAATTTTAATCTGATTTTGATGAAATTTGAAATGTAAGTTTATAACCCAAAGATCGCAGTTCCTTCGATATTCGCGCACATTGGACCATAACTTCCTGAATTATGGCCCCTGATTGTAGGAAAAAATCATGTTTTTTTTCTTGTGGACCCTATGGCCGGAGGTCACAATTTTATTCCGAATTAAAAAAAAGTTTGACTATATCCCTGTTACTCATTAATGATGGTTGAGTTTGATTTTCAATGAATTTTGATAATTGAACAGCTAAATCCATAATATTAAATGTTTCGTATACTAAACATTAGCATGGGGCATAACTTTATAAGAACCAAAACAAATTCTAATGATTTTCTGATAATTAATTAGTATGTGACAACTCTTGTTGACTGCCCGGATGATTTAGCTGCTGGTAGGCGTATGTTTTGTTGCCTGGCAACCTATTTTTTGTTCAATCAGGGGCCATAATTCGGGAAGTTACGGTCCGATAGGCATCAAAATCACAATGAATCAAGATCTTTGGGTTATAAACACACATGTTCAGTTTCATCAAAATGGGCAAAATATTGTGACCTCCAGTGTGTGCAATATCAAATTTATTTTGCTTCTTATTGTGAACAATCTTCAAATGGGAACACATCAATAAAAACACATTTGTACACTTATGGATGTTTAACCTGTAATCAACGGTAAAAAGTCAGAGGGGTCAAAACCAAAAGTATGACACATGTCAGAGCCTGTGTGTCCTCCACTGGCTCTTACGCATGCTGTGCATCGAAGTAGCATGGAATTATCTATCTGTGTCGTACTTTTGGTTTTGACCCCTCTGACTTTGTACCGTTGATTACAGATTAAACATCCATAAGTGTACAAATGTGTTGTTATTGATGTGTTCCCATTTGAAGATTGTTCACAATAAGAAGCAAAATAAATTTGATATGTTTACAGGATCATTTTGTTATACGAAAAACTAAGTGATGCATTTTCAATGGCACTCATGGGACATTAATAGTTCATTGATTTATTTGTGTTTTTCCATTCAATCTGTTTTTCTTGGTTGCTAATGAATTTTACATGTAGTGAACTAAATCAGTTCAGTGGGGTACATTTTGACACAAATGAAATACAGTTAATAAATATGCATCATCGGTTTGCTAGATATTTTGAAAATGTGACAGATTTGATTTCATGGATAAACTTAATAAAAACAATGCTCTCTGTGAACTTTTAGTTTGACAGAGCTTTACTTGAGCACATAAATTTTTAAAAAAAGAGAAAAGACTTGTAAATTTCTCAGTTGATATTTATTTTACCTATCATGTGAGTATTTGGCCTTTGCATTTTTAAATACTTACCTGAAAACCCCCCTTTTTTTAAACTCTTAACTTAAAGCTACAATTTCATATTTTTGAGTTATATTTTACAAATATGAAAAAAAATAAAGCCTTAAAATAGATGGTGTCTATAAACAGTCCTACATTGTTCAAGAATAATCATATTAATCCCATAATTCACTATTGCCAGTTAAGAAATTGGCACAAATGTCATTTTCAACTTCAAAATTCAAACGTTTGAAGATAGCTATTGCAGGGGGGGGAGGAGAATAGAAAAACAAGGGAGGTAATTGAAATTGTGTTATTATTTCTGTTAGTCCCGAAATGACCTAGTTTGTGTTGAGTGGACGTTAAACCCCATTTCTATCTTTCTACCTATTGAGCAAAAGACATAGAAATAATTATGTTTTGACTTTCTTAGAAAATATGAAATTCTCGCTTTAAGTTTACTAAAAAAAAAAAAACAAAAAAAAAAAAAACAAACTGAATGAATTACTTACTGTTTATTGTGATCTGCATTCAATGATTCGTTCAGTTTATCTATATCATCAACAGTCAGATCAGCCCTAAAATCATACAGCATTAGTTTTATTTATCTGAAAATTACTATGTAGACCACTTGGGCTGCACTAACTATTATAAGTTTGAGAAGATCTGTTTAAATTACATTTTAAAATAATCGCCATTATTAAATATACATTTTAAACAACCCATCATTTAAAACAGAATGTATTAGTTAAGGTACCGGTAGGGGAAAACATTTTCCTGATAACAAATCAAAAAGAAATGGGAGCTCTACTATTGCTAATAATAGAAATACTCCTGTAAGATTTTCATGTGCTATAATATAATATAAATCGATTACATAAATTTACAAATTGTAAATTACAATGTATCTCATCAGAATTCATAACTCACCATACACTTATCTTAGCCTTGTGTTCCCGTGGCTGAAAACCAAGAAAACATTTTTATGTCTTATTAAACAGAGAGAGAGAGAGAAATGGGGTTTAAGGTCCACTCAACACAAACAGTGATATGGTTCAATTTTATCTCAATTCAATAATTCTCTTTCGTGTAGGGAGAGTTTTAGCAGTGGGAGGAAATCTGGGGACCTGGAGAAAAGGCACAAAGTTGGACAGGCAATCCTTCTCCTTGTCACATTAACTAGATTTGATCTAATTTCTGTTCATTTTACATTTATGACTGTACTGTGTCGAATAGGTCAAATATTTGGAATCATGGATAAAAATAAAATCATCATCATCATCAAAATATCTAATCCAGGGGCTGTCCCATTGAATCAATGTCGAAAAAAATTGGAGAGTACCGGTAGTCAATTTTACTGGACAACTTTTCACTGCTAAGCGACGGGGTGTCAATCCGGGTGAAAGCCTGTACAATGTAAAGCCTGTACATTTTGTTTCTTCTTGTATGACCGACATTCATGGATGTGGACGTTGACCTACAGTTAGAGTGTCATGGCTGCGAAATTGTGATTTGATAGGAGGGGACGTATTTTTAACAGCGTGTTGTGTCACTCATACTGACTCTAGCGAAGTAAGCAAGGTCTTATTTTCTCACTGTTTGTTTACTTTGTACCGTCCACATAGAAATGGTTCCACTACTGCTGTCTTCCGCCTTACTCCAGTCGCAGTAGTGTTTTTTCCTACAGAGTTTCTTTGCGCAAGTTTTTTAGTCAAATGACTACAAAAAGTTTGCTGGCCTATAGCTCGCTCAATTTATAAATAAACCGGCCCAAAACAGTACTGCACGTAGCTTAACATATAATAAATCAATTCTTATGGAAATAAAGGTGAGGCCTTACCGCATAATTATATGATTTGATGAAACCCATCTCCTACGCGAAATTTCAACTGCCCGACCGTCATGGCCGCAAGTTACGTAATACTTCATTGGGCCTACAACATAAACAGCGCTATGCAGAGAAAAACTGTTCGGTAACTATTTTAATGGTCCAGTCTTCTCTGTTTGTGATAGAATTACTTATTTTAATACAAACTGTAATGATGTGTGTTGACAATTGTGCGTTTGAACCTATTTGAACTTGCGTAAGGGGTCTTAGACTGTACCAATTGTTACCTTAAACTGTGTTTAAGGTAACAAGTATAGTTACTAGCGTCCACACGGATTGACACCCCATCGTTTAGCAGTGAAAAGTTGCCCAGTAAAATTGACTGGGGCGGCAATTTTCTTTCGACATTGATTGAATGGAACAGTTTCTGAACGCTCACTGTGAGTGTAATGAGACCGACGCTCAGAGCTGAACTACATCATAATAATCAATCGCAATCGGGAAATGCAGTGGCTATTGTTACGAAGTTACGACAATGCTTTTCAAGGCACTCCATTGGCTAAATAGATGGAATTCCCAAATGGCTGCCAATCTCCCCAACACCAGCTTCAGAAAGCCAATCTCCCCAACACCAGCTTCAGAAAGCCAATCTCCCCAACACCAGCTTCAGGAAGCCAATCTCCCCAACACCAGCTTTAGGGATCAAGCGCCAATGTAAATTTGTACACACGGAACTCTCAATCTATATCTAACCCTAACCCAAATATAGCCGATGGATGGCCCGGAAAGCATCGTTTTAACAATAGGCCGATGAATACTCGTCGTAACAATAGCCACCTATTATGGACTATGATCGGGAAAACATTCCAAACTAAAAACCCGTAGTTGTTACCTGTATTAAATGTGGGATAGGTTGTTTTGTTTCTACTCCAGCCCCAGGTTCTGTAGTCAAAATCATTTTACTTGATTTACAAAATGACGATAAACAGATGACAGAGAAGAGTAAGATTGGTGAAAAAACGAAAGTAAACAATATTCAGTCAAAATAAAGCATTAAAAATGGCGTCGTTCCTATGCAACGGATAATTGTTAGTGATGTGGGCGATATGAAGTATTGGGCCGCTTAAGGTAAATTTTAAAAATTTAGTTACCTCCCTTTGTACACCAATCTGATTAGCCAATCTGTTTCACAGAGAGAAATGTCCACAACATGTGCGTTGACTGCACACGGCGCCAGTCATTGGCTCAACGGCTCGTGCAGTATTTAATTAACACCCATAGAGCTGTATCCAACTGCTTCGGGCAAAATGATGCATTTTACTCATTTTAATACCCATTTACACTAAATAGGAAATATTTTTTAACTACAAATACTTCAAACGGCTTTATTTATTTTTCTTTTACCTCAAAAAAATGTCTGAGAATTTAATTTGTCGGAGTAAAAAAGTTAATATGCCGTACTCATTAAGCCTCGTAGATGTCATGCTTATCAGTGATTGTAGAGGCCAAGCGAATATTCACTGCGGGATCAGTTTGCTGATTAGCTTGTAATTCGCTTGTCCGCTACTCTTCAGTTTCTATTCTTCCTTCTATTTATAATTCATGCTCGTTCTACATTTAAAATTTACTCATCTTGTTCAACGAGCCAATATACTGTTGGGAACCAGAATAACACATTGTCCCGAACTTCCAAACACAACTTATTTAATTCCTTTAACAAAACAAAAAGTTTTTTCTCGAGGAATATACATGTACATCTATCCGACTGTTGTATGTATTGTTGTAGAGACTAGTATCGTTGTGTGTATGATTTGTTATGCAATTCTCTTGTTTTGTTTAATACCGCGTTATTGGCGTAAACTGACCAAAGTTGGTAATATGTCCGCCTCGTTAAAATTTATAAATATTTATGTTTGCTTTTTGTTGTTTATCTTTTTTAGCTTTCATTCAAATCACCCAAAATGCTACCTGCAGTGCTTGACTATACTATACACAATATCCAGCGTTCTCCTTCTTCCGCGTCCTCCACACAGATACCAACTTTTTAAAAGTAGCTTAGACCATTACTCAATAACATTATCCACAGTTTTTGACATTGAAAACACGAAATAATTTAAATCAACATTGATGTTGTGATCTGACGGAGAAGAGGTAGACTTCTGATATCTAATATTAAATAAAAAATAAACATTTTACCATTGATACACGAATTGTGTATCAAAAGGCGTTTCAGCGCGATTAAGAAGGGACTCAAAGTACGAGGCTAGACATTTTCTACAAGTCGTGCCCTATTCTTATCTGTTGTTGTTGTTGTTCTTTAAAAATGATTACCGTCCACTTCCACCAAAGTTATCTTATTTCTTATTCTTATTATCTTAGTGCGCGCCCTCCTGTGAGAGGAAACCAAAGTATCCGGATTTGAGAAGGTGCCCTAAGCCACATAGGCTCACGTCAGGGATCGAAACCACAAACGCAACCCACAAGTTATCGGCCAGTTATACAGGTCGATGTGTGGTACTCTAGACCACTAGGCCACCCAACCCCTATATCCTTACCTGGAGAGCATCAATCTGTTTCAAAGAGAATTACTTACGAATTATCTCTGTAACGGATGCCTGTCCAAAACACGTGCGTTGACTGCACACTTCTTAGTCATTGGCTCAACGGCTCGTGCAATGTTTTCTTAACACCTAACTGCTTCGGGTAAAATGATGCATTTTACTCATTTTAATACCCATTTACACTAAATAGGAAATATGTTTTAACTACAAATACTTCAAACGTCTTACCTTACAAAAATGTTTGAGAATTTAATTTGTCGGAGTAAAAAAGTTAATATGCCGTACTAATTAAGCCTCGTCGATGTCATGCTTATCAGTGATTGTAGCGGCCAAGCGAATATTCACTGCGGGATCAGTTTGGGAGAGCATGTGCAAAAAATACTACCAGTAGTATAGACTGGAATAAACAGACACAAGAAATTGCTATTCGATTGAGACTGCTTGAGCATTTCTCCGAACATAACTGATTTGAAATCAGAGTAAAAACGGAAACGATTGAATGTAAATCAGTTGATATACATTCATATTACATTATTAAATACTTTGCGACCGATTTGTGTAAATTTCCAAATCCCAAATATTAGCGATTTAGCTACTTTAAAGTAGCTAAGTCTCTTACGCCGTATCATCCAAAATTTTCCACATTGAAAACACGCATAATTTGTCAATTTAAATCAACATTAATGCTATGATCTTACCGGGAAAAGATGGGCTTCTGTTATCTATAATATTTAAGATAAAATAAACATTTTACCATAATGCGTTTCAGTCCCAGTTCTAGCAAGAGACTCGAGGAACGAGGCTAGAAACATTGCAACAAATCAAGTGGCGTATCTAGACTGGAATTACCAGACGCTAGAAATTTGCATTCGATTAAAACTGCTGAATTATTTCGCCAAACATAACTGATTTGAAATTAGAGTGAAAACGGAACCATTGAATGTAACTCAGTTTATATACATTCATATTACAGTATTATATGCGTTGCGACACACTTGTGTCAATTTCTATGGTCCAAATTTTAGTGATTTAGCTCCTTTCAATACAAGTTCAGTTAAAAGGAAAGTGACTATTCAATATGATTTGTGTGCATTATAAAGACGATTACCGAAAACAAATTCATTGTATACACGAGGGGGTACGTGAAGAATAGGCCACGTTAACCGCGTCTTCCGCTATGAATTTCATGCAATGCTGTTTTGCGAAACACTCTTATAATAATTAAATCATGACTAACCAACAACTGAATAGCGAAATGAATGGTAGGTGACACAAACTACGTGATACGCTTCGCCGATAGTAAATCAATTATAACCGGTTTTTTTTTTTTTTCACCATTATACATTTTTTGGGGTCACAATTTTCAATAGGCGATTCATTGTGCTTAAATTAATTGTACGTTAGGCCACGTCACAAAAATATTAAAGTTGCTCTCCCAGCTAAGTCTTAAATCGATTTTATCCTAATGCGATAATGTACACTGTAACAAAAAAATATATCCGTGAAAAATGGAAAAAAATTCCGGAAACAAAAAATTACCAGGAAAATTTTATCCGTATTTATTTTTCCTGTAATTTACAGAAATTCCCTCATTTAACATAAACTCCAATTTCAAATACAGAAAATTAAATACTTGTAAGTTTTGTTTCCTAGACTGATAAAAAAAATTCACTGAATTAACCATTGACTTTATAAGCGTGTGCGAAAAAGCTTTATTTAACGTCGGTTTCCGATATTTTTCTGTAACCCTCTTTGCGCTACTATAAGAATACCCTCATCGAGAAAAGGGTGTCTCGAAAAACTATTAATGGTCAGTGTTAGGATCGTTTAGAGGCTTTCAGATGTAAGTTTGCGGCAAACCGGCTTACACTGGACAAACGGTTATATTATTCAGACAATACAACCTATACTCACCTAACGTTGAAAATTGTTTTTACACATTTATGAAAATACTTACAATCTGATCACCGCGTATGATGAATGAGAATCCACTTTATAGATCTTATAAATAATGGAAATCAGCAATACATGACTATTAATATACCAAACTTTACACAATATGATCATTCATATTATGGTTGATAAATTGCAATGAATACCATAAAATAATAATTATTAGGAATGATTATATATGTATACGATTTCTTATCGTTGCATCTGAAAACAGAAATAGTCCGTTATATAATGGAATAAAACATTTTATCCATAAATTTCACGTAACTTTCCTGTCATTCCACAGTTTATTCCGTAAAATATCAGAATTAAGTCCGTTATAGAAGGGAATAAAATATTCTATCCCTAAATTTCACGGAAATTTCCTGTTTAATACTGGATATTCCACAGAATTACATAAAACACATAATTTGAAGAAATAATTCACTCTTTTAACAAAATTTCCCCCAAAAAATCTATCAATTAACAGAAAAAATGTGTTAAACAACGGAATTCGGCGACATAAAAAATTGAAATTTTTTACAGTGTATATTTTTGGAAGTCTATTCTGTTTGATTCGATTAGACAGGCGGCTTATTAGCAAGCAGATGTGAACGTTCCGTACAAAAGAGCAACTTTTCACCTATAAAAAGCTACCCATTGCCTTAGCTTTCCGTCTTTTTTATAGGCACCACTGCCCCAAATAAATTATGAAAGATTTCCGTTTTTAAAAACCGCTACCATACCCCAACTTCGAACCTATTTCAGATCGCAATCTACATTAACAGATCCAAGGATCGTCTAGAAAAGGCACCACTTATGGCGGCAATCTTGGATCATCAAGATTTCCGGTATGTAAAACCATAATATCTACCAATATCACAGCATCGATGTCTACGTTGTGCATTTTCAGGATCAAGGAATACAGTTATACTACACAGAATACAGTTATACTACACAGAAAAGGTCTAGATTGTTTTATTAACACAAAAAAGGAAACATTTATATAAATTTGAAATAAAAACACCTCCATACATACATCTACCATTATCCCAGACAATTATATGTATCTTCCAGGTAAAATGACGGCATGTGTCCATGCGTAATTAACTCAAATCTTTTAAACCAACGGCGACAAAGTAAAAATAGTAACAATTGTTTGTCTGAGCGTCCACGCCAACATCGGCTAAGACATTTTAACACGAAATCCTCTAGAACTAATGTACCATTTACACGAATCACAGTAATTGGGAGATTTCTCGCCAATTTCGGATATAAATTGCGACATGCGGCTGATGTTAGTAGCTGTCTATCCCTGTTAACTTTAACAATATAAGTAGTGAACAGCCGACATATGTCAATAACACTTAGTTTTATGTTTTAAATGCACATATTTTAAAAGATTTTGTAACTTTAGAGAAATGCAATTGATTCGCTGATTGAGCTATAAAAGTAGAAACATTTAAATCTAAAAACAAAAGCCATTAGAAACCGCCAGAAGACATCGTTGTGGGGTAATTACGTATACCCTGCAATGTACACAATACACTTCACAATATGTAGCTAAGGGACAAGTGACAATAAATCAATAGAATCTGAGTATACTATCAGAACAATACACTGGGACTAAGAAGTATCTAGCAATAGAAACAACTTACGAAAAAGGGATATAGTAAACTGACAAAACGACTAATGAAAATTACATGTCTATAAACAGAACGTGAATAGCACTCCAAAGTTTAAATAACAAAGAAAATATGCTTCGATTCTAAATACAGTCAAAAAGTGAAACTGCTTTCATGTATAGTCTAAGTGTTTATGTAGACGTCACCCTTTAAGATAGTCTAAATGCAATGATTGGTTGGGGTTTTTTTTACACGATCGGATTGAATAGCAACAACCCTTATTGATCGTATAAAGGTATAGAACACCGAATAGAAATATAAAGTTATTTATGTTTAATAATGTACATGCCATATTTTATTTAACAATATCATGTGTAGGTTTATAGAAAATAGTCTTGCATAGGAATTGTGTATCACAATCTGTGATCAGATTAATAACATTTCTTAGATTAATCAGAAAAATAGTCTTCATCTTCCCCGTTAGGGAAATTAAAACGCGATTTTTCCAACGGATTAATTCTATACGCACAGTGAAAATGGATTTGATGGAATTAATTAGTGTTAATGATCCATAGAAATGGTTTACCTTAAAACTTCTGTAATTAAAACACAGAGTTCTGTTATCCTTTACTTGGGCGGTATTTTATAATCAGTGATTAACTCGTGTCGCAAATAGAAACAGCTTTTGAAGCGAAGCCACAATTCATCACGTGGCACCAATCCTGTAGGTCTGCCGCCAAAGTATTATGGAATCGTGTTTCGATATTATAAAAAGGTGAAATAATCATAACTATCTGTAATATAAAGCGAGGCAGATCTGATAGATGATTGAAATATACCAGCTGTCGATTTAACACGCTGATAACAGTTTCATTTGATCCAGCATACTAATACATTTGATTTGTCCTTTTTTTGTTACAATGGCAGCCGTAAAGACTTACCTAGCTTTGGTATGTTTAACACAATACTGCTTATGTTCAACGTTGCCAGAAAATCGTTTTCTTTTCGAAAAAGTGTTAATCGGTGTTGAAAGAGCGGCAAAATTCTTTTCTGAAGACTACAGCGATTTAAATGTTGATGGTTTATATGGTTTGAGACTCGCAGAAGGTAGGCTTTTATTTAAATTACCCACTTGTACTTGTAACGGGAAATCAAAATAAGAGACACAACCTCCCTGGAATAAAAGGTTACGGAAATGAAATGTAAATAAATGGGGAATTACGTCCTACTTTTCTGCACCGACTGCGCTAATATAGACTGGCATACTGACTACTGTGCTATAAGGGGAGGTTTGCTCACGGTCAATGGTTCGTTTATGTACACGCTAATGTGCACACGGGATCTCGGCCCATCCAAACGACTATAATACGTTGTCACTTGCCAGCCCCCCCCCCCCCCTGTGTCACTGACAAGGGGGGAACCACGCCGGAAACTCGAGATGAACATTTTTACGGTCAACACCGGGGTCGAACACGGGATCTCGAGGTTAGCCAGCCAATGTTTGATGGAAAGGAATTCTTTTTAAAGAACAAAAATTGTAATTGTAAGTGGAAGAAGAGAAAAAACGGTATAGCTTAAAGTTCCAATTTCATATTTTCTAAGAAAGTCAAAATATAATTATTTCTATCTCTTTTGCTCAAAAGGTTGCCAACTCTCTATTATACGACCCTGGGCAAAATTTCACCGGGGTTAGAATGGCTGACGCAGGCTGATAGAGGAAATAGTAACTCGATTACCTCCCTTGTTTTCCCATTCCTCTCCATTGACGTCCATCTTCAAACGTTTGAATTTGAAGTTGAAAATGATATTTTTGCCAATTTCTCAACTGGCAATAGTGAATTATGTGATTAATAGGATTATTCTTTAACAAGGTAGGACTGTTTATAGGTACAATCTATTTTAGGGCTTTATTTTAATACATTTTAAAAATATAACTTAAAAATATGCTATTGGGACATTAAACAAAATTTCTGGATTAATAAGCATATTAAAATTTTAGTATGATACACGGTATACTCGTAAAAAAAATTTATTCCGTTTTACAATGACCTGTACAGTGAACTAAGCGTGATTATAATTATAAAAAAAAATATTAAGAGAACTTTTGGGAAAGGATGCTCGAGAAATTGTTTAAGAATATTTCGGTAAAAAAAAAGAAAATGTAAAGTATCCTTGGCGACTAAGAACGCAATGGCAAGTCTATGTTAAAATGACAGACATGTGATTTTCAAACTCTCTACTATCAGATTGGAATAAAAGTACAATGACCCCTTTATGGATGTACTAGAAATGGTTCCACTACTGCTGTTTTCCGTCTTACTCCAGTCGCAGTAGTGGATTTTCCTACCGAGTTCCTTTGCGCAAGTTTTTTAGTCAAATGACTACAAAAAGTTTACTGGCCTATAGCTCGCATAATTTACAAATAAACTGACCCAAAACAGTACTGCACGCAGCTTAACATATAATAATCAATTCTTATTGAAACAAAGGTGAGGCCTTACCGCATAATTATATCATTTGATGAAACCCATCTCCTACGCGAAATTTCAACTGGCCGACCGTCATGGCCCAAGTTGCGTAATTAATACGTCATTAGGCCTAAAACATAAACAGCGCTATGCAGAGAAAAACTGTTCGGTAACTATTTTAATGGTTTAGTCTTCACTATTTGTGATAGAATTACTCTTTTGATACAAACTGTAATGATGTGTGTTGACAATTGTGCGTTTGAACCTATTTGAACTTACGTAAGGGGTCTTAGACTGTACCAATTGTTACCTTAAACACAGTTTAGGGTAACAAATATAGTTACTAGGATGTACCGCTGTTGTCTATTACCCTATTGAGGATAATACTATCATGAAACAATTAATAGACAAATTTACCAATATGTCTCAGTATAGACTATCGCTATATTTTAAAGGTTGGTATAAAAACACGAGAACCTAACACTTCAAAAAAAATATTTCTCAACCCATCTCTAATACCATATAACCAAATACAATTTCAAACATCTTAAAAATATTTATATGGAAAATGTAACATTCGTACAGTCTCTGATTTAAGAACTACTATTCGACGACAAGAAGCGACAACAGCGTTTTTTGTTCATAGATGGGACCTGGTAGAAAAGCCTACTTGGTCCCATCTGAAAATTCTTATGCGAAATTTATCGAAAAAATCGATTTGGGCAAAATTTTTGTTTTATCTCTATTTTTTGGTCTGGCAATGGCGACCAAAAATGTCTCCAAATCCAACGTGTATAAAGCAATAGCGATCATAATATTGAATCCAAAATGGCCGCCATTTTATACAAAAATGAGATTTCTTTAAAAAAAAAAATTGTTGTCACGTGCGGTATGGTCCAGTATGTTTTATAAAATGTTTTCGAGTATGCCGAGTTCATATAATTTTAATCCAACGCGTTTTGAGAAAATGCGGCCATCTTTGATCCAATATGGGCGCCAATATTGGCCAAAAATGGATTTTTTTTTTTAAATTTGCTGTCGCATTCTGTAGACATGTGTTCCAATATTATAACATAGTTTGAGTTAACAGAAATAAAACATGATCTGGATTCAACATTTTATTCTAGCATACTAGATATACTATAAAGTCGTATCTGGTCAGCCACCAAAGCTGGTCTCATTTACATGATCTATCTATCTTCTTGGTGTTTAACGTCTGCTTCCACATAAGTGATATTGCAGACAAGACGTACGTAGGAAAACCGAAGCTGATTCCTGTTTTTTTAGAATATGATTTTGGAATCTTTCCATTTTGGCCTTAGGCCATGGATTGGGTTTAGTGGGAAGTTCTTCCCTTTATTTAATATAAAACATATCGTTTGGTAGATGTTCTCTTTTGCTTCTGGATTGGTAGATGTCAGCGTTTGGATTTAGTGTTTAGGTGCCAGGCCCGTCTTATCGTGGCCTTCCTTTACTCCACTATCCCACTCTATGGGTTTGGTACCTGCTTCCTTTGCAGAATAGTGTTTAGGCGCCGAAACCGTCTGACCGTAACTCCCCCTTACTCCACTATCTTGCTAGTTTGGTAGACGTCATCTTTGTGGGATTTGTGTTTAGGTGCCAGACCCGTCTTATCGTGACCACCCCTTATTCCACTGTCCAACTCTGTAGATTTGGTGTCCGTTTTTGACGGAATAGTATTTAGATGCCGAGTCCTTCTGATCGTTACTCTCCCTTACTCCACTATCCTGTCAGTTTGGTATAAATCCCCTATGTAGTTTAGTGTTTAGATGCCGAGCCCGTCTAACCGTTGCCCCCTCTTACTTCACTATTCTATTTAGTCCAACCGTGTCCATTAGGGCGTGGATTTGTTCGAAGATTTGTAGTTTCAGATCTGGTATCGGGAAAAGTAAGTTCTTAGTGTTGAATGGTATGTTGTTGGTCTCCACCATTCTCACTAATTCCCTTCTCTCCTCCTTGTATACCTCGCAGTCTACCAGGACATGGTTGGTGGTACATTCTTCTCCGCACTCACAGACGATGAATTGATGTTTGTAGTCTCGCGGCCGCTCTTTCACCCTTAGTTTCGATATAAGTTTACATATATCTCTTCTGGGGTGATTGATAGCTGTCTTCGTGTAGATCTTGTCATCCAGCCGGAATCTGTATGTGTCGAGTTCAACGAGCTTTAATTCCCAGAGTGAATTGGCCTGTCTTTTTACCATATTGTAGATTTCCATGGTGCTGTATTCTATGGTGCGGAATGGTGCTGTGTCCTTGAGACCTTCGTTGGCGAGTCGATCTGCCTCTTCGTTTCCTCTAATGTTCACATGTGATGGAATCCACACGAGCTCTAATTTGCTTCCCTTTTCTAGGACGCTCTGGTACAGCTGTCTGATTTCCAGAATGACTTTTGTCATTTTGGATTGAAATCAGATTGCTCAGAGAGTCGCTTGGGATGAGGAACTTACTAGTCTTTTGATAAGAGATCCATGATATAGCATCACGGATGGCCACAATCTTTGCAGTGTACACCGAACACTTATTGGGCAGTTTCCTGCTTATTCCCTGTTCCCCGTTTGGCAGGTATATTCCAAACGAGCTGGTGCCCCTTTCAGGATTGCGTGAGCCATCCGTATAAACATGTTCTCCGTCATCCGACGGCCAGCTGTCTCCCAGGTGTTCCAAAGAGAGAGCCCGTGCTGAAGTGGGGTTGTTTTTCTTGTCAGTTTTCTGTAACAGATCTAGATTGACCGGTGGTATTGGGAGTGTTCGATGGTGGGTCGTGTTCGTTTATCACGAGCTCCCCCAGTCGTAGTTCCTTGACTGTTTCCCTGATACCCTGGCCGAAGCTTTTCTTTCTAGGATCTCTTACATATCTTGTCTTCTTTAGGCTGACAAAGACCGGGGATCTCTCGCGAGATCTTAGCCCAATACCTTGTTGCTAGTTCTTTTCTTCTTAGGGATAGGGGCACCTTCCGGTTTCCTGTAGTAATGCCTCTCTCCTGGTCCCTAGCCCTCCGCCAGTCGAAATACACAGAGCTTTGTATTGGATGGTATCAAGCTTACTTAAGAGTGTTAGCGCAGTTCATGAAGACCAAAGATCCGTAGTCTAATAAAGAGCGTATTAGACCACGATACACCATTATAAGTGTAACTCTATTGGCTCCCCAAGAGCTGCCCGTTATTTTTCTCATTTAGTTTAGGACTTTGGAGCATCTATCTACAGTCCAGTCGATGTGCGGTTTCCAGGTTAGCCTTCGATCAAAGATTACGCCAAGGAACTTGGTTTGGTCTTTAAACTCGATGGTTTTCCCGTTCATACACATTCTGCGTATCCCTCTATCCCTGCACACAAGCATGCCGACTGTTTTCTTCTCTGAGACCTTAAATCCCCAGTCGTTTGCGCATGTCATATTCTTTTGAAGTTCACAGAATCTCGTCCCTTTCCTCCATATTGTGCTGTCGTCAGCAAATTTTGCTAGCTCAGTTCTGGCGTCGAGATATGAAGATTTCTGTATGTCGTTGATCATGATATTGAAGAGAGTAGGACTGATGACCGACCCCTGAGGCGTGCCATTTTCTATTGTTTGCTCGGCACTCAGGAATTTGCCAACATTCACCTGTATCCTTCTATCGCCCAGAAAGCTTTTGATCCACCGAAACATTGTGCCCGTTATTCCGATACGTTCCAGCTTGAAAAGCAGCCCGTCCAACCAAACTACAGCCTTGGTTAAATCTACGAACACGGCACATAGCAGGTGCCTCGAGGGGAGTGCCTGAGACATGACTTGCTGTAGTCGCACCATGTAGTCCATTGTTGATCGTCCCTTCCTGAACCCGCTTTGATTTTCGTCGACCAGTCGGTTACTCTCCAGGTTCATTTACATGTACACGAAAAACCAAAGCCAATTTATACTGAATTCACTTTGATAACACGGATAATTAATAATATGGAACAAAAGGATTTATGTAAAGACTACACAATTAAATCATTTGTCATTGATAGATTATCTCACTATAAGCATATGGCAGGCTACAGAACAATGGATGTGTGACAGCTAACGCTAGTGATCAGCGGATATCTAACTTGACCATTATACATATGGCAGCATCTGGTTCTTTATTAAATGAAACAATGTGGTCAATTAGAGAACGGTGGAGAGTTTATTACACATGCTGTCATGGGATAACTATAATCATTTTCCTATCACTGTCTCTCACACTAAGTAAACAATATGTCTTTCAATAGGTTTTCGGGGATGCTGAGTCCAATAAATTATATTTCAGCGTTATTCGATGTGTCAATTTCTGTGGACGTTTTCTCTTGTCCACAAAACTAGATCTAGTCCAAAACACCAATAAGGCCATGTGGATAGGGCGACCAGAACGAGAATCCCTGAAGTTGATAGGAGGGGAACTTCGCCTATGGCGGCAGCGCTCCGGTCTAGGGTCCGCCCTCGGAAAATTTTGAAAAATAGCGCTACTGGAAACACTTTTTTGGACGCTCTGGTAATATTTAAGATTCGATTTTGTATTTTTTTTTTTTTTTTTTTTTTTGCTGGGGCGCCATATTTCAGAGGCGGCAGATTTTATAGAACATGTATTTGCTCCTAGTGTTCCCGCCCCTTTGTTTTGCGCCTGTGGTGGCGCCCCATTATAGTAGCCACCACATAAGTGATATAAGAAAGTTTGGATCAAGACAAACGAATCAGGTACACATTGGCGTGTGGGCGCCCTTAAAACCGATCGACTGATCATGCCTTAAGAGTCATCACTGTGTGATCATATTCAAGTGTATTATTTTTTTAAATGAAAGATTATTTTTCTGGGAGTACAATGTTACCCCTGCACCTCCGCTAGGCACGGAGCTGTTCCAAGAATAATTAAATTTACTTTTTACGTTAATAAACATAAATATTGTCACAACGCCGACGTATCTGTCAAAGTGGTGGGTGGTCATAAAGTCTGTCATTTAGTAAAAATGGCGTGGTTTCAATCACAAGATTGTGCGTGACAAGGATTAAAGTCGCCCGGTTTTTTCCGGACCCCCGCTTTCGTCCCACTGCTAAAGACCTTTATTGGAATAAAAAAGTATACAATATGCCATATACAATCATAATTATTTTAGATATAATTAACTGAAAATTAGGCATGAAGCAAACTTATACAATTTAAATGAATGATGTCATTACCCGACGGGACACTTGCTGTTAGCATACACCATTCATCATAAACACATTATTATTCTATGCTTCAGTATGTATTCCCATTTCTTATAACGACTGTAAAAGAATCGGGGTAATTAGTTGAGTTTTGAGATAAAGTTTCAGATAAAGCTGACCAACGGTATAGTACACAAGGATAGTACTGATTACTTGATTTAAATACAAACATTTTTTATCTGTGCACCATGTAAAATAGCTATCAATTACATATTCTCTATTTAAGGTCAGATTATTGAAGCTGTTAATGAATGCGAAAAGAAAGATTGTGAAGAAGAACTAGTTGACACACTTCGAAGATTGAAGGAAATCGTGTCTACCACTTCTTTTAGATCTCTTCCTTACCTACAGGAAGCCGATGCAGATTACTATAGAAGATTTCTACCCGTAATTGATAAACCTTATTTATTAGAATATACCCCTCATCGCTTTCACAAATTAGATGAGGTAAAGATAGGCACATATGATGACTACGAAGAAGAATACGGTGATATGTGTTATGCCAGACTGATTGGGTCTTATACTGAACAGGGCAGGTTGGTATCTATCCACGTATACGTCAATTCAATCATAAAATATAACTCGATTTGCCTTCTAACAGTGTGCAGCCACTATGTTAACTCATACCAATACGATCTTTCCAGAAAGTCTGGGGTTACCCCCCCCCCCTCACCTCCCCGCCCCCCCCCCCACACACACCCACCAACACAACAAAAGCACAAGTTTAAGTATTTTTGTTCTACATGATCCCTGTTAATGAACGATGCAATCGTGGGACTACTTCGTATAGCAAGTGGGAGTTATTTGTAAACCTTTAGAGCTTGAGTTAAAGACTGTAAAGAAATGTTTCCATTATTATTAAACATGTGTAAGTTAATAATTAAATCGTAAAATCAAATTATAAACTCGTGTTCCTGACACAACGATCGCGTTTTACATCTAGGCTTGGTATGATCGTCGGAGTTAAAAGCGATATCAAACCTCCTAATAAACTATGCTGCATCACCTTTCTGTTATTTGTATATATTCTCGATTGAGGTACAATCGGCCATTTTTAATATTAAACATAGCATTTGTTTTATTATGGTAATCAATTGATTAGTTTACTATCAGTTACATAACTAGCTTTGTTCTTTCTATAATCCCCATCTCGGAATGATGAATACTGTTACATGGAAACCTAACAAAGCTGTTTTATTGTTGAAGGTGAACAAAATAATATATTAGTTCCCAGACCTACACACATATTTTAACAACGAACTCATGGATGATGAAATGTCCTTCGGCAGTTAAGCAAAAATTGAATTTATTTCAAACTGACAAACCTAATAGGATACAACACCACATGTTGCAAATAAGCAAAACAAACTGTGTGATATGGGAGATCTGGAGCGATCAATGAATACTGATTACATACTATGAAGACAACCAACAAAATATAATTTCTAAACACGTCAATCAATAATCAGTTTCATTTAAAGAACACCTCTTTGCTATCTGGAATAAGATGTCTGACCCTTAAGCACCTCCCCCCCCCACCTCTCCCTACTCTCACGTACGTGTAAGTGCATTTAATTGGCGAAGTCTTAGGCTTTTTCGAAGAAACAAAAATGTTGGCATCATCTTTAGCTTACCATTACAGTCGCCCATGTTGCTCATTCCTATTTGTTACAATGATGTTACTGATTTCGTTTAGCCTCAAATGTTATACTGTATAATCATTAATAAAACATTTATTCACATGCCAAGAACATAATCAAAGCTCTACGCCAACGGATGCTTTTGATTTTTAACAGATTTAAACATGATTGCTAGTTAATGATTTAATTAAAAAAAATCGATATGATGTCAATAGTAACAACGGTAGAAATAGAGACTGCTAACGGCAATATTCCCCTTCCATTATTTTTTTTTTATTTATTTATTTTTTTTTTTTGTTAACTGTTATAGTGAAAACCGCCAGCTCTTTATCTAAATCTTACATAGTGCATTTTTAATTACTTACTGGTATAGGATAGTCTTAAAAAGTATGATATTTTGTATTGTAATTCTTAAATAAAAATTTTAAAAGCTATCCAAGTAATATGGTTTTAATTAATATGGGGGGGGGGGGTATATTACACTAAAAAATTCTATTTTCACGGTACCTCTGCCAATTTTATAATATCAACTGAACTTTTGGGTTGCTTGAAAATGTATAATCGTTTTAATTATAAGTTAAAGTCTAGCGCGAAACTGACACTCTTCAGCTGCATATTAGATGCAGTTCCTCGCAATAATCCGAAAATTAGTAGCACTAGCGACGTGTTGTTAGTGACCGTTTACTATATGTATTCTAGAAGTTCATTTTCTACATACAAAACTAACGATTTGTTCAGCACAATCTGTTATATTGTGGCCTATGCATTATATAACATTTTCATTTGTCGTGCATTGTTGCTAAGCTGATGGGAACCGGATATTGAACTTCTTCGTCTGGACAGTTTCGGCTAGTTGGACGGGACTGAAATCAACGTTACCATACATCACACAGTGTGCAATGAGGGAAATGTTGCCCCGGCAGCGGCTTTTCGCTTACTTTTCGTCAAAAATTCACTTTCTTCTCAGACCTTCATCCCTGTACCATTGGCAAAGGGAAAGTAGTTTGGAAAATCCCGATGAACACCAGTAACACGGGAATCCAACACTGTAGCTCCCAATTCCCGAGTGAACAAGCGCCATACTCATCGACCCACCGTGGCTCATGGTCCAATATATTTATGAAATTACTCCTTTAATCAGACTTCTAAAATAATTACTTTCAGAAAAATACCAAGATGTAATGCTACAAATGATTGTTGGCATTTTATGACAAAGGGAAATACAGGACGTTATTTCATCACACATCAATTATTATATTTTGTACTAGCAGAACATGTAAGTATACAAATATTGGTAATACGTGTCAAAAACACTATAATTAGTATTATCACAGTCAATTTTCACCACTGATATTAAACTCCAATTAGCGGATTCCAAAGCTGGGACGTAATTAAAGGTATCTTTGATACTCAAGTAGTTATATTCTATATAGGTAAAATCAAAGGTGCCTGTGCGTGTTTGTCCACCTATCACGCTTCGTCTCCGCAATCCACTATTTGAAGTCTAACCAGCATGGCCCTGAGAATGTCGAATTTGGGCCTGGGCTGCGAGCGAAAAAGCCCCCCCCCCCCACACACACACTACATTATGAAATGAAATTGGATGTAACAACAACATAAACTGCTTTGATTCGATTATGAAGCTTATTGTGGGACTGTAGCTACCAGGAATGTGTTTTTCTCTTCGACAAGGATAGCCTTTTCTAAAAGTCTTATTACCCGCGGGACATTTTATATTCGTAATAAGATTTTATTATGGAATATATGCATTGAGTCAGTACATATACGCCTACAGGCCGATTACAAACATAGAACATGGTGTCATGATTAGGGGGAATTAATTATTCTTTTAAACGACCACAATTTGTCAGTCCCATTATCTTTCGAATCGGATGGAACTACCTTTCGATGGCGTAAACCATGGCCCGTCAAGCCGGACAACACTGGAAATTTGAAAACATTAAGTATACCTCGTGGTGTGCTATTATTTTTCATGGGAAAACACTCGATACCCAAGTTCAAATTTAGGTATCCATTTAGAGCCTCCATGCCTGCTGGAATTCAAGAAAAGGTAGACATTGGCAGCACTTCCAGAAGATAATTTGTTGCAAAGAAGTAAACCATAGAAACTAAAGTCATCGTTTCATTGTTAAGTCAAATTGACCGAAGAAATTTGTTGACGAGATGTTATTTCCAGTTCTCATTAGTTCTAATTCATCGACATTTCTTAAATAAACCACCAAAGTATGTGTTGTTATTTATTTTATTTCCAAAAAGCACTGATAGACGGTATAAAAACAAGCGCTAATTGTATTAACCACACCCACTTATGACAATGTCTTCTCATCTCTTGACCTATATGTTGTAAATTTTGATGGTAATCCTTTTTGACGTTCAGCTATTACTAAAGATAACACTGTTTTCTCAACACAAACTTCATTACATTAATAAGGATGTGATTATTATTAAACTAGAAGTAAGCCATGCTTAAGCTGTAAATATCTGACTAACAGACATCTTTAATTCAATAGATATAAACTAATAGCCTGCAACATTTACTTTGTCTAAATATTGTTTCGTAAAACGGCCCTTGTAGGACGTTGTTTCCTTAAGACATGCAAAAATCGGGCGAATATTTTCTTTTACCTTTTATAATTACTGTCGTGATTTGTCGACTTAAAATTATGCCATTTCTCCATGCAAGATATGATGCCAGTCAACGAAGCGTCTACGTCAACAGCATATAAGTAGTCCAACACGTTCACGGGTATTTTCGCACTTAAATAACGCCATTAAATAGATCATTAGCGTTTGTCTGGCGTCTCATTCTTTTTGATGAGAACCATTATTCAAAACATTAAAGATGTAATGTTTAATTTAACATGATATTATTTAACTTCATTCCATTTGAATTCCATGTGTTTATTTCATTTTACTATTGTGTTACTTATTTTGCCAAGTGAAGAACAAATATATTTCTCTCCTTTGTCTGCACGTAGTCGGTTGATATAAAGCAGGATTTCGTCTTTGGATGAAATTTGTTTGAATTAAAAAGTAAGGACGTATTAGGAGAATGTAATATCCCAATGGAAGATCACATTTAACTTATAATATTCTTTATTATTATTAATGTTCGACAAAAGCCATATAGTAATGAAAATTAAATTCAAGCGTATAATATTTATGCCATTTAATCCTTTAATACGTTTTGCATGCAGTGATTATTTTTAATCAGAAAAAAATCGTGATATAGCGTAAACTAATAATATAGCGTGGATTTACATAACATTTCCTCACACTATTGAAAGTGTTAATTTCCTCGATATTCAGCAATCCTAAATACATAACCCGTAATTGAAAAGATATTCAAATTACCAGGAAATGTTATTTATTAGGAACGGGGGACCGCGATATTTCGAAGAGTCAAAACGACAGTTGTAATCTTCGTTCCGCATGCTGGAAAATGGACTTAAACATTTTACCATTGTTACACGAATCATGTACCATAAAGCGTTAATTCTTTGCTCTTTGAAATGTTGTGATCGCAGCATTATTTTGAACACGTGTTTGGCTGCCGTGTAGAAAAACAGAAATAATTCTATTGTAATAGTAGTCAGTAAACTTGTGACTAAAATACACACATTTCTCCTCATTGATTTTCATCTTGATGGATGCACATTTAAGAAATATTTTCTCTAATGTAATTGGTGCCAAAAATATTCCTGGATTTTCTAAAATCCTACATATATAGCTGTTCCGTTTTCCTTTTATAATAAAGACATTGCCTTTATATCAATCATCTGCTGGTAGCGCATATTATGATTATATAATTGGATTTGTGTCTGTAATATGGAGCCTTAATATTACCTTTCTATCCGAGATTAGTATTTCTAGGCGCCTTGATTCAAAATTAGTTCACCACGCGTCATGCTAAATTAACATTGAAGGCGAGACTTCTGATTTTAAAAGCTCTAGTTAAAGGTCGTTCGTGTCAATACATCGACAATTATCTGACATATAAATATAAATTATGTAAGATTTAGATAAAGAGCTGATCATTCTAGCTATAATAGCTCAAAGATAGATATTGTAAAATGAATAATTTGAAAATTTCATTCAAATTACTTCATTCTGAGCCACGTTATCACAATTTGTAGTTTTGACAAGAATATGTGCATGTTGGTAACCAGGGCAATGGTATATTCGAGACTTAGTTTCGCTTTCCCATTTATAAATTATTTTTTTTTAAATGGAGAACCAAACCGTTCTAATCTAGTTAAAGTCTCGCATATCCGATGCCATCGAGGGTTGATAATAGTCTTCTTTTGTTCAAAAACATAATGTCTAATTAATATACGTAGTTTCAGACCAAAATAAAGACATACAAAGGGCAGATTTAGCTCTTGCATAATGTATGTTTAACTATTAAAATTACCGCTTGCGAACTCAAAGTTTGAAATATACGTAACCCAAACGTATCAGCCGACATTCCTCGGTAATTTCCAGTAATTTACGACGCATAAACAATCTCTTTTGGTTTGGTTGTTCCATTGAAGGATTTACCTGAAATAAATTATAAATAGACCAGAAAGAATGTGTATTTATTCTTCAGCCAATTAAAACCATACTCCGCGCAGTGTTGCATTTGATTAGAGGTAATCCTACTACACACTGCTATTATGAGTGGATATTGTTGTTTTAAATTTTGATTGGTCAGTAGTCCGTCTACCGACCAATCACTAACTGCCAATATTGGACCCAATATGTTTACATAATTTTACGTCATGACTCAGGATTTTAACCCGTGCATAGTAGAATACTCCAGTAAAACTAATTGCGTGACAAACGAGGCTATCAAGTCGAGTGAAATGTAAACAATACTATTTGGAAACGAACATACTTTCACCGTTTTTAACACCTTAAATCACTGTCCAAAGTTTTAGGGAAGACCCAGATTAAACGAAGGACTGTCGTGTTGCTGTCGTGTTGCTGTGATAGCTTTCATTGAACGTAAAGAATAGACACACTCCCGCATAAGTTCAAGAAACGGACGCTATTCCAGCAATGGCCAGAGAGTGATTTCTCGGGTCATTGCTTCAGGAATATGATTTAAACTAGCAAATAGATAACATTTGGGACCTAGAAATTGACACAAGTGGGTCGCAACGGATATAATATTGTAAAATGAATGTATACTATTCAAAAAAAGGAGGGGATATTTGATTTTTAAGTGTTATTAAAGTCACCTAATGAAACTGACGAAGAAACAAATGACAAAATGAAATGAAGTTCACATTCATCGATTTATTCCAAATGATCGTTAGACTAAGGCACAGACTAACCATTATAAGGGTAAAATGATACCCGGGGTCAAACAGCAAAGTTACCACAGCATCACAACAAAATCAGTAACGGGTAAATCCTCCTCTGTTTGCCAAACAAGCATTGATCCGATGTGGCATACTCCTAATGAGACGTCTAAGGTCATTTTGGTCCAGATTGTCCCATTCCTGTTGCAACGCAGCAGCAAGTTCTTGGACATTGGCAGGACGTTGTTGACGTTGACGTAACCGCTGTCCAAGCATGTCTCAGACATACTCGATGGGGGAGAGGTCGGGACTCAGTGCTGGCCAAGGTAATGTGGTGATGTTCTGTTGTTGGAGGTAACCTGTAACGATCCTGGCCCTGTGACATCTTGCGTTGTCATCCAGAAAGATGAAACGGCGGCCATGACGTCGTGCGAACGGCACAACATGGAGTGCCAAGATGTTGTCCCGGTAGTACTGGCCTGTAACACGCCCTGCAACAACATGTAAAGCCGTTCTTCCAGCAACAGTGATGCCTCCCCACACCATAACAGAACCACCCCAAAATCGATCATGTCTGATGACGTTAACGTCTTGGAAGCGCTCGTTTCGACGACGCCACACCCTCCTACGTCTGTCCAAAAAATCAACAGTGAACCTTGACTCATCTGAAAACATCACATTGCTCCAGCGTCGATTATCCCAGTGTTGACGATCCCTACACCAACGACGTCTTGCCTGAATGTGATGATCTCTCAAACAAGGGATCACGCGAGGACGTCGGGCGCGAAGGTGACCCCTATGCAGTCGATTCCGAATCGTCTGGCCACTCACTCTCACACCAGTGTCTGTTTGAAGACGAGCGCTGATCTGATTTGCTGTGATGACACGATTTCTCAAGGCCAAGGTACGGATAAATCGATCCTGGGCTTGAGTTGTCGCCCTTGGTCGACCTGAGCGTGGTCTGTCCTGTACAGATTGTGTATCACGGTATCTGGACCATAGCCTGCTTATGACAGACTGAGAAACATTCATCGTCCGCGCCACAACCGCCTGTGTTGTGCCGATCTGTAGCATGCCAAGGGCACGTAACCTGTGTTGTGCCGATCTGTAGCATGCCAAGGGCACGTAACCTTTCATTTTGGGTAAGCCGACGCATATAAAAATTTGTTTTCTGGTCACTAAAACAATTAAACTGATGTTTCCACCCTGGAATTCAATGCCACAATGACTGTAACATTCAAAGTCAGAGTCGTGCAAATCTTGGGTTGGACCCCCATGATGATCCCAAGCATCACCTGCATTCCATGCGGTAGCTATTGGTGCGTTTGGGCGTCACATGTAACTGGAAATGTTTCTTCTGTTAGGTTCTATTGTGACTTTTTTCGTAGTCATTTAGTATATATAAACTGATTTACATTCAATGGTTTTCGTTTTTACTCAAATTTCAAATTAGTTATGTTCGGCGAAATAAGCCAGCAATCTCAATAGAATGCAAATTTCTAGCGTCTGGTTATTCCAGTTTACACACGCCGTTGGATTTGGTGCAGTGTTCCTAGCCTCGTTCCTCGAGTCTCTTGCGATTCGTGTACCAATGGTAAAATGTTTATTTTGTCTTAAATATTGGATATCAGAAGCCCATCTTTCCCGGTAAGATCACAGCATCAATGTGGATTTGAATTGACAAATAATTCGAGTTTTCAATGTTGAAGATTTTGGATGATATTGAGTGAGAGACTTAGCTACTTTAATTCTATGGTTCGGTAATCAAGTCGATTTGTATGCACCAATTGTAATATCCTTTGGAGCAGGGGCGTGGTGAGAATGAGTTCATGAGTAGCCATACTCATGCGCCAAAAAGTTTTTGCGCCAAAATCACAATCAAATTACTCAAAAAATGAAAAACATTTGTAAGTGGAAAAATTGTTTCATCTGACCCAATTAAAAAAATTTTGAAAGAGTCAAGTTGGAAAATTTAATCATATTTTATTACCGTATTTCTTGTCTCGGATTGCTGGAGATTGCGTTTCTGGGCTTCTAATTTTCGAAATTTTCCCGGGGGAGGGCCCCCCGGACCCCCCGCCGCGGGCTCGCGCCTTCGGCGCTCGCGGTGGCAGGCTTCGCCGGCCACAGCTCCGCGGTCAGTAAAAGGGTTTTTGTGCCAAAATCTTTTTTGTTACTCGTAATTTCTTCTCAATAATTGCCCTCACCACGCCCCTGCTTTGGAGTGTTTACTAGGAATTGTAAAGAGACTAATGCACAACTGACTCGTGACTGGGACATATCAAGCTTGGTATATTCGTTACATGAAATGTAAACTCATTGCGTGTTATTTTATTTTATAGTTAGGATGTCCCCATGTTTTTGACGAGTTCACGAATCAAACAAACCCACGTGAAGTACTAAACAGAATGTGTAAAAATATTTATGTGGAATCCACCAAATTAGTGGAAAATGGTTCTGTAGATGAAATGGATCAAGATTTATTCCTGGAACAAAGTAAGTCACCGTATTGATTGAGAGAGAGAGAGAAATGGGGTTTAACGTCCACTCGACACAAACTAGGTCATTTTGGGACTAACATATGGTTTCAGTTTTATTTCAATAATTCGCTTGCGCGTAGGGGTCTTTAGCAGTGGGAGGAAACCGGAGTGCCCGGAGGAAACCCACGAGGTTGAGAAGGCGCCCCCATCTCCATGCCACATACGCTCGCACCAGGGCTCGAAACCACAGCCGCAAGCCAGAGGTGACCGGCCAGCTAGAGGGCGAAGCGCGGCACTCTAGACCACTAGGCCATCCCAACCCCCCCACCGTATTGATTGTGCGTAAAGGATATATAAACGAACCATATACAAGTGGCCAAGTACGGCTATTATTTGACACCAGTCGGATTAAAATTATTCGATATATTACTATTTATGTGTCTGACGCCATAAAATACACTTTAGTTTTTCGATCATAACCATAAACAGGATGACAGGCGTGTGACGTCACAGGGACTACACATTATGCTGATTGTCGATAAACTCGATGCACATCATCACTGTTGAATAAACATGAACATGGTGACTGGACGCTAGACTAACCATTAATAAGCTACGAATAAACAACGAACCATTAAGTTGTTTAAAAGAAACGTGTGATTACAAAATAATATTTAAAATGCCGCATTGAGGGTAATGGAAAGTAAGCAAAGAAAGGTGCTTACATTTTGTCAATTTCTAACGAGTAAACTTTTCGGAAAGACTAGATTACGCTTGTAAAATAATTCTAATTCTGATTGGCAAGTTAATGTCTACTATTACAACTGTGTGCCGCGTGTGCGAATCATTGTTATACACTGAAATTATATGACTTGACGTTAATTGAAGAACTTTTGTAATACACAAAAATAAATATGGAATCAAATCCACTTGAACTTATATTAAATACGCTCTGTTTTATATGCTTCTTTCACCAAATCCACACCCACCCCATCCCCTAAAGAATAAATCCCCTTAACAAATTTCGCTGTGCTGAAATGAATTTATTGCTAGTAGTATATGCTGTTTGTGGACGTATATGAACCGAAATAGATAGTATTGTAGTAATATTGTTAAATTAATGATAAACTGTAATCAGAGATCTAAACTAATCTATTAAAGTAGAATCCCGTGCTTATAATCCATCAACTCGGTAATTTATTTGCAAAAAATAACGACATGATGGCCTTTTAGTTTTATGTTTTACTTCTCAAATATACCCATGTAATGGTCGTGACGTCAAAAGCCAATAAGTTATCATACATAACTATATCAAATTGCGGAAAATTACGAGGTGCACTATAGAAATAAATTGTATAATATTGAAATAAGCCTTTGATGAGCCGATATTTGCTCTATATTAAACAATAAAACGATTCATGTAGCCTTACATGTATATACTAAATTTATCAATCTGGCATTTAAAATAAATCTATTTAGAATAGATATAAGCCCACATCACACAAGATAAGTTCAAACAAATTCTGAAAAAAGTCCTGCCCCATCCTAGAAAATCGTAAAATGTGTTGTGCTAAGACCGATCGTGTTCTTAGTGCTCCTGATTGATCTTGGGCAGACTATTGACGTTGACGTCGTTGGGGAGGGGTGGGGATGGGTCCACGACTATGGATGTTCTGGTGAGACGTCGGCGCACTATATGGGTATTGATAGGTCTTCCGCGTGTTCCTACTGTCTAACGTGATATCTCAGATATGTGAAGGGATTCTGCCCGTGCTGTCACACAACATGGTCTACCAGGTCGAGTGCGACCATCCGTGGTGTTGGTGGCCCGAAAACGTTGCTAAAGCATGTAGATAGTCCGAGCACTGATTGGCAACGGCTTGTGTAGGCGACTCGGAGCAGTCGGGAGTCGTGACATGCAAACTGGAGTTTCTTTTGCTGCTTAGTATAGGTTGGTGTGGTGGTCTTTAGATAAAATATATGATCATAGATGATTCAAATACTAATAAAATATGTGTAAATTTCAGCTGTGTTGTGCGGATCGTTAGGTTATGAAGATTTCCAGCGTCCTGATTGGATGCGTATGGTTTTAAAATGGCAACGACGAGATGGATGTTTTGCAATGCCTCTAGTGGCTGAGTATCTGGAGAAAGAAAGGTAGATTATAATCAATGGTTTCTGTTTTGTTTCAGAAGGCGCAGTCCCCGTCACTATTTGAAGGGTGGGTGGTCATTGAGTAAGTAGATGGGTCGCCATTACCAGTGGGTCTAGGGTTTGCTCCCGTTTTGGCCCAGGAAGTTCTCCGCTATTTGCTAGCGTGGTTCTCCATGAATATCGATGAATATCGATGATTTTGATCAAGCAGGAAATGATATCAGATTTACATATGTATGATTATTATTATTTCAGTACTGGTAGAAAATTATTACGAGAGGCAGCCATGAAAGGTAGTGAGAATTTAAAACTAAAACTTGTCTTTATCACTGTTTACTTGAATTCACAAAGTTTTCTATGTCAAACTTTTCTCATACCGACAATTACAATAGACATCTCTGTGGATTGTCAATAATATAATTTTAAATGAATTACGATCCGTTCAAATATTAATGGGATCATCATATTTTTTTTCTCATAAAACCACACTGAAAATCGTCTCTAGTTAATATCATATCCTTATTTTTTTCTCATAAAACCACACTGAAAAACGTCTCCAGTTAATATTATACCTTTTTTTATTTTATCTTTTCAGATGGATGTTTAGCTCATAAATCTGGACTAGGATTTTCAGTTTTAGCTACATATTTACGTTATCTTGTAAATACTTTATAATGTATTGCAATGACATGGTATTTACAAAGAATAAATAGCAGATAAAATACAACCTTGAATTAAGTCGTTCTTTTTGACATTAGGTTGTGGTGAATTTAGTACAGCACACCAGCCCTGGGTTAGGTATTCTAATGTTTTACATTTATTTCAGTCGGGACCTTAGTCGTTCAAAAAATTAAATATTTCCGTCGGACGAGTACAATGTAGTGAGATGACCTTTAACTTCGTATTTTAGTCGCGACCCCATCGTTTTAAAAAGAATTAAATAATTTCGTCAGATGAGTAGCCTAGAAGTGTAACGGTATTAATAAAAGACTGTATTGTGAGAACCTTTAGCCAACAGTTTTATAATGATGACCTATCTGGCTAGCAGCCGTAAAAATAGACATAAAAAGGTCAGGGAAAGAGTCCGATTAATACTAGTCAAACTGCATCAAATGTTGGCATGGTATTGTGATTACGACATTAGGCATATCAAGAGGCTTTTCATATATTCAGGACACCGAATTGGCACTACAATACTACAATATTTAAATCCCCAAAGCTCAAATTTATTGGATCCGTCCCTGTAGGAGTGTCAATACATAAGGATAATTAACAGTAGTAGTTGTTGTTCTTGGTGTTTAACGTTGGTTTCCTAAGATGGTAATATCACAGACAAGTTGTCTTATTTTCATTTTCTTGTTGCACGCTCAGTGGTCTTCTCAGTTGGACGAAATCAAGAGTGCTCGGAGTAAACCCATGAGGTTGAGAAAGTGCTCCTATTTCCAAGCCACATACCCTTACACCTGGTATCGCAAATTTTAGCAGCTTTAAAAACTACTTGCACAGGTAATCTACCAAGAAGAATTAAATAAAATACATGCCAATACATAAAAAACACTTTATCTATATTTTATTTCACATTAACAAACCTTATCACAGATTTACATATCTACAGTATTTTAATATAAAACATTCAATATAATTTAACAAATTTTACTTGTCCTTAACTAGATGAAGGAGGAATATACGAGGCACAGGAGGATTCCATTTTCTTGATGTCATTCGTAATCTGAGCAAGATCTTTGACAAATACCTCAATCTGAAAACGCGAGAAAGTCAGACAGTCAGCAATTGTGCAATAAAAACAATTCATTCAATAAATTACAAAAAAAAAAAACCCACTCATTTTTGTAAGATGTACATAATTGAATTGTTGTGGTTAGTTAATAGCTTGATGAAGGTGCAAAATATGAGAGATGGGATGGATGACTCTTCCGTAGCTCAATAACAATATCAGTTAGATCTCTTACAAACACAAATATCTGAAAAAGAATTAAAAAAAGAAATTGTGAGAAATGTTTTATTACTACAAGCATTAAAAAGTACAAAACTTAACTAATTAATGCCAATTAGTGTTAACATAATTAATATATGTGAAACAGCTGGCTTAATGCTCGTATAAAAAACATTAATATTTCAAATAGTAAACATTTAGTGCATATGTAAATATCTCTCTACACTTGACACCATTGACTTTATACAATCAATGATTTTCATGACTTACACATCAACAGATATTAAAATAAAATGATTCTGATCACAAAAATTGCTGAGATTTGAAAAGTAATTTTGTTGTTTGAGAGATATTAAACATCAATTGAAAGAATTTAATTTCTATCAATTTTAGTGTGTACTGACCTTTTAAAGAGATCAACTGGCAGTGTTACATGCAGCAAAAACTCCTTAATTACCACAATAATGTTATAATGTAATAATTTAAAATTCTAATTTGGGTCTCAGATTTTCAAGTGTAATTGTCATCTTCCTACATGAATCATATAAATTCAATTGCCGTAAGGCTTGACAATAAAAAATATACTGTTTCTCAGGTAATCCTTTAAAGAAATCTGAATAATTTGTAACAAACACATTTCATGGTTCCACATGTGGCCTAAATTGTTCTCAGTTATATCTGGTTGATGTCTAAATTATCTGATTAAAAAGGATTATATGTAATACAATTTTTTTTAAGAAGAAACTTGCCATAGCTTGAAATAATTATCTGAATGAAATGAAAAAGACTCAGCATGTTTTCAGTTAATTAATGGAAATGCTTTTTGTTCTTAATAATCAATGTAAATTTAAATTCTAATCATAAGGCAATATAAAAAAATATTCTGCTTCTCACTCTCAAATGTGCAGCATGACACTCTACCATCCTAATGATTACTGGAGGGTTGTTTTTTTTGGGGGTAGTGTCTTGAAGGGACGATTATCAAGTAGCCCATACAATTAAAAACCCTTTTTAAAACTATTTTAATTTTAAAATAATGCGGATTTAATCATTATCATTTAAATTAATTGTATCACAAATGTTGTGGAGACTACAATTACTGAATTAGTTATGACTTGTATTCAGTATAGCGTATACAGTACCAAAAGAAGTTGTAATTAAAGTGAGTTTATGTAAGCAGCATGAATAAGCAGATAAGATAAGTGTGGAACCTTGAAAATCTCCCTCACCCATTAGATTTGTTTTAAGGATTGTTTGGCAAACAGAACATTAAATTTGTCTATATCACCTAGGAATATGCTAATTACAGTTCACTGTGACTTATGAATGATTCTGCTTGCCAATTTACAAGTACATTGTTCTGGTAATTTTTCCCAAATTTAAGAAAAATATTGTAATTGTTAGAAATTGAAAAACAAAAAATCAAAGAACCAGCCATTCTGTTGTGGAAAAAATATAAGATCCTGAAAAACTGTGAAATGCAAGACAAAAAAACGCAATAAAAATAAAATTATCATGCAATAATTTCTGAAAATAAAAAGAAATGTGAGTAAAATGATATTGTAAATTGTATGTTACAATTGGTCCTAACAAGTTGTCAAAATACAGAGTAACAAAGAAGCTAACCCTCTTTAGTGTTGAATGATTTTGATCTGAGTTGTAATTTGAATTATTAAGATGGAACAAGCCCTATGCAGTTTAAATTTCATTTTGAAAAATAAGATAAAATTAATTTGTTTACTAATTTTTTGAATTTTGAAAATAAATCTAAGTATAGTATCTCCCTTTAAAATCCTGGTTACTCCATTTCCCCTGCTCCCAAAAAATAAAATAATACTCGCCCACCAAATAAAACTTAGGTTGACCTCTGCCTCTCTTATCAAATGTAACTATTTTTAGAATAAATCTAATTTTCTCCCTTTGAAGTCCTGGATTGTCCAATACATTAATTTGATTATTACAAAACAATAACAAGATAAAAACAGTATAAAAAATATATAATGACCTGATTTAATTGTTCTGATGTTTCTTCAACTTGGTCTGTCTGGGGCTGTTTTTGATGTTTCTTCACTAATTGATGTAAATTATGTGTTGCCCTGAAACAAACAAAATATAATTTGATATCCCCATCAAAAAACATTTATAATAGGATTGTGGCTTTTAATACTTGTCCAATATAGGAGTTTAAAAATATGACCTACTTTGTGATGTCATAATCAAAACAAGATTCTCCTATTGTGATGTCATAAGTGATGCAAGCGGATTGTGTAAAAGAAATGAGGGTTAATGTCCACTCGCATGTGAGAGAAAGAGAAATGGTGTTTAATGTCCACTCAAAACAAACTACTAGATCATTTTGGGACTATTGTTTGGTTGAATTTTATTTCAATAATTCGTTTGTACATAGGTATTTTAGTATTGAGAGGAAACTGGAAGACTCAGAGAAAACTAGGGCTGTACGATATTCTCCAAATAGTCATTTATCGCGATATGGTATTTTCAGACCCAACTACAATATCATGTGGCCAAAAATCGTCGATATAGTGGTTTATCGAATATCGCCAAAATCTTCAATATCGAATAAAAATATCATAAAAATAGATAATAAATACACTATACAGCAGTTGAAAATAGCCGACGTCAATAAACTATTATAAAACTAATGTTTTGAGAATCGTTAAATGTTGAAAACACTTGTGAACTGTCCGCAGCCATTTTTCACTGCATCGTGTATGCGTTACTTTGTTTTTAGGCGACAATACATTGTCAGTTGTTACTACATGAAGAGGTAAGACGGACTAAACGCCTGAAATTTACAACTACCGCGGCTAATTACCAGGCTATAAATAGGTTGTCATATTTTTAAAAAAAACAATACTTTTAGAAAATTAATTTTTGAAAGCAAGAATAAAACAATCTATAAATAGATTATTGTCACTGTTAGGCCAATCGAATGCTTGAATGGAAGATAGTCCGGATCATTTAGTATTTGTTAAACTGTTTGAACCACTGATCTCTAATAAATTTATATAGATCAGTGGTTTGAACTTACAATACAAGAATTGAAGACCACATCTACTTACTTCCACTGAACCTAATATTTGAGAATTTTCTTACCAAGGTCACAAGCAGACGCTTTTTAAACATCAGCGGTTGTTTTTAATTTAATTATGGAAAACTTAGCTAGTACTAACAGTACTTGTAGACCCACGGAAATTATGTAGGTGGAAGGCCTAGTTGAAAAAGAGAAATTAGTAGTACGAAAACGAAATCCCACAAGTCGTGTTTGGTGAAATGGTTTTATCCAAAAAGGATGTTGTTTTGTTCATTTTAATAAATGATAAATGTATTATAAATAAAGCAAAGTTTAAAGTGTATGAATAAAGCCATTCTTACCCACAACTCTTACTCACACTATAGTCAGCTTTAATGCATATGTATTTAATTTATTTAATAGCAAAGTGACATTATTATTAAATATCGCGATATTTAACTATATCATTGGAAAAAAATGCTAATATCGATATCATCCCCTTTTGCAATATCGTACAGCCCTAGAGAAAACCCCTGAGATTGGACAGTCAACCCAAGCACCTGTCACCACATACAGGTGTGATATTGTAACCACACCACTTGACAGACCTAATGAAAGTGCACACATAAGACTATTAGATTCCCCCCCCCCCCCAAATAAATATCACATTGTGATGTCATAATCAAAACACGTAGATCCCACCATAGTGATAGGGTGCTGTGGTAGTCGAGCATGGTCCACAAAAACTGAGGTCTATGTACAAAAAAGTCTGAAGAAAATAGAACCCTTCTCTGTCCAGGTAAAATTGTCATCCTTGTATTGAAGATGTGACCACGGAAAAAAAGCTGTATCATAGTCTCATTATGAGAGCAGTAATGCAAAAATTAAACATTCCTTTCTTTCTATAGTGATGTCATAATCTAAATACTTCATACTGTATTATGAAAATACAAAAAGATAGGCTGGCACTGCCAGGCAGGATACGCCCACATTTTCGAGAGATCGACAGAGAACAAGCAATACCGAAAGTGATTTTTCCTACATCTTTAAGTCCTGTATTTCATACTGTATTGGGAGCAGCCATTTAGTTGGTCAGTTCCAGTCTGATATTAATGAAATTCAAAACCGACAATGATTATGGTGTGACGGTACACAACCTAGAAATGTGACTTTTCATCAAAATCGGATAAGAATTGTGACCTGTAGAGAGTCCACAACCATGATATACCATATTTTTACACTATTCGCGTACAAACGGCGACCATTTCGTCCGGCAATTTTGGTACGATTTTCACAAAATTAGAACTCAACCTTCCTCATCAAAATTGAATTAAAATTGTGACCTATACAGGGTCCACAACCATGATATATCATTTTTTTAACAGTATTTGCGTACAAATGGCGGCCATTTTGTCTGTCAATTTTGGTCCGAAATTCAAACTCAACCTTCCTTACAGTGTAACGGTGATATAATCAAACGTGTTTTTAAATTGGATAATAATTGTGACCTCCAGAGGGACCACAAGCTAAAGAAAGGGGGATTTTGCGTATAATCAGGGGCCATAATTCAGGAAGTTACGATCCGATATGCGCAAATATCGAAAGGAAGCAAGATCTTTGGGTTATAACCTTGAATTTCAAGTTTCATCAAAATCGAATCAAAATTGTGACCTCCACAGGGTCCACAACCTTGATATACCATTTTTTAACAGTATTTGCGTACAAACGGCGGCCATTTTGTATGGCAATTTTCGTCCGATTTTCCCGAAATTCGAACTCAACCTTCCTTAGGGTGTAACGATGATATAATCAAACGTTTTTTTAAATCGCATAATAATTGTGACCTCCAAGCTAAAAAAAAAGGCGATTTTGCGTATAATCAGGGGCCATAATTCAGGAAGTTACGATCCGATATGCGCAAATATCGAAAGGAAGCAAGATCTTTGGGTTATAACCATGAATTTCAAGTTTCATCAAAATCGAATCAAAATTGTGACCTCCACAGGGTCCACAACCTTGATATACCATTTTTTAACAGTATTCGCGTACAAACGGCGGCCATTTTGTATGGCAATTTTTGTCCGATTTTCCCGAAATTCGAACTCAACCTTCCTTAGGGTGTAACGGTGATATAATCGAACGGTTTTTTAAATCGAATAATAATTGTGACCTCCAGAGGGACCACAAGCTAAAAAGGGTGATTTTTCGGACAATCAGGGGCCATAATTCAGGAAATTACATTCCGATAGCCGCAAATATCGAAAGGAACCAAGATCTTTGGGTTACAAATATGCATGTCAAGTTTCATCAAAATCGGTTCAAAATTGTGACCTCTATAGGGTCCACAAGCTAAAAACGTGATTTTTCGTACAATCAGGGGCCATAATCCATGAAGTTTTGATCCGATACATGCCAATATCGAAAGCAGCCGAGATCTTTTGGGGATAAACCTATATTTCAAGTTTCGTCAAAATCGGATAAGAATTGTGACCTGTAGAGAGTCCACAAACAAATTGTGGACGGACGTCCGGACGGACGTCCGGACGGACAGGGGCGACGACATAATACGTCCACATGAATATGTGGGCGTATAAAAATGAATAGGTAAGTACTGTGACATTCATAATAGCATGGTATAACTCAATTACCAACTGTAACAAAGACTTATGCTCCATACTACACTAAATTCATTAAATACAAAGAAAGACTTGTATTTCATACTGACATTCTGTAGAAGCTTGTGAAATTTTCAAGCAAGCTTCTTTTTCTGGGTCATCTCAGTTTAAAAATTTTGTCCATCGGGTTAACTTACTTGCTTTAGAGCATGTTAATTAACTGGCAGATAAATTCTCCCGTTGGAAACTTTGAATCCCTCCAAGTAAAATTTTGATATAAAATAAGCCCAAAAGTATGTTAATCCTCATTAAAATTAGGGATAGGACCCAAAACCCACAAATAAGATTAAATGATTCTTACATTTTTATCCTGCCTAATAATAATGTTTTCTTAGCAGCTGTATTTTTGATATGAGTCCATTTTGATTCCCATTTAACAGCTTCACTCTGTGCTTTATCTAGACGTGTTTGGAGACCAGATAACTGATTATTTTGACTTAGGATCTGATTGTCTTTTGTTTCAATATATTTCATTAATTCTTGTCTTTGGTTTTCAATAACATCCTGATTTTTTTGCTCTCGTTCCACTAAATCCTAAAAAATAAAACAAAATGTAAAAGAAATTTAATAATTGATCTGCCTGGTCCGAACCTGGACACAAAGTACCAGCCACACTTATCACACAAAGCTTAAAACTATTCTCCCAAAATCCAATTTGTAACGACCTTCAACAGAACCATATCCTAAAGTAAACAGTTTAGCATATTTATAACCAATGTAATAGAAACCAGTTTTAATTCTTTTGCATATAAAATTCCTTTATTTAAGCAGTCAGAAATTATGTTATTCATTTCATTTATTATGCAGATTATTTCTTCAGAATATTCAAATGTTCATCAAGATTGTGTCATTTTTCAAGATGTGTCTTAGTTGGGTTGAAATGTCCAATCAAATTTAAATCTCTTGACTAAACATGACTATTCAGAAGATACAGAAAATTCAATAAACTTGTAATCCCACAAAAACTGTCAAAACAAGAGTAACATGGAGCCACATTTATATAATCTACTACGAATATAGGTATTGGGAACTCAAGTTTTTTTGACATGTTTAAAATTACTTCACACCATTTACTTTTCTCTCAAAATTGCAGGTTGTAATTTATCCTACATTTAATCTCTAAAAAAAACCTGGAAATTAAAACTTTACCATGTGAGTTGCAGTGAGAGTATCATATCTAGCTATTATATCACGCATTTCATGGAATTCTTCACCAGCTTCTAAACATTTCTCCATATATTCATGATAGATTGTATAAGCTTCTAATTTTTTCTGCAATTTATCTTTTGATTTCACAAATTTTTCTGTTTCATCTTTTAACCTAATATAAATCAAAATAAAAATTATTTGAGTCAATGATGAGGTTAATGCAGATATATATCTTAATTATCACAGTGGAGAATTTATTTCAAGACTTGAGATTTAGATGCTCAAGATACCAGCCTATTCATGCAATCTTGTGAATGAATATTGACTTTAGTCCAAAACAAACACTATGATGTCACATTTATGACATTGAATATGTGTGAGATATTATTTTCATCCGCAATGTCATGGCGTATTTTTGGACAAAATTTATATGCATCATTCATTTAATTTAGTGAAATGAAGACGCCCATTTAATTTCAGCAATTTCCGTAAATACTTTTAGAGTTATGTCCTTTGTTCCACTTTGTAGAATCTTGTGAACCTTCAAATGATGAAGATCATTACCTCATCTGTATGAAATTATCTTATAAATGCCCCCAATTATGACAATTGTATAAATATGTGACAATGCTTGTCGACCACTTGGATGCCTGTTTTGTTACCTCGTAACCACCTATCTATTATGGCTCTTTTATCTATGGTTGTTTGGACTAAAAGTTATGTCCACTTTGACCCAAGTTTAAGGCCACTTTGTTAAAAACCATTAAACAAGCTGGTGAGATCCTTAAGTTTCTCTCTACATGAGCTTCTTCTTAATTCAATTGCATCCAATCTAGAAAATGACCAACCTGTCTTTGATATTTTGATCGTGTTCTAAATTGAATTTTACGCATAAATGCAAAGAGGCTTTAAATAAAATATTATCTCACTTTGCTATTTCTGTATCCTTTTGCTTTCTCATATCTTTTTCATCATTGGTCTTTTTAACAGCCCGAGCTCGTTTAGAATCGTTTTCCTAAAACCCCAAAAATATATAAATATTCAAAAATGTTTTACATGCTTACGTACCAGAGAACAGGGGAATAGATTTTAAAAAACACCAGAATTCCTTATTTATAACAACAATGTTGCCTTAAGATAACATTAACACACAACACCAATTTATACACTGACACAGTCTTTAATTAATGTTCCCATTTAAACAACTGGGGAGAGAAGAGAGAGAGAAATGGGGTTTAACGTCCACTCAACACAACCTAGGTCATTTCGGGACTAACATATGGTTTAATTTTATTTCAAGGGTCATAATAGAGATATGAAGTTGTAGGGTGATATACATATATGAAGTTGTAGTGGGTTATATAGAGACATGAAGTTGTAGGGTTGTTTAAAGACATGAACTTATCAGGTCATATAGAGACATGAACTTATAAAGTTACATTATGAATTTGTAGGGTTATATAGGGACATGAAGTTGTACATTTAATATCTAGAGACATGAAGCCGACGGTATAAATAATATTACCTTTAGAAATTTATCAAACTTGAGCAGTGATTCCTTCAGCTGATATTCCTTTCTTTCTAATTCTTCTCTTCTCTGTTGTAAACTTTCCATTTTCATTTGAAATTCCTTAAAAAAAAAACAAACATCAATATTACATGTTTACATGTAAATATTTAATCAACAATAAAAAGGATATGAGCTTATTTTGTACCGTAACAGTTTATCATGTCTCATTATATACTTTACAGAAGCTCACATAGCTAAAATGCTAGTAATACAACACTCATCGACTTACCACCATCTAGTCACTATAGCATATCACACGAGTCATATCTTTGCTACCACACAAAGCTTGTTCAATAACAGCTGATAATTATATAATATATGTGTAGTCGACTGAGTATTGTAAGTTTAATATATAAATCATTTTTCCTATTTGAATCTACTATTTATTTTGCATAACAAATGTTAGTTAAGATATGTCTCATGAGCTCAATAGATGAAAAGTATTCTCAAAATATAAGTATGGTAATAAGTAAATCACCTACCTCTTTCTGTGCTGCCAAAGCCTGCTCAACTTCAGCCATTTCTCTTCGTTTCTCCAGAAGACGGGTGGCTGGTGTAAGATGGTCATCCTCCCGCTCTGGCATTTTCCTGAAATAATATTTAATATAATATTTGAATAACTCTATTGCAAAACAAGAAATTATTGTACTTTATGTGTCAGCACCCAACTAAATGACAAATCCATAATCAACTCTCTAGACCAGTGAATGGCTTAGACATTGATAGGATTAGACAATACCCGACATACCTACATTAAATGCTAACATATGGCTTGCCTTGTCTTAATTTTCTGCTAAGGCATGGCATCCCTCCTGCTGATTAAAGGACTGACAAACAAAATTCTGTATATTATTGTTCAATGACTTGATAATCAAGAATATAAACTGTGGGTGGAGTTTCCATCTGCAAGACAATTCACAAAGTCCTATTCAATTGTCGTAAGGCCATCTATTTTGAACTATTAAGGTATTATAGCAAAAACAACCAGCTTTCTCTAAATCTCTAATAATGCTTTTTTAAACATACATTATGCAAGACCAAAATCTGCCTATTGCATGTCTTTCTTTCGGCCTTAAATGTTATCTAAATTATTAATTAGACATTAATTAACTTATCCAGACCATAATCAACTCTCGGTGTCAACGCTAGCCTGCGATATTTACTGGATTAGGATACGATCTGCTGCTCAACACTCATTTGATCCAATCCAAAAATGGATAATCAAGACTATGGTTTTTCATCTTACTGACTTTAGTAAACTTTAGTAATGATGATCGAGGCTAGGCCAAAAATTCAATCACTAAATTCTCGGTTCAGGGTGAATCAAACAATGAGCATACACAGGACAAAAATAAGAGTGTGTCACTAATTGATCTCTCAGCGTGAGGAAGCACTTGATGTATATGTTGATAAAATTGAAGGTGAGCAGAAAAAGTGAGAAACTTCAACGTACAACAGTTTCTGGAAAAGTGAATAATAATATGGTCAAATTTAATTTCAATAATGAGCTTGTGCGTAGGAGTCTTTAGCAGTGGGAGAAATCCGGAGAACCTGGAGAAAACCCATGCGAGGTTGGACAGGTGATCCAACTCTCTACCATGTACACCCAGGGACAAGCAGACTCAAATTCTGATGATACCAGATACGCATGCATTGTTTTCAGCTGGGTTAAACCCACCGGGCTTATCATATCTGACAACTATCAGTATTGCCCTCTTCAGGAAATGTCTGTTATATATTAGTAATTAGTTCAGCTCTGAACTTAGGTCTCATTACACTAGCCTTGTGTTAGAATATTTAGGAGCCAGGAGTCTTTGTCGAAAAGTTTTCAGTCCCCAGTAAATGTTACTGAATAACTTTTTTACTTTACTGCTAAAGGGTTGTGTGTCAGTCCCAGTGAATGCCTTAACCAATTACTAATTAGCAATAAAATAAGATGAAAGATTCAGAAAATTAATCTACAATTTAGAAATGGTTCCACTCCTGATGTCTTCCGTCTTTGCTTTAATATGACTACTCGATGATCGATCCAATAATAAAGAGTTTTTTTGTTGTTTTTTTTTTACCTGAATTGACAATTGTATTTGTTTTGATATGACTCCTCGATCCAATAATAAAGTTGTTTTTTTTTAAATAAATTGACAATTGTGTTTGTTTTAATGTGACTTCTCAAACCAATAATAAAGTGTTGTTTTAATATGGATTAACTAGTTATTTATTATGTAGAATTTGATAATATAACACATGTTATAAACAATAATATTGTGATTGTTAAATTCGGAATAATGAAGATTTTCGAGTGAGAAAACGCTGAGTTTATTCATATATATATATATTTTTTTATTGAAACGAAAATCAATGGCGACAATTTGAAATGACCAAGTGACAAGTAAAAAAAATATTTCTAAAATTTTACAAACATTTCAACCCCTGACTTATTGGGATAAATTGTATTCCCATATTCTAAACAACTATATCAACTTTATCCATTAGAGCACAGCTAACTGTGATCCGCCTTTCGACATCAAAGGGCAGAGCTAACTCTCAACATCAAAGAACAATTCTGTGTGAAAAGTGGGCATGAATCGACAGTATAAATTGTAAAATAAAGGCTGGATTCACAATCATAGAAACCGGTGGTTTCTTATTATAGCTGGCCCGTTTGATTTGACAATGGAAATTAGAATATATCAGAAAATCAAATTGTGGCATATCTGATCAATTCTAAGATACGTAACATGCATTTGTAGTTCAGTGGGATGCATGATAATACCGGTATTCAAAATAGCTATATCCTCTAAGTGGCACCCACTTTCCTGGTAAAACTGAAAAAATCGTAACCATGCGACAAGCAGTTGCCGAGATCTACTCAAAATGGAATTGGAATAATAATAATATCAAAGTAATAATCTTAACAAAAACAAGAGTTTCACAAAAGCTACGCAGTATGAAACCCTAATTATAAAGACATGTTGAAAAGAGTACCGCTAAAATCTTTATTTTTAATAATAATAATATGTTTATTTCAGTAAAGTGGGTCCATGACCAAAGTTACAAAACATAAAATTTCTCAATCACAGTCACGTTTAGATATGTACCTAAATATATTTTCTTGATGGACATTTTTTAACACGCTTAGTATACTCAAGGCATTTCAAACCTAGTTTCCAACCACTAACCTGTGCAAGTACAGATATATTATCACAATCTTATTATTCAATCTTAGTATCCAAGTAGTGTGCAAGTACAGATATATTATAACAATCTTATTATTCAATCTTAGTATCCAACTCTACTTTTACTATATCAGCTTTACTAAAGCTATTATAACAGTCTTAACATAACACTCTAAAATCTTTATTATATAAATCAACTATGCACTAATCTTATATAATCAACCTAAACAAACTGACCCAGTTCAAGCCTTATAATAAATATTATTTAATTGGTCCGTGTGGTCTTTTGGGTTGGTCTGAGTAGCAAAGACAAATATTGTTCCAAATGCTCTTATAATATAAATCAATGGCTCCGAGCGGTCTTTTGGTTTTGTCCGAGTAGCAGCGCTTGAAATTAACCACGGCAAAAGCCAAATATATTGCAAGTCTGACAAATATATTGCAAGTACCGGTACTGACCTGTACACTTTTAACCCATGTGCTGTTCGTATGCATATCCATGCTTTACCGTTACAGTGGTGTTTTTTTTCAACTATTATAAACTAAAAATAGACACAGATCATAGAGAGCACGGACTGTTCACTAGTTAAACTAGCTAATGCATGAACAGTGTTACCATTCTCGTCATTTGTATTTTTAACTGTATCGTTTGTCACATACGATGGACCTGGACCGATTTACACCCTTTGTTTATAATTACTACGCCCTATGTAACGGAGAGTAATAGCCTCAATCATAGGTAGCGACTGATTGACAAAATAAATAGTATTTATTAACCTCGACACTCTACAAACCAAGTTTCAACAGGAAACAGAATAATTTGTTGTGATGAAATCATATTAAAATATACATACAAGACAAGACAGTGAAATCGTTTACATTGGCAGCCAAGCGATGCCATGTGGGGGTCAGTCAGTACTACCATACAGCATGGTTATTATAAGTGAAAGGAACGTGTGCAGTAAATTCTTTGGAAATATAGATGACATGTTTAAATATTTATGTCACTACTAATCATTTAAAGAATTAAGACTTGGGGTATTTTTAAATCAACCTGCTTACAACTGGTCAATCAATACCTGATGTCAAAAATAGTCATCTGTCAAACTCAAAGTACCCGTAAGACTGATGGAAAAATGAAATGGCAAGAATGAAGAATGAATGAATTGAGTTTGTGGTATAATATTAATAATTTAGACCAGTGTCACAAAGTCATCCTGTATAAATATTGATCAAATGTGAATAAAGTTGTTAATGAAATTTGTTAAGGTAACCGATCTTTCAATTTGCGTAACTAGGAATTCGGTCGCATGTTTTTGAGCTGCATGGCGCGACCACACGTAACCGATTGGTATCATTCGCGTCAAATTTTGTGGGGTGAATAAATAAGTTTTATCCATCTTGAAAAGTTAAAAAAAGCATTGGTTTTGAAATACATGTACCCCAAAAAGCTGTCGTGCAGTAGCAGTACCATTCTGCCACAGCATTTTTATACGCCCACATTTTCATGTGGACGTATATTGTCGTCGCCCCTGTTCGTCCGTCCGTCCGTCCACAATTGTTTGTGAACAGTCCACAGGTCACAATTTTTATCCGATTTCAATGAAACTTAAAATATAGGTTTATCACCCTAAGATCTCGGTTCCTTTCGATATTGGCATGTATCGGACCGTAACTTCATGGGTTATGGCCCCTGATTGTACGAAAAATCACGCTTTTTAGCTTGTGAACAGTGTAGAGGTCACAATTTTGAACCGATTTGGATGAAACTTGAAATGCATGTTTATAAACCAAAGATCTTGGTTCCTTTCGATATTTGCGCCAATTGAATCGTAACTTCCTAAATTATGGCCCCTGATTGTCCGAAAAATCGCCCTTTTTAGCTTGTGGTCCCTCTGGAGGTCAAAATTGTTATCCGATTTAAAAAAACGTTTGATAATATCACCGTTCCATGGTTATGAAGGTTGGATTCGAATTTCGTGAAAATCGGACCAAAATTGGTCCCTCTGGAGGTCAAAATTGTTATCCGATTTAAAAAACCGTCTGATTATATCACCGTTACATGGTTACGAAGGTTGAGTTCAAATTTCGTGAAAATCAGACCAAAATTGACGGACAAAATGGCCGCCACTTGTACGCGAATAGTGTGAAAATATGTTATATCAAGGTTGTGAACAGTGTAGAGGTCACAATTGTGAACCGATTTGGATGAAACTTGAAATGCATGTTTATAACCCAAAGATCTTGGTTCCTTTCGATATTTGCGCCAATCGGATCGTAACTTCCTGAATTATGGCCTCTGATTGTCCGAAAAATCGCCCTTTTTAGCTTGTGGTCCCTCTGGAGGTCAAAATTGTTATCCGATTTAAAAAAACGTTTGATAATATCACCGTTCCATGGTTATGAAGGTTGGATTCGAATTTCGTGAAAATCGGACCAAAATTGATGGACAAAATGGCCACCGTTTGTACGCGAATAGTGTGAAAATATGTTATATCAAGGTTGTGGACCTTATAGAGGTCACAATTTTGAACCAATTTTGATGAAACTTGACATGCATGTTTATAACCCAAAGATCTTCGTTCCTTTCGATATTTGCGCCAATCGGATCGTAACTTCCTGAATTATGGCCCCTGATTGTCCAAAAAAATCGCCCTTTTTAGTTTGTGGTCCCTCTGGAGGTCAAAATTGTTATCCGATGTAAAAAAACGTTTGATTATATCACCATTTCATGGTTATGAAGGTTAAGTATGAATTTTGTGAAAATCGGACCAAAATTGACGGACAAAATGGCTGCCGTTTATACGCGAATAGTGTGAAAATATGTTATATAAAGGTTGTGGACCTTATAGAGGTCACAATTTTGAACCGATTTTGATGAAACTTGACATGTATGTTTATAACCCAAAGATCTTGGTTCCTTTCGATATTTGCACCCATTGGATCATAACTTCCTGAATTATGTCCCTGGATTGTCCGAAAAATCGCTTTTGTTCGCTTTTGGTCCCTCTGGAGGTCAAAATTATTATCCGATTTAAAAAAACGTTTGACTATATCACCGTTACATGGTAATGAAGAGAGAGTTTGAATTGCGTGAAAATCGGACTAGAATTGACGGACAAAATGGCCGCCGTTTGTACACGAGTAGTGTGAAAATATGTTATATCAAGGTTGTGGACCCTATAGAGGTCACAATTTTGAATCGATTTTGATGAAACTTGACATGTATGTTTATAACCCAAAGATCTTGGTTCCTTTCGATATTTGCGCCCATCGGGTCATTACTTCCTGAATTATGTCCCGTGATTGTACGAAAAATCACCCTTTTTAGCTTGTTGTGCCTCTGGAGGTCACAATTATTATCTGATTTAAAAAAAAAACGTTTGATTATAAAAACCAAACAAATTCTAATGATTTTCTGATAATTCCTTAATATGCAACAACTCTTGTTGACTGCCCGGACGATTTGGCTGCTGTGTGGGCGTATGTTTCGTTGCCTAGCAACCTAATTTTCATTTTTTTTGTGCCGTGGTAGAAAATTCTTAATTTCGTAGACTGGAGTAGTCTTTTGGGTTGGTCAGAGTGGTCTCTGTTTTGATCCGAGTGGTCTAGTCTATCAGTTGGTCCGACTGGTCTTGGTCCGAGTGGTCTGGATACCCCCAAACTGCACTGGATATAGCTTAACCATTCTCATTGAAATAAAGGTGAAATCTTACCGCATATTATGATTTGATTATACCCAACTGCTATGCAACATTTTTATTCGGTTAAAATTAACTTAAAATGGCCGCCGAACCAGAATCACATAATATTATTTATAGAACTCGAAAATGCAGAAAAACTATTCGGTATGATATGATTAAAACTTATGTGTTCCACTTTTCACTATTTGTAAAATAATCACTTATTTCCATGCAAACTATGATGATAAGTATTGAACATTTTGCAACCGAACTTAATTTTATTTGCGCAAACAGTCCAACAGTGTATCAATTGCAGCCATAGATAAGAATTATCTTGGCAGAAAATTGCAGCTATCTACAACCCAGTACTAGAAAACTGCATAGCGATTTCCAGGTGACTGGCGAGACAGGTAGGCCTAGGTCATTGTCAAGGTGTAGAAAGTAAATAAATACTATTACTATTATTACTATTAGTATTATTATAATATATTACAAATATAACTATTATTAGGTCTATTAGTATGACTATAACAATATTACTAAATAATGAATTTATGGTAAAAAAGAAACTTTATTTGAAATTGAATTTAATCCTTTCTGAAGTAACTCACTGTGTAAAAGAAAAAATAAGAGTAAGCCTGGCTGCAAATTAGATATGAAAACAAACAATAAACACCACACTTACACGAGGAGTTTATCCTCAAAAGTTGTCCGGAAATATTCTTCTAAACTGACAGTCATCTTTGCAGATCTTTAATAACACGATATTTAATAATTATAAAAAAAATAACAAGCCTTTACACTTCAACAACATACAACAGTATGATTTAGGCCGCCATTATTCAACAATGAGGTCGTTTCCATGGCAACTGATAGTCATGAACCAAATGATTTTATTGGAGATAAGGAATTCAAAATTCATTAAACTGTATGTAATATATTTACATATCTGCCGTTGCATTTAAATAATATCTTAGTAAATGTACATATACATATTCACAAAAGAAATATTTTTTTTTTAGTAATTTAATTTTATATTCGGGTTTGAGAGTATATAAACACGTCCATCATGGCTGGCTTCAGCAGAACATTATTTTTGGGAAAGGTTTTCCACCTTTCGACGGCTTTGTCAAAGCCATTGACGAGAAATGCAAGGTTGGGTTATAAAGTTAGATGTGTAATGCATACATCAATAGTGAAATTATGACCCAGAAATATCCCAATGCTGCATATTATTGCTTTGTTTACATTTTCACGGCTAACCTTCATCGTTGCTGTGCTCGCCAAGTCATGACTTTGACCCCATTCATGATTTTATTAAATGCAGTTCATAATATGAAAACTCTGAAAACAAAGATTATGGGATGCAGAGATTGAAACAAATTGAATGGTATTTTGGTTATCATGATTGGGTATTGACACAGTTGAGTGACAGACAAGAGTTGTCAGTTCAAATTCCATGCAATTGTCAATACATAAATATATATATATCCATGAATATTAACACAACAATAATCAAGATTCAAATTAAAAACCATTCCACTGGTCAATGCTTTTATCTTTTTGCAGTAGCAAAAGTCATTTTATCTTTTTGCAGTAGCAAAAGTCAGCCTGTCCAACCACGTGGGTTTTCTCATGGTACTCCAGTTTCCTCCCACTGCTAATTAAAGACCCCTACACGCAAGCATATTATTGAAATCAAATTAAAGCCATATGTTAGTCTCGAAATAACCTAGTTTGTGTCGAGTGAAGATTAAAAGTTAAACCCCATACCATTTTTCTCTCTCTCACTAGCTGAAGTCGAATAATTTGACTTGAATAATTCACTGCTAAATTCACGCTTATATATTTTATTATAAAGATTTTAAAATGTTTCTTACAAGATATTATTTGGATTCATTTTTGATTGGGTGTAAAATGAAATGAAAAACATGACCTCTTTCAATTGAAGGTTTTCCTTCCTTGAACTGAATAGTAGACTGTGCCTGATAACACATCCAATGAGCGTCCTCGCTAGAGATAAAGGGACATAATTTCATACCACACAGCATTGTTTTCCTGTACATTCAATACGAACTGATGTGTTGATAAAATGTTCGTTTTTGTCGCTAATATGGAATTTAATCCCTATACATCGAAACAATCTTTTTACCATCGATAAGGTCACATGGAACCACTTTTTTACTGGCGACGCCTGGTGGGAATCCCTTCAGCGAGGACGCCCATTACACTTACTCTTACAATTTGTCACAGTCTTGTATCTTGAATCACACTCTCTCCCCGACTTAATTTGGTCACAATACCTTAGTTGTAAAAAAAATATAGCTACATACATGTACATGTAGAATCCTACCAAGGATTAGGTAAGCTTACAAAGGTATATGATAATAATTAAGAGATGAGCAATTTCCGCTTAGTTTAAGCAGAGGTAAGCAATTTGATTGGTTGATGATTTGGGACACAATAAACTTCAGTTCTAATTAAGTGAGAGTGATGAAACTTGGTGTATAGTTTAATTACATCAATACCGTGACTAAGTTCGATAGTGAACATTTTCTGCTCAGGGTAAGCAGAGTGATAAGCAATTTGATTGGTTGAGACTTTAGGGCACAATAACTCTCCTTCTAGTTGAGCTAGAAATTTCAAACTTAGCCTAGGTGTTTATTAGGTCGATGCCTTGATACAGTTCGAAGATAGAGAATGATGAAACTTAGTGTATAGTTGACTTGTTTTCATATCAAAGGGAATGATTTGTGGTGGCGCATGATATGCATTAAACTCATATGCTATTCCTCAAATTGTGTAATTTATAGCTGTTTTCTACATCCACATTGAAATATTTTTCCTAACCATATGGATTGTCTGGACTTTGAAATGGTACCAATAATTTGATTTGTCAATATGCTCCTTGAACAGAAGTAAATGTATTTGAAAGCTTTTAAATACTATTTAAGTCCAAAGTAATGAACATATTTTATCAAAGTGTTGTTATTTTCTTTTAGATGTATATGTTCATCAGCAGCACTTTTACAAGATGAAAATGCTTCCAAACCTGGTTGGCTCACAAATCTTTTACGTGTCCGAACCCTAGAACCAAGTAAAGAGTCTCACTCAAGTCAGCTGTCATCAAAAGAAATAGTCTATGAAATTCAGTGTAAGACAAAAGTTTATATGGAAAGTTATTATATCATATTTTCTTTGAATGATTTAGAATAACTTAGTTGAATTGTCTTTTGTTATATGTTATGAGAAGCCAATTAATTTTCAACAATTTCCAATAATTATTGCCTGAGTTATGGTCCTTGATCTTTTAGATTTTAAATGATTACCTGGCAACCTTTCTGTTAGTATAAAATCTGATTGTTGTCATATCATTGAGCATATAAATGTATAAAAAAAAGATTCATGAATAATGGCAGTAAGCTGCATTGTACTTTTAAAGTTGTACTAAAAAGTACAAACATTAATGTGTATATATGAATCTCACAATCCAAAAAGTAAGATTTTTGACCAACATTTTACCTGTCTTTGACTTTTTCAATTTCAGTCCATGCAGTTAAACCTGAAGCTATGGAATCCTACCTTCAAGAATTGTAAGTACATGTAGTACAGTATTTATGTTTTAAGAAACATGTAGGAAAATTGCATAACATTACATACCACAATTAAATACACTGTTACACCTTCCAACCTATGGCGGGGGAAAGCGGCAAAAACCTAATGCTATGTAGAAATGTCTAATTCAAAACACACATGTAACATAATGCCATACCAAATACCTAAAACGTCTAATGCAGAAAACAAAATACAAGAAACCTCTAATACAAAATACCTCATACGTCTATTGCAAAAGACAAAATACAAGAAACCTCCAATACAAAATACATATAACCTCTTATGCACAATTGATTTTACAATCTGAATAATCTACCATAAGCATTAGATGACATATCTCGTTGTCATTACTTACGTTTCTCCACTGAATTATCTTTATTTAGGTCAATGTCAAGGTCACCGAACACAACTTGGCGAGCTATTCGGCTAGCGAGCTATTCGACCGATCCAGCTGGCAACCTGTTCGTTGGCAACCTATTCAGAATTAAGACAACAGTCGCCCAAACTCATCTATTTTTAACAACCAATAAAATTCAACGTTACGTCTATAAAAAAGAAGAATAATATATTATTTTTATCAATTCCTTTAGCTCAGAAAAGAGATGTAATTTCGCATTATCGTACAAAATTCTAGACATCCAACTAAATATATTCCGAAAGGTAATTAAATATTATCAGTAAAAATTGGCACATTCATATTAAAGGGGTGCACTCTCTTCCTAAACATGACCAATTTTTAAAAAAATTTAAAGGGAAAAACTGTTAATATCTCGTGTCAAAATTCGAACCATCGTACAAAATTCTGATGATCCAACTAAATATATTCTAAAAGGTAATTGAATAAGCTTTCCAAATATTATTAGTAAAAGTTGGCACAATCATATTAAAGAGGTGCGCTCTCAACATGAACATAGCCAATTTTTCAATATTTTAAAGTGAAAGAACAGTAATATTTCGAGTCGAAATTCGGACCATCATACTAAATTCTTAGCAACCAGCTATATATATTCTGAAAGGTAATTGAATAAGCTTTCTAAATATTATTAGTAAATGTTGGCACAGTCATATTAAAGGGCCGCGCTCTCAACCTGAACATCGCCAATTTTTCAATATTTTAAAATGAAAGAACGGTAATATTCTGAGTCGAAATTCGGACCAACCATCGTACAAAATTCCCCTTTAATATGATTGTTCCAACTTTTACTAATAATATTTAGAAAGCTTATTCAATTACCTTTCAAAATATATATAGCTGGTTGCTAAGAATTTTGTACGATGGTCCGAATTTTGACTCGAAATATTACCGTTCTTTCACCTTAAAATATTGAAAAATTGGCTATGTTCAGGTTGAGAGCGCACGCCTTTAATATGATTGTGCCAACTTTTACTAATAATATTTGGAAAGCTTATTCAATTACCTTTTAGAATATATTTAGTTGGATCATCAGAATTTTGTACGATGGTCCGAATTTTGACATGGGATATTAACAGTTTTTCCCTTTTAAATTTAGGAAGAGAGTGCACCCCTTTAATATGAATGTGCCAATTTTTACTGATAATACTTAGAAAGCCTATTTAATTACCTTTCGGAATATATTTAGTTGGATGTCTAGAATTTTGTACGATAATGCGAAATTACATCTCTATTCTGAGCTAAAGGAATTGATAAAAATAATATATTATTCTACTTTCATTTGATAGACGTAACGTTGGATTTTATTGGTTGTTAAACATAGATGAGTTTGGTCGACTGTTGTCTGAATAGGTTGCCAACGAACAGGTTGACAGCTGGATCGGTCGAATAGCTCGCTAGCCGAATAGGTCGCCAAGTTGTGTTCGGTGACCTTGACATTGACCTAAATAAAGATAATTCAGTGGAGAAACGTAAGTAATGACAACGAGATATGTCATCTAATGCTTATGGTAGATGTTTCAGATTGTAAAATCAATTGTGCATAAGAGGTAATATGTATTATGTATTAGAGGTTTCTTGTATTTTGTCTTTTGCAATAGACGTATGAGGTATTTTGTATTAGAGGTTTCTTGTATTTTGTTTTTTGCATTAGACGTTTTAGGTATTTGGTATGGCATTATGTTACACGTGTGTTTTGAATTAGACATTTCTACATAGCATTAGGTTTTTGCCGCTTTCCCCCGCCATACCAACCCAGTGCAGGAGGTTCAGATGATAAAACCAATGTGATATAAGCTTACAGTATAAAAGTTATCTCTTTTATTGCAGTTCCAAGTTTCAGGCATTGATGCAGAATAAAGGAAGTGGTGCTAAATTAGTTGGTAGTTTTACTGTAGAAATTGGTAATCAAGATGAAGCTAGTAAGATATATATTATTTGATCTGTACACGTGTATTCATTTATATAACACATGATATTACCTTCTCAGCAATTGAAATATGAAATAGTTTATCCTGTCTATTAGTTTCCATTTACAGGGCTACTTAATATACTTACAAAATTTTGATTGTTTCAAATTTTGATTATATTCTGTTTTAAATTTTCATTGTGTTCTGTTTTAATCATATGTTTTATTTCAGTACATATTTGGGAATATGATGGTGGTTATCCAATGCTCAATGAAGCCAATAAAATATACAGAACTGACAAGGTAAACAGAGGTGTAAATAAGAAGTACAGTATATTTGTGAACGATTATCCTTAAAGAAACCTATTTGGGATCGAGGTTCAACCCAAGGAGGACAGTAGATTAGTATGTGTGTGGTTCCCAACCTTTTTATACGCCCCTGTCCATCCGTCCGTCTGTCTTAAATTTATACACAGTGTTTAAGGTCATGATACGAAGAAGCCTATTGATTTTCAGCGATTTCCAGCGATTTCCGATAATTACTGCCAGAGTTATGGCCCTTGATCACTTCAGAAAATCTTGTGGACGCTCTAGAGGCCACAGTTAATATCCGATTGACTTTAAATTTATGCACACTCTTTAAGGTCATGAGACAAAGAAGCCTTGATTTTCGGCAGTTTCTGATATTTCTGCTAGAGTTATGGCCCTTAATCACCTTTGAAAATCTTGTAGACCTTCTAGAGGCCTAAGTTAATATCCGATTGACTTTAAATTTACACACAGTGTTTAAGGTCATGAGGTCAAAGTTATCATCCAATGGACTTCAGATTGATACACAGAGTTTAAGGTCTTGAGACGAATAAGTATATTGATTTTCAATGAATTTAGATAACTGAACAGCGAAATCCATGATTTTAAATGTTTCGTATACTAAGTGTTAGCATGGGGCAGAACTTTATAAAAAACAAACAAATTCGAATGATTTTCAGCATGGGGCAGAACTTTATAAAAAACCAAACAAATTCAAATGATTTTCTGACAATTACTTTATGAGTTGATAATCTTAATCAGATTTCAGAGTATTATAAATATTTCATTACTGAAAAAAGTAAGAATATGCGACAACTCTTGTTGACCTGGGCGAATTAGCTGCTGTGGGCGTATGTTTCGTTGCCTGGCAACCTATCTTGTCGTTTTGGTTTACCCCTGGCAATTTGTGTCTGCATAATATGTTCATATTTTTCAGTCAGTATGAATTATCTCTGATTGTGTTTTCTTTTAGTTTATAACCGCGCACCCCAAATGACAATCAACCATAAATTAGAATCGGTAGTTCCCCATGATGAACTGTTATCATTTGTAAATAAATTATATATTGTCTACAATGTAGACTCTACATGCAGATACATGTATCGAATGTTACATTTTGTATTGAATTAATATTTTTCAGGAGTTTATTGATTACAGAAAACATAGGAATCACATGCTGCGCTCAAGAAAGAATCAGATTTTATTGGCATTTAGCTTTTGGCCAAAACCAATGCCACGAGAACCTAGTAATATATATGAATTAAGAAGCTATACATTGAAGGTAGGTTTAATGTAATAAAAGTCCTGATCACTAACCCAAGTAAAAACAGACTGATCAGGGTTCACACTGGCTTTCAATTTTTTTCCGCCAAAATGGATCCTAATTTTTACGTAAAACAATGATGATATTTTTTTTCCGCTAACTTGAATATTCTCTTTGCCAAAAATATATGATAAAAAAAAACCACATGTTGTAATAACATAATATTCTTTTATTTCTTTAACATTCTTTAACAACCATATTTACAATTTACAAGATTCTCCTTTACTTCACATTAGCCCATTTTCTAAATGATGTATTGAGATCAGGTTGGTTTTTTGTTAATGTGATTGACATCAAATTTGACATGCCAAGGGATGCCAAATTTCCAGTTTTCTTTGAATTTCCGTTTCGCGTGTACAATAGGCCTATTGTTGATTTCGGGTACGGTCACGGTATCAGCATCTGAATCGTTAATATTAGCAGAAAGTTCATTTCGTCTAGAGGAGCCGACATCAGACTCTTCGTTAACTTTAGAACACTTCGACGGCGGTCACGAAAAAAAAGCCAGACAGTATTCTCACTCCAGAATCATCGCTATTCAACTCGCTTTTTCGTTTTCGACCCATTGCGATATATAATTTGGAATAATAATGTCAAATTAGCCATCCTATAATATTTATACATGATGTATGAAGCCACGTACAGTAAATGAAATTCAACTATCAAATCATGTAACTCTCCTTCAAAAGACTTGCCGGCAATGATCAGCCATTTTGATTACTCCCCTTTGTTTTCTTTACACAACATCAAATAGTCGCCGCTTCTCTATTTGTTGGGGTTAATTAATAATGAACAATGGCTAGATATAGGCTTTATGATCGACAATTATCAATCAGTTGAAACCATTAATCCTAGACAAGTGTTTAGTGTTACTCATGACACGTTCGGGATTATCAACAAGTTGATTGATTTATAGTATGCCGCTATATGGTTAATCAAGGATAAATACGGTTAGAATTTTATAATCTTTTTTTCGTCAATTCTAAAAATGAATCGACAGTACCCCAAAACTTTATCGCAAAAATTTTTCGCCAAATGAAAATTTAATCGCCACTTTCATAATTTAATCGCAAATTGCGACTTTGGCGACCGACAGTGTGAGCCCTGAGACTGATAGACAAACAGTTGGGTTGATCGATAGATGTAACTCCGTTTCTGGATAAGCCTATTCTTGGTCACCCAGAACCTTATAGTCTTCAACACACCGGACGGTTTGGGTCAGTTGTCAATATTTGGGCAAAAATTCCCTTGCCCATGGGTAACTGGGAGATAGTTTTTTTTTTAATGTGGTTGATTATCCAGTAACTTTCACCAAGTCATGTAATAGTTGCACCCCTTCCGGAAATAAATCCCATAATTTTAATATTATTAAAAATCATGAATTGTGACGATTAATTAAGATTATTAAAATAAAACATGGATAAGGGCCCATGACAACCCATTGAGACTAATATTTATAGAGACTAGAATAAACCTGACTGTCTGTAATGCAGGCTGGTACACAGTGTCCAATTCCAACTAAACCCCTGGTTTTCTTTGTTGTTTACAAAAAGTGTCAAATAGTATGTTTAGCTGGGCCCAGTTTCACGAAATTTTAACTAAAGATAAAATCCAAATTTTAGCAGATACTTCAATTTTGATTGGCTAAGCACTAAAATCAATCTAATATTGTCCAATCAAATAACTAAAATTCAGATCTTATCTTAGTTAAAATTTTGTGAAATAGGCCCCAGTTCACTCAATAGAAATGTTGGTCACTGCCATAAGAGTAGGGCTGTACGATATTCTCAATATAGTCATTTATCGCGATATGGTATGTGGCCAAAAATCGTCGATATAGTGGTTTATCGAATATCATCAAAAACTGCAAATATCAAAAAAAAATATCATAATAATAGATAATAATTACAATATACAGCAGTGGAAATTAGCCGATGGCAATAAACTATTATAAAACTAATGTTTTGAGAATCGTTAAATTTTGAAAACACTTGTGAACTGTCCGCAGCCATTTTTCACTGTATTGTGAGTTACATTACTTTTAATTTTAGTCGACAATAAGTTGTCAGTTGTTACTACATGTAAAGCTTAGGCCTACTATATGCCTGAAATTTCCCACTACCACGGCTTATTACCAGGCTATAAATAGGTTGATTTTAAAAAACGAATATGTTTAGAAAACTCTACGAAAATTAATGTCTGAAAGCATGAATGAAACGATATATAAACAGATTACATGTACTACTGTCACTGTTGGGCCAATTGAATGCTTGAATGGAAAATATTATGGATCATTTAGTATTTGTTACTGTTTGAACTTATTATATACTACTTGAAGACCGCATCTACTTACTTCCGCTGCATGTGATATTTGAGAATTTTCTTACACAGGATCACAAGCAGATGTTTTTTATACGCCCACATTGAAATGTGGTCGTATATTGTCGTCACCCCATCCGTCGGTCCGGCGTCCACAATTGCTTGTGGACGCTCTAGAGGCTAAAGTTAATATCCGACTGTGTTAATATCCGACAGTGTTAAAGGCAATGAGACGTAGAAGCGTATATTGTTTTTCAGCGATTTCAAATAATAACTACCCGAGTTATGGCCCTTGATCACTTCAAAAAATCTTGTGGACGCTCTAGAGGCCAAAGTTATTATCCGATTGACTTCAAATTTACATACAGTGTTTAAGGTCATGAGACGAAGATGTCTATTGATTTTCAGCGATTTCCAATAATTACTGCCAGAGTTATGGCGCTTGATCACTTAAAAAAATCTTGTGGATGCTCTAGAGGCCAAAGTTAATATCCTATTGACTTCAAATTTATACACAGTGTTTAAGGTCATGAGACGAAGAAGGCTATTTTCAGCGATTTCAATTAATTACTGCCAGAGTTATCTCCCATGATAACTTCAAAAAATCTTGTGACGCTATCTATAGAGGCCAAACTTATCATCCGATTGACTTCAGATAGATACATAGAGTTTAAAGTGTTGAAACGAACAAGAATTTTTATTTTCAATGGACTTTGATAACTGAACATAATATTAAATGTTAGCGTGGGGCAAAATTTTATAAAAAGCAAACCAATTCTAATGATTTTCTGATAATGACATAATGAGTTGTTACTCTTAATCAAATTTTAGTGTATTACAAATGTTTCACTACCGAAAAAAGTAAAAATATGCGACAACCCTTGTTGACTGCCTGGACGATTTAGCTGCTGTGGACGTATGTTTCGTTGCCTGGCAACCTATCTTTAAACATCAGCAGTTGTATTTAATTTAATTATGGAAAACTTAGCTAGTACTAGCAGTACTAGTAGACCCACACAGGAAGTGGAGGGCCTAGACCCTATTTAAAAAAAGAAAATAGCACCAAAATGAAAATGCATAAGTCGTGTTTGGTGAAAAGTTTTTATCAAAAAAGGATGTGTTTTGTTCATTTTATTAAATCTATATTTTAAAAAAAGCAAAGTTTAAAGCAATTCTTACCCACAATTTTTACTCACACTGTAGTCAGTTTTAATGCATTTATATATAATTTATTTATTAGCAAAGTGACATTATTATTAAATATCGCGATATTTAACTATATCGTTGAAAAAAATGCCAATATCAATATCGTCCCATTTTGCAATAACGTACAGCCCTACATAAGAGTTATGTAACCTCTGTACATAGTTTATTTTAATCATTTCCAAGATGGATAGACTATTTCTTTTCTATTGCAGCCAGGAACTATGATAGAATGGGGTAACAATTGGTAAGTATTTAAAGACTGATATATAACAGTTTTGATGTATGTTAATCAGATATGTTTAATTCCAGCTCGGATGTTATTGAATTTGATTATAATCTTAAACTTGTTGTTTATAAGATTGTCCTATTCATGTGGATTTCAACATAAGTTATGAATAAAAACTACTTTAAATAGCACCATATTAACTGTTTGACACTATCTTGAAGGGCACGTGGTATACAACAACGGCAGACAAACAATGAACCAGTTGCTGGATTCTTTTCGCAAATGGGCGATTTGAATTTTGCCCACCATATCTGGGGTAAGGGCTGAATTAGAAGAGGATTTGCTCATATACTAATATTTGATATTTGCTGTGGAGTTACTACTGTTTAGTGCTTGATAAATTTGTAGTCGTTACCTATTATTAATATACAGTTCTTTAATTATTCACCCATGATGTGTTTATTGTATACACCAGTCACATTTTCACTTTTTACAATGTTTTACTTTATAGACTTATATAACATATCAGCTCATAGTCTACAAATCATGTAAATTCTCCTATGGTGATATGGTGAAATTAAGGCCCCAACATTCTAAGTAAAATTTAGAGTTTATTAACCCCCCCCTCCCCAACACTGGTAAATCATGGTTTTAATCAATTTAGCACAAATCTAACCAGTCTTGTTAAAATTATAATAAGCAACAGACATGAAAAGATTGAATATTGGCTGATGTATGTCGATTTTATTCTGTTTATAAAAGTAATTATTGGAGATAAAATTTCGGTACACCTTCTGTCTATTTTACTATTAAATTATCTTTTGATTAACTTTTAACTTTCTTATGATTTTCTCAGTATAAATTTTTGTCAGATTATGACTGGCAAAAGAAATTATTTTACAATAACATGTAATGGGAATCAATGTACAGCAATACAAGTTCTAAAATTCATATAATTTCATCTCCACTAATATCATTTTAATACGATTTCTTTTTTACAGCTTTGGTCATTTCTGTTCATTTTAACATTAATTTAGTTGCTTTTTCTTGTTTGATCACCCATATTGTAAATGTTTGGTACCTTTTCTAAGGGCTCGAGGTATAAAAAGTAGACAGCAAAATGAAGCCCCCGTGGCCGGATTTTTCTCTCATCTTGGAGAGCAGTATAATGTCCATCATTTATGGGGTATGTAGTACTAAAACTAGTCAAATAATTCATCTAATATCAGTTTTCTCTTGATCAAGCATCTCATTTTGCTGGTTTAGGGATTTCTTGAATTTTACGAATAATATAGTTAGTTTCTTGTATAAATATCTTATTAATCTTACCATAACTAAATCAAAAGGTTCAAATAATCAATAGGTTGCAGATATTAATCCAAAATATAGGTTTATGAACTAAGAGCTAGTCCACGAGAAAACCATGCAGAAGGTTCGAAGGTGGGGGTCGGCCGATTGTGTTCATATTTACAGGATTTGCTAGACCCATCGAGCCTACTCCCCAGCCAAAATCACTGATTTCAGAAATCAACCATTTTCGAGATACAGGCCTTTTACGTTTTTCGGCAGTTTTTTTACATTTTCAAGCCAAATTTTAGGTATTTTCGTCGCACTATTACCGCTGTTACATGACCCTTGAGCTTTGGGTTGTTCATGATAGCAGGGGTCTTGCACTACCACATTATCATGGTCATCCGGTTCAAGTTCATTTTCCAAAAGTGTCAGGATACTTCACACGATACGTGTCTAGAGATACCTGAATTATACCCTTTCTTCAAATTTCGATAACTCCACTGGAGCAGGGTTTGCGATAAAAATGTTAATCGTTTTATTTGCATCTTGACCTGTTCTAACAATGTAAAAAATAAAATCGTTGTCAACTCACCTACAACAGTATGAAAATTTGTGTCGAAAGTTACGAAATTCGTCATTTTTCGCGTCATATTTTGGTTTCTTTAGTGTTTGGATTTCGGCCATACTTTCCGGACATGTCCTACTATATTTTCCAAATGTCAGGCCAGGAATATGATCGACTGGACATCAATATTGACCAATTGGACATCAAGATATGGTGAATAATATTCAGAATTCCAAATTAGTATGTGTATTGAGTATATAACTACTACTCGACCTGTATTTATCTTATTATACCGTCTATACGTACACCTACCTTGTTTACCTGCTTAATCTATTGTAGAAATAATTTATCTATCAATAAAATAAAACCAAGTACGAACAATTCAAACCATTAGTCAAAATTCGAAGTCCAATTAAAACGGTCGAGGCAAAATAGTGTAATCAGCAAATGGACTGTTCACCGTGTACAAAATACACGACAAACAGTGGTTAAAATACCATTTCGGAAGCTTTTGTTATAAACAAATAATTTTTTGAGAAATATCACTGGCCTGAATTTGATTGAAGCAGACACGGATAGTTTTGAAGATTCATCAAAATCTGATAAAATTTATGTTCTTTAAGCAGTCCCCACACGCTCAATATAATTGTCAATATTACCGATGTTAATGTTATTGAAGCAAATATTCATTCTGCGAAAAGTAGCCGTCATTGACGGAACAATTTGTTTAGCATTAGCTATGGCGGTTCCAAGTCCCAAGAAAAAGAAAATACATCGAAAATGGTCCTAACAAGGGTGTACTCAGGGGGAAAAGTTTGGGCACAAACACCTACTTCGAGAGCTTCGTGAAAACGAAACATTGCGTCAATATTATTGATGACGCCCACACCCGATCAATTGTTGCACAAAAATTGACGGTTCGTCAATAAAAAATCTACGGACATTTGATTTCTTCCACCATATTGACATCAATTACTTCGAGCTTCAATATCACATACACACACTCAATATGATTGTCAATATCAAGTATTGACAATATTACTGACAATTATATTGAGCGTATGTGGGACGCTTAAGAGTGTCAACATTCTTGGAATTACATACTTTTACACTATTTGTGGACGAAAAGCGGCCATTTTGTCTGGCAGTTTTGGTTCGATTTTCACGAAATTCGAACTCTGCAATCAATAGCGTTTAACTGGGATATATCAAAACGTTTTTAAAAATCGAATGAAAATTGTGACCTCTAGACGGGCTACAAGCTTTGTAGAATCACGGGCCATAAACCATGTTTACAATACAAATTTTAAGCTTGCCAGGTACCGTTCCTGGTACGGCACCTTATTTTTTTGTAGTATAAACGGGTTAAACACAAGCGTGTTGTACTGAGTACCGTGCCAATCTGGCCTACTGAAGTGGGGTGGTCTCGGAACCGTGCCACGAACGGCTCGTTTCAAATTTTCGTACTGTAAACGCTAACCGGACTGAGCACGGATTACTGTGCATGCGCCAAATGAACCTTGACTTTTTTTCCGCGAACTTTGACAGATCTGTCATCAGTCCTGTCAAAATGGCTACACGTACCAAAATCAACCGCCATAATTGTTTTCATCCGGGTAACTTGCTTAGGGACTGAAATTAACTTTTCTGTTAAGAGTTCCGCTTTTGGCGTGCTAGGCACGGTTCCAAGACCGGTAATGTAAACGGGTCAATTTCTTGAAATTTATCGCGGCCTAGTTAGTACCTTTGCCCAGTACGACCAAGTGTAAACGGGGCTATAATCCAGGAAGTTAATATCCGATATGCGGGAATATCGGAAGGCGACCCCTTTAAAGCTACAATTTCATATTTTAAAGTTATATTTTTAAAATATATTTTTTAAAAAACGTTTAAAATAGATATAAACAGTTCTACCTTGTTATCTATAAACAGTCCTACCTTGTTATCTATAAACGGTCCTACCTTGTTAAAGAATAATCCTATTAATCCTATAATTCACTATTGTTAGTTGAGAAATTGGCAAAAATATCATCATCAACTTCAAATTCAAATGTTTTAAGATAGCTATTGCATGCGGGGAACGGGAAAACAAGGGAGATAATTATGTTATTATTTCTGATATGAAAGATGTTTAAGAGTGGAAAATAATGCCTATGATTGTATAATAGTGAGGTGACAACCTATTGAGCAAGAAATAAATATGTTTTGACTTATTTAGAAAATATGAAATTCCCGCTTAAAGTTTTATCAAAAATTGTGAAATCCATAGTCCACAAACTAAAAACATGATTTTTCGTAAAATCAGGGGCCATGAAGTAACGATCCGATACATGCCAATATTGAAAGGAACCGAGATGTTAGGGAGATAAACCTATAATTATTTCAAGTATTGCAGAAAGTGGATAAAAATGTGACATGTAGAGTGTCCGTAAACAAAATGTGGACCGACAAACAGGGGCGACGACAATACACGCCCACATGAAAATGTGGACAGATAGACGGACAGGGACGTCCACACGAGAATTTAGGTGTACAAAAATAGCGAGATATTCCTATTTTTATTATGGGTGGATTTTGAATATTTTGTAGACATTTTATAACGAAAACGATGTTTTGACATCGCAAAACTATTCTTATTTGGGCAATTCTGCATTATTTGCTGTCGAATAAACGAAAACACGTTATTTTATACCATACGGGGATTAAATATGAAAAATATCGAGGTGCACCTATTTTTATCTGCTCTAACTCGACCATTTCTCAGAATTTTGACGCTCGAGTATTAGCAAAAATCCATATTCTCTGTGAGACTGGATACCCAAACCAAACCGGGACTGAATATTTTGGCAAAGTCGGTTGAAGGGGAGGCGGAGTTGATATACTGACCCTCTGAATAACAATATAGGCGATAGGGTACCTTAATAATCCGCCGATGTATCCCAATGAAAACTGAAGTTTTTGCTAACATTCGACATGAATTTTCATACTGTTGCAAGTTAGCTGACAACGAATTTATTTCTTATGTTGTTAGAACTGATCAAGCTGCAAATAAATTGATTTTAATTTTTATCGCAAACCCTGCTCCATTGGAGTTATAACGATCTAAAGATGGGGTACATTTCAGGCATCTCTAGACACGTATCTTGTGAAGTATCCGGATGCCTTTGGAAAATGAACTTGATCCGGATGACCATGATAATGTTGTACTGCAAGACCCCGGCTATCATGAACAACCCAAACCTAGTTCACCAGGGTCATGTAACAGCGTTAGTAGTGTGACGAAAATACCTAAAATTTGGCCTAAAAATGGCAAAAAAACACCGAAAAACGTAAAGGGCCTGTATCTCGAAAACGGTTGATTACTGAAATCGGTGATTTTGGCCGGGGAGTAGGCTCGACGGATCGACCAAACCCTGTGAATATGAATTAAAATGGCCGACCCCCACCTTCGAACATCTGAGTACAACATGAGATATTGTAATCTTAATGAAACATGATAATAATACCCTGTAGAAGTAAGTCTGTGTGAATGTCTGAAAAACTTTGTAAAGAATTCTCATTGTAGAAATTTAAGAGTATATTCTGCTGTGTACAGAATACCTTCCTTTCCTCTTAAATTCTCAGCTATTATGCCACATTAATACATCCATGTCTTTAATTGGTTTAAATGATGATATTCTCATGTGTAAATAATGTTAGTCTATAAACTCTTAACACCTTTCCTTGTCCTCTTTTTGTAAAAAGCAGGGAATAATTGATATTGGCCTGTCTGTGACAACATTTGGAACAAAATAGCTCTGCTTCTGAGGTCAAATATTTAAACATTTTATTGAAGTTCATTTTGTGAAAAGTCTTGACTTAAGTTACAATGAGAATTTTCTGCTTAAGGGCTCAATACCACTCTTGTTGTAACTGAATAATATGTCCCAATTTATATTCTGGTCAACAAATTGTATTATTTTACAATATTCCAATTAATTGATGATACAAATTTCATCTTAACACACTTAATTTAAAAGATTGGAAAAATTCAACTAAATGATTTGAAAAGGTTAACGTAAGTAAACCTTATCAAATGTGACTTGGATTTTAAAATACTTTCGAACCCTCTGGACAAGTAAAATAGCATGTAATGGATAATTTACACAACAGGTAGGTCACTTAAACATCTAGTACTTAGAATAAGGCTATTATTTATTTTCTGGAGCTACCAAGCCAGCAAGAATGTTATTGTCCCTTTAAGCGGTTTGATTGATAGAGAATTTGGAATGCAATAACTTTGCGTCTATATGATGATTATGATGTAGAATGTTTAAAACTTAATGCACCAGATGAATGCCTTAACTAAATTTGAAGAAAGGCATTTTCTGTTTAGTCAAGCAATTTCATTTGTCAGTGCTTTGGAACACAATGACTTACAATCGAATTGAGTGGTAGTAGAGTGATTAAACATCCGTACACCAGTACCTTGACTTATTTTGATAATTATTCTTTTAGAGTTCTTTGAAGTGTAGTGAAGGGCCACTTGTGATCATCATTTTTACTGCCTGCGCCTCTTTAATGATGTTGTGTTCCTGTTTACATGATTAATGATTCTGTTTATTTTACAATTTGATTTTTTACTACTTATATTTGTTGTACCAGCATTGCATGAAATGTTTTTTTCTGATTGACTATATTATAGATGTAAGACGATGTAAAACCACCTCAGGTTATACATAATTCAGATAAATATTGCTCACAGAGTTCATTTTGCCAATATTTTCATTTTGTGGAAGTGCAATCTGAAATTCTCAGATCAAATAATGGCGAGGATGTGTAAAGGCAATAATTTCATTTCTACTCAAAGAATTCTGATCATAAATTCATAACACAATTAAAATTGTGGTTTTCAAGTAGACTTTCAATCAGCATGAAGATCAAGCTTGTAATTTTAGAATATAATTTCAATCATTAAGAAAATTCAACTTTTGATAAAAGAATATTATTTCTACGAAGTCAAACATGTGATTTTATAATACAATTTCTACTGTCAAGATAATAACAATTGTAAATTGACGGTTTCTACTTGTAAAGTAATAAAACAAGCTACTGATTATACAATTTCTACAAGACTATAAAAAAAATGGGATTTTATAATAATTTAATTGTCACAAGCAAAAAAATTACAATTGTAGATATTTATATTTTATGCCTTAGGTTATAAAGATCTACAGACCAGAAAGGAAACAAGAGAAGCAGCCTGGGGTCGACCAGGATGGGATGAATGTGTGGCATATACTGGTAAGTAAAATCTTAATTTACATTAAAATATTTACTTATTTACATCAGGTGGATAAAATAAAATCCAAGCAAAAATTTAAACTTATTTCAAATATTTGACTGGGTCATTACATCAGTCTCACATGATCAACAGCAGCAAGGGAAACAACTATTGGAATCTCAGAGGCTGAGTCAGACAAAAATTCTAACCTCAAAACATTAAAGTTTTATGGACCTATCAGATTTATGTAATGAAAAACAACACTTAAATTCAAAGAGAACTATAAATAAGATGACAGTTAATTGAATTTTTTTCTAGAGAAGAAATTTTTTTTCAGATACATGTTACAACTGCCAATGTATATAATTGAAATAAAATCAATTAATAATCTTGTTTTCAGTACCATTGATTCGACACATGCAGTCTAGAATACTTATACCAACTCCCTTTTCTCCCCTACAATAACATGATACTAGGTGACAAAAGATGATGTCAAACTGTAAATAAAGATAATAGAAATGTGTGGATTTTAAGATAGGTAACCTTTTTACCAAAAAAAAATGAAAAAAAGAAATAGAGTTGTACATTATTTTGAGTAGACTGTGACAAAAACACAAAATATCAACAATTATTCTCTTTGTTAATGTTTTAAAGTGTTTTTAGAACGAATGTGGATTGTTTACAAATAATTTGTAAACTAACAAATGTCATTTTGGTAGACTGGAGAATTGCTTTATTAAGATCACTAATGATTTATAAAATGATGTTGTGATGTAAAAACTTATAGGTTATATGGAAATAACAGTATTACAAATGTATTTAAAAGCAAGTACAGTTGAGATAGATTATTTAAATCATTTTTAAGTTTTGTAAAGTCAAAACAATAAAATTTATTGTTGTACTTAATAATATGACAAAACAGACAAGGACCTCACTAGTATTGATGTGGCTGATTCTTCATACATAGGTTTTCACAGGAAGAACTCCCATAGTTACTATTAACATATTACAGTTACACTATATAGAAAATTTGTCATTGGTTGTATTTTTTATAATGAATTGCTGATACAATCAGATTTATAGAGGGATAACATTTTGCAAGATTTAATAAACTTTTAAATTTTTATGAAATTAAAAAAACCCAAAATAATTACAAGTAAGTGTTTGATTTGTGTGTTGTTAGTGCCTTTAATTGATTAGATATTTATGATATTAATCATTTTACATATGAATTATATTTGAATTTGTGGAGAAATTCATTGTATAAATGTTGATATGTATGAGTTGTTAATTAACTTTTGGTTTAAGTGTGCCAAATAAGTCATACTTTAAAATATTTAATTTTAATTAATCTCATCTATGTATATTAAGCCAGAGGATGAGAATGCTTGTATGTAAAGGTTCTCTGTGAAGATCTTGAATTTTTGGATAAAATGGCACCCCTCAAAATCAAGATTAATTAAGATGGCTAGACCTCCTTGATATAGGTCAAAACTTAAATTGTTATTTGCTTTTGTTTTTATTTTATTGTGAGAAGACAGTCTGTGAGATATAATAAATTATTATGTTTTCAGCAGTTCACAGTATAATCTAGAACTGCTCATTGGTCCTCTGTCACTAATCAAAGTCGCATACCAACATAAACCTAATTCAACATTTATTTTTGACCCAAATCAAATTGATTTACCTGTCCTTTATCAGAATACTTTTACCAACTTTACACCTGACAAAAAAAAATATTTAAAAGAGGTTTACTGTTTGGTGAAGATCTCAGGGGTAGCTTAGGTCATAGACAAGTGACTTAAAATTTGACTTTCGAATTTCACGTCACCTATATTGGTAGATGAAGTATATTTATGTGTATATGTAAATGATGTTCATTGTGTATTCAGCGTTATATAGGAGAGAATATACTTTTGGAGATTAAATGGATGAATATATCACCACTGAAGATGTCAATCTTTGGTGGAAAAGATTTTGTATTTGTTTTATTTTTTAATGTATATTGACCATTTTACTGGCATTGAGAGAGATGTTTCTTTGCACCACCTCCACCCCACACATAACCCACAAAAATGAAATGTCGAGGTTTAGAATTGTCAAAATATCCTTAGCCTTGACTGGTGGGGGGAGGGGCAGTTGTTGGAGAAGAAATGGTTAAAGGATTCCTCACTTGAAAATTTATTGTGTCAAATGAGATGGTTGGGAGCACAGTAGAATTGCAATTTTTATACGCCCACATAGAAATGTGGACGTATATTGCCGTCGCCCCCGTCCGTCCGTCTGTCGGTCCGTCCGTCATCCGTCCGTCCATCGTCCACAATTTTTTGTGAACGCACTAGAGGCCAGGGTTAATCTCCGATTGACTTTAAATTTATACACAGTGTTTAAGGTCATGAGATGAAGAAGTCTATTGATTTTCAGCAATATCCGATAATTACTGCCAGAGTTATGACCCTTGATTACTTTGAAAAACCTTGTGAACGCTCTAGAGGCTAAAGTTAATATCCGATTGACCGTAAATTTACACACAGTGCTTAAGGTCATGAGACGAAGAAGCCTATTGATTTTTAGCGATATCCGATAATTACTGACAGAGTTATGACCCTTGGTCACTTTTTAAAATCTTGTGAACGCTCTAGAGGCTAAAGTTAATATTGGATTGACTTTAGATTTATACACAGTGTTCAAGGTCATGATACGAAGAAGGCTATTGATTATCAGCAATATCCGATAATTACTGCCAGAGTTATGGCCCTTAATCACTTTGAAAAATCTTGTGAATGATCGAGAGGCTAAAGTTAATATCCGATTGACTTTAAATTTATACACAGTGTTTAAGGTCACAAGACGAAGAAGCCTATTGATTTTCACGGATTTCCGATAATTAGTGCCAGAGTTATGGCCCTTGATCACTTCAAAAAATCTTGTGGATGCTCTAGAGGACAAAGATGATGTCCGATTGACTTCAAATTTATACACAGTGTTTAAGGTCATGAGACGAAGAAGCCTATTGATTTTCAGCGATTTCTGATAATTAGTGCCAGAGTTGTGTCCCTTGATCCCTTCAAAAAATCTTGTGGATGCTCTAGAGGCCAAAGTTAATATCTGATTGACTTTAAATTTATACACAGTGTTTAAGGTCATGAGACGTGGGGCGTGGGGCAAAACTTTATAAAAAGCTAACAAATTCTAATGATTTTCAGATAATTACATAATGAGTTGTTACTCTTAATCAGATTTTAGTGTATTACAAATGTTTCATTCCCCAAAAAAGTAAAAATATGCGACAACCCTTGTTGACTGCCCGGACGATTTAGCTGCTGTGGGCATATGTTTTGTTGCCTGGCAACCTATCTTTGTTTCAGCCTTTAGTGACATGCTCGCGAAAAATAAATATTATGTACAGGTTGGAGTCAATGGGTGGTTGGGATACATATCTGTTTTAGAATATAGCTGGCCGGTCTTGCTATAACAGCTCAACAATAGATTATGAAAATTGAATATATTGAAAATTTCTTTGTAATTACTTCTTTTATAGGTAAATTTTTTAATTCGTGCGAGTTTTCTAATTTTAATCTCGGCCATCCGATGTTCTAGGCTTGTGTGAATAAATGTCTAAATAAATAGTTTATATAACATGCGAGGTCAAAATAAAACACATCAATAGGCACATTTTGCATTTACATAATGGATCTTGAGTAATTTTGCTGCTGTGAGAGAGATGTTACATTTATGATTTGTTTCTTTGTGAGTCACAGGTAAATTCAAATCATTCATGTTGCCATCACTTTTAAATAGACAAAATGCTGAGATCCAGTTTGCGGTTTGTAGTTAGACCAACCCAAAGTTATATAATGTTATTTGTTTTTAAAATTGCTATGCATATATATATATATATAGTTAATATTAGACAATCCAATCAAATGTTTATCAGTAGAATTTGAGAGCAGCATTCTGTTAATGGACCACCTGTTAATTTCGCTCCGTGTGTATATTTCTTTGCTTAGGAAAAAGTTGGTTTGTCGTATACAATAAGGACCGAAAGAAAACGGTAGCAGCATGTCAACACTTTCTTCATGACTCAATGATGTGGCGGTTCTTAATAAAAGTTATTTCCCTTGCATCAACTGATAGTAGTGATAGATTCAAAATTTGTAAATGTGCTATCATCTAAGTTTTATTCATGAGATAAATAATCCAAATTCTTTATTTGTTCACCGTAAGTTTTTTTTATTCAATTTCATCGTATTTCTATTACTTTCAGTCGCTGATACGAGACGGGGGGTCTAATCGTTCGAATGGTCCGGAAACCGAGGTCTCGTGTACATTTTGGCGTACACGTAAAAGATCCCTTTGCAGTTGGAATTCGATATGAGAGTAGGCCGTAGCGCCGCTGCCCAGGTAAAATTTCCCTCATAGCACACTGAATGGCGTATGTCCGTCTTCGTTATCCCAGTCTAGCAGCAGAACAGTAGGACGTTAAACCCCATTTCATTTTATCTTCGCTGACGCAGTCAGAACATGTTAAGAATTGTTACGCTTCTACCTAGCAATCATCATTATACCATATTATATGGTCGTTTGGTGTCGCCACTGCGTGCACAATTTAGTGAGTGAGCACTAGATCGGGAAAATCCCATGGATGCAGACCACCATAAATTCATCTCTGTACCCACAAATTGTAGTCCGTATGTTTATAGCAATTCCTCTCTCTGTCTCTTTTGCTAGTTCAGCTCGGAACGTAGGTCCCAATACACTCGCCCTGTACGTTCAGGGAGCGCGCTATTGAATCCTTGTCGAAAAAGTTTGGCCTCCCAGTCCATTTTACTGGGCAACTTTTTTTTTACTGCTAAACGGTCGTGTGTGAGTCCCTGTGGACGCCGGGCCAATGTAACTGAACATCTTACTAATGAGAAAATAATAAGATCTTCCTTACCTCGCTAGAACCAGAATGAGCGACACAACAGTGTTTCGTTTGATTAGAGCTAATCCCACTAAACACTACTTTAATGGAATTTCTGTTCCAAATTATGACCGCTCTATAGTCCGATTAACAACCAATAGCTAACTACGTAACAATTTGATTACGCTTTAAACATGTAGCTCCATATTGGAGCAAAAAATTACGTTTACATAACGTTACGTCATGACTCGCAATTTTATTATGCCCAATGGCAATGCAATGCCGGATTAAACCTGTGCGGGGCCCTATTTCTGTTTGTTCGAATGGTTCGTACTGGCCGCGGATCGTGCCAGTATGCACTTCTCCCTTTTGAGTGCCTGGGGTATTTTCCTCCAGTATTATATTTTTAAATTCGGATTAATTTCAGTACAACTGAGACAATTTAATAATAATAATAATCTATTTTTAAAGCGCTGAATATCCAACTAACTAGTTGCTCAAGAGCGCTATATACATAAGATTAAATAAACCATGACACAATCAACATTTAAACACATTGAAGGAATGAACCGAATAAAAGTCTGAAATGGTAAAAATAAATTAACACTAAGGGTAAACAGAGTTGAATAGTTCAGTCTTAAGAGATTTCTTAAAAGATGTCATGTTTTTAGAGTTTTTAGTCTTTTTTGATAGTCTATTCCATAATGTTGGGCCACCATGGGCGAAAGTTCTCTCACCACTTTTAGTTTTCACTGGAAGGCATACGAGAAGGTTCTCATTCTGTGAGCGAAGTGAACGCGAGGGAGTGTACGGTGTAATAATTTCTTGTAGATATTTAGGAGAGTCAATGTTATTCTGTATATTATATACAATGACATTTATCTTAAATATTATCCTTTCTCTAACCGGGAGCCAGTGTAGCTGTTTAAGCACAGGAGAAATGTGTTCACGTGGTTTTGTTTGAGTTACGATCCGAGCCGCTCGGTTTTGGAGTTTCTGTAGTTTGTTGATTTGCAAAGCAGGTAAATTGAACAGAAGAGAGTTGCAGTAATCCAAGTTCGATAAAACAAAGGCATTAACCAACATCTTAGTAGTGTCTATGTCAATAAATGGACGCAGTTTTCCAATATTATATAAATGGAAATTTATTTTCTTACATGTCAAGTTAATATGAGTGTTAAATTGAAAGTTACTGTCAAAAAATACTCCTAAATTCTTTATAGATTCCGTTGGTTTTACTTTAACATCACCAATAGAAATATGATCAAGGTGGACGGACTCCAAAATTTTATTGTTGCCAATATGTATGACTTCTGTTTTGTCGTCATTTAATTTTAGAAAATTACATTTCATCCAGTGGCGTATATTCACAAATTAAACAACGATTTCATTCCGTGTTTCAGCAGACAGTCGCAGGTGTTGAGTACAGTTGAGTTCTGACTCGACAACCATTTATACAGCTGTCTGAAACAGAAAGGTTACCTATACAGACATTTGTAGAACATTTGATAAAATAAAGGTTTCGTCTATATATCCAAAGAAAGTCGATTAACTGTACTCAGAATAATAATATCGTCGGCGCCCGAATTTTACAATTATAAAGGACACGGGTTAATATTATAACAAATGAATGAGTATATACTGAAATACATTTGACAGTTGAAATTCGAAGAAGACTAGAGACACATGCCACTGCCCGGGCAGCAAATTCCTATCTTTTTTACCCGTCTGGTGCCGAAAAGAAGGATGTAAAGTCCCATTTCGATGATTAGAGGTAATCCCGGGCCATTGCTTCAGGAATATGCAATTCATTGGTTGATCAATTCTCTGAGACATTGACGTACACACCCTTTTGTTGTTATTGAAGAGAGTAGTGTAAATCTTCATCATATATCTCAGTAGATCCTGCTTCATCATCTGGAACAAATGATGTGGGTTACATTGCCCTATTAATGTTTATTTATAATAATATGTGTTTTTAGACACGTCGACTAATATATATTACAACATACCATACACATGTGATTAAAATATTTCCATGTTTATCATGACCGAGAAAATTTTATCGGGCGTTTCTTTACATTTTAACAGAAGAGTTTTGGTCAGAAATTCAAGATCATTTAATCCGGGAATGGGATAAAAGTATAACCTGGCAATGGGTGCAACTCAGACATGCTAGTATTAAGTTACATGTACAGAAGAAGTTGAACAAGAAGTTATAATCTGTTACTTGCAGAAGATGTAATTTTAACAAAAAAGTCTCCGGGAGAAGAACCTATAATGGGTAGGAACTAAGTAGACTACGAAGTTGAATCACAAATTTGGCCAAACAAATCGAATGAGAGAGAGAAATGGGGTTTAAAGTCCACTAGACACAAACTAGGTCGTTTCGGGACTAACATATGGTTTAATTTTATTTCGATAATTCGCAGTCGGAGGACCCGGACAGGGGCGTACATAACGATTTCGTTTGGGGGTGTTTAGCCAAAATGTGACCGACTGATGTACATATCCCCCACGCCCGCCCCCACCCCCAGTTCAAGTGATTCAATCTGGAGCCGAACGCCACGTGTGAGTTTTCTAGAATTGACATAACATCTGTACAATCTGACGCCCCACACACGAATGGTACTACAAACTGGTCAGTTCACTATAATCGTGACTATGATAGTGCTGAGACAGTATAAGACAATTATTGAGGAGTAAAAAAATGATTTTAAAATGTCAATTTCGCCTGTTTTGTGATTGTTTGTTTATCTCATTAATTCATCTAGTCGGAGAGCGACTGCAGTGAGTACGGTTTTGAGACCGACTATTTTTTGCCATAGTAGAAAACATTTCATAGAACAACATACTCACAACAGAATAAGAGTGACAAGCAGACATGGTTATTTTATACTATAGTTTTGTGTGACGTATGTAATTTAGGCACACGGATTCACGCAACTACATTATAGTATTTGGGATTTATTCTGACATTGTTTTTGAGACCGACTGCAGTGACTGCACTTATTTTGTGACCGACTATTTTTCTCCATGGGCGAAATTTTGATGTTAGACCAACATACTCACAAGAGAATGAGAGTGAAACACAACATCTTTTCAAACATGATAAGTTGACAAGGTTATTTTATACTAAAGTTTTGCGTGAGTAGCGTGACGGCTCCTATTATTTTGTGACCGACTGCACTGACTTTGCGACCGACTATTTTTTTTTTTTTTTTTTTTTTTGCTGGGTGGTGTACCAACCCCCACACCCCTCACATTTACGCCCCTGCCGGAGAAAACCTACGAGGTTGGACAGGCTATTCTACTCCTTGTTGCGTACAACCGGGGATACAACTAGTTGACTCAATGACAGACCTTATGATACACAAATCAAATGAGGTACGTCACAGGATGCATAAACAAAACATAATTAACACTTCATTCGTTTTAGCAATGAATTAAACATTGATATTCGATTTGATGGTTTTTTGGTTAATGGACAATGAGGCGGGTTAGCACAAAACAACACCTGTAGGTTAGCTGGAATTCAAGAAAGCCGGCGAAAGCACAAATGTATTTAATCATGGAAAGTAAATTTTAAAAGAGATATGCAACATGAAAACCGTTGCATCAATTTTACCATTCATCGTGGGTAATTTTTTGTGGGGGGGGGGGGGGCTGCAAATGAAATTATATAAAATGTTGATAATCTGTGACACCGGAGGCGGATAGGATCACCCTTTCACTGGTAGTGGCGGTGCCAGTGGCCGGTGGTTGGAGGGGCAAAGCTGGGGCATGGTGAAGGGGGCAAGGGCAGGAGCTTCAAATAGGAGTAGGGGCCTCTCCCAGAACAAAATTGAAAACAGACTGCCAGAAGTGCAGTCTGGCAGTATTTCACGCACTGATCGTTGAGATAAAGTGCCAAATGAACGGACTAGTCCACTCATGAACGCCAAAGTAAGGAATCCCTACGGAGGGTATGGGGGATTTCCCCTAGAAAATTTTGAAAAATAGTCTGTCGGAAATGCTTTATGACAATGTTCAGTCAGGCACTGATCGTCGAGATAAATAAAGCTGACCAGATACCGTCCGTCGCCTGATCACTAGTTTATCCGACCAGAGAACAAAGTGTCAAACGAATGGACTTGAAAACCTCAACGAAGTCCCCTCATGAGCAAGTCATTGACTTCCCCAAGAAAAATTTTGAAAAATAGACTGCCGGAGTGAACCAAAGTGAAAGAATATTTTCGCCACGATATTTATAGAATAGACTGCCGGAAATGCAGCCTGACAGCATTTCAGACACTGGTCGTCGTCGAGATAGACTGCCGGAGTGAATCAAAGTGAAAGAATATTTTCGCCACGATATTTATAGAATAGACTGCCGGAAATGCAGCCTGACAGCATTTCAGACACTGGTCGTCGTCGAGATAAATAGAACTGATCCGATACTCTTCGTCGCCTAATCACCAGCTTATCCGAACAGAGGGAGATGTCAAACGAACGGAGTGAGTGTGTCAAGTGAATGCATATTCTCGCCGCGTTTAACCTATACCCCAAAACTTTCAAGTAAAAAACACTTGTCGTGTTTTAATTTGTACATTGTTTAAAGTAAACTTTATATAGATTTCACAATGGCGTCCACAAGTGTAAACATGTAGATACTTTTAGTATATCGATCAATATGTTGTATTTCAAGGGTGTCGCGTTTCTAACATTTCCAATTGACATCATGAACTCCCCAACCTTTATATAGCGTTCGAACGGAGACTTATAGACATTATTTAAGTTGGTCCTAGTAGATGTTGCCATTCACCTTATAGTATTAAAGAATAGGTGGACCACCTCCTTTAACAAAACCGACTCGAATGTTGTAAGCGAAACATGTCTCCTGTAATCTAGAAGAACCTAACAAAGTCCAATTTTGGTGAAAATTGAGTTAGACCCACATTTGGGCTTAGTACACCTGTATAAAATAATAGTTTTTTTTTTCTCCTTCACTGAAAGGGCTTCTAATTATCTTAATCTAAAAAGACAAAATAAAATTGGTTGTATATTCAGTAGATTAAAAAAACAGTACTGTTACGAGGTTTTTCCAGATTACGGGAGATGTGTTCTACAAGACACAGGCAATCTGTAAATTTGTAAGATATTCTATATGAGAGGTTGATGATAGTAATTATGCACATGATGGGTTATTTTAGATTTACTGGCACGTTAAAGCAGCAAGATGAATGATACTTCACCATTCGTCACATCATAAGTAAAACTACGGTATCTGTAAAATGTAAGAAACCTATGTAATGATTGTTTTTATTGTAAACTATCTCACTAATAAAAGTCTTTACTTTTCTTACAGAAATATTATGAACTACTTTTTTAAACATCTATTTTTATTTTCAGAAAAGATTGATGTCTTTAATCTACTGCGTTATGCATTACACTTGTTAATTTGGTTTGGATTCTTGTGGTGGCTGTGGATAAAATAATATCATATATTTATTTCTGGATAGTACAGGTCTATAATAGCTGTCAGAGTTTTAGTTTGAAGGTCGTTTGGTTTTGACCTTGAAGACCACATAACTGACTGTCTCCATAAAATTAGCGTAAAAGAGTTTAAAATATGATGTAAAGTAGTTCAATATGATTTCCGAAACTTACAATAAAAAAGATGGCACCTTTGACGAACATCAGTATTAGCCAATACACCAATAGGCAGTTAGCGTGTCATTATTTCCCATTGATGCGTCAACTGTATTTGGAGTATTAAATGTAGCCTGTTTTAGCGAAAAAGGTTTTTTTTTGATATAGAAACTGCGTTGTGGGACTCCAAATATCGCTAACAATTTTGAAATCAACGAGGTTATCGGGAATACAAGTAATGTATACTGGATAATGCTAAAATATTTAGTTAAATTATTGTTGTCAATGGTTTCTACATCTGGAAATTGCGTTTTAACGATGGCGGCGAGAATTACTATAAACATGAACCATATATATTATAAGGTCCATGCTATAAACTGCATGACTAAGACTTAAGTAAGCTTATTAGGTTGTGGTTTCAATCTGAAGGTTTATCGAGACAAGGAGTGGAATTATCTAACATCTGACATACAGCTTTTGATGCCGATGCTTAAAGCAGGTGAACATTTATTATTCTGGGTTGTCCAAGTTGCAAGTTTCCACATTGGTATCACAAGCTTGTTTGAACGGAACTGGCTTTTCGGAACATATTGTTGAATTCATTCACAGAGGTAATCAGGAACTGACATGTTAGGTAGAGTACTTAAAGTAGCCAAGTCTCTAACTCAATATCATCCAAAATCTTCAACTTTGAAAACACGAATTATTTGTCAATTTAAATCCACGCTGATGCTATGATCTTACCGGGAAAGATGGGCTTCAGATATTCAATATTTAGCACAAAATAAACATTTTACCATTGGTCCACAATGGTACACGAATCGTGTACCATAATGCGTTTCAGCCCCAGTTCTAGCAAGAGACTCAGGGAACGAGGTTACACATAATGCACCAAATCAAACGGCGTATGTAGACTGGAATAACCAGACGCTAGAAATTTGCATTCGATTGAGACTGTTTACTTATTTCGCCGAACTGATTTGAAATTATTAGAGTAAAAACGGAAACCATTGAATGTAAATCAGTTTATATACATTCATATTACATACAGTATTATCGTTGCGCCCCACTTCTGTCAATTTCTAGGTCCTAAATGTTAGCGATTTAGCTCCTTTAATATTAAAAATTTGTTGTATTCTTATAATGTTTTATCCATTGGTTTATCTTGCGTGTAGTGCGGTCCTCTGGAATTAATATATTTATAGTCTACCCGGGCACTGACTGGTAACCAATGAAGGGTTTGTAAGAACTGGGGTTATGTGACAGCGATATCAAGTTCTTGTGACTATACCGGCTGTGAGATTTTGTATTCGCTGAAGGCGATTTAGTTAATTTTGAGGAAGACTAGTGAGAAGACGAGATAGAACCAATGTTCGTGCGAGAGCTGAAGCGGAATTCTGTGTGAAAACATGGCGGAGTGCATTAATGTTTTTCATAAGACAGTAGCATTTTATACACAGCTTTTGTAAAAAGCCAGGCCATACTCCAAAAATACATCCACATGTATTTCTTTTACCACTGATGTTTGTGAAAATACTATATCATTTTTAAGTGCGAGAGGTTCGAGTTTTGGTACCCTAAAGGATAACCCAGTTTCCAGCGACTCAATTCCATTCAGGTTTCAAAAATTTGTCTGATATTTATAGATATTTTTATAAGCACCTCTCTTTGATTTGAACCAGGACTAAAGGAAACTAAAATTTGAGTATCGTCAGCATAAAGATGGTGACATACAGAATTTCGAGAACGCCTCCAAGCTGCTCTGTATACATGTAGATAAACGGGCCCTAAAACAGAATCCTTGAGGAATACCACACACCCAAGGAACCCATTCTGATTTGTCGGAGTTGACAATCAAAGACTGATGGCGAGATGGTAGATAAGAATATAATATAAACCATTGCCGTTTATACAAAGATCATTGTGAAGTCAGGGAATGCAGTTTTCGGGGATCTATTGTGTCAAAAGATATGGAAAGATCTAATGTGATTAAGATGATTTCAGTTTAGTAATTGGGTTTATAAGCAATTTTGACTGTGTTTTGAGTGGGTTTTTTTTCTCCAGAATCTTGGATAAAAACGGCAAATTGGAAACCGGTCTGTAAGTTTTAAGACTATTTTGATCGAAGAGTGTTTTTTTTAGTTGAAGAGCTGATTTGATGAGTGCGGGAATTCCCGGTATCAATATTTATGTCATCTGCACATAGTGATTACTCTGCTCCAGTTTTCTTGGTAATTCCATGTGTATATTGCATACCGTGAAAGCCTTGTTCAATGATACCCACTCCCCCTGTTTATTACCAAATATTATTATGAGGATGTGTTTATAATAATTACACTTATTCTAATTTCAGAGCCAATCAGTGTCCAAATCTGGAAAGTATACTGCCCATGTTCAATGTCAAAGTTGTCAATGCTAAAGAAATTTCTATATGCAAACAATAAACAAAAGTACTTTTATAAAAACTCAACAAATTTATTCATCTATTAAATACATATATAGTGCTAGTAGAAAGAAGAAACAGATCTGAGTGTATAGAAACATACAAGTCTAAAGGCACAGTTGTGGTTTTATATGGATTCTTATACAAAAACATCAGAACTGTTTCAAACAAATTATTTATAATAATACAGAGATAGTTAACACTGTAAATTATACATAATATAATTACACGGTCGTAATAATACCAACCAAATATAATTTATAATTTAGGTCTTACTTAGTTAACAGCATTTCTGAAACTCCTCATCGGTACCTTGGAGGGAATTTTTTACTTTGACTTACACCGAAAGATTAATCAAAGGATCATCTTTATTTGCATTACACTACTCGCCTGTTTCAAGTTCGAAAATAACTTTCATACTATACAATATCAATAGATTTATAGCCGGAAATACCCAAACAGCCAAAATATCTCATATTTTATTGAATCATTGTTGCAAAAATTGAATAAAAAGTTAAAATTAGTAGGTTGGTTGGTAAAATACTTAAACATAAATTTGGCACGATAAATAATAATTCTCTAAATCTGACAGACCATTTACAATACAAAACAAATACATGTATATAAAATGTTATAAAACGAACCAAATTTTATAAAATCATGCCCGAATTTTGATACCACTTCAGTCCAAGTGTAAACTATTGCTCTATGTTCGCAAGGCAAGGTATGCTTGCTTTGCTAGAACAACTGATGACACTTCTCATTTCGTGTATACTTGACAATGTTGGAGTAGTATCGATTTTTGATTTATATACTATAAATGACAGATCAAATTGTCGGCAGGTTGGTACATACCATTGACATTATAAAAGGTTCATTTATTGAGATTCAGCAAAGTGCCACCGAAAAAAAAAAGAATTTTAAGAGAAGTAACTGTACAGATCAAAACTAGGGTTTATTTTTCAGACAAAAATAAAACTAACATTTAAAATAATACTGAAAGCATGCAAAGTACAATATCAGATTATAATGATACTATTTACAAAAATACATAGATTATATTTAGGTTTATAATGATATAAAATGATGAGCTCTAGTTTTTACTAATGTACATGTAGACTATCTAGATTGTCGGTTCCGTGTAATTTTATAACAGGAGATTCAAGACTAGATTTACGCTTTTTTCTTGTGTATGTGAATACGCCGTGTGTGTATTTGATTTTTTAGTTTAAAATGGTAAAACCTGTTTCATAACGAAATGTAATCGTATTGTAGCCGATTGTTTTAAATAAAATTGCCCAGAACCGACAAAATGCTAAAAGTGCACATAAATGAAAGGCTATATTATTATTATTATTATATTAATTAAATACGATGATTACCTAATATTTGTAATTTATATCATTATAAATCGCCAAAACATAAGGCGATTGTCCAAATTTAAGTACAAAAAGCAAGTAAGTCTGTTTTAAAATAATATACACAATTATTAAAATTTCCATAATTTGAGGTTTCAACTATGGTTAATACAAATATGTATTAACCATAGTTGAAACCTCAAATTATATATTATATACGATAATGTTGAGTGAAAATTACGTATGTACACTGAGTCTAACAGAGACCAAAAACGTCACTAGTTTTGCTAACGTCGTCATTGTTTTCAGGGTAAAAACTACACTTTTAATTTTGAACAGAACTGATGTTTCAATGACGTGTTATGAAATTAATCTGTTCCCAACTGATAATTATTAAAACACTGTCCCAGTTCACACACGATTACTTAGAATCTAGCTTCAACTAAATACAGCCCAGTTTTTGATATAAAATATACACGTATAAACAATCCTCGTCCTTTCAACTTCACAACCATATAATCACGTTAGTTTCGTATAACGTGGCTGGAGTGTGCTGTACAGCCCTCTCGTCAACGCCAGAGTTACGTTTTCCTGAAACGTATCTTCGGAGGATGTTATGTTATGTGACTTCAGTGTGAATTTATGCTTATTATGAAAAAAAATCAATTGTTTTATTTCATTTGATCAAACACGCGGTAAGCGAGAGCATGTGCTTACCAATTAGTTTTTATTATCAAAGTTATATCGGGGACTAGTACTTCACACAACGTCGTTGGTGATTTTGGCAGCGGGCTTAGGTCGGTCGGATGGCTTAACCATCATTTCAACATTCTTTAACGACGAATACATGTGAATGCTGTTCCACTGAATACCGTCGCGCTGGAAGTAGTTGCTGTGGAAACCTTTGTGGTAATATTTGCCGTTGAGATGAGAATCGAAGCAGTTGTTGAACCACCAGGCACCATGGTATGCCTTTGCGCAGTTGTCATAATAACGACCGTCGTTATCTTTATCATGCGTACTGAACATCATACCGTCGTGATTTTCCCAATATGATGTCAGGGAATCGCCAGCGTTTCCGTGGTAACCACTAACATGGAGTCGGTAGTTTTCATTTTCTCCTTCTACACTGAAATGGTCGTACTCGGCATATAAATGTTTACCAGTCCAGTCTTCCATGTCCATGTGAACCATTGTATCGTCTGCAAAATATATAGAAAATAAACAATATTATAGTTTGCCAAGTTCAATAACCTTGAGGAACATAAAAAACATAAAACAGTTCTTCTTTCAAACCAAATTATTTGTTATTTCAACCTGGTTACAGTAACACGAGATCTGTTCAGCTTCAATGTAACCAACATGTTTTAATAACAACCTTGAAACATTCATACATGTTGCCAAAATGCCTTAAAGCAGGTTATAAACTTTGTAATCCAATCTTCTATACAAAGGGTGCGTGTAGTCTGATTTTTTTCCAGGTTCTGCGACTAACTCCCAGTTCGAACTTTCTCTCTGAATTGGTGATAGGCCTGCTAATAAATGATTTCAAGATAGCGAAAAAATAATTCCTGCGCAGTTTTCGACACCTTGTAATACCTTAAATGCCACGAAATATCACCAGGGCCAATGAAATGAAATGAATATATTCTGATGAACTCGTAATTTCTATTTCGTCATTGAACCCTTTGACTATTTCATGGCCGACCAGGGGACGATATCGTGATTATTTGGGAAATACTGCTCAAAAACCTTTCTCTCAACTGGTTACACCGCAGACAATCAAAATATAGATCCGAATCAAGCGTTGTCATATGAAGAGTCCAGGGGAAGAACGATCTAAGTAACATTTTTGTCTCTTCACATAAAACGCAAAACAGACTTTTGGGCTAGAATGCTTGACGCGAACAGAACAACTAGCGGATTTAATTACAACTTCAAAATGATGTTTAACACGAACCATAATTACCAGTACAACTAACTTCGAGTTTTCAGGCAAATTAATGTTAAATAAAGGGTACCATAGACTTGTATTTGTCCGGGGGGCCATTTCGGAAGGGCCTTGGTTCGATGTGACTCCGATAGTTTTTACTTGAAATTGATTGTTCCACAGAAAGCTTATACAGTTTGCTACCAGATGGCGCAATTAACTGGAGTTCTTTGAAAAACTGACTTTGATCGTTCTTTCCTTGGACTCTTCATATGTTTCTGATATTTCACTTTATAATATCCTATTATTTTTGTATTGTGGATTTAATAAATGGGGCATTATTTAAAGTATATTCAGATTTGAATTTATTCTGATACTAAATATAAATTTTAAGTTCACGTAGGGCAACTAGTGAAATGAATGTAATACTTGTAAGTATAGGTTCTATATATTTCATGCTCTAATATTTCTTTTGACTTTAAATAACCAGGTCAATATTCAGGCTACTGGGTTATTTCATACAACCATTGTCTCGTAATGATATTGAATAAGCCTGTTAGATATTGCATTTTCTTTTAATAATACATGGTACGAATTGGTTAACAATAATGTACAGTTCACAAACCTCTTAAAAATATACCCCATTCACATTTTGAGATAGATATAAGATCTCTATGTTATTAGCTGTACTTATAATTGTCAAGTCTATTTCTAAAAATCCAATTTCATAATGTTAAAGAGACATTTTGCTTAGATACAATGCGAGATGCGTTGTTTAAGGGTTCGGAAAAAGTGAGCTGTTGTTCAATGTTCCGGGTGTTTTGGTGAACCTGCCTGAATCACGTAATATTTACCGTGAACCGTGATTACTTGACGGGGTAGAGTAACACTATTTCCAATATTATTTTAGAATATGCTTTTGATAATAATATTATAATTTGACTACCACAATTGATATATGACGTGAGAACCCAAATAGCATACATGTACTTCATTTTATTATATATATTTTTAAAACTGCAACAAAAATACAACAAAGTAGATAGCATGCTTTATGGGGTATATATATTATTAGAACTACATGTATAATAAAACTAAGACTATTTTACGATATCCTGTATAAGAAAATATATCTTTATCTATTACGTAGAAATGTGTATTTAAAAAAAAGTGTACCATACACCTATCTATTGGATATCCCGCGTGTATATTTAATAATACAAGTTTCTTAAGATTAAATATAATAGGCCTATTGAAATCAATCTTAATAGTACACTCACTAAGTTTTCTTTGAATTGATTTCATTGTTCGACAACTCAACTAATGTAAATATATAAATAATCAATTATGTATTGGTAAAAGCAAAGCTGGGGCGTGTTTTACAAAGCGCGACTCGTCCCTTTGACAAATCGGTCGCTGTAGACAACCAAATATTGAATCAATTATACGAATAGTTGTTCAGTTCAACACAGAGGAGAGAACACCTTAGGTCCGCCATTAGAATTTAGTGTTCTGTCTTTCGTGTATTAATAGTTTTACATGTAAGTTTAATTTTGGAAAATTGTGATGAATTTCAATACGCAGGTGTAATTTTTGGAATATTTTTGTAAACAAATCGTTGAATTACAAAATGTATCGGCGTAACGGACCACCATCTCGAAAGGAGATGGAAACTCCACGTTTAGAACTAAATGTATGGAGGGAACCACGTGAAGATGGCTGGGAACACACTAGGGTAGAATTAATGGACCTACACGACCATCATGTTCACGGTATAAATTGTGGGTGTTTCCCGAAAACCAGTAATAGTTTTATTCCTTCCATGATATACGACGATGTCCGCTGCCCCCATTACGAGAACGAAAATCTTATCCAACCCGGACAACAACAGATGCTAGCGTATCCATGGACGGTTCAGACGTACGCACCACCTCGGGATTTGTATGGGAGAGAAGCCAGGGGTTCCAGTAAGATGTCCATTGGATCCTTTTACCGGACACCCTCGGTTCAGTCAGCACCAGCGAAGGTTTTGGATCGACCGACAGAATCTGCTTCCCTGAAGAAACGCAAACCACTACCACCGTTCACGGCGCCGGATAAACGCGACCGTAAATTCAAACCACCAGCATCAGCAGATTCATATAAATCGCAACAACGTATTGCAGTCACTCCCAATGTAACGACCGCTGACGGAGACGATTATTCTATCATGAATCCTGAAATCAACGATCCCGACAAACCTTTAGTGACGCAATTCGATAGTGTTAGTCAAGTTGCTACGATAGGTCGCCATGATTTTGGGGATTTTAAACAACCTACAGATAGAAAGCGGAGGGGTCCACGCCTTGACAGACAATTTATGTTAACTCCTCCGCGACCAGCACTTTCTACACCAGACCCGAGACCAAACAGTATTACCAGTAGTTTTAAGAATAGTCCAAGAAGAATATTTACAGGACAATATGTGGATCCAAGTAAGTATTAGACAGTTTCCCCGATATATCAATTTCTATAAAACTATTGTATTAATAATTCAATTTTTTAGAATTACGGGAGCTACTGTGGTTTCAAGGATACGGTGCCAGGTCATATTATCAAGGAAGTCAGGATGTAGGCCAAGACAGTTCCTTGTACTTGTTGGCGTGCACGTAAATGAACCCGTGCTAGTTGTATTTTGATGAAAAGGTCTGGGGAAAATTTCCTACATAGCACATTGTATAGAATGGTACAGAAAAGTGGTTGTTTGGTTAGTTAGATTATATCCAAACGTCTAGCCCATTGATATTTATTGGTCTGTGTTTTCTAACTTCAGGAAGTGGTCATAAATATGAATACGACATTAAATATAAAAAACATAACGTACAGGGTAACAGAAAAAAGGTTCTAGCAGCTTTTTAATGAATATTTCAAGAGCGTCTGTACTGGTTTAAATAATTGAACTGATCTTCATCAGAAGTGGTCTTTTCATAACGGCCTTAACCTGTCTAAGACAAATAACCAATTAAGTGAGTTGTGTATGTTCAGGTATTTGGAATTTGATCACGTGCAATTGTTAACATGATATTTTAAAGATATGCCCACGTGAACCAGTGTTGGAGACTCTTTTACAACGAAATTAGCTGAAGGTTTGTGTGAGATTCTTCCAGAGATTTTATCAAGTGGACATTTGTGTGAGATGTTTCTAAAGATGTAATCAACTTGACAATTTGGACATTTGTGTGATATTTTTCTAGAGATGTAACCAAGTGGACACTTGTCTTAGTCATTTTTACAGCTTTGTTTTGGAGTGAACAGCGGAGAGCGGCCTTTTCAGTCATTAACTTCATTATTTTCGTTGAATCTTCAGAAGTGATTCTTTATATTTTATGAAACTAACTATCGTCAATTTAAACGATAACGCGAACTGTGATGTGTCAAAATTTTAACATGTAATTTAAAATTAAGTACATGTCATTACAAACATTATACATTTGTTTTGTAGTGGGTAATGATAACTGGAATATGATTTAGTGAAAGCGTATAAGAGTCAATAGCGCCATGGATACCGCGATATTAATAAGGTAATATTACATCAACATATTGTGACTGTTCTGATGATTCTACCTCTGAAAAGACAACTTTTGTCAACGGCGCTAAAAATTATATATAAACTCGATCTCAACAATCACGAGATTCTGGCGTATCAAGAGAAATTGTGTTGGGCCCGTTGCATTAGTTCCATAATTCAACTAATCATTTGATTCAATATATTGATCTATGTATACGCCTACTTGTCTTATATCGGGATGATTTTATGGTATCGTGTTCATAAATGACAATCTGATTAAAACACAGATCTATATTTCGTTTCGTTTTTTATATACTTTCAATGCCTACACTGCATGAAGATCGGACAAGTTATGGGAGTTCACGTCAGGGGTCAAACGAAAGACTTTCGATTCTATGACGTCAGACTGACATATCAATCCGCGTTGACGTGATTTACCCGCAGTTCAGTGCATCAAAAGACCAAGAACTCGCAGCAGCAGACCATTTCGTTTGGTAATCTCTCACATCACCCAGAGCACGTCAATGATAACAACTCTTCCAGATCTTAGTGTAGTAAAGACAAGTAAAACGAAATTTTGAACTATAAAAACAAAACGAAAAAGGATCTGTGCTTTAATCAGATTGCAGAAATGCATTTTGATTTTAAAATAAAGAGCCGGATACAAAGGTGTTTTATAGCGCCAGAGCCTCCTCGCGAAAAAAATCAAAGAAGTTGAACAAATAAAACGGGAGAGAAATGCTAAAAACCCAGTTAGGGAGGGCCCTGAAGGCAGACAAAAGGCCCCCTCGTCTGACAAAAGGGCCCCTCTGGCCAAGGGAAAGGGCCCTCCCGAGTCCAATTCAATCGTTTTGTTTACACTGTTACTGTCGAATCCACTACTGAATGAGAATGCAGTCATTGCACTGGTATGAAAATCATCAATCAACACCCCCCTCCCCCTCTGGACCCCCGAGAAAGAGGGCTCTCAAAATAGTATAGCCTCCGCCATGCTAAACCTTTAAATGCCCCTGGCCGGATACCTACCTTGTGTTGTCAAAGCATGGATGTAGTCGTTTCCCAACCAAAATTCGCCTTCTAAATTACCAAAACCTTCTTTATATTCCTTCCATTTTCTGAAGAAATCTACCGAGCCGTCTTGTCGTTTCTGGATAACAGTCCATCCTGTTCAAGAAAGACAAATATATCGTTCAAATGAATTCAGAATGGGCCATTGTATGATTCCATGCGGTTAAAATTGAATAACTTAAACATTGGACTGAGTAACATAAAATAACCTACGAAAACATCAAAGCCATAATGAACTATATAGCATTTATAATAGTTTCCTAGTGGTCTATATGTGCAAGGGCAGACAACTATTGAGCATGATTAAACTTGGCATTTCCTGTTCAGGCTAATAGTAGCAACATCAATAAATGAATTTTAATTCGTACATTGTGCCACGTATTATTGGGCAAAAAAAACTTTAAAGGCGCTATTAGAAGATTCTAAATGCCAGGATTTTTACTTATTGCGTGGCATATTTATTTCACATAAATGTAAAGCCTACTATTGCATTGTGCTATACAATATCTACATGCAATAACTATTAAGGGCACAGCACAACAAGATATAAAATAAATATTTATAGCTTAAAACAGTACAGACGACACGTACAAGTGCATTGCAGGTTGAAAGCACAGTTAAATGAATGTTACTACCCTTATACGTATAAACAAATTTGTCTATATTTGTATACACATTGGCCGTAAATGTAATCATTTATGCAATCTGCCTTCAAGGAAGTAACCGCCATATTTCTTATCTAGTTGATATTCGGCCATTAAAAAAATCTAATCACGATTGAATATAAATGTTTAGACTACACAGAAATGAAATAACTATGATTAACTGACTTCATATACACGAAAACAATTTACTTAACGCAAAATCATATCATTTTTAATCAATTACTATATGGCATGCCATGTAATGAAAATCACACATTGTCTCGCTTTATAGAAGAATTTCACTACGGTAGATCTATTCTTCGTCAGTGAATGGTGTTTAAATATATACGTGCCAACTTCCTTTAATCAATGAAGGGTAAAATTTCCAAAATTATATTTTTCGTTATTATAGTTACAAATATCATACGTAAACGAAAACACTGACAAATAAGTAACGCACCAGAAGATACCAATATGTTGGAATTTGAACTTAAATGTTCTGAATTTGATGAGTTATCAATAATCCAATTATAAGGATCTTGTAATTATTTTCTTGATAATTTTCTTTATGTAGAACACGTGTAAGTATGCTGCAGAAATTTGGACCTGTAGTTTACTGTATATGAAAATACAGGTGGTTGATTTCCACTTTCCGCCCCATTTAGCTATGTTCACTAAATTCTTATTAATTATTTCTTATACAACACAAAATATAAAACCGCAATAATTAGAAATTAATAAATGGGTGCGATCACAAAATATATTGAATGAAAAAATATACTTATACACTAAGTAAATAAAATAGTTACTGTCGGACTACATTTTGAAAATAAATTGGCAAGCCATGCTTTTGCAAATTGAAAGATGCAACAACTATAATATAGCACATAAATCTACATATTTGTAAATGACATACAATCGTGCAAACTGCAGACAACAAATCTTTGAAAAACATATAAGAAACGAGTAAAAAAGTAAAGAAATTAAAAACAAGCAGGTGAAAACATTCTCGCTTCATGCAGACATCCTTACCTATTTGACAACTATATAGATAATACTGTATACTACCGTAGTTATATATAATATAATAATAATATATTTAAATGGGCAGAATCCTCAACTATATAGATTATACTGTATACTACCGTACTTTTATAATATAATATAATAATATATTTAAATGGGCAGAACCCTCAATCGCCAAAATAGTAATTTGTCTGGTCTAAATCTTGAAAATTCAAATATTGAGCCGTTCGGAGATATTTATGTATGGAATATGGCGACGATTGCTTACCAGTATAATAGTGATGGTCCAGTTAAATACATATCGTGGAGGTAGGCTCTTATGGCCAATGAAAACTACGATTTGGATTTCTTCTACCGAGTTTCGGTAAATTGTAAATGAATTCAGAACAATATCTCTAACAATAACAAAGCATAAGTCAGTTTCTTTCCACAGAACATAAGTAAGACTGCCTGATTATATAAAATCGCAATGACTTTTCTCCTGGATGATTAGATTCACAATAACTAATTTAGAATGAATCGACCACTATCAACTTAGTAACATAGTACTGAGTCAGAAACATCTAAAGAAACGTTGGCCCTCTTGGTCAGTCACTTTATCCGCGAGTGTGATTTCCGGAAGTCATCCTTTAACAATAGTGGCATCTGACAGGTATCTCGGATCACTTCTCAACCGATCAGTTATATTTAAAGGTTTATGAACCGATAGGTTAGCTTCAATCATCCAGAAATATATTCTACCGGTCTTTTACATTGTCATAAACAACAGCTAGATTATCCTGGTCTTTTACACTGTCATAAACAAAGTCTAGGGGAGGTTACTACTCCTACAACAAAATGTCGACGTCCATAAAATTCATTTAAGTACATGTATGCAATTTCAGAAAATCCATTGGATTGCACTGCCAGTTCAATATCCTACACTCTTATTTTATTATCGTAAAATTTCTCTTTTCATGGGCCATATCTATGTTTTGTAATAATCCTACTTCTTCGTCACAATTCATGTTTGTTTATAATAATGGAAGAATTATGGGATATATTGCGGAAAGGAGTGTAACTCATACTTGACTTGGCCAAAGATACTGGATAATCAACCACATGAAAAACATATTCCTGATTACGCATGGGCAATGGAACTTTTCGTCACATTAATAGCGATTCCAGACCCTCCCTACGTTGAAGACTAAGCGGTTCTTGCAGTTGCGGATCCAGGATTTTTTGCAGGGGGGGGGGGTCTAGGTTTGATAATTGCTTAACTAATTGCGCTCAACCGATAAATTAGATTCAATTTAGTTCATTCTGACGTATTTCCGGAAGGTAAATTTCAAAATAACAGGTCTAAATCGCCAATAAAATCGCATAAAAAAATTTTCAAGCCTGAGCAGGGGGGGGGGGGGGGGCGGACCCCCAGGACCCCCCCCTCTGGATCCGCGCCTGTCTTGGTGACCGTCATTACCGATCGGTTAACTTTTGAACCGATTGGCTATAATGTTGAGAGAAGTGTGGCCGGACACACAGGCTATCGTGAAAGACTTCTGGGTGTGTCTCGAAATAACAAACTATACTTACCCGTCACGTGCATCATAATTTGGAAAATTAATTTATATAGGAATAATAAGAGTCAATACATACCTGATTTAACCTTGTATATTATATATACAATATTATGACACATTTAAGCAATTTATGAACTTGCTGTAATTTTAGACTTGCTAAAGGTGCCTTGGAAAGAATGCATTAGATATGTTATAACAATCCAGTAAAAACATTCAACATACGAACATCAAAATACACATGCGCACATGTCAATTCGGTATACACAATATAAGAATCAACGTGGCCTCCAAAAATCACCGAACCCATCTCTTCTCTTTATAATTGTAAATCACAAATCTGTATTTCTCATTTAAACAAACATGCAACACTTTCACGTTATTTAATTAAGTGTGTTGCTATTTGTTTTCGTGGAGAATAATGTGAACCGTATTGACAGTTTGCTAGATACACTCAAGAAAGAAAAGAATAAAAGAAAGGAAATGAACATATTATTAGTGTGTGAAAAGATGGTTAGTGATTAATAGTGTAAATTCTAGTATAATATGGTGGACAAAGGTTGACGTTTGACATCTATTTCAATATGAACATTTATCCACAAGCTGTGAACAGCGTTGTATATGGCACCCCATTTCAAATACCGTCATATATTTATGGAATTCAATATAGATGCTCTTTTATATAGCGAATATTATCGATGTGTTTACCTGAGTTATTAAAGACCTTGCAGTGAGCTTTAAAGGGTTTGTCTAATCCGTCTGGTTTTATCATGATGTAATAGTCTCCCTTGAATTTCATGCCATCCCAATTATACACTTCATGACAATCTGAAAAATTCAAAATAAAACATTAGGCGAGTCCATTTATACATTAAGCGGTTAATAAAATCTAAAATTTTAAGGCGTCCACCCACATAAGCTTTCTCGCAATTTAAAGGGGTAACCTATATCCTTGATCTGGATAACCAACGGCAACCCATTTCTTTAATGAATAGTCATATCCTCCATATGAAAATTCACATTATATGAACACAGCAGTTTGAAATTAAAGAACCATTAATCAGAAATTATTGTTTTGTTATGTATCTGTATTGATAATACTGATTATAAACCTATTTTATGTAATGTTAATAATAAACGCTTAAAAATGGAAGGGACACAACTCTATTATGACACGAGGAAACGCCCGTCCATCAATGGCTATCGTCCGTTGAGATGGATGTTATGTTGCTAAGATTTGCTGATTACTTTGTCAATATGATAACGAGATAAAACCAGAAACTTCGGCTCAATAACCTTTATGTTCAGCAAAATTCAACATTTGCTCAGACGATACGATTAGTAGTGGCTCTAGTAAGTGATAATTTTGTCAAACAAACGGTGAGATAATATCAGAAGATCGTTGACGGATGCTAAGAGAAGTTTTACTAAGAAATAAACAATCAGAAGAAGGATGATGACAGAAATGTGCGATAGATATTGGCAAAAGTTCACTGATGAAACTCAAAGTTCACTAGGTTTCAGTCACATCTCCATCCCACACTTCAATATGTTTTAAACAGAAGCTTAGATTAGAATCTTCAGTATATAATATTTATTAGTCGCATACTACCTTATAGAACTCAAACTAAAACGAAATTAACAATGTTCATGCAATTACTAATTAAAATAATACAAGGCATATTAATGTTGTATGACTGAACCAATCATCGTTAGGCTTATTTATGAATCGGGTGACATTATGGTGCTGTGTTTCATTGTGGTGGTTTTAATATGTTCTTTGTTCAAGCAATTACCTATTTAAAGAATTTCTTCATGACGTTTCTTAAAATAACTAATTGTTGATAAATCGAGGTTCCATTTAGCTTTGAATCTAAATAATCTATCTGCTGATAGATAGAAAACATATTCATCATTTCCAACTGTAATTAGAAATATTTAAACGCAAACAGCAGACTTTTAGAAGGGTGTTTATTGGAGGTGGCCAGATGCCAAGAAGCTGTGATGAGAACGTTTATCCTATATATAAACTTTAATATACCCACTTAAAGCGACACCCTGCGTCTTATCCGCGGGTTTGGAATAACTCTGTCGGAAACCATGATGGCCTGATTCTCATTTATTGTACATTATCATCTCATAGCCCTCCTATTCTTATGTTTTTACCAGAAGACAAAATGCATTAAAGCCACTTCGTCAGCACTCGTTAATCACACATGGTGCAGATTTGCACTTTAAAATGTCAAGAGAAACGAATCAAAATGACAGACTTCTTTTGATAATTTCCGTATTAAGATGCTGGATATCAAAACTTAATCGATAAATTGGGCCACCCGATAAGAAGGGTTGGACATGTACACATCTTTTATCTTCTGACTAGACACGTGATGCACAGGGAACTTACTGTAGGGGTGGCAGATAATCAGATCAGGCAGCGAAAGCACCAGATCGGTTATAAGGAAAGGAAAAAATGAAAAATTCCAGTACACTCTATAAATTTATGTTAAATTTTTATTTGGTTATAGTGAAATATTATAGTAATGGTGGCCGGGTTCGTTTTAATAAAAATAACAGCAATTGAACAAACTCGCTAACCGATATTTCAAAGAATGGTAATAACTTGAAATCAGTAACAACAAGCAAGACCATCGTCTATGTAAATAGGGATTGTAAAATTTGAGCGCTATTTTCGCTTGACTTTGGTACTTTGTTAAATACAACAGAGAGGACTTGTTAAGTTCAGCTTTTATCAGAACTAAAAAAAGACATTTTTATAGCGGTATAAGATGTAATAAAACACAACTTCAATCAGCGAGATAAAAGTTGTGTAGAATAAAATAAATATACTCTATGACACGTGTTTATTAAAACTATATCCACTCTGTTTCTTGTGATATTTCTTAGGGGAATAAAACTACGATAAAATAGAAGATATTTGGATACACACCCTAAAGAACAGGCCACCTTAAAGATGTTTAACGTGCATTTAGTGCTGTCTACCATGTTAATTCTAAACACCTTGTAGTGAAAGATGTATTGTTTCAACTTGTTTTTCTTTCGCCTGATTAAACTTTGTCTGAAACAGTAAATGTTATCAGACCTTTGACATCATTAGTTGTCGCCTATACAAGAAAAACATCGTTACATTTTCTTTAAAACAATTTCCGATTTCATAGAGTTTTGGTGTCCTTGAACAACAGCTCAGTCAGCATGCCATCACGAACAGTCTGGGACAGAAAAGAAAATGTTTCAGTAACAGAAGCCACATTTTCAAAGAACATCAAGAGGATTAAAATTCCCTTTAATAGTATTCCAAAATATTCAGAATTACATGGATTTTTTTTTTCAAGGAAGTTTACGTAGTGCGCATATATTATTATTTTGTTAACCGTTCGTATTTCTGCATATGTCTACTATGTGAAAACAAAATCGTAAACAGTCTATAAGCCTATAGATGTCAAACATGAATAATATTTTAATAATACCTGAGCTGAGACATTTGAATAACAAATATGACGTCGTCGTCTTTGATGAAAGAGCAATGAAGAAAAACATGGTTTAGTTGGCGTCTGTTCCTCTATAGATCACTTGAGATTAGCAGACGATATCTACCATTGACTGTCCAAATCACCAGTTTACTACCTTTTAAGGTTTCAGTGAGAGAAATACAAATGATGGTCTATCAACAGCCCGCCCATTAATACGGCTATTTCGACACTCTTATATTCAATCAAAACGCAATAAAGTGTAAATTATTTCCGACCTACATGATTGTTCAAAGCGACTGTGTGGTAGAATGGTAGATTTGCCGACATGTTTAACAAAAGCGAACAGAAAATTGTTAGATTAATCAGACAATAATTTCTTTTTACGGCCAGAAATTAAAAATTGACAAACATAGAAATAATCTTTGATGTAGATTAAAATGTCTAGATAAATCTTGTTCCTTTGTAAAATCAGATTATATTCGGTACATTCACTTCTATAGGGTTTTAGATTTATAGGGTGTGTGTGAAGAGCGAGAGAGAGAGAGAGAGAGAGAGAGAGAGAGCGAGAGAGAGATTTTGAAATGAATACCAAACTAAAATGAACCCTTCATGTAAAACGTTTGTTATAATGTAGTCAGGCACCGATGCACTAGTTTTGACTAGTTCCACTTTAAAATACCTATCACTTACGTGACAAACCTTTTTATCAAAGAAGTTAAATAATGTTCTTTGGTTTTCAGCACATAGTTTCATCAAATAAATCTCCTTCAAGTTGGTCGAAAGAAACAGCAAGATCATTATGATAATGGCGCCCATCTATCGTCAAAATGTCTGGGTGTTTAGTTTTAGTTATACAATAAGAACATTTTCAATGAATTCTCTCTTTAAATTTTATCTCATTCAAAATTGCCAGATTTCAGCACTGAGTCACATGCTTTTTTATTTTTTAAGAGATGTCAATCGTGTGCTCCCACGACCTTTGAAGCACGAAGTTACTGATGTTGCTATATACAGGTATATGTAATTGTGAAGGCGGACAAGTTTTCTGGTTAAATAAACCAACATCACTAACATCTTTAACAAACCAGGATCTCTTATAATCATGTATACATTCTGATGTCTGGTTCTTTTCTTACAGACACCATGTATGCTACAATGCGGATTTCAAGTCACATTTTGTGGGCTAATGGAAACGTACATACGAGGTAAATTGTGCTCGGGCAGTGGCGGTATGGCCCACTCACATATCTAATTCCAACTGCCAAGGGATCTTCTATGTGCATGCCAATGTACACACGAGACCTCGGGTTTTGCCCCATCTGAACGACTAGCCAGGTTTCCTTGTCAAACCCTCTCCGTCCTGGGCCACTGACAAGGGGAAATCCACGCCGGAAAATCCTGATGAACATTGTCGGCCAATGCAAGGACCTCCAAGCTAGCGAGCCAGCGTCTTATCACCGGCTTAACCACGAATATATTGAAGATTTGCAATACAGAAGAATAATTGATTAAAAGTAGATCTTTATTTTGGTTCGGTTATTTTAATAATATCGTCTGCGAAGTCAAAGGTTGACTGCAAGTAAGTTTTAAAGTTAATTATACTGCAAAACATTAGATGAATTAGACAAGAATGCTAAGAATATCCTAGCTATATTAAGTCCTCAAAATCCCGGTATATGCTCCAGTTATCTATAAGTATTGGTTGATTTGGAAAAACGAAGCACGATATGCTAACTAGTTCGGGAACATCTGAAACCATTTGTTATCGGAGGTATTAACAAAGCTAACTAATTTTTGATACATACTGTTGTTTTTGCAGTTGAATATGAACAGTAATGTTTCACTATTTCGATAAACATTATTATACCTGCGCTGCCTGTCGACAGTTAGGTCCGCTTGAGAACAGACACTAAGCTAATTGACCGACATTTTAAGTCCTAAATCGACGATGCATATTGTGCATAGTGGTTAATAACACGACGTTGCAGCAACATTGTCGCGATAATTACCCGTCAGTTTACATTGTCACGATGTCATGTTGTCAGATTAGGAACCCGGGCGAGATTTCATAATAAGTGCCGTTACCAGCCACAAATAAGTATACACTTATTGGTTATGCCATCTGTAAAACATGTACTTGCACAATAACACGATTGATATGGTTGGGCATAGCTATGAATGGTTCGCATAAAACCATTACTTAGCCATATCAATAAGAAAATGTAGAACAAATGCATCATGTTCGTCTCTAGTATGCTGAGAGATAGCTCGGATTTAGGATAGCAGGAACCGATGGCGTTAAACTCATATCTGTTTGGACGGAAAAGTGAAGATCAAAAGCCAAACCTGGCTTACGATATCGGATGCAAAAAAACAAACGGGGTGACTTATCTATTGATAATTAGACGTCAAGGCAACGCCAGATAAACCATGTACAACAACATACGCCATATCTCAACTCACCTATCTTCTACTACACAAAATTAGTTAAATACGAGCCATGTTTACTTCACACTTAATCTGTGTTTCGTCTTCAGTTTATAAATAACTTTTCTTCTTTTCCTTGAACTATAAAGTTCAATGTAAGTAATGAAATACAGTAAATGTAAACCTTTATGGGGAGGGGCACGATGGGGACTTACGGAGGATTTCGCCATGTGTGTTTACCTTTAATCTCACTTCCGAAACGTCACATAGAAGTAAAACAGTTGTAAACAAAACAAAATAAACTATATCATTATGTAGAAAGTAGAATCAGTGCAGTTTATTACTCCGACATAGATCTATATAAATCGTATAATATTGACAATTGTTTCTCGTGATTGGTCGATTTATAACGAAAAAGCAACGTTATAATCAAACACAAATTGGGCCTATTATTTTGAAAAAAATAATAAGAAGAATAAGTTAGTCGCATAGATAATCGCTTACAAACTCCCCCCCCCCCTATAATTTTGTCGCTAAGTGCATTGACTTTTCTATTTGTATAAGTGCAGGAGGACCGCACTACACGCAAAAGAAAAAAACCCAACACGATTAACCTGCGGACAAGACAGAAAAACAGGCATTGCAAACAAAACTAAACAAATATCAAATCAAGTGAATGGATCCGGGGGCCAGCCGTAAGCCTGTTATGGTACAGGTTTTACTAAAAATGATTTACAAAAAAAAAAGACGTAACAGAAATAATACGACCGATCTTGGCAGTGTCGTCTCTTCAATATGGCAATAGTCTGTCAGGTTTTGGACGTCAAACAATTCGCCATAATTATTATATATGTATGCTTCCTAACGATTAGAGACGTCACTCCCGTAATTTGTATGCATGAACCATTAAATTCACGAGCGTCTAATCTTATTTCTGGAATGTGTTTCAATATTGATATTTTGCAGTTTGTTTGCTAAATGTTTAATTTAATTTATCGTTTACTCGAACCTCTGTTCTCTTTTCAATCACGCCATTTAGGCAAATTTGGGAATGAAGCAGTTTATTGATCAGTGAATACAAACAAATCGAACCGACACGTTAACTTTGATTACAACACTTGATTAAATAACCATTGCTCAGAATTCCTAGAATATCATGAAACGTATAGAATTTTTCTTTGAGAAAGCTTTGTGGGAGTGCGCGTCATCGTGTTCCTTAAACGGATGTAGAGGTCGGGGTGGGTTTGAGCTGGTGGGGGTGGGTGGACCGTAAATACTAAACAGAGGGTGTGCTGATCCTTGATGGTAGATAAGTGACCACAATAGCTGAGCTGCGTTACTCATATTTCCATAGGGTGGCAATGCCTAGAAATGGAGAGGGGTTAAATAGGTCAAGTCGTTCTTTCATCACATTCATTTATGCATAAGTTATTGTTCATAAAAGAAAAGAAAAAAATCAAAATTGTAGATCTTCACAATTTTGCCTAGATTTGAAAAGTTGGTCAGTGGAACTCAAAAATAATAAGATACAATATTTCAATATTTATATGACATGGTAAAATCAGTCCACCTGAATGTCACACTCACAGAGTGTAAATTTACAATAAAGTAGTATACCCTAAAGGTATGAAACATTGTTGGTCAATACATGTATGTGTATAATTAAGTGAATATAAATTAATGCTTCAGGGATTGACAAGAAAACATCAACGACCATCCACATGATCTAAAATGACATTATACTTAATAATAATAAACGTTTTATTTTGGAAATTCCAAAATGTCGGAGTATACATAAACACATATAATTCGAAATTCACGATTAAAATGCGAATCTATCATTAGAATGTTTAAATTTACACGTGGAAGATATTGGAGTGTAATACTAATGCGCATCTCATGAAAACAAACATCAACGTGATTTCTCAAGGTATTTTTTTCGAAGCGTTTGAGTACCTTGGTTGTCCATTGTCAGATGTATACAAAAATATCATACTTGTAAAAATAAGAGAAGATTGTTTTATAACTAAATGGATTGCAAAAGTGTAAGCTTTATTGAGCAAATACCAAAATATGCATATATCAAAAATATTTATACAAGGGCTGACAAGATTTTTATTGTGTTTTTGCCAAACATTTCAGAATTATAACTGCTTCGCTAGAGCAAAGTTGCTTTTGATACATTTTCCAGAAATATATATATGTTTTAAATATCTACATTTCTTAGGAGTTTTGTCTCATTTAAATCTAATAGGAAGTAAATTAGCCATTAGCCGCTGATTCATGAGCAAGTCCAATCAAATAGTTACAAATAACCGTGTAAACAGGTTTCTAAAAGAAACTCACATTATTTACATGTAAAGCCTTTAATGGGTAACTTTTTTACATCCAGATACATTATATAAGTAACAGATAATATGTTATATATAGAACACGATGACTAAAACATAAGTGGAGTACTTGAACATTGTATCAAAACTGCAATAATTTGTTTTGACAACACTCTAATATTCTTTCAGAACTAATTGGTATTACCTGCCACATTTTCTACCTGTTACATTGAATTGCAGAAATCAATAGTGCCAGTTCAGGGGGTAGCATGCATGCAGGTTTTCTTTTGTGGGTTAAAAAGGGTAATACATAAAAGGAAGAAAAACAGAAGATAAATCAACTGAAAAGCCTAGAGACATGAAAATGAATATGTTATCGTTCGACGTGGTACTGATCTATTGCAATCTGAAAATCATCAGCAAATTTCAACAAAAAGCAACTTTGAAACCTGTGCTAAAGATAATTCAATATGCCATCATATCTTTTAATGTTTATGGAATCGTAAGCATGCCAAAACATATCTCTTCTAAAAATATACAAGATATTAGTCCTTTTTATTAAAGAGTATCATTATATATAATTTGCTACAAAAAATGTTTTTTATAGTAATAAGAGTGAATGTTATCTAATAAAACCACGCAAGGGTGTTAACATAAGTGATATTTACATTTTACGGTTTATACATAAAACGAGAGCCACAGCGACTCGGTGAGTAAGGCGTTTGCTAGCTAACCTCGAGGTCCCGTGTTCGATCTCGGTGTTCATCGAGATTTTCGAGTTGGTTCCACCTAGTCAGTGGTGCATGCCAGAGGACGTGATAGGGGACAACAACAAAGTATAGTCGTTGGGATGAGACCAGAAAACGAGGTCTAGTGTACAGTACACACTGTATTTGATCAAAGTTCCCTCATAGCAAAGAACATGGCGCATGCCCATCTTCATTAGCCCAGTCGGAGAATTTCATTTCTATTCTCGTAAAATTTATTGACAGCGTGGCTATGAAGTTGGACACAAATCTTTGTAATCACCATAATTTAAAAGAATACATGTAATGTTAGGCTTTATTAAAATACTTTCAATGGCAGTTTTTAGAGAATATATATTGTAATTATGATAATAATAAAACCAAATCATGACTGATAATCTGTATCGCATAATATATAATAGATTTTGCTATCAGGTAGACTAAATGGTATTGTTACATCACAATCAAATCATTTAATAGGACAGTATACTTGAATGATATCTTATCAGTGTATTACTGCCATTATTAAACAGTCTCTCTGAAATTAAATATACTACCATGCAATACCACTGATATAATTACTATAATTTATCAATGACCGGTGTGTGTAAATTCCATTTGATAATATTATTTGTTCATTCATGAACAGAAACATTGGGTCTCTAGGGTGGGGTTGTAAGTACGCCCTTTTACGAGGTATCTAACAATAAATCCAATATCTAGAAATTGATTATACAATGCTATAAAACCTTTCAATTTTATATTACGTGGCATATTTCATCTATCTAGGCCAGTCGTCGATCATCGATGTTCAACTGCTTTTGCATGTTTAATTTGATTGGGCACGCTAAAATTAGAAGATCCAATTAATGTACATGTTGCAACGATTAACCAATCATGTAAGCCTTCAAAGTAATTGTTTACGGATACAGTTAAAACGACACGAGATGTACGCCAGAACTTCAAGCTTACAACACGAACGTGATTAAAATTTAAAATTCTCTATGAAAATACAACAATGAGATAATTCGAATAGATTATAAAAGTCTTTGGAACATTATACCCCTATTATATGAGCTTTCAGTTTGGTTACTTCCGCTTCTAGTTAAATGAAAGAACAATACACTTTGGAGTCAGCTCTTCTAACTTTTGTTAACCCAGTGCAGATTTTGACACAACAAGGCATTGTCGTTAGAGGGAATGCTATATCAGAAGTTCCTCTCGAATGTCACCAGGCCGAATATCCCAACAAGTCGTTGCGACCAGGCGTTTAATGATGTCTTCGAGGGACGAGAACAGACAATCGCTTAGTGCCACCTTGTATCGATGACTCTTCCAAAAAGACATGACATGGTAATTGATCTGTCTCAGACAACTTCATACCAATTGACTCCATCCTGTATAAGGAGTACATCGCAATACTAACTGGTCCATACATATTTTTATCTACAGCAAGCACTGGCCTTTTTCAGAATTCAGGGTCATCAATTGAAGACTGTCGGAAAATGTTTGTTTCCACGGGCCAGAAGCCGCTCAAGGCTTGTTCAGGTTTCTTCTAATCTCCCCATGCGAACCTGAACGGCCATTTAAATTGCGATGTATGCAGCCCAATCTGATTAAAACACAGATCCAATTTCGTTTCGTTTTTTATAGTTCAAAATTTCGTTTTTACTTGTCTTCACTACTCTTGGATCTGGAGGACTTGTTATTTAACTTGTGTTCTGCCTGAAATGAGGGTTCAGCCAATCAAATGGTCTGTCGTCTCGACCGTTTGACCTTTTCATGCGTGGAACTGTGAGTAGATATTACCAGCGAATGACGTCTATACTAACACCAGCGGATAGAAATCAAAACAAAACAAAAGTAGATTTTAAAAAGCATGGCGGTCGCTAATTGGTTAATCGAATGACTGACGTTATCGGGTCAAATGTCCCGTGCTTGATACCTGACGTCATAGAACGTGAGCTCCCACTATAACTTGTTAGATCTACATGAGTGTAGGCCATCGAAAGTATAAAAAACGAAACGAAATATAGATCTATATTTTGATTAGATTGTATGCAGCCAATAAATCCCGTCAAGCCAAAAAAAAAAAGAAAAAAAAAAAGAAAAAATGTGTTTAAGTTTGAGCTGTTATCATTCTAAATTAACATCCTTTTGTTTTTATACAATTGTTTTCCTTCTTTTCTTTGTCGACATGGTTATCTCATAACAAATATTTGTTAACTTAAATCAGTCAGTACTCAAAGAGACACAAAGAAAACTAAGTGCCATGTTTTGGATTGAAAGAGGGTAATTGGAGAGTTCTTTATGTTTTGATCTATTTTGGGACGAACAATTCTATTACAATACTAAACAGCTTAAAATGGGGCCAAAGTTAACCAGACCCCATAACATGAACTGGCATTGGAATAATGGGGTAATTGCCAAGAGAATACTCCATATTTTTTAAATGATATAGACGAGACAGTTACATTTTCTTTATTCTCGTCTTCTCTCCATCCTCGGCTCGCCATTAAGTCAAGAAGTAGGGTCGCCTGTCCAGCCTCATGGGTTTTCTCCGGGTCCTCCAAACTCCCCCCTCGCACAATATCACAACAAGCACAATAGAACAGTTTCGTCCCTAAAATTCTGCAACGTCTATTGATATAGAAAAGCCTTTCTATTATAATCACTTACAAGCCATAACTGGTATTTTGATTTAGGTGTAAAATCTGTAATTTCCCCATACTCAAATGTCACAGGTGACTATAATATGATAAATACATCTTCCCACAAATGCACCGAAAATAAATCGGTAGCACTAATTGAGAAAGATGCCTGGAGTTTAATCAAGGTGTTCAGAATTCCACGTAAGAAGAAGCTCCCGTGGTTTCAGAGAGCACAGTTCTTCATTTCGCACCGATTCACACAGAATCGATGTTCGTCTTATCATTCCCACCTGTCGAGGTACCTTGCCTATAAGACCAGAACAGACGTTATATTGCAGTCACAGCGTGTTGTTTTTGTACGCTAGGTTTCGCCCTAACATGTCCAGCTGTAGCTGTAGGACAATATTATTTAACAGAATTCTGGTCAACAATCCAATTCCCAATACAAGATTCTCGTATAAATATGGTCATGCACGCTTGCTATAAAAAGACCTCGTAATTTTTATATTACTGTATTATTAGCTTGATAACGCTGTGAGAATACTCTTCAAAACATCGATCAAAAGTAGTTGTGTTTTAAGGTGTTGCTCTATGCAGTTAATAAATGCCTCTAAATATTATATAAAGACTATATTTAGAGGATATTCGGTATCATGGAGTGTGGGCAGGCGATGTGTTGTAACAAAAGCAACGACAAATCTTGAGGAATTGAGACCAGATACAATTACCTTGCCAAGATCAACTGAACTTGTGAAATATACGAAACATATTCACGGGTATATTCATCACTCAAGAAAATGGTAACCGTAAAAATGAATCAACTGCAATAATAAACATTATCAACATACATATCGATAACAAAGTAGAACGCCTTTTGATGTAAGTATGGATGATACAATAGGGATGGTTGTTACATAAACAATCAAAATAGTGGTGCCATATTTCTTTAGAAAGAGTAGAACTAGCAATCAGTGAGAGTAGTTCTTTTCAAATGTCGTATTGCTGACTTTGTTCAGTAATAATATCATTAGTAACTTGAAAAATTCCCAACATTTTATGCAATAAGGATGTACAATAGGTACACATTCTTTCAAGATACTCGTTTAGCGAGATAATTCACTATATATTATTGCTTATCGCATTATCGTTTTTGTGAAGGTTCAATTAGGTCATAATATTAAGTAAGAGGCCAATAATTAAGGCAACCCACGTATTCATTTCGTTGGTAACATTTTTATAATAAATGAATTAAATGTTATTTAATGGCACGAAAGTTAAGCAATTATCCCCCCCCCCCCACTCCCCTTAACCGCAACTATGCATAGTTTGATTATAAACTAGGTAGCCACTTCTCTATACACTATATTATACTTTGTTTTGGTAAACATGTCTATGATAATTTCCTCTATATATTTTTGACAGTATTCCAGAACTTACGAGAAGAAGGTTGGTTTACATCCGCACATTAAATGGAGATGAAATCGAGGCTGCTAATTATTAAAAGATTATAAATAGTCTTGAAAGATGCGCTTAATCATAGTTAATATCTGTATGTTTTCCGCCTCTACTAGTCGATTCACTAGTATATTCTTCAAGCTTTTACTCGTATAAGACACAAAAAAAGATATTAAGACAATAACACATACGCTTACAGAAGCTGACTCATCTTCGCATGCCACAAATGTTGTCGCATATTTATTTTTGTGTAGAGAATTTATGATATTTTCAACACAGAGTAACCATCCATGAAGTAATCAGAAGTAATTAAACTTGAATTGACTTCTGGTTCTTCCTAGTACAAAAATTTATTCCAATTATTATAAAAAAAAACCGCATGTACGGTATTAAATTTATGCTAGGTTCCCACTATCACGATTCGTGCTGTAATTGATATCGCGGTTTTAATCGTGGAGTTATCTCATCAGGTCTTATCACATATTGTGGTCAGTCGCAGGAATCGTATCGAAGCGTATCCGGCGAACGTTTCTGCACATACCAGATCGTGGACTCAATAGGGATATTCCTATCGTAACACTTCGCACGACACTGGGAATCAAGCATTAGATGATATAATTAGCTGTTTGAGTTATTGGAAATCTTGAAATTCAATAGGCTTATCCGTCTCACTAACATAAAAGCCGTGCACAAATTTCAATTCAATCGAACGCAAGAGTGTCCAAGTGATTTTTCAAATTGACCAAGTGTGATAAGTTAACGCCAACAGTACGAATTGCTGTATTTCAATAGGATTATTCGTTTCAATGACTTAAACAATGTGTACATATTTTTAAAAGATGATAACTTTAACCTCCAGATACCACAAACAATAAGTGGTTGACGGGTGGACGGATGGAGGTGACAACATACGACCACATGACTATATGGGCGTACAAAAATGCGAATTTGTGGCAAGTTTTAACATTAATAAATACTGCTACTACACAGATGAAAGCACGTTTGAAATCCTTATTATGATGTGATAGGGATGCTATGACAGAGGATATGGGCGTATTAAAATATATATCATAGAGGGAATCCTTTAAATAAAGAGATAAGAAACATCAAATAAAGAATGTTCTATACATCCTTATGACATATTAAATCTTATACGACTTGTCAAACTTATTTCTACATATTTTGTTTAAAGAAGAGTAATTACTAGAAATCTTGATAAAACACTTCATTCGTGTCAAAATATCAATATGATTTCTTTTAATTGTAAAACAACCCATTCAATGGTGTAACAATATTTTATTATTGAAGGATGTTGCCTACAATATAGTAGTATATTGCTTACCCTTTATCAACCATCCAATCAAGAAACTTTATTACATAAAACCTAACATTAGTGTGTATACATGAAATACATACAACAATTGATAATAATAACGATATAGTAAATATGCACACGTACCTTAAGTAGTTAATGTAATTTACAAAAGAGAATGGTTTTCAAAAATATAAGAATGTACACTGAAAAAAAACTTGTGTTGGATCGCAACACAAGTACTTGTGTTAAAACTAATCTACACAAGTTTGTGTTGTTTTGCATTGCATTTACACAAACTTGTGTAGATTTGTAAAAATCTTGTGTGTTTTCATATCAGTAACACAAGTATTGTGTAGGCCTACCGTCAACCAAAGATTTTTTCTTTTTTGGGTTTTTTTTTTTGTTTTTTTTTTTTTTGTTTACAAAGTCAGAATTCGGGAGTTCACAAGTTTAAGAAAAGTAATAAAATAAAAGGTTTAATTCAAATCCCGAAAATTACATGGGGTTCTTCACTGGAAGAGTGTGCGCACTAATTAATCAGACAATTGCCGGGCAGACTTGAATGTTAATTGGTGTTAAGTTGTCTATAAAGATGAAATGTCTGGTTGTCTTTTTTTATTGGTCCAATAAACTGATATATCAAAGGAATATATAGTGTACATGTGATTTTCAGCACCCTTGTGTTTGTCAAAATTGATTCAATGTGCATTGGAAAACAATGAGTAAAACTCTTAGTAATGTAATTGGTTGATGTAATCGAAATTGGACAGTATATTGGTTTACTAAACAGTAACCAATCAAATTTAATTAATCTTCCAGATTTGTCTCATAATTGATTTATTGATACAATGGTTCTCCAAGTTATCTATACTCTATTTGATATTTTATCAGCGACATTCAGTTAGACATTTAACTGTAGGACGCCATGTTTCGTAGTAGTGTCAACCGAGAGAGATATTTTTAAAAATATAATTGTCACACAGTATACAAGACCGCAGGTTTGTAAAATTTAAAAAAAAAATAAAACCGTGTATTTAATTTAGCATCGATTTATTGTTTATATGTATATTACTAATAATTAAAAACAAACAAGTCAGACCAAGACTTGTTCTAGAACCTCGTAATCTTCAACGTACGTTATTCGTAGAATATTTTTCTGGATGTTAGAGACTAACTCAGAACAATTAAACCGGAAGTGTGTATTTGATAATGGGGGACAAGAAATTTTTTTTGATTGTTTCGAAAGCGTCCCGGACCCGGTAATTCAGAAGTATAACGAATTTGTCTTAATTTTTCTGAAAACGTGCTTTATTAATATTATCCGGCGCTACATCGTTGTTCAAATACTTGTACTTGCAAAAAACAACACCAACTGGGACCAGCAGGTAAGAATTTCTCTTCATTTTATAACTCGCCAGGCAGCCATCTTTGTTTCGGGCAAAATGAGAAATACGTGTATATCAGGCATGGACTATAGCTAGATACTAACTTTTGTACTAGTTTAATTGGAATTTAATCTTAATTTAAACATATTTTATTGTTCTAAGTAACAAGTGGATAAGGCACAAGTTTTACAACTTAGAACGCCATCTCCAAAATGTAATCTTATCTGTGTAAAAGAAAAAACAACCAAACAAACCTTTTATTTTTATATTAATCAAAGCAACGTACTGATTCAGAAACTAACACCTGCCGTCTGAAGTTTCTCTATAATTTCTTCTTTTTATTTCAGTCATTGATGTTAGCATATAGGCCTACTCCACAAAGAAAAACTGGTAAGTATTTCATTTTCTTTTAATATATTTTTTTTAATAATATCACTATCAGTAGTAATATCCAGTCAAGAGAGAGGGGAAATCGGGTTTTAATTTCACTTAACAGAACTGTGCGATAAACATGTCCTTGTATTAAATTGGTGGAATCAAGTAGGCCCATGCATGATATATATCCTAGAATCAAGTAGGACTGGTCTTACATTTCCGCTATTTTCCTGAGCACTGACCATTGTGTATGTTGTGTTTATATTAATTCGACATAAACTTTGGAGTTGTTGTTAGTGTTTGTTGCATAACAGAATGGTCTATTTCAAATATGATATTTGCATAAGTATAAACGTAAATCGGCAGTGCTTAGCTACGAGAACGTTGAGATATACTGATGTTCTTGTTTTTAGCTACGATTTGAGGCGCTTTAGTTCTATGTTGCAAACTCAATTTCTTTATTAATGCATGTAACATCTTTAAAATAAGATAAGTTAATACTCTTATCACTAATTAAACTTACAGAGGCCAATGCAGTGGCACAACTATCGCCTAACTCCAAATATTCGCATTTAAATTACTGAATCTATATATTTGTCAGACATCCACTTCCATTGATATACACGTGGATGTCATTTAGTATTTCCACATGTAATTGCGTTTTTGATTGGCTGTTATAAAGCCTAAGATTGAGCGCCCGCCCACATTATGACAGCTGTTAGACTTCACTGCTCTAAAAAAGATGGCGGTCTTAGTAACGGCATAACGCCTCGATTTTAAATGCGATGATTTATACCCGTTCCAGGTAGGATTACATGTTTAATTGTAATTGAGTGTGGCAGAAATATTATAAATAACAATAATCAATCGTTGTTTTGATGAAAAGTATTGTCAATTTTGCATAATATTAGCAGTTGTGAATCACAACTGCACTTGCAACGCTACTGAAATGCAAACAAATTTCATCTGTCACCACGGAAGGTTGACAGATGAATTATTTTATCTAGGCAGTGCTGGACACACTAGCAGAAGGATTCTGCTGAATCAATCAGCGCTTAATTCATGTAGTGTGTACACTGACATTCGCCCAAATCAAACAGGTTTGATATATTTGGCTGAACTATATTTGATTGGTGTGCTCGCTTTGTTGAAGCATTCGTCTGGTTTTAGAATTCATTAGCCAATAAGCACACATTCATATCAAGAAGTCACATGAATTTTTTGAAGACAAATGTTAAATCATGTGACCTAAAAGGTAATGTAACTGTCAACTGAGTGGTGAATCTGAGGAGGGAGAGAGAGAGAGAAATGGGGTTTAACGTCCACTCAACACAAACTAGGTCTTTTTGGGACTAACATATGGTTTAATTTTATTTCAATAATTCGCTTGCACGTAGGGGCCTTTAGCAGTGGGAGGAAACCAGAGTGGCCGGAGGAAACCCAAAAGGTTGAGAAGGCGCCCCTATCTCCATGCCACATGTGCTCACACCAGGGCTCGAAACCACAGCCGCAAGCCAGAGGTGAGCGGCCAGCTAGAGTTCGAAGCGCGGCACTCTAGACAACTAGGCCTGGAGTATCCACTCATTTGGCTGCAATTTTGTGCCAATTGAATTGGGCAAATAATTTGAGCACATCATTCTGGTGTGTCCACAGCTTTACTAGAAAAGTCTGTATTTTCTAAAAACCAACAATGGGGCATACCCAGAACAAAAATATAAGGCCATACCATGCTATTGGGTTACATGCACGCCAATGGGACTGCAGGTTTTTGGTTCCATGGAACAATACAAATGCACTTTCTCAGGAAAAACTGAGAGCAAACCCGCCACCTCCAGAATAGCAACCCGCACCTTACTCACTCAGCCACATGGCTATCGTCTAATTACTGTGACAGTCCAGTCAAATGACAAACAAGGGTTATTAAAATAGATTTTCACGGCTTATGTAAAATCTTCAGGATTCAAATGGTTTTGGATACCGTAGATATTTTAGTTTCATTTTCATATCACACAGTTTGTATATGGTAAGATATCTTAAACAGTTAATTACATGTCACATATTCATATTTTTCAGTTTCCATATTAGATGCCATAGCAAATAAAACATCATATAATAAAATAAGAAAAAAAAACAAATATGGGAGAAGAAAGAGCTGAAAGAATGGGGTTTTTGGAGGGTGAGTGTTCAATTCTAATAGAAAAGATTGTTGATATGGTAATTTGAAATCTCACCATTAAATGTGTTTGGCACAATGTAGCCCGGTTGGAGAGGAGGTGACATTAGCCTCCATTTCAGTTTATTATTTTGAAATATAAAATTCAATTTAGTATAGTAAAAGTATACACACACATGTATGTGCACATATGACTGTCTCATTTGTGGAGAGTCGAGGTGGGTAAGACGCTGCAGGTTTGCTCCCAATGTTGACATAGAAAATTCAGGATGGAGGGCCTGACAAGGACATTCGTCTAGTTGTTCAGATTGAACAACAAAACATGGTCCTGTGTTCACATTGGCATGCCTGTAAAAGATCCTCTGGCAATTGTAATTTGATACAAGAGTATGCCTTATGGTCGCAGTACGGTGCAAAATTTCTGTCCAAAATCTCAAGGCCTTTTTTGTGACTTCTAAGGGGGTGGGGGTGAATTGCCGGTTGGATGGCCGGATGGTTAGGACATGCGCGCTGTATCATAAAGCTGCGGTTCCTCCGGTTGCTCTCACTCCTAATGACCCCTCAGCGCAAGCGAATTATTGAAATAAAATTAAACTGTATGTTGGTCCCAAAATGACCTAGTTTGTGTCAAGTGGATGTTAAACCAAATTTCTATCTTTCTCTGACTTTAACCCATTTCATTTGAGCATTATATTCTGTCTGGGCCTGTAACTTGACAAGACAAAAGGAATGTTACACAAAGTTGAAACAAAATAGAAACTAAGTCTCAATGTGGCAAAATAAATTGTTTATTTAAACATTATGAACCATATAGAAAGTATTCTTATTTCCCACTTTTTATTTTTTAGGCTGAAGCACCATCGGAGGAGAATTTAATGAATGATAAAAAGAAGAGAAACCAAGCATCAATTTATTTTATAATTCTGGAAAAGAATGCATTTGACCCAATTTTAAATATTTATTTTTTGTTTTTAATGTTAAGTATTCTTCGAAAACACAAATAGATTTTAATCCTCTTATTAATTTCTGTATAATATAGAAAGTAAAGTGACATATAAATCACGTAAAATTTGGTCGGAAATCATAAAAGTATTTAATAGGCATTATCTAGAAACCAAATGTAGATCAGATATACCCAGAATTACAAAAAACCTTGACCTAAATTATGTACCCAGTTTGTGTCAATTTTAAATATTTATTTTTTGTTTTTAATGTTAAGTATTCTTCGAAAACACAAATAGATTTTAATCCTCTTATTAATTTCTGTATAATATAGAAAGTAAAGTGACATATAAATCACGTAAAATTTGGTCGGAAATCATAAAAGTATTTAATAGGCATTATCTAGAAACCAAATGTAGATCAGATATACCCAGAATTACAAAAAACCTTGACCTAAATTATGTACCCAGTTTGTGTCAAGTGGACGCTTAACCTCATTTCTATCTCTTCTTTAAAATACACGGCAATGTGTACATTAGATCGAGGTTTTTTGTCCTATCCAAACAACTATATATTGTCCCTTCCCACGTCCTGCACTACTGACATGGAGGAACTATGCTTGGAACTCCAGTTGAAGTCTCTCGGCCAACGCCTTATACTCACCGTGGCTTCCCATTGCTTATGATATGTAATTGTATATAAATATTTTGTACATATTATTCAATATTTGCCATTGTCTCTCATATTTTTATATTTTAATCCTGCAGTCTTGATGCTTTGCTCCTTATTTGTACAAAATATTCATTTTGTTCGTTTTTTTTTTCCTAATGAGGAAAGAGTTCTACACCATTTTATTACTACTGTAAAATAGGTCATTTTTCTTTTGTTAATTTTCTGTCTATGCTAGTTATTTCTAGATTACTCAATAATCACATGTAATTCGACTTATAACACTTTTCACTGTTTGAAAGTAATTCAAATAAGTGGATAATTTATCTTATTAGTGCTTGGTATATATCTTATTAATTTAAATATATTTGAATTATATATTTTGGGGGTATGGGGTAGGGATACTGTCTTTATATGCTAGTTCTTGTTGATGCTTTGCTCCGTATATGTACAAAATATTCATTTTTTTGGGGTTTTTTTCCTAATGAGGAAAGAGTTCTACATCATTTTATTACTACTGTAAAATAGGTCATTTTTCTTTTGTTAATTTTCTGTGTATGCTAGTTATTTCTAGATTACTCAATAATCACATGTAATTCGACTTATAACACTTTTCACTGTTTGAAAGTAATTCAAATTAGTGGATAATTTATCTTATTAGTGCTTGGTATATATCTTATTAAATTTAAATATATTTGAATTATATATTTTGGGGGTATGGGGTAGGGATACTTTCTTTATATGCTTAGTATTTGTTGATGAGTAAAGAAAAATTTAAATAGCTATTTTATAGTTTGTGATTTGAGGGGGGGGGGGGGTGTTATTTAACACAATTTTATTAATATTATTTTTCTGTTAACATTCCAAATATCATTTTATGAATAAATAATAATTTAACAAAAAGAAATTATTGTTACCTCATTTATCAAACTTTGCAGGTTAAACAGAGCAAAAGGGGGGATGCTGCATGGGAAAAGTTGCTATATTGAACATAAAGTGAGGGAAATACAACACAAGTTTTTGTTGATGATTATACACAAGTTTGTATATGAAACCACACAAGTTTCAGAAATTTCAACACAAGTTTCAGATATTTCAACACAAGTTTCAGAAATTTCAACACAAGTTTCAAAACTTTCAACACAAGTTTCAGAAATTTCAACAAGTTTCAGAAATTTCAACACAAGTTTCAGAAATTTCAACACAAGTTTCAGAACTTTCAACACAAGTCTTGTGTAGATTTTCACACAAGTTTCAACACAAGTTTGTGTTGTTTGACAAATTTTAACACAAGTCTTGTGTTGTTTCAGCATTTAACACAAGTTTGTGTTGTTTCAACACAAGTTTGTGTTGTTAAATAGTAACACCCAACTTGTGTTGAAAACAACACAAGTTTGTGTTGTTTCAACACAAGTTTTTTTTCAGTGTACTGTGCATTGTGTATCATGCATGTAAGAAATATGTGCGTGACTCACTATAGCTAATATAATGTGCGATCAATCCCCAAAGGAACTTCAATATATCAAAAGAAGACGCCAACTGCACCGGCATACCTTGAAACTTGACACTCATATCGACCCATTAATGGTGTAACTTGTGTCTAAACACTTGTTACACTACTTGTAATTTACTTCCGTGGTAACGTGTTTGTCAGTAGAATAACTTATAAGAGGGTAATTCCCAGGGTTCACATTTCCCTCTATATCTCTTCTATGGTGTCTATTAATATTATTACATTTTGCCAAGATAAACATTTTATGCTATCAATCTATCATCACATCGTATAATAAATACATACTTTTATTGTTTCTTTCAGCTAATTTATCTGTATTTTTGTAACCCGTTCAATTTACCTTGCTTTTAATATAAGCATCGCCATTCTTCATTTCTTATCTCTGAGATTTATATGGGCACTCATTTTCCAGTATAAACCGCCATATAATAAGCTGACTCATTCATATGTTTTCGTTTTCTTTCGCCTATTAATAGGAATCATTTCGCACAATAAAGCAGAATATGCGATCTTTTAAAAAATATATTTAGTTTAAAATTGCCTGAGGAGAGATTGAACGATAGAAAGTGCGCAACGAACATGAAAAGATTCGTTGCCCGGCAACGAAACATACGCCCACAGCCGCTAAATCGTCCAAGCAGTCGACAAGGGTTGTCGCATATTCTTGTGTATGTAGTGAGAGCATTTACGGAACTATGATATCAATATTAATATACGACCACATTTGCATGTGCGCGAATATGAATGTGGAAATTCTTTAATTTCATTGAGACGTTTCACACACATACGTCACCATAGATATTCCATAATATTGCGTTTACATAACTATTTCGGAAAGTTTGTTATAAAACAAACTTTGAAGTATTGTCAAAGTTATTTTTCGTTAATAAAATAACAACTATCAAAGCCGAGGTACATATAGTCACTGATGTTAACGGTGAGTTTGGATGGAAGCCAAATAGATTAAAGAACATTATTAGAGATATTCATGTGGTTTACATTTATTATTAATATGTTATCATATGTACAGCTAGTTTAAATAAATAGTGATACTGTACTATTACCGATCATATATTTATATGGTCCCAGTGTTCTGTCAAATATACACTTTCGGAAAGCCGTATGTTACTCCAAAAATAGGTTCCCAGGCAACGAAACATACGCCCACACAGCAGCTAAATCGTCCGGGCTGTCAACAAGAGTTGTCGCATATTAAGTAATTATCAGAAAATCATTAGAATTTGTTTGTTTTTTTATAAAGTTCTGCCCAATGCTAACATTAAGTATACGAAACATTTAATATTATGGATTTAGCTGTTCAATTATCAATTTTCAAGAAATTCAAACTCAACCATCATTAATGTGTAACGGTGATATAGTCAAACGTTTTTTTTTTAATTCGGAATAAAATTGTGACCATCATAGGGTCCACAAGGTAAAAAAAAAAACATGATTTTTTGTACAATCAGGCCCATAATTCAGGAAGTTACGATACGATGGGCGCAAATATAGAAAGGAACCAAGATCTTTGGGTTATAAACATACATGTCCGGACGTACAGGACAAACAGGGGCGACGGCATAATACGTCCACATGAAAATGTGGGCGTATAAAAATGAGCAGAATACTGTGTTTTAAAAAACTCACCCCGTTCCGTTCGCTCCTATGGAATTCACAACAAAAAACAAAATATAATCGTATGATGACGAATTTAGATATCATCATAATTCAAATGCTGCGAAATCTATATTACAACATTTCAAGATATTAACAAAAACAAATAAATTATTTAAAAAAGAAAAATAAACGCATGGAATTTCAATCTAATTAGCACGTCTTGATCGCAATTTTGATAAATTTACATGACGCCACTCGTAGATATAAAATCGTTTGGTAACATATAATACTTTGATGTGCTATAAAAAACATTAATCGTAAAAATTATTTTCAGCTTAAATGTGGTTTTTCTTATAATATGGAATGCATATCTTTAATTTTGTTTGCTTTTTATGATGGCAGCGTGGCAAGTTAGAGTGTCTAGTCGTTCTGGCGAGCCAAAAAACACCAGGTACCCTCATGTCATACTGCATGACTTGTGGCCATATTCATGTCAGTGCAGAAAGGTAGCATTACCATAATGTCCGGGAGGGTGGTTGTCAGTACTAAATATAATAGAAGAGATATTCGTTCTTTTCTTGGCTAATAAATTAAAATGGAAAATTGGCGGAAGAAAAATTGAACCCAGAGTGAGCACTGACTCATTAGGTTGCAAAAGTTTCTTGTACTTTTGTATATCGTACACATACATACCTATTGGATACACATTACGCCATTTCCACTTTATTCACGAGACCATTTGTAGAAACAGTGCTCAGCGAACTGTGGCTATCGTGACTTTAGAATTATACATTTGTACCAGTTCGAAGCACCGGAAAACAATTATCAAATTGTAGTAGGCGTATCGTTTAAAGTGATAAACCGTTTTACATAATATCTAACCTTTTCATCGTGCAAACTCGTTCTGGGTAGGAGGTCGATTATATTGGACATATAAACAGTTAACATTTCTGACCTGGAATTCCTTTAACTTCCATTGAGTGCAGGTTAATTAGGTTTAATATCTCTAAACACTTTAAGGATTCTTAGGTTCAATATCTGTTAGCCTTGCAATTCTTTGACATATAACATTTGTGGCGGAACAGTTTCATGATATTTTAGTGGATGTTTGTGATACCCATCTAAGATGATATTACCTATCAAGCTAAAACTAAACACATTTAAAGAAAGGCAGGCATGTTATGTACATGTCTAACCTCAAATTCTGTTAGTCGCATGACCTCTCAAGCATGTTTAAAATGTGAACGAAAAGACTTACAACAAAAACATCATTTACCGTTAACAAAAACATAAAGATTCTTCTAATAATGTTTTTAAAGAGCCCAGAAAAAAGTAAGGAATATCGAATTGCACGAATTTTTCACAACTGATTTAACGAGATTGGTTTTAACCCTTATCCGCTGGTCAAAGAAATGAGGTCCGTTTGTCGGCTAATCAAAATAGTTTAGTTCTTTTTGGCGATTTTGTTGTTTCAGCTGAGAGCAATTAGCCTAGATGACCACTTATTGGTTTCAGATCAACACTCGAAGAAGCTGGTGAATTAGGTTTCAGACGTTTCCTACCAGGGAAAGAAAAATATCAATATATATTTAGAGTGCAGTAGTAGGCCTTGTGTATTATTAGAACGTCCACTCTAGTAAGTACAGTTCATTAACTTACTAACGTTCACTAAGTCTTTCAATATTCAACATAAACATTCTACAAAGTAGCTACTCCACCTTTCTGTTTATAAGGCAGAATACGGCTCTATTGCCGCAGGGCTTTACATTGGGTGATTTTAGTCTTAATAACACAGTAAATCAACTTACTTTAAAATAAACTCAAATTTATACAAAACTGTATAGGCCATTTATTAATTGCAATATAAGCATTTTTCTGAATACTGTCTATTGTGCAAAGTGTAAAGTACAAAATCAAATGGTAAAGAATTAGGCATTCCGATCGGATGTTCAGAACGCTGTTTTCATCTCTAACTTTTCTGCTGTTATAGTTTACACAATTTACGAAATATTGCTTGATTCTTTTGTCGCTTGTGGTGGAAATCAACATGACTGAGTTCAGCTGTTTCATATCTGCTTTAGTTCATTTTAATTACAAATGGAAAGATAATTCCAAAAACAACAAAGTGCGCCAACGTTTGCAAATTCTTCTGAATAAAACCTACACATCTATTTTGAGAAATAAAACATCCAGTGATATGTTTGCACCGCAAATCACTTTATTTACATGCGTTAAAATGGCCGTGAGTGATATCATCATATCATTAATCAAACTTTAATTAAACCAACTATGGAAAATGCATATCAATTTAATAATCTTGCAATATTCTCACCTTATGTACTCTGATGCTCTTTGGGTTGTCAACTTATTTAAGAAATCAGTTTAAAAATTCAAGTATGCAAATTTTAATGTTTGTTAGGTGCAATAAGTTTTTAGATCATGGCCATAACGTATACTTTATTTTCATGGATGTGGTTGGTTTTATAAAATCATAAATATAACGCAACTTATCTAGCTGGTCTGGAGTGGTAGCTAATTGGAAGTTCAAAATATACACATTTAACACGGGACATATCAGGTTATATGAAATGTTTATCAAGTAATAACTAACACAATCTAGGTGGTTTATACCTAATTATGTGTCAATTTTACAGGGTTTTGTTATCTTAAGAAATTAATAATATCAAGTTACATTATTAGATAAATTAAATATTAAATAAGATTAGGGCATATAACATAAATAGTGCATACAGCAATTAAATTTCAATTCCGGTTTTAAGTTGTTATGTGGTAAGACTGTAAAATATGCAGTTATCAGTTGGTATCTAGAACATAGCCTATAGTGTGAGGATTACCGTAACTATTGTATACTCTTTAGACAGGGTTAGGATGCAACATCAAATATTGGTTGTAACAAGATACTTACAACGAACGAATACAAAACTATCGTTAAATTCGAAAATAAATAACAAGACGTTCCATAAAGAGTAAATATTCCTCTCCCAAAAATAAATGTTTTATATTGCCAGTATCCAATAATATAGTGAACCAGATTTGACGGACGGGCGGAAACAATAAAAATTAAACATATATATTCAATAATACTTATTCATCATAATTCAATATGAAAGTATAATTTTGATTGATTATGACAGCACCAGTCAGGCTTCCTGTATTGTATATTTATGTAAAATTATGTAAAACAGTTTGATTGACAGTTGTATATTTCACAGAAGATAAAATTAAATGTAGAAGGTTGTAATGTAATGGACGTTAATTTATTTCCGCCCTACGATCGTGTGAATCGCGGAACGTGATCCAATGCAGGTGCGTTCTTGACAATAGTTTCATTAATGCCACAAACCATGGTCTAAGTACTAATACATTTATAAACACATTTAATTGATGACATGACAATTACTTCACGAACTTTCGCAATTCAATTTTAATATTTAGCGTAAACTAAGCACACGTCATGGGCTGCCCATTCTATAAATCTATAAGAATATCTAAAGAAACCAATATTATCAAAATAAAATGTAAATTTATAACTTTCTCTTTAGAAATAAATATCTAATCCCATTTCCAACTTTAAAAAAACCATATAAGTTTGACATAAAGAACGGCTATATAATAAATAAATTTGACTATTTTCAGTTCCACGTTACAAATAACAGAGCAACCTACGGTTGATAGACTAGTGTAGAATCTGACTAGACTTCTTTTTAAAATGATCTACATCTACATATAGAGAGGTCACGGTTTAAAGCTATCATGAAATAACAACCACAGACATTCTCATTCTACATACTCAAGTTGTTTTGGTTTTATTGGGGTTTACGGTTTTAAACTTGACTGTTTAATAAAGCTAACAAGCGGATGCCACGCAAGATACATCCACAGGAGATGGTCAGAAAACACACTAAAAGGAATCTAGGATGTTACGGCCCGGCATGCGTCAATATAGGAAGGAACCAATCTGTGGAATATAAACATGTAGTTTAAGTTACATCAAAATTGGTTTAAAAGTGTGACCTCTAGAGGGTCCACAACCTTGATATTGAATGCTTATTGATCTTCAATTTGCGTAATGGTTAGAGGCCATTTTGTTGGGCAGTTTCGATCCGATTTTCATTAAATTCAAACTCAATCGGCATTATGGTGTAATATATTTGACCTGTTTTCAAAATCAAATCACAATTGTTACATCTTAGGGTCCACAATCTAAAAAATTGAGTTCCCGTACAATCAGGGGACATAATCCATTAAGTTACCGTCCAATATGGGCCAATATCGAATGGAATCGAGATATTTGGGTTATAAACATATCTGTTTTGTGTCAACAAAATCGCATCACATTTGTGGCCTCTAATGGGTCCACAAGCGAAAACGCCTCTTTTCGAACACTCGTGGACAATAATATACGAAGTTATGGGCTGTTAGGTGCCAATATCGAACGAAATCCAGATCTTTCAAGTTTCGTCAAAATCGAATAAAAATTGTATAGTGAGTGTGTCCTCAAACAAAATGTGAACGGACGGGCGGAGAGGCGCGACGACAATATACGCCCACACCTTTATTTTTTTTAAAGATACATTATTGGAGAGCAAAAACTGACTTTTGTCGGTCTTCCTTTTGGCCTCAGAGGTCATAGAAATTATAAATTAGATCGTTATTTAAAAAAAACAAGCCAAAAATGAACCCTGTAGACCCACGGATGACTTGGATTGGGCTGAGATTTAAACAGGATTTCGTTGATTGATTTAATCACAATGGCGTCGTGGGCGGAGATTCTTCGTGACATTGACGTCATCATACTTCCGGAAATTAGCAGCTCATCACGCTGCCTTCCCTGTAATCCACACTGTCGTAATTATACGCGCTTCTGTAAAATTATGAAAATTGATAAACATCGCAGCTGACATTACCCCAGTTGAAATGCAACCCCATCGGATCACTGTTTTCTATTCGCCTGCTTAGAGAGTCACTTAAGCCTGCTTGAAGTACAACGCAAAAAGTTGGCTATTTATTATAATTTATTTACAATACTGCCTCGTTGATTTGTTCCATTCCTTTCAAACTTTACAATCCTGTCGCAGACTTTCTCTTCTTGTCTATATATTAAAAGTCTTAATTCTAATAATAAATGTAATACAAATTGAATTGCAGTCCCGTCTCAAACCGAATACGCTTACGGTACCACAGTCATTGTAAACATTACTTGATAATCGAGACTATGTAGGTGGAGTTAACGCCTGTCGATCAACGATCGGTCATACTAAGAATCGGTGACGATGGAATTCAATCCCATTTCTAGTCAAAAATTTCACTGATAATAACTATGTTCAGAATAAAGTAATTGGACTGAAATTTTCACTATATTCTTCTTTCATCATCTATTTTTGAACTGTTATAGCAAGAATGGCCAGCTCCTTATAAAAATCTCCCATAATGTAACTTCAATGTATAAAATATATCAATAAAACGATCAAAGATATCTCTCATAAACAGTGATTGAAAGTTTGAGAATGCTTTGTGAACTCATGGCCTGATGTGTTTTATCGGGGTCCAGTGTAAGTGGGTTTTGTATTTCGTATTTTATTAACATGGACACCATTTGACACATTCATTATGCATGTACAATACTCCAGAGGCCTTCATATAAATGATCATAAGCACTGGTTTTCAAAATAAAAAAATACCTTCGGGGTTCGCGTCCGACGTCCCTTAATCCCTTTAAAGACACGGGGATTATCATTGTCTTTTAACCTATCAATAATACATATAAGCTGGCCATTGATATAATATAAGTTATTAATTATAGACATGTCTCATGGATATCTATGTTTACTGTTTGTACATTCACAAAACGTATATACTCAATCAAACCTGTTCATTTATTCACGTGGAACGGATCTGGTTCATTGACCAGCTGTAGTGGTAAAGACGCCAAGAACAATTCATATTAATTATTCATAACAGAAACAGTGATGCAGATTAAAAGCTGGCATTTTATATGACGCGTAGAGAATAATTCAGAAACATACATGGCATGGTGAAAGCGACAAAAAAAAACAAAAAAAAACTCGTACTCGATTTTATACAGCAAAAGAACTATGCGGCATACAACCAATAACCGTAATTAAGTTGAACGATAAATTTCCTCTGTAATATCACGAAAATGGTAGCAAAGCAACAAAAAAAAACTCGTACTCGATTTTATACAGCAAAAGAACTATGCGGCATACAACCAATAACCGTAATTAAGTTGAACGATAAATTTCCTCTGTAATATCACGAAAATGGTAGCAAAGCAAAAAGCGTAAAGCATATTTTTTTTTTTTTTTTTTTTTTGTAGTATTTGATTGTCATGATGTCATCGTATGACTGGCGTTTTGCCTTCATCAATTTCATTGTTTTGTAATCAATGTAGTTTTCAGTTATATATCACCAGAGAAATCATGACGTGTCCTTAATTAACCATTCATTACATTGTACATTCAAGTTGGTTTTGTGAGACATCCATATAGACTGATACACTTCTAAAAGATAACAGACTTAATTAAAAGGTGAATCATTACACGTGAATCACTATTGTTCACATGCTATAATGTACACTGCCAGTATCATTGTGTTTTGGTGATACGGGATTGGAGCTATGCACATACAGTCAACAACATATACACCATAGCCCATTTGGCCACTCATATCCCACCTAACAAAAGTTATTACGAAAGTTAAATTTACAAAAATTGAAACCCGTGGCAGACAAAAAAAAAACAAACATTATTTTATTAGTTCACGATATAACTAAATTTTGACGCACTTCTATAAAGAGAATATGAAATAGTCTAATTTTACATTTTCGACCCTTCGTGTGTATAAATTCTATGTTATAATGGAACTATTTCCCAATAGAGTCTGGTTTCCCACCTTGTTTTGGTATCATAATCAATTTGCTATTGTTAAGCATAAGTAAACATTAATTAATGAAACGTGTTCGTATGGCGAGTTTCTTATTCAAATCTATAAAACTAGTATTATTACTCATCAAAATGGAACTATGATTCGGTTTCATGTCGGTACTTGGACCGGCACTAATGTTACAAGTACAACAGCGACACACGTCAGACAGGAAACCATTTCAATTCATGCCAAGATGGCGAACGTCTTTGAATAATCAGGCGCATGGCGGCGTCACAATGGGTATAAGAAGCATACTATGCTTGACCATCATAAATCCATTGACAACGGTCAGTGTGTGGTCAGCCCTAACATAGATGAATGAATGGGAACAAGATATCTAATCAATGTCCATGTGTTCCGCCATTCTGTGTATCCGTAATTAAATGCTCATTATAAAGTTATTCATGACAAATGTCGACACTTTTAGAGGTCACTCGGTGCAAATCGGCAAAATGAAATTAACGCATTGTTTCCGAGTACCGCTTACAGGAAATATCAGTGCAGACTACAATGTGTCTCGTCAGAGGATCAGAATGGTTCGCATTGTGATTTCTTAAAACTAATTTCTGAGATTATAGACGCACTTACTGAAACACAGTTTTGGGGCCATCAGCCGTGTAGAGCATTCGTTATTGGATTCAATTTTTTTTCCATTATCGAAGATCCCTATTAACATATTATGAGATTATAGGTTTAGTAGAAGATAATTTCCTTTTAGTCAGGCTACGCCATACTGTATTGGTAAGTTAGTAATTGTAAGCCGTACTTTATAAACACTTTGGCACCAGTATGACCCGATTGTAAATCAAGGCAGGATGATTTCTGATAATTATGATAACTGTAAAGTGATTGGAATTACAGAATCTAAATGAAAATAATTTGGTAATTATTGATCACAGATTGTGTGCTAGTTGTAGTTTTGATCGGGTAAACTACATAGATGATGATAGTGGTTAGAGGAGGGTAGCTAGGACACATATCCAAGAGCCTGGATCCTAGAAGGGACCGGCAGCATGCCAAGTATCCAGTAATAGTGGATAAACTATTCATAAGATATGTTATAACAAGTTAATACGATTGTAATAAAACCCCAATCGTTCCTGGCATAACTGTGGATCAACTGTCAATATTCACCATATATTTAGAATATTTGACAATTAACAATACGTCTAGTTAACTCATAACTATTGTACATGAAGGTGATTCGTATAAAAGGAATGTTTCAATTTAGAAAACATCGGTATGCACATGAATATCACATAAACTTCATATTTTCGGTTCATGAATCATTCAAATCTCGAGAAAAGTGATACGGCCGTATTCTATAGCGATTCAGGCGTCGGTTTTTAAAAAAACTAAAACAACAATCTGTTTCACAGAGGTATTGCGAATATAAGACTTATAGCTCTGTAAAAGATGACTGTTTTTATCATGTGACGTCATATCACACGGCGTCAAACACTGGCTTAGTAAGACGCTACCAGTATACGGGCAGAACTGTGCCTTTCACCCATTTAATTCTTATTTAGACTAAATATGAAATATTATTTACTGAGCATATACTTGAAAAACCTTTATTTTTCTAATACTTAAAAAATATCCTAGAACTTTATTTGCAGATGGAAAAAGTTAATATTTGGGCTCATTAATTCGCATCGAAGTCATCTCTATCAGTGACTAGCGAATATTCACTGCTGATCAGCGAGCTAAAACAGACGTAGTTTCTGTATTACCTCTGTACTCTTCACAGAAAGGTTTATATTCCCTGCAGGTGCGGATCCAGGAATTTGTGCAGGAGGGGGTTTGCCAGGTTTCTGTTACGGAAATCTGCTATCATCGTCTCTAAATTACATAGGCATACATACAAATTGAGCTTTTTAAACGGAGAAATCATTTTTATACTGATGTAGGATCACTTTGTGATGTAATTTCATTGATGCAAGGCATTATTTTTTTTTGTGTAGCTGAGCAGGGGGGGGGGGGAGGTGGACCCCCCAAACCCCCCCGCTGGATCCGCGCCTGCCCTGCTCTTAACACCCAGGATAGTGTATCAGGAAAATGAATGTATTATTTTTTAATACAACTACGGTAATATAGCGCCGGTAAATTGCACTGAAATTTACTTTAAATTCTATTATTCTAACCTTGATCTCGAACTTGAATGTAGAGAGCTAATACATTTACACAGTCGTATTCACAGATTTTTCAACTAAATTTACAGTGTAAAATGTTGATTATTTAGCCATGTTTCACAAATGGCCAAGGATCAATGCCAACATGACGTACAGAATAAATTTCTTTACCTTAAAGTATAATTATTTAGACTCGCCAGTAGTCAAATACTGAAGCCAGACACAACACCCCGTGATAGAACTGACTGAAATGGACCAATATTGACAACGATCGTATTTGTTACACCGAGTAAATTGCAAATCTGTCGATCATTTTAGCATACATAACAATCAAAGTGATGGAAATCTGACGAGTAGACATTCATTAAAGCCCAAACCAAATATTAATTCTCTACCAATGTCAATGTTTATATGAATAAGATCAGACTAATATGAATTCATCATTGTCAGTTTCATGACGTAAGTAGTTACTGGAAAATTACTTTAACGTCTTTCATCGACATGGCCAATTTTTCCCGGTATTGATGATGCATAATTTAACTAAAAGTAGGTCGCCAGGCAATGAAACATACACCCACTGCAGAAGTGTCGCATTTTCATTCGAGCACATCATTTCCAATACACAAAAACAGATCAAGCGCAATTTCCTATTAAGTAACTTGATTGACTTCTAGTTCTTGTCATGGCTTATTATTATATAATCAGAAGATAACTTGGCCAGTTCATTGAAAATCAACAGATTTCTTCATCGCATAAACATAAACGTGTACAAGGGCCTTAACCCTCATCAAACTCATAAACCTTTGACGCCTTTTTGAAAAATTGATCAAGGGACAACTATGAAAATAACTACCAGAAATTGCCGAAACTCAACAGGATGAGCATAAATTTAAGGTCACCCCCACCCACAAGCTATATAAAATTAATCGAGGTTCCGATAGAAAATACTGGAAATTGATGAATAAGCCATGTTTATTGCAATCGGGTATGTCCAGGCGGGCAGACAGGGGTGACGACAATATAGCGCATATTAAGTTGGGGTATAAAAACGCAGAAATCCGTTTTATCCGTTAAAGTTTATTTTCTGGGTAAATTAGGATCTACAATGACTCTTGTCTATATGAACCATAAAGCTGGATGCTTTTGCTATAAGTATCTATTAAATCATTTTAAACGATTATACCTCCTATGGAGTTATAGCATTATAAACAGATTTAATAATAAAAACATATGATAAGGTAATAAAATTGCTTATAAAGTACACTAATTTACTATAATCGGTACACCATTTGAGTAAATTAATTATTTGACCAGACGCATGTCTATAAATGAAGTAACCATTTCTTAATAGCAATAGACCTTATAGAGCTTAAACATGTATGATACAGCAGTAGAGTCAGTGACGAATTTGCTATTTTCTATTTCAAAAGTATATTTTGAAAGATATGTTCGATGTCATGTCAAAATGCAGGCATTCTATTTACAGTACAGAAGAACATTCCAATTCTTAGCCACAATTTCACAGTCTTATATTAAAGTATTCTTCGCACACAATTATGTATTTTCCAAGATTAAACTATACGAGGCATGCTCATTGCATTCATAACTGACAGACTTGAACATACCTACAAAAATTTGTTGATAGAAATACTAAAATAAACGTGGGTTTTCATTGGTTTCTAGGAAATTAATTGTTTACCATGCCACCGCCAACAATAAACATCTATTAGTCTAATAATATCTCACTGCACACTTCGAATAAAGCTCAGAAATGAAATGAAATTTGGCTTATCGTACTACAACATAGTTCAATCTTTCGCTTTTAATTCCTCGCTGCAAACTTCGAATAAAGCTCAGTCTTTCGCGTCTAATTTCGCAAGTCTATAGGTTATCCGTTTCGTGGGCTCTTATGCCAATGTCTTGACATGGGCGCTATAACGAGGGGTCGTAAATTAATTTGGATACTAAAATTGCGCGTTATATCTTCTTAACCGTTTCATGCCAAACATGCAAGAGATAACCCTAGTTCTAATTCGACATAACCGACGATAAAAACACATCGTCACTGACTAATTCCTAGGTGACCAAAGATATGGCTGTGGTCATTTAGCGGTCAACTGGTCACTATATATGTGTACCTTATCTACCAAGAACTGATAAATACATCAATAAGTAGCCTGAGTAATTAAGAGTGGGATTTCATACGTGCGCACTGATAATGACTAACACTGATGAAAGACTGATTGACCAGATTACAGATATTTATTAAAATACACGAGATACTTGAATAAAACTAAAACTATGTTAGTCTATTAAACAATTCAGGAAAATTACTTAAAATACAACTATAACAAAGAAAAAACTAGAAATCGAAAGAACGTGTTCATGTAGTAGAGGTACGAAAGTAAAATACCAATTTGTCAGTTATGTGAACTCCTCAAATTATCAGGAGAAAACACCATGTTATCAAATTGTAGTGAACCAATGGAAAAAAAGCTTTCTATTTGCTAAATTACCATAACACAAAGACAGTGGGGCGCTTCTAATCAACATCATATAGGGAAAGATTTTTGAATTCGCAGCTCTTATGAATGTAAGTTAAGCATCCTATTTTTTTCGCCGAATTTTCATCTAATACTGATAATGGAAGAGATTAGCAAGATCATTAGTGTATCATTCTGAATATCAGTTAATTGAGTAAAATCTAACACCCCATTTTGATGGCATTTTAAACAAAGTGTATTTAATTCGAAAATGTACACCATAGAATAAAATATAGTAAAGTGAAAAGAAGGTATGACGCGAATGGAAATTATTTTCGTTTTACACTGCAGTTGTGTTATACACCCCGTTCAGACGCGCAAGTTAAACTAGTTTAACTTATCCGGCGATAGTTAATTCAGCAATTTTCGTAGTCTGAACGCATATGTGGAGATTTTAAACTAGTTTAAATTATCCACCTCCGGATCTGGTTTAACTTTCGGCGTCTGAACGGGTAGGATTAAAATATCCGGATATTTTCACTCTGGACATGCGCAGGGCGTAGTAAATAACAATCTTAGAAAAATGGCGGCTTTTTGTTCTTCATCAGTGCTCATGCGCGTTTACCTCTGACCCTTGACCGACGAGGTCAAGAACATGGTCAGGAATGTTAATCCAGTATAGTGCCAGTATCTTAAAACACGTATGAACGCAAAGAGTGCCGGATAAAAATCGCCGGATAAGTTAAACCAGTTTAGTTATAAGCGTCTGAACGGGGTATTAGATATTCCAAAAGTGGGTAATCTTTTAGACGCATGAATATAATACCACTAGGACATAACTGTTATTTAATGAATCGTTGAAACATGTCGATTAAAGACGATTGTTACAAACTTTAATATAAACATGCCGAAATTTGACATTCGTTATATATTTAGATGATGTAGACGTCTATATAGATTTACATTTTATTTAACTAAAGTAGAATATATCATTTAAGTTTTCTACATTCCAACGCTTTCAACTACAAGAAGATGCCAATATGTCAAGACGCATGTGTGTATGTTCAACCATGTAATCAGATAAAAAATTCTAGGAAGTTTTCTAAAGTGTTTCTCTAAATTTAGAGATTGACCGGAAATACAAAGTTTGGGTGGTTGTCGGATGGTGTATATTATAGGCCCGGCTCTGCAGAAAACATACATAAAGCATGTGTACTTACATTACAAGTGTGCTATGACTACAAGCATTACTCTTTCACATGCAATTCTATAATTTACCATGTGAGAACCAGCCATACATATTTTCTGCAGCATCAACAACTTCGTGTTAATGAACAATAAACAAGGACAAAAACCGGACGCGCCACGAGTTTATGCAGCTAGTAATGAATATGTAGACAAAATAAAGGCTATTGTATTATCTATAGTTTGATTTGAGTAAAGGCATATTAAACGTTTCGGAATGAGATTAGAATGTAGACACCAACTTTGCAACGATACGAAAATACAGAAAATTAAAAATGACTTTTAACCTGCTAACGGGAATTAAACATATCTATACGTAAAGGTATTACTATCTTAGTTGAGTCCTATGAAAGGAAGCATCCACATATCCTTGACCAGGTGATAAGCAAGCCAACCCTAAGTTACGTCGAACCCCCAACCTATAATAATAATTTTGTGAGCAGTATTATGGTATTACAATGTGATGGCAATGCGTTCAATTGACATCTGGCATTAATGACGAAGCATGTTGTGTCTGTAGTTACTGGCAAGCAGTCGATATTTCTTTCTTACCTAAATACACTAATGATATTTTGCAGGGAAAATTAATGACGGAAGTCTTTTTCTGTGTCGACGGGTATACACAGAGTGTTATTTATTGACAGAAGCATGTGTCACAATTACATAATTAACAGCTTCTTGAAAACATATTGTAATTCTGTGTTTTTTAAAAATTATTCTTTGCATTCGGTAAAAACTCCTACGTTGGATGTTGACTGCGCATGCGGCATTCTTTTTTTGCTTGCAATACCTGTTCTTTATTGTGCGTCTTGTCCGCGGTCTTTTCTAACAAGTTTTATTTATGTGTGGCGCGGTCCTCGTGTACTTACAATTAATAACGAGGATTGTCTAAAGGCAGGGCCGGATTGAGCTTACAGTGGAGTCACGAGACCCAGACTGGAAATGCTACTGCATCAATACCCAGAATAGTGAGAAGGTGACATACGCTGGATTCTGGCCATTGTCCACCATACTCACACAAATGCAATTTATACGTCCGGTTTTTAAACAACTGGGTATGTAACATTATACGTTCGTTTTATTTATAGTCGGAAAACATATGTCGTTTTATTTAAAGGCGAAGTTAGGCAGAGAACTACATCGCAGTTCATTCCGTTTGAGTTTACAAGGAATAATTTAAAGGAATGGACACCATTATCGACAGATCGACATCGTAACCACATCCAGGCTTCGTTTCTTTTGTTAATTTCGAATAATCATCTGACATTAGCAACCAATGTTATCTGTGATTGTAATTAAATACCAGGCCTCGTACATGCAGTATGTCCTCTCATTTTATCTTGCTATCGGTTATTACACGATTTCCCTCCAATCATTTATTCTGGGGGATGATATAAATTGCACGCTTCTTGGATCCGAAGCCCTGTCGGCGATATCACTTTGGTGGAAGCGGGCGCTAAATAAAACTATTCCAAACGCTTTGAAATGATGTGGAATGGAATGTGCATTCGTTTCTGTATAATATGAAGAACATATGATTAATCGTTTATGCGTGGTTTCATTCCCGGTGTCCGCAATAGAACAGACCCGACTGCGTCTTATGTGTACTTGAGATTGTTTTATTCAATAAAAAAAAAAAAACGATATGTATAGCACAGGAAACCATTCACAGGCTCTACAAAAAAGAATGCACCAAAATATTTACATGTTCATCGTGCCACGTCAAAAATGTCAATCAATTATTTTGGCACGAATGACAGTTGACACTATTACAGAGAATGATTAAAGTCGAATATTGTAAATTACATTATGTTGTAAATTAGAGGTGTTATCAGATGTTTGAAAGGGTACGCAAACCCTGCAATCTGTAAGATTTATAGCCACAACACTTGACATTTTGAACCAAGTCAAAAATATGACTGTTTCCAAGATACTAGGAAATGACTTAATTAATCATAAGCAACCCGCATGTATGTATTAACATTAATCTGGTTCTTCTGTCGGCTTCGGGACACCATAGTGGGATATATGTATAAAGATAAATTTGTTTAAAGATGGTGGTGGACGCTGTGCAACTGGCGATACGATTATACGTGATTCCGATACCAGATAAAACAACAACTAATAATGATAAATATTCATATATATTTACTAAGTCAAAGTTTTAGACTTTCATAAACAAATTCATCATGCATAGCTCATCTTACTATTCATGATTAAAATGTTATACGTTCACAGAAATACATAATATATGGTTCCTATTTTAAACTAGGTATCCTCTTTCGTTTTCTTGGATGTCTACGATTCGCGGTTTTGTGAGTTTGTAATAAATGCCAATGTATACACGGGACCTCAGTTTTTTGTAACATCCGAACCACCCGACAGCTCTCCGTGCCAGGCCCTCCGTTATGCACCACTAACAAGGGGAATCCACGTCGGAAAATGCCGATGAACTTTCACGGCAAATGCAGGGATCAAACACCCGACCTCCAAGCTAGCGAGTCAGCGTCTTGCTCAGTTACCAAGATCGACACCTTCATGTTAATTGCTTCAATTAGTAGTTGTAACTTGATTCGCGACATTTAAGGGCCATCAAAACCCCGCCAATCCGATAAAATCCATTCCTTCAGAAACCGATTTGTTTCTTTATCAGGGATTGTTATCTATTAAGACGTCTAAAACTAGACTATATATCAATTGAAATGGCACGAGAAACTGTAGACATCTACTTCACATGTGATTAATTATGTCTATCGATGTAAAAGATATTTAATATCTGTATATTCTCTACATATTTCATTAATTTGATTTTTTTCCTTTAAAATCTAAAAAAAAATAGCTGCTTATTAATGTTGTGAAAAAATGTCTGTAAATAATAAATGAATGAATTATCTACCTCACATGGCAGAAGAGATGTGTGTTCGTGAACTTTGCTCTCGGTTTATTTCGGCTGTGGCGTGGGGGAGAAGTGATATTTACGTAATGACCATATGGTTTGTGTAGCGTCATATTACGTCGCCATGTTGAATGTTTACTTTGCTCGCCTTCCATCACGGGTTTCAAGCTTTATTTAATTAAAAGCCATTGGAAGTGATAAACTATGTTAATTGATTCTAATATTCCGAACACATTTGGGAGTAAGACTTCTTAAAGAAACACCCCGTGTTAAAAGTCACCGTCATGTATGTGTACGTACTTCTAAATTCAATGCTCCAATTATTTTTGTATTGGAATCAAGTTTGAAAATCTGAATCATAAAATTCAGTTTAGTAAAGGTTTTTAGGTACATTTTGCACGTGTTAATAAAGTAGATAAACTTGTAACAAATTTAGAACTCGTTTTTAATTGACTGCACAGATTGAAAACAACTTTCATCGCTAGATGTCACTGACCCGTTGGCAGAAAATTTAAATATCATGGTTTTGCCTGAGAAAAACAAACGTGCCAGTTAGATGTTAAAACACAATTTTAATAACCCCAAAGACTTGACTATAATTAGACGCCGGCGTGCTTACTCTTTGTAATCTCTTAATGTCCTTTAATCATTTCATAAAGTTACACAGATCACATATTTTGGGTGCAATCTTATAGTTGAACAATTTCACATTTACTGGTATGTCATTTTGACAGCATTGTTCACATGCAATGCATTACCTTTCACCGTTGTTTTTTTACCTAAATCTTTAATTGGTGCTGGTATATCAAGAGTTTCACATGTAACGCTAATGGGAATTCCTAATTCCAGTTGGTTTATTTGACAAAAACAAACCCCATTAGGTTCATATTATATAACAAGCACCATGACATTTCTTGTCGTAATGTCGACCTTTCGATATGACACTAGGCTACTGTTATAAACTAAAACAAACATCAAACGGAATATAATCGTCCATGTACGTGTGTATGTGGTATTTCAATATTGAGTGAAAGCTGTATAGAATTACTTAATTTCATTGGATTTTTTCATGTTAAAATTTCAGAATGAAATGAGCGACCGTTCCATCGTTGTAACTATAATCACTGTATGCTTTTTCTTTTAAACAAAATACATGACCAGGGTGACGTGGTTGTGGTGGTGTAACTTCTTTTATTTTGCAGGTTCACGAAGAATGCACTGCCCCCAAACTACGAGATTCTGGTTCTATCCAGTTCTAAGTCAAAAACGTTATTTGAGATTTTTCAGGACAGGGGCCCTGAAAAGCAACAACATCAGTCGTTCTTGGGTCCCGGATGTTCGTGGGCGTGCACGTAATAAAGCCTTTGGCAGTTGGAATTCGACGGACATGTACCTGTTTTCATTGGCCCAGTAAATACTGGTCGTTAAATCTCATTTCAATTCATTTCGGTCCAAAAGGATGCCTCGATGAAATCTAGGCATAGAACTGTAAACCATTTTAACAGGAAAATGGGGTCGCAATCATATTGGGATCGACATAAATTTATATTAAATTCAAACAGTAAAATTACAAATAGTTACGAGCAAATTTAAAGAAAAAAGATTTGTTGGTTTGTTTGTTGAGACATGCTACAGGAGTTAATCTGTGATTATTTAAGTCAGAACTGGTAAATATGACTTTAACTCTCTAACATGTAAAACATAAATACACCTGTAAACCGCCAATAAAGCGTGGGATAAAACAATAACCAACTTAAAACAAACCAGCAAACCAGGATAGAATGCGATGTACGAATGTCTTGGTAAACACTTTCTGAGTATGGGTTGGGTTTTGTCAAAGGAAGGTTACTAAGTCGTTCGAGCATTACACTAGTTTGTCGCTAATTTAGACTTTTGTGGGTACGACACAATACGCTAAAACTGACCCTGAGTAACTATTCGTGACATAATTATCAGAAAAAAATGTGTCAACTTGAGCCATTGAATATTTAGCCCCATTGCATGATAACTTTAATATCTCTAAAGCGTTCGCAAGATTTTATACACTGATCTATGGACATAGCTCCGATTGTAATTATCGGTAATCGCCTCATGAACTTAAACATGGATTATAAATTTCAAGTCAATTGCATAACATCTTCAGCCTCTAGACTCTCTGCACGATTTTTCAAATTCATGAAGAGCCTTAACTCTTAAGTAATTATCAAGAATCGTTGATAATCAACAATGTCCTTTGTCTCGTGTAGTGTATAAATTGCAGATCATGCTTAGTCTATTGGGCGCTGACTAGACTGTTGACAACGGGTGGACAAAAGGAAGTGACAGCAATATTATACGACCACATACATTTTATTATGAGCCTATAAAAACCAATCTGTCGAAATTCCGTCTAATGGATAAGAATTTCTAATCGTCGTGTTTTCGACGTTGATCTTGACCGGGTTAAAACTCAAGCTCCGACTCATTGGTGGTGGGTCAACGATCTTTGAATCAACCTGACAATTCATCTTGTCCAGATGATCCTGGGTTCAAGATCACCAGAATAAATTCATTGTTCCTTATATTACTAACATATAGTTTGATTGGCATGCGAATTAGGAAGAAATTAACACTAAGCCAACGATTAGACCCCTGCCACAAAGTTTTCTTAAAAGGTGCTTGTTAAAGATTAATGACACTTTGAAGGAAAATCAAGCCGGCTATTAAAGGGATTATGAGTGTCAGATGAAAAAGAAAAGCTTGTCGAGTGGTTAATCCTACAGGTATTTGGAAAGTGGACAAGTTCACTTTGAATTTATACAATGTAGATAGGGTCGCTAATATAGTAAGTGTAATCCACTTTCATGTGCTTAGGCAAGTCTCGAAAGTTTAATTAACTAATATTCCGTACTGTACGAATACAACAATCAGTAAAACAAATTAACAAAACAGCGCATTCTGAATTAAGATTGTGAAATCTACAAATCACAAGAGTTTGATTGGAATTAAATTTTAATATAATCTATTAGTACCCCAAGTCTTGCGGGAACGGATATCGCTATTAAGATTTCGACAGTTATGACTATTTCTTCTATAAGGTCGATTTAACAATAATTGATTTTACATCTACTTTTTTTTGTAACAGATTATTGTGCGTGAAAGCCAGACATCGTCTCCCACACAACTCAAACTTCAAAGATAGGTTGCCAGGCGACGAAACATACGCCCACAGCAGCTAAATCGTCCGGGCAGTCAACAAGAGTTGTCGCATATTTTTTTTACTTTTTTCGATAATGAAACATTTATATTACACTTAAATCTGATTAAGGGTAACAACTCAGAAAATCATTAGAATTTGTTTGGTTTTTATAAAGTTCTGGTCCATGCTAACATATAGTATGGTATACAAAACATTTAATATCATGTATTTAGCTGTTCAGTTATCAAAATTCATTGAAAATTAATATACTTGTTCTTCTCAAGGCCTTAAACTCTGTGTGTCACTTTGAAGTTAATCGGATAATAAGTTTGGCCCATAAAGCATCACAAGATTTTTCAAAGTGATCAAGGGAGATAACTTTGGCAGTAATTATGGGAAATCGTTGAAAATCAATAGGCTTCTCTGCTTCATGACCTTTAACACTGTGTATCAATTTTAAGTCAATTGGATATCAACTTTGGCCTTTAGAGCAACCACAAGATTTTTTGAAGTGATCAAGGGCCATAACTCTGACAGTAATTACCGGAAATTGTTGAAAATCAATAGGCGTCTTCGTCTCATGACCTTTAACACTGTGTATAAATCTAAAGTCAATCGAATAGTAACTTTGGTCTTTACAGCGTTCACAAGATTTTTCAAAGTCATCAAGGGTCATAATTCTGGCAGTAATTATCGGAAATCGCTGACAATCAATAGACTTCTTCGTCTCCTGAACTTAAACAATGTGTATAAATTTAACGTCAATCGGATATCAACTTTAGCCTCTAGTGCGTTCACAAGAAATTGTAGACGATGGACGGACGGGCGCGACGGAAATGTGGCCTTATAAAAAACCTATTGCAACAAAATGACATTGTTTCAGTGAACTAGCTGAAGTATTTAACGTAGACTCTCTGTGTGGCGTGTGTCAAAATATATCATTATCCATTAAGTGACGTGATTCAATATTCGTCAGCTTCAAGTTTTGTAATAGACACTTACATATCGCTTAGTTTGAACGATTCACTAATCCAATGTGGTCCGAATTTCAAACGAAATTTAATCATACCGTTTAATTTCATTTATATGTTTTTCAATCACAGTAAATGTTTTTCTTTGCGCTTAAAGTATAAAAAAGGGTGAAAGGGGTCTTTGTTCGTCGAGACTATTACGGTATCAATAACGCCTGTTCACTAGGGTGGGGCTGGCAAATATATATAAATACATGCTGAATTGATGGGTCAAGGAGGTATTGAGTGTGTGTGTTTGATAAAATATTCCACGACTATACGAAACAGCAGGATTAAGAGTTTCGCACAAAGGTTAAAAGTACCGTTGTTATTGAATCTGAGTCCTTTAAAGAAAAGTATTACACCATGGATAAACTTTTGCTTGTCAAAATATGTACACCATTCATGCACCAAGGTGTAAGTTTATTTTTCACACATTAAAGCATTTACTTACTGCACCAATATAAAAACACAGTTATTTGACACCGGTTAAGTAAAGGCTACATTCTTCCAGTTCGAATCGATCCTATTTTTTGTTGCTGCCATTCTTTCCACGGTATCAAATCTTACTTTACTGAACTCCGATCTATTCAACTATTATGCATCTCACGGAGTTAATAATTAAAACGACGACGCTAACCAAATACAGTGAAGTAAATTCTATTAAAAAATAATCTTTGATCATACTATATTGAATTGTTCAGTAAGCGGATAAAAAGAAAATTCCCTCCAACTGAAAAGTTGCATTTTATTCTGTGTATATTTGGGTAATCATTTTAGAGTGATATAATTGACTGCTATATGGTAAATTTACACAGCCAAAGAGTACCAACTCTTATAAGACAGACAGATATTACTATAGAGTGGACTAGTTTAGATACTAACCAAACAAATACATCTTTTTGTTTTTTAATATCTAGATTAAAGAGGTAATTGGCGAAAGATTGGAAAGTTAATTCCAAGTGGATAGATATTGAAGCTCGTAATGGACTCATTTAAAAACTGAGTTTAGACAACAGAACAGGGCTGTGTTATCCACCTTTAAATCGATGATAATTCCAAATGGTTGCTCACGTAATGAGAGATGTTTCTTGATGACTAGCTACGTCACGACCATAACAGATGAATCAATGGAGTAACATCGCAAAAACTTACGACGTGGAACCGACTCTTTCAATTATCAAGTCATTAAGAACGTTTTAAATGGTACCCAGACAACCTCAGTAATTGAAGTTTGAGATCTCAACACTTTTATTTACACGTGTGATTCCAGAAATTACCTATGACGAACGTATTGGATAACGAATCTAATGAATATTACACAAAACTACACGCACCACCGTTCGACTTTTAACAGAAAAGAACCTGTCATGTGTTCGTATCTGAAAAACAATTACCCGCTTTCAGCTGATTCCCATAACTACTTGTCGCCAGTTGAAATAATTTGATAGTTCATTACCTTTGTTCGATTATTTTACCTCTATACTAGACCAATTTGACATTATGGGCTAAACCACATTTAGTTTAGTTATACATTTGATATATATTTTTTGTACGTAAGGTATTTATAAATATACACAATGCATAGCTCGGCGAACTTGACTCGTAGCCAACCAGAGATTAGTGGTTATACACAACACAACTTTTAGTCCATATGAAAGAAATACAAAATTCAACATATTTTCAATTCTTCGGCTGGTCTAACCCTTGTATATACAATACTTAAATTCCATATTATTCCAGAAAGTCTTCAAATCTACTTTCACTGATTGTCATCATCTTGTCTTGTTTTCTCTAACTAAGATCGTAAACTAATGCCTAATGTATTGAAGCTTTGATCGATAAGAACAAGAACTCTCCAAATAAAAAAATCATTTTATGAAGCATTACGTAACAGCTAAATCTGCATATAGCAGATCCGTTTTCTGGCTTCAGATTTCATATAAATTATTACTTAAACATTTTTAACATAACAAGCCCATAATCATCTCTCTGGGAAATCTCATGGCTCCGGTATGAAGTAGATTAGAACACCGCGGATTGAATTTTTCAATATATTTATTTTTCATAATTTAATGTTGAACTATTACATCAAGAAAACAATGCATCTGTAAACTAATAGTGCAAATATTATATCAAGAACACAATCCATCTATAAACTAATGGTACACTTCTAAACTATTTGAGAAAGCTATTTTTGAAATATGCGTGAACCAATGATGCACTTTGTTTAAATTATTTGCATATATTTGAAATATGCGTGAAGCGATGGTGCACAGTCAAGTTATTTGGATATATTTGAAATAAATGAACACTTGCATTGTATTCTGGGGAGAATAATATACAAGATGATAAATATGTACCAGTGCCAGAATACGTCAATTCTAAACTTGATGGATGTATTACAAAATACATTTTAGTACCTGTGAAAATTCCTATTACAACAAAACCTCATATTCCCAAATATACAATTCAAACAATTTGGCAACTACAGTATATGCAAAGCCTGAGTAAACTAAGCTTTCAAAATATAAGTTCCTAGAATTTTGTTGCCAAAAATGTGAGCTTTGATTTTCCACAAAATGGTTTTGGTGTGATCATGTCGACGATGTCCAAGAAGTGAAGTGTGATCCAGTAAGCATACATACTTCGCCAAAGAAGCCAGCTTCAAAGGAAAATGCCAGATTCACAAGAGGTGATTCGCTATAGCCGTTAAGCAAGTCTAGATGGTTTATAAGAGATGAGATACTCGGGTTTAGCCAGAAACACTTAGCTAGGTGTTACCCAGGTCATCATCCTAGTTAAGATCATAAAAACTAGAAAGAACCAAGGAGAGATACTATCATGTCTATGGATTTCCTCCTCTTCCTAAAACATGGGATTAAACGACTTTCCATTTTCTTTTTAAAAATTAATGTTATACTTTAAACAAACCCCCACGTTTCTAAAATAATATATTGTTATTCACGACGACTCATTTCACATAGGGCAGCTTCTTACAACATGAAAATGAATAGTCACACTAAATTATTTGTTCAAATTAAATTAGCATCGTATGTCAATAAAACGCAATGAAGTATTTGTCTTAAGTTTGTATTCAGTGCTATTTATTTAAACTAATAAAAAAGAGAACCAAAACTCGATAATCTTATCCACAATGCTACAACACAACACAGTTGTATGGATAACAATAATTATATTATATGCACACGACGTTTCGACAAGATATCACTGGTCGTATCAAACATAATATTATATTATGTTCAAACTCTGAGTCCATGTTATGTTATTTTGTAAAATAAAAATGGTACGTCATGTCATAATGAAGCGAACGGTCATCTTTTAATGTCCATTGGAGTCCTGCTGAACTATTTTAATTTCAATTAAGAATCAAACCAATTAAACAGTAGTTAAAAAGGTTAAGAAAATGGTACATTGTTCACTAGGGTAATTTCAATTCTCACCAGTCCCACTTCAAACGGTAATAAACGGCGCAGAGAAAATGTCGTTTAATTATTTCTCTCACGAGAGTCCATCAATTGTCTGAATCAATTTAACTCACCAGTTGCAGCAATTCGGACCGATATCGCCTGAAGTGTAATCATAGTAATAAAAGTGACATAACAAGTTAACCCCCTGGTCATTCAGTTTGATCTTTATGGTTGTACTAAAGGGTTAACCAGATGGCCCACATGTTTTATGACGCACACAAAGTCAAAATTTAATTCAACAATTGTATAAAGAACTCAAATTTATGTTATGTACCCAAATTCCACATACTATTAGTATCAATATATTCAATTCTGGAAAAGTGAAATCAATAACTCGTCGAGGGACGTTAGCTATTGTCTAATTTAAAACAATTTAAATTTTAAACAATATTTGACAATTTTACCGAAAGATCTTATTCAACGTCTAACAAAACTTTGAATAACAACAACACATGACACCTGTAACTGGAATCAAGCTCCAAAAGAAGATCGTATATAAATTTGTCGTCCATGACAAAGTGACTTGGACAATGATTTACATCAAAAATGAACTTTCTCCTTGAAGTAATGCTTGAGCTTTATAAATTTGGAATGTGCAAAACGGACCCAATTGTTTTACATATTGAAAGATTACATGTATGTCAAACAGAAATAAGAAAAGAAAGCCGTGGTTAAACAAACAATTCAAATATAAAAAAAAATAGACAAAGATAACATAACGCATATTTAGAAAGGTAATGTTGTACCACAAACCTTTGAAAAACTATCTGAATATAGACCGGCAATAAAATATCAATGTAGTAAATTTTGTAGATATGTTTACAATGGATCTGAGATAATTTTCTATGACGATATGGTTACACCCTTCATAAAACACATGTAAGGATTATCTGAATCAAATAATAAACGTGTGATAAAATAATTCGTCGTAAGTGTCCTAGAATTTCTGATATGTCATCGTTAATAATGATTATTTTACCTTATGAAATGAACGATAAAAAGTATACAATGCGAATAAAAAGTGTCATTTCATTAAGTTGTTCAACCATTTAATTTAATACCAGTAAATCATTGAATGAAATGAACTATTTGGTGTGGTATCCTAGTGGCATTATTTATATCTATGTAATAATCGATTCTATGATTTATGATTATCCGATCTTTTACATATTATAAAGTGCATGTAATCTAGAGCATTTAAACCTTCTCTGATATTTGTACCAATGAAAGAATGGGCTTGGTATCTATAGAGAAATATCCAATGTTTAGTCGGAGCCATAGTCTTTGGAGAAGTATTTCAGCGAGATTCAAGATCGTCGGTGAAATTGTGGGCGAGTTACAAATTGTTGCATAGCTTAATCTCTGGGTTTTTTTTGCAATACAGGTAGGAGGGAAGTGCATGGAATGAAATGATTGTCAGGCTACTACAGTTCATCAAATAAACTTTCTATTGGTTATCCACAAATACTTTCTTTCGGGATCCCTTGATGAATTTCAACTATTTCAGCAATACGTTTAAGTTTGGCTAAACATTTGTTTTTTGTCCATGTGGGAGGACATTTTTATCAACTTTGGCGGCACGTAAATTTATCCCTCACAAGCACATGTTCAAAAAATATTGGCATACTTGGGGAAACTTAAACTGTTGTACAACATCGTGCACACAAGAGCAATGACCAATTGACAAGGAACGTCTGGAGTGCCTTTATGTCTTTGAAGTGAAATATTTTGTTTCTCGAGTTTAAATGTTCTGTACAATAAAGTAACAATGTGGTCCTTTATAAGATTTACAGGGATTGACTTTATATTAACAAGTCAAGTTGTCTATAGTTTTAAAACCACAACTTCGAATGGTTCCGGTTAACTAAAGCATTTTTACACACAGGAAAATATTGGATTGGGGAATATGTATGGATAGTTACTTTGGAATAATTAGGAAGATTTTAAGCCAGGCGTAGTATTTTCAGAATTCTTTCCTGGTTTCATTTTGGTCATAAATTTTGAAGATTTTTGTTCGAAACCCACTAAGACTTTCATGTAACCAATATTTCAGTCATTGACATCAAAATCTATGCACGTGGTGTCAAAATATCAAAGCCAAATGAATACGAATAAACTTTTTCATCATATGACAATGGATTTTTTGTGTTTGTAGGAAAATCAATTGAAGTATAGTAACCCAATAGTCATTCAGTAAACATACTTAGATTGGCACTACGCATAACCATTTTCACAATATTGCGAGCGATGTCATGGTCTAATTTGGTATATATTTGTGAAACTTTTAATTATTGGAGATTTGAGATTTCCGGTAATGAATCTGTTAAGTGACAGATAAAATAACAAGAAGTCGCAACCATCGTATAAAGCATTATAAATGGACATCGTCCTCTATATCGGTGGTCCATTGCATTTCATGAGAAGTGTCAATATTTAACACCAGGGCCATGTTACTCTATCTTATTCAAAAACTATGATATTTTGTCACAAGCTATGTTTACAAAAATAAACGACCGAGGTCAGAGATATGGTTATCGCGTGCGCTTCAATCTTTGAATCCAATCTTATATAAGAAACTGTAGATTTTAGTATACCTATATTGTAGGGGTATGTAGACTGATACTAAGGTATGGGCACGATACAATGTAAATAGATTTACAATACACTTACATACAGAAGTGTAAGATCGGATGTTAGTACATATAAACATAGAACTATAATGACTGCTTTTGTGGGCTTTGTATATACGTGTGGTCGTGTGCTAAAGCATTAAAAGATAATCTGTAAACCTTTATTATAATATTAATCTCTTATAAACTTTGTAAAATAGCTTTGGTTTTTACAAACTGAATTCTAATTATGAAAATTCAGTTTAATGCTCGTGAACACATTCTGTAGTGTTGAGACTAACTAATGGTAATGCGGGTATAATTCTACCACAACTGGCATTAAATTTCAACTGGCTCTTAGTTTAAAGTATATTATGTTCTAACCACTATACGCATTCCCCAAATTTAATAGCTATTGCAATTTCTAATTCTTAAGAAACAAAAGAAAGATATATTCTTTGAAAATATCTTCGATTCCGGAAAGAAAACCGTGAGTTTGTATCATGGTATATAAGTTGATATGCCTTCGCTATATATTAATATATACCTGGTGTATACAAACATTGATTGTTGTTGGCACTATCAATGTCTATAATTTATGGTGATCTATTTCAGACACTTCCACGAGGTCATTTTGAAAAATATTGACTTCTACTTTCATACAGTATGTCGGTTACATGTATCTAGAAACAACCATAATACAACATCTTTGTCTTACAAAGTATATTTTTTTTTTTAGAAACAAACACTGTCGTGACAGATATTTTGATTTGAAGTCTTCTTAGACATGCGTTAATGAAATTACATATAGAAAAGGGGGCGACGTTTCGATTTTAAGAGAGCGAAGTGTTAAAAACATAGCAAAGTAAGCTTTCTTCCCCACAATTAATTAATCAACATTGAAAAAAGAGACACGAGGTCGACGTCGCTCTTTTCGTTGAGTGCCACATTTTAAAATGAAGAAGCGCAAAGTGGCTGAAATAGAACACCATAGAAATTAGTAGAGTCTGTTCTTTAGTTTATCACTAGCTGTACAGAATGGTATGGTGGATATTTCATTTATGTTGTACTCTGTCAGACCCTATTATACTAGGATTAGAGATTAAAACAGCAAATTGAGGCCACGTTGTTTTGCTTTTGTATACAATGTCAGTACACTTATTTCTGTTAGATCACTATGTTCTAATCAAGATTATCATAATACACAGAAAATACCTGATTATGTTGAGTAGAATGGGTTTTTGTTCGCTGCAACTGAAATGTTATACTCGTATTCAGTCCCTTCAGCGTCCATGGGCAATCATGGCAGGGAAACAGGCGTGGGTGGCGACAATCTAAGAGCAGATTATGGTGTGTGAGTATGACTATAAAATGGGGTTTATGACCCTGTACACTATGTTACGACGTAGGGCACGCCTATCAATGTTTAATAATGTATTGGAATTGGCGCTTAGCACGTCTATTATTCACAGATATTGTATTCGTAATATTAACATGTTCAACGATAGCCTAATAAGTACTCGCTGTCTACAATTTTTAGATCTTCGCAAATCGTGTACATTTTTTCATTGATGGGTAAATCAATTGGTTTACATATCCAATACAGACACATCATTGTTCCTAATGATACGTTTACATAATAAACCCCTGGGCCTTTTAACATGGGGTAAATCCATCATGCATGAATGATTATAAATGATAACTGATTTGGATAAACATGCAAGTGTATGTTCTCTGTCATTAAAATTATTATAATATAATAGATCATAATATGTGACATGTGCTTTATTTCATTTGTAAATTTAATGAAGCTTACCTCGTGGGTATCCAGGGGGTCGCGTCGATATTTCTGTAAGTGGGGACGGTTGCATTCGAAGTTCTCCCTGTGATGGCTGCATAACCTCAATACGATGAACAGCCTCGGTGAGGTTATTGACCACACCGTCCATTTTATGCAAAAGGGAAGTCAGTGCCGAAACATCATGTTTCTGTGTTAAAAACTGGTCTTTGATGGTTCGGATTGTTGTGTTCAACTTAGAAAGCACATCCTTTGATTCCTTGACATCGGCGGATAATTTTATAAATCTCCGATCAGCCGCTGAGGTCAATCTTTCGGAACCCGTTGGCATTCCAGGCAAAGCTGAGACAAAATATTTCTCTTCGAACTTTTTCAATTTCTGATCCACGATGGCATTGACCTCCGTCATGTATTTCTTAAGACACTTGCATCCTCTTCGTTTCTTTTTTGGAGGATTTTCACCTTGGGCAAACACCAGAGCAATACATACAGTTAGCAAAAACACCCCACGAAATAATCCAAATGACTTCATTTTATCAAACTGATATTATCACAAATTCAATATAAATCAAAAGATTTCAACAAATAAAGTAAATCCAACTTCACACGATTTGTTTCCTTTTAACGCACTGAAAGCACCGTACCTTCGTGTCCATACGTAGACCTACAGGTTTTCAATAAATAGATACTTGTTATAAATTAAAGTAATTCCAAGTCAGTTCCAATGATAGTGCTTCAGTTATTAGCAATTGACAGCCTAACATTCGGTCGATCAAATTTTAACTGACTTAAAGCCACAGACTTAGAAGAAGAGAGCGAGAGAGCTCGAACGCGCGTGTACACCACAGCGGCTATGAACGCTATACTGACTGGCTCTGTATGTGTTTACTCAATCAAACTCGCGTTGCACTCATCCTCTTTGGCGATTCGCGGTGGGCGCGAGCGTTAGACATAGTCAGTGTTATCAAATTATCAGCTTGTGAACGCCAAGCTACGGTTCAATGAACAATATGTTCATTTGGACTGTACCTTTGATAATTATTTTCCGTCTTGAAGTACGGGACTGATTGAGTTTGATGTTGTACATGAAAAAGGACATCACCTCGTTCTGTCTCGGACAATCACGAATCCTCCAATGACGGAAATGCCACAGATCGTCTGCAGGAAATGATTTGTGACCATGTCAGAACATTCACATATATCTCAAACGTCAAAAATATGAAGGTCTACCAATTTAATGCTATATTAGTAATTTATTATTGCGAAATTAAGCAGGGAATCATCACGAATATAATGGGCCGTGGCGCGATTTCCATAAAAAAATGTGTGAAATGATTGTAAGTTAGAATTGATTAGCCTTAATATTTTTGTGGCAGATGTTTAAAGTGTTTTACAAACTAATATTGCGATTATTTCGAGGATTGAACTGACAACTAGATAACATTAATGTATATTCCATTTCAGTGGGGTTTTTGTAACGAATGTCATAATATATATCAGACATGTTTGAGTATTGTTTTTTTTCTTTCTAGATTTGAATTCCAGCGCTACAAGAGGACTATTATTGTTATTTGTTCAGTATACTCAATGTATTAGTGTAAAGTGTGAGACTTTTTACAGAACTACGGTCTCCAGTTTGACGAAATAAAGATCATGCTCTCCGGCTTAACCCCACTACTATAATAATATAGGCCTTACCCACATATTCAGCCCACAGAATCCCAAACAATTTGAGAAATTGTAAGTGGTGTAGTTGTGGCCCGTGGTCTACTTTGGATATATATTATTTTCACAAAAGGAATGGGTCTTGATATCCTAGAACATAAATAACTTAAATAAAAATATTGCTTGAAAAACACTTCACTTTCCCACGGTTAGATTTAGGTGGGAGGGTGTTGTAATTCGAGCTCATATACATAGCGATTCACTTTACTTTTTTTATTCAACATTTACACATTTCAATTTTCACATTATTGAAACATTCTTGACAACATCTCGTTTCATTGTCGTGTTGGCACATAATTTAACAATTCTTGTACAAAGTTGTGATCGCAAATCATCTTATATTTATTGAGCGCAGGTAAAATAATCTATATAATATCACAAACGTCGGTGGTCGCAACGCAGTGTAAATTGCTGAACAAATTTATTGACAATGCGAATCAAAGTCACGTGTCCTTTGTCATTTATTGGTGTATGTGAACTCGTGATTTCAAACATGTACACGTGTATCTAATTTTCAAAGAGAGTTGGCAGCATAAATGTCGATATAATATCAGTATATACAAACAAGCCTGGTATTTGCAAGGCTCTTTTCTGCACTTTAAATAATAGGCCAGCCATTTAATGAAAAATATTGTCTGGACACGTCGCAAATATACCACGTCACTGGTGAAATTATTTAGTAAAAAATAATTTATAAATGAGGTGCTATAACATTGATATATCTTGCATTTAAATTTGAAGCGAGTGGAGTCAAACTGAAACAATGGCCAGAAAGTAAACGGGTAACAATGATCTGTGTCGAAGCCTTATTTTCACTAGTTTCAATTATCTGAAATCTCAGCATTTTGCGTGAAACCGTAATGTCGAACGAACCATTGATGGTTCGAACTATAGTTTCAATTCGTTACATCGAAAATGGTACTTTTTATGTACCTACCCATATCAGTGTCTGACATTTTGATTGCTCACTGCTATGCAATATGGTATGTCGTAGGGAATGTCCAATGCCACAAAGAAAGAACATTGCATCGACTAACTTATATCAAAAAGTAAAAGCAAAATGTGTTTTGTCAGAAAGCTCCTAAATGCGTGTATACGTGAGTTAAAATGGACAATAATTTTCTAATGTTTGCCAATTGATGGTGCGATTAAGAGATGGCGATTATGTAAATCTGCAGATCATGGTTTATAGGATTGTAACCGACTAAGGTCCTGAGTCTATTGTTAATCAAAGTGACATCAATAGCAAATAATTTATAATAAGCTGATTAGTAAATGAATCAAGTTCTTAAGTCCATATATTGTACAGTTACATAATTATAAGTGTTGTCTATATTTGGAGACAAGCGTTACAAATTTCATAGTAGTAATTAATAAAACATGTATAACGTATGCCCAGCATGCATTGATTTTGGTTGTCAGGGTGGTCAACCAGCAATATGGCTACATGGCTACTGACAACCGTATTTTCTATTTACATGTAAATCCTAATGATTACCAGTAAGAATTTTGTTTATAAATTACAACATGTAATCTGATTTATCCCCGCAGAGTAAAAAAATAACATCTGAATATTTCTCTTTGTACAAAGCATATATCTCTCCTTGAGGGTCATTCCTTTGATGTTGCCGCTCATGTCGTGAATTACACCCTTCTCCTGGTGTGCGTTTGATTAGATTGGACAAACAAAAGCCATATAACAAGATAACCGATGTAAATGTCTGATTCGCGTATCCAGTGTCTTGCAATAGTGGTCTATTGGTCGCCTAAATAGAGTCTGGATGAACAAACTAAACACGCTTGAGCACCGACATGGTCGTATAATAATATAAATGGGCCCTTCCTACATGAAGATCTGATTAAAAGATTAGGAACGATGAAGAGAGTTGTAAATCCCACAACACAGTATAAAATCCAATGAACTCTGACTGCTTTTATTAACATAAGTAGTTATAAATAAAGGATATACAGCCACAGTAACTATTCATTAAATATCAATTGAATGCTTACGATGTTGGTTGTTGTATATATTGGTAATATAGAAATTAGTAGATTGTATGCAATACTAAAGACAAATCTCTATTGAGATAAAATAATACCTCACTTATACTATTTTGGAATTATTTCATACTTACCTTTATTTCTTGATGTTTGTGATAATTTCTCGTCTCTTTATCTATGGACAGGACAAATGAAATGAAATGCAATGGAGTTTAACGTTTTTCGTTTCTGCACCGAATGGGCTAATGAAGACGGGCAGTGCGATCCGAGGGAAAATTTGACCGGAAAATTATATAATTATGGTTGAATAATTCATTGTTATTTTCATAAGGTATCATACTGTAACAAAAAACTACGCGTTTTATCACTCTGAATCTATGCGTTTTATCATTCGGAATCATGACTATGTACATAAAATCTATGATATTTTCTGTTTTATTCAATCAAAATCTTCTTCAATGTGCCACTGATGAAGTTTTGAAGTCAAGATCGTTAACTAAATAAGCGTGTGAAATAATTTACAATGGGTTCTGTTATTGTATAAATTGGTAACATTCGGTACACAAACCACAATCCTAGTTATTTTATGTTCAATGAACAAGCTTTATAAATACATTATGATGTTATCAGGGTTAGACATTATGATGTTAATCACTAATTTATGTTCTAATCTTAGTCGACACATCAGTTTCTAGGATGGGACTTAGTTTTGTATAATCAGGCGGAATTTCTAAAAATATGTACATGTGTAATATATTCATCGGTCGTTTCAACCTTCTACAATTTTTACATGAACATACTACTCATTTATGTTTACATTTGTTTGCATATTGTTTACATTAATAAGGTGACGAATCCTATTCACCTATTCAATTTCGGCGATTTCGGATAATAACTTCTAGGGACATGGGCCATGTTTAATCCTCAGCTGGACACTCTAAAGAGACAAGTCGTCATTCTGTCTGCTTGAAATTTATATGCATTGTTTCAATTAGTGACACGAGACGCCTGTAAATTTAACAATTTCGGGTAATTATTGCGTTGCTTTTTAAAAGTTGTTGAACTTTCCAACGGCAAAAGTTATCACCTGAACTGCTTGATGTATATTAGGACATGTTCTCATTGTAAAATCATTGTGGACAATCTAGCGAAAGCGGTTATTATCCAACCCGCTTGTAATTTGCACTGTTCAGATACGTGAAATGAAGATCCCTGTCAAATTCAACAATTTCCATTGATTAATTCTAAAATTATGCCCCGTATTTAAACCACATAGGTCATCATAATTACACCAATTTCTGATACTACTTGGGTTACTGTCGTTAATATAATTATGTCATAGAAACCTTTTACGACCAAATATTTCTAGTGAGGCAAACTTTATGGAATACCCGGACGATTTAGCTGTTATGTGCCTGTATTTCATAGCTTGGTAACCTGTTTTATTTTAATGTAGTTTGACAGAATACGCATTTAAGCTGAAATAAAATAAGGCTTAACGTCCTACTGTTCTGCTACGACTCAGCTAATGAAAACCGGCATACTCCATGCAGTGTGCTATGAGAGAAATTTTGCCCGGGCACTAAGGCATATTATTATATCAAATTTCAACAGCAAAGGGATCTTTTATTACCCATGTAAAATATGCCTATAATTTTACAGGGTGGCAAGGGAAGAACATGAACAAAATTACACAAGGATAGTTTCGTATAGAAATTATGAGCTATATGATTATTCCGAACGACTGTCGCAGTTAGTCGCGCTAAATTATTGAATATACGAATAAAAAGAATATCACACCAGTGTCGAAGAAGGTTCAATTTTAACACATATTTAATAATGTTTTTATCTTCTTTGGTGGCAATAATTTGCTTATTGTTCTGTTTCTACAGTACCTATAATGTATTTTTTGTTCAGTTTGAATTTTGTTATTTAGATCCCCTGCATTGTCTATTATGAAAATAGACATGCTTGTATATATGACCGTCGGATCTTATTTTTATCGTCACAAATATTCACCCATATACTACTTGGCTATCTTTATATTCCCTGTCCGACTTACCAGCTTAGATTTCACACTTCAAGTAACATTCATCGTAAATGACTTGGCTACGGAAATGAAAATTAAGTGCAAATTTAAGTACTATGATTAATTTTTAACCCGAGTCTTTATCCAATAATAACCGGTATTCGAGTTACATTTATTTCATTTCAGTCTAAATTGGGTTAGAATTACATTATAATTCTGTGTCATGTTTATGTATGTATTTTTCTAGCTTCTAATAACCGGTATTCACATTTCATGTAATTATCTTTAATACTAAAATAGTGTGTTTGAGAATAAACCAGCTTGAGAAGAATACGGGAACAATCTTTTCGCTTTCAACCATGTAAACTTTAATGTTGGTTAAATGAAAGGTTTTGTCAATGTTATCATTAAGATACAAATCTACAACAATTTAATCTAAGAATGGAATATAATTTTGTTTTGCTGCCTTTTGCGGATTGAAATACTAATCGTTTAATTTATGGGCGCCATTTATTTTTTTCAGATAAAACTGATCAAATTTCATGGTTATTTTACGTGCAGGACAACCTAACGACCAGACATTTTTCCTTGACAACCCCTCCCCCCCAAGGTTCTGCACTACAGTTACTAGGAACCACAATGGAAAATTTCTGGTAACATTGTAAGTCACGCTGGGATCAAACCCCGTATCTCCTGGTTAGTAAGCCATATCATACTCTTAGATGAAAAAAGTTTTATGGACCAAACAAGTGACTTAAGTTCGTAAGAACAAGTCTTTAAATAGTCAGAGTAAATGTAGGTCAAGGACATGACATTTTTTCGTGCCATTCTGTCCTACTTTTTCTTTTACGTCAGATATATTTCAAGTTGGCATCTACTTCACTAATGGGATTTTATGGTAGATAATGCTTTTTGTTGGTATATCCAATAAAATCTCATGAGCTTAAGTATTGATTTAACTCTTAATATTCCACATTTCATGGCTTCAGCGTCCAGAAAAAAAAGCTCTTCAAATTATTTAAACATTTGGATACGTTATGCAAATCATCCTATCCAGACAGAGTGCCTGTAAGTGTAGCACCTACTGACAAAGTATGACCTCAAAGGAAAACATGTTTATGGGTACCCGAAAACATAAAATAGATTCATAAATATCCTCAAGAACAATTTATATAATCAATTTAATTTTGTTTGATTGGTGTTCAAACATGGCAAAATAATGAATCGATATCGGAATATAACTTCATTTAAATATTCGGTTAATTGGTTGTCAGTGTAATTTACAAGATGTCTACAACACAAACAGCTCAAATTATACTAAAATGTTCACATTTTTCAATAAAATCTTACAAATGTTCTTTCGATTGGGGAATTACACATTTATTATAGCAAGTATTTTTCCATCAATAAAGCATCGATTCCAAATATAAAATGGATCATTCCCATCGCAGATACACCCAAACAATTTTAATGTTTCAGCGTCAGTAGAAACCCATACTTGTTTGTAATTTATTTCAACTCATTACAGAGTCTCTCCAAGTTTCTCAGATATGTTCGTGTCACCCTTTCGTTTACATTCGATTACCTAGTCACACATTTTTGCTTGCTCCTGTAATCCTCTTCAAACCCTTGTGTACCATGTCCAAGTAATCCCCTGGTGTAACTGGAGTGCCGATTAGCTAATATAACAAGATAATCAAGTGTCACCAACAGGAATCTGACCGGGAGATCGAGTAAACTAACTGTGAATGAAATAATGCTATTTGTTCTATTGAAGTGTTTATCTGGAGGCCAACTTGTGGTTTAAAAGAAAATAGTCAAACTCCAAACCTTTTGAAAATATTATACCCCAATTGAATAACAAAGGAAAATATTATTATGCTTTTCTGCACAATTTTGGGATTTCGAAGTATGATGCCCAAAACATAAGGTTCGGAAATTTTCTCTGGAACTTCGCCATGTGAGCAAATATAGGACTATTAAAATCCGATTAAGATTAAAATGTCAAACATATGGGAATCGTACAAATTCCCGACTGACAAGAAATTTAGGGTGAACGAAGAATAAGAACTAACGAAACAATTAAATTGAGCGACCATACAATAGTGATTAGGGGTGGCAAGAATAAATCACAAAGGGGAAAACACGGGGTTAAATCTCGCCTCGATAATTCGATCCACCCCTAATGACACAACATAAACTACTTAAGAAAGTGAAAGAGGATTGGGGAGATTAGATAACCAGTTGACGTGATGCTCTAACAATATGACTAGTATTTCTCCCACTGATCATCGTGTAACTTTATATATCGCAAGCAACACTTAAGTGTCACCAACCACTGACAAAATTAATCTCAGAGAAATAAGATACCTAGATTTTTACCTACCACTGATTTTGACACATTAATGCAGGTATATTCAATACATTTAACATACATTTTGCTACCTGTAAGACCCCACCCACTAAATAGGAAGTGGTTTCGGGTCTTTAAGAAAGATAACACGTTTCCTCTCTTATGCACGACCTGTTGTACAATTGAAGTCATTTTCAGAACCACGTTTTATAAATACAATGCAACAATTTTCCAAGTCGTTTAATGGTCGTTTTCACTTGGTTATTTAATCAATTTCATCTGGTCATTCTATTTTCCATTCCATCTTTTATCCTGATAAAAAATATAATGAACATGTTGGATTGTAATTAACTTTGACGTTTTCCCAAACGATTTCCTAAAAACTACTTTTTTTTTAAAAATTTGGTTGAACTACACATACCTAAGATTTATTATACACATGCCTTTAATAAATTTGTTATCGAAAATCCACATCATTGACTCTTGGCCCTCGTATTGCAACGCTAAACTAATTTAGCATCACATACTTTTTTCAAATAGGTTATCTCTCGTACTCTTTAACTTCTTTTTGAATGTTTCCTATGATAAGAAGCTGTGGTGTTGATGAAGATGTCACCATTTTATCATTGATCCATTAAGAAATTTATTATACATAATTACTGCTACACATAAAGTTGATATGTCCTGATAGACCCGATGTTCTAAAATTCCACAAACTTATCAATCATAATCAACAGTTAATAATGGGAGAATAATTCTTTTATCAACTGTCAAACAGTTGAGGCAAACCTTATTGAAACATTTATATGCTGTATCGCTGGCTATAAAATGCTTTAGAATTCTATCTGAAAGGATCGTATGAAAAAGTTATGGGACTGCATGAAATTCTCGGAAGAATCATTCACAGACATAATCAAGACGTACTGTTACCTACCGAAATCATTTTACAGTCTGAAAGATAAGGGATATCTGAAATGTGTGGATTGTGGATCTCTCCCTCCCCGCCCCCGGCGTGTTAATCAACTCGTTATACTCTTTTAAAATGAATTAATAAATGCTACAATGCGAAACAAGATGTGATTTATGTCCTACTGTTCGTGGATATAATCAGATGAAGTAGTCTAATTTTACATTCTCGTTGCTGACTGGCCACAATGTCAAATAGAATTACACATCATTTAAAACCCTTGAGGAGTTACAAAGTTACAAATTAATTAGCCAGAAGTTTCTGCTTTCCTGATTTCAACAGCTTTTTATTATCATTGTCTGTTTAACAAGACGAATCAGTTGGAAGTTATATAATGATCACGTGCACGTATGTCATAACCTTACGAATTGTTGAAACATTACTCAAGGAAAATATCGTAATTTATGTACGAAAGATCTTCCACTTCACCGATAAGTACTAATTAAACTATTAGATGATTGGCGATTGTCGTAATATCATTATTGACCTTGAGTCTTGAGTAGCCTTAATTCAAATTTCAGCATTCTTACAGAAATCTAGGTTAAATTACTACATGAAAAATATTAATTGTTGTTTCCTACCAACTATTGATGAATCCGACCTGTCAATCATTGTAAAGATATTGACCAATCAGAAAGCCCGATTATATTTGGCCCGCGTAGTTCAAGATTGGCAGCCATTTTTGTCCCACAAATGGGGTAAACGTTTTTTACCGTTCACCGGAGCCTGGTCTTATGACGTCATATGTGGATTGTGGCTTAGGATAAGGGTTAGGTTTGGCCCAGGGTTAGGGTTAGGGCTAGCCCTGTCTACATCTCGAGACTGTGACGAAATCTGCAGGCCACAGCCCTTATCCTAACCCTTATCCTAACCCACAATCCTCATATGACGTCATAAGACCTGGCTCCGGTTGACGGAAAAAAATGCTTACCAACAAACAAGGCCGTGCTCTGTGGGAAGTTTGTTATTTCTACATTTATCGTCGAAATGGTATTACGCTGCGCGTGGGGAACTTGTAACAAGCATGAACGAACGTTACCCTGAGTTGGTGCTAAAATAACCAATAAAATTGATATTTTATAGTTCAAAGATACTCGTCCTCCGCGCTCCTGAAAATAAAACAGCTACCTATCTCACTCGGTTTGTCAAATTTGTCTACAGGCCGACCACACTTGTCCATTCTAGTCGCACTCATGAATCTATTTTATATTTTATATGTTAAAGGGGCATTAGATAAGATTAGATGAAAGTTTTCGCTAAAATTTTTAAAAATGAAAATGCTGAAAAATTCAATCATATTGCTTCACTTTGAACCGAGATATTACCGATGCAATTATAGGCTAGACCTGATCGTTATTACGTCATCACAAAACGTATTCAAATTCACTAAATATCGCAGACTAACGATGGCACCGAGAGTTGATCATGGTCTTGGTAGGTTAATTAATATCTAATTAATAACTTAGATAGCTATTAAGATGCATGATGGGAGATTAGATAACGAGTTGGCAGTTCTCACTATAATAGTTAAAAAACTAACTAATGTAAAGGCAATTTGCTGAAATTTTCAGTCAAATTGATCCACTATGAACCGAAAACTAAACGAATGAAAGTTCCGCTTAGCCTCCAATATCATTTCTAAAGTCGGTAAGACAAAACTAGTAGTCTCGATTAACCATTTAATCGTTTATCACGAAGAATTTTTTTTTTATAGTAAATCAAACTACAATCCAGCAAATATCAAAGGCTATCCTTGACATCGAGAGTTGATTATGGTCTGGATACGTTTATTAATGTCTACTTAATGATTTTTATAACATGTCATGCCTAAAGAAAGACGTGCAATAGGCAGATTTTGCTCTTGCATAATGTATGTTTAAGGCATAAAGATAGACCTACAATAAGCAGATTTGTGTACGTTGAGTCCGGAGAATCACTCTGCCCCTCCACTGATAAATATACCTACACAAACACGTATACCCTTAAAATGTTTGTCTTTTATATAAATACATACCTGGCGATAAAGATTGTGCAGGCCCTCCCCCCCACCCTCGCCATAAATAAAACCTCATTCATTGACACAAACAACCATTATGTGAGAATTAGGTGAAAGACGTGTACTGTGAAGTACCAATTTACCCAATACAAGCAACAGTCGTCGTCTTAAGGTCACTGTGTGTGTAGTACGAATACCAAATACACAGAGGATAAGAGGCTAATAACACCTCCAATTCACAAAACATACATATTTATTTAGTATTGGAATCTGATATGAACTGCCCACACTGCGATTGGTTGTGTCAATAATAACATTGTTTATTACACCCCGTATGTTAGCGTCTTTTGCCAAACTTGTATTTACTTCACGACCAAACACTGGCGATTAAATTACTTTTCATCTACGTCCATGTCCTATCACCGTAGTCATCAAAATGCATAGTTCCAGGTTCGGATTACTATTCGTTTCCCCAGCGTCGCACCCCCTGCGTTAAGATATTCAACTGAACGCTGACAAACATCATCAAATGATATGGTGTATGTAAATTGAGCAATAATCGACCCCGTATAAGAACGATTAGATGATACAGGAAGTGATATTCGTGACCTTTAGTTGGTTCTCTTGTAATATATATTTAACACTTAAAACTAATCATTTAATACTTTAACCTTTTAAAACATGTGAGTTCTTATATTCCACCAAAGTTAATGCTTAAGGCGCATTTATATCCCCACTTATCACAAGAGAAAAACACATCGAAAAATGATAAGTCGTTACGACTTCTTAAAACAGTCCAGGGACTGTGAAGTCTTCATGGTCAAGGGTAATGAATTGGAACAGTATATAGGAAGCATATTTGGCTTATGTCTGCAGTTCATGTTGGAACCGAAGTTTTCTTTGGGGAGGATAAGAAACAAGCATTGTGGCCTTTTGGACATGATATCGACGCGGGTGACAAAAGTGGGACAGTCCGTTTTATAGTATATTTTCCATTGAAATCATTTCATTTGTTGAGGTAAAGTAAGGACATAGCTCTTTCTCAGCCTTTCTGTCCCCTCCCCACGTTTGCATGGCAATCGCTGTTAGCGTTTTGGTGTAGAATTGGAGAAAGGGGTTTGAATATACATTTTCTGTCAGGTTTTGGTGAACTTTCATGATTTCGATCCCGTTGTTGTTCGCGAAAGATCCCTGGATTTTCCAGTGGGGTTCCTCGTTGTCAGTGGTGCATAACGGATTGGCTGTCAAGGACTACATCTATAGTCGTTCGGGTTGCAAGGAAAGCGTACACGTAAAAAAAAACCTTGAGTAGGCTATAGTGCACCGTCCGGGTAAAATTTCACTGCTAGCACCTTTCATGCCCAGATGGTGCAGATAAATAGGACTTCAATTCCTTCTGTATTACATTAATTTAGATGCTTGAAATACTATCATTTACATGAAAAGTTTGCATAGATAAAAATGTCCACTGTACTATGTATGTACTCTTGAAATAATAAGTGAATCACCGAATCCGTTATATAACATCTCTTAACGAATCCACATGTTCGTTTAAATATTAAACTGTCTGATCCAGGAACATAATTTAAGATGTGAGTTCTCTAACCTGTCTACTACTGTTTTTGTTGTTCTGATGCTAGAGAGTGATAATAGGAGAAAAACAAGCAACCCAGACAAGTGAAATAACAGGTTCGTTTGATCGTCGGTGGGGGCACTAAGACAACGCAACATCTTCTTCATAACTTCCCTCTTCAAACAATCAACAAGCGATGGCCCCATGCTACGTTTTGTCAGGTATCATCGGTCTTGCGTAACAGACAAATAAACACAGGATTCAGAAGCCGTTGAAATAACGATGTAATATTGTGGCCGATTATAACATAACCGTAACTTCCATTCCAATATCAGACCACTCGGCAATCATCCAGAAACAGAACAATGTAATTTTTAACGAACCGTACATAACTTTAGCCTTTGATCGTAGAGTAAACATGTTAGTATCTAGACCTTATTTATTGTGTACAGTTTGATTAACGTTTTGTATTTGTGATGGCCCACTGAGTAGGTACCTCTATTTAATTTGATATCAGTTTGACTCGATCCACGGATTACCAGTTTCTTAACTTAACGTACACCGATGATTCATAACAAAACATAACTTTTACCAATATAGACGACATTACTAACCCAGAGCTCCGATGATGTTCCGTGGTCGCCATATTGGCGCTGAGGTGAACGACGAAAATCCCTACCATGTTGTATATATTTGTTATGTGTATTAAGGTTTTTATCAGGTTCAGGTGTGTGGTATTTCCCATTTCTTTTATTACTTTATACATCTAATCTTAATAATCAATACTCAGTTCGTCGTATATTTCTACATAAACAAAATCTATGGTGGCTAACAGTGGTGGTCAAGTAAAATCCTACCAAGGCTAGGAAGACTACACAACAAAGTGAACTTTTAGATTTTATTACGTCATTGTTGTCGGTAACATGGACACTCAATTCTTTCAACAAGACACACACATACTTAATTTTACAAGCACTATAGTATTCCATGCAAGGAAAATGTTAACATAAATATTAACAAAGAGTTTTAGGAAAAATGCGTATTAATTTAGCAATAATTTTCTCAATATAATTACAACATTTTACGTAAAAAAATAGGTTGCCAGGCAACGAAACATACGCCCACACAGCAGCCAAATCGTCCGGGCAAGAGTTGTTGCATTTTAAGTAATCACCAGAAAATCATATTTCAAACTCACCCATAACTACGGTGTAACTGTGATATAATCAAACGTTTTTTTAAATCGGATAATAATTGTGACCTCCAGAGGGACCACAAGCTAAAAAGGGTGATTTTTCGTACAATCAGGGGACATAATTCAGGAAGTTATGATACGATGGGCGCAAATATCGAAAGGAACCAAGATCTTTGGGTTATAAACATGCATGTCACGTTTCATCAAAATCGGTTCAAAATTGTGACCTCTATAAGGTCCACAACCTTCATATAACACAGTTTCACACAATTCGCGTACCAACGGCGGCCATTTTGTCCGTCAATTTTGGTCCGATTTTTACGAAATTCGAACTCAACCTTCATAACTATGGAACGGTGATATAATCAAACGTTTTTTTTAAATCGGATAACAATTTTGACCTCCAGAGGAACCACAAGCTAAAAAGGGCGATTTTTCGGACAATCAGGGGCCATAATTCAGGAAGTTACGATCCGATGGCCGCAAATATCGAAAGGCACCGAGATCTTTGGGTTATAAACATACATGTCAATTTTAATCAAAATCCGTTCAAAATTGTGACCTCTATAAGGTCCACTACCTTGATATAACATGTTTTCACACAATTCGCGTACAAACGGCGGCCATTTTGTCCGTCAATTTTGGTCCGATTTTCACGAAATTCGAACTCAACCTTCCTAACCATGGAATGGTGATATAATCAAACTGTTTATTTAAATCGGATAACAATTTTGACCTCCAGAGGGACCACAAGCTAAAAAGGGCGATTCTTCGGACAATCAGGGGCCATAATTCAGAAAGTTACGATCCGATGGGCGCAAATATCGAAAGGAACAAACATCTTTGAGTTATAAACATACATGTCAAGTTTCATCAAAATCGGTTCAAAATTGTGACCTCTATAAGTTCCACAACCTTGATATAACATATTTTCACACCATTTGCGTACAAACGGCGGCCATTTTGTCTGTCAATTTTGGTCCGATTTTCACGAAATTCAAACTCAACCTTCATAACCATGGAACGGTGATATAATCAAACGTTTTTTTAAATCGGATAACAATTTTGACCTCCAGAGGGACCACAAGCTAAAAAGGGCGATTTTTCGGACAATCAGGGGCCATAATTCAGGAAGTTATGATCCGATGCACGCAAATATCGAAAGGAACAAAGATCTTTGGGTTATAAACATACATGTCAAGTTTCATCAAAATCGGTTCAAAATTGTGACCTCTATAAGGTCCACAACCTTGATATAACATATTTTCACACTATTCGCGTGCAAATGGCGGCCATTTTGTCCGTCAATTTTGGTCCGATTTTCACGAAATTCGAACTCAACCTTCATAACCATGGGACGGTGATATAATCAAACGGTTTTTTAAATCGGATAACAATTTTGACCTCCAGAGGGACCACAAGCTAAAAAGGGCGATTTTTCGGAAAATCAGGGGCCATAATTGGCGCAAATATCGAAAGGAATCAAGATCTTTGGGTTATAAACATGCATTTCAAGTTTCATCCAAATCGGTTCAAAATTGTGACCTCTACACTGTTCACAAGCTAAAAAACGTGATTTTTCGTACAATCAGGGGCCATAACCCATGAAGTTACGGTCCGATACATGCCAATATCGAAAGGAACCGAGATCTTAGGGTGATAAACCTATATTTTAAGTTTCATTGAAATCGGATAAAAATTGTGACTTGTAGACTGTTCACAAACAATTGTGGACGGAAGGACGGACGGACGAACAGGGGCGACGACAATATACGTCCACATGAAAATGTGGGCGTATAAAAAGTAGATATCATGGCATTGAGTGTTCTGGGATTATAAAGAATAATCCGCTTTATGTACGAAAATCATCAATACTTATGAATACTATCATTTCGTCATAAGTGTCAAACGTCTTAAATAGCAAGACAATTCCGTCCACGTGCTGCACGTTGCCTTAACTCCAGGGACAGCAAGAGGTAGAAGAAGTTGTACACTTTACCTGATTTTCGCCATATCGTCGCCATTATTTTGTGGTGATGCCGACCTTTTGACTTGTCGATAACACAACAAAATTAGGGTGAAGATAATACAAACTGCCATGATCTAGCATGATATCGTGGCGACAAGTCGACGTGTCGATCACACGACAAAACACCCACTTTGTCGTATTATTGACTCCCGAGGGCCAAGTGCGTATTCAATAGCTTACTCTTAAAGATTTTTTTCGCATGAAATATTTTATGAAAAGAATAATAATTAAACGAAATTTACGAAAGACGATACGATACGTCTGTTTTTCGAGAAATCCGAATATTGACATGTCATTGGTAGATGATGGAGGTTTTCTGCTAAGGCTAAGCATAGAGATACGTAATATGATTTATCAATGCTTTGGGACATGGCAGTATTGATTCTAACAGAGCGAAGGGAAAGGAACTTGCTTTTTCCACTGTAATACTTCGATTCAGTTCAATAATTCATTTTTCTGCTCAGGTTGAGAAGATTGATATGAACAATTTAATTGGTGGAGAGAGAGAGAGATAAATGGGGTTTAACGTCCACTCGACACAAACTAGGTTTTTTCGGGACTAACATAAGGTTTAATTTTATTTTAATAATTCGCTTGCGCGTACGGGTCTTTAGCAATGGGAGGAAACCGGAGTGCCCGGAGGAAACCCACGTGGTTGATAAGCGCGGCACTTTAGACAACTAGGCCATCCCGACCCCCTCAATTTAATGGTAGATGCTTTGTAAAAATATTAAGTTGCAAGTAATTAATGAGTATCATCATTTAATTTTTCATTGCTGTTCTATACGTTTATATTTAAACCTAGGTTATCCCATTTCCAAGATTTTAAGCTTCGAAAATCCCCGTCTAAAATAACGCTGTTCTGATCTATAGGTATTGACGGGTAGTTTAAGAACACCCGAAACCACTTCCTAGTGAGGATTTTAACATAGCTCACTAACCATCGTTCTACTTTTGTTTTCCTAGATTACATGAATAATATGAAGAATAATAATATATAATTATTTTTAGAAAATAAGTATGCTAAATTAGTCCTAAATTATTGTCGTACCAAAATTACATATACTTATCTTCTCGATTTCTTGTATGACATAATTAATTCCATTAATTCCAACTATATTGTTGACAAGATAAGTGTGTATGTGTCTTGCAGAGAGACAGAAAGAGAGAGTAACCAGACGGTATCCCAACCCCGCGAGGAAATATCGTAATACTGTCGTGACGTCGTATTGTCCGATTATGAAAAGAGCTGCATTTTACATCCCTTTCAGCCACCATAACTATCAGCCACCATAATAATCCTATTATATGAATGGTGAGAGTCATACACTCAGTCAAATACAGGAGTACAAAAATGTGAGTGACACAGTAAACAAGATCTTAAGAATTCGAACCCGATTCAATAAAAGTCGCATCTAAACTAGCAAAATGACCTCTAATACCTGAAAAGGATGGGAATCTTATGTTAATTTACATGGATACCATGTATGAGAATAAGACATGTAATGGCGATGAAGTCACGAAGGGGGACCTGTCTGTCAATAGGGCCATTTAAACAACCGAAACGATTTGGCGCCGTGCCGGTTTTTCAACTGTTGATTGTATCCAAGTTAAATAAGTCCAGTAAAACATCAGAGAACGAGGTATTGTTGTTTTCTTTGTAACGGTTTGTAACATTAGGTCTGTAAACAAGGTTAGGCCGAATGGGCTATAAACATTCGGTGAATTTCTCGTCAAGTCGAAAAATTTATTGTATAGATTACCCGAGACAAATTTGCTATTTTGAGGCATCTTGAAGATCAAAGGAAACTGCTTTACAACATCTTGTTGATAATTGTACCCCGAGAGGAACTAGATGGTTTAGCTTCAAGCAAATATTCTTTGGCCTTAATTCATAAATATCTTCAACATAACAGTGTAACATCTCTATAATCTAACAGTTAAAACAAGAAGAGAATTTTTGTTTTAATATAATCAGTGTGAAAGGATATCAAATACAGAAATCTAGAGCACACTTTGTCTTCAGACAGTTGTCGAAAGCCTTTGATTTAGTAATATCCTTTACCAAACTTAGGGTGTTGTAGATAAATATGAATGCGGGGCTCGACAGAAACTGGCAGAAGTAAGAGAAAGCTGGGAGAATATCTGAGATAACTATGCACATAATAAGAAAAATAGTGTACTGAATTTGGGACAAGTCTTCTAATAAGCAAAAGACTAGCAAATGTTCTATTGGGCTCTGTCCACGTTTTTGATGCATAAAATAATATTTATCTTTTGTTTTTAATTAATAACCCCTAACATATTGTTTTATTGACTCTGCGTATAAAGTATTATACATATTGAATAATAAAGGTGCATTATGTAAATGGGAACTGCCGAATTTGTTGACATTTTTATTTTACTAATGCCATTTCTCTGTGTTCTCTCACCCAAGGACAAACATTTTCAAGTTCTTCTCTGTGATCTATAGGTGATCATTCATATGGAGATGCCCACATGAATGGATGTCGGGTGGCCTGGAAAGGAGCATTTAATTCGACAAAAGCCAATGGCACGACAGCGACTGGTCTGGAGAATGTTTACTCTCAACTGACAGGCGGTGGTGAGCCCCTAGTCACAGCTGCCAACCAGATCTACCCTCCATACTAATCCAGCATTGACGAGATCATATCCTCAGTGACAACGCGAACCAGACTGCACACGATCACCATCATTCCCGCGGTATCCTATAACTTACCTTTTTAATTGTACCGGGGGTAATTCAATTGGATGAAACGTAAATTCAAAAGACATTTTCTATCTTTATCCAAAGGAAACAAACAACCCCCCTAATCCGACTTGCGTCTCCCACCTATGCAATATTAAGTTTATTTTTGGCTCCTCGGGGAGACACTTGTCTGTGATATCACCCAAGGCAGAAGCGGACGTCAAGCCTTAAAAAACGAACGTTTTACCCGTTCAATAGTTTTACACAAATGAACTAATTAGTATAAACGTTAAAGCAGTAGTGTTTGAAAATGGATAGTAGCAGCTAATACATCAAACGCAAAAATATGGTAACGTCTCGTCGATTATGCAGACGTTGAGTCTTAATCACACGAATGCCTCGCTAGAATGGACTTTGATTAGAATCAAGTTGAAAAATAAAATATTATGGTGGCTCTTAAATCTAGCAACGTCGATTGTTATCTGCAGCGTGGAACACATTGTAAAATCTTGCAAAATACTTGTAAGGATAATGTGCATGTAAATTAATAATGGAAGTTTTGAATTGAACATCAGATTTTGTAGACTGGAAAGCCTAGAACCGTTATTAAAAACAAACAGATATGCGGTATAAAGACTCTTCTTTATTTCTTCATCCCAAATATATAAAATATTCATTATTTTTGATGTGTAGAAATTCCACCGTGACTTCCTTTTAAAGCTATCCAATAGTCAATAAAGTTATTATGAATCAAATTAATAAGGAATGTATGGAATTAATCGACTGTTCTCAACACAAAAGAATTGTATTGGTAGACGACAAAGTTAATGAACAGATCAAAAATCGAAATAGGTTTTATTTGTAGGACATGTCTTGTTTATTTATGTTACAAATATTAAAATGAAATGAGGATATTGAAATCAATAAGTGAATAAATCTGAATCAATGTTGATTATTAGAATATTGTTAAAGGTACTAGTTTAAACTCCTAGAAATAAATTTCATTTTCGAGAAAGCATCGTTTAGAGAAATATGTCCCAGATAATACAATATTACACAAATTAATTTTTTTACTTTGCATTTACATGAAACTGCGCAAACTTTTTGAAAAATTCAGATAAAATAAGGTTTAACACATATGTTTAGATATGTAAAATATCTCGAGATTGCATGACATGTAAGTATCGTATCTTTACCAAGACAACTATTATTATATGAAATAGAAAGTCGTCCTTAACATAATATTGGTCGATTTCGGACTCCGAAGCTACTATTTAGGGCACCATTGATTTTGCCACTAAATTTAATCTTCTCTTTTATCGCATTTTAACTATTCTCCAAATTCTTGTTATCTTGAACTCTTTTCAGATCCAACCATGATATAACCAACAGCATAGCTATCATTCCAGTGATTATTTTTCTGTATTCATTATATATTTTATTGGAGAGTGTGGATTTAACTTTGAATAATCCAGTAACACACGTTATCGGGTGTAAATTATGGTATGTACTGGTCTTACTAGACACGACATTCATTTTAAAACCATGGTTTCAGTTTGGGTTATCAGGTTTATGCACGGACTCTCAGAATTTCTAGATTTCACGGAGTCGGCATTAAAGGTAGCTAGTCATATTAATGTTTTTATTTCTGTCGAGCAGGCCACCGCCACATAGATCATGTAAGCAAAAAATACATTCCCTAATATGGTGTAATGTGTTATAACATGTGGTAGATTTCTCGGCGAATCAGAACACCCACCAGCTATGGGGATCCATGTACAAATATGAAGAAAGAAAAACCCAAACTTACGATGTTGTAATAGTAATTGGAATATTTTCAAAGATAACCTTTCATCCTTACATTTTCACCTGACAGGATCTGAAGTTCATCATTTATCTCGTGATATAATCTGGTCTTAAACAGCTGTTTGTTTTACCCTCATCATTAGTCTTCTGGAAGAAATTCAGAGATTGAACACACCTACCAGGATAGCATGGAACCTGTTATGATATAGCGTAAACAATTTGTTGAAAGGCTAGCTATAACGTAATATGCCATCTCATTAATTAAGATTGTAAATCACTAGCAGCAAAAAATTGACGTGGATTAGTACGACGTAATTATTGCTGTATTTCTGATATAAGAAGTACTGTATGTCGTGCAGGGGTTATGGTATACTTACTCTTTCTAAAACAACTGCGATTTGTTCTCATTAACGTCACAAACCTATAAATAAGCCTTTGTTGTTATTCTGAATATCATTACATGTACAATTAACATAAAGGTAATATGCAAACTCATTTATTGCGTTGGTAAATCGCTAGCAGCAAATAATTGGATATCAACACATTGAACATTATAAACTTTTTTAATAAGACGCCGTCAAGCCAAATAAAGAATTTAAATGTAAACAGGTATAAATCTGTCATTCTGATATTATGGTATGCATATCTCTTAAAATCACTCGACTAAGAGAGATCCAGTCTTTATGTATGGACCGGTATAGATCTAGCGTGGGCCACCCAGAACTTCTTAGTTTCAACGTACGGAGGATCTAGGCCAGCTGTGAATAATCAGCCAAAATCCCGCCTCGCATGGGCAGTGGGACGTACTTTTAAGTCAGAGTGAGTTGCACCCCTTCTCGATTTAAAATAAAGAAAAGCCATAGATATGAGTTATAATAAAAAATAAACAAACTAGGAGTGTTGGATGTTGAACAAGCAATGCAAACAGATTTGTCTGAAAGGACAATTCTTGAGTCCCTTGGTTTCTATCTAAAAAAGGTCATTTCATAAATGCTAACATAAAAGACCGGATGATTGAGTCAATGACATAGATATTATGCTGGTCACAGATCACTAATTATTTCCCTATGTTAATTCTCGACTCATAGACCGGCTGTAACTTTTCCCCAAATATTCGTTAGGTAGAACGCTTTCTGCCGCAGATGGAGCAACATGTGCCAAAGTTTTGCCCAAAAGCATGTGCGAGGTTCACCATAAAAAACTTGAGATACACAAGTTGGAAGTAGAGACAACTAAACATGTCATTGTCGGCCCTCCCTTTCAAACGTAATTAACGTATTGTATCCTTCCGCCTCAAAATCATAAATATTCACTAAAACCCAGCAGAAAATGTATTTTCAAACCCTTTTCTTCGATTCTACACAAAGAGGGCATAAAAAAATCGCCATTCAAAAGGGGGAAAAGGGAAAGGGGGAGAAAGACTAAAAATTAACTTTCGCCCTACATTCGCGATCTGTGTCTTACTTAAATTTGAACTCCGCTGTCATTATGTTGTAACGCCTGTAACGGTGATATATCTAACCATTTGTTTCAAATTGGATTTTTAAAATGTGACCTCTAGATAGATCTACAAGCTGAAAACGAGATTTTTCGTACAATCAGGTATCAATCCAGGAAGTCCGATCTGCGCGAATATCGAAAGACACCGATATATTTGGGAGTTAAACCTATATTTTAAGCTTCGCCAAAATTGGATAAAAATTGTGACCAGTAGAATGTGGGCGGGACTGGGGGGCACATGGACAGGGACGTAAAATTTGGGCGTATAAAATTATATAAAAACAACAGTGGATAGAATGTATCTTTAAATAGTAAAATATTACCACATATTCATAGACACATATACTGATCGTAAGTAGTCCCATTAAGGTAGATTTATTAAGTGTTAACCCTTTAAATTCCCCGATATAACACTTGTCTGCCATTTATCTTACCTTAGTGGGAACTGGTACACTAACACACAAACGATACACTCGGTACTGAACTAAAACTTCTTGTAACACTGTCCAATTGTTTTGAACTATTACAACGTCTCAAATATATCCCAAAATTAACGGCTTGAATAGGGGAAGTGTTTTGATCATCGTTTAGCATTTGTAAGTAATTTTAAGTAAATGAATATTCTGGAGCATATGTCCACATAGCAGTCAAGATTCAACAAAAGCTTTTTTGCTTTTACGAACTTCATTACATGTGAATTGGAACTTTTTAATGATCTATTTGGTAATCTCAACTATTTTTAAACCATATTCAAGATGCTTCTACAAAGTACATGTACCTGCAATGATTGATGTCCAGTCCAGAGGAGAGCCTGAACAATTCCTCTGAATAAAATGACGTTTGAGGGTCAATTGCTACCGGACATGTTGAAACCCAATGTCTGTATGCCTTTTAGGAGGTTACCCAAAGAGATTATTGGTAAAACTATAGGTTTGGAATGTTATCTACTGCATTAACAATTAGTTATACCTAAGCCATGCATTATTAGTATTATCTTATATATTGATAAGTATAGCACATACAATTATGTTTAGTTAATTTTCAACCACCTGAAAAGACGAATAAAATAGTTCATGTCTTTCATTATACAAACTGTTATTATAGACAAGATATACGTACTATATACATGTATTTATCATTCATCGCCGAAATTTCGGATATTCTGGTATACTAAATGTGTGTACTTTAGTATCTACAATAACAGAATGGCTCTGCAGATGAACATCTGTAAAATAGAGAGAAATAAACACATTAATAGTATTGATATTGCAACTGGCATGTCTTCAGGGATTAATTATACTTCCAATGTAGATACTTAACATTATTTGCATTTATATACTCAGCTAATTCTAGACTTATGATATTATGAAAACATCTGCAACTCTAGAAAAGAAGCTATCAAGTCGGTAAGTAGGATCTGATGAATAATAATAATAATATACGTATAGCAGTTTTAGTTTGTTAATATATCCGTGAATGTGTTTATTGAAAGCGCCAATAAATATCTTTCTCTGTTTATATATACTGTTTGTTTTCACATGGGATCCAATTTATCCTACATGCTTCTCAATATCTTATTTCATAATTAAAAGAACATATCGAATGTGGTTATTGATAAGATTAACGTTTCACTTTTGACCACACATGTTCAATTAGCTGCCTCAACATGTGTTCATATTAATAGTTTTGTCAAGTATTGTTGTAAAACAGAGAACTATAAAGTGGGGTATGATTTTAAAAGTACAAAAGGCCCTGTAATAAATTATTGTCAAACTGTGTAATACATAGTTATATTTCAGTTTATTCTTTTACTATACAATAAGTCGAAAATAAGAATAATTTTTATTCGAGAAAAACACGATTCCATGCAGTAAAACATACTGGCAAAAGTCAATCACCATATTGTTATAAAATTAACGTAGCTTCCAGATTTATTTCGTGACGACCTCTCAGATATTCAACAAAGACCGGGTAACAAATACCAATATTGCTTATTTTAACACCACTCTTAACGATAATTATTATCTTGATATTTTGTTATTACGGTTTCTGACATTTATTCAGCTTAGAAACATCAATATGCTATCAATCTATTATCTGATTTTAAGTAGATCTACAGTAATGTTTAAATTTCCGGAGTACGAAGACAGTTCGTACGCAGACAATTCGTAGACAGATCGTACGCAGACAGTTTGTACGCAGACAGTTCTGATTGTCATCTCCAGAATAGGTTTCGTTACAGTATTTCTACTGAAATAAAAATAAAACAACCAGTGGACTAAAAGGACGCCCAATAAATGCTTAGTGAGAATCACTGCAGATTTGTTGTTCCTGCCAAAGACCTGAACATATTAACTAGAAATTTCACATCGTTCGAAATGAGAGGGGTGCGGGTGGAAGTAGGCCGAATGTTTAACGCGTGCATAATGTCTGTCATTGAGTCAACTGGCGTGGTTTCGATTCCCTGGCTGTACGTGACAAGGTCGCCTGTCCAACCTCGTGGGGTTTCTCTGGGTCCTTCGACAGCTAAAGACGACTACTCACAAGCGACGTATTGAAATACAGTTGAGTCATATGTTAGTTCCGAAATGACCTAGTTTGTGTCGAGTGGACGCTCGTATGTCCCTGGTTAATCCCTATCTGATTTCTTATATATACTATTTGACAAATATAAGCTAAATCGGTTAACCGGTCGTAGTTTATCGCGTTGTATAATTAGACCTTTGTATTAATAGGAATCGTATCTTTAATATTTCCAGTCATAAATATCTATTGACAAATACGTTTGTCATCAGCTGTCTGGCCCTGTTTGTATGTTATTTTGTAATCAACTCTAGATCATCACACACTTAACTCATTCTTTTTACATGGATGAAAAAGTATGAGTGACAAATCAATGATATCATGTGATGTTTCTTATTACTCATATCTCTGGCTATATTGATGATTCCATCAACAATTCCATGGGGGATTTTTTTTATAATATTAATATTTTATTTCTTGTGTTTAATGCGATTTTAAGTTGGTATGACTAGTGGCACAGTCACACGTTATGTCTAGATTTGATTACAGTATGGGTTGTGTGATAAACGTTTACAAAAGTTTGATTAATTCCAGATAAAAGTGTTCGTAAACAAGTCTTTCAAATGAAAAGTTAAGTTATTTTGTCTGAAATATTAATTCTGATAGCCCAATCTCTTGGGATATTCCATTCAATAGATTAGAAAACTGTCACCATAATAAGATAGAACTAACATTATATTTTTCTGTAGTTAGAAGGCCTTAGAATAGCCCTTGATGTATGTAAATGTGAAAAGGGCGTTTTACGTGTGCGACTGGCCAATGCAGTATTCAGTTGTGGAATATGTATAGTAAAATAACAGTGAAATGGTTTCAACTGTTCAGCAACTAAGCCCATGAAATCCAAACCAAATGCGCAATATAATCCTGTCATGAAATTAGTCAGCTTTTACCAATGAATTCTCGAAGGCAATTGGATAGGCTCAGACATTAACGTCATCACATTTCATTTCTTTTGCGCGTGATAATAAAATACTAACTATGTATACAGGTTATAAAGGATTACCCAATGTCACCAGAAACTTGTTTAATGTTAGTTCTATAATATGTTACCGCCTTCTATACATTATACATATGTCCAAAAGAACAAAATTGTCAAAATGAACGATTGCTGTTTTGCTTCAGTCTAACTTAGAATAGAACCACGACCTTCTGTGTCTTTAAATTGTACTGGTATTGTTAATAGTTAATGCGCGGGGGAGGGGGGCAAACATAATTTATACACAAACATACAGACAAGACATAATACGCAGAAATCACAAACAAACGAGCAATTCAAATTTAGTGAATGGATCCGGGGGCTAGCCGTAAGCGTCCACTGCGCTGTATAGTCATTGTTTTGTTGCGTATCAATACATGCTTGTCGAACTTTATTTTTTGACCAGCATAGGATATAACGTGGGACCTCCTAGTTAGCGAGCGAGCAAGCGCCGTACCCACTGGACCTTCGTTATTTGTTAACATTTTATTCATATCCACCAATTCTCACTTGGTGGTCACCAAAATAACAAATGCCAAAAGCAGGGCTTTGACTATTTCTTCAAACAGGCCCGGAAACGTTGGAATTGTAGACGGACATTAAGAAACGGATGTGAATGTGAATCGGACAGTAGTTTACGCCCATAACGAGGTCCGGTTCATATCTATAATGTTTTACCCTATCGATTACTATAAAGTTCCTTTCTTGAATATTCTACAGAATGAATAGTTATGAATGTCTGTTTTTTTTTCAATGTAGGGTCTACATTGATGTAGCTAGCAGTCAAATATTTCACTATTTCGTGGATTGTCTCCCTTATTGTGATTTTATTTTCAGATCTATTATCATATTTGTGCTGGCAATGTCCATGTATTGTGTATCCTGTTCACCGGTTTGTCTTAATTGTTTTCTGTTTGTGTGGGGGGTGGTTGACCTGTACTATTAGAATGGAGTTTTCACTTTGAAGAATACCGTCTTTTTAGCTGTAAAAACAGATCTTCGTAGGAGTTCACAGATGACAAATTTTTGTTGAACTTTACAAACTAGTCGCCTTTTATATTTCTCATGGGTGTATATTGCTGTGATTCCTTTCTTTCCACATTTCTTGCAAGGGCTTTACGCTTGTTCAGTTAATATAAGGATAAACACAATCGAAATTAAAGCATATATATTTTTTAAGATTGTTTGCCCCTGTCAGATCAGAGATTGTTCCAAATTTATAGGGATTGTTCTATTGGTCACGAAGATTGTATCGATAATGGCATTGTAAAGTCAGACTGGAATAAATTTGTACCCCGAAGTCACCACTTTAAAAGTGTTTTGTCACACAGAACTGGTCTAGAATAGGTTGGGATGTGTCTATGAAGACGACACCTACAGACAGGGGTGGATTGGGCCGTCGGGGGATTGGGCGATCGCTCGAAGGGCAGGTCGGACAAAAGATGAAAAAAAAACAATTTTGTCCAATTCCTCTCAAAAATAACCCTTTTTTGTTGAACATTATATGGGAGAGGGGGGTATTGGACCGATGATGATCATATTGTATGTGGCCGGTGGCTTTAACGGACCGCCACGCTATCACTGGAGTCTCGAATGGACTGGTATAATAGAATTTCTGGACCGGGTGTGCTAGGTGTGGGTCAGAATTCGGAATCCTGCCATGGGGATACGAATTTCAACCGAAAATTTCATCGGATTCACCAGACACTGTCTCCCGCAAATTTACTAATTATTAAGTCACATGCGCCCTGTTTGTGGGGATACGCCAGAATCCAAAATTAAAAAGCAGCTTTTATGATTTTCATTTTCGTCACTCTGTACCAATGGCCTTCGTGGCCTTCCATCACAGGAGGAAGCAACTAGCGCTCCCGGTAACAAATATGGGACATTTTTCAATGAAAATATTCCTGCTTATTCAATATTTCTAACTGGTTAATCAAATGGTCAAAATTTTCTCAAGAAGTCCGATTTTCAACCAGCTAAACACTCTTCACTCTTGACGATACAATCGATTTTTGAAACATATTATTTGACAGAAATTATAATCAGATATTGCACCAAATCGCATATTTGGGGTTCATTTTTCAAAAATGTCCAGGGGGAGAGCCCCAGACCCCCTCTGGGCTCCTCTGTCAGTAAAAGGGACCACTCCCACGTGGAAGACCGGGCCGGTTCCCGACCCCAATCCGCCCATGGGCTCAAGGTTTAAAGAGGTAGTCTTAGATTTTGAGCAAAACTACAGGTTAATTATGTATCAAATTTTCTTCGAAAAATGTGTCCTAGACCTATACAACTATGAAACAAAGATTTACATTCGAAAGCACACTTTCATTTATCGACTTCCCCTTGAATGTCAAGTACAAGCGAGGAAATCGAAAGTTATTATAGTTATTGTCTTGTTTAGTACCATGCGACCTATAACCGTCAGTCGCCTAGCTATTTATGGTATATTATGTCTTTACATACGCTGTTTATAGATCTATAATAATTATACTTATTTACGCTCAATTATTAAAGTAAACACAACTTTTCAGACAATTTACCTTATAATGAGAACAATGCCAGAAATAGTCATTAACAAATACAATACATATTGAATTTGTCTACATGTTAATTAATGCCAAAAGTCAATTTTATTGAAATGTTACAATTGTAAAATCTCATACGTGTAGTTGCCAATTAAGAAAATATGCAGTAAATCGACTGCAGAGAAAATATTTGGTTTATTTTACAGTCAATTGCAATTAAAATACAGGTAAGATCGATATTTAATGAACAAAACGAAACAAAGTGTGTCAACAGACGACGTTATACAAACGCCTTTTATAATTAGAAACTGTCAGCTAGCGGTCTGAAAAGACTCGCCAAAGTGACTTTAAAACCGGTTAAACATAAACCAGTGCTGGTCACAAACGCAATAGATTCCAGCGACACTCCCTTTGTCCGACATGTGACAAAACAGTACCGTGGCCGCTTATATTACTATTTATAATAGAGTAAGCAATTAAGAATTATCTTAGCCCCTATTTATAGTGTTATTTAACTTAATTACCACATGTTCAATGCTTTCATTTAGGTATAATCAAGTTCCTCCCCATATTGGTGATGTTATTTTACGCTTACACTCGCACAGAGGCCAAGTTTCCTTTTGATCACTCTCGCAGGAGATTCAAAATTAACACCATTTTGTCCGACACCTACCTCGCAACATGTTAGAATGTTTAAAATACTGTTTTCTAATTGAAAGACCACAAACCACCTGTTACTGACGCAATGGACCGAAAATAAATAAAAGGCAGAAACAGTTGGACGTAAATGGAGTTTGAATTCACTTTGTTTGGCACTCACCGTGTTTCTACTCGCTCTTATTCTCTTCTGGGGAATTGGTTAAGCAGAAATAAAGTGATGTAAACTCTTAACACACCCAAACCAATATTGTTACCATATGTTAAATAACAATACTGCATAAAGTTTGGCTCCGTGGCAATGTACTATAGAGTGTAGAACTAAAATAATAAAATATGAATAAACGAAGATAAACAATACTCCCACCCTGCTAAAAATACGATCAAGGTTTCACAGAGAAGGTGTTAAGAGACGAATAATAGAAGATAGGATTTCATCTTGTTCCGTGTTCTTTCATCCGTTTTACTGTTGCGTCTTCAAGAGAAAACAATCTAAGTAAGGTTATTCAGATCATAGAAATCTAAATCTAGAACCTCTGTCTGTACGGTTCCTTTAAACCCCGTCTTAAGGACTTCTGACCATACCTAGATCATTGACTGGACCAATAAAACATACCTCAATATAAATTAACATATTGATATTTCTAATAAACAGATTATTTTTAAACCGTTGACTCCAATTCAATTGCATTAAAAAATACAGTACACACAAAATGTAGTTTACAAATACTAATTATTACTGGGTATTAGTCGCTGTTTTGACCCTTGTTGAAAGTCAAAGCACTTAAAATTTGTTGAATATAAAATGAATATGGTTTGAATTATTACATTATGAAAATATATTTTTCCAGATGGTTTATTGTCCAATCGTTGGTTTTGTATTTAAAATCTCTACAAAAAATAAAGCGTGATATTCTGGTAATTTTTTGGTTGTATGATGCAAACCGTGATTATTTTCTAACCAAATGTAAAAGATAACAGTCTGGAGATATCACGCAGATTAGGCCTTTCTGGGTGATTAAATATAAATTAGTCGCTCGGATCAATCTCATACCAATACACGGGTTAAAAAGAGAATAAAATACGTTCCGATGAATGTTTTTTTTAAAAAATCTTGAATCTTGGTCGAATAACCAAATTAAACGAAACTCTTATATTATTGTGTTCAATTCCTATGCATCATGCTTATTGTGTGTAAAGTAATATATCTTCCACTTACGGTTACAATAAGATATTTTCTATTGTTACATATAAGGTGCTTTTGCTTATGGTATGGTATAATTTGCGTAATAAATGAACTGTTTTACAAATTGATATGTATATACATGTTTTTGTTAAATACTGAAGGCAGTGAATGGATGAAATTAAAGGTCGGTGTTTAAAATACAGATCTATATTTCTTTTTTTACACTACTTGAAGATCTGGCCTGTTGCAGTGGGAAGTCGCGAGTTTTGACCCTGTGACGTCAAACATTGATTAATCAACCAACGTTAACGTCTCTAGAGGTTTGTCCACAATTCCGTGCATCTCACGTCATTGGGTAATCCCTCACATTGACCAGAAAGCGGCTTATATAAATCTGTTTTAGTCAGATTGCTATAGATATAAATAAACCCTCTTTCACTGTATTTCATTGTTCTAACCAAATGAATAATATAAGACCTCATCAAAAAAATTGAAATTAAAGTGTTATGCCCTTTAAAGACACCTTCGGTGCAGAATAATATAACATTAAACCCCATTCAATTTCCTCAAACACACCATATCCCATTAAGGGGAGGATCCAGAAATGTTTTGCAGAAGGGGGTTTGTCAAGCTCCTGTTAGGGAACAAGCACACTTTAACCATACAGTGTTCTTTTCAAAACTATGTTATGTAGCCGAGTAGCGTGGGGTTTGAACCTCTCTTTGGATCCGTCCCTGCCATTTTCTGACAATACCCTATACACCCCTATTTCATTTCATCTTAGCCACCCGCAATATCCACCCGAAATACCCAATACTTATTCCCATAATACCGTATACCATAGCCTATAACAATATCTTATACCATTTCCCAAGCAACTACCATGAACCAGAATATTGTATAGCATTTATTTGGTACGTTAATGTAGCTAACAGTGTTGTTGCTCTTTTGTATGGTAAGGGAATATTCTGACATTATCAATTATTTGAATAATTGACATACCAAATACCAGACATCAAAACTTGTCTTTGATCAGTAAGCTGTACGGGCTGTCACGTTAACTTATTTATTGAAATGACTTTACTACACGTTGGAGAAATATTGCCTCACCAAAACTTGGCACCAGATAAAACACTGTAGGCATTACCCGGATCCTTGCTGCTTATCTTGGTAACAGGAAGCAAGCAGTCCATGATGCTAAACTTTATGCATTTTTGTTTTATTATATAAATACTATTTAACGAGGTCTTTGAACGATTTGAGCGTTTGTATTTCGATTATCAGCCAAGCAGACTAACTTTCAAACGATTAACTTCTACGAACTATTATTTTTTATTTTACCAGCCATGGTCCTTTCGCTGTGATCCATATATGCTCAAATATGCATTCAGAGATCAGTATCGCTTGTGGTTAAATAATCTACGTCCGAAATCATCTTTATTTTATCATTCAAGAAAGAAGTAAATCGATTGGGTTCTTGATATATTAAAGATTGATAATCTGTGACAGTCCATCTGATTCCTAGAATATACCAGCCAGTCTTAATAAATCATCATGCTCGTTTCGTATTTAAAAAAAAGATGATTAATTCAGAGATACTTATAAACAACGATGAAGTACTGATTGTGAAAATAATTCTTTACAATTTTCAAAATCGAATTTAGATTAATTATTTAAGATATAATTTGCAGGGAAATTGTAATTCTAGATATATCTACTGGCGATTTTTCAGAAGCGAGGGCCACTTTATATAATAAACTTGAGCCTAAAGTGGCAGTATGGCCCTTTCAATGAATATCATAAAAACATCAGTTTACGAACAAAAGCAAGAAACAAGATTATTAGCTACAAGTAATTAACATAAAGTTTGAAAACATAACCCGTTCATTATTTTTGGAAGCGGTTAGATTATGTGAATGTCTTTGTGTGATAGTGTACGAGACTAAAAGTATTAGTTTACATTTTTTAAAAACATAGGTTGTCAAGCAACGAAACATACGCCCACAGCAGCTAAATCGTCCGGGCAGTCAACAAGGGTTGTCGCATATTTTTACTTTTTTTGCTAATGAAACATTTGTAATACACTAAAATCTGATTAAGAGTAACAACTCATAATGTAATTATCTGAAAATCATTAGAATTTGTTTACTTTTTATAAAGTTTTACCCCACGCTAACAATTAGTATACAAAACATTTAATATCATAGATTTAGCTGTTCAGTTAGCAAAATTCATTGAAAATCAAACTACTTGTTCGTTTCAACGCCTTAAACTCTGTGTATCAATCTGAAGTCAATCGGATGATAAGTTTGGCCTCTATAGCGTCACAAGATTTTTTGAAGTTATCAAGGGAGATAACTCTGGCAGTAATTATTTGAAATGGCTGAAAATCGCCTCATAACCTTAAACACTGTGTGTAAATTTAAAGTCAATCGGATATTAACTTTGGCCTCTAGAGCAGTCACAAGATTTTTTGAAGTGACCAAGGGCCATAACTCTGGCAGTAATTATTGGAAATTGCTGAAAATCAATAGACATCTTCGTCTCATGACTGTGGACAAAGTGTATAAATTTGAAGTTAAACGGATATTAACTTTGGTCTCTAAATCATCCACAATATTTTTTTGAAATGATCAAGGGCCATAACTCTGGCACTAATTATCAGAAATTGCTGAAAATCAATAGCCTTCTTCGTCTCATGACCTCAAATACGGTGTATAAATTCAAAGTCAATCGGATATTAGCTTTGGACCCTAGATCATCCACAAGATTTTTTGAAATTAGGGCAAAAACTCTGGCACTTATTACCGGAAATCGCTGAAAATGAATAGATTTCTTTATCTTATGAATTTAAACACTGTGTATAAATTTAAAGTCAATGGGATATTAACTTTGGCCTTTAGAGCGTCCACAAGATTTTTTGAAGTGATCAAGGGTCATAACTCTGGTAGTTATTATCTAAAATCGCTGAAGAACAGTAGGCTTCTTCGTCTTATGCCCTTAAACACTGTGTATAAATTTAAAGTCAATCGGATATTAACTTTAGCCTCTAGAGCGTCCACAAGCAATTGTGGACGGAGGGACGGGGGCGACGACAATATACGACCACATTTCAATGTGGGCGTATAAAAATAAATTGGAGCTATGGCTAAATTTTTTTTACAAAAAAAAATGGAGCCATGAGATTTTTTTTTTTGTAACTTCATTCTGGAATGCTACAAGAGTTTAGTTATCAAACAGAAATATAAATTACATTAATATGTGTATCAAAAGAAAAACTTATGATTTAATTAGGGACTCAGAAGAAACTTTTAAGCTTATCTTCCGTTATATTTATGATTCTATAAAAAAATTAGTGTACTTTATTATTGAAACGCCTTCTTTTAAATCTAGACATTTGAGTTGAAGTATTTATAAATATTTTATAGCGTGTTTAGTATAGTTATCAAGATGAGTATGTACCGACAGAATGTTCACACGGTGGGTGTTCTTTCAATTATTTAGATACTTACTTACTAGGAGAAAGTAAGAGGACGATCTATCATCACCAAATTCTCAATTATTTATAGTCTTAATTAGGATTAGAAATTAATGAGGTTTTAAATTGAGAGAACGTATAAATATAAGTTATAATCGAAGCTTTGGATAATGATTTACATAAAATGCTTAAGCTAATCAGTATTTCCTGTTTTAGAAAAGGAATATTAGCCACTTTATTAACAAAATATCGCAATACTTTTTAACAAATCTAATCAAATATAAGTACTTTATATTTCATATATTACTGCACCAATGTAAATATTATAGACATATAATATTTAAGGTGTGGTAATAATGTTTTAGCCTTCGGTTAAAACACCAAGTAACTTCAATCTGAAGAACAGAAATATCCAAAGTATATATTTACACTGGAATATGATTCTGATGTTATAAAATATGCAATCTACGGAACAGTGTGTATATATCATGTGATCCCAGCAATAACATTTCTAAAACATTTATTGATCTGAATTTAAGGGAACATTTAAATGGCCGCACTTAAAGGTTCAGATTATTCTACGGGAGATGTTTGTATTGGTCAAGCACAAGCTGTGATTCATAGCGACTGAGGATGGAAGGAAGAACAACTATGAGGTTTAATGCACACTTCTGCCCAAGCTGGAACATGCGCCCCATTTAATTGTTCCACTGTTTTAATTTATAGACATCAACGTATTTTAATCTTTAAAATCACCTACATCCTCTCTACATGTATTTCAAACCCTGTAGTTTAAATATCAAAACTTTGCAAATTAAATTACATTATTATTGCATACATATTCTAATTTGATACTCTATGAATCCCCAAAATGTGATAATATTTATGTAAAAACGTTGAATAATAGTTTTAGAATAAAATCTTTTGCAAATTATAATAAGGTACCGTTTAGGAATATTTTCATGCCATGTCAGACCCCCGAAAAAAAGACATGGTTGACAACAACACCTTAAGCAATGGAAATAAATAATGACGGGTATTTTGATGGGGACATTGTTTTTATAGGCTAAAATAAAGTTATTTTTGTTATAACAATAATGCATATTAATAACATTTGTGTTCTGGGCGAGAATGATAATGACTTCATATATATTATTAGTCTCCATGCTAGGATCCATGTTCTCATATTTCCTTTGAGGGGGTTCTTATTAAACGTTGTGCTGAAATATGTTGGTATGCTTGAACATATGGGACCAGCAAATGTACAGAGACCAATGTAAAATACAGGCACTGGCCTTACACTTATCGTCAATATAAATAACATATAGATTACTGACTTCCAGCTACATATAAGATACAGCAGGGGAAAGGGTTAGATATATCAAACAAATTCTGTTTACATAACATTTGTATCCAGACCTTGATGTAAGCTTCTTGGATTTTAACAGCCATAGCCTCTAACCAAACCTTTTTCGCTATAAAGGTCATTTTATACTCGCTGAACCGTTTTCTCTGGTCTGGTATGTTCGTAATCAAAACTTGGCTTTGTTTGGGTTCGTATGGGGTTTCGTCAGTAAATTGACCCGAGTTCTCAATATTTTTCACGATAATTCCTCCCTGATTTCATATCGAATACCTTTCGCCAAAGCTCAGAAATAATACTACAGAAATGTTGCAGCTTATTTAAATAGATAATATATCCATAATTTGGTATTGTGGGTTGTATTTGAATTCTCTCCGTTGATAGTAATAATCATGGGATTAACTTAACCTTTGACAATAAATTATATTTTAGCTGGAAATTAACATAGGAGTAAATCGTTGGGTCCGTTGTTGCCACATATCTCACAATGACTGTTAACCCCCTAAAAATTCAATGTATTGCGTTCATTTTGACACAAATGATTGTGTCAAATACACGTAAATCTGTTGATGAATATTTGGGTTTATTACAAACATAGAAGCAAAGAAAACCATGCATTGTATTTACACAAATGCATTTTTAAAATAATTCTGGACAAGAACATATCTTGCCGTTAACAATTTCTTACTGATAGAATTATCAACCGACAATATTAATCCAATTATACCTTTCATACATTTTTTGTGACTTTAAAACAAAGCAGAAGGTAATTTGATTTATATTCATTACACAGTATGTCGAATATAGCCTAAATAAGTATAAAAATGCCCGCTCTTCTGAAAAAATGCCCTCTTATTTCCACCGAGCTGCCTCCAATTGTTGACGAAATGCCCGCGTCAATGTCATAATAATCCAAATGCCCTAATGAAGACGCTGTGTTCCCTTTTCCTGCTGCCTTTCCCTTGTTTCATCCAAATTCCGAGATGCACCATCGATCTGTCCTTGCTTGTTAACAGGTAGGATAAGAAACCGGTTAACACTGTTGGCTGGTATCCAACTTTTCTCTGATTTTGGTTTAGATTTGTTTCAGTAAGAAATTGTTAACGGCAAAATATGTTCTTGTCCAACAGAATGGAATGAAGGTAGGCTTGTACCCTTTGAAATGAATACCAGTCCCTTCTGATGCTTTACCTGTAGTTCCTGGTGATTGTCGCTAACTATTTTCATCTTCAGATCTTCAGCAATTATACACAATTCTTCAACCAAGTATCAGTGAATGGTATGTCATGGCTCATATACGTCAAATGGGTTCTAGCCTGTGCCACAGAACCAAACATTTCCCGCGATGCCCCCCCCCTCCATAAGTGCTCAACGTTTGGTCTGCCTACCCTCTTTCTGAACCAATTCTTTTAAGAACACAATGCAGATTATATCCTGCCCAAAAAATACGACATTTTATGGAATAACATTCTCAATTGTATTGTATTAGATTATCAAAAGGAAATGTGTTTGTTTAAATATGAAACTGCACCCTATATTTTTAAAATGAAATAATAGATATTTAAAATGTCATTAAAAGACATTACCAGTTACTAAAACAGCAAAAAATAGTGTTTGGGTTATGATTTTATCCTTTTGTAGCGTACCCAAGGGCTTATATTAACGTAATACGCAACCCCTTTCCGCTATCATAAAATACGGGATACCTCAATCCCGATCGGTAGACGAGGGCAAGGTGTCAGCCAAAAGGTAACACTTCCCTAAACAGAACAACACAGATATTTGGTCTAGACACTTTAATCAAGACAACATAAAATACGAAAAGAAACAAAACTGTTGAATATAATTACGAATTGTACTTCCGTCGGTACTAAGGCCACGACGTACTATACAATAGTAAAAGGAATGTAGAAACTTCCGAAAGTTTATGGAGTAGGTTCACGCAGCCGCTACCCGAAAACTATCGTACCAGTTTATTTAGAGTGGGTTGAAACCTTCAACCACTTACCAAGTAGGTACTTAGCCGCTACTCGTCAGTGATTGGACCAGTTCCAGGCTTTCAGATATTAGCTTGCGGTACTGTCAATTAGCAGGTATGGAGACTCTGCTGTAGAGACAACCCGGTCCAGCTTATACTGGCCAAGCGATTATACAAACCGTTTTCAAGAAGACTTGATCACGAGAAAATACAATCTAACATCGAAATGTTCAAACTTATGGTTATGCACTTATGAAAATACTTACGCTCTGGTTAAGCTTACGATGAATAATAAAACTAATTACAGAGATTATAAATAATGGACATTGAATATATATGACATGTTACATATCAAAATTAATAAAATGTTATTCTCCATATTATGGTTAATAAATAAAAACGTGTATTACAATATGCTAATTATCTACAATACATATACGATTACTTATCGTAATAATCAAAATCTGGTTCAGAACATTACCCACGCCTCTGGTTAAACGGTCCTCTGTTTATATTAGTTTATATTCCCAGGTAACTTGGGATCCCTGTGAAACCATCGTAACAACAGGTGTCTCTGTTGATATACTTCTTGTTGAAACGGACACCACGATGTGACGTACAGGTCTGGATGACAAATGCTGTTCCGGAACAAATTCACCCGTCACATCGTCCAATACCATTTCTTCGTCATCAATAGTGATCTGAGGGTCGGGACCTAAGTTGTCGGTCGCAGGCTGTTGACTGTTCGGGGTAGTAGTCGCTGCATGGCTGTTTTGAGAGGTTGTAGTTGCTGCAGGCCTATTTAGGACACGACGTGGTGCTATTCCAGCGTACTGTTCCCTCATGCGGTCAACAGACTGTTGTCGTAAAATATCTTCCCTAATGGTGGGTAAATCTGTTAAATGTGTCGTTTCATGTCGGCGAAGGTAGCTGCGACGACTGTAGTTCTTAGCACATATTTTACAGCGGTAGTTTCCCGTCCTATCTTCTCTTGGATCTGACATCTTGTCCCTGAAAAGAGAAAAATCAGTATGGATACGGAACACATAATCATTGTATCGTGAAGGACAACGGCTTGCGCGACCAGATTTCGTTGTATAAAACGGGCCTTCGCTGTCACTCTCGGGATCACCAGAGTCAGGATTACAGACAGAACTGGTTTCTTCAGTGTCAGGTGCCTTCTTCAATCGGTTTATATGGACAATCGACCGTCGTCGGCCAATCTGAATCTCCACAGTGACATCAGTCGGTATTCGGATGACTTCGAAGGGACCTCGCCAAGGTTTGTGAAATTTCTTTGGTACCCCGTGCTCTAAAACTTCAGAGAAAAGGTACACCATGTCTCCAGTCTTGAACTTTTGAGAAGACGCTTTCATATCATAATATGTTTTCTGTCTGGTTGCTGCTTTTTGTAAGTGATCTCTAACAAAAGTATACGTTTTCTCAAATCTATCCTGCAAATCCTTCACATATAAAGTTACGTCTTTAGCGGAATCAGGAGGTGGACCAAACATCAATTCTAGAGGCGTCCTGATTTCTCGACCGTACATAAGATAATTGGGAGTCATGTCGGTACTCACGTGCTTCGTACTCCTGTAAGCAGCCATGACGTAAGGCAAGTAAATATCCCACTCATCAGATTCAATACGTACATAGGCCGAAAGCATATCTTGTAAGGTCCTATTGAATCTCTCTACTTGTCCGTCCGATTGAGGATGGTATGCGGTCGTCCTCGTCTTTTCTATTCCCATTAAGTCACATATTTCAGAAAATAGTTGACTTTCAAATTGGCGCCCTTGGTCAGAGTGAAGCTGATGAGGTATACCAATCTTCAGAAATATCTCTTCAACAAGAATCTTAGCTATCGTAGTAGTCTGCATGTTTTCCATTGGGTATGCCTCCGTCCATTTCGTGAAGTAATCACTAATCACCAAAATGTAACTGTTTCCCCTCGACGTAGCTGGTTCTATTGGTACCATTATGTCAAGCGCCATTCTCTCTACGACATTACCTGCTTGAAAAGAAGCAAGGGCAGCGCGTTTCCGGTGACCTTTCCTGCGGTTACAGACGTCACATTTAGCTACGTAGCTCTTCACCTGATTCTTCACATCCGGCCAGTAATACAACTTCTTCAAACGGCTTAGCGTCTTCTTTACACCAAGGTGACCAGCACTAGGAACGTCATGTGCAAGCCGCAGTATTTCCTTCCTCATCTCCTTAGGCACAATTAATTGCCTTGTCTTCTCTCCTGTTTTCAGCGTCGACCGTCTGTAGAGAACACCATTTTCAAGACTTAATAAAGTCCACTGTGACCAAAGTCTCTTTACTTCAACGGACTTAGGTGAGACCAAAGTCCAGTCTGGCTTCTGTTCCTTCTTTTTCCACTCAAGTAAAAAATTAATATCCAGGTCGGATTTCTGTTTTAAGCTTAATGTCGCATCTTCCAAACGTACTAAATTCAGATTTCGACCAACACGCTCACTTTCAGTGGAAGATTTACTTTCGTTAACCATTCCACACTGTACGCATGGTGTCCTGGACAGGCCATCAGCGTTTCTATGCACAAGTCCTGGTCTGTGCTTGATAACGAATCGATATTCGGCTAATATTTCAAGCCACCGTGCTATTTGACCTTCAGGATTTCGAAACTTCAACAACCAGGTTAACGCTCCGTGATCTGTTCTGATTAGGAACTCCTTTCCATATAAATATGGACGAAAATGTTTAACAAAGACTATCACTGCTAGCAACTCCTTCCTAGTTACGCAGTACCGTCTCTCTGATTTCGAGAGCGTCTTGCTGGCATAGGCAATTACATGTTCACGACCCTCTACATCCTGCGATAATACCGCCCCGATGCCATATCCCGATGCATCAGTATCCAAAATAAATGGCTTACTTGGGTCTGGGTACTGAAGAATAGGTGCTGTTGTCAGCCTCTTCTTTAACTCAAGAAAAGCTTCTTGCTCTTTTTCGCCCCAAGAGAAATTGACTTCTTTTTGTGACAGGCGATTCAATGGACCAGCGATGTTGGAAAATCCTTGAATAAAACGTCGATAATAAGAGCAGAGCCCCAAAAAACTCTTTAATTCTGTGAGATTCTTAGGTGCTGGACAATCTTTAACAGCATCTATCTTCCTTGGATTTGTAGACACGCCGTCTGCTGAGACTATGTGTCCGAGATACTCTACTTCTTTTTTGAACAAGTGGCATTTACTGGGTTTCAATTTCAACCCTGCCTTATGTAGTCTCTCGAATACTTTGCTTAATCTATCCATGTGTTCCTCAAACGTCTTGGAAAACACAATAATGTCATCCAGGTAGACGAGACATGTCTCCCACTGGAGCCCGGACAGCACTGTATCCATCAGACGTTCGAATGTACTAGGCGCATTACAGAGCCCAAAGGGCATAACCCGAAATTGGTATAATCCTTTGTGTGTTGCAAACGCGGTCTTTTCCTTGTCTGATGGGTTCATAGCAACCTGCCAATATCCGGATGCCAGGTCCAAGGTAGAAAACCATTCAACCCCATTTAAAGTATCAAGGGTTTGGTCTATTCGCGGTAAGGGATATGCATCTTTAACTGTTCTAGAGTTCAAAGCTCTATAATCCACGCAAAATCTCTTAGTGCCATCTTTCTTATTCACGAGGACCACCGGAGATGACCACGGGCTTGACGATGGTTCAACAATCTTCCTATCAACCATCTGCTGGAGAGCTTCTTCAATTTCACTCTTCTGATGAATAGGTACTCGGCGAGCTCTCTGTCGAATGGGATTAGAGTCGCCAGTTTTTATAGAATGTTGAACTTTATGTGTCACTCCTAACTCACTGTCGTTTTTTACAAACAATAAACGATAGTCTTCCAAGAGGGCAGTAAGCTGTTTGGATTGATATTCTGATAAATGACTGCTACTTTCGTCCACCAGCGCTCTCACGTGATCTTCCAAATAGATCCCCTTTTCTGTGCATACTTTACTAACGCCTCTGGTGGTTCGAACGCCTTCAACATCCGCAGGGATGAATCTACCCAGATTAGTATCCTTGTAAATGGTTATAGGGTCTAACGATAGATTCATTATCCTTACAGGTAAATCAGTGTTACCAAAGGGCATCTGAACTAATGAACGTGCTCCAACAATGCCAGGGAACTTCATTAATCGTTCATGGGGTTCTATCACACCTGTAAATCCTTGCTGTAATTTACCAATTGCGTTATCAGGAGTTCCTTGCATTATTATTTCATGTCGCCCAGGTATTACTGTTGTCTTACTTGCTACAACTCTGCACACTCCAATATCCCCATTTGTTATGGTAGGAAATCCTGTACCTGCGATGTTTAGAGATCTTCCAGGTAGATCAATCTGACACTCGTGCTTAGACAAAAAATCTAAACCAATTATACATTGCGAACCTATACCGGCCACCACAGCTCTTTGTTTGTAAAATTTGCCATCGACAGCAAAATCAAAATCAGCCTTCCCGAACGTTTTCATGGAACTTCCATCTGCCAATGTCAAATCCATATCAACTGCATACAACTCGGGTCTGGGATTCATATTTTCGTATATCGGAGCTGATATTATCGTGATACACGATCCCGTGTCTATCAAACAGTATGACTGAACACCATTAATGTCAGCTCGAACATGCAAACCACTTTCACTCGGGGATGAAACGCATCTCTTCCTAACATCATCCATAGTTCGTTTCTTTCTGGCAGGTCTTGTATTCCTGGTGCTTGGTTTAATCTGTTTCTTATCCTTCTTTGGGCATCTAGGTGCAAGATGACCCTGCTCGCCACACTCAAAACATTTAATCTGCCTTTCTGTTTGTTGTCTTTTGAAATCCTCGAAAGCCTTCGACAGCAATTCCAGTTTACTAACCAAAGACTGGAACTCTTTCTTTGAAACTATGTCCACGCTCTCGGTGTCATCATTTACAGTTCGCGTGTACTTCCGTGAGCCACGTTGATGATCAGAATACCGGAAAGCTTCCAACTCCAAAGCTAGATGTACAGCTTCCTCCATATTGCTAGGCCTACTTTGTTGTATCTTCCAGACCATGTCCGGGTCGTTCTGTAGGCTGTCAAGAAAAGCGTCCTTAGCCAGAATATTTTGTAAATCACCACCGGCCGTTGGATATGCTAAATTCACCAAGCGCTTTATTGCTTGCCCTAGCTCCGTCAATTTTTCTCCTGGTTTGCGGAACCGACACTTCAATTCACTCCGGTACATCTGTGTCTGATTTCTTGGTAAAAATCTATTCTCCAATGATGACATTAAGATCTCATAATCATAACGATCTTCTCCAGGTATAGAACTTATTACTTGCTGAGCAGGACCTTCTAAGCTACCAGCCAAATATAGTCCACTTTCCTCATCAGACCAGTTATTTATTTTAATACAAGTCTCGAAGTGGGCTCGATAATCCATAAAGGACGTCGTTCCAGTAAATTTACTGGGTGTGATGACTGGTTTCTTTACAGCTGTTCGGAATGATCTGTGCAACACGGTTTCAGGATGCCTTTGTCGTTCCGTCGTTGCTGGGGACCTGTGTTCCACTACTGACTCTCTGTCTGGTACGGCGGGGTTAGTTTGCAGGTTTTCCACTTGTTGGTTGGACCCAACTGGATACCCCTCCAAAGATCGTCTAAGAGCATCCCGTCTTCGAGCTCGAATATTAAATCGAACTTCACTGTCATCAGCTTGTCTAGGAGTGCTAGAATCTACACTAAAATCTTTACTTAAATTTTGTAATTCTCTTGTTAAATGATCAATATTTTGTTTCATCTTATCAAATGTGTCTGGAGGTGTCAATGACATCGCCATCTTTAGACCAAAAATCCGGAAAGATATCCCACCTCTGCCACCAAAAACTATGTAGCGTACCCAAGGGCTTATATTAACGTAATACGCAACCCCTTTCCGCTATCATAAAATACGGGATACCTCAATCCTGATCGGTAGACGAGGGCAAGGTGTCAGCCAAAAGGTAACACTTCCCTAAACAGAACAACACAGATATTTGGTCTAGACACTTTAATCAAGACAACATAAAATACGAAAAGAAACAAAACTGTTGAATATAATTACGAATTGTACTTCCGTCGGTACTAAGGCCACGACGTACTATACAATAGTAAAAGGAATGTAGAAACTTCCGAAAGTTTATGGAGTAGGTTCACGCAGCCGCTACCCGAAAACTATCGTACCAGTTTATTTAGAGTGGGTTGAAACCTTCAACCACTTACCAAGTAGGTACTTAGCCGCTACTCGTCAGTGATTGGACCAGTTCCAGGCTTTCAGATATTAGCTTGCGGTACTGTCAATTAGCAGGTATGGAGACTCTGCTGTAGAGACAACCCGGTCCAGCTTATACTGGCCAAGCGATTATACTAACCGTTTTCAAGAAGACTTGATCACGAGAGAATACAATCTAACATCGAAATGTTCAAACTTATGGTTATGCACTTATGAAAATACTTACGCTCTGGTTAAGCTTACGATGAATAATAAAACTAATTACAGAGATTATAAATAATGGACATTGAATATATATGACATGTTACATATAAAAATTAATAAAATGTTATTCTCCATATTATGGTTAATAAATAAAAACGTGTATTACAATATGCTAATTATCTACAATACATATACGATTACTTATCGTAATAATCAAAATCTGGTTCAGAACACTTTAAAGCTAATATCAATTTCAAAAGGAGAATTAAGTGAATATGCTACATATTTTATTCCAAGATTCGAAAAACACTTGTTCGAATACTACATGAAATTCTATTTTCACTCAGTGGATATTAATTTATACAATTCTAACACTTAAGCTGTGCCTTGCGATATTTTCCAATACTGGACTTCATCTCACTATAACTTCATTTGCTATAAACAAACATTATTTAGGATGGTCAGCTAATTTAAGAATATAGTCCCTTTTCAAACGTTGCGTAGGTTTATAAGTTGAAGATGGCTTAACATTTGATATGTTCTAACTGCATGCAAGGTTTGGGCGTGGTTGATTATAACATTAAAACTTTTTGATCATTACTCGGGTACTTTACACCCACTTTAGGCTACAATATTGTCAGAGTTAAATCTTGAAAAGGTCCAATTCCGTTCAGTATTTACGAAAATATTTGAACATTCGGCATCATTTACAGGGGATATAAATTGGATATGGTCACATATTATCTGCCATTGATATTTAAGATTTTGTGTCCTAAATATAATCAATTTAAGTACAATTTACAGTGGATTAAACCGTAACAATATTGTCAATATTTCAACTTTCGCTGGATATAAAAAATGTTTATACTATCATGCAGCGACTAACAAGGCTACGGTCAAAATACGACAAAGACTTTTAGGACATCACCATCGTCCTCAGTGGTAAAAGCAAGAGCAGCGACAACAAAATAATTATATGGGCATATGCACTCTATATCCAGTGGAAGTTGAAATATTGAGAATAAAGTCTATATTGTTACGGTTTAATCCACTTTATATTTCACTGTGTGTGTAGGAAAGTGGAATTAGCGAACGTTAATAACTTCCTTGGAAGACGTGCTTGCGTCTTCGTGGTTTGATTTTTTCAATCTCGGTTTCTAAGTGATTGGAGTAATGAATCTGGTGTTAAAATTAAAAGAGGTTCTAGGTACGGGATAAAAATATGCGGGTTCTAGGTCAAAAAAAGCACAAAACATTCCTACTCCCAGCGTTACACAGTTATATGGCAACGTATTCTAGTCGCAAAATTGCCCGACATCACCAGTGGTCAGAAATATATTTAAATATCTATAACAAATAACTTAGGTTTATGTTTACGCTTCAGTAAACGTGTTCCACGTTATGATCTTAGGTTCAAAAGGACACCATTTGCTTAACGGAAGGAAACAATCTATTCCTGAAAATAAACAAAGAAATAGCAAACCAGGAGAAATGCGATAAAGCAGCTTGAATTCATTCGTGTGACAGACTGCCTTCAAAACAAATGTTATTGATAATTTCAAACACCGGTTCTATGTTTTCTTAGCATATTAACCAAATGATATGCACCCCCGAGTCTTGCTCCGTTTGGGTTCCCGTCGTGTTTGCGATGTTTCTACATGTAGACACGCCACCGTGTTGATTCCTGCCACATAATTGAAACCGGTCCCCTTCCTCGTTTAGTTAAGTTAGTTCTAAATCGACGGCCGAGGTTTTAATTTAGAGTTAAGAATTTGCCAGAGGTGTTCTTGAAAGTTTCCATAAAAATACAGTAATCATTAATCTTCAATTGCATCCTACATAAACTGCACAGAATAAATAACACCTATCAATGTCTGTGTAAATATAATTATTATTAAATTATTCTACTGGTAACGTAACTTCCACAAAGTAACGTTCTCTATATAGCTGTACTGTAATCACCCAATCACAAGTTGAATAATGGCTCATCAGCTAAATAAAAATTCTTGATAATAAAATATACCATCGGCTGTCAGGCAGAATACGCCCACATTTTCGAGAGATGGACAGAGAACAAGCTAAATAGAAAGTAATTTTTCCTACAATCAAGAGCCATAATTCATGAAGTTACAATTCGATATGCGTAAATATCGTCGGAACCAAGATCTTTGGGTTATAAACATACATTTCAAGTGTCATCAAAATCAGAGTAAAATTGTGGTCTCTACAGGGCCTACAACCTTGATATACCATATTTTTAAAACAAAAGTATTCGCGTACAAGCGGCGGCCATTTTATTTGGCAATTATGGACCGATTTTCACGAAATTCGAACTCAACCATCATTACGTGTAATGGTGATATAATCAAGCGTTTTTTTTCAAATCCAGAGGGACGACAAACTAAAAACAGCGATTTTTCATACAATCAGGGGCCATAATTCAGGAAGTTACGTTCCGATATGGGCAAATATCGAAAGGAACCAAACTCTTTGGGTTATAAACATACATGTCAAGTTCAAAATCGGCTGAAATATGTGACTTCTATAGGGTCCACAAGCAAAAACCTGATTTTTCGGACAATCAGGGGCCATAATCCATGATGTTTCGATCCGACACATGCCAATATCGAAAGCATCCGAGATCTTATGAGGATACACCTATATTTCAAGTTTCGTCAAAATCGGACAAAATTGTGACCTGTAGAGAGTCCACAAACAATGGTAGACGGACGAACGGACGTCCGTACGAACAGCTGTGACGGCATATTACGTCCACGTGTAAATGTGGGCGTATAAAAATCAAAAATACAGTAAAGTAAAATTTAATACTAGAACACTTTTTACGGATACAATCACTTGGTTTATTGTACTGCAACGTTTCAACAAGATTTTGCAAGTCGTTGAGAACGAGGTTTACCACATGTAGCTCCAACTGCGATAAAAGCGGTTCAACCTAACGCAAATTGCGAAAACAGAGCCGGTTAAAGTCGCGAGAATTAACATTAGAGTCAATGGGGAATCAATGGTGTACACATAAGTAAGCACTTACGTTTGTCAGTTTGTAATGCCATTTAAAGGCAATGGGCGTAGTTTTTATATCTCCAGTGGGAACAACTACAGGCCAAGTAACAGGTGAGGAAGGTTTGGACCACATGTTAGACAAGGTGCTGTACATATACCCCTAGTATTTCTACAACACAAGGAAATATACACGTGTATGTATACACAGGTGACAACCATTCTGGTTCTTATTTAACTTCTCTAGAAACCTGTTTCTTTGATATACTACCTACATTCACACACACATATAACCTAAATGTATAGTCACGAAACATACTATATACGAGGGCTGGCTGAAAAGTTCTGAGCCTATCTGTGAAAGACTTGTACAAAGTCGATGATTTCAATTTATTTTTCTTCACAGCCCTTCGAGGTGTACCCTGGTCTGCCTACGATGTTACAAGGCTCGTATGCCGGTCAGAAAGACATTTTCTTCAGTCACATGACGTCATCATTACTAGGAAAATGACTACCGGCTACTTCCTTTTTCATTTATGGAAACAGATCTCATTCGTGGTTACAAATCTGACCACAATTTGTTTCAGGGTCTGCTTAAAAACGGCGCAGATTGTCACGGGGCGTCAGGAATCGTACACGTTTCTAATCCGCAGTAAGGGGCGTTCCGCAGCCGGACTCTTTACTGTGGCATTACCCACTAATGTGGAGACCTTGTCGGCATGTTTCTGTGTTAGGGTAAGTCCTTAAAGTTGCAGGTACTTGATGACTGCCCTATGGCAATTTTTGTCCATTTCTGGTGATTTCGATGGGTAGATTCACAAGATAGTCCGGTGCGAAGACAATAACAACACTACATTTGCAGTTCTTATGTCTTGGATTCATTCAATGGTGGTACTTGTAAGTTGGTGGCAAAAGTTTCAACCCAATTGAACTATCCTTTTCACGCGTTAAACTTTTCAGCAGGCCCTCGTACAACAAGATCTATCTCACTAGCTTAAAATTACGTAGTTTAATGGGCGTATGGCTCTCTTCTTTGGAACGTCATTTATATTCAATTTTTTAAACAAATACTTAAATTTCTAACCAACTGTGTTCAGTAAGATACATGAACAGCCCGAAATGAGCGACAGCCGTTTACGCCTGTTAAGACCATACTACACGTATTTTTAATTTTTATTTTGTCGTTTATTATTATTATTTTATCACTTCACATTGTCTTGAAGGATTTTTTTCTTTGCTCATTACAAATAGTGCCTGTATCGGGAGCAGGTAGTTTCATACCACGACTGGTTCATCTTGGGCTGTTTCATTTCAAATCGCGTTCGATTTTGTTAACTGAGCGCCTGGTAATTGCTGCCAGTTTGGAAAGGGGAGTAACTCTGTGGTAATTTTGAAGACAGGCACAGAAATTCTAAGCGTGTTTTATGTACTTTAAATGATTTTGAACTTCACCAGTAACTGGGTTCCTAATAAAAGTCATATTATATTTTATAAATGTTAATAAACTCGTGTGAAGTATATATCGTACACCTTTAGTTGTTACGCTGATTGAAAACTGTAAACACTTGTCATTTCGACTGTATAAGGCGGATCAATGCTCTGATGGCCCCTAGGCAGCTGGACCCTTTGGGGGACTGGTTTGACGTAGTAAAACTAAGACCGTTGTAAGAGAAACGAAATTTCCGAGGATATAGTACGTCCATACTTTTTTTTCCTACCATCTTGTAGTAAAGTACTCCCCCATTTCACCACTTATAATAATATAAGTGATGGCCATTAAACCCACATCAACAAGAAAAGCATTTATAAAGCCTTCATCGGAGTCAGTTAAGCTGTCGTCATCACTTTCAGAAATCATTCCCTCCTCGTCGGTCGGCGAATCATTATTCGTGTTTTCATTGACTGAGGAGTTAACCTGTTCCTGGCCGCCGAAACACATCTTGATTTGGCCTATTTTCAGCTTCATGTGTTTTTTCTGTTCTCTCTTCTCGCATCCACACCTTTGCCTTTCAGTCATATCAACGGCGAACCGGCCTACATTGAATCAAGCGACCTTCACGTAATGGAAGAAGACCAATTTCTAGAGAAAATCGCAAAACATTTATAAAATGAAAGGGAACCGGATACCATGTGATCGATCACACTTAAGCTCATCCCGAGTGCTATGGTGTCGCTGTCACTGAGCCTTCTTCCGTCATAGTGAATAGCTGATTCAAATGTGCGAGGTTCATCGGAAGTGTAGTCCAGTGAATAAAATAATATAAAACATACAATTTAAAAAGGACGTCAAAACTTTTATGGGACCTATGTTTCTGCCTACACTGCCTATAGGGTAATCTACCTCTGCTGTGTATGAAAAGTAGTTTCTGTCCTCAATCGCATCAGTCCGTCCGGTCATAGCAACCATTATTGTCGGAATAGGATTGAAATTTACTTATTTTCTTTCAAATGCACTCATTAACTCTGTATTTTTTTGGCTTCAGATGCGTGCTTCGATAAACCAATAGTTGTATTTCATTGTTGAAGACATTCTTTGTACAAGCAAAATTTTATGAAGAATTACTAGAATAAAGTTTTGAGGTGTAGAATTTCTAATAACCCGGGAAATATTCAATGGCAGTGAATCTCCCAAGAAATTCCCCGACTAATCAAGGTCAAAGACACAGTTACGCTATCGTCACCGGGCCAGGAACACGTCACCCTATAGCGTGTCTAGTCTGAACTATACAAAGATCGTATCCATAATAATCGTAAAATAAAGCCACCGACCCTTTAAAGTTATAATAAGGAAGAATTTTAATTTGGAAGGATCAGTATTGACATGAAAATCTTAAATGCAACTCGATTACAATCCTTTAATATTTAGCAATACGGATGTATATAATACAAAAAGACAAACCCTATTCTCGTATAACAGTACTTTTGCTCTTTGAAATATGACGATTGGTGTAAAATTCCAATAATTACATCCGCAGTCATTTCAACACCAAGCCTTGTCTCGAAATACTATAGACAGTCTAATTACACGAACTATTTTATATAATTATATAATGGTTTGATATGCCTATATGTTATAATTGGATAGTATTATAGTTTGCTGATTTGTAAATGTTAAAAATATTTATTTTCTTTGTTCAAGAGAAGGGCAGTGTATTCCCATTAATTTGTCATGTCAGCAAACTTCCAAAGATACGAAGAGCTGAATCCACAGCTAAGCCTCTGGTGTTGTCTCTGTGTGGACATTCATACCGTCGATAATTTCATAGACAAATTTCAACGTAATGAAATGCAAATACTTAGACATGGATTGGTTGTACCAAAATGCAACAGATTTCCCAGTAAATGTAGAAAGCCTCCACCATCCCCAGATGACAAAAGTGTAGATTTTTTATATGCATATTGTATTTGCCGATTTTAATGTAATTGAAAAAAAACCCCGAATACCTCTGCGGCTAATCACATTTGATAACCATTTCAAATGGAAATGATTCAATAGACAAATTATGTAAAATTATGAACTTAAGCAAGGAAGGTGTTGCTTTTGTTCTACAGCGTGAAATACTAAGTCGAGAGCTCGAGATAGTTAAGTTGAGCGCTCGAGATAATTAAGTCTAGCGCTCGAGATAATACAACCGAATACGTCTCTACTGATGTTTTAAGCTATATGATTTTGTGCATTATATTCAATGATAAACTTGCACAATAAAGATTCATTTGTTTATTTTTACAGCCCATCCAAAGCTGCATAGACGGAGCGGATAAATGCACGCACACTCACACTCCATCCCATTATATTTAGCCCCTTTACTTAACTATCTGGGGCGCTCGACTTAACTATCTTGAGCGCTCGACTTAATAACTAAGCGCTCGAGAATTTTTTTTTTTTTTTTTTTTGCGTGTCCCAAATCAACCACCGTATATAACTTTTACGCCCACCCACCGAAAAGTTGCAGGCAAACGGTCTCTAAATGTTACTAAATCTATTTTAACAATCATTTGAGTTGAAACCTTCTGAAAAGACGAAGAGGTTGTTTCTCACATTGTGGTGTTCGATCTGACTGTATACTTTTTTTTTTTTTTTTTTTTTTTGCGTGTCCCAAATCAACCACCGTATATAACTTTTACGCCCACCCACCGAAAAGTTGCAGGCAAACGGTCTCTAAATGTTACTTAATCTATTTTAACAATCATTTGAGTTGAAACCTTCTGAAAAGACGAAGAGGTTGTTTCTCACTTTGTGGTGTTCGATCTGACTGTATACTTACTTAAAGCAGCACTTTTTGGAGACCCCCTGAAACTTGGACAACTACCCTTTCAATAGTAGCCAAAACGGGAACTCTTTCTTTTTTCTTGCTTTTCATAATCTGCTCTAAAAAAATAAGTCTGAAATTACACCGAAAAGCAAACAATCAAATCGACCAACCTTTGAAATAAGTTCAGAAAACATATTTTCTACACATAATTCTTATTGCCAAAATAATAACTTTAACATTCCCGTATAACTTTGATTTATAAATGATATTTTAAAGAAGAATAACTGTGTATGTTTGCAATTAACTGTGCATGATAAATGTGCAAAGAATTTTAAAAACCTGTCTTAAATAAATAAAAGTCAGCCAAAAATGTATGTTTCAAATTCTGACCTAAACCTGTAATACCATAGTTGAACAGTGCGCAGAAGACATATCAGAACATTTTTTATATTGTTATGAATATACAATTCCTTTGTGGGGACTGGAGAATAAGAAAAGCCATTGTTGAGTTATTTTCAAGAAGCTTTCAAGGGAGAGTAGCCAAAACGACCAATAAAGAATATATTAAAGAGTAATTATGTAATGCAATGTTTAAAATAATCCTAGACAAACCTAAGTAATGAAAATTCCAATAATTTCTTATTCTTATATATACAGGAACCCTCTTATACTCAATTTTCGACGTAATATTAATGATTCGTGTTGGATGATACAACGCACAATTTTCACTATTTGAACAGCCTCGATGTAACGTTTTGATTTAATCCGTAATTTTAATAGAGAACGAAGTAAAACTACACAACACAATACAGCATATGAATGCGTATAAAATAAATCTCACATTAATTTGGTAAATTTCTGCTGTGAGATTTTATTTTGATATGTCCATGTGCACTCTCTTTGACGTCGCTTTATACAATCAATTAATTGACTTTGCGTGCATATGTTACCACATATTTGTCAAGTTTCAGTTATTTTGGAACACTGAGAAAAACGAGCTGTCATTTCGTAGCAGATATAAATTTATATTGAATTTACATTTCCTTTTTTATTTTTTGACAAATCTAGGGCGCCTTCGACAGTCCCACCCACAATAATGTCAACAAAAAATGGCTATAACACTGTCTTCGCGCATGGGTAAAGCATACAATATATTGCATATATATAGTTGTTCGCCGATCGTTATCTCACGGAAAAGCAGGTTTGGTTTTTGTCAATGGATCTAAATTTTATGTAATATTATGATCAACCTTAGAAAAGTGACTATACATTGAGCAACCCAAAGGGGGGTGGGCGAATAATGATGATATGATTGAAACGAGCGACGTGTAATTTGGGACTGGGTTAGCTACGTATAATATTTATGTAACTCATGAGGCGGTTGCGCTATGGAAACATTCAGATGTAATTTGGACTGCGTCTGTGGAGACTTCGTCCCACGAGGGCGCTTAATTGCCTCATGCCAAATTCTTTACGATATGCCGAATTCAATTGCGAATTACAAACTACGATCTCCACGAATGATGCAAATAAAGCTACGAAAAGTTTACGATATTAGGAACTATTCGTGGCAATTCGACATATTCTTGGGTCCCTAAACGCTATTAAAAATGCCACAGGTCGCTGCCGAATCCGTAATTCATCGTAGCCGTAATTTATCGTAGCCTGGCGTTCCGTAAACTGTAATATTGGAAACGGATTGGTGTCGCTTCTTTTGTTCCGCTTCCTCATGGGTTACGAATGCCAAGAATCGTCTCAAATTGTAGAAAGGTCTTGAAGTTCGTAAATGATTGTATTTGGTTTTTACTTGCTCGTAGCAGTTCGTCGCTCGGCCACATAAGAGTTTGTTAGTAAACTATTCGCATTAACTGCTTCGTGGTAACTTCCAGCTCTCTGCGGATTTTGTATTTTTTCTGCCGAATCGCCACGAATTTCAATTTATTTCGATTCGGCACTATTCGTGGCCTACATGAAAGCGGGCCATTTATATAGCCGAAAAATTCGTTGTCGACTTTTAAACATTTCGGCATATTCGTAATCGTTACAATTCGTAGATGATTCTTTCATTTCGTACCTTTATCATAACTCTATCTTTACATTCTGCTTATATTTCACACAATTATCCATGATTATCGTAACTGTTATTCAACGATTCGTAATTGCTTCGTAGTTACTCCCGGTTCTCTACAAATGATTTATTTTTTTTCTGCCGAGTCGTTACGAATTTGATTAATTTCAATTTCGTACTATTCGAGCCGATTCGTAGCCCATGTGAAAGCGGGGCGTTTACACAGTTGCTTGATTTGGCATAGTTCTTAGATTATTCAGCAAATCGGAGTCTATTCGTGGCTGAATTAAGATGCCACCCCGATTGGCCAGAAATGTGGCCGTTGGGCTCGTGGATTCGTGATTGTTTTGGCACATTGGACCCCAATTCGTGGCGGTTGGTGTATTCGTAGTTGAATCCAGGCGGATTCGGGATATTCGGCGTCCTTCAACAAATTTAAGGGAGTCACGAATTCAAAAGAATCGAATACCGATTGCTACGAACAATACGAATATGTAAGAACCAAACAAGAAACATTTACGGATTTCAAACACCGTCCTGAATTTATTTACGAATCGGAAAAAGTTTGGATTCACGACAATTCGTAGCCCACGTGAAAGCAATGCTTTAGTTTATTTACGAATCGGAAAAAGTTTGGATTCACGACAATTCGTGGCATTCGTAGCCTATGTGAAAGCAGTGCACCTAACGAACATATGTCCCAAAACAACGACCAATCAAATTACTTGTCTCTGATTGGCCTACACAGAGAATACTGATTATTGAACTTGTGTTATTCTGCTTATCTGGTTATACTAAGGGAAGTAACTCTGTGGTTTAGAATGTGGAGGCAGACCACCATTAATTTCCCCATTGACTGCAATGTTAATTCTTCCCTCTTTGCCCACCTCCAAACTTTCTGTAGTGGGCTGAATGCTTTTCACTACAGAGGAACAAATTATGGTCATGTCTTTGCACTAAAATTTGTATTAGGTTGGCCACCAAAATTTTGAGATATACAAACTTGATAAAGCATACTAAAAACGTGACTAGTTGCCGTACATATCACAGTAGCCAACTCCGCTATCCTTCCGCCCCAAAAACATGAATATTTACCACAACTTGGAAGAAAATGATGTCACTCTTCGTCCATTCTAGACCCCAATATCAACAAAAATGGGCATGCGAAGGGGGAGAAAAGGGACACCGAGAGAATTGCTATAAATAGACGAACTACAGTTTGTGGTACTGACATGGTGAAATTTAATGGTAGTCTGCATCCATGCAATGTTCATTTATTCCCCCTCTGACCCTAATTTTAAATCTCGTCTCTTTGACGGGCTGTAATCTTTTTTCCCAAATCTACGTTCCACTGAACGCTTTCTACCACAGCCGGAGCAACCCATTGTCCCAAAATTGGACTTTTGAGGCGGATTGACGGTTGTGTACAACCCCATTTTCTCTATCTCTCTCAATTATGTTATAGATACATGTAATTATTCTCTAATGAGTTCGTGTAATCTATATCATTGATATAAAACATGACGAACCACATTAATTTATATGTTGTTGACGATGAGTTGGTGGTAAACGCGCACACACAAATCACTAAATATTTGGCTCTCCGCGGCACATTTAAGACGGTGATTTCACGATAAGATTGATAAGCTATTCATGTAGATATTTTAATCACCGTAAAAATAAATAACTGCAACAGTAACATCATCGATAACACATTAATAGTATCAGAAACAGAAATAGGTTACCTATAAAACATATATAATGTTTAACAAATAATCAAAATATTTCTACATTTCCTCGTATATTAACATTACAAAATTCAAACAATACTAGATGCATATTATGTACATTACTCATTAATCACACAGATTATCATTATAAGACATACGGTCTAAAACAACGATACACTCATTAGAGTGACTATATAAATTCATATATCCCACCGTATAAACTAGTTTCACTCGCAACCAATCATATGACAACAACAAAACTGTCAGTCAATTCAATGCACTCATACTTGCAAGCATCTTCGATATGTGCAGTGGTCTCCAATCCCTGTGATAATCCACAAGTTTCTACGATTTCAAATTATTTCCCTGGTCTTGATTGTAGCTAAAGTCTACGAAACAATCAAAAAACAGTTTACAAGCCAGGGCCCTGTTTCACAAAAACTTAAGCTAAAATCACTAAAATAGATTTTAACTAAAATCAAAACGAAATTTTAAATTTTATGCGTTTCACGAAGACTGATTGTATAACTTAAAATGTGATTTAAATAGATTTTTAGTTAAAATCGCTTGCGCCCGCGCATTTCACATTTCCGCTACGGGTACTTACGGTGAAAACAAATACGCTTCGAAACTGAAAACTGTTGGCAGGTTGAATTAACGGCTGCAATATCAATGGGGAGAGTTTCATTCTTGCACACGGTGCGACATTCGTAGAGAGGTGAAATAAATGAATTTACTGCGTAATATGTGATTCGAAATGTATCGATGGGTTGGCCTTGAACTTGGCATTTGATTCGTGACATGAGAATTTGATTTACTCAGTTTTCAATAGAAATAATGTGTTTCGAGGACTTTATTTTGTAGACTAAAACTAGAGGGCAAAATGATTACTTTCGCAAGATATATAATATTTCTTTTTTTTGTTCACGTTGTCCGTCTACCCGAAACAGTGTCAAAATAATTAGAGAGATGCTGTTTTTGATTAACTAATATGGCGTCGATGACTTCACTAAAATGACGTTATGTCGCCTCCACGTCATTAAAGTTTGGTAGATTGGTTCCTATCCATCCCAAACTATAAGCTGCCTGTCTACAGCTAGCTCCGCCTGGGAACAGACCCTAACCTAATTAACCGACATTTTAATTCCCACATCGACGGTTTTAGGCGATAACACTGAGTATGATTTTGTAAATTTTTAGAAGAATTTATTTCTCTTCTATTTTAATATTTACTGAAATTAGAAATGTTTATTTAGCCGTTGTGCGCATGAAAGACGTCAAACTGATCAGAGCGGAATCACAAAGAAAGTCCACAAATTATTCAATATGGTGGTGCCCATGAAAGATAATTTCACACAAGCGGTTTTGTTTGCGAAGACAAAAGTAGGAGTACCTAACCTTGTTTTAAAAGATAAACAGATTGAAACTCTAAAGACAGTAGCTTACAGTGGTAACATTGTATTCCAGTATTAAACACTAGCACATATTATATTATCGCTTTTACCGTAGTGTCAGAAGTCGACATTTTGCAACTTGACATTTGTTTACAAAACCATGTGCGTCGAGTGAACTAAGCAGTGGGCCAGTTGATAAGTCCCGCGCCCAAAATGATCACGTGACGGCGTCAAGTGCAGTGATGTAATTTCGATGTAATACCGCGTGCAGTATGGTCCATATCCAGAAGCTTTAATGACGTGGAGGCGGTATAAAGTCATTTTGGTGACGCCATATCAGTTAACCCAAAACAGTATCTCTCTAATCGGACGATGCAATATCACGCCGGTCGCTTTCCGATTCTGAAAAGCTGTTTCGATCCTTTGTTCATAACACTGCCATACTGAATCAAATAATGCTATCTCGCCCATCGTCACAACATTTTTTAGTAATACTTGTTTCTGTTCCGCGGGCAGGTGATAATTTTGTAAACTTTAACGGATCATATCTTTTAAACTTTAAGACTTATGTTCGAAAATTAAAGTTTTACGTTTCTGGTTTTATAAAATACATATAATGGCGACGAGAAAGGCAGATTCTTAAACTGTGATTCAAATGTACTCCGTTTACAGATGTGTAATAACTAGCGTTAAATTTATATTGCAGACTGTGAAATAACATACAATGTTAAAATACAGTTAAAACGATGGCAATATTTCGGTCAGTTAAAAAGGGTAAAAATACATAATAATTTTAACAGTGTAGTTTTATGCTGTACCGACAATGTTTAACCCAGCATACATTTGAGGGACCCTTTCGTCGGCTCTGACGGACCATGCCATTGTCTGTTCTGTATTTTTCAGATCTACTTGTTCATTTCAAATCGATTTCATCAGATGCTTGATCTAAACCTATTTTGGATATCTCAACATGGGATCATGTCATTTCACCAAGTAACATGACTGTCCACAGCATCTGAACTTTTATGTTTCGGGAAATCCGTCGTGTTGATATTTGATCATACATATGTTTATACTGTAGCTAAAATCCACAAAATAGGTACAAGATAAAAATCATTTATCTTAGGTATCATCTGAATGTCAGAAATCAAAAATGTTTAGCTCTTCGAAGTACGAAATGCACTCCTGTCGATTTTAATCAATTCATCTGAGACATAATTAACCCGCAGAATATTTACAGAAATGGTACGTTTCTCTTGATTCTGTTGTTTATCTTTTGGCATAGAACACTACGACCACTCCTTTAAGTAGTTTATTTACTGATGTTTACAAAACCAAAATATAAACCATTAACATAACGTCGAAAATCGTGGCCAAAGTTGGCTTAGTTATCAATTTACATAATTAAATAATTACCCACCTTTTAGGGACAATATTACTTACAACTTTTAAAGATGCCTATAATTACAACCACAATTTGAATGCTGATAAAATGATAACCTTTATTAGAATTACTTTGATGCAAAAATCAGAAAGGCCTTAGAACTGGGAACGTTAAAAACACCAGAAAGATTTAGTAAAATGTCTATTAGATAGGCGACATAAGTTATAACGGTTATTTGTTATGAGAAGACGATGGTAGATGTTTTGTGGGTCTTAAGGACCTGTTGACCAAATTCCATCCTCATTATCGTGGAGTGTCTTTAATTGAATTGCCATCAGCTAATTGTTTAACGAGGCCATTACGGGGGCCAAAACTTGATTACGTTGTATCCTAAACTGGTTTATGGCTGGCAGAAGATGACCATTACGGTGGTCAGTTAAACATAATCAGACATTTGTATGTAGCATGACGAATAGGGGAAATAATTAAACCTGGGTTGCCAGGTTATAAATCAGGTAATGTTACGAGGTTGGTATTTTGAAGATTACGTTTATTTAATCAATTCGCTTACGTACTCGTCACTTTTGTCTTAAAATGTGTTAACCTTTTAGAATAAAACGTGATAACCGAAACATCATTAAGTGTCCCCTTTTTAACTTTCTACCGGCATATTCCCAATTTCCCTCACTTAGATTTATAAGTTTGACTTTTTCTTTAATTTCACGTCAGACGGAATTTTTGTATCTGTTGGTTTTCCAGTTAAATTCACTGTAAATGACGACACTGCACGCAAGAAACAATAAGTTGTATTAAAAAGTATTTTGCATATTTGAAATGAAAAAAAAACATGTGTTTCTTCGATTGGATTTTTTTTGAAAGAATTTCTACTTTAAATGATACAAAAACGGATTAGAATCGTCTAAAAGCGTACCTATTGTATATATATTCTGTTTACATTATCACTCATTTATCGTTTATAAACATTGTAGTCACAGTTTGTTTTATATGCCCTCGTGTTCACGGGTTCGTATACCATCGTAATCCTGCTGGTCATTTTTGGGTGATTTTTTAAACTCATACATTTAGGTTTTGTCATAAGCGTGAATCCTATCAATAGTTAGCGTGATTCCCATTTAATCCTTAACCTGTAATTGCTCTTTGGGCCAGGATTTAGTTCCCTGGCAACCTATCTCTATATACAATAAAATAGGTCGGAATTGTTTACTTCTTTTTTTATTACAAATGTCATGTTTCCATCTTGGTAATATATATTGATCAGTGGGTTTACAAAAAATGTTTAATTTAATAAATGGGAGGTTGAGGGGGTTGAATCAATAGTAATTGTATTCTAAACATATACAGGTGTTATTTGCTTGTATGAGGGAGATTTAAATTGCAAAATAACGCCAGCTGGTTTCGCCCTATTTTAAGGCTTTACATTCTTAAAAATAATCAATCAAGTCTTTTATGTTAAAAGTAACAGCCGCTTGCACATGTGTATTGATATCGTGGAGATTTATCTGCAGAAGTATGGTATAAAATCAAAAGAAAGATGATTGAAGAGCGGTAGGGTAGCAGAACTTTCTCAAAACGGTCACTATTTTGGACTTTATGATATGGAGTTACACAAGGTGGGTTCTTTAGATGTAACCTATTTAACTGTGGCAACATATTCACTAAACTATTGTCAAACGATTAATATGAAAAGGGAGTTACTAGGTTAATTATGCATAGTAGGAGCGACCGGGCTATAAATGCATACATATGTACTCAGACAGCATCAATAGTATACCTTTTATGCAAATGGATAAAGTGTGGTATATGTTTTGAATTCTGTAGGATTAACAAGTTTCTGCAATATTTACGGACGTGTGTAATTAGTATAAATATATGTATTATACTTTTGACGAAGACCTTCAGATACCACAACGGTTGTATGTCACAATATCACACAGAGTTATAAAGTTTGTTTACTTTGTTGGCGTGTATTTCCGATGCATTATTGTTTTACTTCCTCTTTCCTTTTATATGTATCATTTTTTTTATAAACAATATTTTATTCATAAATAAGTTGGGATTGGAGAAAGGATAATCAAAATAGTGAAAATTTAGTGAGTTGACTTATATACATATGTGCTCTACACTATAATAATGATCAAAAATTCAGTCTTAAAAGCTTTTTGATATGCCAAAAAATCTATGGACTTTTCAAAAATTTCGTTTGTGGCATGATGGTAGATATTATGCCCTCTGCGCTCAACGGATCGTATATTGTAAGAAGAGGATGAAAATACAATTAAATCAAGAGAGATTGTTGGGGGTCATATTATGTATTATCTTGTACATTACAATGAGTATCTGCCGCCTCTTTTCTCTCTCGTGCAGTGGAAAGAAACCAGTTTCTTGATAATGGCAGTTTCGGTCTCATTTTCACGAAATTCGAGCTCAACAATCATGATGTAAAACTGATATACATGTAATTAAACTTTAAAAAAAAAAAAAATCGGATAAAAATTGTGATCTCTAGAGTGGCCTCAAGCTTAAATTCGATAAACATTGTCACATTTAGAGGTTCCACAAGCTTACGACCCGATATGTGTGACGGATCTTTGGAATATAAACATCTATTAAAAGTTTCATCAAAATAAGACAAAAATTGTGACATCTAGCGGGTTAGAACTTATGGTGTAATTTCTAATCAGTTATACCCGAGAAGTCTCAATCGAATGGCAATCTGTAGCATCTGGTTATTCCAGTCTACATCGATAGTATTTATTGCGCATATTCTCCAGATAAGAATATGACGTCACCGTTTGACATGACTTGTGGAATATGTCTACTCTTATTCTTCGAGTCCCCTATTACAAATAGTGTAGAAACTCATTCGTGTACAAATGGTAAAATGCATATTTCGTTTAAAAATTTGGACATTAGAAGTATATCTTCTCCCGGTAAGATCACAACACCAATGTTGATTTGAAATGACAATTATTTCGTGTTTTTAACGTCGAAGACTGTGGATGATATTAGGTTAAAGACTTAACTACTTTCAAGCTGCAATTTCATATTTTTAAGTTATATTTTTAAAATATATTAAAATAAAGCCTTACAATAGGTGGTATCTATAAACAGTCCTACCTTGTTAGTCCCATAATTCACTATTGCCAGTTGAGAAATTGGCAAAAATGTTATTTTCAACTTCCAATTCAAACGTTTGAAGATGGCTATTGCACGGGGGTGAAAGAAAAACAATTCCTGTGTGATCGATTTTTAAGATAGGGAAATACTGCCTGTGATCGAATAATAGTGAGTTGACAACATATTGGGCAAAAGACATAGAAATAATTATGTTTTGAAATTCTAGCTTTAATATACAGTGTGAATATGAAATTTTATTTGAAAACAAGCCATGCCAGAGACGCTCACATGAAATGAACAGAGAAGAAGCTAAAAAAAAAAATGCGTGTTTCGCACAATCAAAATTTGGACATTAGAAGTATATCTTCTCCCGGTAAGATCACAACACCAATGTTGATTTGAAATGACAATTATTTCGTGTTTTTAACGTCGAAGACTGTGGATGATATTAGGTTAAAGACTTAACTACTTTCAAGCTGCAATTTCATATTTTTAAGTTATATTTTTAAAATATATTAAAATAAAGCCTTACAATAGGTGGTATCTATAAACAGTCCTACCTTGTTAGTCCCATAATTCACTATTGCCAGTTGAGAAATTGGCAAAAATGTTATTTTCAACTTCCAATTCAAACGTTTGAAGATGGCTATTGCACGGGGGTGAAAGAAAAACAATTCCTGTGTGATCGATTTTTAAGATAGGGAAATACTGCCTGTGATCGAATAATAGTGAGTTGACAACATATTGGGCAAAAGACATAGAAATAATTATGTTTTGAAATTCTAGCTTTAATATACAGTGTGAATATGAAATTTTATTTGAAAACAAGCCATGCCAGAGACGCTCACATGAAATGAACAGAGAAGAAGCTAAAAAAAAAAAATGCGTGTTTCGCACAATCAAAATTTGGACATTAGAAGTATATCTTCTCCCGGTAAGATCACAACACCAATGTTGATTTGAAATGACAATTATTTCGTGTTTTTAACGTCGAAGACTGTGGATGATATTAGGTTAAAGACTTAACTACTTTCAAGCTGCAATTTCATATTTTTAAGTTATATTTTTAAAATATATTAAAATAAAGCCTTACAATAGGTGGTATCTATAAACAGTCCTACCTTGTTAGTCCCATAATTCACTATTGCCAGTTGAGAAATTGGCAAAAATGTTATTTTCAACTTCCAATTCAAACGTTTGAAGATGGCTATTGCACGGGGGTGAAAAAAAACAATTCCTGTGTGATCGATTTTTAAGATAGGGAAATACTGCCTGTGATCGAATAATAGTGAGTTGACAACATATTGGGCAAAAGACATAGAAATAATTATGTTTTGAAATTCTAGCTTTAATATACAGTGTGAATATGAAATTTTATTTGAAAACAAGCCATGCCAGAGACGCTCACATGAAATGAACAGAGAAGAAGCTAAAAAAAAAATGCGTGTTTCGCACAATCATACTTTTACACAATTCGATATGCGCAAATATCGCACAGAACCGATATCTTTGGGTCACAATGTTTGCCCACAATTGCCGAGACATTATTGTCTATAATTCATCTGGGTAATTTGAACCATTTATGGTGGAATCTTTCTTTAGATAATCTATCATGATTACGAAGGCCATTACCGTGCCACTGGAAGATACAGTTTCGAATTTTTGGGCGGTGGTGCTTCCACGACATACGTTGACTTATTGTCTCTGGATCAAAATGATGAACCCAGGTTTTATCAAGAGTAACAATATGACCCAAGAAAGCACGTAGATCTCCCCGATAGCCCAGAGACTAAAGCACGACTCTCTGGGGGCTTTGTTCTCAGTCAACATTGTGGGCACATAAAGGGTAGACATCCTTGTTATATGTTCCTCTGATGGTTTACTATTGCCTTGAGCAATAGCTAACTTCATTATTGTTTCGAGAAAAGCATCAAATTTATCTTGGATGGCCACTTAGCAAAGGCGACTAGACCTCGATTCGTCGTCTTCAGTGATGACCCTGTTAATGGTGTAAACTTATGAAGATACTCTGCATTCGGATTTCTCGGTTGTCAAAACTTTAGCACAAATTAAGTAATTTCATTTCGCCAACATAGACATTACGCATGTTGAGACCGGAAACATTTTCGACACCACTCGTACAATTACAACTGAAAGCTGGAATCCCATAAATACGTACTGTAAAGATTCCTTAGGCTAATATTTGGCATTTACTTTAGAAATAATTCCACATTTGAATAGTGCTAAAATACCATATAACTTTAGTTTGACAAATGGGAATTGAGGCTGTGAAATTCCGATTCCTTTTGTCCTAACTCTTGATTTAATAATCCAGGGTCTACCCAAACTACATCACGAGAGCTCTTGCTCAACTACAGCACTAAAGTTGTACCCCGGACAGGTTCTTATACGCCCGCATTTTCATGTGAACGCATATTGTCGCCCCTGTTCGTCCACAATTTGTTTGTGGACATTCTACAGGTCACAATTCTTATCCTATTTTGACGAAACTCAGAACGAACTGGGTTCCTTTCGATATCGGCATGTATATGATCTAAGCTTCATGGATTATGGCCTCTGATTGAACGAAAAATCACGTTTTTAACTTGTGGACAATCTAGAGGTCACAATTTTCATCTAATTTTGACGCATGTTTATAACTTAACGTTCTTGGTTCCTGTGGATATTTACGCATATCGGATTTTAACTTCCTGAATTATGGCCATTGCACGAAAAATCCCGTTTTAGCTTGCAATTGTTCGATTCGAAGACACGTTCTAATATATCACCGTTACAACACAATGACGGTTGAGATCGAATTTCGTCAAAATCGGACCAAAACTGCCTACAAATTAGCCGCCCTCGAAAATAGTGTAAAAACATGGTATATCAAGGTCACAATTTTGATCCGATTTTGATGAAAATTGATATGCATGTTTATAACTCACAGATCTTGGTTCGTGGTGATATTCGTGCATATCGGATTGTAACTTATCGAATTACGACCCCTAATTGTACGAAAAATCGCGTTTTAGCTTGTGGTCCCTATGGAGGTAACAATTTTTTATCGGATTTAAAAAAAATCGTTTGAATATATCACGGTTCCCCCTATTGATGGTTGAGGATGAATTTCGTGAAAATCAGGAACAAAACTGTCTGACAAAATGGCCGCCCCTCGTACGCAAACAGGGTAATTAGATTGTAGATCAAGGTTGTGGACCCTCTAGAGGTCACAATTTTGATCCGATTTTGATGAAACTTGGAATTTCGTGAAAATCAGAGCGAAACTGTGTGACAGAATGACCGCTCCTTTACGTAAATAGTTTAGAAATATATAGGTTATTCGATTTTGATGAAACTTAAAAGATATCCTTTTATCCCATATATACTATTCAAAAAAAAGTAGGGGATATTTGATTTTGGGGGCATAATACTAAAAAATATGCAAATGACTACGAAAAAAAGTCACTATAGAACCTAACAGAAGAAACATTTCCAGTTACATGTGACGCCCAAACGCACCAATAGCTACGGCATGGAATGCAGGTGATGCTTGGGATCATCATGGGGGTCCAACCCAAGATTTGCACGACTCTGACTTTGAATGTTACAGTCATTGTAGCATTGAATTCCAGGGTGGAAACATCAGTTTAATTGTTTTTGTGACCAGAAAACAAATTTTGATATGCGTCGGCTTACCCAAAATGAAAGGTTTACGTGCCCTTGGCATGCTACAGATCGGCACAACACAGGCGGTTGTGGCGCGGACGATGAATGTTTCTCAGTCTGTCATAAGCAGGCTATGGTCCAGATACCGTGATACACAATCTGTTCAGGACAGACCACGCTCAGGTCGACCAAGGGCGACAACTCAAGCCCATGATCGATTTGTCCGTACCTTGGTCTTGAGAAATTTAGTCATCACAGCAAATCAGATCAGCGCTCGTCTTCAAACATACACTGGTGTGAGGGTGAGTGGCCAGACGATTCGGAATCGACTGCATAGGGGTCACATTCGCGCCCGACGTCCTCGCGTGATCCCTTGTTTGAGAGATCATCACATTCAGGCAAGACGTCGTTGGTGTAGGGATCGTCAACACTGGGATAATCGACGCTGGAGCAATGTGATGTTTTCAGATGAATCAAGGTTCACTGTTGATGTTTTGGACAGACGTAGGAGGGTGTGGCGTCGTCGAAACGAGCGCTTCAAAGACGTTAACGTCATCAGACATGATCGATTTGGGGGTGGTTCTGTTATGGTGTGGGGAGGCACATGTTGTTGCAGGGCGTGTTACAGGTCAGTACTACCGGGACAACATCTTGGCAGTCAATGTTGTGCCGTTCGCACGACGTCATGGTCGCCGTTTCATCTTCCAGGATGACAACGCAAGATGTCACAGGGCCAGGATCGTTATAGGTTACCTCACATCACAACATTACCTTGGCCAGCACTGAGTCCCGACCTCTCCCCCATCGAGCATGTCTGGGACATGCTTGGACAGAGGTTACGTCAACGTCAACAACGTCCTGCCAATGTCCAAGAACTTGCTGCTGCGTTGCAACAGGAATGGGACAATCTGGACCAAAATGACCTTAGACGTCTCATCAGGAGTATGCCACGTCGGATCAATGCTTGTTTGGCAAACAGAGGAGAATTTACCCGTTACTGACTTTGTTGTGATACTGTGGTAACTTTGCTGTTTGACCCCGGGTATCATTTTACCCTTATAATGGTCAGTCTGTGCCTTACTTAGTCTAACGATCATTTGGAATAAATCTATGAATGTGAACTTCATTTCATTTTGTCATTTGTTTCTTCGTCAGTGTCATTAGGTGACTTTAATAACACTTAAAAATCAAATATCCCCTACTTTTTTGAATAGTATATCTCAGTTCATTTCGATATACGCACGTTTCAGACCATAACTCCCTGGATTATGGTTCCTGATTGTACGACAAATCACTTTTTATAGTTGTCTGTCCTCTTTTGCAAAATGGGGGCGCATCGTGCCTGGCAAGTGCTGGTTATTTCAAATTGTCGACAGGTTTCTAAAAAGAACAGCATATATTGCTAAACAGATGACACATAGTAAAATACATTAATTATTAATGGAAATAACTAAGATTAGAGATAATTATTCTTGTAGTCGGTTATTATGTCCAAGCCAAACCTAAACACGCAACACCACTAAGTACTGTCATTCTCATGCGTCACAAACGGTTCATTTATTTACTTTTATACACTAAGATTGCAGTCCAAGATGTCAGAATAACGGTTAAATATAGAGTTTACGGTCACATACAATTCGAAAACATTTTGGTCAAAAGTTTAAAATTTTGTACATCGATATACATGAAGTAATACTGTACTTTTTTTGACGTTCGGAATATAATTTTACGTGTGACCGATCTATCTGGTTGGCGCCTTTAAGTTAAGATCATTTAAAGTTCACGTTAAGTTTTTTTTATTACAGTTGTTTTTTAACATGTGGATGTATTGAACATAATATTGACCTAGAACATAATCTGTGAGTTTGATGAAATTAACATGGTACATATCCGTGAGTTATTTATATGTGAGCAAGTGCGATATTTAATTAAAGAAATTGAACATTATTTTCTATATATTTTATTATTACGTTATCTTTCCAGGTTCTCTCGGTAGCTCTTCTTGTGATAATTGCTCTCCAATGTAGCATTGCAGGAATAATACCACAACTGCCAGGGAACAACCCTCAATCACAACCCATAGTTACACCAACAAATAATGCCGCAAAGCATGATAAGTGTTCCAACAAAACATTTGGAATTACAGAGTGTCACCCGCCTTTATTAAGCCAACAAATGATTCATCAAAATTACACGGATGCCTTTTCTCCAGCTTGCACTAGACATGACATTTGCTATAAATGTGTAAGTAAATCAAAACCCTTGAGTCATTGTACAAAACAAAAGAAGTATAGGGCACATTAGGTTATTGTATAGTCTTACAAATCAATTAGTTTTTATCAGGAAGTGACATGAACAAAACGCCCACCTCTGTAGCCTGGCAATTTTACCTTCAGCTAGTTACAAACACTTATCACCACCAGAACGACATGTGGGTCAGTGACGTTTTATTTGGCCGTTTAGGATAGAATTTGTTGGCCGAAGAAAGGAAACAAATAGCTGGGTGACTAGGGCATTTCAAAGAATATGGACACAGATCACCAAATATTCATGGGCCGTCACTCACAAAACAAGGGCGAAAGTTATTTTTAGTCTTTCTCTCCATTTTCTGCCAGGTTTTGGTGAATATTCATGATTTTGAGGCGGAAGGATACAAGAGTTGTGAGGTTGTTTACGTTGAAAGGGAGGGTCGAAAATTACAAGGTTAGCTGTCTCTACTTCCAGGTTGTCTATCTCAAGTTTTTCGTGAGAACCCTCATACATGCTTTTCGGCAACAGCTTGCCACATGTTGTTTCATCGGTGGCAGAGGGCGTTTTACCCAACGAATATTAAAAATTTGGGGGAAAGTTACAACCGGTCTAATAGACGAGAATTAACATTGAAGTCAATGGGGAAAAAATTAGTGATCTGTGGCCATATCTACGTCTACGTTTCACCTTTCGTCTGATTGGATAATTATTAAATTTCCGTGTAATGGAAGGTAGACAACTCCAATGTCTGAATGAGATCACCTTGGATGCAGACCACCGTATGAATTTTGAAGTGGGGACTGTGTGCCCGGCTCCAACTTTTTGTTTAGTTGAACCTCTCCACCACAGGAGGGGCACTATGTCAGAGAGAGAATACGATAACTAGTTAAAATATACATATACATGGTGACTGGCTCATTTGGTCATATTTTTCAAATGAACTACCCACGTTCTACATCAAAATGAAAGATTTATAAAATAACAAAGCATTCGGAACATTACTATATTAGACGGTGTTTCTTCCTTAAGTGTGGTCTCGGTTGATGAAATACATCGCGTTTTTTTGGCAGGGTTATTAGCCGGAAAGAGACTGATAACCTACTATATTATACTTGTTTTATTTTAAAGGGAAAAAAGTTCCACAGAAGTCGTGACCACTGTGAAGTAAAGTTTCTCGAAGATATGACCAAAATATGTGAAACTTTGGACGGGATTTATGATGTTAACATATGTGGAGGTGTAGCAGGGACATTTTATGCCCAGGTTTTTCGTTCAGGAAAAGCTAATTACCACGAAATACCCTTAGAATTCTGTTCTGAGTTCTGGGTGGCCGTATGTATGGGTTGATTAAACAAATTCTACATTTCAAAAGTTCTGTTTTGCTTTGTGGGTATTATTAGCAGTTAGCATGTAAACAATATAATCAATGGGTACAGCTGGAAATGATGCTGGCAATGACGTTGTAATCATCATATTATTCCGATATATATATATATATATATATATAAAGTAGTGCAACTTTGTGGTTGTCCTAATAATTTCGGATATATATATTCGAAATTAGGATGTTTTAGGAAATAAAACTTGGTGTTTTGTGAGTACTTTCCGCTTTATAAAGCTTCATCAGACAAATGTTACCAATTCCAACAATTGATGTATATATATATATATTAGAGACACCGGAATCTGTCCACCACAAATATAACCTATTTAACATGCTATCTACTGTGGTTCAGGGAGTGAGGAGGTCGTTCGCCTCACAGCATACAGTTGTGCAAGGAGACGAGTCTGACAAAAAAAACCACTGTATTGTCGTTGGCACGAAAACCGATGTTTTAAGTACACTTTGACGTGTATGTAAACAAATCCCTTGGCAGTTGGAACTAGAAATAAAAGTAGACCGTAGCGATGCTGTCGGGGCATAAATTTCCGTACAACCCACTGCATGGCGTTTGCTCGTCTTCACCCGAATGGTGCAGAAATGTAAGCGGATAAGTCCTATTTAATTAATTTCACATATTTTACACAACACAACGACCACGAGCAAGGGCTGGGAAAAGCCACTCTCAAATGCTGTTGATTTGCGTAAATTGCTGTCACACTATCGGAAATCGATATTTTAAATAATCGCTAATCTGATCTTCCATTACGTGGATAACATCCCCGATTTGAGATATTCCTATTTGCTATTAACTGTCTCGGTTTTGTCTTTTTGATAATGTATTTATGCAACTACTCGTACCTATGATTTAACAATTGTATTTTATCTCTATACACATGTACGTAGAATCGTAAGTAGTCGAGACTGTTTCCAGGGAATTAATCTGGATTGAAAGCTTTGAAATTTATTGTTTTACCCCTGTAAAGTTCTAACCTCCCTTGAGTAGTAATTTATATAATACCGATTCCCAGTGAATTTTGAACAAAATGTAACTTATCACCACATTCTTTTGTCATCAAACTAGAACGAGGGCCTAAAAATGTGCAATTTACATTGAAATGAAATGGGGTTTAACGTCCTACTCCTCTGCTCCGAACTGTGCTAAAGAAGACGGCATATGCCATACAGTATACTATGAGGGAAATTTTGCCCGGGTTTCGGAATTACAGCCTACTCTTATATGGATTCCAACTGTTAATGGATCTTTTACGTGCACGCCAATGGTTTTTCGTCCAACCCGAACGACTAAACAGCTGTCCTTGTCAGGCTTTCCGCCCTCATCGCTGACAAGGGTGAACCAAGCCGGGAAATCTGGATGAACCGTACATTACAAATCGTAATTTTACTCTTCACTTAATTCACTTCCCATGCAACACGGTAAAATCTTCTAACCACAAAATCAGTTACCCATTTGTGTTTGTATGTCCATTTTAAACCATGGTAATGATTGTTTTATCTGAGCACTGGTGAAAATGCCAAATGTAATGCATAATGTGCAGACTAATTTTTTCCACGAGTTAGCTATAATATAAGTACATAGAGCGTTCATTTTGTTAACAGATGAGCAAAGACAATCATTGATGGACTTTTCCATTCAAATTATTGAATTAGAAAAACAAAATAAAGTATAAAAAAACACTCATTTTACTGAATAAATGTTTTATTTAATTAATCTGTGAAAAGAAAACAAAGTACAGACCAAATTAATTTTCATTGATTCTAAATTTTGAATTAATGAATTAAGAGTAAAAGGAAGAAACTGTATAATATGAACACAATGTTATTAAATAAATTTGTGCATTTGGAAATAATTATCTTAATCGCAAAGGGACAAGTAGCCAGATATAGTTAAAACTTTTACAAATTCAAATCCCCCAAAAATATTAAAATTGATTATATCCATTTGAAGTTTAGATAAAATGACCCCTATATTACAAGTTAGTCTATACTTTATAGAGGTTTTCTTTTTCGAAGTTGTTCAATTAGATTGAAATCCGTCTCTTAATTTATAACCGTGCATATATTTCAAATTATTAATGAAAAAATCTGGCTTGTTACTCCTTTGACACATCGAATGTTTAAGAAACATCTAGGGTTATAAATAAGTATTAATATGGTATATTAGTTCATATATAAACAGACTAATATGATGAAAGTAGGTAGTAACTATGTCAAAGATTAAAATTCTCTTATAAACACCTGTGAATATTTATGGTACTATTTCAAAACCATCAGGTTCAATTATTCTATAATTATATTTCTTAGCAGTATGAATATTTTCAAATAATTTTACAATATGGTAATCAAACAATTTTTTAATCCAACGAGGAAGAGGTTCGATACCAACTTCTTTTGCAATCTCATCACACATTTCAAACTGAAAATCTTCCATCCTATGGAGATACCTTGGGGGCCAATTCCTATCTAAACGTTTCTGTAACTCCTCCTGTTCAGCTAAAAGCATCCCTTTTCTTGAAGGAAGTCTAATCTGTTCCTCTAAGACTGCCTTGAAATATCGAGCTAGTATAGATATGCATGGAAACGGCAAGGAGTTGTTGAGTATACTGATGAAAGACAAGGTGGGGTTTGCGATATTTATGGTATGCTTATATAAATGTCTAATGGTGTTGTCCGGAGTAACTTCAAATCCACAATCAGGTGACAGGAAGGAAAAGTTATGCTTATACCCCGTATTAAAAACAACAGCATCAATGGCAACTTGGCTGCCGTTTGCTAAGATCACCGCGTTTTTAGTGAAACCTTCAACTCTGCTTACCAATTCAACGTTCTTGGGAAAATGTCTAAGTTTGTGTTCTCCTCTGTGACTGAAGTAGACATATTGGGCTAAGGAGGCAACTTCTGTTGTTATATCCCAACCCGAAAATGAGGCACCAATGGTAAGCACCGTCTTATCTCTAAATATATCTGGACTTCTATAGGAATGACTATGAATGGTAGTACCTTTAAACTTCTTCAAGCCGGGGTAATCAGGTATGTTAGGTACTGCATATTGGCTACAGATATAAAGAAGCATGCCACCCACGTTAACAAATGCTAATCACATGCCAGTTCTCTTAAAAGTTGGCTGTAATTAAGAGTTATTATGACGCTGAAAGCAAAGTTTATTAGTACAATATCTTCTAACGACCTCTATTCAAATAAGACGTAATTGTTCATCTACTTGTAAACAGCATATTAAGAAATCGTGTCACTTGGTGACTAACATTCAAGTACATTCAAGTAAACACCACCTCAAAATATGTGTCTTAGGATACAAAGGCACAGCGCATGGAACGACAATTACAGTTAAATAACCCATGTTCAAAATATCTAATCTAGCGTAATTATAAAATATATCCACGCCACCAAAAGAAAGTAATCTAATCTAAATAAGTGCGACTCGGTCAACGTAAAAAGGCTAAATCCTTTTTTATTATTGCATTTGACTCTTCGACGCCTCAATGTATAAAACCGACCAATTGTATTTGTATAAGCAGTATCATAATCGAATTCGATTTCATTGAATGTTGACATAACCACAACAATGTGTACGGCCGAAGACCGAAAGTTCAGAAGGTTTCTGCTCCAATAGAGCTGCTAAAGTCCCATGTTATACGATAAATGTATAAACTGTATTTTAACGAGTTCAGGTTATTCCTACAATCGCAGCGACATTGTAGGACACCTTACCAACATTAATGCCAAAGAAGTCGACTGCATGAAGAAACATGAAGATATACTATAGAAGGCACCACAAACCGCCGCTGATCCCCTAGAGTACCCCCATCCTAGACCTAAGAACACTATACTTTCACAATCCTTTAAATATGAACTTATAACCGTAGTAAAAGCAAATTACCCAGTGCAGACAATAACAGCATCAAAATCATTCGCTGTTGGACTGCTGTGTGAGTTATTCGATGGTTCGATGTTAACATTCCATTTAGTTCCCCAAAGACCATCACCAATATGTCTAGGTTTCACCATTAATACTCTTGTATTAAACTAAAATAAACAGAGCAGCAATCCAATAATAATATAAATATTTTACATGGAGTTGAATAAAACCATTCAGACAATATAACTTATTTAACAGGAAAGTTAATAAAAGCAAGAAAATGTGAGAGTGACTTTATAAGACTTATAGCAAAACATGTTGTAGTTACCCGAATGTAAGGTAGCAATCGAAAGTGTTCTGTGTACTTCTCTAGATATTTTAAAACCTCTCTATGGCCGAAAAAACTTGGAAGGTCGGAATCGAATGGGAAATCGGGGAAGGCCATAATCTGTTTAGGAATATTTATTCTGTGGAAAAAAATATTTTCATTAACATATTTGCACTTTTAAATGATTTAGTATTGGTATTCTGTGGTTGATTGACATACCAAAACTAGAGATTAACTTTTTTATATACTTTTAACAAGATCCAATAATATACTTTCTAAAATGTGTTTTTCTTGAATGCACAGAGGACAAGCTGCGCTAATATCATAACAACCGAGGCATTATCACTCTGACGAAAAATAAAGTAACGAAACGCGTCATCAATATCAGATCACATTAAAAATAACCGGATACTTACATATTTAATGAAGCACAAGCACTGACCTATTAGTTTTTTTTACGAGTCGACAGTTATCGTCAAAGTGAGAGTGACTCTTTAATGTACTATGTAGTTTAAGTACTTAAGAACTCAAATATCATTTAAAATAAATATATTGTGTACAATGAGGATACTTTTACTTTTTCGACTTCTTACTACCTGGTCTTCTTTTACGTGTGGAACCACTTGAGGTTGTATCCGACAAGTTAGATACTTCTATTCAGACCCTCTATAAGTATGAAAGAAGAAAAATGTGAGGCGAAGATTACGATGTTAGCTATCGTGATGGAAAAAACCTTTGATAACATTATTCCCGAGTTGCTAATATAACACCACTATTCTAAAATAAAATTTAATGGGTTTATTTTCGAAAACCCATGGAAAGTTACTCATATCCTCTTCGAAAAATCTAACTGGTATATTTTTGAGGAGGTGGCATTTATGTCTCCTAAATGTCATCTTTCCATTAATTAAAGATATCAAATTTGTCCTAAATATGCAACATTATCAACAGTTTGTTCCTCCACGATAGCCCTAAGTATCGAGCGCCTAAAGTACTCATAACTCTGCTTTATATAAAGTGTTAAAATATCAAGATTATGGCCCCAATTTACAAAATCCTTATAATATGTAAACAGCTCTCACTCACGACATCATCATTTGTATAGCGTTTTCATTCTAAACTACATAATATCATCTTTGGGATATGATTTAAATGACCAAGTTTACAAATTTGCCATATGCATAGCATTTTCATTCTACAATTTACTAAACCATCAATTGCATATATTAAAATTTGAAAATGGCCGAAAGTAAAAAATTGGGGGTTTGGTCCATTACAATTTTAATACTTTATATGTTTGCAATGTGGCGCACAATACAACCCTATTAAAATAATGTTTTATTAAAATACATTTAAATAACATACACTAGGGATTTGTACATACTACTGTGGATTGGTCGTCCATTTTTATCACTACCACTGTGGTCAGAATATATCCATGTTCCACCTATCCTTGAGCCTTGTTCATAAGCCACTACGGTGAACCTCTCTTGATTCTCAGTGAAGTATCTCAAACAGCCTAATCCAGAAGCCCCTGCTCCAATGATACAGATATGTTTCTTTTCACTTGGCATACTAAACAATAAAACAAAATGTAATTAAATTTAATACCATATTTAAAGCACAATTGCAGAAAACAAATCTGATCGAGGTTCTGAACTCATCGAAAACAACAATAGACTACTATGTGTACGACTCAAAAACTGATTCTTAAGTAGTCTGTTCACAGCGACGTATTACATATCAATTCCAAATTATTACTTAAAATTTAATTCGAAAACCCCAGGTGTCATATCACGGAAATGATCACTGAAGCCATAGCGTCTCATTATCTTCGGTATTACTTTTACTAAATTACTAAACGTTTTGTGAAATTCTAGCATACTGTTCACATCTGTACACGAAACAACTTTTTGTGCTGTCTAGTAACCAGTTTTATTCGTTTAGCCACCGAGTATTCATTCGTTATCTTACACAGTAGATATCATACGATGAATATAGCATTGGTTAACGTTTCAGCCACTTGTAACATTTTGAATATCCTGAATGCCGATTATAGTCCAGACGTCCTAATATAATTAACTGTAGGGAATACATTACTGAAAAACTCCATGGCTAGATCTCTATTGGAAACGGTACCCCCCCCCCCCCCAGTGTCTCAAGATAAGTAATGAATTAACCTTACTTGATTAAAAAGGTCTTGGAATGAATAAAAATTATCATATTTAAAACACGATATAGACATTCAACCAGGTACCAATATATATATAAATGTAGGTAGGGGGTCATCTGATGGAAAAATATCCGACAGATTTCAATATTTAGTCAACTCAGATGCTGCCTACTTAACCCCACACTGCAATATTGACACCTAGTTCAATGGCCGAAAGATCCGTGATATATTCAATTTCCCTAACTACAATTAAGCATATTTTCCTACCTGACACGGGTTCAACTGACCTGATATCAATCTATGGGATAAAATCAAAAATGAGATTTAGACAGACTGACGTGATGGCGAGTTTCATTCATTCACAAATGTTTACAAGTATTGTCGCTACAGTAGGGTGGGTATGTTTAATTAGCCATACTGATATAAAATTGTATTATTTTTGAGACTTTACTTGTATGAATAATAAACAAAAACTCCTTATTTATTTCAACGTTTTTTTCTTAGCAACTTTCTTGTAGTTAACTCTATATCTGGTAAAATATGGTCATAATATATGGTCAATGTGACAAACAACACCGGTCATCCGTAAGATTTCGCGTCAACAGTTCAGTTGTAGTTCACACCAGTTTCTCAAGAACTGTGTGAATCATCCCTTTTGGTATTGTCCAGTGAGTAAGACGATCGCCCGCCACGGAATGTGGTTCTGCTTCCGTTTACGCTGATACTGTTAACAAAAATATGACTCAAACTGATTTTAGGTTCTTTAGTTTAAGCCAAAAATGAAATCTGTCGAAACATGTTAATATTAAGAGTCTGTCGCAATATTTAATATAAATAACACACTTGATTCAGTCATTATCATCGCTTTATTTTAACTAATCTCCCAAAGCATTTTCGACCTACAAGGTCACAATAAAGGTATTACAATGTATGAGTTGAACCCAAAACACCCTTTAAGAGTACACTTTATACTACAATCAATAGATCGCAAACCCTTGAAATAAACAACATAATAACCCAGTGTTTACAGTTGAATGCCTTTAATAATTAATACCTAATGTCCACCCTCTTTGTGAAATATCACGGGACCTTTCTCTCTAAAGACACAACCCATATATTTTTGGCAAATGTATAAACAAAATAAATGTGACAGTTAACGGGCATATTCGTCTGTATTTGTTTATGGTTGTCATAGTCATAAAAATAAAAAAAAATACTGACATTCGGTAGGCAAGACTGAAATAATGTTTAAAATAGTGTTCTACTAATCAACAACCATGGCTCCAAAGCATTGCAAATAGTGATCGATTTTATAATGTTACGCCAGATATTTGATCCGTATCTTTATTAAACATATCTGTTATTCAGCGAAGCATATTAATATTAACATGACAATTATATGTGGGGACCGTGAAGAAAGGTTTGTCATTGAGTCAAGTGGTGTGGTTTCGGTTCCCCGTTTGTACGTGACAAGGAGTAGGGTCGCATGTCCAATCCTGTGGGTTTTCTTCGGGTCCACCCACAGCTAAAGACCACTACGCGCAAGCGAATTATTGAAATAAAATTGAACAATGATAGTCCCGAAACAATCTAGTTTGTGTCGAGGGGACTTTAACTACCCTCTCACCCCCCCCCCCCCCTCTCTCTCTCTCTCTCTCTCTCTCTCTCTCGAACACCCAATATACTTTAAAGTTTTTTTTGTGAGCAATTACTGTAAATATAAGACCTGGTCCCTGTATCTGTCATAACAAAACCCAATCTTTTTATTTGGAATGCGTTCAACGTGGCTAATTCCTTTCTGAGAAATTGTATGCTTTCGATCCACTATAAATTAAAAGCCAACGACGAAAGGGTTGTCTATGATGCCAACTACGCTAGTGTTCCCGAAGAAGTGTTAAACTATAATACAGTGTGTTGTCAATACAATAATTTATATAATTAAAAGATTACAGTATATCTGGATTGATAATACGAATCCAAAGCATTTTGCTACCAGACACAATTTATAGAACACATCAATACCCAAGGTTAACCTACAGCCAGTAAAGGAAAACCCAACACAGCTAGTATGTATAGAGTATAATATCTGGCGATAGGCCATTACACCCCTATAAAATTCAGCCACTTCATATTGAATGGATATGTCATGTCTTATGCTTGTTAATAAAAGAGGTGACCTTGTAATCTGTATGCTCGCGGAATATATAATTTGATCAGTGATATACTGAATCTTACCTTAACGGTTTCTTTAATATTCCTCTGTACACGATTTACTGCCAACACCTTACTGGATATAGAATGAGGTTAAGATATTGTAATATATTACGTCATTGGTAGTGGTCGATATTATATCAACCAATCAAATTCAACATTACTGTGGGAGAAAGAGATAGGCCTACCGGTTGAAGAACTAACTATTGTGTGATCAATTCCTTCGAAACGGTAAATTCAAAACATCACGATACGTTCACAATATACCCCGTTGTTTTAGATTAAATGATCGGATATCTTTATCAGTATGTGGGACTTGCTTTTTAACTATCGGAGCCATAAATAATGGAAAATTTTTGAGGTATTCTAGAAAATGTTAGTATATTATATGACTCATGCTGGCATTATCTCTACAATGATTTCGTTGAGTTGTATTCCCTATTGTTTTCAAATATGAATGAAGTCTGTGTCACCACAGGCCCGGGACTGTACAGCACAGTAGACGCTTACGGCCAGCACCATTCACTCTTTTTGAATTGTTTGTTTGTTGTCTGAGTATGATGTCTTGTCAATATATGTGTTTTTGTGTAAATTGTGTATCGTGCAGTCCCCCTGCACTTACTATTAATAGTAGTACATGTATATAAACATCTAATGTAAATGATGGGTTCTAATTCTCGTGTCCGACATGATCGTTTGCTGGGCATCAAATACACGTATATCCATTTACACTTGCACAGACCAATCCTACAAAACTGGATGAAGGATGGGGACAAATTCATTTGTTTGTGATATTTACTGTGTCGGATTTAAAGATTGGAATACACTGTATGTTTTAAAACTGGTAAACAAAACAACTACAATTCATTGATGACAATTTCAATGAGTAATTTTATTAAATAAATTAAAACACCCTATGGATTGGGGTTGAGAAGTTGGATTATCAAAGGTTATTTCCCTCGTGTTGGTGTCTATATCGGTATGGAAGTTTATTTATGTAACAATAGAAATACATATCAGAGCTCATTAAATATATCTTATAACAAGGGCAGGGATAACAATATAGACAAGCCTAGAATATTTTTTGATTATTTTTATGTATACAATCTGTGCGGTTTTTTTATTCAAGCATGAAAAGTGTGCTATTTTGTAATTAATGGTGTTTTATGAAGTGGAAAAATATACTCTGAGCACTCCACGAAGTCAACAGTTGAACTTCAAGTAAAGGTGATTAAAAATCAGAGACACCTATAAATAGCAATTGTACAAGGCATTGTCCCCATAACTTTCTAATAATGCAGTAAACAAATCTATTGTTAACGATTCTGAATTACATCAATATATGTAACTTGTTGGTTGTTACAACAAATTTAGACACGTGGTTACCATGCAAGAGATGGACAGAGAACATACACAGGGTTCATCCTCTCACTATCTCAATGCCAAACATTGAAAAAATATAATTTAAGAGATTCAAGATTAACAATTCAAATGTACTCTCCTCGTCGTAATTGTGTGAAGGGTTGACCCTTTAGATTTTTTTTTACTAGAAGGAGGATTTGATGCCGCAATGACACTTTACAAGAAAGGGCAATAATTGCTGCTCCTAGTCAGGTTGTACTTAGTTTTTCTAAAATAGTCGACCTGCACGCAAACGACAACTGGTCGTATCTAGTTTGTATACGACCGGTAGGTATGTGAACCTTCACATTTTCCGCATTCACCGTGTAAGATGGTAACAGAAGCAACATAGTCTAAATAAGTGGAAATATCGGCAAACCATTCACGCTTGTTTGATACCACTTACAAATCATATTGTAATCGGCATGCAAAAAGATTTGCATTAGAAGAAATCGGCATTGCAGTGCAAAAATCAAATAGGACCAATGTTATCCCAAAATTAGTAATGTTCTTCTTTATTTTCTAAATAACACGTAATTAAATAATCATATATGAACACGTACATTAAATTTTAAGTCTTGCATGACGAATATGCATGGAAACTCCTGATAAAAACATAACAAATGTTGATCTCGTGGTGATCAAATTGGAAACTGTGGAGGGATTGGTTGCAGATTCGTCATCACTTACTGTATAATTGCAAAAAAAAATAAAAAAAAAATCTGTTTTGTAAAACTCGAGACGAAATGGTCGAAAGAATGGGACACTTCGATGTTTTTCATTTTGAAGATTATCCGAACACACAGAATGATGAAGTAACTTCAAGTTGTAAATGCGTTTGAAGCAATAGTCCATCAAGAGTGCTATTCATGGCACCACAAGCCCTTCACCACTGAAGGCATTGGTTCTCCCCAAATATCTCAGTCCATATCGATAGATGGTATATTGCTGTAATCGCCTCTCCTTTGCCAGCAAAATGTGTCTTTCTCATTTGACTGGCAAATGTCTACTACAAAACAAAACAAATTGCGATTCCCTACTTGGAATCATGTTAAATTCTTTGCTGCTTTTTTCACGTGTATTCCTATAATTAATTGTAACCTATATTTAGGTCTTATCACATTCGATTGTATCATTTGTTCCATTCCTCTTGCACCTGGTGGTATGTTGCTCCTCCAAGGCGTACTTAAACAAGGAAACCACTGTCTTCCAAAATATCATCGCCTGGCTCGATTCAGGTAGCCTGAATGGTAAACAATTCATTTCCCAGTTGTAGCTGATACCGGTAGGAAATATATACATACTATTGGGGTTTTGAATTAACAAAAAATCAGGTATCAACAATTTCCCCATACTCAGCGCAGTGTTTCGTTTGATTAGAGCTAATTCCACTACTCACTACTGTAAAGAGCGAACATTGTTGTGCTGAATCATGATTCGTCAGTAGTCCCATTACCAACCAGTAGCTGGCAGCATTACAAAGGCTTTACCTTTAAAACAAAGCGCCTAATTAGACCAAACATGAATACTTAACCTTACGTTATGACTCACGATTTTATGAATTAACCAATACATAGCAGAATATTGCAGTAAAACTAATTGCGGGACAAACGAGGCTATCAAAATCGATTAAAATGTAAACAATACTGTTTGGAAACGAACATATTACTTTCACCCTTTTTAAGACCTTAAATGGCTGTCCAAAGTTTTGGGGAAGATCCAGATTAAACGAAGGATTGTCATGTTGCTGTACTCACGTGATAGCTTTGATTGAACGGGAAGAATAGTTCAAGAATCAGAAGCTAATCCAGTAATGGCCAGAGAGGGATTTCTCGAGCCATTGCTTCAGGAATATGCAATTTCCCTTGCATTCGACTTTTAAAACAACATGACAGAACTAACACCCTATACTAAGTAAAACTCAAAGATTATCTTGTCGCCGAAATCACAAAAATTAAATTAGAAGAGCCAGACCACACGAATGGTCAGAAATAACCCAGCAAAAGTTAGCTAGAGTATTATTCTTTAATATAAGACGGATATCGAAATTTGTAGACAGTGGAAGAATTGAAACGTTTATACTTCGACAAAAGACTACATGGTAGTTACCTATGCAAGTAATGAAGGAATTTTACAGACTCTATCTGCATAGCAAGCATCGACCAAAAGGCAGGCGTCATGGGTAGACCGGTCTGTGCCTGAAAATATTTAGCACATTATAAGTGTCAAAGGTTATGAAACGACGTGAACGTGCTATACAGTCTCAGTGTATGGTCCAGGTCAATTTTGTTTGATTCACACCTTCAGTTGCAGAGCAATCGAACTTGCACGCAACCCTTTGCTTCCCTACCAGATTTCCTTTCCTTTTAATATCTGCTGCATTTGGAAACTTTTGTCTATTCTTTTCATTTCTACCTCGTGGGTCTGCTTCATTATGATATTATCCCTATCCATTTTGGAGGTGATCTATTATTTTTTCTCCAAACACATAATTTCAACATTTCAACTCGTATTCTCTCTTATTCAGGGGGGGGGGGGTCACGTGACTAAGTGGGTAAGGCGCTGGCTCGCTAGCCTGGAGGTCGGGTGTTCGATCTCTGCATTGGCCGAGCAAGTTCATCTCGATTTTCCGGCGTGGTTTCCCCCTTGTCAGTGACGCAGAACGGAGGGCCTGACAAGTACAGCAGTCTAGTCGTTCGGATGGGACAAAAAACCGAGGTCACGTGTACACATTGACGTGCACGCAGAATTTCCCTCACAGCACTTGGTATGGCGTATGCCTGTCTTCCATTAGCCCAGGTTAGGTGTAGAAGAGTAGGACGTTAAACCCCATTTCATTTCATTTCATCTCTCTTATTCAGGTGGAGATCGTGGATGAAATATTTTCCTCTATCTCAAATATATCTCGTAGATAACATCCTCATAGATTTGAAAAGCAAAAGCGCATCAGTATACATGGGTGATAAAAAAAGACATAACTATTTGAAGCTTAATCCTGGGTCTGAATTTTAAGCAAAGATTTTCGTGAATTTAAAGATTTTGTCTCATTACCACGTATGGTATGGTGATAGGGCAATTGCAGTATGCTGTTTCAATTTACCCTGTGTTGCATGGTTGATCTTCTGACTAGGCGCGCACAAAGCTCTGATATAACAAAATTATGACGGTTCATTCATTAGATGGTACCCCAACCCTATTTTGATTAAGAACCATGACAATTCAATTACTCTTCAATAATTACCTTCTAAGTTCTGCCCTTTCGTAATGAAATCTGGTTAAACCTTTGTACGCAGCAGTTATTACCTGTTATATATATTTATCTAAGACATTAAAATGAAAACAAAGCCGTTTCCCCGAGAATCAATATAACGATAAAGCACTTAAGAATGGGAATTCTAATTACAAACGATTCCTTTCAAGGTGATAAAGTTTGATTATAATATACCCGCATGAGCATTCAGAGATGTATCCATTGGTGGTATTTTGACAGGAATTAAATTACTATTGGGTCTCACTCAAACAAATCTGCATAAAAGCATTGTTTTAAAAAATTCAACAAAACAGCAGATATTTGGGTACATTAGGGCCTGTACTTTAACATACTTGTATGTATCCGAATCTGGGTTATTTGACAAAAATTAAACCATTTCGGAAGCAATTTAATATGGTTCTATTTTGTTTCAATAATTTGTCTGCGCATATGCTCTTTAGAGGTGGGCGCAACCCAGAAGACCCTGAGAAAACCAACGAGTTTGGACGTCCCTGGTAACCCAATATATCTCTCAATTTTGATAAGGCCACTATTTAATTAAGTAGCTTATAATTCGGCGTGGGCACTAGATAGGTAACATAAATATTGTGACCAATAAATTGAAATATAAACATTTCTTTTGGCTAGAACGGCTAAGTTATGTTTAATTTAGTAATCATCGCGTTTGCCTAACAGCCCATTGTTCATTGTGACATTAGTATTTCATTTGTGGGTAGCTTAAGCGTGTAACGTTTTAAGTTGTGGGAAACCAAGCGACCAACAAGGGTTGTTTTCAATGAATGAAATAAGGTTTAACGTCCTTCTTCTGTCCGAACCAGTGTAATGAAAGGAATTCCATCCGACTTTCCTGATTGTTTTCGCCGAATTATCATACTGTGTTTAGTGACCACTGATTCGGTGTCCCATCAGAACGACCAAGGTGCAATGTCCAGTAACATCGCCATTGTTGATGATCGTCCGAACAAGACAGGAAAAGAAACTAGAACAATCACAACAGAGCATACACTGGAAATGTCGATCTGATTAAGAAACCCATTTTTTTATGTACGGCGAGTAAGAATGAGAAATTCATCGTATTTCAGTGATGATGTGAAGTCTGAGTGATCACAATTAACATAACCGGGGTTTTTTTTTCAAGTAATATGCTAACTGTCTTTTTCTCTTTTCCTTGTGATATAGGCTTTTGTCGAGAGGCCAAAAGGAAATTGTTTGGTGGTTAATCTTATTTAAAATACGGAAGAATTACAATTAAGAGGGTGATTACAGTGAGATGTACGACAGTTAATCCAGGGATTATTTCCGTGAAACGTCACTTTTATGTAGTTAAAACTTTCATTTGCAATGTCAAATACGAATTTGAACAAATCTATCTATCCATTTGACCCAGAATGAGCAAAGTGGATAAATATCGAAGTCGGATAACTATTAACTGGGATAGAGTTGTCTCCCTTCTAGTGTAAATTTTATATTACATCCGTGTTTCCAAATTCACAACCCCTACGCGCAAGCGAATTATTGAAATAAAATTAAACTATATGTTAGTCCCAAAAAGACATAGTTTGTGTTGAGTGGACGTTAAACCCCATTTCTCTCTCTCTCTCCCTCTTTCCAAATTCAAAAAATATACATACGGCATGTTCGAAACGGTATACCGTTTTACACATTTTCACTCGGCCTGACTGGATCACACCAGTGTGCCTAGATTTATAGCATATTCCCATGTATACATTGATAACGCATGTCTAATATCACTTGAAAATTAGAAGTCGCATAAGTGTGATCTAAAAGTAAGTGCAGGGGGACTGCACCACACACAGTTCTACACAAAAACAAATATATGAACAAGACATCATACTCAGAGACTACAAACAAAACAATTCAAAGAAGTGATAGATCCGAGGGCTAGCCGTAAGCGTCCACTGCGCTGTAGATGTCGCTGCCGGGACAAAATTTCCCATTGTACACACCAAAAATTTAAAGAATTCTTGACGTCGAGTTCTTTGGGGTCTTGAGTATCATTTGTAATAAGAAGATTTGATGAAGAAAGTAAAACATATCCCAATATTGTATTAATATTTGAGGAAATTACTTGGCTGTATGTTTGTATTGTTTCGCCATAGGCATGCTTTGTTTTGCTATTGGCATTCTTTTTACCCCAACGTCACACACCCAAACCCCTGTGTGGTTCAGCTCTACGGAAAGCCGCATTTAAGACATAAAAAAACCCAATAGATTTTCGACAAAACAAGTTTAATGAGAAATTAACATTATGATGATATATTTACAATATACAATAAATGATATACATATTATTATATATTATGTAATGTGTTAATATAATGCCTTTATTAATTGCATATGTATCAGTAGTGAGAATTTATCAGGCATCAAAGAGCATATATTACATACACTAATTTGAAAGCACTACATTCAAAAGTTTGACGAAATATATTTTGGTCCTTCTGGAACATGCATGTTTTTCTATTTATTTCTCAGGTCATAAACCTTTTTAGTAATGTGTTTCACAGCATTTATTTTTGTTCAAAGGCTTTTAATGAATGAACCACTCACACGTTAACATCTTAAAACTTATAGTCTAACACACAAATACTATATTTAAAATCATTTGACTGAGGGAGCACAAACCCATCAACCGTACTTTAGTTTTAAAAAAGAAAGTTGGTAACCTTGGTGTTAGCGTGAAGAAAACACCAGCTACCACTTTGCAAACACAGGAACACACTATGAAAGGACTTGACAATGTCCACGTTACTTATAATTACATCTCTTAAAGGATATTTCATTAAGTTTTTAAAGCTAGACTAGTCAGTTACATTTACCGAAAGAAGTAATATATTGTATGTCTACATCAACCATAGTTTGTAGAGAATTGCCCATAGCTTAACACTGTTTCAGCACAGATCTTGTGCGCATACAAAATTGTATACCAACCCAATTGGTATTGTTTTTCGCTTTCATAGATGTATCAATAATAATATCATTAGACGGCTCCAAAATCGAGTTAGTACGTTTTAAGGTCGTCATTTGCTTGTACAGCATATTATATTCAGAGCCTACAGTGTGTTCGACAATGGGATCAAACACACTATGCTTACGAAGGATTTAGCATATATTTGGGGCACCTTTCTATAGAACTGAATTACATTTTCTAGACACCCTTCGAACCGAGTTCGATATTGGGCATAACTAGATCAAGCCTATTACGAAAAGAAATGGGAGATGTTATGACTTTTTAAGTAATCAACATGCAATAACATCTATACTTGGAATATCTACAAATAGTTTTGTTTTCTATTGTTAAGACCTAGTTAAATTATGTTTTTATTATTTATATACAAATATTACAGGTTAACAAAGTATTTACATCAACTAATATAAACAGTTTATATACATAGAAATAAAGAACAGTTGTCGCTAACGTTGTCTTACGTTGCCTCCTTTCCAGAATATTCCTCAAATTAGGAATAATTTCTTTCAACATGTTTAGTTAAGAATTTATTGGGTTTCTTTCCCAACTGGTAGTTACTTCTAAACCCCTGAATTGACAAAACATATACTAGTATCCAATTTTAGGATACAAAATCGATCATAATCTATGAAACATAACGTATCTAACCAAACAAGACAAATCGCTATTTAGTCTCAATGCCCCTTTGGTATAAAATAATATGCATTTATCTACAAACAACTAGAAAATAAACAATATGTATGCAATATACACTATTTTTTTTTATCGAAGGCACTCCGCAAATATTTCTATTCATGACTTGATTTATATTTTCTGGCGAATATATCTACATACTCGATGTAATATACTATTCAAAAAAAGTAGGGGATATTTGATTTTTAAGTGTTATTAAAGTCACCTAATGAAACTGACGAAGAAACAAATGACAAAATGAAATGAAGTTCACATTCATCGATTTATTCCAAATGATCGTTAGACTAAGTAAGGCACAGACTAACCATTATAAGGGTAAAATGATACCCGGGGTCAAACAGCAAAGTTACCACAGCATCACAACAAAGTCAGTAACGGGTAAATCCTCCTCTGTTTGCCAAACAAGCATTGATCCGACGTGGCATACTCCTAATGAGACGTCTAAGGTCATTTTGGTCCAGATTGTCCCATTCCTGTTGCAACGCAGCAGCAAGTTCTTGGACATTGGCAGGGCGTTGTTGACGTTGACGTAACCTCTGTCCAAGCATGTCTGGGGAGAGGTCGGGACTCAGTGCTGGCCAAGGTAATGTGGTGATGTTCTGTTGTTGGAGATAACCTGTAACGATCCTGGCCCTGTGACATCTTGTGTTGTTATCCTGGGAGATGAAACGGCGGCCATGACGTCGTGCGAACGGCACAACATGGACTGCCAAGATGTTGTCCCGGTAGTACTGGCCTGTAACACGCCCTGCAACAACATGTAAAGCCGTTCTTCCAGCAACAGTGATGCCTCCCCACACCATAACAGAACCACCCCCAAATCGATCATGTCTGATGACGTTAACGTCTTGGAAGCGCTCGTTTCGACGACGCCACACCCTCCTACGTCTGTCCAAAAAATCAACAGTGAACCTTGACTCATCTGAAAACATCACATTGCTCCAGTGTCGATTATCCCAGTGTTGACGATCCCTACACCAACGACGTCTTGCCTGAATGTGATGATCTCTCAAACAAGGGCGCGAAGGTGACCCCCATGCAGTCGATTCCGAATCGTCTGGCCACTCACTCTCACACCAGTGTCTGTTTGAAGACGAGCGCTGATCTAATTTGCTGTGATGACACGATTTCTCAAGGCCAAGGTACAGATAAATCGATCCTGGACTTGAGTTGTCGCCCTTGGGTGACCTGAGCGTGGTCTGTCCTGTACAGATTGTGTATCACGGTATCTGGACCATAGCCTGCTTATGACAGACTGAGAAACATTCATCGTCCGCGCCACAACCGCCTGTGTTGTGCCGATCCGTAGCATGCAAAGGGCACGTAACCTTTCATTTTTGGTAAGCCGACGCATATTTTCTGGTCACAAAAACAATTAAACTGATGTTTCCACCCTGGAATTCAATGCCACAATGACCGTAACATTCAAAGTCAGAGTCGTGCAAATCTTGGGTTGGACCCCCATGATGATCCCAAGCATCACCTGCATTCCATGCGGTAGCTATTGGTGCGTTTGGGCGTCACATGTAACTGGAAATGTTTCTTCTGTAAGGTTCTATAGTGACTTTTTCCTTAGTCATTTGCATATTTTAGTATTATGCCCCCAAAATCAAATATCCCCTACTTTTTTTGAATAGTATATATGCGCCATGTTGGTCAGAATGATATTAGAACAGCTTAGTCTTAATATCACTAAACATTATTATTTTCTAAACTAAAATAAACATTTAGCTTTTTAGTCTAGCCTATTAAGTTATAGTCCCGTTAAAACAGTATTGCTCTATAAAATGTCGGTGTTGTATCAAAACAGACAATAAATACGTGACCATTTCCGTCTATTGTTTGCAAAATTTTGTACAAATTAAAACTGGTGTCACGGTTTCACTAGATACACGACATGGTTCGGTACCCTATTTTTAGTTACACAAAATTGACATAAGATTCCTCCGTTGTAAAATTGTAGGCAAACAAATTACTATACAGTACCCAATTAATAATAGTAATAATAATATAATAATATATAGTTAAAAAAAGAAAATCATAAAAATATTTGAGCCAGAAACTTAATTTTTAACGATTTTATCTGATACCACTCAACTGGGTTGATGAAAAGCTATCTAGCAGAACGTTTCATAAAACGGTGACAGAAAATATTTGTTTGTTTGTTTTTATTTTATGAAAAACAAACAAGTCCCATGTACAACGGAATACCGAGTAAAACCGCGACATCCTATATTTAAATTGAATATCTTACTTTACGGATTTATTGATTAAAGTGATGGCAATGTTAAACAAGATTCATGCAGTGGGACCAAGGACATCTTTGTTCTTGTTATAACAAATCAAAATTAAATACGCTACTATAATGATGTCGTTGCTTCTGCTTCCGAGTCCTGGAATGCCGGTTTTTCCTGTTCCATTTTTTCAGGGGTAACTGTTGCCGGTTTGGGCGTTGATTCACTGGTAACTGCTGTAGATGACTGAAAATGATATTGTAAAAAACAAATTCACCAAGCTCGTTATAATTCAAACCCATTCTAAGCTTAAAGGATTTTCAAACTAAAACAATCCACAAAAATATATCTATTTTGGGTACTTATGAATGTGCCGTCAAGCCACTAGCCTAATGAACATCTACACCAAGTTTAAACATACTATCACAATTAGAAGCAGAGTTATGGTGTTACAAAACTCTTGGTAAATCGAATTGCTTGTCGCCATTTTGGATTTTGGCCAATCTGATCCATTTTGACGCGGATTTCCGATTGGATCTACTTTGGCTGATAATAGACGTCTAGAACGACCATAAACCGTATTCGAAATTTCTATTGCAGCAACTGCTCCCACATGCTATCTTTATCTTGTTTCGCTAATTTGAAGTATAGCTACTTTGTCCCAAAAAGTGTGACAGGCAATAACAGTCTTTCCATTCTGCATCGGGAAAAACTATTGTACAGATGAACGCAGTGATGAGGAGTTAAACTAACCCTTTAAAGGCCCAATACCACTCTTGTTGTAACTGAATAATATGTCCCAATCTTTATTCTGGTCAACACATTGTATTGTTTTACAATATTCCAATTAATTGACGATACAAATTTCATCTTAACACACAAGGTTAACGTAAACCTTTCAAATGTGACTTGGACAAGAGAAAGAGAAATGGGGTTTAACGTCCACTCTACACAAACTAGGTAATTTCGGGAATAACATATGGTTTAATTTTATTTCAATTATACGCTTATTTCAATTATTTAGCAGTGAGAGGAGACCGGAGTGCCCGGAGACAAACCCACGAGGTTGAGAAGGCGCCCCTAATTCCATGTCACGTACGCACACGCCAGGGATCGAAACCGCAGCCGTAAGCCTACTTGGACAAGTAAAATAGGATGCAATGGATAATTTGCCTAACAAGTAGGCCACTTAAACATCTAGTACTTAGAATAAGGCTATTATTTATTTTCTGGAGCTGCAAAGCCAGCAAGAGTGTTATTGTCCCTTTAATCCAAATTACATCAACATCTTTTTAATCTGTTATGGCTTATTATTCAACATTGTAACCCCTAAAGATTTAAAATAAATTACCGAGGTAGGTTTATATAAAGGGAGAAAAGTCATGTAGCCGCTGACAAATCTGTTTTTATATACATGTCTAATGAAATAAGATTGTTGAAACACTCGACTGGCCAAATTTTATTGATTCAAAGAATGTATACTGACAATTTTAACACTAGCAATACCGTCAATCCCTTTCACACAATGTAATATCATGATGTTTTGCCACTGTCCAGGTGTTTTAAAAATTTTATCTCCGGTATATGGTCATGGCCAAAAGTTTAAGACCACATTTTTGTCCATGACTGAGATCCTTTACAACACCCAGGTATGCACATGTATAGCTACCTCTATTCCTTTACAAGTGACCGTACCTGTTTATTTTGTATTTCTTGCATGGTTTGGGATAATAACTTGACCATGTTTTCTTGTACAGATGCTAATCGGTCTATTCTCTCTAAACCTTGTTTGTAAATATTCTTCATATCATCCTGTACAAAACAAAACAATATACAATTAACACTGTGATAGCAGCACAAAAAACAGAATTGAAGGACAACCCGCTATATAATTGCTTCCTGAAGAGGACATACCCATTTGCTCATTGGTATCACAAATAAAATATACCCAGTTGTTCGAAAGGAGCACAGCACTAACGCCTACCCTTGTGCACATTGGCGTGCACATCAGAGAACAAGAGACAGGTCGTGAAAATGGGGTTTAAGCCCTCTCCAACCTTTCTGTGCCCTCAGAGATAATGCAGCGGGGCATATTATACCATGCAGTGTACAGCGATGATTTAGCCTACCCTTCATCAAATCCCAAGTGATAATATCGCTTTGACAAGACATTAAACCACATTCCATTATTTTTTTGCATTAGGAAACTATTTGACTTACTAGTTTAGATTCCATGGTATTTCTAAGTTGTTTTATCTCGGCCGCTTGCATCTTGTAAAACTCCTCTTGGTTTTTATCAAGTAAACTATTACTGAAAGATGAAAATATATACAAACTTTGTCAGTTACATCAAATTCTTGCCTCGTTTTCCAACGTAAGTGATCCTATGGTTATTCAAGAGACGAAAAGTTGGGCAAAAGTAATTTTAAGCTTCTTACATTTGCCTGTCCCCGGTAGTATGCTGTTATACCCCCCCCCCTTCCCCTGCCTTGGCAATCAATTTATGCTAGGATTTGGGTAATAATTATTGGCTTCATAAATTTACCGTGCACTAATTTACCCATGCTTATTAACACATACTTATTTCTTATTAAGAAGCAACTATATATATCTAAAAAGCTTTATTAGCTAGAATACTATCATAGGATGCTCTTTATGAAACCAGAAAATAGTCATCCACAAATGGTTTAAATTTTTACCTGTTTGAGACGGTAGACATTGCTTTCGAATCTTGAGTAGGTTTTATTGGTCTAAAATTCTCGGGTTTGACGGGAGGTGGTGGACTCGCACTCGATTCTCGGCTACTGTAAATAACACAACAAATATTAAAAACTCATATTTGTAACCTATTTATAATATATTTGTCCTTAAATGAGTTTCATGCGCACTCTGTTATCCAAAATGATATATTTGTTAAAGTTTTATAGACTACAAGTATATAAGCGTAAATATTTTACCTTAAAGCAGGAAGACCAACAGGTGATGCAGCATTTGAAAGTTTGGAACAATTAAATGAAGGTTTGACAGATGGACCCGTCAATGATCGAACTAAAGACGGAGAGGAGGTAGGGCTAGCTGTAGGACTTCTTGAGGACTGACGCGAAGCACGTGCTGAAGAAGGACCCGAGGAATAATCATCTCCACTTTCTACAGTTTCTAACGGAGCATTTTCAACAGAATAACTTCTAAATCCCATATTTTGTCTTTTGGTTAAAATGTCCTTACGAATGAATATCAAATCACTGGGTTTTATCACTTTTGAAGCATCAGATTTCAATAAGAGTTTTGTCGATGACGTATCGTGTTCTGGACCACATGATGTAGTGTCACTATCGTGGTCCTCAGTATTAACGGCTTCATACCCTGAAGGTTTGTTTGAGAGTTTTTGTTGAATTGCATTAGCGATTGTATTACCCGATTCCCTTTTGCCGCACTGGTCAGAAGAACTGAAACGTATCGTTTTCGGACGACCTTCTTCAACTGAAGACCAAACAATCCGCCCTTCGGAATCATCGCCTGTCTTCTGTCTGCGAACCTTCCTGTGAAAAAGTCTGCGAATACCACCATAAACTCTATGCAAAACACCTGCTTCCACTTGGACACACTTTATATCATCTTCTCCAGGATAAGTGAATACGTTGTTGCTTTTCGCAGAATTAGCATCGTTAGGAGAATGGGGTCCAGCACGCCGGACTTTTGGTGACATATTTCGTAAGGTGGATAATAAATTGTTTCTAACGATTGGATTCTGATGATGCTGTAATGGTTTCACTTTATTTCTATGGGCCTCAATTTCCCGTAGACGTCTCTGGCCGTAATCTCTGATGATGGACTGTAAGAGAATAATAGAAAAGTGTTATACTTAAGAAGACCCCATTGTGAACACAGAGATAATGGAGAGCTGAAATTGGAGACGGTTAAATGATTGGCGAGGGTTTACATAGTTACAGATATCAAATAACTACTAATATGAGTTGGAATATGTCTGAGTTTCCTCAACGTAGTGTCTGATGATGCACGCCCACCAATTTTCCAATATAATAGATCAAATGGCTTACAATAGAAATAGAATAAAAATTAAGCTAATCTTGTCGAAACTAACGTTATGTGATCTATTATCTGATCAAGGTGGGGTGTATTCTGTATATGATATTGAGCATAAAGTCTAGGCATTATACAAGCCACTGCTTTATTTTGCATAGTACATGTGTTACATATTTTATAGCGGGGAAGATTGTAGCGCCACTCAAGATTATCCAGATACAGAAACAAAACCATAAATTGTTTGTTGCTATAAAATCGGCCATGTCATGAATATTTAAAGACGATTTTTATTCCACAGTAGTAGGTGCAATGACAGATAATGCATGGATTTTACACCTAATTTATATTTAATTGAGCGATAACGTGATATATTCATGCAAACTAATTATCCAATAGCAGTCCTAACGTAATAAACTGTTCGATAAAAGTCAATTAGCGATCAATAACGGTATCAGGAGTTACAAAATCAACACGTATAGCTCACTGAGTGCATACTTGATCTACTCAAAAATTGTTTCCAAACCCGCGATACCCTCGTAAATACATGTAAATATATTGTTGTATACATGTTATAACATCTAAGAGGATATATATAATCTTAGATTACTGTGTAAAAATAACGGTACTTTCACTTTTTCTTGATTAACATGCACACATTTGTAGTAATATATATGGACAGGATTATGTATGAGTTTCAATTATAGCTTAAATCATTACTTGATTACCCCTGTGTGCTTCCATTCTTCAAATCATTAAGCGTTGATTGGTTTTAGGTAATAAACGGATTTTCAAGTTGCAGTCGATTATACGAGATTTAATATCTTGCTAAAAAGAGCCGTGTAACTAACATTGCTGTCTATTTGCAAACAATAACAGAAACAAGACAATGTCAGTGACCTGGGAGGCCTTTAGTACTTCTTGAGAATAGAGACAGAGTTACTTATTAGCTGAAATAACTAAATTAACACAATTAGCGGTCACGAAAATAGGATACTGACCATGTCTGATTTTCAAAACTAGACAACAATATAAAGAGAAATAAGAAAAAAAAATATTGGAGGTCTACAAAGCAGTCAGATACGATTTTGTTTTTGTTAAGATCAAATATTCTCTACAATTGTTCTCATTGAGATATTCCAAACAGACAGACTGGAGTTTTTCTCTAATATTTGATGCAGATTGCAGAATATGATCACAGCAATTCCACAATGTATAGATATCCATAGATCGTTACATATCTTTACTGTCGATGTCATATGAGATAGTCAATAATTCTAAAACTTCCATTCTGAGGAGAATCAATTAACATTGCCCATCCAAACATTAATATGGTATCTGAAAGCAAATTTTTCTCAAGAATGATCCAGACATAACGTATTATCATCTTATTAAGAATTCATTTAAAAATCAATAAACATGTTGACAGATTTTTACCTCGGCATCAGGGTGATCTTTCAAGGCGCCAAGTACATCTTCACGAGATAAAACAAATAATTCCGAGTAACCTACAGATCTTACGTCTGCTGTTCGCCTGAAAAAAGATAGCACAAATACATTATTAATCAAAACAGAAAGAGCTTGATAAACAAATAACATTTTCAAACCAAAGCCTTAAAGGGGTGCTACTGCCAGGAACCTGGCTCAAAATGTATAAGGAAACGGGAAATTTTTACGTTCGACATTTGACTAAAATAAAACTTGCAGAGAATACTTTGGACCTAGAAGTAAACTAGAAAATAACACTGCAAATATAACAAACTATAGATAAACACAGTTACGTCTTGGACTCGCCTTTTCACGATAGACGGGCACACGTTGCCAGGCTAAACATTCTCATCACTTTTGGTTACTTTCTGGATTTTATCCTAGTTAATATGGAAATGTCAGCATAAGATATTATTTACATATTGAAGTCATCGTGGTTAGATATCGAGACCTCTAACTAAAGATGTTCTCCTTAGGTCAAAGAAAACTCTGTATAATTCGTACAGAAATACAGCCGGGTTTCGTCACTTCGCCGATGTATAGTGTTTCCTTCAAATCCTTAGATCACCGTATTTTAATTCTGCGGGCATATCATTTTGTATTTGTAATTCTCCTTTTTGCGTATACTAGTTGGTTGTGATAAGCACATCTACTAAATTATTGTCGCAGTTTTTAAACGTTTATTATCAATAAATATATAATCAACAAGGATTTAACACGGAACTAATTCACAACCTGCCTAACAGGATCCACATGGAACACCTAAAAAATCACATAGAATGTCTAATGGCGATTGTAATGAAATAATCTAATGATATTATAATACAAGTGGATGGATTATACTGTACAGTCCACGCAGTCCAGTGCCTATCGTATTAGAACATCCGACACTGCTTTTCATTCTTTTGAAAGACATTTAAAATTAAAATTGGACTAGAATACTTTATATGGGTTCAAATTCCTTTAATTCTAAAAATAATCAATGTTTTAACCTTCATATATTATTAAGTCCATTCACAAGTGACGCAATTATTTGTAAACCATTATTTGTCGATTACATTTATTTTCCTTCCTTTATCTTCTACTTTCATTTTTCATATCGGTTATGACACGAATTGACTTAGATATATGTTATTTTTTATTTCTGTATAGCTGTATTTAATGTGTAGATTTAAAAAGTCTACTAGTTTGGAAGTTATTTCGACGCACAAACTATTATTATTATTAGCGTGTTATTACAATGTATTGACCAGTCTGAAGGATATTGTTATACAACTAATCAGCAGACGATATTTTGAGTTGGAATTTAGTTTCTAAAAGTGCTTCTCAGACCGTACCAGAAGAAGAAAGACAATGTAAAAGCCCAAAGTTTATAAACTAAAATACATCTAAGATTTTCACTAGACCGAAAATTTAGCGGTCTTGTTTAGCGGCTAAAGTAGCAGAATCCTTTTACAGATTTAGTAAGTTTGAATTAAATGTAATAAAAATAGTTCTTGATAAATCTTCACACCAGACAAAATGGTTAATTATATATCTCGAACAAGACTAAAAGTTGCCATTAAACTCAAAACTGTTCGCTAGAATATATTGACAGGGTCAGATCAATGCCATGTTTTTGACTACTTTAAACTATCTCTAAGACAGATGGGAATTAGAAACCAGATTTCTTTGGAATAAAAAACCAATACCTAACCAATCTGTGTTGATGACATAGAAAGAAAAAGAAACCGTTCAATATTCTTGGTCTGTGTTCGATGCAATTTGTATCACTTGATCCATTTAATTTAGTAAATAAATCTTTTCAACTTAGAATCGTGAAAACCTGTTAAATGTGGTAGACAAAGAGAAATAAACCAGAGATGAATGAGTATTCAGATCATCAACGTCAAGGGTTAGGTATTTTCAGGTTTTCTTTAGAGCATGCAATAAATAAACAGTGCAAAGAAAATCTAATTTGCAAAAAAAATACGGGTTATTGCATTTGCTGTTCATTATTTTATGAATGACATTTGAGCCTTGATACATTGTATGTACACATACAGCCTTTTCAAATATTTATGACACCATATAATATTACGTTAGATACTTTATAATGTAATAACAAACAGCTTCTTTAATCAGTTATTTTCAATTTTGGTAAGACTTGCGTTTGGGTATTCTTTTACCTCATGCTAAGAAGGTTCTAATATGGTCACAATAATCAACCTATTATTATTGACGGCGTTTAGATTAATTAACTATTTCGACACTAATCTTGATATAAATCTCACAAGAAACGAGATACTGCCACGAAGACGGAACTGTTTTGACATGAAAATGTAGGGCCTTATCGACTAACTGTTAAACGAGGTGACGTCAATAACAACTAAGGTTATATGGATGTTGATTATTTTTATTTCACAAGCTCTATTCCTGGAAGTGTTTAGCATATTTATTGTAACTTCTTAAACAAGTCAACCCAGTTCAACCCGCAGGAATTTGTTTTATTTCGAGCGAAGAACCATTGCAATGCAGAGAAATGTTATTAATGGTGTCAGGTTCATTGGTCTGACAAGAGCCAGTAGCAGTTTCTCGAAGGTTAATCGATATATTACCATATTACCTAATATGCACAAATAAGAGCGTTGGTATTTATTTAAGGTCAAAGCATCCAACCTTTTATAGAGACCCAAAACAAGCTAACAAATAGGCTATGGTACGTTTGCATTTTTAAGCACAGCAAACTATCTTGGACCGTAATGATATTGTGAAATATAGATGAATATGTTCAAATTATATTGTATATTTTAAGGATACATTTTCCTTTTAAAACACACCTGTTCGATTCGAGGGGTTTTTATTGGGAAGGGGGGGGGCATTTATCTAAAACAAAAGAAAGTTTAATATTACCTATTTATACCGCCATCTAAATTGAGAATACCAATTTCACCAAAGAAATCACCAGCTCCCATCTGTTTTAATACTGTACCACTTTCACTGTCAAAAAATAATGTAACTGTTAGATTTAAATTTAGGCGAACCAACATCTGAACAAAAATGCATATTTACATACAATGATTCATATTATATAAGTACATAACTACCAATTCACAATATTATGCGATGAAAAGCTTTAAACTGTCTTCTGAGCCATTCTATATTACGAATAGAGTCCCCAACATCAAACTGGATTATGGTTAACGTCGTTGTTATATTTTGAACCAGACTGCTTGTAGGAAGTTTTTAATAACTTTCAAAACAGCTTTCAATTCTCAGTGATTATCTTAACTGAACAGATAGGTACATGATAATGTTCTTATCTAGAAAGATAAACAATTCATATTTCAACTGTAAAGGAGTGTTCTTGTGGGATCAGTAGGATCCAAGACGTTGTAGCGGTTTTCCCTAAACTATTTTAAAGTGACTTGACACAACAGTTAACCGGTTAGAAATTTCAGACACTATTATCCGTTCTATTCCTACAGATTTTAATAAATGATCTAGTTCATGAATATTAACTTTGGGTAATAGAGGTTGAAACGCTCCTCATAGAGCTATTATTGTTGATATGCTCTGTAAGTGTGGCCAGAAGGAACTTCCATTACAACTGTTACAAGGATTCTGGCTGTGTTTACAAATTCATACCAGCTTTATTTTCTTAATAAAATCTAATGTTTTACACTTTACAGTGTTACAAACATATATCAGCGTTTTTATTAACAAAATCTGTTTTGACAGAGGTCACGAGTTTGATCCCTTCGTTGGAAGAAAAGGTTCATCGCAATTTTCCGGCGTTGTTTCTCCTTGTCAGTGATTTAGAACGGAGAAACTGACAAGACCATCTGTCTAGTAGTTCGGGTGGGACGAAAAACCGAGGACCTGTGTATTCTTTTGACGTGCACATAAAAATACCTTGGCAGTTGGAATTCCATAAAAGAGTAGGTCAGAGTGCCGCTGTCTGGGCAAAATTTCCTTTATAGCACAATGTATGGCGTATGTCCGTACTACAACTTTAAACCCCATTCCATTCCATTTCGTCATGTTAGCTTTATTTTATTTACATTTTATTTACACAATCTATGTTTAACAGCCCCCATGTCATAATATACCTTATGTAAGCTACAAGTATAATGCTTTAAAATTCCCCACAGATGTCACAGAAAATGTTTTGAAGTGAACAGTGTGTGTGTTAATATCGAGGGCAAAGAATATCAGTCCAATAGATGATGAATTGCAACAAACCAATCAAAGTTGGTAAAATTGAAATTTGCGCTATAACATTAATTGATAATCCCCCAATAATCTTACCTTATTATTTCGACTAGACCATCAGCTACTATAAACATTTCTCTTGCTACCTCTCCACGACGACAAATCAGATCCCCTGGGGTAAATATATAAGCTTTCATCTTAAGTACCAGATCATGCAGAAATTCTGGCTGACATTCTTGGAATATTGTTACCTGTAGGCAAAAATGGACGATTTGGAACTAACAATAAATGATTGGTCGTTAGGACAGACTTGTGATTTACGGTACTAATTGCGTACATAACATGTATCTATTGCATGTTTAACTGTGAAAATGATCTTAATTAAACATAATCCAGTTCCTGGAAATACAAACTAACATGTCACTTCAGGCTATTCTTCTAAATCAAAATAAATATGTGTCAGCAATTGAGTTCTAGAAATATTTCGCCCTCAATTTACAGTGACCCATGAGCCAATGGATAACCGCAAATGCATCGATCAGTCTGAATATATAATACTACCGTATGCATCCAGTATGAAGTATATTGGTGTGAGCAAGAATATCAGCGCACTGAATATCGTTTTGTTTAGGCATATCTATTAACCCGAAGTCCAATTATTTTGTTCATTAATGACTAACGAGCACAAACTTGGATAGTGTTTTTTTTACAAACTTCCCCACGAATTCTTTCAATACGCAGGGTTCTCAGCTAAGCACTTTGCATGACCCTTTGTTCCCAAAAAACAAGGAATTGACCAAGGAGATAAAGAGAGATGATATATTTTGATTAATAGTAGTACTACAATGTTCATTAATAAAATAAAGTGCATTTCGATCAGTAAAATAGAGATGTTGTTAGTAATATTATTACATAAGGTGAACTATTGTATGTTATATTTAGTCAGTAATATTACAATACAATACCTAAATGTGATTTATTTAGCAAAGGTAAACTAAATTGAGTAATAATATTGCAATAAAGGTAAACTAGATTGTGTTTTATTTAGTCAGTAATATTGCAATAATGCGAACTAAAGTGTGATTTATTTAGTCAGTTAAAGGTGAACTAAATTGTGACTTCTTGGTTCACGGGATATAAAATTGACATATGAAACGAAAATTGTCTGTATCAGTAAAGTTTATCCGTCCTAGTTATAGGCATGTCTACAGGCTATGATGATTGCATATGTTGCTAGACATCCCGTCTATTCATATATCCAAGACGACCCTAATCAACTAGCAATTAGCCTACACCTTATTAGAACGGCCATTCTTGATCTTTATAATTTGTTATTCACATCCTAGTCTGCTGATATTTGAACTTAAAGGGGAACTTTATGTTCTCGAAGGAAATATTGAAAGCCTTTCTAACGTGAATGGAGTAATTATATCAAATTGTAATTATATGGCGGCCAATAATAGATTATACCCGTTCTCTTGAACGGAATGCCAAGAGAAATTATGAAGCGTTAATCAAATAGGACGATCTACCACCATTTGGTTCTTTTTAGATTCCTTAATCTGCAAGTATGATATGATTTATTCTCATACTTGTATTCGTGTATGATACGTTTTTGTATTCAGTTTTCATTGATTAACAAATGCCTAAAGGCTTTATTGCTAAGTTGCCACTGACGGGGGACTCGTCATGATAGGATTGTCCCTGAGTCCACGATCTGGTACGTGCAGATACGTTCGGATACATTTCGATGCGATCAACGAGGTTGCTACTACTGACCCCAATATATGATTTACTCCACGATCAAAAACCACGATTTTTATAGTAGTGCGAATCGTGATAGTGGGAACCTAGCATAACTATGAATAAAAAACGTTAGTTTTCACGTGATGAGATACACGCCGCATTCGACACACCTCTCGAGCTTCGAGATTAATCAACCTTTCCGCGAATACGACACAAACTAGGTCATTTCGGGACCAACAAATGATTTAATTTTATTTCGATAATTCGATAGCAGTGTGGGAGTGGGGTCTCAAACATTCAGCTCAAATTATTGAGTCGTTTGGAAGTGAACGTCAAAACCGCTGATACTAGCATTTTTAAGAGGTTCGGGTAAAAGTTTTCGTTGAGTGACCTGATAATCGATTTCCGTTCCTTTGGGATCTATACAATGAATGGCCCATGTGTTGTATTTGATAACGAAAGGTAAATTTCACCTACACATTATTTTTATAAAATAAAAGTCTGGTTTTATCCAGACACCGCATAATACAGCTTAGGACACCGGTTTCCATTTCCCGATGAAGACTGACAGGTTTAAGCCGTTTGAAAACACATCGCATAATATATGTTGAGTTAGTTGCTCGGCTCCAAGGCAGGGGCGGATTGGGCCGTCGGGCGATCGCCTGAAGGGCCGGTCGGACAAAAAATGAAAAAAAAAATTTTTTTTGTCCAATTCGTCTAACAGAAACAACCTTTTTCTGCTGAACATTATATGGGAGAGGGGGTATTGGACCCACCATGGGGCTATGATGATCATATTGTTTGTGGCCGGTGGTTTTAACGGGCCACGCCATCACTGCAGTCTGGAATGGGCTGGTATAATAGACTTTGTGCTGGGTGTGGGTCAGAATTCGGAATTCTAAAATGGGGATACGAATTTCAACCGAAAATAGGACATTTTTCAATGAAAATATTCCTGCTGATTCAATATTTCTAACTGTTAATCAAATGGTCAAAATATTTTCAACTAGTCCCATTTCTAACCCAGTTAAATTCTCTTCACTCTTGACGATACAATGATAATACGTTAATTAATAATATGACGATATGATAATTTCACAGGTTGATGGTTGTAAATTACTTGCAGGTCGTGGTTTTGGCGTAAGTCAATCGATTTATGAAATATATTATTTGACAGAGATTATAATCAGATATTGCACCAAATCGCATATTTGGGGTTCATTATTCAAAACTATCCAGGCTCCTCGGTCAGTAAACGGGGCCGCTCCGACACGGATGCCCGGGCGGTTCCCGGCCCCAATCCGCCCCTGCTCCAAGGTAGAGAACTTTAAGGGATTTTATCACAAAATAAAGTAGCTTTATTCTCCAAAAGAGGTCATTGCATGTAAAAATATCAGAATTATTAACTAGGGATAACGATTAAAGAAAATCTAAATAGAAAATGTATGTTATATGAAGCAATTACCGAACTATTGATCTGATGGGAACGGAAAAAGTCCCCTAGTTTTGTAAAAAAAAAATCATTTAAATTAACCTCATTTATAATATCGACAATTTTGCGCAATTTAAACACACCTGTGTCCATACCTGGGTTTTTTAATACTAATATTCAACGAATATATGTTTGACATTATTTTAAGCAAATTAATTTGAAGCTATAATTTATTGAAATAATATTAACAAGTATTTTCGGGACTGCATTAATAAAACCTGGAATTATACATTACCTTTTTAAGTGTCTCTAAGTTTACATGTATGGCTAATTCTGTTTTCAGTTTGTCAGGTAGAAGTCCTAATGAATTGATATCAGCACCGTTCAAACGTCCTCTGTAAATATAATTATGTTAAGAAAACATTATTTCATTTCAGTACAGTAAAAGCATATTATTGGCTCAAACTGTGAATTGTTTCAATCCAATTGTGCACAATCTAGTATCATAAAATTTACTAAAATGTTCATAGCACTATAAAAGATAACCACAAAACACGAGAATTCTTTTTTAAAAATTGTGCCTAATCGGCAAATGTCACTCAAAAAATATAGGCTTTATCATGTTCAGAAGCTATTTGAAAAGTGGTGGGGGTGTAACTCTGGAATACTGAAACTTGGTATGATTTGAACTCGGAGTGTTTTCATAAGGACGCGGTGGGGTACTTTGGAACGGAAGGTCCCGAAATACTACTTTATAGGTTTCGTCGTCTAATGACGTAAGATTTGAAACATATTAGAAAAAGTTTTGGAAAAGGGAGTGTAACTCTTGAACCCTGTGCTTCAAACTAAATGTGAAAAGAATATTTCAGCAACTCTTGCTGCAATCACGTTTACATAGTTTTCAGCAAAGGCGGCATAACTCTAGATTGAAGGCTTTGGAACGCTGATAATCGATAGGGCTTGTCCACGTGAACAAAATGCCCTAGCCTGTATAATGCATAGCGCCCACAAGCATTTCGCGGATCATATATTTACGTATTAAGGTTAAAATTTTAATTCATCGTCACCCTGACTCTAGCTAAAACGTTCCATTGTCCAGGCGTTACCGGAAGAAGGTTTTTCACGTGGTTGGTTATCCAGTTAATTTTCTGAAAATGTTAACAACCGAAACAACCCAACCGAAGACGTTGGGTCCTTTTATCAAACAAATGCTTCCTACGACAGTTAAATAAAATCCGTCAAAAACAATGGCCTATATCGCGCGTCCATAGGGGTATTATTTTTTTTTTCAGAAAAACAGTGGGTCACAGCTTTGCCATGGAATGTCAGGCAACGCTGAATTGGGTTCGGCCTCTCATGGTTCGGCCTCTCATGGTCACAATACATCACCCAACATTGAAAAATATCCATCAAAGGCTATAACTCCCACACAAAGCAAATGGTTGACATGATACACCACACGCCAAAATATGGATGTATACAATAAATTACAACACTTCGTCTTTGGTACATTTTCATTAGGTTCATTATTAATAAATTATTGTGCTTCTATAGATAAATATTGCGAAAAATAACGTTTATACAAGATTTCAGCCACAACACAAAACCTTATTATCGTATAATGTACATCGACGTTTTAATTCTCAACGGATCTTAGTAATTAAATGACGTCTTTTGACTATTGACCGTTATTTAAAAATTTGTATGTGAAATAAATTTTGACCATAAGCTTTTTGAAACTATTTTTGATCCTTCCGGTATACCTGAAACATAAATAACCCAAACCTGTTCATTCTAAACTCGTGACCATCCCAGATAATGCATCCCTTATACACAGAACTCTCTAATTTCCAGAGTCTAGTGACGGAACATAGTACTATTAAATCTGCGTGTAATGTCATTAGACTATTATGAATGACACAATGAATTTAATCTCATATGGCGAGGACATAGCTGGTGACAAAACCTGAGCACAAGAGGATGATTATGAGCATTATAATTAAAACAATATACATGACTTGTATCAATATTGATAATCTTAGAGCATATTACTACAATTCTTTATTAAAGGAATGAAGAGTAATAGTAGGATGGCCTTGTAAAAATAAGTTTAATATTATATAAAGATATTTGAATAAGTAAGCAATATTGCCTGCATAAATCGCTGATAATGTTATTACTGTTAATAAATAGAATAAGCATAATAATCTTTTATGCAGAGACGTTTAAATAAAATTATGGGTAGATGCGACCATGATATTTTAATATTTTAGTTATTAAGCGAATATTGCATTCCCTGCTCATAATAATATTATTTCTGTTAATAAAATAGTCAACGGTTAAAGAATAAGCATTATAATGTTATTATGTAGAGACGTTCAAACGATATTATATGGATAGTTGCGACCACGATATGCTAATGATTTAGTTATCTATAAAGCGAATATGAGCCATAACATCAAATGACATGCACATGTGTTAGTTCTATATGTTATGGAGTACTTGCCTAAAATTGATGTTGTAACTACAATGAAGAATTAGTAATATGGACGATTACGTTATGGTCTATTTTATCCAATGTTAAAAGGGTGGACAATATATAGAGGGCCAACTTAACTGAAAAGTATACCAATTTTCTCCTGGTACCAATGCGGGTACCATCAGAATGTAAGTCTGCTGGGTATTTGGTGGTGGGTGAGGTATTCTGTTAGAGTGTTTTGTAATACCTAAAGATGTACGACACGCTGCTGTATGACTTTCAAGGGTACACTTGTGTACTAATTTAACCTAGTTGGGAGGCGTGGCATTTTGGGCGTGGATACCAGATACCAGGCCGACTTACATTCTGATGACACCAGATATGCATGCAGTGATACCGTATATTAGAAAATCAGTACACTTTTCAGCTATGATGACCCACTGGCATCCCGCTCTAATATAGTTATCTATGATTAAGTGATTGGTATTGGTTTGAAGATTATTCTTAAAGGAACTGGTCCATCCGTGTCTGTATGGAAACAAAATATAGATAATATAATGACAGATACCCGGACCAACTTTAAGAAATGTTCGAGACACTCTCGTTCACGCGTTACCCTTATTTAAAGGATGGAAGCAGTGGCGTCATTGGTACTACCTTATCCTTCAATTTGCACACCACGCATTAAAATGGTGAAGTGTTGAGTAAATCGGGTCCATTTTGAGTGTTTTATGGGTTGATTTTAACTATCAAATGTTTCTTCTGCCATTTCCAATTTTCAATATTGCTAGTTTTTATTCTGTTAGTGACACCTCAAACACAATTCAACTCGTTTGAATGAAGGCGGCTATAAAGTTGACCGGAGAAGCCATCATCTATATTCTATATAAAATAGATCTATCGTCTCTAATAGAGGCTATACCCAATGAACAGATAAATATCTTAAATCAAAGGTTTATTTCAACACCAACTTGAAAACTTTGTTTATTTGAATAAAAAAACAAAACTGATCTAAATTTCTCTCTGTTTTTTGTATTTTTGATGGCTTAATTTACTACAACGAAATTTTAAACTATAAAATAACATAGAAGACACGGGATCTAGGCTTTCAATACGGTATTTGGGTGTTATCTCGCATAATTCTAAGAAACCTGGGAGGTATTAGAATGCCCTCGCTGATGACCATTTCTACGTGGGCTAAACTGAGGTACCCAATTGCGACATGCTACTTAGGGTAACCACGGATAAGCATTTTGATTTGTTGAAGCTTCTGAACACAGTATCTCAGGGTGAAGGAACTTGGTGAAGTTACATTAACCAGGACAAAGTTCGACCATACGCATTTACTTCTTATAATTTGATAAATCTTATACAAGTAATTAATTGGAGTCATCTAATTATGCTGGATTTGTATTTATATTACTGAAATCAATTCTTCTAATCTTTAGTTAACATCAAATTCACGCCCTTTCTATTCCCCTCTTTATAAAAGTGTATCAAAAAACACTAGAGGAGTCAATGGTGTATAAAGCAGTACAAGTAATTTCCTTACCTTGACCAAACATAATCATACCATCTTTGAACTCGTTTCTGTAGATCATGTGGAACATTATGTGTAGACATGTATAATTTGGCACCATCCTGGAAAACAATAGAAATGAGTAATAACCCTTCATTACAAATATATTGAATAATATCACAAACCCTGTTGAGACGTCGCTTGAGAAATTATAATAATAATAATAATAGTGAGTTCTTACAAATCCATTAAAGTTAATGCTCAGGGCGCTTTTAAATACATTAGATACAACTTTTCATTTGATGCGATCACATAGCTAACACAGTTTTATTTTGCATTTTATTTACCATATCCTATCTTATGGTGTTTACAGTCAACAACTCACGACGTAGGCCTATATACGTTTCAGAAACATATTTTAATCAATGAGTTTGGAACTAGAATGACGAAAGAAAAATAAACACACGTTCAGCCTTCCATTGATTGCTCTGTCAGCGATCATTTGTTTTCTGTGTGTGATATAGACTCCCAGTTACCAAATTCAAAACTATAATGAGGAAGAATGTTCCAATTGGGTCATGCACAAACTGGTGCAAAGAATACAACGCCGACGCGCAAGCATGATGAATTGTCTCAGACTGTATGGCAACATGCTAGTCCACATGAGAGCTTCTCAAATCCAATCTTCATTATACAAATAAAGCCTTACAGTATGGCGTGCTTATGGTATTTTTGACATGTACCATTTCATCTTGTGGTTAAACAAATTTCTTCTGGCTGCTGACATACAACGAGTAGATCATTATAACAGATATTGAAAATGGCCGACTTATATTAGTGACACCCCACTCCAGCTCCAACACAAAAAGTATGTTTGTCACGATCGGGGGGGGGGGCTTCTTCGGGATGACAATGGCTTTACAAATGTGTCCTTGAACTCCCTTTTATTGTATTCAGAGGCCTGGTTCTTCAGAAACACGGCGTATATTTCGTTTAATATTTTAAATGATTTGTTACTGCGGAACAAACTACAACGGTATAGTTGTAAGAACAAACTTGGGATTTAATTATTGTATAAAATTTTGAAAAATGGTCATAGCCATATTCGCAATTAGAAATAATAGGATAATGAAAGGGATTAGAATTTGAATCCCTTTTCCTCTATAAAACGCCCTTTCGCTTTTTTCTTTTCGTCTAAACCATTTCAAAAATATGTTTTATCATTAAAGAATGAAATAATTGGAAAGATAATTCGTAGCAGTATGCACATGCAACCATTGGATGTTGAAGACTAATATTGTTGATTTATTTCAACATAAATGAATTGTCATGTTGGCTTTGACGGAACTAATCTGCATTTCACAACAGAATCACAGATATCAATAGTAAGAATCTTGTAATACTGACAAATACAAAGCGATTTTTGTTGCATGCATCAAGAATTGGCTCTATTATATCATGTAAATTTTAGACTTTTCAAAATTTCCACAACCCTTCCATCTACCCAGAACTTTAACCTTTGAACTCTGGCATCCTCTCATCTGAAACTCGCACAAAGTGCTGTGGGCCTATAGTTCAACATTTGTTTTCTGCAACGTAACATTTTACATGGAAATCAGACAATATGCAAATTACTTCACCTGTTTTTAAACACGTGAGATCTTGCGTGAAGAGAAACATACTTTTCAAGATGGGAATCAATGACGTATAAATACAGAGAGTGGGGTTGCCAACCGAACCTCGCAGGTTTTTCAACGTGTCCACCAGTGCTCACGCTTTTCTACCATAATGGATAATAATTGTTATATAAACAAAATGTAAAAAAAAAAAAAATCTCCGACAACTGGAATATTTTGTCTGCCAAAAATGTGGGATAAAAAAGGCATGCAACAATTTTGCTGATCAGGTAGGAATGTTACAATACAATTACCGGTATATACAACAATTTACAAAACACATCTTTACATAATACTTTAGCCCAGTTTTGAGATGATTAACTAAGATTAAATTGATTTATGGTGCCTTTAGTCTTTACGAATACTGCCCACTGCCCAATTGCGACACGATCCGGGGTTGTTTGCATGTCATAAACAGTTCCGAGTATTAGGTTTTTAGATTTTAACTCGATGTTTACTCGGGATTTTCTTTGTTATGGTTTCTAATATACGTATTAACCAATCTTTGATATGTCGTTCTATATCAGCATTCATTCAGTTCTGTTCTGTTCCATAATTTTATAAATGGAATTTCATTAATGGTGCACGAATGTCCAAGGAGACTCCACTTTAAGATTTCAAAATTTGGGTTACATAGACACCATTGGATATCTGAGCTATACTATATGCAAGAAAAATGACTGTTTTCTGATATACATGAAACCAACACACTGTATATTGTACATGATGTATTATAATACACTCTTATAAGTATCAGAATATAAGTATTTATACGTAACATTCAGCATTTGCAACACTGAAGATGTATAAGCGCTGACAAACACACAGTAGCGCTAACATTTGACTCAAATCCCTGGTTATACCAAAAAGCTCCAGATTTAGAAATGTGATAGTCGTTAGAGTACATTGTGTTTTCGTCTTATATATCTACCTACACCCGTCTACAGTCAATTTTAATGACCACATTATGAAATCCATTAAGTATAATCTTATTAGTGTAACAGATTAACACCCACTGATCCCCTATGGCCAGATTAATAATTAAAAGTATTCTGAGTGAAAGTAACATTTATGAGATTTGAAAAGTAGTATATGGGTTTTCTGTCGATGAGCGCCCTGGCTGATATAACGTTTATGACTTATAGGGATGTACATCTAAATTAGTACCTCATGACAACGGATGCGTGCAGACCATTCCATATATTTAATACCCCAGCAAAACGAAGTTACGCCACATTCTGTTCCGGATATTCTGCAGTCGAGACTCTGTTTGAATTCTCCAGTATTGCCGTGTTAAACATGATCCAACAAACTTAATAACGTTTAATTCAATGAATTTGTTGACATGAAAGTCTGAACCCAGGGTACATGTATATTGTCTTCCGTAGTTCTTTTCTAAAAAAGGAAACGTAGGCCTGTGTTGTTGTTTTTATCGTGGTTTATTTCTTCCCACAATTCGCCAAATAGCACACAAAAAGATACAACACTGGAAGTATCATAGATGAATCAAATAAACACTCAGATTTATACTTTAATAATATTTCATGTTAAAACAAGCTTACCAATAAACGTTCAAATTCCTGTCGGCTGGCATTTTTATTGTTGATAACATTTCCAACTTGACCTAAGAAGTAAAATCAGAATATCTGTTTTAGAGAGGGTATGCTGTTGAAACCCGTAATAAATGTACTAAAATTTCACTTAATCCCGTTTGTAATATCAGCCCTATTGTAATAATTGTAATTAATGTATTTTACCATACAATAAAATCGACATGTAATTTTAAATGTCTCTGGATTATGATCACCATTTCTGCATGATATATGAATCAACAACACTGAAAACATGATTAAAAGCTCTTATGAATTAGAGAAATTATTAAATTGGAATGTCATCCACTATTGTAATCATTCATATTTAAATAAATGTGAAGTAAGATCTCTAGAAAATCTGCCGTGTGCATATTAGATAAAGTAATCCTACCGATAGCATTTTTAAATACTCTTATTACATTAATTGATATTACAATAGTTTATCTTTAACCCTATTGTAATATTGCCATGCCATTAAAATCAAAACCTAACTTTAAAAGTCTATATATTTTGATCACCATTTCCGTATGAATATAAGAGTACTGGTTTGCGTTTATTCTGTATATTTTAAAACAAGACCACCGCACATTTCTTTAAAAGCCGATAGGACTATTTATTACAATGGAATCTATGATATTTCAATAAACATGAAGTACGTTGCCTGACAAATGCTGTCAGTAGGATTATTAATCGACCTGGTATACTCTCGGAAACATGACCAAATCCTCAGACGACACTTTTTTTCGTAGAACATACTTCATTTAGATTTAAATGAAATGAAATGGGGTGTAACGTCCTCTTTTTCACCTCCCTTGGCTAATGAATGACGAGCATACGCCATACAGTGTGCTATGAGAGAATTTTTGCCCGGACAGCGGCGCTACGGCCTACTCTTATATCGAATTCCAACCACCAAGGGATTTTTTACGTGCACTCGAATGTGTACACGGGGCCTAGGTATTTCGTCCCATCCGAACGGCTAGGCAGCTGTCCTTGTCAGGCCATCCTTCTGCATCACTGACAAGGGGAAATCACGCCGGCAAATCGAGATGATCTTTCTCGGCCAATGCAGGGATCGAACACCCGACCTCCAGGCTAGCGAACCAGCGCCTTATCCACCGTGACCCCCACTTTGATTTAAATATCATTGATTACAATAGGTGTTGGCATTCCATTTTTATAATTTTATTGTATGGTAATATACATTAATTACAATTATTACAATAGGGATTAAGTAAAATTGTATTACAGTTATTACATTAAGTACAAGATAGGTTGCCAGGCAACGAAGCATACGCCCACATCACCTAATTCGTACACGCGGTCAGCAAGGATTATCACATATTTAATCTTTTGAAGGTAATTGAGGCATTTACAAGACAATTTCATAAAGGTCAGATTATAATTTTCGCCCTTTCAGAATCCACAAGGCGCTACAACCTGAAGAAAGAGCCTTTACTTTAGAAGTTATATAGCCTACTAATTTAAATAATGCATATTAATTTCATACAGACCGTATTCCGACTTTTGTCGTTCGAGCATTCTGATGGTTCAACAAAGTGAAATAAGCGTAATAACTTTATACATAATTAACGAAAATTGCTGAAATTCAATAAACCTTTGTGTGTCAGTAATTTATATACCCCATATAAATTTCAAACAGATAGGATAACATTTGTCATTATAGCATTCACAAGGTTCAACACAAAATGAAACACGGGCCATAACTCTAGCAGCAATTAAGGGGAATCGGTGAAATTCAATAATGCATTTCAAGTTCATACAGATCAAATGATAACTTTTGTCACTTGAGCATTCGCAAGGTTCAACAAATTGAAACAAGGGCTATAACTCTAGTAGTTATTTGTTGAATTTCAATAGGCTTCTTAGTTTCACTAATTTAGATAATGCATATAGATTTCATGCAGATCCAATGGTAACTTTTGTCGTTAGAGTGCACATACGGTTCGACAAAAAGAAACAAGGGCCATAACTCTTAGACATAATTATTGCAATTCAAAAGGCTTTAACTAATTTAATTAATGCATATTATTATACAGAGCGTGAAATGGGTTCGAAAAAAGGAAACAAGGGCCATAACTCTAAACTGGTTTACGGAAATAGATGAAATTCAATAGACTTCTTCGTTTCGCCAATTTAAACGATGCATATAAATTTCACACAGACCGGATGACAATTTGTGTCCTTAGACCGTTCAGAAGATCCAATAAAGTGAAACATGGACCATCATTCCAGAAGAAATTAACGTGTATTATTGAAATTATATAGGGTTCTTCATCTCAGTACTGTAAACAACAAGATATCAATTTTAAATCATCAGATCATAAATGTAGCCCGTAGAGTGTTCACAAGAAAGCGCCGACGACCAACCGATGGGCCGTCGGATCGACTGAGGCGATGACAATACGACCACATTTCCATGTGGACGTATGAAAAGGGGTTGATAATACAATAGCGATTAAGTGAAATTATATCACAGTTATTATATTTATTACAACATGGGCCGTAACACATGCTCTTTCTTATTGCTTTTGAACACAGACTATAGTTATTCTACTAGGCTGCCCAGTTTGTAGAATATACGCACGGTATCACACACATCAGTGTATATCCATTGACAAATCTACACCCTACATTGCAGTTTCAAGTCATTGCGTTCTTTTCACCGTTTATTTAATCATAAAGAATTGGCGCACTCTATTCGCAATTCTAACTTCCATGTATAAACATAACACCGTTTTGATTTTACTCGCTACTTGACTGATCACAGGGAAAGCTTGGCAGCCCATCTTAATTTCACACGAAAAGTCGATTGGCGTTGTTTAGAAATATGGGTCCTGCAGTTGTCAGGAAGCTGAACAATCATAACCAATTATAAATGTATCAATCGATGATTTTTTTATTAACCCGTATATCATAGAATATTTCTTATAACAAATATCAATCGAACATTTTATTTTCATCTTAGGTTAGATGGTTAATCTTCAACAGTCTACAACTTTTAAATCAAGATTTATAAATACATGTAAGTTGATCTGCATTTTCTATTAAAAATAGCCGTCATTTATTATATTCAACAGATTTAAAAGATTTTAAAAATTAGATTTATAGGTAAGTCGATCTTCATTTTCTATTACACAGTCACAATTTATGTAACATAATGAGAAGCACATTTTTCTCTGAACTACCCAATCTAGATTAATTTCTTTTCAGCACGCATTTAAAGGTGCAATAGTGATGAATGTATATGTATTAAAGTTAGAATTATATGCTTTTTACAGCGATTATTGTATTGGTTATCTATTTCTTTTTTTTAAACTGACAATATTTTATTCAGAATTGTATCGGAATAGAGATAAAGGAACAGTCATATCATATATTACCACCCCCATCCAGGCATATTGGAATATAGACACATCTATTAATATACCAGCGGCTGCCAGGCAGGATACGCTCACATATATAAAGATAAAAGAAAGTGATTTTTCCTACAATCAAAGGCCATAATTCATGAAGTTACAATTCGATATGCTCAAATATCGCAAGGAACCCAAATCTTTGGGCTATAAACATGCATTTCAAGTTTCAACAAAATCGAATTAAAATTGTGACCTCTACAGGATCCACAGTCTTGATATAACATAGTTTTACACTATTCGAGTTCAAGAGGCGTCCATTTTGTTTGGCAGTTTTGGTTTAATTTTCTGGAAATTCGAGTTCAAACTTCATTATGGTGTAACGGTGATATAATCAATCGGTTTTTTTTTAATCGGATAATAATTGTAACCTCCAGAGGGACCACAAGCCAAAACGGCGATTTTTTGTACAGTCAGGGGCCATAATTCAGGACGTTACGATTCAATATGCGCAAATATCGCAAGACACAAAGATCTTTGGGTTTTAAACATACATGCCAAGTTTCATCCAAATCGGATTAAAGTTGTGACCTATACAGGGTCCACAACCTTGAAACACTATATTTTTACAATATTCACATACAAGCGACGGCCATTTTGTCCGTCAGTTTTGGTCCCATTTTCACGAAATTCGAACTCAACCTTCATTACGGTGTAACGGTGATATAATCAAACGTTTTTAAATTCCGATAATAATTGTGACCTCCAGAGGGACCACAAGCTAAATATAATAGGCGATTTTTCGTACAATCTGTGGTCATAATTCAGAATACGATATGCGCAAATATTGAACGGAACCAAGATCTCTGTGTTATGAAAATGCATTGCAAACTTCGTCAAGATCTGATTAACATTGTGACCTCTACAGGGTCCACAACCTCGATATACCACATTTTTACACTATTGCGTAAAAGCGGCGGCCATTTTTCTTTCGGCAATTACGGTCCAATGTTCATGAAATTCGAAATGAACCTTTATTACAATGTTACGGTAAATCAATCAAACGTTGTTTTTTTTCAATCGGATAATACTTGTGACCTCCATAGTGGCCAAAAGCTAAAAGATAGGTTGACAGGCAACGAAACATACGCCCACAGCTGCTAAATCGTCCATGCAGTCAATAAGAGATCTCGCATATTTTTTTTTATTTTTTCGGTAATGAAACATTTATAATATACTAAAATCTGATTAAGAGTTACAACTAATTAAGCAATCATCAGAAAAACATTAGAATTTGTTTGTTTTTTTAAAGGTCTGCCAAATATTAATGTTTAGTATACGAAACATTTAATATCATGGATTTAGCTGTTCAGTTATCAAAATTCATTGGAAATCAAAATACTTGTTAGTCTCAAGACATTAAACTCTTTGTATCAATCTGAAGTCAATCGGATGATAAGTTTGGTCTCTACAGCATCACAAGATTTTTCAAAGTTATCAATAATTATCGGAAATCACTGAAAATAAATAGACTTCTTCGTCTAATGACTTTAAACATTGTATATCAATTTAAAGACATTCGAAGTCATCATTGGCCATAACTCTGGCAGTAATTATCAAAAATCGCTGAAAATCAATAGGCTACTTCTTCTTATTACGACCTTAAACACTGTGTAAAAATTTAAAGTCAATCGGATATTAACTTTGGCCTCTTGAGCGCCCACAAGATTTTTTGAAGTTGTCAAGGGTTATAACTCTGGTAGTAATTCTCGGAAATCACTGAAAATCAATAGGCTACTTCGTCTCATGACCTTAAACACTGTGTATAAATTTAAAGTCAATCAGATATTAACTTTAGCCTCTAAACTGTCCACAAAGGGAAAAACTCCGGCAGTAATTATCGGAAATAGGCTTCTTCGTCTCATGACCTTAAACACTGTGTATACATTTAAAGGCAATCGAATATCAACTTTAGCATCTACAGCGTCCTCATGCAATATACGACCACATTTCAATGTCAGCGCATAAAAAGGCGATTTTTTTAGTACAATCAGGGGCCATAATTCAGGAAGTTACAATCCGATCTGCGCAAACATCGAACGGAACCAAGATCGTTCGTTGGGTTATAAACATGCATTTCAACTTTCATCCAAATCTGATCAAAATTGTTACCTCTACAGGGTCCACATCCTTGATATACCATATTTTTTACATTATTCGCATAATTTTGTACGGCAATTTTGGTCCGATTTTCACGAAATTCAAACACAACCTTCATTACGGTGATATTATCAGATGGTTTTATTTTTTTTTTTTTTAAATGGATAATAATTGTGACCTCCAGAGTGACCACAAGCTAAAAGAAAGGGCGATTTATAGTACAATCGGGGGCCTTAATTCAAGAAGTTACGATCCGATATGCACAAATATCGTCAGAAACAAAGATCTTTGGTTTATAAACATGCATTTCAAGTTTCATCAAAATCGATTCAAGATTGTGACCTCTGCAGTGTTCACAAGCTAAATGCGCGATTTTTCGTACAATCAGGGGCCATAATCCATGAAGTTACAGCCCGATACATGCCAATATCGAGTTCTTAGGGTGATGAACCTACATTTCAAGTTTCATTAAAATCGAATAAAAATTGTGACCTGTACAGTGTCCATAATCAAGGGGCCATAATCCACGAGTTTACAGTCCGACGCATGCCAATATCAGGATCTTAGGGTGGTGTTAAAGTAATATTTCAAATTTCATTAAAATCGGATAAAAATTGTGACCTGTAGAGTGTTCACAAACAATTGTGGACGGTTGGATGGACAGACGGGGCGACGACAATATACGTCCATATGAAAATGTAGGCGTAAAAAAATGAAATGAAATGGGGTTTAACGTCCTACTCTTCTGCACCTAAACTGGCTAATGGAAGACAGGCATACGCCATACAGTGTGCTATGAGGGAAATTTTGCTACGGCCTCTCTTATATCGAATTACAACTACCAAGGGATATTTTACGTGCACGCCAATATGTACACGGGACCTCGGTTTTCTGTCCCATGCGAACGACTAGACAGCTGTCCTGGTCAGATCCTCCGTTCTGCATCACTGACAATTAGAGGAAACCACGCCTGAAAACCGGGATGAACTTTCTTAGCCAATGCAGGGGTCGAACACCCGACCTCCAGGCTAGCGAGCCAGCGCCTTACTATGAATGAACAATGCACCACATATTTCCCAACTATCAACTGTACTATTAAAGTTGGCTCTTGAACCTTCTGGTGAGTTCAAAATACGAATGGACAACTCGAGAATTACAGTAATTACAGAGTCTCAAAGTCCCTTTTGAAGAGTAGAAGGGGGTTGTTTTTTATTGTATTAATATGGCATCTGAATATAAGTAGCAATTTAAGCGGAATTGTTAAGCATTTTCAAACTGATGACTACATTTGCAGGCAGGATAGTTAGGTAAAAATGTGTTAGTTTCAAATTGAATGCATTAAAAGATATTGAACCTAATTTGTTCCATTGTTTGTACGCAGATTGCCCCTTTCGGTAATATTACATACAAGAATATATGAAAAACTTGTAATTAGAAGACGGGGATGGCATCTAAAGCTGAGCAGCGGTTTTCGGACTCCCTCTACCGTATGAAAGAAAGCGTTAATTAGCAATATGTGCGATTCTTAGTTCAAATTATAATTTATAAGAAGGATATCACAAACTTTAGTTCACTAACTATGGTACTTACCCACAATAGTAGCAAATATAAATACACCTATTAAATAACTCACAATAACAAACAGGTATCTGAAAGAGGAAATATATATATAATATAAAATATATATAATAGAAATTAATACATTAAAATGTTTTGATTTTATAAGCCAAATCTTTAAACATATCAATCTTCGTGGAATATTTCTGTATCTATGCTAAAATGTGTGACTGTTGTGCTTCTGTTTGTTCAGGGTGGGTGGGTAGACAATGACTTCCCGAATCTGAAATTTGGTAAATTGAGGTAGCTCGGAAACATGGGCGAGGTGGCGCTTCCGGTTTCTGAGTTACATGTATACTACTTCCAGCCCGTGCAGGGTTAGATCATCCGCTTGTTTAACAATAAACATTGTATTTTCCGAGTCAATAAATACATTTCAAAAGAATCCGAAATATAAACTTTAAACACACTAACTGTTAACCCAATTCCATGCGTAATTTGGCTGTTTAAATGGATACTTCAACGAGCGATTGAAGATTCCTAATAGTTCCATTTGATACCTAATAGGAGGATAATCTTAAAGTTATTATTACTTCTGGCAACAAACAGGCCCCAAATTAAGACGAGGTAAAAAGTGAATACATGTATATCGAAAAACCAAAAGAACATAAAAGTGTTTAAATTATTCAACAGCTTAATGTTTTGTGAAAATAAACCACAACGTTCTTTTAACTTTCATATGTATTAGATAAAAGTACATACATATGTAAATGATTGTTAAAAACAAATCAACAAAAAAGAATAATTACAGGTATGCATGTCAAACAAAAAACGTTTAGTATGTAATGACAGTAATCGAAACAAAGTTATTTTTCTAATAATAATAAAAACAATGACTCTCCTAATAAATACAATGTACATCTATTCAAATGCATGTCTAACACTAATAACAGAGAATTTGAAACGCATTGGTGAACAATTATACGAATTTGTTCTTATCAACTCTATTACACATTTTGAACTGCAAGCAGATTTTATTGATCAAACACATCAAGAAATCTGACACAATCTTTCCAATATAAAGTGAAGTGTGATAGAAATTATGCATTTATCGTCGAATCATTTTCAATCCCCAAAAAATTTGAACATAGCTATCACTGTTTGTTGCACTTTTGTGGATAACAAAGATTTTTGCAGTGAAAAACAACAGTAGTAGCAGTATTAAAAATTGCAATTAGTGCTTTGATAGTGGGTTTTCGAACTGTTAATTATGTATAAGTGTGCCATTTCAAGCCTTTGGCTATTCGTGTTAGACATTCATTTGATAACACACGCCACTTACTCCATATTAGACATTCGCCAGCTGTAAATAATACCAAAAAAATTGTTACTTATAATTGCGTTCATTATGAAATAACCCGAGGAAACTCAAGACAAGATTCTAACGATAAATGCACATTTCTTTTCACATTTTCTTCAATTTTCTCAACAAATTGCATATTATGGTTTTTGTATATCATTTTTGTTTGTCTTATTATTTAATCACCTACATACGTGTACGCCTACCTGTTAAATTGTCATCGCGTGCGTCCGTAAATTATCGTCTGTCGTTCTATTGGCATTTCTTGTGACCCCTCTTTAATTAAAATAATTTAAGTGTTCAACGACTGAATAGTAAATTTATAGCACACATTTTATCCCTCAGTCAATAAAAATGCGAAATTCTTGTAAATATGTAAATGACCTACATTTCATGTCATATGTATGTCCTGAGTGGTGAATAGGCCTAGATATATTTTTTGATCATTTCGTGAATATTTCAAAAGTTGCTAATCGAGATGTGTTGGCATTGATTTTATAGCGTCAATATTCACTTTGCTGTGTGTTTGCGTGGATCAGGCGAACCCTAACTTTTGTGTGCTACTATGTAATCCTTTCTGATATACAGATATGTAAAATGTGGGTTAGTCAAATACCACTAGAAAGTACTAATAGATATCTTTATTTTATATAGCGTTTATATACTGAGCGCCATAGAAAACGCATTACTTAGTTTTTCGTATTTAATGATCCCGTAAACATATCTTATTTATTTTGCTTCTTATTGTGAACAATATTCAAATGGGAACACATCAATAACAACACATTTGTACACTTATGGATGTTTAATCCGTAATCAACGGTATAAAGTCAGAGGATTCAAAACCAAAAGTACGAGAAAGATGGTTAATTGTTCTGCACAGCGTGCATAAGAGCTAGTGGAGGACACGCGCTACTGACAATTAACCATCTTTGTCGTACTTTTGGTTTTGACCCCTCTGACTATGTACCGTTGATTACAGAGATATAGTGTACTCTCAATCTCTGCATCCTAAATTGTTTCTGCTTCAACCACAGCGAATATTATAAGTCTGAACAAATAGCAACGGACTGCCCGGTTGTTCGTATATACACTTCACACAATGACTTAAGCAAAATTGAAATTTTGTCTCAATTCGCTAGTCAACAATGAAATATGCATATTATTTCAAATACAGGATGAGAGTAATTTTTCTTCACAATGTGCCGTCGTCCTCGGCTGAACCAATATATTGAACGAACTCTTTAACACTTTGCCACATCTACACATAGCCAAACAAGTAAACAGACGAGAGACATTTCCAAGTCCGTTTTATTTGGCTAGAGATGTTAGTTGTGTCTTAACAAATATAATGTATTAAGTTAATCCCCTTGAAAGTTGACGCAACTAGTCATCACCTATTTAACCCAAGAGACAAATTATTTCAGTTAAGGTGCATAATCACGGTTTGATTCGGCATCCAGTTTCACTTTGTTCCTTATTTCTTTATTTACCAAACTCATATGTTTGCAAAGAAACGACACTTGGGATGTGTATTGGTGTAAATAATCGTGATATCTATCATCCCGTGTCTGTATTGTTTGTTTAAACGCGGGGCGGGACAGGGCAAGCGCGTGTGTGTTGGGGGGGGGGTAGATTCAAACTAGTGATGCATGTAGCGCTTGCTGTTAGTTGAAAAGTTATGCTGTATTGTGTTTACTGCGCATGTTCACAGGTTTTTGCAATGGTCCAATAAGTTAACACCCATTGATGCCATTTTCTCAACTATGACTCAGTCTTTGTCACGCTAAGATCAGTGGTATTAAACAAGCATTATCCTGTTTGACTAATTCAATTGATGCAAACATACAGCATTATTTACAACCAACACGTCTAAGTGGTCAAAAAGTCCATTACCGACTGCAAATCTAATGATGTCAATCGTATGCGAGACGTAGCTATGGCGTTGCTAGTCGCTGTAAGCGCCGATTGTATAGCCCTCCAGAAATAAAGAATATTACTAGTTTAGGTGAATTATGTATATCTATCGATAGTATCATTTACGATACAATATAGAACTGTTATTGACCTTATTATTGCACTTAATTATTTTTTTACAACATTTAGGAATGCTCTAGACTGTTTTCCAATTGTCTGAACTCCGAATAATTGTATTAAAACTATTACAGCTTCAAACCATTTGGGATTTACAATTAAGATCGCAAACAATTCGTGCTTTCCGTGCCTCAGTTTACAAGCTAATTGTCTTGAATGACAGTCAACAACACTTTCCAAGACTCTTATTAAATTATTACAAGGGTTGTCTCTGTCACCTGCCATTTCCACCCAATCACCATATCAACTACACACGAAGTTACATACCATGTAAACATACCCTGTCTCGCGCATCACACTTGTGACCCAATCCTCGTGGCAAAATATCACCACTTTAATCATAAGCAATGCGAATTAGTTTCCGTTTAACAAAATTTGACGATAAATGTATGAAAGAGTAGCCCACTCTTCAAATATGAACAAAATACTGATTTAAGCGAAATGATGCAACTAAAATTGTAAATCGAATGGCCCTAATAGATGGTTAGACATTTACATAAATCAGAATCATGAGTCTATTTGCCTGTTTTAGTGTTATGACTAATGTTTATACGCTTTCAAAATGGATTCTGCTTGACTTGATTTATGATGAAGAAAATCGCTTAATGCTTTTAGTTTCGTTGTCATAATTACATTAGATTTATTTATTGTGAACATAAAAACATTGCGCACTCTTTATTTTCTGCCTAGTTTATATCACTGTTATTAGATTTGAGCCACCCATCAATATATCAACGAATGTTACAAGATGTGATTTTTTAAATATATGCTTTACACAATATAAACAAAGTGAAATCAAACAACATAATCTACCAATAGACAACATTTCAAATGGAATGATTAAAAACACAGAATATGTTAGTAAAACGCAGAATATGCTAGTAATAGGGATTGTTATATTTTACAATATATGACCTAAGTGAGTGAGATTGAAATGAGGATTAACGTCCGCTCAATACACATTAGATCCGCGTTTCTCAACCTGGGGTGAATTAACCCCCAAGGATGACTGGCGTCCAGGGGGTTAATGACCACACTCCCAGTAACTTCAAAAATGATCATATAAAGGTTATGCAGTTGAGATTAGCACTCTCAAACACTGTCCCGAGAATAAAAAAAAAACGTCCAGAAGCAAATTTCGCACTGAAATGGAAACAACGTATTTTCATTAAAATATAAATTTGGTGATTATTGAATCTCACCTTCGATCCGTATTCATTCTATATTCAAAGTCAATGTGGTCAGAGGTGCAGGCCCGTGCAAGGATCCGCGGTTCATGTCGGATGGCTTCTATAGAAAAAAGCCATTTTCAAGTTCCTATGAAAATCCTAGGTAAAATCGAGTCTTCAAAAGGCATTGCATTCCTGTTCTTTTTTTTATAATGTATTGTCTGGTACGACATGGTGTATGCATACATATACTGATATAAGGCCAGGTTCCTGTGATTTTGGCTCCATGCCATTAGCTCGCGAAGTTGTTAAACTCTTGTGTTTTGGTATGATCAAGCGAAAACGAATTTCGGAAAAAAGGATAACCAGTCGCAATTAGTGACCTTACCCTTAAAACAATAATGAATTTCTTTTATCCTTACATAAAGGCATTTACGAAACAACGAGCTCGTTCAAATAAAAAATGATGAAAAAAAGGCTGCGAGTTTCTTATTTTGAAGAGTACATTTGGAACGCTGAGTAATATTTTAAGTAGACACTACCTATTATTCAGGGGGGTTTCTGGTTATTTAAGATGTTAAAAGTTGACACGTAACATATACCGACAAATAATGAAAACTAGGCAGTAATCTAAAATATGCGACTCAAATGGTTGATTAGACCGGGGGCCCAGTGGGGTCAACCCAGCTGAAACGAGTACCAGTTTGGCTGTGAGGGCTGGGGTTCTTGGTCGGATCAGCTCGCAAATGTACCACATGGCACAGTATCACATTTCTAGGTATGGGGTACCCACGACTGAGTTGTGTAATTGGAATACCACAGATAAGCTAGATTAGCTGAAGTCCGTATCGCCTAAATCTGCTTGGAAGTTGTTAAGCACCGCCATCGGAATCATGAAAGATCACTGCACTGCCAGACAGTTTGAGACACACACACACACCTACCACACCAACTAGGCAAGAATAACACGCCCCAAAAATAGCACCCTATAACTAGGCTAGGTTAGTTGAAGTCCGTACGGCCTACAATTGCTTGGACGTTGGTCAGCGCAACACCCTTCCGGGATCATGCATTACCACTGCCAGTGCAAAGTGTCAAATACCACAACTAGTCTAGATAAGCTGAAGTCGGTACCACCTGTTTGGAAGTTGTTTAGCGCCACCACAGATATCAAGAGTGGACACTATAATACATTTTGCACCAAAGACAGACAGTCCAAAATGCCGCAACAAGGCAACAAAAACTGTTGGCTGTGGCTAATTCCAATTATTCCATACCAGTGTTCCACATTAGCACCAAAATGAAATGATAAGGAGGATATGCAATCCATTTTTTTCAATAGAATTATATTCAAGTTATTGAAATTGAGTTAATATTTCATTTGCCTCATGCGATTGCCAAAATATCAGGCGCTAAAGTTAGTGTCTTCTTTTTAAAAAAAAATATTATGATACAGCAACCTTACTTTAATTTGCTCTGTTGTAACACAATAAAGGCAGAAATTAATGATGATAGTAGCATATTTGTATCACATTAATGAGTAATCAAGTGTGAATGATTTCTTTGTGTGTAAGCTAAGGCATCTTTCAGCCTGAAAATCTTAACAGTAAAATCTTGCCCTGTCTGTTACAGAATACATGGAAAAGTTATATTAACATACGTAGGTTATATTGAAAAACTTATTAGTAATAGCTATATCCCCCTTCATATGGCGGATTCAGAACATATGATTAATTAGATCTAACATCAATCAACAAAGTGAAATTTTTGAAATGTTTTCCGTCTGTCTCAATTGTCCCGTCTGACACAGGTGTTTATATTACAGTACGATTCAACATAGGTTCCCAGACTGTTAATATCATGAACACTAATAATCTTTCATTGATTTCACCTCGGAAAATTAAAAAAATTCTTAAAAAAGTATAAATATTTTCGTCCAATCAATTTAATGACAGATATTTATTTAGTGCATTTAACCAAAAGTCACTTTTGGCGGGAAAATGAGCCTTGACTTCTTTGACTTTAAAGTGTTTCAAGCATACAGTGCTTAAGCATACTCTGCTATAGACTGATAATGGGAACATCTAGTGCAGAAAAACAAGGAAAACGAAGAGAAAGATTAAAAAATGAAGGAAAATATACTCTTCATAAAAAGATTAGAAGATAGGCACAATATAACTGATCAAAAAAGCTAGATCAAAGAAGAAATGAAAAGGAACGTAAAAGAAGATACAGAGAAAAACAAAAGCAAATTCCAGAAACATAGCCAAGTACTCCCCAAGCTGAAAATATACTGGTCCAAAGATCAACACTATCCAGATCATTAAACAGAGTCAAGTAAGCACTTCCAAATAGTCCCAGGTGAAGACGAGCAGTTGTTCAAAAGCTGTTTACATGTTTTGGAGCTTCTGCTCAAGACACAAGAAGTCATATTCGTGAGACAGATATATCTTCTACTAAACAACATGTTATCGACTTCTATCAGGACAGTGTGTCTGTTCAAGCCCTTGGTGTCAAGGATTTTAAGATTGTCGGAAACATTGGCACCAAGGAAAAAATTCAAAGGAGATCCCTGATGTTAACCCTTCAAGAATGCTTCACACAGTTCAAGGAAGATTACCCAGAAGATAGAATTAGACTGTCCAAATTTTGGGATTTAAGACTTGGGCATGTTTGCTTAAGATCTGAGATCCCTGGGCAAATCTGCATTTATCATGAAAATGGTTACTTCTATTTTATCATTGCCAAATTCCACGAATGATTTTTGTAAACCAATAGTGTGTATAATGTATAAAATGAAAATTGTACTTTACAAAAGTGCGATGAATGCGAAGACTTTGAAAATAAAGATGAAAATTTACACAATTAGTTACATACAAACAATGGATACAGAGATACCATTGAACATGTCTTTTCCTTACTTCATTCCAAGTCTGTAGCATTTTTAAATCATAATTATATAAAGCATGTCAAATCCAATTTCTTTGGCACTCTCAAAACTCAATTGCCTTATGGGAAATTAGTAATTCAAAAGATTTTAGTGAAAATTACGCTCGCAAACGACAACAACAAATTCAGTCTGTGTATTTGGGTAACTGTTCTTCAACATTATATTTATTTATGATTCTAGTTCTGATTACACTTTAATGTCTAAGCTGTTATGTCGTGAAATCAGACAACAAATGTCACGATATGGTGTTGCCCGTTTTAATGATGTCATGCGTGAACATTTCAAATTAAAACATATTCCTGATGGTGCCTCATGTAATTGGGTATAGCTTGACTTCTGTAGGTTAATCTAAGTCTGCATTAGCCTTTAAAAATGACTATGAAAGCTGTTGCAATGAAATTGAAAACCATGACAGAAATCGTAATGAATATGATAACGATAACCCTCGAACATTTCATATTGGTGCCTGGGTACATGTAAAATACAAAGACTACATTTTCTATGGTCTGACAATTGACATAAGAAATGAGGAATATCAAATAAAATGTTTAGGGTTATCAAGCCAAGGAAGGGCTTATAAATTCGAAGCGGAAAGGAGCGCTATATGGTATCACAAATAGTTTTCTGATTTAAATTTAATGTTTAGATATTTCAAATATATTTTGTTTTAAATAGTAATGTATTAACTAGATACTCGTATTTGGTATAATCGATACAATAGCCGTATGCTAATTATCTTCAATAATTATACCGTTGTACAAAGTATTAATGATCGTTCACATTCGATAAAATAACCTCTCGTGTTCATATCGAATGTGAGGAACAAATAACTTACGAGTTCACGCTCAGATCTCTAGTAATATGGTTACGTCATAATCATTATTAATAATGAGAAAGCATTTCAAATTATCACGCATCGGCGTTCTAGAATTATTATTTTCATAATTAGTTATTACTGACACATGATGTCATATTCATTGTGTACATGTAATTCAATTATTATACAATTACTGTTATTTTCATAAATGCATATTCCCATTATTGCATATTTTCATATATTGTATTACGGTGATTATTATCCCTTGAAGACATTAAATACTTTATGTAATAACAACCTCTTCTTATTATTAGGTAACATTGTGAGAACTAGTGACAAATAACCCAAGGGTTGTGTCACATCCCCAGACAGAATAAGGGCACGTTCTCAGATGTTAAAAAAAAAACAGTTGAAGACAAAGGGTATTTTTTCATACGGATTATGAAGCGGAACGGCAAAATGACCAAAACATAGAAACAACAACAGGCTTGAATACTGATGCTGACGTGAAACTGCTACTCAGTCGGATTCTTTGATAAGCCATATATCTCTTACAAACGTCAAGATGTTTGCACTCAACTTTTGTATAAAGCGGCTTACCAGACCAGAATTTTAGTGATTGGACCGAAAGAATATTATGCAATTTCTAGTCTAGAAAATACAACGAGATGCAACAGAAAGAGGCTTTATGTTCACTATTAGATGGAACAGCTAGGACATTTCAGAACATTTGCCTCTTCCGTTTGAATCGACCCCCGTTGAACCTATTTCAGAGTGTGAAGAGCAGATTTTCAAAACTAAAATTTGACTGCAGTATTTTAGATGTATCCCAGAATGTTTGTGAGGGTGTCGACGAATACATTGATCGAGTTCATGCAAAAGACACTAGGGCACAATATCAGCGATCCAGTGATCGCATCCTATGCTATCAAAGGCTTGAAATCACACCTCATACGGGGGGTTGGAATGGCCTAGTGGTCTAGAGTGCCGCGCTTCGACCTCTAGCTGACCGGTCACCTCTGGCTTGCGGCTGTGCTTTCGAGCCCTGGCGTGAGCGTAAGTGGCATGGAGATAGGGGCGCCTTCTCAACCTCGTGGCTTTCCTCCGGGCACTCCGGTTTCCTCCCACTGCTAAAGACCACTACGCGCAAGCGAATTGTTGAAATAAAATTGAACCATATGGTAGTCCCGAAATGAACTAGTTTGTGTTGAGTGGACATTAAACCCCATTTCTCTCTCATACACACCTCATACAATGGGTCAAATATTAAACCCCACAAACTATTGAGGAGTTGAGGAAGGTTGCAAAAGAAGTGGAACAAAACCCCGCGAATAGTCCACAAGTCAATTACGTGGACACTAGTGCTCACATTGCGGAATTAACGATGGTTGTCAGTCAATTGAAGACAATCGTAGAGAATCAAATTTCAAAACCAATCACTGGTAATAATATGGAAATGGACTATAGACCAGCTCAGCGAATTAAAAGACAGAACCAAAGACATCAGATGTCTAATCAACAATTCTGCTTCAATCAACAGCCTTATTGTAATCAGGAGCACTACCAGAAGCGACAGCCTTACCAGAATAAGCAACGAGCACAAAGATCAAGCTACTACAATCAACCAACAGAACGTTGTCATAGTTGCCTCAAGGTTGTAGGTTGCATTCCAAAATATAAATGTGATTATTTTAATTTTATAGGAGCTAAATCGCTAACATTTTGGACCTAGAAATTGGCAGAAGTGGGTCAAACGCATATAATACTGTAAATATAAATGTATGTAAACTGATTTACACTTAGTGGTTTCCGTTTTTACTCTAATTTCAAATCAGTTACGTTCCCCGAAATAAGCCAGCAGTCTCAATCGAATGCAAATTTCCAGCACCTGGTTATTCCAGTCTACATACGCCTTTTGATTCCTAGAACTGGGAGATGAAACGCATTATGGCACATGATTCGTGTTCCAATGTTAAAGTGTTTATTTGGTCTCAAATATTGGATATTAGAAGCCCATCTTTTCCTGGTAAGGTCACAGCAGCAAAGTTGATTTAAATAATTCGTGTTTTCAAAGTTGAAGATTTTAGATGATATTAAGTTAGAGACTTAGCTACTTTAAGAGTGAAAATTGTTTCAAAATAGGTCATCATACAAGCATCTGTAGGTTTCCTGGGCGACGAATCCCCAGCCCTCAAACAAAGAAGACGCCTGCTTCAGCATTTTTGAATAGGCATAAGAAAAGCAAAATACCCCCCCCCCCAACAAGAGAGCAAATTGCCTTTACACCAACTAGTTTTTAAGTAGTGTTGTGAGAACTACCAAGTCATTATCTAATCCCCCATAATCTATCTTTAATTTATAGGAAACATTATATTATTATCACAAATTTGTTTAATTTTGATTTGAGATAGAATTTTTGTCTTGAATAAATCCTTGGAAAAATGGATGTAAATCAATGCCGTGAAAGAAATCTAGAGTTTGTTAAACTGAGATAAGTTTCATATTTTATATGATATTATACTATATGACAGCCCTTCGTTTACTGTGGGGTCTTCCCTAAAACATTGGACAGTGATTTAAGGTATTAAAAACGGCGAAAGTATTGTTCGTCTTCATATAGTATTGTTTACATTGTGAGTGCGGAGAAGAATGTACCACCAACCATGTTCTGGTAGGTATACAAGGAAGAGAGAATGGAACTATTGGGGATGATAGAAACCAACAACATACCGCTAAGAACTTACTTTCCGAGACCCTATCTGAAGCTGCAAATCTTCGAATAAGTCTCTGCCCCACCCCCCATGATTTTGATAGCCAGGACAGATTTTCAGGCGTATATTCACATGAATGTCCCATTCTGAAGGCTACTACTACCTGGTGTTTTAACGTCCGCTTCCACAGAAGTGATATCGCAGACAAGACGTAGGAGAGCCGAGGCTACTTCCTATTTTTAGAATATGATTTTGCAATCTTTCCATTTGCGGCCTTGGGCCATGGAGTAGGTTTAGTGGGAAGTTCTTCCATTTATTTAAAAATAGGTTGCCAGGCAACGAAACATACGCCCACACAGCAGCCAAATCGTCCGGGCAGTCAACAAGAGTTGTTGCATTTTAAGTAATCATCAGAAAATCATAATTCAAACTCACCCATAACTACGGTGTAACTGTGATATAATCAAACGTTTTTTTAAATAGGATAATAATTGTGACCTCCAGAGGGACCACAAGCTAAAAAGGGTGATTTTTCGTACAATCAGGGGACATAATTCAAGAAGTAATGATCCGATAGGCTCAAATATCGAAAGGAACCAAGATCTTTGGTTTATAAACATACATGTCAAGTTTCATCAAAATCGATTCAAAATTGTGACCTCTATAGGGTTCACAACCCTGATATAACATATTTTCACACTATTCGTGTACAAACGGTGGCCATTTTGTCCGTCAATTATGGTCCGGTTTTCACGAAATTCTCTATTCATTACCATGTAACGGTTATATAATCAAACGGTTTTTTAAATCGGATAATAATTTTGACCTCCAGAGGGACCACAAGGTAACAAAAGCTATTTTTCGGACAATCGGGGAACATAATTCAGGAAGTTACGATTCATAAGGTCTATCTATAAGGTCCACAACCTTGATATAATATATTTTTACACTATTCGCGTACAAACGGCGGCCATTTTGTCCGTCAATTTTGGTCCGATTTTCACGAAATTCGAACTCAACCTTCATAACCATGGAACGGTGATATAATCAAACGGTTTTTTAAATCGGATAACAATTTTGACCTCCAGAGGGACCACAAGCTAAAAAGGGTGATTTTTCTGACAATCAGGGGCTATAATTGAGGAAGTTACGATCCGATTGGCGCAAATATCGAAAGGAACCAAGATCTTTGGTTTATAAACATGCATTTCAAGTTTCATCCAAATTGGTTCAAAATTGTGACCTCTACACTGTTCACAAGCTAAAAAAAAACGTGATTTTTCGTACAATCAGGGGCCATAACCCATGAAGTTACAGTCCGATACATGCCAATATCGAAAGGAACCGAGATCGTAGGGTGATAAACCTATATTTTAAGTTTCATTGAAATCAGATAAAAATTGTGACCTATTGTGGACGGACGTCCGGATGGACAGGGGCGACGACAATATACGTCCGCATGAAAATGTGGGCGTATAATAAAAACATATTGTTTGGTAGTTGTTCTGTAGAGGCAGCATTCATGCGGACATATATGCGTCTCGTCTCTGGATTGGTAGAAGTCATCTTTGTGGGGTTTAAGTGTTTAGGTGCCAGGCCCGTCTTATCGTGCCCCCGCTCCCCCTAACTCCACTTTGTGGGTTTGGTGTCTTTGTGGCGGTTTGGTGTTTAGATGCCGAGCCTGTCTGATCGTGACCCTCCCTTACTCCACTATCCTGCTAGTTTGGCATATCTCCCCTATGTAGTTTAGATACCGAGCCCTTACTTCAATTTTCTACTTAATCCAACAGTGTTCATGGATCTTCTTCCTTAAGTGTAGCATGGACCGTATACAGAAGGACAGGCAACGAGTCCCATTGGTTGGATTCTCTGCCGCTCCCGCGAGACATGACGAGATGTCAATGTCAACGGCAAATCAAGCAATGTGATTTTATACAGATTAATTTCTCGAAATCCTCCTTAAAATTTACGGTATGCTTATAGTTACATGGTAATTTTTCAACCCGATAAGTATCTGGTAGTGACGATTTTCCCCGGTTCAGAACTTTGAAATATCCAAATGCACCGGTTTAAAATTGTGAAATGATTGATTTCAATATTTTCGTAGTTTTTGTAAGCATTTTGGTTTGGCTTAAAACTCCTAATTTCGGCATGTATGAAGGATATTAAAATTATGAAAACAAAGTACAGATATAATACTGCCCGGAATAATGATTAATTTTTGTTTTTAACGAAAACTCGACATGTTATTTTCCTTAGTAAACTAGGACGATGTGTTGGCACATTTACACCCCAATAATCAATTAGTAGTCTATCTATATATGGGTTGTAAAAAACGACTAGCAAGATTAATAAAAATATTATGAATTGATTTTCGTTTCTTTGCATTTAAAAGTAATAGTCGTAATTACGCGGGTGGGGGGTAATTTCATTTTAGTCACATTGTCCGGTCTATTCTAAGGGCTTCACGCGGAAGAAAGGGATAGATTAGTCTGATATTCCCAGAGACACGTGAACTGTAATGTTGTACGACAAGAAGTCGATCATGGTGTAAAGGAAATATACGTTTGCAGTCGTTGAAAGTAAATTAGAAAAGTTTGAACTAAAGATGTGAAGTGGTTCATGACATTATTATAGCCGAGGCTGGAGTGGAAAAGTCCCAGCAATCGTGACATAGTTCCAGTAACCTTGAACTTTGCAAGTTATCACCGGTAGACATTTCAGTTGGAATGCGTGACACCTGGTAGCTTTCTATTGGAGGTGGTACTACCCAAGTCACAACAATTGGTTAACATAGATCACTTTCTTCACCTAGAAAGACATTGTCACCAGAGGTATATTTGCCCATGTGCTGAATGAACGCTATTACCCATACACACAGTCAGTAATTCTTTGTAAAGTCATCCTTGTTATTCGCCATTTGATCAATTGTAATTGTACATGAAAAAATATACTGGAATCCATTTCCTTCCTAGATTTATATTCACTTACACAATTTCTTTCTGCACCATCTTAAATTCCACAATTATCTCATATTACTATTACAAATTTGTTTGGCGTTTTAAAATCATCATTCTTAGCATGCAAATAATGGAAATTGTTAATAAAATATAGACAGAGCGGTCGATTTACAGTTGCCCAGACAAATCAAGAGCTAAATGACTGATAGTTTTAATATAGCCTAACACTACGAAGAAACATTCATTTTATTCTTCTTTGGCAGAATTTAAAACCACCAAACAACTTTTAAGTATGGATGGATTTTGGTGCACTTTAAAATAAATTGAATTATTATTTGTCTAGGTTTAAAACAAACAAATACAAATTTAGTGAATGCATAAATGATGCATACATTTTGCAAGAGCTTAAACTGCCTATTACAAGTCTTTATTTTTGGCTTCAGATGTTATAGAAATTATTAATTGAACTTGATTTAAATGACACGCTCAAAATCAACTCTGTAGACCTTAGGATGGCTTAGATACACTTTGGATTTAAACAGTCCTCCGACCAAGCTAAAGTTTACCGTTAGTCACTGACGGAACTACCGGAGACCACCAATGAAAGGGATATCACGGGCTATAATCCGGGAAATTATTGTCTGAAATGGACTAAAATATTTGTGATATAACATATATTTTAAGTTTCATCAAAATTGTGACTTCTGGAGAGTCCACAACGTTGGTATTACATACTTTAACACTAATTGCGTACAAGGGGCGACAATTATGGTCCGATTTTAACGAATTCCAAGCTCAACCATCTGGAGGACTTTTTTTTAAAATGGATAAATATTGTGAACTAGGAACAACTAGCTAAAAATGCGATTTTTCATACAATTAGTGGTCATAATCAATGAAGTTTTTATCCGATATATGCCAATATCGAAAGGCACCGAGATCGTTTGGAAATAAAACTATATTAAGAACTGTGACCTGTTGAGTGTCCAAAAACAAATTGTGGGCGGACAGGGACAATAATATACGTACACGTGAAAATATCGGCGTATAAAAATAAAAGTATAACTGCAGCTTGGTCTTGGTTATCAGAGGAATGAATCTGTTATGCGGTAAACTGTGGGTATGTTGATATTAATTTACAGATGTAAAACTTACAAGGATTAACTAACTATATCATATCTTTTTCAACTTTAAACAAGTTATTACCAAAAGGCGCAGGCGAAAATCTTCAAAATTATTGTAGCACTACTTGGACATTATAATTTTGTTATTATTGAAGGCATAGGTTGATGTTGGAATCTTGAATATTATTGAAAAACGCAGCTTCAAAAGTTGGCATTATAATTGGAATATGGTCATATGAAGAACGTGGATGTTGAATGGTACAGAACAAACATGAAGAACTACAGACGGAACATGACACGGCCTGAAGTTAGTTAATAGAGGCGTGATTAGGAATTGCGATTGATTTCTTTGCCAGGATCATATCACACAATTTTGAAGAGGGTTACAAACACTGAATTTCCTTTTCGTCAAATCAAAAGGTTTAGGTGGAGAAAAGAATGAATTTTTGCTGAAAGACTTAGTCATTAGCCATGCATGTTGTTGAATATAATCATTCCTCATCTGAAAGTCAAGAACGTGCTCTAAAACGTTTTAAAACCCAAAGTGTAATAAACACCCCTATTTACGTCTAAGATTCTTAAATGTTGCAACATTAAAGTTTAGGCGATTAAAGCCTAAAATATGGCGCTTTAATACTCTGTGATATCTGGCGTCTGCTTCGTCTAATGCCTCTTCTTAAATTTCCTTATCTCATATATACCCTTTCGGAGACTTGTGAATAATTACGGATAATTGGAGATCGGTAAAACGTATCGTGACGTCTCTTATATCATTATTGGAGGAATTCTTTTGTTTCATTCTGATATCAACAATCCATCCATAATTAATCAAAAGTGTCTTAATTTGATATCGGTTAGGGAATCCAATCGAACTTTCAGCATGCAAGATAAAAACTTCGCCTTCTGAGTTTTTTACTGTTATTGGGTATGACAACAATAAATAAAATGTTATATGATATATGTAACTAACATATTTACACAGACGGCGAAATAATCACGTAACAGTAATCAAAATATTTAGATAAATCATATTCTTTTTTTATTAAAAAATTATAAAACTTTACTTCTGCAGTCGATACATATGTTATTTTCGCCTCTTTTTTAATATGACTGAATCCCAGTCGGGAGATTACATACCGTTAATATCTTTATTTCTTTTCGACATTATACGGTAAAAAATCAATCTGAGTAAATTTAGCCGGTAAAAATTATATTTTGTCCAAAAAAGCAAATGACGGCTTGCATCACAATCCCGAAAGGTTCTTCTGTAAAATATTTTTCGGTGTGTGTTCTCTGGGAACGCATCTTATATTTAAACAGCGTAGTGTTGTTTTTGTGTTTTATTTTTGTCTTTCCTTTACTATCAATTATTCCATATCATTGTTCAAATTCTATCCTGAAAGACCAATAGCTAGCATGTTGGTCGCATATTCTTAAAGGGCTAATTCCGATATTTTGGAGAATAAAACTGCTTAATTTTGTGTTAAAATCGCTCAGAATCCTCCTCTAACGGCAGGTAAAGTAACTCAGAATTTGTGATACGTTTTTAGATAACTTAAACCCGTCAATCTTCATCTGGAAACAAGTGTCCCAATCTGTATTGTGCGGCGTCCTTGTAAAACCTGCCTTCTATTATAAAAAAATAATGTTTAGGTGAAATTTACCTTTCGATATCCTGTACAGTACATGGGCCATTCACTATATAGACCTCTCAATAAACGGAAGTCGTTTATCAGGTCATCAACGAAAAAATAGAACCGAATGTTTAAAAGGGTTACGTGTCCGGATAAGCAGTTTGACGTTCAAGCCCAAACGACTCAATATTTTGAGCTGAAATTTTGAGACAAGGTAAATACACCAGTCTTCGATATTTTGGCGTTTGAATTTCATACTTACTCGGACTTCTTTCAAAACGGGATAGTCCCTTTAAGCTTAACCGATATGTCAGAGTCATGTTCTGACTATACGTATATACTAACGTATATTAACTATATTATGTAAATGGGTTCGGTTAAGTTTAATATCATACAAATATCAGTAGCAATAAGCGTAGGCTCCCGAAATAATGATTTATCTATCAAATGCGACAAAACAGAATATAAAATAATGAATGACTGCAATTCAAAGTCATTTAATTGAATTTGGTGATTAGATTTGATGCATTGAATGTTTTATCTGGAAATTATATTATGCTGGAATTGAAATGCCATATATTCGTGTTGGTTTAATGGATTGATAAATGTATCAGGTTTTCCCAACTTGGTCATTAATAAACATAATTGCCTTCAAAACAATTATTAAACTAATTAGTCTTCTCGTCGATGTGCGTATCAGTTATATTATGTTTGTCGTACTGTAAATTATGTCAGCTATACGAGAGTTCAGTAGCTGAAATGAAATGGGTTTACTATTTTGCACCGACTGTTCTAATGAATTCTATTGGGATAATGAACGCGGGCTTACACCATGCTACAAAAGAAATCTTGCTGCGAAACGGCCTACTATTATTTTGAATGCAGCTGTACATTGCACTTACAGTTAGGGGTGGGTTAGGATGGGATGCTTAAATCGTTAAACAAAACAATTTGTTGAAGTCAAGACGCAATATATTAGTATGTTTTTAGGGAGCTATAATCATGCGCGTAGATTCACAAAATTTAAACGTAAATAGGATTTCCACGATATCCGTGTACAAGATTTTGAATAGCGACATAGTGTTGACTCAAGATTACCGACCGACAAACAAAATCTGAGAGTAAATGGCGTCATTTGCTAAGCTTAAGAAAATGCATTTATATTGATTCAGAGCAATGTTACCAGTCTTTGAGATTGTCACACCAAAGCTTTATCAGTAAATAAATGAAACAATGTACGGGTTTCTTATCTCTCCTTTTACCTACAAGAAGTTACGGCAATTGTAGAAGGAGAAAAATAATCGAGAGTCGAAACACATCTCGACCTTGTGGTAACAAGAAGTAACAGTAAGTCCACCCTTCCTTATTACAACAAAAATACAACATAGAGCCGAAACACTATCAAAGCCCAATAGAACTTAACACCTAGAAATACCAGTAATTCCCCCAATCAATATTACTAAAATATAATTGAGAGCCGAAACACTTAAAGCTCAGTGTAACGGTATTACTATTTCTATTGTAATATCAGTAATTTCAAACAGCAATCCATTTTAACGCTGTTGTATACCTTTAATTTAAACAGAGGAAATAGTAAAACGCGGGGGCCTCTTAGGCCTCTTTTTAGCAACTTAAGAGGGGTGCTAAGCCTTAAAAAATGTTATATATTGGGTTAATGGACTGACATTTGGATAGAATATAAACTAGTACATTTTTTTTTACAACAACATTGTGTAATGTAAGGGTTGTTTTCGTGGTTACGTTGATTTATTCCTGTGCAAATTGAAGGTAATGCCTCGATTCTGATATATGAAAGACTAAAGATAGGCTGGCACTGCCAGGCAGGATACGCCCACATTTTCGAGAGATGGACAGAGAACAAGCAATACCGAAAGTGATTTTTCCTACATCTTTTAAGTCCTGTATTTCATACTGTATTGGGAGCAGCCATTTAGTTGGTCAGTTACAGTCTGATATTAATGAAACTCGAAACCGACAATGATTATGGTGTGACGGTACACAACCTAGAAATGTGACTTTTCATCAAAATCGGATCAGAATTGTGACCTGTAGAGAGTCCACAACCATGATATACCATATTTTTACACTATTCGCGTACAAACGGCGACCATTTCGTCCGGCAATTTTGGAACGATTTTCACGAAATTAGAACTCAACCTTCCTCATTAAAATCGAATTAAAATTGTGACCTATACAGGGTCCACAACCATGATATATCATTTTTTTAACAGTATTCGCGTACAAACGGCGGCCATTTTGTCTGTCAATTTTGGTCCGATTTTCCCGAAATTCAAACTCAACCTTCCTTACAGTGTAACGGTGATATAATCAAACGTTTTTTTAAATTGGATAATAATTGTGACCTCCAGAGGGACCACAAGCTAAAGAAAGGGGGATTTTGCGTATAACCAGGGGCCATAATTCAGGAAGTTACGATCGGATATGCGCAAATATCGAAAAGAACCAAGATCTTTGGGTTATAACGATGAATTTCAAGTTTCATCAAAATCGAATTAAAATTGTGACCTTTACAGGGTCCACAACCTTGGTATACCATTTTTTAACAGTATTCGCGTACAAACGGCGGCCATTTTGTATGGCAATTTTGGTCTGATTTTCCCGAAATTCGAATTCAACCTTCCTTACGGTGTAACGGTAATATAATCAAACGTTTTTTTAAATCGGATAATAATTGTGACCTCCAAGCTAAAAAAAAGGCGATTTTGCGTATAATCAGGGGCCATAATTCAGGAAGTTACGATCCGATATGCGCAAATATCGAAAGGAAGCAAGATCTTTGGGTTATAACCATGAATTTCAAATTTCATCAAAATCGAATCAAAATTGTGACCTCCACAGGGTCCACAACCTTGATATACCATTTTTTAACAGTATTCGCGTACAAACGGCGGCCATTTTGTATGGCAATTTTCGTCCGATTTTCCCGAAATTCGATCTCAACCTTCCTTAGGGTGTAACGGTGATATAATCAAACGTTTTTTTAAATTGGATAATAATTGTGACCTCCAAGCTAAAAAAAAAAGGCGATTTTGCGTATAATCAGGGGCCATAATTCAGGAAGTTACGATCCGATATGCGCAAATATCGAAAGCAAGCAAGATCTTTGGGTTATAACCATGAATTTCAAGTTTCATCAAAATCGAATCAAAATTGTGACCTCCACAGGGTCCACAACCTTGATATACCATTTTTTAACAGTATTCGCGTACAAACGGCGGCCATTTTTTATGGCAATTTTCGTCCGATTTTCCCGAAATTCGAACTCAACCTTCCTTAAGGTGTAACGGTGATATAATCAAACGGTTTTTTAAATCGAATAATAATTGGGACCTCCAAGCTAAAAAAAAGGCGATTTTGCGTATAATCAGGGGCCATAATTCAGGAAGTTACGATCCGATATGCACAAATATCGAAAGGAAGCAAGATCTTTGGGTTATAACCATGAATTTCAAGTTTCATCAAAATCGAATCAAAATTGTGACCTCCACAGGGTCCACAACCTTGATATACCATTTTTTAACAGTATTCGCGTACAAACGGCGGCCATTTTGTATGGCAATTTTCGTCCGATTTTCCCAAAATTCGAACTCAACCGTCCTTAGGGTGTAACGGTGATATAATCAAACGGTTTTTTAAATCGAATAATAATTGTGACCTCCAGAGGGACCACAAGCTAAAAAGGGTGATTTTTCGGACAATCAGGGGCCATAATTCAGGAAATTACATTCCGATAGCCGCAAATATCGAAAGGAACCAAGATCTTTGGGTTACAAACATGCATGTCAAGTTTCATCAAAATCGGTTCAAAATTGTGACCTCTATAGGGTCCACAAGCTAAAAACGTGATTTTTCGTACAATCAGGGGCCATAATCCATGAAGTTTTGATCCGATACATGCCAATATCGAAAGGAACCGAAATCTTTTGGGGATAAACCTATATTTCAAGTTTCGTCAAAATCGGATAAGAATTGTGACCTGTAGAGAGTCCACAAACAAATTGTGGACGGACGGACGTCCGGACGGATGTCCGGACGTCCGGACGGACAGGGGCGACGACATAATACGTCCACATGAAAATGTGGGCGTATAAAAAGTCACGAGCCTTGTTTTACTAGTTTCCAGACAATAATTTATAATATAGCAATGGTTGCTAGTTTTGTGATGATTTACATTCGACAGTTCAAGCCCTTGTCAAACCTGTTTATATAACGTGAATATTTCATCGGTTAGTCTCAGAATTGTAGGTATAATATACCCACGAGGATACGAAAAACATCTTTTATATGCAACAAAACAGTTAGAAAACCGCCATTATCACTTCGTTGGTTTCTGGGGTTTTACGTCCAACGTCCACATCCACCAAGGGTGACGTCCTAGGCAATTTTATCACGCCCAGCAATGAAAACAATTATACCCTAAGGAATTGAATTATTAATATTCGTATGTATCATGCAGAGAGGCGGATTACCCTATAGGCAGTGTAGGCAGTTGCCTAGGGCCCAAGAAAAAAGAGAACCCATAAAAAATTTTGATGTTTACATTTTAAGTGAATTCAGATTTATTGAAAGTGAATTACAAAGTATATTTCTCTTCTTTTAAGAAATAATAAATTTTAATAAGCTTGTTTTTATTTTATACGGCAGTTGACTGTTGTTGTGCCTCTCTGAGCATCAAAAGATTGTCACTGACAGAATGACATGATAATGTTGGACTAAGTTGTAGTGCTTGACATTATTCAATCAGTATATCTTCGTTTCTCTTACAGAGGTCTTAGTTTTACTACTTCAAATCAGTTCCGTGAAGCGCCCAGCTTGTCGTGCTGCCCAGGGCCAACCATAGCCTTAATCCGCCGCTGATCATGCACAAGTATCAAAATACTTTAGTTGGGATCACGGAGATAGGACTGACCACTGCACTTGACTCAAGGCTGACTTGACCATATAGAATGCACGCGTTTAACCATTCGTCCCCCAATAATGGTGCTAATTTTTATACGCCCACATTTTCATGTGGACGTATTATGTCGTCGCCCCTGTCCGTCCGTCCGTCCACAATTTGTTTGTGGACTCTCTACAGGTCACAATTCTTATCCGATTTTGACGAAACTTGAAATATAGGTTTATCCCCAAAAGTTCTCGGCTGCTTTCGATATTGGCATGTATCGGATCAAAACTTCATGGATTATGGCCCCTGATTGTACGAAAAATCACGTTTTTAGCTTGTGGACCCTATAGAGGTCACAATTTTGAACCGATTTTGATGAAACTTGACATGCATGTTTGTAACCCAAAGATCTTGGTTCCTTTCGATATTTGCGGCTTACGGAATGTAATTTCCTGAATTATGGCCCCTGATTGTCCGAAAAATCACCCTTTTTAGCTTGTGGTCCCTCTGGAGGTCACAATTATTATTCGATTTAAAAAACCGTTTGATTATATCACCGTTACACCCTAAGGAAGGTTGAGTTTGAATTTCGGGAAAATCGGACGAAAATTGCTATACAAAATGGCCGCCGTTTGTACGCGAATACTGTTAAAAAATGATATATCAAGGTTGTGGACCCTGTGGAGGTCACAATTTTGATTCGATTTTGATGAAACTTGAAATTCATGGTTATAACCCAAAGATCTTGCTTCCTTTCGATATTTGCGCATATCGGATCGTAACTTTCTGAATTATGGCCCCTGATTATACGCAAAATCGCCTTTTTTTTAGCTTGGAGGTCACAATTATTATTCGATTTAAAAAACCGTTTGATTATATTACCGTCACACCCTAAAGAAGGTTGAGTTCGAATTTCGGGAAAATCGGACGAAAATTGCCATACAAAATGGCCGCCGTTTGTACGCGAATACTGTTAAACAATGGTATATCAAGGTTGTGGACCCTGTGGAGGTCACAATTTTGATTCGATTTTGATGAAATTTGAAATTCATGGTTATAACCCAAAGATCTTGCTTCCTTTCGATATTTGCGCATATCGGATCGTAACTTCCTGAATTGTGGCCCCTGATTATACGCAAAATCGCCTTTTTTTAGCTTGGAGGTCACAATTATTATCCGATTTAAAAAAATGTTTGATTATATTACCGTTACACCGTAAGGAAGGTTGAGTTCGAATTTCGGGAAAATCAGACCAAAATTGTCATACAAAATGGCTGCCGTTTGTACGCGAATACTGTTAAAAAATGGTATATCAAGGTTTGGACCCTGTAAAGGTCACAATTTTAATTCGATTTTGATGAAACTTGAAATTCATGGTTATAACCCAAAGATCTTGGTTCTTTTCAATATTTGCGCATATCGGATCGTAACTTCCTGAATTATGGCCCCTGGTTATACGCAAAATCCCCCTTTCTTTAGCTTGTGGTCCCTCTGGAGGTCACAATTATTATCCAATTTAAAAAAACGTTTGAATATATCACCGTTGCACTGTAAGGAAGGTTGAGTGTGAATTTCAGGAAAATCGGACCAAAATTGACAGACAAAATGGCCGCCATTTGTAGGCGAATACTGTTAAAAAAATGATATATCATGGTTGTGGACCCTGTATAGGTCACAATTTTAATTCGATTTTGATGAGGAAGGTTGAGTTCTAATTTTGTGAAAATCGTACCAAAATTGCCGGACGAAATGGTCGCCGTTTGTACGCGAATAGTGTAAAAATATGGTATATCATTGTTGTGGACTCGCTACAGGTCACAATTCTTATCCGATTTTGATGAAAAGTCACATTTCTAGGTTGTGTACCGTCACACCATAATCATTGTCGGTTTCGAGTTTCATTAATGTCAGACTGGAACTGACCAACTAAATGGCTGCTCCCAATACAGTATGAAATACAGGACGTAAAGATGTAGGAAAAATCACTTTCGGTATTGCTTGTTCTCTGTCCATCTCTCGAAAATGTGGGCGTATCCTGCCTGGCAGTGCCAGCCTATCTTTATTGCTTGCTTGCGCAGTCGTTATCACACAACATTTACGGCCATGTTCATGTCGATCTCGTTATTCAACGCAAAGGTAAGGCTATATCACTGAACCGTAGTTAAGTTGTTGCCTATTCATGAATCCCAGTAAGAAAGATTACACCAGTTAAAACCATTTACGGTTTTTACGTCATATATTCAGGCGCGGATCCAGAGGGGGGGGGGGGGTCAGACTTGAAATTTTTTTATGCGATTTTATTGGCAATTTAGACCTGTTATTTTGGAAATTACCTTCCGGAAATACGTCAGAATGAACCAAATTGAATCTAATTTACCAATTTTTTCCCGTTAATCTGTTGAGCGCAATTAGTTAAGCAATTATCAAACCTAGACCCCCCCCCCCCCCGCCCCTGAAAAAAATCCTGGATCCGTGCCTGTATATTATTGGTCAACCCCAAATTATACACCGAACCATTTACTACTATGGGAAACAATGGTCGGCAATAACAGATAAGTGACTGCGACAGCATACAAGAATGTCGATCAATCTTCTATCACAAACAATTGCTTTAAATGTACGTGTTGCGCCGAAGAACATCGTGAGCCAATAAGATGCCTCGAATGTGAAATTGAATCTAGATGTTCCATACAACATGAGAACTATGTTGATTTCCGAAATAAGTAGATGGAAGCACACTTATTATCTACAGTGATCACATATCGTGAGGAATGTGAGAAAACGAGCAATCAGAACATGGAACTTACAAAAGGTAGCCTAAGCCAATTAATCAGAGTGGTGCAGACACCATTGACATTAACAATGACCATAGTGTAAATGGGAGTCAACATTAACCACAAATGGGTTCTGGTTTTCACGGTTCATGAAAGGAACACGTTCAAAACAAAACTCGAAAGTATTATTTTTAAAAAAAAAAATTTCATGTGTTTCATTGAGTAAGCTGCTAACCAGGAACTTCAAGGATTAAAACTGAGATTTATCAGTTGTGAAGAACAGTAGGACTGGCAAAGGAACAGTGTTTGGTCCTAAGCCCAGGACATTTGCCGCATGTACATTACATGGTGTATGCAAGAAATTGGACAGTGAAATCGTTTCAGAAAGCATTACACAAACAGCTACACTTTTCGGACCCCCATCATCACGTGAATCATTTTCACCAACATCGCCATGTATTCTCAATCATGGTAAAGTTTATGGTACGAATCCATTATGGTATTTTTGGAAGACAACACACATGTAGTATGGTTCATATATATCTATTATATAGGTCGACAGATTTTTTAAATAATAACAAACTCTAGTCGTTTTTTATGGAAAACCATGACAGTTCGAATACAAAATTACGAGAAGGCCACGATCGGTGCACAAGTGTGGCCACGCTACCGGTATATTTTAAATTTTGAACTTCAGGGCACTGAACATGCTATTTATCAACGCAAATAAAATAAAATTGATGTTACAGTGATAAAATTGGCAGATAATCAATTAAATATGAATGAATGTTGAACTAATTAGGATACCCATTCAATAAATTACGACCACCTCTCAACAATAATACCGTCTCTATATATGACTAAAGAGATTGTAGGGCTGCTGCATTCAAATCTGGAATCAGTTTGTCGAAAGCGGTTCAATTGATCGATTTCACCATATATAAATGTACATATTTTAACGCCGCCCTAATAAGTCAAGTTTTTCAGACTGAAGTCAACGCTGGTAAATTGAATTAGAATATCTTGAAGTCGGTCGATTTAGTTTCATTTGGAATGAACTGAAGCTAAAATTGAAACTAACAATACTTGTTAGCAGCAGTCACTGTGGACGCTGATACATCATGCTTCATATTATATGCTGATTCACATGTCATTGATTTGTTTGACTGACAATGAAAGTGCATAGAAATCGTGCATAAAAATCATACACATAAATAAATAAAAAAAAATACAATTATAATAATATAAAACAAAGGAGGTTTCTTTTCATCGGGACTATGTATAAACACTACATTATATTTATCAGTAATAAAAATTATGTATGGATAGTTCCTGATTTTAATTGTAGTAGGGATCATATTCCATAGTGTTTTTAATTTGTGGCCTTCAATCATTATTCAATCGGCCGAGAAAGAAACATAACCAACTTGTTTCTGTCATCACAGAAGTAAATATATGTACAAGTGCTGTCATAATCGTGCTATCGGTTCATTTACTATTCGGCTAGATTTTAGTGGATACAGGGTTCTAAAGAAAGGAAATTCTATGCAACGTACTACTGTTCTGTCCTCAATTGGGCTTATGAAGAGCTACTTGGATATTTTCCAGCACTGAAGGTCAACAAATTACTTACCTTTGTCAATATCGTCTGTAAAAATGTATGCACACATCTATAATTAATCGTTTTATGGGTGTCAATGCTTCAAGTTTTAAAACGTACAGGATCGCCAAGTAATTAAAAGAAGTGGGCTTATACGGTTAGCAACTATTGAAATAATTTACTACATCTCAATTCAATCGACCCAAGTAACGTTCAAGCCGATGAATATGTAAGTAAAGTCCTTCACATCGGCTTTCTAAATTCGGGCCTAATAATATATAAAATCACTGACAAGAAACAGCATTCCTTTGACACTCTAAATCACTCACGGTATTTTAGAAATTGTCCGTCAGGAAAAGATATGCATACTTGCATACCAAATCCAAAATTTAATTCATTTCGTCATAAAAATTGAAAACAATTATGATAATTGATGAACTTTTGACAAAATTACCACTAATCGATGGGGAAGAATTAAAGCTGACAGTGGCTTAACTATTTACCAAATCCACAAGCAAGAGTAAATTGTTGATAGATATGTCATGCAACTGATATAATTTGATTTTAGTTCAATTATACGGGTTGCATGCTCAACAATGAGCAACATACAATCACAAACAAGGAACAAGACAAGAGATAAATTTAACAACATAAATCTATATGATTGTTTCTTTTATCAAAAAACAGTTCATGGAGATATTTCAAATACAAAATTGAATACACTTTAAAATTTATGCCCCCATATAAGATCAATCGGTATTAAACCCCTATGTCAAAATTTTATTATGTAAAATTTTGAATCTATGTAGAATATGCATATATCCTGGTCGGCAACCCTTTGCAATTCTTTCGGCACGCACTCAGGCGCGGATCCAGGGTTTTTTGCAGGGGGAGGGGGGGGGGTCTAGGTTTGATAATTGCTTAACTAATTGCGCTCAACCGATCAACGGGGATTTGGGGGCCCTCCCCCAGAAACATTTGGTAAATTAGATTGAATTTGGTTCATTATGACGTATTTCCGGAAGGTAAATTCCAAAATTACAGGTCTAAATCGCCAATAAAATCGCATAAAAAAATTTTCAAGTCTGAGCGGGGGGGGACGGACCCTCTGGATCCGCGCCTGGCACTACTGACAAAATGTTCCTGTCGGTGATTAAATAAGACCGCCAAATTCCAAAAGCCTAAACATAACCAAAATTGAAACAACAGATCTGTAGTAACAGACATTTTGTGTACAAAAAATCTTCGATGACGACCTTCAAGGCATACGTCTTGATTGACATTTTCAAATTGGAACAAAGTGTATAGCGGAATGTCTGGCAACTACTTCGAGCAATACTATTTCTTTTAAAAGTAGCTTTTGTAAATATAAGAAGCTGTTGAATATAAACAATCATATTAGTAAAAAGTGAGAAGAACCATTCAATGGATGAGGACAAATTTGCATCGATTCATAACCTCAAAGAGTGTTTATCCAAATCGCCGTTTCCTGAAACAAATCGATATATTGGAGAAAGTGGGGAGATAGATGAGCTTAGCTTCAAAGTAAATTTGACACACTCGACACCGAATCAATAGAATTTGCTAGAATCGAATTTAGTCGTCCCAAAACCTTGCGTTGATTAATGACCGTTATTAAAAACACTTATAAAACATATAATATAATAAAGAAATACAGCTAACACATACGACGAAATTCTCCAACTGCGTGATATCGAAGTTATGGAGCGGTGTTTTTGCTTATCTATGAACCCTTTGCTTAATCACACCAGAAATCTCACGACCATGGTCATGTATGAAGACTCGACCCGGAATCAAAATCAATGGAAATAGTACTTTTAAGTAACGCACGGGTCAAAATGGAGATTGAGAGAGACAGTAAACAATGATAATCATATCATAGTCTAGTGGATCAAGAAGTTTCTAGAATTTATAGGTCCATTTAATGAGATCAACTAGTTGTATGTATTATGTCTTTGTACCAAAGAAACGAGGAAGGACATCAAATTATGCAGGAAATGTCGATGGCTTGCATCAATTACTAAATGAACATGTCTATTAAAACATCCGTCTTGTGAAGTATCTTGATTTACTGTTAATATTGCTTTCAAAATGTTAAGACACAATGCTCAAACACGAGTCAGCTATCTCAACCTAGAAATAGTATCACGTTAGCTAGGCTAGCTTAGCACATTCTATCATTCGCATGACATTAATATCAACGAAAAACCTATGGGGTTTGAGGGTATGCCGATGGTCGCTAACAACAATTCTTAATTATACAATATGTACATAAAGCGTTGTGAACTACACTCATGTCTAAAATAAATGAAATATGTATGAACGCGATGCATTGTGCACTACATTAATGCCTGATGGTTTTAAAGATGGGTTATAGGGTAATTTCATATCAGTTTCAATCGAGCCTGTTTTATTCTTGAAAGCATACCTAATCATACCTCGAACAATTCCCCGAGATATATTTGCTTGTACACAAAGTATATACAATAAAGTATTTTAAAGACAGGTTACCAGCAGTTAAGTCGTCTGGGGAGTCAACAAGGGTTGTAACATTTTTTTTTTACTTCGTCAGAAATGAAAACGAGTAAAAAAACATTTGGCTTCTAGTTATGCCCTATTCTAAGATATAGCATACAGAACATTTAATATCTATTGCTATAATCATTGGAAATCGTTGCAAAAATGGTTGGTTTCTTCGTCTCATGGCCTTAAACAATGTAGGAAATTTTAGCCTCTATTCAGAGTGATCAACGGCCATTAACTATGGCAGTAGTTGGGAAATCTTTGAAAATCAGCAGGCTTCTTCGTCTCATGAATTCAAGCACTGTGTGTAAATTTCAAGGCAATACGATAGGGCGTCCAAAAGATATTTCAAAGGGATCAAGGGCAATAGAAATCGTTGAAAATCAATAGACTTCTCAGTTACGTGAACTTAAACATTGTAGTAAATATAAAGAAAATTGGTTATTAACGATTAAAGTCGGACTGAAGGGGGTGACGATATCTAAATGTTCAGATATATCACCGGCACACCCTAATTGCACGACAATTTACATTTTTAGCTTGTGGGCCCCCTAGAGGTCTCAATCGGATATTAACTTTAACCCGTAGAGTCAAACCCAACGGACTGACGGGGGTGACGACAATATACGACAACATCTCAAATATCACCGGTACACCCTAATTGCACGGCGATTCAAATGGCCTGTGGACACCTTAAAGGTCTCAATATTTATCCAATTCACAAAACTGTTCACAAATATCACCCTTTCACCACAATGACAGTTTGTCCGAATTTCCTGGAAATGGACCGAAACTGTCTGACAGGTTGGTAACGGTTATATGTACAGCGAATAGTTAAATTTTAATGTTTTAGTAAGCTTTTTCAAGTTTGTGTATATCAAAATTTTGGTGGTCAATCTCATACAAATTTTTGTACAAAGAGTACATGGCCATTTGTTTCTTCGTCTGTAGTGAAATTCAGTCCAACGAAAATTTGTGGAAAAGTTGAAGCCGGGCAAAAGACGTCAGTAATGGCGGTCTGTCTCAATATCGGAATATAACTTCCTTGATTATAGAGCTTGTCCGATTTAAAAACAAATTGTTTCAATATATCTCTGTTACACTACATGTATAAAGAAGGTTGAATTCGGACTTCATGAAATCAGACCGATACTGCCCGACAAATTGGCTACTCAACGTACGCATATGGTATGTAATATTAAGGTTGTGGACCTTCTGGAAGTCAGAATTGTTGTGCTATTTTGATGAAACTTAAAATATATTCGAGACGTCCACACCCTACTTAATGGCACCTCAATGTGCCCTTAAGAGTGATCTGCGACTCGACAGCAGACACTAAACAACCCTTGATATTTGAACCTATGCATTTCGGGTTTTATAAATGGAATGCCAAGTGACTAAATTAATATGAAAATGTAAGCATATTTTCAAATATTTCCTCGCATTTATTTTTAATTTGGAAAAGTGAATTTCAGCATGTAGCGCGCTTTCCTTCATATGGTCTTCATTCAAACTCTTTATATATTATAATCTAGTTAATGGGTTTTAGATATTAAAGAAATATTTATTCTATCTGTAAGATCAAACAAATTAATAACGTGTTGTTAATGTGGGGATTTATTTCAATTGATCCATATTTATTTTTTTTATATCACGACTTGACTCTCAAGGTTGGTCTTAGCTGTGTGTTTATACTACAGGTGGTTCTACACGATGTGGTTATATAGAATCACAATCCTAGTACAGCTTGCCAGAGCACTTGATATTAAAATTGTCTTTAAAAATCTATGTCAAGCATTTTAAATCACATAAAAACTTTAAGCAGCATTATGGGGGTTGGGTGATTGAATGGTTAGCATGTGCGCGCTGTATCATAAAGCCTGCCATTGAGTCAAATGGCGTGGTTTCAAATCCCCGGTTGTACGTGACAAGGAGTAGGGTCGCCTTTCCAATTTCGTGGGTTTTCTCCTGGTCCTCCCACTGCTAAAGACCCCTACGCACAAGCGAATAATTGAAATGGTTTGTGTCGTAGAATTGAACTTTTTTCATAGTTGTTATTTTAATCTTGTTTTCTAATCCTGTTTTATGCGTGATGTGGGAATTTCTTCTTAACGCTAAAATGAAAGCGCTAAAAATTGTAATCATTGAGAGTTTCAAATATAAATATAGCCAAGAAAAATCCGCAAGTAAGATCCGCCTTGAAACTTCAGATACATTATTCGAACGTATTTTTCGGGTGGTTATTTCCAATAAAAGTATGGCAAATTTGGTATATATCGAGAGTAGAGACGCCCAATCTCACTAGAAAAATACTAGATACCCTGCAAAACACGGAATGGGCAAAAATGCCAGGGTACCACTAGCTGGCAGCCCGACGGCTTATTGACGCCAGCTTGTTATTTCGTGATCGAATGGTTAGCTATTGTAGGAACAGTGTGGGTATTACACGTACAACAGATTCTGCGATTAAACGGCGGAAAAGAGGTTGGTAGATCATCCAAGAATTTATTTAGGCTTCGATATGTATGGTAACGACAAATACAAGCAGTAAATGAGTCCTCCCTCGATCAAGTTACATGACTAACAAGTCTGCTTAAATTACATTTCCACGGCATGGGGTAGTTTTTTTTTTCCAATTAAAAAGTTTGAGAGTGAATTAAAGCAAACGTTTGATAGATAAATTAGTTCAAATATATCACCAATCACACAGTTTGTCCGTGGCAAGACATCTCTAAATATGTTGATCATGTTCCAATCAAATTTCGTAGACTTGAGGGGATTTTACCAAAGATTTTATAGGCACGGTTAATCCTGGTCTAATTAATACGTAGGATAAAGCTCAGAATGTGACCCTTCAAACGAATACAAACGAACCTAACAGTGACATCGAAACAATTTTAAGAATGAAGATACACCAACTTTAAATTGAAAGACATGACAATGGGACAGGCAGGGCAATACATATTTGAATTAATTACACACAATATGCTGACTCTTTTAACTTTATTGGATTTGACTGCAATAATAAAACGTTATAGTGTGAGTCGTGGAAAAAAATGAAACTAATATAATATGCATAACCACCATAACGTTTTATGTAAGAAGTTTACTTGGTGAGTTTTTATGAAATTTAAGAAATAAAAATCCAATAAATATATATACTCAGGGAATGGAGAAATAAATGTTTAAAATAAAATAAAGTAAATGATTTTCTAGAAGAATTAGAGCATCGTTTAAAAGCCTATTGCCCCACGTTGAACTCTTTGATTGTTCTTTAATAGAATATTATAAAACTGATTGTTCTTTAATAGAATATTATAAAACTAAACTACATTATATTAAAGGAGCTAAATCGCTAATATTTGGGGCCTAGAAATTTGCGCAAATGGGTCGCAATGCATAAAATAATCTTATATGAATGTATATAAATTGATTTACATTCATTCATTTCCGTCTTTACTCTAATTTCAAATAACTTATGTTCGGCGAAATACGCCTGAAGTGAAGTCTCAATAGCATGCCGATCTCTAGCGTCTGGTTATTCCAGTTGACATCATTGCATATGCGCTTCATGTACCACCGTCTAGCCTCGTTCTCCAAATCCCTAGTTAAAAGTGCCCTGAAACGGATTATGGTACACGATTCGTGTACCACTGATAATTGTTTTATTTTGTCTTAAATATTGGAGATCAGAAGCCCATCTTTTCCCGGCAAGATCACAACTTCAATGTTGAATTAAATTGACAAATAATTTGTGCTTAGATTGTCGAAGATTTTGGATGATAGTTAGTTTGAGACTAAGCTACTTTAAATACTTTTACAGATCTTGAATATATTAAATTTATTTACATTCATGGATACTGTGGCTGTAATTAACAGACCTAATATAAAAGATATTCTTTCACAATATTATTAATTACACAGATGTGTACCTATTATTGTTACTAGAACCGTGTACACACTTGTGTAAATTATTAAACAGAAATGAAAAATTTGATAGTACGAGATAGGCGTTGTTGTATATAAAACTTAAATATGTATTCATTTTTCTCATGAAAACAAAAGTACTTAGTCATTAACTCCTTGTCCGTGGAAGATACAGGGATAGACAACAACTAAATATTAGTGTACATATTGTCAGGCGTATAATAAATAATATTCCCCATCCCAATTTTGGCAACGTGTTAAAGTTAACTTTTCCAAAACTATGGTATAGGCTTAAGGCGAATGAATCTTGAAATGTCTGAACCTAAGTGATAAATAGGTAGATCTGTCACAAATGTGCATACAATGGTATTTGATTATCCCAAATCTAAACGTATTTGTACAGAACGACAAAAACCCCCAATGAACTAATACTTTTTTAATGTTGTTTGTCATTTACGATCAATACCTGTTACTCTTCGTACTATTTATTAACGTGGATAGCAATTTTTAAAAAGATATAATTAATATACTTACTCCCAATTACTTTCCGGGGGTGGTAAGTCACCAATAGTTGTTAAGGTCAAGGTTGACCAAAATAAAGATGCTAAATATTTCCGTGTGACAGAGGCATATTCACCCACGGGCTGTGGATACGACCAACCTCCTCTGAAGCCTTCTGCTTCAGATATTAAGTAATAAAAAGCAGCAAACCAATGTGCTCCCAAGAAAAGAATGTGACTGAGATTTGCAACACGTATAAGATTTGGATAAGCATTCCTCGATTCTAACATGTGTAAAAAGTTGAAAGATCTGTACACTTTAAGAAATCTCATGAAACGTAACATTGGGTGAATACCAACTAAAAACTGAAAAAAATCCAGTGGAAGAAGACAAATTATGTCTACATAGAGATATTTGGAATTCACATACTTTCTGGCCAACTTTTTGCTATCGTATACCATTAATCCTTGATCCAAATATCCCGTTCGAAATTGCACTAATATATCCAAAATATAAATCACATCACTTAATGCATCCAAACTAAACCAAGCTGCTGGGCAACTATCCTGAATTTCACGGAATGCTTCCCTTGCGATACATGTCCACAGATTATATAAAACAGCGATTGTCACCACTCCTAACCACCAGAACATAAAACTCCCATGGTGCTGCACCACAAACGTATGTCCGTGATGCAGCGAACGCCAGTGCATGGGGAAGTGCTGTTGATCCTCCTCATTGTCCGAATTTTCATTATTTCTCGAATTTCGTCGAGTGGAAAATTTCTTTAAAAAAGAGTCTTCTCTCTGTAAACCGGGTTTTCTACGCGGAGCTTGCATTTCTTGTGCTGCCCGTAATGTGTTCCGTAGTCGTCGCCATTTCGCACCTGGAAAAATCCCTCCGCGCCTTAGCATAGCACGGGCCTTTTTGTTGCCGTGAGAATCGACAGAGCCATCAGACCCCCTTGATGAGTGCTCACTGTTTTCATCCGGGTTTTCCGTGGCGTCAACCACGTGATCTGGGCAAATGCCTCCAACTTTAGCAAGTGTGGTATCTTTTAATTCACAAAGTTCACTCATTTTAAATAAAATAATGAATGGCATGCGGAATGATAACACTTGTTTATGGAAATTTGTGTCGATTCACTAGAAGTCAGACACAGTGAGAATTACATTTGGATCAATATTGGTTTTATTTCTAAGCTAGCCGTAGTGTTTGAGTACACATGAAACTTGGACTTCTTTACTACATTGACTCCATCGCTATATTATAGTCAATGATGTCTGCTGTCTCCGATGGCTAATTTATGTAAGATCATTAGGATGTCTTCAACTCTATTATATGAATCATAACGGACATGTATGATGTTGTGTATATCTGCGTGTTGGGTCCACTCAACAGAACACTTAACACATTTTCTTTTTATAAATATCCCTTGCGCTCACTGAAACCTGAAAAATAATTTAATAAAATCAGTTTAAGATGAATGCATTCCAGTGTATTTTTAAAAAAAAGTAATTGTTAATAATATATTTACTCCAAATAATAAAGCTCAGTGTTCAAACATTTCAGTGCCCTTATTTGTTAAGAACACTTGACTTAGTAAAGACTCGCGTACTCTGTCATATGCACTACATATCATATCAATAAAAGAACATGGCCTATCTTAGCCGGTGTTCTTATAAACAAGGGCACGTCTCCATTAGCCCAATCGGTACAGAAAAATGTGACTCTAAACCATTTCGTTTATAAATTCATTAGATAAATTAATCCTTCGCTGTAAGAAACTTCATATTCCTAAAATTGCCAATCATATTTTCCATATCATATACTACTAAACATAACTGAAAATAGCACACAGAAAATCAATAATTCATTTGATGACATCTTTTTGTATTTTGTATTAAAGAGTTTAATATCCGCAAGGGCTTCAAAACGAATTCTTATTAATACACATTTATATGATTAAGAAAGTCGGGAATTTTATTTCTGTATCAGATTTTTAAGGGCAAACATACTGCTGATGTCTAAAACAATTGGTGATCGGATTCAGAATACCAAATGAAGGATGTAATTAAGGGAATTGTTGTTTATTGCAATAGTTTTAGGGAGATTATGGCAATTTATTTAAATTGTGAACTTTCTGCCAAAGATATTATTACTAATCTAAATTACAAAAAACGGTTGTTGAAAATATTATCATGTATTATATTAAAAACAGAATACAAAATGGTAACAAGCTGTATAACATTTTCAATTTATGGCGTTCTGAATTTTATTAAAGAATCTAAGTTTCCAACTATTTTCGATAATGTTCAAAATTAAAAACACAAAATAAAACATATTATTGGTCCATTTCAATCACGTTGATGTTGCTATGTTGCCGTGAAAATGAAGGATGCTAAAATCCAATACTTATGGCACAGTGAACGTTTTAAAATATAGTACACGTGTCGTGTACCATGTCGTTTGGGGAGCAAAACCAATAAACAAAGAAAAACAAATCCTAAATTATAATACGTCACTAAATAGTAATTGTTGATCAACAAATGATAAAAACCAGCGGCTGCCAGGCAGGATACGCCCACATTTTTAGGAGATGGATAGAGAACAAGGTAAAGAGAAAGTGATTTTTCCTTCAATCAGGGGCCATAATTCACGAAGTTACAATTTGATATGCGCTAATATCGAAAGGAGCCAAGATTTGAAGGTCTTTCGGTTATAAACCTGCATTTCAAGTTTCATCAAAATCGGTTCAAAATTGTGACCTCTACAGCTATAAACGTGATTTTTCGTACAATCAGGGGCCATAATTCCTGAAGTTACAGTCCGATACATGCCAATATAGACAGGAACCGAGATCTTAGGGTGATAAACCTACATTTTTCAAGTTTCATTGAAATCAGATACAAATTGTGACCTGCGGAGTGTTCAAAAACAATATACGTCCAGATGAAAATGTGGGCGTATAAAAAAAACGCGAAGAATGGGCTAATAAACCGTACATGAGTGTTGTTCAGTTTGGACGGTTTGCGTATTTCACCTAACGTAATTGATTAGTAAAAACCTTTTAAAAAAATAATGAATATAAATCATTTTATATACAGCAATTTAGCGAAAAGTTTTTATCGGAATTGTAAACTAGGATGCAGGCCCGTAGCCTAGCCCAAGATTGTTAGGGGGGCAAAGACTTCCGGGGGCGCCGATGTACCGATACCGCGGAAGAGTTTATAGAGTGCTCTCCATAGGCGTACGGGGTTTCGGGTTAGCCTTTCAGACGTCTAGTGGGACAATTTGACGACCTCAAACGCGTTTTCTTGCTATTCCAGTTCCAGTCCCTGAGACGGTCTGATAAAGCTTAGATGACTGAGTCGAATTCCAATCAATCGTTTATATTCCACGTCCCTGGGAAGAGACACCTCACAAATCATGCCGTTTTTGAAGCCCCATTGAAGAGGTTGTGGGCGCCCAACAAATCTGATTCAGCATTATGTACTATTTGCGGCCCAACATTTTAAGACCCCCCCCCCCATTCATGTCATCATGGGCGGCTCTCCAGGATAAGGCCCCCCCCCCACAGATCAAGTCGTATTGGGCGCCTAATTCATTCGTGGGCGCCAAACTAATCTCACTAGCATTATATCATGGACGCCCGATAAATCATATCGTTTGAATTTTGAAGATTATCAAGCCGTTTTGGGCGCCCAATTCATTTATGGGCGCCTGACCAATCTCATAAGCATTATGGGTTCCCATGATCTCGGCATTATGCACGCCCTCTGGGATGAGGGGCACCCCATAAAGCATGCTGTTTGAATTTAGAAAATTATCACGCCGTTTTGGGCGCCCAATTCATTCGAGGGCGCCTAACCAATCTCACTAGCTTTATTTTATAGGCGCCCATGATCTCGGCATTATTGGCGCCCCTTTTGACTAAGGCACCCCGTAAATCATGCCGTTTTGGGCGCCTCATTGATCTAGTCGTAGGCGCCCAACCAATCTGTTTCGGTATTATGCACTATGTGCGGCCCAACATTATAAGGCGCCTCATCAATCATGTCATTATGGGCGCCTCTCCGGAATAACTCACCCCACAGATCAAGCCGTTTGGGCGCCCATTCTGTTGTGGTGTTAATCGAGTGGGTTATTGTGTAGCGCCCCACCATTTGGCGAGGCGCCCATAAAACCAAGTGGCATTGGGTGGGCCCCAATATCGTCATGAGCGCTCAACCAATGTCACTCGACTTTATGTGGCGCCAATACTAACTTGGAGACGTTGGTCTCGTATTGCGTCATTTGGCGCCCATTAAGAGAGAAGATTTTAACCAAGGGGTAAAGGGCAGCTGCCCTCCTTGCCCCCCCCCCCCCCCCGCTAGATACGGGCCTGGGATGTTGACCAAATTTGATAAGAAGGAAAACCTTCGTCGTATTTACAAATTGTGTTTAAAAGTGTCTCATCTATCCCATGTATAGAGAAAATGGGGTAACTTCGGAACAGAAGGTCGCGGGAACGTTGGGTGTTTACAGGGTTTGACTTCTCATGAAATACACGAAGATTTGACACGTTGTCATGGTCGTGCGAGAGGCTTTTGACCCTGTGACGTCAGACATTGATTAATCAATTAGCGTTGACGTTTCTAGTGGTTTACCCACAATTTTGTGCATGACACGCCGTAACATTGACTACTCCCTCACATCATTCAAAAAACGTCAACGATTACAACTCTTCTAGATCCCAGTGTTGTGAAGACAAGAAAAGAGAAATTTTTAACAATAAAGAACAAAACGATGGTTTATCCTCTCATGACCCCAACGCTTTCAACCAACTGCTAAAAACAATCCGTTAAAATTGCATCATACTGCTATGCATAAAAGATTCAATATTAAAATATGAATGTATGATAACAATATTCTGGTTTAACCATCCTATCCAAAACTGGCTCGAGGCACTCAATATGTACTCTCTTCATTGACAAAGTATTACCGTACTGTTGTACGCATGTAAAATAAATAAGTACATTTGACAAAATGTGATAATTTAGTAAAATATTTAATTGACTTTATAATTCTGATTACATTACGTACATGTACAACAGGCACCAATGATTTCCAAAAGAGACTTTAATGTAATGTTAATTGTTGTCTCTTGACCGGCTTTAAATTTTCCCCAAATTGTCGTTGGGTAGTACGCTTTCTAACACAGATAGAGCAACGTGTGTGGTAACCTCTTGCTCAAAGCTGGTATGGGGTCCAGGGAATACTTGAGGTGCACTAAAAGGAAGTAGAGACAAGTAAACATACAACTTTCTGCCCTACATTTCAACCTAACCAAACTCTTAACTCTTGCATCCTTCCGCCTCAAAATCATGACTATTCACCAAAACCAGATAAGAAAATGTATATTCAAACCATTTTCTGTGATCCTACTCTAAAACGCCAACATAGATCGCCATGGAAAAGGATGGAAAGACTAAGAATAACCACGACACTTGTTTCGTGACCTGCGTTTGAATAATCAACAATGTATCTCTGAGTTGCTATTTCCTGCGTTGAATTGACTTTCCTCTAACTGCGCTATATATGTAATGTTAGGAAAAACACTTAATGAAGGATATGACACTGTAGGAAATAGATCCTACACACAAACCAGGCTTTAGCAAAATCCAGCCCGATAATAAGGACTATCTTGTGTTTATTCTCGTTAATAATTACTGAAAGGAGCCTTATCAGGTGAATATTTGAAACCATATTCCCTTCTGCTGTTCACAGGAATTCCAAACTCATAAATAAGATATTTAAAGCGAGATCAAAATTTTATTTAATAGGATTATCAATTCACAGAAAAGAACAAAAAGTATAACTTCGAAAGTGTATAATAACGCCGCATTATGGGAGATTAGATTAAGAGCTGACATTCAAATAACTCCCCTAACCGGGACAACCTCATTTCAATAAGTACGATGATAAAAACAAGAGCAACGGCACCGCTGTAATATACTCTTCAAAAAAAGAAACGCACAACCCATTTTTCATCATTTTTTTATTTGAACGAGGTATTTGTTTCGGTAAATCTTACTTGTTTTTAATGCCATTATGTAAGGATAAAAGAAATTCATTATTGATTTTAAAGATAGGGTCGCTAATTGTGACTGGTCATCCTTTTTGTCGAAATTTTTTATCGCTTGATTGCACCAAGAAACATGAATTTAACCACTTTGCCAGCTTTAGGCGTGGAACCTAAATCTAAGGTCTTTAAAATCCCGGGGTTCTCGGTTTCCAAATCAGTTGCACATGTAAACACTCAAAGAGCAAAGTGATGCCACATCCGAACGAAGACCAACGCAGCAACGCTATTGGTGGATTACAAGCAGGTGACTCCAAGACAGATGTAGCCAGGCTGCTGAATGTTTACCTTAGTTCCATTTCTCGCCTTTGGGATAGGTACCGACAGCGAGGTTCAACGCGTGAACGCCCTAGTTCAGGCCAAACAAGTGTGGTCCCACTTGTCCTGGATCGTCACTTCCGGTTACGTCATTGGCGTAAATGGTTTTCAACAGCGACCTTTACTGCAGCAGCTATTCCCGGACGGCGTAGAATCTCGTACCAGACAGTAGGCAAACGCCTACGTGAAACCGAATAACGAGGCAGACGTCCCAATTAGAGCTTCTGTTTTGAAATACGCCGACACCATGAAATCCAACTTTAATGGGTTCAGGCACTGTGGGTATGGTCACAGCAACACTGGAGAGCAGTTTGGTTCAGCGACGTGTCGCCGTTCTTGTTGCAACAAGGCGATAGTAGAGCGAGGATATACTGACGACGAAATGTAACGTTGCGTTTCTTTTTTGGGAGAGTATATATGGTATTATACTATTCAAAAAAAAGTAGGGGATATTTGATTTTTAAGTGTTATAAAAGTCACCTAATGAAACTGACGAAGAAACAAATGACAAAATGAAATGAAGTTCACATTCATCGATTTATTCCAAATGATCGTTAGACTAAGTAAGGCACAGACTGACCATTATAAGGGTAAAATGATACCCGGGGTCAAACAGCAAAGTTACCACAGCATCACAACAAAGTCAGTAACGGGTAAATCCTCCTCTGTTTGCCAAAAAAGCATTGATCCGACGTGGCATACTCCTAATGAGACGCCTAAGGTCATTTTGGTCCAGATTGTCCCATTCCTGTTGCAACGCAGCAGCAAGTTCTTGGACATTGGCAGGACGTTGTTGACGTTGACGTAACCTCTGTCCAAGCATGTCCCAGACATGCTCGATGGGGGAGAGGTCGGGACTCAGTGCTGGCCAAGGTAATGTGGTGGTGTTCTGTTGTTGGAGGTAACCTGTAACGATCCTGGCCCTGTGACATCTTGCGTTGTCATCCTGGAAGATGAAACGGCGGCCAGGACGTCGTGCGAACGACACAACATGGACTGCCAAGATGTTGTCCCGGTAGTACTGGCCTGTAACACGCCCTGCAACAACATGTAAAGCCGTTCTTCCATCAACAGTGATGCCTCTCCACACCATAACAGAACCACCCCCAAATCGATCATGTCTGATGACGTTAACGTCTTGGAAGCGCTCGTTTCGACGACGCCACACCCTCCTACGTCTGTCCAAAAAATCAATAGTGGACCTTGACTCATCTGAAAACATCACATTGCTCCAGCGTCCCAGACATGCTCGATGGGGGAGAGGTCGGGACTCAGTGCTGGCCAAGGTAATGTGGTGATGTTCTGTTGTTGGAGGTAACCTGTAACGATCCTGGCCCTGTGACATCTTGCGTTGTCATCCTGGAAGATGAAACGGCGGCCATGACGTCGTGCGAACGGCACAACATGGACTGCCAAGATGTTGTCCCGGTAGTACTGGCCTGTAACACCCCGTGCAACAACATGTAAAGACGTTCTTCCATCAACAGTGATGCCTCCCCACACCATAACAGAACCACCCCCAAATCGATCATGTCTGATGACGTTAACGTCTTTGAAGCGCTTGTTTCGACGACGCCACACCCGCCTACGTCCGTCCAAAAAATCAATAGTGGACCTTGACTCATCTGAAAACATCACATCACATTATCCCAGTGTTGACGATCCCTACACCAACGACGTCTTGCCTGAATGTGATGATCACTCAAACAAGGGATCACGCGAGGACCTCGGGCGCGAAGGTGACCCCTATGCAGTCGATTCCGAATCGTCTGGCCACTCACTCTCACACCAGTGTCTGTTTGAAGACGAGCGGTGATCTGATTTGCTGTGATGACACGATTTCTCAAGGCCAAGGTACGGATAAATCGATCCTGGGCTTGAGTTGTCGCCCTTGGTCGACCTGAGCGTGGTCTGTCCTGTACAGATTGTGTATCACAGTATCTGGACCATAGCCTGCTTATGACAGACTGAGAAACATTCATCGTCCGCGCCACAACCGCCTATGTTGTGCCGATCTGTAGCATGCCAAGGGCACGTAACCTTTCATTTTGGGTAAGCCGACGCATATCAAAATTTGTTTTCTGGTCACTAAAACAATTTAACTGATGTTTCCACCCTGGAATTCAATGCCACAATGACTGTAACATTCAAAGTCAGAGTCGTGCAAATCTTGGGTTGGACCCCCATGATGATCCCAAGCATCACCTGCATTCCATGCGGTAGCTATTGGTGCGTTTGGGCGTCACATGTAACTGGAAATGTCTCTTCTGTTAGTTTCTATAGTGACTTTTTTCGTAGTCGTTTGCATATTTTAGTATTATGCCCCCAAAATCAAATATCCCCTACTTTTTTTGAATAGTATATTAGAAATGAAGACATTGGAATATGAAATGCAACAACAGTACGTACGGGAGGCAAAGTGGCCGTGACACTGTCCGAGGGGTTTGGGGCATACACTAAAATAAATAGTTGCCAAGATGACCAATTCAGAATTGCAGTCTGTAGACAATAAACGCAAAAATTGAGCGTGGGTCTGCCCCTGTTTATTGGGATGGAACAATATAAATAGGCCCACACCTGGTATTGAAATGATTGATATGCTGAATTTTAACAAACTCTTTTCATAATTGCAACCTGTAGACAAAAAATAATTTTAAAAGGGGAATGTGAAATGTGGGTCGGGGCATGCACCAAAATATTTAGTTACTATTCTTACCGTGCAAGGAATAAATATGCCAAATTCCAAGACTATCCATCAGTATTCAAAGATTACCAAGTTCCCAGATAATTCAATCAGAATTGTGGCCTATATACGATATGTGGGCGTGACTCTGTCCCTGGGAGTTGACACATGTACCAAAATTGGACTATAAGGAATACATATACCACGTTCCAAGATGGATTAAAAATTGTGGCCTGTAGGCAACACACAAATCAAAAATGGACGCGACACTGTTCCTGGGGATCGGGTATGCACCATTATTTACTACACTAGGGTCTGGAAGAGTTGTTATATAATAAGCATTCTTATCGATGTGAGGAATTAGCCAATGAAACGGTTTTTTGTGGCGAGCTTTTGACCTTTTGGTAATTGTCAACACTGATTGATTAAATAATGTCGATCGACCAAAGACGTGAACTCCCATTATAACTTACCAGATCTCCTTGTAGCGCAGGCCATCGAAAATAAACGAAAAGAAATATAGATTGCCTTCGACTCGAAACGTTTCTTTCAGATGTTAACAAGCGGTTGCCAAGTGAGATAAACCGACATTTTACAAGAGATTTGGACAGAGAACAAACTAACAAAGCCGATTTTTCGTAAATCAATGGCCATAGATATTACGGTCCAGCATGCGTCAATATCGACAGGAACTGAGATCTTTGTTATATAAACATATTAAGTTTCTTCAAAATAGGATAAAACTTATGACTTCGAGAGTGTCCTCAACCGTGTTATTACATGTATATTATACTATTTGCGTATAGAGGATTGTTCTTTTTGTCAGACAGTCTTTGTCCGATTTTCACAAGTGTAATGGTGATATAATTAAAAGGTTTTTTTTTTTTTTTTTCAAATGGGATACAAATTGTGACATCTAGAAGGTCCATAAAAACGCTATTTTCATTACGATCCATTATACGCGCATATTGAAAGGAATCAAGATCTTTCGGTTATAAACATATCTTATAAATCAGATAAAAGTTGTGACTTTGGTATAACATACTTTTACACTACTTGCGTACACGAAGCGACCATATTTGAACAGTTGTTAAAATCGGATAAAGAATGTGACCTATAGGGGGTTGAAAGGCTAAAAAGCGATTTGAGGCCAAACCAGGGGCCATAATTTAGGAACTGGGATCTTTGGGTTATGAACATACATCGAAATCGGATACAAAATGATGATCTCTGGAGGGTCCGGGAGATAAAACATGATTTTTCGTACAATCAGGGACCACAATCCATGAAGGTACGATCCGATACATGTTAATATCGAAAGGGACCGAAATCTTTGGGATATTAAACTATATTAAAGTTTTTATTAAAACAAAAAAAAATGCGAACGGACGTCCGGGCCGAGGGATAACAAGACTTAGTGTTACCAGCTGCTACGGGCGGGTTGGGATGGCCTAGTTTCGAGCTTTTAGCTGGCCGGTTAGCTCTGGTTTGCGGTCATGGTTTTGATCCCTGGAGTGAGAGTATATGGCCCTTTCGAACTCGTGGGTTTAATCCGGTGTCCTCTCATAATAAGATAATAAAAATGAAAATAAGACAACTTGTCTGTGATATCATTCTCGGTGGGAGTGGGCATTAAACACTAAGAACAACAACAGCCACTTCAAAATATCATAGGCGGATTTTCCCAAGAAACTACCACTCTTCAAATGGATGGACAATAAAGAGATAGTCATTTGGGGCCCTACATAACAAGTCTCCGTTCTATGATTCCCCTGCGTGCAGGCATCTTTAGCAGTAAGAAACGCCGCACAAAAGATACACTGACCTTGTTATGATAAAATGAGAAGTTAAAATAAAACAAAAATAAACGGAGTATTAATAATGTTTGTAAGGACTGTAATATAGACTACCCACCTCGTTACCAAGGTCATATTATTTACCAATCAATCTATAATCTACTCGTGAATTCTGGGGTTTTCGCTGTCTATAGAGTTTATTATGACCGCTAATCCCTGGTGAGTACACTGTACAATATGTTGTAAATGATGTCCTATTCGCTTCTAATGAAATAATGATGTAGACATTCCATTACTTTAATTACACGTGTTTTTATATTCAAATGCATTCCGTTAAAGATGCATTTCACTAATGCATTTATAGAGTAGTTATTTCCAATAAACGTATAAATTGTCCTGCTCTCATCACCAGTGCCGCAAATTTTTATCGCTAAAATTCAATTTTAATCGGCCCTTTGATATTTTTATCGAAAATTGTGACTTGAACGACCGATAGACTGAAATAAAGTGCAAGTTTTTTTATCCCAAAACAGGAACCCCTTAAATTTGAAGTGACATCAAGTGTTCCAAACAGTGTGCAAAATGCTTATTTCATAGTATTATTATATAAATAATGTATTGTATTGGGGTGTATAAACTGATAGAGTGCTGTATATGTAGTACATCTACATGTAGACTCTGTCACATCCGAACTCTGATCACTCCGGCACTCTGTGACATCCGACATGATTTTCATGTCCCGATTTATTGCCTTATTACTTAAGCCAAAAAACTCTGGTTTGTCCGGAGTCTGTATGTTCCGGATTACGAAATCAATCAGCCGTCCTGTCACATGATTTCCACTGATTCGACACTGTAAAATCCGACCTTCAATCAATAGGTGTGAAGCAAGCAATTATTACCATGGATGTGAAGCCACAAAAGAATATCAGGGAATTTTCTCACGAATTATTCACAGCCGCAAAAATATTCCTAGTCGACTGAACCCGAATAACGTAAGTTTCCACTCGACAAATCTCGGCATTTTCCGGTACAATCTAGGTTACGACGACCTTGACACAGAACAACAGATAATCAATGATTCACACGCGATAGCAAACATAAGTGTGCGATCAACTGAAGACAGTAGCGGATTATCAGTGAGGCTGATGAGGCTGCAGCCTCGGGCCCAAAGATTTTGTAAAAAAAAATAATTTAGACTTGTCTGATACGATTAAAAACGCACAGACAATGAATGTTAGGGGGGGGGGCCAACGGGAATTAACATAGGCCCTGGCCCGAAATTAATTAGGCCCCTAGGCCCACACCTTTTTAAGTAGGCTGAAGATGACGAAGAAGATAAATTAACGACAGACTTGACCTATTCAAAATGCCTACGCATGTAAAATGAAATGAAAATTAATGTAAGAAAATTTTGAATGTACAGAAAAGATCATCATTTTAATGGGAATGCTCTGGTGATTCGGAGTCACAATATTATTTTGTACGACAAAACTGGGTATTCCAACACTCTGCGTGATCTGACATATTGTAACGATATTAGTAGAAAAGTTTATCGTTTAGACGTACACCCATTTTTCCGAAACAACCGATTCTACTTGCCCAGGGGACGCAAATTACTAAAGCACATTTCCTTGGCGGAATCCAGATACCATTACCTAATTTGCCATTTTGTATTTGTGGACTTGATTTGGTTATGATTTAGGATCGATTGTATTGAGGTTTTTTTTTTCCATAATCGCACTGTATTCATTGTCTGTCTATTTTTTCCGGATTGCCATCGAATACTTTCGTTTCATTAATGTATCCGTTAACATTAAATCTTTTGCAGCACCTATCTTATACACTGTATATGTCTATTTGGGTATCTAGATATTCTTCTGACTTTGTGTGGTATTATTCGGATAAACAATCAAATATTTCAATAATAAAGGCATAAGATTTGTTTTATATTATTTTAGTCCATTTAATTGGCTTTAAAGCCCCTCCCCCTCCCCTGCGTAACTGGCACATTTGAATTTATTCGTCCTATAAGGTATTATCAAAAACAGAAGCAAATGACCCATTGATATAAAGAAAGAATAAACATGACAATCCAAGCAACATTGATCCATTTCAATTCTATTTATTATCGCCAGCAGCTTCAATAAGACTTAGATTATTTAATACCGCACAGACAGGTCTTAATAAATCATAATTTCTATTGACATCAAAGTCAGACAAGAGATTAAACGATGCGAAAAACGAATCCCTCGTGAGTTACCATCAACGGTTTTTATATTTCCCGTTTTATAGACGTCAATATAAACTATTGTTAGTCGAATATTTGTGTCGTTCCAGAAATGTCCGCTAATTCACTAGTTTGATAAATTGTGGGCTGCGACTATTTAATAAACTTAATAAGACGGAAATAGGAGACAATCTGAAAGGATGGTATCATAGACTAATGGACATGCTGTCTCTCAACTCTGTCATCACGTTCAAGCTATCATGTATATACCAAGGAACTCACGTAATCTTATATTCGAGTTGATAAAATAAAGAGAAATTATACTGAAAGTCCTTTCCTCTGGTTGGTATGGATTATACATTCAAGTCATTGTGAAAATTTCATACCAAAGCCTGGATTACAATAACATAACCTTAAATCCTTTAAATAAATCAGTTGCCATTATTATTATAGAATAAAACAAAACATCTAAATACGCCCAATGCTTAGTTCTTACAAGTACAGGTTATGACTAATTTTCACGTAGATAAACCTGACAATTAGATTTTTCATGACGATGGTAATAATACTATGATTATTCATGTAAATGCACGTGACAATCAGGATATCATTACAGATAAATATGACAATCAACTTTTTATATAGATATCACCTGTAATAAGATTGTCTATGAAGACACTTTAACAGTAATACAAAAGGAGTATGTACAATACAATATATCAACACTGCAATAAAACTGTTTATGTACATAATATCGTTATGCGGGCAACAAAATGGATAAACTGTTCACGTGGAGAACGCTCGAAATTTAATAATACTTTTGTGGCCGTCACACAATAACAAAGAGGCTCTTAGAATAGTGTTAGTTCGTGCATATAGTCCGGTGACTGAAGGTGGGGAATCGCCACCCAAGCTGTGAATTTATGACACCAAGTTTTCCTAGTCCAGTTTTTTGTGTAGTTTCCGAATCTGGGTGGTGATCAGGCGTATTAGGGGGCGTTTTCGAGATATAGGGGGTCAAATGTCTGCAATAGGCGTATGTGTGTGGTGGGGGTGGGGCGAATGTCATGCTGACATAATATATTAATACATAAGTGTGTATGATGCCCTGGACAATTGTTTTTTGTTTTGATTTGTGGGGAGGTGTAGTGTGCGTGTGTCGAGGGGGTCATTATGTTGACATATGATGATCATGTTATATATTTATAAAACATAAATTCCTAGGACTGACCATCTCTGAATAAGTGTTTGTGATGTCCTGAACAACTGTTTGATTTGTTAGGTGGGGTAGCAGGTGTGCGTTTGTAGAACGGGGGGGGGGTCATTTGGAGGGAAATGAGTTTAAGTTGATTTAAATGATGATTTTCTGGGTACAAACATTACTTTTTAATAATTCCATTGCACGTCTCTAAATATATGTATATAAGATTCTTATTGTATGGCGAAGGATGGGATAATGTATTTTAAGGGACAGAAACCACAAGGTTCAAAATTGACCTAAAAAGTTTTTCGTTCAGTACCGATATTGTGATTCAAAATATTAAATTATAAAAGACATCCCAATCATTTTCTTCGCAAACGATGATCAAAATATACAAATTTTGATCGATAATGAGATGGGCAAAAGAAGAAAATATCGCGAAAGGCGACTTACATCAGTAGATGACGATAGAAAAAAGATTTTCTGGGTGAATCAAAACAGACCACCTTGCCGTATACACTGCAGGACTGGAATGAATTGGTTTCTGAAGTAAGTCCAAAGAAAATATTTATCTCAATCATATAAACTTTCAATTTTAAATCTTCTGATGAAGTTTATAAATAAACAATAACTAAACATATCTCGGAGTTACTGTGTTTTTTGATTTACAGTCCCAGATCTCTTGAAAAGAACCATTATAATTTAATATTTTGAATGAAAACGCTAACGAGATACTATTTTGAGTTCAATTATGAACGCAATAACTTCTGTCCACAAAAATACATATGTTGTCACACCCCCGTCACCCCTACGGGAACCCGCATCAGCGTTCACCCACACACAATGGGAATCTTATAAACATATTTAGAGATTTTTCGCCAAGCTTTTAGACAATCCTCATTTAACTCAATGTGAGCTCATTTCTCGCCAATTCCCCCCCCCCCCATCCAAAAAAAACCACACACGCACACCTGCTACCCCCACCCCATAAATGAAACAGTTATCCAGGGAATCATAAACACGTATTTAGAGATGGACAGTCCTAGAAATTTATGCTTTATTAAAGTCCCAATAACACTCTTGTTGTAACTGAATAATATGTCCCAATCTTCATTCTGGTCAACAAATGGTATTATTTTACAATATTCCAATTAAATGATGATATAAATTTCATCTTAACACACCTATTTTTAAAAATTGAAAAAATTCAACCAATTGATTTGAAAAGTCTAACGTAAACCTTTTCAAATGTGACTTGGATTTTAAAATATTTTCGAACCCTCTGGACAAGTAAAATAGGTTGTAATGGATAATTTACACAACAGGTAGAACACCTAAACAAGGACAGCTGTCTAGTCGTTCGGATGGGACGAAGATAGAGTTCCCGTGTACAAATTGACGTGGACGTAAAAAAAAATCCCTTGATAGGTGGAATTCGATAAAAGCGTAGGCTTTAGCACCGCTGTCCCGAGAAAAGTGTCTATGTCTGTCGTTTATCCAAGTCGGACCAGAACAGTAGCAAGTTTAACCCCATCTCATTACATTTCAATTATGAAAGGTTTCTTTCTTGGAGCCAACGAAATCGTGCTCGGGGCTGCATGGCAAAGTGTCGAAGATGTAAGAATCGGCGTCGCTGTTATAGCGTTGCTTACCTCGGGAAATTAAACATAAGCAACATAAGACCGCAAAAACGAATGTCTAGCGCAGCCCTCTTGGATATGAATGACCCTCACTGTGCATACAGTGTGACGCTTTTCATTCTGAATTCTATCCGAATAAACTGTAATGTGATGCACTGCTTTTAATCCAGGAAAAACCAATCCGAATTCCGGAGGCCGGTCTCCGGAATTCACAATAAATGCGCATGCGGTGTGAACGCAGCTTCAGTGACCTATTAGACAACATTTTGCCGATATCTGCGAAACCGATATCTGTTCAAAAAGATTCGGCAGCTAAATACCTTTCTTCATAAAATATTATTCAATCAGTGAACAAATCATTCTCTGTTACTTAAAATGGCACTCGGTGCTTTTATTTTAGTTGTCGCGTGTCAAGATATTTTCAATTCTATAAAATAGAGGAGACGGGATAATGTCACGTGACATTGAGACAACAGAAGCTATCATAATCAACCGTTAGTGATTAAACATTCTACGAATGCCGACAAATTTAAGGTTTTATATTGTAATCAACATTAAATAACATTTAATAATTTATAATCTCGATCATAAAGCCTATGCTAGAAATCAACCACAGCATATCTGAAAAAAACTGTCGCGAAAGCTTGAAAGCATCGCAAAATCAAATTGTTTATCTTGGAAAGCGGAAATTTATTACCATCATGATATTCAGAAGCAATGAAGGCGTTCACAAACATCTTCACAATGTTGGATACCTGAGTTAGAAGAATTATTGTGAACCAAGGTATAGATCATTTTAATCACACTGAGTATATTTGGGTTACCAAGGCAGAAAATGAGCATCATCAACTTAAATTAGTACCAGAGTTATTATGTCCCAAAGGTGGGGACAATAACAAAAAATGACTTACCTTAATTTTTCATAATAAAATAATATAGACAGTTTATGATCTGGAGATACTATAACAATCACAAACGATATTGGTGAGAAAAATTATTCATTACACTGTGCTAGGTTTTATCTGCGTTTGTGTAAATGCGTTAATAATTTTATATATCTAGTATTTCTATTATTGGTATTTATCACTAATAACGTTTATCATTAATGTCGAACACGTAATATAATAGAAAACGCGTGGGAAATTATATCCGCCAATTAGCATCGCATTTTGTTTGTCCACGCTCTGCGATTGTTGCTAATCCTTTGCTATAAGCCAAAGTAACATCAGCGCCTTGCTAGCTTTCAAATTAAGCCCTAAGCGATTAACTGACGTGATTTTGTATCATATTGGGAATAATTTGTTACTTGATTCACCAGATCTCACGCACAAAGATTAATGCCACCAAGATAAAATATAAAATAAGTCTAGATACTATTAGTGGAAAAAAAAAGAACAAGCTGGCAGAAAAATAAATAAATGTCAACACAGTACTGCATTTGACATAATTTTAAATGACACGGAAGGGAGTTTTCCACGAATGGGCTTTCTTTCAAGAAATTTCTGGACTAACATATGGTTTAATTTTAGTTAATAATTCGCTTGCGCGAAGGGGTTTTTGGCAGTGGGGAGGGGAGAAATGCTCACCGGGGAATCTAAACTGCACAAGTTGACTCAAGGACCCACCCCCTGTATACACAAACCGGCTACAGGTCATATGTTGGCAGAATGTCAACGCTTAAATAAAATGTTGATCATTTCACTTCAGGTAAATAAAACTGTTGTTGAAGATTAAGTTACTCATAAGACTATTGAACCACAAAGATTAAACATCATAACTCATCACATTTATTACATTAACAAACTCTTTACTTTTCATGTGAGCTTCGGATAATAAACTGCGAATGATCTCGGTATTGGACAGGTTTCTATATTAAAACCAATACGGCGGATGACGGCGTTTTTATTTTGTGTGCGGCCAAATCAATTTAAAGAAAAAATAGAAAGCATGGTATGCGCAATAGAAACTGCCATAAAGTATTTTTGCGCTATACAAATTGAGACTTATTATTATTATTATGCGTTACAGGCTTTCTTTTTATATATACTTTTGAATATGTAGCACTCTTGTTTATCTTTTAGAGATGCATTATGTATTCGTAAGTGCAGGTATAGACCACACCACACAAGACAAACCTACAGACAAGACATAATATTATATAAACAGACATTTTAAACTATAAAAAAACAAATGTATACATCACATCAAATGAATGGGTTGGAACGGAAAATAGGGTTCATTCGCTCATGACCCCAATGCTTCACACTAATTTTGAAAAGAATCTCACAAATAATGTAGCCTCTATTGCGTTCACAAGTCAATTGTTGACAGACTGATCGACGAACTGACGGACAGGGTGACGAAATAATACGAGTATAAAATGAATATAATATTAAAAACTTCAGCCACAGTACTTTTTTGAATTATTGGAAGTGTGGAGATTTAATCTCGTTTGTCTAGTACAATTGTTACAATAAAGGTGTCTCGATTGTCCATTTTACACTTTTAATAATTAAATGGCAGTTGGACAGGTCGAAGACATGAAACGCATATTAGGTTGTCTAGTACAATTGCTACAATGATAAGATCTTGATTATTCATTTTAACGTTAAATTATTAAACGCTGAGTGTTCTAAATCAATTAATAACCGAACATTTATATAACATTTGAAGCCAGAAAAAAGACTTGTAATATTCAGATTTAGCCCTTGCATTATGTATAAAGTTACATCCCACTTCTATCCGTTGCCAATGGCAACCTTTGATGAAACTGTCCTGTTCATTTCCAATACATGCACAAAAGTATCCGTGTATCAGAAATGAACAGTACACTTTTAAAAAAGAGTACTGTTCATTTCTGATACACGGATACTTTTATACCGTTTAAGAAACTTATCAAGCAATAAAAAGCGGACGTTTAGTCCGGCACAGATCGCAATGATAATTAATTGTTTCAAACTGCACTAGGATAAGGTACATGAGACAACTAATCAATATCATAGTAACAAAACAAACCGGTAGGAACTACATGGCAGTGCAAAAATATATACAATGACATTAAATCAACATAACAACATATTGCGAAAAACAATTATTAGACATATCTATTGGCATCTATTCCATAATTTGGTTTGATTTATTATGCAAAACATATAAATGAGAATATTGAATAATTATTTTAACTAATTGTGATTCTCTTGCTAGACACTTCACAAGCCTTGAAAATAAGCAGGATATAAAAAAACGCCTAGAATGTTATAAATTTCATTACAATTAAATTCCAACGGACGAACCATGCGCCGATGTATACTTTGACCATGAAAGAACCACGTTTCGAATTTCCTTTACACTACATTTAATATCATCGCAGTCCTCTACGCCATAGACAAGTTGTTTTGACGATGTGGTCTAAACGAACACGTGGCTAGTTTACACTCGGGGTGTCACAACAAAACGCACGTGTAAATACTACCATGAAATGTAACGTGAGGCTCAGAAAGGGATAAATAAAAGAGCTGACATTATTTGTCACTTTTCGGTTGAAACGACTCGATAATAAATACTATTTTTCACATTTTGCTTCACAATACTCGATAGAAATGTGATGTAAGTAACTTATTAGCACCTTTCCTCGGTGTACCGGTGAATATAAGGACAGTTTTGGTCGTGGGCTGCCTCTGCTGAGCCCCCGACCAAAACTGTCCTGATATTCACCGATACACCTCGGAAAGTGTGCTAATAACTATTACTTACATCCCACTTTTACTCGTTACCAATGGCAACCTTTGATGAAACTGTCCTGTTCATTTCCAACACACGCGTAAAAGTATCCGTGTATCAGAAATGAACAGTACACTTTCGGAAAAGAGTATTGTTCATTTCTGATACACGGATACTTTTATACCGTTTAAGAAACTTAGTCTGACCCAGATCGCAATGATAACCTTGTTTCATATTGCACTAGGCTAAGGTACATGAGACAACTAATCAAAATCATAGTAACAAAACAAACCGGTAGGAACTACATGGCAGTGCAAAAATATATACAATGACATAAAATCAACATAACAACATATTACGAAAAACAATTATTACACATATCAATTGGCATCTATTCCATAATTTGGTTTGATTTATTATGCAAAACATTTAAAGGAGGATATTGAATAATTATTTTAACTAATTGTGATTCTCTTGCTAGACACGTCATAAGCCTTGAAAATAAGCAGGATATAAAAAAAAACGCCTAGAAAGTTATAAATTTCATTACAATTAAATTTCAACGGACGAACCATGCGCCGATGCATGCTTTGACCAAGAATGACCCACGTTTCGAATGTCCTTTACACTACATTTAATATCATCGCAGTCCTCTACGCCATTGACAAGTTGTTTTGACGATGTGGTCTAAACAAACACGTGGCTGTTTCACGCTCGGGGTTTCACAACAAGACGCACATGTAAATACTACCATGAAATGTAACGTGCCTCGGCCGAGCCCCCGACCAAAACTGTCCTGATATTCACCGATACACCACGGAAAGTGTGCTAATAACTATTACACACATCATGTAAGATTAAGATAAAGAGCTAGCCATTCTTGCTATTATGGTTCGAAAGAAGATAATGTAAAATGAATAATTTGAAAAATTCATTCAAATTACTCTATTGCAAACGAAGATATTAGCCTCTGAAATTTTGACAGACGTGTGCAATTATTTCAACCACCGTACTGGTTGACCGAAGCTTAGTCTCGGTCCTCCATACTTGATTACATAAAGTATTGCTGAACCGTGTCAATCTATTTAATACTGGAGAAATATGATGCCATCGACAGTTGATTAAGGCCTGAATCAGTTAATTAATGTCTAACTAATATTTTAGAAAACATTTCAGGCCTAAGGAAAGACCTGTAATAGGCCGATTTAGCTCTTGCATAATGCATGTTTAAATATCTTAATATGAACATCCAGTTGATTGATCAACACTGTAATAATTGGAATATTATCACAGTAATAGTACAAGGATTTATCATAATTATAAACTTACAATTGATACCTTAAACAGGCCCTTAAAATGTTGTCCGCTATGTATGTAAATATTTATTTCTATATTGGGAATCAGATTAAATTATAACGATTTAGCTCTTACATAATGCATATCTATAATTATATTTATTTCAAATACATTTATCCCACAGATATTTTGTGAACGTTTAAAAACATCGCTATAAATGTTTTGTAATGATATTATCGAGTTCATATGAAGTTGACGTAAAGCCATAATTAAAGAAACAGTGTTACCATAGATAGCAAACAGTTACCGTGCGGGATTTCATTTATTATCAAAACGAAACATATCAATTAAAACTCAATATTTACAATAATATTTACAGGTCTTCTCCTAATAGCTTTTCAAATTGAAACTTGACAATAACAAATTTGACACCACGGGTTTAAACTAAAAAAAAATCGTGTCTGTATTTCAAATGTCAGCCCCTATCTATATTGTGGAAATTTTTTGATAACGGTTTATTCCAGCGTAAGTATAAATCAGTCTGAATTCAACCATATTATTGAAATGCAAAATATATTATTAAGTTGTCAAATACAATATTACAAAAAAGTAGGGCATTAAATCACATTCACATATTTATTGATATTGCTCGGATTCTATCCCGGTGTTAGCGAAGGGTCAAAACGGACAATGGTGGTGGAATAAAACCGTTGGCGTGCACGTAACAGAGCCCTTGATAGTTAAAATTCAATTGGTCATGAACATTTCTCCCCGACACTGCATGCTCCAGCAGAAAAGTAGGAGGTTAAATCCCATTAAATTCATTCATTGCATATTTATTAATATTGCAGCATGTGCTTTCTATCAACTAATACAGTAGAATCCGTATGAGCAGCCACTCCTATTCAGCGACATCTCCTTGTAAGCGGTCACAATAAATTCCCCCCGTAAAAATTCTATTGTTTCATCTCTTTATTCAACGGTCACTCCTCTAACGCGGCCAGCGGTCACTATTTTGCACATGAATTTAACAAAACATCGCCCATTCAACGGCCATTGTTGGATGATACCATCTTGTCGTTCTTCGAAACACCCCCGCTAATCCCGTGAGTAGTAATCAATTAACTGGACTCCCACTGATCACGTAAAAAGAAATGTGAAAATACCAATTAACCCGGGATTATCTGTTAATTAATCTTTTGTTTTATTAAACGACAAACCTGATCATTGTTTTCACACGTAACGGGACATTATTTGATACTGATTGAATAAACTGAAAGTACCGACTAAAAGCCGCTATGTTGTTAAATAGACGTTTTTAGCGCCACCTGTAATATTACATACAGAGTTACACCCCCTGTGATTCGGTAGCTAAATCAGCGATGTTTTTTGGTTCGTGTGCTTCTTTGATAAAATAAAATTAATTCATCGATTTTCTTCACAAAAATGGATAAATATTATCGAATACATCACTATGATAGACAGTAGTATTGAAGGTTGGTACAAAATGACAAGTTAACAGAAGTTATGTCCGCGATTCAGCGACGGCCAAATTTACCGATGCAATTGAAGTATTGCATTGGTGTTTGCTTCGAATGCATTCAAGCGTAATATTAAATGATGTCAGCACAAAAAAACATGAGATTTTACAAAAATGGATAAATATTATCGAATGCATGACAATGATAGACAGTAGTATTGAAGGTTGGGACAAAATGACATGTTTACGGAAGTTATGTCCGAGATTCAGCAACGGCCAAATTTACCGATGCAAATGCACCCAAGCGTAATAATAATTGATGTCAGCACAAAAAACTCGAGATTTTATTAAGAGGCCACTCCCGTTAAGCGGTCAATCCTAAAATTTCCCGTGGGTGGCTGCTTAATGCAGATTCTACTGTATATGAATACTGGCATTCCACAAAAATATTATCAGTCTTAATGTGTAGATGTCCAAGATACCTTATTACCTGAGCATACCAATAACTATTTGCCACATAAGAAGTCATCTTTTTCTTCTTATTTAACGTCTTAAACTAACACAGGAAATTAAGAGAAAATCATTTTCCACGTATATTTGAGATATTATTCCGAGTAAATATATCTGAAAAATGAAGATTTTAGTATGCTCTTTTAGACGTTTCGAGCTCTGAAAACGATTTGACCCAGTTATCAAATAATTTCAATTCTGATAAACGCAGATTTAATTGACCATCATAATCCTGAAATTCTCTGAACGACATTGATCGATTGGTGTTGTCTGCAACATAATTAAATGGTTGGTCATATATTCGAGAATTCACGAAAATGGGAAAATTACAAAACTGTCAACTCGTTTGGTAATTTTTGAAATATCTAATATTAAAAAAAATAAAATAAAGTCTGGTTCGTGAACATTTTAATATTAGTTCCCAGCGTCAAATTCGCTGTGGTCTCAATTGCCATTCTTAATGTACAGAGCCTGCATGTCAATGCGGTAGTAACTAAAAATAATTAAATCATAAATTCCAAAAAAGAAAAGATAAACATGTAGACTGAATTAACCAGTCGCAAATGAATGTCATTTGGTAATTTTTGAAATATCTAATATTAAAAATAAAATAAAATAAAGTCTGGTTCGTGAACATTTTAATATTAGTTCCCAGCGACAAATTCGCTGTGGTCTCAATTGCCATTCTTAATGTACAGAGCCTGCATGTCAATGCGGTAGTAACTAAAAATAATTAATTCATAAACTCCAAAAAAGAAAAGATAAACATGTAGACTGAACTAACCAGTCGCAAATGAATGTCATTCAATTGGGACTGTCCACATACTTCACCGAACATTTAGAAATTACAATAAAAAAAAGTTAAAATATTGAATGCAAATGAGTGTATGTAGAATCATCTTACATTAGTATGTGTTTTTCGTCTATTTTAAGGATCGAAAGAACAGAGCTATACCCCCATAATCTTGTCTACTCTTTTAAATAACAGACTAACCAACCGTTCATATAAATTATATCACTCCAATTGTGCTCATGCATGAGATACTAGCAGTCAAAATAATTATATCCATTTCAGTTAGCTAAGAAGAGTGTGCAGAAATCCATAACTGCATTGTCGTTTAAAGGGGAAGAACCGTGCATTTCCTTATAATAATTATACAATATGTATATGCATTTTAACGAAATTATTTCTAAATATTAAAATATTCTTCAAAATAATTCAGTATAAAATAACTGTATGGTTTGAATGTTTATTATGGTGCAGCGAGATGAATTCACGATCATGCGAAATGTATAAGCTCCCTTCCGCTCTATTAAAATCTTGGAAAGCTTCGGAGTTAAAGTATCTTTGGTCATGTTTTTTTTTTGTTTTAAAGAGACAGTTTGGAAGGAAAAAAAACCCTCACAGAATTACATAGGTTTGGGGGGGGTTCTATTAAATCGATGCTTCTGGGAAGTATGTATATTCGTGTGGTATTTGCAATGGATCCAGATAAGTTGACAGTTCACAATTGGCCTTGGATGGGTATTAGAGAACTGGATTTAATGCATAACTCGTTATGCAAGTATAAGCTATTATATGCCAACATGAATAAAAACCACCCATTAATATTTGAAGCAAAAAAAACTAGCGCTTTGAATAAACTATATGAACCAAAATTTTAAAAAATATAAGTTGTCAAATTAAAATTGAACACAATCGTTACAAACAAGTTGCGAAATACAAATGTTATTTAAACGATATTTAAAAAGTTATTAAAATAACCCTAACGCCAGTTTTTAATTCATGAACAGTTAATGATTATCCAGCAGATTAATCATTAGTTATGGCATATTTATTTGGATGGTGAGCTCTTTTCAGAGGTTACTATATATGGAACCACTGTGATTTGTCAACAACACTGATCTGACAGATATCACAAGCTGGCAAACGTTCAAGTAGATGTAAGTTTCATACCAAATGCTCGTGGTGGCCAAAATCTTGTGTATAGTGGGTATAAGTTTAGAATTCGAATAAGCTGATCTGGACTATCTTAGGGTTGTAAAATTCACTGATTACGTCACTAAGCAGTGAGTGGAAGGATGTCAGCGAGATGTATGAATCATTTTATGACTATTTGTCCACGCGCAACAAACATCGTTGAAGGGTGGCATTCAAAAAAAAAAAATTGTAACCAACCACCCCAACATCTATCGCTTCATCCACCGCATAAAGCGAGAACAAGCCCTCTTTGATGTAACCCTGAAACAGCTTGCTGCTGGTACCCCTAAGAAGCTCAGAAAAGGAAAGTACGGGAAGTTTGAAGACAGACTGAAAAGCGGCGCCTCCATGAAGGTCATTACACTGTCATCCAGTGTGGGGATGCGGTCTCCTACTTAGTAGACTTGTAAAATTAATGATAGAAAATGTATATTTTATAGGAAAATGTTAGCAAGTGAATGGAAAATAATTAAATGAAATGTTTAAATGATAACTTGTACATTCTATGCTAAAAAGTTAAAAATGTATAGTAATGTGTAAAAAAGTGGATGTGAAATGGAATAAAGTTGAATTGAACTGTCTTTCAGTGGACTGTTTTAATCATCTGGTAGAGTCTTTTTAATTAACAATTAACGATGCAACAATGGGGATTAGTTAGGATTAATTAAGACTCTACTAGAAGATTAAAACAGTCCACTGAAAGACAGTTCAATTCAACTTTATTCCATTTCACATCCACTTTTTTACACATTACTATACATTTTTAAATTTTTAGCATAGAATGTACAAGTTATCATATAAACATTTCCTTTAATTATTTTCCATAACAAAGGAACTGGCATAGAGGGGGTAAATCGCTTGAGGTATCAGGAAGCATCCTTTGTGGAAAGGGTATTACCCATAATTTGCTTCATTCTGGCTTTCTTTGTATTTACACACCCATCCTGAAAGTAATATAATATATATATTCAGACATTGCGTTTATCGTTACACCAACCGGGTAAAGGTCGAGAAACACGACATTCGCTTCCATTTACCCTTCGACTTTTAAATATGAAACAGGAAATATTAACCATGCGGAACCATACAGGAATCTATTTATACTCCTTGACTATTAACAACCATGAACCACCTGTAGACAATATCTGGTTAAGTTAAAAAAAAAATATTTGGAATATCCACTTATTCCCCAGAAAGCCAAAATAAGAAAAAATCGATCGCAGTTCGCAAAGTCACTACCCGGTTACTTTGGAAGTTCTTGAACGCAGTACGGACCGGGCGGGTATTAGAGTTGGAGCCGTAACCTTAACCATATTCCTTTTAACGCAGGTACCTGAACGATAGTGTCCAATCAGAGGTTGTAACATATACACGTTCAACTCAAACATAGCGACCTCAACGGAAACATTGACATTGGTTGAACTTTGCAACTCGATTATAACAACCAATCGAAATTAGTTTCGAACCATGCAGGGTATGGCGTGGATAGCTTAATAAGGTGTACGGGGTTAAGCAAGATCAGGCTTTCTATTGAAGATGAACATGTACGAACTTTGTAGTGTGTTTCTATGATACGATGTTGTAGCCAAGAAACTGTTTTTACACTTAACTTGATTAAACCTAATACACATTAACAACAACCAGAGACAATACGTCGGAATCCATTTAAATCTTTTCTTGTCAACTTTCCTGAATTTTTATTTTCAATTAATGCAGGCGCGGATCCAGAGGGGGGGTGGGGGGGGTCTGGACCCCCAATGCTCAGGCTTGGAAAAATTTATGCGATGCGATTTTGGAATTTACCTTCCGGAAATACGTCAGAATGCACCAAATTGAACCTAATTTACCAAATTAATTGGTTGAGCGCCTTCGGTGCTGACGCCCACCGCAATTATCAAACCTAGAACCCCCCCCCCTGCAAAAAATCCGCGCCTGTAATGTGTCACTGTCTGCCACAATTGGGCAGTGCGTAACCGATAATGATGCTATCCACACATTGCGTAACAACATAATATCAGAGAAAGAAAGACAACAAACGTGCAGTGGTTCTTGTAGCCCCATATCTTCGTACGCCAATCCGGAAATTAGCTCTCGAAAACTAGATCAGAATATGTTTCCGCCGAAATCAATAACAGAAAGTACCTCCTGGTCTAATTCTAGATTCCTGAATAAGGGAGATTAATGACACATTTTGGGACTCCACTGCATTACAAATTTTGGAATTCTTTCTTTGGTTGCTGGAAGTTTTGGGGGGGGGGGGGGGTTGTTGTTGGTTTTTTTTTTTTTTTTTTTGACTTAATGGTTATATCAATGTCGACTTAACACTTCAATGGGATGAACTGCCTAATCCCATACTCTGAACAATAGAACAACGATAGCTGGAATCAACCTTTATAGGGGATTTGCAGTTGATTTTAAACGAATCGGTTTGTTAGAGGGACAGAATAATGTGCTTTCGTACACAATTTAAACATATTAGTTGGGTACGATACCTAAGTAAAATGTTAAAATCGTCTCAACGTTTAACAACAAAACACAAACTTATGGCGAACAACTACAGGCGCGGATCCAGAGGGGAGGGGTTGGGGGGGTCCCACAAAGTGATCCTACATCAGTATAAAAATGATTTCTCTGTTTAAAAAGCTCAATTTGTATGTCTATGTAATTTAGAGACGATGATGGCAGATTTCCGTAACAGAAACCTGGCAAACCCCCTCCTGCAAAAATTCCTGGATCCGCACCTGAGCTACTGTGTATTTTAGGGGAGGTTTCGTAGAGAATTCTCTCAACGTTATCAAGCTTAACATATACCACCTGTCGCCAAATCACTAGTTTATCCGACCAGAGAGGAAAGTGTCAAAGGGCGGAGTGAGTGACTCAAAGAGAATGAATATTTTCGTCACTATATTTTGCGAAACAGACTACCGAAAATGCAACCAGGCAGCATTTCAGACACAGGTCGTCGAGATACATAGAGGTGGCCAGATACAGTTCGTCGCCAAATCGCCAGCTTATCCGAACAGAGAGCGAGGTGTCAAACGAACGGATCGTATAAAGCACTTCTCAAGTAGATTTACAACAGGGTGGACTTTGTAAGAAACCATGCCATGTGGGAACATGAGATTTAATCACGATTGAAGTTTTTGATTACCGAAACGTACCACAAAAACTTTTTTTATTATCTAAAATTATTGGGGGTGGGGCAAACATTGCCTCTCCCCCCCCCCCCAATTAGCGCCGCCACTGGTTTCGCGACAAGGGGAAACAACACCCTGACCAACACCGGAAGCTAATCCCAGACCTGGTTAGCGAAAAATCAACACCGGAAGCTAATCCCAGACCTGGTTAGCGAAAAATCTTAATGATTGTTTAGTGAGTAGATATTGATTACAAATGTAATTTCAAATCTATAATACCTTCGTTCATGGATAATTTCACGCCCTCGTCCTTGAACAGATTAAAACTATATGCGTGTATCTGTCTACAACAAATAAACATTGTCTATCGTTAGTCATGTTGACTTAGCGCTAAACCACATTAATCGTTAAAACAAAGTAATCGGAACATAGAGCGTAATTGTTAAATAATTAATCGCTGATGACCATACTAAAAGATAATTATCTTGAAAAGGTATACAAAAGGTTATACAAATAAAGCGTTCGATTTAAAACATTCATATCGGTAATTCATTATTATCGTCATTATAGCCAACAATCCACTAAGTTTGCTTTCATTGCTCTGTACTGAATAATTATCAGGAATAGAAGCAACAGGCATCCCAGTTTAAACAAACAACTGGAAACAACATTGAGTATCATAAATATGAAAACAATTTCATCCATTGATTCCTAAACTTTATTTCATTTGTCTTTTTGGTTATAAACTAAAATTCCACTATACAAAATCGATAATTGAATTTGATTAGACTGCATTCCCACATGTATTGGTGATATTTCCTTCTCTATAATAAAATCAGATGTATATTGCCTCAACAGTAAAACACTGGCGTGTAAAAGTTTTATGATAACTCATACGCATATGCAATAAAGGTATTCATAATGTATAATTGAAAGGGTGGCGGTTAAAAATATGTTAAAAGCGGTAATTTCATATTAAAACATGATTATTTCTATGTCTTTTGCTCAAAAGATTGTCAACTCACTATTATACGATCTTGGGCATTATTTCTTAGGCATAAAAATCATTAACACTGGAAAAAATAACACAATTACCTCCCCTGTTTTTCCATTCCCCCAATGGAATGGCTATCTTCAAACGTTTAAATTTGAAAATGATATTTTTGCCAATTTCTCAACTGGCAATAGTGAATTTTAGGATTAATAGGAGTACTCTTTAACAAGGTACGTAGGACTGTTTATAGATGCAATATATTTTAGGACTTTATTTTAATACATTTTAAAAATATAACTTAAAAATATGAAATTGTAATTTTAAACAGATGGTACCTGTGGCTGAAAAATTTCAAACAATTTACTATGGAAGTCATTCTAAAAACTATTTTACATCCCTGGTTAAAACGTATATTACCAAAATTATTTACCACCCATTGGAACATTCTTGGAATAGTGACAAAACACATTATGAAGGAAGATTATCTATGACCACTAACAAGTTTACCGACAAGAATCTAAACTTGATTGTGTTGCTCATAGGAAATAAGCAAAATTACTCCACTTAATCGCAAATTATAACCTTAGCTCACACAATATGACGATCAGCAACCTTTCAACGCTCAATCGATGAGCTGTAGCCTAATTAGAGAGAAAACGTGCATTTATCAGAATAATAGAGAAGAAAATTATGTTATATCATGGTCCCAATTGCCCTACTATGGTTCTATGTTTTGAGATAGCTAGAGACTAAATTCTCGACGACTCGCACCAGAGTTTGTATAAAAAGAGACAAAACAACAAAAGGTCACTTCATCATTGGTCCGTGTTGGTGGACGTCTAACGAGCTTTTAATGACCAGGGGTTAATATAATTTTATAGTATTTAACCGCCTAACAGTCTATAAATATACCTCAAATCACTTTGTATACTATTTTTCCATCTCCATGTTAGTGTAGATAAGATCTAAATTAGACAACAGCAGGCGTCGGCTTATTTGTCTGATTCGTTTTTATTTCTTTTTTTTTCAGAAATCCATTAACGATTCAAAATTACACATGTATCTTTATTAATAGATTTTTGTGTTTAAATAATAATAATATGAGAATATTCTGGATTCTAAATTATTCATATCGATCAATGTTAATTGGGGCCAAAACCCGTCGTATCGTTTACATGGAATATAGTCTCACTCCTCCATCATTATTTTCTTAGCTAAATACGGTGATAATAATTATGTTATATCTATTCAAGAGATGGCGAGTACAAACAATTTGACATACACAATATATTAGTGGACAGGATCCAGTTTGATGTAATGGTTTTATATTTAAACCTTGTCAGTTCTAGATACAGAACTTCTTAATTAACCGAGCTTATAGCTGGATTTGTCTAAATACGAACTCTTCAAATACTGAATTATGGTTATTCCAAGGTTGGATTGTAATTCGTTTGCTGCAATTTCTATCGGTGTCCTTTGTAAATTTGCTTCGATTACTGCACACAATTGTTTTAAGATACAACTGAAAACGTCTGAATTGGTCCTTTCAGAATTTCAATTTCCTCAACCATACATACATTGCATGAATAACTTTTCAAAAGCGATTCTTAAATTGATTTCTGTGAAAGAAAAATGTCCTATGACTTTATTCACAAATGAAACATTGTGTACTTATGATTTATAGAATGGATTATATTCCTAACAAAATATCTACTCGATTAACAGAACATCTTTTTTTGTGTAACACATATTGACCTTTTCCAAGAACTGTATATTAACCCCCACTACTGACACATTAATGTGACTCCGCTAAAACCCTACACAGAACGATATATCTTCGTTAAGACACAGCATCAGGTGCACAGCTTTAAAATATGTAAAGTATACCAATTGGAATAAATGATGCGCGGTCATCGATAGCTATTATTCTTGTGGTCTTTAATTATAAAGTTCGTGTATACATGGTGTATTGGGAATGAAAGTATTGGGGACTATTATATTGTGTGCTAAAACCGTACATGTTTTGTATTCAGAACTAACAATTCAATAACTATATCCATTAGTATGTGGTGTATTTAAATCGTAACAAATGATTGAGAATGTTAGGATGGGGCTAAAATGAGAATTTATATCAAATTATAATGTGACACTTGACACTTTTAAAAAGACATGATGAACTGAGACCTAACAAATGCCGTCACAGCTCAGTAAAGTTGTCATCACAGAAGTGGCATATTCCTGAAGCAATGGCCCGAGAAATCCCTCTCTGGCCATTGCTGGAATAGCGTCTGTTTCTTGAACTTACGCGGGAGTGTGTCTATTCTTTCCGTTCAATGAAAGCTATCACTTAAGTACAGCAACATGACAGTCCTTCGTTTAATCTGGGTCTTCCCTAAAACTTTGGGCAGTGATTTAAGGTATTAAAAACGGTGAAAGTATGTTCGTTTCCAAACAGTATTGTTTACATTTCATTCGACTTGATAGCCTCGTTTGTCACGCAATTAGTTTTACTGCAGCATTCTGCTATGCACGGGTTAATAAATCATGAGCCATGACGTAACGTTATGTAACATATAATATTTGGTCCAATATTGGCACTCGTTTTAAATGTAATGATTTTGTAGGGCAGCTAGTGATTGGTTGGTAGACGGACTACTGACCAATCAAAATTTAAAACAACAATATCCACTCATAATAGCAGTGTGTAGTAGGATTACCTCTAATCAAACGAACCGCTGCGCAGAAGTGGTGGGTGCAGTGCTCTTGACAGTATGCTTACTTTTTTTAAACATTGGATATTACTTTGCAGTAGAAACGCAATTCACTAAGTCCACGCCCTGTAACACTACTTTCTGTATCGTGTCTTCCGATTTAAATGGTGTAGTACAATCCAACCGAACAATGGCTGCCAGAGTGAATCGCTCATGGTTCTGATTCTCAAAATGCGCGTTCAACAGTGTTTGTAATGCAGTTATAACTGAAAAGGAGAATACGTATTCATGCAAGCCACTTTTAATTCCGAACTTGACGACTGTAAAACCATCAATAATAAACAAACCCTCTTACAGCGATGAATTGAGCGGTGCATTCTACGTATTCCATTACTAAAATATTTGATTAACAATGTGCATTATCTAGTTCCTTAACACAGGTCTTCTTATACCATCCTCAATATTGTTTGCGTATCTCAATTTGTCGAATCATTGACAATTTCTGCGCGTTGTTTTCAAAACACTATAACATTCCAGCACTCTGTCTATCACTAATCTAACGCTGATGGCGGACATATTACAATATTACAGATTACAATATTTTAGCAAGGGGGGGGGGGGGGTAGTGGAAACGCCTACTCGACATAAACATATGTATGATCATTTTAAAAAATTGCTTGCAGAGAGTTCCATTTTATAGTGAAGAAAACCTCGGAAAAGCACGGAAATGAAATGGGGTTTAATGTCCTACTGTTCTGCTCCTAACCTGAGTTAATGAAGTGTTTAATAAAGAGTTGACTATTCTTGATATAATAATTGAAAAATAGATGATAACTCCATCCACATATTCTCGATTATCAAGATTATCCTCAATGGCAATGGTACCCTCGCTTGGCAGGCTTTCCATCAGCAGTCTTAAATGGACGGCTGTTTAAATCCAAGCTGTATCAAAGTCTAAGCCATCGGATGGTCTACAGTGTAGATTTTGAGATTTAAGGGCTAATTAATCATTTCTATAACATCTAAAGCCTAAATAAAGACTTGAAATTGGCAGATTTAGCTCCTACATAATGTATGTTTAATAGGCGCATTCTTGACAATCGACAAGCGCAGCCTTGATCATGGCAGTTGTGGCATTGTACTATCTTCATTCACATTGTACGTTTTCATATGACGTTTCCTCCCACTGCTAAAGAGCGCTACACACACGCGAATTATTGAAATGAAATTAAACCGTTCTCTCCTCCCTTATATAACGGAAAACAGACATCTACTCTTTGGACATCATTTCACAAGAGCCTTTATTTCGATAAGTCGATACTTTCTGTCACTAAACATACATAAAATTATATTCAAACAGAAACTACATTGTTGTGACGGCATCAATGGGATTTAGGTTGTCCAGATACCAGATAAGCTGTCATGATGCTGGCATGTATCACATCAGTATTATAATTTATATCATCACTAGACATGAAAAGCCCGTGGGATTTGTTTAACGGTATATTTTATTCATGAGTATTGTTCTGAGAGTTGAGAGGACGGCGGGGGGAGGGGGGTATGTGAGATCAAAACCACATCACCTGCCTACATGACAGATCATATATATTTAGGTTAAATACATAAATATAGAGCACTTTCTATTCTATGCATTTTGAGACAAATAATATGGTATACTAAATAGGTCATTTCGGGAGTAAAAAACGGTACCATTTACAATTTTATTGCACTATTTCGCTTTTGCGTAGGGATTTTTCGCAGGTGGGGAAAACCGGAGGACTCTGAGAAAACCCACGATGTTGGATTCGTCATGTCCATGTTTTCGACCGAAACCACCTCAATTAACTCAATGGCGGAACAGTACACCGGAAACAAGGGACAATTTCTGTGATAATTGTGGGTGTTTGGACAAAGGTGATAATTGGGGCAATTTAACTCCATGTTATGCTGTGCCGGGTTAACATTATTCCCACATTAAATTCTATTACAGATTTAATATTTCCAGTATACCCACCGATCAAACAATATTGTGGGCCGTGGCCATGGTAAATACTAACAATGTGTGAATATTTGAAGGCTGAATTGGTGTGAAAACCTATTCTTCCAATCTTCTAACTTTCAAATGTTAATAAATAACCATTCCTTTAAATATTGTGATAAAATTTAAGGTTTTCAGCAACGGCCTAAATGTGCTCGCATAAGCTGTAACCATTTCCACAGATCAATTACACAAAACGACCCACTTCAGCTATAACCTGGATTCTTAAATACTAATTAACATTACTATGAAGCTGCTAGATATTAAAATAGGCGCATAATTGATTGTTTTTAATTCAATTAGTATAATTCAAAAATGCAGTCTATAATATGCAGTTAATCGAAATTTAATTATTAAAATTTTTCAATAACTTACCGTATTTACTAATACCCAGGTAAGAACATTATTTGTTCTCTTAAAACATCAAATGCACTATTTACAAAGCATCCTTCTCCCAATTTAGACTTCTAGAAACTTCAAACACCATCTTAATATGCGGCGTCTTTCTTATCAGAACGGCTCCAGTTTTCAGTTGTCAATTAATGTTTGTGTTCTCGACTATACTTCATATTTCGACAACTGCTTATCACGTCAATAAGATCATCGCGAGGCAAGACAAGACAGTCTTCTATTTGGATTTTATACTCAACATTATGAGTTTTGTCGGCAAGCTTCCCTTCCTCATCGATTAATACACAAGCATAGCGTTCGATGGTCGTAACAGGTGTTAAAACTTAAAACGGTATTTACTTGGGTATCGATCCACTATACCTATGTGCAGTTCCTAACATGAAGATACCAGACAATTAAATGGTCATTTTTAAATCAATTGCATCAAAATTTCTTGTTAATTAAGTCACAGATATCAGACAGCATATGCTAGTTAGTTTTAACTATTAAACGAGATTATTTGTTGTTACGGATATTATGAGAATAATCCAATCTATGTACACACATATACTAGCTGGATATTGTTATTAACACTGGGTTTCGGTAGATTTTGTACTGTCAATTTTTTCCCAATAAACTATCTTGTAAATTCACAAAGCACATCACAACATTACACAGTATCTTTTTTTTTAAAAACAGACGATTCGTACAATCCAATGGGTTAAGAATTACCTTTAACTTGCTGTTTGAAAAACATGGAAATGAAGTTTCGTCCCCTTTCCTGTTAGATCGTGGATATTGTATACAAATTTAACAATTACAAACAATTGACGACATAGCGGACAGACGACACGGGATACAAATCCAAACCCTTATACATGTATCTCCACATTAAAAATTATTCTTCACGTAAACCATTTCCCGTCTGAATCATTTATCATGATAAAGATACAACGATGCATTCACTGGGTCTACGACACAAGATTAGTGAAAGCTATCAGTAAGAGTTGGGAACCACGAAAGAAAATAGAAAGTGTACATGTAAACTCTTTGTAATCGTAAGAGCAACACGTATGAAAATTCTAGAAGGCCCATAAACTCGTGTGTGAACATCGTAATCGCTTACTTTAATGGCAAAACATTAAAGTACCAAATATCGCTTCATTTAATGTCTTGATTTCGTAAGCCGGGCCTTTACATGTACATGTTAAGTATCTGTTTACATATATAAAAAGAATATTATATCGATTGATAGCAAGCTTTAATACCCGGTCATTAAATAAGATTGCAGCGCAGCCTAAAATTAAGAATATAAAAAGTTTCTAATAAAATCATGTATCTGTATTACATCGGTTACTAATAAAAGCAATTATAATCCGTTTTTCAGTGTTGTTATGTGAATTCATCGAATAAATTTCCCTACATTTGATTGAAAATGAGAAAATTAAAAACTTAATCTTACTCAAAGTGTCACAACAAATGTGAAGAAAAATGTACTTGCTTGGCCGATAACTTGGTGTTTATTTAATACCAAATATTTTAAGACTAAATGGTACTGTCTTTGTGAATTTGGTTGCCAATAACAACAGTTCTCCCTTTGAGAACGTATTTCTGGTGTACGGGATGGGATGGTCTTTCTCTTTAAGGCACATATAAATCAGCCCAAGCCGTTTCAATATCGAATCAGTGCCTCTTTCATCTTTAATATTTGTTATTGAGTGATGTTTTGACAATTACTTTTATCGGTTACCAATCCTTGAACTATTATTTTGAAGTATTGCTATTCATAAGTTTTACAAATTAGGAGAGAGAGAGGGTGGGGGGGTCTTTAGCGTACAACCGGGAAATCGAAACCCCACCCGTTGACTCAATGACAGACCTTATGATGCAGCGCACACGCGCTAACCATTGGGCACCCTCACCCACTTACAGATTAAGTTGATGTGAACGATAAAGTGTACTCGGAACTTCTACCGCCTTAATGTTTGTTTTCCCTGTGTTAATATGAATAACATTTCTTATCATTATGAAAGCAATGAAATGCGCAAAGGGTTATTGAAAGGACCTGGAATTTAACTATGCTCTTTAATTCTGAAATATTATAATGTGAATAATAAGATACATGACCTGAATTGTAGGTTGTGTTTAGGTAATAAATCAATTTATGCATTTTACAGTGAAAAAAGTCCTATCTCGAGAGTTAGTATCATGTTCTGATTAACGAAAATGCTTCAGAGACATTATTTGTACTATACTAAAAGATGCCGCTCCTAACGATACAGCAATTAAAAAATAAAATCATAGACTCCATCGCCGATAATTATCATACTACTGAGTAAGCGCCAAATCACTCGAGATAAGCGTGCACATTAAGAGTCTGTAATTCGATTCAAGGTTACACCAATTCTATTGGGAGATTATAATGTAAGGCTAAACAAAATCCCGGTATAATTAGTGTAAAAGAGTGTAGGATCGTACGGTTATTAAGGTGGAATATATTACCACAGTGCCACTCTGTTGTCAACATCAGCTACATTATTTTTTTGGGGGTTCTGGTGAATATTCAGTTTATAAATCAAATATAAATACCTAGACATTATCTAGACAATGCGAGGTTGAAATAATAGAAATTAAAGTTACGAATATATTACCATCGCTGTCGAACAATTTTAAGTTTAACCCTTTTAAGGATAAGGACTTTGGGGTTATGTGCATTTCGATACATTATTTCCTATAATTATATAATTTATCAATCCCAACCAGACAAACCAAGGTTAAAATCAAACTAACTTTGATCAAGATATATTATTTCCGATAATATCAAATAGTGAGTCAATGCTTCAACTCGGTGCATCTCCTCGAGTATCTTGGACTGTGCAAGGGTGTGAATTTGGTATTAGCTTTAGGCGGCTTTATCTAACCACCAAGCGAATTGACAGATCAGTGTAACGGGAGTTCAATAACAGCCGTTCTAATCGATAAATCTATATCCCATAATATAGATACTCTGTTCATCTCCATCTACTTTATTAACCAATGTCTCGTGACCTTTATGGATTAACCTCACATTAACCGCTTTAAAATCAAACATGTTGCAATATGAAACAAGTAGGCAACAAGAGAAAGGGGATTGCTACATTTTTACATGCAAATTGGCTTTAGAGGATACGACCAGTTTTAACCACATAAACGAATCAATTGAAGATTTATGTTTATTAAAGAGGTATTAGGTAAGATTAGATAATGTGTTGTCAGTTCTCGCTACAATAGTTAAAAAATAGATAATTAAAAAGGAATTTGTTGACAATAGATAATAAAAAGGAAATGAAATGACATGGAATGGTATTTAACGTCCTACCGGTCTGCTCTTAACCTGTGCTAATGAAGACGGGCACACGCCATACAGTGTGCTATGAGGGAAATTTTGCCTGGACAGCGACACTACGGCCTACTTGTATTTCAACTATCAAGGGATCTTTTGCGTGCATGCCAATGTGTACGCAAGACAACGGTTTTTCGTTCCATTCGAACGACTAGGTAGGCAGCTGTCTTTGTCATGCCCTCCGTCCTGTATCACTGACAATATGAAAATACCGCCCTGCAATATGAAAATACCCGTTCTTCCGCAACTGTTCGAAGGCTATATTAGAATAATCGCTTTCTATTGTTCACCGTGATTCTTAATTCTTTGCCACTAGGAATGATTTCTCGCCATACATGTAGACCAAACAATGAAAAAGAGATACTATTTTGCACCATTTAATTCAAGGGAGGAATAGAATTTGTTGACGGGATTGTCAGTTAGAGAAACCTGTTGAATGAGGAAAGTGACTCATTCAATCACACATCCACAGAGAACATTTCTACACTTCAACCCTTAAATCATTTTTGATTGACATACCTATCTTAAAGTGAAAACAACTAATCACCCAAGGGTCATCATCGTTGTTGATATCTATTTTAAATTATCAATCACCATCACCGGCTGAAATCCATGTTGTAAGCTCACTGTAGAACTAAAGACAAGATTGGAGGTTTGAATCCGGTTTCAAAGTCAGTATTTATGAAAGTGATATGTTGTACGTTTTAATCTTACACATTACTCCTTCAGTATGGATATTTTGGTTTGTGGGAAACGGCGTTTCCTACAAATGATGTTTATACGTCCACGTATACTATCGTCATCTCCGTCGCCCAGCGTCCACTATTGATTGTGGACACTCAAGAGGATAAATTTATACACAGCGTTTAAGGCCACAAATGATTTTTATACGCCAAAGTATATTATCGTCACCTCTGTCGGCCCAACGTCCATTATTGCCTGAAGACGCTAAAGAGGCCAAATGTATACACAATGTTTAAGACCAAACGACGAAGAACCCTAATGATTTTCAACGACGTCTGATAATTACTGCCTGAGTTATGGTCCTTGAGCACCCTAATAAAAGAATTTTGTGGATCTGAGAACCCTAATAAAAGAATTTTGTGGAGGCTTTGGAGGCTTAAGTGCATAGTCGACTGACTTTTAATTTATACACAGTGTTCAAGGCCATGCGACGAATAAGCCTATTGAATTCCATTAATTTCCAATAATCACTATCAGAGTTATGGCCCTTGATCACTTTAAAGTATCTTGTGGATGCTCTAGACGTTAAAGTTAATGTCTGGTTGACTTTAAATTCATACAGAGTTTATTCTCGTGCGACGAAGAATCCCATTGATTTTCAAAGATTTCTGACAATTACAGCCAGAGTTATGGCTGTTAGTCACTTTGAAATATCTGATGAACGTTCTAGATGCCAAAGTTAATATCCGATTGACTTTAAATAAATTTATACACAGTGTCAAAGGCCATGAAACGATTCAAAAGACTTCTGTATATATTTTGTATGCGCTATGAGCACGATTTGTGGATTTGGCGCCATATAAATGAACATATTATTTTTTTTTTTATTTAGATTGGATTATTTGTCACACAGGTAGATTATTTGTCACACATGTAGATTCTTTTCAAATAACTTTATGTAAAACTAATCTAGAGAGAGAAATGCGCAATAATCTTTTCTAACCTACACAGGCCCATATCCTTATACATCTTCATAAAATGTGTGGTAATTATAATGAAGATGCATTGTGAATAACTCTAATCACAATAAGTGGCCATTGGGTGGTCTAATAAATGCTTATTAAAAGATATATACAGTTTATCTACGTTTCTTGACGGCCATGTGAAGAGCGAACTCAATTTTTGTCATTTTCAAGAGTCTGGAATATAATCGCAGCTTGTTTAGGAATAACTGTAATAATAACTAATGGAAAGGGCCATCAACCATGCATCATTGTTAGTTGTTACTTTCTTAACCCGTGTGGTCACTATATATACTATTCAAAAAAAGTAGGGGATATTTGATTTTGGGGGCATAATACTAAAATATGCAAATGACTACGAAAAAAGTCACTATAGAACCTAACAGAAGAAACATTTCCAGTTACATGTGGCGCCCAAACGCACCAATAGCTACCGCATGGAATGCAGGTGATGCTTGGGATCATCATGGGGGTCCAACCCAAGATTTGCACGACTCTGACTTTGAATGTTACAGTCATTGTGGCATTGAATTCCAGGGTGGAAACATCAGTTTAATTGTTTGAGTGACCAGAAAACAAATTTTGATATGCGTCGGCTTACCCAAAATGAAAGGTTACGTGCCCTTGGCATGCTACAGATCGGCACAACACAGGCGGTTGTGGCGCGGACGATGGATGTTTCTCAGTCTGTCATAAGCAGGCTATGGTCCAGATACCGTGATACACAATCTGTACAGGACAGACCACGCTCACGTCGACCAAGGGCGACAATTCAAGCCCAGGATCGATTTATCCGTACCTTGGCCTTGAGAAATCGTGTCATCACAGCAAATCAGATCAGCGCTCGTCTTCAAACAGACACTGGTGTGAGAGTGAGTGGCCAGACGACTGCATAGAGGTCACCTTCGCGCCCGACGTCCTCGCGTGATCCCTTGTTTGAGAGATCATCACATTCAGGCAAGACGTCGTTGGTGTAGGGGTCGTCAACACTTGGATAATCGACGCTGGAGCAATGTGATGTTTTCAGATGAGTCAAGGTTCACTGTTGATTTTTTGGACAGACGTAGGAGGGTGTGGCGTCGTCGAAACGAGCGCTTCCAAGACGTTAACGTCATCAGACATGATCGATTTGGGGATAGTTCTGTTATGCTGTGGGGAGGCATCACTGTTGCTGGAAGAACGGCTTTACATGTTGTTGCAGGGCGTGTTACAGGCCAGTACTACCGGGACAACATCTTGGCAGTCCATGTTGTGCCGTTCGCACGACGTCATGGCCGCCGTTTCATCTTCCAGGATGACAACGCAAGATGCCACAGTTCCAGGATCGTTTCAGGTTACCTCCAACAACAGAACATCACCACATTACCTTGGCCAGCACTGAGTCCCGACCTCTCCTCCATCGAGCTTGTCTGGGACATGCTTGGACAGAGGTTACGTCAACGTTCTGTCAATGTCCAAGAACTTGCTGCTGCGTTGCAACGGGAATGGGACAATCTGGACCAAAATGACCGTAGACGTCTCATTAGGAGTATGCCACGTCGGATCAATGCTTGTTTGGCAAACAGAGGAGGATTTACCCGTTACTGACTTTGTTGTGATGCTGTGGTAACTTTGCTGTTTGACCCCGGGTATCATTTTACCCTTGTAATGGTCAGTCTGTGCCTTACTTAGTCTAACGATCATTTGGGATAAATCGATGAACGTGAACTTCATTTCATTTTGTCATTTGTTTCTTCGTCAGTTTCATTAGGTGATTTTAATAACACTTAAAAATCAAATATCCCCTACTTTTTTGAATAGTATATATGAGATTTTGGTGGCCATTTTGAAAAAGCGCCCTGACGGAAAAAGGTTCAGGACATGGCCTGTTTACCTCACATATTCTTGTTCAGAATAAAATTCTGGTCTAGAAAAACCACATGAGAATTTTTACCTCTCCAGGTGGCACCTCCCTCAATTATAACCTAGTAGCAATGTATAGTAACCACACGTCTGGATGATCCACTGCCGAAATGTCTTTTTTAAGCGTATTGGGATTATTCGACTGGTCATATCGAAGGTTCCTGTCGATTATTCAGAGCTGCACTAAGATTTTGTTTTACAGAGTTATTGCCTCTAGCTGGAATTGTTCGAGTAATCGAGATTATAGTCGCGCTACACACATTTTCAACAAGGCCGATAAAGATTTTTATTTGTCAGGAAGTGAATCTTTGATTTAAACCTAATCATATATATATTATTTGTACATAACATCAATTTACACATAAATAGTTGGATTAGCTTAATTTTGAATAGAATGCATGTATTTAATTCAATTTCCTGCTCATTTGGCTTTGATCTGTGTAGACTTTATGTATGATTTTGTTTTGTTCCAATATACAGACCATTCTGCCAGTAAGGTACTCTACCTGGTCTCATACCTAAATATTATCTGGGACAGACCAATAATAGAATCTGGAAAGCGGCTATATATACATATAAACTGAATGTTTACGTGTGGCTATTGTTTGTACGCTAAACGAATTAGAAGTTAAACACTCGTTGTGCATGTCGTGTTATTGAAATATAAATAATAATTGAAATACGGCGCTGTAGAATCTGTATGGCCTACTACCAAGCTAGAAACTCACAAGTAGTGTATTGAAACGAAATAAATAAGTCTGTCAACATGTAGATTTTCAAGATGTTTTAAACTTCTACTGGAAAAAACCCACTGGATGCAAATACCCAGAAAAAATACCGCCCTGTTGCCAATTTGTCATTTCTTTCAGAGGTCCCTGAACAGGTTATTAAATGTCAACGGTTACAGCATTTAAACCCAAATAACCCAAGTCTTCTAACAGACGTAAACACAGTAAGAAAACTGTTCTGATTCGTATTCTTAGTGACACTCGATGGGCCGTTGCAAACGGCGATATATCTCTGTTCTTACTGTTAGACCTCTCCGTTTGACACAATGGATAACATTCCCGTGTACAAACTGGGTGATTTGATGTTAAATTTAGACTAAAACCATATTCAAACTATTTAATTTGTGATTATTTTGCCTCAAATCCTTCTCGAAACATTGCAATTGTCAGGAAATACCCCTGCTATAAAAAATCGACCAAAAGAGGTCATGTGTGAAGTCGGGGGAGAATTCATTACATACACATGTCAAAGTTGTCTTTAATCGCTGACTATTTATTACAAATATCGAAGCCTAATTAAATTCTCGGATTTTCCACTGCCCGCGTCTTTTTTCGTGATTTTATTTTTATCTCAAAATGTTTTGTACGTCTAACTCATCATAAAGTTTATCAACAATTACAAGAAGCTCCGAATCCCCGCGTGCAACCTTTGCCGTCGTCGGGCTGTCGGTTAGGGAAGCCCATACATTTTGGTCCTGAATGTGTTTTTCGGGGAATCCAGGATTTTTTGTCCCGTAAGATTGAATATTTCTAATTTCCTCCATACATACCAAAATTGCCATACTTTTATTGGAAATAACCACCCGATAAATACTGTTCTGGGAAGTCGCCCACGACTTTGATGTCGAAAATACGGTTCCCTCATGGTTTGCCTCTTTTTTTAACCGACCGATTTCAATCCGTCGTTATCCGTGCATCTAACTCCTCAGAGACTGAACTAACTTGTGGTGTACCACAGGGTTCCGCCCTTGGTCCTATTCTGTTTACTCTGTATACTAGACAGTTATCCGACGTCTCAAGTAATGAACAAGCAAAATACCATCTGTACGCTGACGATGCCCAGTTATTATATAGTTGTCCATCCAATACATCGCCATACAATCTAACACTGTCTGAACTGGAAGAGTGTGTAAAACTATCAAGACTGATGTGAACCCAAATAACTCAAGCTAAATGAAAACAAGACTGGAGCCATAACATTTGGAACGCCAACAAATTACAATACAAGCCCCATCACACCCGCTAACTCTGCATTTCATAATGGGTGAAAAATCTAGGACCCACTTTGTCTATGAATAGACAGATTGACGACAACTGTTCAAAATGTGTGTTCCCTCTACGCAATATTGGTTCCATCCGAAATCTAATAGCTCCTGCTTCGGCAACGCTAGTCAGTTCTCTTGTATTTTCCCGTTTGGACTACTGCAATAGTTTACATGCCGGAATTAATAAATCGTGTGGTCTAAAAATATAAACTAAGCTCCTTTGGAGCTCGCTCATTTAGAGTCGTTGATGCCAATTTGTGGAACTGGCTACTTGAAAATCTTGAATCCAGTCCATCATTAGACCCCTTTAAATTCACATTTTGTACGAACACGACTATATGTGGAATTAGCGCAATATAAATGGACTTATTATTATTTAAGATTCTAATATTCGTTGATGTTGGGTTTGGACCAGAGTGGAAACGCATGGCTCACGGCAGAGTTTAATCGCAAAAAAAGTTCAGATAGCAAACATCCTACTCGACACCGTTTCATTACTCTTAGTTCTCTAAGGTGTGAAGGATTGACACTTGCGGAATACCCCGTTTTAGGAGTACAAAGCTTTCTCCGAATTAGAAACGACAAAAAAGACAAACTAGACCAAGAATGGACTTTTAACATAATAAATAAAATTTGTTCAGAGAGGCCTTATGATAGAAAGGATTTACTGCATATCTAGTTCAAAATTGTTAATCTTATCCTAAAACGCAATGGAATACTCTTGGCGAGAATTTTCCCAGTGTGAGAAATATTTTTCAATTCAAACTTTCATAAACTACAAACTTTACTTTATCTATATTTTGAAAGTAATTTCAACACATCTCGTCATGCAGCCACGCCCTTTTCTGCTCAAAGAGAATTCCCACTCGACAATCCTCGACAGATTTCGGGACCTACATCTAATCTCGGCTGTATGACGCATTCCGCCATATTGGAACTACTTTAAAGGTCCCGGATGAAAACTGGCTGCGGCCATGGTGTCTTATAACTACTTTAAATGTCCAGGATAAAACATGGCTGCGCCCATGGTGTCTTGTTTGTTTGTAACAGCGTCAAGTTTTCCGGTTAAAGTAAACCGGTAGCCGCATCGCAAATGTATGGGCGTAGGTACATATAACTTACTGTCATACAGCCGAGACTAGATGTAGGTTCTGAAATCTGTCGAGATTTGCCGAGTGGAGAATTCCTATTTAGTAGTGTTGCTAACGGGAGATAACTACCCCCCTTACTACTTATTTGTGCCCCCCAAAAATGTGAAATAATTATAATAATTGCACGGGCTGTGTCATTACACTCACCAAGACCCTGCTACTTGATGACAAGTTTTCTATTTTTTCGCAGCGGCCTATATCGGCAAATGAGTCCATGCATACGCGAAATCGTGATACGAATAATATTTTCTAGATTAGAGGTCATGATTTAACGTCCTGAATATGCATAATTTTTATGACCTCAATCTGAGTTGGACAATGGGTCAGTGATATTGTTCATGGAAATCAATATAGTTATGACAGATAACTCAATCTAACTGGAACTTATTCATAAAACTAATAACAAAAGACGTGACATAAGGCCGCACATTACATACCGGAATTGCCGGGTCATGCAATGTCAACATTTAAATTAAAAGATAATAAACTAGAACTAATAAGGCGATGGAAAATGACGGCATGAATAAATATATTGTATTTATTCAGAGAACTTATTATAAAAGTCAATCATAGTCTATGTTACGACGCCTTTTTAAGTAAACATGTACGTAAAATCCATTAAAAGGTAATCTCGTTAAAATTGTATGCATTGTCCATTTAATAGACAGTTTTCAGTAGTAATTTCCGACAACGCCGTCTGGTGATCTGATACCACTAAGGAACGTAAAGATCGAAAGATCGCAGTATAATATCACATCTATTGCCGTCTAAGTTAATGAATACAATATTGTGATCACACCAGCTGGAAGTGGCTTTTAATAAATGTAAGTTGTGTTGGTAATTTCATAAATTAAAGTTTGTTTGACCAGTTTCATTCTATAAAATAAAATGGAATGGGGTTTAACGTCCTACTGTTCTGCTCCAAGACTGGGCTAATGAAGACGGTTCTTACAGACAACACAATAACACTATTTATGGATTAACAATTACTGGTTTATTAACATGCAACGTTTCGACGATGATACTCTCGTCTTTATCAAGTTATAAAGACGAGAGTATCATCGTCGAAACGCTGCATGTTAATAAACCAGTAATTGTTAATCCATAAATAGCGTTATTGTGTAACAGTTCAATTACTAAATGCCACTTAAAGACGTTCTTACAGACAAGTTGAAAATAACACCGCTAACAATTCGTGAGCACCTACTAGATCACAACAAACTTCAAATTGTTGAAGACATGTTCACCATCTTTCCAAATTTATGTGCCGTGTTGTTATTGCAATTAATTGACCAGTTGAGATTGCGTGCAACAATTCTGCCAGCTGTCACTTTTTCAGGAAGTAAAAATGTGTTACGGTAGCTTTGATATGTTGTGATTACTGCTGTTCATTTCAAGTGTTATAACATTACTTCTATCAGCCATAATGCACAATAGGACGAACGTGGTTTCAACAAAGATGCCTTTTTTAGTACTTGAAGCTGAAACCCAACAACTTGTCAAGCTATGACATGACTGACCGGGTTTAAAACGATGCCGGGAGTTTAACAACGTGTAACATTGTTTGTTTTATAGATTTTACGAACATGTGTAGGCTAAACGATCGGCACACTTTAATAACTAAATGTTACAGCATTCTTCAAATATAATTTTTACACGCCTACACGTCCGTCAATCATTGCACGTTAACGCGACAGAGAGAGAGATGGGGTTTAATGTCCTCTCGACACAAACTAGGTCATTTCGGGACTAACATATGGTTTTTAATTTTTATATCAATAATTCGCTTGTGCGTAGAGATCTTTAGCAGTGGCCGGAGAAAACCCACGAAGTTGGACAGGCGACCCTTACCCTTGCCACATACAACCGGGTATTTGAACGCGACAGAGATTACAGTATTTGACGGATGTTTTCTAATTTGTTGTGATGATCTCAGCGATAGGATATTCGGTTCCAGATTTATGCCCCCTCATTCCGACCGGGAAATTCCTGTTAACGCGGCAGTGGCTAGATTTTATGAAGAATTGCCTTTTCAAACTTGGTATGAAGCATAGGGGGGATCACGTGGGTAAGGCGCAGGCTCACTAGCCTGGAGGTCGGGTGCTCGATCTCTGCATTGGCCGAGAAAGCTCATCTCGATTTTCCGACGTGGTATCCCCTTGTCATTGATACAGAACAGAGGGCCTGGCAAGGACAGCTGTCTAGTCGTTCGGGTGGACGAAAAACCGAGGTCCCATGTACACATTGGCGTACACGTAAAAGATCCCTTGATAGTTGAAATTCGATATAAGAGTAGGCCGTAGCACCGCTGTCCGGGCAAAATTACCCTCGTAACACACTGTATGGCGTATGCCCGTCTTCCATTAGGCGTTTCGGTTGAAGTGAAGGATTGACAAATGAAACAGTCTGTTATGGCGACTTCTTGGCGTGCGATGCACTGAACTAGGTAAACCAATGGAAATGTCAACGCTGATTGATTACTCACCGTCACAGGGTCAAAAGCCGCTCGTAAGACATCTGACAAAGTCTTCCATTACAACTTGTCAGATCTCCATGTAGTGTAGGCCATCGAAAGTAAAGAAAAACGAAACGAAATATAGATTTGCATTTTAATCGGATTGTTGAATATCTTGAAAACAACTCAATTAATCAATCTTCAGTATCAAAAGATTCTTTAGTATGGTCTCGATCTGAGAAATGATCAATGGTCCTTGTTAGATGTTACCAGACATTGAGATAAAAAGATCTTACAGGGGGAAATAACCGTAATTATGGTGTTTGATTGAAACAGAAATGGTCTTAGTTTGATACATCTCCAGAACGGTGTGTTCATACACAACGTAGTTGCTATTAAAGACGTCCAACATTCATGTCGGATTTAGTTTAAGTTACTTGTTGAAACACTGAGATTACGTCATACAGTTCTAATTATATCCTGTCTTTATAGAAATAGATTTCAAGGTTCGGCCTCTATGTGATTCGAACCCCTAGCCTACCGAACAAAAGAGTGAAAATTTCGCAATATTACGTCTGGTTCCACTTACCATGCAAATCCCCAACTGACAATACATATCTGTAGATATTACACTAACATTGTTACAAAGTTAAATAAAAGTTGAATTAACTATTACAGTCTGTGGGGCTATCTAGGGACGCGAGTCGTTGGCACCAAGCACGTCCAAAACATTCCCTTGGTACTCTCTGGTACTCTCTAATACTGAATTCCAAAATTGCTTCTATATAATATTGATCATTAACAAATTGATCGCTTTAAAGGAGCTAAATCGCTAATATTTATGACCTAGAAATTGACCATTAAGGGTCGCAACGCATGTAATAATGTAATCTGATTGCATATAAACTGATTTTCATTCAATTGTTTCCGTTTTCACTTAATTTCAAATCAGTTATGTCCAGCGAAATACGGCAGGAGTCTCAACTTAATGACAATTTCTAGCGCCCGTTCGTTTGAAAGAAGTTGTGGAATACGTCTAGCCTCGTTCTTTCTGGTCACTCTTTACAAATGACGCTGAAACGCACGATTCGTTACCCGTATACCAATGGTAAAATGTTTATTTTGTCTTAAATATTGGATATCAGAAACCTAAATTTTCCCGATAAGATCACAACACCAATGTTGATTTGAATTGACAAATAGTGCGTGTTATCAACGGGTGCGACTTTGGATGTTGTTGAGTTAGAGACTAAGCTACATTAAATCTGAAAACGTAATCTGCCTGTCCGAGCCTCGCACATCCACACGTCTACTGATTGTAGTTATTAATTTAATGGCCGTTAGTTATAGGTTAGCAGTAAATATTCTCTGATGCGGCGGCTATATGAAAACAAAAAACAAGTTTTTATTGTAGTTAGGATAACTACTTACGTTTGATAAAGCGCCCTGTCAGTGGGTCTCTGCTTTTCAATCTCTGCGGTATCCTTGATCTCGTGGGAGTTGGTTCTGAGATGAAAGCAGAAGACAAATCAGATATTTTGTTAGAATTTCCATTTTCAGACACAATGATTCATTTTTCAAGCCACGAGGAAGTATGATACTGTGGTTTTATTATTTATACAAAATAGAAATCTTATAAAACTTTGATAAAGTGAGAAATTTGAGTGAATTAAAACACAATAAAATTTTAGTTTTAGGACACATCCTTAATCGGCCCAATATTGATAATGGACAAATAATCAATTCCCTAAGCTGAACTATAGTGGTGTTCGAGATAGGCTCATTAGGACTGTGGTTTAGAGTTGTGTTTCTTTTTCAGCGGTAAGGAAATCAAACGAAATGGGGCTTTAACGTCCTATTCCTATGCACCAAACCGGGCTAACGAATTCTTTCTGCTGCAGTGCATCAGAAAACCATGATCATTTAATAATCTGTCAATGTCATCTCAATTATTCATTTTAAGGGACTTTTACACCAAACTTATTCATCTGACTGAGAATTTCGGGGAAGATTGGAAGGTGTCCTTTGTTTTGATGCGATGAACGATGACAACAATCCCAATGACGATTTAAAAAACAATATATTCGATTGAAAACGAACCGGGAATAACACAAGGGAGAGAACTCTCATTGTTTCCTGTTCGAAAACTGACACAATTGGCCAAGTCGGGACATTTAACATTGCTCTGCAGGACATGCCCCCTTCATGATGTGACCTGCATCAACAAAAATGAAAACATAAATGCAGAGAACAAATTACTACAAATGTATACAAAAAGTGTTTACACGATTTCGTTGAAAATTACTGTTACTATGACGATGTCGATGTAAAGTTCGTTGATTTCGATGTATTTATAGCATTTGTGATTTCCACACGATGTAGTACAATACGATGAAAAATATGCGATTGTTTGATACAATGAAAATAAAATAATACTTTGGATATTTCTCACTCGCGACACACTAGAATACGAGTAATCACCTCGAGAAATAGTGATCACCTATATGTACGGTTCATCGCGTAATTTGAACCGACTTTATATATCAAATTTAACACTCTAATGGACACAAATGATGAATAGATCTTTTTAAGGCCATATTTCCGATTTTCACATCAACTACCCGAACGTGGTCATCACTTCCAGGGTATATTTGAACTAGAGGCCACTTGCCTCTGGGGATTTGAGGGTCAATCCCAATTACAATAACACCCTTCAATAAGTCTTTATGATCGATGTTCCACTTTTTCCTGGAATTCAATGTGGGCAGGATTTTTTCCAACCACCGTTGCCAAAACTGTCGAACTAGGTCCTAAATACGTCTCCAACGATTTCTGGAACTAAATGTCGTTTCGTCCACTGATTCTGGTGCGAACTGCCCTCTGACTTGACCATGTAGAAAGTGATTAGGTGTTAGAACTGAGTCATCCCGATGATCGTCTCCTTGATATCCCAATGGCCTCGAATTAAGTAGTCCTTCGGCATTGACGAATGCTGTTTCAAGCTCTTCATCTGTTATATCAGAATTACCGATGACAGCATATATTGCTTTTTTTGTCAACTTTATCATCGATTCAAATACACCACCGAAATGCGGCGAAAATGGCGGATTGAATTGCCATTCAATTTGACGATTGTCTAACGAGTTTCCAATACTAGAGTTTCCAATTCTAGTTTGATTTAGTTGATTTAAAAGTTATTTCAGCCCACGATTGGCGCCAATAAAATTAGAGCCGTTGTCAGAAAGTACCTGAATCGGTTTCACCCGACGGCTAACGAATCTTGAAAGGCTGAAAGAAAGCTGTCTGTATCAAATTCCCAGGCCATCTCAAGGTGAACGGGTCTTGATGCAAGGCATGTAAATAAACACAAATAACGATTTGTGTGGATTCTCCAACGGCCACGTTTAGCCAGAAATGTGCCTCCATAATCTAAAAGCCTACTCTCGAAAATGCACATAAAGGTGTACCGAGTCTCTTATAATGGGTAACGGGACCATAATTTGTTGAGCCGCCTTGTTTCTTCGACGCTTACACTCGTTACACGATGCTCCAACAGACTTTACTACCTCGCGTCCTTGCAGAATCCAGAAGTTCTGACAAGACATAAGAAACACTAGTTTCATGATTTCCACGATCATGAAAGAATTTAACGATTAAACGAGTAATATCATTCTTAGGTGGTAATATGACTGGGTTTCTTGTACCATACGCTAGATGATCAGCGTTCTCCAATCGACCGGATCCATCCAAACAGGGATTAAGACACAACAATTATTTAGAGTCATTACGAACTAGATTATTCCTCTGGAGAGCTTTGATTTCGGCTTCGAATGATTCTCTTTGAGCATATCTATATCAAAATGATTCTGATTTCTCTAACCCCTCTAATACTATATTCCTATTATTTACTCGATCATTTGCCTTCGACAACTATTAATAAATCGAAACACTGAAGCAGTTATTCTCAATAAACGAATCTAACTGGAGTATCTAGAAAGACAAAATCTACCTAAATCTTGTACAGTAGGAGTGATTACAAATGTTTTTGAACAATGACTACAAACTTATTCTTGGGTCTCTACAGAACTTGACACTATGGGAAGATCTGGCCAGGACGACGAATCTCCGTGAAGAAAGTTAGTCCCGTACCACCAAAGATCGCCGCGAATAAGCAACGTTTTATAGCAGGTTCATCCCGTTGTTCCACAGAACCACTTTCTAAAGTATTGACATCTATACTTACAGCTGTTAAAGAGGGTATTCAAAAATACTGTGACAAAATATACTCTCGTAGTGGTATAAATCAAATGTGGATATTAAAAAATTCCAAAGAATTACTTGATGGTTTGCAATCTAGATCCCTTGCTTCAGTCTCATCTATTCAAACGTTTGACTTTTCTACTTTGTACACTAAAATTCCCCATAGTAAATTAAAATACCGGTTGAAAGACATTATTCACAGTGTTTTTTCGTCTAAATCGGGAACAGCTAGATATCAATATTTAGTTGTTAATTACAAATCCACATATTTCGCTAAGAATCACAGTGATTCCAAAAACAAATTCACCGCCATCAAAATAATTCAGATGTTGGCTTTTTTAATTGATAACATCTTTGTTGAATTTGGAGGGGAAATATATCAGCAAGTGGTGGGTATCCCCATGGGCACCAACTGTGCACCTTTGCTTGCTGATTTATAGATCTATTCGTACGAAGCCGATTACATACAAGCGCTCGTAAAAACAAATAAACGATTGGTCAGACATTTTAATTTCACTTATCGATATATCGATGACTTTTTATCACTGAATAATTCTAAATTTAGTGATTATGTCGATTTCATATATCCTGATGAGCTCGAAATCAAAAACACCACTGACAGTGACAATTACGCTTCCTACTTGGATCTGCGTCTCGAATTTGACAATTGCCATAAACTGAGTGTTAAATTGTATGATAAACGTGATGACTTTGACTTTCCGATTGTCAACTTTCCATTTATTAGTAGTAACATTCCAATATCACCAGCTTATGGAGTGTTTGTGTCTCAGCTAATTCGTTACGCTAGAGCTTGTTCCTTTTATTCTGATTTTTTAATTAGATCGAGGCATTTGTCGTCTAAACTTCAACTACAAGAATACGTGCGCACTAAACTTATAAAAACCTTTAAAAAGTTTTATGGTCGTCACATTGACTTGATTAGTAAATATAATGTGTCTCTCTCAGCTATTATTCTAGATATATTTAATTGACACGTTTACTATTACTATCTCCCTAATTATGTCTACTACATCGTTAACACAGTTCATCACGCGCATTTTGCATACCGATAGTTCATTGGCCAAACATGCTATTATATTGAGATTTCGTCCAATAGTTTGGATGCAGCTATGGCGGGTGTGGCGCCAGGCAGGGTAAGCTTACTCTTCCGGACACCTGTTACCACTGTTTGTCGTGTATTTTCTACACGGGGAGCAGTCCATTTGCTGATTACACTGTTTTGCCTAATAACGTTTTTAGGACTTCGAATTCTGTCTAATGGTTTGGATTGTTCGTACTTGGTTTTATTTTATTTATATCTTCTACAGATTTCCCGCGAGTTGATAAATCAGCACTATTAAGTTTAGTCGGACAATATTGATTAGGATCCGAATTCTCTTGAATCCCCGCCCCCGATGCGAAACATTGGGTTTATAACTACGAGATTCGCCTTTCAACCAATAAAAAAAACGTTTTGGCTGTTACATCAAAATGTCACTTCGTCTTTTGAAATGTTTAATACTTCACATGTTGTAATACTTAGACGAAGACCTAAGACAGCGCCACATAATTCTAATTTAGGAATCGAAATCGCCTTTAGTGGTGTGACACGCGTTTTAGCAACGATTAAAACAGAAATGCTACTATCATTGTATTCACAACGTAAATAGGCCATTTCAGACGTGTCTACAAAAGTGTGAATCGATTTACGAATAATCTTCGAATGCGACTTTACAAAATACCTTGGAAATTTCACTTCGCTTAGTAGTTCGCGAAACCATTTCTCCTATGGTTTTATTAATTCATCGGATAATTTGTCATCCGAATGAAGGCCTTGAACCCATGTCTTTTGGATGCCGATAGGAAAAAGCGATAAAGTTTAATGGGTCAAATAAAGTCGCAGCGCGACTCACTACAAACCTCTTAAAGTTACAGCGCCAGGCTTTTGTACTTGAAATGTGAATAAATCACTATCCGCCTCCCACAAAACACCTAAAGTTTTTACTGATGGAAATAAATCACTATCAAAGGGCAGTTGGTATACAAGGTCGAAAACTGGGATGTCCTTTGCTCAACCATCGTTAACACTATCCAACAAGTCGTCGATATACATAGAGTTCGAAATGGAATAGGATATTTATCGATGTTTGATAGACAATGTTCGCTTATCACTGTTTACGAAAGATAAGGTGACGATGAATTTCCAAATACTAATCGATTATGTTCATAGATCCCGCCTTAAGAACCTGTGAAATGGTCTATCGTTAGTCTCTATTTCAATTTGCGGAAACATTTCAGCAATATATGCCACGTTGGCGATAGGATTGGATCGAAAACGGAGTAGAATATCAAATAAGTCTCTTTGTAATTTCGGACCTGGATTGATGCAATCTTTCAACGATTTTCCCCGACAACGAGCCGCTCCGTCCATCACAACACGGACCTTGGTCGTTGACTTGTCCAACCGGACAACAGCGAGGTGTGGTAGAAAATATGAGTCCGTATTAGAAGGATCTTCAACCTCGGCGATGTATACATTTTGGTCTGGTCGTCGATGATTCTATGATATTCTTGGGCTATAAAAGGGCGTCTGGATAAGGTCTTTTCTAGATTAAGAAGTCTACTCTCAGCTGCTGAATAGTTATTCGGAAGTTTAGGCTCTCTGGGTTTCCAAGGAATTCCCACGCGATACCGATGGTTGACTCGACACAAGGAATTCTTGGTAGTCTGTACAGCTTGCTTTTCCGATGGCGAAAATTATTGTCCCTTACCAGAAAGCCCACCGATTCGACTTCCCACATATTTCACAACAACGTATTTACACTGCTAGTCTCTTAAAGAAAGAAGGCTCCACCAAAGTTGACAATATTCCTAGCATGACTGCGCTGTAGACTACGAATAGGACCTACACATGTCCATTCTAGGGGAGTAAGTCAGGCTACTGGTTCACCGATCTCTCCTTCGATTTATGTGATAGATCTATGTAATTCGAGAGCAAATCGATTTTGGTTCCAGCGACTACACGAGGGAATGGAATGTCTTTCAGTGAGGCAAGCTAGCACAATTCGAAGCCCAATCATACACCGCCATTTCACGAGTCACAAACATCCTGAACCATAAAAACGTCAAGATTTAAATTGATTTTTTAATCAAAACTACCCAAAATTTACTTTCATGTTAGTAGTCTGTAGTAGATTTTTACGCCCTTAACATAGGACAATTTACTAATCCAGTACAATGATTCTCATTACAAAGCAGACACGAATAGTTCGTGACGTAAGTTTTAGCTCTAGATCTGGTTGAGTCTGGAAGTACCTATACTTGAACTTAGACGATGACGAAGTTGCTGTAGTGCTTCCATAGCCTAATCCATCTACCTCTTCCCTAGCTTCTACTCGATACCGTACCTCATTGAGTCTGGAAGTACCTATACTTGAACTTAGACGATGACGAAGTTGCTGTAGTGCTTCCATAGCCTAATCCATCTACCTCTTCCGTAGCTTCTACTCGATACCGTACCTCATTCGCCACCATGGTATGTAGACCGACTAAAGTCTCTTCAAGATTCTGCACTGCAGCTCATTTTTTAAACTGTTTCACGTTGTCTGGTTGAAGCTTGAAGCGGGCCACACAAAAGAACATCGAGTTCGCGCCGAATTCTGCCTTACGACATTTTCCTTTAACGAGATAATACACAATTCGAGTCTGTCAACGAATTTCTCTAAAGTCTTGAGATCCTTAAAGTTTACTGGCCTCATTTGACGGATCGAATCCATGTGAATAAGGACGGCGCGACGTGGACGACCATATTTTTCATCCAGACGAGCGATGACAGAATCATACCAGAGGTCAGAAGCGGGAAATCCCTCAATGGCACGCAATGCATCCAAGTGCTGTCGAAGTTGTAACATTTTGTAGGATTTGCTTGTAAGATTTTTATCGTCACAGTCCATGAAAGCACCACGAAAGAGGGGGTACTCTCTCTTGTTACCATTGAACTTAGGGATTGATACACGTTTGAGCTGTTGTACCATATCATAATTTAATTGGGGCAAATGGGAATTTCTAACTAACATCAGGAGCTATGGGATTATGTGCTGGCACTGGTTAGAAAACCATTTCGGCATTGGCAGTTGGAGGAACGGTATCTCTATGGTTCTCATCTCTATCTTCACTAGATAAAGGATCATGTTGTACAGGGGGTTTCGCATTTTGCTGACATACATTCGCCTTGTTCGATGAAACGAAATAAGAGTTCTCAAATCTACCATTTAACAAACCACGCTCTGCTACCATATGTCTTTATGCGACGAACTATGGCGACAGGCCCAATGACGATTTTAAAAACCTTTATATTCGATGGAAACGATGTACAAAAGAAAAACATACAAAACGATACGATGACAATCGACTCACAGAACCGGTAAAAACGCAGAGAGAGAACTCTTGTTGTTTCCTGTTCGAAAACGGGCACACACTAGACGAATTTCACATTGACCAATTCGGGACATTTAATTTCTGTGTTAGTTAGTTTGCTATTGACTTGCGGTATATCACTTACATGTGCATATATCACCGTATTCATGCGTTATGCGTGATTGTGGATGAGTAATTACGCTAATGCTTTCATTTTTTTTTTTCTATATTTTCTTTTATGGTATATAGGGCATTTGACATTCAACCTATAAACTTTACAAAGCGTCGTGTTCAAATACTTACAAAGGCAACGTCAAACAGAACACAAGTGATATAATTGAGGAATGCTTTAGTTCGGAAGTTGTTACTGTTATTAATAAATGAATATGGACTATCTGTATTGCGAATTCAGTGTGGGCATTTCTGTCTGATATTAGGTCATAATATCTCTCCATTATAATCAGACCTTCCCCGTTACATAATTGTAGAAACACCACTTCACAAGTATGAATGACGATCCCTATCGTTAGATTTCGGATTCGTATTTCATTACGTGTCAAAAGTTAGAAACGACTATTTACCAAACAAACAATGTCCAATACTACCAAATAGGAAATATAGACAAGAATAATAAGATTACTTAACTCAACAGTAAAATTTCAATTATTATGTCAATAGTTATGCAAAATTGCTTTATCACCTTATACTAAAGTACATTTCTACATCATACTTTCCATTATAAGTTTCAGACCACTCATCGAACTGACTATTAAATTTATTATAACTCTTCAAACACTCATGTCCTCATTTCTGCTTGGTCAGATAACGTGAATATTGCATATTCAGATTTGTCCGAATAAGGTATACATTGCACCCCCTTTTTATACGCCCACATTTTCATGCGAACGAATATTGTCGTTGCCCCTGTCCGTCCGGACGTCCGTCCACAATTGTTTGTAAACAGTCTACAGCTCACAATTTTTATCCGATTTCAATGAAACTTAAAATATAGGTTCCTTTTGATATTGGCATGTATCGGACTGTAACTTCGTGGGTTATGAACCCTGATTGTACGAAAAATCACGTTTTTAGCTTGTGAACAGTGTAGAGGTCAAAATTTGAACCGATTTGGATGAAATTTGAAATGCATGTTTATAACCCAAAGATCTTGGTTCTTGTCGCTATCTGCGCCCACCGGATCGTAATTCCCTGAATTATGGCCCCTGATTGTCCGAAAAAAATCCCTTTTTAGCGTGTGTTCCCTCTGGAGGTCAAAATTATTATCCGATTTAAAAAAAAAACAACGTTTGATTATATCACCGTTACATGGTTATGGAGGTTGAGTTCAAATTTCGTGAAAATCAGAACAAAATTGGCAGACAAAATGGCCGCCGTTTGTACGCGAATGGTGTGAAAATATGTTATTGGACCATAACTTCCTGTATTATGGCCCTTAATTGTACGAAAAATCATGTTTTTTCTACCTTGTGGACCATTAAAAAGCCGTTACACATTAATGATAGTTGAGTGTGAATTTCTTAAAAATCGATAATTGAGCAGCTAAATCCATAATATTAAATGTTTCGTAAAGCCCCAATAACACTCTTGTTGTAACTGAATAATATGTCCCAATCTTCATACTGGTCAACAAATCGTATTATTTTAGAATATTCCAATTAAATGATGATATAAATTTCATCTTAACACACCTATTTTAAAAAATTGGAAAAATTCAACCAATTGATTTGAAAAGTCTAACGTAAACCTTTTCAAATGTGACTTGGATTTTAAAATATTTTCGAACCCTCTGGACAAGTAAAATAGGTTGTAATGGATAATTTACACAACAGGTGGGACACTTAAACATCTAGTACTTAGAATAAGGTTATTATTTATTTTCTGGAGCTACCAAGTCAGCAAGAATGTTATTGTCCCTTTAACGTTAGCATGGGCCAGGTTATTATTTATTTTCTGGAGCTACCAAGTCAGCAAGAATGTTATTGTCCCTTTAACGTTAGCATGGGCCAGGTTATTATTTATTTTCTGGAGCTACCAAGTCAGCAAGAATGTTATTGTCCCTTTAACGTTAGCATGGGCCAGAACTTTATAAAACCAAACAAATTCTAATGAGAATTACTTAATATGCGACAACTCTTGTTGACTGCCCGGACGATGTAGCTGCTGTGTTGGCGTATGTTTCGTTGCTTGGCAACCTATTTTTAATTGCAACCTATGTCGTATCAGTCAGAGGCGGATAACCCCATTGCCATTGTAGATAGCTGCCTAGAGCCCAAGAAAAATTAGGGGCCATAAAATTTTTGGCGACCTTTTCAGATTTGATGTTTTACTTTATTTAATTCCGACGAACCTCACTCGGTTTCTAGTGCGACAAAAATATACTATTCAAAAAAAGTAGGGGATATTTGATTTTGGGGGCATAATACTAAAATATGCAAATGACTACGAAAAAGGTCACTATAGAACCTAACAGAAGAAACATTTCCAGTTGCATGTGACGCCCAAACGCACCAATAGCTTCCGCATGGAATGCAGGTGATGCTTGGGATCATCATGGGGGTCCAACCCAAGATTTGCACGACTCTGACTTTGAATGTTACAGTCATTGTGGCATTGAATTCCAGGGTTGAAACATCAGTTTAATTGTTTTAGTGACCAGAAAACAAATTTTGATATGCGTTGGCTTACCCAAAATGAAAGGTTACGTGCCCTTGGCATGCTACAGATCGGCACAATACAGGCGGTTGTGGCGTTGACGATGAATGTTTATCAGTCTGTCATAAGCAGGCTATGGTCCAGGTACCGTGATACACAATCTGTACAGGACAGACCACGCTCAGGTCGACCAAGGGCGACAACTCAAGCCCAGGATCGATTTATCCGTGTCATCACAGCAAATCAGATCAGCGTCTTCAAACAGAAACTGGTGTGAGAGTGAGTGGCCAGACGATTCGGAATCGACTGCATAGGGGTCACCTTCGCGCCCGACGTCCTCGCGTGATCCCTTGTTTGAGAGATCATCACATTCAGGCAAGACGTCGTTGGTGTACGGATCGTCAACACTGGGATAATCGACGCTGGAGCAATGTGATGTTTTCAGATGAGTCAAGGTTCACTGTTGATTTTTTGGACAGACGTAGGAGGGTGTGGCGTCGTCGAAACGAGCGCTTCCAAGACGTTAGCGTCATCAGACATGATCGATTTGGGGGTGGTTCTGTTATGGTGTGGGGAGGCATCACTGTTGCTGGAAGAACGGCTTTACATGTTGTTGCAGGGCGTGTTACAGGCCAGTACTACCGGGACAACATCTTGGCAGTCCATGTTGTGCCGTTCGCACGACGTCATGGCCGCCGTTTCATCTTCCAGGATGACAACGCAAGGGCCAGGATCGTTACAGGTTACCTCCAACAACAGAACATCACCACATTACCTTGGCCAGCACTGAGTCCCGACCTCTCCCCCATCGAGCACGTCTGGGACATGCTTGGACAGAGGTTACGTCAACGTCAACAACGTCCTGCCAATGTCCAAGAACTTGCTGCTGCGTTGCAACAGGAACGGGACAGTCTGGACCAAAATGACCTTAGACGTCTCATTAGGAGTATGCCACGTCGGATCAATGCTTGTTTGGCAAACAGAGTAGGATTTACCCGTTACTGACTTTGTTGTGATGCTGTGGTAACTTTGCTGTTTGACCCCGGGTATCATTTTACCCTTATAATGGTCAGTATGTGCCTTACTTAGTCTAACGATCATTTGGAATAAATCGATGAATGTGAACTTCATTTCATTTTGTCATTTGTTTCTTCGTCAGTTTCATTAGGTGACTTTAATAACATTTAAAAATCAAATATCTCCTACTTTTTTTTGAATAGTATAGAAAGCTGCCACCCGTTAGGATTTGAAAGCTTTCGAAGGTGAATAGAGATGTATAGTCCAGTCAGATGTGTGAAAGGGAATTACATAAAATATTATTATTTCTCTTCTTTTAAGCAGTAATAAATTACTTTTGTTTTCATTTTATACAGCAATTGACTATATGTTGCTGTGCTCCTCTGAGCATCAATTGATTGTAAATGGCCGACTGGCATGGTAATGTTTAACTAATTTGTAGAGCTTGACATTATTCCATCAGTATATCCTCAGAAATTTCGTTTTTCTTACATCGGTTCCGCAAAAGGCTCAGCTGGTAGAGCTGACTGGGGCCCACCAGAGCCTTGATTCGCCTTTGAAACTGGGACATTTGGGCCACCATTTTTAATTTCTGCCATCTTGGATTATGGAAATTAACTTTCGAGGTTATGTCATACTATTGATCAAAACAACCCTTGCCACAATCTTTGAGTTTTAAGGTTATAACACGATGATTTATTTAGTTTATATGTAAATTTTCTAATCTTATATTCACAATCAAGTTAACTAGATTCATAAAGTCTAACGCGAATCTAAATTATTTGACGACTTTCTTTTTCCTAATACAGCCATAATCGTTACATAGCAGATGTTGACAATGACATTTAAACCTGTTTCCCTTCTCTTTTACATCACTGTCGGCATTAAATGGACAAAATGATTTACATAATTTGAACTGTTACTCATTCATCAGGCTATAGACCCCTGATTTAAAATAAAACAATATTAGTTATTCCGGGGGAACATTGATTTAACTATACCTGGAAATGAAATGAAAATAAACATATTGTATATTAACATCACACGGCTAATTATAATCATCAACTCATTTTGTTACGCGAAGTGGATAAAGCTATTCTGCCAAGATCTCTTCTATGTGTACGTCAACGTTCACGGGGGATGTGGCTTTTTCGTCCCATCCCAACGAGTAGACAATATACCTTGCCAATTCCCCCGTCCGACACCAATGGCGGAGGTGGTAATACTTTAGCACTAAACAAAATTGACACGGTTGACTGAATTGTTATATTTTGTTAATCACAGCCAGGAAGCAAAAAGTGTGACTTGCCACCACGTACGTGAGTATTAGTGATAATGGTCGATTTGTTCAGATTCCTGGCTTTTACTTCCAGTATCAGGCTTGACTTCTCATATATTGGTATATGTGCTTCAGATAGCATGCACAGGCCATGAGATTCTAAATCGAATACCATACAGTAAATAAATGTGAGTAGACGTTTGATATTTTGTCGTCTCAATATGGACCATCATGCTCGCAGAATGTTAGTTAAGTACGCTGGTCTAGAAAATGGATATTATTACAAACCTGACTGACCATGATATCGATTGTATGAATTCTACTTGTACTTGCCCAAATATGAACTTTTTAAGAAGTTAAACTACTTGGTGAAAAGATATAGCACTGAAATCCAGTTTATATGGTTGACTGAATAGAGGCATTTTTGTAAATAACAACACGAAAGATTAAATTATACATGTGAATAATATTGATGATGATCGATTCACGTAGATTTTAAGTTTTTACTTTCTATATTATGATCTTACTTCAACCAATCAATATCTTGGCATGTACAACTTGAATATTTAGAGATTTGCAGCCTTGACTTCATACCCGACATATTTTGTTAAAAGTATAATTATCAATTTGTCGACTAGAAAATGAAAACCATTTCAATATTGACTGAACCAATCAAATTAATCCAAATATATTTTCAATATCACCAGCTGCAAGCGACAGTAATCTGGCGAAGAGTAAAGTACTGACTTAGTTTTATGGTCTATAAAGCAATAAAAGTATGTTATACTATCTACTGTTCGGCGATTATCTAGCGCAATTTTGAATCTGGACAGCAACCAAGATCTTTGGATTATTGATATGAATTCAAGTTTCATGAAAATCGGATTAAAATTGTGACCTCTACAGGGTCAACAACCTTGCTATACCATATTTTTTTTACACTATTCGTGTACAAGCGGCAGCCATTTTGTCTGGCAGTTTTTCTCCGATTTTCACGAAATTCGAACTCAACCTTCATTACGGTGTAACATGATATAATCAAACGTTTTGTTTTTTGTTGGTTTGTTTTAATTCAGAGGTCATGATTCAGGAAGTTGCAATCCGATTTGCGCAAATATTGATAGATACCAAGATCTTTGGGTTATAAACATGCATTTCAAGTTTCATTAAAATGTTATTTAAATTGTTACCTCTACAGAGACCACAACTTTGATGTACCATATTTTTACAATATTCGCGTACCACCGGCGGCCATTTTGTCTTGCAATTTTGGTCCTTCTTTCACGACATTCGAACTCAACTTTCGTAACGGTGTAACAGTGATAAAATTAGGACCACAAGCTACGAAATAGGCAATTTTTCGTTAAATTCGTTAAAGTTACGATCCGATATGAGCAAATATCGAAAAGAACCAATATCCTTGGCTTATAAGTATGCATTTCCAGTTCATCAAAATCGGTTCAAAACTTGAGACGTCTACAGTGTTCACAAGCTAAAATAAGATTTTCGTGCAATTTAGGGGTCATAATTCATTAAGTTACAATCTGATACATGCTAATATATTATCGAAAGGAACCGAGATCTTGGGGTGATAAACCTATATTTCTAGTTACAGATTCGATCAAAATTGTGATCTGTAGTGTGTTCACAAACAATTATGGACGGACCGGGGCGACAAAAATATATGTCCACATTAAAATGTGGGCGTATGAAAATGGTTATCCGAGTAATCGGTCCATAGTTGAAATTTTTGCCACTATCTTTGAGTTTTAAAGTTTTATGCCGTAATTGATTTCAGCCATTGATAATTGATATACTTCAAGCTATATATTGCAAGCTATAATTTTCGTCAAATGTTGGCAGTCATATTCAAAGCATGACCGCCACCAAGTGAAATATCCATTTTAGAAATTTTCGGGGCCTAAATTTGTTTTTCAGTCAGTTTCGCTTTAGAAACGAACTTGTTTGTCATTGTCCCATCCCTAATATAAGCACGAGCATTACTTAGTTGTGAGTTATAATTATGTAAATTCGGCGGCATAAATTGGAATTGTCTAAAATTAAAAATGATTAACATTAAAGGACAATCTTGGTGTCAGTCATTATCACATATGTGATAGAACTGCTTAAACACGTTCCATATATAATTTTAACTCAGGAGATCATTGCTACGACAGATGAGTAATAAAGGTTTCAAGAATCGGAAGTGACGAACGCCAAAGGAAAACACGATACATGGGCGAATTTCTGCTCATTCATAATTCTGTCGAAGACCAAGGTTATTGTGCGGGACTTTGAGAGGATATCTGACAATTCATAAAAAGAATTTACTTTCACTAGATAAGAGAACACGAAAAGAAAAACAGAAAAAGTCCGTGCATTACCTTGTTTTTATTCGGTATAGAATGAATAATCACAAGGGAATGTGCGGACTATTTCCATCTCCATGGAGAAAAATGATGCATTTCCTTTAAAATGTGGTAAATATCGCAACTTCTCATTCATTCAACGCTAAAGAGAGTATTAGTTAAGATACATCAATTAGGTAACTGGATATATCTCATTAACCAGACGTTATAATGTATCAAAAGGAAATTATAATGGATCGTCTTACCTATATTATACATCAAGTAATAGGACGCCAGGACGCCATTTCTCTCCTGAGCATTTACTGCTGAACTATGAAACAACCACGCAAAGATATTACTATGTAATTTTCATTCTAATTCAATAAACCAGAAAATTAAAATAGTGTTTGGACAAAGTATTTATGTTCATATGCCTTCAAGCAAAACTTAGACGTTTAAACTTTGCGTCGACCCACGGCTTTGTTATCCTCCATAAAAGGTCAGTGGCAACTTTTAACCTATCTCGAGGTAGAGGTCCGAGTAAATAAAATCTCGCGGCTATATTTAATAGTTTATAGTTTTAGCAGTTTATTTAGTAATGTCTACTGTCTTGTTGAAACATCATTTGGTAGGTACCATTTTCTTCTCAAACGACCGAAACAACCCTATACAAATTTCTCCCATTCATATTCAATGTGTTCACCACTATCAATTTAAATAACGACCTCAACTGTCTTGACTTTTATTTGAACATAATCATAAACGAAAACCGGTACGTTCATAAACAATTTCCCTCGATTAATGCAGCGATTGATTATGACTTTCTGTTCCAAGTAATATCCATTTACAAATCACTGCTTATTTGCTTATACATGTCTATAAGAGTGAGTATTTTTTATGTGTGGGGGGGGGTATTTATTAGGGTTTCACACTGCGTAGCTTGTGTGAAACACTATTGTTTTTGTTAAAATTCTTCTTATTATTATTCTTCTTATTATTATTATTTTTTTTTTTCCAATTTGCTTATATCTCAGCAACTTCTTGTCGGATCGATACGATGTCTTCAGTTTTACTGGGAAAGTGGGTGTGACTTAGAGATTAAAGCTATTCCCGGCATTCTGGGACATTGCGAAATGTCCGAAATCATCGAAAATGTCGTTTTTTGAAATATTGCCGTTATATTAACAATAATCATTGGATTTTAGCATATGATGCATTTTGACATAGCCAGAAACAGGGGACATAGCTATGTTACTTTTGATTTTTGATTTTCGACAAATCTTGGAAGATATTAGGCGCCAAATTTTGAAAATTTAAATTTTTACAAAAAACTTTTTTATTTATTAATTTTTTTATATGACATTTTAACCAAGGTTAAAGCGTCATCTGATTTGAACAAAAATGTCAACATTTTTTGTTTCCGTAATTTTCCTTGGCCGCCATTGGCTAATTCAGTTTTTCAGTCCTACATTATTTATTTATTGTTCGATTTGTATAAAACCATGTTCATATGTTCCGTGGTTCAAAATGCCAATTTTTTTGTTACCGGTAAAGTTTCCTGTAGGCACCGGAAGAGGCGTAAATTCAGCAAAAACTACAATATTGACAGTTCGGTACAACTTTTTGAAAGCAAATATTATTTTTTTCAAATCTTATATGACTGAAAAGATGTGCCATGTAAAGGCGCACAAAACATCGGGCTCAGTTTTTTTAATTTCGATTTCGTTTTCTGGCAATTTGGATTAAAGGCTGAAAAAAGGTGTCAATATAAGCTATTTACAACCCATCCAGTGTCTTCATATATTACAATATTTCTTCGATACTTTCGTAAACTTGTAGCAATAATCCATACTAAGAGAATGTATGTGAAATTTAGTTTGTAATATAAGCAGTTGCCGAGAAATGGGCAATTTTGCATGAGTCACTTTTCATGTTATTTTGGCTGTAAACGAATCAATTATTATTCGATTTTCAATTTTCTTTAACTGTCTGTTGCCTATTGCCACAGTCGACTATTCCAAACTATTTTAACACTTTCACTGTTACCGGAAGTGACGTCATTTAGGCAATAACTGAATTTTTAGCCTTAAAAATACATTTTTTATTCAAATGAGTATTATTTGTAATATTTTTAGAATTATGAAATTTGGTTCCCATCAACAAATAGAATGAACCCATACGATCATATAGATACCACAAAATGGTTTCTAACTTGTACGGTTGCAGAGAAATGGACGATTTTCCACAAGTCACTTTTTACTTTATTTTGGCTCTAAAAGAATCAGTTACTATTCGATTTTCATAAAATTTTCACCATATGATGTCTTATGCCATTTACGACTTCATAGAACTAATCTAGCTGTTTTAGTATCACCGGAAGTGATGTCATTTTGTCAAAAACTGTATTTTTAGCCTGCAAAACAGATATTTTATTCAAATGAGTCTGATTTGTAATGTTTTCAAAATTATGAAATTTGATTCCATTCAACAAATAGATTGACCCGATACGATCATACAGACACCACAAAATGGTTTCTAACATGTGCGGTTGCAGAGAAATAGTCGATTGTCTACAAGTCACTTTTCAAGGTTTTTGGTCTATAAAAGTGGCAATTATTATTCTATTTACATAAAATTTTCACTATATGATGTCATATGCCATTTCAGATTTCATAAAACTAATTTTTATTATCACCGGAAATAATGTAATTTTGTCAGGATCACTTACAAGTAACAAATGTATAAAATGAATTGATATTTGCTGGATTTGGTTGATTCTGCGTCCAATTTATTTGATGTGTGCAATGCTTATGGGGAAACCTGTTTAATGGTTTCATTGGTACCGGAAGTGACATATGTTCAAGGGTAAAGGCACCGGAAGTGACATGTTAAAGGGTAACGTGGCACCAGTGAAACCCGTCATTCCTGCATGCAGGTCTAGTTTGATCTGTTTTAGTTCGTATATATTTCCAGGGGCGGATCCAGGAATTTTTGCAGATGGGGGTTTGCCAGGTTTCGGTTACGAAAATCTGTGATCATCGTCTCTAAATTACATAGCCATACATACAAATTGAGCTTTTTAAACAGAGAAATCGTTTTATACTGATGTAGGATCACTTTGTGATGTAATTTCATTGGTGCAAGGCATTATTTTTTTTATGTAGCTGAGCAGGGGGGGGGGGGGGGGGACAAAACCACCCTAAAATGATGATTTATATAGTTTATATGTAAATTTTCTAATCTTATATTCACAGTCAAGTTTACTAGATATCATTAGAATTTAAAATACCTTTCTTGTTTCTAAATACAGCCATAATCGTTACATAGCAGATGTTGACAATGACAGATTTAAACATGTTTCACACTTGTTCCCTTCTCGTTTACATCACTGTCGGCATTAAATGGACAAAATGATTTACATAATTTGAACTTTTACTCATTCATCCTATATATATATATATATATATAGAAGTTGGGATAAAAAAGGGCTTTGGCAATTGATATCCAAACACTGAGGGCTACCATCGACAGGATTGTAATTTTGAAAATGCGCCCTTATTTGTAAATAGACATATCTTTAAATGTGCGAAACACCTACAAATAAAATTTCAAATTTTCCCTTATTATAAAATGAAAGTCGATGACACCAAATAAACCCACTCGGCTAATCTCGACAGATTCCGTAAACTACATCTAGTCTCGGATGTATGACAGTAAGTGATATGTACCTGCGCCAATACATTTGCGATGCGGCTACCGGTTTACTTTAACAGGAAAACTTGACGCTATTACACAAATTGGGAACCTATTCGGCTAGCGACCTATTCGACCGATCGAGCTGCAACCTGTTCGTTGGAAACCTATTTAGAGTAAAGACAACAGTCTCTATTTATCAACCAATAAAATCCAACGTTATGAAAGTAGAATATATTATTTTTTATCCATTCCTTCAGCTCAGAATAGAAGTGTAATTTCGACATTATCTTACAGCTGGATCGGTCGAATAGGTCGCTAGCCAAATAGGTCGCCAACTTGTGTTTGGAATGGGCGCAGCCATGTTACATCCGGGACCTTTAAAGTAGTTCCAATATGGCGGAATTCATCATACAGCCGAGTTTAGATTGTCCGAAATCTTACGAGGTTTGCCGAGTGCAAATAAACCAAACATCTGTCACCGGATACCCAGCACGTGCAAAGACATTCAAGCAGACGAAACATCTCTCACTTGCCGGGTGTCAATCAAACCACGTGATGTCAAAAACTGGCCATGTTTCGTGAATTGAGACACCGTGTATGTGTACTGTTCAGTATGAGTGAATTTACGCAGCGGCTTTGTGTAATAAACGTTAACAAAACATAAATTCGTGTTTATAATATCCTAATAGACAGCCCATTTTATCAGATTTTTGGTCAAAGGACGATGCGAGTACACAATACAGCAGTAAACATAGACCAAATTCGCATGCTTACTATAGAGCCCAGTGAGCGTATGAACCAACTATGTCACTTCCGGTTTTAATAAAAATTAATTTCTCGCTTACAAAAACTTTTCTGCCTTTGTTACAGAGGGGATTATTTAACAATATATATTTAAGATTTATGTAAACCTTGTTGAAAATCGTTGGTCTTCCCCTTTAAGGAAATTAATGGAAAATCATTTTATTAAAAAATACGTTCCTCGACTTAATAGGAAATAAGTAACAAGTGCGATTAGTTTCATTAATTTTTCTTAAATCAATCCCATGATTATCTTCCACTCGTTGTTCCAAAATTGAACTGTGTAACCATAGACAATGGTAACTATAGCCAATTAAAACCACATATTCTATACTGTCCATCTTTATACAATAACAAAATTTATGAATAGTCCCAAGACGGACGAAAAGTACTTTAAAATGTTCATATTTATACACAAAAATATAAAAGTTCTTGAAAAAAGAACTACATTATTTGTCGATTACTAGTCCGTCCATATAGACATTGTTGTATTAACTAAATGTTGATTATCTGAAGAGCTTAATAAAATAAGCGAAAGTACTAGTAATCGACAAATAATGTAGTTCTTTTTTCAAAAACTTTTATATTTTTGTGTATATATATATATATATATATATATATATATATATATATATATATCCAAAATTATCAGTACAACCGCAAAGCTGTACTACTTTGTTTCACGGTAAACGACAGAGAGATAAAAGGTATGCCGACACAAACTGATTTCAACACGTACAGTAGAATAGTTAATAATTAAAGCTGCTCTTTGGTTATATATAATTGAAATTAAAGATGGCAAAATAAAACTATATTTTTATGCTTACGTTTTCACCGCGATAGCGGCTCATCGGGCGTTTTATTAAACAATAATTTAATTAACAATAGTCTATGACGTCACGGTGTCATAGTTACATGCTCAAATTATTGTACAGGCAAGGGTAGTTAGTTCTTAGTCTACAGACTACAAATATTTAATTCCACCACAATCTTTATTTTATATAACTTATATATTATATTCTCTTATTTAGAATTACGTTTTGGGTGGTACTTCTCAATAAAATAGCTTTCTTTTGCCCCCAAAAGGTCGTTGTTTTTGCTATTAAGTTTATATAAAGGAAAAACACTAAATTCACCCCCACCACATACTTTAAGGTGCTCACTGAGCGGGATCATCCTATATTTTGGATGAGTGCTGTCGATGAAGACCCTAAGCATCATTTGGGTCTTACCTATATACTTCCCCTTGCATCCCGGACATATTTTGGTTAAGTACAAATATTAGAGACTTTTGGCAAGCGTAAATTCCTAGTGCGTATCGCGTATCCGTCTGGATTTTGTGTGTGACGTCATCAATGTGTGTGTATTTCTCATACGTGATAAGACACACGTTATACGGCAGTCCGTATTGAACAGCTTTTATACGGAGAAGGTCCGTATAACATTGTCGCCTTTTTAGACGCTGAAATGTTGTTGTATCATAGCGTTTTTATGAATCTATATACATCTTACAACGTGGAGGTGTATATTTGATGTGAATTTTATCATAATAAAGACTGGAATTAAATCATTATTTTGATGGGTTTTTCTCGGAATTTTCAAATTGTCTGCACGCTAGTTGATCTACGCGCTAGATTTAGGTAGATATGTGACCTTGCAAATCTGTAAATGATGTGATTCTATGGTAAAGGGGTGTAAGTGAAACAAAAATTGCTTTCGAGTCTAAGTCAGAGATTTTTTTTTAAATAAGATGTGACATTATTTTCTTTAATAGCTCAGCGACTGTCGAGTGACTCCACGCACTCTGAGAAATTGTAGGCAAGGCACTTGACTAGTACTGATGGTGATCTTGGTAGATAACTGTCGCCATGCTGTACATAACTAAGCGCAGCTCTGTGACGCATACGTACGCGACGCAAGAATCTGCCAAAACTCTAAAACTACTCTGACACGGTGTGTCACGTATACGATACGGATACGTGATACGGATACGGAAAATGCCACTTGCCAAAAGTCTCTAATATCTCTGACTCAACGTCCGTATGGAAGAATAATGATCAAAGCAGTAGTTTCATTTTACTTTTACAAGGTTCTTAAAAATATTGTTGAGACGCCTGATGTTGGTGCTTCTAAATTCAATTTCTTGTTCCATGTTTCGTAAAAAAAAGTAGTCTTGATTATCCCGACCCGTCAATTAGACGTAGAATGATCGGTAGACTAGTTAAGCGAGACTAATTTCAAAACAAGGGCACGTAACCTATCTTTTACTCAAAAGTGTCTGGATGTTATGGACGCCACTCCAAACCATTTTTCAGTATTATTTATGTATGGTTTAATGATCATAGCTTATGAAGTACAGCATGATCGTTTATTTAGTGACTATAAATGTGTGAAACAGATTTAAGGCTTCTAAATATATTAGTATTGTGGTGTAATTGTCGAGATATTTGGAGATATTCATTTAGGGTGGGGCACCCTACCAATGCTCGGGTATAATTACCTATTAGGTGCTCTACAAAGTGTCAGTTGGGTGTACGTTAACTCGACTTTTTATCCGATAGTTTAATATCGGGATATTGTCTCAGTATAATTAACTGGTAAAAAAAAAACGTATGCGATATTGTGAGGTTTTTATACATTTTCCAATTGATTGAAACTCGGTGTAAAGCATCGGGTTCATGACAGGGAAAACCTGTCGATTTAAAGTCTTCCGTGAGTTTACGTTCAAAGGTTATTTATAATGTACTTATCATGTGTTTATTATATCATCTTGGGGATCACGTGGCTAAGTGAGTAAGACGTAGGCTCACTAGCCTGGAGGTCGAATGTTCTATCCCTGAAAGTTCATCCAGATTCCTCCTTGTCAGTGTACAGGGCGGAGGGCCTGACAATGACAACTGTCTAGTCGTTCGGATGGGACAAAAAACCAAGGTTATGTACACACATTGGCGTGCACGTGAAAGACCCCTTGGCAGTTGGAATTCGACATAAGAGTAGGCCGTAGCGCCGCTGCCCGTACAAAATTTCCATCATAGCACACTGTATGGCGTATGCTCGTCTTCATTAGCCCAGGTTAGGAGCAGAGCAGTAGGACGTTTAACCCCATTTAATTTCACATCATCTGACAGCTAAATGATAGTGTTTTCATTGACTTACTATCCCAACTTTGCCTATTTCGTGACAGTGGTCGCAGCCATACCTATTCACAAAAGACGCACATCAGACGTAACTTGTATATGCAAAGTAGACTGCAGCATTATTGATGATGCACTGGCGGTTCTTTGCTTCTTTCGCCCATTTGATTTTGTCATCGCACTCTCTAACATATTTGAGAAGTTGGATACAGTCTAAGAGAAATATTCCGTGATTGTGCATCTTACATATTAATCATAGGTTACTGTGACAATATTATAGTAGTGTCAATTCAAGCTAATATTAAGCATTATGAAGTGAAAAACATATATATATGCTTGAATCGTTTAGTTCGTTGTCATCTCATATCTCAAATGGAGCATAATTCTTGCGCACTCACTGATGATAAATAGTTATGTCATTTCGGTTACAATCCAGCTCATTTATCAAATGTAATACAGAAATTGTTAGCGATGGGAACTTTGAAATTAAAGGATTCTATAATGCAATAGTAAATTATGACCGAGAAAATACGTGTATATTAAGGTCTAATTTTAGGTGTTGTCCTTTTCCATTTAAGTTACTGAATTGGTGACTGTTCGTGACATAAATCTATGTTAAAACCATTGTTCTTGTTACTTACAAGATGTGACAGACACCAATTGTTATTTGTAGAGTTTATAACAATTGTTTAGTACGTTATTATTACATCCGTTCTTGTACCTGTTAAATTTGAAACAAAAACGGGGGATTGGGATAGCCTATATAGTGTTCTAGAGTGCCGCGCTTTGACCTCTAGCTGGCCGCTCACCTCTGGCTTGTGACTGTGGTTTCGATCCCTGGTGTGAGCGTACGTGGCATGGAGATAGGGGCGCCTTCTCAACCTCGTGGGTTTCCTCCGGGCACTCCGGTCGACCTGCTTAAGACCCCTACGCGCAAGTGAATTATTGAAATAAAATTAAACCATACGTTAGTCCCGAAATGACCTAGTTTGTGTCGACCTAGTTTGTGTCGAGTGGACGTTGAAACCCATTTCTCTCTCTATCTCTCTTGAAACGAAAACAAAACAAAACGCAACGAAACGAACCCAATAAGTAAATGGATTAACCTATAGGATCAACTTCTATCCGTTAGATATTACTATTAAAGGCAGACACTTCCAACTGTTAGATGTGTCTGTGATCTCCCAAAAACGACAAACGGTGAACGTCAAAAATAGGAATAATACGACTTTATGATCGAGATTTCTTTATTTCCCGCATACTTTTCATGCTGCGTTAAAATGTAGAATTATACAAGAATTTATAACGAAACGAATAAATATGCTGTGCATACGTCTGCCGTCAAAAGGCAGCACCAAGTAACTCACTTTTTTGTCAAAATTTAGTTAGGACCAAATTTGTAGTTATCAGGTTATGTGCTTCCTGTTGTTGTACCAGATGGTTACACCCATGACACAACCTGGCAACTTCCTTCATTTTCCAATTATGCCACAGAAAAACCTTGTAACTCGATAGTCAAATCAATGGACAAGCTGGTGTTAAAATATTCATGCATTATGTTTTCCTTTGTTTTCGCAAAATAAAAAAAGTGAGTTACTAGTTGTTGCTTTTTAACGGGAGACGTAAAGGCGTCTATTTTAAATGCCATAATTAAAGACGTGTCCTCTATCCAATTAATCCATTAAACGTTCGTTTATCCGGGTTGATAAATTACGCTAATGAAATAATAATTGTTTGTTACGGGTTTTTGACCAGATTAAGATTCAAGATAATTTAATTTCTGATTTTCCTCCTTATTCATATATATGTACAAAAAAGCCCACGCAAAAATATAACACATTCGTCGCAATGCGGTAGCGTAGTCTTAAATTTCTCTCATTAACAAAATACTATTCATAACAGCGATAAGCGAATATTTAATGAATTTCGTATCGTTATAAATTCTCCGACAATTCTATATTTTAGCGGAGAATAAAAATACGCGGGAAATAATGTTATCTCGATGATCTAGTCGTATTGTTCCTATTTTTTGGCGTTTTGGGGAGAACCACAGATACCGCAACTATTAGCGACCTATCACTAAATGTAATCTACTGAAGTAAACCAATCTTTTCCATGATTCATAAACCTTTTAAGACTTCAAAAATTATTGCCATGTAATCCCATATCTGAGGGAAATTTCTGATTGTTTTCCATTTTAAATACTACATATCATAAAACACTTAGTAAATTGTTTTATTCAGTCAGGGCTGACAATTTAGGCATTTTGAGAGTCAGAGGACTCAAATTGAGACAAAGTATCAAAATCTCTAGCTCTAAAACTTCACACATTTATTTCTCTTATGATAATCCAATTTCCAATATTTCAAAACTGACTGAACACATGAAATCATTCCAGTAAATTAGAAATTCCTTACCACCAACTAACACCAGTATGACACTAATCTGATGAAGGGTTAAGTGCTAAAACAGTTTTTTTTAATGATCTATAACATTTGAAATATAAATCAATTAGAAATATATATTATTTCCTTATGATCTGGAATTTCGAATTCAAGCGTATTATTAAATATTTTCATATATCGGTGAAAAACAGAGAGTGATAAAACTAGTTTCCTGTCGGTTATTGAAGACGTTATCGAATAAATAACTAATTTAAAGAAAACAACAAGCATTGCTAGTAATTCAACATTCCCTTTTAAAAGATAAATGAAATGGAATGGGGTTTGACGTCATACCCTTCTTCTCCTATACTGGGCTAATGAAGACGGGCATTATGCCGTGTAGGGGCTATGAGGGAAATTTTGCCCTGGCAGCGGCACTACTCCAACTCCCAAGGGATATTTTACCTGATCGCCAATGTATATTCGGGGCACTGGTTCTTCGCCACATCCGGAGGACTAGGCAGCTGTCCTTGTCGGGCCCTGCGCCCCGGACGCACAATTGATAAAGGTAAACCACGTCGGAATATCCCGATGAACTTTCTAGGTCAATGCAGGGATCAAAGATCTTTGAAAGAGTTGTACTAACAGATAATTAACAGTGACCTAATATTTCACCAGATTGCCTTTGAATGTATAGATTACATACACATTTAATTATTTAAAATTGCGTTTATAATAAAAGCGATATATCTTTAAAGAAATTTAAAAATGTCAGTATTTGTCACTATTATTCACAGGAATCATTCTAACACTTAAATTAATAATCATATCGGAAATAATTTTAAAACATAGTTCTTTCTTTTCTCAACTGACAATAGTGAATTATGGGTTTTTTTTAACTGGGAGAATTTCTAGTAGATATCCTGAATAAAAATATGTTTTTTAAAAATGGCCCCATCTTGCTATTAGTACTTGTATGAACAATTTAGATGTTAGGAGATGATTTGATTTGTTTTAAATTAATTAAAAGTAAACTATTCACTACGAGAAGTTTAACTCAATGCCGTCGCTATAGGACGGAGAGGCGGTAGTATTTCGGGGGATAACTTCCATATTATTTGTCAAAATACTTTTATTTGGATTCTCCAAATGGTGATTCCAGTATACAATACTATACGTAAAACGTGCATGGTCATCGGAAAAAATGACCACGGTGGGCCAATTTCACCTTTTTTCCGACAAACAAACAGTCCGATAACTCATTTAACAGAGAGTGCCCCACTCACCCCTCGTTTCGGGGCTTATTTTCTCAAACAAATCAAAATATGCCAACCGTTTGGCAAATAATTTACCACAAAAATAACGTTGCTTCGTAAAGTTTCAATAAATATATCTTCCCATTCAAAATAATTAAAGTCATTATTTAGAATCGTCGCTATGGTTCTGATTTCCTACCCTGCTTAAGGTCTGTGATAAGCACATATTGTTGAGTAATGTAATTTCAAAGATATATTCTCACAAAGGTATTTATACAGTAGTTATTTCCAATAAAACTATGGCAAATGTGTATAAATGGTAGGTAGAGACGTCAAATCATACTAGAAAAATATTGGATTCTCTGAAAAACACCCATGAGGCAGGCACTGGGTAAAAATGTCAGGGTATGTCTAACTGGCAATCCGACGACTTATTGTCTGCCAGCTTGGTTTCCGGGGCATATCTGATTAACCGTTCAAGATAACTTTCTGAAACTTTGTACACACATCGACGTATTACAGTGGTTTTGCGTTTTGCTATTTAGGAATTTCTTGTATTTAGATTTTTCATGTTTCCATAGAAACAAATTTGACTTAGTTTTGGGTGTATAAATTTGTTTCCGGAGCATACAACATAAATCGTTCAAGATATATTTCTGAAAGTTTGTACACACATCAACTTATTATAGTAGTTGTGCTATTTAGAAATTTCTGAGTAGGGGCGTACATAATGATTTCGTTTGGGGGGGGGGGGGTGTTGAGCCAAAATGCGACTGACTGATGCACATACCCCCCCCCCCCAGTGCGAGTGACGCAATCAGGAGCCGAGCACCAAGTGCGAGTTTTCCAGGGAATATGGGGTTGGGGTAGGAGCGGTTTCAAATGAAGGGCGCCATCCACAATCCTACCCCACAATGAAAGTAAACAAAATACTAGCTATAAGATTAAGCGTCCCGGTAGAACGTAGATATTATTATATAATTGTGTAGTTGTTCGCCGATCGTTGTCTCGTCGGAAAGTACTTTTATTTTAATTCACATATAGTTTATGTCATATCAATGGTGGTGTCCATAACACTGAGTAATTTGAGAAAATTTTTGAAAAATTGATTCAATATCCTGGCATTTGAGGTCATTGCTGGGAGAAATTCCTGTGGACGAGTCTACCAGAAATGTCAGTCAATGGGACAGAATCTTCAGATGTGTTTTGCAAGAGTTGGCATAACTTCTGTACAATCTGACGCCCCCGCCCCATACACCAGTGGAACTACATCTGGGAAGTTCACTATAATCGTGAATATGATAGTGCTGAGACAGTATAAGACAACTGAGGAGTAAAAGAATGATTTTAAAATGAAATCAAGCGCCGCAGGCGCGAAAAAAAATTCAGATATGTAACCAAGTAGAGGAATGATGTTATAATGGAATCGCGCCGCAGGCGCGAAAAAATTCAGATATGTAACCGAGCTTTTAAATTTTTGATACTGGGGTTGATAAGAAATGGGACAAAATCTTGAGGCTTATCTGTCAATTTCGCCTGTTTTGTGATTGTATGTTTATCTCATTAATTTATTTAGTCGGAGGCCGACTGCGGTGAGTACTTTGTTTTAAGACCGACTATTTTTTGCCATGGTAGTAAACATTTCATAGAACAATACACTCACAACAGAATAAGAAATACAAGCCTACAGGGTTATTTTGTACTATAGTTTTGTGTGGCGTATGCAATTTAGGCACACGGATTCACGCAAATACATAGTATTTGGGATCTATTCTGGCATTGTTTTTGGTACCGACTTGAGTGACTGCACTTATTTTGTGACCGACTATTTTTCTCCCTTGGTGAAATTTTATTGTTAGACCAACATACTCACAACAGAATAAGAGTGACGTATGCAATTTAGGCTCACGGATTCACGCAAATATATAGTATTTTGGATCTATTCTGGCATTGTGTTGGAGACCGATTGCAGGACTGCACTTACTTTGAGATCGACTATTTTTCTCCCTGGGTGAAACTACTCACAACAGAATGAGAGTGAAACACAACATCTTCTCAAACATGATAAGTTGACAAGGTTATTTTATACCAAAGACTGTTCCTATTTTGCGACCGACTGCACTGAGTTTGCGACCGACTATTTTTTATACGCCCACATTTTTATGTGGACGTATATTGTCGTCGCCCCTGTTCGTCCGTCCGTCCACAATTGTTTGTGAACAGTCTACATGTCACAATTTTTATCCGATTTCAATGAAACTTAAAATATAGGTTTATCACCCTAAGATCTCGGTTCCTTTCGATATTGGCATGTATCGGACTGTAACTTCATGGGTTATGGCCCCTGATTGTACGAAAAATCATGTTTTTTAGCTTGTGAACAGTGTAGAGGTCACAATTTTGAACCGATTTGGATGAAACTTGAAATGCATGTTTATAACCGAAAGATCTTGGTTCCTTTCGATATTTGCGCCAATCGGATCGTAACTTCCTGAATTATGGCCCCTGATTGTCCGAAAAATTGCCCTATTTAGCTTGTGGTCCCTCTGGAGGTCAAAATTGTTATCCGATTTAAAAAACCGTTTGATTATGTCACCGTTGCATGGTTATGAAGGCTGTGTTCGAATTTCATGGAAATCGGACCAAAATTGACGGACAAAATGGCCGCCGTTTGTACGCGAATAGTGTGAAAATATGTTATATTAATGTTGTGGAGCTTATAGAGGTCACAATTTTGAACCGATTTTGATGAAACTTGACATGTATGTTTATAACCCAAAGATCTCGGTCCCTTGCGATATTTGCGCCAATCGGATAGTAACTTCCTGAATTATGGCCCCTGATTGTCCGAAAAAATGCTCTTTTTAGCTTGTGGTCCCTCTGGAGGTCAAAATTGTTATCCAATTTTAAAAAACGTTTGATTATATCACCGTTCCATGGTTATGAAGGTTTTGTTCGTATTTCATGGAAATCGGACCAAAATTGACGGACAAAATGGCCGCCGTTTGTACGCGAATAGTGTGAAAATATGTTATATCAAGGTTGTGGACCTTATAGAGGTCACAATTTTGAACCGATTTTGATGAAACTTGACATGTATGTTTATAACCCAAAGATCTTGGTTCCTTGCGATATTTGCGCCCATCGGATCGTAACTTCCTGAATTATGGCCCCTGACTGTCCGAAAAATTGCCCTTGTTAGCTTGTGGTCCCATTGGAAGTAAAAATTGTTATCGAATTTAAAAAACCGTTTGATTATATCACCGTTCGATGGTTATGAAGGTTGAGTTGGAATTTCGTGAAAATCGGACCAAAATTGACGGACAAAATGGCCGCCGTTTGTACGCGAATAGTGTGAAAATATGTTATATCAAAGTTGCGGACCTTATAGAGGTCACAATTTTGAACCAATTTTGATGAAACTTGACATGTATGTTTATAACCCAAAGATCTTGGTTCCTTTTGATATTTGCGCACATCGGATCGTAACTTCCTGAATTATGGCCCCTGATGGTCCAAAAAATCGCCCTTTTTAGCTTGTGGTCCCTCTGGAGGTCAAAATTGTTATCCGATTTAAAAAAACGTTTGATTATGTCACCATTCCATGGTTATGAAGGTTGAGTTTGAATTTTGTGAAAATCGGACCAAAATTGACGGACACAATGGCCGCCGTTTGTACGCGAATAGTGTGAAAATATGTTATATCAAGGTTGTTGACCTTGTAGAGGTCACAATTTTGAATCGATTTTGATGAAACTTGACATGTATGTTTATAACCCATAGATCTTGGTTCCTTTAGATATTTGCGCCCATCGGGTCATTACTTCCTGAATTATGTCCCCTGATTGTACGAAAAATCACCCTTTTTAGCTTGTGGTCCCTCTGGAGGTCACAATTATTATCTGATTTAAAAAAAACGTTTGATTATAAAAACCAAACAAATTCTAATGATTTTCTAATAATTCTTTAATATGCGACAACTCTTGTTGACAGCCCGGACGATTTGGCTGCTGTGTGGGCGTATGTTTCGTTGCCTGGCAACCTATTTTATACTAAAGTTTTGCGTGAGTAACGTGACGTATACAGTGAGTACTTATTTTGATACCGACTACCCCTATTTTGCGACCGACTGCACTAATTTTGCGACCGACTATTTTGGGGGCTGGGGAGTGTAATTTACGCCCCTGTTTCTGAGGTTTATATTTTGTGCTTCCATAAACCATGCAAGATATCTTCATGAAACTTTGTAAATGCATTTAACTATTACGTCGTGCCTCATAAAGCTCATTCAATTATCCATCATTAATTTAAAAAATCTTTCCTGTACACATGTACATTTATTAGTGTTGCAGTGAGGAGGAAACACGAATAAATGTGAGGGTTGTATTAAATTATTTACATTCCTGGTGAAACTACATAAATCGTAGTATGATGCCTGTTCTAGGTTATTTGTACTATTCGTTCATTGATTAGCTCAAAACTTTGCAACAATACAAACAGCTATACATTACATAAAAGTCACATACAATTATATATATGACAGATTTTTTTTTAATTGAGCTCCAGCCCTACCCACTTGCTATGTAGTTATGTCAAATCTTGTAGTAAATAGCAATCAGTCATTAGTTTTCAGAAATAGAGAGCAATATCTACTGAACAGGGCCACAATATTAGGACCAGTACGTGCAGTGACACTGTTTGCGAAATATATACATTTTTATATTGATTACCAATAGCATAAATAAGTTATTTTTCCTTATTTCTTCCAAACACGTGCAAGGGTGGTTTGATGACTAGTCATCTTGCTTCTTCAATTGAATGGTTAGGATGTTTTGGGAACATTGAGGGATTTAAGCATAAAGCACACTATGCCATTAAACGGAGGAAAAAAAATTTGGTAAAAGGCAATCCAAGAATTTATTTAGGCTTCAATATCATTGGCGAATGGACCGTAAGTATCGACAAAAATATATTGTGACAATGGGCCCTCCCTTAATCAAGATACACGAAAAACGTGATTTCTAAAAATAGATTTTTTTTTCATTGAGAGTATTTCGTTGTGAATACAGTCTGTTGACACTGATTTGAAGAAAAATTTTGATAAATTAATTAGTTTTGATAATGTTTTAGATCCAAATACATCATCACATCGCCTAGTTTGTACGCGGGAGGGCATCTTTAACGTCCAATATGTATTTATTATATTATGGACATATACATACACGACTTCAATTGGTATAAATAGATCTATGTATGATGTCTGGACGTGATTGGAAGACTCAGGTTCCCATTAGGTGATTACTGTAAACAAGTCAGAAACACCACACAATGATAAAACATGTCAGCCATTCAGTTGGTTAATAAATAAAATATGGAGAAGATAAAGAGATTATAATCAGTTATATTTTAGCAACAATCAGCCCTTCTGTTCTTAATATTTAAAAATCTTTATACACCAAACCATCAAACGGGTTAGAATTTAAAAGCAACACTCTTTACGTAGTCCAAGTAGTTGATTTGAGTATATGGAATCTCAACCTAAAGAATGGGCTTCGCATAGAACACCGTTTTATACTTTTATGGCATCATCATTATACTTGACAATATTGAGAATGTGCTGTGTCATACACCGTTTTCTTGAAATTTACCTCATATGAGAAATCGCAGTGAAAACTGATAAGTAAAAAAAACCCATGAAAACCCTTTCCACCGTGGTGTAATATTTTCTCCGCATTGCAAATATTTTCTCAGTGGTGCAGTAACATTTTTTTTCTGCGGTGTAAACCTTTTCTCCGCGGTGGAAAGGTTTTTCATGTTTTTAATTTTATTTACCACAGGCCACTGTCAGAATGTCATATTAACAAACTTTTAATTCAATTTCCATACCTGTAAATTATTAAATTGTTCATTTGCCTATTGATGTGCGTCCATTAAAATCTATAAGCACGATTCCCGCGTGTTACTCATCCGCGCGGAGGCCAATATATATATTAGAATTATTGCTGAATCAATTGATACCAATGAGCAGAGACAGGCATGTTTCTGTCATCAGATGATCGGTCATGAAATCGATCTAGTCAAGGACGATAGTGGAATACACGACTGACCAGCAGTCGTCTGTTGATCAGACACATTGGTAGATCAGGGGTTAAAATCTGTTAATCAATCACACTTGTTTTGTGGATTTACTTAGTTCTTACCATATTCGTGGCTAAGCAGGTGGGAATTGGTATACACTTCTGGAATCAGAACACATTTGTTATTAAATAATTTCACACAAAATGCTTTTAACAACGTCTGATCTTTTTCTTACAAAGTCTTCCAGGCGCATACCAACCAAAATCCCGTTGGGCTGTCTTGGTTGGTGACATTAGGAAAGGATTCGTGATTCATATCAATGGATATTCTTTTATGATGTCACGTATGACAATGTCTTTATTAGATAACGATAGTTTATATTATAGTTTGTCGTGGATGTAATACATATAGATATGGATTCAAGCTGGTATTGTGGAACGTTTCAAGGTCACAAGTATTTGTACATTAATAAATATAGTATATATGTTATTGTTGTGTGTTGCAGTTTATGACAACTGGTGAACATGGTTTCAGATTGTGGTAATAAAGTTGATTTATAAACCTTTGATTTTATTGTTTATTTGAAAAATGTATGATAGTTAATATTTGCCAAGGTAGAGTTATTCACTTGTCTGATTGCAGGTATGATTGCATTAAATGCATGTGGACTGCCTGTTTTGTTGTCGTGGTATGATTGGTTGTGAGTGAAACTGTAATTTACGTGGTGGGGAGTATGAATTTATATTGTTACTCTAATGCTGGATTTTGGGAGAATCACACGTGTCCATTAATCATCATTCATGAATCATTCCTATAAATTATATTTCAACTAAATGGCTGTTAGACTGTGTGTCGTTGGTTTAGACTGTGTGTCGTTATAATGGTAATCTGTGTGATTTATGAGTAATAATTAGTACAAATGCTTGTAAGTATTGTTTGATTTTTGTAATGTTGATAATCGTAGAAATATTTTGATTATTTGTTAAACATTGTGTTATGTTTTATAGGTGACCTGATTCTGATTTTGATTGTGAGATGATTATGTCCGGATTCTGTTTCTGTTCATGTTAATGTGCTATGGTTAGTGTTACCGATATTGTTGCTGGGATTGTTACTGTTCCAGTTATTTCATGGTGTTGAAAATGATGAAAAGATCTACATATCTACATGTTATAATTGTATTAATATTGGTATTCATAGTGGATACATGCTGGCCTGCACCAACCGGGATAATAAGGCGGACAATCGGGCATCAGTGTGTCCAGACAACCAATATCAAACTATTAGACGCTGCCACCATCGTGTAAAAGTGGCCATGGTTTATGTCCAGTTATGCGGATGCTATTCGGTTATTCTCTGACCGAAACAGAACATTTCAGTTACTTCACCTTTTGCAAAGCAGTATGTAAACTAATCTTTAAAATGCAATATTTGAACATTATGTGTGTCTCATACGTATGTAAACGGTATGATTAATGTAGTTTTAATTCCGTTTTATATGCAAATTTATTGGACGACTTTGATTACACGAAAATATTTCGAAAGAATGTCTTTTTAATGAAGATCACACCTATTGCTTATATTTGAAAGGAGGATTCTCTAATGTATCGATTTACTTATTTATACATTCCCATTTATAAACGAAAATAATGATTTAAATTATAACATATTTACAGGATATTTAACTGAAACATCCTACGTATAGCGAGACCAACTGTTTGTTGAGTACATCCTTCGCAAACAGTTGAACGTGTATTAACATAGCATTGATGTGAAGTTGGTGCATGATGAAATATGAATAAGGACGTCCTAATCAACACCAAAATTATCTTGTTATCTATACTTATAAATATTCATAAATATTATCACTATTAATAAAATTCGTCATTTTGTTAGTGTGCCATTTATGGCGATCAGCTCAGTACAAATATTTGACCCGCAAAACTTCATATTCACTAATATAAGGATTATATATCAATAATATACCAAATGCTATAGAACGGTAGGACAGTACAGAGAAGTTTGTGTATTTGCGCAAAATGAAAACTTTTCTATAAAACAGCCTAATGTTGACATATTCGCATAATATACTTCATCAATAACCTATAAAATTGCAAAAAGAACTGCCCCTAACTCAGTTATCAAAGGCGGAACTATCTTCAAACGGCCATGGAGCCTAAAATTTCGATAAACTGAGCATACAGACTGGTTCTGTTAACAAATCGTGCCACTCACGAGCAATAATTAAAATTTCCCTCGTTTCGAAGTATAGAGGGAAATTATTGTATTAACGCTTTGAGTATAAATCACTGGCACGTGACCTGTGTCACGTTATAAAGGCGGGAGTTAGAAAGCAATTCATTCTTCTAGCTCACCTCGAGTTGTCAACAGGAACAATGTACGATGTAACTAGGGATGCTATCACCCATGAAGTACAAACAGCTATCAGCAGAAATCAACAGGGTTTGCTAAACAACTTAACAGAGCTTATAAATTCCAAGCTAGACACTTTTAAGAGAAGTATTACACGCTCACAAAAAGAAATTTCGAATGATCAGGTCAATAGGATCGAAGAGAAGATAACCGATAATTATACGTTTTGTAGAAAGGGAAATGAAAACCAATACAGGCACGAGTCAAAGGTTTTAGCCAAATTAAAAGAATCCAAATCATCCCTTGATAAAGAAGAATTAGATCTAGACTCTGTCGACGCCGCAAAATCAGCATATTAGAAGGTATAGGATTAGGCTATTATGTTTCTTGACGACGGATTAGGCGGAGCAAGTACAAGCGATTCGGGTTCACAATCCGCACGAATAGTAAAAGAGACCTTGATTAGATTAGGTTTTTTGACAGCAGAAGAAAAAAAGTCATTGGGAACCTGTACAGAAATTAAAGTGGTTAGGTTACATTTGGGATACTAGAAACGGTTTGATATTTGTAAGCAAAGACAGGGTCGAGAGCGCTGAAAAAAGTATAACTTGTATTTTAAGTGCAACGCACGGAGGGCAGTTGTATTTCAGGGCAAGATTTTTGGCCAGCATTGTCTGCAAATTAATATCTATGCAGATAGTCTTGGGTAACATTGTTAGATTTAATACAAGATTTTAATATGACTGTGTTTTGGGTAGAGCAAGTTGGAACTCTTCCGTCAAAATAACACCCGAGGCTTTAGGAGAACTGCGATTTTGGAACAATTCTCCAAGGCATTTTAATAGTTCTAGTGTGGAAATTTGCAATCTCGATGCAGAGAACACGTTTGATTTTGAAGTCTTTTGTGACGCCTCAGATGTAGGATTTGGTGGATATTTTCCCGCATGTTTGGACGCTCGTTTTGAGAGCGGCGAGGTTTTTGGTAACTGGAAGAATCACTTGGCGACAACTGGCTGGTGTTCAGAGGACAGTGAGAAGTTTTGCAAAAACGTTTGAGAATAAACGTTTAATTGTTTCTTCAGACAATAAAAAACGTCGAACATGTATTAAAAGTTGGCAGTAGTAAAATGAAGTTGCATGGTATGGCTTCTGATATCAGATATAATTGTAAGGAGAATAATATAAATTTGCATGCAGTCTGGGTTCCGAGGGGGCAAAAATAAGAAAGCAGACGGGTCGATCATGATGACTGGAGTATAGTTCCTAGTATATTTCAACAATTCAATAGGTGCTGGGGTCCGTATAGTATAGATAGATTTGCATCTCATTATAATGCCCAGTGCACGAGGTTTAATTCAAAAGTTTGGTGTCCTAACACTGATGCGGTTAACGCGTTAGAACAATTTGGGGGAAACGATAACAATTGGCTAGTCTCAATCCCCTTTTTGATTTCTGCAGCAATCAATAAATTGATAAAGGATAAAGCAAGGGCAACACTCATAATACCAGAATGGAAATCCCCACCCTTTTGACCTCTTATATGGAATCGCCCTTTTATAAAAGAAATCAGAATTCTGCCAAAATTCTGAGTTATTATAAGAGGCGGGGGTAAGAATGAGGTATTTGAAGAAAGACCTTAAGTTTAATTCATTTTGATTATGTTTTGTCATTTGTAGGAATAAATTTAACAGATAGAGTGAAGTCTGTGGTCAAGCGAAGTGGGATGCAAATAGATGGGCACACCAAAAATAAGAAGCTAGCTGAAACGATGGCGGAATTTATGCTGGAATCTAGGAGTAAAAACACATTAAAGAAGTTCACGTCCTCATATAAACGTTTGGAAGCATTCATTTTGTCGCTAGGACATCAAGCGATGCCTGCCGATTTAGTACATGTAGCGTTATACATAACTTCATTGACGGCAAATCTTCACCGGGTACTATCGAATCTGCCATATATGCCATAAAATGGCTGCACGGATTGCATGGCCATCCCGATCCTTCAAATAATTCATTTGTTAGACCCCTCCTTGAGAGCAGCAAGAGGCTAAACGGTAAGGCTGTTCACAAAAAGGACCCAGTCACATCAGAATGTTAAACGATTTGCTTAATAAATATGAATCCTGTAAGGACTTACTTATTGTACGAAACCTAACCATGATTCTGATAGGTTTTGCAGGATTTTTAAGGTACGACGAATTGAGTTCGCTGAAAGCTCGAGAGATTAGTTTAAGTGACGATTATTTGAAAATATTCATTTGTAACAGTAAAACAGATAAACATAGGCAAGGAAATGAAATTTTGAAAGGTACGGGAATTGCTTGCCCAGTCACCATGTTTAAAAGGTATATTGCTCTTGCTAATATCGAACTCGATTCGTCATATTTCATTTTCAGGCCAGTATTTAGATCGAAGGGTTTAGCAAAGCTTATTTATCAAAATAAGAAATTAAGTTATACTGCCGCAAGACAAAATATAGTGTCTCTGTTAAAATCTGTAAACGGAAATTTAAAGTTAGGCCTGCACTCTCTAAGGTCTGGAGGTGCAACCCAAGCTGCCCGTGCACGTGTGAATGAAAGATGCATTAGGAGACATGGGGGATGGAAGTCCGATATAAGTAAGGACGGATATGTATCAGACAGCCTAGAAAATCGATTGTTGGTATCCCAGAGTTTAAGGCTCTAGATATGTACAGATTATTTTATAGTATATTTAAATTATTTATTATTATTAATAGTTCTATTATTATTATTAATTTCGCAAAACATTCATCATGGCTCGACCCTATCTTTTATTCTTCTAGACGATAGTCCTGCTCTCGTCTGGGCTATCGGCAAAATATGATTTTGTGTTTTGTATTAGACAAAATTAGATAGTAAAGTGTGTACTATATATTATACAAATCACGTCTCTAGCGAGGGACAGTAAGGAGAGTTGACTCTCGGTTAGGTTCCCACTTGACAAGTTTTGGCTAATCTTTTTTTTGTACCAAATCGTTTACGTTAAATTAAGTCCAAATTCAGATTGTAAAATAAAAGGTAACTTAATATTCAGTCATCGAATGTGTTAAAAGTACACACACTTGTGGCGATAATAAAATATTATGATAAGAATTTGATATATTCATTATGTGAAGAGAAAATTTAATGAAGAATGCATCATTTATAAATTCAAAATTTGTAGCATGTCTTTTATAACGTCAGCAATTGTGCAGGCAATTAAACTGAAAATACGTGAGCAGTTACATATGTATATCAAAAGAAAACAAAAATGAAGTAAAATATAAATAATCCATACTTAAAGGGAACACTTACTTAACAAATGATATCATAATGAACCATCTTAACAAATTCATTCAGCTGAAATCACAACCACACCAGTTTCCGTGAGATATCTTGAATTGCATGCGACCATATATTAGTCTTTTAGTGCCACATAAACTAAATCGACCAAATAAACTGTGGCGTTTATTCTGCTAATGCGCTACAGGCCATTGATTCTATGAACTAATCAATGAATCTTATACCCAAACCACTTGTGTTGGTAGTTTATATCGGGGAAGAAACGCCTTTATTCAAGAAAGAACTCACCCATGGTCCTTAATTTATATCTTGCTTAAGCTCGAGTCTTAACCAAATACAAAGACTCTCCATTAAATTGAATCTCGTCGATTCATACAAGCGATTTGATCTAATGTGGTATTCTACCTCGCATATCTATTAAGAAGAGCAGTTTAAATGTAAGAAAACAAATTCAGAAAAGACAGACATTTATGAAATATCATGATGATCTTGGTTTTAAAAGAAGAATCAGAGAAATACAATAACATTGCTTCCCGATAGACCATTGGGATTTCTAATTAAGTTGCCTTGAGATATTATTTCATTCTGAGCCTGAGCAATGAAATAGTAGACGAGAATGGATAGCAAGACTAAAACCGGTTACCCTAGCTGAAAATTAGTACTAAGGAGTTTTAATCAAAATTAATTCTCCCATGTCTGAAGGCTAAAATTTCATTACATTTTTAAATTGGAATTGTGATAACAAGGACGCTTGAATTCTTTAATTACAGAAATAAGTACGTTTTCGTAAATGGGAAATTAAAATGTAAATGCGAACATAAAAGGGGGGTGAATAATGGTAAGCAACAGACAGTGTCTGATCAACAGAAAAGCAAACGGAAACATTATTCACAGAATTACAGTGAGACAAAGCAATCAATATTAACAAGAACGAAGCAAAAGTATATAATGTTTTTATTTAAATAACGATTACAGTTGAATAGTGTGAAAATAAAATAATAAGAATATAGAAGGAGAGTGGGGTTGTGGGAGAATGTGTCGGGTCAATGGAATAAAAAAAATAGGTTACCAGGCAACGAAGCATACGCCCACATAGCAGCAAAATCGTCCGGGCAGTCAACAAGAGTTTTCGCATATTAAGTAATTTTCAGAAAATCATTAGAATTTGTTTGGTTTTTATAAAGTTATGTCACATGCTAATGTTAAGTATACGAAACATTTAATATTATGGATTTAGCTGTTCAATTATCGATTTTAAAGAAATTAACATTCAACCATCATTAATGTGTAACGGGGATATAGTCAAACGGTTTTTTAATCGGAGTAAAATTGTGACCTCCATAGCGTCCACAAGGTAAAAAAAACATGATTTTTTGTACAATCAGGGGTCATAATTCAGGAAGTTATATTCCAATGTGCCCGAATATCGACAGGAACCGCGATATTTGGGTTATAAACTTACATTTCAAATTTCATCAAAATCGGATTAAAATTGTGACCTATACAGCGTCGACACAACCTTGATATATCATATTTTTACACTATTCGCGTATTAGCTGCAGCCATTTTGTCCGGCAGTTTTGATACGACTTTTACGAAATTCGATCTCAACATTCATTACAGTGAAACGGTGATATAATCAAACGTTTTTTAAAATATAGTTGTGACATCCAGAGGGACCACATGCTATAAGGGCCATTTTTAGTACAATCAGGGGGCATAATTCAGGAAGATACAATTCGATATGCACAAATATCGAAAGGAACCAAGATCTTTGGACTATAAACATGCATTTTAAGTTTGATCAAAATCGGATTCAAACTGTGACCTCTACAGGGTCCACAACCTTGATATACCATATTTTTACACTATGCGCGTAAAAGTGGCGGCCATTTTGTTCAGCAATTTTGGTCCGATGTTCATGAAATTCAAACCGAAAATTCATTACGGTGTAACGGTGATATAATCAAATGTTTGTTTTTTTTAAATCAGGTAATAATTTGTGACCTCCAGACGGACCAAAAGATAATAAAGGCGATTTTTCGTATAATCAGAGGCAATAATGCAGGAAGTTACAATCCGATAAGTGCAAATGTCGCAAGGAACCAAGATCTGTAGGTTATAAACATGTATTTCAAGTTTCATCAAAATCGAATTAAAATCGTGACCTCTATTGGGTCCACAACCTTGGTATAACATATTTTCACACTATTCGCGTACAAACGGCGGCCATTTTGTCCGTCAATTTTAGTCCGATTTTCACAAAATTCACACTCATTCTTCATTACCATTGTAGTGATAATATCAAACGTTTTTTTAAATCGGATTATAATTATTGTCTCCAGAGGAAGCACAAGCTAAAAAAAAACGATTTTTCGAACAATCAGGGGACATAATTCAGGAAGTTACGATCTGATGGGCGCAAATATCGAATGGAACAAAGATCTTTGGGTTATAAACATACATGTCAAGTTTCATCAAAATCGGTTAAAATCGTGACCTCTATAGGGGTCCACAACCTTAATATAACATATTTTCACACTAATCGTGTACAAACGGCGGCCATTTTGTCTGTCAATTTTGGTCCGATTTTCACGAATTTCGAACTCAACCTCCATAACCATGTAACGGTGATATAATTAAACGGTTTATTAAATCGGATAACAATTTTGACCTCCAGAGGGACAACAAGCTAAAAATGGCGATTTTTCGGACAATCAGGGGAAATAATTCAGGAAGTTACGATCCGATGGGCGCAAATATCAAAAGGAACCGAGATCTTTGGGTAATAATCATACATGTCAAGTTTCATCAAAATCGGTTCATAAGCTAAAAACGTGATTTTTCGTACAATCAGGGGCCATAACCCATGAAGTTACAGTCCGATACATGCCAATGTCGAAAGGAACTGAGATCGTAGGGTGATAAACCTATACCTTAAGTTTCATTGAAATTGTATAAAAATTGTGACATGTAGACTGTTCACAAACAATTGTGGACGGACGTCCGGACGAACAGAGGCGACGACAATATACGTCCACATGAAAATGTGGGCGTATAACGATATTCACATAACGGAAAGAACGTACACCATTCTCGGAATACACACTAAAATACAATTTATAGCAGCACCTTCTTTTATATGAAATTTGTCTGCGATATATCACTTATGTGGAAGCAGACGTTAAACACCAAGTAGTAGTTTATATGAAACTGCATCACATTTCAGTCTTCGAACAAAGCTATGACAAAAAGTGACAGACAAGAAAATATATATGTATATTCGATATGCCATATCTAATACAATTGAATAATATCCTAAACAAAAAATTGAAAGACTGATGGGTAAGTGAAATGTTGACAAGGCGGCATTATACCGATTGACTAAATATGGTGACACAATATATTACACTTATCTTATGTTGCTTCACGGCGCTAAACATGCATTATGGAAGAGGTAAATCTGCCTATGGTAGATCTTTCTTTAGGCCTGAAATGCAAAATAAACATTAGACATTTATTAACGTAAAAAGACCATAATCTAACCTCGATGCAATCTTATCTGTCCGATTTTCAATGGATTTGAATCCGATCTGCTGATGAAAGGCGAAAACGGGGCCACAAAGATTTTTTTTTAAAAAAAGGTTTTCTCGGCTTAGAGTGAAGCAATTGGACTGAAATTTTCACCATATTACCTTTGCATGATCTATTTTTTTAACTATTATAGTTAAAACTGTCGGCGCTTTATCTAATCTCTCGTGCTGCAGCTTTAAGTTATTTCGTATGTTACTCGATTTTTAAAACTGTGTCATGATCATTAGTCAAAAAAGGAATGTTGCATGGACTCTTACAATGCTCGTTCAATTGAGCTTAAACATTTATGAGTTGCCATAGTTCTTCCCAGTTGTCATTATGCCACTCTGTCAAAATATCAATATTCTTGGAAATCAATTAAATTCTGGGATATGTTATCCAGAATATGCATGTCTATAACATATCTGTACCAAACGACAGTCCCACTCCGTACGAACATGGCATAAAGATCCCTACTATTGACATTCGATTTGTTATTAAATTGACAGAAATTAAATGTAAATACAATATAATCAAAACTTATAACTTAATCAGCCGATAATAGATATATAAGGGACCTAAACCTCTAACTCGTAATTAAAGACAAGAATTAATATTCAATTTTGATCCATATCAATCAATTTGATGTTATCTTGTCGTGAAAATATTTGATCCTAATAATATCCAGTATTTAAGACAAAATGAACATTTTTAAATACCATTAAAATAGTCAGTACTCGAGTCATGTATGCTATGGTTTCGGGTACCATTTGTAATGAACAATGAACATTTAATAGTCAGTGCACGAGTCGTGTATTGTATGGTTACGGGCACCATTTGTAATGAACAATGAAAAACATAGCCTACTAGACAATGCTAAAAAAAAAATCATAATAAAACGCGTAGACTAATTGGGCGCAAAAGACTGACGTTCAGTTTGAACTGTTCCCATATTTCACGGAACATAATTGATTAGAAATTAAAGTAATTAATTTTAAAAATTGAATATAAATCACATTCATTTTACATTAATCTGAGCTTTTAGACCGATTGTCATCTATTTCAAGATTTCAAAGAATTATTACAATTGGCTTTTTTGATGCCCAAACAGACTATTACTCCTATCTTAATAAGCAAGAGTTAATATCATTGATAGATGGGCCGAATTTAGCACCTTCGTACATTCATACAAATTTCTATCAATCATTTCTACATAAATGTCAAAACACAATTTCTTCTGGGAAACAGCAGCTATTAGAATAATGATACAAATAACTGACATTTTAAAAATGCGCCAATAATACATTGATATTCAACTCAAAGGGCAAATTTAAAAAAGTGAAAAGAGATATATGAATTCCAAAATAATGTGTTTTGGAATGATTTTTTTTATATTAAATTTTTATTCGCATTTCAAAATATTGGAGTTTCTCTTCGAGTTTTTGGTTTTCATCATTTGTTATTGCTGGTATTTCTTTACAAAAACTAGATTTATCTTTCAACCAATTTGGGATTTGTTACATTGTCATATAAAAAAGTGATACAAGAATCGATGTGGATTTAATGCATCCTTTGTTTTCTGATTAATCGCTTGCACAAAGAAACACTCGGTTACCATGTAAAATACGCCGACTTTTTTAGTGATTGACGGAAAACAGCTAAAATCAATGGGCCTTATCCTGCCATAGTACCAATGTTTCACATCAAGTTTGACAAAGTTCGTCCTAGAACTCCTCCGAGATCCATTAATCTTAAACATATATTTTAAGTTTCATCAGCTTTTACATTTTACTCAAGAAGCTGTTGCATGATGCGCCCCAAATTCCTGCAATGGCCCAATGCTTCATATCATGTTGATCAAATTAATTCAAAAACTCATTCGTATCTTTTGATCTCTAACATATATTTTATTTAAATCAGACAAAAATTGTGACCTCTAGAAAGTCCACAGTCTTAATATATTTACATATATTACATGTTTTGCCAGTATAAATGTAAAGAAGTTGGTGGGAAAGGGGCAATTTTAACGGGAAGTTATGGTATTCGATTTTTTAGATAGTTTATTGTGATAAACGTTTAGCTTAATCAAAATCGAACAAGATCGGAGCTCATTCGAGATCTTTGGGGTATAAATACACATTTTAAGTTTTATTAAAAATGGGATAAAATTGTGACCTCGTGATCTCGTTCCCACGCTTGTACACGATAAGCTGTGGAGTCTAACCTAAAAGACTTTATTTGTATTCTTAGGTTTCCTCCCACTGTAAAACATGATAAGATCAAACAAATTAGTCATGTGTCAGATTAATCCATCTTTATTCGCCTACATTTAACAATTTAATAGGCATATTGATATAGAAGTTCTGAGAGCCACTGATTGGTCTAAACTGAGATGTATAGGGTAGCAAATCAGAACCACGGATATCATTTGAATAAAATACCGTGGGTTTTTTCGGATTAAATCACGTTCTATAAATAAACGTCATAAGTTGTTACCACTGTTTGTTGTGTATTTCGTACACGATGAACAGCCCATTTGCTGATTACACTACTTTGCCTAACTATTTTGCCTATAAGTTTTTTGGGACTTCGAATTATGTCTAATGTTTTGGATTGTTCGTACTTGGTTTTATTTTATAAATATGAATTTTTAGAAGCTGTACCGAATTTCTTAGAATTCAGTGCGTCATAGATGGCTATACTATTGCATGATTTTACAATTGTCAGACAGCACATGATAAGTTTTATGAATTAATAACAACATTAAATAATAAAATGTTAGCATTTATGTAGTTTATTATTGATCCTAATGGACTATCTTATTGTATATCATATGTAACCTTTAATCTTATTGTTCAGTTGCCAGAAGAAACAACATATCCTATCGTCGTGTCCTTTAAATTCCCTTTCTATTAATTTTACCATTAGACTTTCAGTAATGGGGTCATAACATTTTACAACAATAAATGTTTGTTTCTCATTTCCACATCCCGTATTTTATTTCACCATTTGACTTCCAGTAATGGTTTCAGAACATTTACATGTCTCTTATTTTATTAGCCTATAATTACAATGTATTAACCAATAAAATGTTATGTTGTCACCCTTCGCGTGTTAAAATGACATTCTAGCATTATTCGCGAGAGGTACGGGAACGGGGTTTTTAACATCTACTCTACACAAACTAGGTCAATTCGGAATGTTTGTTTAGAAACTGATAAACGGTTTATCGCATTTGTTATTGATATAGATCATCTGTCTGGTCTCAACAGGTTATGAATATAGTTGAATTTTGTTCCCCCCCCCACCCGCGAACACAGCCCTTGAAATTTGCAAGATAACACCACTGCCAACCCATAATTGTTGCGCAATTTTGTAAGTGACAGACGGAGATTTAAATACAGCACTTTCATATCCCTGAATATTGTCAGACGATTTTGCTCAGACAAACAGCAGTGTCGGCCACAATATGAGCACGGATCAGTCTTGTCCTTGCTGGGCGGTTAGCCTGTTTGTAAGAGTTGTTAGTGGTCACCGTGGCAGGTGAATTAGAGACTTTCTACCTGCTCAGCCTCAGTAAATCGAAATACTTCTTGTAAAGTCATGTCCTAGTTTCTGTCGCCGAGCAGATTCGGTTAAATGCTAGGATCAACTGGTACTTTGGCGGAGACTTCTGGGACGATTGTATGCGTATAATGAATATCAGTGGCAAAGAGAACAGAAAAACTAAGGATTGGCCGTACCAATTCGGTAACCTTTTCCTTGCCCATAACATTTGTTCCCCTGACGTATGTTTTGGCACAAGATCCTACACTGTGGGTGCCATTATTGACGGCGAGGAGCCGGACAACGGTTGTAGCGGCGAGGTGTGATGAATGACCAATGCCTCGGAGGGGGCACTATCCTTGTAAACGAGTCATACCATCCGTGATTATACCGGTACCACTATTAACAATTACTTCTAGTTAGTATCTGTCCATTCGTTTTTCCATGACGTATAGCATAACTGACTATCCCGAGATAATTGTCCCTGTCAGTGGTGCAAGACGGGGGACTGACAATGACAAAACCGTCTGGTCGTTCGATTTTGACGAAAATCCGAGCGTCTGTCCAACTAACATTTTCCCCTCAAACGTGTATCATTAAACTATGAACTAGATTCTATGATATGAAAAATAAGGAATCAAACTGATGCTGTTTTACGCGTGTCTCTTGCACCAAGAACAGGCCCAAAGCAAGTATTGGATCACTCGTCATAGGAAGTAAAATAATTACGAGGACTAATGCGTGTACTTGACACCTTGGTTTCAAAATGGTGTATTCTAATTAGGGTTTCACACTGCGTAGCTTGTGTGAAACACTATTGTTTTTGTTAAAATTCTTCTTATTATTATTCTTATTATTATTTTTTTTTTTTCCAATTTGCTTATATCTCAGGAACTACTTGTCGGATCGATGCAATGTCTTGAGTTTTACTGCGAAAGTGGGTGTGACTTAGAGATTAAAGCTATTTCCGGCATTCTGCGACAATGCGAAATGTCCGAAATCACCGAAGTTGTCGTTTTTTGAATTATTGCCGTAATATTAACAACAATTGTTGGATTTTGTCGTTTGATAGTTTTTGACATAGCCAGAGACATGGCACATAGCTACGGGTCTTTAAAGTTTTAAATTTCGCCGAATCTTCGGGCGCCAAATTTTGAAAATTTAAATTTTGACAAAAAACTTTTTTATTAATGAATATTTTTTAATGACCTTTTACCAATGCTTGAAGGGTCGTCTGATTTGGGCAAAAATGTGAACATTTTTTTTCTGGATAATTTTCCTTGGTCGCTATTGGCTAATTCAGTTTATCGGTTCTATATAAATTATTTATTGTCCGATTTGTATAAAACAAAGTTTATATGCTCCATGGTCCAAAATGTCATTTTTTTTTGTTACCGGCAAAGTTTCCTGTCGGCACCGTAAGTGAGTTAAATTTAGCAAAAACTACAATTTTAACAGTTCGGTACCACTTTTTGAAAGCAAAAATTATTTTTTTCAAATCTAATATGACTGAAAAGATGTGCCATATAAAGGCGCACAAAACATCGCGCTCAGTTTTTTTAATTTCGACTTCGTTTTCGGGCAATTTGGATTAAAGGGTGAAAAAAGGTGTCAAAATAAGCTATTTACAACCCATTCAGCGTCTTCATAATAAAAAACATATCTTCGTAACATTCATAATCTCGTAGCAATAACCCATACGAAGAGAATGTATGTGAAAATTAATTTGTAATATGCGCAGTTGCCGAGAAAAAGTCAATTTTGCATGAGTCACTTTTCACGTTATTTTGGCTGTATAAGAATCAATTATTATGTGATTTTCAATTTTCTTTCACCATTGGATGCCTAATGCCATAGTGGACAAGGTCAAACCATTCTACCTCATACGCTGCCACCGGAAATGACGTCATTTGCTCAAAACTTAATTTTTAGCATTAAAAAACAATATTTTATTCAAATGGGTCGTACTTGTTATTTTCTTCAAATTATGATATTTGATTCTATTCATCAAATAGAATGAACCCATGCGATCATACAGATATCACAAAACGGTTTCTAACTTGTACGGTTGCAGAGAAATGGCGATTTTCCACAAGTCACTTTTCGAGGATTTTGGTCTATAAAAGTGTCAGTTATTATTCGATATTCATAAAATTTTCACCATATGATATCTTACGTCATTTATGATTTCATAGACCTAATTTAACATTTTCAGTATCACCGGAAGTAATTATATTTTGGCAAAAACTGTATTTTTAGCCTTCAAAAGAGATATTTTTTTCAAATGAGTCTGATTTGTAATATATTTAAAATTATGATATTTAGTTCACATCAACTAATAGAATGAACCCATGCTATCATTCAGATACCACAAAAACTTGTACGGTTGCAGAGAAATAGCCGATTTTCTACAAGTCACTTTCCAAGTTTTTTGGTCAATAAAAGTGGCAATTATTTTTCGATTTACATAAAATTTTCACTATATGATATCTTATGCCATTTCTGATTTCATGAAACTAATTGAACATTTTCATTATCACCGGAAGTACTGTAATTTTATCAGGATCAATTACATGTTACAAATGTATAAAATGAATTGATAGTGCTGGATTTTTGTTGATTCTGTTTCCCTTTTATTTGATGTGTGTAATGTTTATGAGGAAATCTGTTTATCGGTGCCATTGGTTCAAGGCAAGGGCAACATGGGAGCGAAAGTGACATAAGTTTAAAGTTAACGTGGCACCAGTGAAACCCGTCATTCCTGCATGCAGGTCTAGTTAATAGATTTAATTTCTTAATGTGTAATGACTTATTTAGGAGATAAACACTTCCTGTTTTGCATTTAGAGGGGTGTTATTGTCCAATAGACATGTCCTGAGATCATTAGGACCCGAGAGGCCCCTCTAAATGCAAAACAGGAAGTGTTTATCGACAATGTAACATGCTTTTTTAGGACTTTAAAAGACATTACTAAAACAGAAGGGTGTTATTGTCCAATAGACAGTGTCTAATTGACCAATCAAAACGCGGGGTTTACCCTGAAGCATGTTACAATATTACGTCAAGCCAAGGGTTAATTGACAAAATGAAAATTCTTGTATTAATTAAAGTTGGACATAAGGTTCGGACTCTCCCTAACTCCGTTATTTCCAGATAATGCAATTAAGAGTGAGCTTTTAGATGCTTGAATCGAACCTACAATACAAGACATTTTACTTGTTTCCAATATAAAATAATAATTTAAATGAATGTTACGCCTGCTGAATTCCTGACAATTTTGTTTTGATTCTTTGAGATATTTCTCCACTCTTCTTTTCGTTTTTTGATTAATTCTAGTCAAAGTCTCTGGGGTTAAACTCGCAGACAAATTTTTCTAACAAAGTAAGAAAAAATCAAACTAAAAAAAGTAATCAATAGATGTTCTAGAAGGGAAAATGTTATTTAAAAATACTCCCACATGAAGCATTACTTGTTTTTGTTTAAATCATTCGCCGTTTAGGTGTTCATAAAAAGAAAAAATAAACAGGAAGTGGCAATTAAATTTCCACGGTGGAACCACCTCCATGTGACATATTCAGATGCCAATCGTTTACATTCAGTACTACACGATCAAAATCTAAATCACATATTTATTATACAAGAACTTTATAAAAGACTCTTTCATTTGTAAATATTCCTAATTAAATCAACTTGTTCATAATATAATGTAGATTGTATTGGGTGTTAAATTTGTAATAAACACCAAGCGTTAACCTTTAATATTGACACTTAACGCTTGGTGTTTAGTACAAATTTAACGCCCAATACAATGGTGTATTCCCACAAAGGCGCAGTTATTGGCCGTAACGGATTAAAAGAGATCGTTTTCGACGACTTCGCGGGAATCCAGCCCCTAGGGATTAAAATGGATTAAAAACGTAACAATGGTGTTATAGATTGTTATGATAAGAATTTATACTTTCATAATCCCCACTGTAACTAATTAACCATCATTTTAGCATCATTTTTAGCATAGATATTAAAAACATAACTATACTAATACAAAAATTAATTTAATTTCGCCAAATAATATGAGTATACTACTATAACAAATTTCGCCACATAAGAATTAAACACATGACTATACTATAACAAATTTCGCCAAATAAATAAAAACTTAACTATACTATAACAAATTAGTTTAATTTGGCCAAATAAGACACTCTGTCCAAATACTGGATTAAATTCAATTCTTCTTCGTGTCTTCCTTTTAATTCCTGGAGCTGGCTTTGGATTGGGGTATATTTATGCCTCTTCCTTGGTGGTTCCTGTCCCCCTGCATACTGGACGATTTTTATCTCATTATTTTGTTCTTGTTGCAAAACTGCGATCATTTCAAACACATTCGGATGGGCTTTTCCAACTAATTTCTTGACTCTCGAATGCCATCCTTCCAGATAGTTGTTCGTTCTGTGCTCCTATAGTGTCGTAGTGGTTCCATTGACGAACTGAAAATTCACCCTGGAACCATTGTTTTGTTATAGCCGGCCAATTTGGTTATTTTTGGATTGGCTGGCATTGGTGTAACAAAACCAAGAATCCTATCATCGGCACCATCGTCGATTAGGTAATATGCCTCACCACCAATGGTATGCTTTAGATTATCAGGTATTTCATGTTCACGTTTTGTTGTTGGTATTTTTGGATATATTGATCGTCTGGCGCGATACAGACTATTTTTCGTAGATGCAAAGGTTGGAAATTAGTTGCCAATTGGTGAATAAAGTTCAGAGTGAACATAAATTTATAAAATCTTTAACACCCTTAATTGGGTTCTAATAACAACATGTCTCCCTTCAAACGAAAGCCGACACTTCGATATCTGCGCCTTCGCGGGAAGGATTAATTTTGGTCACGCTCTGTAACTGCGCCTTCGCGGGAATACACCATATGAAATTATATAAAGACACCTCGTCACCATACCCATCTCAAACTCCACAGTCATTCATTTAATTAAGACTGAAATTTATGATTATGCTGATGTCTAGTCAAGACTTGATTAAGATTTGAATCTATGGTGACTGACATCGTCAAATTCTGTCAAGTAATTCTATTAGTAAGATTTCATTAGGCTGAGTCAATCACCTCTTATCGCAAATCCTGTGCCATCTTATTATTATTAATGATCAACTGTCAAATGAATGTTTGTTAAGTAATAGAAAATGATTAGCCGGATTCTATATTAGCTCGTACGCCCTATTAAGGCTCTAATGGTAAATATATAAACTAATCGACTTGACCCGTATACATATTTTCTATCGGGTCACCGGTACTACCGGGAGTATATTATCTACCTTATTGAAAGTGTCACTTATGTGGAAGCAGACGTTAAACACCAAACATTTCAACCTTCATTTAGATGATGAAACGTCTTCAGATGCCGTGAAGTTCTATGATTTGATTTCAAGTTTCGGACTTTCTCAACATGTGAGTGGATCTACGCATAAGAATGGCCACACCTTGGATCTTCTTATCACCGGAACCACAGACCGGTTGATTCATGACGTCAGTGTGTCTAACGATCTTCCTTCGGATCATGGACTAGTGCGCTTCGGTGTGAATGTTCAGTGACCACCTAACCGTCGAGTAGAACGGAAGTACAGGAAGATTAGGCAAGTAAACCCTGACGAACTAGAGTCTGAAATTTCTTCTGCGTTTGAGGAATACCCGGGAGAAGACCCGAATGCTACGTGTTCCTTCTATTCCGAGAAGATTCTGGGTGTTTTGAATGATCTTGCTCCTGAACAAGTGAGTACGGTGATAGAAAAACCTCGCGCGCCTTGGTATACCGTCGAGCTGACCGAATTTAGAGCTGCTGTTCGCCAAAGTGAACGGAAGTGGATTTCATCCAAGCTCACCGTGGATCATGATATCTACAAAGCCAAACGTCTCGAATATAACAGACGTTGTGATGAGCTCAAAGAAAAATAAAACACCGCGACCGAATTCAACAAGCCGATTCTAAACAATGCTTTAGAATCGTTGACGAACTGACTCGCAGTAAGAATATGTTGTCATCTTCTCGACCAAACAACATTCCTGAATCAGAACTCTGCGATGCTTTCGGCCAATTTTTCTTGGAAAAAATGGTGAAATTAAGAGAAGGACTAGTCCCAGAACTGGATCAGTTTGACAAGCCCAGGGTCCGTATTCAAAGGATATCTTAAGTCTAAGATAGTCACTTAACTACTAGCTTTCACTTAAATATACGCAACTTCCTGTTAGTTAAGGGCAAGTGGTATTCAAAGGCACTGTTAAGTATCAAATTTTCCCTTAAAGTTAAGCTGCCTTAACTTTTTAGTGTTAGTCTGTATGTGGTATTCAAAGGCCAGTTTTAGTGAGAAATATCCACTAAACTTTAAGTGACCTATGGGAGGTACCTTAAAGTTAAGTGAGATTATAATGACTTCTTTTAATACTGTAGAAGTAGTCCCATAATGGCGATTTTAAAAGAAAGCGGATTCAGATTAAAACAAAGACAATGTCGCCGAGCGAAGCTGACCTCAAATTTATATTTTTCGTTATCTTTGATGCTGTAGTGCCATAATAGAGTATAGGGTTATTACCACCGAGATAGTTATGGATATCTCTTCCCGATCATTTATCATGTTATGTTTTTATGTTTCCATGACTGTCATATAATACAGTTGAATTCATTTGTGATGACATGACTTTATAGATTTCACAAATTATTTATACTACCGCTAGAATCAAGGCATGATCTATTTTTTACAACTCATTCCCATAATATTTACATAATCGGTAGTATTTATTTAGGTAAAATATAATGCAACATGAATTTTTCGAACACAGAGTGTACCGTCAATCAGGCGTGTCAAAATCTATCATGGAGTTAGTCACACAATATCTATGAATTTCTCAAATGATACATTTATAATCAACACTGTATAATTTGTCCATTCTAACTTAGAAGGCAAGGGTCATTGTGTATTGCTAATAATATGTTGTTTTCTATTCGCGATATATTGTTAAACAAATTAAAGTTTACATTATCCATCATTATACTACCACTATTTATTGTAATCTTTTGGAATATATACTTTTTTAAAAAAAAAAAAGTCTAACAGCTGTTCCGGCAAAGGATGCACACTATCATAATTTATCCTAAATTATAATCATACTATTTTCATGGGTTACAATATGATATCTCGACAAACATTTTCCTGGTGATGTACACTAAGAATTTAATACAGTATAGTAATGCTCTTAAAGCTGAACTCCGGTTACAAAAATACTGAAATAATGTAATAAAAAAAAGTTAACGCCCGCAAGCCGCCATACTTGTTTCCAATTTGTGAAATAAGTATGGCGGACATGGAGGCTTATGACCTGGAAAGGTTAGTTGATCTCACTTCCAGTTTGTTTCTCGTCAGCTAGCTATACACATCCGGCTTTATTCTCTTCACACGGTTCACTGATTGCTGTATTTCCCCCCAACAGTATACCAAATTATTGAAGATTGCAAAATGTCTGATCAGGTAGGCCTGTAAATAATTATATGAACTGCGTCTACTACAATATAGCCTAAGCTTTACTCCAAAACAAAAGATGCAACCAGATGTCTTACCCAACCTATTTTTCAACCAAAACAAATCACCTACACAAACTATTAGTATTGCCTTCTTCGTGTGTTCCATGTTGAATAGTGTTCATGAAAACGACCAATGGACATAACTACATGTTTGGGACGGCTCTCATTGGAGAGTGTTTGACAGTGCTAAATTTATTGATGGTATGTTTTTTTTTCTCCATTTTACCAACGTGTAAGAAATTGATATTGTAGTAGACGCAGTTCATATAATTATTTACAGTCTTACCTGATCAGACATGTTCAATCTTCAATAATTTGGTATACTGTTGGGGAAAAAACAGCAATCAGTGAACCGTGTGAAGAGAATAAAGCCGGATGTGTATAGCTAGCTGACGAGAAACAAACTGGAAGTGAGATCGGCTAACCTTTCAAGGTCATAAGCCTCCATGTCCGCCATACTTATTTCACAAGTTGGAAACAAGTATGGCGGCTTGCGGACGTTAACTTTTTTTTTTATTACATTATTTCGGTATTTTTGTAACCGGAGTTCAGCTTTAAGGGGGCATAACTTGCTTGCAATGTTAGAAATTCGTGATTTTTGGCAGTGGAATGTATTCCATAAATTGAAAATTCATGCTTTTTGGCGAATGTGAGTATTCCATAATTTAAGTGTGCACTTAAGTTTTCACATAGCCAACTTTTAGAAAACCTTTGAATACGGACCCTGATCTATCATGGACAAGTTTCAGGAAGTTACTGTACCGGAAGTCATTAAAATCATTCAAGAAGGCAACAGTAAGTCTTGTTCACTGGACATTCTTCCAACAAATCTCGTGAAGGACATGCTCCCTGTCCTGGCTGAGGTTTTCACAGAACTCTTCAACGTATCACTGTCTTCAGGAATTTTCCCTGATGGTTTCAAGGAAGCGGTTGTTAGACCTGTATTGAAAAAGGCAGGTTTAGATGTGAACATTCTGAAAAATTTCCGTCCTCTTTCTAACCTTTCTGTTTTGTCGAAATATCTGGAAAAAATCGTTGTGACTCAAATTACCAAGTACCTAAGTGAAAACGATTTGTACATGAAGTATCAGTCAGCATACAGAGCTTACTACAGTACCGAGACCGCACTTCTGCGGGTGCAGAATGATGTACTTTGTGCATTGAACGATCGGAAGGACGTGGTTCTTGTGATGCTTGATTTGTCAGCTGCGTTTGATACGCTTGATCATACGATTTTACTGCATATTCTTCAAGAACGTTTTGGATTTACTGGTACTGTGCTGAATTGGTTCCAGTCGTATTTATCAAATCGTCATTTTCGAGTTTCCATTGATTCCTTGCCAGCTTCCCATGAGTTCGAACTTGAATTTGGTGTTCCGCAAGGATCAGTATTGGGACCGATCCTGTTTACTTTATATACTAGTCCACTTGAAGACATTTTCAGTAAACATAGTGTAAATTCTATGCTCTACGCTGACGATTCACAGCTCTATATTGTGTCCGAGAAACTACAAGATGATATTGGTTCTCTCGAGGGTTGTACTGATGAGGTTCGCGACTGGATGAAGTCGCATCTGCTGATCCTGAACGAGGACAAGACCGAGCTGGTTCATTTTACCTCAGTCCTAAAACCAGATGCAGTGAAATTGGGCAGTCTCAGAGTCGGCAGTTGTGATATCACTCCTTCACAGTCTGTTAGAAATTTGGGTGTCATGTTTGACGATGACGGTATAATGACGTCGCAAGTGAATGTCATGTCTTAGTCTGCTTACTTTGCTTTATTTCGACTCAGTAAGATTAGGAATCTTCTCGACCGTGCTACGACTGAAAAACTAATTCACGCTTTTGTTTCATCGAAATTAGACTACTGTAATAGTTTGCTTGTTGGTCTTCCTCAGAATCAGTTGTCTAAATTACAGTCTGTCCAGAACGTTGCAGCGAAGTTGATCTCTAGATCACGAAAATACGATGAAGTCTCCCCAATTCTGTACGATTTACATGGTTAAAAGTTGAATTCCGTATGAATTTCAAAATTATGTTATTCCTTTTTAAAATTCTAAGTGGTCATGCTCCGCATTATCTCAGTTCACTGATTGAGCGCTATGTTCCAAGAAATCGCAGTTTGCGATCTGGTGACTCAAACAATGTAACACGTGTTAAAACGGATAAACACAAGAAGACGAAGGAAAATCCACGAACTACCATCAAGAGATACGGCTGGAGGGCTTTCTCTGTGGTTGCCCCGTTCTTGTGGAACGAGCTTCCAAGCAGTGTGCGCCAATCACCAAATTTAGTGACTTTTAAATCCGGACTAAAAACATTTTATTTTAAAAAACAATTCAATTTATAGTGTAGTTAGTCGTTTGTTTTAATTTGTTTTCTTTTAAATATGTAAACTGTCGTATTCATATTTGTACAGCGCTCTGAAACGAAGTGTAGATCGCTTTAATCAATAAATAAATATAAAAAAAAGTAATAGTAGTAAGTGTCAAGCAACTGCTGAAGATTATAAGAAGAACTCATATACCGAGCCAATAAGCTCCTTTGGGTGTTCATCTATTTTAAGATAATAACCACAGGCTTAATAATTAACCCGAATAGCGACTGCTGCGGGCTGTAACCGTTAAAGGAAGACGGTGGTCGAAAACGTTCGGATCACGTGACCTTATTCACCAAAGTATCTGTGCTGTAACACAAACATTCGATTTGTAAGAATGAGTGGATCGTATAGTGTGAAGGATCGGTACAGATGTAACGTACTGTCCACCGCGAGACTAACGTCACCCAATTCCAAAATAGGTGACACATATGAATACATTGCACATTTATATTGTTGTAAAGCATTGAACAATCTTACTGTTTACCTTTACATAGCCTAGGCAGAAAAGGGTTATGGTGTAACTATACAAGCCTCAATACTGTCCCGTATTTAGAACCAAAGGCATCGTGCTTATCTCCTCTTAACCTTTGCGGAAAATGGTAATATCCTAATGAACATCTACAACGGGGTTATTATGTTCCACAGTCTAGGCCAATCACATTGGTTATCGCTACATAGCCCTCAGAACATGCTCACCATTGTACTTAAGGTAATTATATGCGACTATACACTCTTTGAGATTGGTGTACTGAAACAGTGTACATTGACAAAATATGCAATATGTTTTATTTTAGATATTTTATTCTTATGCAATTTTTAAAAAATGTATATTTTATAGATTATATAGTTTATTTTAAATGTATATATGTTTATTAAAGACGTCGAGTCTATATTGCATAAATCTCCACCCTTTACATTGTATTTACGTTATATTGTTATTAATATTTGAATAATTATGATCTTCACTTAATAAATTACTTTGAAACGACAACATTGGATCTCTGTTATATTTAGATTATAATCCACCGAAAACCACACTTTTACAGTACAATTGCTCAATGTGTTTAAAATAAACACTGGTTTCATGTACATTCAACTTTCACATGGTCATCTGATGTTCTCTTTAAAAATAACGGCAGGATGCGCCCACATTTTCAAGAGATGGATAGAGAACAAGCTAAACAGAAAGTAATTCTTCCTACAATCAAGGGTCATAATTCACGAAGTTACAATTCGATATATGCAAATATCGAAGGAACCATGCATTTCAAGTATCATCAAAATCAGAGTAAAATTGTGGTCTCTACAGGGTCTACAACCTATCATTACAGTGTAGCGGTGATATAATCAACGTTTCTTTTCAAATCCAGAGGGGCCACTAGCTAAAAACGGTGATTTTTCGGACAATCAGGGGCCATAAGTCAGGAAAGCACGATCCGATGAGCGCAAATATCGAAAGGCACCAAGATCTGTGGGATATAAACATGTATGCCAAGTTTCATCAAAATCGGTTCGAAATTGTGACCTCTACATGGTTCACAACCTTGACATACCATATTTTTACAATATATATTTTTCGCGTACAAGCGGCGGCCATTTGGTTCGTCAATTTTGGTCCGGTTTTCACGAAATTCGCACTCAACCTTTTTAATGGTTTAACGGTAATATAATCAGGCGTTTGTTGGGGTTTTTTTTAAATCGGATAATAATTTTTACCTCCAGACGGATCACAAGCTAAAAGATAGGCTGGCACTGCCAGGCAGGATACGCCCACATTTTCGAGAGATGGATAGAGAACAAGCAATACCGAACGTGATTTTTCCCACATCATTAAGTTAGAATTTGATATGTGCAAATATCGAAATGAATTAAGATCTTCGGGTTATAAAAGTGCATTTCAGTAGGCTTCCAATTCGACTGGGGATCATGTTGCTAAGTAGGTAAGATGCTGGCCTCTATAGGGTCCACAACCTTGATATAACATATTTTCACACTAATCGCGTACAAACGGCGGCCATTTTGTCTGTCAATTTTGGTCCGATTTTCACAAAATTTGAACTCAATCTTCATTACCATGTAACGGTGATATAATCAAACGTTGTTTTAAATCGGATAATAATTTTTACCTCCTGTGGGACCACAAGCTAAAAAGGGTGATTTTTCGTACAATCAGGGGCCATAATTCAGGAAGTTACGAATCAATGGGCGCAAATATCGAAAGGAAGCGAGATCTTCAGGTTATAAACATGCATGTCAAGTTTCATCAAAATCGGTTCAAAATTGTGACCTCTATAGGGTCCACAACCTTAATATAACATATTTTCACACTAATTGCGTACAAACGGCGGCCATTTTGTCTGTCCATTTGGGTCCGATTTTCACAAAATTTGAACTCAATCTTCATTACCATATAACGGTTAGGATCCGATGGCCGCAAATATAGAAAGGAACCAACATCTTTGGCTTATAAACATACATGTCAAGTTTCATCAAAATAGGTTCAAAATTGTGACCTCTATAGGGTCCACAACCTTGAAATAACATATTTTCACACTATTCACGTATAAACGGCGGTCATTTTTTATGTCAATTTTGGTCCGATTTTCAGGAAATTCGATCTCAACCTTCATTAAGATGTAACAGTGGTATAATCAAACGGTTTTTTAAATCGGATAATAATTTTGACCTCCAGAGGGACCACAAGCTAAAAAGGGCGAGTTTTCGGACAATCAGGGGCCATAATTCAGGAAGTTACGATCCGATGGGCGCAAATATCGAAAGGGGCCAAGATCTTGGGGTTATAAACATGCATGTCAAGTTTCATCACAATCGGTTCAAAATTGTGACCTCTATAGGGTCCACAACCTTGAAATAACATATTTTCACACTATTCGCGTACAAACGGCGGCCATTTTGTATGTCAATTTTAGTCCGATTGTCACAAAATTCGATCTCAACCTTCATTACCATGTAACGGTGATATAATCAAACGGTTTTTTAAATCGGATTCAGGAAGTTACGATCCGATGGGCGCAAATATCGAAAGGGACCAAGATCTTGGGGTTATAAACATGCATGTCAAGTTTCATCACAATCGGTTCAAAATTGTGACCTCTATAGGGTCCACAACCTTAATATAACATATTTTCACACTAATTGCGTACAAACGGCGGCCATTTTGTCTGTCCATTTGGGTCCGATTTTCACAAAATTCGATCTCAACCTTCATTACCATGTAACGGTGATATAATCAAACGTTTTTTTTAAATCGGATAATATAATAATTTTGACCTCCAGACGGACCACAAGCTAAAAAGGGCGATTTTTCGGACAATCAGGGGCCATAATTCAGGAAGTTACGATCCGATGGGCGCAAATATCGAAAGGAACCAAGATCTTGGGGTTATAAACATGCATGTCAAGTTTCATCACAATCGGTTCAAAATTGTGACCTCTATAGGGTCCACAACCTTGAAATAACATATTTTCACACTATTCGCGTACAAACGGCGGCCATTTTGTATGTCAATTTTAGTCCGATTGTCACAAAATTCGATCTCAACCTTCATTACCATGTAACGGTGATATAATCAAACGGTTTTTTAAATCGGATTCAGGAAGTTACGATCCGATGGGCGCAAATATCGAAAGGGACCAAGATCTTGGGGTTATAAACATGCATGTCAAGTTTCATCACAATCGGTTCAAAATTGTGACCTCTATAGGGTCCACAACCTTGAAATAACATATTTTCACACTATTCGCGTACAAACGGCGGCCATTTTGTATGTCAATTTTAGTCCGATTGTCACAAAATTCGATCTCAACCTTCATTACCATGTAACGGTGATATAATCAAACGTTTTTTTTAAATCGGATAATATAATAATTTTGACCTCCAGACGGACCACAAGCTAAAAAGGGCGATTTTTCGGACAATCAGGGGCCATAATTCAGGAAGTTACGATCCGATGGGCGCAAATATCGAAAGGAACCAAGATCTTGGGGTTATAAACATGCATGTCAAGTTTCATCACAATCGGTTCAAAATTGTGACCTCTATAGGGTCCACAAGCTAAAAACATGATATTTCGTACAATCAGGGGCCATAATCCATGAAGTTTCCATCCGATCCATACCAATATCGAGATCTTATGGGGATAAACCTATATTTCAAGTTTCGTCTAAATCGGATAAGAATTGTGACCTGTAGAGAGTCCACAAACAAATTGTGGACGGACGGACGGACAGGGGCGACGACATAATACGTCCACATGAAAATGTGGGCGTATAAAAAGTCGATTATTCGTACAACCAGGGGCCATAATTCACGATGTTATGATCCGATATGCGATCTTCGAGTTATAAACATGCATTTCAAGTTTCATCACAATCGGTTCAAAATTGTGAACTCTACAGTTCATGAAGTTTCGATCCGATACATGCCAGTATCGACAGCATGGGAGATCTTATGGGGATACACCTATATTTCAAGTTCCGTCAAATCCGGATAAGAATTGTGACCTGTGGAGAGTCCACAAACAATTGTGGACGGACGTCCGGACGAACAGAGGCGACGGCATTATACGTCCACATGAAAATACATGTGAATAATAGAGTACAGATCATCAAGTCGCATAATCCCTATTTTTTGTGTGTGTGGGGGGGGGGGCATTCGCCACTTTGGGAGAATCGCAGACACCGTTAGAATTATGTTCCAAAGTAACAAGTTGTTTATCTCAATGCATAAAAATATTCGGTAAATACAATAGCCTTCTTTATGGATTAAAACATTCATCAGGAAAGATATTTTAGAGGAAAAAAGACACTCAGTTAAGACATTCGCCTACATCAAGTTTGGATTAAAAACCGGGTTATTGTGATCCAACATCTTGATAATCAAATTTGCTATTTAGCCTAACCAGAAAATTCCCACGCTTGGATTCAATCTGATTTAAAGACCACGTAAAACGATTTATCGAAATTCCATATACGCATAGACAATGGTGAGTATACCCATTTAAAGGTAAGTTCACAACAATCTGATTAAAATTAAGTCGGCTGTTAACGTTTTAGTATCCGACACCCTAAAACGCTTTCCAATTTTTCATTAACGACCTTAATCCGGTTGATTGGCTGGTGACGTACTACACATAAGGATATACATTATCTATACAATATATCACAGTCCGTAGAGTATAGCACTATCAATACACACCACAAGTTGACAAGCGTCTATTGACGGTCCAATTACCACGTGACTGGCCTAATCATAATCACCGAATTATTGTCTTACTTTGTTATAGATTAGACATTTGTGATTGGAATATTTTAGAGTGAATTTAAAATACCATATCATGCCGTAGATCCATTCATGTGTCTTTGTTTAAATAGGCCGCGTGACAAATGAAGACGACTCATGCATGCGATTAGCGTATTTACCGGTAATTTGGATAACCCAGTAATACTTGATATCCACACCTACAGAAATACCAGTCATTTGTTTATATATTCATTATTAGCTATATTATATCAGGCGCGGATCCAGGATTTTTTGCAGGGGGGGGGGTCTAGGTTTGATAATTGCGCTCAGAAGATTAAGGTCTTGGGAGAAAAATTTGGTAAATTTGATTCAATTTGGTTCATTCTGACGTATTTCCGGTAGGTAAATTCCAAATTTACAAGTCTAAATCGCCAATAAAATCGCATAAAAAATTTCAAGCCTGAGCAGGGGTGGGGGGGATCTGGACCCACCCTCTGGATCCGCGCCTGTATATGTATAATAATAATAACCATTCCTAAACACAAAGAACAGCTTTTATTGTAACTTCATTTGAAATTTACAGCGAATATGGAATTTTTAGAAGACTATGCATAACAATGGACCGACCTCATTTCTCAGCCAATCAACGCTGGGAATCTTAATACCCTGTACGTTTCCATGCACTACGGGCGAAAATTGCACAGGATCCCTGGACATGAATATCAAATACACTTGATCAAATGTAGGTTTTCTGAGTGACTAAACTGTCGACGTAATTGTAACATACCGTTTTTTTTTTTTATTAAAAAAGTATATCAATCCAATGATTTATATTTAGATGTTTTAACACTAATCAACAATTAATACGAGGCTACTTTATTACAAAAACATCGGCGAATAAAGCTAATTAATCTGGTCGGCGTAAAAAATGATAATTACCTAATCAGCATTCGTAATTAGTTTATGACCCAATCTCTGTGCAACGTTAGTCTGACTGAAATATGGCAGGTATAAACGAAGCTACACTTGCCATCAATACACGAAGTAGTTAGATAGCCCTTCTCGATCTGTTATTCCATTAAGATGGTTACAAACAAAATGTATTTGTACTGTTAATTCTGACGTATATTGAGATATTTTTTCGTATTTCACTTTTATAGTCTACTTTAGCATAATTAAGTTAAAGCCGCATGCAGAAAGAAAGGCGTCGTACGACGATAACGGATTGTCATTTACAAATCACGTTTAATTCATGTTTAATAATTATGATACCCTTGGCATGGCCACATCTTTACTCCCGTACTCTTTTATTCGGGGGCAATTAGAACCACAATACTCTTTTGACGAAAATGTATCTCGAATCGTTTTGGACTGCACACACGATGGTAGAGGATATTTAATCGCTGCCGTGAGAAAATAGAACGACCGTACATTATGAAACAAATTCTAAATTAGAACAACAATACTTTCGAATCGTTTGGACTGCACTCGATGGTAGACGGTATTAAAATCGCTGTCGTGAGAAATCAAAACGACCGTAAATTATGAAACAAATTCTAAATTAAAAGGAATTACCATGGAATTACAAAACAAATTTTTCCGTACTCAACTGTTTTATTTAATTATGGGGTTAAGGAATCAGTCAGGCGTTAATGAATACACACGTCGGCTGTATATAGGTAATTAAGGAATAAATATTCCGAATATGCATTCGGTCACTGTGACGTCACTGGCGTCTGAGAGGATTAAGAGTGTTTTCGATAATTGGCCAAGTCGTTTTTACGGGAGGTCTATATTTGCGACTTTGATTGACGATATCTGAATTAGTTTTCATCAGATTGATGTTAACCAATGTCTATAAATTCAATCAATTTAGTTTTCTAATTTTATGTGCTCTTTAAAATTGGCCTATCATTAAATTTGCGTTAGGGAGTAGCATAGATCGATGAAATTTCAATTCCACGTATTTTTAAAATTTGAACGATATTGAACTAATTACGGACTGATATCCCTGTTAGAGCTTCATATTTTATACCACTGTAGTTTGCAAGCTATTCCTACTGCTCAAAATGACCCTTATTGACTTTCATTAAGGTATCGATGTAAAGAAACTATACACTAAGCTTATTATCACCGCACCAATTACAAATGAATTTTATCATCTTACAATCTAAAGACCAATCAATTTCTGGTTCACATGAAAATGGTCATTATTTTGGCATTGTTGTAATGAAACAAGTTCTATCATTCTTGCTGTATTAAAATCAATTACAATATGTCCCATCGCGTACATCAAACAAATTAAAAGTAGAGTTTTTGGTTCCCAGAAGGGTTGCTGATAATATGGTCAGACAGACCGATGAACCCATGTTAATAGCTGCCAGCTGTCCTAAAAAGGTGGAAGACAATTAAGGAATGGAATTGAAATCTAGTTGCAATTTGTTTGGTATCAAAGTGCAAGTTTTTACTTTTAATTTACATGTACATGCAAAATGCAGCTTGGCTTAACTGCACCTAACGAAAGAGTACGCGCACAAACCTATTACCACGAGAGCTTTGTCAACAAACTGACATTTCATTTGTCAATATTGAATTACGGTATCAGATGCAATGAACTAAAAACTTGCTGTATGTTAACAGTGGCCTAACCAAGGAACGTATTCTCGATCTAGAAAGTTTGTAATCATATAAAGTGCGATCGCGATTGATCAGTTATTCGTTGTCGACTTTCAATAATCAACAACACTTTTATCATTTCTAAGGGTTGACTTTATTCAAACCGATCACTATTAGCGTCATGTTATTTTGTATACGCCCACATTTCAGTTTGAGCTTACTCTGTCGTCACCTTGTTCACTGTTCCATCCCACGGATGAAAGCTACAGTGTGAGATGGATTTTCTTTCTAATTTGGTGTGAGGCATTAAGCCGTTCTCTGGCAAAACCTAGTCAAAATTTAGCAAGACCAATAATTGGACATAATTTATAATTATGTTTCTCCTTCACTGATAGGCTTCTAGTCTCTATCATCCATACAAATATTCTACGATTATTAGTGTAGATGGGTCCTCAAAATTTGACGGAAAATAGGTCATTGTCTGGATTACCCAGTCTTTTAAGTTACCACATACTGAATCTATCAAAACAGCTCGCTTGTCAACGATGACACTTTGTTTGTAAAGGTTTCAATTAAAATGGTAATTTTCTCTCGTTATGAATCAGACGTATGGCTTCTCACAATCTTCATCGCGTTCCATGCTTTTATTCCTCGTCTCTATTAGGTTTCTAATAATAGATGTGCCAAGTGAATTGTGGGGTATATTTCAACCACGCTTTATAGAATCTAGCAAAATCGGCCCGGCTTCATAAGATCTATCACTTACCGAGACTTTATCCAAAAGGTTCTATTGCCCATATGTAACCAAATGTTTGTTTTTTTTATGAGGTAGATTATCCAGTAATTTTCGTCAAAAATTGAGAACCGACCCAGACCCTCCGTGCCTTAAAGACTAGGAGGTTCTGGGTGACCGAGACTAATAGGCTTCTAATTATCTCCATCTAAAAATCCAAGATACAATTTCTTTATATTCACTAGCTTCATCCTAAAACAAAGCAGCTTTCCTTTAAATTCAACAGACTACTAGATTTTCCAGATTACAACAGCACTTCCTTGGGCATGTATTCCCCCCACCCTCCATTCGCCGAAAAACATGTGAATCCAATAGAGACTGTATATTGCTTTTTGAAAGACTTTTTTCAGAATTGAGTATTGTGTGTCGCCATTATCAATAATGAGCATAATCTGCTATTTCCCGTTCCAGGATTATCCCCGCTTTTGCTCAAAATTTTGTGAACAAATTTTAACAGGTTTCTTTCAAATTTGGTTGAAACCACTGGGGTCCCAAGGACGAACACTATTTAGTCCGCGTTAAAATTGAGGGAGGTGCCACCTAGAGAGGTAGAAATTCTCATGTGTTTTTTTAGACCAGATTTTTATGCTGAACAAGAATATATGAGGTAAACAGGTCATATCCTGAACCCTTTTTCGTTAAGCGCTTTTTCAAAATGGCCGCCAAAATCCCATATATAGAGTGCCTATGTGGGTTAAGTAAGTAACAATGATGCATGTTTGACCACTTTTTGCATTATTATCATTAGAGTTATTCCCAAACAAGCTGCGACTCTATTCAAGACTCTTGAAAGTAAAAAAAATGAGGGAGCTTTACATATGCATTTATTATGCCGCGCAATGGTCACATTTTGCATTAGGTGCTATTAGAGTTGTTCACAAAGCATCTTCATTATTATGTACCACACATTTTATGGAGATATAAAATGATCAGGGCGCGCTTCAAAATGACCGCTAACATCTCACCAGAAAAATAATATGGGCCTTTTTAGGTTAAGAAAAGATTACCGCGGCGCATTTGACCTCTTTTACCATTAGTTTTACATATAGTAATTTGAAAAGAATCTACGTGCCTTCAAACATTTTTTCAGTTATCATATAGAAACAAATTAACAAATTTTAACTTACTATCTGGACATATAAAGATATTACGCTTTTTAATGCTTATTTAAAGCTTAATGTCACAAACACATGGAGCCAAAAGACTTTTGTATAGTTGTTGTATGCGCTATGAGCACGATTTATGGTTTTGGCGCCATATAAATGGACATATTATTACTAATTTAGAATGGATTTTAGCGCCTATTTTGAAGAGCACACTCATACAGATTATTGACCACACATGTAGATTCTTTTGAAATAACTTCAAATGTGCCATAATAACCTTTTCTTAACCTACACAGGCCCATATCCTTTTCTCTGAATTGTTTGCGGACATTTTTAAGAGCGCACTCGTCATGTTATACCTTCATTAAAGGAGCTAAATCGCTAACATTTGGGACCTAGACATTGACACAAGGAGGTCGGAACGCATATAATACTCTAATATGAATGTATATAAACTGATTAACATTCAATGCCTACCGTTTTTAGCCTAATTTCAAATCAGTTATATTCGGCGAGTTAAGCCAGTAATCTCAATCGAATGTAAATTTCTAGTGTCTGGTTATTCCAGTCTTAATACGCCGTTTGAGTTGGTGCAATTTGTCTAGCCTCGTCCCTGGAGTCTTTTGTTACAACTGGGGCTAAAACGCATTATATTATACGATTCGTGTACCAATGGTAAAATATTTATTTTGTCTTAAATACTGAATATCAGAAGCTCATCTTTCTCCGGTAAGATCACAGCATTAATGTTGATTTAAATATACAAATAATTCGTTTTTTCAATGTTGAAGATTTGGGATGATATTGAGTTACAGACTTTGCTTCTTTAAATGTGTGGTACATAAAAATGATGATTTGTGAATAACTCTAATCACAATTAATGTAAAATGTGACCATTGCGTGGCCTAATAAATGCTTATGAAAAGATATATACAGTTAATCTATGGCGGCCATGTGAAAAGCGCCCTCACTTTTTATCATTTTCAAGGGTCTGGAATACAATCGAAGCTTCTTTGGGAAAAACACTAATAATAACTAATGCAAAACATGGTCATGGTGGGGACCCTGGGGCCCCAGATCACCGACCGCGTATGTGTGGCCGGCGAGCGCCGAAGCCCCACAAAGCTCCACTTGTGTTGGAGCCATTTAGAAGTACCTCCCCCAGAAAAAAATAAAATTCTGCAACAATATTAGCGCATTATGGCGTTATTTCAGTGGAACAATCTATGCGAGTGCTATGAAATGATGGCATTTCTAGAGGAGGGAGCTGGAGCCATTGAGCTCGTTAAATCCGCCACTGTAAGTGAGCAGAGCTACATCAAACCTAATTTTGAAGTCGCTCAGTGATAAATGACGATGTCACTTGATTCGGAGTCGTATTATATCCCCCAGGATGATTTGATGAATAGAGGCGATAACGTTACGACCAAGCCGGGCTCGATTTTTGACGAACTTCTAAAACTGTAAGTACGAAATGGTAATACGAAATTTAATCAAGAAATCTGAATATTTCGTGTGATCATGATGTGCATCTCACCAAATTCAGCTTATCCCCCAACAAATATCAACAACAACAGCAACAACACCTACAGCTTATATACAATCGTACGTCAATCTGGGGCAAAATTCGCACTACTTGAAATGATGGCGAGGGGTAATTTGTTATACGATAATTCGAGTTAGATGATGTTCGGCCCGATAGAAAATCCCACGGCAATAAAAGACCATGTTTTACACCCATAGATAAAACCACAAAAACGTTTATTTTTCAAATCTTCAAGTTTCCGGGAAAGTTGCCAAGGCACACTCGCCTGCAAGGTCCATTATTTACAGTTCGAGTTAGGCGATGTAAATAAATAAAGACTTCGATAAGGAGTGTACCGGAAATTTGGTTCGAGCTATGCGATGTTTTATAAAAGGAAAACGAAAGAAGGTATTCGTTCAACGAATTTTGTTCGCATTATACGGGGTCACGTTACGCGGAGTTAGAGTTGAATTATAATGATCAATGGATGAACACTCTTCTTTTTTTGACCCTGGCGAATTTTGCAATGGTTTCTTCGACATTGATGGTGCGGAGGATATCGCTTCCAGAGGCCAGCCGAACCAAATACACTAGCCTATCCTGACCCACCGGAGATAATATTTTATGAGTTTCAATTTGGAGAAAGATCTCTCTCCAGAACAATTAGATATCATCATACACACATATATTCTCAATATTGCTTCAACGTTGGGAATGTATCTTGAATGTCCATTCTCAACAATAGTTCGATTGACGTTTCCCGGTAAATAAACAAAAAGAAACACGGATACCAGCCGAAAATATGACGCGGCCAGGTGGCAACTCCCTCAATTTTAACCCGGACTAACTGTTAGTAGTATACGGAATTTACCAGGTTGTTTTCATCAGATGACGAAGTCTATGATTTTCACAGTCATCCCCCGTTTGCCAAAATAACAAGTTTTCCTTTCGGATAAGCTCCTGCATGACATTGCTGCTGTATGGGTATATTTTATACCGTAGGTCTCATGAACATTTCTGATGTTCGTGTTAAAAGTGAAAGTTTGTATAGTTGAAAAACTGTAACTTTTAAAGTAAACATGTTAATATTGGGTAGAGAGTAGTAGACCATAATTGTGGAAGGTGTTACATAAGTCAATGGCAGACATTTTACTATTTGTAAAAAAGACTAATCAAATTATTAAAAACTAATATATGCTGCAATGTGTACGAGTCGTAATAAATGTTTTAAAAAACGTGTATTGAACCAATGGTTTCGCGCAAGTTTCTAATAATGTGCAATGGAATTAATTTGACCTCCCTGGAAGTAACTGTATAGTCCAAATATTGGGTGATACATGTAAGATATTAAGTTTTGCATTATTCATTTCATTTATGGCAGCCGGCAACAGTGTTTGGGTCTTGTTGATATCAACAAACTTCATCGCATTAAGCCTCTTGTTGGAGATCGGCCCAACAGCGGGGGTGGGGTAATTGTCTTGAACAGCTCCCAAATTGGTCACACTTGTAAAACACATATTATTTTCGTTATAAAGCCATTGTTACATCTCTTTGACAGGTACGCCCATTTGATCGAGTGCAAGATTAAAATATGGCATTCTTTATACCATGTTATTTGAAAAATTGTTTAAAAGAGATCGAGTTTTATTATTAATTCAACTTGTATATGTATCCTTTAACCTGTCTATGCATTCAAGACTAAAAAATTAATTAATTACTTGGAACTGTGAAATTTGTTTTTATTTTTGTATGTAAATATTTTATTATGTCTCATATATTTCACCATATGTTTGGCGTTAAATGAAATGGGGATTGGAGGTCCTACTTTTATGCACCGACTGGGCATACTAATACCAGCATATATTATGCCATGTAAGAGGGTAGTTTTTCTCTGACAGCGACTCTGGGGTCTCCTCTTATATCGAATTCTATCACGGATTCTTAAAGTGCACGGCAGTAAATACGCGGAAACCTAGTGTTTGGCTGCATAATTGACAAGACGGAACCTCGCAAGAAAATCAATATCCACGTTCCAGGTCACCACCGGGATAGGACTCGAATCCTATAAGAAAGTAAGCCAATGTCTTAAGGGCCGTTCTCACGGTGCGACTTGTAGTAACTACTTGTAGTATCGATGTGTATTATCTACATGTAGATTACAAAATCGTATATAAATGAGTTGATGCGACTTGGAATCTTGCGATAATCTCGTCTTGTCTTAGCATAATGGCGTCATCAAGCGACGAAGAGACACTGGCTATTATTGCCCTACATTTGATAAATAAGAACAAAAAGAAAAAGAGAAAACCCAAATCCGTTTGGGTTAGGTTGTGCGAGGTAAAAATTGACAAAATTCTCTGTCTCAGTTTTGCTGCTCTTGATAGGTGCGCTTCGCGTCCATGTTTACAAACAACAAGGGGGGAGAACTCGTGTCTCGTGTGTGTACTAATACTCGACGTCTCTGATTGGTCAATTTCATACGATCTGTTGGCTGAAATAGGGAAGTTTCTATTTCACCCAACTCGCTTTCAACTGGTTGGGAGCTTGTAAAAGTTGGTACGACTAGGGTGTTCTCACGCTGCAACTCGGGTCGATACTACAAGTAGTTACTACAAGTCGCACCGTAAGAATGGGCCTTTACTCATCTTGATACCGCGACTCTCTGTTTAGCACAATATATCTCGGCTATTAACATTATGAGAGAGAGAAATGGGGTTTAACGTCCACTTAACACAAACTAGGTCATTTCGGGACTAACATATGGTTTAATTTTATTTCAATAATTCGCTTGCGCGTAGGGGTCTTTAGCAGTGGGAGGAAACCGGAGTGCCCGGAGGAAACCCACGAGGTTGAGAAGGCGCCCCTATCTCCATGCCACATACGCTCACACCAGGGTTCGGAACCACAGCCGCAAGCATTATGTCTTTCTTATTAACAGTAGCACCCATTAAACAGACAATTAAGATAACATCTCGGGCAATGTAACCAATACGCAATACTTTTCAGCTTTGAATATAATTAACATTAATTTGTTTACGAAACAACGTTTGCTCTTGTATTTTTCTTTTGGCGGACAGTAATTGATCGCGATTTTATTCAACTTCTATAATTTCAAAGAGTTTAATTCTACTCTGGCAGCAATTTCTCATAAAATTGAATTGGAAACTCTTTGAGTAGCGAATAGTATGTGTTTGGCCTATTCGTATAGGCTATGTTAATGTCGGGTGTTAGTAGGTATCAATACGTTTGCTAACAAGGCTGTCATAACATTCTTAAATAATGGCTTCGGCCCTATAAATAATATAATCCTTGGCAAATATAGCTATCATTTAGCCATCTTTCAGACTAATAATCACACTCATGGTCACGTGTAATTTGATTTATGTAAACATAAATCGGCCCAAATCAAGGGAGTGTAGCTTTTCATCGCGTATTGATTCGGTTGATACATGCTTATAAGTACCATTCGGTTATTAATGGAATTGTTCTTATGGGTTGAAAACAAGAAATTAGATGAAAGCATCACCCAAATTAGCTATCGTTATGCACCTTATTTTGAACCAAATTACTTGAAAGCTGATAACTCATCGATTTGCCGAGCACGTGATCTCGAACAGTGACAGAAATGAAACGAAGTTTAGCGTCCTACTTTTTTTTCACCAACCGCAATAATGAAGATGAATAAGATGACAGAATTTCAATATTTATTTGGCAATTTGAAGCGCAGTGAAGTAACTATCAATTATATCCGCATTAAGAATATACGTTTTATACACCAATTCAAAGAAAATTGTGCGGTTTTGTTTTGGTTTTTTTTTTTTATTATTATCATTATTTCGTTAACGCATTCCAATTAATTCTGGACAACTATGAAATGGTTTGTTTTGGAAAGGATTCTCTTAATACTAAGAACGGTTGCAGCAAAGCCCAGTGCAAAGTGTGGTCGACAATAACCTTGAAATCCACAACCGCGTCCATATCAATACCCACTGATTAATGTAGAACAAAAGATATCATGTGGCGGTCATTATAAAAGACCGAGTAGTTTGAATAAACTGGCGCATGGATTTTCTGAAATCAAAGAGCATTACAGCAAAGTCCAAAACCCAAATAATAGACAAACACAATGAAAATCAAACAATAGCGACCGTGGTGATTGATAAATGTGTATCGGGGTTAAAAGAATACAGTAGAGAACCTTAATTACAGATGATATTCGGATGATTTCTTTTTAATTTTCCATCTTACGTTTATCAAATTCGCGCACTACTTAACAGTTTTAAAGAAATGTTTATTTTTTCTCCAAAGAAAGCTGAATGAAAGCAGCCAATAAACGTTTTAAAGCCCGAGCTCTTACCGAACCCGGGCAATCGAACACACCAATAAAGATAAGATGTTTGATCAGTCTAGAGTTAAGATTTCCTTTGAAGGGGAACATATCAAAATTACTCCCTGGGTTCATTTCAATTGACAATTGATTTCTCGGGTTCTTAAAGTATAGCACGCACTGTGTTATTTCCAATACCATTTAAGGGCACTATAAATAATACCTCCATTACACTGAAAGGATTGCATATTTCTAAGATTAAACGACGCCGGTTCTTCGCCTTTTCACATCTCTGGTGTGTCCAGGGTACTGATGATTAGATACAGATGAACACATGATTATTTAATGGTCGTGTATATATTATGCGATAACGGAAACGTGAGTTCCTGCAAATGACTATATTCATCTCATTATAAATTTCACTACAATTACTTACAAGTATAAATTTTAAAAGTATATCTTATATATTTACATTTACAAATAAATAATTAAATCATCATCATCAAAGGATATTAACGAAGCCCAAGTGTTCCCTATCCTATCAATCTGAGTGAGAGTAGGTTTATATCTGAGATATACAACTGGCATACTGCAGAATGTTTTCGTTGTCGGGTTTTGCTCCTGTTTGCTCACTACACTTATTATTTTAGCGTTTTCCGAGTTTCTATCCGGATTATCGCCCTTATTGTTGAGATTGTTTGGCGTTCTAACATCTGACGTCAACTGGCAGACTATCGCCATTGAAGAGACGACACCACTGTCAAGATCGGTCGTTTTATTTCTGTTACCTTTTATTTTTTGCAAATCATTTATTAGTGAAGCCTGTACCATAACAATCCCGGGACTGTACAGCGCAGTGGACGCTTGCGGCTGACCCCGGATCCATTCACTTGATTTGATATTTTCCGCAGGTTAATCTTATAGGTTTTTGTTTTGCGTGTAGTGCGGTCCTCCTGCACTTACTTATAGGTTGATATACAAGTATTTGGTTCATATCAACCGTTGATTACGTCATCTCAGGTCGATATATTCGGCCCATATCAACCTCTGATGACGTGTATGATCGAAATAATACAAAAGCACAGATTTTTTTTTATTCTTTTGACAATAATAAAAAATTGTTAATGTACAGTTTGTAGCATTCAGGACAGAAAAAGACGGCGCACTTATTGGCATATTTAAATCGGTTATCCATACTCCATGTCTAAGATATCTTTCAGAATTTTCTTTCTGCCCACAATATTTCTCCAAGACTTGAAAGTATTTATCGCCCAAGTGTTCCCTTGTAAAGTATATTTGGATACAGTCAACTTAAAACAGTCGGACAAATGCTTCTCTGAATATACCCAAAACCTTCAATCACGGTTCATTGTCAGAATTATTGGAAAAGACTGCCTTTTGATCTAAATTTTCTCCAGGATTTGGTATGTTCAGAGCATGATTTGACTGACTGTTTTTAGGAACTCTTTGGCGATAAATACTTTCAAGTGTTGGAGTGTGTGGAGAAATAATCGAAATTTGGGCGGAAAGAAAATTCTGAAAGATATCTTAGACATGCAGTATGGACATGGACCTTATGCATGTTATAGATAGCCAATTTAAATATGCCGATAAATACGCCGTCTATTTCTACCTCGAATGCTGCAAACTATGCCATAACAATTTTTATAAGCCCACATTTTCATGTGGACATATATTGTCGTCGCCCCTATCTGTCCGGCCACAATTGTTTGTGTACACTCTACAGGTCACAATTTTTATCCGATTTCAATGAAACTTAAAATATAGGTTTATCACCCTAAGATCTCGGTTCCTTGCAATATTGGCATGTATCGGACTGTAACTTGATGGGTTATGGTCCCTGATTGTACAAAAAATCACGTTTTTTAGCTTGTGAACAGTGTAGAGGTCACAATTTTGAACAGATTTAGATGAAACTTGAAATGCATGTTTATAACCCAAAGATCTTGGTTTCTTTCGATATTTGCGCCAATCGGATCGTAACTTCCTGAATTATGACCCCTGATTGTCTGAAAAATCGCCCTTTTTAGCTTATGGTTCCTCTGGAGGTCAAAATTGTTATCCGATTTAAAAAAAAAACATTTGATTATATCGCCGTTCCATGGTTATGAAGGTTGAGTTCAAATTTCATGAAAATCGGACCAAAATTGACGGACAAAATGGAAGCCGTTTGCACGCGAATAGTGTGAAAATATGTTATATCAAGGTTGTGGACCTTATAGAGGTCACAATTATGGACCGATTTTGATGAAACTTGACATGTATGTTTATAACCCATATATCGTGGTTCCTTTCGATATTTGCGCCCATCGGATTGTAACTTCCTGAATTATGGCCCCTGATTGTCCGACAAATTGCCCTTTTTAGCTTGTGGTCCCTCTGGAGGTCAAAATTGTTATCGGATTTAAAAAACCGTTTGATTATATCACCGTTCCATGGTTATGAAGGTTGAGTTCGAATTTCGTGAAAATCGGACCAAAATTGAAGGACAAAATGGCCGCCGTTTGTACGCGAATGGTGTGACAATATGTTATATCAAGGTTGTGGACCTTATAGAGGTCACAATTTTGAACCAATTTTGATGAAACTTGACATGTATGTTTATAACCCAAAGATCTTGGTTCCTATTGATATTTGCGCCCATCGGATCGTAACTTCCTGAATTATTACCTGATTTATACAAACGTTTGACTATATCAACGTTACATGGTAATGAAGCGAGAGAGTTTGAATTACGTGAAAATCGGACTAGAATTGACGGACAAAATGGCCACCGTTTATACTCGAATAGTGTGAAAATATGTTATATCAAGGTTGTGGACCTTATAGAGGTCACAATTTTGAACCGATTTTGATGAAACTTGACATGTATGTTTATAACCCAAAGATCTTGGTTCCTTTCGATATTTGCGTCATTACTTCCTGAATTATGTCCCCTGATTGTACGCAAAATCACCCTTTTTAGCTTGTGGTCCCTCTGGAGGTCACAATTATTATCTGATTAAAAAAAAAACGTTTGATTATAAAAACCAAACAAATTCTAATGATTTTCTGATAATTCCTTAATATGCGACAACTCTTGTTGACTGCCCGGACGATTTGGCTGCTGTGTGGGTGTATGTTTCGTTACCTGGCAACCTATTTTTACATGTTTTATTCAATAAATTGTTTGGGTGTCAACTCAAATGACCATATTCATCGCCTAGTCATTATCCTTTGCTAAAACTGCGTATTTAGTGTAAATAAGACTATAGTTCAAAGGCTGTTAATGGTAGATTATCACATTCATAAATGCACCATAAATGGCATCTAGTATAATGGTATTGTAGTCATTATGGAATTCGCAAGTTAGGGGGAAACAACTGCTATGACGAACGACTGAATACAATAAATCGCTAATCCGAATCTGAAGAAATGGAATTGTATGCATGCAACCGTGTTAACAACCCTATGTTGCTATATTTAAAGACACCGTATATATCCTATTTCCTTCGGTAATTAATTCATTAATAATCTTACTGATTGATGCGTTTTATTTAGTTTTAATATAAAGCCACCAAAGCATTAATTTAAGGACACAGTATCTATGTCAAGTCAATGCAGTTACAAACATTATTTGTAACTATCTATAATATGTTAAAATTCATTGTCTGGAGGAGTTCCGGGACTATTGTTTGCTAAAACAAAAGATAACCAGGGAATACACGCACACATCAGCTAGCTTATCCGAAAGGAAAACTTTGATGTTACCTAAATTTGATAAGGATAGAGTTCTTCGTGGCATTTGATCGCTATCTTTGTTCCCAAGCTTGCAAATAAAACTGTTAAGTGTCACGTCTATCTAGTTCTTGGGTATTAGGGGCCAGTGGATCGCAGAACGCGGCATATCAGTAATATAAGAGTTAGTCATCGCATGACGATAATGACACATCCCCCAAAAGCTGTAGCCTCTAACAAGTTCACAAGGCAATTATTCAACGACGGACTAATCGACACGTGGGCGTATAAAACAACCTAAATGGAAAGTCCTGGAATGCTCTCAGACAGTAATGCTTCACACCAAATTTTTTTTTTAAAAAAAGATCTTTTAACCTGTAGCCTCTATCGCGTTCACAAGGGGGGTAACTATGTCTGGCTGGACGTGTCTTCTTGGTTTGATACGGATTGTGGAATTTCTAGTCCCTTTTTTCTGCGTGGAATTGATAATGTAACCGCAAACCATGTTGCATTTGACAAACAGGTTGGATACACAAGAGTCAACAAAGGGAGCTTAAAAGGGAGTTTGTTTTCAATTTATGCCTGTGTAACCTCAGTTTCACTCTAAATGCATCCTTGTGTTCTAGCGTAATGGGTGTAAATTATCACTCCTGCAAGAATACTGAGCACGTGAACGTTGTATCATAAGGTCTGCCTTTGATTCAACTGGTGAGGTTTCGATTCCGCAGTTGTACGTGGCAAGGAGTAGGATAGCCTGACCAATCTCGAAGCTTTTCTCCGGGTCCATGGGTTTCCTCCCACTTCTAAAGAACCCTACGCTCAAGCGAATTCTTGAATATTAGTCTCAAAATGGCGTAGCTTGTGTCATTTGGAAGTCAAACACCACGCCGGCAACAATCAATGAACTTTTAGTCTGGAGGCTCAGTGGGGGAGGGGGTAGTCTATCAAATGGGCACAAAATCAGACCAAACTTTTCTGGAGTAAAATTTTGCGTAGAATAAGATGCCGAGATCAGTTCGTCGTTGGGGCAAGTTCACATTTTTATTGAAAGAGTGATTACTTTCGATTTTTTAAAGCATATTTTCATGATACAAGAATGGCTGCGCGGTTTTGTGTCCATTTGATGGACACCCCCTCCCCCATCGCCACAGAGTCACCTGTCTATTTCTCGGCCAGCTTTGAAATCAATGTAGTAAACTTTGATCTGGATCTATATTACCGGCTGTTCCAGGTGATACTCCAACCCGAAAAAATGCTTGCCATGCCTTCAGTTTTTAATAAAAATGGCTAAAACTTTGTGACATACCTGGAATTGTCATCCCTTTGATTTTCCCCTTAGAATAAATGACTAGACGTCCGATAAAATCCAGTATTCTCTTGTAAATTTCATATATTTCGACAAATATGCGTTAAATGGGACACTTGCATATCGCATTAGGGTAGACAGGTACTTTACAAGTTTGGTGCATTCAGTTAGAAATGTCTATATAATGAAGGAGAATTCGCCTGTTTGTTTCGGGACAATAATACTTTTTAAGGTTTCACACTTTGAAGCTTTGTGAAACATTATTGTTTTTGTTCAGATTGATATGGGTTTTTTTTCTGTTTCCACCTTGCTAATTTTGCACAAAAATTCTCACAGTATTGAGCTACTTAAAGATTAAAGCTATTTTGAAAAATCGGCACATGTCAGAACCATGCGAACTCTAACTAAATGGGTGTAAAAGGTTAGCCCTTATTTCAATTTGAATAAATATATCCGGTAAAATAATTCCGAATTTTGTTTTTTGAGACATTATAGCTCTGTTTGAGAGCAAAGTGCATTTTATTTTTTTTTACGTTTTCGGGACACTTTTAGGGAGTTAAAATTTAGCTGCTGTTGTGAATAAGTAGATCAAGACTGAAGACAATTTTCAAATTTCGTTTTCCTTCTATTTAGATCTTAAAACTGAAAACAATTTAGCTGCTGTTGTGAACAAGTAGAGCAAGACTGAAGACAATTTTCAAATTTCGTTTTCCTTCAATTTAGATCTTAAAACTGAAACATAATTATTTTCAAAGGCATATAAAAGAGCAAATGAAAATCATAGTCCGGGAAATGTGGGAATAACGTTTCAACTTTTTATGCCCATAAAAGAATAAAATTAATGGTTGTTTGACTTTCATAAAATGAAATTGCAGCAATCTGTGATTATTTCCTTAGACGTAACCAATTGGTCATAGGAAATGACGTCATTCTGGCAAAAAATGTATTTTGGCGAAAATATATACATTAACAGATTTTAATATTCCCCACTGTCCATTACATTGTCGAAACAAGCAAATTTACGTTCTACATATGATAACATACTGTAAATTGTGTGTATGAGGCTCCACAAAACCAGTAAGATATCAACAAACTTCGATTTTCAAGGGAGAGAGGCTATAAAGCTTGACCTGAACTTAGTTCTCACAAGAGAGAAAGCAATGGGATGACCATTCCAGGTATTTCACGAAGTTTTAGCCATGTTAATTAAAATTTGAAGAAATTACAAGCAATTTTCGATTTGGAGTATTACCTGGAACAGATAGTAGTAGATAAACCACCATTAATTTCACTATCTGGAAGACGTCCAAATACTGTATTGGTCTTGATATTTTCTGTCAGGTTTTTGAAGGATAACAGAGTTTAAAAGATCTGTTATGATATGTACTGCTGATATTTTCAAAATTATATAGTATGTTATTTCAAGTTTGTGTATCTCAAAATTTCAGTCCAACGAAAGTATGTCGGAGAGATAAAGTTTCAATGAGAAAAATAATGGTTGTCTGTTCCCATTTGCTAAAATGGAGTTGTGTCCCTTCAATTGCACATTTTTTAAATATAACTATTGATCTATGCGACGTAAAGACAAATTGTGTTCTGCATTTTATGTGTATTTTAATGGTCGAGTGCGAGACATAAGGTAATATATTGATATTGTTCAACATCCAAGTTTTCCTTCCGGACAAAGTGTTGGCTACATATTGTTACTGTTTACACCAACGCTGTGTGTGGCTATATTCCAATTTTCCATTACCTTTTAAATCCAACTAAAATCGTAACCCAACATCAAAGTAAGGAACGTCAAATTCATAAATAATTAGGTCTACACGGCAACTATGTCCCGACAAGAGCATATTTAACTTGGATGTTTAAAGTTGATAAGGGCTGTATACCAGAAAACTTATCTCTGTCTTGTTTACAAACATGGAGAAATATGTTAAAAACTTTTGAATCTATGCGTTCACAAGAGGGAATAACTGCTTTAGAACAAAGTCACAGATCGTTGAACATCGATAGGGCTAGTCCTCTCGTGACCACCTTGCTTCATGTCAAATTTGAAATGAATCCGTTAAAGCCTCTATTGTGTTATTAGTCAGGTTTTCAGTCAGGACGGAACGCTGAATATCGACAGATTTCATCTACTCGAAGCTCCAATGCTCCGCATCAAATTTGAAAGGAATCCATTAAAAACTATCCTCTATCGAGTTCACAATGTATGTCGTGGATCTCCGAGTTTCAATTTGGCTCACAGCTATGAAAAACAACTACAATATTATTGTCTTCCGTTGTTGGGTGACGTTGTTTGGTTATTTTAGCAGAGCAATCCTTAAAATGTGATACCATGGTCCAAAGGGGATACTGACGCAAACACGTGCCTAGTAACAGACAGAGAAAAATCTAGCAAAAGATTACGTCGATGACAGAAAATCTCGTGTGCAGTTGCCAAGGCCCATCCTGATCTGCCAGCAGTTGTGGCACTATACATAGGAATAGATTTTTCGATGGGCCGTCGTCAATCTGTTCCTCGGACAACTTCTGTATTCTACAATTATGTCGCATTTGACAACAGTATATTTGATCAAAGATACCAATTTAAAGTAGGTCCCGAAAGAAAGCTGTTGAAATAGTAGTCACCGTATATCAAATTTCCCTTAAATAAAGTCACCTCATTGAGGATTGTTCATGTTAATTCCCTGCAAGCTGCAATAATAATTCTTAACACAAAATATCAGTTCAAATCCATTAAATATATTTATTTATTTTTTTTTTTTTTTTATTTTTATTTTTTTTTTTTTTTTTGCGGATCTATTTTCATACGATTGAATTCTAGGCTGGAGAGTATCTGACGTTAACAATTTGATTGAGTTTTCTTAAATAAATGTTAAATAATCCGTTTGACTATATAGCTTCGTTCTACTATGAATACAGTCGTGGAGAAATTGGTATTTTCTCAAATAAAATAAAAATCAGCGGATTTAACCTGCCCGTTCATGTAGGGTTAATGGCAGAATCGTGATAAAAAAGATTTGCATCTTGTACTAACAGAATACGCCATAAAACCATTTTAGGCTTGGTTGTTTTTTTTTATTAAGTGCTCTATAATTAAACGAGACACCCTTAATTTATCATTGTATAAAACTTACTTAATTTCTAATTTGACATTCAACAATATGGAGCTCTAATAGAAAGTGCGGGGGGGGGGGGGCACTCCACGCAAAACAAACCTCTACAAGATAAACCTGCGGGCAGGACAGAAGATAGACATTGCAAAAAATAAACAAATTTCAAATCAAGTGAATGGATCCGGGGCCAGTCGTAAGCGTGCACTGTGCTAAAACAGTCCCGCCGGGCTTGTTATGGTACAAGCTTCACTAAAATGATGTTCAACAAAAAGATGTAACAGAAATAGTGCGACTAATCTTGACAGTGGCCGTCTTTTCAATGGCGATAGTCTGTCAGTTGACGTCAGGTGTTAGAACGTGGAACAATTTCAACAATAAGGGCGATAATCGGGATAGAATCTCGGAAACCCTAAAATAACAAGTGTAGACACTACTTTAAAGTATTTCAAATACCTGGGTCCTGTTTCTTGAAATCTTAACTAAAGATAAAATCCTGATTTTAGCAGAACTCCAATTTTATTTTTGGCTAAGCCCTAAAATCAATCTAATATTATCCAATCAAATTACTAAAATTTGGATTTTATCTTAGTTAAAATTTCGTGAAACAGGGCCCTGGTGTCTAGTCCACAGTGTTCTGATTAAAGGTCTTTTGTTTTGTAATAGTCCACTATATCAGGCTTGGAAATGGTGTGAGGTGGTAGATGTAGATCATTAGTTCTCAGTATTAAGATATGCATGGAAATAAGGTGGCATACCCTCAAAAATCTGAGACCGCAATTTAAAAGAAATTGTATTAGCCTACTTGCAACCTTAACAAGACACGACATAAGAGTTTTACAGCGACTTTCATCGTATCAATATCGAACACAGAAATATAAAATACATTAAACATTCAATATATTTAGGAAAATTTTAAAATCAATACGAGGAGGTTAAAAGTATGTGACAAAGTTTAAATGAACTTGAGCAATGTATTAAATTATTTAAATTGTAATTGAAATATATGTTTTGGTGTTTAAATAAACTCATATTATGTCTTGTTTCTATTAAATAGTTGACCTTACAGCCCCCCTATTATTGTGAGTATATCCTTTGATAGTGAATTCTAGAACCGCGTCAATATAGTCCAAACACAATGTATCAGCCCATGAGCGAGGTGGCAATCCTTCTAAAAATCCACAATGGCCGCCACGCTCGGTTGCGACCAATAAAAAATTAGGATAATATTTAAACAGATCATAAGGAATGTCACTTTCAGAGTTAAACGGGTCATCTAAACTGTTTATGCACAAAACAGGTACGGAGATATCGTCTACGTCACGAATAGGGTTGTTCCTATCCCAATATTCTTCCATATTGTCATAGCCATATAACTTGCAATACACAGAAGCGTCATATTCCTGAAAAGACGAGGATTGCATTGCTATTTTCATGTCAATCACACTTGATAATGCCTTAGAGTGGTTGCACAATATTGCTTTTAATCTAAATAAGAAAACATAATCATAAATACTATACATAGAGTTGGAGAAACGTTCAGACACATCATAACACGGCGAAATACATACACCCACAGCCACTAAAGAGGAAGAGCCAAACTCCCCCAGATATGATATTAATAATCCACAACCAGTGCCGTAAGCTACGGCGGCTATTTTTGCCTTGGGATATTTCAGTTTTATGTATTTCACAACTTGTCTTAAGTCAGCTGGATCGCCAGGGCTTTGTAATTTTGGAGTCGTTAATACACTACCCCCGTGGCCTCGTCTATTGAACACGACGGTTTTTAATCCTTTTTGATTAGCACAATGACAAAGAGCACCAACGCTTAAAGCGTCTGCAGTAATTCCTGGTATGATTAACAAGATAGTGCTTTTCTTCTTAATCTTAGGTTGCACACTAACAACCCAATCCAATGCCACAATTCCTTTATCTCGCATTTGCAAGTACTCGCGATCAAAGTTTACTTCCGTTTTAGGCATAATAGCGGCGAGAATCGTCTGGACGTGGGCATTCCGTAACCAAAAAGGTGGCGCAAATGGTCGATCTCGTAAATTACACTTTTTCAACAGATGACCAGTCAACGTTGATTCCCGAAAGTGAAGTTTAGGGAGGTAGTTGCGTGTTTTGAAAAAGTCATGAATGCACATCACAAGGCTCAGGATGATGGATCCAACCACAGCCATTACGAAAGGCACTGCTAAAATTGAATAAAGAGACAACATCCCGCTACAAATACTTTCTGTTAGAAACAGGACTGTCTGCGTCTTTAAGCCATCTTTCTCTAGTTCTAAAATAATTTCTCTCCCACCTGAAAGTAAATAAGTATAGTTTTATTAAATCACGTACAATGAATCACATAGGATAAAAGATTAGAAAGCAAATACAACTGTTAAGTGTTTTATGTATATAATATGATCCATCGCCCGTGTCTTAAATAAGTATTCAAAATGGGAAGGAAATACCAGACATTGGCATCTTTGAATTTTGATCGATGGCTTCGTGTTACACCAATATTATTTCATAATGATCTATCTAGTTAGTGTAATTTCTAACAATGTTGCGTAATAAATAGTTGTTTTAAAATAACATATTCTAGGGTGCAAAATGTAAGTTTCGATTATCGTCATTTACATCATAAACACTAAAAGAAAATAAAACCCAAGCACATCATAATACAGAATTATTCTTGTCTTTCATTACATTAGCTTGATGCAAGACTTTGATTAAATACCCAAGGCGTTATATAATAATCGTAAAAGCTGGCGTTTTATTATCATAATTTAATACAGGAAATGGAACACCGACATATTTGCGGGATAATAGATAGCGATAACACAAATAAATCTTCTTTTACGCCGATAGCTGAATTATTCTAGAAGGGTTTCCGTTCCCAAGAATGTCAATATTGCCATGACCGTCCATTCCATTTCCTTCGCGGTTTGGAATGATTCTTTTCTATAGAGTAAAGGATGCTCTAATTCAACAGCTGACATGTACAATGTATAGATGTTCCAATTTGGATTTAAATGAGAGGTAAGGCGGGGTTTGTACACCAACACAAACTAGTCCATTACAAGGCCCGCGTACACGGATCTTTCTAATAATCAATAACAATCTAACTAGAGTAATGTATTCCCTTTAGGCGAACATAGAAACCTGTTTCCATCACATTATCTCATTATCATAAAATGCATTTCTGGACCTCTCTTTGAATTTTATATGATGAAACCAGTTTAGCTTATAAACATTAAATCATGATCTTTCATCAATACTAATAGCGAAATTTTAAAGTAGCTAAGTCTTTAACTCAGTATCAGTCACAGTCTTCGACAATTCGAACACGACTTATTGGTCAATTTAAATCCACATTAATGTTATTTTACCGTGAAAAGATGAGCTTCTCATATCCAATATTAAGACACAGTGGACATTTTTAAATTGGCACACGAATCGCGTGGCTGCTCTGTGTGCTATTTGTAATGACGTGACTCGATGAACGAGGTTAAACAATTCCTATGGCAAAATACTACCAGTATAGACTGGAATAACCAGACACAAAAGAATGCTACTCCATTGGAGCTCTTCGTGTATTTCGCCTAACGTAAGAGATTAGAAATTCCAGCAGTAAAAACAGAAGCGATTGACTGTAAAATCAGTTTATACACATTCATATTACATTACTGTATGCGTTGTTACCCATTTGTGCCCATCTCTAGGTGCCAAAGATTAAACCATAACCTATTTAAGAATCCCCGTAGCAGATTTTCTATGCTGGTACAATTCGATAATTACGGAAGCCCATAAGGGTCAATCAAATGAAAAAAAAAATTCTGACTATCTTGTAATTACAAGATAGGCTATCTTGTAATAACAAGATAGCTATCTTGTTATTACAAGATAGCTTATAAGAGTGCATTAAAATCGATGAGTCATGATATAAATATGTAGTTGGTGGGTGTATGAAGTCAATGGTATTTATCGGTGTATGGTGACCTTTAAATTGGCATGTCGGTATCAAATGAAAAAAAAAAATTCTGACTATCTTGTAATTACAAGATAGGTTATCTTAGGCTATCGTGTAATAACAAGATAGCTATCTTGTAATTACAATATAGTCACTCCACTCCACTACTAAAGACCCCTACGCGCAAACGAATTATTGAAATTAAATTAAACCATATGTTAGTCCCGAAATGACCTAGTTTGTGTCGAGTAGACGTTAAACCCCATTCCCCCTCTACCTCCTCTCTCTCTCTCTCTCTCTCTCGCTCTTCCACACACACACTTCTTTGGCCTATAACTATCCGATAAATCAGTGTGGGACGACCTTGAAATAAATTACTTTTTTTTTCATCTGATTGACCCTAACGGTCTTCTCCATATCTTGTTATACAAGAAAACTAATTTGGCTATCTTGTAATTACAAGATAGTCAGAATATTTTTTTTTTCATTTGATTGACCCTTATGGGCTTTGGCTATCTCGTAATTACAAGATAGTCAGAATATTTTTTTTTTTTCATTTGATTGACCCTTATGGGCTTCCGTAGATAATAATAACATCGCTGTACAAAAATAATCGAAAAGCAATTTTCTAGTAAGGCGATCAATGTCGGGTTAGAATCCAAGGTTAATTTACGCATGTATCATTCATTGTTGAATTTAGCTCCCTAACGAAATATAATACAGATATATTATATAATACTTTAGGTATTACTTACAATCCCACACACAATGCATTTGCCAGAGTTCTGCGACTGTATCATTCAAAACGAGTTCTTGTTCTTCACAAACATGTTTCGACATTATTGGGCGGCTTCAAAGATATACATTTACAGAAATTAGATAAGAATGGTTAAGAGTGTAGCTCGAGTATACAATCCCCGGGAAAATACTAGAAGCCTACCTTTTCTTTCTATTATTTCTTCACTATAAAGCCGTGAAATACAACCCATGACGTTGATTATGATGTGTAACTAATAGGATTAAAAGCCACGACCAGTTCAATAGCTAAAATGTTCAAATGTCATTTTGCTACAAAACAACAGATATCTAATTGTTGAAATGTATTATTAATTATCTACTAACATACACTGTTAATTGTAAGCTACACGGACTAATTAACAAGTCATTTTGCGTGGGACAAAATTGTACCAACGAAACCTTTTTCTGTAAACATTTTATTTATATTTCTTGCGAATAAATTTAAGTTAACAAATAACAAATGGATAAATGGAATGTTTAAGTTTTGTATGAACGGCATTTGTCAGAGTAGAATATATGGGGGCATGTGTAATATCAGGTTCGGATAGAAGCTTTTAGGTTCATTCCAATCGTGAACTGTAAGTAGGACAGAGGATTTATAGGTTTCAGTGTAACAATCGACAGATCTTAAGGATATAATAATCTTTGGAGTGGTATTTAGTGAATGAGCACATTTGGAGTTAATGTTCTTGATGACGTCATTAGTGTAAATGAGAAACACTGACGGACCCTGCGAAACTGCTGCTTCCACTTTTTAGACGTTTCTTTTTTAATAACTACAAGTTCTCTTCCTGAAACATAATGTTATATTAAAAGAATCAACATGTCCCTAATTGCATATAGTTTGTTTAATAAACCTTTGTGTCAAAGGCGTGAATTTACTTTGAGACAAACTAATCATCTAAATCAATCAATGTTATTCCTCGATATCATTCTCTGGTTCTCTTGGTATTTTTTTCTATTTTTGGTACATTTATAGTTGTATAAATCGCTGTAATTCATCACTAGACACAACTAAACACAAGAGTTTTATATACATGTATTGTAGAAACCAGAGTTCTTGTATATTGGATGGCCGAATAATTAGCGCATATGCGTTGTATCATAAGGTCTGTCATTGAGTCAACTGACGTGGTTCCGACTCCCCGGTTGTACGTCAGTGGGGTAGGCTGTCCAACCCCGTGTGTTTTCTCTGGCTCCCCCGGTTTCATCACACTGTTAAAGCGAATTATGGAAAAAAACATTGAACCATATCATGTTAGACCCGATATTACCTATTTTGTGTCGAGTTAACGTTAAAGCCATTTCTCTCTATGTGTATATATAATTCATACACGGTCAGTAAATTATATTTTAGTGTTGATGCACATCATTTTATTATTTAGATACGGTAAATTATATTTAGTAGATTTTCATCAGCAAGGGCGTTTTATAGCTGAGGCGCTGGAGGCGCCAGCCTCCTCGCGAAAAAAATCAAAGGAGTTGAAAAAATAAAACGGGAGAAAAATGCTAAAACCGATGAGAAAAATGAAAATGTACCCTAGTTAGGGGGCCCTGAAGGCAGACAGAAGGGCCCCACGTCTGACAGAAGGGCCCCTCTGGCCAAGGGAAAGGGCCCCCGAGCCGGAGTCAAACGTTTTTTTTTTCATCAATCAAGACCCCCCCCCCCCCGCGAAAGAGGGCCCTCAAAATAGTATAGCCTCCGCCATGATAAACCTTAAAACGCCCCTGTTCATCAGTAATCCATGTTTAGTTATTTATCAGTACATGTATATCATTTTAAAACTAGATCAGACCGGTAGAGGAATGTCACGAGTTTTATTGCATGAACATATTTAGTTATGGAATATCATATTGTTTGAGCAAAAGTAGCTAAAATAACAAATACATGTAGATAAAGTAGACCAAATGCTCAACAAAACACCAAGCACATTCAATCTACATTCCAACTTGTTTCAGTTTGTTGAAATTGCAAATATCAATCTCAAAGTCTCATAAACGAACTCATGAAATATAAAGATGTCTTGCCTTGATAGCCGTCACGTCTCTTGGCTACAACGCCAAAATTAGCCCGATTTTATGATTCCCAACAACCAACGAACTTGATAATGGAAATGTAATTATGGTACAGAACAGAAACTTTAATTGTAAAAAGTATTGTCGAGAGCAAAATGAGTTGTGTTTCTATGCAGCATGAACCAACCTTTATTTTATAAGTTTTACTTCAATATCTGCTAAGTGGATGTCGATTTAATAATTTAAACCACCCCCAATATACATAACATTATGGAAGTCGTTCAACAAAATCTCTTTGAATAGAAACGTAAAGAAATAAAACTTACGAGAATATGAAGCCACGAGCGTATATGTGTATACTCAATGATTGTATACTCCATCGATTTGTTCTATATAGAAAATAAACACGCGCGTTGTTTAACTACACTCTACATACATCAAATCTTGTAAGTTTGCTTTGACAGTTACACACGATAATCAATAAATTAAAAGTTTAAACAATGGACACAAATTTGGCAATTCAGACATAAATCAGACAGCTTGATCGAAAGAAAAGAAGTGAAAGCTGCTTATTACCGGTATAAGTCACATAATTTTCCGTAAGAAGACGTGCAGTTGTATGATTTGTGTCAAATAAAATAAAATGGTGTCATCGAGACTAGTGGGGGACTAGCATAAAAATCCGATTAACTAATTAAGATAATCATGCTCCATTCACAACGAGATAACACAAGGTGTTTTTATATTATCATAATATGGTTTACTACATGGCCTAAAGATCGTACTGTACTTATATATCCTGATTATATCACACAAAATTACATTTCGTACAATTTTCGGTCGTGATAATAAGGAATTGATTGTTACTACTTGGTTATTTAACACAGGAACCTAAAAAGGCTTTATCCAGCTGAAATTTGGTTAATTAAATACTTTGGTATAATGGCGAAATTTCAGTGCTGCTTTTTTCGATTGGTAAAATTTTAATGAATCTTAATCCACCCCCCAATTAACCACCTTTTATTGTATCTCATTGTATTATAATTATAATTATAATTCTTTTGTCCATTGTCTCCATTATGCTTTGTTTTACATTTCACAAACCGTATAAATTCTAATAAACGTATAAATAGTGTGGTAGATTATCAGGTTAAGGCCATCGCTATCGCGTCATTATAGGCCCAAATGAGTCAGTCGGAGAAATAACGTTTTACAAATCGCCATTAAGAAATCACCATCAGATTTATGTTGATCTGATGTAAACCAAGAGCATAAAAATCTGCATTCATATTTTATTTTATTCATGTAAGTATTTAAAGTATAGTAGTAGTCCCAACCAAATCCAGAGATATTAATAACAATTCGGACTCAGTATACGTACAGAATATGCCCATATTCCAGAATAGATTTCACAGCCGGATTAAACTTTCCTTAATATCCGGAATCAATTAATTTGGCTTAGTTCTATTTACTTATCTAAATGAATACAGGGAAATTGTTACTGATTTGCCGGTTAGCAAACTCAAGGCCACTACGTTAACCTTCACCACGAAATCTAATGACATTTATTGTAACCAGTAACTTACTTGGCCTGGGGTTGTCAGTCTACTTCAAATAATTCTACCCCTGTTATCTTTCCGTCATTTTCAGGACAGTACATTGTCAAATGGTTCGCTGCATAACGGGATCCACCCGTGTCTCGTCATTTGAATCATTCTGAGAAATAAATTTGCCGTGTGCTTCAATAGGTTTGGCCATCTTGGCGCAATCTTCAAGGTTGGTGATATAAATCTGACAAGCCCGTGACGCTTTGGTTATGCCACCTACAGTGCTTTCACAGTTGACGCTTGATGACGGCAATAGTGTTAGATCTTAGTTAAATCTCCAAAAGGATTCCACATATTTTAACCCAGGGGAACAATTACTAAAATAAGAATATGTGATAAAAATCGAATCAGCTGCATCCCAAACGTATGTTTCAACACCAAATGTGGTCATTATGTAAAAGTCACTTTTTTCCTCCAAAACCGATGGCCATCTGAAATTATTATTATAATTGGATAGAAACGGGTATTTTCCAGTCAAAAATAGCGACCATTTTAGACTTTCGCCAATTTGACCTTTTTGGGCGCGGATTTCGGACTGGGGCTATCTTTTGGTAAATTACACGTCTAGACTGGCCATTAACCGTCAGCATTAATATTGCAGCAACTGCCCGGAATTGAGATAAAAATTTCTGGACTATTAACAGCGTTACAGAATATAGAATACATTATATTACATTACATACAGATTCATACATCACAAATATATCAAGAAAAACAATATAGGACAACTGCTTAGAAAAAACAAAGCAATAGTAGAAAACAAACATTTACTTGAGCAAATCTTACATTCCAAAATATTAAGTAAATAAAGCTGTTAGCTGCATGGGTGAATGGCCAGCGAAGATAAATGCATGTAGGTCTTCGGATCTGTGGATGTGATCCCATTATCTAACTAATTATACCATATTGATAAGCTTGACGAATGAATCCATTTGATTTTGAATTAGCCAAGTCCCTAACTCAATATCATCCACACGAAAACACGAATTATTTTTCAATTTAATTCAACATTGATGTTGTAATCTTACCGTGAAAAGATGGACTTCTGATATCCAATATTTGAAGACAAAATAAACATTTTACCATTGGTAAACGAATCGTGTACCACAATTCGTTTTCCCGCCTTTTGTAACAAGGGGCTCGAAGAACGACATATTCCACAAGTCATGTCAAAAGGTGACGTCATATCCTTATCTGTTCGTTCGTTCGTGGGGTTTAACGTCCACTTCCACCCAAGGTGATATCATAGACAATCCTTATCTGTTCGTTCGTTCGTGGGGTTTAACGTCCACTTCCACCTAAGGTGATATCGTAGACAAGGTGTTTCCTAGGAAACTAGCCTGTACCAGCCACAAAGGGGAGGGCTGGGTTGGCTTATGGTAAGACATAGTGTCTTTGCGGGGCAGCAGCCATGATAGGTCTCATCACGGAGTAGGCGCCGGGTAAGAAAAGGAAGGATGGCAAGAAGACGCTTTCGGGTCCGCTTTGCCATACGTGCTAGGATAGTAGCGGCTATTAGGAAGTAGGGAGGGACTGGCGGCGTGGCCGAAGGCCAGCCGTCAGTGTCGATCGTAATTGTTCAGTAAATGGCTTTCTAAGGGCTGGGCGTAGTCTGGCCGTTGGCCCACACCAGAAACAGAAAACGGCCCCGGGTTTCTTGGCGTCCCTTCACGTAGGGGCGTCCTACCAGCATTGTCCCTTGGGGTGATCACTTATGGATCCCGCCCGTTCCGCCTCTGGAGAGCAGGCGTAATAAATACTATCGGTGTAGACATGAATAGCCAGACGCTTGAAATTTCCATGTGATTGACAACTGATTAGAAATTACAGTAAAAACAGAAACCTTTGAATGTAAATCAGTTTATATAAATTCATATTACATTTATTATATGCGTTGTGCCCCATTTGTGTCGATTTCTACCTCCCAAATATTAGCGATTTTGCTCCTTAAAATATCACGTATAATGACAGTTGGTTCTACACTGTTGTTATGGTAAATACGGTAACAAAACAATACAATGTCTGGTGCTAAATACACCTCAAGGTACTATTTTCATGTTGTTGACCTGCATTCATCGGGGAAATCTCCGTCTTCGTAATGTGAAGCTCATTAGCAACCTATTTATTAGAACGTCTAATCAATCAAGGGTGTTAAATAAGTGCGCTTCTTGTATAATACCCATTCAAAAGACTTATTTATTACATAAATCCATCTATCGCCACTGAACAATGACACTTATAAACCCTATAAATAATTCCAAGTACCATTTGATTTCATGAAACGAGCAATATAAATAATAAACGACTAATGAAAACATACTGCACTAACAATTGTATCAAGTTGATGTCCCATTAGAGACAAGAGGCAATGATATTATTTTTCGTATGGTAATTTTAAATAGTTTTAAATCCATAACGTGAAGGCAATAACACACTATTAGAAGAGGAAATGCTAGGGCACCGTGAATAATTTTCACAAAAACATGTCCAAGGGCAAGCTTCTGTAATCTGGAAAACCTAGTAGTCTGTTGAATGCAAATTGGAAAAAACACAGGAAAATTGTTCTGTTTCAGAATAAAGCTAGTGAACATAAACAAATTTTACTTTGGCTTTTTAGACTGAGATAATTAAAAGCCTTACAGTGAAGGAGAAAACCCTATATACGAAGTCCAAATAAGGGTCTAATTCAATTTTCACCAAAATGACTTGCTAGGTTTTCTAGATTACTGTAGCACGGGATGTTGGTGAATGAGTCTTCTGGTTGAACATTCCACTCTAAAAGTTACGAAGCAGAGGATAATGCTCGCTTACAAATATTGCTTTGTTTTTGAAAGTACGCATAATTATTCGTTTTACTCTTAGAAACTTAATATAATCAATAAAAAAATCCCTAGTGGTAGTCTTTTCATAATTTGATTTAGTAACATGACATATCAAAAATAAAATACTGTTTAAAGAATGAGCAGTTACTGTTCTGATTATATGTACCAAGGTGATCTATTTAAATATTGTGTAAAACGAACTGTTTAAATTATGTTGTTGTTTTTTCTTTTACAATAGAAGTAATTTTGGACGCCATTTTTAACAAATGGAAGTTTAAATCTAGATCCTCTACCTCTTTGTAATTTTTCAAAAAATGTAAATTTATAATGTTTTGAGTGTATACCATGTCATTTTATTGGTGATATCTTGTATATTTTTAATCAATGGTGTATACGATTTTATAAAATCATTATTAAATATAGTACAGATTGTTGTTTTTGTGATAGCACCAATACAACTTTAATCTCTAATAACGATTTTCTTGAATCAAAACTTTATTAAATCCGCGAAATTCCAAACAGAAGACATAACAACTAAGAACCCAAAATGTAATGAAGCTACCACTTTTGTTATAAAAGACATGTTCAAATAACATTTCAGAAATATCAAATCAAAATCATTTCACAGCACTTCCAGGAACATTATGTATGATTAGAAAAATTTAAGAGCTGACTATTTTGCTATAATAGTTGAGAAGAAAATATGCTGGAAATTGCATTATTCTGACCTTAAATGTCAACGATTTAATTATAACTACCGTTTGTAAGATAATAATCAAAGTCTCGATTATCCACTTTTAACAACGGCATCAATAGTCGATTATGGACTTAATAAGTTAATTAAAGCTGAACTCCGATTACAAAACTACAGAAATGATCAAATAAAAAAAAAATTACTGCCAAACATAATCGCCATACTTGTTTTCAATTTGCAGAAGAAGTATGGCCGCTGTACGGTGTACGAAAACAGAGGCAGGCCACGCCCACATCCAGTATACACTTTGGCCACCACACTGTCCACATCCGGCTAGCAATATTTCAACCACCAATTACCAGCTACTGACTGGGCGGTTTTTCTCTATAAATTGACTGAAAATATTATTGGTCAGTGTGGTTGACACAGTGTATACTGGATGTGGGCGTGGCCTGCCTCTGCTTTCGTACACCGAACAGCGGACATACTTGTTCTGCAAATTGAAAACAAGTATGGCGATTATGTATGGCAGTATTTTTTTTTATTCAATTATTTCTGTAGTTTTGTAATCGGAGTTCAGCTTTAATGCCTAATTAATAATTCAGGTCACGTTTAAAGCTTAAAGAAAAAAATATGCACAGATTTTGACATTTGAATATGATACAATCTGAATATTTAGGATATTCTTTTAGTGTTAATGTATGCAATTCGGTAAACACATCTGTCACACTGGACTAAGATATGCGTCACAATTAATATTTATTTAGTTTCTTACTTTTACGTGTTTTAAAATGTTTTTAGGTTCTGCGAAAGAATATATCACGCGACATTCGAAATGGCTGACGAATTTAACAATCGTGGGGTTACTGTGTGCGAAACGTTATTCATTTTATCACATTATGACGATTGGTATCATTTGACAATTTGTTGGCTAATGAAAGAACAATAGTTTATAGAAATCTATATTTTCGTCTTGCCGTTTGTGAATTTTACTTCCAAGTTCTAACTTTAGAATTGCCTGTTCAGTCAGTAATTCTGTAAATTCAACTTCTGAACCCTTCTTTGTGTACCTTGATGACTTGTTTCTAACTTGTTGGCATAAACGTGATGTTCAATCCTAACTTCTGGTCAAATTTTAACTGTGTGGAAATGAGTTGAACCATGTGTTATATCATTCTTTCTGATAAAGTCACAAAAGTGTCCATGACATTCGTACATATTTCACAATGATACGTAAAAGGTAGCGAGTCATAATAACCAAATAGATTGTATGTCTGATGAGCACCAATTTATACGAGATATGTAGGACATTAACATATATTTAAGTTTTATCGAAATAGGATAAAATTGGACTGGTAATGTGGGTGTATAAAAAATCTTCTCCATCGGCCCTATGGGTAAAACTCTTTGAAAAATAGAAAATAAACGACTCTTAACGAACACCCATACAAATAATTTCATACGCCCACATTTTCATGTGGACGTATTATGTTGTCGCCCCTGTCCGTCCGGACGTCCGTCCACAGTTTGTGGACTTTCTACAATTCTTATCTGATTTTGACGAAACTTGAAATATAGGTTTATCCCCATAAGATCTCGACTGCTTTCGATATTGGCATGTATCGGATCAAAACTTCGTGGATTATGGCCCTTGATTGAACGAAAAATCACGTTTTTAGCTTGTGGACCCTATAGAACCGATTTTGATGAAACTTGACATGCATGCTTATAACCCAAAGATCTTGGTTCCTTTCGATATTTGCGTCTATCGGAACATAATTTTTTTGAATTATGGCCCCTGATTGTCCGAAAAATCATCTTTTTTTAGCTCGTGGTTCCTCTGGAGGTCACAATTATTATCCGATTTAAAAACATAACGCTAACGCTACAATATACGTCCACATTCCTGCTTTGATTGATATGGTACTTTGTCAAGAAGGCTAGGCGTTTGGTTTGTTTAGCGTTGAGGGTCGTGCACCAACATTAATAGTTGCCGTCCTTAGAGTATACGGAAACTATACCAAGATAATCCATTCAGAATTGTGCCTTCCTAACACTAAAGGCAAAAAGTGGGCGTGGCTCTGCCCCTGGGGGTCGGGACATTCGTCAAAATCAATAGTGGACGCCCTCAGGCTATAAGGAATACATAAACCAAGTACCAAGCTGATTCATTGAGAATTGCGGCCTGTAAACGACAAACACAAAAATTGGTTGTGTCTTGCCTGTGTGAGTCGGGACATGCAGTTGACGTCCTTAGGCTATATGGAATACATATCCCAAGTTTAAAGACGATCCATTAAGAATCGTGGCCTGTAGACAACACACATAGACACGAAGTAAAAATGGGCATGGCTCTGCCCCTGGGGGTTAGGAAATCACCAAAACAATAGGGGTCATCTTTAAGGTATAAGGAATAGGTTTGTAAAGTTTTAAAAGGATCTGTTAAGAATTGCATCCTGTAGGCGAACACAAGACACAAAAGCATTGGGCGTGGCTCTGTCCCAGGGGGTCCGTCATGCACCAAAAATAATAGTGGTCAGCCTTAGGGTATAAGGAATAAGTATAAAAAAAGTTTTCAAGACGATCGATTAAGAATTGTGGGCTGTAGGTGACACACAGACAGACAAAAAAAAAAGGGTGTGGCACTGTCCCTTGGGGTTGGGCATGCACCAAAAACAATAGGGATCTTCCTTAAGGTACCAAGAAAAAGTATTCAAAGTTTCAAGATGATACATTAAGAAATGCAGCCTGTAGACGACAGACAAACAAATACAAGAAATGGGTGTTGCTGTCCCACGGGGGTCGGGCATGCACCCAAAACAAAAGGGGTCATCCTTAGGGTATACGGAATAAGTATTTTAAGTTTGAAGATGACCGATTAAGAATTGTGGCCTGTAGGCGAAACACAAAAAGAAAATGGGCGTGACTCTGCCCCTGGGGGTTGGGCATGCACCCCAAATGATAGAAATGTTCCTTAGGGTAAAGAGAATAATCATTCAAAGTTTCAAGATGATACGTTAAGAAATGTGGCTTGTAGACGACAAACAAATAAATATAAGGAATAGGCGTGGCTCTGCCATTGGGGGTCGGGCATGCACCAAAAAACAATACGGATCATCCTTAGGGTAAGTATACAAAGTTTTAAGAAAATCCAATTAGAATTGCGGCTTCTAGGCGACACAGAGACACGCAAAAAGAAAATGGGCGTGGCTCTGCCCCTGGGGGTTGGGCATGCACCCCAAACGATAGGGATCATCCTTAGAGTATAAAGAGTAAGTATACAAAGTTTTAAAGAAAATCCAATAAGAATTGCGGCCTGTAGGCGACACAAAGACACACGATAAGAAAATGGGTGTGGCTCTGCCCCAGGGGGTTGGGCATGCACCCCAAATGATAGGGATGTTCCTTAGGGTACAAAGAATGTGTATGCTAAGTTTCAAAATTATAAGTTAAGAAATGTGGCCTGTAGACGACAAACAAATACATACTAGAAATGGGCGTGGCTCTGTCCCTGGGGGTCGGGCATGCACCAAAAACAATAGAGATCTTCCTTAGGGTATAAGGAATATGTATACCAAGTTTGAAGAAAATCCAGTAAGAATTGCGCCCTGTAGGCGACACAAAGACACACGAAAAGAAAATGGGCGTGGCTCTGCCCCTGGGGGTGGGGCATACACCCCAAACGATAGGGATGTTCCTTAGGGTACAAAGAATGTGTATGCAAAGTTTCAAGATTATGAATGTGGACGTATAAAAAAACAACATTTGATTATATTACCGTTATACCGTAAGGAAGGTGGAGTTCGAATTTCGGGAACACCGGACCAAAATTGGCATACAAAATGGCCGCCGTTTGTACGCGAATACTGTTAAAAAATGGTCCCTCTGACTCTATCACTGTGACACCCTACGGAAGGTTGAGTTCGAATTTCGGGAACACCGGACCAAAATTGGCATACAAAATGGCCGCCGTTTGTACGCGAATACTGTTAAAAAATGGTCCCTCTGACTCTATCACTGTTACACCCTACGGAAGGTTGAGTTCGAATTTCGAGAAAATCGGACCATAATTACCAGACAAAATGGCCGCCGTTTGTACGCGAATAGTGTAAAAAAAATATGGCATATTAAAGTTGTGGACCCTGTAGAGGTCACAATTTTAATTCGATTTTGATGAAACCTGAAATGCATGTTTATAACCTAAAGATCTTAATGAATTATGGCCTTTGATTGTAGGAAAAATCACTTTCGGTATTGCTTGTTCTCTATCTATCTCTCGAACAATTATTTTCCGATTTTTAAAAAAAAAATCTAATTATATTACTGTTGCACCGTAAGGAAGGTTGAGTTAGAATTTCGTGAAAATCGTACCAAAATTGCCGGACAAAATGGTCGCCGTTTGTACGCGAATAGTGTAAAAAATATGGTATATCATGGTTGTGGACTCTCTACAGGTCACAATTCTTATCCGATTTTGACGAAAAGTCACATTTCTAGGTTGTGTACCGTCACACCATAATCATTGTCGGCATCGAATTTCATGAATATCAGACTGGAACTGACCAACAAAATTGCTGCCCCCAATACAGTATGAAATACAGGACTTAATGATGTAGGAAAAATCACTTTCGGTATTGCTTGTTCTCTATCCATCCCTCGAAAATGTGGGCGTATCCTTCTTGGCAGTGCCAGCCTATCTTTAGTGTTTTGTACCCAAATTAGGAAGATTTTTACACTTAGCTGCCACACTATTTACAAGGATAATTTGGTCATCATTTGAGTGATTGACTAAAATCCCTTGTGAACTACAATATTATGAAACTCACAAGAGAATTTCAGTCTAATATGATTCAATTCCGTTACGTATTCACAGAGATATGATATAAAAATCTGACAACGAAGGATATTGTCGACACAAACCAGTGCACCTATGATTTTCACGGAAATCATTTGATGGGACACTCTTTTTAACATGAATTGAGTTTTTGAGATTAATTTAAGTCTTGAAAGATAAGATAATAGTGCAATAACAACCATCTTAATATCTACAACATTTAAAACCAATAGATATCGAGTTTCTTTACTACTTACTATAACTGTATTAGAAACTTCCGAAATTCTCATGTTTTACACGGTGGACACTTGTTACTTTTTAGAGGGATTAAGAATTCAATTCCGTAGCGCTAAAGCGAGTATTTCAGTTACTCCCGCCCCCCCTCCCCATTTCATTTCAATCGAGTATTCCCTTAAACTATGCTCAATTAACTACTATGATTGTGTCTGGAACTGTGTTACATACATATATATGCAGTCGCTTAACAAATTCATTATACACACCAATAGGACGTCGTCTGACTCAATTCTGTCACCAGAAAGACGTGAATTGATTTTGTTAATACAAGAATCGGGGTTAAATGCCTGCGGTCAAACCATCGTCTGCAAATCCGATTTTTCTTAACGCATCTACGTTTATTTAAGAGACACTTCACAAGTGTGCTTTCATTTGGCGGTTAAGATGTGCTAATCCTGTCTAATACTACACCCAAAATGGAAATCAATCTCGGGGAATAAAATCATTACCTTGTCCGGCGGGAGAAATAGGATTTTGTCGGCCAAGCATCATCTACAATGGTTACTTTTATAAGAATATTAGAGTTGCAAATTTCCTCTGTCTTAGAGGTTGAACAAATATCTGGGTCTTTAGGTATTTTGTTCTATTTATAGTACAATTCTAGTTGTATAAATCACCGTAATTCGTCACTAGACCCAACTAAACTATCTTCTCTTTTAATCAACGCTAAAACTGGGGTCTAACTTTTAGGTCTTTATCATCTAAATCATACAGAAATACTCTTAATGCCAATCACAAATCATTAAAAGAATAATGCTCCATCCCAAACAATCTTCTTTTTTGTCTTTTAATGCGCCAGTGCAGTAGGACGTTAAATCTCATTTCATTAAATTGCCACGAAACACGTAATAGCTATAAAATCAGAACTAGTCAGAATTTATGAATATATTAAGTTATTGCTATTCTTTCGCAGTATTATATAATCTTAACTTTGTGCTATTTCAATATCTGTAAAATTTCTAAAACAGTGTAGAACATTAATCCAACTTTATTTCATGAATAATTTCACGGAGGTACGAGGTCCAACCCGTAAACACTACTTATAGGAATACAACTTAAATAAATACAAAAGTATTTTTTTTTTTTTTTAAAAAAAAACAAGAAAACTGAGACTAACCTTATTCTAACCCTTGATGAACAACACCTTCTCCACGATAGCTTGAAAGGGCAAATGGCACCCTGATTTTATATCATTTGTTTCATAACCCCATCGATTTGTCCTAGAAAACACACACACACGCGTGTTTTGCATCTACACACAACATACATCAAATCTTGTAAGTTAGCTTTGACAGTTACACAGTAATCAATAAAAAAAGGGTAAACTATGGGCTCAAACTTGCCAATTCAGACATAAATCAAACAACTTCATCGAAAAAGAAGAAATGAAAAGCGGTATATTACCGGTATATGTCACTTAATTTTCCGTAAGAAGACGTGCATTTGTATGATTTGTGTCCAATAAAATGAAATTGAGTCTCCATGTAAAATGAAATGGAGTCATCGAAACCAGTGGGGTACTAGCATTAAAATACTTTTAATGCCAATCACAAATCAATAAAAGAATAAAGCTCCCAAACAAGGTTCTTTTTTGTCTTTTAATATGTCCTCTTTTTGTTTGATTCATGGCCTAAATAGGGACCTTCGCATCGGTACAAAAACGAACACTTCATCGAATCGTGTGTATATGTGACGTCAATCCGTAATACGTTACGCGTATGGAGTTGGATTCACGTAGGTATGCAAACGAAAATGCGTATTGCCTCATATAGTGAATTTTGCACAATTATTCGATTCCTTGTGTATATTGTTGATTGCGTAGAGTTTGTAGAATGTGCTCAAATGCAATATTCTGCTTGATTTGTTGTACATCTACGAAATAACATCCACTTCCGCTGAAGTGATAACACAGACAAACTCCCCGTCATACACTAACGTAAACATAAAAGGACCACCAACATCTAAAAGTTTCGCAATATATTTTTCATTGAATTGGTTAATTTGGGTCTGATCGCAGCAATTGTCAGGTTACGCAACCTTTTGTGGCGAAATTATAGAGCATTTCCAAACGGCACAAATTTTGATTCAAAATTTTTAGACAAGATACTCAATCCTATTTCATCTATGATGTTACGTATACGGTTTAAACAATATTTTATTTCGTAATGAGTCACAAATATATTTACATACTATATACGGATACAATAACAAGCATTGCTGCTTATGTAAAATCGCTTCCATAAATAATGCGCATTGGACAGTTAGACGACTAGATGTATTCAATTTACATAAGATCCACCTGAAAGAATGTACAAAACACATACAATAGATTATAACAGTGGATATTCATTCATACAACGATGTTGATGCCAAGGCCATATGTACTCAAAAATAATGAGTTATATAATATATGATACCGATAAGGTAAGGTTTCCAGCAGGCAACGAAACATACGCCCACGGCAACTAAATCGTCCGAGAAGTCAACAAGAATTGTCGCATATTTTTACTTTTGCCGGTCATGAAATACTAATAATACACTAAAATCTGATTAAGAGTAACAACTCGTTAAACATGAATTATGCAAGAGTAAAATCTGGCCCCGGTTTCACAAAGCATTCTAAGACTTAAGTTAAAAATTTACCCAACTTTCAGTCACTGTTGATGAGAAATATATTGGATTCAGAAACACATAAATCTGCATATACATGTAGTTTCTTCTTGATGTATTTGATACATTAAAACAATAAACCAAATTATAAAGAGCTATATTTTACTTAAAATAAGGCGAACAATTATGAGTAAATTCTTAACTTAAGTCTGAGAATGTTTTGTGAAACAGTGGCCAGGTCTTTCTGTAGGCCAGAAATTTTTATGTAAATTATCAATTAAACATTAATTAACATCCAGACGATAATGAACTCTCGATATCATCTCTAGTCAACGATATTTACTGGATTTAAATCCTATTTGCTGTACAACGTTCATTGATGGGTTAATCAAAAAATGGATTATTATTATTATTATAATCGTTTCATTTATATAGCGCTACATTACATATCAAAATTTTCCCAAGCCCTTCACAAGATTAATCCGAAAAGATGAGTTTTCAATTTACGCTTAATTATATAATATGAATTTGATTGTCTAATGGTTATGGGTAGGTTGTTACAGTATCCTTGTCGAAACGTCGCTTAGTATCAAACTCAGTAATTGTGTATCCATAAAATTGTACCTTGTGTTAGGTTGTTCCAGAGTTTGACAGAATTACAGGGTTATGAGAATTGGCCAACTAGTTTGTTAAATTTGGGGATCAAAAGGCGAGTTCTGTCATCGGCTGATCTCAGATTAGATCGCTTGTTGGAATAATATGTGTGATGTTCTTTCAGATAGACTGGATGGGAATCAAGAGTATAGCGAATTGTATGTGTTGCACAGTATTTGAAAGAGATGCGGGATTTTACTGGTAGTCAATGAAGATCTTTCATATAGGGTGTGATGTTTTCCCTTTTCCGAGCTTCACATATAATCCGAGCAGCATCATTATGCTGTGCTACCTGCTGTCTGTGTAAATCTGAGTCCGGTGTTTCAGCTAATGATGAATTAGCATAGTCTAGATGGGAGGTTACAAGTAACTACACTGATGGCACACAGTCCCTATTCAGACACTTTCTTATCATAGAAATATTTGTAAGCTGGAAGTTCATTTTGCTTACAATACTGTTTATTTGAGGTCTGTTTGAGACCGTGCGAATACCATATCACTTATTGTGATCGACACATCTGGAGGCAACTGATGTTTGACTGATGTTTCAAGCAGATCACAATTAATTCAGTCTTTTCATCATTAAGTTTTAAACTATTGACTGAACGAATTTAAGGCAATTTTCTAATTTTCTCAGGGATAGTTTAAACCCGCAGGTTCATTCATCAAAAAGGAGTCATAAATTGAGTATCGTCTGCGAAACTATGATTTTGCACACCATGGCGTCTAATTGGCTGCTCTAATTATTATTATTCATCCAGGATTTAACAGCTTTGGAGCAGCGAGTGGTATTGTCAAAGGAATCATGAACATTTTCTTGTTTAAACTTACTGATTAACTGTGTATCATCAGCGTAATAGAAATGGCCTATATCAAACTGGTCTATAACATTCCCAAGACATCGTGTGTACAGTATAAACAATACCGGTCCAAGAACAGATCCTTGAGGCACTCCGCAATTAAGGTTTGCAAACTCGGAATGAGATTTGTTTATAATGATCTTCTGTCTTCTGTCAGTAAGATAAGATTTAATCCATTGTAAGGCCGCACCAGTTATGTGAAAAGTTTGATAAAGTCTTCTTAAGAGAATTTCGTGATCGACAGTATCGAATGCGGCAGACAAATCTAACAGGGTCAAAGACACAAGTTTACCATTGTCTACAGAGCGCAGCAGATCATTTAGCACACAAAGAACAGTTACGTGGTAAGTTGATTTTTTATCTTTAATAAACGCCGTATCTCTGTAAGCCATTGAAGATGTGTTGTATGGCCGATATAAGTCTTCAGAATTCCACGCACGACTTGGCCCTTGTTTCAGATATGATATAAAACGATTTTGAATATAAAATTGATTGATCAACATAACTTATATTTACTTTAATACATAAATATGTTATATTGATTTAGATTCGACATAGATACAGAAAGCATTACCGTTACATGTGATAGACACGTAACATTAGTGTATTTAGACACGTAACATTAGGTAGGGCAACATATTTAATAACCATTTCATGATGGTCCCGTATAATGAATTTCACAACTTCATTTCCGCTTCTCAAGATTAGGGTTACAGCCTAACAATTACCCATTTATATAGTGTTGGTATTTCAGGCCGGCAGGACGATTTACTCGATACTATCCAAGAACAATTAACTACGACTAAATACCACAAGTTACTACCTCATTATAATTAGAAACTATCATGGTTGTTGAATTATACACACAATACATTGAGTTAATTTGCAGAATTAGCAAAAAACATTTTTTTTTTTTTTTTTTTGATGAAGAGTCTATTTATAGTGTCAGTGCCCGGTAGTTCTAGTCAAATATTAGCCAATCCTATTCTAAACCATTATTACAAAATACAACACTGTTGTCCAAATAATTGTTCCTTTCTCTCATTTTTTGTAATATTGAGACATTATTTTACAAAAATTGTGTCGAATTTTGATAGCAAGGTAATTCGAATAGCGAGACATTGGCAATAACATTTGTCGTACATTTTTGCATGTTTTCATTATTTCTCTTCTATCACCATTGAGTTTTAACAAATTTAAGTCCATCTGATAAACAGGCCTCAAGTTTGCATATCTCAATTGATTCAAAAGAAGCCTCAAAGGCTATATGGTAGTTAAAATATTTCTTTAAGATGTTGTGTAAATAGTAAAGAAGAGGGAACAGAACCTTGGGGTATGCAATGCTTTAAACTGATGGTAGTTAATGTAATACTTTTAGAAGAATATTTGCTCGAGAAAATAAGATGGCATATTACTTCATTAATTAATATCTTTGGAAAGTCAGTAGATTCACATATATGTACTTAAAGTACTTAAATCAACTTAGTTAATGGTGGACATATTGTTATATAAAAAGAGCTACAGAACCATAACAAACTGGTTATATCTTTCAACAAAATACATGTGATTCGAAATATTCCTACTGCATCATTTGGCTTAATTTAACCAATCGTTTCGCTGATTGCACAGTTTCATGACCATGAACACACATGCGTCTGCGTGATACCCTTGTGGCTATAAAGGAAACTATATTATGTCATTAAATCAGACTTCGATTAGATTCCAGAGGGTTACCATCTAAAAGAGTTTAGTTAGTATTGACTGTAATAGTAATATGTACTATGCTTGTATGTATACCTATGCTACATAAAAGGTAAAAACGAACTGTTGCATTGTTATAGCTGAAGAAGACAAACGTCTTAAGAAAGCAGTAAGAAGTAAACACAGCGTGAAGAAGAAGCAAAGACAGCTAGAGACAAATTCTAGACGATCACAACGCTACAAAAATATGTAGTAAGAAAAGATGCATGGGTCATACGTAGGATGTGGCGACCGGTTTGTGAAAGTTCCGCTCTCCGCGTCAGACACAAAAGGACCTATGGTGCTACATTAAGACCGGGTTTACGAATGACATTTCCTAAAGATGTGTGTGTAGTAAATAAGAGAACCTTGTGTCACGTCATACTTTAAAACTGCTGAGTTGGATTCGGAACCTTTGATAACAAATGACTGTGCACGGTTTTCAAGGTATTTCTGGAACCATGTAAGGGTTAGTCCACTTAAACCAAAGTTGTTCAGCAGATATTTGGTGGTTTATTTAGTCAAACGTAGCGCTTAGATCAAGCAGGACTAGTACTAATCTTTGATTCATATCCGTTTCGTTTAGAAAGTCATTTTGTACTCGTAGTAAGGTGGTTTCAGTACTGTTTGTTTTCTATATGGAGATTGGAATACTTCGTTGAGGTTATCGTTATGTAAATGTCTTTTAAATTCGCATGCAACATCTTTCTCAATATTTGAGAGAAAAGAAAGACTCGAAACCGTCTGTAATTCTTTAGTAATTCTTTATCAAGGTAAGGATTTTTTAGTAGAGGTAACAAACACTAAGCCAATGGGGAATTTACAATATCTGGGATAGCTGAGGCAAATGTCGGCTTTCTCAATAATTTTTAAAAGAAAAGATGTTAGTACCGGAAACACTTAACTAAAGATGAATTTAGAAAATCCGGAATATTTGGGACCATCACGTCAAGACAACTGTTTTAGTAGCCAAGTAGAAGTGAGATCTAGAGAGCACGATGTTGATGATGATGTTTTGTAAGTGATGTCGAGCTGAGGGCCTGACAAGGACAGCTGTTTAGTCCTTCGGATGGGGCGAAAAAAGGTCATGTGTTCACATTGCCGTGGTGCTCGTAAAAGATCCCTTGGCAGTTGGAATTCGATATAAGAGTAGGCCGTAGCGCCGCTGCCCGGGCAAAATGTCCCTCATAGCACACTGTATGGCGTATGTCCGTCTTCCATTAGCCCAGGTTAGGTGCATAAGAGTAGTACGTTAGGCCCCATTTCATTTGATAGTTATTTTTTAGTTTGAATCGGAGCAAGTTTATCTTGTAATTTAATAGGTGTTTTACTTATATTATTCAATCTTGTGATTAATATTATCATGCTCTTTCATCTGTTCATATTATTGCTCAGAAATTCAGTTTAATGTTTGGTTTTACTTGGGGTGGGGTGTGGAAGGTCGAATAGATGTTGATCAATAAAGTAGTCGTCGCCTGCGTTTGTAAATTTTAAAATTTGCAACCATATTACAAAATACATAGATTGTTCTTCTTGGGCCTTAGGAAATCTTTGATCTTTTGGACAAGTTGGGTTGTTATGAAATTTCTTTATAAAATCAATATCGTATTATGCATGTTCATTTTAAAAAGTACGTGGTTTAAAAGAAAAGTCAAGCGCACCATATCAATAAAGTACATAACGTTTCATTTTAAGTTTTCAGAACTGTGGAAAAACTCATTGAGACTAACTTGCGATAAATTGTTAAGTTCTGCATTATTATTATAATTATTATAATTCTCAAGTATACAGTTAGCCAGGTAAGCAATATGAACACAATCACGTCAGCCGACTATAATACCGCTTAGTTTCATTATCAAAACCCCAGATCAACACCAAAAACTGTCGTTCCTTTTTTGTTACAGTGGTTGAAAAAAACGGACAGAAAGATGTGTATAAACACGGACGGACGAGGGAGTGTTTCTAATTCTAAATGAAAAGCTAATCAGCCTTTTCCAATGGTTCTTTGAATTGGAAATCTGTTTCTTTTACATAAGTTAATCAAAAGAGCCGCAACCATGAAAGCGACAAATATTTTACTTTTTCAATTCATGTTTGTCAGAAGGTATTGCTCTTATTATATGTTCGCATTCAAAACACAGACATTTATTTGGTTGCCTTCGTTAAAGAATGATAATGGAACTTGTGTACTTTCCCTTTCCAGGGTACATTTAGCCTTAGGCGACTTAATGGAATATCAAACTTATTAACTTTCAAGATGAAGCAATACAAACACCCGTGAACTAATGAAACCCGAGGCTATCTGACTCTTCTGTGGCGGGTTCAATAACCCAACTTTAAAATTAACCACTATTCGCCGAATGGTATTATTGAAGTATTGAAAAAGAATCACTCGGCAAACCTCGGCAGATCCCGGAACCTACAACTAGCCCCGGCTGTATGACAGTAAGTGATATGTACCTACGCCTATACAATTGCGATGCGGCGCCAGTTGACTTATTAGGAAAACCTGCCGCTTTTTGAACGAAGTTCTCAAAATTGCGTCGTTGGAAGGGTGTGTAGAACTTTCAGTGCAAACTTGTCCTTGTCTAAAGAAAATCGGATAAACTTGACAGAAAAACAGCTTTAAACTTTGAAAACTTAGTAAGATAAAACATTCTTCAAAGGCGTCGTCACGGACAACGTCGTTGGTAATCAGGGAACTTTAAAGTAGTTCTAATTGCGGACTTCGTCATACAGCTGAGACTAGATGTAGGGCACTGGAATCTGCTGAGGTTTGGGGAAGCGGAAGTCAACCAGAATGAATGTTGTTGATGGAGGGTTACCTCGTGTCAGAGACGGGCAAAACATCAATCTTAGGTAATTGAAAACAATTTTCATCATTGTCAAATCACGACAATTTGAAAATTATCCACTGACGAAGAACCCCAGAACCGTAATGCCTAATTACCTGTGCAAATATATAAATTTGATCTTTGGGGATTTTTACCTATATATTTTCTTATCAGCTCTACAATTTAGCGACTTTACACAGTCATTTGTTCTGTCCTTGGTTTGTCGTGCTGGGGTTGGGATGGCCTAGTGGTCTAGAGTGCCGCGCTTCAACCTCTAGTTGGCCGGTCACCTCTGGCTTGTAGATGTGGTTTCGAGCCCTGGTGTGAGCGTATGTGGCATGGAGATAGGGGCACCTTCTCAACCTCGTAGGTTTCCTCTGGGCACCCCGGTTTCCACCCTATGCTAAGGACCCGTACGTGCAAGCGGATTATTGAGATAAAATGAAACCATATGTAAGTCCCAAAATGACCTAGTTTGTGTCGAATGGACGTTAAACCCCATTTCTCTCTCTATCTGTTTTGTCGTGCACTACTTTGTATATTTGAAGTTATTTGAGCCTTAGTTCTCAGTGGGGAAAAATAATAAATGCAATGAAAGCTGCATATACATAAACATACAATATTGGGAAAAGAAAAGATTGAACTTAAACACAATATAAAAAAATATCCTACCAACACCCTTACGAAATGCAGTCGAAATAATCCAACTAACTGACTACTTTTCTGATAGTAAGCTGGGTGTTTTACTCAGGTAATAGTGTTAGCCTTTGTTACCCGGTCTAACACAGTGAGGGTAGTGATTGGACTCCCGGTTGACTCTTTATGGGGGAAAGATGTATTGCATATCTGTCTCCACAAATCGTTGTTAATCGAGGTAATTGTTAGGTTTCTATACTTATGGTTGGAGATTTAGAAATACCAAGGGGTTAGTGTCAGTTTGGACATACGATTTTCCATATAGAGTGCCACAGGTAGGCTCCAGGGGCGTTTTTGCCCCGACTGTTTTCACAGCCATTTGTGAAATTTCAAAATGTCGGGGTCAAGCACTTCAGTCATGACTTCTGACCTTATTGACTCTAACATGCTTGTGAAAAGAAATACTGTTAAAGTGTTTGTGAATGATGTTAAAAAAAACTTCGTGCTACAAAAGTAATTGAAATAGTGGAAGATTCACTTGCATCTGATTATGTGCTTGTGTGTGTCCCATGTAGGGACTCCTATTATGTGACTCTAATTAATCGTGAGCTTGCTGAAACCTTGACTGATAATGGTTTAAAAACTGAAGCCGGAGGATTGCATTGTAAATTCATAAACTCAAGAATAAAGGTGGTGTCCTTCATGAACATCCCAGTATATATATTAGACAGTGAAATATATGCAAAACTTAAATTATGGTGTGTGAATCCCGTGGGTCCTATTACTAGGAAAACCATTGATGTGAATGGCAAGAAGAAGTATGACGGAACAAGGTTCAGCAAGTCGCCCGTTTACCCTATGCGACTGTTTCTGATGGTACGTCATATTCTGTTCGACACAATGACCAAGAGAAGGTTTGCTTCTCTTTTCTTCAACTTGATCACATGAATGCTGATTGTCCAGATTCTATGTAGCGGCGTGAAGCTAGCTTGTTGTTCGTTGTTCGGTATTCGCGAATACCGAACAACGAGCTGGTTTGTTGTTCGGTATTCACCAGATATGGAATTAGTAATCTAATAAAGTAACTTTTGTTCGTTATTCGCCAATGTGAAACTGCTCTTTCTTCGGATAGAAAGAGAAATTGTTAGAATCTATTTCCCAGAAGTTTGAAGTTTTATTGTCTATTTAAGCTCCGCGTGTTTCCTACAAAAGTACCTTTATTATATTACTAATTCCATGTACGGTGAATACCGAACAACAAACCAGCTCGTTGTTCGGTATTCGCCAATACCGAACAACAAACCAGCTCGTTGTTCGTTATTCGCCAACACCGAACAACAAACTGGCTCGTTGTTCATTATTCGCCAATATGTAACAGCTCTTTCTTCGGATAGAAAGAGAAGTTGTTAGAATCTATTTCCCAGAAGTTTGAAGTTTTATTGTCTATTTAAGCTCATAAAAACTCGCCTGTGGCCTGTCCCCTACAAAAGTACCTTTATTATATTACTAATTCCATATACGGTGAATACCGAACAACAAACCAGCTCGTTGTTCGTTATTCGCCAATACCGAACAACAAACTGGCTTGTTGTTCGTTATTCGCCAATATGTAACAGCTCTTTCTTCGGATAGAAAGAGAAGTTGTTAAAATCTATTTCCCAGAAGCCTGAAGTTTTTATACTAAGGAAGCGACTTGATGAATTAGATGAACCGATCCACCCAACCCTCACCACAGATGACGCCATCATGTTAATGAGAGAGTGCCTTGAGTCAACGTACTTCCAATGGGGGGACAATTTCTACGAACAGAGTCATGGACTGCCCATGGGAAGCCCCTTGTCACCATTGATTTCTGAATCTATATGACAGCCTTTGAAGAGTCAGCATTACAAAATTCCGCTATCAAACCAATCTTCTGAGCTAGAAAAGTTGATGATACGTTTGTGATACTGGAAGACCAAGACGACCCAGTCGATCTGTTAAATCATCTAAACAGCCAGCACCAACGCATCAACTTCACTATGGAGACTGAAACAAACAAATGTCTATCTTTTCTTGATGTAAGAGTAAAATCCGAGGAACAAACTACCACAACCAGTGTTTACCGCAAACCTACGCATACAGACCAATACATCCATTTCAAATCAAACCACCCCCACAGCACCAAAATAGCCACGATATCAGCCCTTGTGAAGAGAGCCAAGAACTTGTGCAGTAAAACCAACCTCCAGGATGAAATCCGGCATCTACAGGAAGTATTCACAGAACACAATGGATACCCACAAGCAGTGGTACAGAAAATAATTCAAAAAACTCTATCAGATGACCCGAAACCACCGCCAACCCCAATAGAACCTGTACGTATTTCAATCCCATTCAATGGCAAGGTATCATACCAAATAAGAAGAATATTACACCAGCATCCAGGGATTGGAGTAAACTTTACCAAAGGAACAAGCACCAAGGACATTCTAAGAGCCAATGGAAAGTTGAACCCAACCACACCCCATCAACCCAAAGGATGTGTTTACCATATCCACTGCAGCTGCGGTGACTCTTACGTGGGGGAAAGTCGAGTCCCTCTAAACAAACGGGTGGACCAACACAAACCCAAACCCTCCAATAGTGACTCGGCGGTCGCCACCCATCTGCTTAATAACCGTCACCATAAAGTGAACTGGTCGCAGGTAAAAACGTACAGGATACACCAGTATGATAAAAGAACGAGGAAAATTCATGAGGCCATCCAGATACGTAGACATACTCCGACTCTTAATCGTGACCAAGGCGTTTACCTTCCCAGAGCCTACGACCAGATCATTTAAGTTTCAGCCACCAACAATAATGTATTTGGTACGATTGTCAACTTTTGTATTAAATATAATAAAACATAAATGTTATCAAATAATAAATGTTCCAAAAATAAGATACCGCATACGCAAATTATTGGACGTTCACAAATATTAAAATCTGTCAATACTGTAACCATTGTTTAAAACTTCATTACTAATCCATAACGATGTGATTACAATAATTAAAATGCCACTCTGAGCTAACCCAACGTTCTTATATCATTACAATAACCATAACTTACTCTAAGATGACTTATATATTTATTAAAACATTAAGTAACCTGTGTCACCTGTCTATACAGCTCATTAATTAATGATATTGTTGATTGTACATATATATATTTCAATTGTAATATGTCTCATTTGTACATTGGGTATTTGCTTGAAAACGACTTGTAAAATCTTGTTGAAACGTTGCAGTACAATAAACCAAGTGATTGTATCCATAATAAGTGTTCTAGTATTATATTACATTTATTATATTACTTATTCCATATACGGTGAATACCGAACAACAAACCAGCTCGTTGTTCGGTATTCGCCAATACCGAACAACAAACTGGCTCGTTGTTCGTTATTCGCCAATATGTAACAGCTCTTTCTTCGGATAGAAAGAGAAGTTGTTAATATCTATTTCCCAGAAGTCTGAAGTTTTATTGTCTATTTAAGCTCATTAAAACCCGCCTGTGGCGTGTTCCCTTCAAAAGTACCTTTATTATATTACTTATTCCATATACGGTGAATACCGAACAACAAACCAGCTCGTTGTTCGTTATTCGCCAATACCGAACAACAAACTGGCTCGTTGTTCGTTATTCGCCAATATGTAACAGCTCTTTCTTTGGATAGAAAGAGAAGTTGTTGGAATTTATTTCCCAGAAGTTTGAAGTTTTAGTTTTTATTTAAGCTCATAAAACCCGCCTGTGGCGTGTTCCCTACAAAAGTACTTTTATTATATTAATAATTCCATATACGATGAATACCGAACAACAAACCAGCTCGTTGTTCGTTATTCGCCAATACCGAACAACAAACTGGCTCGTTGTTCGTTATTCGCCAATGTGTAACAGCTCTTTCTTCGGATAGAAAGAGAAGTTGTTAGAATCTATTTCCCAGAAGTTTGAAGTTTTATTGTCTATTTAAGCTCATAAAACCCCGCCTGTGGCGTGTTCCCTACAAAAGTACTTTTATTATATTACTAATTCCATATACGATGAATACCGAACAACAAACCAGCTCGTTGTTCGGTATTCGCGAATACCGAACAACAAACTGGCTCGTCGTTCGGTATTCGCCAATATGTAACAGCTCTTTCTTGGGATAGAAAGAGAAGTTGTTAAAATCTATTTCCCAGAAGCCTGATGTTTTATTGTCTATTTAAGCTCATTAAAACCCGCCTGTGGCGTGTTCCCTACAAAAGTACCTTTATTATATTACTTATTCCATATACGGTGAATACCGAACAACACACCAGCCCGTTGTTCGATATTCGCGAATACCGAACAACAAACCAGCTCGTTGTTCGTTATTCGCCAATACCGAACAACAAACTGGCTCATTGTTCGTTATTCGCCAATATGTAACAGCTCTTTCTTCGGATAGAAAGAGAAGTTGTTAGAATCTATTTCCCAGAAGTTTGAAGTTTTATTGTCTATTTAAGCTCATAAAACCCCGCCTGTGGCGTGTTCCCTACAAAAGTACTTTTATTATATTACTAATTCCATATACGATGAATACCGAACAACAAACCAGCTCGTTGTTCGTTATTCGCCAATACCGAACAACAAACTTGTTCGTTATTCGCCAATGTGTAACAGCTCTTTCTTCGGATAGAAAGAGAAGTTGTTAGAATCTATTTCCCAGAAGTCTGAAGTTTTATCGTCTATTTAAGCTCATGAAAACCCGCCTGTGGCGTGTTCCTTACAAAAGTACCTTTATTATATTAATAATTCCATATACGGTGAATACCGAACAACAAACCAGCTCGTTGTTCGTTATTCGCGAATACCGAACAACAAACTGACTCGTTGTTCGTTATTCGCCAATATGTAATAGATCTTTCTTCGGATAGAAAGAGAAGTAGTTAAAATGTACTTCCCAGAAGTTTTAAGTTTTATTGTCTATTTAAGTTCATTAAAACCCGCCTGTGGCGTGTTCCCTACAAAAGTACCTTTATTATATTACTTATTCCATATGCGGTGAATACCGAACAACAAACCAGCTCGTTGTTCGGTATTCGCCAATATGTAACAGCTCTTTCTTCGGATAGAAAGAGAAGTTGTTAAAATCTATTTCTCGGAAGCCTGAAGTTTTATTGTCTACTTAAGCTCATTAAAACCCGCCTGTGGCGTGTTCCCTACAAAAGTACCTTTATTATATTACCTATTCCATATACGGTGAATACCGAACAACAAACCAGCTCGTTGTTCGTTATTCGCCAATACCGAACAACAAACTGGCTCGTTGTTCGTTATTCGCCAATATGTAACAGCTCTTTCTTTGGATAGAATGAGAAGTTGTTAGAATCTATTTCCCAGAAGTTTGAAGTTTTAGTGTTTAGTTAAGCTCATAAAACCCGCCAGTGGCGTGTTCCCTACAAAAGTACCTTTATTATATTACTAATTCCATATACGGTGAATACCGAACAACAAACCAGCTCGTTGTTCGTTATTCGCCAATACCGAACAACAAACTGGCTCGTTGTTCGTTATTCGCCAATGTGTAACAGCTCTTTCTTCGGATAGAAAGAGAAGTTGTTAGAATCTATTTCTCAGAAGTTTGAAGTTTTATCGTCTATTTAAGCTCATAAAAACCCGCCTGTGGCTTGTTCCTTACAAAAGTACCTTTATTATATTAATAATTCCATATACAGTGAATACCGAACAACAAACCAGCTCGTTGTTCGTTATTCGCGAATACCGAACAACAAACTGGCCCGTTGTTCGGTATTCCCCAATATGTAACAGTTCTTTCTTCGGATAGAAAGAGAAGTTGTTAGAATCTATTTCCCAGAAGTCAGAAGAAAGAGAAGTTGTGAGAATCTATTTCCCAGAATTTTGAAGCTTTATAATCCAGTTAGGCTTGTAAAAACCCGCCCGCGGCGTGTTCCCTGCAAAAATTCTTTTATTACATTACTAATTCCAAATCTAGTGAATACCGAACAACAAACCAGCTCGTTGTTCGTTATTCGCGAATACCGAACAACAAACCAGCTCGTTGTTCGTTATTCGCGAATACCGAATAACAAACTGGCTCGTTGTTCGTTATTCGCGAATACCGAACAACGAACAACGAACAACAGGCTAACTTCACGTCGCCATTCTATGTTATGTTTGAGAATTGTAGGAGCAATGATCAACCGGGAAATGTTGTTTTGGATGAATCGAAGGCCATTGTTGACACACCAATCATTAGCATAGCGTGTGCTTCAACGGATCATGTTGTTACAGCACATACCAGTGTGGGTGATTTAACGACCTCTTGTTGTGATAACGGTTTGCAGAAAGCCCCAGTAGTTAAAGAGGGGGTTCTTGCAGATTCGGATAAAATTGGTGAAATTAATGCTGTAATATCTTGTGACTTAAATGTAATTTCTGCTGATGTTCATTGTGAGGTAGCAGTGGGGGATGATGATGAATGTGATGAAGATGGTTTTTGATTGTGATTTTGAGGATTGTTCGGATGTAAATGATGTATCAGATGTGCATTCGGGGTCAGTAACAGGGGATAATCTAGCAACTGTTCCAAAAGGGACACTTAAAAAGAAAATAAAACGGCACAAGATTCAAAAAGTACAGAAAATTAATTCCAAAAGTGAATCTTCGAAACTAAGTCAAGCAAATGTTGCTTTAAAGGACAATATTGGTGCCAGTCATTATCACATATGTGGTAGAAGTGATTAAACACTTTCCAAATATAATATTAACACAGAGATCATCGCTACCATAGAGGAGTAATAAAGGATTCATGAATCGGAAGTGACGAACGCCAAAGGAAAACACGAGTTATCTCTCTATGTGAATGACTGAAGTGAAGAGTGATGACAGATAAACGGCCGAATTTCTGCTCACTAATAATTCCTTCGAAGACAAAAAGTTGTTATATGGGACCGCAAGAGGTTATCTGAAGATAAAATAAAGTAATTAAGTGTCATAAGATAAGAGAACACGGGAAAAATAGAAATACTCCGTACAGCCCCTTGTTTTTATTCATTCTATAGGGGAGATCGGGGCACATTGAACCGCTTTGTTCACATACATGTTTGTACTCATTTCATATCAAATGTTTTTATTAGAAGATCTCTTTATTTCATGATAAAAATTAAAAAAAAAAGCAATATGCCCTCTTATATGGATCAAACCCCGGTTTATCTGGATTGTATAGATTAGACATATATGAACATAAGTACAAGAATTTCGTAGGCTTTTTTGAAAAATCCACTGCCTAAGAAAATAATTGACAGCATGTGGCTTATTGATGGAGAAATGGGTCTAAGAAGTTATCTCACATCTGTATAGTGTTGGGTTGTATAGTATTATTTATAAAGGATATATCCATGGTGGTTCAACGTGTCCCGGTCTCCCCTACCTTATAAAAACATGGTAATGCACGGACTTTTAATCTGTTTTTCTTTCCTATTCTCTTAACTAGTGGCAGTCAATTCTTTTCATGAATTGTAAGATATTCTCTCACAGCGTCACACAGCAACTTTAGGTCTTCGAGGGAATTATTAGTGAGCAGATATTCGCCCATGTATCTGTTATCATTAGTCACTTCAGTTAGTTATATAGAGGAATAACTCGTATTTTCCTTTGGCGTTCGTCACTTCCGATTCGTGAATCCTTTATTACTCCTCTATGGTAGCGATGATCTCTGTGATAATATTATATTTGGAAAGTGTTTAATCAGTTCTATCACATATGTGATAATGACTGGCACCAATATTGTCCTTTAATATCAGAATCAGTGATGAGAGGTACACGTTCAAAATCATCACGTAAAAATGTTCCCATTTCCTAACTATCAGTGATCTCAATGGTAAAGATAGAAATGTTTATGGTCTTAGAAGGTTTTCGAAATATCAAATATAGAGTTATATTAAATCCATATATAAATATTATTGATGATAAAATCCTTGTGGTGAAATTTAATAAGTAGAATACCATAATCATATAATTTTTTTATATTTTATATTATTATGTAATATTTTTATGCTTTTAGCCGTTCGTTTTTACCATTAAGTATTGTTTTGTATTTTTACGGTGATAAATAAAAAAAAATAAAAAAAATGACTACTTTTCTGATAGTAAGTCGGATGTTTTACTCGGGTAATAGCGTTAGCCTTTGTTACCCGGTCTAACACAGTGGGAGTAGACAGGGGTGATCGGGGTAAAAGAAGCTACAAAACGCGAACTGTTGGATATACGTTCCCGTTAAAGAAAACATATGCATTTTTAGATTATTGAAGTTAGAAGAAATCATTAGGCGTATCAAGTTACTGGAAGTACTTGAGGTTCGTTATGATTTACGACTGTACCGCTCTCGATTTAGGCGGCAAATATGTTTCTTGAAATGGAATCATTTTAAACAAATATGTTCAGTTCTGGTTGGAATTCAACGACGATCCCAACGGTATGTTCAACTGCGAGAACAAAATCATCTGGGACTAAAAACACGACACTGTAAAATGTGCAGCATGTTAAGATATATAGATTCGGTCTCTGTACATGAGTTACAAACCGTGACTGCAACTCAATCAATTACGAAATCAAAGCTTGATAATAAAACAAGTTATAATCACCCAAAGGAAATAAAACGGCCATTAACACAGCTGCCATTATTATATATCTATTATATCTTACCAAATGATGTTAATGACGTATGATCTTTTTTTCAGGATACAATCATCAATGAATCAAAGAAAGCCATGACTACATTATCATTAGCATGTCGCAAGGCGGTGTTCTGGTAACAATATCAAAGCAACCGATACAGGATTGTCTCAAAATACTAATAATATGGGTTTATCCGGTCAGTGGCAGCTCCAAACAATCTTCATCGAATTCTGGCTCTCAAGAGGTCCCTTAAGTGCACCCCAAACAGTTTTACGTCACACCCGAACAACTCTGCACCATTTCTTGGACAGCATGGCCGTTATGTGTCATCTACAAGGGTAAACACGCTACAAAACCACGAAGAATGTTTCAATCGGTTAAGCCACCTGCCCCGTTTCTTTGTAATGAACTGAATAATCCCTGAGACTGTTTTGATATACCTTAACCAAAAATTTATGTATTCCATGCCTGGTCATCAACACCCAACCCACATAATAGACCAACAAAGACGTACACGTAAATTTAAAGATCATTTCGTCTAAATAAATTCTAGTACTGGGTTTAGAAGCCCCTCGCTATTTATGGCAACTTAACCAATCAAAATATTTATTGAAAAAGCAATTACAGATCACTTCGTTAAGGCATCTTTAGTAGACAAAACAAAAATAAAACAGAACAATGATTTCTTACACAAAATTTATGGAGAACGATAATATTTTATAAAAGGTAGACAAGCAGATGCAATCCTACGTGTATGTAAAATGCGACTACATTTGGAATGTGCAGGAATTCACAACTCGGATAAAGTTGTTTCGAAGTATTAACAATAATTTAACCTAAACAGATGGCTAATACCGTGGCTCCAATCGCATCCCAAGTCAATTATTGTAGTATCAGTAAAAATATAAGATGAAATGTGATTTTTTTGTTGATGGCAATATTCACGAAGATTGTAAGTGGGTATCTGACACCGGAGATGGTTTCAGTGGCAATGATTAAAGCGATAATGATCAGTATTGGGGCGACCCCGGGGTATTTATTTTGGTAGATAACTTTACAGAGGGGTCAAATGTCTGAAATGGTGGTGGATCTAAAGGAATTAAATCATTCTAAGTTTTGTGTTTGCATTCCAAATCAATGTGCGATACAGTCAACTTAAACACACAAATACAATTAGGCGGTAAGTAACGATGGAAGAATGCTATGTGTTGCTAGTACAGTCTCAAGTCTTCTTTTGGGTAGACCTATTAAGTGTCAAACTGAAGTCTTTATGACTAATTTTAACATCATATTTCATACGTTTCTTTGAAGTGAAGTAGAAGAAAAGTGGTTTAGCCTAAGGGTACTTTTCAGGTGTTAAGACACTCTTAGCCGTAATTAAATCATCATAACACACCCCTTGAACTAACTACATAAATAAATGAAACGCTTAAAACACAGCAACGTTAACAATCAAAAATCCAGTTACTTTATTTCGTTGTACCGGTGACTTACTATTTATATAGTTTATACACGAAGATTCGCAAACCCGGAATGGCCACGACCTGCTTTAATCGCAATTTCAACCAGCACTCAGCGTATATCGCCATGGTACCTTACACGCCATTTTTGTTCTACGAGTGCCGCGGGGGCTAAGTGAACTGAGCCTCGGTGACTCAGTGAGTATAAGGTTCCGTGTTGGACCCCGATGTTGTCCGAGAAGGTTCGTGTGGATATAACTTTGGGCAGTTGGAATAACAATAGACCACAACGCCACTGTCATTAGGGTGAGGCAGACAGGGCCTTAAACCTCATTTCATTACTACTACCAACAAACTGTTCTCAATAACAGAAACCCTGCTTGAAAATATAAACATGACCTATGCATTAGAAATACCAAAGGTGCATTAACGAACTAATTCAAAAATGCTTCCATATCAATTATCTTTGAAGTTATCGTATTTACCATATTATACGTCCTGAACATACTTGAAAAGAAGTTATTACCATTAAATATACCTACCAGTTGACGAATCCGTGGTAATAATTTAAAATTCCATACACATGTCCACCAACATCTGAAACAGACGAGCATAACATTACAGTTATTTCCATTAAGAGTAAAAGATAATTTGAAATATACATGTACACAATACACAGAACTAGATAAGAAGTATTATGGGTATGGATATGGGTGGTATCTATGGCAACGCTAATAAACAAATAATAATTCATAGATTGATTAAAGTGAAGGTTATAGGAATTACTTTATTGATAATGCAATATTAATGAACTCTGATTGATAATCGAAGTAAGTACTGCTGTAGAAATGGTCATTATGTACTACTTATTTAAAGGGACACTGCTGAATGAAATATGGACTAGTGACAGACAGTAAATTGTAGTTGTATTTTTATATATGTCTTGGGTCGTCTCTTGATTGTCCAAGTATAAGGCATGAAGAAATAATGATTGAAAAGTGAATTACAACACACTAAAAACTAATGAAAACCAAGTAAGAAAGTTGACCTGATCCAAAGAAGGTCACAGAATTCTTGCATGTTAAACTAATGGGGAATATTTCATGGAACGAATCCTTTGCTAGTTAGCTTTATGAGGCACAATACATATTTTGTAACGGCTATATCTACATGTAGGCGATAGATTTCACCTCGCATACCATGTAATTTGTACATTACTGATAGGCAAACTTTAAAGTCAAATCGCGTCAAAACAAATATTTTCTTTACCGAGCAGCGAAGTTCTTCGAATGGCTAGTACCTAATTAACACGCACCGCTTTCCTGTCATTCAATCACTTCTTATTGATTCTAGGCCGACAAAGGAAATACTTTAGAAGAGGATTAATGTTTTAGTTTTTCGTGTTTTGAACATAGAATTAAATGTTTACGTCCATGTCCAAAACACTCTCCAGCGATTTTACTTATTAATGCAGATGAATAATATTGACCCCGAGTTTTATAAATCAGTTTAATGACTAACATGCACGATTTATGATGATCATTCATATTTATTAATGTAACTGAAGACATGATTCGTCGCAAAAATTACTCTTAATTGTGAAGCCACTCCCTTTAAAACCGAGAACAGTTCCCATATATTAAGACAATCTAACGTCTGTATATATTGATCGGGTCTTGCGACTTGTGAGAAAAAGATACTATCTGTTATTTCTTTTATGCACTGAGATTTAATCTAAGAAAATCAAACTGTTTACCCGTGTGTCGGTTTTTTTGTTTCCTTAATTATTTTTCAATTATTGAACAATACGTCATTGTGTGTGCTTAAATTGTAAATATACGTGATAATTTGCAATTAAGTCGATTGGGTGAAAACTTTATATTAAGGTAATGAGTTTTAAATTTTACAGAAGAAATCGTTCCCGATTTAAAGAGACATTCATCAGTTTCAATTTACAAAATGCTCTAATATAATTAACCTGCAGTTTCCTTTAAAAAAAATAATTGGGAATTGGAATGGGAAAGGGCCTATGCTGGTGATTTTATGGTTGAGAATGGTGCAGACTAAAGTAATAGTTCAGTGAAGTCAAAGTAGGTCACAGAGTTAAAATACAGTCAAGTAAAGAATTTTATCATCAACAAAATCCTAATGGGAAAGGAGATTTTAAACTCGTTCAAGTAAGGAAATGTTCACAAAGGTGAGCCAGCAAGGTCAAATATAGGTATAGCGAGTACATGTTGCCTAAATGAATTTCCGAGGGCCAAAAGGATCATTATAGCCAACTAGAGCCCAATGGGATCATCTTGGGAAATGTAACAAAAAAGGTGTGAGGTCTAAAAGATCAACTAGGGTTAAATTAAAGAAATGTTGGCATCAATGTAATCCAGAAGGTCAAGACAGGTCATTACGGTAAACTAAGGATCATTTGAGTCATTTTCTCAAACGCTGGAAAATCGAGTGCGAGCTATCAATTATGATGTTTAAGGCCAAGTAAAGTGAATCATATATGAGATCACCGCGGTCAAGTACACTACGAGTCGATGATGTCAATAAGACCAGTTAAGAAATGTTTTTGAGGTCAAATAAGAATATATTAATATGCAAGGTCATGAACGAAAAAAAGACCATGAGCTAAACTGGATTTAGTTATACAATGTTTGTAAAATGAAGTAGGCCTAAGTCAGAAAGAGTTTAGGATTCTCAAACTGGTTTTAAAAGGAATTCACAGTGCTATGTTGTGGGTAGTGATTATGCGATGTCATATGAAGTCAGTACTGTCAAAAGTTCTGTGAACTGAAATTAATTTCTCGAGGAAGAGAATGACAAATTATGCGATTCATTCCCGGCTCACCAATAGATGCAACCTGATTAAAATACAGATCTGCATTTCATTTTGTTTTTTGGGTTTTTTTTTTACTTTCGATTGCCTCTACTACATGAAGATCTGTCCATTTGTAGTGGAAGATCGCATCTGGGGTCATATGAGCGACTTTTTGACCTTTTTACTTCAGATATTTGATCAACCGTCCAATCAGCGTTGATGTTTCTAGCAGGATACCCACAGTTTCGTACATCACACGACAAGAACTCGCCACAACAGACCGTTTCATTGGTTAATCCTTCACATCAACCAGGTCCTACTGTAGTAAAGATGTGTTCATAGATCTACTTACTGTTATTTATTACAGGACATTTATAAAGCGCGCATCCCCGGCTCGAGATATCATGAGCACTGCACAAGTTACCATAGAGTAACACACCAGTGCAATAGAACTCAAAACAAATTAACACATATACATTGGGGAGGGGGCAGACACCTTAAATACGACATTGCATGACCAGTGAGTTATACGGACACTTGCTAATTGATCATGGTCTACCGTCTAGGCCATATATCATAAATTCTGATTATTTTATCTTTGTTGTGTGTGTGTAGTGTGTACTCGCAGTGGTGTGGCAAACCTGATTATGGCGTAAATTCTATACTAGCTTTAGCAAAGCATGCGATATGATTAAGAACATATTAACTTCCCATCTTATAGATAAGTGTAGATAAGGAGAAAGTGCGAGTGCAAAGATGCATATCTTTCAACTTATTCTTTTTTTGATGCGTAATGGTTGTTTTCCGCCAGTATAGAGTAACACATTTAGCAATAAACAATTTATCGGGAGCTTTCCCTGTAGCTAGCTGGCACATATTATACTAATCTGCTGCCACTTTTCACTCTACCAGGGGTTGGATTGCCGAATGGTTAGTACGTGCGTGCTGTATCATAAAGTCTGTCATTGAGTGGTTTCTATTTCCCGGTTGTACGTTACAAGGAGTATATTCACCTGTAGAACGTCGTGGGTTTTTCTCCGGGTCTAGGGTTTCCTCCCACTGCTAAAGATCCCAATGCAAGCGAATTATTGAATATGTTAGTCCCGAAATGACCTGGTTTGTGTCGATTGGACGTTACCCCCTCTCTCCCTCTCATTCTCTCTCTCTCCCTCAAACTACACTCTCCATTCCCGTCATGGGTGATTTTAGGGGGCTTTTAAAAAATCCGTTTGAGGGTGCTCTACCACACAACCGCCTTTAAAGATTAAAATTGTCAAGCCCCTTTAGAGGGTCATTCATACTCCACCGATATCACACATTTCTAGGTAATCGCACTACAATCAAGGAGTTGCAATCAACCGAATAATGAAGACAAAGATATTTACAATACGGCGGCCACAGTGAGTAAGCCGCTGGTTCGCTAACCAAAGGTCTCGGGCTCGCTCCCAGTGGACGACACAGGGTCTGCCAAGGAACATGTCTAGTAGTTACATATCGGGTGTTCGTAAAAGAACCTTTGAATTTGAGTAGGTCGTGGCCGTGGCGCCGCTCTCTCGGGAAATGCCTCCACAGGACACTGTATGGCGTAGGCCCATCTCCATGAGCCCAATCAGTGTAGAAAGTAGGACGCTTAACCCCACTGCATTTCAAACAATAACAAAAGACTTCAAAACAAAATTTAGATGAGCTATAAAATCAGGCCAGTTGTGCTCTTTTTCCGAGTTAGAGAGATTCAGTTTATTTTGACAGATTGAGTAAATGTTTCACAAGAAACACATCACAATTCTTCCTGGTTTCGTATAAACTAATCAAAAGTAATAAGATCAAAATTTGCTTCCTCGTTAAAATTCGCGTATGATTTATACGTTTCTGTAATAACCTCTGAACGTTGGAACATAAATAAACGTGCAACAGTCGTCCTAACAATGCTAAATTTCTTATTCAATGCTGCAATCAATTGACCCTGATTTTTTCTGCACGCAAGGAAAACATGAAACATATTCGATATCTGATAATATATTGATACATTTCACAATAGATGTAATAACAATATCCTTTTTAAGACGGCGTATGAAACCCAAGTCCACGGAGACTTCCCATCGAACTGCTAGTAAAATATGTTTCTATAGGTCACCATGTCTTTCTTCTCAGATTCTCATTTATTTCCAGTTATGTGTGTCATTTTAAGCCTCATTTTAAGCCTGCATTTCCTTATTAATTTTAACAAAAAAAGGACCAGAAGCTGTACTCTCGATAATAATCTAAACGATTACTTAAAGATACATTATGGGAGATTAGCTAACGAGTTGGCAGTTCTCGCTGTTAGTTAAAACTAGATCATGTAAAGGCAATTTGCTGAAAATTTCAGTCTAATTGATCCATTATGAACCGAAAATTAAGTAAGTGAAATATCCGCCTAGCCTTGATCATCATGACTAAAGTCGATACGGTAAAAAACATAGTCTCGATTAATAATCAAATCGAGAAGGAAAGTTATGCAGTAAATCGGATCAAAATCCACCAAAGATCGCAGGCTAATCGAGAATTGATTATGGTCTGGATATTATGTTAATTAATGTCTAATTAATAATTAAGATAACATTTCAGGCCTAAAGAAAGACTTTGGTCTCGGTACGACATTATTAAGTCTCCTCTGGATTTCACCCCAAGGATGTTCAATCGGATTTAAGTCTGGACTAAGGGTTGGCCAGTGCACAACGTTGACACTGTTCTGCTGTAGAAAGTCCCGAGTAACTCTGACGGTGTCGGCACGGACGTTGTCATAATGTAAATGTGGTATGACGTGGTGTCGGAGAGCTTGATCGATGTAACACAATGCTGTGATGCCGCCTCGTCTCCCTGGGTCAAGATTTTGAAACACCACATGACCAACTCTCTGGTTCAGGCTGACTCCACCACAAACCATTATGACTGGACCTCACCACGAGTATCGTTCCATTACGCATTGGTCAGCATAACGCTGGCAACGTAGACGCCATATCCTAGTCCTGTCACCTGCAGTTGATACGCAATACCGACTCTCATCTGTGAACAGAACAGTTCTCCATTGCCTGTGTCGCCAGTTTTAGTGTCGTTTGGCAAACTCTAGACGTTCACGTCGATGGCGAGTGGTGAGAATCGGTCCACGGTGGTCTACGGCAATGGACGTTTCTTTGGTGAGACGTTGTCGTGCTGTATCGGTACTAATGGGTCTTCCGTGTGTTCTGAGTGTTGTCTCAGATGCCTGTGTGAAGGGATTCTGCGTGTGCTGTCACACAACATGGTGGTCTTGTCGGCTTTTGGTAACCCCAGGTCTACCACTTCGGGAGCGATCATCCGTGGAGTTGCTGAAGCCTGTAGATGGTCCGAACATTGACCTGGAAGTGATTGTCAACGGCTTGGGAAGTTTGGTTAGCGTCAAGTTGTCCGACCTCCTCCGAGCTATCGTGAGTCGTGATATACTGCCCATGTTGTTGTTTGAATGATTCAGGTATGGGAAAACACATTACCATTTCAGAAGTCAGGTTGGAGATGTGGTCACTAATATACAATAAAAACATTTGGCCAGTTTTATGCAAAGCGTCTATTCAGAGTAACATACCAACCTGGCGTATATAACCAAGTAGACATTCCCCAGATCAATCTAATTTTTTATCTAATATGTTTAATGACACGCACATCTTTCGTCCAGTTTATGCACAATTCGACAAACCCTTACCAAATCATTAAAGCCCATTATTTCCATTTCATTTTGGCGTAATACAACTTCACAATGATCAATAAACGTAAATGATAAAAGTTCCAATCGATAATAACAATCATAGTTCAATACCCAAAATTATTATACGAGACTTAAATAACACGAAAGTCATTATTACTGAAAGTCATGTGTGCGTAACGAAAATGACACATAACACAGTTATATTATCATGAATGATCACACGTTATAAATCAAAATAGGTGTATTTTGTCAGCAATTGATCACAATGATCAGAGCATATTAACAACACAAAAACAATCACAAATGAATACACCACCATGAACGGGCAATTGCTTCTGGCAGTTTACCAAGTTAAAATAATATCATAGAAAGTGAGTTGAAATGAAATCGAAGTTAAACCAGCTATAGCTGACCAGCATAATTAAAGAGCCATTAGCCCAAGTATATATTTAAATTTGACGTGATTTGGTTACATAGTTACATCAAGAATGTTAAAATTAGATTGTATGAATAATTTGAGAGAAATCTGTCAAGCCACTCTGTAATATGGACGTTCTTTTCTCGATTTTGTCCCGGTTTCCAGGTATATTTAAAGAGAAATTAAAACGTTGGAGATCCTCGCCGGGTGGTAGGTATAAAATAAATTTTCGATTTGCATTGATTTATATATACGTTTTAGGCTTTCTATGGACAATGCTTTTAACGATTATTTTATAAATATGTCATATATCATTTGAAATTGTTTATATTCATTCGTGTTTATTCAAAACTGGTCGATAAACCCGGTTTTAGTTTAAATTAAGCAGCAGTTTGAATTCGTTAAAGCAACGGTATCAAAGCTACTGTTTCTGTAAAACACAGCCTACGGCCAGGTATGTACGATGAAATCAATTCCGCTTCCCTGGGGATATCAAATTTTCGAAAAAAGATTTTGACTTTTTCACAAAGGTATCTTTAATTTCTTTTATCTGAAAGAAGCAGTCATGCGTAAAACAACACGTGGTATGTCTTCTTTTTGTTTTAGCAAATTTTATACGATATTGTACTTATGCTATTACCTTATGAAAATAATATTTATATTATAGATTAGCAAAAATGGACACTCTAAAGGTCAAAATTCTGATACGATTTTGACGAAATGTTTATCTCCAAAAGATCTCTGCCTCCTTTCGATATTGGCATGTATCGGATCGAAACTTCATGGATTATGGCCCCCGATTGTCCGAAAAATCACATTTATAGGGTCTTTAGATGTCACAATTTTGATCCGATTTTGATGCAATTTGATATACATGTTTCTAACCCAAAGATATTGGTTCCTATCGATATTTGCGCAGATCGGATGGTAACTTCCTGAATAACGGCAACTGATTGTAAGAAAAATCGCCCTTTTTAGCTTGTGGTCTCTCTAGATGTCATAATTATTATCCGATTTATAAAACCGTCATATTATATCACCGTTACACTGTAATGAAGATTGTGTTCGAAATCGGACCAAAATTTCCACACAAAATGGCCGCCGTTTCTACGCGAATAGTGCAAAAAAAAATATGGTATATCAAGATTGTGGACCCTGATGAAACTTGAAATGCATGTTTATAATCCAAAGATCATGTTTCCTTTCAATATTTGCGCATATCGGATTGTAACTTCCTGAATTATAACCCCTGATTGTACGCAAAATCGACTTTTTTAGCTTGTGGTCCCTCTATAGAGGTCTCAATTATCATCCGATTTTTTAAAAAAAAAAGTTTGATTATATCACTGTTACACTGTAATGAAGGTTGAGGTCGAATTTCGTAAAAATCGGACCAAAACTGCCGGACAAAATGGCTGCCGCTAATACGCCAATAGTGTAGAACAATGATATATCAAGGTTGTGGACCCTGTAGAAGTCACAATTTTAATCCGAAGAAATTTGAAATGTAAGTTTATAACCCACAGATCGCGATCCCTTGCGATATTCGCGCATACTAGACCATAACTTCATGAATTATGGCCTATGATTGTACGAAAAATCATGTTTTTCACCTTGTGGACCCTATGGAGGTCACAATTTTATTCCAACTTAAAAACCGTTTGACTATATCGTCGTTACACATTAATGACGACTGGGTTTAAATTTCTTGTGAATAGGACCAAAACAGCCAGACAAAATAGCCGCCCCTCGGATGCAAATATTGAACTGTTTTTGATCAAACTTTAAATTCATCTTTATATCCCAAAGATCTTGGTTCCTTTTTTGATATTTGCGCATATTGATCTGTAACCTTATGAATCGGATCGTAACTTCCTGAATTATGGCTCCTGACTGTTCGAAAAATCGCCTTTTATGGCTTATGGTCCCCCTGGAGGTCACAATTATTATCCGTTTTAAAAAAAAAAAGTTTGATTATATCGCCGTTACACCGTAATGATGGTTGAGTTCAAATTTCGTGAAAATCGGACCAAAATTGCCCGACAATATGGCCGCCGCTTGTACGCGAATAGTGTAAAAATATTGTATTCCAAGGTTGTGGACCCTGTAGAGGTCACAATTTTAAATCGATTTTGATGAAACTCAAAATACATGTTTATAACCTAAAGATTTTGGTTCCTTAAGATATTTGCGCATACTGATCGTAACTTCCTGAATTATGACCCCTGATTGTATTCAAAATCGCCTGGAGGTCAAAATTATTACTCGATTTAAAAAAAAAACGTTGTTCACTTCGAAAAATCTGGTGGTTGCTATAGAGACCAATATAATGTCCGGTTAAATTTAGATTTATACACAGTGTTTATGGTCATGGGACAAATAAATCTATTGATTTTCAGCGATTTCTGATAATCACTTCAAGAGTTATGGCCCTTGATCACTTTAAAAAATCTTGTGGACGCTCTATAGGCCAAAGTTAATATCCAATTCACTTTAAATTTATACACAGTCTTTAAGGTCATGAAAAAAGAAGTCTATTGATTTTCAGCGGTTTTCGATAATTACTACTAGAGTTATGGCCCTTGTGGATGCTCGAGATGCCAAAGCTAACATCCGATCACTTCAAAAAATGTATGGACGTTCTATAGGCCAAAGTTGATGTCAGATTAACTTTAAATTTATACATGAGATGAAGACGCCTATGGATTTTCAGTGTTTTCCGATAATTACTGTCAGAGTTATGGCTCTTGATGACTTTGAAAAATCTTGTGGACAGAGTTTAAGGTCTTGAGACAAACAAGTATATTGATTTTCAATGAATTTTGATAATTGAACAGCTAAATACATACTATTAAATGTTTCGTATTCTAAACGCTAGCATGGGGCAGAACCTCCAAAAAACCAAATTCTAATGATTTTCTGATTATTACTTAATATGCGACAACATTTGTTGACTGCCCGGGCGATTTAGCTGCTGTGAGTGTATGTTTCCTTGCGTGCCAACCTACTTTTTTATTTTAATAAACGTGTGAATTTGATTATATTGAATTGTTCTAGGAAATGTGTATCTCTATGATCACTTATCTGTAGCCATAACAGATACAATCTACCAATTTCAACATTTATTTCGACTTTGACGAACTTTCCCTATTCTGTATTATCGAATATGAATCAATGTAAACCTATTTTATTTAATGGCTCAATAAGCATTTGTAATATTCAAATTAAATCAATATAATTCATTAATATAACTACTCATCTATGGATTGTGAATTTTTATAATATTTAAACAAAATACACTTACAGATGTTGCCTGTAAGTACACGATACAGACATGTTTGCAGGGGATGTTTAATAAATATATTATTTATTGCAGTCACGTGAAAAACTGGTATAACTGTATGATATAAGACACCATATTAAAATTGTAGCTCTCTATACCTCATTAATTTCGATTGCTAACAGTTGGAATCTGGCTGATTAATATTTATTATGGGTTTAGTCACTGACCTTAATCTTTTATGATTCTCTCGAGATGTTATTCCAAAGTAATATTCATATTAATTGAGAGAATTTTGCCTTCATAAATTCTGAACAGCTTTTGTCTCATAGTCCCCAATTATAAGGGGGAAATTGGACGATGTATGCTTTCTATTTCCGGAACATCAGATGCCACTTATTACTTTACGTTCTTCAGTGATACCGATTCTGTCATGAGGTGGGGTCACATAGTCAGCAGCTTGCTTGATTTATCTTTCGTTTTGATTGTGCCGTATTCTTTTACTGTTTATTGAGCAGTAATGATCAATATTTTTTATTATATAGTAATCCACTTAAAGTACCTTATGTATACCATTGTAGAGGATTTTCAACCGTTCCGTTCTTTATTTACAAAGATAACAGGAATGGGAAAACATGCCGGCGCCAACGACAACATTTGCTGAAATTTTATGAATCCAACAGTGAGTTAATCTACCGTTGATTCACTGTCATTATGGTTTTTTTTAAATAAAATGTTAAATAACCAATTTGAGTATAATTTTGCGTTGATTAAAGTAGACAAGTCTCGATATCATCCAGTCGTCGGCATTGCAAACACGACAATTTAATTCAGCATTGATGTTGCTATTTTACCATGAAAGATGCACTTTTGATATCCAATATTTAAGACCTATTAAACCATTTTAAAACTGGCACTGAATCGCACTCCAGAAAGCTTTAGAGTTCTATTTGTAATGAAGCTACTCAGTGAACGAGGATAAACATCCCATAGAAGAATACTACCGGTGTCGGCTAGAATAACTAAGGCCAGAGACTGTCAACTAATATGGGAAGTTTGCGTAATTCGCCGAACATAACTTATTAGAAATAGCAGTAAAACAGAAATGATTGAATGTAAATCAGTTTAAATACATTTATACTGTATTATTTGTGTCTAGGTCCGTTCCTACAACTTCAAAAGACTGCTTACTATGCGCATCTTCTTTTATTACGCCTTGTTAAATCCGAATGTGAGTTTCTGTTTTTGGGATTATTTGTTTATTGGTATTTTTGTGTTTTATTTTTTTTTTTTTTTTTTTTGTGGGGGGGGGGGGGCTTGGAAAGAAATGGAAGTTTTTGCATCATGTCGTTTGTCAACACCGACAGGAATAGAAATCACCCACACTCCAGACTATTTAAAAGCTCACTTCTACTTCTACACAACAGCTCACTAATCTCGTATAATTCCAAAAACAGAGCCAATCATAAATCATCATACTGAACACCAGTTTCGGTATTCAAAAACCTTTTTACAATTTCTTACGGGATGAAACTGGAAAGCGCCTTAAATACTTCTCTTGATACAGCCTACGTGAAACTGTATGTGTAGGATCTTTATGAATGTTATGTTTACACCACGATATAATTATAGTTTTCAACTAAGCATCTTGGTTGGTTCAACATTGGTTGGTTCAAGTACCACAGCCTGGATCTTCAAAATGGGAAAGTGCAATTGATGAGAAAAACCACTCAAATCTTTAATTCCGAAAAAGAGAAAATTACTATCCCGAAATAAATTCCTCTTTAAAATGACAGGATTAGTCGTCACAGTACTTCTGTAATTATAACAATAATGTAATTTCCTTACCTGAAAATGGCTAACTATTTGCTTATTCCCTTTAGAAGTTATGGCATTCGCATACGAGAAAGTATATTTGTACGTAAAATGAGCCCAGTGAAGATAATATGAAGCCGTCTAACACGATGGTAAAACCATAACTAATAACAGTATGGGTATACTATTATTCTATACTCTCTACTACATCCTTGATTTAACACAGCCTGGTACTAGCCAGTAGTATTTTAGTACGTTTTCTCTACTATACAGGCGCTACTGTAATATATTATTAACTGCTAGATAGGAATTGTGTATGTAAATGCATTACGTCATAAATTAATATAATAAACACGATATTTTGTAAGATTATCGTTGTCTGGACAAAATACTTAGAAATAGCATTCGATGTTTTTAAGCTCATTATTCTTATTTCAAGCATTAGAACTTTGGAGATCTTCGCTATTGGATTTGTTTGTGAGATATGCTATGATCACACAGTTACATCGGGTGGGGTGTACACATGTACAATATAAATAAGTTAAGCCCCCTTCTTATGCATGCGTTTTCGTGTCGTTTCAGGGCGCATTTTCGTCGGTTACATGGACACGATCACATTACTTTTGCACAAGACGAAAACGTGCGCGGTAACACAGACAAATCGCATACATGGAAGACTGGCCTTAGGGATAAGCAGGAATATGTCAAAGTTATATGTTAGAAACTGACATCGGGTCCTGTTCTTTAAAGTAACGATGCGCCATTGTCATTTGTTGCTAAAATACATAATCGTTAATGGTTTACTCCATGCTAATATACTCAGGTAGATTATATAAAAGAGTCGAACCTCTAACTGAAGGTCACATGGGCCAATGCAGTCATACGAATATTCGATTCGACATTCTTATGAAAGCTAGTGCATGAATACAATTGCCAACAGACTGTTCCATAATCACTATTCCGAAGCTGACATATCAAGGCAGTCGAAGTACCTGACATCATGATTAAAGACGAACAGAATCATATATCGACTTTTTGAATGATTATCCATCTAGTTCATATAGGCTATGAAAAGTCACATAGATATTATTTAAATAGCAATCTCTCTTTTATTTGGATCAAAGCTAAAATTATTGTTCATTTCACTGAATTTTATAGGTTGATCAGTTTACTGCGATGACAAGCGGTCTTCTTTCAAAGATTTAACACCCATAGTTAATGCCTGTGTTGAGATATAATCGAATATATTTTATCTGTATTACACAGAAAGGCAGAAAAACTAACACAGAAACCGACTTCCGTGTAATTTGTCAGAACTAATACTGTAGAGCTTGTTGAAAAAACACATCAGATCAACACAAATCAATAAGTAGCAAAGAATAACGTCCTATAAACAAGGACGTTTACTTGTCTATGAACTATACCATGGACAAACAATCTGTATCAACTTTATTGCAGTTATCTCTTAGAAGTTTGTTATATAAAACATGTTTTGCGTGTTAAACCAGTTACTTTATTTCGCTATAGCCGCTAACCGTCTTTACGTCACCCAGGACATTAACACGGTACGTGAGAAATACACTACAAGATCCGGGATAATTATTTAGCTCCGTAAATGTCATTTCCCAAAGGCAAGGTCGTTGATTAATATTAATAAAACGAAACTAGCGGTGTTTAGCATACAGTTGGGTCATTTTAAGAGAAAAATAATGTACCCAATTGCTTTAGAAGTCATAGCCTAGAAGTAGAGAGAGGTCGTTACATATAAATCCGAATTAAGCTTATGTCATCAATATGTTCAAGTAATGATTTTTATAATAATGTACTAATTATGATAAACTGCTCTGACGCTGACATTCTGTTTTATCTGGTAGCTATGCCTTGGCCACCTCAAAAACCGGTTTAATTTAACATAATCTTTAAGTGGCATTTAGCGATTGGAAAACACATTAATAGAACACAATTTTTATGGGAAACAATCACTGGTTTATTCTAAAAGCACGACGTTTCGACAAGTATCCTCTTATCGTTATCAAGCACAATGACATATCATAAACTTCAGATGGATATATAAGAGTGAACATGGTGAAACCATATAATAAGATATAATAACAATAACAATAAAGATAAAGGATTAAACAAATTAGACATAAGATAAGTAGGGTAGTTAATTAGACAATCAACAACAAATGGAAAACATTTAGCTAATTATGAAGACCATCAAAGGGAGCCGTTGGATGCTGCTATGTTGTTTCAATGAGGTAATAGAGATGAAACCATTTACTAAGATATGGATAACACTTATAATAAATTAATGTAGGCATTGCATAGTCCATTAACAGAAGGCTAAATAAACAAGATAGGTGATAATATGTATGGTAGATGAGCAAGTGGTTATGACAATGAAAAAAATTAAGAGTGTGAAAGCTCTAAAAAGAAATGACAAATGAAGTTAATAGCCTAATAAATTAAACAGTCCAGAAAAAAGCCATAGGTTGGAAACATATTGTAATAAATGGGGTGATAAAGGGGGGGGGGGGCATTTAACTTACTAAAACATACATACTAATAGTATGTGAATGCTCAAAAAAGAACTGACAAATGAAGTTAATAGCCTAATAAATTAAACAGTCCAGAAAAAAGCCATAGGTTGGAACATATTGTAATAAATGCGGTGATAAAGGGGGGGGGGGCATTTAACTTACTGATACATACATACTAATAGTAAGAAAGCAAGTACACACTGCCAATTCTCTCCGACTAACTAAACAGTTAAAGCTTGTGATTAATGGGTTGTAATTTAAGTTGTATTGTTCATTTTGATGACCTGATCGTATGCCCTTGAAATATGCAGCCCCGCGTCCCTGTTTAGTTGGGGTGAATAGCGCCTAATGTTAATCGCTTCTAGGATTTTCCTTGTTTTTCTATTCAGTTGGTTGGTTGTTAATATCTGCACCCCATTCCAATCGACTTTGTGCTGCGGGTGGTTCTGTAAGTGCTCCGCTACGGCCGAGTTGTTGGTGGCATTTTTGGACCGGTGTTCTGATATTCGCTTATCAAGTGGACGTTTGGTTTCGCCAATATATGTAAAATCACACGAACAATTCACTTTGTATACAACTCCTTTAGGCTGAACAGGTAGGGTTGGTTTTTGTTTGCCATTAGCTTTAAGTATCTGTTTCAAGGTTGTGGGAACAGAGAAAGTAGTGTCGATGTTGTACTTCTTAAGTAAATTACTCACTTGATATGTTAGGTTGCCGTGAAGTGGCAAGGTTACTCTGATCATCTCGGCCGTAGCGGAGCACTTACAGAACCACCCGCAGCACAAAGTCGATTGGAATGGGGTGCAGATATTAACAACCAACCAACTGAATAGAAAAACAAGGAAAATCCTAGAAGCGATTAACATTAGGCGCTATTCACCCCAACTAAACAGGGACGCGGGGCTGCATATTTCAAGGGCATACGATCAGGTCATCAAAATGAACAATACAACTTAAATTACAACCCATTAATCACAAGCTTTAACTGTTTAGTTAGTCGGAGAGAATTGGCAGTGTGTACTTGCTTTCTTACTATTAGTATGTATGTATCAGTAAGTTAAATGCCCCCCCCCCCTTTATCACCTCATTTATTACAATATGTTCCAACCTATGGCTTTTTTCTGGACTGTTTAATTTATTAGGCTATTAACTTCATTTGTCAGTTCTTTTTTGAGCATTCACATACTATTAGTATGTATGTTTTAGTAAGTTAAATGCCCCCCCCCCCCCTTTATCACCCCATTTATTACAATATGTTTCCAACCTATGGCTTTTTTCTGGACTGTTTAATTTATTAGGCTATTAACTTCATTTGTCATTTCTTTTTAGAGCTTTCACACTCTTAATTTTTTTCATTGTCATAACCACTTGCTCATCTACCATACATATTATCACCTATCTTGTTTATTTAGCCTTCTGTTAATGGACTATGCAATGCCTACATTAATTTATTATAAGTGTTATCCATATCTTAATAAATGGTTTCATCTCTATTACCTCATTGAAACAACATAGCAGCATCCAACGGCTCCCTTTGATGGTCTTCATAATTAGCTAAATGTTTTCCATTTGTTGTTGATTGTCCAATTAACTACCCTACTTATCTTATGTCTAATTTGTTTAATCCTTTATCTTTATTGTTATTGTTATTATATCTTATTATATGGTTTCACCATGTTCACTCTTATATATTCATCTGAAGTTTATGAAATGTCATTGTGCTTGATAACGATAAGAGGATACTTGTCGAAACGTCGTGCTTTTAGAATAAACCAGTGATTGTTTCCCATAAAAATTGTGTTCTATTAATTAATTTAACATATTGATCTTGTACATTGCATCATAATCAGGTACATTTTGTAAACCTAAATATAGTTGTATTTGAAATAGTTTATGTTTTTTGTTCTTTTGTACTATTTTCATTTTTATGTATACACGTATGTTGATCTTAATGGGTGTTTTGATAGAATGAAATCTTTTCTGCATATCTGGGGGGGGGGGGGGTCCTACCCTCAGCAGCAACGTCGTGCGTGCAAGCTCTACAAGCATTATCAACAAAACCCCACTCTTTACTCCCAAGTTTCATTAATTGAACTGGATAGGTTTCTAATGTGTCTATGAGCATGGAAATATTCTGGTGTGAGCTACAGTATATCCTCTAACTGGTTCACAAGAAAGCATAAATCTAAATGTAAACAATGTGATAACAAATAATTCTGGGTTTCGATTTGAATCGCCTTAATCTCCAATTAAAATTCCCCAGGTTTTTAATAACTCCATATTGATCTGTTTCGGGTTCTTAAGCTTAGAAGATTAAAATGGGCGCCTTCTAATTAATTCTCGCGTACTGTCCTGGGTCGAGTGGCGTGGTTGGGATTCCCCACTTGTGTAAGTGACAAGGAAAAGGGTTGTCTGTCTAACCTCGTGGGGTTTCTCCTGCCCCCACCCCGATTTGCTGCGTCTGCTAAAGACTCCTGAACGCAAGCGAATTATTGAAATAAAATCGAACCATATGTTATCCTGGAACTCTCACAACAACCTAGCCATATATATTATCCCAGCATGTCCAATGCTATATATTAATATCAGTTTTAAGTCAGTCGTGATTAAACATTGTCATATTATATCCTATCATTATCACAATATTCACGGAGATGTACGAATTATTAGTAGCTTATTGATCAACAATATATTTATGATAATCTGCAAATCATTCACGAATTATATCTGTTACGAAAATGTATAAATACAACACAGAAACCGATAATATTGTATTGATATACCAGGAGTGGTCTACATTAGGATCATTATTCATCAAATATCAGGATATATTTTTGAGAGAGAGAGAAATGGGGTTTAACGTCCACTCGACACAAACTAGGTCATTTCGGGACTAACATATGGTTTTAATTTTATTTCAATAATTCGCTTGCGCGTAGGGGTTTTTAGCAATGGGAGGAAACCGGAGTGCCCGGAGGAAATACATTTTTGAAAGTTTATACATAGATCAACCTAATATAATAATTGCTAATTAGATATTTCTCGGATTTAATCATCTGTACGTGTCCATGGTTCCAAACAAATTGTTCTTACTTTTTGAGGACGGTTGTTGTTGATTAAGTTTTCTTGTTAATATATATGGGGTGAAAACATGTAATAATATTAGAATATAGGCGTATTATAATCCTAAAGATGTATAGATACCAATCTATTGAATGTTTAGTCACATTTAGTTAATTGGATTACTGCTGATGTAATTGTTCTGTCAACCATATAGTGGTTTCCGGGCAAACTTGCTCTACGTTATAACAATAGTTAGAACACATGTTACTACATTGTATAGATATATAATGATATATTTATTACTTATGACATCCATTTTAATATTGGTGTCAACGTATACTAAACACATCACACGGCACATTAATCATTCTTGTCGTTTATTGAATACCAGACAGCTGTCATTATAATTGTTGATCACCGTTATTGAGTAATTTGAATACGTGTTGAACAAGAAAGGTCAATTCTATATATAAAAGATCATATTTCGATGGTTTCTGGGTTGATTATTTTAAAATCACAAATATAATCCAGTGAATACATAGATGGTTTATTATGTACAGTTTGTTCGAACTAATTATCTTTAGTACTAAGTAACTTACTGCGTGGGTCTAGCAAAGAAATACCAGCGTTCGGTTTTGTCAGATGTAATTGGAGACTAGCTTCTTGACTGACAATTATCATGTGCATTAAAAGCCTGCATATGAAAGCTTCCCGCTATGCTTAAAGGAGCTAAATCGTTAACATTTGGGACGTAGAAATTGACACAAGTGGGTCGCAACGCATATAATACTTTATCACCCAATATCTTATTTGACAGTAGATATCGCTTGTATGATAAATTACATAATCTACTGCGATATCTCCTTAGGAGATATCGCTTTACATCAATTTGATTGGTCAATCAAAAAGGAACTACTTTCTTTTATTTTAAAGAAACCACTTATTTTAAATAAAAAGTGACTTTTTTTTGTTAAAAAGAAACTGTTTTTGTTTAATTGACTTTGAAGGAATACTGGGTCAATATATAGGACTTACAATAGCTAAACTGCAGTCAAAAAACTGATGTATCACTACGCAGTAATGAAATTAGGTCCAGTAAAGGTGAAATTTATACCAAAGAATTATATTTATTTATTTCTGCATGTAAGAAAGGATTGGGTGATAAATAAAATCTCCAACTCGTGTTTTTTGATATCAAAAAATATCAACACTCGTTGATAAAGTTAAAAAAACTCGGCAGAGCCTCGTTTTTATACGCCCACATTTTCATGTGGACGTATTATGTCGTCGCCCCTGTCCGTCCGTCCACAATTTGTTTGTGGACTCTCTACACGTCACAATTCTTATCCGATTTTGACGAAACTTGAAATATAGGTTTATCCCCATAAGATCTCGGCTGCTTTCGATATTGGCATGTATCGGATGGAAACTTCATGAATTATGGCCCCTGATTGTACGAAATATCACGTTTTTAGGGTTGTGGACCCTATAGAGGTCACAATCTTCAACCGATTGTGATGAAACTTGACATGCATGTTAATAACCCCAAGATCTTGGTTCCTTTTGATATTTGCGCCCATCGGATCGTAACTTCCTGAATTATGGCCCCTGATTGTCCGAAAAATCGCCCTTTTTAGCTTGTGGTCCATCTGGAGGTCAAAATTATTATCCGATTTAAAAAAAAACGTTTGATTATATCACCGTTACATGGTAATGAAGGTTGAGTTCGAATTTCGTGAAAATCGGACCAAAATTGACATACAAAATGGCCGCCGTTTGTACGCGAATAGTATGAAAATATGTTATTTCAAGGTTGTGGACCCTATAGAGGTCACAATTTTGAACCGATTGTGATGAAACTTGACATGCATGTTTATAACCCCAAGATCTTGGTCCCTTTCGATATTTGCGCCCATCGGGTCGTAACTTCCTGAATTATGGCCCCTGATTGTCCGAAAAATCGCCCTTTTTAGCTTGTGGTCCCTCTGGAGGTCAAAATTATTATCCGATTTAAAAAACCGTTTGATTATATCACCGTTACATGGTAATGAAGGTTGATATAGAATTTCCTGAAAATCGGACCAAAATTGACATACAAAATGGCCGCCGTTTATACGCGAATAGTGTGAAAATATGTTATTTCAAGGTTCTGGACCCTATAGAGGTCACAATTTTGAACCGATTTTGATGAAACTTGACATGAATGTTTATAACCTGAAAATCTTGGTTCCTTTCGATATTTGCACCAATTGATTCGTAACTTCCTGAATTATGGTCCCTGATTGTACGAAAAATCACCCTTTTTTGCTTGTGGTCCCACGGGAGGTCAAAATTATTATCCGATTTAAAACAACGTTTGATTATATCACCGTTACATGGTAATGAAGATTGAGTTCAAATTTTGTGAAAATCGGACCAAAATTGACAGACAAAATGGCCGCCGTTTGTACGCGATTAGTGTGAAAATATGTTATATCAAGGTTGTGGACCCTATAGAGGCCAGCATCTTACCCACTTAGCAACATGATCCCCAGTCGAATTTGAAGCCTACTGAAATACACCTTTATAACCCAAAGATCTTAATTCATTTCGATATTTGCACATATCAAATTCTAACTTAATGATGTAGGAAAAATCACTTTCGGTATTGCTTGTTCTCTATCCATCTCTCGAAAATGTGGGCGTATCCTGCCTGGCAGTGCCAGCCTATCTTTTTTTACATTATCAACTTGTGTTGATATTTTTTGATATCAAAAAACACTCGTAGGAGATTCTCTATGTAATATGAATGTATATAAACTGATTTACATTCAGTGGTTTCCGTTTTTACTGTATAATTTCAAATCAGTTATGTTCGCTGAAATAAGTCAGCAGTCTCAATCGAATGCACATTTCTACCATCTGGTTGTTCCAGTCTACATACGCCGTTTGATTTGGTGTAATGTGTATCAATGATAAGATATTTATTTTGTCTTAAATATTGGATATCAGAAGCCCATCTTTCACCGGTAAGATCACAGCATCAATGTTGATTTAAATTGACAAATAATTTATGTTTTCAAGGTTCAAGATTTTGGATGATATTGATTTAGAGACTTAGCTACTTTAATTCCAGCCCCATGATGGTAATTGTTGCCAAACGGCGTGGAACAGTCATATTTATCAGACCAGTAAAATAATTACGTAACTCGCATAAACTATTCTGGCGATCATTGTCAATTGGCTAGACATTTGATTCAATAATAATAATAATAATAATATATATATATATATATATATATATATATATATATATATATATATATATATATATATATATATACACAAAAATATAAAAGTTTTTGAAAAAAGAACTACATTATTTGTCGATTACTAGTACTTTCGCTTATTTTATTAAGCTCTTCAGATAATCAACATTTAGTTAATACAACATAGACATTGTTGTATTAACTAAATTTTGATTATCTGAAGAGCTTAAAGAGAGTGTGAGAGAGATGCGGTTTAAAGTCCACTCAACATAATCTAGGTCATTTCGGGACTAACATATAGTTTAATTTTATTTCAATAATTCGCTTCCGCGTAGGGGTCTTTAGAAGTGGGAGGAAACCGGAGTGCCCGGAGGAAACCCACGAGGTTGAGAAGCGCCCTTATCTCCATACTACATACGCTCACAGAAGGGCTCGAAACCACAGCCGCAAGCCAGAGGTGACCGGCCAGCTAGAGGTGGAAGCGCTGCACTCTAGACCACTAGGCCATCCCAACCCCCCTCTGAAGAGCTAATAAAATATGCGAGGGTACTAGTAATCGACAAATAATGTAGTTCTTTTTTCAAAAACTTTTATATTTTTGTGTTCATATATATATATATATATATATATATATATATCCGAAATTATTAGGACAACAGCAAAGTTGCACTACTTTGTTTCACGGTAAATGATAAAAAGGTAAAAGGTATGCCGACACAAACTGATTTCAACACTGGTTTAATAACATTTTAACATTTTAAAGTAGTATTATATATATATATATATATATATATATATAAATATATAAATAAAATTCAAATATTAATGCATTAAAATGGCCTGACGATTCGTTTGATAACGATGAAAGTACTAGCCAAAAATTTAATTTTTAGTGTTTTTTCTCTAATATTTGAATTTTATTTATATGTTTAACTGAGAGTTAGATCGTTTCATATATTTTTATTATATATATATATATATATATATATATATATATATATATATCCAGAAATATTAGTACAACCGTAAAGCTGCACTACTTTGTTTCACGGTAAACGATGATGCCGAAACAAACTGATTTCAACACTGGTTTAATAACATTTTAACATTTTAATAATGTTATTGTATAAAGATGGACAGTATAGTTATATCATGTTTACGTTATCAATTAATGAATTTCACACTCGCATTAATATCGTTCATTAATAATGTGTCTTCTATGTGGCCATTGTTTATATACGTCATAATCATAACAGATGAAAAATGTGTAGACGTAATTGAAATTAAAGAATTAATATAACAACCTTTTGTTTGTTAATCAACAAGTCGGGATTTGTCGTGACATATGTTAATACCTTGCCTTGATTAATATCAGTAATTAATACACAATTCTTCTTAATACGATGCGCTCGTTAAGACCTGTGGTGACCTTAAAAGTTTTCCGTAATGACGAGTTCACTATATGGTAATTACTAGATATCATTTTCATTTGATTGACTCTAATGGTCTCTAGCAATTTAATGCAACTCTCGAGGACTTTTTAGATAAACACGAACCACAAATGTCAAGCCCCCTAGAAAGAAACCTAATAATTCACCCTTGTGATCACCAGTCTTAATACTTAGAATTTTATCAACAAATCTATGTGAGTGAAGGTAACAATATGAGTAAAAAAATTCTAAATACAAGACAAACTTGTGGTATCCAGATCCATAATCTGTGTGCACGTCTTTATTGTGAAAATCTTCAGGTATTGACGGTGATGAGTGAATTCTTGTAAGCTTTCCAAAATATGACATCGGTGCTACAAATATTTCTCGGGTAGAATAGTGGACCATTTCAACCAACCATGTCGGGGTCCCAAAATTATTAATGGAATCTGAACCAATCGATGCTTATTGGGTCCATTTCTTTCCAGGAGTCGGTTACAGTGTGCTGATACACTTCTTAATCTTACTGCAATTTTTAAATTAATCTGGTAGTGTCCCCGACTCTTGATTTGATATTTTCCGCAGGTTAATCTTACAGGTTTTTGTTTTTTGTGTAGTGCGGTCTTCCTGCACTTACTATTTAGAGTAAAGCCAGGCTGACACTTGCACGATTCCGTGGCACGCATTGGTACAACTCGAGACGGCACGACACCGTCCGATTTTGGCAAACTCGTTGTACCAATGCCGGAAGTGCGTAAACAATGCGCAAACTATGCGTGAACTCGTCGTGCCAGTTCGTGTCAATGTGGACACTGATGGGCACGACAAAATCGTGGTCAAAAGTCGTGCAAGTATCAGCCTGGCTTTACAGTGACAAGATCAAAAAACCTTAATAAAGGTGTCGCTGCTTCATTTAAACGTTTTCAAAAACTCAAACTTGCCATTCTTTTCGAGGTACCTAAAAATGCAGCTAAGAAGAGACTTTCCGAAAAGCTGCTAGAAAACGATTTTCTACAGAAGTTACAGCCCACTTACCGTCGGAAAAACATGGATTTAAAACTGCGTTGAATCAAGTTTTAAACCATCCTAATCGGATACTTGACAACACTATCGATTACCAAATTCTTCCAGACGTCGCCCATATATCTTTTGGGATTGAGGGGGTGTTATTGCGGTTCATCTTGTAATTCTCATAGCCAACAAACAGTTTATTTCATTTCACAATTCCTTCTCTAATGAAGTTTTGTTACATAGGGTTTATTCAAGGAAGCTTGCTTGATCCAGTTATGATGAACCTCACCAAACTTATACCGATGGTACGCAAGTGATGGGTAAGTCAGCTTAGCAGCGAAGTGTTGCAAATATGGAATGTTGCAACGTGAATGGCAGAAAATATTCTGAAACTAAATGGTGACAAATGTAACACTACAGATAACAGACCATCAGCATAGGTTGTAGATCTTTTATTGAGAACATGGAATAGACATAGATCGGAAGGAGCTCTATTCAAGTCTGACTTACTGTCAGTTAATTCTGGCTTTATAAAGCATACAGCCATTAAGAATAATGATACATGACAGATTAACTTATTTGGAATTGAGAGTATAGTTTCTATAACTGCACTGCATCTTCCCTTTAATGTCGCGAAGTTCTGCCGAGTGTTAAACACATAGATCATGTGTAGGTTATAAATAACATATAAATAAATAAGATATTTAATGAGATCGTGCCTTTTGTCAAAACGAGCAGAGGTCATTCGTGTGTTGCCTGTAAATAACATATTGAACAGATAAGCAGAAGTTGTATATAGTTGAAAACGTCAAATATAATATAATGTCAAATCTAGCAAAGTTCTATGTAAAAATAACTTTGTCACATTCCTTCATCACCCATGAGTTATGTACCAAAAGGACATAACAAACACAATTGAAAACGTCCAATATAATATAATGTCAAATCTAGCAAAGTTCCATATCACTTTGTCACACAAAACCAAAACAAAAGTCAATGAACCACAGAATCCTACGACCACATAGTAGTCGGAGAATCCAAAATTCCCCTTCCCCCGTCAGTCGGAAATCTTGATGACTTCATAGTTTTCAACTTAAGTATGGACATTCATATTAACGATCGTACCAGGTAATTTTACTTTAACCACATCGGTGAAGAAGTCATTAACTAAACAATCATTATCTAAGGAGTCCTGTACATTATATGTTTGGAAAAATAATAAAAGTGTCATATGAAGTTACACCAATCTTGTCATCAAGAACCCGATTCAAAGAAACAATGGGATAGCAATCCAGGTGGAAGGCTCTTGCATAATTATGCAAAATTGCCTTAAACTTAAGTAATTATCCTTCAAGGCCAACAAAGATATGTATTGAGCATTAATCACCAAATAAATGGTGTTATTTACGCCGTATTGCTAGACCTTATTGGTCTGTGCAGTTAATTCAAGACCACGTAGTGGACCACATAAAACGTTGCTCATTACACCCAGACAATTTGACTTTATCTCTTGAAGAGATATGGTATGACGTGGGGTCTGCTGGCTTGATCGATATAGCGCACTGCTGTGATGCCGCCTCCTCTCCGTCTCCCTCATGGACCAAGATTTTGGAACACCACAGACAGGACCCACTCTCTGGTTCAGGCCGCTTCAACCCCAAACCAGTTCTGGTGTTGTTAGGCAAACTGACTGTAGATGTTCACGTCAATGGCGAATGTGGAGGATCGGTCGACGATAAGGTCTACGGCAAAGAATGTTCTCCCTTGTGAGACGTCAGCGCACTATATCGGTACGGATGGGTCTTCCATGTGTTCCCATTGTCTGACGCACGGTCTAAGATGCCTGCGTAAAGGGATTCTGCGCGTGCTGTCGCTCAATATGGAGGACTAGTCGCCATGTGGCAACCCTTGGTCTACCAGTTCGGGGGCGATCATCTGTGATGCGAACATTGACGTGGAAGTGATTTAATACGGCTTGGGCAATTGGTCTGCGTCGAACCTTCCAAGCGCCTGGTTCCTCTGAGCTGTCGTGAGTCGTGGCATGCTGCTGACGTTGTAGTGTGAATGATTCCACTAGGTAGGGGGTGCATTTTATACGGCCCGATTTTCACGACATTTGAACTCAATCGACATTAAGGTGTAACAGTAATATATTCGAACGTGTTTTTAATTCAGATACAAATTGTGACCTCTACAAGAGCGGATCCAGGGGGCGGGGCAGGGTCAGCTCCAGTGACATAGTTGATTTTCATTTTCGTTTGCTTTGTTAATGTTGTAGTTCACATATCTGCTCTTTAATATTCTCCGCCCAAGCAATCCAAGGCTGTAACATATTACCCTTTGCCCCAATGTGTGCCCCCCCCCCTCAACAAAATCCTGGATCCGGGCCTGCTCTAGGGGGGGTCGCAAGTTAAAAACGTGATTTTGCCTTTGACCAGGAGCCATAATTCAGGAAGTTGTGATCGGATATGTGCAAACATCGTAAAGAACCAAGATCTTCGGGTTATAATCATGCCTTTCAGGTTTTCCCATAGGCCATAATCCATGAAGTTATGGTTCGATACACGTCATGCCAATATCGAAAAGAACCAAATTTAACGTTTTGTCAAAATCGGATAAAAGTTGTGGACTGACGGAGGCGACGTAAGAATACGTCTACATGAAAATGTGGGCGTATAAAAAAAAACATTTTCACCAAATCAATACAATTATAGAACTATCTGCCTGAAAGTGTAAAAATGGCAAATAAAAATCCCCTAAAACATTTGAAAACCGTATGTGTAAACATTAGCAAAACCAAGAATTTTTCTATGACTTTAAATCAAGCCCGATTTCCCAACCCAACACCCTTCAAAAGCGACGATATGATATGGAGTAAAAGCCAACGGCTAGCGCACATAACCTTTAAAATATTTCATGGAAAATAAGGTGCATATCGATATTGCATCCTAATATTTTAACGAATTTGGGTTATATTACATCAAGGAAAAATAAATTTGAAATTGAAAACATCCGACGGTAACTGAGCGAACATCTGTTTGAAAAGGCTGGTGACTCTTCTTTAAAGTGTTTTTGGTGTACTCACTAATTGTAAAATACATTTTCCAATATGTCGTTTCTCGCTTCAAATATTGTAAAGACAAAGTTGTCTTTCTTCTTTATACATAGCAGTAGTAACTGTTTTTCTTTACATTTTTAGGGCTGTATTTGCAAACGTCCTTTGGTAGACCCGATATCACGTCGTTTTAGTCTACATTTAAAAGAAAGCGTTACGAGCATCGTATAAACCGACATAACACTTAGGTCTTCCTTATATTATTTCAAATGTATGGTTTCGACATTCTCGAAATCTATTTAAACTGAACATAGGCACCCCCACATGAAATACCGGGTATATTTATTTCTGAATGAATCATCAGCATACCAGAAGCAGTATAGGAATTATTATAGACCATAGTGATGAACATCGTCTGCTACATACACCTCACAAATTTTATCGTTCAATCTTGCTCTGTTAAATTACAAAATATTGTACATTTCTTCTCACTTTCAAATATCTAACCAATGATAAAAAAAACACAAAAATAATAGTTTATGAGTGGTACACGTGGTTTAGTGTTTTTGCAGAAGTGAACTGAACTAGGCTAGAATAGCTCGTATTAAGTGCACTGCATGAAAATTGTACAGCAGTGTACCACACATCTCCAGGTATTACAAAAACACTCTGACAGACATTTCTTGTGTTGGGGTACCCTTGGCAGAGGTATGTTAAGCCAGACATTTGTAGTGGTGGAGTATCCCTGACATGAGTTATCTACTAAGTTCCAGACCACCCCTAGACTAGATTACCTGAAATCTGTACCACCTAAAACTGCTTTGGAGTTGTTCAGTACCCCCAAAGGAATCACGAATAACCACTACCAGACAGTTTGTGCGGTGGGTTACCGCTAACAGACACGTGTCCCCAACTGGGATAGATTAGCGGGCAGATGATATCGGAGATACATGCATTAATACCGTATAGGAGAAAATTGGTACACGTTTCAGCTAGATCCTCACGTGACATTTCCGATGATGACGTAGTATAATGTATTCAACCATTCTTCATTAAGACAGCGAGCTGGACAGACGTGTTCTTGTTTCATTAAAACGGTAATAGATTTTATTTTACTTTAAAATACCTTGGTGGTATATTGATTTTGGCTTAGGTAGCCAATAGCCTAGGTGGCTTATTGATTTTGGCTTAGGTAGCCAATTGCCTTGGTGGCATATGATATTGTTATTGATTTTGGTTTAGGTAGCCAATAGCCTTGGTGGCTTGGAATACCTTGGTGGTATTCAAATTTTACAAGTCCTGATGGAAGTAGGAAAGCCTTGTGGCGTTAAATTATTTGTGGAAAAATTTGTAATTTTCAGTGAAGAAATTTATTAAGAGAAATTGAATACACAACAGACTACTAAGCGTCTTATTTGTGTGTAAATCGTTTTCATGCTTGATTGTGGATAAGTAGGTCAGCGCACGTGTTTGTATTGAATTGCAGTTTCGCCAGCCATGATCGGGGGGTTTAAACAAGTGAGTTGTGACAATGAGGCGTGATCACTTAGTCCGATTCTGTCGCATTTGTTTTGTTTAGATGATGGGTGTAATGATTTGTATATCTAGATGGGATTTTTCTTACCACTGACCCGTGGGACACTGATGCCTTTAGTGGATTTCTTATTCACGTGGGTCAGGGGTGAGGGAGTTCTGTCTCCTTGTGTGATTTGATCTGGTTTAGTTCTAGTATTTTGATATGTTTTATAGAATGAAATATATTATCACTTCAGGGAAAGTATTAATAGTATCCGTGTTCATTCGTACCAGAATGGTAGAGAAGGTGTACCCGCGATATTACTTTGATTTCAGTCCGAACTAAGCCAGAGTGGATTACAGGGGACAGTACTCCCTCATCGCCTGACTTACACCTGACAGCTGAACAAGTGTTACTTAACAAATTTACTTCAGTTATTTGATTTTTCTGAATTTATTTGAGATGGAATAAAGAATAAAGAAAATGTTTGTAATGTTTTGATATTTTTTGTTTTGAGTATTGGGAATAGAGGTTGATGATATGTTGGCCTAATGTGTTTGAATGGGGGTTGTGAGATAAAATATTTTATCGCATTATTGCTCCCCAATACTTAATACTTCTGGAAGCTGGAGGAACTGACATGCTGAGGATTGGTGTAGATCCTCACGTGACATTTCCGATGATGACGTAGTATAATGTATTCAACCATTCTTCATTAAGACAGCGAGAGCGGTAGTCAGTAGTACTGGTGGACATGAGATATGCACACTGTCCCTCTTTTTGGTCAAATTTTCCCACCCAATCCCACCCACGGTCTTTCACTTGTGTTGATCCTCTTGCTTTCAGATTTATCGCATTATTGCTCCCCAATACTTAATACTTCTGGAAGCTGGAGGAACTGACATGCTGAGGATTGGTGTAGATTCACCTTTCTGAGCTCTAGTAGTGCAGGCATTTTTTTTTTATTTAAAAATTTCTGTATTTTTTAAAATATGTATCAAAACGTAAGAATTTATCTTATATGCTTTATATCACTAAGCTTATTTCGTGTCTTAGTCGTTGTTTGTGATTAGTGAAAAATGTACAGCTTGAATAGCCTTCTTCCTTTTCAAGGAATTTAACTGTCGTTTTCATATGAGTTACATTAAATATCCATCTATAACCGGTATATTCTTATCTGTGGGTTTTATTGTTAATTCTTGGACTATTCTCCCCACCCCTTTCAATTACTTTCAGTTGTCATTTCGGTGGTATACTACAATAATCCACTCGTATCGGTTCTTCATATCACATCACTTCAGTTTTGTATTTATAGAGATCTATAGGTAAACATTTTATCCGCGGTTGTTTGAAGCCATAACTTTCTGGTTAGTAACAACATAATTATAAGGAACATGTCTTCTGCAGAAAATGTCCATAATTAAATTGATGTCATGACTGAAATATCGACAGTACAAACCCCTTAAACAAGAGATCCGGGTTGTTTATAAATGGTGTCAATTATCGTCGAACCCGAACCCGAACCCAATCCAGGACTAGTGTGTATTAAAGGTTGTTTTGTTTTGTTTTTAAAAAAAAAGGAAAAAAAATAGATACGGGACTATTTGGCGAATAAATAAATAATGAGAGCAGATTACTTAATCAAATATATTTTCTAAATCTGAATTTATAAAACATCGATGAACCAGTAATGATTATCTGTATGTGATGTACTAGAATACGCCATTAGTTGTAAAACATGACACCCATTTCAAAGTTTATGTCAATATGGATGTCTAAATTCCGTTGCATAAGTTTTATCAAAAATGGATTCATGCTGCTGATCTTATCAAGAATCAAATAATCAATGATCGTTCTCCAACCGTATTCTCAGCCACGAATTAAGGTTAATCAGTGTTTAGATATTGTTTACGCCTTCAGAGTTATTTACCCGTAATAAACGTTAACTACAATTCAGGAGTAGATGAGGATTGAAACGCGCATGACGAAACATAACCATTTTTTTTAAAGGACCATTTGCTTTAAAAGATAAATTGCAATTTAATTGAGAATATATTCCACAGAAGATATTATGCAACGACCGAAGGTTGTCTGGATCACTATTAGTCTCTAATGTTACCGAAATTCTAATTTGTTTTGGCACTGGCGCACATAATGGTTAATTTTCTGAATATCATGCCATAAATGACATAAACACAGTAGAATGAATGAGGAGGGGTATCGCGTGGTGTTGTTAAAGAAACGAAATTAAATGGATTTCATGTCTAACTTGTCTGCGCTATTGAAGAGTCGTTGTTAATGAACCATTACTCCTACACACACCCAATGTTTAGATAAGACCCAGCTTGGGCCCGATTCCTAGAAACTTCTTAAAGTACAATATTGGTGCCAGTCATTATCACATATGTGATAGAACTGATTAAACACTTTCCAAATAGAATATTATCACAGAGATCATCGCTACCATAGAGGAGTAATAAAGGATTCATGAATCGGAAGTGACGAACGCCAAAGGAAAACACGAGTTATTCCTCTATATAACTAACTGAAGTGACTAGTGATAACAGATACATGGGCGAATATCTGCTCACTAATAATTTCCTCGAAGACCTAAAGTTGCTGTGTGACACTGCGAGAGAATGTCTTACGATTCATAAAAAGATTTGACTGCCACTAGATAAGAGAACAGGAAAGAAAAACAGATTAAAAGTCCGTGCATTACCATGTTTTATAAGGTAGGGGAGACCGGGACACATTAGACCACAATGAATATGTCCTTTATAAATAATACTATACAACTTAACATTATACAGAAGTGAGATAACTTCTTAGACCCATTTCTCCATCAATAAGCCACATGCTGTCAGTTATTTTCTTACGCAGTGGATTTTTCAAAAAAGCGCTTAAAAGAGAAAATTTTTCCATACATGTTAACTTCTTAGCCTAGGAAATTCTTGTACTTAAGTTCATATATGTCTAATCTATACAATCCAGATAAACTGGGGTTTGATCCATATAAGAGGGCATATTGATTTTTTTTTAAAATTTTGATCATGAAATAAAGAGACATGTATGTGAACAAAGTGGTTCAATGTGCCCCGGTCTCCCCTATAGAATGAATAAAAACAAGGGGGTGTACGGAGTATTTATATTTTTCCCGTGTCCTCTTATCTTACGACACTTAATTACTTTATTGTATCGTCAGATAACCTCTTGCGGTCCCATATAACAACTTTTTGTCTTCGAAGGAATTATTAGTGAGCAGAAATTCGGCCGTTTATCTGTCATCACTCGTCACTTCAGTCATTCACATAGAGAGATAACTCGTGTTTTCCTTTGGCGTTCGTCACTTCCGCTTCATGAATCCTTTATTACTCCTCTATGGTAGCGATGATCTATATGTTAATATTATATTTGGAAAGTGATAATCAGTTCTATCACATATGTGATAATGACTGGCACCAATGTTGTCCTTTAAAAGTAAGCACAAAGTTATGCTTCACTTTGGCTTACGTAAGAAACTTTATGAAATACCGTCTCTAGAAATTTTTTTAAGACCGTTCTTACGTAAGAACAAGCCAAGTACGAGTCTAAGCACATTGTGACTGGTAAATCGAGACTAAGATGCTCTCCAACGTCATAAAAACAATTTTGGTATGCAAATTACAGCGTAAATTCGTCTACATATAGAGTTATAAATAGATCAATGACATTAACTTCAAATAGTCGATTTAGATGTATTTGACAAATGACATGAAATGAAATAGGGATTAGAGTCCCACTGTTTTGCTCCTAAACTGGGCTAATGAAGACAGACATACGCCATAAAGTGTGCTATGAGGGAAATTTTACCCGGGCAGCGGCGCTACGGGCTACTCTTATATCGAATTACAACGGTCAAGTGATCTTTGACGTGCACGCCAATTTTTACACGGGACCTTATTTTCTCGTCCCAACTGACCGACTAGACAACTGTCCTTGTCAGGTCCTCAGTCTGCATCACTGACAAGGTGATGAACCTTCTCGGCCAATGCAGGGATCGAACACCCTACCTCGGCCCGATTCTTAAAAAATTCTTAAGCACGTTCTTGCGCTTACATGTAGATTTTAAGTAGACTTTGCAAATAAGTAAACTTATCTTATTTTGTGTTAACAGAAAATTCTTAAGAACGTTCTTGTGCTTAGATTTTAAGTAGACTTCAGTGTAAGCACAAGCACGTTATAATGTGTTCCAAGAAAAAACTTAAGCACAACTTCGTTCTTAAAATTGTCAATCTAAGCTATAGGGCTTGCTTACCAACCTTTAAGCCTGTTTCTGCTTCAAACAATATGGCTGACCGTGGATTTATTCGACGGCATTTGCTACATCTTTTGATACCTAGAAGTCAATTGAAAGACAGAAAATCCTTTAGAAACATATCCTCGAGAAGAATGCTATAGAAAATTTCGCGTCTACCCTAAACACAATTTATTTATTTCCAAATTGGTAAACAACACACACGCGGGCTACTTAAAAGAGAGGGAGAGAAATGGGGTTTAAAGTCCACTCAACAAAACTAGGTCATTTCGGGACTAACATATGGTTTAATTTTATTTCAATAATTCGCTTGCGCGTAGGGGTCTTCAGCAGTGGGGGAAAACCGGAGTGCCCGGGGGAAACCCACGATGTTGAGAAGGCGCCCTTATCTTCATGCCACATACACTCACACCAGGGCTCGAAATCACAGCCGCAAGTCAGAGGTGACTGGCCAGCTAGAGGTCGAAGCGCGGCGCTCTAGACGACTAGGCCATCTCAACCCCAGGCGCTGTCGCAATTATTCGGTCTGTTTGCATGTACTTGCGTTTTGGGTTTTTTGTTTGTTTTTTTAGTTTGTCGTACATTTTATATGTGTAGGCTTATGGTGGACAAGTCAAAGGCATCAGGGGATCACGTGGCTAAGTGGGTAAGGTGCTGGTTCGCTAGCAGTGAGGTCGGGTGTTCGACCCCTGCATTGGCCGAGAAGGTTCATCCAAATTTCCCTACGTGGTTTCTCCTTGTCAGTGATGCAGGACGGAGGACAGCTGTCTTGTCATTCGGATGGGACGAAAAAACGAGGTCCCGTGTACAGACTGACGTGCACGTAAAGATCCCTTGATTGAATTCGATAGAGTAGGCCGTAGCGCCGCTGTCCGGATAAAATTTCCCTCATAGCACACTGCATGACGAATGTCCGTCTTCATTAGCCCAGTTTAGGAGTAAAACAGTAGGACGTTAAACTGTATTTCATTTCATTTCATTTATCAAATACATCTAAATCGACTATTTGCCGGGAAGTTAATGTCATTGGTCTATTTATAACTCTATGCAGACCATAGAGCTATAGATAGAAACTCTGTGCTGCAGACGAATTTACAGTGTAATTCGCATACCAAAAATGTTTTTATGAAGTTAGAGAGCATCGTACTCTCAATTTACCAGTCACAATTTGCTTAGACTCGTACTTAACTTGTGCTTACGTAAGAACGGTCTTGAGAATTTTCTAGAGACGGTATTTTATAAAGTTTCTTACGTAAGCAAAAGTGAAGCATAACCTTGTACTTACTTTAAAGAATTTTCTAGGAATCGGCTCTGGCTAGCGTCTTACCCACTTAACCACGTGATCCCCTGATGCCTTTGACATGTCCCCCATAGGTCTATAAGCTACCCCCACCCCTTAAACAAAAACCCAAAAAAACGCAACCACATGCAAACTGACGGAAAGATTGAGAGAGCGTCTGATTTTAAAGTAGCTAAGTCTCTAACTCAATATCATCCAAAATCTTCGACATTGAAAATACGAATTATTTGTCAGTTTAAATCAAAATTGATCTTAACGGAAAAAGATGAGATTCTGATATGCAATATTTAAGACAAGATAAATATTTTACCATTGGTACACGAATCGTGTACCATAATGCGTTTCAGCCAAGAGACTCGGGGAACGAGGCTAGAAATATTGCACCAAATCAAACGGTGCATATAGACTGGAATAATTAGACGCTAAAAATTTGCATTCGATTGACAATGTTGGCTTATTTCGTCGCACATAACTGATTTGAAATTGGAGTAAAAACGGAAACGATTTAATGTAAATCAGTTTATATACATTGATTTTAGAGTATTATATGCGTTGCGACCCACTTGTGTCAATTTCTAGGTCCCAAATGTTAGCGATTTAGCTCCTTTAAAGTGGCCCGCGTTTGTGTTTATAAGTTGTAAATAAATCAAATCTTTTTAGTGTAGAAACGAAATATTCTATAGCATTCTTGTCGAGAATATATTGCTTAAGGATTTTCTGTCTTCCAAATGTCTCTTAACTATCAAAAGATGTGGTCAGCCATATTGTTTGAAGCAGAAACAGGCTTAAGGTTGGCATAGGCGTACGAGGCGGGGGGGGGGGGGGGGCAGGCCTCCCCCCCCCCCCAAATATTTTCATGAAAAAAAATATAGAAATCTGAAAAGAGCTCAGAATTGTGAGATCGGTCATTAGCCGATGAGTTTTTGAAAATTGGGTGGGGGTAGGGGTATGGCCTTGTCGGGGAGGACTATGGTCTTGTCGGGAATGAATGCTCAGTTTGTCGGGAAGCGTCGCGTGGTCTGTCGGGTTTTGAATATTTTTAATAAAATATGGAAGCGGAAAGAAAACAGTCCAGTCAATGATGAACATGTACGCCATCCGAATGGAACTAGCACGTACACGTGGCCTTTCTTAGTTCTTGAGTACTGTGTTCCTGTATACTGGGATCCAACTCCATGCCGTAAATAATTCGATATTGAGCCCTTTTCTTTGGAAATAAATATTCATAGGTGAATGTAAAGTGCCACTGGCAAGAGTTATACAAAGATAATGTGCTCAACAACGCTTATTTTACTTATTAATCTCTCTAGGAAAAAGTTCCAAAACCACTATGATGTAGATGTTAAAAATATATACAAGTCTTCTATACATCTGAGATCTGGATGAAAAATGTGAAGTCTCATAAAATGAAAAATGTGGCAAAAGTAAATCGTTCTTGCTTTCGTAGTAATAGAGCTTCTATTTTAAAGCTGACTTTTTACCAGTTTTTATGCTGCAACTGACATAATTTACTACCGATTCCAAATTATTAGAAAGTATTCGAAATCCCTGGAAATCGCGTCTACGGTCGTCTGGTTTTCAAAATTTTCAGAGGGAGGCCTCCCCCCCCCAGACCTCCCGTCGGACGCTTCGCGCCTCCAGCACTCAGCGGACTCTAAAGAAATATATTTGTCGGGAAAATATGCTGCCCCCCCCCCAAGCAAGTTCGGCCTCGTACGCCTATGAAGGTTGGTAAGCAAGCCCTATACCTTGCTTAGAACTTGTGCTTAGATTGACAATTGTAAGAACGAAGTTGTGCTTAAGATATTTCTGGGAACACATAATAAAGTGCTTGTGCCTACACTGAAGTCTACTTAAAATATAAGCACAAGAACGTTCTTAAGAATTTTCTGGGAACACAAAATAAGATAAGTTTACTTAATTGCAAACTCTACTTAAAATCTAAGCGTAAGAACGTGCTTAAGAATTTTCTAGGAATCGGGCCAAGGTCTACTTGTCGTTAATTGTTAACTTCCAGCAAGTGAGACAGCCATATAACCACGACATGTAATACAATTTCCCTTGCCAGTGCTCCCTGGTTAGTGAGCCAGCGCCTTACTCATTGAGCTACTGTTGATTCACAGAAGCAGGAGGAACAGCGGCCAGTATAGAAAACACATGAACCCGTATAGAAAGACATTTTACAAAGAATTCGAGGTCTGATAGTTCCTTGTACTAGAATATGGCATTATTGAACGAAATACGCACAACTAAACCGTCAACCGTAAAATCACAACTGACGTAACATACTGTTTATTTCCCCATATACCCAGAAGACATTATCATTGACAAAACAGGCAATGGTGATCTGTTTGGGCGGCCGTCATCAAAATCTCAAACTTTTAATTATTAACACAAAAGATCTTAAACGGTGTAAAATTATGTTTTTCGGGGGGGGGGGGGGGTATTATTGTTTACAAATTAAACAAAATAGACTTTTACTATGAGATCTGTGTATAAACGTTTACACGAATTTATTAATCCACTACCATCTCGAATGTACATTGTATTTATGTGACTTATACAGAATTGTCATTGACTAGCGACACACTAGATGACATCGCGCCTGGTACGTTCGTGCATTTTTATGCGCGAACTCTTAGTTTTCCTATTACTGGCACGCGCATGGGCACTATTTCTTTTTCTTTTGCATGTACCAAAATCGGGGTTTTGCGCGGAGGTACTTTTGAGGTATTAGCCTGAGAAGCATAACACTTGCCACTGTACCTGTATATCGCTAATTATAAATCGAGTGTGTGAAGACAGTTTATATAGATCACGCGAAAATTTTTCAGTACAGAGTTTATTCTCGCTGTATTTGCAGCTAAGAAAACCAATGGGACTATTTTCTCAACAGTGTATGAACTTTTTCATAAGCGATAATATCCTTACACCGAGAGAAATTATCTAGTCTCGGTGAAAAACCATGATCATCTGGTAAAAAATTACTTTTCTATTTTTTGGAACGAAAAACAGTGTTTTTAAAAACAAACGAACCTGCCGCACATGAGGAATCATTATATTAATAATAACAGACGAGAACTCTTTTTGGGCACAGGCTTTCTTACTGAGTAGTAAATCGTCCACAAAAAATCATGAATGAACTATAATAAGAGTAGCGACGACTGTAGACAGTAAGTAGGTTATACACTATACTTTTGAGTCGAGATTACTCGCTTTGAGTCGAGATTACCAGCTTTCAGGTCACCGATAACCAATTATGTCAGAAATACCATACTGACTGACATTCGGTTTTTTCAAGTTGTAGGCGAACTAACAATCGGCGCCCTAACTGTCTTCGTCAGCTACTTTCAGTTTCACAATGGCGTACGACATTCGGTTTTTCAAGTTGTACGCGAACTAACAATCGACGCCCTAGCTGTTTCGTCAGCTATTTTCAGTTGCTGGCGTACGGCCAGTGCCGGTGGGAAAAGACAACATTAAAATCAGAAATAGTTTATTTATCATTGTCGGACTTACGGTATCAATCCTGTCTAACAAATCATAAAGCTGTGGTGTTACGGTAGCGGCATAGTATTTCAACGTAACACCACAGCCACTGTAACAATTCATAATACATCTAACTATCACTCCCTACACATTTCACCTCGACCTACTTTCCCAAACGTCAACAACACATCTCATACATCCAGTTCACTGATTAACCCTTGTACCACGTCTACTGGATTATAGTACTGGGTGGAGGCAAATGGTTAGCGTGCGCGCCCTGTATCATACAGCCTGCCATTGAGTCAACTGACGTGGTTTCGAATCCCGGGTTGTATGTGACAAGGAGTAGGGTCGCCTGTCCAACCTCTTGGGTTTTCTCCGGTCACTCCGGTTCCCTCCCACTGATAAAGACCCCTATGCGCAAGCAAATTATTCAAATAAAATTAAAACCATATGTTAGTCTCGAAATGACCTAGTTTGTGTTGAGTGGACGTTAAACCCAATTTCTCTCTCTCTCTCTCCATCTCTCTCTCTCTCCCTCTCTCACACACAGATTATAGTACACAGGGTTTTCGATTATTTTATGGTTATTTCGCATGATAAATCTTTAGCTACCATATTAATTGCGCATGGTATACTATAACGAAAATTGTGTGTCCCAACGCTCGTTCCTTTGCATGAGATAAAATAAAACCAAGTACAAACAACCCAAACCATTAGACAAAATTTGAAGACATAAAAAAACGGTATAGACAAAACAGTGTAATCAGCATATGGGCTGTTCGCCGTGTACAAAATACGCGACATTACCAAAAATAACTGAAACTTACCTTATCTGCGTCTGGTGTGTTATAAACAAAGTGATATTTCTCGCCAATTGTTATCTTCTAATAGGAAACCTGAACTCCAATGCACATCAATGAAAACTATATACCCGATTCACTTAATGTTTGAAAAACCGATTTTAGACAGGCCTAATATTTTCTTAGTCTCGAATTTCTATTCAGCTATAATGTAATATCCACTGCTACATCGCTTAATATTAGTTGACATAAGATATGTCTTGTCTCCTTCAACACACACACGATTATCGAATGAAATACAATGAGTGACGTTTAGTATAAGCATGTTCGTCAGTTAGTACATGCTTACATCAGAATACATTCATTCACATCTCTATTAACAATGATGGTTTACTGTAGCTGTGAAGGTTGCTTCTATTCAACCATCAATAATGGTTAAGGGAATCAATGGAGTTTGACATTGCATCAACACAATGTTTCGGTCATTTTGAGGCCACCATGCGGTAATATCTTTCTATGGTGGAGGGGTATGCTTTCCCGAATAGTGACATTTTCACCTGCCTTTCATCGAATTACAATGTCACTAACAAAGTGTACACGAGACCGCTTTTTTCGTCCCATCGGAACGACTAGGCAGAATGCCCTTGCCAGTCTTACTAATGACACAATCACCACGATCTCTATACTGTTGTCCTGGCATTCAGAGTGACTTTATATGACAATTTGCGCACCAGGGAAATTCACATCAACGTTTAACTAGACATTGCTCATATCATGTACCATTATATCATCCGTTTATAATCAACCCACGAATCATCCGTTTGTAACCAAGTAAAGAAGTGGAGTTAATAATCCGGATTTTTTAAACTGTTAAATACAACATATCCCCTACTGAAAGTTTTTCTATAGACTAATTTTGTAAGTAAAAATTTGGCATGAATCAGAACGTTCTGCAAAAACACTTGAGAAAAAATGAGCTCAACTTTAAGTGATTCATGTTAAACCAAATATAGCCCATTGCTTGAAATCAAAAAACTTGAACGGTTTCTTTGAATGGATTATCGGCTAGTTTCTTTGGCTAACAGATTTCCTTAAGTGTACCTGATTTCGTTCTTGGCTGAGTTTACAATTGAAACATCGCTTACTAAATACATGCAATGACGGATTAAGGAAATGTGGGGGTCCGTCATTGTTAAAATAAATCTAGACAACACCAAATATTCAATACTAAAAAGCAATAGTATTCTTATAATAACCCATTCTAACGCACGTTAAGCTACAGTATGATCATCTTAAGTTTACATTATTTTTCTTTTCATTGAAATCGAGTGGGTTTGATGACATGACATCTAAGCTTTGTTTAAGCTTTTTTAAACAAAGCGTGTTGAGAGTTACATTGTTCTGAAGTATATATCTCTTGGTTATTTATTTTTTTAATACTGATATTTTATGATATCAAATCTGTAGTTTAAGTAAGTTCGACTTAAAGGCTCAATACCACTTTTGTTGTAACTGAATAATATGTCCCAATCTTTATTCTGGTCAACAAATTGTATTACTTTACAATATTCCAATTAATTGATGATATAAATTTCATCTTTACACACCTTATTTTAAACATTGGAAATATCAACAAAATGATTTGAAAAGCCTAACGTTAACCCTTTTAAAATATTTTCGAACCCTCTGGACAAGTAAAATAGGTTGTAATGGACAATTTACACATCAGGTAGGACGCTTAAACATCTAGTACTTCAATTAAGAATATTATTTAATTTCTAGAGCTGCCAAGCCAGCAAGAGTGTTAGTGTCCCTTTAAAGTCGTCATCTGTTAAATAACGCCAATGTGAAAGTTGAATCTTACAGATTTCATTGACATCATATACAAGGGTTGGCTGAAAAATTCCATTTATTTTTCTCCATAGTCCATTCCGATGTGTACACCCTTTTACCAACGATATTACACGACCTGGATACCGGTGGGGAAGAAATTTCCTTCAGGTACCCTAAAACCGTCGTTCACAGCTGTCATCATTACTAGGCCAGTTCCTTGTTCATTTTTGGAAACAGGTTGAGATCTGGCGGTCAGGAATCTAGCACTTTTCAGAGCATTGGTGTTGTCAATGGCCTACCAGGACGCGGTTCACCGCTATGACTCTCTCCGTCACGCTTAAATTCTGCAGCCCTCTTCATTGCTGTGGAAAAGGAAGGGACCTCATCCCATGTGTTGGGGTAAGTCCTTTCAGTTGCAGGTACTTGATGACTGCCTTATAGCCAGTTTTTTCATTTCTGGTGTTTTCAATAGGTAGGTACAAAGACAATAATAACACGTCAGTTGCAATTATTATGTCTATGATTCATTCAAAGAATAATCGTGGTAATCATGGTAATACCACTTTTGAGCAATAGTCTCTAACTGGATACTGCCGAAGTTCAATGCGCTCCACAAAGCGCTGAACTCCCAAAAATACACAAGGACCAAGGAAATACATCTTGGTAAGCATAAAGGATATTTCAATACTTATATATACATATTCATACTAATCAATCAATAATAATTCATTCATATAAAATCAATATTGGCCCATTTCTGTTTTCTATCCATTTAAATCTGACATTGACTAGACTTTACTTAATATAATATTTATTAGAAGATCGTTTCACCATTATCTAATTATATCGTTAACATACTTTACTAAAAGAAATTCACACGCTCTTCCCAACCCCGTTATTCAAAGAAAATTCGATATAATAGGCTTATTTATAGTGGCATCCCATTTAGTTAGGCAGAATCGTGCAAATGATGATACAAGCATCAAATTTGGCACAATTATTTTCTAAGGGATACTTATCAAATCTGCCCGATTGGCCAATTTAAAATCCAAGATGGCGACAACTTGTAAAAATGGCCACCTGAGGTTGATGATTTGCTTAGAAATATTTGTAGTTATTAGTTATTAAACAATAATTGAATTAACAATAGTCTATGGCGTCACGGTGTCATAGTTACACGATAAAATTATTTTACAGGCAAACGTAGTTAGTTCTTAGTCTACAGACTACAAATATTTAATCCCACCACAATCTTTATTTCATATAACTTATTTAGTGTTTTTCCTTTATATAAACTTAATAGCAAAAACAACGACCTCTTGGAAGCAAAAGAAAGCTATTTTATTGAGAAGTACCACCCAAAACTTAATTCTAAATAAGAGAATATATAAGTTATATAAAATAAAGATTGTGGTGGGATTAAATATTTGTAGTCTGTAGACTAAGAACTAAATATATATATATATATATATATATCGCATTCTTGGACGTTCTAGTGCAACGAAGGGGAGAACTCCTTATAACGGATATGTATTCTTAAGAAACAGATATCAAAAATTATCTTTCGTATAAATCATGTCACCCACGCCAATACAAAAATAATGTACCTTTCTCTTTAGCTATAAAAATATGCACAATTGTGATAGATGAAGAGCTCCGGGTTGTCAGATTAGGTGAGCTAAAAAGAAATTTATTGAAACAGTATTACCCCCTCGAGGTAATAGAAGTTGGGATAAAAAAGGCTTTGACAATTGATATCCAAACACTGATATGAGGGTTACTAAAGCAAAAGACAATTCGGATAATATCATTACCTTTGTCGCTACTCATAACCCCCAACATCCCAACTTCTTTAAAACAATGTACGAGAGCAGGTCACTCCTGGCATCAAACGACAACCTCAGAGCGAAATTTGATAATGTTCAATTCATTTAATCACAAAGACAGCCACCTAATCTGAAACGCCTCCTAACCAGAGCAAAATTCAATTCATCTATCACATCTATGTATCTAAATGCCTGGATCTTCGATGCAAATGTTGTGACCATATAATACCAAATAACCAATATAAATTTCGTAACATTATGTTTAGCGTCAACTACAATATGAATTGTGACACAAAAAATCTCATATAATATGTCATGGCGTGTCTGGGTTGTGAATTTTTCTATATATAGGCGAGACATCTACTCATCTACGGGATTGAGTACGCAACCATCGACGGGATTGCAATATTGAAAATGGGCCCTTATTTGTAAATAGACATATCTCTAAATGTGCGCAACATCTACAAATAAAATTTCAAATTGCCCCTTTTTTATGAAATGAAAGTTGATGACACCACGAAAAGGAAATTAATGGAAAATCATTTTATTAAAAAATACATTCCTCGACTTACTAGTCAATAAGTAACAATTGGCAATTAGCCTCGTTTATTTATCCATTTTTCTTTAATCTTATCCATTTTTCTTTAATCTATCTCATGATAATCTTCCATTCATTGTCCCCAAATTGAACCCATATACTACAGATTAACACACGCGTGTACATGTTTTGTATAGTTAACGATATGTAACCATAGACAATGGTAACTATAGCTAATTAACACCACAGTGTTACTATGTAAATATGTATAAATATACTATATGTCCATCTTTATACAATGACATTATTTATGAATAGTCCAAAGACGGACGAAAAGTACTTTAAAATGTTATTAAAAAGTGTTGAAATCAGTTTGTGTCGGCATACCTTTTATCTTTTTATCATTTATCGTGAAACAAAGTAGTGCAACTTTGCGGTTGTCCTAATAATATATATATATATATATATATATTGTGTGTGTATATGTATACACTCGGGATTCGAAACCACGCCAGTAGACTCAATGACAAGCATTATGATACAGCTAAATCGACTGACAAATCGACCAACCAACCCCCTTAATGTATAATAATATAATGCAAAATGATATGTACCAGTAAAATGTAATTACTTTTCAAAAAAGCAAAGTATCTTAACAATAGAGAGGTGTGCTTTATTGTTTGTCATATGGTAGATCTTAGCGGTCACTCAAATACAATCTAAATCATCGCCCCTTATGAAGAAGGCGACAATACGACAAAATCAATTCAACAACATTTTGTCGCATTTTCGGGTCAATTATGTCGTATTGTTAAACTTGCGCGCGCTGGCTTGCGGCATGAGTACTGATTTACCTCAGAGGGGAAAACCTCTGTCGGATTTAGTTGGCATTTGAATACCGTAGTTTAGTGTATAATTGTTGTTTGTGATCAGGTGACGAAGTGACCCAAGGTGCTTCTCTGGTGTAAATCTTCAGTTTAATTCTAGTAGGAAATGGTAAGTTGTCATATGCCTAACCACATGAAATTTTTCTGTCGCACATATAATATAATAATCATTTTGATATTCTCTTGTTATCATCTCACCTAGATGATAAATGAAATTAATTGTGTATAAACCCCCATTCAAAAATAACTTTGACTCACCAAATTATCGAAACAAATAGACTTTCGTGTTATAAATTCTATTCTAAACTCTTTGAAAAATACGCCATTCTTTGTACCACTAATGATATATTGAAAAACTATAACGCCTATCAGTGACGGCTTGAAAGATTTGTCTTTGTCTGCGATATCACTTTTGTGGGAGCAGACGTTAAAGAACTAAGGTACTACTACCAAATTTGTCTCACAATTTGCACACAATCTTATCTGAACCTAGCCATACTTTTGTCAATTCAAATCTAAATTGTGTGTTTCTGTAGCGGGGTATAATTTGCTACATTTCAGTTTGTCCGTTTGGTTGTTTGATCTTGTTATTTAAGTAATGGGATTTTGAGTTTTATTTTACATAGTTAAAAAAGTATAAAAAGATGTTATGGGTTGTGGTGTATATAAGTTGCTATTGTAGTTATACTTTTGAAGTTTTGGTCTTAGTTTTGTAGGAACTAGGATTTGATTTTTATGTTTGGTGGAATTTGTTCTTTGTGTCCTTAGTTTAAAATATTGAGGAGTTACTTTTGTTCTGGAAGGTTTTGTTGAACATTTCACTTCGAGGCTGTTTATCAGGTGATATTATTTCTTGTATTCTGATTGGTTATTTGGGTGGCGCATTTTATTAAAAGATATGAATAAGTGTCTTTTCTCACTCTTCATTTTCTGATTGGATGACTGGTTCATTGTTCCTGATTTATACAGCTCATTTCCACAAACTGGTAAGACACTTACATTACATTTAACTTTAACATACATGAATGTTTGGGTATGTGACTTGGTTGTGTGAAATCAAGTGTGTAGAATGAATGATTCTATATTATGATTTTATGAAATAATTTATATACTTCATCCAAAATGGAAGTCAATCATTGAGTTTACTGCGACATGATCTGAATTGTACAGACTTGAATTAGTTTAGTATAGAATGTATTTTTGTTATTTCAGGGCATGTTGTTTTGCACCTGATGATTATGTCGTTCATGTGATGTCATACTGATGATTCATCAATAAGCAATAACCGCGTTCGCGGGATGTTATTGGTAATTTTATAGCTATGTGATGTGTGATATTTATATAAACTTTTAAAACCATATTGAGTTATTCTTTCTCCTCACCCTATCCCGAACACCTGAAGCAGCGAGTCTAAATTTACTTACTACCAACCGACGAAGGCCTCACAAGCGCTATTGCCTCTTTCATGTTACTTTATGCGTGTAGTCTCTTTAATGTAGCTCTAATGAACCACTGGTCAAAGAGGGAAAGAGTCGGTTAACTGTGACTATCTTGATTACAAGGGGCCAAATATAAATCACACCAACGTCATCTATTTTGCTATGGTTATAATACTTGACCGTGTTAACGGGAATGGCATTGACTAATTATTAAGGTAATTATGGACTACAAGAACATTAACTTTAGAGACAGGGACACTATTACCGGTACATACAAAAATCTAGTTTATTAGTCTCCTTCTAGAAAGGATACGCTTACACTACCCTGCGCACATGCACTCTGCAGTGTCTTTACCAGTCAGCAGTCATGGCAATATATATCATACATGTATATTTTATGTCAATGTGTCGTCACAAAATTGGGAAAATATTTCCAATAAATTTATTTTTAAAAAAATATACCAATTAAAACTTTTCTTTTGACATTTTAATCTAAAAAGGGCGGGTGTGATATAATCTTGTTATTATCTGCTTGTCCATTCACTAGAAATAAGAAACGAAATGGAATTATATGAGTTTTAACATCCTGCCTTTCTTCAGCATTCGGGCTAATGAAGATGAGCTAAAACGAAGATGATTGGCACCATTTTCTAGACACTATTCAAGCTATAACTTATATTATCAGCTAATATTCAACATAGCATCAGTCGTTGATCTGCGGCATTAGTTTTTGCATTTTATCTCCTGTCATGTATCATCACAAATGGAATGTTGTGTGTTAAAAATGGTTGTATTCATAAGAGATTATCAACATTGGTTTGAGATAAAATTCTATTTATATCAATAGTAGCATCTTCCTTGTCAAAAAGCAATTTCTGTGCTAAAGATAAATGCCTTATCTGAAGGGGTGCCCAGATACATTTACAGAGTTCTACATCCAACTAATACATCAGTTATATGCAACTGAGAATAAGTAAACAATGCCAGTGAATGTACAGAATCATAAATGGCGTATGCCTGTCTTCATTAGGCCGATTGGTGCAAAAAGGTAGCCGTTATACGCCATCCAAATTCATTCCGATTACAAAATTACAGAAATAATTAAATGAAAAATGTTTACGCCCAAAACAACCGCCATGCATGTTTTCAATTTGTAGAACAAACATGGCGATCACTTGGGGTAACAAAAACACAGACAGGTCACGCCCAATTCCAGTATATGCTGCGTCAAGCAAAGTGTCCATATCCGCTTAGCTAGTCAACTACCAACTACTGCTGACTGAAGTTTTTTCACTATCACTACTATCAGTTTACTGCAAATATACTATTCAAAAAAAGTAGGGGATATTTGATTTTTAAGTGTTATTAAAGTCACCTAATGAAACTGACGAAGAAACAAATGACAAAATGAAATGAAGTTCACATTAATCGATTTATTCCAAATGATCGTTAGACTAAGTAAGGCACAGACTGACCATTATAAGGGTAAAATGATACCCGGGGTCAAACAGCAAAGTTACCACAGCATCACAACAAAGTCAGTAACGGGTAAATCCTCCTCTGTTTGCCAAACAAGCATTGATCCGACGTGGCATACTCCTAATGAGACGTCTAAGGTCATTTTGGCCCAGATTGTCCCATTCCTGTTGCAACGCAGCAGCAAGTTCTTGGACATTGACAGGACGTTGTTGACATTGACGTAACCTCTGTCCAAGCATGTCCCAGACATGCTCGATCAGGGAGAGGACGGGACTCAGTGCTGGCCAAGGTAATGTGGTGATGTTCTGTTGTTGGAGGTAACCTGTAACGATCCTGGCCCTGTGACATCTTGCGTTGTTATCCTGGAAGATGAAACGGCGGCCATGACGACGTGCGAACGGCACAACATGCACTGCCAAGATGTTGTACCGGTAGTACTGGCCTGAAACACGCCCTGCAACAACACGTAAAGCCGTTCTTCCAGCAACAGTGGTGCCTCCCCACACCATAACAGAACCACCCCCAAATCGATCATGTCTGATGACGTTAACGTCTTGGAAGCGCTCTTTTCGACGACGCCACACCCTCCTACGTCTGTCCAAAAAATCAACAGTGAACCTTGACTCATCTGAAAACATCATATTGCTCCAGCGTCGATTATCCCAGTGTTGACGATCCCTACACCAACGACGTCTTGCCTGAATGTGATGATCTCTCAAACAAGGGATCACGCGACGACGTCGGGCGCGAAGGTGACCCCTATGCAGTCGATTCCGAATCATCTGGCCACTCACTCTCACACCAGTGTCTATTTGAAGACAAGCGCTGATCTGATTTGCTGTGATGACATGATTTCTCAAGGCAAGGTACGGATAAATCGATCCTGGGCTTGGGTTGTCGCCCTTGGTCGACCTGAGCGTGGTCTGTCCTGTACAGATCGTGTATCACGGTATCTGGACCATAGCCTGCTTATGACAGACTGAGAAACATTCATCGTCCGCGCCACAACCGCCTGTGTTGTGCCGATCTGTAGCATGCCAAGGGCACGTAACCTTTCATTTTGGGTAAGCCGACGCATATCAAAATTTGTTTTCTGGTCACTAAAACAATTAAACTGATGTTTCCATCCTGGAATTCAATGCCACAATGACTGTAACATTCAAAGTCAGAGTCGTGCAAATCTTGGGTTGGACCCCCATGATGATCCCAAGCATCACCTGCATTCCATGCGGTAGCTATTGGTGCGTTTGGGCGTCACATGTAACTGGAAATGTTTCTTCTGTTAGGTTCTATAGTGACTTTTTTCGTAGTCATTTGCATATTTTAGTATTATGCCCCCAAAATCAAATATCCCCTATTTTTTTTGAATAGTATATTATTGCTACATCACAATTACGTCCAAACAGGTACATATTATTTTACTAATTAGTCGAAATAAGTCTACCACGATATACTTTTGCTCTAAAAATAACAGAAAAAAATGTCTTACCCCAAACAATAACAAATCTACTAATGAACCTCAACCATTTTTCTGATTTCGTAAATGAAATGGAGTTTAACGTCCATCTTTTCCACAACAATGTAGAAACCCAAAGTAATTTCCTGCATCATAAAGTCTAGTATTATCGTTCCAAAATATACCTAAAGCAACAATAAAACTACTGTTCCCTCCATCAAATATGTATGTTTTCACTTCAAAATAGTCAAGAAAAGTCACCATCTTCTTATTTATGATGATCAATTCAAGGGACATAATCCGATATTCTTCCAGGTGATTTAATTATCTTCCAATTAATATATCTAAGTCACTTATTTGTCAAGCCTTTGATAACAACAAATACATTGGGGTCGCCTTTTGTGACATCAGCAGACTTTTGAAGTTTCTGGGGTCCGTGGAGGATAAGTGTCGTGGTTAAGATCTGTCTTGATAATCGACAACAGTGTGTCGTAATAAATGGAATCTAGTCGGATCCAGCAGGAGCATCCCCGCTGGTATTATGACCTTTGTTATATCTATAATATATCAACGATATTGTGAATAATATAAAATCAAACATCCGAGCCGATGATACCCTTCTTTACCTAAAAATAAACGACCCAGAGGCACACGCAGCTTCTCTAAACGAAGATCTCGAAACAATCAGTACATGAGCGGAAACGTGGTTAGTGACTGGGGTGTTTCACTTTTTTGAAATTTCTAAGGTTTCTACCCCTCACCGAAGTCCACTCGGGGTAGTACTTACACCATAATATTTTCATAATATTTTTCCAAAATTGTGACAATTTCCGGGTTTTCGAACGTTTTGGGTTTGATAATTCACTTAGAAAGGTCAGATATGGCTTGTAATGTGTCCATTTTGTGCTTTTCAGGTATGTAGAATCGATCCAATAAGATTGTCAGAATCCAAGATAGCTTCCCCAATCATCTATTTTCGAAGACTATGTCAAAGTGAACATCATTTTGGCCCTAATAATAAATTCTGGACCCATAAAATTAATTATCAGGACCAAAATGATGTTCAGAATGACACTAATCTGCCTTTGTTTGAAAATGGCGGAAGGTAATGAGTGAAGATAAAGCTCCGATGGAGTATATTCACCACACTATTAATCTGGCCAAACTATGGCTGAAGCTGGAAATTGTTTACAATGTTTTTTTTATGATTGATTTTAGTAGTCTAAGGTATCCTCATTCAGAATGTACCGGGTGTGCCTCGGTAACCCTTGAGCGTTTTGAGAAATTCTGGATGGCATCCAAGACGGTCAGAATTTCACTAAATACACTAAAATCGTTCATTGTTGGGTGATTAGATGATAGCGATATCAAAAATGCCAGATAAAATGGCCCTTTACAACGTTAGCGGTGGTTAGAAAGATTATTTCACCAAACCAAATTATATCTAGAGACAAACTATATATTTCTGGACATAGGAGCATATGAGTGATATGATAACACCAGGTACATGCCTTTCAGACGCTTCATGACCACATGACAGATAGACTCTGGGGCAAATTGGCCGGTTGTAATGTTTTCAATTTAGTAACCTTCACCCAGCAAAACAGTTCCCTGCAAATGCCTCATTTGTTGAACAAGACTTCATGGTTTAGGTTGGGACGCTGACCATACATTTCCAGTTTTGGATGCCCATATCCTCCAGCGTGTTTCAGACATCGATTTGCTACAACTTTGGTTAAAAAATCGCCTCCAACCCGCGCTAACGACTTATCTGGCATTTTGGATTTTTAGTGTATTTAGTGAAATGCCGTCCGTCTTGGATGCCTTCTAGAATTTCTCAAAACGCTCAAAGGTTCCCGAGGCACAGCCGGCACATTCTAAAAGAGAACACCTTAGATTACTAAAATCCATCCTAAAAAAAACATTGTAAATAATGTCCAGCTTCAGCCATAGTTTGGCAAGATTAATAGTGTGGTGAATATACTCCATCGGAGCTATATCTTCACTCATTACCTTCCGCCATTTTCCACCAAAGGTAGATTGGTGTCATTCTGAACATCATTTTGGCCTTGATAATTAATTTTATGGGTCCAAAATACATTATCAGGTCCATAATGATGTTTAGAATGACACAAAATCACGAAAATTTGGGGCGCCATCTTGGATTTCCGCCATCTTCATTTGAGATATTGTAATGGACTCTACATACTTGAAAAGTATAACATAGACACATTACAAGCCATACCGGACCTTTTAAAGTGATTTGTCGAGCTCAAAACGCCAGAAAATCGCGAAAATAGGCGCAATTTTGGAAAAAATGGCCGTCGGCAGCCATTTGTGGCAAGAAAATTCTCAAAAAATATTATGGTGTAAGTTTGAACCCGATTGGACTTAGGTGGGGGGTTAGAAACCTTAGAAATTCCAATAAAAAGTGAAAAACGAAACACCCTATTAGTGACGTTTAACCCCCTCAAGACATAAACTTTGACCTTCACGACTAAACAAAGTGTTTTGAAACCACCTATTTTAATGGGCACGATTATATGACTTAGATTTTTACTCTCGCTAAACGGCCTGTAACCGCATTTCCGATTTTTTAAATTGACTGATACATCAAAAATGGTGTTAACTAGCAACCTTCACGTGTGGCTGTCAGTGGCTATAATATTTATAAAATTATCTGAGTAAGAACTATATTTTTTCTCGTCAGAACACGAAGCCGTGGTCAAGTAATCGTCGGATCATGGCATGGGATTAGTCACGCGGTCATTGTTTATAAACAATACCACTATCTAGTCACTGAACCAATCTCGTTATACGTGTGTTTATTGATAATTTGGGCTTTGTGGAAACGGTATTTCGTACAGGGTAATCGGGCACACTCATAACTTTAGACATAATTAATTCGAGCTTCAAACTCAGTACAAATTGCTCATATGTATCGTTATGTTAGTCATGTCCTGGTGACATCTGGCCCAGCAGAGTTACAAATCAGTACTTATTTTTCTATTTTTCACTCAGCTGAGAATTGGCACATATTTCGGCCGCCTTTTACTAGCCTGAATCTGAATATTGTTGAAAAATTTCTGATGGATAATTAATTTCTTGACGTCTTTCTAGTTGATCTAATGAATGATGGTTATATTTCTGCTAAGGTACACTAAATCTGACTAAATTCTTAACTGAGTAAAACAGATTTTTGTGGCCCCAGCCTGTGAGTCCCCAAACTATCATTTCCATCAGGCCATAATTGTATGTACATTAGAGCTCTATGCTAAAATTGAAATTCTCCTCATTTTGCAAAATAAGTGCATAGATCGAAGAATGTTTGACTAACCGCTGGTTATTTGTCAGGGACGGAATAGCCCATAGCCAGCTGTTTACGCCCATAAAATATTTTGTGTTGGCCGTTCACTATGAGGAAAATATGCCCACACGGTCAGTGATATCATAGCGCTCGAGATGAGCTTTATTGTGATCGATCACTTCAACTGGGACAATGGTCGCTGACTCGCCCTACATTAGCCTGGTATCCTGATTTGCTTTCATTTTAAAAATGTTTTTACGATTTTCTCTTGAATTTATTTCTTTCTTTCATTATGTAAAAGCGGCGTCATTTCAACGTAAGCTGGTTCGCCGTTGATATGGTCCAAAGACAAGCGTGTGGATGGGAGATGAGAGAACAGAAAATAAACTTTAGGCTGAAATGCTGAAAAAAGCGGCTAAAACTAGGCCAAAAATCACAATGTCTTTTCGGTGGCCAGGGGCAGATTCGCGCACTGCTCAGTCGATGAAAACACGAACATCATCGAGAATAGTGAGTAGCTGACCGGCGAGGAAGGGGTAATTTCTGAAACAAGTTCCACAAGGGGCCAAGCTGGTCGAGATGCTTATGGCCCATCAGAGCCTTGATCCGCCTCTATTATTGGTATATGTCTATGTTTGATATGCAAAACAACGCTACATACAGCAATTAACATCCTTTAAAGGGCAATGCACAATCATAAGACGAAAATATTATTAAGATTGTATTTATTAACAAGTCCAACTGGGAGATAAGTTTAGAAACATAACGCCAAAGCTACAATGTACGTCCACATTCCTGCTTTGGTTGCTATGTTACTTTGTCAAGAAGGCTAGGCGTTTGGTTTGTTTAGCGTTGAGTGTCCTGCATCAACATCAATAGTTGTCGTCCTTAGAGTATAAGGAATAAGTATACCAAGATAATCCGTTCAGAATTGTGGCTTACAGACGCTAAAGGCAAAAGTGGGCGTGGCTCTGCCCCTGGAAGTCAGGACATTCACCAAAATCGGGCTATAAGGAATACATATGCCAAGTTTAAAGGATGATCCATTAAGAATTGTGGCCTGTGGGCAACACACACAGACACGAAGTAAAAATGGGTATAGCTCTGCCCCTGGGGGTTGGGCAATCACCAAAGCACAATAGGGGTCATCCTTAGGGTATAAGGAATAGGTATGCAAAGATTTAAAAGGATCTGTTAAGCATTGCATCCTGTAGGCGAACACAAGACACACAAACATTGGGCTGGCTCTGTCCCAGTGGGTCGGGCATGCATCAAAAATAATAGTGGTCAGCCTTTGGGAATGAGGAATAGGTTTTAAAAGTTTTGATGACGATTGACTAAGAATTGTGGCCTGTAGGTGACACACAGACACACAAAAAGAAAATGGACGGTGCACTGTCCCTTGGGGTTGGGCATGCACCCCAAACCATAGGATGTTCCTTAGCGCACGACGAATAAGTATTCAAAGTTTCAATATGATACATTAAGAAATGCAGTCTGTAGACAACAAATACAGGAAATGGGTGCGGCTCTGTCGGCAGACACCCGAAATCATAGAGATCATCCTTAAAGCTGAACTCCGGTTACAAAAATACTGAAATAATGTAATAAAAAAAAAGTTAACGCCCGCAAGCCGCCATACTTGTTTCCAATTTGTGAAATAAGTATGGCGGACATGGAGGCTTATGACCTGGAAAGGTTAGCCGATCTCACTTCCAGTTTGTTTCTCGTCAGCTAGCTATACACATCCGGCTTTATTCTCTTCACACGGTTCACTGATTGCTGTATTTCCCCCCAACAGTATACCAAATTATTGAAGATTGCAAAATGTCTGATCAGGTAGGCCTGCAAATAATTATATGAACTGCGTCTACTACAATATAGCCTAAGCTTTACTCCAAAACAAAAGTTGCAACCAGATGTCTTACCCAACCTGTTTTTCAACCAAAACAAATCACCTATACGAACTATTAGTATTGCCTTCTTCGTGAGTTCATGTTGAATAGTGTTCATGAAAACGACCAAGGGACATAACTACATGTTTGGGACGGCTCTCATTGGGGAGTGTTTGACAGTGCTAAATTTATTGATGTTATGGTTTTTTTCTCCATTTTACCAAAGTGTAAGAAATTGATATTGTAGTAGACGCAGTTCATATAATTATTTACAATCTTACCTGATCAGACATGTTCAATCTTCAATAATTTGGTATACTGTTGGAGAAAAATACAGCAATCAGTGAACCGTGTGAAGAGAATAAAGCCGGATGTGTATAGCTAGCTGACGTTAAACAAACTGGAAGTGAGATCGGCTAACCTTTCAAGGTCATAAGCCTCCATGTCCGCCATACTTATTTCACAAGTTGGAAACAAGGGTGGCGGCTTGTGGGCGTTAACTTTTTTTTTATTACATTATTTCGGTATTTTTGTAACCGGAGTTCAGCTTTAAGGTGTAAGGAATAAGTATGTAAAGTTTCAAGATGATCTATTAAGAAGTGTGGCCACTGTCATACAAAAAGAAAATGGGCGTGGCTCTGCCCCCGGGGGTTCGGTATGCACCCCAAATGATGATATGCAAAGTTTCAAGATTATACGTTAAGAAATGTGGCCTGTAGACAACAAACAAATACTAGAAATGGGCGTGGCTCTGCCCCTAGGGGTGGGACATGCAACAAAAACAATGGGGATCATCCTTAGGGTATAAGGAATAAGTATACAAAGTTAGAATGTGGACGTATAAAAAAACAGCCATAACAATAACATTGCATAATACGATGTTTATAAGACCCCAAAATATTCATGACTGTAAAAAACAATTAAAATAAAATAAAACCAAGTATTAAAATCTCATTTGTTCAAAAAATATTACTAAAATTGAAAAGACATGTATGTACACATAGTTCCCCGATATATTGCTCTCAAAATCATTTTGAGCATGCTATGGGTGGATTTTGCACTCAAAAATGGAATTTGTTATTTGCATTTCAATATTCATTGACAATATTATCTGATAAGTCAAGAGCATCAGCTTAAAAAGAAATTATATTAAGAAAATTTGAGCTCTTATTTGATAGACTGCCATGCTACACACATTTAATCAGTCCGGTGATCGACGCTGTTTATATTAAAATAATTTACATTCTTATAGTCAAGCTTCATGTTTAATTTCTTTATTATCGTGAATGAACTGTGTTCAGCCTCGCCTAAAACAAAGAAAGAGCGGTTATTACAAATATATACACACATTTTTTAAGGTTTTATCCAGTCCGAAACCTCGCCAGCCCGAGTTTGAAAAGTTGCTTCACCGGGTCAGAAAAGTTGCGAAGTAAGTCTAAAAAATCGTCAGACTGAGTCCGAAACGACGTTTGTTTTGAGTCCGAAATGACGTGGGATCGAAATGACGTGTTATCTAAGCAACGTGGCAATTGGGTCACATGAATGAGAAGTGGAGCTGTTAGTCTAACATTATAAACCAGCATCCAAAGTTAGTGTTTAATATAATACATCTTTGGTTCGCTTTCTAGGACGTTTGATATACGGGTCGACTTTCTTGCATATGTTACAAACAGATGGAAGAACACCACCGGTAGAAGACGTGACAGTACATGATAACGGTCGATGGGATCTTAATCTTCTTGGTGAGGGAGTTGAAGGACTATGTTGCCGGGGCTCTTTTCTGAACGCTGGGTCCGTTGTTTAGCACAGTAACGAGAATAACTTTTGAGGTGATCAGTGCATTTACTAGGAGTTTTGTTATTTCAATGTTTAGGTATTTTCTGATTTTGCCGATTTGGTAGATATGAAAGTTACAGGATTTGGTTACAGCTGATATATGATCTTGCACAGAAAGAGTGCTGTCAAATGTGACTCCCAAGATTTTTAACAGTTTTACTGGCGGGTATAGCACAATCTCCAATATTAACAACGTCATCACAGATTTGATTTAAAATATGTTTGGTACCAAGTTTTATAAGTTCAGTCTTACCGTCATTTAGTTTTAACATGTTTGATTTCATCCAGTGACGAATTTCAACAACACAGTTTTCCAATTTAGCCTTTTCAAATGTTTCTGTAGATGTTCTAAGTGTGGTGTACAGCTGCGTTTCATCAGCGTACAGGTGAAAATCAAGTTCATGATTTGAAATAATGTCGCTTACGGTAGAAATATATGTGATGAACTATAATGGCCCAAGAACGGAGCCTTGTGGCACTTCATATTTTAGGATGTGACGTTTGATTGAATTCCGTTGACAGATACATTATTTGTTCTTGAGGTCAGGTAAGATCCGAATCAGTGCAGCGCTGTGTCTGAGACTCCGAAACGGAGTAAGAGAAGATATACGCTGTTTTTTTTATTGTCGAAATGGCAGAAGAAGTCATTGTATACACGAAGCAAAGCTGTTTCTGTACTATGGTATGACTTGTAGGCAGATTGGAATTTGTTGTCGATGCTTTGAGACTTGATGTGAGCTTTCAATCTAATTGAGACTATCTTCTCAATTAGTTTTGATAAAAATGATAAGTTGGAAATAGGTCTGTAGTGCTTCAGAATTTCTTGGTCAAGTGTGGGCTCTTTAAAAGTGGTGTGAAAGATATTTATAACAAAATGAATAATTTGGAAAAAAATGATATTCAATTTTTTATATTCAGATACACTAGTAAAGTATACCCATATCTGATCACCAACAAAGCTATGTTCCTAATGGTGTGAAAAATCAAAATTGAGGAAAACATGAACCAATACGTGACGCAATATTTGTTCACATATGGACAAATTGTAGATGTAGGATAGTTATGATTAAAGATACGACTGTCCTCCTGACAGTTGTAGCGTCTGCGTGGGTGACGCGGACGATGTTGCATAGTCATTCGGCTGGAACATATGATCTGTGCAATACGCGGCAGAACTTCCTTCTTTGATGATCCCTCCTGTCCATCTTCCCTAAATCTTGGAGGCTTTATATACAGTAGTTTACTCACAGTGACAAGACGAGACAAGACAAGACAACCAGAGAGAGAGCAGACGACGAGACGGCAGAGACCGGCGTATGGACTCGCCCGAGTCAAGCCGCTACATTGGCAGCGGTGCAGAATGGTATATACAATATAGTTAGATGTGTTCCTGTCCTGTCGTAGTAATTGTTCCAGTATAGTAATAGTACTAGTTTCTGTAATGTTGATATATAGGCCTATCCTTGTATCTGTTCCCGGTGTAAATAAACGATATATTTACAAAGCTGACTCTGTAATAACTAAAATACTGTTACAAATGATCTCATAGCACCTGGATTTTGAAGAAGAGTATGAGGGACGTCTCTGCCCGGGATAAATTTACTCAATGTATTCCGTTAATTACATACTCATACAGTGAAAAGGTAGAATTGTATGCCTACCATTTTAATTTTGTATAGTTTATTTTATTCTTGTAAATTATGTTAATGGCAATATGTTAAATGTATTTCCGTTATAAGGTACGACAGCGGCCAATACTGGGAAACAATTTTGTACTCTTAAACGTATAAGTTTAGTGCGCAAAATGTTACTTTGATTCTTTTTCCCGATGAATTAGGCTAAATTGGATATAATAATTCACCAGAACGAACGTTCTTTACCATCTGCCATTGAGAGCGTTAACAACAAACATAAATATAGTCGTGTGCTAAATTAAGATACACATTTATGTATAGACCAGAGACTCATTGTGTGGGGGGGGGGGGCGTCTAATGGGCACAAACTTTTCAAGAGTAAAAATTTTGCCTAGAATACGATGCCGAGTGGTTTTAATCCGCCGTTTGGGCGCTTTCCGAGATACTCGGGGTTAAAAGTCAAATGAACACGCAGCCATTCTTGTGTCATGAAAAAATGCTGAAAATGATCGAAACTAATCACTCTTTCGATAAAACTGTAAACTTGCTAAATTCACCTCTGTTGTTTGTGACCCCGGAGGTCAAAGGGTCAGGTTTTACATTTTTGCACTTTTGGAAGATTTAATACATGTCAGAATAAAATATAAAAGCTAATGAAAAACCTGTTAAAATTCATAATAGGAACTTGTAAAATTTATCTTTAGGGTCTCTTTGCACCGTGGGTTTACTTTGGAAGGTCGAAAAAAAACCTTGCACAACAGGACCAAAACATTTCGAACTCAGTTTCAAAAATGCGCATAAAAACGTACCAATAATGCATTTATATTCGGTAAGCTATAACGTCAGGATTCCCAGAAATCCACACGGAATGCAAAACAAAAATACTCTAGTCAAGTTGGGTTTGGTTTTGTGCCAATTTTACGTAGTATAAACAGTGTAAGTTATGCACTGATTACAAGGTAACTCATAGTTTTAGTAGTTCGGTCACTTACTGACCAAACCTTCATTGTAATTCATAAAATATCGTATATTTAATAACTTGCAACCTATGATGTGTTAGTGAGATCAGTAAATCATGACAATTTAAATTTAATAACCCTAGATCAGCTAGAATTTTGGAAAGTGCCAGGACTATAAAGTACGGACAATTTAAAAACTACCCGTTTCGGGCCACCTCGCTAAACTCGACCCTGCTACAACACACAAGCGAACGAATGATTCCTCTCTCAATATTATGATGTTATAAATCAGTTTATTCAATATTAAATTTTCACCCCACAACCGTGTACATAAATACATAATTAAGTACGGAAACGGGGCCAAGCATCATTTCTAAATGTATCCAAATTCTTACCCCCATTTAGAAATAAATTGACAAATACAATAATAAACATTGACAATTCTCCATATCTCATTTCAAAGACAACTGTCGTGACCATATATTAACTGAAAATTTTCATATTATTACTGAAAAGAAAAATCTTTAAAATCTTTTCGGCTTTGGACCACAGTTACGAGAACTAAATAAGCAAGACACATTTTAAAAAATACATAAGCTATCTTAATCGCAGATAGCCACACCCATTTCAAATTAGACGACTATTAAATCCAAAGTTTTGAAAATAAAGAATGTGAATACACAATGGGTGTGATTTATAAAGCACCGGCAAATCAAATTGCTTATAACTCTGGTTAACCTGATCAGTCAAAATATTGATATAGATAAATTATACACCAAGTTCCTTTATTTCAACAGGGCGAGGCAAAAATGCCCTCTATCAATCCCGTCCAAGACATTCACCTAATGAAAATCTATGCGTCAAGTTGGAACATTCTATTCCCAATTAGAAACAGAGATGTTTTGCTCAAAATGATGTGGACGGAACACTCATTAAAAAAACTGTCATCCTCAAAGCCATAAAAATATACAATTTAAATTAACGACATGACAAATCAATTTTATAGAACGTGGACCTTATTAGTGGTATATAGCAAATATTTCAAAGATATCTCCATACAGACTATAAGAGCAGATGTTTTTCACCAAATAAAATCATTATAAGCTACCATGTAATCATATTCATCATTTCTATTTCCATGTGATTTATCTTCCGCAAATGCGCTCTACATAGACTTCTTATCTTAGGTTTATTGTTGGTTGCAACTAAGCTATGTTAATTATTTATGTGATAAATGAGAAATAGCAGTATATTATTATTATTGCAGCATATTCATAGTGCACCCTTTCGTATTACATTTTCCAGGGGCACTTTACAGTGTAATCATAAATAAACAACAGGGTTATGGGCATGTTAACAGTTCAAAGCCAACGATGATGTTGTGAATTCCGTAATCTGAGAAACTCTAGAAGATCAAACCAATGCTACCCGCGAAAAATTTTAATCAAAAATGGCCAAAAATATTCTATCGTTATAATTGAAAAATATGGAGATTTCACGCGTGGATATACAAGCCTGGGGGAAATCCTGATGAATTTCAAGACGACATCGAAATGGTTGAACAGATATATCATTGATAATGCAGTATATAATATATATTATATTATTGATTTGCCTTAATATATCTCAATACTCTCTCATGGCTGGTCGGAATGTCTGAAACCACTTACTTCTAGAATATCTTAGAAGAAGGGTCTTGTACATTTTAGTATATCAATAGTTGTCCTATATTTTCTAACTGGGAACATTTTGCGACCAATAAGTTATAAAAAAGTATCAAAGTTATAAAAAAAATGCTTACAGAGAGGGGGGGGGAGTCCATTCGACACAAAATAGGCCATTCTGGGACCAACACATGTTTTAATTTTATTTTAATAATTCGCCCGCGCGTATAGGTCCCTAGCAGTTGGAGGAAACCGGAGTACCCAGGGAAACCCACGAGGTTGGACAGTCGACTCTAATCCTTGCCACGTACATGTACAACTAAGGATTTGAAACCCCACCAGTTGACTTAATGGCAGGCCGTGTGATACAGCGCGTGCACGCTAACCATTCGGCCATCCAACCCCCCTAAATGCTTACAATTTTAAATACACTTCTATAAATTATACCAAGTTTCAATCTGGGGAAAAGAGTCCGCTTGCTTTAGGTGGAAAACCGGTAACGATAGACGTTCGTTTCAAGAGTTTAACATCCACTTACATCAGAAGTGATAGAAAGATAGACGTTTATATGACGTTTTTAAGTAGAATAAAATAGTTTTACATTCCTCGAAAGCTATTTGCACAGTATTAAATGGAACATAATTTCCTACGTGTTGCTTCTTTAAGAAAGGCATCACTCTGAATTTTTAAAGACATTTTATTCAAAATTGGTAACAGTTGGAACCTATTAGGACCCTCTATTGAAAAGAAAAGACGGATATGGATATTATATATTGAAAAATATGTGTATAATAAGCAAATGTACAAATTTACACAAAGGCTACGCACTTTGATTAGAACTGGTATGATGAATTATTGATCTGCTGACGTCGAAAAACAAGAGAGAGAGAGAGAGATAGAGAGAGGGTTTAACTGTCAACCAAACACAAACTATGTCAATTAAGTACTAATGAAAATATGTAATGTCGCGTAAAAATGTATTGTCGGGTTAGAATGTCGTGATGTCGGTCTATCGGCCATATTCCTCTCAGTGCTATGACGATGTGTACACTGATACCGGTATAATTTATAGAAGTGCATTTAAAATTGAAAGCATATAGGGGGGTTGGATGGCCGAATGGTTAGCGTGCACGCGCTGTATCACACAGCCTGCCATTAAGTAAACTGGTGTGGTTTCAAATCCTTGGTTGTACATGTACGTGGCAAGGATTAGGGTCGACTGTCCAACCTCGTGGGTTTCCCCGGGTACTCCGGTTTCCTCCAACTGCTAGGGACCTATACGCGCGGGCGAATTATTAAAATAAAATTAAAACATGTGTTTGTCCCAGAATGGCCTATTTTGTGTCGAATGGACTTCCCCCCCCCCTCTCTGTAAGCATTTTTTTTTATAACTTTGATACTTTTTTATAACTTATTGGTCGCAAAATGTTCCCAGTTAGAAAATATAGGACAACTATTGATATACTAAAATGTACAAGACCCTTCTTCTAAGATATTCTAGAAGTAAGTGGTTTCAGACATTCCGACCAGCCATGAGAGAGTATTGAGATATATTAAGGCAAATCAATAATATAATATATATTATATACTGCATTCTCAATGATATATCTGTTCAACCATTTCGACGTCGTCTTGAAATTCATCAGGATTTCCCCCAGGCTTGTATATCCACGCGTGAAATCTCCATATTTTTCAATTATAACGATAGAATATTTCTGGCCATTTTTGATTAAAATTTTTCACGGGTAGCATTGATTTGATCTTCTAGAGTTTCTCAGATTACGGAATTCACAATTTTAATTAAATTTTATTTGGGATTCTCTAGTCTACCTCTTGTCTCACTAACGACCCACTTTCGAAACAGCGAGTACTAGTAGTAAGCATGTCGAAAGGGACCACTCGCAGCTCACTGCCGACGAGCGTAGTGGGCCGTATCCTGCGTTAGGTCCCAACATTGAAAATTGTAGCACGTGGGAATATATCGAAAAAATTTATCAGATAGGTGTTGATTTGTTGTAAAGTGTATATAGTAACCACCAGTATAGTAATTTGCTTGGTCATTTGTGTGCTTTTTATTTTCATTCCACAGCATTGCAAATTAATCTGTATAGTTAACATATTTTTTACCATTTTAATCAATTTTCATATCACTGTATTTCAAATTTATTTTTATATTGAAAATATTGTTCTTATCATATCCATTAATCTTCATATCACTGCATGTCATATTAATCATTATATTGTAACATAATGTTCTTATCTATTTCATTTAATTTCCTCATCACGAGGCGAATTTATTTCACAAAATGATTTAAACAATGATACATCGGTCGATTGATCTCGATATGCAGTAAAGCGTTAAAAACTGACCTGCACCGCGTCATCCCAAAAATTGGAGACCTGGATAACGATCACTGTGTTTTCGAGCTCGTTTATGAATACCATGTTTAATGTCGCAAGGATTATTGCATCCAAATAATATTGAAAAAATGTGTAAAGCTATTGATGGGGGGGGGCTATGTCGACTTCTAGAAAGTTCATGGTGCCACCATATTTGCATACCATTGTTTTACATGATCTGAAATGGAAAATGAGCGGATAGTCGATTTGATCAGAGAAAATCAGGGACCGCTGTTACAACAGTAAAACTCACGACCACTTATTTGTCAGCATGTCAAGACAGACATGGTCATCTTGTTTCAGTTATCGAGGCGAACCACCAAATCATCAAAATATGTACGCAAATGGATTTAGCTACCCGAAAACGTAAATTTTGACACCAAAGGAGTAAAATTGAAATTTCCCGCCAAAACAGACCACCATCTTGAATGGACCCCAATATCGACCCAATAGTATCACAATTTGTACACAGGAGCTTGTTTATTTTGTCCCATCTACGCAACATGGCGTGACACGGAGGTACTTGTCCATCACCGGTGTCAGTGTACACATCGTCATAGCAGTGAGAGGAATATGGCCGATAGCCCGACATCACGACATTCTAAACCGACAATACATTTTTACGCGACATTACATATTTTCATTAGTACTAAATTGACATAGTTTGTGTTGGGTTGACAGTTAAACCCTCTCTCTATCTCTCTCTCTCTCTCTCTCTTGTTTTTCGACGTCAGCAGATCAATAATTCATCATACCAGTTCTAATCAAAGTGCGTAGCCTTTGTGTAAATTTGTACATTTGCTTATTATACACATATTTTTCAATGTATAATATCCATATCCGTCTTTTCTTTTCAATAGAGGGTCCAAATAGGTTCCAACTGTTACCAATTTTGAATAAAATGTCTTTAAAAATTCAGAGTGATGCCTTTCTTAAAGAAGCAACACGTAGGAAATTATGTTCCATTTAATACTGTGCAAATAGCTTTCGAGGAATGTAAAACTATTTTATTCTACTTAAAAACGTCATATAATCGTCTAAAAGTACAGCTGTGTATTTCATGCAATATTTGAATTAAAACGTAATCTTTAGATTGATTTTCTCCTTGGTTTCTTCAAGAGTCTCTGGCATTGGCGGTTTAAATTGGCTTTTAGAAAGTGGTTACAGTGTAATGTCATGCATTTTAACATACATTATGTGTTGATCTTTACACACGTTTCAACACAAGTTGGTGTTATTTGGTTAAAATTAAAACGAGTTTGAGACTATTAGAGACTTCTGGCTGGTGGAATTTTTCCCACACACGGTAAGGATACGCGATACGTTGCGTTCATGTAGTTTTAGAGATTTGGCAGATTTTTGCGCCGCGTATACGTATGAGTAACTGAGCTGAACTAAGTTCTATTACAGCACGATATTAGTCCCGAAATTGCCTAGTCTGTGTCGAGTGGACGTTAAACCCCATTTCTCTCTCTCTCTCTCTCTCTCAGAGGAAAATGCCAGAATTTTTTCAGGCTTGATATTTATGGTAAAATCGACAGTGATTTAGGATAAATACAATCTGCTAATGGGTCCTCCATCAACTTGGATAGCTTCCGCGACAGTCTAGTCATGTGATAAACAAATGAGCTTAAAATAGATTTTTACGGCTTGTGGTAGTTCCTTGCGTTTAAAATGTTTCAAGGGGGATTTGAAGTACACTTTTAAAAAATAAATTCGGGTCATTGGAGGGCAAATGTCAGCCTTTGGTGAGTTGTTACACCCCCACCCACCCATTGCTCGGAGGATGGGGGAAACTTCGAAATATTTGATTTTCTTTCGAAAACCTCATGAACGCACTACAATTTTTCCGCATTAGGTGTGAAACATTGGGGACATGATAAGACGAAGTCGAATGAATTTCAGCTCTCTGCAACCATCCGTGAATATTATACTTGTCACGAATCTGTGGAATACAAGACTGCTTATAACTCATAAATTTATGTTGTTTTTAAAAATTCATTTACCAAGATTGTACACAAAAAATTGTCATTAAAACGCACATTTAATCGACTGGGAAGTAAATTGAAAAGGCACGAACGTGTTCTTACGACAATTCTTATAATTAGGCTTGCGATAATGGAAACTCCTTAGTGCATTGCTCAATAACAATCAAAATGTACGTTAACTCATTCGCTTTTCGGAGCTTAGTAATTTTTTCCATTAGTCCTAATATGATTCGTCTTGATTATTGGAACAAACTGTATAATTTGTGTAAATGCTCTCGTATAGCAGCAACAAGTAAAGTGTACTTCCATGTTTGTGACGCTAAATATTGATGTTGATGCATGGTAACAATCTTCAAAATTAGATTTCACCAGTAGCCGAAAGGCTTTGTTATTCACAAGGTGTCAACTAAATCAGTATTTATAAAGCTTGTATAATTGTGTGCTTAATGTTCGACAATGAATATTTAAATCACGGTGCAAAGTACAACTAAATAAAAACATATTAAACGAATCATCTGTTGGGATTGTTATATTTGACAACAAATCAATTATCTTACATTACAGGAGCCTGTTTTGCAAAACTTTAACTAAGATAAAATCTGAATTTTATTAATTTGATTGGATAATATTACATTGATTTTAGTGCTTAGCCAAACCAAATGGAAATATCTACTAAATTTAGGGTTTTATCTTTCGTTACGATTAAAGAAGCAGGGCCCAGATCTGTAGCATGATGTTTGTGCAGTCAAATTAAATATTTAAACACATTTTATAAATTGCATCACACACGATTTGTTATGTCCACAAATCGACATGTCCTAAAATATAAAAATTATTATAGATACTGTTGAAAAGGAAAAAGGTATAAACACTATCCTAATGGAAAAAAAGAAAATATGGGCTACATATAAACCTATTATGATAATGCCTACGGGATAAGCTGCATATTAATAGAGTTTGAAAATAGTCTGTGATGAACTTTGTCTTTGGGTTTTAAATCAATGCGTTTGCCTCCGGTAACTAAATTACATTTACAACGATGACATATTTATTAAGATAGAAGAATGATGAAGATACAGTAAACCTACAGGTCTCTAAAATATCAAAACAAAATCAGGATAACACGTAAATAAATGTCGACGAAATTTTAATCGCAAGTGGTCAGAAATATTCTATCTTGGTAACTAAAAGATATGGAGATTTCACGTATGACGAGTGACACAAGCCAGAGGGCAATTCTGATGACATTCAAAATGATATTAAAACGAGATAAGATGAGTTTACAGTAGATCTATGAGACCGGGGGGGGGACTTAACTGATTAGCTGGTAGACCGCTTTGAACGAAGTTCTATGGGATACAAACCAACCGTCAGCAACTATAATATAGACAATTGATTTTTTGTATATGATTGTATGTTTCCCATTATTTCATAAAATTATATGAGATGAGGTGAAGGGTGGTGTAAGTTAGCCTGTTCCCTTTTCATCTAAAATACTCTCAAGATAAGAAAAAATAGGTGACGTTTGTTAGACTCTACCTTGTTTTTAAATAATATTTACAACATCACCACGTGTAATCAATATAATTATACCAATAAAATATAGTCATTTTCTTTGGAGTGAACAGTTCAAGGTATAGAAAATTGTAAGGTATGTGTTAATTTTTATGATGTATAATTATTATACTACACATCATTTGAGATTATAATTCTATAGCCTACTAATTATTTTGAAGGCCAAAATAGATGTAGTCGTTATATATTACATGGTTTGCCTCAAAAGTGATATTCTAATATTGAGCAATTCTGATTTGACAATATCTCGTAGCCATGCACAAAGAAAAACTTCGGACTAACGTCCCTCAGATGTTCTTTCCATTACATAAAACCGTGTCTATATTATTTTCGTTACACAGGTAGGTTGCATATTAAAACAAATCAGAATTTTGCCCAAAACTATTGCAAGAACTTAATCTTGGTTAAACACATCCCAAATATTATATTTTAACAAAATGATCTTTGCTACGGTTGATCCGTCGAGAAGTAAAGGAAAAAGGGAAAACAAAAGGGGAGAGAAAAATGGTGTGTCGGGATTAACATGGTTTAATTTTATTTCAATAATTAGCTTGCACGGATGGGTCTTTAGCACAGAAGGAACCAGGGGGAAACCCACCATGTTGGAAGGCGACCCTTTTCCTTGTGACATACGAGCGGGGAATCGAAAGCACGGCTCAATGACAGACCTTATGGGCGCGTTTAACCACTAGACCACCCAACACCCCCTTCCCCAGTTGAGTTTAGCTCACTAATAATTTTGTTGACGAAGAGTTTTTATATAAGTCTGTTGACGAATATCATCCTCTGTATCACCAGTGGTCTCATTCCGTTCTACTCCACTCCCTGGGTTATACTATGGGAAACAAGTTTTCAATATATCTGCCCTCGATGATTGTGCTATTTTTATCGGCCAATCCCATAGATCGATAATTGGAAAGGAAGTTACCAGGGAAGTAACTCTCATTCTCATTGGGTAAAGTAAGAAAAACGCAAAGGTAAGGAATTAGACAGTAGGTAGTCTGATTGAGAGACGTCGAAATAAGACTAAATGCATATTTATTAACAACAAATTATAATCATTTTATAATATATTAATGATGTTTCTTTTAAAGCAGTTTCAGGGCTTTTATTGGGGATCAGTTAAATGATATTCGCTTGCGTGTCTGTTATCGTTCGTTAGTTCAGTCAGTTATATAGAAGGACAACTCGTGTATAAGAGTTTGTTACATATCTCCCGTAGCAATGATCTCTGTGTTAAAATTATATTTGGAATGTATTTTACCAGTTCTATCGCATACGTAATAATGATTGGCACCAATATTGTCCTTCACTAAAATACCGATTGTTATTTTAATGACTTAGTTATCGTTCTTTATAATAATACGGCACAACCAGTTGAAAAGGGACCATCCAGCGGATAAAAGCAACTCTCAGTCAGAAATAACATTTAAGCTACACTGGACTTTTGGCCGCTATCTTGGATTTACTGCAAATTTAGGATGGCCAACAAGGTAAATAATACGCCATAACCAGTTGAAAAGGGATCATCCAACGGATAAAAGCAACTCTCAGAAATAACATCTTATTTGCAAAAGTGTGTTCCAAAGTATATAAATCCACTGAGAAAACCTTGACTAGAAAACAGCACTATTTTTGCTTCGCATGGGTCTGTCTATTTACCTCAACACTGTAAAGATCTACAAAAAGTTGTCCATTCTCCTCATGGAATTCTACGTTGCCCTTCATCTCTGCTTTATCCATCTCATTCTCGCTCACTACAAGAAAGATAAAGGCGTATATAATTTACTATATTGTTCTTGTATATTACATCATAAACAATAATTGTTTATGATGTAATATATAAGAACAATATAGTAAATTATATTTCAAATACCGTTTACAGAAATTATTTCTGTAAACGGTATTTGAAATGGTGTTTTTCAGTATTTCTTGTTTACTACATTAGATGTGTTTTGTTCTTTTGTACTATTTCCGCTTAAGGGTAATGACTCTGAAACGTTACATTTATCATCAATCTCATCAGTCAAGGTCAATGACCCTCTATCTTAGAGAAGTTCAAAATCGATAGACACAATCTTTTACTTCTGAAAACTATTTATAAAAATTTCTGAACAATATAATTCTATTGGGAAGGTATGGTATTGTGCGTTATCAACAGTCGTGTCCGTCAGGGTGGGTGCCTACTTCTCAGGTACTCGCGGTAGGGACGGTCTCAACCCTGAGGGAGTGAACACCAGAAAATCTTCTCTTCATAAACTTAAGTCTACAAAAACATCTATTTTTTGCAGTCAAATTAAAGAACTAATTGCCTGTGAAAATGAATTTCATGCGCCTTAAAGCTGAACTCCAATTATAAAACTACCGAAATAATTAAATAAAAAAGGTAACGCCCAAAGCAACCGCCATACCTGTTTTCAATTTCCTGAACTAACATGGCGATCGCTTTGAGCATAAACACACAAGCAGGCCACACATACTTCCACTATATACCTTGTCAAGCGAAGTGTGCACATCCGGCTAGGTGGTCAACACTTGTCAAAAGCCAATTTTTTTTTTATTTAATTATTTCGGTATTTTTATAATCGGAGTTCAGCTTTAACCTCAACCAACGAACGAAATCAAAACAAGCCGCATGAAACGCCACACTAACATAAATTATTTAAGATAAGTAAAGCTGTTTATCACTTCTACCTGATTATTACTGACAGACATGATAATTTAACCAAATTATCTTAGTGTAAAGAGCATATACTGTCATTTAAAACAAATCATTAAGCTATAAGGACAAAAGGTAAATATATGTACATGTATAACTAAACAAAACTGAAACCACTGAATCAACATTTGGTCTGTAATTTCTTTCACACGAGGAATTACTGTCGTTCCATATCACCACTCTATTCATTAGAATTTCTTGTCTACTCGAGGTATTTCTCGGTGGCGTATATAGGCTCTCCAAAAGAGGGTGGGGTGGCAAACAGAATAGAAAAGGGCCTTGTTTTGTCCATACCATTTAAGTGCAATAACTTACAATCTAAGACTGATTTACCATTTTCATTTCCCAGAGAACAACATTGTAATAGTAGTTCAGGGTCTCAATAAACAGCGCTCATTCAGGACGGGGAGTTCAAACTCTCCACAGACAATTGGTGAATGATTAAACAGTCCCAATGTGACATTCCAACATGTTTAGTTTGATAAAGGTTAAGTCAGTCACAGGGACTGAGTGCAGTTTATTGTAATTCCATGTAGTCTCAAGGGGTAACGTGTGATGGTATTGGGTTCCAAATAAGTGATATGCTATAAGAATAATAAACTCCAGACAGTAAAGTGAGAAATTGTGTGTCACAACCACTCATGGTTAAATTGATTTTATTGATTGCATGGTATATTCTTGTGTACAGAACAATTTTAACAAAACACTTTAAAATTGTGTATAATCAAGCACATTATAGTTAAAGAAGCAATTTTGTTGTCCATTGCAACATAAATACTTTACGCATAGTAATATTCTTGAAATTGAGTCCATTAATAATAAACATTGGCTATTCGGTTCAGTCGGTATGTGGTGGATGCTAAAAGTAATAGTTTAGCTTTACATTTTACATATAATATAATATATTGTATTATAATCTATTTTCGTTTTCGAGGCCAGAGACCCAAAGAACATTTTCTCGTACAAAGTTGTCATAAAGTTGAGTTGCTATATTAGGAATTTACTAATTTAAGATAATAATAAAATATCAATTAATTCATACGTATTTACTAATTTAAGATTTAAAAAAAATATCAAACAATATAATACGTATTTGTAATAATTCAAATTTCAGGCATATTAGCCTGTTGGACTGCATTTGGAGGTCCTTCTCTTTCTGGCGGCGAAATAGATAAACTTTGCATTATCTCGGAAAACTATCAAGGATTAAGTTGACGTGACTGTGTCAGGGTTTTGTTCTGAATTTGCTATTAGATGTTTGCCAATTAAAGTAGATTGAACCCATTTTCACTTTGCCCCATAACGACAACGGGTCTTCCTTTAGTGGAAATGAAATGTCTTTGACACAGTAAACTTTAGCTACTATACTTGTAACGTTAAAATGTGTGTGTATATGAACTTATAAGCTGTGATTTAATATTAGTTCATGTTGTTCATATTTGTTTTATTTCAAACTAATTATTACATCACAAAGAAGCTGACAATGTAAATTTATTAGTATACTGATTTCACCAATTTGCCCAATCTACTAATAGTGGGAAGTGATCACTAGTAGCAATAAGTGCGAAGTTTACACCAGTGATATACCAATTAATTAGAACATATTACAGTCTACTAACTTCTAAACCTTTATCAAAACAACCAAAAGTGAGGTTAAACCCAACAAAGACGTCGTTATTAGGATATATTGGCAACTAGCTATTGGTAAATAATTCTGTAAACAAAATGGGCAAAGCGGCATTCAAGGCATATTTTTCGGGCAATAAAAAATCAAATGAAAGGATACAAAAATCTACCCAGTCTCTCTGTAGATTATTGAGAAGCCTAAAGATGAAACAGCAAGGCCTCTCGTCGAAGTATCCATATACCCAATCTGCTCCAAATCAGATTTGCAAGTAGCATCAAAACTCAAATTCACGGGAAAAAACATTATCATTTCAACCAAATTGGTATGCGAAATTTCCATGGCTACATTTTGATCCCTCTGGTGACCAGGACAAAGTTACGTGCTTTACATGCATTGAGGCTACTGAAATGAAATTAGTATGTTAAGGCTCTTCATTTGATTCCAGAGTGTAAGAAAACTAAAGTAGGGTTTGCAAACTGGAAAAACAGCCTTCTGCAGATGATTAGAAAAATGCTAGTGATGGTCTATATAAAATTATCACATCTTTGCGTTTTCTTCTTGAAGAAGGTATAGCATTTCGGGGAAAAACACCACAAGAGGGAAAGTTCATACGGCTACTTCAACTAAGATCAGAGAACGATGAAAACTTCTGCAAATGGCTTGAAGAAAGGTATCGTGTATTAGCCCAGAAATACAAAATGAATTATTAGATTTAATGTCGAATTCTGTGCTAAGGAGTATTATTGACCAAGTACTTTGGTGTTATATGTGACGGGACGCAAGATATTACGGGCACAGGACAGGATTTGTATACGCTATGTTGATCCTAAGCTGATTGTTAAGGAAGACTTTGTGGACGTCTACAGTACTTCTGAAAAAAAACTGTCATGCCATAGCAGAAATTGTAAAAGACTGACCCTGTCCATTTAAGATGTCCAAGCTCAGACCTATGATGGCGCTAGCAACATGTCTGGTCACTATAAAGGTTGCCAAGCTGAGGTCAAGAGATGTCAACCTTTGGCATTGTATGCTCATTGTGGTGCCCATATAACGCATTTAATAACTTGTAAGGGGGATCGAAGCCGCTACATTCATACGTAATGCCCTCGACTGTGTACAGGAGCCTGGCAATGTCTAGAGATTGGTCATTTTAAAACTTTATGCTCAATCTAAATTCTGAATAGTGTGAATTAGGATCACCGTCTTCATTGAAACCAATTTGTCCAACAAGACGGCTGACCAAACTGGCTGCAGTACGGTCTGTGTTAGACAATTGTGGATCTCTCATCTCTTCATAAGAACGAGCCTCGCAAGAATTTGGCCTAAAAGTGTAGTGCCAGGTGTAGTGAACTGTTAAATATTTTTCATTACTCGGTCTTAAGGCATCGTTAAAATACTTACATGTATTAGATTCATTATGGGAGATTTTTATAAGGAGTTAGCCATTCTTGCTAAAACAGTTTTTAAAAAAGATGATGAAAATTTCAGTCAAATTACTTTATTCTGAACAAAGTTATCACCAGTGTAATTTTTGACTAGAAATGGGATAGAATTCCATATTCAGCGATTCTTAGTATGGCCGATCGTTTGGTTGACAAGCATTAACTTACCTAATCTCTGCTGTCTTTTGTCTGCTGTCTTTATATCCGAATTTTTATTATACCTTTTTGGATTTTTATAACAATTGGACAAAATGAGTGAGAGGGTAAATTTGCATTCTTACTTGTATTTTAGACATGCATTAAATCAATTGAATATAGGACATAATATTATAATACAATTCTGATAAATCTATAGGTATACACCAGTGGCGTCGTGCCTATTGGGGAAATAAGGATATTTTTATTAATATTATTAAGACAGAAGACCTGTCCGTCTGTATTAGTCATCACGGGGTCTCCAAGTATTGTATAATTTGTCATTATCTGTTTTTAGTTCATTGCACTTTAAATAGTTTAGATGTTATTTGTTAAGACCTCGCTGAATAGCGGCCTCGTTTCGTACACTCTATCATTTAGCCTCGATCCGGGAGTATGGCGTCATCGTAACGGTGAATCTCCTCTCACGACGCCATTTATAATGAAATCAGTCAACGAAACTCCGTTTAAATCCAGGCTGAATCCAAGCCATCCGTGGGTCTACAGAGTTGATTATGTGCTTTTTATGTAACTAAAGATCTAATTTATAATTTCTATGACATCTGAAGCCTAAATAAGGACTTGGCAATAATTAGATTTAGCTCTTGCATAATGCATGTTTAACAAGGCTTTGCAAAGAAGTAGCCAAACAGTTCATGGTATGTTTTCTTTGGTCCATACAGTAGAAATAGAGTTGACTTATTTAAGAACCGAAGAACTTTTTCATGAAGTGTATTTCTGAGTTAAGGATGACATTGAGGAGTATGATTTGGATAATTTTGTAGAGCCAAGAAAGAGAAAGGTTAATGCCCGAGAATATATATTAAGAAGTGGCGAAGACATTTATCAGGCTGAATACTTCATGGTCCTTGATGCAGCTTTCAGAGAATTGAAGGATTCATTTTCAAGTACGGATTAAACCAATACATTAACCTGAGTAATGTGTTGTTGAGTGGAATCATTGATCCATCTAATCAATAAATACCCGAATTAAAGTACCGGTAGCTAAGTCTCTAACTCAATATCATCAAAAATCTTCGACAATGAAAACACAATTTATTTATCAATTCAACATTGATGTGATCTTATCGGGAAAGTATAGGCTTCTGATATCCAATATTTAAGACAAAATAAAAAAAATACCATTGGTACACGAATCGTGTACCATAACCTGTTTCAGGTCCATTTGTAACAAGGGACTTCGAGAACGAGACTAGACGGTGACGCATGTAGAGTATATGCAATAATGTAGACTGGAATAACCAGACGCTAGAGCTTGGCATCAGACGTATTGAGACATCAGACGTATTCCGCTGAACATAACTGATTTGAAATTAGAGTAAAGACAGAATTGAATGAATGTAAATCAGTTTAGATACATTCATATAAGATATGTTTATGCGTTGCAACCCATTTGGGTAAATGTCTTAAGTCCCAAATACTAGCGATTTAGCTCCTTTAAATACCAATGACCTCAAAGACGAAATTTATTTTTTACGTAAACAACACTCGAATTGTACAACATTAAAGGAGTATCAAGAATGTTTGCAAAATATGAGTAAAGCAGTTATTCGAATGTTTCCTCAGACAGAGCAACTTTTGCGACTCCTACTAATTTCGCTTGCAAGTTCTTGTGCGACTGAATGATCGTTCAGTGTCATGAGAGGGTTGAAAACCCGGTTAAGAAGCAGCATGACCCAAAGAAGATTAAATCATGTTATGGTTAATCAAGTAGATGCTGATAAACTTAAATCACTGGACATTTCAAAGGTTATGAATGGGTTTATCAATAAGAATAATTATCGCCGCAGCATGTTTTCACTAAAATAAGAGTAATTTTGGTTACCCATTAATAAAATACCTGTCCTCAAAATATGTGGCAATCTAAAACTTTACTCATATTTAAATAGTTTAATCTCCCAATAATTACCTGGGACTTTCCCCTTAAAGCAGTTATATTTCATTAATTTTAATAATGTACAACTTAAAACACGAACAATTATGTTCACTATGGCATATGGTAGTATATATGTTAAGATACTTCATATAATATGTAACAATTATTATAATGTAAATATTTTTATATTTTGTATTGGAGGGGGGTATTATAGGCTTTGTCCTATTACCCAATCCCTTTCCGTTATCTGAATAAATAATGTTATTACAAAAAAAAATTATTTTAATTTGTGAAATTTATATATGTCATAAAAGGTTTATGTTAAACAATGTACAAATTAAAACACAAACACTTACGTTTACTTTTTGTAATCCATTTAAAATACACAAAATCTACAAAATATCTATACAACTTTCTTGTAAATGTCAATGTGTATATGTATATAGTATTGTAGTTAACAAGGTGATTGTCAAATATGCATCCACATAAACTAAAGTTATGTGATCAAATTTTGTTTCATTTAGATCCTCCTCATAAAATTTCCCCTACTAAAAATTCTTTGTCGAGTTTTTCATAACTAAAGCGTAACATTCAATATCTAAAAGTCGGGGTGTTCCCGTGCCAGTCGATAGGAAATAACCACAACGAGACAACACTTGGTTAGTAGATGTTTAATGGCAAAACTCACAATGGCGGGATAAACAATAGCGAGAGGATAACTCTCGATATTCTTCAAGGGGGATAACTACATATTAATATGCCTACTGGCGTAATTCCTTTTTTTTTATATGAAGTATTTGTGCATATACATATAGGTATAATGGACAACTTAAATTTGAAAATAATTATGTTGAATAAACTGATTCAAGTTACAATATACATGTATCTCGAGCTGACTTTAACATGCGAAAAATAACGCCCATTTGTTATGTGGGATGAGAGATTTAAGGGTAAAGTAAATGTAAATTACAAAATAATGTTTATCCTTAAGTGGTTAGAGAACAAAGTCATCTAAGGACTTCGGAGTGCGACGATCACGTTGTGGTCTTGTTCTTTCGGAGAAACTATGTGGAGAGGCTTCAGACTCCGTCGACTCCTGGGTCTCCACGTGTTGTTGTTGATAGTCTATCGTTAACTCGGGCTCTGTTAGTAATGTGGGTATATGAGCTGGTTTGGGAGGCGGAGATGATAAAACTGGTGGATCGGTATCATCACTTTCGTCGTGATATTGACTTAGGTACTGGGTGGTAGAAGGGTATTCAAAGTGATTGGGAACAAGGTAGCATTCAGACTGTTTCACCTTGTAGGCTGCAGAACGTAATTGGGAACCGGTGAATTTGCGGATGTGACACCATTGACCGTCAATTGATACAACCAAATACCTGTCCCTGCCTTGGTGTTTATGTCCATGTTTTAAATACACCAGATCACCTTCATTTAGCTGAGCAAATAAAGAACTGCTGGGGACACTCTTGGATTTTTCACTGTACGGGTTGTTACGTAAACGCATTTCATGTTGCTGTTGGATGAGGCGATCTGACAATGGTAGTTGTGTATTGGTAAATTGGCATCGCTGAGACATAATTTCGTAGGCAGATAGTCCCCTGTTCCGTATTCGTAAGTTAAGACGGGCTGTTGCAAGAGCTAAACATAGTGGGGTTAGTGGTCCACCGTGTGGATATTGGCGTAAAAGTTCGTTTTCGAGTTCAGCAATGGCCTTTTCTGCTACTGGGTTTTTGTTAGGATTCTTGATTCGACCAATGTCAAGTGATATACCAAGTTTGTGAAGGGTTTTATCATGTAGCAACGAGACAAATCCCGGTGCAGCATCAACACGTACAATGGCCGGAGGTCCATCGAGTGATCTGAGTTGTAAAGTTAGAAGAGCTAATCCATTGCGAAGAGCATCATGTTGTTCGGTTTGCAATAGACATGAGGCGGTGTAAGACGTTGCGGTTTCCCCGACGAGGAGGATTATCTGTTTGTTACGTCGAAGGATATCTGCGGCAAAAGAAACCCCAACGAACTCTGGTGGGGCAAACGAGGTTTGACTTGTAACTGATGGCGGAAAATGCTTAAGGGAAACACAAGTGTGACAAGTTTCTGAGACGGTAGTTAAAGCTTTGTCAATATCTAGAGCATAAAAACTTCTCTTGGTGACTTGTTTCAATTGATGCTGCGTTGGGTGGTCGAGTGTGATAAACAAGGCTGTCAGTAGGTCATCTAGGACACTCCTGGGTACGACAATCAGTTCTCGTGTTGGAGCTAGTGGTTCGTGGTATGGAACAACAAGAAGACCATCTCTGGCTATTGATACACTGTTGAGGTATCTTTTGACATCTTTTAAATTTGTGAGTGTTTTTGAAGGGCGAGTGCCTTGTTTCAGATGTGCATGAACGCGACGAAGGTCAGGACATTCTGATTGTGTTTGAATCCAAGCGGCACGACTGGTAAATGGCATTCGTATGGTTCCAGAAGAAATGTCTTGAACGGATACTGGTCGAACGACAGCATCTTCAGTTCGTGTTATAAAGGAACAAATCTGGCAGTTAGGTTCCTCGCAATCTGGGGCGTTCCGACTCGAGAAATCTGATGGTAGGTTGGCCGTTCCAGCTAGATGCCGAACACTTACTTGATACCGACTAACTGTTGACAGGAAGGACGTTGCCCGTGGACTTGAAGAGAATTCTCCTCTGCATAGTCTATCAATAGCCTGGACGCATGGTTTACTATCTGTAAGGACACATGCTTGTAGTTTGGACTGAATGATATATGGACTGAAATGTCGCACCGAGGCTGCGATGCACAGGGCTTCAACTTCGCATGGGAGCCATGGAATTTGGTGTTCTCGTAGCTTGGCACTAAAAAAACCAGCCAAGAAGGTCTTACTGGCACGGGTGACGTATAAGGTTGCTCCAATACCTCTTTTGGAAACTGATGCGTCTGTGACTATCCATAGTTGGTCTGTAGGTTGTGGTAAAAGAATGTCTCGCGTCGTGTCGAGGTGAGTTTTAGCAGCGCTAAAGTGTGAAATGAGATCGTCCGTCCATATGACAGTGTCTTTAGACTCTTTTCCGGCGATAACTGTTTCAAGGGGGTCGATAAACTGAGAACAATGAGGTAAAACGCGACTAAGGACTTTGTATGCTCCAATAAATGACCGTAACCCTTTAACTGTTTGAGGAGGGTTACATGTTGACAGCGTTGAAATGCGATGTGAATGAGCACTGATAAATCCTTGGTGCCACTTCCAACCGAGTATGGTTGTTGATTTGGGACAAATAATAGTCTTGCTTGCGGATAATTGTAGGCTGCATCGTTGAAGTGAGGCTAACACTACGGAGAAGTTGTGGAGGAGTTCTGTTGGAGTCTGGCCACCAATGTAAAGGTCGTCGGCTAGTTTCGCCACTGTGCCTTGCTGTAATGAATCGCCAAGTACCCGACACATGAGTTCTTCTAAAGTGGTTTCAGAACCGGGCATGCCCATTGCTGATCGAGTGTATACACGTATTCCACGAAAGGGTGTGGCGACACCGCAGTACTTCATCGATGACCGTGCAAGAGGTATTTGGTAAAAAGCACTTGTGAGATCAGTGACGATAAGATATTGCCAACATGCTATCGTGCGGAGAATAGAGTCTACGTCCGGCATTAAAGATGGCTGTGGTTTGCTGTATCTACCCACATCTGCGAATGTTGTCACTAAGCGGTATGCACCGGATGATTTCTTAATGAGAAAAGATGGGTTGAGGTATTCGACTGTAATACCAATGTCCTCAGGTCGACGGAAAACCCTAACTGATTCCAGTTCATCAAAGCAGTGTTGTAGATCTTGTAGTTTGTCCCGTGAATATTGGGGGACGCGTCCTTTGCGCTGAGGGGGCTTGACAGGGCCCATATTGACTGTAGCTTCGAATGGACCAGCAGCTCCGTTGTAGCCACGGATGGTTGGGTCAAAAATGCAATCATGTGTTTGAAGGAGGTCAGCGAAATGGCGTTTCATACAAGGTGCTAAGATGGAGTTAGGATCCAGTTGAACACTGGTTGAGTGGAGTGTTCTGTTCTTGGTGTGGGTTTGTGATAGTTGGACAGGTATAGGGAGGTTATTCGGTGACACACTGGGTGAGATGCACGTTGTGAACCTGATTTGACAAAGGTGTTCGTTGCGTCTAATGGTGATAGGTTCTGTATGTGTGTTAGGGAGTCTGATGAGACCGGCAACAGTGTCTGTAATAGTTGCTTGTAACCAGACTTGAGATGGTTTTGTATCATGGAAGCTATGACAGTCATGACGAGCTTCGATTGCAATAGTATCATCTGGGCCAAATTCAGGAGGTGTTCGTAGTTCCAAATACTCTCCTGGCCATATTACTTGTGTAACTGGTGGCGAGCGTAGGAGGTATGCCTGTGTGCGACGTATGGTAGGACTACTACTCTCGGGTACTGTTCTTGGTCCATAAGTGATGGTATCGGTGTCGTCGATCATAACTTGTAATTTTGTGGGGCGGATAGAGATGTCATTGGCTGTCATAAATGGTGTGCCGGCCAGAACGTCTACATCGAGATTCTCTACAACTAAGGCATCAAGACGAAGGTTGTGGTGATTGCGAGACAACGTAATATGAGTTTCCCCAATGACTGTGAGTGGTGTTATGCCATCGGCTTGAAGGGCCCTTTGGGAGCTCTTGTCAATTTTTGCTCCGATGTGGTGTGCTGTTGACGCCTTTATCATGTTGGTTTCAGCTCCAGAATCTAATATTAGTTGGAGTGGGTGGTAGCTGTAGAATGCCTTAATGGTGGGTGATTGCTTAGTGCTGACACGACACGCATGAATGCGATGTTCACTATTTGATTCATCATTCACTTGGGGTTCAGGGGAAGACTGATCTAAATCATCGAAGTATTCGTCTTCACAAAGAGTTTGTCGGGCTTTAGTCATGAACCTTTTATCGGCGGGGGGTAAGTATGGGCAAGTACTCAAATAATGGTTGTACTTCGGTCGATTAGCTTGTTTGTAAATTGGACAATTGCGAGAAGTAATGAGTGGTTTTTGAGTTGTAGATGGTGAATATCTTCTCTCATAACTAGCAGGAGGGCGCTGGTTGAGTCAAGAGCGTAAAACTTTGGCTTCATTGTTGGCATGAATTTCGTCGAGCAAGGAATCCATGGCAAGTGAGATTTCAGGTTTTAAGGATGCAAGAGTTCTAGACCGTAAGTCTGTACCATACCTTTGTTTAACCAGTTGCGGTAAATCTTGGTGGATGAGACGTAACCAGGTAAGGACTATTAGGTTTTCCAAGGTAGGTGTCAATTCTTCGTCAGTAGGAGGGGTCACTCCGTGGTGTGTAATGGTGCCATCACTGTGTAAGAGGCTATCCTCTACGAAGGACATCAGTCGTTGGTATAGATCTTCAGGGCGTTCATCGGGTTGAAGAAAAATGTTGTTGAAATCCAGAAAATGAGAACCAGTGGATTGAAAACCGTAATGTAAGCGAATAGCTTGCCAGATTGATGCAAGAGACGTGCAATTCTTGACAATGGTATTGCGGGAAATTACTGGGCAGAAATTAGCTATTTGTCCAAGCATTAATTCTAAATGTGTGACTTTCTGTTGGGCTGTAAGTCGTCTATCATCTGGCACTGAGCGGCTGTCGTCGGTGAAATTTCTCAATCGGTTGGTGTTGGATTTTTTGCCCCAATTAACTCCGTCGATCAGGAAGGGTGCAAAATGTTGGTCGAGAGAAAGAATATACTGGAAATTTTGGCGCCATGCTTCAAAAGACGTAATGCTTTCGTGTTTCGTGAGTGTCCATTGTTTTGGTGCTCTAGAACTTGCCATTATTATACGGCCACGTGATTTGACTAACGATAAGTGTCTCGACAGTTATAGGATAAACTGAGTCGTTGAAAGGTTATTACCTGGTATCGACGTGGCTATTTGAAGAACAGATGAGTTTGTTCGTAGGTTTCGGTTGGAAATCCAGGTCAGCCACCACGCCAGTCGATAGGAAATAACCACAACGAGACAACACTTGGTTAGTAGATGTTTAATGGCAAAACTCACAATGGCGGGATAAACAATAACGAGAGGATAACTCTCGATATTCTTCAAGGGGGATAACTACATATTAATATGCCTACTGGCGCCGCTTTGCCGACAGGCTTTGATGTCAAATTTTGCCGTTAATCCTAGAACAATGGTGTTATAATCTATAGTCCATATCTTTTTTAAGAATAAAACTGAATATTAGTGAACAGTTCTGGAGTGACTAATTTTAAACAGAGTATAGTTTTAAGATCAATTAAAGGATTAACAGCCTGCCGGCAAAGTGGGAACACACCCTAAAAGTAATGAAAAGATATGGTTACGCAAACACCCGACTTAAAACATATAAACATTGTATTGGTGTGATGTTTTAGTTTAACCCCGTAAAATATGTCAAAACAGAGTTTACAGAAGACTATCACTTTAACAAAAAACATTTATGGGGATGCACCCCCACACACACACACACACCCACCCCCACACTCAACACCAATGGGGAGGGTGACCCTCCTACACTCTCACTATAGAGCTACATCGGCTGCAACATTTTATATGATTTTATTTGCGACCCCCCCCCCCCCAATATATATTTCACGGCTACGTCCTTGGCAACAATTGATACAGCCTGAGACTTTTTACGCAAGTTCCAAAAGGTTCAAACGCACAATTGTCAACACATACCATTATTGGAATAAGTAATTCTATCACAAATAGTGAAGATTGGGCCACTAAAATAGATAGCGAACATTTTTTCTGTGTGGTAATGCGTTCTATATTTGCATAGCGACGTTACTTGTAATGACGTTTTATGCAAGCCGCCATGACACACCCTAGTTGAAATTTTGCGTAGCAGTTGGGTTTCATCAAATCACATAATTATGCTTCACCTTTATTTCAATGGGAATTGATTTACTAAGCCCGGTCCATACCGCTACGACTTGCCCAGACTCTACCCAACGCAACGTCTTGTCTCAGATAATCAGTGCACTGTGGACAGTCTCACGACCACGATTCAATCGATTTCCGTCGCGTCGTGGCCCGTCGGCCCGTCTGAGAATGTTCAATCATAGTCGGATATAGTTGGATTCAGTCGTAACCCATCAGCAAATTGCCTTTACATTATCTAGTTTTTGACTATTATAGCGAGAACTGACAGCTCGTTAGCTTATCTCCTATAATGTATCATTAATTTGAAAATCATCAAAATATATGTTCTTGTCGAAGATGCCCCTTGATTAACCTTAGTCAAGGTTTTGATGAATGAAACATGAATCAAAGTAAACGTGTCGCACAGAATTGACGAATTAAGCTAAGCTAAACAGAAAATGCTCAGCATAAAACTCGTTGAATGCATTCACCTGATAAACGCCTACACCAAGTTTAAACGATCTAACTCAACAAGAACGAAAGTTATTGTGTCCGAAAATATGTGACGAACTTGCGATTCAGCGTATTCTAACTTTTGCCGTTTGCACTTGGGGTGACACCGTGGATTAGAGCGTCTCCTAGAAGGATACGACATGTCGGTAAAAACCATCATGAAATAGATATCAGTCTGAGTCATCGAACGGGCGGACGAATCCAAATTTCTTCCACAATATTCAAAATACGAGTATGAATATTCATCTGGGAATAACATAAATAGAATACTGAGATACCGAATCCATCCGACTATTGCGATGAATACATCTGCAACCTCATTTCCAGTTTGCATTTTCAAATTGTACAGAATTCCATGATGGTTTATTGTTTATTAATTTAAACGAACAGACACACACCATGTGGAGTTGTAATGACAAAGGCTGGAACTGAAAATTGTATTTTATCAGAAAGAAGCACAGCTTATCACGAACATCGTTAAAAGAAACTAATTGTAATTGGCATTTGAATCGATTTTCACGCGAAATGAAACCAGCAACAATTTGGTTTTATAAACAATCATCAGAAACGACAATGTTGTTTTTATAATGTGACCATGTTTTTTATTCAGTCGCTTATTATTGTCACCTACCCCGTTCACATCCTAAGAACTTGTTGATTCATTGTTTTAGCATAGTAAACAGCCGTGTCTTGGAGGTCACACTTAAAGTAAGGGCCTGTATCGCCCCATTCATGATAGCAATTTCCTGATTTACTATATCTTCAATATTCTTTGGCATCACCATCCTTTTTAACTCAACAGCGAAAGTCAGATTCAAAATCAAAATGAAATAGGGCTTAACGTCCTACTGTTGAATCTAGAGAGATTCTATCACACCGAATAGGTGTACACGGCATTATTAAAGTATCGCACAAAATTTCAAGAGATTTTGATATACTGCCTCGTTGTTATGTAAGTGCTCTTGATAAAAGTCTTGCACGTCCGTTGTATTTTTCAACATATATCTAACAATTGGAAATCCCACTTTAAGCTGAACGACAAGAACTGGGTCATGGATGTTCCGTCCCTTATCTTCCCTGGAATCAATTATCAAGTCAATCAATTATCAAGTAATCGAAACACATTCATTATCTTTTTAATTATAATAATAATATCTTTATTCAAGTACTTTGTAGCCAAAAGTCAATGGCACAAAATGTATACAATATAAAAGAATTTAAAACACAACACATAATTAATCAATACGATTGAAGAAAACATACAGCACATATTACAGAGAAATATACAATTTTACACTTGGTTATATTGATAATAATTCTTCTCTTATTTCCATACCTGTTTTGATATATACACAAAGATTCTTAATATCATTTTCGCTTTTACATTGGAATAACGATTTCAATTTCATTTCGTTTGGTGATGAGTGGCAATATTTCGGCAGGAAGTTCATTCTGAGATCTTGCAGGATAGGACTGACAAGAATAAAATGGTACTCGTTTTCAACACAGTTTAGATTACAAATTTCACACAAACGTCTAGAAGCAGGAATACCATTTCTACGACCTAATTCAATGTTAAGTTTATGCTTTGAACATCTAAAATTTGCTAAGTGGTTGGGGTAAATTAATTTTTAAGTAATTCTCACATTCAAATTCTGACTGTATGATTGAATAAAATGCACATTTAGTTGATTGGTTGACGTTTGATTGCCAAGACTGTAGACTGGTATCACGGAGACGTTGTTTGAAGACAAAGATGAAATGTGATATACTACCTACCCCTTGAGCAACCCACACATCCCCAAACCCATAATTATATAAAACATTCCTAACAGAAGTGCACCAGTTTTTTCTACCCAATAAGTCCTGCTTAAACAACATTTTATAACACAATTTCGGTAATCTATTATCATCCATGAGTTGCAGTTTAAGAAAATATTTGATAGCCCTGCACATATAATTTACATACAAATCATATCTACCACATTCACCTCTAATTATATAATTTGTAGTCTTTTCTCTCGTATATAGCATCCATTTACAAAATGTATTTTGTACAAACTCAATCTGTGGTCTTACTTCAAGCCCCCATAGTTCTGATCCATAATATAGAATAGGTGCTATCATGGAATCAAACAATTTAAAACCTGCTTTACAATTTCTAATCCCATATTTGGTCAGACATTTCTTTATTACATTAAGTGCTTTTTCATTGTAAGGTTTAAAAGAAACATACGGTTAGGCATCAAAATTATCATAATAGAATAAATGCTACGGTAATTATAAGGGATTATTTCATGTGGCAGCCGTCTTGGACGCCATCTTGAATTTTGCAAAACGCTCAAGGGTGACCGAAGACACCCTAGGCAACTAAAATCAATCATAAAAAAAATGTACAAAATTTCCAGGTCCAGCCATAGTTCTGCCGGACTATTCGTTATGGTGTAAAGGTTTTTGAAATCGGATAAAAATTGTGACCTCTGGTGGGACCACAAACCAAAAACGCGATTTTTCGTACAATCAGGGGCCATAATCCATGGAACTGAAAGTTTACCACCCAACATTTGGCTTTGAGCAAACCATAAAAGAAAACAACTGAAAGTTTACCACCCGTGGGTAAGACGCTGGCTCATAGACCTGGAGGTCGGATGTTCGATCCCTGCATTTGCCAAGAGTTCATCCAGATTTTCCAGCGAGGCTCCGCCTTGTCAGTGATGCAAGTAGGAGGGTCTGACAGCTGCCTAGTCGTTCGGATGGTCGGAAAACCGAGTTCTCATATACACATTGACGTGCACGTAAATGAACCCTTTGCAGTCGGAATTCTATATAGGTGTAGGTCGTAACGCCCATTTCCTGACAAAATGTCCCCATAGTACACAATATATGGCGTATGCCCGTATTCATTAGCCCTGTCAGAGCAGAACTGTAGGTCGTTAAACCGCATTTCATTTCTATTTGGACGATCTAACAAACATCATCAAATATAAACGACAATATATATATAAAATTCAACCATATACATACCTGGATGGTGCAGGTAACAGGCATTCGGCAAACCTCGTAAGATTTCGGACAATCTAAACTCGACTGTATGATGAATTCCGCCATATTGGAACTACTTTAAAGGTCCCGGATGAAACATGGCTGCGCCCATTCCAAACACAAGTTGGCGACCTATTTGGCTAGCGACCTATTCGACCGATCCAGCTGTAAGATAATGACGAAATTACACTTCTATTCTGACCTGAAGGAATGGATAAAAAATAATATATTCTACTTTCATTTGATAGACATAACGTTGGATTTTATTGGTTGATAAATAGAGACGAAATTACACTTCTATTCTGACCTGAAGGAATGGATAAAAAATAATATATTCTACTTTCATTTGATAGACATAACGTTGGATTTTATTGGTTGATAAATAGAGACGAAATTACACTTCTATTCTGACCTGAAGGAATGGATAAAAAATAATATATTCTACTTTCATTTGATAAAAACATAACATTGGATTTTATTGGTTGATAAATAGAGACTGTTGTCTTTACTCTAAATAGGTTTCCAACGAACAGGTTGCCGCTCGATCGGTCGAATAGGTCGCTAGCCGAATAGGTTCCCAATTTGTGTAATAGCGTCAAGTTTTCCCGTTAAAGTAAACCGGTAGCCGCATCGCAAATGTATGGGCGTAGGTACATATCACTTATTGTCATACATCCGAGACGCGGAATCTGTCGAGATTAGCCGAGTGGGTAACAGGGTGAAACAAGGGGTATAACTCGGGAATAACTCACATTGTATGTGGAAATTAGATAGGATTCTTTGTTTTATAAACTTATGTAGTTAAAATTTAACTGGCTCCCGCGTCCCGATAATGCAAACAACATGTACATCTTAGAAAGATGCGATGAGTAGTTTGTCGAGTGTTCATTAGAAATTGTGGACGATGGACGGACGGGGCGACGACAATATACGACCACATTTTCATGTCTCTGTCCTGAATGGATGTCATAGTTTTGTAGAGTTAATTTTAACCAGACAGTGTTATCAGATCTGTGCACATCTGGCACCACAGAGTTGGTCATATAATCATTCTGAGGATATACAATTACTGATTAGATAAACTAGGTTACTACTAGGTTCATTCTTAATTTCAAAGCAGACCCTTGGCTCTTACTTTTTCATAGCAACTTTAAATCAGTTATGCGTTATGAATGGCAAGTAATAGATGGGTTGAAAAAAAACAAAAATTATTCCTTCTAGGTGCAATTTTAGTCAATCATTTACGTTGATAAAGCTGTTATTGCAGCTATTATGATAGCAAGTTCTCTTTTTATCTGATAGTTACGTCATTGTTCTGCATTTAATGAGACGAATCGTCTACGAGGGTGGTTTTATATTACATGAAACAAAATGTATCTCGATTGTTCCCTTTTTATACGTCCACATTCATAATGTGAACGTATTATGCCGTCGCCCCTGTCTCTGTGTGTGTGTGTGTGTCTGTGGTTCGCCTACAGGGCGCAATTCTTCATGGATTTTCTTCAAACTTGGTATACTTATTCCTTATACCCCAAGGAAGATCCCTATTGTTTTTGGGGCATGCCCGACCCCCAGGGGCCGAGCCACGCCCTTTTCTAGTATTTGTTTTGTTTGTCGTCTACAGGCCACATTTCTTAACTTATAATCTTGAAACTTTGCATACACATTCTTTGTACCCTAAGGAACATCCCTATCATTTGGGGTGCATGCCCAACCCCCTGGGGCAGAGCCACACCCATTTTCTTATCGTGTGTCTTTGTGTCGCCTACAGGCCGCAATTCTTATTGGATTTTCTTTAAAACTTTGTATACTTACTCTTTATACTCTAAGGATGATCCCTATCGTTTGGGGTGTATGCCCCACCCCCAGGGGCAGAGCCACACCCATTTTCTTTTCATGAGTCTTTGTGTCGCCTACAGGGCGCAATTCTTACTGGATTTTCTTCAAACTTGGTATACGTATTCCTTATACCCTAAGGAAGATCTCTATTGTTTTTGGCGCATGCCTGACCCCCAGGGACAGAGCCACGCCCATTTCTAGTATGTATTTGTTTGTCGTCTACAAGCCACATTTCTTAACTTATAATTTTGAAACTTAGCATACACATTTTTTGTACCATAAGGAACATCCCTATCATTTGGGGTGCATGCCCAACCCCCTGGGGCAGAGCCACACCCATTTTCTTATCGTGTGTCTTTGTGTCGCCTACAGGCCGCAATTCTTATTGGATTTTTTTAAAACTTTGTATACTTACTCTTTATACTCTAAGGATGATCCCTATTGTTTGGGGTGCATGCCCAACCCCCAGGGGCAGAGTCACGCCCATTTTCTTTTTGTGTGTCGCCTATAGGCCACAATTCTTAATCGGTCATCTTGAAACTTAAAATACTTATTCCTTATACCCTAAGGATGACCCCTTTTGTTTTGGGTGCATGCCCGACCCGCAACACCCATTTCTTGTATTTGTTTGTCTGTCGTCTACAGGCTGCATTTCTTAATGTATCATCTTGAAACTTTGCATACTTATTCTTGGTACCTTAACGAAGATCCCTATTGTTTTTGGTGCATGCCCAACCCCAAGGGACAGTGCCACGCCCATTTTTTTTTTGTCTGTCTGTGTGTCACCTACAGCCCACAATTCTTAATCGATCGTCTTGAAAACTTTTTTTATACTTATTCCTTATACCATAAGGCTGACCACTATTATTTTTGGTGCGTGACGGACCCCCTGGGACAGAGCCACGCCCAATGCTTTTGTGTCTTGTGTTCGCCTACAGGATGCAATTCTTAACAGATCCTTTTAAAACTTTACAAACCTATTCCTTATACCCTAAAGATGACCCCTATTGTTTTTGGTGATTTCCTAACCCCCAGGGGCAGAGCCATGCCCATTTTTACTTCGTGTCTATGTGTGTTGTCTACAGGCCACGATTCTTAATGGATCGTCTTTAAACTTGGGATATGTATTCCATATAGCCTAAGGACGTCAACTGCATGTCCCGACTCACACAGGCAAGACACGACCAATTTCTGTGTTTGTCGTTTACAGGCCGCAATTCTGAATGAATCAGCTTGGTACTTGGTTTATGTATTCCTTATAGCCTGAGGGCGTCCACTATTGATTTTGATGAATGTCCCGACCCCCAGGGGCAGAGCCACGCCCACTTTTTGCCTTTAGTGTTAGGAAGGCACAATTCTAAATGGATTATCTTGGTATAGTTATTCCTTATACTCTAAGGACGGCAACTATTAATGTTGGTGCACGACCCTCAACGCTAAACAAACCAAACGCCTAGCCTTCTTGACAAAGTACCATATCAATCAAAGCAGGAATGTGGACGTATATTGTAGCGTTAGCGTTATGTTTAAAAAATATCTATCAATTTCAAAGAAATCCGATTTAGATTTAGAATCTCATATATGGTAATGAATTTAACCGTCAACTTGGTCCCAGAGGGAATACAAGCTTAAAAAAGGGAGTTTTTTCGTACAATCAGGGGCCATAATTTACGAGCAACTATCGAAAGGAACAAAGATCTTTGGGTTATAAACATGCATTTCAAGTTTCATCAAAAATGTGACCTCTATACGGTCCACGGTCTAAAAACGGGATTTTAAAAATGGGACAATCAGGGGCCATAATCCACGACGTTTCGATCCGATACATGCAAATTTCTTAAGTAGCCGAGATCTTATGGGGATCAGCCTATATTTAAAGTTTCTTCAAAATCGGATAAGAATTGTGACGTGTAGAGAGTCCAGAAACATGTAGACGGACGGACGTCCAGACGGACAGGAACGACGGCAAAATAAGTCCACATGTAGTAGTGAAAAACAAAAAAATGCCTAGAAAGAATTCAGATGTATTAATTCGCATTTCTCTTAAACTTGTTTTGTTTCTTATCCTCTAGTCTCCAAATTGTAGTTGAATAATACATTTTAGTACATATTTTGTTAGCAGAAGCTGTAAATTTCACTATGATGGTCATTCTTTATAGTCTGGAAACTCAGCCCGACTTTTCTTTAACAAAATTGTGCGTAGAATACGATACACTGGAGTAATCATTCGGGCGTTTTCGAAATATTCGGGGTCAAATCAGGTCATTCGCACTGAAAGTGAATGCGCAGCTATTCTTGTACCATGAAAACATGCTGAAAATGGTCGAAAGTAATCACCCTTTCGATGAAAATGTATACATGTTAAATTCACCTTAATATAAGAACTGATGCAAAATATGTTCTAATTAATAATATATTATGAACATTTAAAAATTTTCTTTAGGTGGTCGCATCACCGAATTTTCTTTGGAACGTCTAAAAGGTTCTTCCAAAACAGATCCAAAACACTTCGGAAATTGTTTTTAAACAAATACGTAAAATCTGTCAAATCAAAATCTCTCCGATTTAGTTTCACGACGATTCCTATACATAATGAACAAGTTGTCCGAAAAATCAATTGAAAAGTCAGGTGCGGATCCAACGGGGGGACCGGGACCCGTGCGCCCCCCCCCCCCTTCAGCCCCAGTGACATAGTTAGTTTTCATTTTCGTTTTCTTTGTTACTGTTGTAGTTCACATATCGGCTCTTTAATAGATGATATAAACATGTTCTTAGCATTGTCTCCGCCCAAACAATCCAACTTTGTAACATATTACCCTTTTCTCCAATGTGTGACACACACACACACACACACACACACACCCCTCGCCACAAAATCCTGGATTCGGGCCTGATAGTTCCATGGATGGACTACAGACCGCGTCACGGTGCCTGCTAAACTTTTCCCCGGTAACATTTACCAATACGATATTTATATCCCGTAAATTTTATTACAATGCATCCGTCGGTTTTTGTTGGGGTTTTTTATGCGCATGTTCTGGCGAAATTCATGAAAACTCATTAGGGATTTGCAAACCTTTAATCACGTCATCAGATCTCTTCAGTCTACACAAGCTTCGACTAAAATAAATGTGTTAAAGACTGTAGCCTCTTAGAGAGTTAATGGAAGTTTTCAGAAAAAAAAAGAATATTGATAGGATTGGTCATCTCATAAAACCAATACTTCACAACAAATTTGAAGAAAAACATCCACTCAAAACTATAGCCTTCGCCATTTTCACAAAGTATTCTAAGAAGTTGGGTTAACTTTGGAACGGAAGGTCGCGGAACACTGAATATCGCTAGGGTCCCTCTTATCACGACTTCAATGATTCACTACAGGGTTATCCCAGCTCTTTTCAAAAACCGTGTGAACGTAATAGACAGAGGTCTGATTTGGGGAATGCGTAAAGGGTCCATACAAAATTTTACTTTTAGTTTAACTGATGTCTATGTCTATCCTTTTCTCGGGACTTTCTTGGTGGAATGACATTTGTTTTTCTTTTGTTCTTATTCCATCATCTCGAAAATCAAATTAAAACGTAATGTATTATTAGCATTAAAAATTAAAAGTTTCAAATAAACAGAAAAAATGGCACTAGCCTGAACTAAGAAACGAAGTTGATTGGCTTCAAACTCAACAAATATGGCGCATACTTCACTACAATTCAGACTTTGTTAATGTAGTTCATTTGCATATCATTTCACAATCCACCGCTTACCTATTTTAATCTGTTTTATTAGGGGTGAAGAATATCGGAATTTCAACAGTCAGAGATCTCGCCTTCGAATATTATCTTCTGTGGGCACAATGACAACAAATTGGATTGTATTGGCGCGCCCCAGCCGTGACAAAATTCAGTGATTAGTCACATAATCCCGTGCGTGCTATGGCTTTTTTGGAGGCTTGACGTACATGGTACTTGTATAAATTCTATTAAATGCCTATTGTATATATTCTGTATACTGATGATGTCATTTCAGATGTCTTCAAGATAATCTCAACTGATTTTGACCCGTGAAGAAAAGCAATCAATAAATCAATTAAAACATTTTGAAGGTCTTGTGGAAAGAGGAGTGTACCAAAGTTAGACGAAGCTCGCGAACATGTTTAAAATACACTTAAATCGCATATTTCAGATTACTAATACAAAATATTAACCAACTTGCAGGATAATACATTTATAAAAGTGTGTGAAATCTGGTATGGTGTTCTGTCCGTTCAATTCATAATTTCCATTTCCATCTGTGGTTTAAAGGATTGTAAATAATGGCGATCATTATTAACAAAACCAGTTAATGTTATTCACTAACAGCGTATTCATTAATGGGGTTCCAATATGATCGACAAAATACCCAATGTTAGGCCGTGTTTGAAAGAAAACCACCCACATTTCTTTCTGGTCAAATTTGAAATCAAACAATGCCTTAAACATACGTTCACAATTTCCACAAAATTAATGTGAAAAATGGTGTTTGTTTGTTTTTTAATAATCGTCATATGTTTCCATGCCATATGGCCACAGATCACTAATTATTTCCCCATTGAATTCAATGTTAATTCTCCTAAGACAGGTTGTAACTTTTTCCCAAATATTCGTTGGGTAAAGCGCTTTCTGCCACAAATGGAGCAACATATGGCAAACTCTTGCCCAGAAGCATGTATGAGGTTCTTCATGAAAAACTTGAGATAGACAAGCTGGAAGTAGAGACAGTTAACCTTGCAATTTTCGGCCCTCCCTTTCAACGTAACCAATCTCACAACTCTTGTATCCTTCCGCCACAAAATCATGAAAATCACCAAAACCTGTCAGAAAATATATTTTCAAACCCTTTTCTTCGATTCTACACCAAAAACTCAACAAAAATCGCCATGCAAAAGGGGGAAAAAGGGAAAGGGAGAGAAAGACTAAAAATAACTTTCGCCCTTGTTTCGTGGGTGAAGGCCCACGAATATTTGGTGATCTGTGTCCTATATAGAGGTGAAACTTCGGATATCACCAAAAGGCCTTTTGTATTTGCTTCCCATATGTTCTGGCAACATGGTGATGAAAGGAATCAAAATCAAAGAATAACTGCAAACATGATGGCCCTTAATGTATACTTGTTGCTTTAAGTACAGTGGTGCATCTCAGGTCCCTGGGCCTTTTGTGCTAAAATTTAAAACATCTTTTTTTATTAGAGGCAGTATTTGAGCTCTGTGAAAAAATTAGACAAGTTGCAAACAAACTACATAGAAAACACTCATAATTTGGAATTTTTATCAATAATATATTTTTTTACTGCCAATTTACAAAATTTACGCATAGCATCTTTCAAAAAACCAATAATTTTCGACTTTTTTAGATAGCCAGACTGGCAAGTAATATATTTTTGGAAACCCTGGACAATATGCAAACAGAAATATTACCAATCAGTTGCAATGATTGTAATTATAGAGGTCTGTACTGAAACATGTAACCCCACCCCCTAAAAATGCCAATGGCTGAATCAATCTTATCTTTGGTTGCAGAGCTTACATTACCAAAGGAATCTAACAGATATGTTTTACCATCCCTGGCTAATATATGCACATAGAAACTAAAATAGGTGCAATAAATATGAATTATGGTTAAAATAGGCCTTGTGGAAAGAAAAAGATAGGCTGGCACTGCCAGGCAGGATACGCCCACATTTTCGAGAGATGGATAGAGAACAAGCAATACCGAAAGTGATTTTTCCTACATCATTAAGTCCTGTATTTCATACTGTATTGGGAGCAGCCATTTTGGTGGTCAGTTCCAGTCTGATATTCATGAAATTCGAAGTTGACAATGATTATGGTGTGACGGTACATAACCTAGAAATGTGACTTTTCGTCAAAATCGGATAAGAATTGTGACCTGTAGAGAGTCCACAACCATGATTACCATATTTTAACTCTATTCGCGTACAAACCGTCAGGCAATTTTGGTACGATTTTCACGAAATTCGAACTCAACCTTCCTTATGGTGCAACAGTAATATTATCAGAGTTTTTTTTTTTTTTTAAATCGGATAATAATTGTTTGAGAGATAGATAGAGAACAAGCAATACCGAAAGTGATTTTTCCTACAATCAAGGCAATAATTCATTAAGTGACAATTTGATATGCGCAAATATCGAAAAGAATAAAGATCTTTAGGTTATAAACATGCATTTCAGGTTTCATCAAAATCAAATTAAAATTGTGACCTCTACAGGGTCCACAACTTTGATATACCATAATTATTTTTACACTATTCGCGTACAAACGGCGGTCTTTTTGTCTGGCAATTATGGTCCGATTTCCTCGAAATTCGAACTCAACCTTCTGTAGGGTGTAACGGTGATAGAGGCAAACGTTTTTCTAAATCGGATAATAATTGTGACCCCCAGAGGGACCATAGGCGATTTTTCGGACAATCAGGGGCCATTATTCAGGAATTTACGATCCGAAATGCGCAAATAACGAAAGGAACCAAGATCTTTGGGTTATAACCAAGCATTTCAAGTTTCATCAAAATCGAATTAAAATTGTGACCTCTACAGGGTCCACAACCATGATATACAATTTTTTTAACAGTATTCGCGTACAAACGGCGGCCATTTTGTATGGCAATTTTGGTCCGATTTTTCCGAAATTCGAACTCAACCTTCTTTACGGTGTAACGGTAATATAATTAAACGTTTTTTGCAATCGGATAATAATTGTGACCTCCAAGGGACCACAAGCTAAGAAAAGGCGATTTTGCGTATAATCAGGGGCCATAATTCAGGAAGTTACGATCCGATATGCGCAGATATCGAAAGAAACCAAGATCTTTGGATTATAACCATGAATTTCAAGTTTCATCAAAATCGAATTAAAATTGTGACTTCTACAGGGTCCACAACCTTGATATACCATTTATTAACAGTATTTGCGTACAAACGGCGGCCATTTTATATGGCAATTTTCGTCCGATTTTCTCGAAATTCGAACTCAATCTTCCTTAGGTGGTAACGGTGATATAATCAAACGGTTTTTTAAATCGGATAATAATTGTGACCTCCAGAGGGACCAGAAGCTAAAAAAAAAGGTCATTTTTCGGCCAATCAGGGGCCATAATTCAGGAAATGACGTTCCAATAGGCGCAAATATCGAAAGGAACCAAGATCTTTGGGTTATAAGCATGCATGTCAAGTTTCATCAAAATCGATTCTATAGGGTCCACAAGCTAAAAACGTGATTTTTCGTACAATCAAGGGCCATAATCCATGAAGTTTTGATCCGATACATGCCAATATCGAAAGCAGCCGAGATCATTTGGGGATAAAGCTATATTTCAAGTTTCGTCAAAATCAGATAAGACCTGTAGAGAGTCCACAAACAAATTGTGGACGGACAGGGGCGACGACAATATACGTCCACATAAAAATGTGGGCGTATAAAATCATGCGATTTTGCGTATAATCAGGGGCCATAATTCATATGCGCAAATATCAAAAGGAACCAAGATCTTTGGGTTCTAACCATGAATTTCAAGTTTCATCAAAATCGAATTAATATTGAGACCTCTACAGGGTCCACAACCTTGATATACCATTTTTAACAGTATTCGCGTACAAACGACAACCATTTTGTATGGCAATTATCTTTTGATTTTCCCGAAATTCGAACTCAACCTCCCTTAGGGTGTTACAGTGATATAATCAAATTGTGACTTCTACAGGGTCCACAATCTTGATATACCATTTATTAACAGTATTTGCGTACAAACGGCGGCCATTTTGTATGGCAATTTTTTTTAAATCGGATAATAATTGTGACCTCCAGAGGGACCACAAGCTAAAAAGGGTGATTTTTCGGACAATCAGGGGCCATAATTCAGTAAATTACATTCCGATAGGCACAAATATCGAAAGGAACCAAGATCTTTGGGTTATAAACATGCATGTCAAGTTTCATCAAAATCGGTTCAAAATTGTGACCTCTATAGGGTCCACAAGCTAAAAACGTGATTTTTCGTACAATCAGGGGCCATAATCCATGAAGGAAGTTTTGATCCGATACATGCCAGTATCGAAAGCAGCCGAGATCTTTTGGGCATAAACCTATATTTCAAGTTTCGTCAAAATCAGATAAGAATTGTGACCTGTAGAGAGTCCACAAACAAATTGTGGACGGACATAATACGTCCACATGAAAATGTGGGCGTATAAAAATTCCATGTCCACCCCTCTCTATCACAGAATACACAATTTTCACAAATTTGGAAAAAGTTTAATGTTTGCAACATCTCACAGCACAGAGACTTCATACAAAACTTTATTGCATTTATTGTACTGAAGCAAGATGTTTGGGCCTTTACATCAATTGCCTGAAAAAATGAAGTCAAAAGGGTAGTTATGACATAGTTGGCAACATAAAAGAGGCCAGAAAATGAGCAAAATTAACATTTTACTGTTCTACAAGCGACATAAATGCAACAAACACCACAAATCCTAGATTTTGATAAGAAAATATTGACCATTAAGCTGACATTTACACATATACACCATTTCTGTATCATGGTGTGTTCTTATTGGCCTGACGTCTCAAGGTTCCAAGTTTGACTTTAAATTAAAAAGGTCAGAAATCCTTGAAATGTACAAAATGACCATTTATTGGAGATAAATAACATTCCCAGCTGTAATTCAACAACAAATTCCAATTATTATCATTTAATTGTCAACACAGGTGCAATTAAATCTCTCAAAACACAGTAATAAAAACGGGTGGGTGGGTATTTATAGCCCCTCTAAACAGAAAGATGGGGTGAAAAAAGTCTATAAAGACTGTGATATTGCTTCCTAATTGAAGAAAATACAAGAATTTAATGTTTCAAAGAAAAAAAAAATGCTTGTTCTGGGTAAAATAGTGGCCAAATTGAGCCTACCCCTGTTTTGAACATTTTGTACAAACCCATCTGCTGTATATTAACTCAGTGTTGCCAATTTTCCATTTTCTGTAGGAAAGCTGGAGCTATTTCTAAACCTGACAGACTTATAGATCCCATCTATGTTCATTAGAATGAAAATAAGGGCAATTTAAGAAATTTTGAGTCATTTGAGTAGGTATGAAAACATTAATCTGGAGATTTTCTGTGAATATTCCTGATTTTTAGACAAAATTAGGTGAAATTACAATGTTGTTCACTCTATCTGGGCTTCCTGAGGCTGAATATGCCAAAATTGGACATTGAAATATTTTTCTTTAAAAAAAAATGAAAATTTGCAGTAAAATCACAATTTTTCCCCAAATTTTGATAAAAAAAAAATTTAAACTTAACTTTTTTTAGTTTTTCTGTAGTCAAGTTATTTTATACATTTTCTGACAAATTAGTCATCATATGTTCAAAACTAAGGCATATCAGTCACAGCCTTGTCATACACAGACAGGCCACAGATCACTAATTATTTCCCCATTGACTTCAATGTTAATTCTCGTCTCTAAGACCGGTTGTAACTTTTCCCCAAATATTCGTTGGGTAAAACGCTTTCTGCCACAGATGGAGCAACATATGGCAAACTCTCGCCCAAAAGCATGTATGAGGTTCTTCATGAAAAAACTTGAGATAGACAAGCTGGAAATAGAGACAGCTGCTAACCTTGCAATTTTCGGCCCTCCCATTCAACGTAACCAACCTCACAACTCTTGTATCCTTCCGCCTCAAAATCATGAATATTCACCAAAACCTGGCAGAAAATATATTTTCAAACCCTTTTCTTCGATTCTACACCGAAAACTCAACAAAAATCGCCATGCAAAAGGGGGGAAAGGGAGAGAAAGACTAAAAATAACTTTCGCCCTTGTTTCGTGGGTTAAGGCCCATGAATATTTGGTGATCTGTGTCCATATGGCTTGTTATTATGCTCAATTCACATATTTTGAATATTCAAGTTGATATGTATTAAAATTGCGGGGTTTTTTTTCTTGTAAATATAGCTTGTCAGTGTTTTCAGGGTTACAGCATTTCAGAGAAAAAAAATTGTGCATTTTCTCTTGGCACCATTTTAAATTTTGATTCATGATATTTATCAAACAAATTTATCAAACAAGTGGTAATTTTAAAAACAAACATTTATCTCGAAAATTGCTTTAAAATAATACTAAACAGGGTTGCTAGGGTAACTCAATTAATTTCATTTCAGAAATTCAGCAATTTATTCAGCGTTCTGTTTTGGATTTTCTCTTTATTGAGTTCGTTTTTGATGTTTTGTTCGATTTCGTAGTAAACTGTTTGATTAAATCACAGTTATGAAACTGGACAAAACGAAACCTGGAATAGAAAATTCACAGTAACAGGAACGTTGCAACGAAAACACATTGAAATCTACGGACATTTTGATTCCGCCTTAGAAGATCAAGTCTATTCCAACTGTAGATTTTTTTTAAACGCCATGCGAATCTGTCAGTTGATTTTCAAGAAATCCAAATACAACTTGGTGACAGAACAATGAACGAATCCGTAATGCACTATCTGGTACAGTCAGTGCCTTGTAAATGTTGAAGTCAAACAATGACCTCATTGGTATTACTGTGACAATCACAAATACTGCTTTAATAACTAATGGACAGTACACGAAGAAACGGGAGAGTCTGTGGTTACGTAGGTTAAACCAGTTCCCCAATCCTATTCAAATATGCTGAACAGGCATATAGTCTTTTGTGTAACAATAGATTACATTACCATTTTTGAAACAACAGATGGTAGTAAATTCTTTGCTGCAACCCATGAAGTTGGTGTAATGAAACCTAAGTGCCTCACTATATTGGCGTAAATAGTTGTGGAGTATATTAAATCCTATTTTGTGTATCCGGTGTGATGAATTCCAAGCAATCCAGAAAGCTTGGTGATTATCCGGCGCTTTGGAATTGACCACTATCTTGAAACTATGTGATAAATAAGCCATTTCTGGAAAGGTTTATGTAGATATCTTGGATTATCAAAACTCATTTTTGGGGTTACTTTTAAGTTCAGTGACACGGAAGATCCTGCAAATGACACATTACTAGTCATATCAAACAGAAACATGATGATTGTCTGAAAATGAGTCGCTATTTCGATTCATAAACCACTATGCTTTTAAAAGTTTCATCCTTATCCTATGGTATTTAACACTTCCTTTCCGAGATATTTGACAATTAACGCCATCATTCGCCATCTTGAACTGGTTATCGATTTTCTCACAGACCCGCATATTCGATTTTGGTACAGTATACTGATAAGCAAATTTATTCCAGGTCAAAGTGGGTCTCAAATAAGTAGTGTTTGTTTTTTGCCACTTTTTTAAAAAAAAAAACAGTTTAAAGTTACTGTCTCTATTGGAGAGGAGAATAACCACAGTGTGTCCAGATATGCTTGGACAAGTCGGACGGGAAACTATAACAACAAACGGGAAATGTTATATTACCTCTTACGGTTATAATTTTGACGCGTATCCTTTTTAATATCTCTCTGATTATGTCTACTACATCGTTAACACTGTTCATCGCGTTCATTTTGCATACTGATAGTCCATTGGCCAATCACGCTATTTTACCGAGATTTCGACTAATAGTTTGGATGCAGCTATGGCGGGTGTGGCGCCAGGCAGGATAGGCTTACTCTTCTAGACACCTGTTACCACTGTTTGTCGTGTATTTTGTACACGATGAACAGTCCATTTGCTGATTACACTATATGCCTATAACGTTTTTAGGACTTCGAATTCTGACTAATGGTTTGGATTGTTAAACAAAACAAAAAGTAAGCTCTTAATTGTGATCTCAAATTAGCATATGTCCCAGGTCTAAAGGCAGCTTTCTTCACCACCTGTACTTCTAATTTCAATAATTTACGACGGGAACTTAAACCTGCAATAAATGACAACTAAGTCAGCATAATTAGAACTAAATAAAAACAACATCCATAAACATTGAAGGTGAAATATACCGCTCAGAAAACACATGTGGAAAGGTTAAAATGTCATTATAAAACATTTGTGAAAAGTTATCAGAAGCCGACCAACGAGAGAGGCAGTCAGAAAGTCTATTGTCTGCTGAAGTGACATAATCGACACGAATTTGTAAGTTATTATTGGCACAAATAAACCAAATTTGACGAGCCAGTTCTCAGGGGTTTTTTTTATTTCTCTCCGTCTTTAAGCCCTGAAAGGAAATATAACAACCACAGTTTAATAATTTAGCTGTTGCTAATAAAAGTTCAGCTAACATAGAACATCACACGTGTGTAGTATTCGTCTGAGTTCTATAAACATGTGGTAGAATATGCAATGTCAGTTCAGATCATTCCACATTAAGCTGTTATCTTAGCATTATTCTCTGTTCTATTTTGAATTGATTTAAACAATGTTTAGTCGAATAAGATTGATATTAAATACACAGTACACACATTGTCTAAAAGTAAGGATTGTAAGTATACCGATAGTTCATTGGCCAATCACGCTATTTTACCGACATTTTGCCTAATAGTTTGGATGCAGCTATGGCGGGTGTGGCGCGCCAGCCGGGTAAGCTTACTCTTCCGGGCACCTGTTACCACTGTTTGTCGTGGGGAGCAGTCCATTTGCTGATTACACTATTTTGCCTATAACGTTTTTAGGACTTCGAATTCTGTCTAATGGTTTGGATTGTTCGTACTTGGTTTTATTAGGGTTTCACACTGCGTAGCTTGTGTGAAACACTATTGTTTTTGTTAAAATTATTATTAAGCTTTCATATTACATATGAAAGCTTATTGTTTCTGTTAAGATTATTATTATTTTTTTTTTTTTTTGTGTGTTTTCTGCAAATCGGATTTCTCAGAATCTATCCATAGGATCTTTCTGAAATTTTGACCTACCCCCCCCCCCAAAAAAAAATGGGGTGCGAACCTTGATGAAATATATTTTCGAAACGTTTTACGAATCCGAAATCACCGAATTTTACGAACGAAAAAAATGACAATGCATAGTCGTAACTTTTTTGACCGATTTTACTAATTCTTTTTTCTTTGAATACCTTTAAAAAAATCATTTTCATCTGCAGTTTCACATTTTCGAATTTCGAAAATTCGTCGCTGTGATTTCGAACCGGAAGTTTAGACCAATTTGACAACTTCTTTAATAGTTGTACGATTTTCATGAAATGTAGTATCTAAGTAGATCTTACCGATGTGACTTCAAAAATATAATTAGAAATTTTCTAAATTATCTCCCCTTGACGAAATTAAGGATCAAAATTTTCAAAAAAATCATCGAAATATAGGTCAGAATGACCTGATTTTTTTTTGGATACTAGATAAGTAATTACTGATTTGTACACAAAATATGGAGTTTGTCGATCGAACCGGAAGTGCCGCCATATTTAAAAGTGAAAAATCAATAAGGCTTTTTTGCTATTTTACTTACAGACTCGGGAGTTATATTTTCTGAATCCTTGTAGGAAGGCCTAAAAAATGTCGCAAATAGAATTTTGATTTCGGTCACGTGATGGTCACCATTTTGAATTGAAAATGAAAAATAGAAGCAATTTGAAGGGTCGGGACTTTGGAACACAATTACTCTCCTTCTAATTAAGCTAGAATGTTCAAACTTGGTGTAGACGTTCACTAGGTCAATGTTATGATTGAGTTTAAAGATGAGCATTTTCTGCTTAGGGTAAGCAGAGATAAGCATGCTAATTTGTTGATTCTTTAGGGCACGATAACTTCGGTTATAATGAAGGGAGGGCGGTGAAACTTTTGTCAATAGAGAGTCTAATAGCTAGCCTGTTGTGTGAAATCATTGTATTATTTTTTCTAAATATCAGGGATAGCCGAAAAAAAGAGATTGAAAATCCAAAAAGTCGTATTTTTACAATTTGGAGCATGTTTAGAGGTCTTTCTCGTAAAGTCAACATAATATTTTTTGGGAACTTCTTCTACAAAGAGTCTTATTGGTAGTCTTTTATATGAAACCATCGATCAACAGTCCAACATATCAGGAGTAGAAGAACAAAAGGGTCGAACATTGAAAACGGCACCCTTTCATTGTTAAGCGAAACATGCAGTGTGGGTGACTACAATCTACACATTTAGTCATCGTATAGAGCTTATTCAACAGTATCGAATTCCAACTGCTTAGGGATATTTTACGTGCACTCCAATGTGTACACGGGACCTTGGTTTTTCGTCCCATCCGAATGACTAGACAGCTGTGCTTGTCAGGCCCTCCGTTCTGCCTCACTGACAAGGGGAACCACAAGGGGAAATCGAGATGAACTTTCTCCGTGCAGAACTTTCAATTCAGGCGAAAACGTTTATTGCATACGATTAAGCTGGTCAGTTGGAGCTTATTTTCAAAAGTTTTGTAATAATCGGTTGGTAATTAAAGTACCGTGCACATTAAACTGTTAAAACAGAAAATTTCGCCCGGTTGAAATGTTTCTTGCTATAAGTCAGCAATTTTCTGAATTCAGGGAGGCTGAATGGCTGAAAGGTTAGCATGTGCGCACTGTATCGTAACGTCTGTCATTGAGTCAACGGTCGTCGTTTCGATCTCGAGGTTGCACGTGACATGGTGTATGATGTCCAACCTCGTGGGTTTTCTCCGTGTTCTTCGGTTTCCTCACAACGGCTAAAGACCAGTACACGCAAGGGGGGGGGGTAAATAAAATTTAAAAACATGTTAGTCCCGAAATGACCTAGTTTGTGTCGAATGGACGTTAGGCCGCATTTCTCTTTTTCTCTTTTATTTTTAAAGTTTTGTAATAATCGGTTGGTAATCAAAGGTACTGTAAAAGTGATAAAACAGAAAATTTCGCCCGGTTGTAATGTTTCTCACTTTAAAGTCAGCAATTTGCCGATTTTAAGGGGCAAACGTTTATTGCGAACGCTTAAGCTGGTCAGGGGGGGGGGGCTTATTTTTAAAAGTTTTGTAATATTCGGTTGATAACTAAAGGTACCGTGCAAATTAAACTGTTACAATAGAAAATTTGGCCCGGTTGAAATGTTTCTCGCTGTAGGTCAGCAATTTGCCGATTTTAGGGAGGTTACGTGGCTGAATGGTTAGCACGTGCGCTCTGTATCATAACGTCTGTCATTGAGTCAACTGGCGTTGTTTCGATTTCTTGGTTGTACGTGACAAGGAGTATGGTCGCCTGTCCAACCTCGTAGGCCGTAACCGCCGCTGCCCGGGTAAAATTTCCCTCATTGCACACTTTATGGCATATGCCTGTCTTCATTAGCCCATTTTAGGAGCAGAACAGTCGGACGTTAAACCCCATTCAATTTCATTTCATTTTCTCTATGTTGCTTATTTATTATAGTGGATAAATATTTTTCTGGTTCTAGCAATTATTTAATTTCTGCATAGAAATCTTGCTTTGGCCAGTTTTTTATTGCAGATACCATTCTTGTTTAAACAAACATGATTTTTTGTTTAAAACATGCTTAAGAAGTCGTCACGATTTCCTACTTATAACCAAACATATTGGAAATATTAGTCTGGCATTATTAAATCCTAATTTTATTGGTCTTATTTAAAATTAAACATTCATTTAACTATGAACAACCCTTAACGTGTCTCTTTAAAACTATTAAGTATTCTAAAACAGTAGCTCAACCTTTTGACCTAAACTCATTAATTTACCATTTTGTTGTGAGCGACTTCTTATTCTTCCTATATCACATATTGCACGTGTCTGATTTCAAAGGGGGGGGTGGCTTAATGGTGCACGCGCGCCTGTCATTGAGTTAACTAGCGTGTTTTCGAATGCCCGGTTGTACGTGACAAGGAGTAAGTTCGCCTGTCCATCCTGCCATTTTTAGTTCTTTCTCGCCATTTTCATTTCATTTTCTCATCCGTTTCATTACAGTAATACAAGTTTCAGTTATTTCCCTTTAGTTTTCAGTTTATTGTTATGCCTGGGTGCAATGTTTCATACTATATTTAGACTTGTAACTTCGCGAGTTTTTGACCAATTTTAATAATTTCTTCTTCTTATCCTTTTATTTAGGATACTTGATACAAATCAATGACACCTGACGATGAATATGAAAGCTTTCATATCTGCATGGGACAGTAGCAGATCTAGTTCTTATTATTATTCCAATTCCACTTTGACTATATCTCAGCAACTACTTGTCGCATCATTACGATTTCTTCGGTTTTACTGGGAAAGTGGGTGTGACTTAGAGGATAAAGCTATTTTGAACGTTCTGCGACAATGCGAAATGTCCGAAATCACCGAAGTTATCGTTTTTGAAAATATTGCAGTAATTTTAACAATAATCATTGGATTTTAACTTTCGATACATTTTGGCATAGTCGGAGACAGGGTACATAGCTACGCTACTTTCGATTTTTGATTTTCGGCATATCTTCGAAGATATTAGGCGCCAAATTTCGAAAATTTAAAATTTTACAAAAAACTTTTTTATTTATGAATATTTTTTAGTCGTGTTGTGCACAGAATTAAAGAGTCATCTGACTAGCGCAAAAATAGTAAAAAAATTGTCTCAGTAATTTTCCTTGGCCGCCATTGGCTAATTCAGTTTTTCAGTCCCAGATTAATTTTTTATTGTTCGATTTGTATAAAACAAAGTTCATATGCTTCGTTGTATCAATTGTCATTTTTTTTATTACCGAAAGTGTTATCTGTCGGCACCAGAAGTGGCATAATTTTACCAAAAACTACAACTTTGACAGTTATTTTCCTATATCGAAAACAAATATTTTTTTTTGGAAAAATTATTTGACTCAAAGAGTGTGCCCTTTTAAGGCGCAAAAAATGTAGGAAGCAGTTTTTTAATTTCGATTTCATTTTCGAGCAAATTCGATTAAGAGGCTAAAAATGGTGTAAAATTGACCTATTTAGAACCTATTCAGGCTTTTCAGATTTTAAAATATTTCTTCATAACTTTTATAAACTTGTAGCTATAATCCATACGAAGAAAATGTATGTTAAAATTCGTTTGTAATATAAGCAGTTACCAAGAAATGGGCAGTTCTGTACAAGTCACTGTTTTCGTTATTTTGCCTGTAAAATAGTCAATTATGATTGGATTTTTATAAAAGTGACATCATTTGATTCAAAAAGCATGTAGCGTCATATCAAGTTGATTACAATTTAAAATTGACACCGGAAGTGACATCATTTGGTCAAAAACTGCATTTTAAACTTTCTTTAATCAATGTTTTATTCAACCATGAATAACTTAATATGTATTAATAATTTTAACTTTTGGTTTAAATTCACATATAAATACAATTCATATGGTCATATAGATATCATAAAATTGTTTCTAACTTGTTCGGTTGCCGAGAAATAGACGGTTTTCTACAGGTCACTTTTGAAGGTTTCGGGGCCATAAAAGTGTCAATTATTATTCGAATTTCATAAACGTTACACCATGTTATACCTAATGCCATTTGGGATTTCATACAAGTAATTTAAGATTTTCATTTTCACCGGAAGTAACGTCATTTTGGCAAAAACTGTATTTTTAGCCTTCAAAACAGATATTTTATTCTAATGGGTCTGTTTTGAAATCTTTTTCAAATTATGGTATTTGATGCTAATCAACAAATAGAATGAACCCATACGATCATACAGATACCACAAAATGGTTTGTAACTTGTACGGTTGCAGAGAAATAGCAGATTTTCTACAAGTCACTTTTCAAGTTTTTTGGTCTTTAAAAGTGGCAATTATTATTCGATTTACATAAAATTTTCACTATATGATATTGTATGCCATTTCTGATTTCATAAGACTAATTGAACATTTTCATTAACACAGGAAGTAATTTAATTTTGTCAAGATCATTTACAAGTAACAAATGTATAAAATGACTGGTTATTGCTGGATTGATTGGTTGATTCTGCGTCCATTTTATTTGTGTGCAATGTTAATTTGGAAACCTGTTTAGTGGTTTCGTTGGTACCGGAAGTGACATATGTTCAAGGGTAACTTGGCACCGGAAGTGACATGTTTAAGAGTAACTTGGCAGCAGTGAAACCCGTCATTCCTGCATGCAGGTCTAGTTTTATTTGTTATTTTAGTAAAGCCCGTAACATTTTTTTTTTATAAGCAATATTTTTATTCAGATTTCTATCTGAATAGGGATCGAGGAACAGGCATAGCCTATATTAGACCCTTCTCCCTGTCAGATATAGATACATGTATTTACATAAACAAAATAATACAATGTACTAGTGAAAAAATAATTCCATTGTCCCTGGAACCGTCTGGTGATTTCGAAAAGCGAGTGGACAGTTTTTAAAATATTGAATGAGTTTTCTATGTTGTCAGTTCCCTACAATAAGATTTTATTGTTTCGATGAATAGTAGGTATATTATTGTATTGCTTACAGGGTGATTGATAAACGGTTGATGTATTTTGCCTGCAATGTCTGTGTAGTTTGTGTATCTTGGCGGCAGGTTTTTCTTCTGGGCATTTGTTTGTGCGTTACGTGACCCTCTTAATTAAGTCTAGTTCACACCAACGGCGAATGTCGCGCTTTAAATCGCCGAGCAAAGCGCCAACATTTTTGTTTACTTTAAAGCTGAACTCCAATTACAAAACTACAGAAATAATTAAATAAAAAAAATAGTGTCATACATAATCGCCATCTTGTTTTCAATTTGCAGAACAAGTATGGCGACTGTGCGGTGTACGAAAACAGAGGCAAGTATATCTTCACTTCGAAATATTTTTCATCTTGTTGTTATTTATGGCGACCAAGGGACACGAGTGGTTATGTCCCATGATGTTATGTCAACAACATAGAATTGGCTGGTGTTCGTAGATTTATTGTTGTTTGGGATAAGGCAATTTTCTTTCATTTTTAGAGCAAAAGAACACCGAGCTTTACTTATTTCGTGTAATTAGTAAAATAATATGTACCTGATCAGACATAATAATTGTGTAGCAATAATATTTTCACTAAACTTATGGAGAAAAAACCCTAAGTCTGTAGGTAATTGGTAGTTGAAATAATATTGCTAGCCGGATGTGGACAGTGTGGTTGAAATATTGCTAGCCGGATGTGGGCGTGGCCTGCCTATGTTTTCGTTCACCGTACAGTCGCCATACTCGTTCTGCAAATTGAAAATAAGTATGGCGATTATGTTTGGCAGTATTTTATTTAATTATTTCTGTAGTTTTGTAATCGGAGTTCAGCTTTAACAAAAAATATCACGATCTCCTAAGTAATGTTACGCTCCGATAAGCTCTGATACGAATTGGTTACGCTTTGGGAGACGAATTATTTCGCGATTTGACCAGGCCTTGTTACGATTTGATAAGCTTTATTACGCTTTGATGCGATTATGACGCATGGTGTGCATTGTTAAGCTGTGTAACGCATTGGGAAATTTCAAGATCCCCGAATTCATGCCGTTTTTTATCCAGAGCAGATCCACAATATCATTGCATCTTTAACTCCTCACCACAATGGCAGAACTACAAGATCCAGAAGTTCCAGATGTACCAGAGCATAATCTACCTGAGGCGGGGGGCATTTGCACCCCAAAAAATCTTGCCCTCTGTTTGCCCCCCCCCCCCCAATAATTTTCCGGAAAAAATGTGATCTGGCGAGCTCTATTTAACTCAACGACCATTGTCTGAAATGCTACCTGGCTGCATTCCTGGCAGTCTATTTTACAAAATATAGTGGCGAAAATATTCATTCACTTTGAGTCACTCTTACTCCGCCCGGTCGACACTTTCTTCTCTGGTCGGATAAACTAGTGATTTGGTGACAGACGGTATCTGTTTAGTTCTATTTATCTCGACGACCAATGCCTGAAATACTGTCAGACTGCATTTCGGACCGTCTACTTTTCAAATTATTGGTGACTTCATTGAGGTTCGCAAGTCCGTTCATTTCACAAAATATAGTGGCGAAAATATTCATTCACTTTCAGTCACTCACTCCGCCCGTTTGTTACTTTCTTCTCTGGTCGGATAGTCATTTGGCGACAGGCGGTATCTTTATCTCGAGGATCAATGCCTGAAATACTGCCAGGCTGCATTTCGGGCAGTCTACTTTTCAGATTATTGGGGACTTCATTGAGTTTCATTTGACACTTTCCTCTCTAGGGCCGGAAAGACTAGTGATCAGGCCACATCCGATCAGCTCTATTTCAAACTTTTCTTGGGGAGGTACCCAAAACCCCCAAGAGGACTGACTACTTTGGCGCTCACAAAGGTACTTCGTTGATGTTCGCAAGTCCGTTCGTTTGCCATTTTGGTCTCTGATCGTATAAATTAGTGATCAGGCTACGGACGGTGTGTGGTCAGATTTTTTTATTTCGACGATCGGTGCCTGACTGAATACGCTGACAGACAGCATTCCGACAGTCTATTTTTCAAACTTTTCTGGGGGAAAGTACTCCCTACATTGGCACTCGAGATTGTGATTCGCCGAGGTTCGTAAGTTCGTTCGTTTGACACTTTACCTCAACGATCATTGTCTGAAATATTACCAGGCTGCATTTCATTTTCGGCAGCCTGTTTTTCACCCCCCCCCCTTAGTTAATACTCGTGCCTTTGCCCCAGCTTTGCCCCTCCTACCACCGACGGCTGGTGCCGCCACTGACTACAGACACCCCCTGTCTGATGGCCTCAAACTGGCAATCACCTTGAGACATCTGGCGACTGGGGACAACTACAGGTCACAGGCATATGGATTTCGATGTGGTATCTCCACCATATCAGAGCTGATTCTTGACGTGTGCAGGGCCATTGTACAGGCATATACAGATGAGGTCTTCAACCCACCTACCTCCCTTTAAGCTTGGAGAAACCTTGCCCAGCAGTTTGAACAGAGGTGGCATGTCCCCCATGCAGTTGGTGCCTTGGATGGAAAACATAATATATCCATCAAGAAGCCAGCAAACACAGGAAGGGGTTCTTCTCCATACCAATGCTGGCCTCGGTAGATGCACGGTACAATATCGTCTGGATTGAGTTGGGAGGTAAAGGACACATGTCTGACTCCCAGATATTCATAGACTCTGAGCTATTTGAATGCCTACTAGACGGGTCCATAGGGTTGTCCCTATCATGCCCTCTCCCTGGGGAAAGTGAGCCCGATATCCCATACTTCATCCTGGCTACAGGATCGCAAGGGGTAGAAGAGTGGTGGAGAATACATTTGGCATCCCGGCAAACAGGATCAGGTGTTGTTTTTCAGGTACAGGATACTTTTTCTGAAACAATGCAATGAGTGGTACTCAAGTCTCAGCGCTGGAGATAGGGCATAGGTATCGTAGGAGAGCGCGAGGAAGCTTGCCAAGCGTAACAAAGCCTAGCAATGCGTGTCAATCCTTGATCAAAGCGTCTCAATTCGTGGGAAAGTGTAACAAAGCGTGTCAGATCTTCGTACCAAATCATAGCAAATCTTGGGAAATCTTAACAAAGCGTGTCAAGTGGTGAAAGACCGTGAAGATTAGGGTTCCGCTTTGAACAAAGCTCTGTTTCGCTTTCCTACACTTTGAGTCAAGCTTTGCTGAACTCTGTTACGCATTGTTAAGCTTTGGTACGCTCTCGGCGCTTTAATCAATTCGTGACAGAGCGCCCAAAATTTTGAAACAGTCTTAAAATTTGTTGGTGCTCTTACTAAAAGATAGGTTGACCGGAACGATGAAAATAATGAAGCACGGAGGCGTTGAGAGTTTTAATAATATGGAAAATTTCAGTATTAAATGATTTTTGAACAAGGATGTGGCAACGTATTTTTTTAATATTATTATTATTTTAGAACCCGATAAAAAATATTGATGATTCTCGACCTTTTGGCCTTGTGGAATAAATAAACAAATGACCAGCACCCTGAATTGATCTCAGCATGAACTAGTCAATTGCTTATTTCCGACAGCATTTATTGTTATTGGGAATGTAAATTGGTCAAAATGTATCTTTTAGGGATTCGCGTAAATGCCTCCACTATAACTCTAATTGATGAACCTACAAATTCAATGCAGATTAAACCTGGTTAATAATTGAAGGAAATGGACCTCTTTCGGTACTAATGAGTTGGGTATCATCAGAGATGTCAACAAATTCTAATAAAGTCATAGCGTTGTCAAAGTATCGGTTTCTTTGAACCCATAGAGAATCTAAGTATGTTGTACATTTCTTGGACAGTACCCTGTCATCTTTAGTGGCTTATTGTACATAATGAAACCAAAATTTCAATTATTGATATATTATTATTTGCTTGTATTTCCATCATTGAGAGAGGCGGTTGAGTGGTCGAGTGATCTGTCATTGAGTCAACTGGTGTGGTTTCGATTCCAAGCTTGTACGTGATGAGGAGTGGGGACCATCCTCGTCAGTTTTCTCCGGGTCAGCCCATAGCTGAAGACGTGCAAGTGAATTATTGAGAGAAAAAAAATAGGTTGCCAGGCAACGAAACATACGCCCACACAGCAGCCAAATCGTCCGGGCAGTCAACAAGAGTTGTCGCATATAAAGGAATTATCAGACAATCATTAGAATTTGTTTGGTTTTTATAATCAAACGGTTTTTTTTTTTAAATCAGATAATAATTGTGACCTCCAGAGGGACCACAAGCTAAAAAGGGTGATTTTTCGTACAATCAGGGTACATAATTCAGAAAGTAATGACCCGATGGGCGCAAATATCGAAAGGAACCAAGATCTTTGGGTTATAAACATACATATCAAGTTTCATCAAAATCGATTCAAAATTGTGACCTCTATAGGGTCCACAACCTTGATATAACATATTTTCATACTATTCGTGTACAAACGGCGGCCATTTTGTCCGTCAATTCTAGTCCGATTTTCACAAAATTGAAACTCAACCTTCATAACCATGGAATGGTGATATAATCAAACGGTTTTTTAAATCGGATAACAACTTTGACCTCCAGAGGGACCACAAGCTAAAAAGGGCGATTTTTTGGACAATCAGGGGACATAATTCAGGAAGTTACGATCGGATGGGCGCAAATATCGACAGGAATCAAAATCTTTGGGTTATAAACATACATGTCAAGTTTCATCAAAATTGGTTCAAAATTGTGACCTCTATAAGGTCCACAACCTTGATATAACATATTTTCACACCATTTGCGTACAAACGGCGGGCATTTTGTCCGTCAATTTTGGTCCGATTTTCACAAAATTCAAACTCGACCTTCATAACCATGGAATGGTGATATAATCAAACGGTTTTTTAAATCGGATAACAACTTTGACCTCCAGAGGGACCACAAGCTAAAAAGGGCGATTTTTTGGACAATCAGGGGACATAATTCAGGAAGTTACGATCGGATGGGCGCAAATATCGAAAGGAATCAAAATCTTTGGGTTATAAACATACATGTCAAGTTTCATCAAAATTGGTTCAAAATTGTGACCTCTATAAGGTCCACAACCTTGATATAACATATTTTCACACTATTCGCGTACAAACGGCGGCCATTTTGTCCGTCAATTTTGGTCCGATTTTCACGAATTTCGACCTCAACCTTCATAACCATGGAACGGTGATATAATCAAACGGTTTTTTAAATCCGATAACAATTTTGACCTCCAGAGGGACCACAAGCTAAAAAGGGCAATATTTCGGACAATCAGGGGCCATAATTCAGGAAGTTACGATCCGATGGGCGCAAATATCGCAAGGAACCAAGATCTTTGGGTTATGAACATACATGTCAAGTTTCATCAAAATCGGTTCAAAATTCTGACCTCTATAAGGTCCACAACCTTGATATAACATATTTTCACACTATTTGCGTGCAAACGGCGGCCATTTTGTCCGTCAATTTTGGTCCGATTTCCACGAAATTCGAACATAACCTTCATAACCATAGAACGGTGATATAATCAAACGGGTTTTTAAATTGGATAACAATTTTGACCTCCAGAGGGACCAGAAGCTAAAAAGGTCGATTTTTCGGACAATCAGGGGTCATGATTCAGGAAGTTACGATCCGATTGGCCCAAATATCGAAAGGAACAAAGATCTTGGGGATATAAACATGCATTTCAAGTTTCATCCAAATCGGTTCAAAATTGTGACCTCTACACTGTTCACAAGCTAAAAAACATGATTTTTCGTACAATTAGGGGCCATAACCCATGAAGTTACACTCCGATACATGCTAATATCGAAAGGAACCGAGATCTTAGGGTGATAAATCTATATTTTAAGTTTCATTGAAATCGGATAAAAATTGTGACTTGTAGACTGTTCACAAACAATTGTGGACGGACGGACGGACGAACAGGGGCGACGACAATATACGTCCACATGAAAATGTGGGCGTTTAAAAATGGCAAATGCTAGTCCGTAAATGACCTAATTAGATACACAATGTGTAAAAATAGCTGTATCGAGTACTACCAACCTTAATTTTCATTATCCACGGTTTAAATAGTTTTGTTCTAACAGACGTTGCAATGAACAAATGCACTTTTACTAAGAGAAGCAAACTGGCCTATATTTGTTTACAATAATATAGTAGTTACTTCTTTTTTGCAAAAGAGAGAAATCAAAATAATATCATGAACAGATTATCACAACATACCGGAAACATTCAGGAACACCTGCATTGGATTTCTTTTTCCATTAAAGATCAATGGAGATCATTACTTTAAGTAGCGGGGGTGAATAGGTTAATGTTGGTGATCAATATAACAGTGATATAATGGTATCATTGCATCTGGAATGCTAGTATAATAATACTTTATACCTACGTGTAATTTATCATCTGAAAAGGGCGCGGTTTTATATATCAAAATCTGTAAGTATTTTCCAAAGACAGAAAAACAGAAAAATAGATTGACTGTAGAGATAGGCAAAACATTAAGTACTTGCAAAAAAACCCCAACATACATCGATCGGCAAAATCAAAAAACATTTTATACGGCATCAAACTAAGCAATTGGGGGGGGGGGCAATACATTAAACGATTCGTCATGGTCATGGTGTAATATCAAGCCACTTCCTGTTGGGGCTTTATCATCCCAATTAACTTCCCACGAATAAGAAAAGCATTTTATTGTGATTTTTCCCTTTTGATGAAAGATGAACACAAATGAAAGCACATTCTGGCTAAAGTGAATCTCATGAAGGAATAAAACAATTGTACCAAGTAATGATTATATATGCAACCGCGTGTAAATCAGAGAGCAAAAGTGAACAATTCTACTCTGCCATTAATAAAACAATACCAATTACATGCTTATGAAAAGAATTATTAACGAAAACAAAAATTATACATATTTAACAAATGTACGTAAAGTTTTTTTGTTTGTTTTTAAGTTTTTCGCAGTATTTGGTGCAGTATCTAATGATAAAACTGGCAATGATTTTGGCAATATTCTCCACGGCAGCAATATTAAATATTAAACCATGATATTTCTGCATTTTTTAAACATTCCGATGATCTTAATTATTATAACCACAAAATCCCAATATGTCACAATCACCTGAAAGGAGTGGACAATTTCGATTCTATGTCAAAAAGTAACAAAATTTGTCATGCAAAAAGTGGTGGGAGAGAAATATAGAACTGATATAAATAGGGGTACTACATCCAGAAAATCGACACTAAGTCGTCGGGAGTTATCCACCTTGCACCAAATGTTTGCGCCTTTGGGGCGGGTTTAAAATAATATCGTAGTAAGCATGTTTATCAAGAAATTTAATGATCTATTTGTTTTGTTTTTGATGAAATATTTAATGATGGTATCGACAATTAATGATTATTTCATTTTAATTGATGTAACAGAAAAACTCCTGTAACAACGGGTGACACAGCTAGTGTAAGCTACCTATACAGTATTTTCTATGGTGTTCTATTTTGGTCACGTCGTGCGTCGTCTATTTCAATGTTAAAAATAGGTTGCCAGGCAGCGAAACGTACCCCCACCAGCAGCTAAATTGTCCGGGCAGTCAACATGAGTTGTCGCATATTAAGTAATTATCAAAAATCATTAGAATTTGTTTTGTTTTTTTTTTATAAAGTTCTGCCCCATGCTAATGTTTAGTATACGAAACATTTAATATTATGGATTTAGCTGTACAATTATCAAATTCATTGAAAATCAATATACTTGTTGTCTCAAGACCTTAAACTCTATTTCATGTTTCATCAAAATCAAATTAAAATTGTGACCTCTACAGGTCCACTTGATATACAATATTGTTACACTATTCACGTACACGCGGCGGCCATTTTGTCTAGCAATTTTGATCCGATTTTCACGAAATTCAAACTCAACCTTCATTACGGTGTAACGGTGATATAATCAAATGAATTTTTAAATCGGATAATAATTGCGACCTCCAGGGGGAACCACAAGCAATAAAAGGCGATTTTTCGGACAATCAGGGGCCATAATTCAGGAAGTTACAATCCGATATGTGCAAATATGGAAAGGAGACAAGATCTTCAGGTTTTTAACATGTATTTTAAGTTTTATCAAAATCGAATTAAAATTGTGACCTCTATAGGGTCCACAACTTTGATATAACATATTTTTACACTATTCGCGTGCAAACGACGGCCATTTTGTCTGCCAATTTTGGTCCGATTTTCACGAAATTCGAACTCAACCTTCATTACCAAGTAACGGTGATATCATCAAACGTGTTTGTAAATCGGATTATAATTTTGACCTTCAGAAGGACCACAATCTAAAGGAACCACAAGCTAAAAAATGGGGCGATTTTCGTACAACCTGGGGCCATAATTCAGGAAGTTATGATCAGATATGTGCAAAATATGCAATGGAACCAAGATCTTTAGGTTATAAACATGTATTTCAAGTTTCATCAAAATCAGTTCAAAATTGTGACCTCTATAGGGTCCACAACCTTGATATAACATATTTTCACATTATTCGCGTACAAGCGGCGACCATTTTGTCCGTCAATTTGGTCGGATTTTCACGAAATTCAACCTCATTCTTCATTACCATGTAACGATGATTTAATCAAACGTTTTTATACGCCCACATTTTCATGTGGACGTATTATGTCGTCGCCCCTCTCCGTCCGTCCACAATTTGTTTGTGGACTCTCTACAGGTCACAATTCTTATCCGATTTTGACGAAACTTAAAATATAGGTTTATCCCCATAAGATCTCGGTTCCTTTCGATATTGGCATGTATCGGATCGGAACTTCATGGATTATGGCCCCTGATTGTACGAAATATCATGTTTTTAGCTTGTGGACCCTGTTGAAGAGTGAATGAAATGAGTGTCTGGACGTTCGAATGTGTTGCTATGGTAAACAGCACGTGTAACAGGCTCGTGCAACAGTGTAGATTGTAGATTCATGCAGACTGACAAGACGAATATGGAGGGGGATCCTCGCCAAAACTCTCAATTTGTGAAAATACATTTGTCGATTTGTGAAAGTACATTTGTTAATTTGTCAAAATACAAAATACATTTGTCGATTTGTGAAAGTACATTTGTTAATTTGTCAAAATGCAAAATACATTTGTCGATTTGTGAAAATGCATTTGTTGATTTGTCATACAACAAAAATACATTTTTTCATGTGTGAAAATACACTTGTCGAACCTACAAAGCACAAATTTTCAAATAACACAGCTTAACTTTATAGTTTCAACATATGTAATTTCAACATTTGTATTTTCAAGATATGTAGTTTCAACAGTTGTATTAACGACACTTGCATTATCGAGCCTTGCATTAGCAAGCGATGCATTAGCGAACTATGACCATATTTGGGTTGATGACGTTGATCATTATGGAGGGGGATCCTTGCCAACGATCCTGCAAGGACTGGATGCCGGCCAGGAAGAATTTTTTTTATTTTTTTATCCCCTCCCCCTAAAAAATTTCACATAGCTGAAATATTCATACATTCCAGTTATTAGTAGACACTAATGTTAATTGAAAGAGTATATGCCGCTGATTACGGAATTGTCCATAACAGACGATTGGGCCCATGGAATGGCCCAAATTGACGCCCTAATACGATGGGGCCATAAATTCACGGTATCGGTCAAAACCAACTCTAAATGAACGAGTACATCTCACTAGGTACGAAGTTGCCCATAACAGACGCTTATGGCCCTTGGACGGCCCAAATTGACACCCTAAATATGGACCGCAGACCCGAAGGGTCAAAAATAGGTTATACTCATATATTCGAAGTATCAGTCAAACCAATTTTAAATGGAAGAGTACATCTCACTGAGTTCGAAATTGTCCATAACAGTTGGTTTCGGCCCTGGGGGCCAAACTGACACCATAATATCGACCCCAAGGCTCGAGAAAAATTTATATTCACACATTCGAGGTATCAGATCAATTTAATTTTAAATGAAAGTGTGCATCTCGCTGATAACGAAATGACCCATAAAAGATGATGGTTCAAACTGACAAAATGCATAAATTAGTATTGGGAGGCCAGATTGAAGCAGACTTTTGTCACCAAGAGAGTACAATCATGGACAGGTGCAGAAGAGTAGGACGTTAAACCCCATTTCATTTCATTTCATTTCATAAGAACTGCACCTGTAGTGTTAATATTGTTTTCATACCAGACCATCTTGTGTGTTATTAACCCATCAGGAATCACAAGAAATGGACAAAACTGGCTATAGGGCAGCTATCAAATACCTGCCACTGAAAGGACTAACCCTAACTCAAAAGTAACTTGTCAGCCCTCATTTTCTTAGTTAAGATGACGCCATTTCAGCTATGTGAAATCTTTTAGGGGGAGGGGATAAAGAATAAAAAAAATTCTTCCTGGCCGGCATCCAGGCCTTGCAGCATCGTTGGCAAGGATCCCCCTCCATAATGACCAACGTCATCAACCCAAATATGGTCATAGTTCGCTAATGCACGGCTTGCTAATGCAAGGCTCGATAATGCAAGTGTCGTTAATACAACTGTTGAAGCTACAAATGTTGAAACTACAAATGTTGAAATTACATATCTTGAAAATACAAATGTTGAAATTACATATGTTGAAACTATAAAGTTAAGCTGTGTTATTTGAAAATTTGTGCTTTGTAGGTTCGACAGGTGTATTTTCACACATGAAAAAATGTATTTTTGTTGTATGACAAATCAACAAATGCATTTTCACAAATCGACAAATGTATTTTGTATTTTGACAAATTAACAAATGTACTTTCACAAATCGACAAATGTATTTTCACAAATTGAGAGTTTTGGCGAGGATCCCCCTCCATAGACGAAAGGCCTTTATGTTGAATTGTGAAATTTTGACTAATTCATATTGATGAGTGTAGCTGATATATATATAATAAAGATCGATCTTGACTATTATGTGTTTCTTACGAAATTAGAGCCCGTTTTCACAACATGGTCCGACGAGACGGATATGTAAGTGTTTTTTGTTTGGTTTTCATCGAATTGAAAGGTTGCTGAATTGTGAAGACGAAGTTACGATTATAGTTTGTTTCCAGAAAGTTCCGTTAAATGTAATCAAATATGTCGAGAAATGTACAGCAAGAAATCAGAAAACTGTTGAAGATTAGAGGGGGACAACGTGGTTATGTTAATAGGATTTTGAAGACTACTGAAAATGTGTTGTCCGAATTCAATAAACAGCAATCTCAAATCGATGAACTTAAATCGATGAAAGTGACACTGATTGATAAAAAACTATTATTGAAAGATTTTGACAGTAAAGTTCTAGATTCGATGGATGAAGATGACGCCATTGAACAAGATATAAATGAAAGTGGTGAGTTAGAAGAGCGTATAAATAGATTTATTATTAAAACTGAAACATGTGTGAAAACTGCTGAGCAAACTACTTCGACACCTAGTACTAGTAATGATTCTCAAAGCGTGCATCCCGTACAAAATACCAGTTCATCAAAACTTCCTAAACTCACTTTAAATCAATTTGACGGTGACCCAAAACAGTGGCAGACGTTTTGGGAAAGTTATGATTCTTCAATTAACAGTAACACTCAACTTTCAAGTGTTGATAAATTTAACTATTTAAAAGGCTTATTGACTGGACCAGCAGCAGCATGTATAGCAGGGTTGTCCATTGTAGATGACAACTATAAGTCAGCTTTAACACTATTAAAGGAACGATTTGGTGATAAACAGATTGTTATTTCAAGCCATATGGACTCATTGTTAAATATTCCTTCAGTTAATACTGTGAATGACATTAAAGGTGTTCGCTCATTTTATGACTCCATTGAATTTCATGTTAGAAACTTACGATCACTTGGTGTAGACTCCTCGTCATATGGTTCTCTGTTAATCTCAGTAATGGTCAATAAAAATACCGGAAGAATTACGATTATGTGTTAGTCGCGAGTCAAAGTCGTGGGACATTGATGAATTCCTTAAAGTTTTGAAAAATGAAATCGAGGCAAGGGAACGGGTGGCTTCTTTGAAAAGTCAACCGAATTCAGCTCCCAACATCAGTTCAAGTAGAAATCAATATGGCAAACCTAATTTTGTAAACAAGACCAGTTGCAAAACACAACCGTCTACTGCTTCCACCTTGTTAACTAGCAAAGAAGATATGAAACCCTTTAATCGCCAGTTTAGTAATCCGATTTGTGTATTTTGTGTTCAGCAGCACCCATCATTGAATTGTAAGGTTGTGATAGATATTACTGTTAGAAAATCCATTTTAAGACGCAAAGGAAAATGTTTTCTTTGTCTACGTTCAGGACATAGAATGCGCGATTGTCCTAAGAAAGACTATAACTGTTTTCAATGTGGAGGAAAACACAACAAAGCCATATGTGACAATTTAAATTCACACATAAATCACAACAATCAATCTGTTACGTCAAATATATCAGTAAACAGTGACAATAGTGTTTTATTACAGACGGCAGTGGGTCAGTTGTGTGATACTGATTCGGCTACTAACGTTAAAGCGAACATTGTTTTTGACTCCTGTAGCCAACGGACTTATGTGAGGGAGAACATGAGACGCTCTCTAAATTTAAAGACAATTGGTCGTGAGAATTTGTTGGTAAAGGCTTTCGGTGAATAAAGTCCTAGACTAAAGCTTGTGACGTTGTACAACTCGCTGTAAAGGGACGGGATGATTTATTGTTATATCTGACAGCTTACTGCGTACCTTCGATATGTAGCCCAATATGTGATCAACTTACTGACTCGGCTATAAAGAATTATCCCTATTTACAGGGGTTACAATTAGCTAATGCATCTGGACAATCAGTATTCGATGTAGATTTGTTAATAGGGGCAGACTATTACTGGAATTTTGTTGTTGATGATGTTAGACGGGGGAGCATCAGGACCTGTGGCAATGTTGACAAAATTAGGATGGGTTCTCTCGGGTCCAGTTATTAAAGACATGTCTAATAATTGTGCCAGTACAAACAGTTCAGTATGCTTAGTAGACACACATGTATTGCATGTTAGTGTACAACATGATTCTGAAAATACCAGTGACTCTCTGCAGAATGAATTACGTCGGTTTTGGGAACTTGAATCAATAGGAATTCAGCAGGATGAAACTTGTGTAATGACTGACTTTATTAAAGATATTCATTTTAATAACCTTGAGTGTAGATATGAGGTTAAATTACCCTTTAAAGACTATCATCCAATTTTAGCTGATCATTATTCAGTTTGTGTTAAGAGACTTAATTCATTGTTGTATAGATTACAAAAGACACCTGACATTTTGTTAGAATATAATAATATAATTAACGATCAATTGCAAACCGGTGTAATAGAAAGGATTGAATTTGATAATATATGCAATATTGTACCGGGATCGTTTCATTATATACCTCATAGAGAAGTACTGAGATTTGACAAAGATACTACTAAGTTACGAATCGTTTACAATGCATCTTGTAGAACTGAAAGTCCTAGTTTAAATGATTGTCTATTTGCTGAACCTTCCTTAAACCCTTTGATTTTTGACATACTTTTAAGATTCAGGCTTTACCCTTTTGCAGTAACTGCTGACATTCAAAAAGCTTTCCTTAATATTAATATTGTAAACGATCATCGTGATTTTCTTCGTTTTTTATGGGTGGACGATCCCTTTAAAGAATCTCCAAATATGTAAAGTTGCCTATATATTTAATCGTGTTGTTTTTGGGGTAACATCTAGTCCATTTATTTTAAATGCTACAATTCGTCATCATTTGTATACATATTTCGATAATGTTGATTTTATACAATCTATCTGCAAGTCTTTATATGTAGATGATTTAGCCTGTGGCTCTGATAGTCAGGAATCTTTGTTTGACATTTGTAAACAACTTAAGTTATGTATGAAGACAGCAGGATTTAATTTAAGAAAATGGAAAAGTAACTCCAAAGTTCTAATGAATATGTTTGATGAATGTAAAGAATTTGTGTTGGAAGAATGTAATTCAGACAATTTAATTATAGAAGATGATAGTGGTTATAGTAGTTATTTATGTGATACAGATTGTAACAGTACTAATGTATTAGGTGTAAAATGGAATTGGGATTTAGATACTTTTCATTTTGATTTTAGTAAGATGTTACAATATATTGATAGTTTCGATACGATAACTAAACGTATTGTATTGAGTTTTACTGCTAAATTTTTTGATCCATTGGGTATTATATCTCCTATTGTTGTAATGTTTAAGTTGTATTTTCAAAATTTATGCGAAGTACACATAGATTGGGACGACGCTTTAGATTCTGACTTTAATCGTTCGTGGACAAAATCGTTGAATAGTTTACGAGATGTAACCGAGATATCATTTGATCGTTGTGTTTGTAAGAAATTGAGTGACGCAACTTCTATACAACTTCATGTATTCGCAGACGCTTCAGAAAAGGCCTACGGGGCTTGTGTCTATTTAAGGTGTGATCATAACGGTATTGTACATTGTAATTTGATTGCATCAAAAACTAGAATTTCTCCTATTAAGAAACAAACGATACCACGCCTTGAGTTGTTAGTGTGCTTAATCGCAGCCCGACTAATCTCGTGTATTAAAGATGCAGTGTTTGATATTCTTGACCCTTCTGTCTATTACTGGTCAGACTCGCAAGTAGCTCTTGCTTGGATAAGAAACTCTACAAAAGAGTATAAACAATTTGTTAACAATCGTGTGACTGACATCAGGCGATTAACAAAAACAGATGATTGGTATTATTGTCCGACCAAAGAAAATCAAGCGGACATTTTGTCACGTGGTAGTGTAGCAAATGATTTGGTAAATAATGAACTTTGGTGGCATGGACCTTCATATTTGTTGATGACCGACGAAAATTGGCCAAAAGGCAGAACTGAACAAATAGTAAATGATGAGTTTCTGAGTGAAGTGAAAAGAACAACAGTTTGTTTAAGTGAAATGTCTGTTACGGCTGACGTTGAAAAGATTATTGATATAGCCAGATTCAGTACATTGTCAAAACTTTTACGCGTAACTGCTTATTTGTTACGTTTTGTGAGTCAGATAAAACGCCGTGTGAAGTCTGGTGGTACGTGTATAACAGACAGACAACTCGCTAGTGAAGAGATTATAGATGCTGAGAAACTATGGTTGATTTGCATACAGAATAATTGTCGTAAAGATGACAAATTTCTTCAGAGAAAACAGACTTTGAATTTGAAACCCGATGAAAATGGAATTTTAAGGTGTTTTGGTCGAATTGAGAATTCTTCACTGTCATATGATGGTAAAAATCCTGTTTTTATACCCGAATACCATACTTATAGTAAACTGTTGATAGATAAATGTCATTTGGATGTTAAACATAATGGAACTGTTGAGACTTTGGTTCAATTGCGACAGAAATTTTGGATATGTCGAGGTCGACAGGTAGTCACAAATGTGATAAATAAATGTATTATGTGTAAAAGACTTGAGGGAAAATCATACGGAGTTCCCGAGCCAGCACCTCTTCCGGGATTTACATTAAGTGATACTTTCGCGTTTCAGAATGTTGGTGTTGATTACGCCGGACCCTTGTATGTTCGAGACATATATTCCAAACACCCAGACATGTATAAAGCGTTTATAGCATTGTATACCTGTGCTTCGAGTAGAGCTATACATTTAGACCTTGTACCCGACGCCAGTTCTAGTTCATTTATTCGCAGTTTTAAGCGTTTTATTGGTAGGAGAGGTATACCTGTATTAATGAATTCAGATAATAGCTTGACCTTTAAGAATGCTGATGTGACTGCATTTATTCAAGATCGAAATATTAAGTGGCAATACAATGTTGAGCGTTCTCCATGGTGGGGAAGTTACTTTGAGCGTTTGGTTAAGTCGACAAAGCGTTGTTTGAAAAAATGTCTTGGTAATGCTCACTTAACTTACGAGGAATTGATGACTTTATTAATTAACATTGAAGGTGTTTTGAATTCACGTCCTTTAACGTACGTTAGTGATGAACTAATAGAGCCTCTTACACCCTCACATCTGATTATAGGAAGAAGAGTATTATCAGCGCCGTCTTGCGACATAGATAGTGTTAAACCACAAACCAAGGCATCTGAGTTCCAGAAACGACAGCGACATATGAAATATGTTCTTTCTCATTATTGGAAAAGATGGCGAACCGAATATGTGACCGGATTACGCGAATGTCATCGAACTAAAGTAAAGATTGGACCTTTAATTTCAGAAGGTGACGTCGTACTTATTTACGACGATAAAGTTTCTCGATTGAATTGGGAATTGGCTGTTGTAGAAAAGACTTTAATGGGTAAAGACAATCGTGTTCGTGCAGCCACATTTCGTACTCATGATTCACAAAGAAAATCTGTGACCTTAAACCGACCTGTACAAAAGTTGTACCCACTTGAGCTTTCGAAAGACTAAATTGACTTTTGATGTTTGATTCTTAATTTTATTAAGACATTTTGGTTAATCTTTGAGTGTAATATTTATACATACTTTGAGTACAGATTGTTAATTGATATTGTTGGATTATGATTCTTTAGTTAGAAATAATTTTGATTTATGTAATTGACCATACGTCAATTAGGGGGGAGTGTGTTGAAGAGTGAATGAAATGAGTGTCTGGACGTTCGAATGTGTTGCTATGGTAAACAGCACGTGTAACAGGCTCGTGCAACAGTGTAGATTGTAGATTCATGCAGACTGACAAGACGAAAGGCCTTTATGTTGAATTGTGAAATTTTGACTAATTCATATTGATGAGTGTAGCTGATATATATATAATAAAGATCGATCTTGACTATTATGTGTTTCTTACGAAATTAGAGCCCGTTTTCACAACAGACCCAAAAGAGGTCACAATTTTGAACCGATTGTGATGAAGCTTGACATACATGTTTATAACCCCAAAATCTTGGTTCCTTTCGACATTTGCGCCCATCGGATCGTAACTTCCTGAATTATGGCCCCTGGTTGTCCGAAAAATAGCCCTTTTTACCTTGTGGTCCCCCTGGGGGTCAAAATTATAATCCGATTTAAAAAACCCTTTGATTATATCACTGTTAACAAGCTAAAAACGTGATTTTTCGGACAATCAGGGGCCATGACCCATGAAGTTACAGTCCGATACATGCCAATATCGAAAGGTACCGAGATCTTAGGGTGATAAACCTATATTTTAAGTTTCATTGAAATCGGATAAAAAATGTGACCTGTAGACTGTTCACAAACAATTGTGGACGGAAGGACAGACGGACGGACGGACAGGGGCGACGACAATATACGTCCACATGAAAATGTGGGCGTATAAAAAGGGGACGCGTCGCACGTCGAGTCGCGTCGCCTTTTCTAAGGTGATGAAATGCGCATGTACCAGGAGAATTCATTTGCAGTTTATTTGCCGTTTGGTATTTTATTTTCAATACAATAATTTATTTTGGACACAAGGAACTGCCATTACTATCCTTTATGTTCTAGTATGCGTACAATGTGTAGGCTTCAATAAACTGACAATCATCATTTAGTAGTTTATTGTATGGCAGACATCTTTACATAGACAACGCAGGCTCATTATAATTAACCATAGTTTGGTATTAACCATTAACCTTTGACCTATAAAATGTTAGAGAGAGAGAGAAATGGGGTTTAACGTCCACTCGACACAAACTATGTCATTTTGGGACTAACATAAGGTTAAATTTTATTTCAATAATTCGCTTGCGCGTAGGGGTCTTTAGCAGTGGGAGGAAACCGGAGTGCCCGGAGGAAACCCAAGAGGTTGAGAAGGCGCCCCTATCTCCATGCCACATACGCTCACACCAGGGCTCGAAACCACAGCCGCAAGCCAGAGGTGACCGGCCAGCTAGAGGTCGAAGCGCGGCACTCGCTAGACCACTAGCCCCCCCCCCCTATGAAATGTTACACACTCAACACTTTACATGTATATAACAATGCATTTCTATAAAACCATATTATATGTTATATTTTAAATCTCTATTCTAAACATAACATTTTAAATTCTACTGCGAAAGAGTGGTCTCGTGTCCTCTACTGTGAAAGAGTGACCTGCTCTCTACAGATACAGTAACTGATAACGATGTGGGTGTGGTTTTTCTTATTTACATCAGTTGTTTTATAGGTTCTCTATACAGAATTAATTGTTTTATTGTAGATATTCCACGACGAATATATTACCTACCCCAAAGAAATCAGGTTAAGATCGAGTTTGAAAAGAATCCACGATTAGGTTCACTTCTGCACTAGTAAACATACTCACACATACAGCTACAAGCAGGCCATCACAAGCCTATGTGGCGCCCCAGGGCAAACGTTTCAATGACACCCTCCCCCCACACACAACCATTGCATATTGTAACTGTTTTTTTCAATGTCTTCGCTCAGTTAAATTATGATAATCAAATAAATTTTAATATATCATCTTTTATACTTAAAACACCTTGTCTAAATAACTATTTATTAATTTTTTTATATTTTTTTCCTGTCAACTCTCCGTTTGATCGAAAAACTCTAAAATATGTCTTGGAAAAATCATAATTCTACCCCTCTACTTGATGTTATCTCAGCCACCAAGGTGAGCACTTAGTTAATTGCCCCCCGCCTTGCTAATATATATTGGTCTTTGGGTATTCTCATATTAATTCTGTCTGTATAAATGTCAAGGAATGTTCATACTATGAGTAATACAACGCTTGAGAACCTTAAACAACTGATGTAAATAACGGAAACCATACCCACATTGCTATCAGTACCCTGTCATCGTAGTATGTTTAACTGTAATCGTGTACTATCTGCAGACAGCACGAGGTCATTCAATCACACCACAATTTGCGAATTTGAGATTTAAAATGTAACACATAATCTGGGTATTATAGAAATGTATTTGTTATATAAAGGATACTAATGGCAGTTCTTTGTGTCCAAAATAAATTACTGTATATCAGATAAAATACCAAACGGCAATTAAACTGCAAATGAATTCTCCAGGTACATGCACATTTCAGCACCTAAGAATAGGCGACGTGACGCAACGCGCGACGCGTCGCCTTTTTAGGGGCGACGTCCTGTTAAAAACTTTGCGTCGCTTTTTTCTCCCTATAGCTTAACATTGAAAAAGGCGACGCACGACGTGGCCGAAATAAACACCCTAATTTTCCTCACAAACATTCAACGCAAAAGAGTATAGCTAACAATGAATGCACTACAAAAATGAATAATATAATAATTGGGCTACACATACAAATAGATTATCGATGAATTATAATAAACACAATTTTTCGAAGTACAAACATGAGGAGGAATAATCATTATGACAACTCGTACAGTATATGCTTATATAATATTATCAATTACATTGTATATAGACTGAACACGTTCTTCCTACTAGTCTGTTTCTTGGCGAAATACTGAAACACCATACTTTAGTTTACACAGATACCTTTCTTTGGTCGTTTAGCCTAACATTATCTTAAAAAACGCCAACGCAACGACTGTGTCTCGAAAGAAATATATAGCCATAGACAGTAGCTTATCAGAAAAGAAAACTTGGATGTTGGCCAAATTTGATAAGGCTGCTTTATGCGCATCAGAAAAGGTGGGGTAACCCCGGAACGGAAGGTCGCGGAATACTGAATATCAAAGGAAATCTGTCACAAACTAGATTCTTTGACGTTCACAAGTCCGTTGTTGACCGACTGGGTGAAATGTGGAGGCAATAATCCGTTTAAAGCTCTGTAGTCTATCGCGGTCACAGACCCATCGTTGACGGACGGACGGTGGGAAGGCATTATACACATTGAAACGTTGACGTATAAAAATGACATAGATCGAGTTGATTGAGTTTGAATCTTCAGTATTTCAAATAGTTTGGCCATTGCTTGTTTCCCGAGATTAATTTTAAAAATTCTTCGATTAGAAAGCCGTTTAATGTAAGCATGAGCTTCTTGTTAAAATACTGGCGCATAAAATCTTGCAGGGCATCCAAAATACCATGAATAAAAAAAACTTTCATTGCCGTCATCAACAGCCTAGCAATCAAGGAACCATTGGTCAAAAATCGACTACATAAAATTATTGGTAATATTCTTTGAGATTAACGGGTCTTTTTTTATACGCCCACATTATCATGTGAACGTATATTGCCTTATGGACGGACATATTTTGTATTCGATATTGACGAAACTTTAAATAATAGTCCATATTCCCAAGATCTCGGTATCGGGACCATGCATTATGGCCCCTGATAGTACGAAAATTATGGGTTTTTTTTTATCTTATTCTCTGTCCAACTGGTGCAGAATGTCGACGTATCTTGCATGGCAACCGCTTGTTTTATATCTTCAAAGTTTTGATAAAACTCTGCCTTAAAATTGGAGATAAATGTACAAAACACACACTATCTGTTTTACATGCTTATAAAGTCAGTAGACAATAAATCATTCTGTATCTGGTTATAGGTTAACCTATCAGTTGAACTTTTCACTAAACTATTTTCTATTAACCTATTAATCTTTAATGGTGCTGAAAGTCTTATTTTAACAGAATATAGTTCTATACCATACTGATTGATAATGATGATTTCGAACGACATTTCTTGTTCAATGGCTATCGTTTAATTATTCATTTCGAAGAGCAAGGATAATCGTTTTCATTTATGCTCAAGAATGACCGTATAACTTATACATGGAAAGAACGAATAAGCTGTATTACATTGGTATTGTGTTGATTAACATATCGGATAGTCTGATACTCGGGTTTCAGGTGATATTGCAACAACGTTCGTGGTTAATTTTATAGAAAATGCGATAATTTTGAAGACTTATGTGCGGTATCTCTCGCCATGAGTCTTCTTTGGGAATCTAGGATATATATTCATTTTCGTTCACTTTCATTTGTCATCTACTTAAATTATGTGTTGAAGGATCCAGAACAGGAGAAAGAAAAGATAGGAAACATAATATGATGAATGACAAACAGCACAAAAAAATAAGTGTACTGCAAGGAAAGAACTTTATGAGTTTGACCTCATTATACCGAGAGCCGTGTAATTTATCTGTTAACCTCTACTTTGTTCTTCATAAGTAATTATCGCTGAAATAATCGCCAAAAACTTGCCAATTTTGAGTTTTTCGCGAAAAATTAATGAATTGGAAAATGGCTAGCGGTTGTCAGTTTTCAAAATTTTCCGGGGGGGGGGGACACCCAACAACATTATGTTGGTCCTGGTCAATGACCTGAAACTACATGAAAAGGTGTAAAGTAAATTGACACGAGTGCTTGGGTGTTAAAGACACAGATTGCTCGGCAGTTGGGTCACCATCCTTCCACCATTAGTTCGAAAACATCAACAGACCATAAAAACGTAAAGGGCCGTCAACGTTCTGGTAAGAGAAGATGCAACTGTTTTTAGGGTTCGTGTAACGTCATCCTTTTGCGTCAAGCACTATGTTAAAAAGGATTACGTTGAATAAACGATGGTTTTACAATATACTGTATATTCGATTTGAAGCCGTGGCCCACGACGTCTTTCAACTGGTTGCCGTAACCAGGATATTGTTACGCATTGGCGAAAGATGTCTACCGTGGAAATGTGGATGGTTAAACATTAATACGTTTTGCAACAACAGAGTTTTCCTGAATTTTATCATTAACAGAACTCAGCTCAAAATCTATATTTAAGTCCAAAGAATATTGCTACAAGTGGATGCTTATAAATTAGACAGTCGTAATTCCTTAATGTGTGTATGTGTTGTTTATAATTTGTGTAATATAATTCAGGCGTTTTATCTATAGAAACTCCATATCGTAATCCCCGAGGATATTACTAAGAACCAAATAAATATAATGAGCTTAAATTTGATTGGTCGTAAGGTAATCTCTATGGGCCTCATAATTTGAACATATAAGTTTAAGTGGTAAAGCAAATCGTTAATAATTATGTTTTCACGTCGTGATGGAAACGCACAGTACATCATGTTCCGTGTAGCAAAGCAAGATTTTAGTGTGGACTGACTGGGCTGCAGCGAGAGAGAGAAGGGTGGAGTTTACGTCCACTCGGCCCAGAGTAGGTCATTTCAGACGGTTCATTTTTATTTCACTAATTCGCTATCACGTAGGGTCTTTAGTGGTGGGAGGAGTACCCAGAGAAAACCCACGAGATTGAACAGGCGACCCTACTCCTTGCCATGTACAACCGGGGAACCGAAACCACCCCAGTTGACTCAATGACTGACCTTCTGATGCAGCACACAAGAATGTGAATCCCGGGATGGGCTGAAAAGAGTCTTGGATTCTTTAAAACCGGTTCACACTATTGTTTGCACTTTCAAGAACATCTGGCAGTTGGAATCCGATGAAGAGTAGGTGAAAATACCTTTGCCCTGGTAAAATTCCTCTCCTTGCATCTTAATGTACCCATAATAAATTATAACAGTGTGCTAGTCCCACAAATACCTGGTTAAACACCATACTGCGTATAACAAAAAGTTTGATTTGAGCCAGGTATACGTTGATTTTCTGTAAAGATTTTAACAAGAATAACAGAAAGGGCAGATTTCAGTTTTTATTTTCATCTAATTTACTTCTTGTTAACCAACTTTCATTGTAAAAGTTACAAATCCACCTCTACTAGATGGCACAGAATAACTGATGAAAACTATCAAAGTTTCATCAGACATTGACTAAATGACGCGTGCATTGTTTACATAATAGTAAAGTGCAGGGGGGGGGGGGCTGCACCACACACAATTCTACACAAAAACAAATATACAGATAAGACATCATGCTAAGAGACCACAAACAACAACAAATCAAAAAAGAGTGAATCGATCCGGGGGCTAGCCGTTAGCGTCCACTGCGCTGTACAGTCCCGGGCCTGTGGTGACACAGACTCATATTTGAAAACAAGTTGGGAGTAAAAACCCAAAGAAATAATTATATAATGTCAGTATGAGTCATGATCTGCTATATGTTGCAAGAAATACGAAAGCAAGCATATTGTTGTATAAATTTCGATATACAAGTAACCGCATCGTTAAATGTATCAAAGAAGTAGGCCTAGTTGTAAAAAACTAGATGCATTAAATCAATAAAGAAGAGGATTGAAGTATATTGAATGCATTAGGAAACACGTTACAACCGTCACAGAAACAAGAACAAAACTGAATATAAGGAAGCAAAGGAATGTAAGACCGTCTAGGGAGACCGTCGTCTGCTAACTGAATGGCGTGACGTGAATCTGTCGTTATAGCTGTTATGATGTCGTCGCTAGAAGGTGCAGTTTCCCGATAAAAAAGGGTGATAATCCAGATGAAATAACGTTAAAAACTAAAAAACTATAAGTTTTTGAGACCATGTAATTGTACAAACCATAGCATAAATATCATATAATAACCCACGTAAGAAACGTAAAACAGGAATGCTGAAGAAATCGTAGATTATAAGTGTATTCACAAAGGCATAATAATAAGGGCGATAATCCAAACAGGACTAGACATTTATAGAAGATAAAAATTATATTGAATCATTATCCAATATGAAGTCAGTAATACATTTACAAGAAACGTCAAACCTATTATGTTGAAGAAATGGATGTTTAGAAATTTCTTTAAAAATGCGTAATTGTGATCCGCCTTTGGCCGTGCACTTAAAATTAAGAGTTTTTATTCGTGAGAGAAACAGTTCCTTCTTGTTGCATATTTTTAAAAATCGTAATGCCTGTGAATAGAAAACATTATATAGTGTAGTATCTGGTATATTACTGTAAGCTGACGGGTATTTTACTACTTCAAAACCAAATTTGTCCGTTTTATCGAATATACCGACATTAAATTTATCGTAAATTATATTGATGTCCAGGTCAAGAACAGATGCATCTATAGTGACCGAATTGTCTTTATTTAATATAAGTTTACGAGGATATATTTCATCTTTATATTTATTGAAATTACCATTATCATTGATTGGTGTTATGTCATCAATGTAACGGAAGGTATAATTTAGACTCTTACCTACCTTGTAATCTGTTTTTCTTTTGTGGTCTTGAAAGTCGAATTCGTATTTGTATAAATGTGCATTTGCCATAAATGGGGCGGGGTCAGTTCCCATTGGTAAACCAATAGTTTGTTGTATTATCTGATCTCCAACCTCAAAGATGTTACTGAATCGGGCTGAATGGTTCCTTTTACTCATTATAATACCCATTACACTAAATAGGAAATTTTATTCATTTTAATACCAATTTACACTAAATACACACATGTAAATAAATTGTTTTAGAATTTAATTTATCGGAGAACAAAAGTTAATATTGTTGCCTCATTAAGTCACATAGATGTCATCCTTATCAGTGATTGAAGCGGGTTAGCGAATATTTACTGCTGATCAGTGTGTAGTCGATAGTCACAGACTCCTCTTGGGTTTGGAGTGGACTGAAGGTCACGCATTTGTAATATCAGAAAATGTAACATGATGAGGATAAAAGAAAGCTGTGTTTGATACTGAAATGTTATCTTAGTTGGGCGATATTCCCTGATATTAAATACAACGTGGCTTACCTTCAGAAAACAATCGTCACACACCATTTGATCTAACGCAGGGAATATTTCCTCATTATAATTACCGGGTAATGGGGAAAAACGAATTACAAACATTTCGTTATTCACCGCCTGAATAACAAACTGGTTTATTTACGGACTATACGCCATTTAATATGTTTTCTACTGCTAGGGGATACTTTGCAATCCACTATTCTATTGTTGTCTAATGATCGTTTAGAATTAAATACTGAAATATCTTCATTAAGGTACATTATATGTGAATCCAAAATAACGAGATGAATAACGAATAACAAACAGTTCGTTATTCGTTATTCGCGGCTTGAATAACAATCTGGTTTATTTAACGACTATACGCCACTTAATATGTTTTCTACTGCTAGGGGATGCTTTGCAGTCCATTATTCTGTTGTTGTCTAATGATCGTTTAGAATTAAATTCTGAAATATCTTCATTAAAGATACCTTATATGTGAATCCCGAATAACGAGGTGAAAAACGAATAACAAACTGTTCGTTATTCGTTATTCACGGCTTGAATAACAATCTGGTTTATATACCGACTATACGATATTTAATATGTTTTCTACTGCTAGGGGGTTATTTGCAGTCCATAATTCCGTTGTTGTCTAATGATCGTTTAGAAATAAATCCTGAAATATCTTCAATAAAGATACCTTATCGGTCAATCCCGAATAACGAGGGGAAAAACGAATAACAAACAGTTCGTTATTCGTCATTCACCGATTGAATAACAATCTGTTTTATTTACCGGCTATACTTCAATTTATATGTTTTCTTGTTTTCCACTGCTAAGGGATACTTTGCAATCCATTAATATACTTTTATCTGATGATCGTTTAGAATTTAATCCTGCAATATCTTCATTAATGATACCTTATATGTGAATCCCAAATAACGAGGTTGACGGCTTGAATAACAATCTGGTTTATTTACCGACTACACGCCATTTATATGTTTCCTACTGCTAGGGGATAGTTTGGAGTCCATTATTCCGTTGTTGTCTAATGATCGTTTAGAATTAAATCCTGAAATTTCTTCATTAATGATACCTTATAAGTCAATCTGGAATAACGAGGTGAAAAACGAATAACAAACAGTTCGTTATTCGTTATTCACCGCCTGAATTACAATCTGGTTTATTTACCGGCTATACTTCAATTAATATGTTTTCTACTGCTAAGGGATACTTTGCAATCCATTATTTTACTGTTGTCTAATGATCGTTTAGAATTAAATACTGAAATATCTTCATTAAAGGTATATTATATGTGAATCCCGAGTAACAAGATGAATAACGAATAACAAACAGTTCGTTATTCGCGGCTTGAATAACAATCTGGTTTATTTACCGACTATACACCACTTAATATGTTTTCTACTGCTAGGGGGTTATTTGCAGTCCATTATTCTGTTGTTGTCTAATGATCGTTTAGAAATAAATCCTGAAATATCTTCAATAAAGATACCTTATCGGTCAATCCCAAATAACGAGGTGAAAAACGAATAACAAACAGTTCGTTATTCGTTATTCACCGCTTGAATAACAATCTGTTTTATTTACCTGCTATACTTCAATTAATATGTTTTCTACTGCTAAGGGATACTTTGCAATCCATTATTATACTGTTGTCTAATGATCGTTTAGAATTTAATCCTGAAATATCTTCATTAAAGATACATTATATGTGAATCCCGAATAACGAGGTGAAAAACGAATAACAAACAGTTCGTTATTCGTTATTCACCGCTTGAATAACAATCTGGTTTATTTACCGACTACACGCCATTTAATATGTTTCCTACTGCTAGGGGATACTTTGGAGTCCATTATTCTGTTATTGTCTTATGATCGTTTAGAATTAAATACTGAAATATCTTCATTAAAGCCCCAATAACACTCTTGTTGTAACTGAAAAATATGTCCCAATCTTCATTCTGGTCAACAAATCGTATTATTTTAGAATATTCCAATTAATTGATGATATAAATTTCATCTTAACACGCCTAATTTAAAAAATTGGAAAAATTCAACCAATTGATTTGAAAAGTCTAACGTAAACCTTTTCAAATGTGACTTGGATTTTAAAATATTTTCGAACCCTCTGGACAAATAAAATAGATTGTAATGGATAATTTACACAACAGGTAGGAGATTTAAACATCTAGTACTTAGAATAAGGGTATTATTTATTTTCTGGAACTACCAAGCCAGCAAGAATGTTATTGTCCCTTTAAAGGTACATTATATGTGAATCCCAAATAACGAGATGAATAACGAATAACAAACAGTTCGTTATTCGTTATTCACCGCTTGAATAACAATCTGGTTTATTTACCGACTACACGCCATTTAATATGTTTCCTACTGCTAGGGGATACTTTGGAGTCAATTATTCTGTTGTTGTCTAATGATCGTTTAGATTTAAATCCTGAAATATCTTAACACAAGGTACAATTTTATGGATACACAATTACTGAGTTTGATACTAAGCGACGTTTCGACGAGGATGCTCTCGTCTTTATCAAGCAATGATACAAATTTGTGAATAGTGTAGGCAAATATATACAGAATATGCAACAAAGATAAAATCAAATACAATTAAAGTTTAACACCTTTGATTGGGGGCCATTAAGGACTAATCCTACACAACAGAAAACTCATACGGGGATTAAAAGGAGGCGAAAGCTATTATTTATAAAAAGATCAGTGTATTAACACTGTTAATGGAAAACCAATTAACCTGAGCTATAGAGAAACAATAATATAGAGAAGTGTGTATGTATGAGTAAACAAGAGTGGTCATTGATGCATGTGCAAAGAAATAATATTTTGAAATTAAGAAAAAATAAAAGATAAAAAAATATATAAAATGTATAATCATGAAAGATATCCTGATATATCGATATAAACTGAAAATCGAGGATTGTGAAACGGGTTAAGTACTGAAAAGAAACATTATAAAATGTATGATTAGATTATGTAAAAAAAAAAAAAAAAAAACAAAAAAAAAAACTGGATAAGCACTGAAAGAGAACAAAAGTATTGGAACCAATAAGCTGCAAGTCCTGAAAGATAAAGACGTATTTTACAGTATAAATCTGGAAGAAAGAAACCGTAAATATATTATTCCCACGTAATAAAGGTCATTGCATATGAACTATATTCTAACTGTAAAACTGGATAATTACTGCAAACCAAGATATGTAAAGTATATAACTAGACTGTGGAACTGGATAATCACTGAATTGTGTTAATTCTGAAAGCTGAAAATCATGAAAGAAACCTATTATTAGACTTAAACTGAAACCAATAAATGTGAAAAATTATCCTCCTACTGTTAAATTAGATAAGCGCTGAAAGCAAAGATATGTGCGTTGTATTATTAGACTGTGGAAACAGGATAATCACTGAAATAGAAATAAAGTATTAGAATTAATGTATAAGTTGGTCATAAGCCCTTGGTATAAATAGTCCGACATCCCGGTTTAACTTGGGCTTGATCCGTTTTATATTGATGGCCTCAAGAAGTTTCCTGGTTTTCTTCTGGTGATGATGTACTGCAAGGGTTCTGGTTTGGTCCCACAGGATTGTATGATCTGCGTTGTTAATAATATGCTCTGCTACTGCTGAGGGATTGGTGGAAGTTAGTGACTTGTGTTCTTTTATTCGTACATCAAGTTGGTCATCAAGGGCTTATGACCAACTTATACATTAATTCTAATACTTTATTTCTATTTCAGTGATTTCCACAGTCTAATAATACAACGCACATATCTTTGCTTTCAGCGCTTATCTAATTTAACAGTAGGAGGATAATTTTTCACATTTATTGGTTTCAGTTTAAGTCTAATAATATGTTTCTTTCATGATTTTCAGCTTTCAGAATTAACACAATTCAGTGATTATCCAGTTCCACAGTCTAGTTATATACTTTACATATCTTGGTTTGCAGTAATTATCCAGTTTTACAGTTAGAATATAGTTCACATGCAATGATCTTTATTACGTGGGAATAATATATTTACGGTTTCTTTCTTCCAGATTTATACTGTAAAATACGTCTTTATCTTTCAGGACTTGCAGCTTATTGGTTCCAATACTTTTGTTCTCTTTCAGTGCTTATCCAGTTTTTTTTGTTTTTTTTTTGTTTTTTTTATACATAATCTAATCATACATTTTATAATGTTTCTTTTCAGTACTTAACCCGTTTCACAATCCTCGATTTTCAGTTTATATCGATATATCAGGATATCTTTCATGATTATACATTTTATATATTTTTTTATCTTTTATTTTTTCTTAATTTCAAAATATTATTTCTTTGCACATGCATCAATGACCACTCTTGTTTACTCATACATACACACTTCTCTATATTATTGTTTCTCTATAGCTCAGGTTAATTGGTTTTCCATTAACAGTGTTAATACACTGATCTTTTTATAAATAATAGCTTTCGCCTCCTTTTAATCCCCGTATGAGTTTTCTATTGTGTAGGATTAGTCCTTAATGGCCCCCCAATCAAAGGTGTTAAACTTTAATTGTATTTGATTTTATCTTTGTTGCATATTCTGTATATATTTGCCTACACTATTCACAAATTTGTATCATTGCTTGATAAAGACGAGAGCATCCTCGTCGAAACGTCGCTTAGTATCAAACTCAGTAATTGTGTATCCATAAAATTGTACCTTGTGTTAATATGTTCAATTACTAAATGCCAATCAAAGAAGATATACGTCATCTGTATGGAGATGTGGCTACCAGACTAATGAACCAGATTGTGAAATCAGAGGGCAAGTATATTAGATTATGCAACAATTTGACATTTTTAATGCGATGTAGAGATAGTGCCATTATTCCCAATGGATTACTCCCCAAAACACCAGTCCAGTCTGCCGCTGCCCATAAAATTCTACGGAAAGCTGGTAACTGTCTGGTCAAAGAGCGAATTCGGCACTTTAGGAACGAGAAACAAAAACGGTTAAAAATAATCAGTGAACAACAAGCTCAACTTGAATCCTTACTGTCCCCAGAAGATTATAAATCTATACGATCTATGCAAACCAAAGCTAACTCTGTACTTGATGACCAAGTGAAAACTAGGCACATTAAAAAATTCAACAATTTGAAATCAAAACAACAACCCACAGTCACCAAAAGCAACAAGTCTCCTTCTGATGAGTACCTCACAAAAACAGTTGTTAACCTAAGTTCTGTTAACCTCTCCGATGACCAAATAACTCTATTATCCAAAGGCCTAAATTCATTCCTGTTTCTAAACCGAAGAACCATGACGATTACATTGCAAACATAGAAAAGGGTTTACGTCAACTGGCACCAGGTGGTAAGGTGGATTACCTCAGGCATCAGATCTCGAATATTCTTTTGAAAGCTAAACCCCAAACCGACAATCTAACCAAATCGCAGCAGCTAGCCCTAAAAGAATTGAAAGCAGACTCCAAAATCACCATCATACCTGCTGACAAAGGTAAAGCTACTGTAATTATGGACACCAATGACTATGTGGATACTGTGAACAACCTACTTCAAGACACCAAAACATACCAAAGAATGAGAAAAGATCCCACAGCCATTCATGAAGCCAAGCTGCGGAAACTACTCACCACATTGAAAGACAAAAAGCAGATCACGCCAGCACTTTACTATAATCTGAATCCCTCTCACCCCAGACCACCATATGCACGAGCCACCATTAAGATTCATAAGAACCCGGTCAAGGCTCGCCTATTGGTTTGTTCCCGAGATTCACTTTATTACAATACAGCAAAGTTCTTAAGCCGTCTTTTGGCCCCACTTGGAAAATCTGCAGAATCCTTCATTGCCGACCCCAATGACTTTTGCAATAAACTGGCATCAGTCCCACCAACCGGCACCATTCTTTCCTATGATGTAGTAGACTTGTTTACAAATATCCCCACAGCTCAGACACTCCAAATACTTAAAAAGAAAATCAATGAATTAGAGACCCCTCTGGACACCAATCTAACCACTGATAATATCATTCAACTTTTACGTCTCTGCATAACTGCCACGTACTTTAGATGGGGTGATGAATATTACCAACAAATACATGGCCTGCCTATGGGTAACCCACTTTCGCCACTACTGTCCGAAGTATTCATGACCAGGTTTGAAACTGATGCATTACAGTCTTCTCCCATCAAACCCCTTTGTTGGTATCGGAAAGTCGATGATACATTTGTGGTCCTCAACCAAAACGACAACCCAGATACCCTACTCCAACATCTGAACAGTCGGCAAACGAGGATAAAATTCACAATGGAAACAGAAACGAACGACAGTCTCCCATTCCTTGATGTCTTAGTGACTAAATCTGATAACAAGTTCTCCACAGCTGTTTATAGGAAACCAACTCACCCTGATCAATATATTCACTATAATTCAAATCATTCACATCAAATTAAGAAATCCATCATCAACACTCTAACCAGACGCGCCACCAAGATATGTGATGAAGGAAGTTTACCCGGGGAATTAGAGCATTTAAGGGACGCCTTCATAAACAACAACAGTTACCCCACCCAACTAGTTAATGACGTCATCACCACAACCAGAGAGAACCAACACAAGCCAAGAACGCCAAATACTGACCACTCTGGAATCAGAATAACCATCCCGTTCCACGGCAAAATCTCCTACCAGATCAGAAGGTTGATGAAAAAAGAAGTGGGCATAGACGTGACCTTCTCTAGCGGCAGAGCCATACAGAATTTACTGCAAGCCAATGGTAGACCAACACAAACCAACCCCCCACAGCCAAAAGGATGCATTTACGAAATAACATGCTCATGCCTCGGGAAATATTTGGGGGAGACGAAGCGACCACTTGATGTACGAATAAAAGAACACAAGTCACTAACTTCCACCAATCCCTCAGCAGTAGCAGAGCATATTATTAACAACGCAGATCATACAATCCTGTGGGACCAAACCAGAACCCTTGCAGTACATCATCACCAGAAGAAAACCAGGAAACTTCTTGAGGCCATCAATATAAAACGGATCAAGCCCAAGTTAAACCGGGATGTCGGACTATTTATACCAAGGGCTTATGACCAACTTATACATTAATTCTAATACTTTATTTCTATTTCAGTGATTATCCTGTTTCCACAGTCTAATAATACAACGCACATATCTTTGCTTTCAGCGCTTATCTAATTTAACAGTAGGAGGATAATTTTTCACATTTATTGGTTTCAGTTTAAGTCTAATAATAGGTTTCTTTCATGATTTTCAGCTTTCAGAATTAACACAATTCAGTGATTATCCAGTTCCACAGTCTAGTTATATACTTTACATATCTTGGTTTGCAGTAATTATCCAGTTTTACAGTTAGAATATAGTTCATATGCAATGACCTTTATTACGTGGGAATAATATATTTACGGTTTCTTTCTTCCAGATTTATACTGTAAAATACGTCTTTATCTTTCAGGACTTGCAGCTTATTGGTTCCAATACTTTTGTTCTCTTTCTGTGCTTATCCAGTTTTTTTTATATTTTTTTATCTTTTATTTTTTCTTAATTTCAAAATATTATTTCTTTGCACATGCATCAATGACCACTCTTGTTTACTCACACATACACACTTCTCTATATTATTGTTTCTCTATAGCTCAGGTTAATTGGTTTTCCATTAACAGTGTTAATACACTGATCTTTTTATAAATAATAGCTTTCGCCTCCTTTTAATCCCCGTATGAGTTTTCTGTTGTGTAGGATTAGTCCTTAATGGCCCCCCAATCAAAGGTGTTAAACTTTAATTGTATTTGATTTTATCTTTGTTGCATATTCTGTATATATTTGCCTACACTATTCACAAATTTGTATCATTGCTTGATAAAGACGAGAGCATCCTCGTCGAAACGTCGCTTAGTATCAAACTCAGTAATTGTGTATCCATAAAATTGTACCTTGTGTTAATATGTTCAATTACTAAATGCCAATCAAAGAAGACTGAAATATCTTCATTAAGTGATGGATAATGGCCAAAGACTGTCCATTATGTAAATAGAAAAAACAACAGAGGGGCGTTAGCCCCGAAGTTTTTCTTTCTATTTACATAATGGACAGTCTGAGGCTATTATCAAACTTAAAACATAGCACTACAGAGATACAAATAATGGATAGTTTTCTAAAACAACAAGCCACTAAAATAATGGACAGATTCTTAAAACAACATGTATATGCACACGAATGCATGTGACAACACTCGGCTAATCTCGACAGATTCCGTAAACTACGTAGACTACATCTAGTCTCGGATGTATGACAGTAAGTGATATGTACCTACGCCCATACATTTGCGATGCGGCTACCGGTTTACTTTAATAGGAAAACTTGACGCTATTACACAAATTGGGAACCTATTCGGCTAGCGACCTATTCGACCGATCGAGCTGCAACCTGTTCGTTGGAAACCTATTTAGAGTAAAGACAACAGTCTCTATTTATCAACCAATAAAATCCAACGTTATGTCTATCAAATGAAAGTAGAATATATTATTTTTTATCCATTCCTTCAGCTCAGAATAGAAGTGTAATTTCGTCATTATCTTACAGCTGGATCGGTCGAATAGGTCGCTAGCCAAATGGGTCGCCAACTTGTGTTTGGAATGGGCGCAGCCATGTTTCATCCGGGACCTTTAAAGTAGTTCCAATATGGCGGAATTCATCGTACAGCCGAGTTTAGATTCCGAAATCTTACGAGGTTTGCCGAGTGCATGTGACAAAGCACTCCAATCATACAATGCAAGCAAACACAGACAGTCCAAAACATTCATTTATCAAGATGTCTTCAAGTGGCGACGATATATTTATTACACTGTCAGAAACAACTATTAAGGATGAGGATATTTGTGACACACACTTTGATACTGATTTCATTCACTCGGCAAACCTCGTAAGATTTCGGGAATCTAAACTCGGCTGTATGATGAATTCCGCCATACTGGAACTACTTTAAAGGTCCCGGGTGAAACATGGCTGCGCCCATTCCGATCCAGCTGTAAGATAATGACGAAATTACACGTCTATTCTGAGCTGAGGGAATGGATAAAAAATAATATATTCTACTTTCATTTGATAGACATAACGTTGGATTTTATTGGTTGATAAATAGAGACTGTTGTCTTTACTCTAAATAGGTTTCCAACGAACAGGTTGCAGCTCGATCGATCGAATAGGTCGCTAGCCGAATAGGTCCCCAATTTGTGTAATAGCGTCAAGTTTTCCTGTTAAAGTAAACCGGTAGCCGCATCGCAAATGTATGGGCGTAGGTACATACCACTTACTGTCATACATCCGAGACTAGGTGTAGTTGACGTAGTTTACGGAATCTGTCGAGATTAGCCGAGTGATTTCATTTTAAGTGATGAACTGGATATGGAGGATCATAGCCGTCAAAATATTGATATAGTTAATATGGAGATAAATAGCCACCACAATTGTGATGTAAAGGATACTTGCGAAAATGAAATAGATAGTGGTAATATTCTTAGTAATGTGCGTAATATGGGGGCTAGTAGCCGTCCAAATTTTGATCTGAAATATGATATATATTCTGATATCAGTGACAGTGACACAGGATCAAAAGAACCATACAAAAGTCCAGATTTTCGGCACCATTGGTGACGTAAGATCTAAAAAAAAAACTAGTTGAAAGTGGATTAAGTATTCAAACCGAAAACAAATCAAGATGGGCTGTTAACTTATTCCAAAAGTGGCAAAGCCAAAGAACAAATGTGGTAAGTAGTTCCGGGATTGCAACAAATGACTTGTTAAATATGACTACTAAAGAATTAAACGATTCTTAAAGTTTCTTTATAGCTGAAGTGCGCAATGAGTCTGGGACAAACTATAAACCTAATACGCTTTATGAAATTATTGTCGCAATTCAACATTATCTTCGTAGAGAAGGTTGCTTCGTCTCATTCTTGGATGGTGTGGAGTTTCATGGTCTTAGACGGCAAAATGAAGGAATTGTCAAGAACGGGCAATGAAATCAGGACCTAAAAGGCGAATATAATTTCAGAAGAGCAAGAAAATATTTTGTGGGAAAAGGGAATATTAGGCGACGACACCCCACAAGAGATGTTGGATACGTTGGTATATGAATTTGGCCTTCATTTTGCTTTAAGAGCGGGACAAGAACACATAAATTTGAGGGTTGGAAAGTTATCACAGTTATCTGTAGGTTTAGATAAAAACAACAGAAAATTTGTACAATATATCGAAGATGTTTCCAAATCAAATCGTGGCGGACTACATGATCGGCATTCACAGCCTAAAATTACAAGAGCTTATGAGAACTTAAATGATCCATCCAGATGTCCAGTAAGATTATATGAAAAGTATATGAGTTTACGGTAGGAAATATTTGTATGTAATTCGTTTGCAGGAGCCGTTGTGGCTCAGCGAGTAAGGCCCTAACGGTCCAAGGTTCGATCATCGTGTTAGTTGCGAAATTTCCTCAGACTTTTCTGGCATGGTTCCGTCTTGCCAGTGATGCAGGACAGGGGGGCTGGTAAGTTCAGCGAGTAATAATTTGGGTGGGATCAAACAGAGGTGCCATGTGCAAGCCCAGTTGGAGCAGAAAAGTGGGATTTTAAATCCCATTTCATCCGTTAATTCCTTATTCGTTAGAATTAACCAACACAAATATCTAGAATAAGTTGAGTTAATATTCTTTTATTTTACAGACCGAGGGACGGTAAAGCAGACACCTTTATTTGAGACCAAGAAAATCTGCAACTAACGATGTGTGGTTTTGTGATTCAGCAGTGGGCGTCCATTTATTACAACAAACTGTAAAACTTATGTGTCAGAAGGCAAGGAAATTTTACAAACCATTCTTTGGGGGCAACAGCTGCTACACGTCTGTATAGCGCTGTCGATCGCGACACACCATGGATTGAGGGGCCCTCGGGAATTTCGATGGAGGGCCATCGGATCATCGGAGGGGCCCCGCCACCGGCCGTTGGAGTTCACGGTCCGACCATGCTCGAGGCGCGCAACTGAGATTTTTGTGGGGGGCCCCCTAATGTGGGGGGCCTTGGGGCATGTGCCCCATGGTGCCCCGTGGTTAATCCGGCGTTGATCGGAGCCTAATCCATCTGGAAAAGGCTCTAAATCTCAAAATTTTCCAATCTATATGATGGGTCCTTTCCGACATGTCCGCCTCCCGAATCCCTGTTCGGAGATTTGCGGCAAGGACTAATCTGCTAAGACTCGACAATTCTTGAACCGTCAACGGCATTTCTGAAAGATAACCTAGTTTAGGCTCCTGTCTAGGGTTGTCCGTTAAACAGTCGCAGGCCTCATGTTGGCAACCTATTAGTCACGATTAATCTTGATATAAAAATGAAATAAAAACCAAGTACGAACAATCCAAACCATTAGACAAAATTCGAAGTCCTATAAAACGTTATAGGCAAAATAGTGTAATCAGCATATGGACTGTTCACCTTGTACAACATACACGGCAAACAGTGGTAACCGGTGTCCGGAAGAGTAAGCTTACTCTGCCTGACGCCACACCCGCCATAGCTGCATCCAAACTATTTGTCGAAAGCTCGGTAAAATAGCGTGATTGGCCAATGGACGGACTATCGGTATGCAAAATGCACGTGATGAACGATGTAGTAGACATAATCAGACAGATAGTAAATAGATTACAACATAATCTTATGAAACTTGTTCGGCTTTATTTTCAAACTGTATACGGTTCATTGTCTATCTTTGTCTCATGACAATAAGTTTAACGTAGTAACTTTATTACACAGCTGCCTGTCTAAAAAATTATATAGTGTTTTACATGCTACTCTTGGGGAGCTTCTGCGTTTGAAAGTTCAGGAAAGCGTTTATGAGTAGGGATAAAATCGTAAATTTGTTTTCTGTTTTTTCCAGGACTTACAACATTTACCGTTTGAGGCACTGATTAGATTGATCACAACTGTGCAGGCGTGGGTCCAGGATTTTTTGCAGGGGGTGGGGGGTGTCTAGGTTCGAAGGCGCTCAACCAATTAACGAGAGGTTTGGGGGCCCTCCCCCAGAACAATTTGGTAAATTAGATTCAATTTGGTGCATTGTGACGTGGGGGGTTGGGATGGCCTAGTGGACTAGAGTGCCGCGCTTCGACCTCTAGCTGGCCAGCCACCTCTGGCTTGCGGCTGTGGTTTCGAGCCCCGGTGTGAGCGTATGTGGCATGGAGATAGGGGCGCCTTCTCAACCTCGTGGGTTTACTCCGGGCACTCCGGTTTCCTCCCACTGCTAAAGACCCCTACGCGCAAGCGAATTATTGAAAATAAAATTAAACCATATGTTAGTCCCGAAATGACCTAGTTGTGTTGAGTGGACGTTAAACCCCATTTCTCTCTCTCTCTCTCGCATTGTGACGTATTTTCGGAAGGTAAATTCCAAAATTACAGGTCTAAAAATCGCCAATAAAATCGCATAAAAAATTTTCAAACCTGAGCGGGGGGGGGGGGGGAGGACCCCCTGGACCCCCCCCCCCCCCCTCTGGATCCGCGCCTGGTGACTGTGCCTGGATGAAAATTACGTAAGTTTTGAAAGGACCGTCCCTCAATCTTTCTTATAAGATGTCTATTTGCTAATACTGATATACGGAATATAGTTTTTGTTGCGTCATAGAAAAAAAAAACAACATTACGTCTATTGTCGGTTCTAGTTAATGTGGTTGCAATGTGTAATAGTTAATCAGAGCTGAAGTGTATTAATGCACCGGTAATTGTTTGATTAGTAACATGTTGTAACAGCTTCCTTGTTATGGTCAATGTTTTAAATAAACCACCCAAGGGAATAGATAAAAATAGATAAGAAAAAATTACGTTATCTGTTAAAACCGAAACATACGTTACCGGCAACGAAACACTATCCATTTATCTGCTTTGTCTTCTGCAGTGGCAGAAACAGTATATAACTAGACCTGCATGCAGGAATGACGGGTTTCACTGGTGCCACGTTACTTTCGGTGCCACGTTGCCCTTGAACATATGTCACTTCCTATACCAATGAAACCATTAAACAGGTTTCCACATAAGCATTGCAAACATCAAATAAAATGGACGAAGAATCAACCAAATCCATCAATATCAATTCATTTTATATATGTGTTACTTGTAAGTGATCCTGGCAAAATTTCATTACTTCCGGTGATAATGAAAATGTTCAATTAGTTTTATGAAATCAGAAATGGCATAAGGCATCATATGGCGAAGATTGTATGTAAATCGAATAAGAATTGCTACTTTTATAGACCAAAAACCTTGAAAAGTGACTTGTAGAAAATCGTCTATTTCTCGGCAACCGCACATGATAAAAACTATTTTTTTTGGTACCAATATGATCGTATGGGCTCAATCTATTTGTTGATTGGAATCAAATATCATAATTTTAAATATATTACAAATCAGACTCATTTGAAAAAAATATCTGTTTTGGAGGCTAAAAATACAGTTTTTGCCAAAATGACATTACTTCCGGAAATACTGAAAATGTTAAATTAGTTCTATGAAATCATAAATGATATAAGATATCATATGGTGAAAATTTTATTAAAATCGAATAATAACTGACACTTTTATAGACCAAAAACCTTGAAAAGTGACTTAAGGAAAATCGCCCATTTCTCTGCAACCGTACAAGTTGGAAACCATTTTGTGGTATCTGTGTGATCGTATGGGTTCATTCTATTTGATCAATAGAATCAAATATCATAATTTGAAACAAATAACAAGTATAAAATATTGTTTTTGAGGGCTAAAATTTAAGTTTTGAGTAAATGACGTCATTTCCGGTGAGAGCGCAAGAGGTAAAATGGTTTGACATAGTCCACTATGGCATTAGGCATCCAATGGTGAAAGAAAATTGAAAATCAAATAATTATTGATTCTTTTACAGCCAATATTACGTGAAAAGTGACTCATGCAAAATTGCCTATTTCTCGGCAACTGCGCATATTACAAATTAATTTTCACATACATTCTCTTCGTATGGGTTATTACTACGAGTTTATGAGTGTTACGAAGATATATTTTTTAATATCATGACGCTGGATGGGTTGTAAATAGCTTATATTGACACCTTTTTCCAAATTGCCAGAAAACGAAATCGAAATTAAAAAAACTGAGCCCGATGTTTTGTGCGCCTTTACATTGCACATCTTTTCAGTCATATAAGATTTGAAAAAAATAATATTTGCTTTCAAAAAGTTGTACCGAACTGTCAATATTGTAGTTTTTGCTGAATTTACGTCACTTCCGGTGCCTACAGGAAACTTTACCGGTAACAAAAAAAATGGCATTTTGAACCACGGAACATATGAACATGGTTTTATACAAATCGAACAATAAATAAATAATGTAGGACTGAAAAACTGAATTAGCCAATGGCGTCCAAGGAAAATTACGGAAACAAAAAATGTTGACATTTTTGTTCAAATCAGATGACTCTTTAACCTTGGATAAAATGTCATATAAAAGAATTAATAAATAAAAAAGTTTTTTGTAAAAATTTAAATTTTCAAAATTTGGCGCCTATTATCTTCCAAGATTCGTCGAAAATCAAAAATCAAAAGTAACATAGCTATGTCCCCTGTTTCTGGCTATGTCAAAATGCATCATATGCTAAAATCCAATGATTATTATTAACATTAGGGCAATATTGCAAAAAACGACATTTTCGGTGAATGCCGGGAATAGCTTTAATCTCTAAGTCACACCCACTTTCCCAGTAAAACTGAAGACATTGTATCGATCCGAAAAGAAGTTGCTGAGATATAAGCAAATTGGAAAAAAAAAAATAATAAGAAGAAGAATAATAATAAGAATAATTTTAACAAAAACAATAGTGTTTCACACAAGCTACGCAGTGTGAAACCCTAATAAGGAGCGGTGTTCTTACCAGGCCATGTTGAATTTTACCGAACTGAAATTCTAGAAAGCGAAAAGACCACAAAATTTTTATACAAATATATCTGTTATACCGTTATTATTATAATTTTAATTTATCTTGTTATGTGTGCAATTTTCGCAGGGGAATTTAACATAGAAAGCATATCTTTCGTGAACTGTCAATTTGTATACTACACCTTTAGTATCCCCCCCCCCCCCGTAAGACTTCCCTTGTCAGCCCCGCGTGCGTTAACCCTGACAATTTAACGAGGTCTTTTCATGTTCAACCCGAAATTATAATCCGATACATTCTGTTTCGTGGGTTCTTAGCACAGTACCGGAAATGTGTATTTTAGTTGAAATTAGTACTCTTGCTTTCCTTTGCGACAGTGTTATTGATTGTGGTGGGTGATGCTTTGTTTGTGAAGGCAGAAACTCCACTAATGACCAGTAAGCACAAGTGTACCTCGTGTTTAACATAATATACCACAAAAGAAATAGTCTATATAACAGATGGTGTCCATGTATACGGTTAGGATTTGAATTAAACCGTGGTCAATTCTCCAATTAAAAATATGTAATGATAATGTACCCTTAACGTTTTTCGTCCAACGGTCGGTGACCTAGTGACGGGGCCCCTCCGATGATCCGATGGCCCTCCATCGGAAGTCCCTGGCTGGGGCCCCCTCAATCCATGGTGTGTCGCGATGGGTCACATTTTCGATTGGTATCCCTGTTTCTTTTTTGTTTATTTACCTGGAAACGTCAATCGAACTATTGTTGAGAATGGACATTCAAGAAACATTTCCCAACGTTGAAGCAATATTGTGAATATATCTGTATGATGATATCTAAATGTTCTGGGGAGAGATCTTTCTCCAAATTGAAACTCATAAAATATTATCTCCGGTCTACGATGTGTCAGGATTGCCAGTGTATTTGGTTAGGCTGGCCCCTGAAAACGATATCCCGCGTACCATCAATGTCGAAGAAACCATTGCAAAATTCGCCAGGGTCATAAAAAGAAGAGTGTTCGTCCATTGATCATTATCATACAACTCTAACTCAGCGTAACTTGACCCCGTCTAACGCGAATTATCGCCTAACTCGAACAAATTCGTTGAACGAATACTTTCTTTCGTTTTCCGTTTATAAAACATCGCATAGCTCGGAAACTTAACTTTGATTTATCGCATAGCTCGAACCAAATTTCCGATACAATCCTTATCGAAGTCTTATTTATTTACATCGCCTAACTCGAACTGTAAATAATGGATCTTGTAGGCGAGTGTGCCTTGGCAAATTTCACAGAAACTTGAAGATTTGAAAAATAAACGCTTTTTGTAGCTTTATCTAAGGGTATAGGCGGTATACATGGTCTTTTATTGCCGTGAGATCTTCTATCGGACCGAACATCGTCCAACTCGAATTATCGTATAATTCGAACAAATTACACGTCCAACTCGAATTATCGTATAACTCGAACAAATTACACGTCCCCATCATTTCGAGTAGCGCGAATTTTGCCTCAGATTGACGTACGATTGTATATAACGTCCCTTGAGTAAGATAAGGTCGTAAGTGACAATTATTTCATTTCGAGATAATCGCATTTAAAGGTTTCAAAATAACATCACTAAATGATGTTTTAATAAAAATTTTTAGCTTTTTGAAACTTAACCATATGCACTTACGACCTTATTACAGGGAAGTTATGGTGAACTTCAACACTTACGACCTTTTCTGAATTACCCATAATTCACTTAAAAAAACCTTCGATTGTGACCATTTTCTAGTGTAAGATAGATATAGTATTATTAGTCATTTTTTTTTTAACAAAAAGTGATTTTTCAGATTTTGTCACTTACGACCTTATCTTACTCAAGGGACGATAAGCTGTAGTTGTTGTTGCTGTTGTTGTTGATAATTGTTGTGGGTATAAGCTGAATTTGATGAGATGCACATCGTGATCACACGAAATATTCAGATTTCTTGATTAAATCTCGTATTACCATTTGGTACTTATAGTTTTAGACTTTCGTCAAAAATCGAGTCCGGCTTGGTCGTAACGTTACGGCCTCCATTCATCAAATCATCCTGTTGGATATAATACGATTCCGAACCAAGTGACCCCGTTATTTATCACTGACCGACTTCAAAATTAGGTTTGATGTAGCTCTGTTCACTTACAGTAGCGGGTTTAACGAGCTCAATGGCTCCAGCCCCTCCTCTAGAAATGCCATCATATCATAGCACTCGCATAGATTGGTCCACTGAAATAACGTCACAATGCGCTAATTTTGTGTCAGAATTTCATTTTTTTCTGCGGAAGGTACTTCTAAATGGCTCCGACACAAGTGCCTGAAATGCGAAGAAATCACGTTTCCGGCCTCCAATTTCTGAAAAGAGGGAAGACCCACCTCCCCCCCTTTGCGCGGCTTCGCGCCTTCGCCGGCCACACCTACACTGTCGGTGATCAGCCCCCCCCCCCCACATGTACCAGGCCCCAGGCATTCGCATAGGTTGGTCCATTGAAATAACGTCAGAATGAGCTAATTTTGTGGCAGAATTTTATATTTTTCTAGGGGAGGTACTTCTAAATGACTCCGACAGAAGTGCCTTAAATGCCAGGAAATCACGTTTCCGGCCTCCAATTTCTGAAAATTTCCTGGTGGAAATAGGCCCCCCCCCCCTCCAGACCCCCTCTTATGGGGCTTCGCGCCTTCGGCGCCCGCCGGCCACATCTACGCGGTCGGTGATCAGTCCTCACCATGGTTAATCCGGCGTTGTTCGACAAGAGCGTTTGATTTGTTGATCTGTTTTATATCAGAATGAGGATTGGCAGAGTGACTAACTTCAATAATATCAGTATTATGTTTACTCCATTTGCAATTTCGTTGAAAGGTTAAGCCTGCATGTTTGTGATCAGAGACGTTCCTAAAAGGGTAATATGTTTTGTTGTCGATGCTTTGGACAACGGTTACCAGGCACAAATGTCCAGTTCACTGCCAAGAATACTGGTGCATTTGGATAGGGCTTTAAATTTTCAGATAAAGGGAAGTATCATCAGCCAATCACTGATGCAGACAAAAGGGAAAGTGGACCAGGATAGAGCCCTGTGAGGAAGGGGAGACTTAGACATTTTAATGGTTCCACTACTTATGCCCCCCGCTTTCCTCAAACACACAGTTTAACGCTACAAATAATTGTAGCTAGAGGAGACTGTGCTTGATTCTCTCTTGTTTAGTTAAAAGTTACGGACAACGAAAGATATGTTATAGATATGCATCCAAATCATATCCATCATTTAAATGATTTCATACAAAAATGCAAAATTATGGATTTAGTTTAAAATTGCTTTAAAAATAAAACAACATAATAGACACAAATAAATAATTTATTGCATAATTAAAATCAATACATCAATAAATATAGGTTGGCAGTCAACCAAACGAACACCCAGGGCAGCTTAGTCATCTGTGCAGTCCAAATGAGTTGTTGCCTATTTCTATTATTTTCTAAGTAAAGGGAGCATTTAACAGTCAAAAAATAATTAAATTTGTTTAGCTTTTAGTTCTTCCTGATGCTAACATTTATAATACAAGTTCAATTCAATTTAACAGGAAAATATCTTTAGCCACTAGAGGGTTCACAAGATTCTTAAAAGTGATCAATGGCAGTAACTATGAATGTAATTCTAGGCTTCTTCAGCTCATCTTCAAAAGATAGCTCTTTGATACAGATTGACTACAAGTATTATCTAAAAGATCAAGGGTCATAATTCTTGCAGTAATTATCAAATGGGCTTCTTTTTGTGATGAACATAAACTCTGTGAATAAATTCAATTAGATGATACATTTCTAGGGTGTAGGCTAACTAAGATTTTTCAAATTGATCAAGGGCCATAACTCTGCCAGTAGTTAGCACTGTGTCTCATGACCATTTACACTGTGCATAAAATTTCAAGGTAATAACTTCAGGCTCTAGTGAACAATAACCGATGGAGAGGAGTACCGATTACATATAGCCACATTTCAATATGGAAATATAAAAATTCATGATTACTACATATGCAAATTTACATCATAATAATGATAATAATCATACTTTACTTATAATTTGATGCAAGATTGTAGGTAATATCTACAGCTTAAAAAAAACAGTTTCTGTTTCCTTTCTATATTATATACACGTAATTATAGAAAATATCAATCACATACATACACGAAATTTAAACATCACAATGGTAGATGATTTAAGAAAACTCTATGCTCATTAAGATGGGGTATGAAAGAAGAGTATTGAATTCCTATGAAATCATTTGGTTAATGGATAACCCTTACATCGGTCAGTGCCGACCATGTAATCACTAAACCAAATGATGTCTATTTATAATATTTAGCTCAACAGGAGCCAAACCTCCTCGATGCATTCAAAATAAACTAATTAATTGGGTGGATCCATGTGTAATTTAAGGTATGTGGCAAGCTGCCTATTTCTTTAAGCGGAAGTCACTCTCTGTTAATTAATTTTATTTCAATTTTTGTTTACTGTGTCAAAACGTAAACACACTTTATCTGTAAAAGTAATATTTTCAATGTACACAGATTGTCATTCCACAAAGCAAATCAATACATAAAATTCAATGAAATCGACAACAGGTAAAACATTTTCAATTGTGTTCGACCTGACTAGTTGCAGGTGAAACAGAGTTTCCAATCAAAAGGAAACCATGAGTTACTTGTAACATATCATGCCTAAACCGTATAAATATAAAGCATAAATACATGGCACATCCAAGAAATATATATTTACAGTTACAACTAATAAATAAACATTAAATCATGCCTAGTAGACATACTATACATACAATCATTTACATTTATTATAATTAATATAGTAATATGATACCATATGCACACATACTCTATTTTCTTTAAAAAGGAAAGCAACCTATGCTCGAATAATACAGCTTTTGTTTGAATATTACATTTACCTTCATAATCCTTATAAGACATATAGAAATAGATCTCACTAAAAATAAACACACTTGTATGGATAATTTGCTTGATAATGATACCTGTATGTGTATTGAAACGTAGCATGTCAATAAAATTCAAAAGTAGTATATCTATACAAGTGTGTTTATATTTACCTTCATAATTTAAATTGGACTGGAAAAAATCCGAATTATTTAGAAACTTGATGTTAATTATTGGGCACTTATACCAGAATATTATATGGATTGCTAAAAACTTTGAGAAGACCCCCACCCCAACCACCACATTTGGCTAGATCTGCCTTTGTCTGGTAGAAATATACTTTAAACATATGTACCATCAACTGGGTTAGCTTGATAAGAAAAGTACCTGACAGAGAACATTATTATCACTGCTAGAAATACATTGTGCCCTTCTTGTCCGTATGACTGTCCAAACCTCTGCATATGATCAGTGCATGCTTTTATGATACTAATCCTTGTCAGAAAAATAGCTGATCATAGGTGATTGGGATTGGCACATTGTCTACGGAGACTGAGTCATGCAGACCAAAAAACTTTTATAATAGTAATAGTAGGTACATTGCACCAAACACACATAAACAGAAAGGGATAGCAATATGAACGTGTTTGATTACAACAATGACATGATGAACAATAATAGAGTATTGGATGGCAATACAATATTATGTATGCTCCCTGAAAGTAAGTCATAGGTTCAAAGAAAAGGGTGACTAATTCCATCATACTCCAAATGCACAAATGCATGTACTAATAGATATTACAATGGTTTTAAGGCAAGGATGATGACTATGTAAATAATGTAAAAACATGGTTTAACAGCTTTTTCATTGGTTTCATCTCTATGCCCTAACTGTAAAGTGGGCAAAAATGTTAAGCTTACATGGACATTTCAATATACGACCTAATTAAAGTAAAGGACCTTACCCTCTTTGATTAAGGTAAAAATAAAGCATTCCATTGGGCTATCTGACGTTTTATTTCATTAATGATGGGACAAGCTCTGTACCATTTCATTTTTGATTCAAAGGATTAAGTGGAAGTCAGTTTGTTTACTGATTTTAGTTTAATTTTGGGATAACAGTGGAACACAATAACAGTTACATCTCATCACTGGCTTTTATATTGAGTTAATATCGTAATAAAGACAGCCTAAATCAACATCAAACATCCAATAAAATTGACAATCTAATTTTTGACAAAATCAAAAAGGAATCCCCATGGATAAAGATAGGTTGCCAGGTAGCAAAACATGCACCCACAACAGCTAAATGATCCATGCAGTCCACAAGGGAATATCACATATTTATTATTTTGAGATATTGGAAGCATTTACAATACATTGATATTGTTTCATACACGTTGGATGATAACTTTTATCGAAATAGCATTCACAAGGTTCCAAAAAGTGAAACAAGGGCCACAACTCTAGAAGTAATAAACAGAAATTGCAAAAATTCAATAGAGTTCTAATTTAAATAATGCATATGAACATCTCAGAGATTGGACAATACCTATGTTGTTAGAGCATACACAGGATTCTAAAAAGTGAAATGATGGCCATTGCTCTAGAAGCAATTATCGGAAATTATTGAATTTCAAAAGGCTTCTATGTTTCACAAATTTAAAAGATAATAATCATTGTTGTTAGAGTGTTGACAAGGTTTAACAAAGTGAAACAAGGGCTTCAACTCTTGAAGCAGTATAAGTATACAGAAATTTAAATAATGCATATAACTTCAATACAGATCGGATGATAACTTTTGTCATTAGAGTGTTAACAAAATTCTACAAAGTGAAACAAGGGCAATAACTCCAGAAGTAATTAATGGAAATGTTGAAAATAAATAGGCTTAAACATAAACAAAATATATAAATTTCAAAAAGACTGGATAATAAATGTAGTCATTAGCATGTTCACAAGAAATTGTGGATGGCGAACGGACAGACAGGGGTGATTGCAATATATGATCACATTTCCATGGTGATTTACTTAATAAATTCATTGTATAACTAGTATAGGCCTACAGAAAAATGGCAGTTTAACACTTTCTATGTCTTCGGTGAAAAGTATGAGAGACAATTATATTATACCAATCACCAAGCATCTCCACTGTCTCAGTAAAAAATTATCTCTAAAAATGGAAATATCTATCATCACAAGGCTAGCGTATCTTTTAGAAATTTCCTCATTGAAATACCAACAGAAGTGGAACTAGGTTCAGTTGTTGAATGGGAAATCTGAAGAACAAAAAAACAATATTACATTAAAATCAGTCTGTCCGGAAAAAGGGACACACTACTATGTGTATCAAACACATCATCATAAACATAATCTGACACGATCCTAAGCTGGAAGCAGATGTAAACCCCTTGTAATAGTAACCCTAAATATACCAAAGATTGACATACAATGTGTGGAATACACCCACACAGCAGCTTTGTGTCAACTGCATGTTATGCAAAAGGAACACTTAGATTTTGAGCAAACTGAATAAGGATCTAGGATCCTTAAAAAAGCAAATCTCAAGGGTTCATCCTCTTATGACCTTATTTCTTCCAGTCAATTTTGAAAAAAAAAATCTGTTAACATCTATATCCTCTAACGTGCCGAATGAATGAATGAAATAGAGTTTTATGGCACATCAGCTTCAACCGGGCCATATTACGCCAAACATGGTGAAAAGGATAAGACAAATTAAATGATATCACATAAAGTATTCATGTACACAAATAAAAACAAACATCACAGTATAAATAATCTAGAGCGTCCACACGGACGGACGGGGGCGACGATAATATACGACCACATTTCAATGTGGGCGTATAAAAATGAAAAACAAGGTGAATTATATATTTACATTTAAAACTGACGATAAAAATTTGTCTCTTTTAAAAAGTCTAGTACTTTGCAATACATACCCGGTTAGGCAAATAATTGATTTAATGATTGGCAATGGTAATTAATAATTAGATCTGATGTCCTTAAGAAAATTGCGCTCAATCAGAATGTGATTAACTGTCAAAGGAACAAAGTCTGGTTGAGGCTCTCGCTTTAAAAAGAAAATGTGTGTTAAAAATATGACGACACAAAACAACTCCATCCCTCCTGTTGGTTCTGTAGGAGTTTGTCCAATCTCCTAAGAGAGGCTTAATGTGATGAAGTTTGTTAGTGCCTGCAAGATCCCACGATCGTTGCCAACGGCAATAGATGAAACTGTTTATGGAAGCTTTAAAATCTTTAAATGGTATTAAAAAGTGTGATTGGGGAAGATCTAAAGCAGCTTTGGCAGCAAAATATGCTTGATCATTTCCCCTTATATCGACGTGACTGGGGAGCCAGCTAAAGACGATGTCTTTACTGTTGAGCTCATAAGATAGTAGCAGACGATAAACATTTGCTACTAATGGGTGTTCAAGCTGTTTATTGTTAATTGCTTGAAGCAAGGACAGAGAATCAGTAAAGATGATATACTTTAAAGATGAAGAGGATTGAATGAACTCCAGGGCCTGAAGAATGGTCTGAAGCTCAGCTGTCAATATTGAAGCAGCAGGTGGAAGACACACGGAAATGGACTCAGATGGCGTCACGGTAGCCGAAGCCACCCGATCACCATCTTTAGAACCATCTATGTAAATAGGAGCATAATCACCATACTTACTAATACTTACATGTAGACCTTAACTCTCTAAAGAGAGATTGGAACACCGTAGAGCTAGTATCTCTCTTTTTGTGTTGATTAAGATCAAAATCGATCTTTGGAGGAGATATAGCCCACGGTGGAGTCCTAAAGACAGGGGTATTCGCAATACTGTTGAGGCTGATATCAGCAGACAAAAGGGGTTGTATGCGAATACCAAATGTTGAAATAGCATTAGTCTTCACTAAATACAAACGCACATGAAGAGGTCTAAATATGGTGTTAAATGAAATGTGATTTGGAAATGGTGCAATTTTCGTAGCATACTGCAGGGCCAGCTTATCACGTCTGTTGTGAAGTGAGGGCTCGTGCGCCTCAACGTATAAAGTGTCCACTGGAGATGTATGAAATGCTCCTAAACTAATTTTAAGTCCCTGATTGTGTATGGTGTCGAGCTCTTTGAGATATGACTCGCAGGCAGGCCCATACACAATACACCCATAATCAAGTTTTGATCAAATTAATGCTCGGTCTGCTCCCCGGTCAGTATTTGATAAGACTCTCAATATGTTGAGGGCTTTCAGACATTTCTTTTTAAGGTTTTTAATATGGGGGATAGATGATAATTTCTTATCAAATATCAGCCCCAGAAATTTGGTTTCATCCACAACTGGAAGGCGGTTGCCATCCAAGAAAGGTTCCGGATCTGGATATAAACCTAATTTCTGACAGTAATGCATGCAGACAGTCATGGATTTCAAAAAACGAAATCCATTTTCGGTTGCCCATTGTTAAAGTGAATTCAAACAAAGCTGCAACTTACGTTTGATTATCCGCGTGTCTGTAGAACCACAGCACGTCTGAAAGTGATCAACATAAAGATCGCCGTTTGTACCTGGTTTAAGGCACGCTGGGATTGTATTAATTTTTATCGCGAAAAGTGTAGGAGATAAAATGCTTCCACATATCTATTGTTGGGGGAAATGGCGTCATTGCTACCCTTTTTCTCCCCCTCTCTTAACTTCGCCCATCTATTCTTTTCTTGTTTAGAAGTATTTTCTTTCTCTTTTGTTGAAGGTGAGGGGCTCGACTTCCGTCTGTCCTTTCCCCCCGTTCTGTGAAGAACTTGTTCTATGTCTGCTCTTCCCTTTGGGAATAACAGACTTCTCCTTTGAAGAAGAAGTCCCTGGAGATGTTGCGGTTGAAGAGGGAGGAGATGAATTGCTTGTTTCATTTATTATAATTTGTCTGAGAAAAGCTCGAAATTCCATTATTTAAGCCGGTCGTACATGAGCAAATTTTCTTTGACGAATGGAGATTTGTCGAAGAAATTTGCCACATTTTCCTTTGAGATTTGACAAAAGCTGGCATGCATAGCCTTTCGTCAAATAAATGTGTCAAAGATTTGGAACTTATGCTCGTGTACGATAGGCCGTCAAATAAATTTGCCACAAATCTGCACACGCATCTAATAATTTCACTTTCATTTTTCGGGGCAGATGGTGCAAAGAAAAAGTAGTTGAACTTTCGATTATCGTCTCGTTGACTGAATTGCTAATATGCCTATTAATTGGACTGATCGAATGGTAAAAAACCTGCATCATCTTCAGGACACCTATTCCACAACAGATGGCCGCTTTTCTACGCGTCAAAGACATCGTAATCACGCTGGGAAATCAATATTCTGAACTTTTTTTTTTACACAAGTTGGCTTTCGTTTTGTTCTATGAATGTGGTTCCTTCACAAGGAGAACCATCAGTTCCGACCAACCATGTGAAGTGGCACTGTGATCGTACACGGTCAAAGAAATTTGTCAAATTTTCTTTGCTCGTGTACGACTGGCTTTGCTTGCTGATCTTTTAATAGTTTTGGGTGTTCCTCTTTGTTAGGCCAGTTATAATCGGTCTGAACGGATATACTTTTGGTGGATACTTTTACAACACTAGAAAACGACTTACCGCCTTGCGGAGTCGATAACAGTGATGTAAGTTCCATTTGCTTTCTTGCATCAAAATAAGAAATCTTCCGTTCAGATATTACCTGTTGGATCCGTTTCTCTTTCTGCCATATTGTGCACTCATGAGAATATGCGAAGTGCTAGCCTTTGCAGTTAACACAGGAAAAGTCTGTAGAGCAGGTAGCACTATCGTGACCAGAAATGCCTCATCTAGCACAGGTAGTTTTACCTTTGCAGACATTTTTACTATGTCCAAATTTTTGGCAATTAAAGCATCTGAGTGGATTTGGGATATACGGATCAACAGGTATATTCAAATAACCTGCATTGATAGATTTCGGCAAATCGGGAAGGTTGAAAGTGAGAATGTAAGTACTGGTCTGGATAACCATATCATTACATCTCACACTGATTCTCATGTGACGTGTGTGACGCCTCACACCCCTGGTGAGTTGCCGGCAGGGTATAAAAAAAAGTATACAGGTATTGAACATTATCTGGGGAAAGTACACCCATTATGCATCAAAAATATCAAAAAACCAAAAATCGCCTATAGAGGGCTTTTTCCATGGTGAGCCAATAACTATTTTCTTTAATTTTTACAAGACTATAGCACAATAAACACGCTCGTTGTTTTTGTCGCATTTGAGAGACATAAAGTTTTCAGAGCAAAACATGTTAAATGGTCATTTTTTTCAACTGTAGTTATATTAGGTCATTTATACCACCATTTGTTTCAACAAATCTGACGTCATTCACAGAAAGTCACTCATTCAATTTCGTAAACATTTTGATATCAAATTCAAATATCACGAGAGCAATAAACAATTATTTGTGTACATGCTTGTAGTTTTGCTGCGTACTTTTAGTGCTTCATGTCTCGTTTAAATTTGTAGCCCCTGTTCTGCCGTAGTGTCTTTAATTTCCTGTGAACAGACTCGGAGGACTGTTGACTCCAGTGGCCAAGTTTGTCTCTCCACACACTGGTCGATATGGTAAAATATAGCATGAACTTTTGTTCCTTACTGGAATTCCTACTTCGGACACCATGCATTTCAGAGCGACGAAGGCGCAATGCATCAGCCCAAGCTTGCCCTGTAGGGATCGAGAGAATGTTGCATCTAGGTGTTCATGGCGACGGTTGTCTACGGTCAGAAGGAGATGCAGTTCCATCACTGGAATAAAATTGATCACAAGCGTCTCGTCTGACAGGTGATAGACTTCATTCTGGTAATGGAACTGTATCTCCTCACAGTAGAAAACCGTCGGCAGGATCACCTAGATGCAATGCACTATTGATAAAAACGTCCAACGCACTTGTTTCGGCAACAAATTGGATGGTGGTTTCAAACAAGCGGTAAAGTTTTTCAAAAGTTCATATAATGAGCTAGTAATTCTAGTGACGACCATATCGACCAGTTTCTGGAGAGACGAACGCCTGAACTAAAAATCTTGATACATGACCAAATCTCAATACCGGACTTTCCCAGAACAAAATACCATTCCGGGAACTTAGCCAATATAGTGAACAGGCATCACAGGGACTTAAAGGCACTCTGGGAGACCAAGGGCTACAAACGAGTAACAAAGAACCTGGAGTATGCAGCGAAACTACTAGCATGCACAATTGTTTATTGCTCTCGCCATATTTGATATAAAGATGTTTACGAAATTGAATGAGTGACATTTTGCGAATTACGCAAGAATTGTTAAAAGAAATGATTGCATAAATGACCTAAAAAACAAAGATCATTTAATAAGAATTGCTCGGAAGATCTCATGTTTACCGAATGCAACAGCGGTGGTTAAGTGGATAACACACTGGCTTGCTAGTCTTGAGGTCGGGTGTTCGATTGTCTGAGAACGTTTATCAGGATTTTCTGACATGGTTTCTCCTTGTCAGAGGTGGAGGACGGATGACCTGACAAGGACAGCTGTCTAGTCGTTCCATGGGACGAAAAACCGAGGTGTACATAAAAGATCAGTTGGAATTCGACATAAGAGTCGGTCATAGTGCCGCTGTCTCAGCAAAATTTCCCCCAAAGCACGCTGTTTCAGGTATGCCAGTCTTAATTAACTGAGTCGGAACAGAACGACATTAAACCCCATTTCATTTCATTCCTTCAGATTGCGACCAAATTAACGAGTCTGTTTCATGTGGTAGCCTTGTAAAAATTTAAGAACATAGTTATTGGCTCACCATGGAAAGAGCCCTCTATAGGCGATTTTCGTTTTTTGATATTTTTGATGCCTAATGGGTCTACTTTCCCTAGATAATGTTCAATACACGCGTACTTTTTTTATACCCTGCCGGCAACTCACAAGGGATGTGGCCTTGTGATGAGAGGTTCTCCACCATTTCCTCCTCACTACTGTCTTCTAGGTCCCGGGATCGAATGACACCTCTTGAAGAATTTAATGATTTATGTGGCGATACTCTGATGGCAATGTTAGCCAAGGATTCGGATTTTAAGAGTAAATCCGAATGTTTTTCCTTGGCACATTCCACCAAAAGGGTTGCATTTTTCAATTTCTTGACAAATTTCGGTTCACCAGCCAAGCCAGTGATGCCTTTAGAAATTGCAAAGGTGATATTTTGAATAAATCAACTTCAGAGGTGCTCTCTATCAAGAGAAACCTCAGCCATGTTCTTATATTTTTAGATGAGCTACATGGGGCAGCAGCATCATCATCTATAGATTCCCTGCTTGAAAATTAACATATCACGTGATGAACTAATTTGCATATTGGCCAATTTCATTACTTGTTCTGTGTTGCGATGTAAAAGTGAAATGTTGATGGTTACAATACATAATGCGTGTGTCATATGAGAAGATGTAAGGGTTGAAAGTTTAAAGCTCTGGGTAAATGGAGTTACATGTAGGCTTGTTGTGATATGTCTAATGTGAAATGTTTAATGACAAAAAGTAGATGTCAATTTACACGATGTATTTGTCAGTATTACAGGATTTTTTACTCGTGACCTTGTCCAATTTACACATAACATTTAACATTTGCAACATTGGACATGTAATAGCACTAACGACATAGCATTGACTTTTGAGTCAAATCCCCCCTCATATGGGTGTGGATTGGGGATCCATGAAAATAAGAATAAAAATTCACCCTTCGTCGTCCCCCAAGTAACTTTCCTGCCTACAATGTTGTAGGCTAGCACAGATGTCCAGTGCGTGGCTCCAGGGATAGACGAAGGGTATACTCAAGTCAGAAATATAAGCAAAATATAAGCCGTTGCTCTCCGATAAGGTGACTAGGACACAAAGGTTGGTTTGCTGAGTATTAAACGAAGCAAGAAAGAGGGTAATATATCACCCTATGGAGAACAAAAACGACCAGCCGATTGATCAGAGTGGGCCACCATGACCCCCCGTCTAGGTGAAGCATGGGCCAAAGTAATGTGTTGAAGAGAAAGGGCTCACGAGCCAAAACCCCACTCAATTACCAGGATTCCACTCTCCACCGACATGGGTCGCAACGCACGGCAACACGTTGCCCCATTACAGCTATATTCTTATCACCCCCTACACCCCATTGCCGAACATATCTGAGTAGAAATTGCAGTAAAAACAGAAGCGAGTGAATCTAAATCTGTTTATAAATCATATACACTCACTGTAGTTTTAGTTTTTATTATCTGTAACAATCTTACTTTAAATATTTATTTTATTGTAAAGCGCGTTGAAAATGTGCCATGCTTTTTACAGCGTAAATTGTTATGTTTTAGAATGCGCTATATAAGAATGTATTATTATTATTTATTATTATTACATTATTTTATGCGACCCATTTGTGTGAATTTCTAGGTGCCAAAGAATAGAGGATTTACCTCCTTTAACTATAGCCCGAATTGTATTCACAAGGTCTTTTGAAAAAAAGGCATTACTATGGAACTAAAATTAGCGAAATGCTGAATATCAATAGGGTTCATCCTTGCATGACGAAAAGAATCTGACAAAAACTCTAGCCTCAATCTCGTTCACAAGCCAATTGTCGGTGGACAGACAAACGGACAATTTCTATACGCCTACATTCAAGTGTGGGCATTTTCTAATATTAAATAAACTTGAAGTGAAAGAGTCACCACAAGTGCACTGAATATGTAATTTGCCAGGGTAGCTGCATTTAATTTATCTTATTCATTGATACCTGTAATCATAGAATATTCAAAACCTGTTGCTCCCAAATTATATTTTCTAATCTTATAAAACATTTAACGTTTAATTATAATAAACACTGTTTAGACTTACACGATATAAATAAGGCTGTACGTCAAGGAAGCTAGTATCAAAAATCAGATCCAATTCTGACTGATTAGGTGTCTTTGGAACATACTCATGCCGGTTCATAATCTCAGCTACAAATAAAACTTTCTCTGATAAAAGTTCACCAATTTTCTCTCTACATACCTGTCTTTCTGTCAACAGAAAAATTTGTTTATTATTAATACAATATGTACCGGTACTACAAATTTATAGTGTGTATAGTATTAGCTTTTCATTGAAATTGGGGAGTTGGATGGTCAAATGGTTAGCATGTGCACGCTGTATAAACACTGTATCACAAGGCCTGTCATTGAGTCAACTGGCAAGTTTTCGATTCCCGGTAATACATGACAAGGAGTACACAGTCACCTACTAGGAATTAGATTTCTAGATACTGTAGTTAGGTTCTTAGTATTTTAATCGTGGCTTACTGTACTCCAAACAATAGAGGGTTCAAGTCTAAAGATTTCTATTTAATTGCCTAACTATAGACACTCTGAATTTAAGTTTGCTGTTAAAGATTTCTATTTAATTGCCTAACTATAGACACCCTGAATTCAAGTTTGCTGTTAAATTGAACACATTCAATAAGACAATATTTTTTTATACAACTTTTACAAAGTACAATTGTGTGCCCAAATTTCCCCAGTCCCCCAGCTCGTACTCCTATGACTCAAGGGGTAAATATCATGGCTGCATGTGTGATCCTTCTCCAATCTCATTGTGATGCTGCTTCCAGTGGTTCTGGTACTCACTCATGCCCTCTTACATTAACACAATGACACATTCTCAAGAGCTCAGTTGTAAACATTTGCATATTGTTGCATCTCTGAGTCACTCTGACATTTGTAATGACCCTAGCTTTTATATCTCATGTCTGCACCATCATTCACATTCTATTAAATTCAATTCAGGTGTTTGAGTGAAATGATCTGTGATTTGCTTATGAAATTGTGAAAACATCATTCTCATCATGATCTTATGTTTGTACATTCAGAATAGTAAGATTAAAGATACATTCCCATGAAAATATTTATCAGCTAGATGTTCCTATAAAAGAATGTCAAATTTTGTATGTAGAAAAATACTGGATTCCCTGAAAAACACCTGTCCTTAACTGGCAATCTGTCAGCTCAAGTGATTTAAGGAGTGCTTCTTATGAGTTGATCTAATGCCTGTAAGGAGCGCCGATTGATCTAATGGCTAAAGGTTATGAGAACACTGAGAGAATAACTCCAGTAGACTCTGCAACTAAACAGCCAAAAAATAAGTTGACAGAGGATACTCCAAGAAAAATTTACATAGGCTTCAATTTTATGGTAAATGGACATCGATTCTCCCTAGTCAAACTTTTGATAGATACATGTAAATTAGTTTCAATATGTTGGAACCCAAGAAGGATTCTTTAATGTGGGTCTCTACAACAAGATTTCAAAACTACATCCCAGTATACCATGCACACACACAGAAACTCAAACAGCCTAGCTAAATTTGTTACATGACTCTTTATCCCAATATTTTGGTACTGGTAGAAGAGTGGAAAATTTGTAGCATGTAAGGTAAGGGAGATAAAAACAAGTGATTTTCTATATCCTAACACTCACAGCAATCTGATCAAAAAAATCTTCAGTTTTAAAAGATTATTCTTCTAAAAGACACTGGGAGTCAGCAACCCTGGGACCAACCTTGCTTATAAATAATTAACTGAATTAAGAAAATTACCATGTTCATTAGCTAAATTAATGACATCTAGTTTAACTGTCCATACTTCCCACGGTATACATTCAGCCTGAAATGGCCAACGAGCTCTTTTCTTCTGATAAAATTCTAATGAAATCTGAAAAATTATTTGCTGTAGTATACAAACTTTAATTATAAAATAAATCTTTTACAAGCAACAACCTCTTTTAAAATTAAATCTTTAGAAATTAGAATTGTTCAATTTTCCTGTTTTTATGATAAAATTTCAGCCTTTAAACAAATGTTAAAACATACATGTAGTTATGACGTCACCCTTTGATGTTTTTATACAGTATATAGGAGAATGTACGCTTTTTATTACCAATCGTCCATTATTTATTGAAAATAATGGACAGTTTTATTAATAATAGACACTTATCTGAAAAATGAACATGTATTTTGGGATAATTTATTCTGTGAACAAATTAAATTACAGTACATGAAATTACTTTAAAAAACTCACAGTTACCGAAATGTCACATGACCGAATATTGATTTTACATATTTGTCTACATAAAGAATTCCACTTAAATCTGTCACTTGTTATGTCACTTGTGAGTTTAATAGTCCATTCGGCACTAGATCCCCTTTGTCATTGATGCCGGACGGAGGGACGAAAAACCAAGGTTCCCTGTACGCTTTGGCATGGCACGTAAAAGATCCCTTGGCAGTTGGAACTCGATATAAGAGTAGGCTGTATGAGAGCACACTGTATGGCCTATGTCCGTCTTCATAAGCCCTTATAGGCAGAACAGTAGAATGTTAAGCTCCATTGTATTTCTCGGTTCCTTTCGATACTGGCATGTATCAGACCGTAACTTCATCGATTATGACCCCTGTTTGTTCAGCTCATTTTGCTGAAACTGTACATGTGTGTTTATAAACCAAAGATCTTGTTTCCTTGCGATATTGGCGCATATCGGACCATAACTTCCTGGGTTATTGCGTCTGATTGAAAAAAACAGGTGTTCCGAGTCGGTGTAACCTATACAGACCACAATTTTTATCCAATTTTAAAAACCGTTCAAATATATATACCGTTAGAGTTACACCATATTGAGTTCGAATTTCATGAATTTGTTTTTGCCTTTGATCCTGTGTCCTGTCACTTTTATCAGAGTATATATTCAATTTCAAATCAAAGTTTGGACTCCATATTAACCACAGCACGGTACTAAAAATATTAACAATATCTAAATCATTTTTGTAGGCATCCTTTCCATCACAACTTTGACTGCTATTATCCAGCATATCAAGACCATCACAATTTTTACGGCTATTATCTTCCATATCGAGTACATTACCAAATGTAATCAGTATCCACATGCTTATCACATTTATTCTCATTATTAATATTTGTTTTCTACTGTGTTATAAACATGTCGTCTCCATGTTGAACATTTTGGACTGTCTGTGTAAGCTTGCATTGTTTTACTTGAGTGTTTTTCACATGCTTTCCTGAGCATATGCATGTTGTTTTAAGAATATGTCCATTATTTTATGGCTTGTTCTTTTAGAAAACTATCCATTATTTGTATCTCTATGGTGCTATGTTTTAAGTTTGATAATAGCCTCAGACTGTCCATTATGTAAATACAAAGAAAAACTTCGGGGCTAACGCCCCTCAGTTGTTCTTTCTATTTACATAATGGACAGTCTTCGGCCATTATCCATCACTTACAGAAATCAACAAAAAGACAAGTAAAATTGACTGCATAGTTTAAAGTAAAATTTCCACTATTGCAAAGCTATTCCAGAAACTTTTAAATTTCATTCATTATCTAGAAAACAAAATAGTTTCAATGAAATACAGAGCATTTTGCATTTCATTAACAACTTTCAATGTTGAACTTTGACAGACTGGGTTACTCCATGCCGGCCATTTTTAAGTAAAATATGATTTGATAATGGTGTTTATTTTGTATTTCATCATCCTGATCTGAAATACTGTCCTATCTACTTACTTGTAAATTTATTCAATTAGCATTGTTTACATACCTGGCCTGATCTTGGACCATCATTAAAGCGCAGTGAATCTCTAAATGAAGCTATTTCTCTTCTTATTGCAAGATCTAAATTATCAGATCCTACTCGAACCTAGAAAATTTACAGAATGAACTTTTAAATAATTCAAACATGTGATCCAACTGAACGATTCATTGCCTTTTAATATTCACTGAGAATTTCATTGAAAAATAGTATTGCTATGTATATAACTACAATATTGCATGTCTGTAAATATTGATATGTTGATCCACATCAAATTGACCAGCAGGGGAACCCACCATCATTGATTTCCCTCATAATTTTCCCACAGAAGTGTTGCCTTGTGAAACATCTCAATCCAAAATATTTTCCAGAAATTCCAACTATTAAAAATTTTGTAGACATTTTTCCGGAGTGAGGTGTCTCTAAATCAGTGCACCCAGAAAAATGTCAATAATTTCCAAATTACTCGAAGTATCAACCTATACACTGATTGCAAATCTGGTCTCAAATCAGAGATCAAATTTTTTGTCAAGTGCACATTTGTCAAATCTATTCTGCGCAGGGTGCTTGCTTTGTTTTTGGAATCTTTCTTACTGATAATATTGTTTTGGTCATTCTTGTACTCTAGCAAATCCAGGTATTCTACCAACCCCATCAAAAGACGGGTACTACATGAAAATGTCAATTAAGTCATGTGTGGATTTGTATTGTTTCAAAAATACCTTATAATTCATATCGTCATTGTTAATACCTCAAATATTGTTTTTCACTCTAATTAATTATTATTAAGTCATTATATGAAGCTGTAATTTGATCGTGTTTGAATAAAATTATGCATCCAAAAATAGGGTTACCATACGTCCCGGAATTTACCGGGACAGTCTGGGGGGTCCCTTTTGCCGTCCCGTCCCGAGGCCTCTCACGTGCCTAAATGTCCCGATATTCAAATCGGGCTTTTTTCAATTGAAAATAATAACACACAACACTTAAACTAGTGACTATTAATGTATAAAAACAGCGTTTGCTACAAACACTCTTACTTCACCACAAAAGCACATGACTTCTGATCTAAATATAGTATTTTTAGTGTAACTACCGTCACAAAAATGGCTGAAAATGCATTTCCCGGCTTCTAGAAATGAAAAAAATTCTTGGTGGGGGGGCCTGCCCCTGCCCCCACCCCTCTAGTAAGTTCGTGCCTCCAGCGAAAATTTTTCACTCCCGTTGGGCACTCATTTTGTCACGCCACACCGACGCTCCTTGCCGAATTTTGCTTTAGTCTGCTTCGAATAATAAATGTCCCGGTTTCTTCAATGATTAATCTGGTAACCCTATCCAAAAACCTTTTTTTGTCAGAGGTCTTAGATTACCCCTTGTTGCCAACAACAAGGGTTAAACTAAACAAAAATCAATCCGGGACTAAATGAATTCAATTGAAATTTTTATTGCTGGTTAATGACAAGGTGTACTAAAATATATCAAACATAACGCTAACGCTACAATATAAGTCCACATTCCTGCTTCGATTGATATGGTACTTTGTCAAGAAGGCTAGGCGTTTGGTTTGTTTAGCGTTGAGGGTCGTGCACCAATATTAATAGTTGCCGTCCTTAGAGTATAAGGAATAACTATACCAAGATAATCCATTCAGAATTGTGCCTTCCTAACACTAAAGGCAAAAAGTGGGCGTGGCTCTGCCCCTGGGGGTCGGGACATTCATCAAAATCAATAGTGGACGCCCTCAGGCTATAAGGAATACATAAACCGGGTACCAAGCTGATTCATTCAGAATTGTGGCCTGTAAACGACAAAACACAAAAATTGGTCGTGTCTTGCCTGTGTGAGTCGGGACATGCAGTTGACGTCCTTAGGCTATATGGAATACATATCCCAAGTTTAAAGACGATCCATTAAGAATCGTGGCCTGTAGACAACACACATAGACACGAAGTAAAAATGGGCATGGCTCTGCCCCTGGGGGTTAGGAAATCACCAAAAACAACAGGGGTCATCTTTAGGGTATAAGGAATAGGTTTGTAAAGTTTTAAAAGGATCTGTTAAGAATTGCATCCTGTAGGCGAACACAAGACACAAAAGCATTGGGCGTGGCTCTGTCCCAGGGGGTCCGGCATGCACCAAAAATAATAGTGGTCAGCCTTAGGGTATAAGGAATAAGTTTAAAAAAAGTTTTCAAGACGACCGATTAAGAATTGTGGGCTGTTGTTGACACACAGACAGACAAAAAAAAAATGGGCGTGGCACTGTCCCTTGGGGTTGGGCATGCACCAAAAACAATAGGGATCTTCCTTAAGGTACCAAGAATAAGTATTCAAAGTTTCAAGATGATACATTAAGAAATATTCTTGTATTTATTTGTCTTCAAATTTACTACAATTTTTTTATTTCTTATTTTTCTTGTATTAAATTCATTTACAGAATACTTACTAAACACAAAAAAAAAATAAATAAATAATAATGTTTGAACTACGCATCCGATCTTTTGATTATCCGATCTTTTGATTATCCTGTATAATTTTCTAGACTATAAGAAAATATGTTGCTCTAATTAGTCTAAATCGAATAAACTTCTCCCTCCCTCCGACCGTAATTAATATTCACGACTCTTCGGGAATTGACTTTACGAATAGAATGTCTCACAAGCTCGCCTTCCAACTTCTGTTCCAACCATTTCCAGCCATTTTAAAGTCCTTTGTCGAATAGTTTGGTGTCGACGTCTCGATATACGACCTTAGCCATAGCGCGAAAGAACTGACGATGATTACGTACCGTACCATCATAGGCACAATAGGGAAACTGTATGTCACTTGTACACAATGACAGGCGATCTCGTTCAATCTCGCGCGATTCTACGATACGGTATTGTTAATGTTTACATCGCTGACATCCGGACGGCAGATTTTAAAGTTATGGATAGATATTTTGAAGTTCACCAGTTACAAATTTGTCAGGAAAAAAATAATGATTGTTTGTTTTATGATATTACGCTTTTGAAACAAGGTGCTTGAATTAATTAAAGCGGAAAAATATCATAACAAAAGCGTTGTTAAAAATCGGAACCGACTGCAAAAAATCAGAACCTGACGGGACAAAAAGCGGAAATCCGCTTTAAAGCGGGAAAAAATCATGTCTGCTTAGGGTACAAAGAATAATCATTCAAAGTTTCAAGATGATATGTTAAGAAATGTGGCTTGTAGACGACAAACAAATAAATACAAGGAATGGGCGTGGCTCTGCCATTGGGGGTCGGGCATGCACCAAAAAACAATACGGATCATCCTTAGGGTAAGTATGCAAAGTTTTAAGAAAATCCAGTTAGAATTGCGGCTTCTAGGCGACACAGTGACAAACAAAAAGAAAATGGGTGTGGCTCTGCCCCTGGGGGTTGGGCATGCACCCCAAACGTTTGGGATCATCCTTAGATTATAAAGAGTAATCCAATAAGAACTGCGGCTTGTAGGCGACACAAAGACACACGATAAGAAAATGGGTGTTACTCTGCCCCAGGGGGTTGGGCATGCACCCCAAATGATAGGGATGTTCCTTAGGGTACAAAGAATGTGTATGCTAAGTTTCAAAATTATAAGTTAAGAAATGTGGCCTGTAGACGACAAACAAATACATACTAGAAATGGGCGTGGCTCTGTCCCTGGGGGTCGGGCATGCACCAAAAACAATAGAGATCTTCCTTAGGCTATAAGGAATACGTATACCAAGTTTGAAGAAAATCCAGTAAGTATTGCGCCCTGTAGGCGACACAAAGACACTCGAAAAGAAAATGGGCGTGGCTCTGCCCCTGGGGGTGGGGCATACACCCCAAACGATAGGGATGTTCCTTAGGGTACAAAGAATGTGTATGCAAAGTATACCAAGTTTGAAGAAAATCCATGAAGAATTGCGCCCTGTAGGCGAACCACAGACACACACACACACACACACACACACAAACATACATACACACACACACACACACTCACACACAGACAGGGGCGACGGCATAATACGTTCACATTATGAATGTGGACGTATAAAAATTCAAGAAAGTGTATTTTCTCGTTTATCGAATCAAAAATATTTGGATTTGTTAAACTCAAATAGACGTGGAAAAGGATATTCAGCTGAACATCCCAATGTGGATAAATGTTTTACTTATGATTACTAACTGGAGAATGATACCAGCTTAATTGTAGTAGGAAAAATATATATTAAATTTACTCTTAAGCCCCAACCCCTCAATCATTTGAATGAAAATTGAGCTTACCATTCAAACACCGATACATGATTACATATTCTATTCTCATGATTACAAATTCAGACCTCTAGGCCATCCCCACCTCTGTATGCTCTTAAACTCGTTACACCTTAATAATAAACATATTGTATAGAATTGAATGTAACTTACATATGTTAAATCTATAAAATCACAGTCTTCATCAACTATACCAACTGTCCCTATAGAATAACTACCTTCTTGTTTATAGTGAAACTGTAATTAAACAATAATCATTTATTAGTAAGTTATACAGTGGTAAGATAAATTCTCCCAGAAATAACAATATTGTTGAAATTTCTAATGAGAATACTATTGTATCCCACTCTAAATACATGTACCAAACTAATTACCAACCTTTCCTAATGTTCTATGAAGAAGAAGTGTGTGGAATAAACCTGCAACACAAAAATCAACATTAATAAACTACAACAATTTAACACAATATACTGGTACACAATATACCGGTACACAATGTATCGCTAGTTTGTTTTTTGTTTTTTTTTAAAAATGCTGCAACCGTAAGTTGCAGAATGAAGCACATTTCATAATAATTATTAAAATCTTGTTCATTGTTACTAGAGTTTCATAGGTCAGGTAAGTATCGGTATATACTTTTTAAATTTACATTTACCGCCAGTTCCCTATTTCAATACTTGAAGAATTCTACACTTCGTACTTACTTTGAACAACTTCTTCTATTTGTCTGCCTTCCACAGACTGAAATAATTAAGTATAATTACCATTAGGAGCAGGTACAGTAAAAAAGTGGTTGTCATGCAAGAAGATATAAAATAAAAGCGATATTTTGTACAATCAGGGGCCATAATCCTTGCAGTTATGGTCGAATACGCACAAATATCAAAATAACCCACAGTTCATCAAAATTGGATAAAAACTATGACCTCTAGAGGCTCAACAGCATTGGCATTAAATACTCTTACATTATTTGTACACGGGGAACGACCATTTTGTTGAGCATTTTTGCTCCGCTTTTCACAAAATTTGAACTCGAACGACATTATGGTAAACGGTTATGTATTTAGCATTTTTTTTAAATAGGATAAAACTTGTAACCTCTAAAGGATCCACAAGCTAAACTTTCCGAAGTTAGGGGCATATAGGTATAAATATCAAAAGGGACCCACATACTCACACATAAATATCAAAAGGTACCGACATACTCACGCATAAATATCAAAATAGAGGGTCGACAAGCTAAGAAGTTTGGGTCCAATATGCACAAATAGCGAAAGGAATCACGATGTTTTGCATTTAAACTTGACCAATTGCACAACTAACCTCTTGTCGAACATAATGTAACATACAGTCAAATTTTAATAATAACAATCAGAATACCAACTAAATACTACATGTATGTCACATCTTTCAAAACCTGCAGTATTTTGGTTGAAACTCTTGGCTTAGACCTGCTGGTTTGGAATGGCCAGGTTTATATGCAACTTTGGCCTTACAATACCATTTCTTGTTGGTGATAAAGCCATTTAAAATATTGTACCTAACGGTATCGGTTTGATTCTAAGAGACAAGAGGTGATGCTAGGTTTATACACAAAGTAAACCTACTTGGTATAACCTATGTTGTTTTACATGTATTAAAATATGGTACACATGCCAACTACTTACCAGTTCAAATACCTGTGACCTTGCGTTCATTCTCTTTGTAACGTGAAACTCTCTTCTTTATAAGTTTATACATGTATTAACATAAACATGTCTTACACCCTTTCTAATGATTTTCCTGGAATAAACTGACTGATCTTGTATGTATGAATATAAAAAATAAACAATAAACAAAAGAAACAATATCATATCAAGTAAAATCATTTATCATAATAAATAATATCCATGTTTTTTAAAGGTTCTCGTTATTTGGAACTTAAGACAGACAAAAATGGGAAGAAAAGCAGAATTTCGGTGTATTGTCATTTATAATGATTTCATTGTATTTTTTGGTCTTCCTAGCATGTCGGTTATACTGAAAACATTAAAAAAGTTATTTGGTTTCTGAAATAGTACCTACATACACAGGATTAAAGAAACACATACTATGTTCATTCCTCTTCCAAAAGAAAGATGGCATCAATATTCCCTGATGTAACACACTAACACAGGCCTCGAAATCATTAACTTCGAATACTTGATAAGCCAATATTTTTTTTAGCCTTTTCAGCTTTACCTTTCAGTGTTTGATATTCATCAATGTGTCAACAGCAACCATGCAAGTCAGGTTAATCAGCATCTAATCAGTGTTGTACATCTGCGTGTGGTGCCCCAAAAGTTTCAAACCTCAACCATGAACAGATTGGCAAAACTGAACCAAGTTTCGGGTGAATTACACTTGAATTGGCAAAAAAATAACAAGAAAGAAAGAGAAAAATGAAGTTTAACATCCACTCAACATAAACTAAGCCATACTGGGCCTAACATATGGTTCAATTTTATTTCAATTACTTGAGAATAGGGGACTTTAACAGTGGGAGGAAACCGGAGGATCTGGAAAAAAAACATGAGGTTGGACAGACGACCTTTCTCCTATAGCAGTTACGTAAAAAACAACAAGATGAAAAGCGCTAAGGATCCAGTTACTAGTGCCAAATATTTATGCATTTCCTGCAAAGGTCTATCAAATAGAAGAAATGGATGACTCATGAGCACTATAAACATTCTTTAAAATGTTGTCTTCATGCATGGACAGTTCTCTCCTTCATAATTTTAATTATTAACTTAATTGATCTGAACCTACATGTAGGTGCTTCAGCAAAGAAAGAGAAAAACAAAAAGAAAAATTTTCAAAAGTTTAGTTTATGCATATTACCAGATCTGTCCGACTGATGTCCCCCGCCGATATCCAAAATAAATAGATGATACATATCAATTGATCGCACATGTATTTTTTTCAAAAGTATCAAGCAATGAAACTGATTATCAACTATACACTAAGTTTCATCACTCTCTATCAGATAGAATCAAAGTTATCTTGTCCTAAAGCATCGGTCAATGAAATTACATACATGTAGCTCTGAGCTTTAACTTGAAATGTTAATGATTGAGCTCAGTCAAGACATTCACCTGATGAATATCTACATCAAATGTAAACACTCTACCTCAATTAAAAGCAGAGATGTTTATTCCAAAGTCTTGACCAATCAAATTGCTTATTGCTCCTTAGTGTAAGCAGAAATTCTCATCATCTAGTCAAGGTAATGACATGATGAATCTATACTCAAGGGTTTCATCATTCTCACTTATTTATAACCAAAGTTATCGTGGCCCAAAGCATCAACCAATCAGATTGTTTATTTCTGCTTACCATAAGCAGACAATGTCTATCACAGAACTCCAACCATGCATTCACCTAATAAACGCCTACACCAAGTTTGAACATTCTACCTCAATAAGAAGGAGAGGTATTGCGTTCAAAAGTCTCGACCAATCAAATTGCTTAATTCTCTGCTTATACTGAGCAGAAAATGCTTATTATCGAACTTAGTCAAGGTATTGATGTAATAAAACTACATGTATTCACCAAATTTCCTCACTCTCATTTAATTTTAACTAAGGTTATCCCGTCCCAAAGCATTAACCAATCAAATTGCTTATCTCCGCTTACCCTAAGCAAGAAATTCTCATCTTGGAACTCCATCATGGCCTTCACATAATAAACATTAACATCAAGTGTGAACATTCTATCTAAATGAGAGTTATTGTGTTCCAAAGTTTCAACCAGTCAAATCGCTTATCGCTCAGCGTTACCTGACTATAAAATTTTCTTTATCGAACTTAGTCGCAGGTATTGATGTAATAAAACTTAGCACCAAATTTCATCACTCTCACTTAATCATATGTTATGCAAGAGTCTTTATTTAGGCTCCAGATGTCATAGAAATTATAAATTAGATCTTTATTTACACAACAAGCAAAAATCAACTCTGTAGACCCACAGATGGCTTGGATTTGACTGGCATTCTATTTGGATATAGGCCTACATGTATGTTTATTTGTATTTACATTAGTTCCTTTCGGTGATGTCTGCTGACAATTCCTATCGAGCCCTATATAGCTGCAATATGAAAATACAGTAAAATAGCGCTCTTCCCCACCTCTGTTCTCAAGCTATTCAGGAACCCTTACCTTCTATTTCTCACCGTGAATGTTTATTTTTCGCAAAAGGAATCATTTCTTGCCAATGTATCTGACATAAATTTATCATAATTCAACACTATGTTCGAGTAGAAATTTAGCAATTAAATACACATGTGATCTGTGAATGTTCGGGGCTCATCGTAATGGTTGTTCAATTCAATTTTCAAACGTATTTTGTCACATCTTCCGCAAAGACAGTTCCTAATGGAAATATATTTACATGTAGGCTACCTTGTAAAGCGCCTCAGAGCACTCAGACTGAATGAATGATCAATGATTATTATTATTATCATTCATATAATATAAGGATTATATATAAAACTTCAATTTGTTATGTCGGAATCAAATGGGTCAATCTCAATCAACGGCACTGATTGGCAATGGCCGCAATGGATGGTATTCTGAACGTCCAATATTCGTTGTCGTTTTCTATTTCACTTTTTTTCCTTGACACGTTAAATTTAACATACGAACACTTACCTAAGAAACCCTACCTCGCTCGTTCGGACATGTTATCATCAACATAAATAAATTATTATTGTCTGTCAGCTGAGTGCAAAGTTTGTTATTATTTACAAATATAAAAATGCACTCTTCCGTTTCCGAGAGGGGAGATTATCCCTAGTCTAGATTTAACTCTTCGTCATCAAGTCTTTTGTGGACGTTATTCTTGCGACAGCCGCCTTTTATCTCTGTCCTTTAAAGTTCCAATAGCATATTTTTAAGTTATAATTCTAAAATGTATTAAAATAAAGTCCTAAAATAGATTGTGCCTATAAACAGTCCTACCTTGTTAAAGAATAATCCTATTAATCCTATAATTTACTATTGTCAGTTGAGAAATTGGCAAAAATATCATTTTCAACTTCAAATTCAAACGTTTGAAGATGACCGTCCATGGAGAGGAATGGGAAAACAAGGGAGATAATTGAGTTACTATTTCCTCAATCAGCAGCTGTGCCAGTCATTTTAACGCCTGTGCAATTTTGCCCATGATCGTATATATATAGTGAGTTGACAACCTTTTGAGCAAAAGAGATAGAAATAATTATGTTTTGACTTTCTTAGAAAATATGAAATTAGAACTTTAGAAAGGGTCAGTCCGCTATAATAGTTCTGCACAATGATCCGCATTGAATATTCGCTTGGCCGCTATACAACCACTGTAAGGATGTCATCGACGCCAATATTAACTTCCGACCAATTAAATTCTGAAACAATTTATTTTCTATGTATTAGAAAAATAGATAAAGTTGTCTGAATTTAGCATAATAGATACAGAAAACAGTACGCGGAGTCGTAAAATGTTTTTTTTTAATAAATGCCTGTACCAGTTCAAATTAAGCACGTTGACGTTTTTTTCAGTTTGTTTGATTTTGAAACATTTGGATAATTTTCCTGCTGAACTCAACACCGTTTATGATTGATTAAAAAAGGATTCTCCATATTATGATATTGTGTTTTGAAACATGCTTTGTTGAGAAACATTATGGTGTGACGTCACAGCAGTCTGACCTTTTAAAGTTGAGTCATCTTGAACAGAGATAAAAAAGACGCCTGTAAAAACAGATTGTATTGAAAGAAGCCTTTGTGTGTCTAAATAACCAAGACTTCATACTACTAAACCAGAAACGCTATTTTTTTTTAATTTTATGACTTCTGATTTTGTTTTAAAGTCATTGTCCTAATCCATTTATGAGGTAGATCTAACTCTAATGTGTAAGTATATTTGAAATTATTTATTTATCGATCCAGTGTAGGCTTGCGTGTTATGGCAAAATTTTGTTATAAATCATGAGACTATTTTTAGACACCGACAACGAATTCTGATTCATCACGTCCTAGTCCACGCAAGTGATGTGGGTTGTTCCATCTTTTTTTTAATAGAGATAATCTATACAAATGTTGTGATCCAAACATTACACTTTATTTCAACAAAATTACAGGTAGGCTTCAGATAACAATAGGCCTACTGGAAGATATTTTATACAGTAGGCTAAAGCTATTAAAGGGACAATAACACTCTTGGTGGCTTGGCAGCTCAAGAAAATAAATAATAGCTTTAATCTAAGTACTAGATGGTTAAGCGTCCTACCTGTTGTGCAAATCATCTATTACAACCTATTTTACTTGTTCAGAAGACTCGAAAATATTTTAAAATCCAAGTCACATTTGAAAAGATTTACGTTAGACTTTTCTAATCAATTAGTTGAATTTTTCGAATTTTTTAAATTAGATGTGCTAAGATGAAATTTATGTCATCAATTAATTGGAATATTGTAAAATAATACAATTTGTTGACCAGAATGAAGATTGGGACATATTATTCAGTTACAACAAGAGTGTTATTGGGGCTTTAAACAACATAGTAATAGTAATAGCTAGGCATCTTCGAATCAATAGAAAGCTTGATCTCGCCTTAACTACATGTATAGGCCTACAATAACAATGATACATCTTATCAAGCCCTTCAGGTAATACCCCGCATATTTCGGCACTAAGTTTGATTTGGTAACAAGCCCAGCTTGGGAACCTATCGGATTCCTTCTTCTATGGAAGCCGCGTGTTATGTGCCAGGACTTCTGATTGGACAATGCTAATTAGTCACGTGTAAACGCAATTGGCGGTAAAGTTCGGGAATTGCTGAGTATTGAAGCAACGGTGTTGTGATTTTGCCCTGTACGAATCAGATGTCCGTCATGATAACCAGGACTACTTCCACCTTTCAATGGAGTCCTGTGCTTCCTGTGGGATTTCACCTATTATATAGCTGTTTTGCCGTGTTGCTACTGTTCAAAATATGACTTAGACTTCAAATAGGTAACATTGTTATAGATTGCGGACGCCTTGGAACACCAAGTGGGACTTGGTACCACTCGACACTACAACGGTTAGATGTTTGTAAAACTTGCGAACGTTGCTTAACTAATTCGGTACAGGTTACTAGTGGAGGCGACATAATTAGTCACTGAGCCTCACCGACTTACCCTTCCAGACGCTGACCTAGTGTCTAGTCAGACTCCCGTACAACGCTTGGTGACGACATCTTTGGTGTACTGTTTTATTGATCAGTAAAGTTATTAAAAAATTGCCGTTTGGCTTCCCAAAAGTAGTTACCTGGTAAACTGATAGTTTGAACTATTTATCGGAATCATAAAATGTATACGTCATAACAACGGTTTGGGTGTTATAAAGTCGTGAGCTCACGAGAAAATTCTGTTCATATCGGTCGCCATTTTGGACGGTCAACTGCTTTGATGTACTATTTAATTGACCAATAAAGTTATAAAAAAAGACGCAATTGACATTCCAAAAGTTGTAATTCCTTAAAACAATAGCTTCAACTTATGATTGGTATCATAAAATGTCTAGGTCACAACAAGGTGTTAGGTGTTGTAAGGTCGTAACCTCGCCAAAAAACTTTCCCAGCAACGACTGCTGTCGACTTCTTTCATGTACGTTTTATTGATCAATAAAATTTAAAAAACCTTCGATTCGCTTTCCAGACCTAATTAGCCAATTAATATATAGTTTTAACTAATGATTGAACTTGATTGAAGTCGTAAACTATACGTCATAACACAGGTTTTAGGGGTCATAAGGTCGCGAACTCTAAAGGAAAAATATTTTCAGGGGTCGCCATTTTGTTGAGTGAATGTCAGTTTTGTACGCCTAGATTGTTAATAATTTTGTCGGTATGGAGAGTGATTCCGACTCAGACTGCGAAGGATTTTTACTAGAAGATATATTAGATGTAGAAATTAGCAATAATAATATCCTGGACAGCGAATTGACTGACAATTCGAGTGAGGAACACAAAGGCTCCGAAATAGCTAGTGACGAAGCGAACCAAAATGGCGGGCAATCTTAGAGATTCAACTTTCAACAAGGATTTAATTTGGAATGATCCACTGAATTCCGTTAGATGCTCATCATTTTTAGGAGAGGGCTAGGCCCATAATACATATTAGAACGTGAGAAAAACAAATTTAATTTTTTTAGTTTATTTTTTTGATTAAACTTGCTCGCATTGGTTGATCGACGAAACCAATAGATTTCACGTTGAGAAATTCAATGCGGTTCAAAAAAAAAAATGAAGGAACATAACGGTTGAAGAAATTCGTGATTGCGAACATTGTATTTACTACAGTGCCAATCCTAAAAACTGGTAATAGACTAAATTAATCGATTGTGCTTACTGTGTGATGCATGGATCAGTAAAATGTAACTTCATAATTCATAATCGTAATCTTATTTTACATAGTTCTTTTTATGATAAAAAATAACTTTGTTGTTTTTTGGTATTTTTGTTTTAAAAAAGCATGCTTGTAAAGCCTGTTTTTAATTCTACATTTGGTAATATAAACATTTTTTGATTAGAGTAATAGTTTTTGTTTTATTTTGGGATATCTGCAATAGGTGAGATTAGTGGATAATCTTTAAATTAACACTAGGGATAGAAGCTATAGTCTGGTTAATTGGCTTAGGAGATTAAGCAGTAATTAACATAATTAGCTCTAGGGGTCAATGAGTTAAGGAACATGATAGCTACGAGAACATAGCAAAAAACATTGAAATGTAATAATATACTGTCATTACTGATGTGTTTTTAGCTACCATGGCATTGAGGTAGGGCTGGACGTTAATTTCGATAAATCAATATATCGCGGTTTGGAAATTATATTGACGGTAATTTTAAGACCCTCAGAAAAACCGCAATATTCCAATATATCGTTTGAGGCCATATACCGAGGTATGCACTGCAATATTCTCTTAATTTAGTCTCGAACTTGCTTTAGAAACCCCCGAATAACTAAAGTTAATTGGACTAATAAGAAATATACATATTTATCGGGTAAATCCGGACCAGTCGATGTCCAGTCACACAGTATACAATGAGATCTCGTGGCTGGTACATTGAGACAACAAAAAAGTCGAAAGTGAAAATAAAAAACCTCGGAAAAACCGATGCTATTTTCGGCATTTATCTAGTCTTGATTATCAATGTTCAATTTTAATTTGTAAAGTTGCGGCTGGTTGTCGACGTCTATAGCTATCGGTAGATTTACAAAATGGCAGACGACGTAGTTGAAGTTGGAAGTTGAAGCGACAACTTCTGAGTCCCGAAGAGAAACTGTACCAGCCAGGTTCGGCATTAGGGCCTACTTCGGATTAATGTAAACGATACTGGTCAAAATAAAATTTTATGTAGACTGTGTAGAAGAAACGTAGCTACCAAGAATGGAAACACAAGTAATTTGTACGCTCTCTTCTCAGGTTTAAATATTTTGAAGAAGACATAATTTATCACGTCTTGTGTTATTTCATTTTAAAATCTAAGATTAACAAGCGTGGTTCGTAAACTGGGGGTTTACTGTAAATGTTTTTTTTCTGTTTTTTTTGTTAAAAAAACTCCTTTAAAATGATTTAATTGAAAGTAGAATTTAATTTTATTTTAAAACCCTTCAACTGCAGTCGTGTTTTGTTTAATTTTTTGTATAATTGTTTGGTGATGCAAAACTGAAAATAACTGTTAGTGTGGATGAATTATTGATAAATGTTATATTGTAACAAAATTAATTTCATTATTCACTTTTGTGTTCATATGCATGTGCTGATTATAAAATAAAAAGTTTTGTTTGTGAAGAAGTATGCCTAATTGGCTGTAATATGATCAACTGTTTTTCTGAACGCGGAACGGAACATGACATGGTTCTAGTTAAATAAAATATATATTTAGTATGATGCAGGATGATTAATTAAAACAACAAGTAAGGGAATAAACTCAAGGGGTGCCTCATTGCTGTTGGAGAGGATTAGCACCCCCTTTTCTAAGGCTTTTCGACAACACTTGCTTGGTGCACCAAAATATCGCAATACTGACAATATATTGAGGAATTTTGAAAAAATATCGCAATATTGAAATTTTCAAATATCGCCCAGCCCTACATTGAGGTCAATCAGTTTTCAGTGTGAAGTGGCAAAATAAAATTTTTTATCCATAGAGACAACATGTAACATCTTTAAAATTTTATACTATTATAACTTATTAGAGTAGATCTAGCTAAGTCTCTAACTCATTATCATCCAAAATCTTCGTCAATGAAAACACAAATTATTTGTCAATTTAATTCAACATTGATTTTGTGATTTTACCGAGATAAGATAGCCTTCTGCTATCCAATATTTAAGATAAAATAAATATTTTACCATTGGTACAAGATTCGAGTACCATAATTCGTTTCAGCCGCCATTTTTAATGCATGGAGAACATACGCAATAATGTAGACTGGAATAACCAAACGCTAGAGATTGGCCTGCTGTTGGGACTTCAGGCGTATTTCACAGAACATAAGTGATTTGAAATTAGAGTAAGGACGGAAATGAATGAACGTAAATCAGTTTATATACATTCATATAAGATTATTTTATGCAAACCATTTGGGTAAATTGCTAGGCCCCAAATACTAGCAATTTAGCTCCTTTAAACTTACAGGGGCCAATGTACATGTAGTGACACATCTATCGCCTTATTCCAAATATTCGCGGTTAAATTAATAAAGCGTTGTTTGTATCTGACTTGGAAACACCATTGAAGTCCATCCTACACACTTCTTTTCATTCAGAAAACCTGGACAATTGAACCTCATCTGGTACCATACATCTATCATCAGTTGTGCGACGGTAAGTCAAGTAATATCATGGACTATAAATAACATGTAGCTACACCATACAATTGTGATGCGCAGTGCTCACTCTGGGTTCCATTTTTTTTCCGCCAATTTTTCATTTTAATTTATTAGCCAGATATTTTTTCCGCCAAAATAAAATAACTATTAAAACTTTTTTTTCGGATTTTATTTACATAAATACCTACAATATACATCTTAAAATTTACAAAATTCTTCTCGGCTTTGCAGAGGCCCATTTTTTGGAAGACTGATTCACACGTTGAACAAAACATTGTTTTGGTAGCTGTATCATACCTTAACCAAGGATTTGAAATTTTCCATTCATCCCTAATAAAATCTACCTTTTCCAAATGTACTCAATATTTTACGTTTTTCGAAATTTTTCTCTGCGATGGTCTTTTGGGGTATCAGTTCAACATCTAGGGCTGTTATATCATCAGATGCGCGAGAGCTTATCATGTCAGTATCATCTGTAGTCTTCGGGCATTTTGGTGGTGGAATATTAAAAAAATCTGACATTCTTCTGTCAGAAGTTGAAGAAGCCTGTTAGATTTTTCGCTTACGACCCATGGCACATGATTTGATAATACATGGCTTTCGGCAGTCCCAAGTTTATAAACTGTAACAACATACTTGGCTTCATTTATTAACGATATCGTCAATTTCGGCATGAAATAGATCAAACAGCAGTCATAATCCAATAATCCCGAACAAATCGAGTGAGTATTGTTTACATTATCCGCCATTTTGTATATATCGAAACCACCAACAAAGCAATCGATTCGTATTTGAAAACACATAATTAAATCTTTTGTCTCTTAATTAGTTTATTACTACTCTGACTGTAAATACTTATCAACACTAATCCCAGATTGATCAAGAGACAAAAGATAGGGCTATTATTGATACCTAATTGATTGTTGATTGACTCAACGAAGCGCGATCGACGGTACACTGTTTCGTATGTACGCACGGAAATCAAAGCTTTGTGCCGATAATTTTTTTATTTCCAGGTTAAAAAAGAATCGCCATACAGGAAATAAATATCGCCAAAAATTTCGCCAAATTGAATATTCTATCGCCCAAATTATATTTTAATCGCAATTGACGAATTTGGCGATCGACAGCGTGAGCGCTGGTGATGCGGCTACCGGTATACTTATTATTAAACCTTGCCGCTTTTAGAAAGAAATACTCAAAGTCACGTCGTTTGAAGATTGGGCAGAGCTTTCATTGCATGGGTCTATGGAATCGCAGATTCAATGATTGCCGAGGTGTGCCGAATTGCTTCTTTTAATGACAGACAGTTTTGCAAGATGGCTTCCTTTCCTAGTAACGACTTACAGCTCACAATTTAAAATGCGATGATTTGTACCCATTTCAGGTAGGATAATATGCATAATTGTAATTGGGTGTGTCAGAAATGTTATCAGTCATTGTTTTGATAAAAAAAATATTGTCAATTACACGAAAAATCCCGATGTAATACACGCTCACACTTGCCAGGTTAAACTATATAGGACCAACTCTTACCTCGAAACACGGGGGTTGAGAGATGAGATTTGTTATCTATCAAGCCTAGTAATATAAATTAAGGTTTAAATTAATATTGTTTTTCATTGTTTTGTTCCATAAGAAAGGACATCCCATGATACTCTTTGCTGTGTTTGCTTTGATTCTAAGTTCTAATCCCATTCAAACACTGCGAGACTGACTGATGATTCCTGTCCCAAATTATGGCTTGTTCAGTCAAATTAATTATCAATCTGTTTCACAGAGAATTACTTACAAATTATCTCTGTAACAGATGACTGTCCACAACACGTGCGTTGACTTGCACGCGGCGGTAGTCATTGGCTCAACGGCTTGTGCAATGTTTACTTAACACCTAACTGCTTCGGGCAAAATGATGCATTTTACTCATTCTAATACCCATTTACACTAAATAGGAAATATTTTTTAACTACAAATACTTCAAACGTCTTTATTTATTTTTCTTTTACCTCAAAAAAATGTTCGAGAATTTAATATGTCGGAGTAAAAAAGTTAATATGCCGTACTCATTAAGCCTCGTCGATGTCATGCTTATCAGTGATTGTAGCGGCCAAGCGAAGATTCACTGTGGGATCAGTTTGATTAATTTTTGTCACTCAAAAATACAGAAAAAATGTTCAATTTAAGATAACATTGAGATTTCTTCACTATTTTTAACATACCCCGGTAATAGCTATTTTCCATTGAAACTGTGATAATATTAATATGTGCTGAAAATTTTGAAATTGAATCTAATTTTACTTGCTCAAAGCCTTGAATAGTATATGAATTACAGCCGTGAATAAGAATTTCATGGCTAGAAATTGCAGCTAGTCAGGTAAAAGAGTGCCACGAGATGGTTTACGAAAAGATCTGTTCTCATTTTATTCCAATTATGACACGAAGTTCAGGTCATTTTTTCAGAAATATGAAGAAAGGATGACAAACAAACAAAATATGCAAATCTTGTAATGAGTTAGAATACTTGGTTCATTCTAGAAGTTATTTATTATCTTTTGAAACTCTTCTCAAGGTGATCGTTATTTCGCCACTTTCCCCATATCAAACACTTCCCCCTCTGACCAGGCAGAACCCCAAGCATATTAACATCACATTGTTTTGATTCTGATGTAGAAAAATCCTGAAAACAAGTGCTACTGAGATTGGTCAAAGATTCTGTCTCTAATAATTTTCTTTTGTCTCACCTATAAGTTTGTTTGTGGACACTCTACAGGTCTTTTCGACATTGGCATGTATCGGACCGTAACTTCATGGATTATGGTCCCTGATTGTACGAAAAATAGCATTTTTAGCTTGTGGACACTTTAGAGACCACAATTTTGATCGGATTTCGATGAAACTTGAAATGCATGTTTATAACGTAACCCAAAGATCTTGGTTACTTTCGATATTTGTACATATCAGATAGTAACTTCCTGAATTATGGGCCCTTATTACATGTATACAAAAAATTGCCTTTTTATACACCCACAAAGAAATGTGGTCGAATTTTGTCATCGCCCCCCTGTCTGTCCGCCCGTCTGTCGGTACAGCATCCACAATTGTCTGTGGACGCTCTAGAGACCAAGTTAGTATCCGATTGACTTTAAATTTATACACAGTGTTTAAGGTCATGAGACGAAGAAGCCTACTGATTTTTAGCGATTTCTGATAATTACTCAGTAACTGTCAAGATTTATGGCCCTTGATCAGTTTGAAAAATCATGTGGATGGTCTAGAAGTCAAAGTTAATATCCAAATGACTTTAAATTGATACACAGTGTTTAAGGTCATGAGACGAAGAAGCCAATTGATTTGATTTTCAGCGATTTCCAATAATTTATCTCCCATGATGACTTTGAAAAATCTTGTGACACTCTGGAGGTCAAACTTATCATCCGATTGACTTCAGATTGATACACAGAGTTTAAGGTCTTGAGACGAACAAGTATATTGATTTTCAATGAATTTTGATAGCTGAAAATCCATAATATTATATGTTTCGTATACTAAATGTTGGCATGGGGCAGAACTTTATAAAAAAAAACAACAAATTCTAATGATTTTCTGATAACTACTTAATGAGGTGATACTCTTAATCAAATTTTAGTGTATTATAAATGTTTCATTCCCCAAAAAAGTAAAAATATGCGACAACTCTTGTTGACTGCCCGAACAATTTAGCTGCTGCCTGGCAACCTATCTTTTTAAATTTTCACAGAAGTCTGTATAAATGGAGGACCATATAAAATTAAATGGAAATGGAACAAACTGTAAAGAAAACAGAGCTAAAACAGAATTAGAAGAATTTGATGCACTATTTCCTGAATTGGTTAAAGATCTCACAAATATTGGATTAAAAGATGCCGAGATTTCAGATGCAATCGATTGGTTCAAGGAGGTACTCATACATTACTATACAATTGTACCGTATATTTCATCTGATTTCCTTGTATAAAGATATTTGCGATAAGATTACAGTTTTATTATATACAGTATTATACATGTAGCCTGCTTTTGAATCGCCTCATTTTTATCATCTTCAATCTGTTTATTTTTATTAAGAAAGTTGCTAAAAAATATTTATCACAATTTGTAAACTAACAAAGCGAATTTAAATCTGGTAATTTAATGCTGAACGGCACATATTTATCCCTGAAATAATAGAAAATACAGTACACTTCAGGGCTAAGTATGAAATTCCTCCGTGGTCCGACCTGGGCGGAATTGAAAAATCGCGGAGTACAGGCTATTAATCCGCTCAGGTCCCGCTGTAAAATCCGCTCTAAATTTCCGCCGCGAATTTGAGTAAACCGCCGACCACCGCGGATTTGTTAAACCACCGACTGTCGCGGAATTGTTAAACCACCGACCCCAGCGCGAAATTTAATTTGATGAAATTATTGTTACACGTATGCTTTACATTGTATTCGTATCCATAATTCAGTAGTCCAATCCCGAAAAACAGCATTATCGGCATGCTTTTAAAACTTTGAAATAAAATATATGCATAAACCACCGACCCCAGCGCGAAATTTAATTTGATGAAATTATTGTTACACGTATGCTTTACATTGTATTCGTATCCATATGCATATATTATCGATGTATAATTTACAACATCGCATACTCGTTTGTTACATGTGCGGCATATATAACAAACCTTACAAATAATCATATGGACGAACATTCGTAAAAATGTATTATTCAGCTTTATTTAACGTCCGCTTGACTGCCCATTAATGACTTATACATTTACACATGTACGTTCACGTGTAGTCTTTATTCTGTTACTATGTTTTTGTTTTGGATTTTTAAAACAACAATGTGCTTCGAAGCCGTTTACCGTTTATGTATGTCAGCAAAGAATAAAGAAAAGTGAGTAATCTCATTGTTACAAAGCGGTGGTTTCAATCCGAAATGTGTTGAGCATGTTATTACAAGTGGTTCTAGAGCCTCTATTCAAATAATTAAAAAAAGTGAGCTCACTCATAGTTTTAAAGCCGTGGTTTCAATCCGCAACGCGTTGGCATGGTAATTGTAAGTGTTTATACTATTAAAGTATTGTTTTATTAGACTTAACTATAAATCACAAAAATGGAATATTAAAAACAGGCGAATATGGGTCAGTTCATCCCACGATCGTTTCACCCTATATCGATACATTACTTCATTAATATGTTCGATATTTTTAAAACTTGAATCGTTCGACTATTTCAAACTCATTCAAATTAGGAAATTTTCAAAATTTACACACATAAATGCTGGCCTTACCTTGGGCGAAAGTGTTGTACATTAAAATAGCCATTTCCATTCTGACAAATAAGTTACAAAATTCACACCTCAAGTAATATATTCTGATTTAATTCCCAAATGAATGAAATGCCTTCATCTCCTGTTTTTAAGCACACATCGCCAAAATTCACCGTCAACCTTACTGAACACATGTACATTAAAACTATCAGTCGGAAAATACCGTGATGACATTTCATTTAGGCACCAAGGAGTCTGAGTCAATGCATACTGTCAATCAACTTTCTTTATTAGGCGAATTCACACGTGCCATCAAAAGGAATTGATAATTAACTAAAATACAAACCCCTGGCTAAATTACGAACGGGCTACGATGAATAGCACCTCCCCACCTCCTACAATTTACATCACGTATTACCAGTAATTTGCATAAGATTCTATTAATTTTATTAACGATAACATAAAACTCAGGCTTTAAAAATTATGGATATTAAAATAAGAGATAATTTAATTTTTGAATCGGTACAGACTTGAAGGTTGGCGCATGCAAATTATGAAATCAATACTTAATTCGCAGTTGACATATTCTGTCAATAGAATTATTCCTTTAACCGGTGGTAATAAGGGGAATGCTCACTAGCCCGCGGGTTCTATAATATATTATTAGGGTTCATTAGTTAGGGTAAGGGTTGTGTTAGGGTTAGGGTTCATTGGTCAACCGATATCTGTTATTAGGGTTAGGCTTTATTGATACCCACATTTATAGTACACGTATTTCTTACAGTGACAGACTAGAGAGTAGAGCACCTGCGGACTAGTGAGGCCCTTTCAGTGTATTTTAATTTGGCACAAAAATCATCCCTTATATCACGCCAAGCCGCTTTAACTAATGCATGCTTTTGTTGTTAAGCATTTTCCTTTGTACTCTTTGGTGCGACAATTAAATCCTATAAATCTAAGTTCAGTCCGCACAAGATTCGATTCATATGGTCTGGTTGTTAGGTGTTTTATTTATTGAAAGCTTCATCGATATGTTCACTGGAAAAATGAAATTTAATATTTGTTTCTGTGATGATTATTGGAAGAAACCGAACCGGATTATTATCTAGGATATTTATCGTCAACTGTATAAATACGGTAAGCAGTTTGTGTGTTGCATTTATAAGTTAAAGCATAAAATAATATATCTATGAAGCGACCATTTGAGACATGATACTCTTAAGCCATATACATATAGCGCTATCTGAAACGATTTGACATGTTGATCTGTATTGAAATGTGGGGAATAGGGACTCTGTATCTTAAAGTCAAATACGAAACTGAAATAAGTAAAGAATCTTTCAGCTTCTATACATTACATGATATTTGATTCTCGGGACATAAAGTATTATTTGAACGTTGGGAGCCCAATCGTCATTTTAATCGAATTACCGTTAAATTAAATATCGGGGAGAAAATATACCTTCCAAGAATTAATGCTAATTTGTTTATTTCTACGATTGTCATTAAATTCTTCTTCATATTTAAAAACGATAATAAATCAATATATAAAAAATCGACAGCATATTTTAAGACGCCCACGTGCAAATCGCTAGATATTATGTTTATTGTCATCCATTTTCAGACAATGTTATCAGAATTCACGAAACATGGTTTCATTGTCTGCTTGTCGGATGAACTAATGACATAGAAAATTGATATGTGTAGGCACTCTGTGGTGCGATTTACGAATTGAATACCCATGTACATTATAAATGAATTGAGCATAACAGATATTTTAGGATATGAATAAAATAATACTTTGGTACAATTTAGTTAATTTTCAAAAAACAATTTGAAAATAGTATTATGAATATATAAATTACAGGTTAACTAAAACGACTATTATACTCGTGATATTATTCCATTAACTATTAAATAACGCTGTGACAATATTGACTAAATTACTCAGACTATTTTGAATCACAATGGAACATAATCCTCCGCGAATTTTATGTTTCCACCGACAATTATCCGCCGCGAATTTCAAATTTTCGCGGACAATAATCCTCCGCGAATTTTATCTTTTCGCGGACTTTTTTCCGCCCAGAACGTCGCAAATTCCGTGGAGTGGACATGAGAAAAACACCGCGATTTTTGAGTGGAAAAAACACCCACAGGGGGGATTTTCATACTTAGCCCTGAAGTGTACTGTAGTAACAGCCATTTGGTTACATTATATTTATGACAGGGGGTTTGGATGGCCTACATGTAATTGTATCATAATGGCTGTCATTGAGTCAACTGGCATGGTTTCGATCCCCCAGTTGTACATGACAAGGATTAGGGTTGCCTGTCCAACCTTGTTAGTCCCAAAATGGCTTAGTTCGTGTCAAGTGGATGTTAAACTCCATTTCTCTTTCTTTTTCTTGCCACTGGCTGCTAAAGACTCCTATGCACAAGCAAATATTTGAAATAAAACTGAACCATGTGTTAGTCTCGAAATGACCTAGTTTGTGTTGAGTGGTCAATATACCCCATTTATCTCTCCCAATATTTATGACAAAATGCTGCATATGTTTCGACCAATTACTGTTTAAATTTTCTTAAAGGTTATAGAATACAATGTACCATTTGGTAAAAAGAATCGAGGTATAGCTGTTGTTACATCATACTGTCAACTGGTTACAAATCCTACTGATGATGATATCAAACGGGCTAGAATATTAGGATGGTGTATAGAAATAGTAAGTTATGAAAATGGTAAAAACTTACACAATAAAAAAAATTATCTTATTTAAAGCCATTTTTTAGCCCTAGTATTGTAAGTCAACTTTATGATGATGTTAATAGTGAGTCTTGAAGTAGACCATGTACATTATTTTTATGAAACCACATTTCCGGTGTGGATGTATCATGCCATCACTGCTGTCCGTCCCTGTATTCATTCACATTTTGTCTGCGAACACACTACAGGTCACAATTTTGACAAAACTTGAAATATAGGTGGGTCATTACATATGAACTAGACCAACTGTAGGAACATGATTCCTTCCCAAAAATTATAAAAAATATACTACTCAAAAGAAGTTAAGGGTCAAACCTTTTTTACTACCAGGTAATTGTTTATGCACATATCAGATATACAGTGTACTCTGTGTCATCCGATGATTTTCATGTCCCGATTTATTCTGTATTACTTCAACCAAAAAATCTCTGGTTAATCCGGACTCTGTATGTTCTACTAGGTAATTGGCTATATCAGCTATATATATAAAATTACTGGCAGAAATCGTGTCAAAATTGATTCACGATATCCTGACGACAAAACCTGTGTACAAGGCATATGTCATTTTTAAACAAAACGATTTTGACAGTCTCGTTAGAAACCATAAACTGAAGCTCAAAACAAGGCTCCACAAAACTGTTCACATCGCCCAAACGCAGTAGATTACGACTTTTTGGAGTTGATTTGTCCTTGCATGTGCACTATGCATTTTCCATGAACAGTTTTGGCATAAAAAAATTTCAATGACCGTGCTGGTCTCAGTTGAAATTTCCACATGGTCAGATGTCAGCGGAGTGAACTTGGCAGAGGAAGAGCCATTGCGTGGCTTCAACGGGGTTTTACACAGAGGAAATTGGCACAGAGAATCGGTTGTAGTCAGAGTGTGATTGGGAGACTATGGCAGCGATTCCAGGCAACCAATTCAATTCAGAATTGCCCACGGTCTGGTAGGCCAATTTCAACGTCGCAACGTTAAGACCGGCATTTCATTGAAATGGCCTTACGTCAGCGCGTTGTTACAGGGAGATGTTTGAGAGATGAACTGTGAAATGCAAGTAGTGTTCAGGTATCGGACCAGACCATAAGAAGTCGTCTGTAAGCCCACAACATTCGATCTCGACGACAAGATGTTCGACCACCTCTTCTTCAACGTCTAAGAAGGGCAGCACGTCATGACTGGTGCACACGTCATAGAGACTGAAGACGGCAACAATGGGGGTGGGTACTCTTCACTGATGAGTCCCGATTTGCATTACAGTTCAATGATGGCAGACTTCGCGTCAATAGGCGGCAAGGAGAAAGATTTACTGATGTTAACGTCAGACAACGCCATCGCTTTGGAGGTGGTACGGTAATGTGGGGGCTGAAATTTCGACGTCTGATCAACAGCATGCCTCATCATTGTGTCGACTGCTTACGAGCATGTGGTGGTTTCAGTTGAGACAGTTTTGTTGGACCTCATTATGCTCAAAATGGAAATTTTCTTTCATCAGATCCTCAGAATAGTTGTGTATAAAAAGTGCATATGCTTTGCATAACAGACTCAACATTGAGACATATTGAACTCATTCTGTGTCTAATAAAATGTCGAACAAAAATAATTGGTTGACCCTTAACTTCTTTTGAGTAGTATACTAAAGCGAGAATTTCATATTTTCTAAGAAAGTCAAAACACAATTATTTCTATGTCTTTTGTTCAATAGGTTGTCAACTCACCATTATACAATCATAGGTATCATTCTCATACTTAAAAATCATTAACACAGGAAATAATAACACAATTACCTACCTTTTTTTTTCTCCCCCCCCCCCCATCCCGGAATAGCTATCTGCAAACATTTGAATTTGAAGATGAAAATGATATTTTTGGCAATTTCTCAACTGGCAATAGTGAATTCTGGAAAAAATAGGCAGAACCGTTTATAGATAAGGCTTTATTTTAACACATTTTAAAAATGTTACTTAAAAATATGAAATTCTTGCTTCAGATTAACAAATCCAAAATTTTATCTCTTTGAATCAATAAGTTGCTGAGATATGGCCATTTGGAATGAGGGTGCTGAAACAGTCCTTTAATTCATTAATTTTTTTTATGGTTTTCAGGGACTTTAAACTTACATTTTTTTTAGGAGTGGAACTATCTAACTGTAATCTAAGACAACTTTTAGTGTACATTACGAATTTGGCATCACACTCAATTTGCGATGCATTCTTTTCGCGCCACCAGGTGGCAAAAGTTGTCTTAGATTATAAAGCTAAATCATACAAAATCCTGAAAAAAATACTGAAACTTGTGATCCGTGGTGTCGGCACCCTAATTTATAATGGCCATATCTCAGTGAGTTATTGACTTAGAGAGGTATAATTTTGGATATTTATTAGCTTAAGATCAGATACTGTAAAATATAGCAATGTTTACCAAATTATAACTCTTTTTATCTGTAAATCCATCACTCATTATTTGGGTGCATTAGATATGACTTTTATTCAATGTGAGTATAATTAGTTAAAGATACAATATGGTCGCAAAGGCCATAGTACTACACTATATACCAAAGATCCTTTCAATGTTGACGCATGTCAGACCGTAACACCCTGTGTTATGGCCCATGATTTTCCGAAAAATTGCTTTATTAACTTTTTCTCAATCATTTCTTGCAAAATGTAAGTGTATCTGGTATGGCCCTTGCTTGCTGTTATACATCTTAATGTTCCTACTATTAATGATACATATTTAACGTTTTATAAAAGTGAGAAAATATCAGGATGTTTGAATTCTTTTGAAATATTTTGTCTGAGAGACTGTAAGACTACATAAATAAAAAAAAAAATAGTCTACTACACATTTGGGTAACTTGAAAGACACTTGTGTTTGAACATTATTAAATTTTTAAGTACCAGTACTCTAATATTTAGTTTCAGGCATTTTCCTTAATAGTTGATGATATGATGGATTCTTCTATTACAAGACGAGGTAAATCTTGTTGGTATAAAAAAGTAAGTGCTGGAATTTGTTTTTGGCAAATGTTGATCCTACTTTGAAGCTAGATAGGTCTCTGGTTAAATTTATAGTGATACACCTATCTTAAAATGAATAAATCTCTTAGATTTGGTTAGCAATTATATTCTATACAACTACTTTCAATGCGGGCATATATTGTCATCACTCCTATCCATCAATTATCCATTATTGTATTATGAATTTAAATTTACACTCAGTGTTTAATGTTATGAAATGAAGAAGTTTATTGATTGCTGCCCTTCATGGCCCCTATCAAAGCTAAAGTTATTATTCAATTGAAATTTATTAGGGTTTCACACTGCGTAGCTTGTGTGAAACACTATTGTTTTTGTTAAAATTATTATTAGGCTTTCAGACTTTTGTCTGAAAGCCTATTGTGATTACTAAAATTATTAATTTTTTTTTTATTATTATTTACCGCAGGAGCTTATTTCTCTATGATCGAAAAGAGATACCGATTTGCGGTTCATCTTTCTATCAGGAAACCAGGTGGTGGCTACTCAATAAAGCAATTTTCAAACTTCTGCGCAGACCGGAAGTCACCGAACTTTGTACGCTGTCAAAAATTTGAAAATTGGCTATAGTTTCGTCAATTCTTTTCCCATTTTCAAACAAATCACAATTTTGGAAAGCCTGAAACTTTTCCGAGATAATAGCAATCTCACATTTTTTGCAATTTCGAAAGTTGTCGTTGATTTCTATCGTTCGAAAATTGAAAACACGTCGGCTACAAGACAATTTTTGTTATTTTTCGAAATTTTCAAATTTGACCTACATTTTTGGATACCTGAAGTCCCTCCGATTCTAGAAATATAAGTTTCATTCAGAGTTATCGCCCTTTATTTTCGATTTTTTTCGACTTTTCTTCCCATTTTGTGAGCTGTTTTTTCGTTTTACGGGCGAATTGATGTTTCTGAAACTTATGGAACATGAAGTTATAATACAATACCAACTGATAAAGCAATTTCGACAAGGATCCTTAAACCGGAAGTGGTCGAAATAGTGTGCAATATTTTGAAAAAAAATGGATGTTTTGGTGGAAAAAAAATGATTTCTCCGTCCGATATCAACAGATTAAACAAATTAAGGTGCCGTTGGATGTCAAGAGGAATGGACTATTGTATGATACCCAAATCACACGGATACTATGAAACGGCAGTAAAATATGGCACGCTGAAAATCAAGTATTTTTTGATTCGGAGTGTTTTTGGACGCCTGTATCTCGATAACTACCCCAGCGATTTTTATGAAACGTTCTCTATCGAGAGTCCTTTCACTAGTCTTGTGTAGGAAACATTCCATTAAGACTTTGTAATATCTGGAATAGGTCAAATAACGGAATGAAAATCGAAAAAAGTCGAAAAATCGTGAAATTTTGGAAAATGCTCTATTATTTTAAGAGATTTTCTTAAAAATTTTATATTTTCAGATAGCTGACCTAATTACGATTCTAACGATGTATAATGCGTATGTAGTTATTGAAATTTAATTTTCCATATTTTGTCATTTTTGCATTTTTGGCAATTTTAAACATAAGCTTTCTCAGGGGCATTTTATCTGATCAGATAATGTAATATATCATTACAGGGCCTTGCGGCTATTTTAGTGCCCAAACCGGTTATTAAAACTATAACGACAATAATCTCCATACCAGAAGTATTAAAAAAATGAAAAAAAAGGTTACAAAAATTGGCACTCTCACGAAAAACTTCTTATCTTCGTTAGATAAAAGCAGACCAAAAGAACTAAAGTGCTGTCGGATAGCCCTATTAATGGACTATCATATGGCATTTAAATAATACGATTTCGGTGATAGGGAAATTAATTATTGTATGCCAAAAATCAAGTATTTTCCGATTTTTTGACATTCTGAGACGCCATTTTCTCGAAAACGACGCCTACGATTTTTATTAAACTTTTCTTTCTCAAAGTCCTATCGATTGTCTATATAGTGAATCCAAGATGAAAATATTGAAATAATATAGATGGTCACACAATGTCCCCAAACTTTGAAAAAAAATTAAAAATCGTTAAATTTTTGTAAATGCTCTTTTATTTATCTTTTTTTCCAAAACTACTCAATGGATGTTTCTGACACTTCTATTACAGAAAGTTACGTATCCAAAGAACTTCTTAAAAGCTATCACGACAATGATCGTAAAACCGGAAGTAGTCGAAAAAATGACATATTTTTTTTTACGAAAACCTTTTTTATTTATGAATATTTTTTGATGGTATTTTTCACAGGGTTAAAGTATCATCCTACTTGAGCAGGAGTGAGAAAGAATTTTGTCTCAGTAATGTGCGTTGGCCGCCATTGGTTAATTTAGTTTTTCGGGCCCAGATTAATTATTTATTGTTCAATTTGTATAAAACAAAGTTCATGTGATCGGTGATCCCAATTGTAATTTCCTTTATTACGATGACATTTTTCTGTCGGCAACGGAAGTGACGTAATATTAACAAAAACTACAATTTCCACAGTTCGGTACCACTTTTTGAAAGCAAATATTATTTTTTTTCACCATTTGATGCATTATGCCATTTATAAATTCTATGAACTAATTTAACAATTACAATATCACCGGAAGCAGGGCTCACACTGGCTTTCAATTTTTTTCAAAGTAAATAAAAAACTGAACTGAACTGGATTGCTCAGAGGAGTTAGCTGCTGTGGTAGTAATTTTGTTGCCTAGCAACCTCACAGTAGTCCCAAAGTGTTTATAGGACCTTAATTTGATTGGCTTTAGCTTGGACAAGGAATTATTGCATGTGCCCTGAAAATATCTAGGTCTTTTAAAACTGTTACCATATGTTTTCTGTCTTTGTAAAGCATGTATTATTTTTTTTTTCTTTACAGCAAAATGTGGGCATGAGAGCAATAAATGATTCCAATTTTTTAGAGTCAGCATTATATTTTCTACTGAAAAAGTATTTCCGTGACCAACCATGTTATAAAGATTTATTAGAACTATTTCATGATGTAAGTAACTACCATATTTTAACTTTGATTTTAAATATATTAATAGTTAAGAACAGGGAGCCCATTTGAATGGATATATAAAATGTACAGCAAAGCTGATAGAGCATATTTTATTCCTAATGAATGTTTGTTTCTTTGACACACAAATGTCCAAAAAATGCACAAAGTCTGAATTTGTGCCTGATATTGTCAGTGATGGGTATTAGTCTGGATTTCTAAAGTAGAAAGCAATTTTTATATGCCCACATTGAAATGTGGCCATATATTGTCGTCGCCCCCGTCCGATTGTCGGCCCGGCGTCCACAATTGCTTGTGGACGCTCTAGAAGTGAAAGTTAATATCCGCTTGACTTTAAATTTATACACAGTGTTTAAGGTCATAAGACAAAGAAGCCTATTGTTTTTCAGCGATTTCTGATAATAACTACCAGGGCCCTGTTTCACAAAAACACTAAAATCACTAAAATAGATTTTAACTAAAATCAAAATGAAATTTTAAATATTAAGCGTTTCACGAAGATTGATTGTAACTTTAAATGCGATTTTAATAGAGTTTAGTTAAAATTGTTTGCGCCCTTACAGTGCACATTTCTGCTGCAGGTACTTACAGTGAAAGCAAATACGCTTCGAAATTGAAAACTGTTGGCAGGTTGAATTAACGGTTGCAATATCAATGGGGAGAGTTTCATACGTTGAAGCAATGTTTGCACACGGCCAGACATTCGTAGAGAGGTGAAATAAATGAGTTTACTGCGTAATATGTGATTCGAAGAGTATCGGTGGGTTGGCCTTGAATTTGGCATTTGATTTGTGACATGGGAATTTGATTTACTCGCAGGCCTCAATGGAAATAATGTGTATCGATAAACTAAATCGCATGGATTTGTAGTTTTATGGAAAATTGTCACAAACATATTATGATATTTGTGACTCAAACAGCTAATTTAGATTGTAATTTTTCGTCGCATTTTATTCCTTTGAAATTAATACACCAAATAGCCAATGTTCCGATGCCTAGATACTTTGAAAATGATACTTACTCAATTAAATGATTTTTCCCCCCCAAGATAAAATAGTTTCGGCTCCTAAAATGCCAATTATCTTTGTTGTTTTATTAACGTAAAACTCATTAAGAAATTATAATAAATTTATATTAAAATTTAATTTCAAATAGGCCCAAGCCTATAACATTTTTCAATCAACACATTTGAGATTATTGAGTTATCGCTTTAGTATTTACATATCATCACAACCCTCAAAAGTATGCGTAAATACTACATATGGTTTGCCTAGTATTATAGGCCTTCAGGCCTTCTAAAACCAAGAAATGGGCCATATTAAACCATTGTACACGAACATATTTTCTTTATAGATATGAGGGCTCTTCTTTCCAAGACATTGGATATGAATAAATGATTTTCTTTTAGTGTTTAGTTTACTGGGGTTTTGAGTGTTGTTTTTTTTTTTTTCTTGGAGTTCTAATATGGAGCGCCATCCAAATGCTTCAATTGACTTACAATAGAATTTATTAGAATAAACGAGTGAAAAGGTTTTGAATGAGAATTGTTTTTGTGAATGATGGTTGGAATATTAAAATTGTGAGACCCAGGCCGTTCACAATATTATCATTATTCCAATTATATCTATGTGTCGCAATATATGTAACAATGTAGCTCTAATCAATGTTTGTTAATATCTTGATTTTAAAGGGACAATAACATTCTTGCTGGCTTGGTAGCTCCAGGAAATAAATAATACCCTTATTCTAAGTACTAGATATTTACGTGTCCTACCTGTTGTGTAAATTATCCATTACAACCTATTTTACTTGTCCAGAGGGTTCGAAAATATTTTAAAATCCAAGTCACATTTGAAAAGGTTTACGTTGTAGACTTTTCAAATCTATTGGTTGAATTTTTCCAATTTTTATACGCCCAATTTCCGATAATAACTACCACAGTTATGGCCCTTGATCACTTCAAAAAATCTGGTGGACGCTCTAGAGGCCAAAGTTAATATCCGATTGACTTTAAATTTATACACAGTGTTTAAGGTCATGAGACGAAAAAGTCTATTGATTTTCAGTGATTTCGGATAATTAGTGCCAGAGTTATGACCCTTGATCACTTCAAAAAATCTTGTGGACGCTCTAAAGGCCAAAGTTAATATCCGATTGACTTTAAATTTATACACATTGTTTAAGGTCATGAGACGAAAAAGCCTATTGATTTTGAGCGATTTCAAATAATTACTTCCAGAGTTGTCTCCCTTGATCACTTCATAAAAACCTTGTGACGCTATATAGAGGTCAAACTTATCGTCTGATTGACTTCAGATTGATACACAGAGTTTAAGGTGTTGAAACAAACAAGTATTTTGATTTTCAATGAATTTTGATAACTGAACTGCTAAATCCATGATATTAAATGTCTCCTTTACTAATTATTAGCGTGGGGCAAAACTTTTATAAAAAAAAAACAAACAAATTCTAATGATTTTCAGATAATTACATAATGAGTTAAGTTACTCTTAATCAGATATTAGTGTATTACAAATGTTTCATTACCAAAAAAAGTGAAAATATGCGACAACCCATGTTGCCTGCTCGGATGATTTAGCTGTTGTGGGCGTATGTTTCGTTGCCTGGCTACCTATCTTTTAAGATAGGTGTGTTAAGATGAAATTTATATCATCATTTAATTGGAATATTCTAAAATAGTACGATTTGTTGACCAGAATGAAGATTGGGACATATTATTTAGTTACAACAATAGTGGTATTGGGGCTTTAAGTTTCGACAGGGTGACGGCTATCCTAAGTTAAAATTGATTTTAGTTAAAATTGTCCTTACAATGGGTTTGTGAAACGGCACTATTTTAAGTTAAGATCAGATTTAAATTAAGATATTATTTTAGTGGATTTTAACTAAAATGCTTAAAATCGTTTTGTAAAACTCATCTATCTTAAAGTTCCAATATCACTTTTTCTAAGAAAGTCAAAATATAATTATTTCTATGTTTTTTGCTCAAAAGGTTGTCAACTCACTATAATACGATCATGGACAAAATTTTGGGGGGGTTAGAAAGGGTGACACTGGTTGATTGAGGAAATAGTTACTCAATTACCTCCCTTGTTTTCTCATTCTTCTCCATGGACGGCCATCTTCAAACGTTTGAATTTGAAGTTGAAAAGGATATTTTTGCCAATTTCTCAACTGGCAATAGTGAATTATAGGATTAATAGGATTATTCTTTAACAAGGTAGGACTGTTTATAGGTTCAATCTATTTTGGGGCGTTATTTTAATAAATTTTAAAAATATAACTTAAAAAATTGCTATTGGAACTTTAAGTTAGGATGAAATGTGAAACAGGGCCCAGAGATATAGCCCTTGATCACTTCAAAAAATCTTGTGGACGCTCTAGAGGCCAAATTTAATATCCGATTGACTTAAAATTTATACACAGTGTTTAAGGTCATGAAACGAAGAAGCTTATTGTTTTTCAGTTATTCTGATAATAACTACCAGAGTTATAGCCCTTGAGCACGTCAAAAAATCTTGTTGATGCGCTAGAGGCCAAAGTTAATTTCTGATTGACTATAAATTTATACACAGTGTTTAAGGTCATAAGACAAAGTTCAGAAGCCTATTGATTTTCAGCGATTTCCGATAATTAGTGCCAGAGTTATGACCCTTGATTTATTCAAAAAATTATGTGGATGCTCAAGAGGCCAAAGTTAATATCTGATTGACTTTAAATTTATACAGTGTTTACAGTCGCGAGATGAAGTCGTCTATTGATTTTCAGCGATTTCTAATAATTACTTCCAGAGTTATGGCCCTTGTTCACTTCAAAAATCTTGTGAATGCTCTAGAGGCCAAAGTTAATATCTGATTTTCATTAAATTTATACAGTGTTTAAGGTCATAAGACGAAGTTCAGAAGCCTATTGATATTCAGCGATTTCAGATAATTAGTGCCAGAGTTATGACCCTTGATTTATTAAAAAAATTATGTGGATGCTCTAGAGGCCAAAGTTAATATCTGATTGACTTTAAATTTATAGTGTTTTACGGTTGTGAGATGAAGACTTCTATTGATTTTCAGCGATTTCTGATAATTACTGCCAGAGTTATGGCCCTTGATCACTTCAAAAATCTTGTGGATGCTCTAGAGGCCAAAGTTAATATCCGATTGACTTTAAATTTATACACAGTGTTTACAGTCGTGAGATGAAGATGTCTATTGATTTTCAGCGATTTCCAATAATTACTGCCAAAGTTATGGCCCTTGATCACTTCAAAAAATCTTGTGGACATCCTAGAGGTTTTTAAATTTACACAGAGTGTTTAAGGTCATGAGACGAAGAAGCCTATTGATTTTCATCAATTTCAAATAATTACTGTCAGAGTTATCTCCCTTGATCACTTCAAAAAATCTTGCGACACTATACAGGCCAAACTTATCATCTGATTGACTTCCATTTCGGCCGTATATGTCGTTCGGGACCTTCGGCTTTGGAAAATGACCGAATCTGGATCAGACCCGTAGGTCATTTTGCACACTGGAAAAAATAGGGAAACCACTGCCAATCAGTTATCCTAGTGTATATTGCTCTAATCACAATTAACATTACATCAAACAGATTTAAAGCTCAACATTTAATCAATTTACTTAGTTTTGTTTTGTTTTATAATTAGTAATACTGTGAGCGTGATCATTCTTGAGTTGTTGTTACAGCATATTTACCGACTTTCATCATTCGTGCGGCAATTCACTGTTTGAACATCAAACACATTAAAAACTTTTCTTTGATGTCTTCACGTGATCACAAGAGTTAATCATGACAATCTTGCAAATGATATATATCATATACTCTCCCAAAAAAGAAACACAAAGTTACATTTCGTCAATGGTATATCCTCGCTCTACCATCGCCTTGTTGCAGCAAGAACCCCGACACGTTGCTGAACCAAACTGCTCTCCAGTGTTGCTGTGTCCATACCCTCAGTGCCGGATCCATTAAAGTTGGATTTCAAGGTGTTGGCGTATTTCAAAACAGAAGCTCTACGGGGACGTCTGCCTCGTTATTCGGTTTTACGTAGGCATTTACCTACTCTCTGGTACGAGATTCTACGCTGTCCGGGAATTGTTGCTGCAGTAGAGGTCGCTGTTGAAAACCATTTACGCAAATGACATAACCAGAGGTGACGATCCAGGACAGGTGGGGTCACTCTTGTTTGGCCTGAGCTAGGGCGGTAACGTGTTGAACTTTGTTGTCGGTACCCATCCCAAAGGCAGTAAATGGAACCAAGAGAAACATTCAGCAGTCTGGCTACATCTGTCTTGGATTCGCCTGCTTGTAATCGTCCAATAGCGTTGTTGTGTTGGTCTTCGTTCAGATGTGGCATCATTTGGTTAATAATAATAATAATAACTTTATTTAAGAAGGGTAAAGGATTAGGCTGTAGAAGCCTTTCTACCATCCTGCCCTTCGTGGAAACAAATATAATACAAAAGATGATAGCAAAACAAATAAAAGAGATGGATGAATAGGAGTATACAATAATCAGAATGAAATTATAATACAAAAGATGACAACACCAATATAATAACACATAGTAAAAGTATACTTAATGTCAAAAGGCATATAAAAAAAAAAAGAAAAGAGAAATGTGAAATGAGAAAACATTACCTATACATTAATTAATAGATGGACATAGAGTGAACCAGTATTATTCATTGACAGTGAGATATTTAAAAAGTTCTTTCTTGAAAGAATTTAAGTTGGTGGTCAGTTTTAAATAAGATGGTAAAGAATTCCAAAGGATTGAGTCTTTATAACGCATGCAGTTTTTTTACAATATTAAGATTTGGCTGCAGAGTGATTAATTTGTTATTAATGTTGGTGTAGGGAGTTTCATAGTAAGACAAAATATTGAATAGATACATAGGACATTGCTTGGATAAAATTTTGAAAATAAAGTTACATAAATTGTAGGCATGGCGATTTTCTATTGTTAAAAGTTTTAAGGTGTTTAATGTTGGGTACAGTTCTGCGGTATGATCGACATAGTGTTTACATGTGCTACTGATTTGGAAACCGAGACCCCCAGGATTTTAAAGACCCTAGATCTAGGTTCCAAGCGAAAAGCTCGCGAAGTTGTTAAATTCATGTTTCTTGGTGCAATCAAGCGATAACAAATTTCGACAAAAAGGATGACCAGTCGGCAGTCACAATTAGTGACCCTACCTTTAAAATCAATAATGGATTTCTTTTATCCTTACATAATGACATTGAAAACAACTAGATTTAACGAAACAACGACCTCGTTCAAATAAAAAATTGATGAAAAATGGGTTGTGCGTTTCTTTTTTTGAAGAGTATATATACAAGAATGTTAGCATTCTATATATCATTTCAAAATGTTGAAATTCCTCACCTCCCAGAATAACAAAAGAAAGAGAGATGATGATATTGCTGTCAATGAATGCGACCCCGCTTCTTCAACATCGAACCACGAGGATGACAGTTCCGCTCCGAAAAACAAAGTCGGCCGTAAATTCTCTACTAAATTGTCACAAATATTCCCGTGGTTAAGATAATATATTACCACACAAAAAGATGTATTCCCAGGTGTGTTTTTAATCCATTTTTTCCTTATATATAACAATTGATAGACGTCATTTGCTTTAAACAATGAGCTTTTACGATCGCCGCCATTTTGAAATATGTGCAAATGTCTTTACATGTTATAGAGTTAAAAAAATAGCACGATATTATTTGAGCTCTCAAAATATCAATACGAGTTAATAAATTGATAAGTTTAAAGGGACTATCCCAATAAGAACAGGGTCTCAAAAATTAAAGTCCGAGTATTTATGAAATTTGTGGACCAAAATATAAAGGCGGTGTTTATTTACCTTGCCTCAAAATTTCAGCTCAAAATATTGAGTCGTTTGGACGTGAACGTCAACACTGCTTATCCGGACACGTAACCCTTTTAAGATTTCGGGTCAATTTTTTCATTGGGTGACCTGATAATCGATTCCCGTTTCTTGAGAGGTCTATACAGTGAATGACTCATGTACTGTACTAGATAACAAAAGGTAAATTTCACCTACATATTATTTTCATAGAAAAAAGTATGGTTTTATCCAGATACTGTATAATACAACGGTCTCCATTTCCAGACAAAGACTGTCAGGTTTAAGTTATTTACAACCGTATCACAAATGTCGGGTTAGTTGGTCGGCCTTAGGTAATGGGTTTTAAGCGATTTTAACACAAAATTAAACAGTTTTATTCCCCAAAAAGTTATCGGGATTGGCACTTTAAGAATTATGTTAATTATTGTACATTTGTATGACTTTGAATTATTTATGTGTGCTAATCATTCGGAACTACTTTTTCCTCGTGTATGGCGGAAATAGTCAAACGCCGAATATGTCACGTACGCACTGAGAACGGGGATTCTAGCACCAAAACATAATTAAAACCAGCTTACTATGTTCCTTTTTCCTCGTGTATGGCGGAAATAGTCAAACGCCGAATATGTCACGTACGCACTGAGAACGGGGATTCTAGCACCAAAACATAATTAAAACCAGCTTACTATGTTCCTTGAGCATGAAAAATCATGACGAATTAATTAGAATTTCTATGTAGGGGCCACCACTTGCAGAATTTCAACCGGCACATGCTTTACAGAAATGGAAATCCTGTTAAAACCGACGAGTATATACGGGTGATGTCATAAACAAATTAAGAAAATACTGTACTTTCGATAAATGAATGCATCGTGTTGTTGTTATACTTTATGAATGTATAAATAACTAAATGATAATAATTGATTACGTGTTCTTTTATTTGTTAGGGGGATAGGTGGGTGGGTATATAAATGTCGATGTGAGATTGACTTTTTGTGCGACTGTCCTTGACCCAATTAAAGTTGATCGACATTCCGATAGCATGTAGTTTTTGGCTTCTTATTATTTTCTTAAAATGGCACCACATTCTCCGTGAGGAAAATGACCGGTTGGGAAAAATTTGAAGTGGAAGCCCTGGTTAAAACGAACAATTTTGATTTTCAATGAATTTTGATAACTGAACAGCTAAATCCATGATATTAACTGTTTTGTATAATAATTGTTAGCGTGGGGCAAAACTTTATAAAAGGCAAATAAATTCTAATGATTTTCTGATAATTACAGTTGTTACTCTTAATCAGATTTTTCATTACCGAAAAAAGTAAAAATATGCGACAACTCTTGTTGACTGCTCGGATGATTTAGCTGCTGTGGGCGTAGATTTCGTTGCCTGGCAACCCATCTTTATTCATGTATATAGTACCATAGAAGTAATTGTTGCAATTTAATGATAAAACTTGAATATTTTAACAGATTACACACCATACAGTGATAGGTGAATGTTTAGATTTAGTTACATCACGACCACAAAGTACAGTAGATTTGTCTAGTTTTACTTTAGATAGATATAATACAATTGTAAGATGGAAGACAGCCTTTTACTCATTTTATTTACCAGTGGCAATGGGCATGTATATGGTAAGTACAGGCTTTGATACACCATAAAATTAAATTGTTCCCAAATTTTCTGGATGCTTTATTATTATTGCATGAGTAAGTATATAAATTTATATGGATAGAAGTGAAATTTGTATTGATTTCATATCCACATTATTGATGTATTAGATGGATTTTATAAACTTTAAATTGAACATGACTTCAGTGACAAATTCTGCTTCAGTACTTTATGAAATATATTTTATACATCAGAATGATATGACCCCTATTTATTTATTACTAGCAGTGGTTTAGCATGGGATTTATTGGCCACAATTAAGAACCAGAACAGATAAATACATAGATAGAACTCAATGACCATTGAATACCGCTCGGGTTATTCAATGGTTCAAGAGAGTGTATCCCTGCGCAAGTATTCCACGAGTTCTATAACTACATGCAAATCTCAAAATACACTGTACTATTAGATTATCAAAAAAATCATCATCAATAACGTTAAAATTCATGACAGGTTCCGCCCTATTTTCTTTCCATTTTTACAAAAATTGTCGTTGCTAGTGATGACATCATTACGGTTTGACGTAATTATGAAAATGACGTCATTCTGGGCAAAAGTAGTACGTTTTCAAGCCATTGAATACAACCATAGGTTATTCAATGGCTGTATTCAATGATATTTGCTTGTATTTGCATGTAGTCATAGAATAAAACCTAATATTTGATAACAGAGCTTGATTAAAATAAAACAGTTTGGTAATAGTGTATTATTACAAGGAGTTAACCTAACATAATTATATATAAGTTATAAATGGTATTTCAGGCTGGTGTCAGTGATACAGATGCTCATTCTAAAGCTAAAAGTATTCTTCTCAAGATGGGTTATTTCTTCCAAGTACAGGTAAAATAGTAATGCCAAAAATAATTGTGCCTAGTAATATTTCATAAATGATTTTTACATGCCCATCCATATTATCATTACCTTTTCAACAGTGTATGACATGTCAGCGCCTTCGATGTCAGCGTCTTCGATAGCCCTGTGGGTGCAAAAGACTAGGATGTTCAACCTCATTTCAGTTTTGTAAAACCAATCTGTCTTCAATGAAAATATACATATAATTCAAATCAACAAATAGCATTTATAAATGTATATAAAAAATCAGATTGGTAAAAAAAAAATGCATCTCCCAAAATGACCTGTATTTACATAAAAAATACACATGAATGATTTGTTTACAGTTATCCTTCCATAGTATCATTTTTATGTCAAATTCTAGATAAGTTGCTTTTTTATCTTTTTGTAAACTTGAGTAAAGGACTATTTCTGTAAACATTGATTGTAGGATGATTATTTAGATTGTTATGGATCACCAGAAGTTATTGGTAAAATAGGTACAGATATACAAGATAACAAATGTAGTTGGTTAATTGTACAAGCCATGATGAAAGGTACTCCTGAACAAAGGAAGATTTTAGAGGTATTTTGTTATAAGATATTGACATTTGGGTTGGCACAAAGTCTTATCAAGATCTGTTCTCTTGATAAATGGGAGTGGGGTGTTGGGACATCGTTTATATTAAGATTCAGATTGAAAATAAACAGCAAAATGTCTGTTGCAATCCATTTATCTACCAGGGTAGTTTTGCTTAGTTGTCACAAATATGAAAATGTTACCTATGGAAATGCTTCGAATGTCATGATGCTTGGAGTAGATACATGTCTTTGTTGATCGAGAAATCTGGGGTGCTATTTTATTTTAGGAATAGAACACGATGTTTAATGAATGCATGATTGAGTAACATTACACACGGAATTAAAATATACACCATCCATTGGAAACTTAATTATTTATTGTATGATTAAAACTATGATAGAGACTGAGTTATATAAACTGTTCATCACAATGCAAATACCGAATTTATTCGCCAACTGTCGCTGTCATCTAATGATATAACTTCCTGTCTTTGACAATGTTGACCTAATCATGCAACAATTTCCTGCCTTTTCTTTAAAGGGTTGAAATTACAATCTTCTTTTGGGAACATATTTGTTTGTTGTATTATTGATAAGTATTCTGAACAGCAAAATAAACGTCTTTCACGTGTTCCAAAAGTCTCAGATGCCTGTGTGAAGAGATTCTGCATGTGTAACGCTCCATCCACCAATCATCCAGGGTGATGGTGGTCCTAATGCGTTGCTGAAGCCTGTAAATGGTCCGAAAACGGCTTGGGCCATCACTTAGCACCTAGTTCCTCTCAGCTGTCGTGAGTTGTGGCATGCTGCTGACAATGTAGTGTGACGTGTGAATGATTCAACCAGGTATGGAATTGCATTTTATGGGCCTGGTCAGGTTGTGTTTTTGAGAACATTTCCCGGGTTCAATTCTGTGTTTGGGAAGGAGCCCTATAGCTCAGGTAAAGTTGGAGATGTGGTCGCAAATATGCAATAAAAATATTTGGCAAGTTTTATGCAAAGCGTCGATTCGGAGTAACATACCAACCTGACGTTTCTTTTGCTGCTTAGTATATTATTTATATTATCAGTTAAAGACCACATATAATGGCCCAAAAAGTTTCTCCATACGTGAAGATAACAGTTGCTAAATCCATTTTAGGGCAAGTTCAAACTAATCTGATTAAAATTAATTCAGTTATTAAGGTTTAAGTATATGAGATTCAAAAACAGTTTTCAAATTTTTGATTACAACCTTAATCCGGTTGATTGGCTGGTGACGTCACAGGCACTACACATACTATACACATCATCTATACAATATATCACTGACTGTACAATATAACACTATCAATACACACTATTAGTTGACGAGCGTCTATTGACGGTCCAATCACCACATGACTTCCCTAATCATTGTCTTACATTGTTATAGTTGATTGAAATATTTTAGAGTGATTGTAGAATACTGTATCATGCCGTAGATCCATTCAGCGTCCTTTGCTTTAATAGGCCGTGTGACTAATGAAGAAGACACATGCAATTAGCGTATATTTACCGGTAATTTGGATAACCCAGTAATACTTGATATCCCAACCCATGGTGCCAGTCATTTGTCAATATATTCATTATTAACTATATATAATATAACAATAATAACCATTTCTATACACAAATAACAACTTTTATCGTAACTCCATTTGAAATTTACAGCAAATATGGCATTTTCTGATGTCTACATGTATATGCATAACAATAGATCGCCCTCATTTCTCAGCCAATCAACACTGGGAATCTTATCACCATGTACGGTTCCATGCATGATGGTAGAGGGTATTAAAATCGCTGAATTACAAACAAATTATTCCGTATTCAATTGTTTTATTTCATATGGGGGATTAAGGAACCAGTCAGACGTTAATGAATACACACGTTGGCTGTATATTTGTAATTAAGGAAAAAACATTCCGAATAAGCATTTGGTCACTGTGATGTCACTGGCGTCTGAGGGGATTAAGAATGTTTTTGATAATTGGCAAAGTCGTTTTACAGGAGGTCCATTTTTACAACTTTGAGTGAATATAGCTGAATTAATTTCAGTCAAATTAGTGTGAATTTGAGGTAAAATGAATAAAGTAACCATGGACTACCCGTATTGAAAAATGTTCAGGCCCATTATATGTGCACTTTAATAAATGTCGAAAATGATACCAATCTTTACCAATGTCCCATTTTATTTTGACCTCGTAAATCTTAAAATATATCTGTGTGGCTATGCAATCTATGATCTATGATATGGAATTTCTGAGGTATGGATAATTATTTTACCGTAGAACATGTAAGAAGCCTATTTTGTTAATATATGCAGAAATACGTTTCATCAAAATTTGTAATAAAACGTTCTATGCGGAAATACATACAAGGAATTACACCATTCCCCTTTAACAGCTGATCGTTATCAACTGACGGCTGAGTACTCAGTATTGCCAATGGATTTATTGAGAAAATATCAAATCTTCTAATAAACTTTTCCTCAGACAAAATGACACATCATTAGGAAGTTTCACTTGACAAGTTGCAAAATATGACCGGACTTCATCCACATCCGTTCAGTTATTGCCTGTGACCTCCTTGAAAAAAATTGTGTCTAGTAAAAATGATAAAGTCATCTTTCGAGTGCCATTATATTTATACATAGTGTTTATTTATATATGTTTATAGTTATTGCCCTTGATACTTTTTTATACTATACATCAACATGGAAATTAGATGGACACCTTCCGTACCGAGACTCCGGTCTAAAATGGTTGACTGGGTTGTTACCCCTCAGGTTTTAGTGTCTTGTACATGCTCACAGTAGCTTTAAATATGTCATAACCTTTTGGACTGGTAGGACAACTTAGCTGCTGTTGGTGTATAGTTTCACTATCCTGAAATATGGCAGTTTGGTGTGTTTTTCTATATTTCTTTGGTGATCATAAAACTTGTAAAAATATTTTATTGTGTTAAAATTGCATCATAGTATCATAGATAACTAAGATAGTTTAAGTACAAAGTAAACAGAAATGCAAAACAAATCAGATGTATGTATTGCGAAAAAAAGAGATATTACACCTGATTTTTTTCTCAACTATAACTTACATATGCATTTAGATTTGATTATTAATAGTTTTTCTGTTTTTGTTTTTTAAGGACAATTATGGAAGAGATGATGAATCCAAGATAAAAAGAGTAAAAGAATTATATCGTGATTTAAATTTAACACATGTTTATACAGAATATGAAGAAAGTAGTTATAAGGAACTTAAAACGCTCATAGAAAAATGTAGTGGTAATTTACCTAAAGAAGTCTTCATGGCTTTTGCACGAAAGATATATAAGAGGCAGAAATAGCATGTGAAAGTTGTATATTGAGAATGTATGAAGGATTGAGTCAACTGAATGAAATTATTCACTTATATTGATTGTCAACAATTTATGGCTGGAACTGAAGTGATATTAACGTCTACGTTTATCTTAATGTGTTCTAGATCATAAGATTAACACTGATGTTTAAAACAAAAACCATAGGGAAAAAAACCTAATAATAATTTCCATATAAAATATATATTGTATATTAATACACCCACATTGTATAAAAATTCACGTTTTTAGCTTGTGGACACTTTAGAGGTCACAATTTTCATCTAATTTTGAGGGAACTTTAAATGCATCTTTATAACCCAAATATATCTTGGTTTGAATATATCACTGTTAAACCATAATAATGACCTTTGAGTTTGAATTTCATGAAATTGCAAGACAAAATGGCCGCTCCATGTACGCAGATAGTGTTAAAGTATGCAATGTGAAGGTTGTGGACCTTTTGGATGTCAAAATTCTTATCCGATTTGATGAAACTTAAAAGTGCAAATGGCTGCTTCTTGAAGGCAAATTGTGTGAAAGTATGTAAAAGGCCTACCAAGGTTGTGGACCTCTAGAGATCACAATTTTGATTCGATTTTGATGAAACTTAAAACATATGTTTATATTCCAAAGATCTTTGTTCATTCCGACATTTACGCACATCAAACCATAACTTTGTGGATTCTGGCTCCTATTGTTGTACGAAAAATCACATTTTTAGCTGGGGGACCTTCTGGAGGTCACAGTTTAAAAATTCTGTTTATATTGATCACCGTTGCATCACAATGAAGGTTGAGTTCAAATTTCGATAAAATCAAAGGGAAACTGCCCATTTCAGATCATTACTTACACGATTATGATTGTTCGAAAAAATCTTTTTGGGAAGGCGTGGGGTACCTTGTTGTCTATTCATCTCTTGCAAAATGTGAGCATATCTTGCATGGCAACTGCTTGATCCATTTACCGTAACAGATATGGATATAAGTGTAATTGGGGAATCATGCAACAAAAACAATACTTATTTATGTGCCCAAGGAGAATTTGCAAAACATCACATTTTGTGTTTGGTCACAACTTAGTTGCTGTGAAAAAACAACTTTGGAAAAATCTGTCCATTTATTACTACTATAAGTTAGTGTGATTTTACAATGGATCTTCTCTTTAAAGGTTTAATTCTCTCCTCATTTTGATGTATTTTTATCATTTATAGACCAAGCATATATTTGAAATTATTAAATCATATATCATCTGTTTATGGTCCAAGATAATGTGTTTATGATCTAATTATACCTGGTATAAATCAGATCTGTTTTTGACAAGTAGGTTGGAAAAAAGTAATGCTACTTAGTTAGAATGATGTCCTTGCTGCATAGGCTCTAAAGTTTTGCTCTTGTCTTATAAATAGAAAACACTCTGTTCCTTATTCCATGTGTAATATAATAATTCTTTTTCAAACTGGGATAACTTTTTAGGAGACTGTGCATAGATACGAGTATATGCTTTTGAACACACAGCAAACTATGCTTACAGTATTAGCATTTTGATGACTGTTCTTGCCCACATAAATTAACTGTTCGTGATCACAGTTTTGATTCGATAAGATATATCTCTTATTGCCACTCAATAGAATTCTGCTCTTGATCACATTTTGGTGGGGATTGAGTGGCCTAATTGTGAGTCAAGTGGCTTAGCTTCAACAACCATCATGGTTCCTCCCCCCCCCTCCCCTCCCCCCATTTCCTCCGAGAGTTAAAGGCTACCATACATTATCAAATTATTGATATAAAATTGAACCATGATATAGTTTTTGTGAATAGAACATGCATGTTTCAATAAATACAGATCATCTATGTGTGGATGTATGATCATATAGCTAGCCTGTGTGTGTGGATGTATGATCATATGGCTTGCTTGTGTGTGTGGATGTATGATCATATATATTGAATCTTACCATATCTTAGACCTCAGTTGAATTTGTATTTGATTTATATCTTTGGCATTTGTTGTCTGTAATTCCTGGTCTTGTCAAATTTAATTTGATTAATAATATCATTAATTTACCGTGGTATAAAAAAAATATGTTATTTGGAGAACTACTACCCAATAATTTAATGCAACATTACTGGCAGTTTTTTTTCATATATAAATTATATGTCTTGTATCAATTACAAAATGCCATTAAAAGATTTGTTTGTTTTACTATGTATTTATTTATGAATTCTCCTTGTTGGTATGAGAAGTCTGTAGCATTTTGTTCTGTGAAGTTTTTTGTATAAAGTAGTGGTAAGCACAAAAGCACATTTCAAAGCAAGCTCATTTTGTCATTATTGTTATCTTTAAATAATTGTATTGTAAACTTTGTTAATATGTTTTATTTAGAGGAAGTGGTTATCTGTGTGTATGTTATGTAATTATGTATAATAAATGTGCTTATAATGTGTAGGTTTGGTGATTTTAATCCAAAAATCTGTTAAATTTGGGGCTTTGGCAAAATGTGTAAAGAAATAGCTTAGTTACCTGGTCTGAACATTAAAGCTCAATATAATTGTGGTTGGGTTGCTGAAACTGAATTCCTCCAACTGTCTAGTGTTCCCTTAAGTACACAGTATAATCATGTGGACGTATATTATTGTCTCCCCTGTCCGTCCATCCACAATGTTCTGCAGGGCCCTTTTTATACGCCCACATTTTCATGTGGACGTATTATGTCGTTTCCCCTGTCCGTCCACAATTGTTTGTGGACTCTCTACAGGTCACAATTCTTACCCAATTTTGACGAAACTTGAAATATAGGTTTATCCCCAAAAGATCGCGGCTACGGCTGCTTTTGATTTTGGCATGTATCGGACCAAAACTTCATGGATTATGGCCCCTGATTGTACGAAAAATCATGTTTTTAGCTTGTGGACCCTATACTATAGAGGTCACAATTTTGAACAGATTTTGATGAAACTTGACATGCATGTTTATAACCCAAAGATCTTGGTTCCTTTTGATATTTGCGCCTATTGGAACGTAATTTCCTGAATTATGGACCCTGATTGTCCAAAAAATCACCTTTTTAGCTTGTGGTCCCTCTGGAGGTCAAAGTTAATATCCGATTGACTTTAAATTTATACACAGTGTTTAAGGTCATGAGATGAAGAAGCCTATTGATTTTAAGCGATTTCTGATAATTAGTGCCAGAGTTATGTCCCTTGATTACTTCAAAAAATCTTGTGGATGCTCTAGAGGCCAAAGTTAATATCCGATTGACTTCAGATTGATACACAGAGTTTAAGGTGTTGAAACAAACAAGTATTTTGATTTTCAATGAATTTTGATAACTGAACTGCTAAATCCATGATATTAAATGTTTCCTATACTAATTGTTAGCGTGGGGCAAAACTTTTATAAAAAGCAAACAAATTCTAATGATTTTCAGATAATTACATAATGAGTTGTTACTCTTAATCAGATATGCAACAACCCTTGTTGACTGCCTGGATGATTTAGCTGCATTTTAAGTAATCATCAGAAAATCATTATTCAAACTCCCATAACTACGGTGTAACTGTGATATAATCAAACATTTTTTTAAATCAGATAATAATTGTGACCTCAAGAGGGACCACAAGCTAAAAAGGGTGATTTTTCGTAAAATCAGGGGACATAATTCAGGAAGTAATGATACGATGGGCGCAAATATCGAAAGGAACCAAGATCTTTGGGTTATAAACATACATGTCAAGTTTCATCAAAATCGATTCAAAATTGTGACCTCTATAGGGTCCACAACCTTGATATTTTCACACTATTCGTGTACAAACGGCGGCCATTTTGTCCATCAATTCTAGTCCGATTTTCACGAAATTCGAACTCAACCTTCATAACCATGGAACGGTGATATAATCAATCGTTTTTTTAAAATCGGATAACAATTTTGACCTCCAGAGGGACCACAAGCTAAAAAGGGCGATTTTTCGGACAATCAGGGGCCATTATTCAGGAAGTTACGATCCGATTGGCGCAAATATCGAAAGGAACCAAGATCTTTGTGTTATAAACATGCATTTCAAGTTTCATCCAAATCGGTTCAAAATTGTGACCTCTACACTGTTCACAAGCTAAAAAACGTGATTTTTCGTACAATCAGGGGCTATAACCCATGAAGTTACAGTCCGATACATGCCAATATCGAGAGGAACCGAGATCTTAGGGTGATAAACCTACATTTTAAGTTTCATTGAAATCGGATAAAAATTGTGACCTGCAGACTGTTCACAAACAATTGTGGAGGGACGGACGAACAGGGGCGACGACAATATACGTCCACATGAAAATGTGGGCGTATAAAAACATGATCTCCACACATCCAGCATGTGCCAGTATTTCTTAATTATTTTTTAAAAATGGAATTCTTTTTAACCTAAACACCTGAAAAATAAACTTACACGCTGTAGGAATACGCACTATGATCAATGACGTAGCGGCTAGTTCAGTCGATGTGAAATCGGCCTTGAACTCAAAAGATAAATACTCACCCAGAAACTGCCGAAGTTTGTTGCCGAGTGACATTTTGACCAATCAAAATAAAGAAAACTTTTAGCCCCGCTCCTTCAATAATGGCGTATATAGCCTATATTGTAAATAAATAATGTTAGAAAAAATAATTTATTTTTAAAACTCCCATACACTGCTCCTTTGAGCAAGACCAAGTAGTCTATATATTTTTTTTTAAAATAGGGTAATGGACAAACAAAGGACATTTTAGCCAGTTGTTAGAACACAACCTGTATTGTGCCCCTATGCATTACTTTCAAAAAGTCATAATTTAGCAAACACAAATAACTGTCCACAAAACACGGCACATAATCGCCAAGTTGTAAGCAGCTGTCAGTTAGACACTCTGCCCAATGACTGAATGAGTCATTGCTGATCTAAATCTTTCACATTTATGCACTTATTACATGTTAGCCGACACTGGTAAATACCAGTATTGATAGCCCACATTTTTTTTTCATTAGAAATACGATTTACAAGGAGTTTGGTTAAAAAAATCGTCCTAATTATATTATAGCAAAACAACGACAGTGATCTATTAAATTCTCCTTAAGGTCACGTGTATTTACTGTTCTTCACTATTTACTAGATTTTCATTGGCTGAGAGCTCACTGTCTCACTACTTTATTATTGCGAGGACAAAAAATGCTGTCGTTTAGATTATTTGTTTAAAACGTTTCTGGCACATTATAAATTGGAGTGTGGCAGTTCTGTTTACAACACATTAGGGTTATTTCTCGAGAAATAAATATTAAAACTTCCCACAGCGGTGAGTTGCAACAACTTTTGAAAATTAAGCTAGTTAGAACTTCCCAGTCCTCCGCCTAAAAGTTGTGGACCCTGTAGAGGTCACAATTTTAATTCGATTTTGATGAAACCTGAAATGCATGTTTATAACCTAAAGATCTTTATTCTTTTCGATATTTGCGCATATCAAATTGTGACTTAATGAATTATGGCCTTTAATTGTAGGAAAAATCACTTTCGGTATTGCTTGATCTCTATCTATCTCTCGAGCAATTATTATCCCATTTAAAAAAAAACTCTGATTATATTACTGTTGCACCGTAAGGAAGGTTGAGTTCGCATTTCGTGAAAATCATACCAAAATTGCCGGACGAAATGGTCGCCGTTTGTACGCGAATAGTGTAAATATATGGTATATCATGGTTGTGGACTCTATACAGGTCACAATTCTTAGCCGATTTTGACAAAAAGTCGCATTTCTAGGTTGTGTACCGTCACACCATAATCATTGCCGACTTGGAATTTCATGAATATCAGACTGGAACTGACCAACAAAATGGCTGCTCCCAATACAGTATGAAATACAGGACTTAATGATGTAGGAAAAATCACTTTCGGTATTGCTTGTTCTCGATCCATCTCTCGAAAATGTGAGCGTATCCTGGCTGGCTAAAGTGCCTTTTCTCAGACTACAGATGCAAGGAAATGCCAAATAATTTCTTGAAATGTGGTTGTATATTGTCGTCGCCCCCATCTGTCCGTTGGTCGTCTACAATTGCTTGTGGATGCTCTAGAGGCTCAAGTTAATATCAGATTGACTTCAAATTTATACACAGTGTTTAAGGTCATGAGACGAAGAAGCCTATTGTTTTTCAGCGATTTCCAATAATAACTACCAGAGTTATGGCCCTTGATCACTTCAAAAAATCTTGTGAACGCTCTAGAGACCAAAGTTAATATCCGATTGACTTTGAATTTATACACGGTGTTTAACGTTATAAGACAAAGAAGCCTATTGATCTCAATGGTTTCTGATAATAACTACCAGAGTTATGGCCCTTGATCACTTCAAAAAATCTTGTGGACTCTCTAGAGACCAAAGTTAGTATCCGATTGACTTTGAAATTTATACACAGTGTTAAAAATGTCATAAGACGAAGAAGCCTATTGATTTTCAACGATTTCCAATAATTAGTGCCAGAGTTGTGGCCCTTGATCACTTCAAAAAATCTTGTGGATGCTCTAGAGGCCAAAGTTAATATCCAATTGACTTTAAATTCATACACGGTGTTTAAGGTCATAAGATGAAAAAGCCTTTTGATTTTCAGCGATTTCTGATAATAAGTGCCTGAGTTATGGCCCTTGATCACTTTAATAAACCTTGTGGATGCTCAAGAGGCCAAAGTTAATATCCGATTGACTTAAAATTTATACACAGTTTTTAAGGTCATGAGATGAGGAAGCCTATTGATTTTCAGCGATTTCTGATAATTAGTGCCAGAGTTGTAGTCCTTGATCACTTCAAAAAATCTTGTGGATGCTCTAGAGGCCAAACTTAATATGCGATTGACTTCATATTGATACACAGAGTTTAAAGTGTTTTGATTTTCAATAAATTTTGATAACTAAACAGCTAAATCATATTAAATGTTTCCTATACTAATTGTTAGCGTGGTTCAAAACTTTATAAAAAGCAAACAAATTCTAATGATTTTCTGATAATTACATAATGAGTTGTTACTCTTAATCAGATTTTAGTGTATTACAAAATGTTTCATTACCAAAAAAAGCAAAAATATGCGACAACCCTTGTTGACTGCCAGAACGATTTAGCTGCTGTGGGTGTATGTTTCGTTGCCTGGCAACCTATCTTTTCTGCAGGTAAGGTCTGTCGTTCGGATTGTATTGGATTGTAATTTGCTTTATTATGGCTCTGATTGTACGAAAAATAGCGTTTTTAGCTTGTGGTCACTCTGGAGCTCACAATTATTGTTCGAGTTAAGTAAAAAGTTGGAATTATCACCATAATGACAAAAATTGCCGGACAAAATGGCTGCCCCTCATACATAAATAGTGTCAATATATTTCGTTTTTATGAAACTAAATATATAACTATAACCCTAACATTTTGGTTGGTTTCAGTATTCGTGTATATCGGATCATAACTTCCTGAATTATGGCCCGTGATTGTACGAAATATCACATTCTCTTTAGCTTGTTCTCTATCCATTTCTTGCAAAATGTGGGAGTATCCTGCCTGGCAGCCACTGGTTTACACGGATGTACCTCAGTTGTTTGGAGTTTTTCTTGTTTGTTTTTTTTTTATCCCATTCAACGAAATGAAATGAAATGGGGCTTAACATCCTACTCTTCTGCAATCCCATTCAACAAGTGAAACTTTGGTATGAATTTTTCGTTCTCTCATTCAACACCGTGGTATCATTTGACTCACAAATAAACAAAGCTGAAAGGTTTCTGGTTGTAGTAGGGAAATTTCTACTGATAAAGGCAGTTAATTCACAAGAAAATAGATAATAATGCAGAAGTTGAAGCCTCCAAACCGGACAAAGAAATCTTCAAATTACTCAACATTTTTCTGATTAGGAATTGACTTCACCTTCTACGACCAAGTATATCTGATTTGTTTTTTTATAATTTTCACCCAAATCAATTTTAATTTTCACCCAAGTCAATTTTAATATAATTTATTTTTTTATAATTTCCACCCAAGTCAATTTTAATATAATTTGGTTTTTTTATAATTTTCACCCAAGTCAATTTTAATTTCCACCCAAGTCAATTTTAATTTTCGCCCAAGTCAATTTTAGTTTTCACCCAAGTCATTTGTAATATAATTTCGATCCTGTTCAATCGTCAGCTTGTGACGTCGTCAACAAGGAAATTTGATCATATCTCCACAGTTCTCTGTTTCATACAGGGGGTCACGGTGGCTAAGTGGATAAGGCGCTGGTTCTCTAGCCTGGAGGTCGGGTGTTCGATCCCTGCATTGGCCCAGAAAGTTCATCTCGATTTTCCGGCATGATTTCCCCTTGTCAGCGATGCAGAAGTAGGGCCTGACAAGGACAGCTTCCTAGTCGTTCGGATGGTACGAAAAACCGAGGTCCTGTATACAGTTTGAATTCGATACAATAGTAGGCTGTAGCGCCGCTGCCCGGGCAAAATTTCCCTCATAGCACACTATGCGTATGCCCGTCTTCTATTAGCCCAGGTTAGGTGCAAAAGGTTTCCTACACGGGCTGATCGTCCAAAAAGGTTTAAGGGTTCGGACTTAGGGGTCCAAATCCCCAGGGGGTTAGAAGGCATTACCAAGGGCTACCCTCATGCCACATTTGGGGCCCCTTGATCCACGGGGAAGGCAGGTTTTAGAAAAACGTGACCTTGAGAAAAACATGTCTCGGAGGGGGGGTAGACACGGTTTAAGGAGGGATAGTCCCCCCACACCACCACCTTGGCCTATGAATTCAGGCTAAACCCCTGAATCGTCCAAAAATGACAAAAATTATAGGAGATGGGGGGGTGGGGGTGGTGGGTGTAGACACCTTCCTACCCATAATTCTATTTTTACGTGAGAACTTAAATAAATTCGGAACCGCTTGGTCGATCCTGCTTATTTTTAGTTGGCGTCCATTTCTCATGTGGATTATTGCTACGCCCGACCCTTCCAGGGGGTCAGTTAAAACAAAATTTGCAGGTATTCCACCCAAGCACCCATCTTTCGGCCAAACACAATTCCCAAAAAGAAAATGTTGATCCCGACCCTTGGGAAGTGAGCTGTGGCCATTTTCCGGGGGGTATATAGAGTTTTAAAAAAAAAATAGAGATGGAACTAGATGTTCGATTTTAATTTTGAGACCATTTTTGGATGCCCCAAAGTGGAAACAGAGGGCGGGGTGGGTGGGGGGTAGGTAGCTGAAGTTTCGAAGAGATAGGACCATTTCTAAAAAAAAAATTCTGTCATAATGTATTAACCTGCGGTCAGGCAAATGGGGCCTTTCAAGCATTTTGATGCAAAAAATCACGGTTTCCCCCACTTCCGGTTGCCGAGGCTGAAATGTGAGGGCCCCGGGCGACTACCCAGTGTCGATATACTTCAATTATTCCCATCCTCGGAACCTCCCAATGGGTGCATCTGGGTCTTTACAGAACGAAATCGTGTGTATTTTGGTCCAAATTGGCGAAGTTTGAGCTATTGCCTGAAACGAGGGGCTATGTTTGCGCCCCTATCAATCAGAATCCATTCTCTTCTTTCGGATCAGTAACCAGGCGTATTATCTTCCATTTATTAAAATTCCAAGTCACTGAGCACTACCCCCGGATCGGAGGGACGTCCCAAACATGGCTTTCCAAATCATCCGGATTACTTCAAAGGCCATATATCGGTTCCTATGGGGCGTTCACCCTCCATTTTTGGGAGGGACATGGCCCGAGAGTTCAGAAAAAATTGTTGTTCGAATTTTTTGATAAAAAAAAACACAAATGGGGAGATATGCAGCTTAGATTTCCTTGACACTACCGTTTAGATTTCCTTGACACTACCATTTTTAAAAGTAGCAACACTAAAATGCTGGCAAGAAACTGATACAAAAGCGCCTTTCACCCAAAACATACGTTCTCTGGCATTATAAAATCTTGGATTATCTTTTTTCCATACGATATGTACTCAGAAGGCCGGCTTTGAGTCAAAATGTAGCAAACTACAAGGGGATGGGCCTACTCCAAACGCTATCTCCAACGTATAAAAAACAAATAATATGCAATTATTGTTCAAAAGCTCCTTTCATCCCAAACATACCTTCTCTGGCATCATAAAATCTCAGATTCTCCGTTTTTAATTTGTGGACTCTCTGCAGGTCACAATTCTTATCTGATTTTGACGAAACTTGAAATATAGATCTCGGCTGCTTTCGATATTGGCATATATGGGATCAAAACTTCATGGATTATGGCCCCTGATTGTACGAAAAATCACGTTTTTAGCTTGTGGACCCTATAGAGGTCACAATTTTGAACCGATTTTGATGAAACTTGACATGCATGTTTATAACCCAAAGATCTTAGTTCCTTTCGATATTTGCGCCTATTGGAACGTAATTTCCTGAATTCTGGCCCCTGATTGTCCGAAAAATCACCTTTTTTAGCTTGTGGTCCCTCTGGAGGTCACAATTATTATCCGATTTAAAAAAAACGTTTGATTATATCACTGTTACAACCTAAGGAAGGTTGAGTTCGAATTTCGGACCAAAATTGCCATACAAAATGGCTGCCATTTGTACGCGATTTCAAATAATTACATCCAGAGTTGTCTCCCTTGATCACTTCAAAAAACCTTAAGGTGTTGAAACGAACAAGTATTTTGATTTTCAATGAATTTTGATAACTGAACAGCTAAATCCATGATATTAAATGTTTCTTAGACTAATTGTTAGCTTGGGGCAAAACTTTTATAAAATGCAAATAAATTCTAATGATTTTCAGATAATTACATAATGAGTTGTTACTCTTAATCAGATTTTAGTGTATTACAAATGTTTCATTACTGAAAAAAGTAAAAATATGCGACAACCCTTGTTGACTGCCCGGACGATTTAGCTGCTGTGGGCGTATGTTTCGTTGCCTAATCTTTTAGCTTGTGGTCCTTCTGGAAGTCACAATTATTTTCCGATTTAAAAAAACGTTTGATTATATCACCGTTACACCTTAAGGGAGGCTTGAGTTCAAATTTCGGGAAAATCGGACCAAAATTGACAGACTAAATGGCCGCCGTTTGTACTCGAATACTGTTAAAAAATGGTATATCATGGTTGTGGACCCTGTATAGGTCACAATTTTAATTCGATTTTGATGAAACTTGAAATGCACCGTTACACCCTACGGAAGGTTGAATTCGAATTTCGAGAAAATTGGACCATAATTGCCAGACAAAATGGCCGCCCTTTGTACGCGAATAGTGTAAAAATATGGTATATCAAACTTGTGGACCCTGTAGAGGTCACAATTTTAATTCGATTTTGATGAAACCTGAAATGCATGTTTATAACCTAAAGCAATGGACACATTAGCCGAATCAATCGGCGGCGAATTTTTTTTGGCCGAATGGGTGGACACACCAGCCGAATGCTTTGCCTGATTCACCAGTCGATTACGTCACATTTCACGTCACATGATCAAAACATGGCGACGTCAACGTCTTCAAACAATCACGTGACTTCTCGATATGAGTGACGATTGGCTAATGAATTCTACATTCGGCCAAATGCTTCGGCGAGGCAGACACACCAGGCGAATATCATTCGGCCGAATATATCAAACTTGTTTGATTCAGCCGAATAACAGTGGACACACTAGGCGAATTTTGACGCCGATTGATTTGGCCGAACGATTCGGCCGAATCATTCGGCTAGTGTGTCCACCGCTTAAAGATCTTTATTCTTTTCGATATTTGCGCATATCAAATTGTGACTTAATGCATTATGGCCTTTGATTGTAGGAAAAATCACTTTCGGTATTGCTTGTTCTCTATCTATCTCTCGAACAATTATTATCCGATTGAAAAAAAAACTCTGATTATATTAATGTTGCACCGTAAGGAAGGTTGAGTTCGAATTTCGTGAAAATCGTACCGAAATAGCCGGACGAAATGGTCACCAATTGTACGCGAATAGTGTAAAAACATGGTATATCATGGTTGTGGACTCTCTACAGGCCACAATTCTTATCCGATTTTGACGAAAAGTCGCATTTCTAATTTGTTTACCGTCACACCATAATCATTGTCGGCTTTGAATTTCATGAATATCAGACTGGAACTGACCAACAAAATGGCTGCTCCCAGTACAGTAAGAAATACAGGACTTAATGATGTAGGAAAAATCACTTTCAGTATTGCTTGTTCTCTATCCATCTCTTGAAAATGTGGGCGTATCCTGCCTGGCAGTGCCAGCCTATCTTTAGAAAATCAAATCCTTAGTAGAAAACACACTTACTGTCACACCGGGTCCAAACATTTTGCCAACAATAATGATTTCTTAGGAGTGTTCTTAGCCGGCTACATCCTCAGTCCCTCCAAAAATTATACTAATAGTCTCGATAAGTCCATGTCTTCATTAGCCCAGTTTAGGTGCAGAAAAGTAGGATGTAAAACCCCATTTGATTTCATTTTGTCCGGATAAGTTAATCAATGCCTAATTAATAATTTAGATATTATTTAGGGCCTAAAGAAAGACATGCAGACAGACTTGGCTCTTGCACAGTGCATGTTTAAGTGACTGTGTGTTTGTGTATGTATGTGGAGGGAGAGGGGGGGGGTCAGTGTTAAAATACGCGTCTTAATATAAACAAGCCAACGGTGAGGCTGATGTCCCCCGCCGAAATCCCAAAATAAATAGATGACACATATTATAACCGCACATTTATTTCTTTCAAACGTATCGAGGAATCAAACTGTACATGAAGTGTCATCCAACAGTGTTTTATAAAGAAAAATGCTATAACCAACGAGAAAAATGAAAATGTACCCTTGCTAGGGCGACCCTAAAGGCAGACAAAAGGGCCCCCACGTTTGACAAAAGAGCCCTCGTGTCCGAGTCAATCGTTTCTATACACTATTACTGTCGAATCCATTACTGAATGAGAATGCAGTCATTGTATTGGCATAAAAATCATCAATCAAGATGAACCTAAGTTATCTTGTCCCAAAGTATCAACCAATCAAATTGCTTATCTCTGCCAACCCAAAGAAGAAAATGATCATCTTTGAACTCCATCAAGGCATTGATTGACCTAATAAGCATACACACCAATTTTGAACATTTTAACTCAATTCGAAGGAGAGTTATTGTGTTCCAAAGTCTCGGCAAATGAAATTGCTTATCGCTCTGCTTACCCTGAGCAGAAAATGCTCATTATCGATCTTAGTCAAGGTATTACTGTAATGAAACTATACACCAAGTTTCATCACTCTCACTTAATTAGAACTAAAGTTATCGTTTCCCAAAGCATCAACCAATCAAATTGCTTATCTCTGCTTACCCTAAGCGGAAAATGCTCATCTTCGAACTCCATCAAGGCATTGACCTGATAAGCATATACACCAAGTTCGAACATTTTAACTCAATTAGAAAGAGAGTTATTGTGTTCCAAAGTTTCAACCTATCAAATTGCGTATCGCTCTGCTTACCCTGAGCAGAAAATGCCCATTATCGAACTTAGTCAAGGTTTTACTGTAATGAAACTATACACCAAGTTTCATCTATGTCACTTAATTAGAACTAAAGTTATCGTGTCCCAAAGCATCAACCAATTAAATTGCTTATCTCTGCTTACCCTAAGCGGAAAATGCTCATCTTCGAACTCCATCAAGGCATTGACCTAATAAACACATACACCAAGTTTGAACATTCTAGCTCAATTAGGAAGAGAGTTATTGTGTCCCAAACAGTGTGACGGACAGACAGACGGACAAGCAGACAGACGGACGAACCCATTTTAATAGTCCCCCAACTTTCTTCGAAAGGCGGGGGACAAACAACTTTCTTCGAAAGGTGGGGGACAAAAAATCCAAAATGTTACCTATAATTGCTCTTTACAAATATGTAAATAATTGATATGTTTGCGGAAGGTGAGGGGGGAATTCGATCTTAAAATATGGGTCTTAATCCGAAGTACTTGATACTGTGCTACCTATCACTAAAACAGGGCCGTATGTAGGATTTTAAAAGTGAGTTGGGATGCAGCAGAGTGGTGGCAGGGGACACCAATATAATAACCCGAGTTACTGAGTGGGGAGCGGCGACATCAAGACATCATCCCCCACCCCCCAAAAAAATTATTTTTGAAAATTTGACTGCCGCAAACCTGTTTTCCACTCAATTAGAGCCGCAATCCTGTGTGTCAATTTCAGTGATGATATTTCTCATTACGATGTTAAACACACCAGAACAAGACACTTCTGAACTATACCTAGTCCAAAACAACATGTGGATATAAGGGCGACCAAAACGAGAATCTCTAATGATGTCATTTGGTGGCAGCACACCTAATGACAGATAATATAAGGCCTTATCAAATGTGGATAGGGAGAGCAAAACGAACCGTCTAATGCCATATGGTGGGACAGGAGCTGACCTAGAAAGGGTTGATAGGAGGGGCAACCCTCAGAAATTTTTGAAAACTAACACTGATAGAAACACCTATTTCGGCCACTCTGGTGATATTTTAAAGTCGATTTATTTTTTTATACGGACGATCTTTTACAGGGACTGCAGATCCGCGTCTGTTGTGGCGCCCCATAGCCTCCACATATGTGATATAAGAGTGTTGGCGCCCTTAAAACCGACCGATTGATCAGTGCCTTAAGAGCATCACTGTCTGATCATAACCATGTGTATTATTTTATAATTGAGGTTCTCAAAGTTTTTGATGTATCCCTTGCACCCCCACTAGATACAGCCCTCCACTAAAAGCATGTATAAAGCTGCTAAAAAAATATGTAAATAATTTACTGGCACATTCAGATGAAAAACATCGAGTGGTAGGAAACACCAAGTAAAAAGAACGTCAAAGTATGAAATTCCAATTATTGTGGTTAACATTACTGGAATGTATGTTTCTTTGGCTCTTTGAATCTATCAATTATTTCCTGGCACATTCAGGATTATGCACGGTCCTCTAGATAAAATGAAATGGAGTTTAAGGTCTGACTGTTCTGCTCCTAAACTGGACTAATGAAGACGGGCATGCGTCATACAGTGCACTTTCAGGGAAATTTTGCCCGGGCAGCGGCACTACGGCCTACCCTTATATTGAATTCCAACTGTCAAGGAATATTTCACGTGCACATGTGCACACTGGACCTCGCTTTTTCGTACAATCCAAACAACTAGACAGGGGGGGTCATGGTGGTTAAGTGGATAAAGCGCTGGTTCGCTAGCGTGGAGGTCGGGTGTTCGATCTCTGCATTGATGATCAGGGATCAAGTGGTTAAGATGCTGGCTCGCTAGGCTGGAGGTCTGTTGTTCGATTCCTGCATTGGCCGAGAAAGTTCATCTTGATTTTCTGGCGTGATTTCCCCCTTGTCATTGATGCAGAAGGAGGGCCTGACAAGGACAGCTGCCTAGTCGTTTGGATGGGATGAAAAACCGAGGTCCCGTGTACACATTGAAGTGCACGTAAAAGATCCCTTAGCAGATGGAATTCGATATAAGAGTAGGCCGTAGCGCCGCTGCCCGGGCAAAATTTCCCTCATAGCACACTGTACCATATGCCCGTCTTCCATTAGCCCAGGTTAGGTGCAAAAGAGTAGGACGTTAAACCCCATTTCATTTCATGTCCTCGTCAGACCCTCCGTCCTGCATCACTGACATGGGGAAACCATGCCGTAAAATCTGGATGAACTTTCTTGGCCAATGCAGGAATCGAACAACAGACCTCCAGCCTAGCGAGCCAGCATCTTAACCACTTGATCCCTGATCATCTAGATAGTTTCTTATAGTGTGCCAGGGGGGTTGGGATGGCCTAGTGGTCTAGAGTGCCGCGCTTCGACCTCTAGCTGGCCGGTCACATCTGGCTTGCGGCTGTGGTTTCGAGCCCGTAATGTGAGCGTATGTGGCATGGAGATAGGGGCGCCTTCTCAACCTCGTGGGTTTCCGCCGGGCACTCCGGTTTCCTCCCACTGTTAAAGACCCATACGCGCATGCGAATTATTGAAATAAAATTTTTAAAAACGTATGTTAGTCCCAAAATTACCTAGTTTGTGTTGAGTGGACGTTAAACCCCATTTCTCTCTCTCTCTATAGATCCCCATATAGTGTGTTGGTTTATAGTGTACCGGGTCTCCGTATATGTTAATAAGTCATGTGATATCCTACTGCATATGAAAGTTGATGCTGTGCGAAAGATGCTGTCGAAGCGCGAACGGCAAATGAGATGTGGCAGAGTGCAAATGTTAAATGTAATGAGAGAAATGTAAAATGTAGACACGTCAATAAAAGCATTTTCTAACAAAACCTTTGACCGAGCTGAATCTCTCACCCGTATTCCAGCACCCGGATTCGAGATCAAGTTAGCACCCATGTTCTTTCACCCTATTCCAGCACCGGGATTCGAGATCAAGTTAGCACACATATTCCTAGCGCCAAGAAAAAACTAGATATAATTATCACGAAAATAATTGTTACCCTCATATTACAAAATAAAATTTTAAAACATATTTATGCAAAGTATATATGTAATAGATCCTCCGACCCCCCCCCCCCCCCCACACCCCAAAATATACTATTACCGTAATCATACTAAAATATCGCACACCAGGAGAACTAAGCATGAGAAAAAGGTGTACGTCCATTCTGCATCAAAAAGCACCCAAAATCAGCTTTGGTGGGAAAATGTTTTTTGATTCACGGAATTAAAAGATGAATAAACTACTAGAATACAAAATTTCAGAAGGCTCCTATGCTGGCGTTTTGAGATATATTACCGTAAACATACGAAAAATATGCCATAATAGGGGGAAATCGGGTTAGGGTAGGCTCACTTCACACGCCATAACTTACGAACTGTCTCAGGTGGCTTCAATATCTTTATTTCACTAAATGGACGGATGCATAAGGCATGCACATGCCAAATTTCATTAACTTTCTATGTTGGCCTATTGAGTTACACCACCGCAAAGTTCCTAGCACCCGGATTCGAGGTGGAGTTTGTGGGTTCAATAAACAACGGGTACGCCCACGCTGCATCAAAAATCAACTCAAACCAGCTTTGGTGGGAAAATATTTTTTTGTTTCATGGAATCAAGTGATGAATAAACTAACAGAATACAAAATTTCAGAAAGCCCCTATGCTGGCGTTTTGAGATATATTACCGTAAACATACTAATTATATGATATGGGGCAATTGGGTAAGGGTAGGCTCACTTCGCACGTCATAACTTCTCAACTGGCTCAGGTGGCTTCAATATCTTTATTTCACTACATCGACAGACTCATAAAGTATGCACGTGCCAAATTTCATTAAATTTCTATGTTTCCCTATCGAGTTATACCATCGCCAAGTTCCTAGCACCCGATTTCGAGGTAAAGTTTGTGGGTTCAATAAACAACGGGTACGCCCACGCATCATAAAAAAAACGACCCGAACCAGCTTTGGTGGGAAAATGTTTTTTAGTTCACGGAATCAAGAGATGAATAAACGACTAAAATGCAAAATTTCAGAAAGCTTCTATGCTGGCGTTTTGAGATATATTACCGTAAACATACGAAACATATGTCATAATATGGGGAAATCTGGTTAGGGTAGGCTCACTTCACACGCCATAACTTATGAACTGGCTCAGGTGGCTTCAATATCTTTATTTCACTAAATGGACAGTTGCACAAGGCATGCACATGCCAAATTTCATTATCTTTCTATGCTGGCCTATTGAGTTATACCACCGCAAAGTTCCTAGCACCCGGATTCGAGGTGGAGTTTGTGGGTTCAATAAACAACGGGTACACCCACGCTGCATCAAACATCGACCCAAACCAGCTTTGGTGGGAAAATGTTTTTTATTTCATGGGATCAAGAGATGAATAAACTACTAGAATAAAAAATTTCAGAAGGCTCCTATGCTGGCGTTTTGAGATATATTACCGTAAACATATGAAAAATATGCCATAATATGGGGAAATCTGGTTAGGGTAGGCTCACTTCACACGCCATAACTTATGAACTGACTCGGATGGCTTCAATATCTTTATTTCACTAAATGGACAGATGCACAAGGCATGCACATGCCAAATTTCATTATCTTTCTATGTTGGCCTATTGAGTTATACCACCGCAAAGTTCCTAGCACCCGGATTCGAGGTGGAGTTTGTGGGTTCAATAAACAACGGGTACACCCACGCTGCATCAAAAATCGACCCAAACCAGCTTTGGTGGGAAAATGTTTTTTATTTCATGGAATCAAGAGATGAATAAACTACTAGAATAAAAAATTTCAGAAGGCTCCTATACTGGCGTTTTGAGATATATTACCGTAAACACACGAAAAATATGCCATAATGTGGGGAAATCGGGTTAGGGTAGGATCACTTCACACGCCATAACTTATGAACTGGCTTAGGTGGTTTCAATATCTTTATTTCACTAAATGGACAGATGCACAAGGCATGCACATGCCAAATTTCATTAACTTTCTATGTTGGCCTATTGAGTTATACCACCGCAAAGTTCCTAGCACCCGGATTCGAGGTGGAGTTTGTGGGTTCAATAAACAACGGGTACACCCACGCTGCATCAAAAATCGACCCAAACCAGTTTTGGTGGGAAAATGTTTTTTATTTCATGGAATCAAGAGATGAATAAACTACTAGAATAAAAAAATTCAGAAGGCTCCTATGCTGGCGTTTTGAGATATATTACCGTAAACATACTAATTATATGACATGGGGCAATTGGGTAAGGGTAGGCTTACTTCGCACGCCATAACTTCTCAACTGGCTCAGGTGGCTTCAATATCTTTATATCACTACATCGACAGACTCATGTGCCAAATTTCATTAACTTTCTATGTTTCCCAATCGAGTTATACCATCGCAAAGTTCCTAGCACCCGGATTCGAGGTAAAGTTTGTGGGTTCAATAAACAACGGGTACGCCCACGCATCATAAAAAAAACGACCCAAACCAGCTTTGGTGGGAAAATGTTTTTTGGTTCACGGAATCAAGAGATGAATAAACTACTAAAATACAAAATTTCAGAAAGCTTCTATGCTGGCGTTTTGAGATATATTACCGTAAACATACGAAACATATGTCATAATATGGGGAAATCTGGTTAGGGTAGGCTCACTTCACACGCCATAACTTATGAACTGGCTCAGGTGGCTTCAATATCTTTATTTCACTAAATGGACAGATGCACAAGGCATGCACATGCCAAATTTCATTATCTTTCTATGCTGGCCTATTGAGTTATACCACCGCAAAGTTCCTAGCACCCGGATTCGAGGTGGAGTTTGTGGGTTCAATAAACAACGGGTACACCAACGCTGCATCAAAAATCGACCCAAACCAGCTTTGGTGGGAAAATGTTTTTTATTTCATGGAATCAAGAGATGAATAAACTACTAGAATAAAAAAATTCAGAAGGCTCCTATGCTGGCGTTTTGAGATATATTACCGTAAACATACTAATTATATGACATGGGGCAATTGGGTAAGGGTAGGCTCACTTCGCACGCCATAACTTCTCAACTGGCTCAGGTGGCTTCAATATCTTTATATCACTACATCGACAGACTCATAAGGTATGCACGTGCCAAATTTCATTAACTTTCTATGTTTCCCAATCGAGTTATACCATCGCAAAGTTCCTAGCACCCGGATTCGAGGTAAAGTTTGTGGGTTCAATAAACAACGGGTACGCCCACGCATCATAAAAAAAACGACCCAAACCAGCTTTGGTGGGAAAATGTTTTTTGGTTCACGGAATCAAGAGATGAATAAACTACTAAAATACAAAATTTCAGAAAGCTTCTATGCTGGCGTTTTGAGATATATTACCGTAAACATACGAAACATATGTCATAATATGGGGAAATCTGGTTAGGGTAGGCTCACTTCACACGCCATAACTTATGAACTGGCTCAGGTGGCTTCAATATCTTTATTTCACTAAATGGACAGATGCACAAGGCATGCACATGCCAAATTTCATTATCTTTCTATGCTGGCCTATTGAGTTATACCACCGCAAATTTCCTAGCACCCGGATTCGAGGTGGAGTTTGTGGGTTCAATAAACAACGGGTACACCAACGCTGCATCAAAAATCGACCCAAACCAGCTTTGGTGGGAAAATGTTTTTTATTTCATGGAATCAAGAGATGAATAAACTACTAGAATAAAAAAATTCAGAAGGCTCCTATGCTGGCGTTTTGAGATATATTACCGTAAACATACTAATTATATGACATGGGGCAATTGGGTAAGGGTAGGCTCACTTCGCACGCCATAACTTCTCAACTGGCTCAGGTGGCTTCAATATCTTTATATCACTACATCGACAGACTCATAAGGTATGCACGTGCCAAATTTCATTAACTTTCTATGTTTCCCAATCGAGTTATACCATCGCAAAGTTCCTAGCACCCGGATTCGAGGTAAAGTTTGTGGGTTCAATAAACAACGGGTACGCCCACGCATCATAAAAAAAACGACCCAAACCAGCTTTGGTGGGAAAATGTTTTTTGGTTCACGGAATCAAGAGATGAATAAACTACTAAAATACAAAATTTCAGAAAGCTTCTATGCTGGCGTTTTGAGATATATTACCGTAAACATACGAAACATATGTCATAATATGGGGAAATCTGGTTAGGGTAGGCTCACTTCACACGCCATAACTTATGAACTGGCTCAGGTGGCTTCAATATCTTTATTTCACTAAATGGACAGATGCACAAGGCATGCACATGCCAAATTTCATTATCTTTCTATGCTGGCCTATTGAGTTATACCACCGCAAAGTTCCTAGCACCCGGATTCGAGGTGGAGTTTGTGGGTTCAATAAACAACGGGTACACCAACGCTGCATCAAAAATCGACCCAAACCAGCTTTGGTGGGAAAATGTTTTTTATTTCATGGAATCAAGAGATGAATAAACTACTAGAATAAAAAATTTCAGAAGTCTCCTATGCTGGCGTTTTGAGATATATTACCGTAAACATATGAAAAATATGCCATAATATGGGGAAATCGGGTTAGGGTAGGCTCACTTCACACGCCATAACTTATGAACTGGCTTAGGTGGTTTCAATATCTTTATTTCACTAAATGGACAGATGCATAAGGCATGCACATGCCATATTTCATTAACTTTCTATGTTGGCCTATAGAGTTATACCACCGCAAAGTTCCTGGCACCCGGATTCGAGGTGGAGTTTGTGGGTTCAATAAACAACGGGTACGCCCACGCTGCATCAAAAATCGACCCAAACCAGCTTTGGTGGGAAAATGTTTTTTGTTTCACGGAATCAAGAGATGAAAAAACTACTAGAATAAAAAATTTCAGAAGGCTCCTATGCTGGCGTTTTGAGATATATTACCGTAAATATACTAATTATATGATAGCGCTTTACAATATACAGATCTATATTTCGCTTCGGTTTTTTTTTTGATACTTCTGATGGTCATACGAGCAGCTTTTGACCCGATAAAGTCATACATTATTTTATCAACCAGTGTTCAAGTTTTTGTGGTTTACCAACAGTTCCGTGCCTCGCATGCCAAGAATTCACCGTAACTAGAAGCTTTCATTGGTTGATGCCTCACATTAACCAAGATGCGGCTTATATAACAACTATCCCAGATCTTTCGGAGATAGACCTATATTTTGGCCAAATCGGATAACAATTGTGACCTGTAGAGTGTCCATAAGCTTTCAGTGATTTATGGTGTACCCGTTGTTTATTGAACACAAAAACTCCACCCTGAATCTGGGTGCTAGACACTTTGCGGTGGTATAATTCGATAGGCCAACATAGAAAGTTAATGTTAATAGAAAGAAATGTTGCATGTACATACCTTATGCATCTGTCGATGTCGTGAAATAAAGATATTGAAGTCACCAAAGCTACTTTAGAAGTAATTGCGTGCGCAGTGAGCCTACCCTAAGCCGATTTCCCCATATAATGGCATATGTTTAGTATGTACGGTAATATATCTCAAAACGCCAGCATAGGGGCTTTCTGAAATTTTGTATTCTGGTAGTGTATTCATCACTTGATTCCATGAAACAAAAAATATTTTCCCACCAAAGCTAGTTTGGGTTGATTTTTGATGCAGCGTGGGCGTACCCGTTGTTTATTGAACCCACAAACTCCACCTCGAATCCGGGTGCTAGGAAATTTGCGGTGGTATAACTCAATAGGCCAACATAGAAAGTTAATGAAATTTTGCACGTACATATACCTTATTGGTCTGTCGATGTAGTGAAATAAAGATATTGAAGCCACCTGAGCCAGTTCATAAGTTATGGCGTGTGAAGTGAGCCTACCCTAACCCGATTTCCTCATATTATTGCATATTTTTCGTATTTTTACGGTAATATATCTCAAAACGCCAGCATAGGAGCCTTCTGAAATTTTTTATTCTAGTAGTTTATTCATCTCTTGATTCCGTGAAACAAAAAACATTTTCCCACCAAAGCTGGTTTGGGTCGTTTTTTGATGTAGTGTGAGCGCACCCGTTGTTTATTGAACCAAAAAAATCCACCTCGAATCCGGGTGCTAGGAATTTTGCGGTGGTATACCTTGATACGCCAACATAAAAAGTTAATGAAATTTTGCATGTGCATACCTTATGCATCTGTCGACTTAGCGAAATAAAGATATCGAAGCCATCAGAGCTAGTTTAGAAGTTATTTAGTGCGCTGTGAGCCTACCCCAAAGCGCCCCCCCCCCCCGATCTTGCATATGTTTCGTATGTTTACGGTAATATATCTCAAAACGCCAGCATAGAACCTTCCTGAAATTTTGTATTTTAGTAGTTTATTCATCTCTTAATTCCGTGAACTAAAAAACATTTTCCCACCAAAACTGGTTCGGGTCGTTTTTTTATGATGCGTGGGCGTACCCGTTGTTTATTGAAACCACAAACTTTACCTCGAATCCGGGTGCTAGGAACTTTGCGATGGTATTACTCGATAGGGAAACATAGAAAGTTAGTGAAATTTGTCACGTGCATACCTTATGAGTCTGTCGATGTAGTGAAATAAAGATATTGAAGCCACCTGAGCCAGTTGAGACGTTGTAACGTGCGAAGTGAGCCCACCCTTACCCAATTGCCCCATATCATATAATTAGTATGTTTACGGTAATATATCTCAAAACGCCAGCATAGGGGCTTTCTGAAATTTTGTATTCTGGTAGTTTATTCATCTCTTGATTCCATGAAATAAAAAACATTTTCCCACCAAAGCTGGTTTGGGTCGATTTTTTGATGCAGCGTGGGTGTACCTGTTGTTTATTGAACCCACAAACTCCACCTCGAATCCGGGTGCTAGAAACTTTGCGGTGGTATAACTCAATAGGCCAACATAGAAAGATAATGAAATTTGGCATGTGCATGCCTTGTGCATCTGTCCATTTAGTGAAATAAAGATATTGAAACCACCTGAGCCAGTTCATAAGTTATGACGTGTGAAGTGAGCCTACCCTATCCCGATTTCCCCATATTATGGCATGTTTCGTATGTTTACGGTAATATATCTCAAAACGCCAGCATAGAACCTTCCTGAAATTTTGTATTTTAGTAGTTTATTCATCTCTTGATTCCGTGAAACAAAAAACATTTTCCCACCAAAGCTGGTTTGGGTCGATTTTTGATGCAGCGTGGGTGTACCCGTTGTTTATTGAACCCACAAACTCCACCTCGAATCCGGGTGCTAGAAACTTTGCGGTGGTATAACTCAATAGGCCAACATAGAAAGATAATGAAATTTTTCATGTGCATGCCTTGTGCATCTGTCCATTTAGTGAAATAAAGATATTGAAACCACCTGAGCCAGTTCATAAGTTATGACGTGTGAAGTGAGCCTACCCTATCCCGATTTCCCCATATTATGGCATATGTTTCGTATGTTTACGGTAATATATCTCAAAACGCCAGCATAGAACCTTCCTGAAATTTTGCATTTTAGTAGTTTATTCATCTCTTGATTCCATGAACTAAAAAACATTTTCCCACCAAAACTGGTTTGGGTCGTTTTTTTATGATGCGCGGGCGTACCCGTTGTTTATTGAACCCACAAACTTTACCTCGAATCCGGGTGCTAGGAACTTTGCGATGGTATAACTCGATAGGGAAACATAGAAAGTTAATGAAATTTGGCACGTGCATACCTTATGAGTCTGTCGATGTAGTGAAATAAAGATATTGAAGTCACCTGAGCCAGTTGAGAAGTTATGACGTGCGAAGTGAGCCTACCCTTACCCAATTGCCCCATATCATATAATTAGTATGTTTACGGTAATATATCTAAAAACGCCAGCATAGGGGCTTTCTGAAATTTTGTATTCTGTTAGTTTATTCATCACTTGATTCCATGAAAGAAAAAATATTTTCCCACCAAAGCTGGTTTGGGTTTGATTTTTGATGCAGCGTGGGCGTACCCGTTGTTTATTGAACCCACAAACTCCACCTCGAATCTGAGTGTTAGGAACTTTGCGGTGGTGTAACTCAATAGGCCTTATGCATCTGTCCATTTAGTGAAATAAAGATATTGAAACCATCTAAGCCAGTTCATAAGTTATGGCGTGTGAAGGGAGCCTACCCTAACCCGATTTCCCCATATTATTGTATATTTTTCGTATGTTTACGGTAATATATCTCAAAACGCCAGCATAGGAGCCTTCTGAAATTTTGTATTCTAGTAGTTTATTCATCTTTTAATTCCGTGAATCAAAAAACATTTTCCCACCAAAGCTGATTTGGGGTGCTTTTTGATGCAGAATGGACGTACACCTTTTTCGCATGCTTAGTTCTCCTGGTGTGCGATATTTTAGTATGTTTACGGTATTAGTATATTTTGGGGTGTGGGGTGGGTCGGAGGATCTATTAGATATATACTTTGCATTAATATGTTTTAAAATTTTATTTTGTAATATGAGGGTAACAATTATTTTCGTGATAATTATATCTAGTTTTTTCTTGGCGCTAGGAATAGGTGTGCTAACTTGATCTCGAATCAGGCGCTGGAATAAGGTGAGAGAACATGGGTGCTAACTTGATCTCGAATCCGGGTGCTGGAATACGGGTGAGAGATTCAGCTCGGTTTTTGAATTTATCATTACCGGTATTAGGACTTTGTACATTGTACTTTAACAATGGAAAAGAAAGACATTGCAGCAGAGCATTTAACATTGGCTGTGATACCCTTACTAAAGCTGGCGTGGATTATACATTACTCTTTGCGACTTTGGGCATCTTCTTAATTGTGACATTGGGGAAATCTGCAGGTGGCCTTAATATTTAGATCTAACAGGACGGTTTGATTTGATTTGTCTATTTTTTTAAATGTCTGTTTTCTGCCTTCTTGTACGCTAGTTTATCTTGTAGATTTTTGTTTTGGATGTAGTGCGTTATTCCTGGAGTTACTAATACACTCTAATTAAATATTACGCTGTGCTGTGTGTTGTGCATGGCTGGTTTCTAATTTTAGTAACGTCGCCCGAGTTCGTCATCCAATGAAACATCGTTAAAATTATTCACCCCATTGAGGCGAAGGGAAAGTGGTGTGTCTTTCCTTGTTCGATCATTTCAAGTTTATTTTGACTTCACATGTCGATTTGAGTAACTGGGGGCTTCGATACAGTGTAAGTATACATTTGTTTACGTATATTATGATTTAGAATAGACCTACTACTAAAATGGGTAATAAATCTCTTAAAGGGACAATAACATAACATTCTTGCTGGCTTGGTAGCTCCAGAAAATAAATAATACCCTTATTCTAAGTACCGGTACTAGATGTTTAAGTGTCCTACCTGTTGTGTAAATTATCCATTACAACCTATTTTACTTGTCTAGAGGGTTCGAAAATATTTTAAAATCCAAGTCACACTTGAAAATGTTTACGTTAGACTTTTCAAATCAATTGGTTGAATTTTTCCAATTTTTCAAAATAAGTGTGTTATGATGAAATTTATATCATCATTTAATTGGAATATTCTAAGATAATACGATTTGTTGACTAGAATGAAGATTGGGACATATTATTCAGTTACAACAAGAGTGTTTTGGGGGCTTTAACATCATCCAAAGTCTTCGACAATGAAAACACGATTTATTTCAATTATTTGTCAATTTAAATCAATATTGATGTTGTGATCTTACCGGGAAAGATGGGCTTCTAATATCCAATATTCAAGACAAAATAAAAAGAATTACCGTTTGTACACGAATCGTGTACCATAATGCGTTTCGGGCCCATATTTTAACCTAGCCCTAGATCAACTTTATCCATCCCAGACCCAAGATCAGTAGATCGAAGACGGTCCTACGCATTTTAACACATATAACGTCATTTATAGATTGTGGGTTAGGCTAGGGTTAGGACTAGAACCTGTAGATAAGATAAGATAAGATTTTATTGCATCGAAACATCCATTGAGGACAGCATACAATATAAACATGTACATAAGATAAAACAATATAACACTTATAACTCAAGACACACAGTATTGCATACAAACCTCCGCCCTTAATAAGGACAACATACAATATAATAAATACAAGTGTGAAGTGAAAAAAAAAAAAAAAAAGGACGTATACAATGGACGGACATCAACTAAAGTACTCATAAATAGACAGTATTATACGTACATGTACAAAGTATAGAATCACATAACTCAAAAGTATAAGGCCCACATACAGGGTACATAATCTATCAAAATACAAAACAAGGCGTGCGTACATAAAAGAAAATAGAAAATCAGGCATATTTAACAGTTCAGATGTCTCTCCTCAGAAAAGAGAAGTAAACAAAGGCTGTGACACTTGTGGCTATAATACTTGGTGGGTCGAATAGATTTTCAAATGAAAAGGTTAGACCAGTATAGTCAAGAGTTGGATATATATATTGTTTTCATAAATCTTCATATTTTTGACATTCCATAAGAAAATGTTGCTCAGATTCAGTTTTGCTTGCATTGCATTTTTTACAGAGGCAATCCTGGAGTGGTATCTTAAGATATCTACCCCTTTCAATGGCAAGCTGGTGAGTACTTAATCGTAGGGTAGACATTGCAATTTTGAACTTCTTATTATTAACAACCTCTAGATATTTTGGAGTGTTATTGAATTTCTTTTTGAATAATCCAAAGGTTCTGAGTTTATGGTTTGGCCCACAAGATTCAACAAGGAGATTGTTAAATTTGCTTTCTATTGAACTTTTAATATTCTGTCTCGAAATTGTTGTTGGAGAAATGTCATATTTTGGATAGCCGCATACCAGGAGAGTTTTGGGTTTGATTGCGAAATTTTTATGTCTGCCTGATATGCAGTATTCAGTAATGAGTTACTTAACGTATTGTTATTTCCGTTTAGTCTTTTATAGTACATAGCCATTCTTTGAAATATATGAATATTAACAGGAAAAATTCCTAATTCGGCCAAGCAGCCTATATTTGATGCTTTTAATGGCTGATTTCGCCAAAGTTTCGAAATGTACATTTAAATAGGGCTAACCCTAACCCTTAGCAACCCACAATAACATATATGACTTCATAATATGCGTAGGACTGTCTCCGATCTAGTCTTCTCCGAGCATATGCAATAATGTAGACTGGAATAACCAGACACTAGTGATTTGTATGTGATAGGGACTTGTGCGTATTTTGCCTAACATAACTGATTTGAAATAAGAGTAGAGGCGGAAATGATAGATTGTAAATCAGTTTATACATTCATATTACATTGTCATATATGCGTTATGACCCATTTGTGTCAATTTCTAGGTCCCAAATATTAGCGATTTAGCTCCTTTAACTCAATCCATTACAGACAGTTTTCCACTGACATTTAAGTAGCTAAGTCTCAGTTTCTTTCCTTTTTTCATCAAATCTGAATGATGCCCGATCCCTAGTGTATGTAGGACAACGCTAAATCAGAGACGGGCCTACACATATTATGACGTCATATGTGGATTGCACGGGTTAGGGTAAGAGTTAGGCTTGGCCAAGGATACAATATCAGATGCTAGATATACTCAAGGACTCAAGGTGACCAGAGCAGCTTTCCCATCAACCAAGTTCTTCACCACACATATCCCCACTTCTTCCCGACTCCGGACAAGAACATCCGATTGCCTACCAAAATAAACCTTACCAGCTACAACCAATTGATCTCCACTGCACCATCACCAAATGCCACCATACTACGGACCTCAAGGGCCCAGACACGGCCAGAGAGATCATCAACTGCTGGATTTGGAATTCAAACTAGGATTAAGGAAAAGGAATGAGAAGCTGTCTTTAGGACAGACAGTTGTCAATTTGAGCGACAGACTTCTCAGTCCCCTAGAAATGAACATTCCTGACAAAGGCCTTAAATTCATAGCAACCCTCACAACAACATCCATAGACTCCATCACCCAGGCAACTGATCACTTCCAAAGATAACTTTCGTTGACTTATTTTTTTAGGAACAAACCTGGCAGATGTAAAAAATTATTCACAGAAAAATCCACATGGAAACCACCTAAAAAGTCATTATCACCAGCCATTCTAAAAACTTTTGATGAAATGAACACAGAAATATCATCCCTTCAACCACAATCACAAAAACCAAATTTCAACTGAGCAACAAAAATAGCATTACACTCTTAAAAAAGACAAAAACATAATAATTAAGTCTTTACTACACTAGTATCTGAAGAGTTGTTATATTACCGCTGTTCAGGTGGTTGATGTCATGGATTAGCCAATGGATAGGGTCTGTTACGGCAAGTGCTTGACGTGCAATACATAGAACTGTGGGCAGGCCCGGATCCAGGATTTTGTGTTTCACACATTGGAGCAAAGGGTAATATGTTACAACCTTGGATTGCTTGGGCGGAGACAATGCGTAAATCATGTTTATATAGGCTCTAGGACAATTCGTCCCCGAACAATTCGTCCCCTGACAATTCGTCCCCAGACAATTGGTCCCCAAGGACAATTCGTTCCCGGACAATTGGTCCCATGACTACTAGTCCCCTAGGATTATTCGTCCCCTAGGACTATTCGTCCCCAGACAATTTGTCCCCATGGACAATTCGCTCCCTGACTATTCGTCCCCTGACTATTCGTCCCCTAGGACAATTCATCCCCTAGGACAGTTTGTCCCTGGCTGACAATAATGGTACATGTGGTTCCAATATTAAAAACTGCCCTAATTATAAATTTATAATTATAAATGCCCAATATTAAACTGCTTTATTTAATGTCTGCTTACACTGATCTAATCTGGTAGTTTTAACATCCGCTTCCACAAAAGTGATATCGACAACCCTGAATTAACCTTTACTTTTTATCCTTAATCTCAATTTTGATGCTAATTTTAAAAATGGTTCCTGAAGTTTTTGTGGGCTAATTGATATACAAAGACATTACCCTTATCTTCATGCTAGTGCACACAATCTCGGATTGTAGATAATTTATAATGTACGTTTTATGAAATTGGACAATCTTAGACTTCGAATAATATTTTATATTTAGAATAAAAATACATTATAAAACGAAGGTTCTTTTTATGTTATTGTTTTATGAAAAAAACTTTTAGAAATAGCATCTGCATATTATTGTTCCATTCTAGTGGCTTCGACAATTTTTCTGAGAAACAGAAAGAGAGAGATAGGGTTTAACGTCCACTTGACACAAACTAGGTCATTTTGAAACAAAAGGTTCAATTTTATTTCAATAATTCGCTTGCGTCTAGGGTCTTTCTTTTGCAGTGGGAGGAAACCAGAGGACCTGGATAACACCCACAAAATTGGACAGACTAAGTTCTTTTTGGGAAAATTAAAAGGATTGACTCCCCAAACCCACGCACACCTACACCAAGAGGTTTCAGAATTGGCATGAAGGGGGGCTACTTATTTCTTCCTTCATCAAGCCTTCAAAAACATGTAGAACGAATAGTCCTAGGGAACGAATAGTCCTCGGGGACGAATTATCTGGGGACGAATAGTCTTCGGGGACGAATAGTCCTAGGGGACGAATAGTACGGGGACAAATTGTCCAGGTACGAATTATCCGGGGACTTATAGTCCTTGGGGACGAATTGTCCGGGAACGAGTTGTCAGGGGACAAGTTGTCCGGGGACGAATTGTCCCGTACCCGTTTATATCATCTATTAAAGAGCAGATATTTGAACTACAACAGTAACAAAGCAAAAGAAAATGAAAAACAACTTTGTCACTGGGGCTGACGGGGGAGGGGGGCACGGCCCCCTGGGTCCCCCCCTGGATTTGCGCCTGGTGGGTAAACCACTAGAATCATCAATGTTGATTGTGATGACCCCTGACACTGCCTTCCCTCACAACCAATCCGATCATGTGGTGTAGGCCATCAAAAGTAAAAAAAACGAAGAGAAACATAGATCAGTATTTTAATCAGATTTTGTGTGGGTATGTTTAGAGTCCAGTTGGCATGATTAATACAAATACTCTTATAAAGAGGTCTATGGCTTTCTTGGTTTTTTTTTTTAGACGTAGTTATGTGTATATATTTCATTATGCTTTTTATGGGTAGATTTAGACTAATTAATGATTGTATGGAATATGCGCAATATGAATTCTCATTATGGGTTGGATAGTTAGTGAAGTAAAAAAACGTAACCATTATGTAGCATTTCAAATGGTTCTTCGAAATTATAGGATGAGTTTCAATATTATATTTAAAGATTTTTTATACCGTACCTTTTAAATTTTATATTTTTTCTTTTTTAGTTTCCATCAAGACTTGAAAAATGGCTGGACAAAATAGCTGCTCAAACAATAAGAAAAGTAAAGCATGTGGAGAATTAGAAGAATTTGATGCCATATTTCCTGCTATTGTTGATGATCTCACTAAAACTGGTCTTAAAGACATTGAAATATCAGATGCTATCCAGTGGTTTAAGAAGGTAATTCTCAATGGATTGATTGTCATGTAGGGTTAATGAAGCAAGTAAATTTCCAAAAGAACAAAACTACTAATTTTCACAAAGGACAAAGAACAAGGTTTTTTTTCTCTTGTAAAAGTCCACTTTTATTGAACGGGTCTTTGGTATTATATACCTTACTAAATAAAGAGTGACTGTGTATTTAATAATGATAAAGAGGAAAATGGAGCAAGGATGGAGAAATGTAACAAAAGAGCTTTTGTTTTTTAATGGTTATGTATGTAGATTGCTTTTATCTGCCAATGTGACTACAAGTTAAGGGAAATAAATGAAAAGGGAGAGCTGGGATGTGTGGTAAATGAAGTAATCATATCTGTAGATATGGGCAGTGTCACTTATCAAATGAATGTATGTTTCAGCATCGTGACGATTATAAATAATGTACTGGTATTAATTTTTTTTAAAGGTAATAGAATACAATGTACCATTTGGTAAAAAGAATCGTGGTATAGCTGTTGTTACGTCATACTGTCAACTGGTTACAAATCCTACAAAAGACAATATTAGAAGAGCAAGGGTATTAGGCTGGTGTGTTGAATTGGTGAGAACAGTATTGATATTGTCATTCAGGATCCAGGGCCATAATACTTTTTTTAGCTCAAAAAAATTTTTTACTCAAATTTTAATTTCTTGTTTCTATCTTCAATGGTAACATATGGAGTTAACTTAAAATTGGAGAAATGGAATTTGACATAACATTATCTCTATCCAATTTGTTGTAGACACTTAATTACAAGCCATTGTTTTCAAGATCTTCAAAGCAAAAACAAAAACACATATTGAAATTTCATTTTGTGTTATGATCATTTAATCTCTAATGACTGCAAAATTTCCAAGAATTACAGTATTATCTATAATATGTTTCCAGTTACAAGCATATTTCTTGATAGCAGACGACATAATGGATTCCTCCATAACAAGAAGAGGGCAGCCATGTTGGTATAAAAAAGTAAATGTCTATTATTATATTTTAATCAATTTTACCCGTAGGCATAATTATAATGTTATTAATGTCCTGTGTTAGTGTACAACAACTCCAATGACAATTTTACTGAGTACGTCACAAATACCTCCAAACTAGGCAACTGCTGTACACAGGGAATATTTTAACCGGGTTCGTATCGCAATTTGAGACTCAAACGTCCGATTTTGCGAATCAAATTCATATTTGATTCGCATTATTAGCTTAAAACCCTGCTTCAGCGCGAATCAAAGTTTTGAAAATTAATTTTAACTTTAAAACCATTCAGTATCGTAAAACACATCAAAACAAATCTGAAATCTTGCAATTTTATTGTCTATATCAAGACTCTTTACGTGCCTCTGCAACGGTCCAGTGGAACGAGAGCAGTACATGTTGACGTCTGCTATTTATAGACTAAAAAGTTTTGATGACAGAGATGACAACACTACATACTTTCTTTCTATATCTGTTGTAGTCACATTCGTCAAGACAGGCATTCAAAACACTACAAGATAAAATTACCGGATGATCGAGGCTACGTCGCGAAATTCAAACACATGATATTATGTTCTGTCTTCAAATTCGACATTAAAATTAGCAACAGTTCAAGATTGGGTGAGGAAATATGACGCAGAAAAGATCTGACTAGAGTATGAAGTAAATAAAGAATGTCCAGGTTTCGTACAAAGAATAACATGTGGTCACATACTTTTATTTTTATTTTATATATAAATATAAACAACCGTTTGGTAATACAAATAATGTGGGTATTGTTATTGTCACATATAGGCCTAATTATGTGAAATAAGAATTCTATTACATACTAAAAAACTGCTAATCAATTGGTAAATTTTGCTACTCAATTATACAATTGATTAGCATTCTTACACAATTTTTCTGGAAACTGCTAATCAAATGTAAAAAAGTAAAATATTCCCTGGCTGTACATGGTACATGATGGCTTGATCTTACAAAATACAGCTACCATCTTACAGTAGATAAACAAAAGAGACACTAACACTGTTATCATCGTCAGTTATTGTTAATGTTAGGCCAACGTTTTGAAGAGGTAATATTATAAAACTAATGTAATATTTATCTAGTGAAGAGCACTTCTGTATCGGTCGGATTTCTCGATCCTTTGTTTTCATATTCCTGTTGGATGCCGATTCTACACAAGTTTTCCATCTACAGACAGAAGAAGCTGGCTACATGTAGTTCCAGATTAAAAATTTGAATGTTTTTGATTATCTTGATCTTAATTCATAACCAGGAATTTATATCCTCCAATAATTACTTAGTCAATTGATTCAGATTCAATTGTTGATCTTAACAAAACATTATCAGCCAGTGATGGGTAAAACCCTAAGTAAATAAATAAATTTGTAAAATAATTGTAAAATTAAAAAATGGTGGTTGTCAAAAATGTAAGGAAAAAGAAATGGAAGGTGCAACATGTTTACTTTCTCCAATCCTTAACACAGAGTTTTTTGTATTTATTTAAGTTCTGTTTTTCAGCCAAATGTTGGTACCATAGCTATTAATGACTCCTATTATTTAGAATCATCTATTTATGTCCTTATCAAGAAATATTGTAGAGATCAACCATATTATGTTCATTTAATGGAATTGTTTCACGAGGTAAGTTAAGTGTAACTTGTTTTGATAACCAGGAAGTCAGATTGTAAATTTATAACCAATACCATGAATGTTACTGACCTGTACTACATGTATAGTGGTGGGGTGGGACAATAAGTGTCATATTGTTTTGGCATCACATATTGCATTATAATACTGAACAATTGTAAATTTGGGGTTTTTTTTAAATGTCATCTACTTTGCTCATAAAAATTGTGTACTGTAACATGGAAAATCCACAACGCTCATGTTTGTGCGCAAGATTATCAAATTCAGGGAGAAGTAGCTCTTCTAAAAGCGAGTTTTCTGTCAGTAGATATAAAGATGAGAAAGAAACACACTGACAAAAAGATGGAATTGAAGGCTACTACCCTACATTCCATCGATATCAACACAACACTGATAGTGTATTTCATAAATCATAAATATTTTGCTTTTACTTAAAACATTCACAATGTATCAATCATTATGGACTGCTTGAACGTTTTAGCTAATGTGAGTGTTACGTTTGAAAACATATCTTAAAATATATAGGAATATGTTCTTTTTTATTTTAGACAACACTGCAGACTGTGATAGGTCAATGTTTAGATTTAACGACGGCACCACCACAAGGCAATGTAGATTTCACAAATTTTACTTTAGACAGATATAGTGCTATAGTCAAGTGGAAAACAGCCTTTTACTCATTTTATTTGCCTGTTGCCATAGCAATGTATATGGTAAGTTTCACCAATTGACCTTTTGCTTGTTATCACAAAGGAATAAAGCATTTAAAGTTTCTATGTTCCACATCAAAACATTCTTTAAATTTCATCTGGAAATTTTATTAGCTCTAGGTTGTTTTTTATACGCCCACATTTTCATGTGGATAAAAACAAAGTCATATGTTTATGTTATTTAAATGGTTTTGGATTCCTCTCACTTTATCATTCGTATTCACATTTTCATGTGGACGTATATTGTCGTCGCCCCTGTCCTTCCGTCCGTCCATCCACAATTGTTTGTGAGTCTACAGGTCACAATTTTTATTCGATTTCAATGAAACTTAAAATATAGGTTTATCAACCTAAGATCTGGGTTTATTTCGATATTGGCATGTATCGAACTGCAACTTCATGGGTTATGGCCCCTGATTGTCCGAAAAATCACGTTTTTAGCTTGTGAACAGAGTAGACGTCACAATTTTGAACCGATTTGGATGAAACTCGAAATGCATGTTTGTAACCCAAAGATCTTGGTTCCTTTCGATATTTGCGCCCGTCGATTCGTAACTTCCTGAGTTATGGCCCCTGGTTGTCCGAAAAATCGCCTATGGTCCTTCTGGAGGTCACAATTATTATCTGATTTAAAAAAATGTTTGACTCTATCACCGTTACACCCTATGAATATTTATAACCCAAAGATCTTGGTTCCTTTCGTTATTTGCACCTACTGGAACGTAATTTCCTGAATTATGACCCCTGATTGTCCGAAAAATCACCTTTTTATACGCCCACATTTTTATGTGAATACGAATGATAAAGTGAGAGGAATCCAAAACCATTTAAATAACATAAACATAGACAGGATCAAAGTCATAATAAACTTGATACAGTGACACCCGTAGTAGGAGTGGATAAAAACAAAGTCAAAGGTATCACAAAACCATCTTTTAAAGTATCTAACGTTTCGTAGATAAAAATCTACTTCTTTGTGATACCTTTGACTTTGTTTTTATCCACATTTTTATGTGGACGTATATTGTCGTCGCCCCTGTCCGTCCACAATTTGTTTGAAGAAACTTGAAATATAGGTTTATCCCCAAAAGATCTCGGCTGCTTTCGATATTGGCATGTATGGGATCAAAACTTCATGGATTATGGCCCCTGATTGTACGAAAAATCACGTTTTTAGCTTGTGGACCCTATAGAGGTCAGAATTTGGAACCGATTTTGATGAAACTTGACATGCATGTTTATAACCCAAAGATCTTGGTTCCTTTCGATATTTGCGCCTATTGGAACGTAATTTCCTGAATTATGGCTCCTGATTGGCCTAAAAATCACCTTTTTTAGCTTCTGGTTCCTCTGGAGGTCACAATTATTATCCGATTTAAAAAAACGTTTGATTATATCACCATTACACCCTAAGGGAGGTTAATTTCGGGAAAATCGGGCCAATTGCCATACAAAATGGCCGCCGTTTGTACGCAAATACTGTTAAAAAATGGTATATCAAGGTTGTGGACCCTGTAGAGGTCACAATTTTAATTTGATTTTGATGAAACTTGAAATTCATGGTTATAATCCAAAGATCTTGGTTCCTTTCAATATTTGCACATATCGGATTGTAACTTCCTGAATTATGGCCCCTGATTATACGCAAAATCGCCTTATTTTAGCTTGTGGTAAAATCACTTTCGGTATTGCCTGTTCTCTATCCATCTCTCAAAAATGTGGGCGTATCCTGCCTGGCAGTGCCAGCCTATTTTCTTAGCTTGTGGTCCCTCTGGAGGTCACAGTTATTATCCGATTGAAAAAAACGTTTTTTGTTATCACCGTTACACCGTAAGGAAAGTTGGGTTCGAATTTCGGGAAAATATTTGACTAAAATTGCCATACAAAATGGCCGCCGTTTGTACGCGAATACTGTTAGAAAATTGTATATCATGGTTGTGGACCCTGTAGAGGTCACAATTTTGATTTGATTTTGATGAAACTAGAAATGCATGGTTATAGCCCAAAGATCTTGGTTCCTCTCGTTATTTGTACATATCTGATCGTAACTTCCTGAATTATGGCCCCTGATTGTCCGAAAAATCGCCTATGGTCCCTGTGGAGGTCACAATTATTATCCGCTTTAAAAAAACGTTTGACTCTATCACCGTTACACCCTGTTCTCTATCCATCTCTCAAAAATGTGGGCATATCCTGCCTGGCAGTCCCAGCCTATCTTTTATCTTGTGGTTCCTTTGGAGGTCACAATTATTAACGGATTTAAAATAATGTTTGATTATATCACTGTTTCACCATAATGAAGGGTGAGTTCAAATTTTGTAAAAATCGGACCAAAACTACCGGACAAAATGGCTGCCGCTAATATTTTGATTCAATTTGCTATGTATATTTATAACCCAAAGATCGCAGTTTTTTTCAATATTCGGGCATATTGGATCATAACTTCCTGAATTATGGCCCTTGATTGTATGAAAAATCATTTTTATACGCCCACATGGAAATGTGGTCGTATATTGCCGTCGCCCCTGTCCGTCCGTCTGTCGGTCCGTCCGTCCATCGTCCACAATTTCTTGTGAACGCTCTAGAGGCTAAAGTTAATATCTGATAATTACTACCAGAGTTATGACCCTTGATCACTTGTGAACGGTCTAGAGGCTATAGTTAATATCCGATTGACTTTAAATTTATACACAGTGTTTAAGGTCATGAGACGAAGAAGCCTATTGATTTTCAGTGATATCTGATAATTACTGCCAGAGTTATGACCCTTGATCACTTTGAAAAATCTTGTGAACGCTTTAGAGGCTAAAGTTAATATCCGATTGACTTTAAATTTATACACAGTGCTTAAGGGCATGAGGCGAAGAAGCCTATCGATTTTCGGTCATATCCGATAATTACTACCGGAGTTATGACCCTTGATCACTTTGAAAAATCTTGTGAACGCTCTATCATGTGTTGTAAATGTTCTCCTTACTGATGAAAGAAACAATATGCGACAACCCTTGTTGACTGCCCGGACGACTTAGCTGTTGTTGGCGTATGTTTCGTTGCCTGGCAACCTATCTTTTTTAACTTGTGGACCCTATGGAGGTCACAATTTTATTCCGAATAAAAAAAACGTTTGACTATATCCTCGTTACACATTAATGATGGTTGAGTGTGAATTTCTTGAAAATCGATAATTGAACAGCTAAATCCATAATATTAAATGTTTTGTATACTTAACGTTAACATGGGGCAGAACTTTATAAAAACCAAACAAATTCTTATGATTTTCTGATAATTACTTGTTGACTGCCCGGACGATTTAGCTGCTGTGTGGGCGTATGTTTCGTTGCCTGGCAACCTATTTTTTTTTCTAGGCAGGTATTTCAGATACAGAAACTCATGCCAATGCTAAAACTATATTACTACAGATGGGTCATTTCTTCCAAGTACAGGTATATTATTACACATAGTCCCTCAACAATAAAACAGGAGACTAAATCATGTTTACATTACAAATTTTAGCGTGCCAGGAATGGTACCATACACGGTACGGTTAATTTTTTGTAGCGTAAACAGGTCAAACATAAGTGTACTGAGTACCGTGCCAATTTGGCCGACTGAAATGAAGGAGTGCACGGTACAAGGAACGGCAATGTTAAATTTTCGTAGTGCAAACTCTATCCAGTCTGAGCATGGTTTCAGTACGGTTACTGCTCATGCGGGAAACAAATTGACCTTTCCCCCCCCCGCAAACTTTGACAGCTGTGCCACGAGTTCTATCAAAATGGCTGCTCAAACTAAATCAACCATCATACTTGTTTTCATCTGGGTAATTTGCATATGAACTGAAATTAACTTTCTGTGAAGAGTTTCACATTTGGTGTTCTTGGCACGATTCCAAGATCTGTCATTTTAGAGTAATTTGTTGAAATGTATCGCAGCCTGGTACCATGCCAAGAACAGCATGCTTATCGCGGCCAAGTGTAAATGGCACAGTTGACCTACTTTTCCTGGCATATGTAACTTAAATTTTGTGTGTACATTATCCTTTTCAATCACAATACCTTACTACAAACTGTATTATAAGTCTTGGTAAGTTAGATTGCTGCAGGATGTTGTATTGTCTATATTACATATTACTATCCTACATGCAAGAAAATGAAATGAAATGGGGTTTAACATCCTATTGTTCTGCTCCGACTGCTTTAATGAAGATGGGCATACGCCATACAGTATGCTGTGATGAAAAATTTGCCCGGACAGGAGCGCTACAGCCTAGACTTAAATCGAATTCCTACTGCCAACGGATCTTTTATTTGTACACAGGATTTCAGGTTTTTTGTCCCATTGGAACAACTATACCTTGTCCCTTGCCAGGCCTCCTGTCCTGCACCACTGACAAGGGGGAACCACGTCAGAAAACTAACTTTCTCGACCAATGCAGGGATCAAACATAGGTCCTCTAGTTTAGGGAGTCAATAGCTTACTCAATTATACCTCATGGCTCCTTTTGTCACATGCAAATGTTGTATCGAACACGACCAGCGTACCCCATTTAATCAATTTCTCAACGTTTTTTTAGGATGATTATTTAGATTGTTATGGATCACCAGAAGTTATTGGTAAAATCGGTACAGATATACAAGATAACAAATGTGGCTGGCTAGTTGTACAAGCTTTAAATCGAGTTACCCCGGAACAAAGACAAATATTAGAGGTAATCAGGTTTTTTTAAAGTGAATACTTAAAGTTTTAACCATGCAAATGTTAGTTCTAGTCCATTTACTTGAAGTCATGTTCAACTATGGGTAAAGATTAGAGACCCCCAATTTTAAATTGAGTTTCGGGCAATTTATTTGTATGACAATCATGACAGTTCCAATGTGTGTACTGGACATTAATGGAATTTTGTTTATATTTTAGTGAATTATGGCCCTGTGTTGATTAAAATTAATGAAACTTTGAGGTTAACAGTCGGTTAAATAAAACTTTCACAGAATTGACCAAATTTATTCTAATGTTTTTCAGAATAATTATGGAAGAGATGATGAATCCAAGATAAAAAGAGTAAAAGAATTATATCGTGATTTAAATTTAACACATGTTTATACAGAATATGAAGAAAGTAGTTATAAGGAACTTAAAACACTCATAGAAAAATGTAGTGGTAGTTTACCTAAAGAAGTCTTCATGGCTTTTGCTGATAAAATATATAAGAGACAGAAGTAAATACTTTATTAATGAACATGACTTTTATCATCCTCAGAAATCTGTGTAATCCATCTATAATTAACAGTACATTAAGTGAATTGCACCCCCTTTTTGGGGGACAAATGTTTGTTTTCCTTGTTAAAAACTTAACATCCATAGTTGAGATATAACAGTTTGTGTTCTTACATAAATAATTGTCCCCCCACTTTCGAAGAATGATGGGGGACTTTTAAAATGGGTCCGTCTGTATGTCTGTCTGTCTCTCCGTCCGTCTGTCCGTCACACTTTTTGGGACACAATAACTCTCTTCCTAATTGAGCTAGAATGTTCAAACTTGGTGTATGTGTTTATTAGGTCAATGCCTTGATGGAGTTCGAAGATGAGCATTTTCCGCTTAGGGTAAGCAGAGATAAGCAATTTGATTGGTTGATGCTTTGGGACACGATAACTTTAGTTCTAATGAAGTGAGATTGATGAAACTTGTTGTATAGTTTCATTACAGTAATACCTTGACTAAGTTCGATAATGAGCATTTTCTGCTCAGGGTAAGCAGAGCGATACGCAATTTGATTGGTCGAGACTTTGGAACACAATAACTCTCCTTCTAATTGAGTTAAAATGTTCAAACTTGGTGTATATGCTTATTAGGTCAATGACTTCACCAAGTTCGAAGATGAGCATTTCCCGCTTAGGGTAGGCAGAGATAAGCAATTTGATTGGTTGATACTTTGGGACAAGATAACTTAGATTCATCTTGATTGATGATTTTTATGCCAATGCATTTTTATGCATTCTCATTCAGTAATTGATTCGACAGTAACAGTGTATAGAAATGATTGACTCGGACACGAGGGCCCTTTCCCTTGGCAAGAAGAGCCCTTTTGTCAAGCGTGGGGGCCCTTTTGTCTGCCTTTAGGGTCCCCCTAACTAAGGTACATTTGCTTTTTTCTCGTCGGTTTTAGCATTTTTCTTTATAAAACACTTTTGGATGACATTTCGTGTGCAGTTTGATTGCTCGATACGTTTGAAAAAAATAAAAGTGCGATTAATTACTATGTGTCATCTATTTATTTTGGGATTTCGGCGGGGGACATCAGCCTCACTGTTGGCTTGTTCAAATTAACTAAAGATAGTCTTAAACTACAACAAAAAGCTCGTTAAATTTTATAGATTTTATGTTTAAAATCACTGATAAAATGATTTATTAGGCAAGATTATGTGGAAGCGGTCATTCTTTGAAATAAATGTCTTGACAGCCAAACTAAAACATAAAAAAATTGACTGACCCGTATAATTTAAAAGTGAAACAGCCTATATTACTAGCAACAATTGAGTGCTTTATGTTCTTTATTGTACATCTCCTTTCAAAGAAAGAAGGGGGATTATTAGCTATTAGGTTGATTAATGGTCTCAAGCTAAAGACATTGCGTAATATATTGAAACAAAACGTAATCTCACTCTCGACCATTAAACCATACTTAAAAGTTGAATCTATTGAGGGTAGTATCATGTTGATATTCCAGATTCAACCAGTAATCTGATTTAGGTCAAAATAAAATGTTTAAATGGGTTGATATTTGTTTTTTGTCCCCCACCTTTCAAACAAAGTGGGGTACTCTTAGAATGGGTTCATCCATCTGTCTGTCCGTCACACTCTTTGGGACACAATAACTCTCCTCTTAATTGAGCTGGAACATTCAAAATTGGTGTACGTGTTTATTACGGTAAGCAGAGATAAGCAATTTGATTGGTTGATGATTTGGGACATGATAACTTTAGTTCTAATTAAGTGAGAGTGATGAAACTTGGTGTATAGTCTCATGACATCAATAACTTGACTAAGTTCGATAATCAACATTTTCTGCTTGGGGTAAGCAGAGTGATCAGCAATTTGATTAGCCAGAATTTTGGAACACAATAACTCTCCTAACTGAGCTAGAATGTTCAAACTTGGTGTAGGCATTCATTAGGTGACTGCCTTTATTGGATGAACATTTTCTGCTTACAGTAAGCAGAGATAAGCAATCTGATTAGTTGATGCTTTTGGGGCACGGTAACTTTGGTTATAAGGAAGTGAGAGCGATGAAACTCAGAATATATATTCATTAAATCATTACCGTGACTAACCAAAGTTTGATATTTAGAATTTCCTGCTTTGGCTAAGGAGTGAAAAGCAATTTGATTGGTCAAGACTTTGGAACATAACAACTCTGTTTTTAATTGAGGTAGAATGTTTAAATTTTATGTAGATGTTCATTAGGTGTATGTCTTGACTGAGTTCAATGATTAACATTTCAAGCTGAAGCTAAGCAGAGCTAATTAATTTCATTTGCCAATGCTTTGGGACAAGATAATCTTAATTCTGGTAGAGAGTGATGGAACTTAGTGTATAGTTTGATTGTTCCATACTTTTGAAAAAAATAGGTTGCCAGGCAACGAAACATACACCCACAAAGCAGCCAAATCGTCCGGGCAGTCAACAAGAGTTGTTGCATTTTAAGTAATCATCAGAAAATTATAATTCAAACTCACCCATAACTACGGTGTAACTGTGATATAATCAAACGTTTTTTTTAAATCAGATAATAATTGTGACCTCCAGAGGGACCACAAGCTAAAAAGGGTGATTTTTCGTACAATCAGGGGCCATAATTCTGGAAGTTACGATCCGATATGGGCAAACATGCAATGGAACCAATATCATCAGGTTATAAACATGTATTTCAAGTTTCATCAAAATCAGTTCAAAATTGTGACCTCTATCGGGTCCACAACCTTGATATAACATATTTTCACACAATTCACGTACAGACGGCGGGCATTTTATCCGTCAACTCTGGTCCAATTTTCACGAAATTCAAATTCAAAGCGATTTTTCGGACAATCCAGGGACATAATTCAGGAAGTTATGATCCAATGGGCGCAAATATCGAAAGGAACCAAGATCTTTGGGTTATAAACATACATGTCAAGTTTCATCAAATTTGGTTCAAAATTGTGACCTCGATAAGGTCCACAACCTTGATATAACATATTTTCACGCTATTCGCGTACAAACGGTGGCCATTTTATCCGTCAATTTTGGTTCGATTTTCACGAAATTCGAACTCAACCTTCATAACCATGGAACGGTGATATAATCAAACGTTTTTTTAAATAGGATAATAATTTTGACCTCCAGTGGGACCACAAGCTAACAAAAGCGATTTTTCAGACAATCCGGGGACATAATTCAGGAAGTTATGATCCAATGGGCGCAAATATCGAAAGGAACCAAGATCTTTGGGTTATAAACATACATGTCAAGTTTCATTAAAATTGGTTCAAAATTGTGACCTCTATAAGGTCCACAACCTTGATATAACATATTTTCACACTATTCGCGTACAAACAGCTGTCATTTTGTCCGTCAATTTTGGTCCGATTTTCTCGCAATTCAAATTCAAAGCGATTGTTCGGACAATCCAGGGACATAATTCAGGAAGTTATGATCCAATGGGCGCAAATATCGAAAGGAACCAAGATCTTTGGGTTATAAACATACATGTCAAGTTTCATCAAAATCGGTTCAAAATTGTGACCTCAACACTGTTCACAAGCTAAAAAAACGTGATATTTCATACAATCAGGGGCCATAACCCATGAAGTTACAGTTTGATACATGCCAATATCGAAAGGAACCGGGATCTTAGGGTGATAAACCTATATTTTAAGTTTCATTGAAATCGGATAAAAATTGTGACCTGTAGACTGTTCACAAACAACTGTGGACGGACGGACAAACAGGGGCGACGACACATTTTCATGTGGACGTATAAAAAGTAAATGTGCGATTAATTAATGTGTCATCTATTTATTTTGGCGGGGGACATCAGCCTCACTGTTGGCTTGTTTCATTAGTGATTAGACAAAATCTAAAAAATCAAATTTTTGAAATTGGAAATACTGAATGAAAGCCCATAATTTGTTTACAAATCTTACTTGGTTTGAATCTATTTTCTGTGGACCAAAAATGATAATGTGGGCATATAAAAATGCATTTTGGAAAATTATCAAATGAAACTCTTTAGTTGACTCACTAATTATATAATCTATATTATTTTGTATAGTTTTAATGTATATTGAAGAAATATGTATATTCATTGCTACTTGTTATACTGCATGTATTATCTTTCTGTCACACAGTTACCTTTAAATGTCATTGATGTAAATTTATTCATATTTTAAAATAAACATCTAGTTTTCTCATCCATCAGAACTTTATATTATTTATCTAAGCAAGTGATAAACCTTGCTATAGAGAATTTCACATGTTAGTGCTAATTAAGATGGCTTGGAAGGAGTAAACCAAACAGGGAAGAAAACTTATTTGATAGGCACAACAAGATGTTAACTGCAACCCAGAAAGGAATATATCTAAATTGATGAAGAATGGTATGAAATTAAAAAGTCACCGACGTGACAGATAAAGAACTCGTCTAATTTAAAAATTAAACACTGCATACCTGTGATATACTCGGAACTCTGAAGCCAAGGGCCATAACTCTGGCAGTAATTTGCTGAAAATTTATGGCAGGACAACAAATTTTTCGATAATCAGTGAATAATGCATTTTCCTGCATGCAGCTCGATTTAAAATTTCTGATTACTCATGAATGTATATATCACCAGTTTGCTGTTAAGTTTCAGTTGGAGTTGTATTTTGTTTTCAAAGATCTTTTAAATACAAGGCACCAATTGAATTAAGTTTGAGGACCAAATATCAAATGTACATCAACAAGACTTTTTTTTACTTATAGTATATTATATGACTCTGGGCGTCATAATTATCATCAGATCTTTTATAAATTTGTATTAGTTGAATATAGGGACAGAAACAGATTAATTATCAAACTTTTGGTATGCCCACTAACACTATTCCTGGGGCTACACTATTATCCCATCTTTGTTGTTGCATCCAATCCTTGTAAACCTTATTTATAGATACATCAATTATCACTCAAACCATTTATCTTATCCCACCGACCCCCTGCCCCAGTAGTACTGGTGGTATGTTCCATCGATAGATAACACATTTTTGAGGGTGGGGTTCTGTAGGTGCAATAGAAAGTAAACAAGATTGGTCAATATATATATATATATAGTTTAATATCTAGTAATATTCTATGAAATACAACGATTATCGGATAATATAATACCTTATCTTTCTTATATCACTCACACACATATTCTACACCATTATATATATTTTTTTCTTGCTATGTGTAAATACAACTACAGTTTAGTATAACATTTTCATTCAAAGTGTTGTATATCTCTAAAAGAAATATGCTCACTCTTATTTAGAATGCCTGATACCACTCTTCACTTTAAATGTTCACTTTGCCAATATTTCTGGTGTACAATAGTGAAACAGATTTATGCTAATTCAAAACCTAGTATCAGACTGATTTCAAGAAATGATTATTACCAATCTTGTGGTATTACAGATAATATTCCATTTTGAAATAGTTCCTATTTCATGCCACTGCGGTCAATGAAAGTACAGCCATTCATTGCCTTGGTCATGTGGACCACAGTTTTCGGAGAATTAGGGTATATATAAAAAAAATGAAACAAAATGTATATTTGCAATAATTATATTGGGATTATCACTAGGATAAAATTTAATATCCAATTTGGATAAATGATCTGATTCTATCATAAAAATTTGAGCTGTGGACAATTAATACTGATAAAAAAAATAATTACCAAATGCCCAGACTGCTGTGGTCAATGAACTTGGTTGTTCATTAATCATACCTGGACTTAGTTGTTCATAAGAGGACTGTTTATCCTATTTCTGTTTAAATAATCGTGAAGGGGATAAGATTTCACAAGATGGTCAGATTAGACTAAAGCTAGTTCAAGACTTAGAATTGACTACTCAACATTTTTCTATGGATGATCCTAAAAATCAAAAACCGTATAAAATTGCAAACCATAATTTTATCAAGCTACTTTATGTTCGATATTCATGTAAATAAACTTTGTATATTTTAGATAAAATGTTGGTCAAAACACAAAGCATGCTTACATCGAGGTCAAATATTAACACATATTAACCACTAACAGCAATGTTCTCTGACCTAAATTTAAAGTCATTTTATCAAATTTCACAGAGCAAGTTTTAAAAAATGTAGACAAAACTCTGCAAAATGCATTCAAAATTTATGATACTAAAACGGAATAAGATTTTAAATGAAGGTCAAATGAAATGTTGCTATTTCTTAAACAAAAAAAAAGTTTTCCTACCATTCTGATTTGATAAGACCTCAATATTAAAGGAGCAGCCCCAAAGTTTCACAGGTTTATGTATACAAATTAAATGACAAATATGGACCAATTAAATGGTTTGGAAGTCTCAGCTCACAAAATATTGCGACATTTTTGAAAATGATTGGTAGATACAGTAAAAAGGTTACATCAGACATTTTAGGAATTATCTCTTTGTACAACTGTGCTAATTGTCTTCCACTCAGAATTAATCTATTTCATTCTCTAAGATATATATATATTCCACACGACTCCTTTCAAGTCTCTCATCGCCATTCACATTTTTTGAACAGATTAATTCAGTCAGATAAAAAAGAGGCCCATAAAATTAATTAAAGCAAAAATGATGGATGCCATGGGTTGTTATAACCCATATCTCATTCATATTGTCTGCAGAGGACGAAATATGTTGAGGAATTTCCATTCATCATATCTTGGTAAATACTCAATGAAATTCATCATTTGTGAACCGATATTCAATTTAGATATTCAACTTCCACAACGCTGTAGTTTGCAAGGGGAGTAAAAGTCACTCAAATAATTTATAGTGAAATGCTAAAAACCAGCATGTTTCATTCAACAAGACTATGAGAAGGTTTTTTAATAAATAAGAATGGGTTATTATAAAAGCAGGATGATTATCAGGTGATATATAAGTAGGGCCTACACTCTACACTAATCCCAGGAAATGTTCACAGAATAAAGAACTTGTGTTTGTAAAAATAATATATTACATAGACTAAATAACATTCTCGACAGTGTCATTTTGAAATTTATCCCAATTTTCTTCAACAATCGTTACCCAATATTAAGTCTTTTTTTAAATATTCAAAGAATGAAATAATATCACAAGTGATTAAGGCATTGTCTGTCCATCAACAGCTGCTAGCAGGCAGTGGTTCAAGATGAAGAATATGAAGCATTGATGTCTGTATTCAGTAAGTTCTATAAAAATGACAGGCCTATTCCAAACTGTAAACCAGGATTAACACTAAAAAATATATAAATATGACTAAATATTGCATTATCACAAACATAAATGTCAAATAATAATTTATAAAGTCCATAATGTAGGCGTAAAAAAGTGTAATGATTTTATTGCCCACAAAAGCTCAAAAAGCCTAGAAATTTGTAAGTACGAATGTGGGTGCATAAAAATCTGTTAACCAGCGGCTGCCAGACAGGATACACCCACATTTTGCAAGAGATGGATAGACAACAGGCTAAATCAAAAGCAATTTGTCAAATAATCAAATATCGAAAGGAGAGATCTTTGGGTTACAAACATGCATTTCAAGTTTCATCAAAATCAGTTCAAAATTGTGACCTCTGCAGTGTTTACAAGCTAAAAAGGTGATATATGGTACAATCAGGGGCCATAACCCATGAAGTTACAGTCCGATACATGCCAATATTGAAAGGAATCGAGATCGTAGGGTGATAACCTATATTCCAAGTTTCATTGAAATCAGATAAAAACTGACCTGTAGACTGTTCACAAACAAACGACAATATACGTATACAAATGAATAATCTGAGCGTATAAAAACTGCCGTCTGTATCAGGTTTAAAAGAATTTTGGAAAAGGTGGGCAGAAGGTCATTGAAAATCGATATTTATACAGATATTTTAATTCTACACATTTCCACGACCGGGAAGAGCGAAAGCGATCGCTGCATGTCGAACGTGAAGCACTGCTAAAACGTATCTTGCTAAAAATTGTATTTAATAGGTAAGTGATCAATTGCATGTACCAAAACGGACTAAAATACAATTCAAAGCGATATGTGACCCGACATGGCATACTGAGTCACTATGATGAAATTTAAAAATTGAGTTATTGTTATTTTCATTACCTTCAATTTGATGTATAGTTTGATTGAATTGGACAAAAATTGACTGAGCTGTGTCCATTTGAAGCCACCCAACTCACTAATGTAAGTTTTGAGAAAAAGCAAGTTAAAGATTTGGTGTGTTCCACAACAAAATCCCATAGCAACCAGGCAAATTATTTGCTGTTCTGTCGTTGAATATATATTTCCATGGGTTTTCAGGGTTGCTGAAGACAAAAATCGTATTAAAAATTTGATCCGACAATTTCTGCCATTTATTTGCTATTTTGTCGTTTAAAATTTTTTTTTCATGTAGGATTTCAATGGTGCAGAGGACGAAAATCGTAGTAAATGCACAATTTTCGTAACAAAACATCCACAACACACGTGGCATATTCACATGATAGTGTTACTGAATAACAATCTATACATTAGTAGTCTGTTTTGTAGGGGACATCTCACTGTGCCACCCGCTATTGTTCTCATTGGGAGATTAATCAAGCAAGGGGATTATCGAATACAATGGTGTTAAAAGTATAGTCCGCTTTTTAAAACTACTAGCTTTAAACTAATTACCAACTTTATACACAATAAATTACATATAAGTAACAACAATACATGTATCAAACATGAATCATAACCTTACTAAATGTCATATGGCGTCAGTATATTCAATTGCACTTTTTTCTCCATTTAACATTTCGATTTTAAGATCATTAATAGATTCTTCTACTCTTATATATTTTTGCCTTTTAGGGCATCCCCCCTCCTCCCCATTATCCAATTGAACTATTTCATTTTCAGTAAAAGTCTGCTCTTGCGACACAATGTTAATAAATTTAAATATATTTGGGTGGCTTGTTCTGGTTTTCTTCATTTTACTGTGCCATCCCTCAACGTGATTAGTTGTCTGTGAACTATCTGTGTTGAAGTGATTCCACATAGCGCTTCCATCGCCTTCTACCCATTGTTCAGTAACATAATCTGCAAACTTTAAAATATTGTCATCCTCCAAATCAGCTTCTTCTAAGGCATTCAACCAAACGTTGCCTATATCACATAACCTCACAAATGGGAGGGCGGAAGCCCGACGCACAAGTAAATTTACAACTGTGAAAGCTCTCTGTTGTCAAAATTTCTGTGTGTTTCGCCAAATTGCTTGGCGAAAATAAAACAGGCAACCTTTCAGTTCGCACTGGAATATTTCAATAGCTGCATTTTGTGCTGCTATTTCAAAATCCGTGAAGATTGTCACAGGTGATAAATAAATATTTCTCTCTGTTGCTTAACTTAACTTAAATATTTTAATCATTAAAATAATTAAATCTTAACTAGCTGAACAGTACTTATAAAGATACAGTCTATAATCCTTTGTTTATTTAAATTTTCACACCACAACCCTATAACACCAGTTGATTAGGTGGCACAGTGAGATTAAAGTTAAACCGTTTTCTATATTATAACTCTGTGGTATTAACTTAATCTCATCAATTAATTAGCACCTTAGTGCCAGCCAGTGGTTAGGAGATTAAGATTGTTGATTGGATAATCATCAAAGAGGCCGCCACAGCTGTACGTGTGTTCATTTAACACGTGAATTAAATTAAGATTTTGCATGTATGATAGGTCTATTATTATTTTCATGTACCGTAATGTTATCAAAATATGAGTCGCTATAGAAATGTCAATTTCATAGTCACGAAATACTTACGTTCACTTTTGTGTATTTTGGTTTTGATGTAATTAAACAATGGCAGACATTTGAGAATCGTCGCATTTTGGCTCGTGGATCGTTCTCATTTCTTCGACCCATAGTGATAAGAGAATTTAAAACAATAATATCCAAGATGCATTCCTTACATTGCATGCCGTATTCATGAAGAAGCAACAGTAAACGGAATTCGGTTATCAATACAATTCTCTTCGAAAAGAAAATTATTGGCCATTTTGTTTATTTCCATTTAAGGCCTACAAATTATTTTTTTGAAGATGATATGAGTTATCAAATAATCACCGCTGGGATTAATTATTCAGAGTAAATAATGAGTTATCAACAGCTTTATCATTGACCCGTGACATTTAATTAGCATTACTCAATGACACACACCCACTTGTTGATTAATTTACATAATCTGCCACGTACCATGGTTTTGATTTAACACTCAACAGCAATCTATATACGATCCGAATTACTTTTTTTCTGCCACTTATCAGAGTGAATTGTATGTAGGTACCCCAAAATATTATTGCCGAAACCAAATATTTATCGTCCGCTCGAGCCAGCCACGTAACCACAATGCTTTGCACGCAGTGTCTGGGCCAATCAGCAAACGAGTTGTGTAGACAGCATAGCAAGTGGAGTGTGTTTAGATTTTTTAGAGGTTTTAAAACACGATTGTATCCGTTCAAAATCAATTCATCAACAATATTTTGATAATATTTATAAACTAGAGATTCTCCGCTTTACAACGATGCCAATTATTATACAAGAAGAATGACTGGTCGTCCCGATGCGAGCGAATGAAAAAGCACTAATTTCAGCGAGAATTTTAAGAAATAGGACAGATTTAAGAATACGGTACTCTTACAAAACGTTCAAATAAAGGTGTTTGAAATTGTTTTATTGCTATTTTGATCTTTTGTGTCGATAGATATTATATTTATAGACTCACTTTTGTGAAAATCTCAATTTCTAGCAAAATCAATATATTCACTTATTTTGCCTCCAGCTCAAAATAAGATTTTGCGCATACCGACCCAATTTGATATACAGAGTCATATAGTAAATAGGTTTTTGAGAAAAATGCAAAAGATCAAAATGCATCATTTTAGTAGAAAAGGTATAATGTTACCTATCTCCTCGCTGTAATTGTACTGGTATTACATAATTCAATTCCATTCTAGCTATACTTCCCATCCGTAAGACAATACCGCCTCCATATGCCCACCTGAATGTTTCTGCCATCCGCCAAAAATTTTCTCTTAAATTATTATCTGGAAATATTGTATTAAACAAAATGTATATGTAATGAAACCATGGAAATTTGATAAGGTTCTGGCTTATGCCTCTGGAGTGACAATTCCACAATCCTTTCATTTTATTAGGTCAAGTAGGAATATTCTTGAAAAATTGACAAATCTTCAAGATCTAAAAACATCACATACTAATTTTTATAAAAATTGGATACAAAAATGTTGACATTTAATGCATTCACAAGTTATTGTTAATGGAAAGACTGTGGTGACAAAAATAAATGTGGTCACAAAAAATCCTATTCAAAACTGTTGTGTGAATAGCTCTACTAGTCAAAAAAAAAAGTTCACAACTTAATGAACAGTGCTGAACAATGGAGACATTTCTGTATTGCTGTCGTCACCTAACTGCAGCAATAGATGCATATATAAAGAACATAAATTGGATAAAAACTGTTGAAAAATAATTATTAATATTGCTTACTACCAAAAAGCAACCCTAAAATAAGAATTGTTGGTTATCAGGCCTGCATATAGAACAATTTGAGATTAGTTATCAGGCCTGCAAGTAGAACAATTTGGCTGATCTGCTAGTAAATCCAACAACAAAAGGGCAATGTGTGCACCCTACTCAACACTCGACAAGAATGGAAAGTGTGGGAGTATAGTATTCATTTATTTGTATAATTTATAATGTATTATACTTACTAAGACTGATATTACCCAAATTTCCAGCATTGACAAAGAAATGTGTACGAAATAAATCCCCCAAACCACCTTTACCAGGTCGAAATGGCAGTGGAGTATATATATGGGCAGCACATAACCAATATGCATCTGCTCCTAAAGCATTTCCTGAAATGGAAGAAATGTACATAAATTTAGCAATAAATTGTTAATGAAATTACAATGAAGTCTCATTTCAAACGTAAGTCCTATATCCATTCACTGAAAAAAAGTTACCTTTAATGATTTCTATAGATAACTGATTTGCTACAGCATATAAAGGTTCATGAAGAGATGGGTAGTGACAAATCTAAAAAAAGAAACATAACGCTAACACTACAATACACGTCCACATTCCTGCTTTGATTGATTTGGTACTTTGTCAAGAAGGCTAGGCGTTTGGTTTGTTTAGCGTTGAGGGTCGTGCATGAATATCAATAGTTGCCATCCTTAGAATATAAGGAATAGGTATAACAAGATAATGCATTCAGAATTGTGGCTTTCAGACGCTAAAGGCAAAAAGTGGGCGTGGCTTTGCCCCTGGGGGTCGGGCCATTGACCAAAATCAATAGTGGACGCCCTCAGGCTATATGGAATACATTTACCAAGCTGATTTATTCCTCATTGCGGCCTGTAAACGACTAACACAAAAATTGGTCATGGCTTGACTGGGGGTTGGGACATGTAAATGTCGTCCTTAGGCTATAAGGAATACATATCCCAAGTTTAAAGACGATCCGTTAAGAATCGTGTCCTGTAGACAACACACACAGACACGAAGTAAAAATGGGTATGGCTGGGGGATGGGCACGCACCAAAGAACAATAGGGTCATCCTTAGGTTATAAGGAATAGTGTATAAGGAATAGGTATGCAAAGTTTTAAAATGATCTGTTAAGAATTACATCCTGTAAGCAAACATAAGACACACAGACATTGGGCGTGGCTCTGTCCCAGGGGGTCAGGCATGCACCAAAAATAATAATGGTCAGCCTTAGGGTTTAAGGAATAAGTATAAACAAGCCAACAGTGAGGCTGATCTCCCCCGCCGAAATCCCAAAATAAATAGGTGACACATATTAATTAATCGCGCATTTATTTTTTTCAAACGTATCGAGCAATCAAACTGTACACGAAGTGTCATCAAAAAGTGTTTTATAAAGAAAAATGCTAAAACCGACGAGAAAAATGAAAATGTACTCTAGTTAGGAGGACCCTAAAGGCAGACAAAAGGGCCCCTCTGGCCAAGGGAAAGGGTCCTCGTGTCCGAGTCAATCGTTTCTATACACTGTTACTGTCGAATCCATTACTGAATGAGAATGAAGTCATTGTATTGGCATAAAAATCACCAATCAAGATGAACCTAAGTTATCTAAAGTTATCTTGTCCTAAGGTATCAACCAATTAAATTGCTTATCTCTGCCTACCCTACCAAGAAAATGCTCATCTTCCAACTCCATCTTGTCCCAAAGTATCAACCAATCAAATTGCGTATCTCTGCCTACCCTAAGACGAAAAATGCTCATCTTCGAGCTAAATCAAGGCATTGACCTAATAAGCATACACACCAATTTTGAACATTTTAACTCAATTCGAAGGAGAGTTATTGTGTTCCAAAGTTTCGGCAAATCGAATTGCTTATCGCTCTGCTTACCCGAGCAGAAAACAAACAAATACAAGAAATAGGCGTGGCTCTGTCCCAGAGGGTCGGGCAAATACCCAAAACAATAGGGATCATCCTTAGGGTATAAGGAATAAGTATTTTAAGTTTCAAGATGATTGATTAAGAATTGTGGCCTGTAGGCGACACACAGACACACTAAAAGAAAATGGGCGTGACTCTGCCCCTGGGGGTTGGGTATGCACCCAAATGATAGGGATGTTCCTTAGGGTACAAGGATAAGTATGCAAAGTTTCAAAATGATACATTAAGAAATGTGACCTGTAGACAACAAATATAGGAAATGGGCGTGGCTTAGCCCCTGGGGGTCGGGCAGGCACCAAAAACAATAGAGATCGTCCTTAGGTTATAAGGAATAGGTATACAAAGTTTGAAAAAAATCCAGTAAGAAAGTCCTGTAGGCAACCCACAGACATACATACCTACACACAGCGCTCACGCTGTCGATTGCCATTTCCGCCAATTGCGATAAAAATATAATTTTGGCGTTAAAATATTCAATCTGGTGAAATTTTTGGTGATTCTTTTTTAACCATGGCTAAAAAAATTTCTTGCCACAAAGTTTAAATTTTCACGCCGTGCACACACGTTACAATCTATCACGCTTGACTGAGTCATTTATCAATCAATCAAGTAATAACCCTTTGTCTTGTGATCAATCGCGAATTAATTTGATTAGTATATACAGTAAGAGTAGTAATAAACTAATCAAGAGACAAACGATTCCAAATATGAATTGGTGGCTTTTTTTGACGGTTTCTATATATTCAAAATGGTGGACACCGTGAATAATACTCGTTCGATTTGTGTGAGATTATTGGACTATGACGTCTGTTTTATCCTTTTCCTACTCCTGTTGCATGTATTGTTAATAAATAAAGCCAGGTTTGTTGTTAATGTTTATATGGAAGTCGATATTAATCGCCAGAAACGAACGGACGAAAGTCAGTTATTTTCTAATCACATGCCATTAATAATAATGGACCGTAAGCGAAAACTTGAACAGCCTTCGTCCACGTCCGATAGAAGAATTTCAAACTTTTTTTTTTTTTGTAATTCACCATCCAAATACTCCCGAACTGACTATATAATAGTTAAAAAAAAAAGATAACGCAAATGGAATATGCTGAAAATTTGAGTCAATTTGTTTCCTTTGAACCAAGATTATTAGCGTTTGATATTACATTATTAGGCCCAGCCTCGATCATCATCACTAAAGAAAGATTCAGCCTTTAGTCCTTACATAATGTAGATCTCTTAAGGATGAATGAACATTTTCAAATCCTTGATATATCAGTAAGTGCTTGGTCACAATTTCTGTTATAAAGAAAAATATTCATTAAAAACAAATACACTGTAGGGTTAGCCCAGATGTTGAAAAAGCTCTAAAAAAAATGGGCTTCTGCAAAGCAGTGAAGAATTTTGTAAATTGTAAGACCATATGTATATTATAAGTAAATAAAAATTACTGAAAAAATATAATAGAATAGGTATTCCGTATTCATTCTTTTTTTTGGCGGAAAAAATATATGGCTAATAAATTAAAATGAAAAATTGGCGGAAGAAAAATTGAACCCAGAGTGAGCACTGCCTGTACACACACACATACATACTTGCATTGCTCATTTTGTGAGGACTATGGTTTGTCAAAACCTCCAGAGGACCCAGGTTTCCTGTCGTCTTACGGCTTTAAGATTTTATACAGTTATTGTCAGCGCGACCATGTACATTGTCTGCTACTTAGATTGCATTGATTCAGTCATAAAAATATAACATGTTTTACATACTATATGAGGCTTTTTCTTATATTTAATATAAGACGACTTGTGTAAGATTGATTTACATTTATACACTAGAAAGGACTTGAGTTTATAGTAGTTTACATACATTACCAAGAGAGGACCTCTTAATACAACTTACTTTACCTTATTTCTGAGGGCTTTAGTGTTTAATACTTTACTTTAAGGACTACCTGAGGACCTGTGTAAGATTGATTTACATTAATAGACTAGAAAGGTCTTGAGTTTATAGTAGTTTACATTTATTGCCATGCGAGGACCTCTCAATACACCTTACTTTACTTTATTTCTGAGGACTTTAGTGTTTAATACTTTACTTTAAGGACTACTTGGGTACTTGAGTTTATAGTAGTTTACATTCATTACCATGAGAGGACCTTTCAATACAACTTACTTTACCTTATTTCTGAGGACTTTAGTGTTTGTTACTTTACTTAAAGGACTACCTAGGACCTATGTAAGATTGAATTACATTTATACAACTTACTTTACCTTATTTCTGAGGACTTTAGTGTTTAACAATTTACTTTAAGGACTACATGAGGACCTGTGTAATATTGAATTACATTTATGCACTAGAGAGGACTTGAGTTTATAATAGTTTACATTTATTATCATTAGGACCTCTTAATACAACTTACTTTACCTTATTTCTGAGGACTTTAGTGTTTAATACTTTAGGACTACAATGTAGATTTAACACTATTAGAAATTTAACAAACTTTGCTATTCCTTAAAGGACTTGGGGAGTTATCTCCCCACACCATAATGACACACATGAGCATAGTGTGAAAAAAACAAAATCGTCCAAGATCGCAGAACTGAACACCAACGCCTTGGTCCCATCTATGAAGCTGAAATTTTTAGACATCCATTATCACATCCCTGGTGAGTTGCCGGCAGGGTATAAACAAAGTACACCGGTATTGAACATTATCTAGGGAAAGAACACCCATTAGGCATCAAAAATATCAAAAAAAACGAAAATCACCTATAGAGGTGTTTAATGTCCTACTGTTCTGTTCCGACTCAAATAATTAAGACGGGCATACGCGATACAGCGTGATTTGGGGGAAATTTTGCCCAGGCAGCGGCACTATGGCCGACTCTTATGTCGAATTCCAACTGATCTTTTACCTACACTTCAATGTATACACGGGACCTCGATTTTTCGTCCCATAGAACGACTAGACAGCTGTCCTTGTCAGGTCATCCGTCCTCCACCTCTGACAAGGAGAAACCATGTCAGAAAATCCTGATAAACGTTCTCAGACAATCGAACACCCGACCTCAAGACTAGCAAGCCAGTGTGTTATCCACTTAACCACCGCTGTCGCATTCGGTATACTTGAGATGATCCGAGCAAATCATTTTATATGATCATTGTTTTTTAGGTCATTTATGTAATCATTTCTTTTAACAATTCCGGCGTAATTCGCAAAAAGTCACTCATTCAATTTCGTAAACATCTTTATATCAAATATTGGCGAAAGCAATAAACCATTGTGCAAGCTAGTAGTTTCGCTGCGTACTCTAGGTTATTGGCTAAGTACCAGTATTGAGATTTTGTCCGGTATCGAGATTTGGTTCAGGCGTTCGTCTCTCCAGAAACTGGTCGATATGGTCAAACACAACATGAACTTTTGGTTGTTACTAGAATTACAAGCTCATTATATGAGCTTTTGAAAGACTTTACCGCTTGTTTGAAACCACCATCCAATTTGTTGCCGAAACAAGTGCGTTGGGCATTTTTATCAATATAGTACATCCACCTAGGTGATCCTGCCGACGGTTGTCTACGATGAGGAGATACAGTTCCATTACCAGAATGAAGTCTATCACCTGTCAGACGAGACGCTTGTGATCAATTTTATACCAGTGATGGAACTGCATCTCCTTCTGACCGTAGACAACCGTCGCCATGAACACCTAGATGCAACATTCTCTCCATCCCTACAGGGCAAGCTTGGGCTGATGCATTGAGCCTTCGTCGCTCTGAAATGCATGGTGGGCCTTTCTATGGTGTCCGAAGTAGGAATTCCAGTAAGGAACAAAAGTTCATGCTATATTTTACCATATCGACCAGTGTGTGGAGAGACAAACTTGGTCACTGGAGTCAACAGTACTCCGAGTCTGTTCACAGGAACTTAAAGGCACTACGACAGAACAGGGGCTACAAATTTAAACGAGACACGAGCATGTACACAAAATATGACGTCAGATTTGTTGAAACAAATGGTCGTATAAATGACCTAATATAACTACAGTTGAAAAAAATAGGTTGCCAGGCAACGAAACATACGCCCACACAGCAGCTAAATGATCCGGGCAGTCAACAAGAGTTGTCGCATATTAAGGAATTATCAGAAAATCATTAGAATTTGTTTGGTTTTTATAATCAAACGTTTTTTTAAATCAGGTAATAATTGTGACCTCTAGAGGGACCACAAGCTAATAAAGGCGATTTTTCGTACAATCAGTAGCCATAATTCAGGAAGTTACGATCCAATATGCAATGGAACCAAAATCTTTAGTTTATTAACATGTATTTCAAGGTTCATCAAAATTGAATTAAAATTGTGACCTCTAAAGGGTCCACAACCTTGATATAACATACTTTCACACTATTCGCGTACAAACGGCGGCCATTTTGTCTGTCAATTTTGGTCCGATTTTCACGAAATTCAACCTCATTCTTCATTACCATATGTCGGTGATATAATCAAACGGTTTTCAAAATCAGATATAATTTTGACCTCCAGAGGGACCACAAACTAAACATAACGCTAACGCTACAATATACTTCCACATTCCTGCTTTGATTGATATGGTACTTTGTCAAGAAGGCTAGGCGTTGAGGGTCGTGCACCAACATCAATAGTTGCCGTCCTTAGAGTATACGGAATAAGTATACCAAGATAATCCATTCAGAATTGTGCCTTCTTAACGCTAAAGGCAAAAAGTGGGCGTGGCTCTGCCCCTGGGGGTCGGGACATTCATCAAAATCAATAGTGGACGCCCTCAGGCTATAAGGAATACATAAGCCAAGTACCAAGCTGATTCATTCAGAATTGCGGCCTGTAAACGACAAACACAAACATAACGCTAACGCTACAATATACGTCCACATTCCTGCTTTGATTGAAATGGTACTTTGTCAAGAAGGCTAGGCGTTTGGTTTGTTTAGCGTTGAGGGTCGTGCACCAATATTAATAGTTGTCGTCCTTAGAGTATAAGGAATAACTATACCAAGATAATCCATTCAGAATTGTGCCTTCCTAACACTAAAGGCAAAAAGTGGGCGTGGCTCTGCCCCTGGGGGTCGGGACATTCATCAAAATCAATAGTGGACGCCCTCAGGCTATAAGGAATACATAAACTAAGTACCACGCTGATTTTAAGAAAATCCAGTTAGAATTGCGGCTTCTAGACGACACAGAGACACACAAAAAGAAAATGGGCGTGGCTCTGCCCCTGGGGGTTGGGCATGCACCCCAAACAATAGGGATCATCCTTAGAGTATAAAGAGTAAGTATACAAAGTTTTAAAGAAAATACAATAAGAATTGCGGCCTGTAGGCGACACAAAGACACACGATAAGAAAATGGGTGTGGCTCTGCCCCAGGGGGGTTGGGCATGCATCCCAAATGATAGGGATGTTCCTTAGGGTACAAAGAATGTGTATGCTAAGTTTCAAAATTATAAGTTAAGAAATGTGGCCTGTAGACGACAAACAAATACATACTAGAAATGGGCGTGGCTCTGTCCCTGGGGGTCGGGCATGCACCAAAAACAATAGAGATCTTCCTTAGGGTATAAGGAATACGTATACCAAGTTTGAAGAAAATCCAGTAAGAATTGCGCCCTGTAGGCGACATAAAGACTCATGAAAAGAAAATGGGCGTGGCTCTGCCCCTGGGGGTGGGGCATACACCCCAAACGATAGGGACCATCCTTAGAGTATAAAGAGTAAGTATACAAAGTTTTAAAGAAAATCCAATAAGAATTGCGGCCTGTAGGCGACACAAAGACACACGATAAGAAAATGGGTGTGGCTCTGCCCCAGGGGGTTGGGCATGCACCCCAAATGATAGGGATGTTCCTTAGGGTACAAAGAATGTGTATGCTAAGTTTCAAAATTATAAGTTAAGAAATGTGGCCTGTAGACGACAAACAAATACATACTAGAAATGGGCGTGGCTCTGTCCCTGGGGGTCGGGCATGCACCAAAAACAATAGAGATCTTCCTTAGGGTATAAGGAATACGTGTACCAAGTTTGAAGAAAATCCAGCAAGAATTGCGCCCTGTAGGCGACACAAAGACACACGAAAAAAAAATGGGCGTGGCTCTGCCCCTGGGGGTGGGGCATACACCCCAAACGATAGGGATGTTCCTTAGGGTACAAAGAATATGTATGCAAACTTTCAAGATTATAAGTTAAGAAATGTGGCCTGTAGACGACAAACAAACAAATACTAGAAATGGGCGTGGCTCGGCCCCTGGGGGTCGGGCATGCCCCAAAAACAATAGGGATCTTCCTTGGGGTATAAGGAATAAGTATACCAAGTTTGAAGAAAATCCATGAAGAATTGCGCCCTGTAGGCGAACCACAGACACACACACACACACACATACACACACACACAGACAGGGGCGACGGCATAATACGTTCACATTATGAATGTGGACGTATAAAAATTGGGCTGTGTGAGTCGGGACATGCAGTTGGCGTCCTTAGGCTATATGGAATACATTTCCCAAATTTAAAGACGATCAATTAAGAATCGTGGCCTGTAGACAACACACACAGACACGAAGTAAAAATGGGCATGGCTCTGCCCCTGGAGGTTAGGAAATCACCAAAAACAATAGGGGTCATCTTTAGGGTATAAGGAATAGGTTTGTAAAGTTTTAAAAGGATCTGTTAAGAATTGCATCCTGTAGGCGAACACAAGACACAAAAGCATTGGGCGTGGCTCTGTCCCAGGGGGTCCGGCATGCACCAAAAATAATAGTGGTCAGCCTTAGGGTATAAGGAATAAGTATAAAAAAAGTTTTCAAGACCATCGATTAAGAATTGTGGCCTGTAGGTGACACACAGACAGACAAAAAAAAAATGGGTGTGGCACAGTCCCTTGGGGTCGGGCATGCACCAAAAACAATAGGGATCTTCCTTATGGTATCAAGAATAAGTATTCAAAGATTCAAGATAATACATTAAGAAATGCAGCCTGTAGACGACAGACAAACAAATACAAGAAATGGGTGTTGCTATCCCACGGGGGTCAGGCATGCACCCAAAACAAAAGGGATCATCCTTAGGGTATAAGGAATAAGTATTTTAAGTTTCAAGATGACCGATTAAGAATTGTGGCCTGTAGGCGACACACAAAAAGAAAATGGGCGTGACTCTGCTCCTGGGGGTTGGGCATGTACCCCAAATGATAGGAATGTTCCTTAGGGTACAAAGAATAAGCCTTCAAAGTTTCAAGATGATACATTAAGAAATGTGGCTTGTAGACGACAAACAAATAAATACAAGGAATGGGCGTGGCTCTGCCATTGGGGGTCGGTCATGCATCAAAAAACAATACGGATCATCCTTAGGGTGTAAAGAGTAAGTATACAAAGTTTTAATAAAATCCAGTTAGAATTGCTGCCTGTAGGAGACACCCAGACACACAAAAAGAAAATGGGCGTGGCTCTGTATGCAAAGTTTGAAGAAAATCCAGTAAGAATTGTGCCCTGTAGGCGACACAAAGACACACGAAAGAAAATGGGCGTGACTCTGACCCTGGGGGTTGGGCATGCACCCCAAACGATAGGGATGTTCCTTAGGGTACAAAGAATGTGTATGCGCATTATGAATGTGGACGTATAAAAAGGGAGATTTTTCGGACAATCAGGGGCCATAATTCAGGAAGTTACAATCCAATGGGCACAAATATTGAAATGAACCAAGATCTTTGGGTTATAAACATGAGGGTCAAGTTTCATCAAAATCGGTTCAAAATTGTGCCCTCTACACTGTTCACAAGCTAAAAACGTGATTTTTCGTACAATCAGGGGACATAACCCATGAAGTTCCAGTCCGATACATGCCAATATCGAAAGGAACCGAGATCTTAGGGTGATGAACCTATGTTTAAAGTTTGTGATAAAAATTGTAACCTGTAGAGTGTTCACAAACAATTGTGGACGGACGGATGAACGAACAGGGGCGACGACAATATACGTCCACATGAAAATGTGAGCGTATAAAAAATGACCATTTAACATGTTTTGCTCTGAAAACTTTATGTCTCTCAAATGCGACAAAAACAACGAGCGTGTTTATTGTGCTATAGTCTTGTAATAATTAAAGAAAATAGTTATTGGCTCACCATGGAAAAAGCCCTCAATAGGCGATTTTCGTTTTTTGATATTTTTGATGCCTAATGGATTAATTTCCCCAGATAATGTTCAATACCCGTGTCAATATACAGCCACATGAAAATGTGGGCGTATAAAAACATGTATATCCTTCTTTATATCAAGCATGGCCTAGGGGTCTGTTAATGCAAGTGCCAAAGTTTAAATCAAATAATTCTTATTTGCCAAGGCAAAAGAATAGTGAAATGAAGTTATTTAAATAACAAAATCACAAAAATGCAAAGAGCTGTGACAATGCAAACAAAGTTCTTGCCATACTGTGAGTAACCAGTGTGATGTCATAAGAAAAGCATCTATTGGCAGGTAAACTCTTAATTTTTGACAAAACAGGCTGAAATTTTCACACCACCATCCTGAATATAGTACCAAAGTGCTGTGCAAATTTCATGTTAATAGGTTCAGCCAAAATTAAATGACAGCACATTCACTTGAGCCAAAAAACGCATTTTGTACAGCTTTCCATTGAAAAATGACATTTTATGCTTATGACAGCCTAAATATACAGTTGTAATTGAGCTATCAAGCTGAAATTTGCACAGCGACCCCCGAATATATGTTGGATAATTCCCTGAAAATGACAGCTTCATTGCTCCAATATTTAAAAAAAAAAAAACATTTCGGCAAATCAGGGGACATAATTCAGGAAGTTACGATCAGATGGGCGCAAATATCGAAAGGACTCAAGATCTTTGAGTTATAAACATACGTCTCAAGTTACATTGAAATCGGTTCAAAATTGTGACCTCTATAGAGTCCACAACCTTGATAAAAAAAATCTAGGCCTAAACTCGACCCCATATTGTTTCAACCACGACGTGTTAAATTGAAACGAAGTTTACAAAATACGTTCGTTGGCTTCAAAGACCAAAATAATTTTACTTGTTATTCACTGCAATATGCTCTTGAACAAACAAATGTCCTGTGCAAAAATACAAACTCACTCATTTTCTAGTAATTCACTTAAATTAAAGTGCCAATCCCGATAACTTTTGGGGGAATAAAAGTGCTTAATTTTGTGTTAAAATCCTTTAAAATCCATAACCCACCTACTAACCCGATATTTGTGATACGCTTGTAAATAACTAAAACCAGACAGTCTTCATATAGAAATGGAGAACGTTTTATTATACAGTATCTGGATAAAACCAGACTTTTTTCTATAAAAATAATATGTAGGTGAAATTTTCCTAAATTTGTTATCAAGTACAGGGCATGAGTCATTCACTGAATAGACCTCTCAAGAAACATTAATCGATTATCAGGTAACCCAATGAAAAAATTGACCCGAAATCTTAAAAGGGTTACGTGTCCGGATAAGCAGTGTTGACGTTCAGGTCCAAACGACTCAATATTTTGAGCTGAAATTTTGAGACAAGGTAAATACACCATACCACTATATTTTGGTCCATAAATTTCATAAATACTCGGACTTTAATTTTTGAGACTCTGTTCTTATCGGGATTGTCCCTTTAAGGAAACGTATTCTTCGTTCTTACCCCTAACATAACAGCATCTCCGAGGAACATGTATTTGCTGGGTGACGTCACGTGATTCGCTAAATTAGCCAGGAATCTCGTGTGTTTGTTGACCGAGAGTAAACTGTGTGAAGAGAGCACACACATAACAGGCAGACCTGTCAACCCCTCAGAGCTGAAATGCAGTAGGGTAGTGTAAAAAAGGCAGTAGAAACCATGATTTGGCATTAGATTTACAAAAATGCGTAAATTCGCACTTCCAAGGGTAATTAATTTGGAAATGTCAAATGATACATTGAATTGTAGGCTTAACAATACAAAAATTGCATTAAATGGGTAATAAATAAAATACACACACATTCATTAGCAATGAACCATATCTAAAATTATTTATTAAACAAAAATTGAATATGTACCCTACAGAAAGAAATAATTAGTTTTTATTAGTAAAGAAAAAATAATTAAAATTAGCAGTCCAGTAGTGGGCCTACACTGGCAGTAGATTCTACCATTTTTCTTTGTTTTAACTTATTATGATTTTAAAAAAAATCCTCGTGTGACGTGTGTTTCCTATTCCGACAGTTTTTGTCAATTTTATTTAATGTAAGATAATTGTAATTATTATATAGATTCTACAGCAATTCTTAATTAGGAATAGAGAGAGATTTTGGTCCTCGGACGATTTTTTGGTCCTCAGGTAAATGCTGTGTTTTCTAACGAGGCTCCTCTGGTGATGGTCAATGTACACGCACACCCACACATCATCACACACACAGACGCATAAAAATGTGATTTGTTGTACAATAAGGGGCCTTAATCCAATAATTTACAGTCTGATATGCACGAATATCGAAAGGTAAGAAGATCTTCTGGATATTAACAAATAATTTAAATAAATTTCATCAAGACGGGATAAAAATTGTGAATTCTAGAGGGTCTGCAACCTTGGTGTTGCATACCCCTTTACCATTTGAGTACCTGTAGCAGCAATTTTGTAAGGCTGTTTCGGTCTCACTGTCACAAAATTTCGAATTCAATCATCACTAGCATGTAACATTTATTTTTAAATCAGATAAAGATAGGCTGGCACTGCCAGGCAGGATACGCCCACATTTTCGAGAGATTGAAAATAATAATTAAGAAGGGTAAAGGATTAGGCTGTAGAAGCCTTTCTACCATCCTGCCCTTTGTGAAAACAAATATAATACAAAAGATGATAGCAAAACAAATAAAAGAGATGGATGAATAGGAGTATACAATAATCAGAATGAAATTATAATACAAAAGATGACAACACCAATATAATAACACATAGTAAAAGTATACTTAACAATGTCAAAAGGCATAAAAAACAAGCCAACAGTGAGACTGATGTCCCCCGCCGAAATCCCAAAATAAATAGATGACACATATTAATTAATCGCACATTTATTTTTTTCAAACCTATCGAGCATTCAAACTGTACACGAAGTGTCATCCAAAAGTGTTTTGTAAAGAAAAATGCTAAAACCGACAAGAAAAATGAAAATGTACCCTAGTTAGGGGGACCCTAAAGGCAGACAAAAGGGCCCCCCACGCTTGACAAAAGGGCTCCTCTGGCCAAGGGAAAGGGCCCTCGTGTCCGAGTCAATCGTTTCTATACACTTTTACTGTCGAATCCATTACTGAATGAGAATGCAGTCATTGTATTGGCATAAAAATCATCAATCATGATGAACCTAAGTTATCTTGTCCCAAAGTATCAACCAAACAAATTGCTTATCTCTGCCTATCCTAAGAAGAAAATGCTCATCTTCGAACTCCATCAAGGCATTGACCTAATAAGCATTAGTTTGAACATTTTACTCAATTAGAAGGAGAGTTATTGTGTTCCAAAGTCTCAACCAATCAAATTGCGTATCGCTCTGCTTACCCTGAGCAGAAAATGCTCATTATTGAACTTAGTCAAGGTATTACTGTAATGAAACTATACACCAAGTTTCATCACTCTCACTTAATTAGAACTAAAGTTATCGTGTCCCAAAGCATCAACCAATCAAATTGCTTATCTCTACTTACCCTAAGCGGAAAATGCTCATCTTCGAACTCCATCAAGGCATTGACCCAATAAACACATACACCAAGTTTGAACATTCTAGCTATATTAGGAAGAGAGTTATTGTGTCCCAAAAAGTGTGACGGACAGACAGGCGGACGAATCCATTTTAATAGTCCCCCAACTTTCTTCGAAAGGCGGGGGACAAAAAATGTGAAATAAGAAAACATTACCTTTACATTAATTATTAGATGGACATAGATTGAACCAGTATTGACAGTGAGATATTTAAAAAGTTGTTTCTTGAAAGAATTTAAGTTAGTGGTCAGTTTTAAATAAGATGGTAAAGAATCCCAAAGGATTTAAATAAGATGGTAAAGAATCCCAAAGGATTGAGCCTTTATAATGCATGCTGTTTTTTACAATATTAAGATTTGGCCGCAGAGTGATTAATTTGTTATTAATGTTGGTGTAGGGAGTTTCATAGTAAGACAAAATATTGAATAGATACATAGGACATTGCTTGGATAAAATTTTGAAAATAAAGTTACATAAATTGTAGGCATGATGATTTTCTATTGTTAAAAGCTTTAATAGTAAGTGCAGGGGGACTGCACCACACACAATTCTACACAAAAACAAATATACAGATAAGACATCATACTAAGAGACAACAAACAAAAACAAATCAAAAAGAGTGAATGGATTCGGGGGCTAGCATTAAGCGTCCATTGCGCTGTACAGTCCGGGCCTGTGGTGACACAGACTTCACTCATATTTGAAAACAAGTTGGGAGTAAAACCCAAGGTAACAGTTATATAATGTCAGCATGAGTCATGATCTGTCATATGTTGCAAGAATTACGAATGCAAGCATATTGTTGTATAAATTCCGATATACAAGTAACCACACCGTTAAATGTATCAAAGAAGTAGGCCTAGTTCTAAAAAAACTAGATGCATTAAATCAATAAAGAAGAGGATTGAAGTACATTGAATGCATTAGGACACACATTACAACTGTCACAGAAACAAAACTGAATGCATGGAAGCAAAGGAATGTAAGATCGTCTAGGGAGACCGTCGTCTGCTAACTGAATGGCGTGATGTGAATCTGTTGTTATAGCTGTTATGACATCGTCGCTTAGAAGGTGCAATTTCCCGATAAAAAAGGGCGATAATCCAGATGAAATAACGCTAAAAACTATAAGTTTTTAAGACTATGTAATTGTACAAACCATAGCATAAATATCATATAATAACCCACGTAAGAAACGCAAAACAGGAATGCTGTAGAAATCGTAGATTATAAGTGTATTCACAAAGGCATAATAATAAGGGCGATAATCCAAACAGGACTAGACATGTATAGAAGATAAAAAAAATTTATATTGAATCATTATCCAATATGTAGTCAGTGATATATTTATAAGAAATGTCAAATCTATTATGTTGAAGAAATGGAAGTTTAGAAATTTCTTTAAAAATGCGTAATTGTGATCCGCCTTTGGCCGTGCACTTAAAATTAAGAGTTTTTATTCGTGAGAGAAACAGTTCCTTCTTGTTGCATATTTTTAAAAATCATAATGCCTGTGAATAGAAAACATTATATAGTGTAGTATCTGGGATGTTACTGTAAGCTGACGGGTATTTTACTACTTCAAAACCAAATTTGTCCGTTTTATCGAATATACCGTCATTAAATTTATCGTAATTATATTGATGTCCAGGTCAACAACAGATGCATCTATAGTGCCCGAATTTTCTTTATTTAATATAAGTTCAGGAGGATATATTTCATCTTTATATTCATTGAAATTACCATTATCATTGATTGGTGTTATGTCATCAATGTAACAGAAGGTATAATTTAGACTTGTAATCTGTTTTTCTTTTGTGGTCTTAAAAGTCGAATTCGTATTTGTATAAATGTGCATTTGCCATAAATGGGGCGGGGTCAGGTCCCATTGGTAAACCAATAGTTTGTTGTATTATCTGATCCCCAACCTCAAATATGGCATTGTCAATGAGAAAATGTATGATATTTTGAAATTTTTCTTTATCGAAAACTACAGTATTAGCATTGCGCCGTTTTATTATCCATCTTGCATCTTGTGAGTAGATGGCCATCAGGTTTCTGCCCTTTCCAAAACCTCCATTAAAGGCTTTATCAACGAACCAATCCAAATTATTTTTAAGATCTGTATGTTGTAGCATAGTGTATAAAGTGGAAAAGTCGAAAGTTTCTATTGATTTAGCATTGCCTTTAGAACAAGTAATACCGAAAGTGATTTTTCCTACGTCATTAAGTCCTGTTTTTCATACTGTATTGGGAGCAGTCATTTTGTTGGTCAGTTCCAGTCTGATATTCATGAAATTCGAAGTCGACAATGATTATGGTGTGACGGTACACAACCTAGAAATGTGACTTTTCGTCAAAATTGGATAAGAATGACCTGTAGAGAGTCTACAACCATGATATACCATATTTTTACACTATTCGCATACAAACGGCAACCATTTCGTCCGGCAATTTGAGAACGATTTTCACGAAATTCGAACTCAACCTTCCTTACGGTGCAACAGTAATATGAGTTTATTTTTAAATCGGATAATAATTGTTCAAGAGATAGATAGAGGACAAGCAATACCGAAAGTGATTTTTCCTACAATCAAAGGCCAAAAATTCATTAAGTTACAATTTGATATGCGCAAATATCGAAAAGAATCAAGATCTTTAGGTTATAAACATGCATTTCAGGTTTCATCAAAATCGAATTAAAATTGTGACCTCTACAGGGTCCACAACTTTGATAAACCATATTTTTACACTATTCGCGTACAAACGGCGACCATTTTGTCTGGCAATTAGGGTCTGATTTTCTCGAAATTTGAACTCAACCTTCCTTAGGGTGTAACGGTGATAGAGTCAAACGTTGTTTTAAATCAGATAATAATTGTGACCTCCAGAGGGACCATAGGCGATTTTTCGGACAATCAGGGGTCATAATTCAGGAAGTTACGATCCGATATGTGCAAATACAGAAAGGAACCAAGATCTTTGGGTTATAACCATGCATTTCAAGTTTCATCAAAATCAAATTAAAATTGTGACCTATATTATACAGGGTTCACATCCATGATATACCATTTTTTAACAGTATTCACGTACAAGCGGTGGCCGTTTTGTCTGTCAATTTTGGTCTGATTTAATATCTTTGAGTTATAAAGTTGCATTTCAGTAGACTTCAAATTCGACTGGGGATCATATTGCTAAGTGGGTAAGAAATTCGAACTCAACCTTTCGTAGGGTGTAACGGTGATAGAGTCAAACGGTTTTTGAAATCGGATAATAATTATGACCTCCAGAGGGATCACAAGCTAAAAAGGGCGATTTTTCGGACAATCAGGGGCCATAATTCAGGAAGTTACGATCCGATGGGTGCAAATATCGAAAGTAACCAAGATCTTTGGGTTATAAACATGCATGTCAATTTTACTGTTATTTAATTCGTGTTCTGGCTGAAATGAGGGGTCAGCCAATCAATGGTCTGTCGAATCGACCGTTTGACCTTTTCATGCGTGGAACTGTGGGTAGATATTACCAGCCAACGACGTCCATACTATAAACACCAGCGGATAGAAATCATAACAAAACAAAAGTAGATTTTGAAATATGGAAGGGTATCGCTGCCAATATTAAATGCTCTGCTAAAATGTCTTTTCCATTGATTATATGTAAAAAGTACAATGTACAAAGTCACAATACCGGTAATGATAAAGTCAAAATACCTCTAAGGACAAAGTTAAATGTAAAACGACAAATGTAATGTGTCAAATGACAAATGTTTTAATGCAGAATGCTGTTCTTTGACATTTCTACATTTCTCTCATTACAAATCACATTTGTCATTCACGCTTTCTTTTCATCAACGTGACTTATTAACATATATACGGAAACGTTCGATCTTTCTTGAAATAAGAATATGAATTATTTCTCCCAGTTAACGTGCTGCCATTCTTCAGTTGACTTCATGTCATTCATGGGTTCTTTAGCTAACAATTAAGTTGACCTCAGTTGTTTGTCCCGTACTAGGAGAAACCTTCTCGGCCAATACAGGTCGAGCCGTAAGCCCAAGTGGTTTCATGCGCGTAGAATCTCTTATCATTATTCCACTTTCTAATTTTTTGTTTTCGTAAGATTATATAAAATGAAGGAGGTCAAAGACAAAATATAGTACTGCGGCTGTGCCACTATGGACATACAGATCATATATATTCATACATTTATAATGGGGGTTGGGATGGCCTAGTGGTCTAGAGTGCCGCGCTTCGACCTCTAGCTTGCCGGTCACCTCTGGCTTGCAGCTGTGGTTTCGATCCCTGGTGTGAGCGTATGTGGCATGGAGATAGGGGCGCCTTCTCAACCTCGTGGGTCTCCTCCGGGCACTCCGGTTTCCTGCCACTGCTAAAGACTCCTACGCGCATGCGAATTATTGAAATAAAATTAAACCATGTTAGTCCCGAAATGACCTAGTTTGTGTCGAGTGGACGTTAAACACCATTTCTCTCTCTCTCTCTCACACACATTTATAACATAATTATTGATACCGTATTATACATAACACAGGTAAGTGAAAAAATAATACATGTATCTAATAAGTAAATATTGTCGAGGTTTATATTATGACAATCACAACGGATGAAAAAATTCCCTGGCTTCTCCGTCCTTTCATTATCCTGTTCCTGTTAAGTGTCATTAATTATTTTTCAAAATTGCGATTAGTTTAAAGGAGCTAAATCACTAACATTTGATTTGGGACCTAGAAATTGACATATAAGAGAGTCGCAACGCATATAATAATGTAACATGAATGTATATAAACTGATTTAAATTCAATGGTTTCCGTTTTTACTCTTATTTCAAATCAGTTATGTTCAGCGAAATAAGTCAGTAGTCTCAATCGAATGCAAATTTCTAGCGTCTGGTTATTCCAGTCTACACATGCCGTTTGATTTGATTTGTTTCTAGCCTCTTTCCTCGAACTTGGTTTGAAACACTTTATTGTACACGATTCGTGTACCAATGGTAAAATTTTTATTGTGTCTTAAATATTGGATATCAGAAGTCCATCTTTTTCCGGTAAGATCACAGCATGAATTGTTGATTTAAATTGACAAATAATTCGTGTTTTCAATGTTGAAGATTTTGGATGATATTGAGTTAGAGCCTTAGCTACTTTAAACCTTTCACAAACATCAATAAACGTTTACTAATTCGGGGAGGAAATTGGTCAGGATGCTCATATTTTTAGATTCAACAAAAAGTTATATTTTCCTTTTACCAGCACAAAGATATATAAATAATTTAAAAAGAAAAACAACTAATGGCGCGTTAACTGAGTTATCTTTCCTTTGGAACAATTATTCATATTTTTATTTAAAGAAAGATCGGTCTTTCCCGTATTTATATTAATAAGTCACGTGGTATACTATATTTGCATATTTAAGAAGATGCTATGCGCAAGTTGATAAAAAGAAAGCGTGAATGACAAATGAGATGTGGCAGAGCGCAAATGTGATTTGTAATGAGAGAAATGTAAAATGTAGAAATGTCTAAGAACAGCATTTTGCATTAAAACATTTGTCATTTGACACATTACATTTGTCGTTTTACATTTAACTTTGGCTTTAGAGGTATTTTGACTTTATCATTACCGGTATAGTGACTTTGTACAATTGTACTTTTTACATATAATCAACGGAAAAGATATTTTAGCATAGCATTTAATATTGGCAGCGATACCCTTCCATATTGAAAAGCATGGCTGTCGCTAATTGGTTAGTCGAATGATTAACGTTATCGGGTCAAATGTCCTGTGCTTGATACCTGACGTCATAGAACGTGAGCTTCCACTATAACTAGTTAGATCTACATGAGTTTAGGCCATCGAAAGTATAAAAGATAGGCTAGCACCGCCAGGCAGGATACGCCCACATTTTCGAGAGATGGATAGAGAACAAGCAATACCGAAAGTGATTTTTCCTACATCATTAAGTCCTGTATTTCATACTGTATTGGGAGCAGCCATTTTGTTGGTCAGTTCCAGTCTGATATTCATAAAATTTGAAGCCGACAATGATTATGGTGTGACGGTACACAACCTAAAAATGTGACTTTTCGTCAAAATCGGATAAGAATTGTGACCTGTAGAGAGTCCACAACTATGATATACCATATACCATGCAAATATCGTCGGAACCAAGATCTTTGGGTTATAAACATACATGTCAAGTTTCATCAAAATCGGTTCAAAATTGTAACCTCTATAGGGTCCACAACCTTGATATACCATATTTTCACACTATTCGCGTACAAACGGCGGCCATTTTGTTTGTCAATTTTGTTCCGATTTTCACGAAATTTGAACTCAACCTTCATTACCATGTAACGGTGATATAATCAAACGTTTTTTTTAAATCAGATAATAATTTTGACCTCCAGAGGGACCACAAGCTAAAAAGAGCGATTTTTCGGACAATCAGGGGCCATAATTCAGGAAGTTATGATCCGATGGGCGCAAATATCTAAAGGAACCAAGATTTTGGGGTTATAGACATGCATGTCAAGTTTCATCAAAATCGGTTCAAATTTGTGACCTCTATAGGGTCCACAAGCTAAAAACGTGATTTTTTGTACAAACAAGGGCCATAATCCATGAAGTTTTGATCCGATACATGCCAATATCGAACGCAGCCGAGATCTTATGGGGATAAACCTATATTTAAAGTTTCGTCAAAATCAGATAAGAATTGAGACCTGTAGAGAGTCCACAAACTAATTGTGGACGGACAGGGGCGACGACATAATATGTTCCACATGAAAATGTGGGCGTATAAAAACATGATTTAGCAAACAATCGTGAGCAACAAACATGAAAGTTACATTCCAATATGCGCATATCGAAAAGACCAAAGATCTTTGCAATATTAAGTATTAACATACATTTTCATGTGGGTGTATAAAAATCGATATATTACTCACCATCACTGTGAGGTCCAACACCTTTTAAATTAAAGCCACGTAGAGTTAATGGTCCACCCAAGAAAAATCGATCATTAATTTTAATATCATTTTTTGTGTTGAGAGATCTCATAATACCAAAAGCACCAGAAAACTGTAATACCTATTCATTTGAAGAAAAAAATATACACTGTCACTTCAATATTAGGCTGTATCATACGGAACAATACTTCATGTATACATAACAACATACACTCAGTGGAAGCGGATCAAATCATTATATTTTTATGTACCAGTCCTTATTGTTACATATCAGACAAATAATTTAAAAATTTTTAGAAAAAGGGGAAGGGTGGATATAATAATTTTTAATCAAAAAGAAACAAACACAAACATGGTAAATTTATTCTTTGTAGTCCTAATCAATTAAATGATATCTGTTGGATACCTTATGAGACCAAACCTAAAGATAGGCTGGCACTGCCAGGCAGGATACGCCCACATTTTTGAGAGATGGATAGAGAACAAGCAAAATAGAAAATGATTTTTCCTCATTAAGTCCTGTATTTCATACTGTATTGGGAGCAGCCATTTTGTTGGTCAGTTCCAATCTGATATTAATGAAATTCAAAGCCGACAATGATTATGGTGTGACTGTACACAACCTAGAAATGTGAATTTTTCGGTCAATCATGGGTTATAAACATGCATGTAAAGTTTCATCAAAATCGGTTCAAAATTGTGATCTCTATAGGGTCCACAAGCTAAAAACGTGATTTATCGTACAATCAGGGGCCATAATCCATGAAGTTTTGATCCGATACATGCCAATATCGAAAGCAGCCGAGATCTTTTGGGGATAAACCTATATTTCAAGTTTCGTCAAAATCAGATAAGAATTGTGACCTGTAGAGAGTCCACAAATAAATTGTGGACGGATGGACGGACAGGGGCGACGACAATATACGTCCACATAAAAATGTGGGCGTATAAAAAGTCAATTTTGCGTACAATCAGGGGCTATAATTCAGGAAGTTACAATCCAATATTATTCGTTGAATATCAAAAGGCACCAAGATCTTTGGGTTATAAACATGCATTTCAAGTTTCATCAACATCAGATTAAAACCAATTAAATGATATCTGTTGGATACCTTATGAGACCAAACCTAAAGATAGGCTGGCACTGCCAGGCAGGATACGCCCACATTTTTGAGAGATGGATAGAGAACAAGCAAAATAGAAAGTGATTTTTCCTCATTAAGTCCTGTATTTCATACTGTATTGGGAGCAGCCATTTTGTTGGTCAGTTCCAGTCTGATATTAATGAAATTCAAAGCCGACAATGATTATGGTGTGACGGTACACAACCTAGAAATGTTACTTTTCGTCAAAATCGGATAAGAATTGTGACCTGTAGAGAGTCCACAACCATGAAATACCATATTTTTACACTATTCGCGTACAAACGGCGACCATTTCGTCCGGCAATTTTGCTACAATTTTCACGAAATTCGAACTCAACCTTCCTTACGGTGCAACAGTAATATAATCAGAGTTTGGCCGAGAAAGTTCATCTCGATTGTCCGACGTGATTTCCCCCTTGTCAGTGATGCAGAAGGAGGGACCGACAAGGACAGCTGCCTAGTTGTTCGGATGGGACGAAAAACCGAGGTCCTGTGTACACATTGGTGTGCACGTAAAAGATCCCTTGGCAGTTGGAATTTGATATGAGTAGGCCGTAGCGCCGCTGCCCGGGCAAAATTTCCTCATAGCACACTGTATGGCGTATGCCCGTCTTCCATTAGCCCTGGTTAGGTGCAAAAGAGTAGGATGTAAAACCCCATTTCATTTCATTTCACTTCTCAACTGAGAAATATATCGGAAAACTCAGGTTTGATATCCTATTTATTTGTGATAAGCTAAAAAAAAACAAATTTCTGTCTTTGTTCAGACATAAATTTACATTACATTGACAGTTGGGATGGAAATTTTGGAATTTATTTTTGGAGAAGATCAGGTATATTTGACAGATAATGCCTGTGGTAGCAAATTTAATACCACATGTTTTCACCACACACCGAGCGATTAAGTTTGCAATTGAATATACTGTGAACTGTTATTAAGTTTCTCTGTATTCTTATATACATGAATAATATATTAATTTTGGGTAAACTTAACTATTTTGTTGAATAATACTCCAATTTCCCTGGTCAAAAAACATAAATTTATCAATCGTGGGAGCTGCCATCTTCGAAAGTACAAGTGAACCTCAAGTACTCAATATAACAGCACTGCATGGTACTATATTATATACCATAGGCGTTCTTGTCATGAAAAACCGGGTGACAGATTATTTGTTCAAAATTTAGTTTATTTATTAGTTAAGTTAATTAGTGGTATCAAATCTGATACCGACGGCGCTAAAGGGTTAAAGTTCGCAAAAAAGAATTCAAACGTTTATACTTTAAGGTCCCTCCATTTAAAACTTAGCCTTTGTCAGCATGTGTATGAAATGCTGAATCATAACAATTCATAATGTTTAAAAATACTATTTAAAAATAGGTTTCAAACGTTTATACTTTAAGGTCCCTCCATTTAAAACTTAGCCTTTGTCAGCATGTGTATGAAATGCTGAATCATAACAATTCATAATGTTTAAAAATACTATTTAAAAATAGGTTGCCAGGCAACGAAACATACGCCCACAAAGCAGCTAAATCGTCCGGGCAGTCAACAAAAGTTGTTGCATATTATTTAATTATCAGAAAATCATTAGAATTTGTTTGGTTTTTATAAAGTTCTGCCAAATGTTAACGTTAAGTATACGAAACATTTTAATATTATGGATTTAGCAGTTCAATTATCGATTTTCATAAAAATCACACTCAACCATCATTAATGTGTAACATTTTTTTTAATTGGAATAAAATTGTGACCTCCATAGGGTCCACAAGGTAAAAGATAGGCTGGCACTGCCAGGCAGGATACGCCCACATTTTCGAGAGATGGATAGAGACAAGCAATACCGAAAGGGATTTTTCCTACATCATTAACTTAGAATTTGATACCGGTATGTGCAAATATCGAAACAAATTAATATCTTTAAGTTATAAAGTTGCATTTCAGTAGGCTTCAAATTCGACTTGGGATCATGTTGCTAAGTGGGTAAGAAATTCGAACTCAACCTTCCATAGGGTGTAACGGTGATAGAGTCAAACGTTCTTTTTTTAAATCGGATAATAATTGTGACCTCCAGAGGGACCATAGGTGAATTTTCGGACAATCAGGGGCCATAATTCAGGAAGTTACGTTGTGATATGTGCAAATAACGAAAGGAACCAAGATCTTTGGGTTATAACCATGCATTTCAAGTTTCATCAATATCGAATTAAAACTGTAACCTCTACAGGGTCCACAACCATGATATACAATTTTTTAACAGTATTCGCGTACAAACGGCGGCCATTTTGTATGGCAATTTTGGTCCGATTTTCCCAAAATTCGAACTCAACCTTCCTTAGGGTGTAATGGTTATATAATCAAACCGTTTTATAAATCGGATAATAATTGTGACCTCCAGAGGAACCACAAGCTAAAAAGGGTGATTTTTCGGACAATCAAGGGCCATAATTCAGGAAATTACATTCCGATAGGCGCAAATATCGGCAATTTTGGTCCGATTTTCCCGAAATTCCAACTCAACCTTCCTTACAGTGTAACGGTAATACTATCAATCGTTTTATTAAATCGGATAATAATTGTGACCACCAGAGGGACCACAAGCTAAAATAAGGCGATTTTTCTTATAATCAGGGGCCATAATTCAGGAAGTTTCGTTCCGATATGCGCAAATATCGAAAGGAACCAAGATCTTTGGGTTATTACCATGAATTTCAAGTTCCATCTAAATCGAATTAAAAATGTGACTTCTACACGGTCCACAACCTTGATATACCATTTTTTAACAGTTTTCGCGTACAAACGGCAGCCATTTTGTATGGCAATTTACGTCCGATTTTCCCGAAATTCGAACTCAACCTTCCTTAGGGTGTAACGGTGATATAATCACACGTTTTTTTAAATCGGATAATAATTGTGACCTCCAGAGGGACCACAAGCTAAAAAGGGTGATTTTTCGGACAATCAGGGGCCATAATTCAGGCAATTACATTCCGATAGGCGCAAATATCGAAAGGAACCAAGATATTTGGGTTATAAACAAGCATGTCAAGTTTCATCAAAATCGGTTCAAAATTGTAACCTCTATAGGGTCCACAAGCTAAAAACGTGATTTTTCGTACAATCAGGGGCCATAATCCATGAAGTTTTCATCCGATACATGCCAATATCGAAAGCAGCCGAGATCTTTTGGGGATAAACCTATATGTCAAGTTTCGTCAAAATCGGATAAGAATTGTGACCTGTAGAGAGTCCACAAACAAATTGTGGACGGACGTCCGGACGGACGTCCGGACGGACAGGGGCGACGACAATATACGTCCACATAAAAATGTGGGCATATAAAAAGGCAATTTTTCGGTCAATCATGGGTTATAAACATGCATGTAAAGTTTCATCAAAATCGGTTCAAAATTGTGATCTCTATAGGGTCCACAAGCTAAAAACGTGATTTTTCGTACAATCAGGGGGCCATAATCCATGAAGTTTTGATCCGATACATGCCAATATCGAAAGCAGCCGAGATCTTTTGGGGATAAACCTATATTTCAAGTTTCGTCAAAATCAGATAAGAATTGTGACCTGTAGAGAGTCCACAAATAAATTGTGGACAGATGGACGGACATCCGGACGGACAGGGGCGACGACAATATACGTCCACATAAAAAGCTCAGGGGCTGTAATTCAGGAAGTTACAATCCAATATTATTCGTTGAATATCAAAAGGCACCAAGATCTTTGGGTTATAAACATGCATTTCAAGTTTCATCAACATCAGATTAAAACCTATATAGCTGCCGTGCACGACACCTCAGACCTTGCACGTCGTACACTGAGCTTAACTAGGTGCATGATAGTAGGGCAGGCATATGGCTGACTGGGCTTTAGACTTAGACCATTTAAAATCATCATAGGTTTTATAGTAGTATACTGACTGAATGTTTATATTGACCTTTTACAGTGAGAAAAGTTGATTAAGTTACATAGATCATTTTTAGACTTACTTCAGACACATTTTCATACATATTGCAGTCGCAATTCAGACATAAAAACTCTGAGTTTACAGGGGAAATAAATACAACATGTCAGCCATTATGCTCCCAACGCACGAAACATGTGCTGAGTAATCCTTAATACTTTGACTATTATTTAAAGGCTGTTGGGTGCATATTAAGAACATGGATAGAACCTAAATAATTTTCATAATGCATATACACATAAATTCTGAGGTATGTGGCTTGCTATGCAAGAATAAGCATGCATAAACTATAATATATACAGTAAACAATAAGTACTCCCAATGAGACGACAAATTTGAGCCTAGGTCATACCAGGCACTCCTGTTAACTCTTACAAGCAAAAAGGGAATGAGACCACTAAATATTCAAGGGCAGTAACATGGCTTCCCAAAATTAGTTTAACTGATTTTCTAATAATAATCTCTTAACTAACTAAAATTTCGCAGTAAGTCTAACAACTTAAATATATTCATATGAATTCAGAACACTAACATTTCTTAATTCAAAACTACCAATTAATAACATAAGCACCAAGCTCTATCTACTTCTGCTCATAATGGCTAAGATCCTTAAAACTGGCTCCTCGTCAGGGAACCCCCGGTTTCTAAAACCAAGACAAGTTTATGTATAGGTCGCTCCAAAATTGTTTGCTTTTGAACACGTTTACCAACGTGGTTATCACGATCTCTAATAACTTCTATAATGCGAGCTAATGGCCAATTGTTACGGGATAAATTATCATCCACGATTAGCACAATGTCATATCACACATATCATGACATGGTTTAATCCATTTACTGTGTTGTTGAAGATTGTGTAAATATTCTAATCTCCAGCGATTCCAAAATTGATTGCCTACATACTGCCCTCTTCTCCAGCGTTTACGAGAATAGACATCTTGTTTTAGAAATTGTCCTGGAGGAGGTAATACAAAGGTGTTAATGGTGACAAAGATTGTGGATCATTCAAATTGTCTACTGTTAAAGGTCGGCTATCGATTATCACAGCTGATTCATGCATTCATTGGGTGTTTATCCATTCATCATCCAATTGAGATCCGGTTTTATGAATGATCGATGACAGCACACTACGAATTGTGCAGATCTGGCGCTCCCAAACACCACCCATGTGGCTCGCAGTTGGCACATTGAAGCAAAATTCAAAATAGTTGCAACCATTCTCTAAGAGATATTTCTGAATGTATTCATTGTCTAATTTCTTGAGACTTTCAGTTAATTCACGAGACGCACCAACAAAGCTTGTCCCATTATCGCACCGCAATTGACCAATCGGACCACGGAGACACTGGAACCGTCGTAATCCATTAATAAATGAGTCTGTACTCAAGTTATCCAAAGTTTCAATATGTACTGCACGACTTGACATGCACACGAACAGGAGACCTTAGCGTTTAATTTCCTTCCGTCCTTGTTTAATATACCACGGCCCAAAGCAATCTGCTCCGCAATAGGTAAACGGTGGTGCCTCTTGTATGCAATCCTTTGGTAACTCACTCATTTTCTGCCCTTGTAAACATCCCTGAAGTTTTCTGCATGTAACGCAGCGCAGAATACATGAAGAAACTAATCGACTACATCCAATTATCCAAAAGCCATGTGAACGAATGAAATTGGTTGTAATCCCTCTACCTTAATGTTCAGCTAACGCGTGATAGTAACGAACGATGCAGTCCGTAACATGATTTTTCTTAGGCAGAATCATTGGGTGTTTATCCATAACATCATAGCCAGAAATTTTAAGTCTTCCTCCTACGCACAGTTTTCCATTGGAATACACCTTAATGTTCAGCTAACGCGTGATAGTAACGAACGATGCAGTCCGTAACATGATTTTTCTTAGGCAGAATCATTGGGTGTTTATCCATAACATCATAGCCAGAAATTTTAAGTCTTCCTCCTACGCACAGTTTTCCATTGGAATACATAAAAGGATCTAGTTTAACTAGACGTGATGATCTTTTCAGACATTTTGTTACTGATCCATCCTCTGACTGAGAAGACTCCTGAATAATCTTTATTTCGTCCTCACAGGCTTCAGCTTGAACAAGCCTAATGATTTCATCCTCAGCTTTACGCAAATCTTCGACCGACAATGGACCATATATGGGTTCCTTAAGATCCTTAGTTTGAAGTCTTCTTCGCAAGTAAGCTTTCAATTTCAAACATAAAGCAATGGATCTTTTCGCATGAAACAAGTCTGATATGTGGTTAAGTCGAGAAAGTTCAAAGGTTTTCTGGGTGTGCGTAGGAAATGACGTCACATGCTTTACTTCAGGATCATCCTCATAGACAGTATTGCCGATCTGTTCCTCTGAAGCCTGAACAGTTGGTTTCCAAATAATATCAGGTCCAGAAAACCACTTAGAGTTTAAAAGTTCATGAGCAGTAACTCCATGTGAGGCTATGTCGGCAGGATTTTCACTTGATTTAACGTAATGCCACTGGTTTGGTTGTGTTGAATCCCGTATTTGTGAAATTCCGTTGGCAACAAAAATATGAAAACAACAAGCATCATTATTGATGTAGCCCAAAACTACCTTACTGTCTGTACAATAACTTTCGATCACATTTTCATAGTCTAGTTCTGCTCGTAGTTGATTGCTAACCTTGACCGACACCAGCGCAGCGGACAATTCTAATCTAGGTATCGTTATGAGTTTCAACGAGGCAACCAAGACTTGCTCATGAACAAGCGAACAGGACACATTATTGTTCTCGTCTACAGGTCGCAAATAAGAGCACTGTCCGTATCCATAAGTAGAAGCATCCGAAAAGTGGTGCAATTCAGCTGTCTGTACTTGACCGAAATCCTTGGTCTTAAAGCATCTGCCAAACTTCAGCTTTTCTAGGTCTATCAGATTTGATCTCCAAGTCTCCCATCGGGTTCGCAGTTCTTCAGGGATTTCTGAATCCCAATCAGTTTGATTTCTACAAAGTTCTTGCAAAATTTGCTTTCCGACCAATATCACAGGGGAAATCAATCCAAGGGGGTCATAAGTTGAAGATACTGTAGATAATATGCCACGTCGGGTAAGAGGTCGATCCTTTAAGGAGATGCGGAATTGAAAAGTATCAGACTGTACACACCACTGAACTCCTAAGCAACGTTCAACTGGCAACTCATCGCTGAATAACTCCAACGATTGAACAGTCGAAGTACGGTCTTGTATGGGAATTTCTTGTAAAACTTTACAGGAGTTTGAAACAAACTTATGAAGACATAATCCACATTTTGCTAAAAGCTTCTTACTCTTGTCGACGATTTCTATGGCTTCCCGTTCAGTATCTACAGATAACAGGCCGTCGTCCACATAAAAGTTATTTCGAACAAAATCCGCAACGCAAGATCCAAACTCCTCTTCAAAGTCGTTAGCAGCTCTCTTAAGTCCATAGTTGGCGCATCCAGGAGAAGACGCAGCACCAAACAAATGTGCAGACATACGATAATCTGTTATTTTATCGTCCTTCCACCACAAAAACCTCAAATAGTCCCTATCTATTGGAGTAACTTTAAATTGAAAAAACATTTTTTCAATGTCGCAGACGAACGCAATTTTTCGAGATCTAAATCGACATAGCACACCAAAAAGGCTATTAGTAAGATCGGATCCTTTTAGTAGATGATCATTCAGTGTATAACTGCTGTCAAATACAACACGTATTTTACCAGGCTTATTCACGTTGTAAATTCCGTGGTGAGGAATATACCAAATGTGACCATTATCGCAGTAAATACAACACGTATTTTACCAGGCTTATTCACGTTGTACACTCCGTGGTGAGGAATATACCAAATGTGACCATTATCGCAGTAAATTTCATCTTCTGGTACTAACTCCGCATAGCCCTTTGTGATAATTTCATCCATAAAAGTTGTAGTCTGCCTCGAAGTCAACATTGCGTTGAAATCTTTTGGCGAGTAAATTCAATCTACTAATTGCTGCATGACGATTATTCGGTAGAAACGGCCTTTCATTTCGAAATGGTAGGGGCATCTCATAATGATTTTCTATCATTCTTATCGAGGAATTCATCTTATCAAGGAATTGCTGATCATCTCTAGAAATTCCTGGTCCTTCTAATGATCGTTCACAAAAATCCATTTCCATCATTTTTAAGACTTCTGCTGGATTAATTAATTCCTTGACCTTGTTTCGCAAAGAGAATCTCACTTTGGCATCATCTGTTGAACAAGAGAAAACTTGACTACTGCTACCAATTGCATCGAACTCTGACTCATCTGGAAGTCCACTGACGACTCCAACAATTCCCAAACCTAATCTGTCTTTAGCGCAAAGGGGCCAGTATTGTCGTGAGGTATCACTTCTCTCGGAGTGAGAGCCTTGGGGCAGTCGTATCCAATCAACACACCTACTTCGCAATCCATCAAAGGTGGGATATCAGACGCAATCTTAGACAGGTGCGGCCATTTTCTTGCCGTCTCAGGGGTAGGTATGTGGGATCTATTTGTTGGTATCTTATCTCTTGTGAATACAGGGGGAAGTGAAATTCTTTTAGAAGCTGGATCACTGTTATAAGCACTAACTTGTAAACCAGAAATCTTCCTACAATCAACCAGCTGGTTTTCAGCAGACATAGTAGATAACATCAAATGCGCAGATATACCATTGACATCCAACTCATTGGCAGAATTATTCGTACAAAAGGAGGTATCAGACTGCGAATCCTGTAGCAAATAAGTAAGTTGTTCATGCCCTGGGTTATCTCCATGCGAAAGCCATACGGGAACTGTCATAGAGCTTTTTTCTTCAACTGAATTCACCTTCGCATTATGACTTACAGCCTGTTCATTTTCATTGGAGGAGAGTATATCTCCATGAAGACTTGTAGGGTGCCTTTTACTGCATACGGAGCAAAATAATCGTTGTCTGCAGTGCTTAGAAAGATGACCAGGAACCATACATGCATAACAGAGTTGATTTTCCTCAATGAACCTTTTCTTCTCCGGTATGGTTTTCTCTAAAAATTTAGGACACTCATTCAAATGATGCCTTCCCTTACAAAGCGCACATTGTTGACTAATACCAGTATTCGATTTATCAGATGTACCTGTATCAGTCCTTCCTGTAGCCATTGAAGTCACACTTGAAGTTTTCCGATCCTGAAAGCTTCTGAAGCCGTTTGATCTTCGATGTGAATTCAAATTTTTAAAAGACCACTTGAATGACCTTGACTTGTGTTTAAAGGCTTGAATATTTGAGAAGTAACGGGATCACATGCTATATCGGATTCACGAGTGATAAAGCGAACAAATTCCTGAAAGGGTGGGAAGTCTTGATGCTGTACTTTATAATCATGCACTTTAACCGCCCATCTGTTGTATATTGACTCAGGTAGTTTACATAACAATTTACGATTTTCTCTTGGATCATTTAACACTGATAAAGATTTCTTTGAAATCATTGCTGTTTGACATTGCCGTTAGATTCATTTGATCCAGTAGTGTTTGCGCAAGATTTACGATATCTGATTGTTGTTGAGATGAACTTGGGTTTTGAACTGAAGATGGGGTGGAGCCATGTGGAATGTCAAACTGTCGCGGTGGTGGTACTGTAGTTTGAGGTAACAGTGATAGCGTTTCAGCATCAGGCATTTGATTAACATAGTCTCTGACATATTCATTACGATTTTGAATATTCTCTAGGTCACTTGTTAAGTCAATTTCCTTCTTTGCACTACAATGATCACCCTCGTAAGAATTCAACGCAGCTTCAGCTATCGCAATGTCTCTTTGTGTTTGGATCCTTTCTAATTCAAGTCGAGCCTTACTTTCCACATCTAAGTATTTTAACTTTGCCTTTAAGGCAGCTGCTTCGGCCGCAACTTTAGATTTAGAACTAGAACGGGACGCAGTACTTCTTGTAACAAAGGACGAAGTTGATTTGTGTGAACGGGATGATGACATTGTGCTTATGACCTAATTAAATCTAAAACATGTTAATCCTGAAACATAAGTGACATATACATGTATATATAGATTAACAATGATATTCATAGCATACATAAAATAGCACAAATTCAAAGTAAACTATTGATACCATGATCCAAACATATTCCATCAAATCAATTATACTTATTTCAATGTCATGAAAATATTCTGCTTATGAGGTAATTAGGCGTTTGATACAAACTTAATCAATTATCAATACTCTATGAATTTACTAATATTTCACAAACAATTACTTAACTAGTTTCCTCAAATTTGAAATGGTAATCATATCATCTAATCATATCATATTTAAGAATAAAATCATTATAAATTAAGAATTAACTGAGTGGGTTCAAAACTGTCAAAGTCATATCAACGAGTCTCTAAGCAGCTATTCAGGAGATGACTTGAACAGGAACAAGTTCTTGGCGTTTTAATTAGCCGGGATAATATAATGAGTCACTGGAACACACAGGAACAAGATTTTAAATGCATGAGACAAAATCGAGCCGCAACAATCCACGCAGAGTTCTAACTTCTGTAGGCCTAAGGCCTAGAACCGTAATAATGGTAGATTCTATAACTGGAACACAGGAACAGGTTCTCAAAACGCATGAACAAGTTCAAGCCGCAACGATCCAGGCAAAGTTCTACAAGCGTAAGACCTAACAGCAACAATATTAGAATCTGTTACTAGAACACAGGAACAGGTTCTCCAAACGCATGAACAAGTTCTTGCCACAACGATACAGGCAGAGTCCTCTAGGCCTAAGTCCCTAAGGTCTAACCGCAACAATATTCTGTAACACGTTCTCCAAACGCAGGAACAAGTTCGAGCCGACAGTTCAATAGGACTAAGGCCTAACCGCAACAATAGTAGGTCTTGTAGCTGGAACACAGGAACGTGTTGTCTAAACATATGAACAAGTTCGAGCCGCAACGGTCCAGAAACTTGACTACTCTATTCTATATGCTAAGCCATGTCTATCTTCCCAATTTCATTATTACACATATAAACTGAGAGTTTTTACTATAGCTGATGTGCACGACACCTCAGAAATCGTACGTCATACACTGAGCTTAACTAGGCGCATGGCAGTAGGGCAGGCATATGGCTGACTGGGCTTTAGACTTAGACCATTTAAAACAGGAGCATCATCATCATAGGTTTTATAGTAGTTTACTGACTGAATGTTTATATTGACATTTTACAGTGAGAAAAGTTGATTAAGTTACATAGCTCATTTTTAGACTTAGTTCAGACACATTTTCATACATATTGTAGGCGCAATTCAGACGCCATTCAGACGTAAAAACTCTATGAGTTTACAGGGGAAATAAATACAACATCATGCTCCCAACTCACGAAACATGTGCTGAGTAATCCTTAATACTTTGACTATTATTTAAAGGCTGGTGGGTGCATATTAAGAACATGGATAGAACCTAAACCATTTTCATAATGCATATACACATAAATTCTGAGGTATGTGGCTTGCTATGCAAGAATAAGCATGCATAAACTATAATATATACAGTAAACAATAAGTACTCCCAATGAGACAACACATTTGAGCCTAGATCATAACAGGCACTCCTGTTAACTCTTACAAGCAAAAAGGGAATGAGACCACTAAATATTTAAGGGCAGTAACAACCTATATACCATATTTTTCGCTTTTCGGGTACAAGCTTCGGCCATTTTGTCCGTCAATTTTTGTCTTGCACTCCACCTTCTTTACCATGTAACGGTGATATAATCAAACGATTTTTGAAATCGGATAATAATTATGACCTCCAGAGGGATCACAAGTTAAAAAGGGCGATTTTTCGGACAATCAGGGGCCATAATTCAGGAAATTACGATACGATGGGTGCAAATATCGAAAGCAACCAAGATCTTTGGGTTATAAACATGCATGTCAATTTTCATCAAAATCGGTACAAAATAGTGACTTCTATAGGGTCCACAACCTTGGAATAACATATTTTCATACTAATCGCATATAAACGGCGGCCATTTTGTCTGTCAATTTTGGTCCGATTTTCACAAAATTTGAACTCAATCTTCATTACCATGTAACGGTGATATAATCAAACGGTTTTTTAAATTGGATAATAATTTTGACCTCCAGTGGGACCACAAGCATACAATCAGGGGCCATAATTCAGAAAGTTACGAATCAATGGGCGCAAATATCGAAAGGAACCAAGTTCTTTGGGTTATAAACATGCATGTAAAGTTTCATCAAAATCGCTTCAAAATTGTGACCTCTATAGGGTCCACAACCTTGATATAACATATTTTCACGCTATTCGCGTCCAACAACCGCCATTTTGTCCGTCAATTTTGGTCCGATTTTTACGAAATTTGAATTCAAACCTTCATTACCATGTACCAGTGATATAATCAAACGGTTTTTGAAATTGGATAATAATTTTGACCCCCAGAGCATAAAAGGGCGATTTTTCGGACAATCAGGGGCCATAATTCAGAAAGTTACCATGCGATGGGTGCAAATATCGATAGGAACCAAGATCTTTGGGTTATAAACGTACATGTCAAGTTTCATCAAAATCGGTCCAAAATTGTGACCGCTATAGGGTCCACAAGCTAAAAACTGATTTTTCGTACAATCAGGGGCCAGATTCCATGAAGTTTCGATCCGATACATGTCAATATCGAAAGCAGCCGAGATCTTATGGGGCTAAACCTATATTTCAAATTTCATCAAAATCGGATAAGAATTGTGACCTGTAGAGAGTCCACAAACAAACTGTGGACGGACAGACGGACAGGGGCGACGACAGTATAGGTCCACATGAAAATGTGGCCGTATAAAAAGGCAATTTTGCGTACAATCAGGGGCCATAATTCAAGAAGATACTATCCGATTTGCGCAAATATCGAAAGGAACGAAGATCTTTGGGTTATAACCATGAATTTCAAGTTTCATCAAAATCGAATTAAATTTAAAATTGTGACCTCTAAAGGGTCCACAACCTTGATATACCATTTTTTAACAGTATTCGCGTACAAACGGCGGCGATTTTGTATGGCAATTTTCGTCCAATTTTCCCTAAATTCAAACTCAACCTTCCTTAGGGTGTAACGGTAATACTATCAAACGTTTTTTTAAATCGGATAATAATTGTGACCTCCAGAGGGACCACAAGCCAAAAAGGGTGATTTTTCGGACAGTCAGGGGCCATAATTCAGGAAATTACATTCCGATAGGCGCAAATATCGAAAGGAACCACGATCTTTGGGTTATAAACATGCATGTCAAGTTTCATCAAAATCGGTTTAAAATTGTGACCTCTATAGGGGGGGGGTCATTCCAGCTCAGATCAACACACAGTGTTAACCCGACCACCTCCGATTTTGATGAAATTTTGCATAAGTGATGTCTAAGACTAGAAAAGCCTAAATCTGAAATTTTAGCCAAATCGACCTATTGGTTACTGAGATATGACCTTTTGAACTTTTGTCCTTTTCCACATATTTCGCGTTCCTCTGAAATTTCAAATCCTCATATCTCAGCAACCAGTATGCCTATCATGGTGTAATTGGTGTCGTTGGAAAGCTAGAAAGACAAGGAATCCATTTCTGGCATCAGAACTCATCAGGAACACTTTTGGGGTTTTCGATATTTTTACCCACGTTTTGACCTTGATCCAAAGGCCCTGGTGACCTTGACCTGAACTTTTGTCCCAATGAAAGCTAAGACAGTCTACCATCATATATCAAAAGATCCCAATGGTAAAATTGTTCTTTCCCAAGATATCATCAATTCAATTGTACCATGCTTCCATAAATTCAGCATGGCAGCAGATCAGATTACTGTAATTAGCTTGGTAAAGTTCTCTGGTAGTGATTATTGTGAACCCCATTTATTTAGCTGCATTTTGGCGTTTGTTTATGTTACTCTGATAAGGAACTTGAACATCGAGCAGATTCATAAGATAACTCCTCACAAGTCACAGCCAATTTCAATGGTTGGTCAGTGTCTAGAGCGTCTTCTGTACATAGACAAATATGTAGCAGTTTCAAATTCATTTGATATTCGTTTCAATCAATAGTTAGTTTCTTCATTTTGCGGATATTGTTTTTCAATGCAAACATGGAGTTGGAGGATTGTAGCTTTTCTTCATTGGATCAGTGTCATCAGACTACCCACATTCGAACGCCGTCCATACGACGGGTGACGGATGGACAAGAGAGAGAGGTATTATCTCTGCGAACTAAATTGGACAAGGAGTCTATCTCTAAAATCTGTGCACATCATGAACGTAAATTCATATCTTACTTAGTTTATGTTGACTGAAATACTTATGCTGCAATCGTAGTGCTGCTTGTGTACCATAAATGAAATCGATAAAATCTGATGATCAGTTTTAAATGAAAATGGCTCTCAATAAAGCTGAATTGAGTTTGAACTGAAGATTTTTTTATTTTGAATTTTTTATGTACCACATAGTCCAGATATAGCTCCCACCCAGTGAAATACTGTGTTATTGATGTAACCATGGTGAAATTAAAGACATGGTATCTCGGAAAAGAACAATTTTACCATTGTGATCTTTTTACATATGATAGTAGACCATCTTAGCTTTCATTGGGACAAAAGTTCAGGTCAAGGACACCAGGGCCTTTGGGTCACAATTCTTATCTGATTTTGATGAAACTTGAAATATAGGTTTATCCCCAAAAGATCTCGGCTGCTTTCGATATTGGCATGTATCGGATCAAAACTTCATGGATTATGGCCCCTGATTGTACGAAAAATCACGTTTTTAGCTTGTGGACCCTATAGAGGTCACAATTTTGAACCGATTTTGATGAAACTTGACATGCATGTTTATAACCCAAAGATCTTGGTTCCTTTCGATATTTGCACCTATTGGAAAGTAATTTCCTGAATCATGGCCCCTGATTGGCCGAAAAATCACCTTTTTATACGCCCACATTTTTATGTGGACGTATATTGTCGTCGCCCGTGTCCGTCCGGACGTCCACAATTTGTTTGTGGACTCTCTACAGGTCACAATTCTTATCCAATTTTGACGAAACTTGAAATATAGGTTTATCCCCAAAAGATCTCGGCTGTTTTCGATATTGGCATGTATCGGATGAAAACTTCATGGATTATGGCCCCTGATTGTACGAAAAATCACGTTTTTAGCTTGTGGACCCTATAGAGGTTACAATTATGAACCGATTTTGATGAAACTTGACATGCATGTTTATAACCCAAAGATCTTGGTTCCTTTCGATATTTGCGCCTATCGGAATGTAATTTCCTGAATTATGGCCCCTGATTGTCCGAAAAATCACCCTTTTTAGCTTGTGGTCCCTCTGGAAGTCACAATTATTATCCAATTTAAAAAACCATTTGATTATATCACCGTTATACCCTAAGGAAGGTTTAGTTCGAATTTCAGGAAAATCGGACGAAAATTGCCATACAAAATGGCCGCCGTTTGTACGCGAATACTGTTAAAAAATGGTATATCAAGGTTGTGGACCCTGTAGAAGTCACATTTTTAATTCGATTTAGATGAAACTTGAAATTCATGGTAATAACCCAAAGATCTTGGTTCTTTTCGATATTTGCGCCTATCGGAACGTAACTTCCTGAATTATGGCCCCTGATTATACGCAAAATCGCCTTATTTTAGCTTGTGGTCCCTCTGGTGGTCACAATTATTATCCGATTTAATAAAACGGTTGATAGTATTACCGTTACACCATAAGGAAGGTTGAGTTCGAATTTCGTTTGTACGCGAATACTGTTAAAAAATTGTATATCATGGTTGTGGACCAGAGTTGGGATTTCGCCCGTATATTCCGGACTTGTCCGAATTTTTTTTCCAAACGCACAATATTGTCCGACCGGGAATATGCCCAATCGGACATCAAGACATAGTGAATAATATTCAAAATTCCAAAATTAATATAGTGTACTGAGAGTATAACTACCACTCAACCCCATAATCGTTGACAATAGGCAAGATTGATTAGGTAATTAAGTGATCAACGTATTTATCGTGTTATATCGTCAATAAACCTACCTAGATTAACTACTTAATCTGCCTTGATTGATTGACTTAATCCTTTGTCGGACAATTCATCAATCTAATCTTAAACAGAAGTCATTGCTTTCCCTTTGTCGGACTATTCATCAATCCAATAAGAGTGATTATAATTTTAATTCACCTGTTTACCTCGTGGTCTTCAATTGTCGGGCATTTTAATCGCATTGATTTGAGCCGACAGCATCTATCAACTAATCATAGATGTCACATATCGTAAGAGTATATCATTTTATAACACCTTAATTCATTTTGTCTACGATATCCTTTACGTCTTTTAAGAATCCATATATAAATTCTCATCACAGTGGCACTTTCCCGTGATCTCGAGCGCCGCACGAATATTGCTTAAAGTTCCAATAGCATATTTTTAAGTTATATTTTTAAAATTTATTAAAATAAAGCCCTAAAATAGATTGTACCTATAAACAGTCCTACCTTGTTAAAGAATAATCCTATTAATCCTATAATTCACTATTGCCAGTTGAGAAATTGGCAAAAATATCATTTTTAACTTCAAATTCAAACGTTTGAAGATGGCCGTCCATGGTGAGGAATGGGAAAACAAGGGAGGTAATTCAGTTACTATATCCTCAATCAGCTTGTGTCACCCATTTTAACACCTCTAAAATTTTGCCCATGATCGTATAATAGTGAGTTGACAACCTTTTGAGCAAAAGACATAGAAATAATTATGTTTTGACTTTCTTAGAAAATATGAAATTGGAACTTTAACATGTTAGGCAGTGCTTACTATGAAGCTGTGTGCTGTAAGTCACGTACGCCATAGCGGCAATACGCTGAAGTCAGCTATGCCTTTTGTCATCACCACAAGTATTATTTCGAACGCTTTTCTTTCATTTGCTGCCGTGTTCTTATTTATATTACGCACGGATTTGAATATTTTGTTGACATTTTATAAAGAAAAAACGATGTTCTGACATCACAAACTATTCTTATTTCGGAAGTTCGGCATTCATTTGCTGCCACGTAAATCTAAAGGAATATTACGGTTGTGAATTTTATGCCGAAGCAGGATCGACAAGCTTTCATTCAATGTATTACGAAAATGCTTAATTTTGTACGACATTTACTGACATAAATTTGAATGCCGTACGGGAATTAGGTGTGAAAAATAGCGAGGTTCACCAATTTTTATTACGTACGGGATTTGAATATTTTGTTGACATGTGATTTTTAATTGTGGTATGAATTGAATACCGTACGGGAATTTAATATGAAAAATAGCGAGGTTCACCTACTTTTGTTATGTACGTGATTTGAATATTTTGACATGTGACTTTTAATTGTGGTATGAATTCGTCTGCTTAAATAATGATAAGAGTTATGCCCCTTTATTTTCGGTAAAATGTCCGACACAAAATATTTTGAAATCCCAACTCTGTTGTGGACCCTGTAGAGGTTACAATTTTAATTCGATTTTGATGAAACTTGAAATGCATGGTTATAACCCAAAGATCTTGGTTCCTTTCGTTATTTGGACATATCCGAATCGTAACTTCCTGAATTATGACCCCTGATTGTCCGAAAAATCGCCTATGGTCCCTCTGGAGGTTACAATTATTATTCGATTTAAAATAACGTTTGCCTCTATCACCGTTACACCCTACGGAAGGCCAAATTCGAATTTCGAGAAAATCGGACTATAATTGCCAGAAAAAATGGCTGCCGTTTGTATGCGAACAGTGTAAAAGTATGGTATATCAAAGTTGTGGACCCTGTAGAGGTCACAATTTTAATATTTGCGCATATCAAATTGTAACTTAATGAATTATGGCCTTTGATTGTAGGAAAAATCACTTTTGCAACTGGTTGTTCTTTGTCTATCTCTCGAACAATTATTATCTAAAAAAAAACTCTGATTATATTACTGTTGTACCGTAAGAAAGGTTGAGTTCGAATTTCGTGAAAATCGTACCAAAATTGCCAGACGAAATGGTCGCCGTTTGTACGCGAATAGTGTAAAAATGTGACCCGGCATAGCAAAATGAGTCACAGTGACCTATTGTTTAAAAGTGAGTTTTTGGAATAACCAAAGAGAGACTGGTCTCAGCTTTTCAATGATATATTAACCATTGCTTTACGACGTTTCATCTCTGAGAAATTGCGATTTGAAGTTGGGTGGTCTGGACATCCCTGGTGAAAACGGCCTCTGAAAATGACACTTAGATTTTTGCAATATTCATGGGACAATAAACAGTTATTTTGAAACTCAATAAAACGTCTGATGCTTTCCCAATGCGAAATGGGCTACAAAAAAGGAATAAAGAAGAATTTATAAAAAAAATAATTATTTTTATGATGGTGCAGTGCCATTTTTTAAAATGGTAGCCAAAAATGAAGAAAAAACGAATAAAGAAGAATTTATTAAAAAAATAATTATTTTTATGATGGTGCAGTGCCATTTTTTAAAATGGCAGCCAAAAATGAAGAAAAAATGAAAATTCCTAAATATCATGTCCGAATCACGGTATACATAGCTCTCATGGTGTCTAACATGGAATGTTGAGAGTCGCAGAAATCAACTATGGGAAATGAAATTTTTTTAAATTTCTAAGATGGCGGAAATCCATGATGGTGACCAAAATTGACAGAAAAATGAAAATTCCTCTATACATGTATTATGTCTGCATCATGGTATACATAGCTTTCATGGTGTGTAACATGAGATTTTTGGAGATGCCGAATTCAAATATTGGCACAAAATAAAATATCAAAAATCCAAGATGGCAGAAATCCAAGATGGCGACCAAAATTGATGGAAAAAAATGAAAATTCCTTTCTCTGTACTGTGTCTGGATCGTGGTATACATAGCTTTCATGGATTGTTGGAGTCGCAGAAATCAAATATGGGCACAGAAAAGAATTTAATTCCAAGAAGGCGGAAATCCAAGATGGCAACCAAAATTGACAATTGACAAAAAAATGACGATTCCTCTATATTATGTCTGGATCGCAGTTTACATAACTTTCATGGTATATGTAACATGGGATTTTTGGGGACGTCGAATTCAAATATGGGCACAAAATATAATATCAAAAATCCAGGATGGTTGTAATCCTAGATGGTGGAAATGCAAGATGGCGGCCAAAATGTCACGATTTTCTATTATTTTGGGAAGCAGAGATAGGATATGGCTTGTGTTGTGCCAAATATTGGGTTCTTGGGGTCGCTGTATTCAAATATCACTCGGCAAATCTCGGCAGAATCCGTAAACTACATCTAGCCTCCGCTGTATGACAGTTAGTGATACGGCCATACATTTGCGATGCGGCTACCAGTTTATTTTAACAGGAAAACTTGACGCTATTACACAAATTCGGAACCTATTCCGCTAGCGACCTATTCGACCGATTGAGATGCAACCTGTTCGTTGGAAACCTATTTAGAATAAAGACAACAGTCGCCTTAACTCATCTATTTATCAACCAATAAAATCCAACGTCATGTCTATCAAATGAAAGTAGAATATATTATTTTTTATCCATTCCTTTAGCTCAGAATAGAAGTGTAATTTCGTCAGCTGGATCTGTCGAATAGGCCGCTAGCCAAAAAGGTCACCAACTTGTGTTCGGAATGGGTGCAGCCATGTTTCATCCAGGACCTTTAAAGTAGTTCCAATATGGCGGAATGCATCATACAGCCGAGTTTAGATTGTCCGAAATCTTCCAAGGTTTGCCGAGTGATCAAATATAGGACTGAAAATCATCTTCAAAAATCCAAAATGGCGGAAATTTAAGATGGCAGCCAAAATTGATGGAAAAAATATGAAACTTCCTCTACATTATGTCCGGATCATGGTACACATAGCTTTCATGCTTTGAAACATGAGATTTTTGGGACGCCAAATTTAAATATAATATAAAAAATCCAAGATGGCGGAAATCCAAAATGGCACGATTTTCCATTATTCTGGGAAACATAGGATACGGCCCGTATAGTGCCGAATATGGTGTTCTCGGGGTTGCTTGGACATTTTATGAAAACGGCAAGTAAATGAACGATTGTTTTGCTTTATTCCAAGATAATTAATGACTTCTTTGCTGACTGCCTTTTACAAAATGCAATTTTTGAACATTAATAGATGTTCTTTTCATGAAAATTAAACTTTTAATTGACGAAAGAAGTACTTTTGAGGCTTTTAATGAGAAAATGTGAATTTTGAAAATTTTGACCTACTGAACCATCATTGCACTCTATCGCGGAATCTAGCTTTGCGACTTCCGACTCATTTAGCTGAGCCGGGTCACAAATATGGTATATCATGGTTGTGGACTCTACAGGTCACAATTCTTATCCGATTTTGACGAAAAGTCACATTTCTAGGTTGTGTACCGTCACATCATAATCATTGTTGTCTTCGAATTTCATGAATATCAGACTGGAAATGACCAACAAAATTGCTGCTCCCAATACAGTATGAAATACAGGACTTAATGATGTAGGAAAAATCACTTTCAGTATTGCTTGTTCTCTATCCATCTCTCAAAAATAGGTTGCCAGGCAACGAAACATACGCCCACACAGCAGCCAAATCGTCCGGGCAGTCAACAAGAGTTGTCGCATATTAAGAAATTATCAGAAAATCATTAGAATTTGTTTGGTTTTTATAATCAAACGTTTTTTTTTTTTTAAATCAGATAATAATTGTGACCTCCAGAGGCACAACAAGCTAAAAAGGGTGATTTTTCGTACAATCAGGGGACATAATTCATGAAGTAATGACCCGATGGGCGCAAATATCGAAAGGAACCAAGATCTTTCGGTTATAAACATACATGTCAAGTTTCATCAAAATCGATTCAAAATTGTGACCTCTTTAGGGTCCACAACCTTGATATAACGTATTTTCACACTACTCGTGTACAAACGGCGGCCATTTTGTCCATCAATTCTAGTCCAATTTTCACGTAATTCACACTCTCTCTTCATTACCATGTAACGGTGATATAGTCAAACATTTTTTTAAATCGGATAATAATTTTGACCTCCAGAGGGACCAAAAGCGAACAAAAGCGATTTTTCGGACAATCCGGGGACATTATTCAGGAAGTTATGATCCAATGGGCGCAAATATCGAAAGGAACCAAGATCTTTGGGTTATAAACATATAAATTTTTGGTCCGATATTCACAAAATTCATACTCAACCTTCATAACCATGAAATGGTGATATAATCAAACGTTTTTTTAAATCGGATAACAATTTTGACCTCCAGAGGGACCACAAGCTAAAAAGGGCGATTTTTTGTGACAATCAGGGGCCATAATTCAGGAAGTTACGATCCGATGGGCGCAAATATCGAAAGGAACCAAGATCTTTGGGTTATAAACATACATGTCAAGTTTCATCAAAATTGGTTCAAAATTGTGACCTCTATAAGGTCCACAACCTTGATATAACATATTTTCACATTATTCGCGTACAAACGGCAGCCATTTTGTCCATCAATTTTGGTCCGATTTTCACGAAATTCGAATTCAACCTTCATAACCATGTAACGGTGATATAATCAAACATTTTTTTAAATCGGAAAACAATTTTGACCTCCAGAGGGACCACAAGCTAAAAAGGGCGATTTTTTGGACAATCAGGGGCCATAATTCAGTAAGTTATGACCCTTTGGGCGCAAATATAGAAAGGAACTAAGATCTTTGGGTTATAAACATACATGTCAAGTTTCATCAAAATTGGTTCAAAATTGTGACCTCTATAAGGTCCACAACCTTGATATAACATATTTTCACACTATTCGCGTACAAACGGTGGCCATTTTTTCCGTCGATTTTGGTCCAATTTTCACGAAATTCGAATTCAACCTTCATAACCATAGAACGGTGATATAATCAAACGTTTTTTTAAATCGGATAACAATTTTGACCTCCAGAGGAACCACAAGCTAAAAAGGGCAATTTTTCGGACAATCAGGGGCCATAATTCAGGAAGTTACGATCCGATGGGCGCAAATATCGAAAGGAACCAAGATCTTTTGGTTATAGACATACATGTCACGTTTCATCCAAATCGGTTCAAAATTGTGACCTCTATAAGGTCCACAACCTTGATATAACATATTTTCACACTATTCGCGTACAAATGGCGGCCATTTTGTCCGTCAATTTTGGTCCGATTTTCACGAAATTCGAACTCAACCTTCATAACCATGTAACGGTGATATAATCAGACGGTTTTTTAAATCGGATAACAATTTTGACCTCCAGAGGGACCACAAGCTAAAAAGGGCGATTTTTCTGACAATCAGGGGCCATAATTCAGGAAGTTACGATCCAATTGGCGCAAATATCGAAAGGAACCAAGATCTTTGGTTTATAAACATGCATTTCAAGTTTCATCCAAATCGGTTCAAAATTGTGACCTCTACACTGTTCACAAGCTAAAAAACGTGATTTTTCGTACAATCAGGGGCCATAACCCATGAAGTTACGGTCCGATACATGCCAATATCGAAGGAACCGAGATCTTAGGGTGATAAACCTATATTTTGAAGTTTCATTGAAATCGGATAAAAATTGTGACCTGTAGACTGTTCACAAACAATCGTGGACGGACGGACGAACAGGGGCGACGACAATATACGTCCACATGAAAATGTGGGCGTATAAAAATGTGGGCGTATCCTGCCTGGCAGTGCCAGCCTATCTTTTTAAATGGGATAATAATTCTGACCCCAGAGGACCGACAAGCTAAAAAAGTAATTTTTCGTACAAATATCGAAAGGAACTAAGATTGTAAAGTTGTTAACACGTGTTTCAAGTTTCATCAAGATAGGTTGCCAGGCAACGAAACATACACCCATAACAGCTATGTCGTCCGGGCAGTCAACAAGGGTTTGTTTCTTTTATCAGTAAGGAGAACATTTACAACACATGATAATCTTATTACAAGTAAATAAATAATTATCAGCAGGCATCAATATTTCTGCGCACATACGCAGGGCGGGCGCAGGCACATTTGCTTTAAAAAAAACTTTTTTGCACGCACATTTTAAAAAATTATTACTGTCACGTAAACCATGTAAAATAAAGAATACTATTTATTTTTATTGTTGTTGTTTTTTTGTTTACTTTCATTACCGTATAATAATTTACTAAAATAAGATGGTCGATGATAAAAACATCAGCATGTGACGTTAGCGATTCCACCTGTGACTTATGACCTATCACCTGTGACCTCTGCTTAATTTAGAAACAATTCTAGTAGAATGCCATTAAAAGAATAGCACGCGACGTATGAACTATCACCTGTGACATCGGCGACCCCTAAGCACCAGTACCGTGGAGTAACCACACTAACACCTGATAATTCTATAACGATGGCTCCCTATCGAGTACCCAGTGGAAAAAAGAACAAATTCTCTTGCCGAGTTTGTGGTGATGTTATTTTATTTAAAAATTATAAAGTGCATATACAGAGAAATCACCCCGCCGAAGACTGCAATGATCTACGGTCAAAAACAGACAAGTCTTGTTAGTATCCAAATTATACCGGAAGTTAATTTTAACGAATGACAACCTGGCTGCACAAAGAGATATAATCGCACGCCGAGTTCACAAAGCATTCTCAGACCTAAGTTGAGAATTTACTCAAAATTGTTTGTCTTTTAACAAAAATATAGCTCTTTATAAAACTTTTATTGTCTAAATGTATCAAATACATCAATAAGAAACCATGTGTAAAGTTTTGTGTTTCTGCATAAAATATATTTCTAATAATCAGTGATTGAAAGTTGAGCAAATTCTCAACTTAAGACTGAGAATGCTTTGTGAACTCGGGCCTAGATCTTTCCGATCTGTGAAATATTTTTCCGTGTTATAGCCACAATTCTAACCCAAACCCTTCAAAATAGTTTAAGATAAACCTAACCCGAACCCTAACCCAAGGGAAAATATTTCACAGATCAGAAAGATCTAGTATTATGCGATATGATCATTATGAACTTGTTTGAAGCCGGTAGGCATCTATTCTGTGTTTATATAATCCCCAAACAACAATAATATGCACATCAAACATACTCTTTATTTTTTAAGTAATCTATATAACATTAATACAATTTAGAAACCATAACAAATAAGGTACTAAAAATTATTTATAATTTCTTCTGCTGAGTCCAACCCAAGAAGCTTTCGTAAGCCCCCCCCCCCCCCAAATCATACTATATACCTGGCAATTGAATACTCTCTTTTTGAGTATGAACCTGCAGGCACATTTTCAAGTGTGTGCGCAGGCCCACTCAACTTTTATAGAGCCCTGATTATCAGAAATGATTAGAATAGTTTTGATGGTTTGTCTCGAGGCCATTGTCCCCAAGATATTTCAAAGTGATCAAGTGCCAGAAATTATCAGATATCACTGCAAATCACATCGGCTTCTTTGTCTCATGACCCTAAACACTGTGTACAAATTTAAAGTCAATCGGATATTAACTTTAGCCTTTAGAGCATTCACAGGGTTTTTCAAAGTGATCAAGGGTCATAACTCTGGCAGTAATTATCGGATATCGCTGAAAATAAATAGGCTATTTTGTATCATGACCATAAATAGTGTGTATAAATTTAAAGTCAATCGAATATTAACTTTAGATTTTTCAAAGTGATCAAGGGTCATAACTCTGTCAGTAATTATCAATAAGCTTCTTTGTATCATGACTTTAAAAACCGTGCATAAATTTAAATTCAATCGGATATTAACTTTAGCCTCTAGAGCGTTCACAAGATTTTTCAAAGTGATCAAGGGTCATAACTCGGGCAGGAATTATCGGATATTGCTGAAAATCAACAGGCTTCTTCATATCATGACCTTAAACACTGTGTATAAATCTAAAGTCAATCGGATATTAACTTTAGCCTCTAGAGCGTTCACATGATTTTTCAAAGTGATCAAGGGTCATAACTCTGATAGTAATTATCGGATAGCACCGAAAATCAATAGGCTTCTTCGTCTCATGACCTTAATCACTGTGTATAAATTTAAAGTCAATCGGATATTAACTATAGCCTCTAGAGCGTTCACAAGATTTTTCAAAGTGATCAAGGGTCATAACTCGGGCAGGAATTATCGGATATTGCTGAAAATCAACAGGCTTCTTCATATCATGACCTTAAACACTGTGTATAAATCTAAAGTCAATCGGATATTAACTTTAGCCTCTAGAGCGTTCACAAGATTTTTCAAAGTGATCAAGGGTCATAACTCTGATAGTAATTATCGGATAGCACCGAAAATCAATAGGCTTCTTCGTCTCATGACCTTAATCACTGTGTATAAATTTAAAGTCAATCGGATATTAACTATAGCCTCTAGAGCGTTCACAAGATTTTTCAAAGTGATCAAGGGTCATAACTCTGGTAGTAATTATCGGATATCGCTGAAAATCAATAGGCTTCTTCGTCTGGCGACCTTAAACACGGTGTATAAAATTTAAGTCAATCGGATATTAACTTTAGCCTCTAGAGCGTTCACAAGAAATTGTGGACGATGGACGGACGGGGGCGACGGCAATATACGACCACATTTCCATGTGGACGTATAAAAATCAAATCAACAAAGAAAGATTAGCGGCTCGTTAAATTGTTTGTTGCGATAAATCAGTCAACCCTGACTGTTTGGTGTTGGTCGTTTGATTGACTAATCCCTGTGTGGTCGTTATCGCTTTGATCTCCGTCGTGAGCTAATTAATCCCAATCAGTGGTCGTTACCGACTGGCTTTGGTGGTCGTAATCCGTAATAGTGAGTTGCCCATAATACTGAGTTCAATTTATAAGGAATATAGAAGAAAAAGAATTGGTTCTTTTAACATGTGGTTGTATACGTGAGTTGCCTGTAATTCTGAGTTGGTCATTAAAGCTGAACTCCGATTACGAAACTACAGAAATAATCAGATAAAAAAAATTACTGCCAAACATAATCGCCATACTTGTTTTCAATTTGCAGAACAAGTATGGCCGCTGTACGGTTTACGAAAACAGTGGCAGGCCACGCCCACATCCAGTATACACTTTAGCAACCACACTGTCCACATCCGGCTAGCAATATTTCAACTACCAATTACCAGCTACTGACTGAGTGGTTTTTCTTTATAAATTTACTGAAAATATTATTGCTACACAATTATTATGTCTGATCAGGTACATATTATTTTACTAATTAGAAGAAATAAGTAAAGTCCGGTGAACCTTTGCTCTAAAAATGTAAGAAAACTACTCCAAACAACAACAAATCTATGTTGTTGACATAACATCAAGGGACATAACCACATATGTCCCTTGATCGTCATAAATAACAAGAAGATGAAAAATATTTTGAAGTGAAGACATACTTCTTCGATGGAGAGAACAGTTGTTTTATTGCTGCTTTGGATATATTTTGGAACGATAATACCAAACTTTATAATACTAGAAATCATTTGGTGTTTCTACGCTGTTGTGCAAAACCTTCCAAGAAATAAGAATAACCATGGTTGGATGATGTCGGTAAATTTGTTGTTTGTTTGGGGTAAGACAATTTTTCCCATACTTTTAGAGCAAAAGTATACCGTAGGTTACTTATTTCGTACAATTAGTAAAATAATATGTACCTGGTCAAACATAATAATTGTGTAGCAATAATATTTTCAGTAAACTTATAGAGAAAAACCGCTCAGTCAGTAGGTAATTGGTAGTTGAAATATTGCTTGCCGGATGTGGACAGTGTGGTTGACACAGTGTACACTGGATGTGAGCGTGGCCTGCCTCTGTTTTCTTACACCGTACAGCGGCCATACTTCTTCTGCAAATTGACAACAAGTATGGCGATTATGTTTGGCAGTATTTTTTTTTATTCAATTATTTCTGTAGTTTTGTAATCGGAGTTCAGCTTTAAGCGGGATTGTATGTTTAATATATCATCAAATAGCCTGGTATAAACATTACAATATCACTTACTGTATCCCATAATAGTGACTGATTATATTGTAGTTCTACATCTTGTTTAGCAAATTCTACACTACCACCTATACCAGCATATTCCTGTAAAATATAAAAAAATAACCATATAAATTCTAAGTAGTGATGATCAAAACCCAATTTAACGGGAACGAAGCCGTGGGTCTGACTAAAATCGCGGGGCACCTAACATGACGAAAAGATTATTTTCATATCCTTTTAAATAGCACGCCTGTGTAACACAGAATTAAACGGTCCGCTACACAAGAAAAAATTCATAATATCTGATCGAATACGAAATCTATTCAATTCCGAATGACATACAAGTCTAGACACTGAGTGAAAGGTTGAGGAATAGCTTAGTCTCCGCCCTCGAGTCTCTAGATCGATTACGGTGAAACTTTCATTTCTCTATTTGCCTTGAACTGCGGGTCCCCCTAAACTCATGCCTAAGCTGTGCTTTGGTGATGATCCGATGTGGATACTATCGGTTTAACCAGTATTACAAACTGACAGCAAATATTTCGGCCAATACAGATAATAACCGTTAGTGGTGAATATAAAAGTATTACACATTAAAATGTCTTGAATGTTATGATAATCACACCATCTATTGTGAGCCAATACACACCATCTATTGTGAGCTCAAATTATTTGCTGTGTGAATAATAAATAAAGTAAAGTTTCATTATACATTTACACTATTTGCGGACAAGCGGCCGCTATTTTGTCTGGCAGATTTAGTCTGATTTTCATGAAATTCAAACTCAAAGGTCATTTACGGTGTAATGATGATATATACTTAGCACCATAGAAAACGTATAACAAAATGATCCTGTAAACATATCTTATAATTGTGCTACACAGCGTGCGTAAGAGCCAGTGGAGGACACACGTGCTACTGTCAATTAACCATCTTTGTCGTACTTTTGGTTTTGACCCCACTGACTTTGTACCGTTGATTACAGATTAAACATCCATAAGTGTACAAATGTGTTGTTATTGATGTGTTCCCATTTGAATATTATTCACAATAAGAAGCAAAATAAATAAGCTATGTTTATAGGATCATTTTGTTATACGAGAAACTAAGTGATGCATTTTCTATGGCGCTCATAGAATCGGATAATAATTGTGACGTGATTTTTGTTCAATCCATGTTCGAATTTCGTGAAAATTGCATCAAAGTAGTGACCTCTAGCAAAAATACAACCTTTTCTTACAAACTGCGGCCATTTTGTTCGTCAGTTTTAATACAATTTTCACGAAATTCAAACTCAATCGTCATTATGGTGTAACAGTGATATAACTTTTTTCTAAGTCCGATAATACTAGAGAAGCGATTTTTCGTACAATTCGAGTTTGAATTTCGTGAACATCACATCAAAATTAAGACCTCTAGCGAGACAACAACATTGATATACCACATTTTGTCCGGCAGTTTTAGTACAATTTTCATGAGTTTTAAACATGCATTTCAAGTTTCATCAGAATCAGATGAAAATTGTGACCTCTAGACTAGAGTGTACACAAGCTAAAAACTTAATTTTTCATACAATCAGGGGCCATAATCCACAAGTTGCAATCCCATACATGCCAATGTCAAAGGAAACAAGATCTTTTGGAGATATTGGATAAAAATTGTGACCCGTAGAGTGTCCACAAACAAATTGTGGACAGCCTGAAAGAACAGTGGCAACAACAATATAAACATCCACATAAAAATGTGGGCTTATAAAAATCATGGTCCCATCTACACAGTAGGATGTTGATCCCATTTCATTTCAATAATAAAGTAAAGACTTCTAGTACCTGCGTTACTCGTAATAATGTTCCTGTAGAAGGTAGAATCGGGTCATCTCTCCCATCACGTACATATATATGCTAAGCAAAATAAAGTAAACATATTTACAGTTTTCACTTCTGGTTTCTAAATCACAAAGGCATCAACACATACAATTGAAATGAATGACACAAATGAAAATAAATATAAACAAGCCAACAGTGAGGCTGATGTCCCCTGCCGAAATCCCCAAATAAATAGATGACACATATTAATTAACCGCACATTTATTCTTTTTCAAATGTATGGAGTAATCAAACTATACTAAGTTAGAGTGGTTCAGGCTAAAAATGTTTTATAACAAACAGACACTATTTTGGGACAGTAAAGACATATGATAAGACTTACTATAAAAACTTCATTGATCAACAATGGAAGTCTGGCCACTTCTGATTTTTGAGGATATATAACCATTTGGACATATGTTATAAATGGCTAAAAATCTTCCCGGCTTCCATAATCAAAGGAGTTACCTCTTAGTGAGAATAAGAGCTATGTTCCTTGGTTGTACTAAAAAATATATGCTCCAAGCTACGCACGTCCCGGAAACGAAATAACTTTATCGCAGTCGGAAAATATCGTTTATTTCCTTACTGCGAAGTAACAGAATACACTCTATGAGATGATTGGATTTGACATATGTACACATGCGCGAACGCTTAGTTGTTTTAACAATAAACCCGCGCCTTCAAATGTCTTTATATTAACTGTGTTTATAATGCTACAGTAGAAATTAAAATACATGTTAAGCTGGAGATGAAAGATCGGAATTTGACATGAATTATTTCAAGATTAGCCTAATACATATATTAAAATGAACAGTGCGTTTACTAATTTATACCCAGACACTGGCCTATTTATAATGGCGTGTTATACAGGGGAGTGAGGGGGAGAGAGAGGTCTATAAATCTAATAATGTAATACTTTAATGTTAATCTCAAAGATAACTAAATATTATATTGTGCAGTATGATGTTTGTTATGAAAAATAAATTGATGGGTAAAGTACGAGGAAAATATAATGACATGTAATACGGGGAGTGAGAGAGAGAGATAAACACCCCAATAAAACTATTAATTTAAGACTGCATATTGTACTGCATGATGTTTGTTATGAAAAAAGAACACATTGCTGGATATAAGTGGCGTATGTTTCGAACCCGGTTATTGCGTAGGCCTTATGTACCGAATTTAGAGCCAAATTTTGTAGTTTCGTCTGTATAAAGGGTGGCATTTTTCGCCGACTTCAAGGTTTCGTAAACATGTTTTAAAGATACACCGACGCGCTCACATGATATTCTTTGAACTGTAGATTTTGATGGAGTGTAATTAGATTTTAGTCCCGCAACAGCCAAACATGCAGTTATAACCACTGCTACGTTACCATTGGAAACAATTAGATTTTTAAGTTTCATGATCAAATTATGGCATTCTGCTGTGTATCTTTGATTTTTGACATCATACAAAATTCCTTCGTTCATCTAAAAAGGTTTGGACTTGCAACCATTCTTTTTACCTGTCAATCGTTTTTTTATTTTCATTATTAGCCTTCATGCGAATCATTTCTTTTTTAGTCTTCCGAAGTTGATTTTTTTTTAAACTTGGCGATTGTGCTTTTATGACAATCGCCGCAAATACTTTTTTTTTCTATCTAAATCAGTTAAGGTCGCATCGGCAGATGTCCGAGTCTCTCTATTTATTAAATTAATTTCACTTGTGTCTGCCGATGGAGTAACGTAAACTATCCCGGAAAAAATTGGGTGTCAAGAAAATCATCGTATGATTTCATACATTTAGTGGACTTAACCTTACTTTTACTCAGCTTCCTAGTCTTTGTCATCAGTCTGACCAGTCTATTTTGAATGTATTTGTCACCAAAAGTCTCAGATTCGTCATGTAAAGCAGTCATGATAGACCGATGCTCCGAAGCTGTCAGGAATTTATTAACATTTGTCTAGTATAAAGCCTATTTGTCATTTTTGTCATAGGTAGTTTGTTACAGTTCCCAAATCATAGGGGTACTTGTCCAATTCAATGCTGGATAGCAAATGTTACCGAAAAGGGTCTGGAAAATAAAGACTACAAATAAAAAGTTTGTTTCGGTTATTTTCAAGTCTCAAATAGTTCTGAGTATTCAGAGCTAGCAAATATTTATTTCCTAACCAGGATAGATCGCTGCGTAAACCAAGATTGTAACTTTTCATGAAATTCGAAGTCAGCCTTCATTACCATGTAACGGTGCTATAATGAAACGGTTTTTTAAATCGGATAATAATTTTGACCTCCAGAGGGACCACAAGCTAAAAAGGGCAATTTTTCGGACAATCAGGGGCCATAATTCAGGAAGTTACGATCCGATGGGTGCAAATATCAAAAGGAACCAAGATCTTTGGGTTATAAACATGCATGTCAAGTTTCATCAAAATCGGTTCAAAATTGGGACCTCTATAGGGTCCACAACCTTGATATAACATATTTTCACACTATTCGCGTACAAACGGCGGCCATTTTGTTTGTCAATTTTGGTCCGATTTGAACTCAACCTTCATTACCATGTAACGGTGATATAATGAAACGGTTTTTTAAATCGGATAATAATTTTGACCTCCAGAGGGACCACAAGCTAAAAAGGGCAATTTTTCGGACAATCAGGGGCCATAATTCAGGAAGTTACGATCGGATGGCCGCAAATATCGAAAGGAACCAAGATTTTTGGGTTATAAACATGCATGTCAAGTTTCTTCACAATCGGTTCAAAATTGTGACCTCCATAGGGTCCACAAGCTAAAAACATGATATTTCGTACAATCAGGGGCCATAATCGATGAAGTTCGGATCTGATACATGTCAATATCGAAAGGAACCGAGATCTTATGGGGATAAACCTATATTTCAAGTTTCGTCAAAATCAGATAGGAATTGTGACCTGCAGAGAGTCCACAAACAAATTGTGGACGGACGGACGTCCCGACGGACAGAGGAGACGACATAATACGTCCACATGAAAATGTGGGCGTATAAAAATCCTCATCTTTGAATTTCATCAAGGTATCGACCTAATAAACACCTACACCAAGTTTGAACATTCTAGCTCAATTAGGGGGAGAGTTATTGTGTCCCAAAGAGTGTGACGGACGGACATACGGACGGACGAAGCCATTTTAATAGTCCCCCAACTTTTTTTGAAAGGCGGGGACAAATCGAACTCAGTCAAGGTATTGATGTAATGGAACTATACACCAAGTTTCATGCCCCTCACTTAATTACAACTAAAGTTATCGTGTCCCAAAGCATCAACCAATCAAATTGCTTATTTCCGCTTACCCTAAGCGGAAAATGCTCATCTTCGAACTCCATCAAGTAAATGACTTAATAAACACATAAACCAAGTTAGAACATTTTAACTCAATTAGAAGGTGAGTTATTGCGTTCCAAAGTTTCGGCCAATCAAATTGCTTATCGCTCTGTTTACCCTGAGCAGAAAATGCTCATTATCAAACTTCAAGGTATTGATGTAATGAAACTATACACCAAGTTTTGTCATTCTCACTTAATTATAACTAAAGTTATTACGTCCCAAAGCATCAACCAATCAAACAAGCCAAAAGTGAGGCTGATGTCCCCCGCCGAAATCCCAAAATAAATAGATGACACATATTGATAAATCGCACATTTATTTTTTTCAAATGTATCGAGCAACCAAACTGTACACGAAGTGTCATCCAAAAGAGTTTTAAACAGAAAAATGATAAAACCGACGAGAAAAATGAAAATGTACCCTAGTTAGGGGGACCCAAAAGGCAGACAAAAGGGCCCCTCTGGCCAAGGGAAAGGGCCCTCGTGTCCAAGTCAATCATTTCTATACACTGTTACTGTCGAATCCATCAATCAAGATGAACATAAGTTATCTTGTCCCAAAGTATCAACCAATCAAATTGCTTATCTCTGCTCAACCTAGGCGGTAAATGCTCATCTTCGAACTCCATCAAGGCATTGACCTAATAAGCATATACACCAAGTTTGAACATTTTAACTCAATTAGAATGAGAGTTATTGTGTTCCAAAGTTTCGACCATTCAAATTGCGTATCGCTCTGCTTACCCTGAGCAGAAAATGCTCATTATCGAACTTAGTCAAGGTATTACTGTAATGAAACTATACACCAAGTTTCATCACTCTCACTTAATTAGAACTAAAGTTATCGTGTCTAAAAGCATCAACCAATCAAACTGCTTAACCCGAGCAGAAAATGCTTATTATCGATCTTAGTCAAGTTATTACTGTAATGAAACTATACACCAAATTTCATCACTTTCACATAATTATCGTGTCCCAAAGCATCAACCAATCAAACTGCTTACCCTGAGCAGAAAATGTTCATTATCGATCTTAGTCAAGGTATTACTGTAATGAAACTATTCACCAAGTTTCATCACTCTCACTTAATTAGAACTAAAGTCATCGTGTCCCAAAGCATCAACCAATCAAATTGCTTATCTCTGCTTACCTTCAGCGGAAAATGCTCATCTTCGAACTCCATCAAGGCATTGACCTAATAAGCAATATACACCAAGTTTGAACATTTTAACTTAATTAGAAGGAGAGTTATTGTGTTCCAAAGTCTCGACCAATCAAATTGCGTCTCACTCTGCTTACCCTGAGCAGAAAATGCTCATTATCGAACTTAGTCAAGGTATTACTGTAATGAAACTATACACCAAGATTCATCACTCTCACTTAATTAGAACTAAAGTTATCGTGTCCCAAAGCATCAACCAATCAAATTGCTTATTTCCGCTTACCCTAAGCAGAAAATGCTCATCTTCGAACTCCATCAAGGCATTGACCTAATAAGCATATACACCAAGTTTGAACATTTTAACTCAATTAGAAGGAGAGTTATTGTGTTCCAAAGTCTCGACCAATCAAATTGCGTATTGCTCTGCTTACCCTGAGCAGAAAATGCTCATTATCGAACTTAGTCAAGGTATTACTGTGATGAAACTATACAACAAGTTTCATCAATCTCACTTAATTAGAACTAAAGTTGTTGCGTCCCAAAGCAGAAAATGCTCATCTTCGAACTCCATCAAGGCATTGACCTAATAAACACATACACCAAGTTTGAACATTCTAGCTCAATTAGGAAGAGAGTTATTGTGTCCCAAAAAGTGTGACGGACAGACAGACAGACAGACAGACGGACGGACGAACCCATTTTAATAGTCCCCCAACTTTCTTCGAAAGGCGGGGGACAATTAATTATCTCCGCTTACCCCAAGCAGAAAATGCTCTTCTTCGAACTCCATCAAGGTATTAGCCTAATAAACACCTACACCAAGTTTGAACATTCTAGCTCAATTAGGGGAAGAGTTATTGTGTCCCAAAGAGTGTGACGGACAGACGGATGAACCCATTTTAATAGCCCTCCAACTTTCTTCAAAAGGCTGGGGACTAATAGTGTAAAAATACACCTAAATGAAATGTTATTTATTGCCAAGATGTCACGATTCACAGATAAAGTTTAAAATCACAGAACACCCAATAACAAACTGACAAATTGTTTGTTTTGACCTCATATCTCATTACCTTTAATGACGATTTGATTGAATGACCAGCTTGTTCTCTTACTGCAAATGAAGTTGTTCTAGACAAAGCTCGCAGATCTCTCCAAACACCTTCCCACTTCAGTGAGTGAGTTCCAATAAAGGATGGAAACTTGCAACAAAAAAAAAAAAAAAGAGGAAAAAAATTGTTATAGAATTCAAAGAAATTCTAGATGATAAGTAGCTCAATTTGAATATCAAAGGCAAAAGATAAAGCAGCTAGGGTAACCAATTATCTATATGATAGAATTAGATCGTGAAAATCTTATTTCTGGTCATTTTCCATGTTAGTTTAAAAACAGTTATTTTTACTCTCATTAATGATGCATACATCACAATGCGCACACTGTAAAGCATTTTCTAATTTCTCAGTGGACAATAGCTCAAAACTATAGTCTGTCTAATAGTAACCCTAAAAACAATCAACAGTTGCCATGCACGATACACCCACATTTTTCAAGAGGATAGTGAACAGCTAAAAAAAAGAGAAGATTTTTTGTACAATCAGGGTCCATAATCCAGTAATTTATGGTCTGATATGCACTGTTAGCGAAAGGAATTGAGATCTTTGGGATATAAACATATATTTTAAGTTTTATCAATATCAGATACATATTGTGACCTGTAGAGGGTCCACAACCTTGATATTAAATACTATTGAGTCATTCTATGTCAAGGGGGCCATGGGCGGGAAATCGCTCCCCCCCCCCTCGAAAACATCTGATAAAAATATACGTTATTGTAGAAATTAGAAACTGTGCAAAATTTGTAGACTGTAGCTTGGAAGTTGGAAATTGAGTCTCATGAGTTATTGATTAGTTTTTAAAACCAGCTATTTATCAATAATTTACTTGAGTTTCAGATATCTTGGTTTTACCTTTCGAGTGAACATATACAGCTCAAAAAAATTTGGTGTAATTGTAAAATCAGGAGCCATAAACCATGAAGTTACCGTCCAATATTTCAAGTTTCATCAAAATAGGATAAAACGAAACACATGCCCACACAGCAGCTAAATCGTCCGGGCAGTCAACAAGAGTTGTCGAATATTATGTAATTATCAGAAAATCATTAGAAATTGTTTTGTTTTTATAATTTTCTGCCCCATGCTAACGTTAAGTATACGAAACATTTAATATTATGGATTTATCTGTTCAATTATCGATTTTCAAGAAATTTACACTCAACCATCATTAATGTGTAACGGGGATATAGTCAAACGTTTTTTTTTAATTCAGAATAAAATTGTGACCTCCATAGGATCCACAAGGTAAAAAACATGATTTTTCAAAGGAACAGTTCAACAGAAACAGGAAACAAATTTGAATAATGATGTCATATGTTGATGACATCACTAAGTTGTAATGGTTGCCCTGTCGTTGGTAACATGTAAAAAAGTTAAAATTTATTTGACGAAACTAGTCAGGATAGTGGACATGTATGATGGTTTTAAATGGCAGTTTTATATATTTTAACCACTACACTTATGCTGTTTATGTATCCAGTTACCTAGTAATTGTGATCCCATCAGAAATTCGTTGGAAGATTGGTTTGAGGATGCCTACTGTAAATATTTGTGGATTTTCAACTTGTGTATAGGCACCTTAGTATCATCATATTTTCATGTGATAGATCACCTTTCTAGAAAATGAAGAACTTACATGTTACCAACGACAGGGCAACCATTACAACTTAGTGATGTCATCAACATATGACATCATTATTCAAATTTGTTTCCTGTTTCTGTTGAACTGTTCCTTAAAAGTTAAAATTTATTTGACGAAACTAGTCAGGATAGTGGACATGTATGATGGTTTTAAATGGCAGTTTTATATATTTTAACCACTACACTTATGCTGTTTATGTATCCAGTTACCTAGTAATTGTGATCCCATCAGAAATTCGTTGGAAGATTGGTTTGAGGATGCCTACTGTAAATATTTGTGGATTTTCACATAAAAATGTGGGCGTATAAAAAGGAGATTTTTCCGACAATCAGGGGCCATAATTCAGGAAGTTACGATCCAGTGGGTGCAAATAATGAAATGAACCAAGATCTTTGGATTATAAACATTATGTCAAGTTTCATCAAAATCATATCTAAATTGTGACCTTAACCTTGGGTCAACAAGCATGATATAACATTTTCACACTATTCGCGTACAAACGGCAGCCATTTTGTCTGTCAGTTTTGGTCCGATTTTCATGAAATGCAAACTCAACATTCATTGCAGTGTAACTGGGATATAACCAAACGTTTTTTTAAAACGGGTAATAATTTTGACTTCCAGAGGGACCACAAGTTACGATCCGATATGCGCAAATATCGAAAAGAACCAAGATCTATGGGTTATAAACAAACATGTCAAGTTTCATCAAAATCGAATTAAAATTGTAGGCTCTACTGGGTCCACAATCTTGATAAAACATAATTTCACACTATTCGCGTACAAACGGCGGCCATTTTGTCCGTCAATTTTGGTCTGATTTTCACGAAATTCAAACTCAACCTTCATTACCATGTAACGGTGATACAATCAAACGTTTTTTTAAATCAGATAATAATATTGACCTCCAGAGGGACCACAAGCTAAAAAGGGCGATTTTTCGGACAATCAGAGGCCATAATTCAGGAAGTTACGATCCGACGGGCGCAAATATCGAAAGGAACCAAGACCTTTGAGATATAAACATGCATGTCAAGTTTCATCAAAATCGAATTAAAATTGTGACCTTTTACTGGGTCCACAATCTTGATAAAACATAATTTCACACTATTCGCGTACAAACGGCGGCCAATTTGTCCGTCAATTTTGGTCTGATTTTCACGAAATTCGAACTCAATCTTCATTACCATGTAACGGTGATATAATCAAACAGTTTTTTAATTGGATAATAATATTGACCTCCAGGGGGACCACAAGCTAAAAAGGGCGATTATTCTGACAATCAAGGGCCATAATTCAGGAAGTTACGATCCGACGGGCGCAAATATCGAAAGGAACCAAGATCTTTGGGTTATAAACATGCATGTCAAGTTTCATCAAAATCGGTTCAAAATTGTGACCTCTACACTGTTCACAAGCTAAAAACATGATTTTTCGTACAATCAGGGGCCATAACCCATGAAGTTACAGTCCGATACATGCCAATATCGAAAGGAACCGAGATCTTATGGTGATAAACCTATGTTGCATTGAAATCGGATAAAAATTGTGACCTGTTCACAAACAATTGTGGACGGACGGACGGACGAACAGGGGCGACGACAATATACGTCCACATGAAAATGTGGGCGTATAAAAACATTGACAGTTATTTGTAAAATTACTAAAAAGACTATAAAACCAACAAATATTCAAAATACAGTGAAAAAATGTAATCGTTTTGTCTCCATTACAACCTCTATGTAACTCCAAACATAACGCTAACGCTACAATATACGTCCACATTCCTGCTTTGATTGATATGGTACTTTGTCAAGAAGGCTAGGCGTTTGGTTTGTTTAGCGTTGAGGGTCGTGCACCAACATTAATAGTTGCCATCCTTAGAGTATAAGGAATAACTATACCAAGATAATCCATTCAGGATTGTGCCTTCCTAACACTAAAGGCAAAAGGTGGGCGCGGCTCTGCCCCTGGGGGTCGGGACATTCATCAAAATCAATAGTGGACGCCCTCAGGCTATAAGGAATACATAAACCAAGTACCAAGCTGATTCATTCAGAATAGCCCCTGTAAACGACAAACACAAAAATTGGTCGTGTCTTGCCTGTGTGAGTCGGGACATGCAGTTGACGTCCTTAGGCTATATGGAATACATAATCCCAAGTTTAAAGACGATCCATTAAGAATCGTGGCCTGTAGACAACACACATAGACACGAAGTAAAAATGGGCATGACTCTGCCCTTGGGGGTTAGGAAATCACCAAAAACAATAGGGGTCATCTTTATGCAGCCTGTAGGCGACAGACAAACAAATACACGAAATGGGTGTTGCTGTCCCATGGGGGTCGGGCATGCACCCAAAACAAAAGGGGTCATCCTTAGGGTATAAGGAATAAGTATTTTAAGTTTCAAGATGACCGATTAAGAATTATGGCCTGTAGGCGACACACAAAAAGAAAATGGGCGTGACTCTGCCCCTGGGGGTTGGGCTTGGGCATGCACCCCAAATGATAGAAATGTTCCTTAGGGTACAAAGAATAATCATTCAAAGTTTCAAGATGATACGTTAAGAAATGTGGCTTGTAGACGACAAACAAATAAATACAAGGAATGGGCGTGGCTCTGCCATTGGGGGTCGGGCATGCACCAAAAAACAATACAGATCATCCTTAGGGTAAGTATACAAAGTTTTAAGAAAATACAGTTAGAATTGCGGCTTCTAGGCGACACAGAGACACACAAAAAGAAAATGGGCGTGGCTCTGCCCTGGGGGGTTGGGCATGCACCCCAAACGATAGGGATCATCCTTAGAGTATAAAGAGTAAGTATACAAAGTTTTAAAGAAAATCCAATAAGAATTGTGGCCTGTAGGCGACACAAAGACACACGATAAGAAAATGGGTGTGGCTCTGCCCCAGGGGGTTGGGCATGCACCCCAAATGATAGGGATGTTCCTTAGGGTACAAAGAATGTGTATGCTAAGTTTCAAAATTATAAGTTAAGAAATGTGGCCTGTAGACGACAAACAAATACATACTAGAAATGGGCGTGGCTCTGTCCCTGGGGGTCGGGCATGCACCAAAAACAATAGAGATCTTCCTTAGGGTATAAGGAATACGTATACCAAGTTTGAAGAAAATCCAGTAAGAATTGCGCCCTGTAGGCGACACAAAGACACACGAAAAGAAAATAGGCGTGGCTCTGCCCCTGGGGGTGGGGCATACACCCCAAACGATAGGGATGTTCCTTAGGGTACAAAGAATGTGTATGCAAAGTTTCAAGATTATAAGTTAAGAAATGTGGCCTGTAAACGACAAACAAAGAAATACTAGAAATGGGCGTGGCTCGGCCCCTGGGGGTCGGGCATGCCCCAAAAACAATAGGGATCTTCCTTGGGGTATAAGGAATAAGTATACCAAGTTTGAAGAAAATCCATGAAGAATTGCGCCCTGTAGGCGAACCACAGACACACACACACACATACATACATACACACACACACACACACACAGACAGGGGCGACGGCATAATACGTTCACATTATGAATGTGGACGTATAAAAATAGTAGCCAATCATAATTAGCGATTTACCATTACATTCAACATGGCAGTTGAGACGATAAAATATTATAATCTATCAAAGAGAGGCTTGTTTTTGACAAAAACTGTATGTCAGCTTGTATGCGTGTTATTTATTTACTATCAAGTTACATGAATGTGTCAAAGTTTAGTGGACTACCTACGGCATTACGGCATAATTACGGCATAGGTCGTAGCCCTCGCATCATACAGATGTCAACACGTCGTAATAACAGTAATGTAAATGTAATTTGAGCTTGTCCCACCGTTCTAAGAAAAACAATGAATTCATGGAGCTGTTCAAATGTAATGAAATGTATGATATCAATTAATTAAGAAATGGAATTCTTTCAAATGCTTTTTTATGAACAGTTACAACAGTATTACTAGTACACGTAACCTATTAAAAAGTGTTTATTTATAAACTCTGAATTCAATGTAAACTAGTTATAATAAGCATTGTCTCAGATATAAATTTTGTGATGTTAAATAGCTCCCGCAAAATATATGGCGAACACATTTTATCACACCAGCATGATTTTCAGATCTAAAGGCTCCTGTGAGCATATAAAGATAGGCTGGCACTGCCAGGCAGGATACGCCCACATTTTCAAGAGATGGACAGAGAACAAGCAATACCGAAAGTGATTTTTCCTACATCTTTAAGTCCTGTATTTCATACTGTATTGGGAGCAGCCATTTAGTTGGTCAGTTTCAGTCTGATATTAATGAAATTCAAAACCGACAATGATTATGGTGTGACGGTACACAACCTAGAAATGTGACTTTTCATCAAAATCGGATAAGAATTGTGACCTGTAGAGAGTCCACAACCATGATACACCATATTTTTACACTATTCGCGTACAAACGGCAACCATTTCGTCCGGCAATTTTGGTACGATTTTCACGAAAATAGAACTCAACCTTCCTCATCAAAATCAAATTAAAATTGTGACCTATACAGGGTCCACAACCATGATATATCATTTTTTTAACAGTATTTGCGTACAAACGGCGGCCATTTTGTCTGTCAATTTTGGTCCGATTTTCCCGAAATTCAACCTCAACCTTCCTTACAGTGTAACGGTGATATAATCAAACGTTTTTTTAAATTGGATAATAATTGTGACCTCCAGAGGGACCACAAGCTAAAGAACGGGGGATTTTGCGTATAACCAGGGGCCATAATTCAGGAAGTTACGATCCGATATGCGCAAATATCGAAAAGAACCAAGATCTTTGGGTTATAACCATGAATTTCAAGTTTCATCAAAATCGAATTAAAATTGTGACCTTTACAGGGTCCACAACCTTGATATACCATTTTTTAACAGTATTCGCGTACAAACGGCGGCCATTTTGTATGGCAATTTTGGTCTGATTTTCCCGAAATTCGAACTCAACCTTCCTTACGGTGCAACGGTAATATAATCAAACGTTTTTTTAAATCGGATAATAATTGTGACCTCCAAGCTAAAAAAAAAGGGCGATTTTGCATATAATCAGGGGCCATAATTCAGGAAGTTACGATCCGATATGCGCAAATATCAAAAGGAAGGCAAGATCTTTGGGTTATAACCATGAATTTCAAGTTTCATCAAAATCGAATCAAAATTGTGACCTCCACAGGGTCCACAACCTTGATATACCATTTTTTGACAGTATTCGCGTACAAACGGCGGCCATTTTGTATGGCAATTTTCGTCCGATTTTCCCAAAATTCGAACTCAACCTTCCTTAGGGTGTAACGGTGATATAATCAAACGTTTTTTTAAATCGAATAATAATTGTGACCTCCAAGCTAAAACAAATGCGATTTTGCGTATAATCAGGGGCCATAATTCAGGAAGTTACGATCCGATATGCGCAAATATCGAAAGGAACCAAGATCTTTGGATTATAAACATTATGTCAAGTTTCATCAAAATCATATCTAAATTGTGACCTTAACCTTGGGTCAACAAGCATGATATAACATTTTCACACTATTCGCGTACAAACGGCAGCCATTTTGTCTGTCAGTTTTGGTCCGATTTTCATGAAATGCAAACTCAACATTCATTGCAGTGTAACTGGGATATAACCAAACGTTTTTTTAAAACGGGTAATAATTTTGACTTCCAGAGGGACCACAAGTTACGATCCGATATGCGCAAATATCGAAAAGAACCAAGATCTATGGGTTATAAACAAACATGTCAAGTTTCATCAAAATCGAATTAAAATTGTAGGCTCTACTGGGTCCACAATCTTGATAAAACATAATTTCACACTATTCGCGTACAAACGGCGGCCATTTTGTCCGTCAATTTTGGTCTGATTTTCACGAAATTCAAACTCAACCTTCATTACCATTACCAGTCTATTTTGAATGTATTTGTCACCAAAAGTCTCAGATTCGTCATGTAAAGCAGTCATGATAGACCGATGCTCCGAAGCTGTCAGGAATTTATTAACATTTGTCTAGTATAAAGCCTATTTGTCATTTTTGTCATAGGTAGTTTGTTACAGTTCCCAAATCATAGGGGTACTTGTCCAATTCAATGCTGGATAGCAAATGTTACCGAAAAGGGTCTGGAAAATAAAGACTACAAATAAAAAGTTTGTTTCGGTTATTTTCAAGTCCCAAATAGTTCTGAGTATTCAGAGCTAGCAAATATTTATTTCCTAACCAGGATAGATCGCTGCGTAAACCAAGATTGTAACTTTTCATGAAATTCGAAGTCAGCCTTCATTACCATGTAACGGTGCTATAATGAAACGGTTTTTTAAATCGAATAATAATTGTGACCTCCAGAGGGACCACAAGCTAAAAAGGGTGATTTTTCGGACAATCAGGGGCCATAATTCAGGAAATAACATTCCGATAGCCGCAAATATCGAAAGGAACCAAGATCTTTGGGTTACAAACATGCATGTCAAGTTTTATCAAAATCAGTTCAAAATTGTGACCTCTATAGGGTCCACAAGCTAAAAACGTGATTTTTCGTACAATCAGGGGCCATAATCCATGAAGTTTTGATCCGATACATGCCAATATCGAAAGCAGCCAAGATCTTTTGGGGATGAACCTATATTTCAAGTTTCGTCAAAATCGGATAAGAATTGTGACCTGTAGAGAGTCCACAAACAAATTGTGGACGGACGGACGGACGTCCAGGCGGACAGAGGCGACGACATAATACGTCCACATGAAAAAATACGTCCACATGAAAATTTGGGCGTATAAAAATTTTGACTTGTGGACGGATGGCCAGGTGCGATGACAATATACATCCAGATGAAAATGTGGGTGTTTAAAAATTACAATATAACCTCAGATGCTCTACTTGACTTTAAATTATATAAGAAATACAATCAAACTTACTGTTAAATCAAAGAGGATACCACGATCTAATTCTTTATAACCAGACCAAGGGTATTCTCCATTATACTGATACAGACCACACCCAAATCTACAAAATAAAGCAGTTTTCAATAATCGGACAGATTTTAAAATGTAAAAGTGTCTGGTGTGTTCCCTTAAGAAAATTTCAGGCAGCACCAACAAAGAATAAGTCATTGAATTAAATCGCCGTCTTCAGCATCTGGTTATTCCCGTCTTCACAGGTAGTAGTCTCCTACATGGGATATGTTTAGCCTTGTTCATCGAGTCAATTCATACAACTGGAGCTTGCAAGTATTCTGGCAAGTGCCAATTTTAAAATTTTCATTAGGGTTTCACACTGCGTAGCTTGGTGAAACACTATTGTTTTTGTTCAGATTATTCTTCTTATTATTTTTTTTCCATCGGATCATATCTCAGAAACTACTTGACGGATCGATTCGGTGTCTTCAGTTTTACTGGAAAAGTGGGTTAAATTTAAATTTTAAAGCTATTTCTGACGTTCTGCAACAATGCAAAATGTCCGAAATCACTGAAGTTGTTGTTTTTCGATATTTTGCCGTAATATTATCAATTATTGTCGGATTGTCATATTTGGTACATTTTGACATAGCCGGATACAAGGCACATGGCTACACTATGAGCTATTCACAACCCACATTCCATACTGCGCAGTGTTGCGTTTGATTAGAGGTAATCCTACTACACACTGCTATTATGAGTGAATTTTGTTGTTTTAAATTTTGATTGGTCAGTAGTCCATCTACCAACCAATCACTAGCTGGCCTACAAAAGCTTTACATTTAAAACGAGTGCCAATATTGGACCAAATATGTTTACATAACGTTACGTCATGATTCACGATTTTATTATGCCTAATTAACCCGTGCATAGCAGAATACTGCAGTAAAACCAATTGCGTGACAAACAAGGCTATCAAGTCGAATGAAATGTAAACAATAAATACTGTTTGGAAACGAACATACTTTCACCGTTTTTAATACCTTAAATCACTGTGCAAAGTTTTAGGGAAGACCCAGATTAAACGAAGAACTGTCATGTTGCTGTACTTAAAGGGACAATCCTGATAAGAACAGAGTCTCAAAAAATAGGGAAGACCCAGATTAAACGAAGAACTGTCATGTTGCTGTACTTAAAGGGACAATCCTGATAAGAACAGAGTCTCAAAAATTCAAGTCCAAGTATTTATGAAATTTATGGACCAAAATATAGTGGCATGGTGTATTTACCTTGTCTCAAAATTTCAGCTCAAAATATTGAGTCATTTGGACGTGAACGTCAACACTGCTTATCCGGAAACGTAACCCTTTTAAGATTTCGGGTCAATTTTTTCATTGGGTGACCTAATAATCGATTAATGTTTCTTGAGAGGTCTATACAGTGAATGACCCATGCCCTGTACTTAATAACAAAAGGTAAATTACACCTACATATTTTTTTTATAGAAAAAAGTCTGGTTTTATCCAGATACTGTATAATAAAATGTTCTCCATTTCCAGGTGAAGACTGTCAGGTTTAAGTTATTTACAAGCGTATCACAAATATCGGATTAGTAGGTGGGCCTTGGGTTATGGATTTTAAAGGATTTTAACACAAAATTAAGCAGTTTTATTCCCCAAAATGTTATCGGGATTGGCACTTTAAGTGATAGCTTTCATTGAACGGAAAGAATAGACATACTCCCGCATAAGTTCAAGAAACAGACGCTATTTCAGCAATGGCCAGAGAGGGATTTCTCAGGCCATTGCTTCAGGAATATGAACCCATTCCGGCTTTTCATGTTTTAAAATATTTCTTCAGAACATTCATTAACTTGTAGCAATAATCCATACGAAGAGAATGTATGAGAAAATTAGTTTGTAATATGAGCAGTTGCTGAGAAATGGGCAATTTGGCATGCTTCACTTTTTAAACTAGTTTGCCTGTAAAAGAGTCAGTTATTATTGGATTTTCATAAAAAGGACACCATTTGATGCGTAATGTCAATTATAACTAGGTCAAACCAATTTAACATTTTCAATGTCACCGGAAATGACGTAAACTGTGCAAAAACTGTGTTTATAGCCTTCGAAATAAATTTTTATTTTCAAATGATTCATTTGTTATTTGTTTAAAATATTGATATTTGATTCCAATCAACTACCCCGGTAATAGAATGAACCCATACGATCATAAAGATATCACAAAATGGTTTCTAACTTGTTCAGTTGCGGAGAAATAGACGATCTGGATCAGGTCACTTTTCAAGGTATTTGGTCCATAAAAGTGTCAATTATCATTCGATTTTCATGAAATTTTCACTGTATGATACCTAATGCCAGTTACCAATTCATACAAGTAATTCAAGATTTTCATTATCACCAGAAGTAATGTAATTTTTCAAAGATAGGCTGGCACTGCCAGGCAGGATACGCCAATATTTTTGAGAGATGGATAGAGAACAAGCAATACCGAAAGTGATTTTTTCCTACATCATTAAGTCCTGTATTTCATACTGTATTGGGAGCAGCAATTTTGTTGGTCAGTTCCAGTCTGATATTCATGAAATTTATTTGAAGCCAACAATGATTATGGTGTTATGGTACACAACCTAGAAATGTTACTTTTTGTCAAAATCGGATAAGAATTGTGACCTGTAGAGAGTCCACAACCATGATATACCATATTTTTACACTATTCGCAAACAAATGGTGAGCATTTCATCCGGCAATTTTGGTACGATTTTCACGAAATTCGAACTCAACCTTCCTTACGGTGCAACAGTAATATAATCAGAGGTTTTTTTTAAATCAGATAATAATTTTTCGAGAGATAGACAGAGAACAAGCAATACCGAAAGTGATTTTTCCTACAATCAAAGGCCATAATTCATTAAGTTACAATTTGATATGCGCAAATATCGAAAAGAATAAGGATCTTTAGGTTATAAACAATTGTAGCACAAATTAGAAATTTCCTCGATTCTGATTGGTCGAATGGACAATAAACCCCCTCTGAATTATCAAGGCGAATTACTGCGTATAAATATTCCAGTGTACTTTTTTTCATTTTTGTGCTCCATGATCTTCCTAACTCAAATCTTTATTGGCAAATATCTTCAAGAAATTCTGCACATATGACTATCACACCATTTTCAAACATCATCTTTTATGAAAACACATTTCTGAAATACATAAAACAGTAGAAAATCAGTCCATATATTAATTAAAACCGTTTTCAGGTATCTAAATATATTCGTAACTAGACTGTCACAGTATGGACAAATTTATTTTCTTTTTTGGTAGGATATAGCTTCACTCACCAATCAATTTTTACTTAATCAGGTGGATTTTTTATTAAATCACGGTTTGATCAAAGTCTGGCTAACATGATCTACCTAATAATAAGCCATTAGTCACAAGAAACCGCTTAAAAATACAATGAGGGGGTCGAAAATAGCAGCTGAATATCTAAACATGCCAAAAATTGACATTTGTTGACAACACGTCAGAATAGTATACATAGCAACCACTTGAAATCTTAGGCTAGCCACCAATGTCATAGTTTTATACGGTACTTTTGCAGATGTAAGTACGAAATGCAATTGTTTGAACACGAACTAGCTGCTGGGTTGTGATAAAAGTCTGCAAATAAAATAATAAAGACTGAAAACTTACATGAAACTCACGAAGCGAAGAAACCTTTGTTGCCAAGAGTTACCCCTCTTTAGTCTCGGATAGCAGGCCGGAATTATTTCTATCACGTTAACACCCGTCTCTTAAAATGACACAGTAAGACTAATTTCCCGTTCTTTTAAGAAAATCTTCAAATGTTAAAAAAAAATTATATCTATATCCGAATAACATTTTCTTTCATAATTCATTTACTAGACACTCGAGAATCCAGAATTTTAAATTTGAAGAAAAGCCAGGACGGCCTAAATCTGTGTTGAGAATATTTTGAAAAATGAACGCAAGCACGTGGGCAAATAACGGCTTTTTGAAATAGGTGTAAAAATGTTTCCTAAATAGTTCCTAAGAAAATCCCTAAATATTTGAGCTACAATATCGATTAACACGTTCCTGTTACGTATTTATCGGGGGTTTATTGTCCATTTAACCATGCTTGAATTATCCATTAGAACAACTCGACGCTATCGCGTCTCGTGTTCTAATGATTCAAGCATGGTTAAATGGACAATAAACCCCCTCTAAATACGTAACAGGAAGTGTTTATCTCCTAAGCATTTCAGGTTTCATCAAAATCGAATTAAAATTGTGACCTCTACAGAGTCCACAACTTTGATATACAATAATCCCAAGAAGAGGACGATAAAACCTCACACACGATAGGAATAGAGGGGCGGAAGAGTCCCCATAACAGTGCAGGCAAGTTTGGATCTCAGTGATGCATCCGAGGAGAAGCAGGAACCATTCCTTGTAGATAAATCATAGTAAAAAATTCCCGGTAACAAACTAGACAAGACTGTGTAGATATAAGAAGGTTTTATCCAGGACGCGTTTCGGGCGTTCGCCCTTTATCAACTGGTTACAAAAAATACTCCCGTTACCGGGTATATATATAGACAATAGAATTATTGCGCATGCGCATAACGTTGCGAATTAATAATTCCTAAACTACTAGGATTATTTAATCCCTGTACTGGGATTATAAAAATAATAATACATATATAGAAAAAATTAAGGTCACTTATATAAATACAAAATTTAAAAAAATGATAAATATATATAAAAAAAATGGATGTACAAATAACATTAAAGTTATTTTTTTTAAAAATTTAAGCAAAACAATAAATATATTCAAATGCCGATTATCATCAAGTGACTGTTGTCAGGTAATATCAATGGTGGTGGTTTCTGTAGAGATGAATACGTATAGACTCGATCATCCGGGACCTCCTAGTCTTCAAACGTGCCATTTTTTCTGGCAATTATGGTCCGATTTCCTCAAAATTCGAACACAACCTTCCGTAGGGTGTAATGGTGATGGAGTCAAACATTTTTTTTAAATCGGATAATAATTGTGACCTCCAGAGGGACGATAGGCGATTTTTCGGACAATCAGCGACCATAATTCAGGAAGTTACGATCCGATATGCGCAAATAACGAAAGGAACCAAGATCTTTGGGCTATAACCATGCATTTCAAGTTTCATCAAAATCGAATTAAAATTGTGACCTCTACAGAGTCCACAACTTTGATATACCATATTTTTACACTGTTCGCGTTCAAACGGTGGCCATTTTTTCTGGCAATTATGGTCCGATTTCCTCGAAATTCGAACTCAACCTTCCGTAGGGTGTAACGGTGATGGAGTCAAACATTTTTTTTAAATCGGATAATAATTGTGACAGGATCCACAACCATGATATACAATTTTTTAACAGTATTCGCGTACAAACAGCGGCCATTTTGTTTGGTAATTTTGGTCCGATTTTCCCGAAATTCGAACTCAACCTTCCTTACGGTGTAACGGTAATATAATCAACCGTTTTATTAAATCAGATAATAATTGTGACCACCAGAGGAACCACAAGCTATAATAAGGTGATTTTGCATATAATCCGGGGCCATAATTCAGGAAGTTACGATCCGATATGCGCAAATATCGAAAGGAACCAATATCTTTGGGTTATAACATGAATTTCAAGTTTCATCAAAATCGAATTAAAAATGTGACTTCTACAGGGTCCACAACCTTGATATACCATTTTTTAACAGTATTCACGTACAAACGGCGGCCATTTTGTATGGCAATTTTGGTCCGATTTTCCCAAAATTCGAACTCAGCCTTCCTTAGGGTGTAACGGTGATATAATCAAACGGTTTTTTAAATCGGATAATAATTGTGATCTCCGGAGGGACCAGAAGCTAAAAAAGGTGATTTTTCGGACAATCAGGGACCATAATTCAGGAAATTACGTTCCAATAGGCGCAAATATCGAAAGGAACCAAGATCTTTGGCTTATAAACATGCATGTCAAGTTTCATCAAAATGGGTTCAAAATTGTGACCTCTATAGGGTCCACAAGCTAAAAACGTGATTTTTCGTACAATCAGGGGCCATAATCCATGAAGTTTTCATCCGATACATGCCAATATCGAAAGCAGCCGAGATCTTTAGGGGATAAACCTATATTTCAAGTTTCGTCAAAATCGGATAAGAATTGTGACCTGTAGAGAGTCCACAAACAAATTGTGGACAGACAGGGGCGACGACAATATACGTCCACATAAAAATGTGGGCGTATAAAAACTGTATTTTTAGATTAATAAACAGATATTTTTTGCAAATGAGTCTGATTTGTAATGTTTCTAATATTATGATATTAGATACCAATCAACAAATAGGTTGAACCATATAGATACCCAAAAGATAGGCTGGCACTGCCAGGCAGGATACGCCCACATTTTCGAGAGATGGATAGAGAACAAGCAATACCGAAAGTGATTTTTCCTACATCATTAAGTTAGAATTTGATATGTGCAAATATCGAAATGAATTAAGATCTTTGGGTTATAAAGGTTCATTTCAGTAGGCTTCAAATTCGACTGGGGATCATGTTGCTAAGTGGGTAAGATGCTGGCTCGGTAGCCTTGAGGTTGGGTGTTTGATCCCTGCATTGGGTGACAAAGTTCATCTAGATTTTCTGGCGTGGTTTCCCCTTGTTAGTGATGAAGGATGGATGGCCTGACAAGAACAGCTGTCAATTTTGGTCCGATTTTCATGAAATTCGTCCTCAACCTTCATTACAATGTAACAGTGATATAATCAAACGTTTTTTTAAATGGGATAATAATTCTGACCTCCAGAGGGACCACAAGCTAAAAGATAGGCTGGCACTGCCAGGCAGGATACGCCCACATTTTTGAGAGATGGATAGAGAACAAGCAATACCGAAAGTGATTTTTCCTACATCATTAAGTCCTGTATTTCATACTGTATTGGGAACAGCCATCTTGTTGGTCAGTTCCAGTCTGATAATCATGAAATTCGAAGCCGACAATGATTATGGTGTGACGGTACACAACCTAGAAATGTTACTTTTCGTCAAAATCAGATAAGAATTGTGACCTGTAGAGAGTCCACAACCATGATATACCATATTTTTACACTATTCGCGTACAAACGGTGACCATTTCGCAATTTTGGTACGATTTTCACGAAATTCGAACTAAACCTTCCTTACGGTGCAACAGTAATATAATCAGAGGTTTTTTTTAAATCAGATAATAATTGTTCGAGAGATAGACAGAGAACAAGCAATACCGAAAGTGATTTTTCCTACAATCAAAGGCCATAATTCAATAAGTTACAATTTGATATGCGCAAATATCGAAAAGAATAAAGATCTTTAGGTTATAAACAAGCATTTCAGGTTTCATCAAAATCGAAAAGATAGGCTGGCACTGCCAGGCAGGATACGCCCACATTTTCGAGAAATGGATAGAGAACAAGCAATACCGAAAGTGATTTTTCCTACATCATTAAGTTAGAATTTGATATGTGCAAATATTGAAATGAATTAAGATATTTGGGTTATAAAGGTTCATTTCAGTAGGCTTCAAATTCGACTGGGGATCATGTTGCTAAGTGGGTAAGATGCTGGCTTGGTTGCCTTGAGGTTTGGTGTTTGATCCTTGCATTGGGTGACAAAGTTCATCTAGATTTTCTAGCGTGGTTTCCCCTTGTTCGTGATGAAAGATGGATGGCCTGACAAGAACAGCTGTCAATTTTAGTCCAATTTTCACGAAATTCGACCTCAACCTTCATTACGATGTAACGGTGATATAATCAAACGTTTTTTTTAAATGGGATAATAATTCTGACCCCAGAGGGACCACAAGCTAAAAAAAAGGTCATTTTTCGTACAATCAGGGGCCATAATTCAGGAAGTTAGGATCCGATGGGCGCAAATATCAAAAAGAACCAAGATCTTTGGGTTATAAACATGCATGTCATGTTTCATCAAAATCGGTTCAAAATTGTGACCTCTATAGGGTCCACAACCTTGACATAACATACTTTCACACTAATCGCGTACAAACGACGTCCATTTTGTCTGTCAATTTTGGTCCGATTTTCACGAAATTTTACCTCAATCTTCATTACCATGTAACAGTGATATAATCAAACGGTTTTTTAAATCGGATAATAATTTTGACCTCCAGTGGGACCACAAGCTAAAAAGAGTGATTTTTCGTACAATCAGGGGCCATAATTCAGGAAATTACGAATCAATGAGCGCAAATATCAAAAGGAACCAAGATCTTCGGGTTATAAACATGCATGTCAAGTTTCATCAAAATCGGTTCAAAATTGTGACCTCTATAGGGTCCACAATCTTGATATAACATATTTTCACACTATTCGCGTACAAACGGCGGCCATTTTCTCCGTCAATTTTGGTTTGATTTTCACGAAATTTGAACTCAGCCTTCATTACCATGTAACGGTGATATAATCAAACGTTTTTTTTAAATCGGATAATAATTTTGACCTCCAGAGGGACCACAAGCTAAAAAGGGCAATTTTTCGGACAATCAGGGGCCATAATTCAGGAAGTTACGACCCAATGGGCGCAAATATCGAAAAGAACCAAGATCTTTGGGTTATAAACATGCATGTCAAGTTTCATCAAAATCGGTTCAAAATTGTGACCTCTATATGGTCCAGAACCTTGATATAACATATTTTCACACTAAACACGTACAAACGGCGGCCATTTTGTCTGTCAATTTTGGTCTGATTTTCACGAAATTTTGCCTCAATCTTCATTATCATGTAACGGTGATATAATCAAACGTTTTTTTAAATCGGATAATAATTTTGACCTCCAGTGGGACCACACGCTAAGAAGGGTGATTTTTCGTACAATCAGGGGCCAAAATTCAGGAAGTTACGAATCAATGAGCGCAAATATCAAAAAGAACCAAGATCTTCAGGTTATAAACATGCATGTCAAGTTTCATCAAAATCGGTTCAACATTGTGACATTTATAGGGTCCACAACCTTGATATAACATATTTTCACACTATTCGCGTACAAACGGCAGCCATTTTGTTTGTCAATTTTGGTCCGATTTTCACGAAATTTGAACTCAACCTTCATTACCATGTAACGGTGATATAATCAAACGTTTTTTTAAATCGGATAATAATGTTGACCTCCAGAGGGGCCACAAGCTAAAAAGGGCGATTTTTCGGATAATCAGGAAGTTATACTCCGATGGGCGCAAATATCGACAGGAACCAAGATTTTGGGGTTATAAACATGCATGTCAAGTTTCATCACAATCGGTTCAAAATTGTGACCTCTATAGGGTCCACAAGCTAAAAACATGATATTTCGTACAATCAGGGGCCATAATCCATGAAGTTTTGATCCGATACATGCCAATATCAAAAGCAGCCGAGATCTTTTGGGGATAAACCTATATTTCAAGTTTCGTCAAAATCGGATCAGAATTGTGACCTGTAGAGAGTCCACAAACAAATTGTGGACGGACGGACCGGGGGGACAACATAATACGTCCACATGAAAATGTGGGCGTATAAAAATGAATTGATATTGCTAGATTTGGTCGATTCTGCATAAATTTTATTTGATGTGTGCTGTGCTTATCTGGAAACCTGTTTAATGGTTTCACTGGTACCGGAAGTGACATGTTCAAGGGTAACGTGGCACTAGTGAAACCCATCATTTCTGCTATGCAGGTCTAGTTTTATCTTAAATTTACACGGTAAGATAACAACATCAATGTTGATTTATATAGATTGGTGTTGTGTTGGTGGTGAATGACATTGACTTAAAGAATTGGCTCCTTTAAAACTATGTAATGGCAAGATAGAGAAAGAAATGAGGTAAGAAATCCACTTAACACAAATTCATTCATTTGGGACCAGCATAATATATCTATTTCAATCACTTCATTGAACACAAAAGTCTTTAGCAGTAGGAGAAAACAGCAGAACTGTGAATAAAACAAAACCATGTGCTTCTAAGGCAGACGATATAACTGTTACACTTGAATTTTCTCCAGGAACAGGTTTTCAATCACCTAATGTTCATAAACAAACAATACTTACAATACATCAGGATTGGCATTTATCGGTTTTGTAAAACTAACATTATAACCACGAACTTGTTTAGTACCATGAGTGTAATCAGCTTGGAGTCTTTCGCCACGTCCATATATATTAGGAAATTTTATACCAAATAACTGGAATATTGTAATAAATTGATGAAAATAATTTAATGTCTAAATATATGACTGAAGCTGTATAGATACCATATAAAAAAAATAGGTTGCCAGGCAACAAAACATACGCCCACACAGCAGCTAAATCGTCCGAGCAGTCAACAAGAGTTGTCGCGTATTATGTAATTATCAGAAAATCATTAGAATTTGTTTTGTTTTTATACGCCCACACTTTTATGTGGACGTATATTGTCGTCGCCCCTGTCTGTCTGGACGTCCGTCCACAATTTGTTTGTGGTCTCTCTACAGGTCACAATTCTTATCTGATTTTGATGAAACTTGAAATATAGGTTTATCCCCAAAAGATCCCGGCTGCTTTACATATTGGCATGTATCGGATCAAAACTTCATGGATTATGGTCCCTGATTGTACGAAAAATCACGTTTTTAGCTTGTGAACCCTATAGAGGTCACAATTTTGAACCGATTTTGATGAAACTTGACATGCATGTTTATAATCCAAAGATCTTGGTTCCTTTCGATATTTGCGCCTATTGGAACGTAATTTCCTGATTGTCCGAAAAATCACCTTTTTTAGCTTCTGGTCCCTCCGGAGATCACAATTATTATCCGATTTAAAAAACCGTTTGATTATATCACCGTTACACCCTAAGGAAGGCTGAGTTCGAATTTTGGGAAAATCGGACCAAAATTGCCATACAAAATGGCCGCCGTTTGTACGCAAATATTGTTAAAAAATGGTATATCAAGGTTGTGGACCCTGTAGAGGTCACAATTTTAATTCGATTTTGATGAAACTTGAAATTCATGTTATAACCCAAAGATATTGGTTCCTTTCGATATTTGCGCATATCGGATCGTAACTTCCTGAATTATCGCCTTTTCTTAGCTGGAGGTCACAATTATTATCCAATTTTAAAAAACGTTTGATTATATTACCGTTACAGCGTAAAGAAGGTTGTGTTTGAATTTCAGGAAAATCGGACCAAAATTGCCATACAAAATGGACGCCGTTTGTACGCGAATACTGTTAAAAAGATAGGCTGGCACTGCCAGGCAGGATACGCCCACATTTTCGAGAGATGGACAGAGAACAAGCAATACCAAAAGTGATTTTTCCTACATCTTTACGTCCTGTATTTCATACTGTATTGGGAGCAGCCATTTAGTTGGTCAGTTCCAGTCTGATATTAATGAAACTCGAAACCGACAATGATTTTGGTGTGACGGTACACAACCTAGAAATGTGACTTTTCATCAAAATCGGGTAAGAATTGTGACCTGTAGCGAGTCCACAACCATGATATACCATTTTTTTACACTATTCGCGTACAAACGGCGACCATTTCGTCCGTCAATTTTGGTACGATTTTCACGAAATTAGAACTCAACCTTCCTCATCAAAATCGAATTAAAATTGTGACCTATACAGGGTCCACAACCATGATATATCATTTTTTTAACAGTATTCGCGTACAAACGGCGGCCATTTTGTCTGTCAATTTTGGTCCGATTTTCCTGAAATTCAAACTCAACCTTCCTTACAGTGCAACGGTGATATAATCAAACGTTTTTTTAAATTGGATAATAATTGTGACCTCCAGAGGGACCACAAGCTAAAGAAAGGGGGATTTTGCGTATAACCAGGGGCCATAATTCAGGAAGTTACGATCCGATATGCGCAAATATTGAAAAGAACCAAGATCTTTGGGTTATAACCATGAATTTCAAGTTTCATCAAAATCGAATTAAAATTGTGACCTTTACAGGGTCCACAACCTTGATATACCATTTTTTAACAGTATTCGCATACAAACGGCAGCCATTTTGTATGACAATTTTGGTCTGATTTTCCCGAAATTCAAACTCAACCTTCCTTACGGTGTAACGGTAATATAATCAAACGTTTTTTTAAATCGGATAATAATTGTGACCTCCAAGCTAAAAAAAAGGCGATTTTGCGTATAATCAGGGGCCATAATTCAGGAAGTTACGATCCGATATGCGCAAATATCGAAAGGAAGCAAGATCTTTGGGTTATAACCATGAATTTCAAATTTCATCAAAATCGAATCAAAATTGTGACCTCCACAGGGTCCACAACCTTGATATACCATTTTTTAACAGTATTCGCGTACAAACGGCGGCCATTTTGATATGGCAATTTTCGTCCAATTTTCCCGAAATTCGAACTCAACCTTCTTTAGGGTGTGACGGTAATATATCAAACGGTTTTTTAAATCGAATAATAATTGTGACCTCCAAGCTAAAAAAAAGGCGATTTTGCGTATAATCAGGGGCCATAATTCAGGAAGTTACGATCCGATATGCGCAAATATCGAAAGGAAGCAAGATCTTTGGGTTATAACCATGAATATCAAGTTTCATCAAAATCGAATCAAAATTGTGACCTCCACAGGGTCCACAACCTTGATATACCATTTTTTAACAGTATTCGCGTAAAAACGGCGGCCATTTTGTATGGCAATTTTCGTCCGATTTTCCCGAAATTCGAACTCAACCTTCCTTAGGGTGTAACGGTGATATAATCAAACGGTTTTTTAAATCGAATAATAATTGTGACCTCCAGAGGGACCACAAGCTAAAAAGGGTGATTTTTCGGACAATCAGGGGCCATAATTCAGGAAATTACATTCCGTAAGCCGCAAATATCGAAAGGAACCAAGATCTTTGGGTTACAAACATGCATGTCAAGTTTCATCAAAATCGGTTCAAAATTATGACCTCTATAGGGTCCACAAGCTAAAAACGTGATTTTTCGTACAATCAGGGGCCATAATCCATGAAGTTTTGATCCGATACATGCCAATATCGAAAGCAGCCGAGAACTTTTGGGGATAAACCTATATTTCAAGTTTCGTCAAAATCGGATAAGAATTGTGACCTGTAGAGAGTCCACAAACAAATTGTGGACGGACAGACGGACGGACGGACGGACGTCCGGACGGACGGACGGACGGACGTCCGGACGGACAGGGGCGATGACATAATACGTCCACATGAAAATGTGGGCGTATAAAAATGTATATCATGGTTGTGGACCCTGTAGAGGTCACAATTTTAATTCGATTTTGATGAAACTTGAAATGCATGGTTACAACCCAAAGATCTTGGTTCCTTTTGTTATTTGCACATATCTGATCGTAACTTCCTGAATTATGGCCCCTGATTGTCCGGTAAATCGCCTCTGGAGGTCACAATTATTATCCGATTTAAAAAAAAAACGCTTGATTCTATCACCGTTACACCCTACGGAAGGTTGAGTTCGAATTTCGAGAAAATCGGACCATAATTGCCAGAAAAAATGGCCGCTATTTGTACGCGAACAGTGTAAAAATATGGTATATCAAAGTTGTGGACCCTGTAGAGGTCACAATTTTAATTTGATTTTGATGAAACCTGAATTGCTTGTTTATAACCTAAATATCTTTATTCTTTTCGATATTTGCGCATATCAAATTGTAACTTAATGTATTATGGCCTTTGATGGTAGGAAAAATCACTGTCGGTATTGTTTGTTCTCTGTTTATCTCTCGAACAATTATTATCTGATTTAAAAAAGATAGGCTGGCACTGCCAGGCAGGATACCCCCACATTTTCGAGAGATGGATAGAGAACAAACAATATGGAAAGTGATTTTTCCTACATCATTAAGTCCTGTATTTCATACTGTATTGGGAGCAGCCATTTTGTTGGTCAGTTCCAGTCTGATATTCATGAAATTCGAAGTCGACAATGATTATGGTGTGACGGTACACAACCTAGAAATGTGACTTTTCGTCAAAATCGGATAAGAATTGTGACCTGTACAGAGTCAACAACCATGATATACCATATCTTTACACTATTCGCGTACAAACGGCGACCATTTCGTCCGGCAATTTTGGTACCATTTTCACGAAATTCGAATAATTCAGGAAGTTACGATCCGATATGCGCAAATACCGAAAGGAACCAAGATCTTTGGGTTATAATCATGCATTTCAAGTTTCATCAAAATCGAATTAAAATTGTGACCTTTACAGGGTCCACAACCTTGATATACCATTTTTTAACAGTATTCACGTACAAACGGTGGCCATTTTGTATGGCAATTTCGGTCTGATTTTCCCGAAATTCGAACTCAACCTTCCTTACGGTGTAACGGTAATATAATCAAACGTTTTTTTAAATCGGATAATAATTGTGACCTCCAAGCTAAAAAAAAGGCGATTTTGCGTATAATCAGGGGCCATAATTCAGGAAGTTACGATCCGATAGGCGCAAATATCGAAAAGAAGCAAGATCTTTGGGTTAAAACCTTGAATTTCAAGTTTCATCACAATCGAATCAAAATTGTGACCTCCACAGGGTCCACAACCTTGATATACCATTTTTTAACAGTATTCGCGTACAAACGGCGGCCATTTTGTATGGCAATTTTCGTCCGATTTTCCAGAAATTCCACCTCAACCTTCCTTAGGGTGTAACGGTGATATAATCAAACGTTTTTTTAAATCGAATAATAATTGTGACCTCCAAGCTAAAAAAAAGGCGATTTTGCGTATAATCAGGGGCCATAATTCAGGAAGTTACGATCCGATATGCGCAAATATCGAAAGGAAGCAAGATCTTTGGGTTATAACCATGAATTTCAAGTTTCATCAAAATCGAATCAAAATTGTGACCTCCACAGGGTCCACAACCTTGATATACCATTTTTTAACAGTATTCGCGTACTAACGGCGGCCATTTTGTATGGCAATTTTCGTCCGATTTTCCCGAAATTCGAACTCAACCTTCCTTAGGGTGTAACGGTGATATAATCAAACGGTTTTTTAAATCGAATAATAATTGTGACCTCCAGAGGGACCACAAGCTAAAAAGGGTGATTTTTCGGACAATCAGGGGCCATAATTCAGGAAATTACATTCCGATAGCCGCAATTATCGAAAGGAACCAAGATCTTTGGGTTACAAACATGCATGTCAAGTTTCATCAAAATCGGTTCAAAATTGTGACCTCTATAGGGTCCACAAGCTAAAAACGTGATTTTTCGTACAATCAGGGGCCATAATCCATGAAGTTTTGATCCGATACATGCCAATATCGAAAGGAACCGAGATCTTTTGGGGATAAACCTATATTTCAAGTTTCGTCAAAATCGGATAAGAATTGTGACCTGTAGAGAGTCCACAAACAAATTGTGGACGTCCGGACGGACAGGGGCGACGACATAATACGTCCACATGAAAATGTGGGCGTATAAAAACTGATTATATTACTGTTGCACCGTAAGGAAGTTTGAGTTCGAATTTCGTGAAAATCGTACCAAAATTTTAAATCGGATAATAATTGTGACCTCCAGAGGGAACACAAGCTAAAAAGGGTGATTTTTCGGACAATCAGGGGCCATAATCCATGAAGTTTTCATCCGATACATGCCAATATCGAAAGCAGCCGAGATCTTTTGGGGGATGAACCTATATTTCAAGTTTCATCAAAATCGGATAAGAATTGTGACCTGTAGAGAGTCCACAAACAAATTGTGGACGGACCTGACGGACGGACGGACGAACAGGGGCGACGACAATACACGTCCACATAAAAATGTGGGCGTATAAAAACATGATTTTTCATACAATCAGGGGCAATAATTTAGGAAGTTTATGGTCCAATATGCCCGAATATCCATAGGAACTGCATTCTTTGGGTTATAAACCTACATTTCAAATTTCATCAAAATCGGATTAAAATTGTGACCTCTACTGGGTTCACAACCTTGATATACCATATTTTTATGCTATTCGCGTAAAAATTGGCAGTCATTATGTTTGGCAATTTTGGTCCAATTTTCACGAATTTTAACTTAATCTAGATTACCCTGTAACGGTGATATAAACCAAACGTTTTTTTTTTAAATCGGGTAATAGTTGCAATCTCCAGAGGGACCACAAGCTAATAAACAATAAAGGCGATTTTTCGTACAATCAGGGGCCATAATTCAGGAAGTACTATCCCATATGCGCAAATATGCAATGGAACCAAGATCTTTAGGTTATAACCATGTATTTCAAGTTTCATCAAAATTGAATTAAAATTGTGACCTCTATAGGATCCACAACCTTGATATACCATATTTTTACACCATTCGCGTACAAACGGCGGCCATTTTGTGCGACAATTTTTGTCCAATTTTCACGAAATACAGATTCATTCATCATTACCATGTAACGGTGATATAATCAAACATTTTTTTTAAATTGGATAATAATTTTGACCGTCTGAGGGACCACAATTTAAAAAATAGGTTGCCAGGCAATGAAACATACAACCACACAGCAGCCAAATCGTCTGGGCAGTCAACAAGAGTTGTCCATATTAAGGAATTATCAGAAAATCATTAGAATTTGTTTTGGTTTTTATAATCAAAACCTTTTTTTTTTTAAATCAGATAATAATTGTGACCTCCAGAGGGACCACAAGCTAAAAAGGGTGATTCTTCGTACAATCAGGGGACATAATTCAGGAAGTAATGACCCCGATGGGCGCAAATATCGAAAGGAACCAAGATCTTTGGGTTATAAACATACGTGTCAAGTTTCACCCAAAATCAATTCAAAATTGTGACCTCTATAGGGTCCACAACCTTGACATAACATATTTTCACACTATTCGTGTACAAACGGCGGCCATTTTGTCGGTCAATTCTAGTCCGATTTTCACGTAATTCAAACTCCCTCTTCATTACCATGTAACGATGATATAGTCAAACGTTATTTTAAATCGGATAATAATTTTGACCTCCAGAGGGACCAAAAGCTAACAAAATAATTCAGGAAGTTATGATCCAATGGGCGCAAATATCAAGAAGAACCAAGATCTTTGGGTTATAAACATACATGTCAAGTTTCATCAAAATCGGTTCAAATTGTGACCTCTATAGGGTCCACAACCTTTATATAACATATTTTTACACTATTCACGTACAAACGGCGGCCATTTTGTCCGTAAATTTTGGTCCGATTTTCACAAAAATTCAACCTCAACCTTCATATCCATAGAATGGTGATATAATCAAACGGTTTTTTAAATCGGATAACAATTTTGACCTCCAGAGGCACCACAAGCTAAAAAGGGCGATTTTTTGGACAATCAGGGGCCATAATTTAGGAAGTTACGTTATCATCAAAATTGGTTCAAAATTGTGACCTCTATAAGGTCCACAAACCTTGATATAACATATTTTCACACTATTTGCGTAAAAACGGCGGCCATTTTGTCTGTCAATTTTGGTCCGATTTCACGAAATTCAAACTCAACCATTATAACCATGGAACGGTGATATAACGATCCGATGGGCGCAAATATCAAAAGGAACCAAGATCTTTGGTTATAAACATATACATGTCAAGTTTTTATCAAAATCGGTTCAAAATTGTGACCTCTATAAGTTCCACAACCTTGATATAACATATTTTCACACTATTCGTGTACAAGCGGCAGCCATTTTGTTTGTCAATTTTGGTCCGATTTGAACTCAACCTTCATTACCATGTAACGGTGATATAATCAAACGTTTTTTAAATCGGATAACAATTTTGACCTCCAAAGGGACAACAAGCTAAAAAGGGCAATTTTTCGGACAATCAGGGGCCATAATTCAGGAAGTTACGATCCGATTTGCGCAAATATCGAAAGGAACCAAGACCTCTGGGTTATAAACATGCATGTCAAGTTTCATCAAAATCGGTTCAAAATTGTAACCTCTATAGGGTCCAAAAGCTAAAAACGTGATTTTTTCGTACAATCAGGGGCCATAATCCATGAAGTTTTGATCCGATACATGCCAATATCGAAAGCAGTCGAGATCTTTTGGGGATAAACCTATATTTCAAGTTTCGTCAAAATCGGATAAGAATTGTGACCTGTAGAGAGTCCACAAACAAATTGCGGACGGACAGGGGCGACAACAATATACGTCCACATAAAATGTGGGCGTATAAAAAAGTGATTTTTCGTCAATCAGGGGCCATAACCCATGAAGTTTACATTCCGATACATGCCAATATCGAAAGGAACCGAGATCTTAGGGTGATAAACCTATATTTTAAGTTTCATTGAAATCGGGATAAAAATTGTGACCTGTAGACTGTTCACAAACAATTGTGGACGGACTGACGGACGGGGGCGACGACAATATACGTCCACATGAAAATGTGGGCATATAATAAAAGTGATTTTTCGTACAAACAGGGGACATAATTCAGGAAGTTTTGATCTGATAGGAACCAAGATATTTGGTTAATATAAATATACATGTCAAACTACATCAAAAAGCGGTTTAAAATTGTGACCTCTATCGGGTTCACAACCTTGATATAAACATATTTTCACACTATAAGTGTACAACCGGTGGCCATTTTGTTTGTCAATTTTGGTCTGATTTTCACGAAATTCGAACACAACCTCCAGGGGCCATAATTCAGGAAGTTACGATTCGAAAGAAACCAAGATCTTGGTTTATAAACATGCATTTCAAGTTTCATCCAAATCCGGTTCAAAATTGTGACCTCTACACAGTTCACAAGCTAAAAATGTGATTTTTTGTACTATCAGGGGCCATAACCCATGAAGTTACAGTTCTGATACATGCTAATATCGAAAGCAACCCAGATCTTAGGGTCTTAAACCTATATTTTAAGTTTCATCCGAAATCAGATTAAAAATTGTGACCTGTAGACTGTTCACAAACTATTGTGGACGGACGGATAAACAGGGGCGACGACAATATACGTCCACATGAAAATGTGGGCTTATAAACAAATGTTCCTAATATTATCATCGTTTATTTTGAGTCGTGATTAAAGAACATCTTAATTTGCAACTTGTTCTGAGAGGGCAACCTATATAACTTGGTACTTTAATTATATCAAGCAAGCCGCTAAGAAATTTACCCTGCTTTTTTAATATAGTTTCCTAATGAAGTTGAGCTTCTTAATTTGAATACATGTATATGTAAATCTCAATAAGAACTCCTCAGTCTAATAAGAAATGTAGACAAGTGGTTTCCAGGGAAGAAATGGCCACATTTTGCAAGAGATGGGTAGAAAACGAGCTAAAAACAACAGCGATTTTTTGTACAATCAAGGCGCATAATCCAGAAAATTATGATCTGAAATGTGCAAATATCAAAAGGGACTAAGATCTTTTGGATATAAAGATATATTTCAACTTTCAGCAAAATCAGATAAAAATTGTGACCTCTAGAGGGTCCATAACCTTTGTATTATATACTTTTACACAATTTGTGTTCAAAGTGCAGCCATTTTGTCATTTTGATTTTCCTGAAATACGAATTTAACCTTCATTATGGTGGAATGGTGCAATTTTTCAAAAAATCAATGGTCATAATCCATGATGTGATGTTCGAATATGTGCAACTATCAATAGCATATAAATTTAAAGTTTCATCAAAATGGGATAAAAAATTGTGGCCTCTGGAGGATCCACAACCTTGATACCATTTTTTACACTATTGGTGTATGAGGGGCGGCTATTTTGTTGGGCAGTTTTGGTCTGCTTTTCATGAAATTTCAACTCAACCACCATTAGTGTTTAACGGTGATATATTGACACGTTTCTCTTAAATTGTATAAAGATAGGCTGGCACTGCCAGGCAGGATACGCCCACATTTTCGAGAGATGGATAGAGAACAAGCAATACCGAAAGTGATTTTTCCTACATCATTAAGTCCTGTATTTCATACTGTATTGGGAGCAGCCATTTTGTTGGTAAGTTCCAGTCTGATATTCATGAAATTCGAAGCCGACAATGATTATGGTGTGACGGTACTCAACCTAGAAATGTGACTTTTTGGCAAAATCGGATAAGAATTGTGACCTGTAGTGAGTCCACAACCATGATATACCATATCTTTACACTATTCGCGTACAAACGGCGACCATTTCGTCCGGCAATTTTGGTACGATTTTCACGAAATTCGAATAATTCAGGAAGTTACGATCCAATATGCGCAAATACCGAAAGGAACCAAGATCTTTGGGTTATAACCATGCATTTCAAGTTTCATCAAAATCAAATTAAAATTGTGACCTATACAGGGTCCACAACCATGATATACCATTTTTTAACAGTATTCGCGTACAAACGGCGGCCATTTTGTCTGTCAATTTTGGTCCGATTTTCCCGAAATTTGAACTCAAACCTTCCTTAAGGTGAAAACGTGATATAATCAAACGTTTTTTTAAATCGGAAAATAATTGTGACTTCCAGAGGGACCACAAGCTAAAAAGGGTGATTTTTCGTACAATCAGGGGCCATAATTCAGGAAGTTACGAATCAATGAGCGCAAATATTGACAGGAACCAAGATCTTCAGGTTATAAACATGCATGTCAAGTTTCATCAAAATCGGTTCAAAATTGTGACCTATATAGGCGCCACAACCTTGATATAACATATTTTCACACTATTCGCGTACAAATGGCGGCCATTTTGTCCGTCAATTTCGGTTCGATTTTCACGAACATCGAAGTCAGCCTTCCTTATCATGTAACGGTGATATAATCAAACGTTTTTTTTCAATCGGATAATAATTTTGACCTCCAGAGGGACCACAAGCTAAAAAGGGCAATTTTTCGGACAATCAGGGGCCATAATTCAGGAAGTTACGATCCGATGGGTCGAATATCGAAAGGAACCAAGATCTTTGGGTTATAAACATACATGTCAAGTTTCATCAAAATCGGTTCAAAATTGTGACCTCTATAGGGTCCACAACCTTGATATAACATATTTTCACACTATTCGTGTACAAACGGCGGCCATTTTGTTCGTCAATTTTGGTCCGATTTTCACGAAATTTGAACTCAACCTTGATTACCATGTAACGATGATATAATCATACGGTTTTTTAAATCGGATAATAATTTTGACCTCCAGAGGGACCACAAGCTAAAAAGGGCGATTTTTCGGACAATCAGGGGCCATAATTCATGAAGTTCCGATCCGATACATGCCAATATCGAAAGGAACCAAGATCTTATGGGGATAAACCTATATTTTAAGTTTCGTCAAAATCAGATAAGAATTGTGACCTGTAGAGAGTCCACAAACAAATTGTGGACGGACGGACGTCCTGACAGGGGCGACGACATAATACGTCCACATGAAAATGTGGGCGTATAAAAATTGTGACCTCTACAGGGACCACAAGCTAAAATGGGATTTTTCTTTAAATTAAGGGTCATAATTCAGGAAGTTATGATCTGATATGCAAAAATATCGTCAGGAACCAAGATCTTTGGAAGATAGATCTATAATTTAAGATAGGCTGGCACTGCCAGGCAGGATACGCCCACATTTTCGAGAGATGGACAGAGAACAAGCAATACCGAAAGTGATTTTTCCTACATCTTTACGTCCTGTATTTCATACTGTATTGGGAGCAGCCATTTAGTTGGTCAGTTCCAGTCTGATATTAATGAAACTCGAAACCGACAATGATTATGGTGTGACGGTACACAACCTAGAAATGTGACTTTTCATCAAAATCGGATAAGAATTGTGACCTGTAGCGAGTCCACAACCATGATATACCATATTTTTACACTATTCGTGTACAAACGGCGACCATTTCGTCCGGCAATTTTGGTACGATTTTCACGAAATTAGAACTCAACCTTCCTCATCAAAATCGAATTAAAATTGTGACCTATACAGGGTCCACAACCATGATATATCATTTTTTTAACCGTATTCGCGTACAAACGGCGGCCATTTTGTCTGTCAATTTTGGTCCGATTTTCCTGAAATTCAAACTCAACCTTCCTTACAGTGCAACGGTGATATAATCAAACGTTTTTTTAAATCGGATAATAATTGTGACCTCCAAGCTAAAAAAAAAGGCGATTTTGCGTATAATCAGGGGCCATAATTCAGGAAGTTACGATCCGATATGCGCAAATATCGAAAGGAAGCAAGATCTTTGGGTTATAACCATGAATTTCAAATTTCATCAAAATCGAATCAAAATTGTGACCTCCACAGGGTCCACAACCTTGATATACCATTTTTTAACAGTATTCGCGTACAAACGGCGGCCATTTTGTATGGCAATTTTCGTCCGATTTTCCCGAAATTCGAACTCAACCTTCTTTAGGGTGTGATGGTAATATAATCAAACGTTTTTTTAAATCGAATAATAATTGTGACCTCCAAGCTAAAAAAAAGGCGATTTTGCGTATAATCAGGGGCCATAATTCAGGAAGTTACGATCTGATATGCGCAAATATCGAAAGGAAGCAAGATCTTTGGGTTATAACCATGAATTTCAAGTTTCATCAAAATCGAATCAAAATTGTGACCTCCACAGGGTCCACAACCTTGATATACCATTTTTTAACAGTATTCGCGTACAAACGGCGGCCATTTTGTATGGCAATTTTCGTCCGATTTTCCCGAAATTCGAACTCAACCTTCCTTAGGGTGTAACGGTGATATAATCAAACGGTTTTTTAAATCGAATAATAATTGTGACCTCCAGAGGGACCACAAGCTAAAAAGGGTGATTTTTCGGACTATCAGGGGCCATAATTCCGGAAATTACATTCCGATAGCCGCAAATATCGAAAGGAACCAAGATCTTTGGGTTACAAACATGCATGTCAAGTTTCATCAAAATCGGTTCAAAATTGTGACCTCTATAGGGTCCACAAGCTAAAAACGTGATTTTTCGTACCATCAGGGGCCATAATCCATGAAGTTTTGATCCGATACATGCCAATATCGAAAGCAGCCGAGAACTTTTGGGGATAAACCTATATTTCAAGTTTCGTCAAAATCGGATAAGAATTGTGACCTGTAGAGAGTCCACAAACAAATTGTGGACGGACGGACGGACGTCCGGACGGACAGGGGCGACGACATAATACGTCCACATGAAAATGTGGGCGTATAAAAATTGTGACCTGCAGAATGCCCACAATTTGGACAGGGGCAACAGTATAATACATCCACATGAAAAATAAACACACCCAAAACTTGGATTAATTCCATGAGCAGAAGTAAAAAAACATCTGGAAAACCTATTAATTTTGACTGATGCAAATATGTCCTCTGCTTATCAAAACCTTTTTTCAATTTGTCATTGAATTTTTTGTAGGTCCCTTTATTCCTGGTAACTGTCACCCATATTCTAACCCTATTTATTACATACCTCATACACGCAATTAATCTCTAGTATTGTACCAAATATTTGAAAATGGGTGTTGTGACAAGATTATGTTACCTAAATGGAGACAATCTTAATTCTGAGTTTATATTATTTATAGAATGGTAGTGTATAAAACACAGCATGTTACAAGTCTAGTATGATAAAGATTAGAAACAATTCATGCTGTTTTAATCAACACACAGAGATAAATTATGGCTATGTGTCACACAAAAATTAGTGTTTAAAAAATAGTTCATCACTGAATATAATTCCTATACCATGGTGATTATGCTTAAATTTAAAAATAAATGACGGGCGATACTTTTAAATCTCAGTAGGCAAATACTATGAAATTAAAGAACTGTTTCAATAGCATCTAGTCATTGAACTGGATATATGCAATTGTGTGGAATGCATTTACTCATAATTTTTGTGGTACAATGTATATCTCCCTATGTATAAAGATAAAATTTGGTTAATCAGTGCTTACATCTCCATACATATGCCCTAAAAAAAAGTATTTTACTTGTTTGTTATAGACTAGAGAATCCTAGTCAGAAATTAACAATGAAATATGTTAGATTTCAATACAGAGTGGGTCATTCTTGTTATAATTAATAGTTGAATTAGCAGTAGCCAGGCAAGATACACACACATTTTGCATCAAATGAGGGGCCATAATCTATGAAGTTACAATCCGATATTATAAATAATATTCTACGTTTCATTGAAATTGGATAAAAAAATGTGACATCTACAGGGTCCACAGCCTATTTGTGTATAGGAGTGGCCGTTTTGTCAAGCAGTTTCGGTCAGATTTTTAAGAAATTCGAACTTAACCGTCATTATGGTGTAGCAGTAACAGATTTAAATGTTTTTTAAAACGGCAAAAATTATGACCTTTAGAGGCACAACACGTGAAAAATATGATTTTTCGTACATTACTATTTTGGTCCGATTTTCACCAAATTCTAACTCAAACATCATTAGGGTGTAACTGTTATATATTCAAGCCTGGAAATAAGGCACCTGTTACTGACTATGTCAGACACAGATTCAAGCGTTGTCAGACACAAAACCTCTGATGCCTGCCATTTTGTCAGACACTGATTTGTCTTTTTTTTAAATGATATAATTAATACATGTCCTGCACTAAGTTTAAAATTTCATTAGCATCTGACATATTTTCATCGTACATCTAAAACTTTATTTCCAGACCTGGATATATTTAATTGTTTTTTACAATCGGGTTGAAATTGTGACCTCTGAAGGGTCCACACACACCCACATACAGGCAACGAAACATACGCCAACAAGCAACGAAACATACGCCCACAGCAGCTAAATCCTCCCTCCGGACAATCAACAAGAGTTGTAGCATATTTTTACTTTTTTCGGCAATGAAACATTTATAATACACAAAAATCGTTAAGAATTTATCAGAAAATCATTAGAATTTGTTTGGTTTTTATAATTTCCTACCCCATGCGAACTTTTAGAATACGAAACTTTTGATATCATGAATTTAGCTGTTCAGTTATTCAAATTCATTGAAAATCAATATACTTGTTCGTTTCAAGGCTTTAAACTCTGTGTATCAATATGAAGTCAATCAGATGATAAGTTTGGCCTCTAGAGCGTCGGGGGATAACGTGGCTAAGTGGGTTAGGTGGTGGCCCGTTATCCAGGAGGTCGGGTGTTTTATCCCTGCATTGGCCGAGAAAATTCATCTAGATTTTCCGGCTTGGTTTCCCCTTGTCTAGTCGTCCAGATGGGATGAAAAACCAAGGTCCTGTGTACACAATGGCTTGCAGGTAAAAGATCCCTTGGCAGTTGGAATTCGATATAAGAGTAGGCCATAGAGCCGCTGCCTGGGCAAAATTTCCCTCATAGTACACTGTATGGCGTAGCCCGTCTTTCATTAGCCGACGTTAGGTGCAGAAGAGTAGGACATTAAACCCTATTTCATTTCATTTCTTTAGACCATCATAGGATTTTCAAAGTGAGCAAGGGAGATAACTTTGGCAGTAATTACCCTAAGCAGTAAGGCATCAAGGCATCAACCTAATAAACACCAACACCAAGTTTGAACATTTTAGCTAAATTTGAAGTAGAGTCAATATATCTAATCTTACAGATCATACAAGCGACAACACTCACACAGTAGTTTTCAAACACAAATCTAAATTGCAAACGGTAAGATGTAGACAGCACAATAGGCCGCATTCTATGGACACAAATTCTCGCTAGAAAAATATTTTCGTTCCTTCAAATTGGGTCTAGGAAAAATTTTATCGGTGAATAGTTAATATAGTAATTAGCGTTTGCTGAAATGTTCCACAAAATATTTAATAGTTCTTCGATGATATTCGTCTTTGAAATCCGGATTATTCATTTATAGTAAATTTCATTGTGCGCTGAGTCACTGGACAAGATTCAAAGTTATCGCCGCGTCACGTGATCGCTTTTCCCACAATCGACCAATCACGTTATTGCCTACATTCGCGTGTGTTGTTGGTAAACACAAAAAAGCGTGCTCAACGAGGAGCACATTCCAGTTGTAGAATCTACACGAAATGGCGACAAAGGCCAAATATACTTTACAAAGACAAAATGGAACAAGTGTCGTGAGGTATATAGACTGGTTTCAACTGGCTGGAAATGGCCAGTCTATTTGTCGATACAAATGGATTGATAACGAAGGATATTATATTATTTATATTGAAGATAAAGTCGACAGTGGTGTTTGATTGCACCCAACGTGTTATAGATGTTTTATGGACAAAATGAGCCCCTCAAAATCAGTTAAACGATGCGAGAAAGAAACCCAAACTAGAGAGTGAGAAGGCAACATCTACATCCAGTCCAACTAAATTTACAATTCAGCAACTGCCACTGCATTGTACTACTGGGATGTAGTCATAATAATGTACCAAACATGATTTACCTTTGATGAAAATAACAACTGACTATTACTATCATTAACAACATAATTGATTAAACGCAGTTTCAACTAATCATCCTTAAAAATGCTCTTTGATAATTTCTGTAACCTACGGAGCCCCTTAAGTTCACGATTCCATTCTTATATAATATTTCGTACACGATTCCACTTTTTATAACGAAATAACTTATTCATTTAAACGAAATAACTTATTCGTTTAAATGAAATATTAATTCGTTATAACGAAATAATTAATTCTAACGAAATATTATTAATTCGTGAAAACGAAATATTATTTATAGGAAATATTATTTATTCGTTATAACGAAATAATATTTATTTGTTATAACGAAATATTATTTATGCGTTATAAGGAAATGTTATTAATTCGTTATAACGAAATATTATAACGATATATTATTAATTCGTTATAACGAAATATTATTAATTCGTTATAACATTTTAATATTTCGTCTAAACGAATTAATATTTTGTTTAAACGAATCAATTATTTCGTTGAAACGAATTAATTATTTCTTTTAAACGAATTAATTATTTCTTTTAAACGAATTAATTATTTTGTTTAAACGAATTAATTATTCGTTTAAACAAATTAATTATTCGTTTAAACGAATTAATCATTTTGATGAATCGAATTAATCCATGTTGATTCAAAATATATTTCCATGGCTCTCTTACACCACTTCCCTACACGGATGGGACTTTTATTTGGTTCACTGGATCTCTGTTAGGACCGACCGCGAGCAATTTGGAATGTAAATCGTGCACATGGCTTTGTTTACAAATGCTATGACCTGCCACTTGACCCCATAACTTTTGACCGCGACCCCTCAAGCGCGACCCGTGATTGGTCAAATTTGAAATACCTGCGCAGCATTTAACTCACATATACACAAATATGGCTCCGCACTATAAAGAAATAGGTCATAGATTTCTGGCCAATTTTGAGCTTAAACTATTAAATTAACAAAATATATTGGAGAACTTTGTTGACATGTTGATTGTACAATTATTAATAGTCCGATTTCTAGACCCATTTAACGGGAGCGAAGGTGACAGTTTTTTCGACCCGAGAATGCGGCCTACAAGGCAGGCGGCCCAAATTGAAGCAGAGAACACAAACAGTGATATAACAATATTCACTATTAATATATCCATTAGTAATATGTACCTATATGAAATTGTTGAATATCATAATATGAGTGCTTAAACATCTTTCAAAAACTTGTAGATCTTAGTTTAACAACAGGTGACAGACCCGTCAACCCCTCAGAGCTGCAGTAGTGTAGTGTAGAAAATGCAGAAGGATCCATGATTTATCAGTAGATTTCCAAAAATACATAAATTCACACTTCCAAGGGTAATTAATTTTGAAATGATAAATTGAACTGTAGGCCAACAATACAAAAACAAATAAAATACACAAGCAATGTACCATATCTAAAATTATTTATGAATTAAACCAAACTGAATATGCAGCCTACAGAAATAATTAATTAGTAACGTAAAAAATAATTTAAATTATCAGTTCAGTAGTACTAGTAGTAGGCCTACTAGCAGTACCATTTTCCTTTTGGTCTAACTTAGCATGATTTTAAAAATATCCTTGTGACATGTGTTTCCCATTCCGAGAGTTTTTCCCATAAATTGGTTGTTACTTGTTTAGTTTATCGCTACGGATTTTACAAGTATTATTTGAGAGCAAATATCTTAGCTAAATTACATCTTACAATATCTCAAATTGATGTTGATAACCGAAAGTCGCGATCTTTTTTGGTAACAGGCAAAGAGTATCTTCCCTTAATTTTGGCGTGAAAATTAAAAGATAGGCTGGCACTGCCAGGCAGGATACGCCCACATTTTCGGTAGATCGATAGAGAACAAGCAATACCGAAAGTGATTTTTCCTACATCATTAAGTTAGAATTTGATATGCGCAAATATGGAAATGAATTAAGATCTTTGGGTTATAAAGGTGCATTTCAGTAGGCTTCAAATTCATCTAGGGATCATGTTGCTAAGTGGGTAAGAAATTCGAACTCAACCTTCTGTAGGGTGTAGGGTGTAACGGTGATAGAGTTAAACGTTTTTTTAAATCGGATAATAATTGTGACCTCCAGGGGGACCATAGGCAACTTTTCAGACAAACGGTGGCCATTTTGTCTGTCAATTTTGGTCCAATTTTCCCGAAATTCGAACTCAAACCTTAAGGTGTAATGGTGCTATAATCAAACGGTTTTTTAAATTGGAAAATAATTGTGACCTTCAATGGGATCACAAGCTAAAAAAAAAGACTGGCACTGCCAGGCAGGATACGCCCACAATTTCGAGAGATGGATAGAGAACAAGCAATACCGAAAGTGATTTTTCCTACATCATTAAGTTAGAATTTGATATGTGCAAATTTCGAAATGAATTAAGATCTTTGGGTTATAAAAGCTTCATTTCAGTAGGCTTCAAATTCGACTGGGGATCATGTTCCTAAGTGGGTAAGATGCTGGCTCGGTAGCCTTGAGGTTGGGTGTTTGATCCCTGCATTGGGTGACAAAGTTCATCTAGATTTTCAGAGGTGGTTTCCCTTTGTTAGTGATGAAGGATGGATGGCCTGACAAGAACAGCTGTCAATTTTGGTCTGATTTTCACGAAATTCGACCTCAACCTTCATTACGATGTAACGGGGATATAATCAAACGTTTTTTTTAAATGGGATAATAATTCTGACCCCAGAGAGACCACAAGCTAATCAGGGGCCATAATTCAGGAAGTTACAATCCGATATGCACAAATATCGATCGGAACTAAGATTGTTAAGTTGTAAACATGAGTTTCAAGTTTCATCAAAATTGAATGAAGATTGTGACCTAAACAGGGTTCGCAACCTTGATATACCATATTTTTACACTCTTTGCGTACAAGCTGCAGCCATTTTTTTCAGTCAATTTAGGTCCGATTTTCACGAAATTCCACCTCAACCTTTATTATGATGTAACGGTGATAAAATCAAACGATTTTTTAAATGGGATAATAATTCTGACCTCCAGAGGGACCACTAAAGGTCATTTTTCGGACAATCAGAGGCCATAATTCAGGAAGTTACGATTCAATGGGCGCAAATATCGAAAAGAACCAAGATATTTGGGTTATAAACATGCATGTCAAGTTTCATCAAAATCAGTTCAAAATTGTGACCTCTACTGGGTCCACAACCTTGATATAACATATTTTCAAACTATTCAAGTACAAACGGCGGACATTTTGTCCGTCAATTTTGGTTCAATTTTCACGAAATTCGAACACAACCTTCATTACCATGTAACGGTGATATAATCAAACAGTTTTTTTAAATCGGAAAATAATTTTGACCTCCAGAGGGACCACAAGATAAAAAGGGCAATTTTTCGGACAATCAGGGGCCATAATTCAGGAAGTTACGATCTGATGGGTGCAAATATGGAAAGGAACCAAGATCTTTGGGTTATAAACATACATGTCAAGTTTCATCAAAATCGGTTCAAAATTGTGACCTCTATAGGGTCCACAACCTTGATATAACATATTTTCACACTATTCGCGTACAAACGGCAGCCATTTTGTATGGCAATTTTGGTCTGATTTTCTCGAAATTCAAACTCAACCTCCCTTAGGGTGTAACGGTGATATAATCAAACGTTTTTTTAAATCGGATAATAATTGTGACCTCCAGAGGGACCACAAGCTAAAAAGGGTGATTTTTCGGACAATCAGGGGCCATAATTCAGTAAGATCAATGGATTATAAACATACAAGTCAAGTTTCATCAAAATCGGTTCAAAATTGTGACCTCTATAGGGTCCACAAGCTAAAAACGTGATTTTTCATACAATCAGGGGCCATAATCCATGAAGTTTTGATCCGATACATGCTAATATCGAAAGGAACCGAGATCTTATGGGGATAAACCTATATTTCAAGTTTCGTCAAAATCGGATAAGAATTGTGACCTGTAGAGAGTCCACAAACAAATTGTAGACGTCCAGACGGACAGGGGCAACGACATAATACGTCCACATGAAAATGTGGGCGTATAAAAAAGGCAATTTTGCGTATAATCAGGGGCCATAATTCAGAAAATTACGTTCCAATAGGCGCAAATATCGAAAGGAACCAAGATCTTTGGGTTATAAAATGCATGTCAAGTTTCATCAAAATCGGTTCTAAATTGTGACCTATATAAGGTCCACAAGCTAAAAACGTGATTTTTCGTACAATCAAGGGCCATAATCCATGAAGTTTTGATCCGATACATTCCAGTATCAAAAGATAAGAATTGTGACCTGTAGAGAGTCCACAAACAAATTGTGGACGGATGGACGTCCGGACGGACAGGGGCGACGACATAATACGTCCACATGAAAATGTGGGCGTATAAAAACTCTTAGTTTGAAAAAGCGGTAGAAATCTATTAATATGCAGTAGAGCGGTACACGAGGCCTTTTCGCGGCACTTTACTACGTGATGCAGTGGAGTTGACAGGTCTGACAGGTGATGTCAAATATTCTTGCAAGTACATAAAAAAAATGTTTAATTAGAAGGTGACAGAAAACTACATACCAAACTAGCATCATTATTGCCAATCAAAGTGTTAATTCCACCAGTAACTGGTCGAGATTCTCTAACTTCAAATAAAACTTCATAGCCATTTGGTGAAGAGCCTTTGCCTGTAAACAATAATACCCTATATGTGAAAAAATAGGTTGCCTGGCAACGAAACATACGCCCACACAGCTGCTAAATTGTCCGGGCAGTCAACAAGAGTTGTCGCATATTATTAAGTAATTATCAGAAAATCATTAGAATTTGTTTGGTTTTTATAAAGTTCTGCCCCATGCTAACGTTTAGTGTACGAAACATTTAATATTATGGATTTAGCTGTTCAATTATCGATTTTCAAGAAATTCACACTCAACCATCATTAATGTGTAGACTAACTGTTTTTTAATTCCGAATAAAATTGTGACATCCACAAGGTAAAAAACATGATTTTTCGTACAATCAGGGGCCATAATTCAGGAAGTTATGGCCCAATGTGCCCAAATATCGAAAACTCGGATAATAGTTGTGACCTACAGAGGGACCACAAGCAAAAAGGCGATTTTAGATATGCCCAAATATCGAAAGGAACCAAGATCTTTGGATTATAAACATGCATTTAAAGTTTCATCAAAATCAGATTAAAATTGTGACCCTCTACAGGTTCCACAACCTTGATATATCATATTTTTACAGTATTCGTGTATTAGCGGCAGCCATTTTGTCTGGCAGTTTTTGTTCGATTTTCACGAAATTCGACCTCAACCTTCATTACGATGTAACGGGGATATAATCAAACGTTTTTTTTAAAATCTGATAATAGTTGTGACCTCCAGAGGGACCACAAGCTAAAAATTCGACTTTCATTACAATCAGGGGCCATAATTCAGGAAATTACAATTCGATATGCGCAAATATCGAAGGGAACCAAGATCTTTGGATTATAAACATGCATTTAAATCAGATTAAAATTGCAACCTCTACAGGTTCCAAAGGAACCACAAGCTAAAAGATAGGCTGGCACTGCTAGGCAGGATACGCCCACATTTTTGAGAGATGGATAGAGAAAAAGAAATACCGAAAGTGATTTTTCCTACATCATTAAGTCCTGTATTTCATACTGTATTGGAAGCAGCCATTTTGTTGGTCAGTTCCAGTCTGATATTCATGAAATTCGAAGCCGACAATGATTATGGTGTGACGGTACACAACCTAGAAATGTGACTTTTCGTCAAAATCGGATAAGAATTGTGACCTGTAGAGAGTCCACAACCATGATATATTATATTTTTACACTATTCGCGTAGAAACGGCGACCATTTCGTCCGGCAATTTTGGTACGATTTTCACGAAATTCGAACTCAACCTTCCTTACGGTGCAACAGTAATATAATCAGAGCTTTTTTTTTAAATCAGATAATAATTGTTTGAGAGATAGACAGAGAACAAGCAATACTGAAAGTGATTTTTCCAACAATCAAAGGCCATAATTCATTAAGTTACAATTTGATATGCGCAAATATCGAAAAGAATAAAGATCTTTTAGGTTATAAACAAGCAATTCAGGTTTCATCAAAATCGAATTAAAATTGTGACCTCTACAGGGTCTACAACTTTGATATACCATATTTTTACACTGTTCGCGTACAAACGGCGGCCATTTTTTCTGGCAATTATGGTCCGATTTTCTCGAAATTCAAAATCAACCTGCCGTAGGGTGTAACTGTGATAGAGTCAAACGTTTTTTTAAATCGGATAATAATTGTGACCTCCAGAGGGACCATAGGCGATTTTTCGGACAATCAGGGGCCATAACGATCCGATATGTGCAAATAACGAAAGGAACCAAGATCTTTGGATTATAACCATGCATTTCAAGTTTCATCAAAATCGAATTAAAATTGTGATCTCTACAGGGTCCACAACCATGCTATACAATTTTTTAACAGTATTTGCGTACAATCGACGGCCATTTTGTATGGCAATTTTGGTCCGATTTTCCTGCATTTCAAACTCAACCTTCCTTACGGTGTAACGGTAATATAATCAAACGTTTTTTCAATGAGATAATAATTGTGACCTCCAGAGGGACCCCAAGCTAAGAAAAGGCGATTTAGCGTATAATCAGGGGCCATAATTGAGGAATTAAATCGGATAATAATTGTGACCTCCAGAGGGACCATAGGCGATTTTTCCGACAATCAGGGGCCATAATTCAGGAAGCTACGATCAGATATGCACAAATATCGAAAGGAACCAAGATCTTTGGATTATAACCATGAATTTCAAGTTTCATCAAAATCGAATTAAAATTGTGACCTCTACAGGGTCCACGACCTTGATACATCACCTGTAGAGAGTCCACAAACAAATTGTGGACGGACAGACGGACGGACGTCCGAATGTACAAGGGCAACGACAATATATGTCCACATAAAAATGTGGGCGTATAAAACTGGAGATTTTTTGTACAATCAGGGGCCATAATTCAGGAAGTTATCAGATATGTGCAAATATGGAATGGAACCAAGATCTTTAGGTTATAAACGTTCCAATAGGCGCAAATATCGAAAGGAACCAAGATCTGTCAAGTTTCATCAAAATCGGTTCACAATTGTGACCTTCGTGTACAACTATTCGTTTACAACTGGCGGCCATTTTGTTTGTCACGAAATTCGAACTCAACCTCCATAACCATGTAACGGTGACATAATCAAACTGTTTTTTTAAATCGGATAACAATTTTGACCTCCAGATGGAGCACAAGATATAAAGGGCGATTTTGCAGACAATCAGGGGCCATAATTCAGGAAGTTACACTCCGTTAGGCGCAAATATCGAAAGGAACTAAGATCTTTGGGTTATAAACATACATCTCAAGTTTCATCAAAATTGGTTCAAAATTGTGACCTCTATAGGGTCCACAACCCTGATATAACATATTTTCACACCATTCGCGTACAAACGGCGCTAATTTTGTATGTCAATTTGGGTCCGATTTTCACGCAATTTGAACTCCACCTCCATAACCATGTAACGGTTATAAAATCAAAAATCTTTTTAAATCTGATAACAATTTTGACCTCCAGAGGGACCACAAGCTAAAAAGGGCAATTTTTCAGACAATCAGGGGCCATAATTCAGGAAGTTACAATCCGATGGGTGCAAATATCAAGATAGGTTGCCAGGCAACGAAACATACGCCCACAACAGCTAAGTCGTCCGGGCAGTCAACAAGGGTTGTCGCATATTGTTTCTTTTATCAGTAAGGAGAACATTTACAACACATGTTAATCTTATTACGAGTAATAGCCCATTAAATAATTATCAGAATTGATTAGAATAGTTTTGATGGTTTGTCTGAAGGCCTTTGTCCACAAGATATTTCAAAGTGATCAAGTGCCAGAAATTATCAGATATCACTGAAAATCAAATAGGATTCTTCGTCTCATGACCCTAACCACTGTGTACAAATTTAAAGTCAATCGGATATTAACTTTAGCCTTTAGAGAATTCATAGGGTTTTTCAAAGTGATCAAGGGTCATAACTCTGGCAGTAATTATCGGATATCGCTGAAAATAAATAGGCTATTTTTATCATGACTGTAAATAGTGAGTATAAATTTAAAGTCAATCGGATATTAACTTTAGATTTTTCAAAGTGATCAAGGGTCATAACTCTGGCAGTAATTATCTGATATTGCTGAAAATCAATAGGCTTCTTTGTATCATGACTTTAAACACCGTGTATAAATTTAAATTCAATCAGATATTAACTTTAGCCTCTAGAGCGTTCACAAGATTTTTCAAAGTGATCAAGGGTCATAACTCTGGCAGTAATTATCAGATATCACCAAAAATCAATAGGCTTCTTCGTCTCATGACCTTAAACACTGTGTATAAATTTAAAGTCAATCGGATATTAACTATAGCCTCTAGAGCGTTCACAAGATTTTTCAAAGTGATCAAGGGTCATAACTCTGGCAGGAATTATTGGATATTGCTGAATATCAACAGGCTTCTTCGTATCATGACCTTACACACTGTGTATAAATTTAAAGTCAATTGGATATTAACTTTAGCCTCTAGAGTGATCACAAGATTTTTCAAAGTGATCAAGGGTCATAACTCTGGTAGTAATTATCGGATATCACCAAAAATCAATAGGATTCTTCGTCTCATGCCCTTAAACACTGGGTATAAATCTAAAGTCAATCAGATATTAACTTTAGCCTCTAAAGCGTTCACAAGATTTTTCAAAGTGATCAAGGGTCATAACTCTGGCAGTAATTATCAGATATCACCGAAAATCAATAGGCTTCTTCGTCTCATGACCTTAAACACTGTGTATAAATTTAAAGTCAATCGGATATTAACTATAGCCTCTAGAGCGTTCACAAGATTTTTCAAAGTGATCAAGGGTCATAACTCTGGTACTAATCATCGGATATCGCTGAAAATCAATAGGCTTCTTCGTCTCATGCCCTTAAACACTGTGTATAAATTTAAAGTCAATCGGATATTAACTTTAGCCTCTAAAGCGTTCACAAGATTTTTCAAAGTGATCAAGGGTCATAACTCTGGTAGTAATTATCGGATATCACCGAAAATCAATAGGCTTCTTCGTCTCATGACCTTAAACACTGTGTATAAATTTAAAGTCAATCGGATATTAACTTTAGCCTCTAGAGCGTTCACAAGAAATTGTGGACGACGGACGGACGGACGGACGGACGGACCGACAGACGGACGGACGGGGGCGACGGCAATATACGACCACATTTCCATGTGGGCGTATAAAAAGGAACCAAGATCTTTGGGTTATAAACATGCATTTCAAGTTTCATCCAAATCAGTTCAAAATTGTGACCTCTACACTGTTCACAAGCTAAAAATGTGATTTTTTGTACAATCCTGGGCCATAACCCATGACATTACAGTCCGATACATGCCAATATCGAATGGAACAGAGATCTTAATGTGATAAACCTATATTTTAAGTTTCATTGAAATCGGATAAAAATTGTGACCTGTTGTGCACAAACAATTGTGGACGGTCGGACGTCCGGACAGACGAACAGGGGCGACGACAATATACGTCCTCATGAAAATGTGGGCGTATAAAAATGGATTAATACATAAACATACTTGTCACATTCTATACACTAAGACAAGAAATTAATATGATATAATCATTTCAATGGCATTTTGTAATTGAACTGGAAATATACTGGGCATAATTATTCTATTTACTGTTTATTACTTTATCATGAAACAATAGGCTACAATCTACAGCAAATATCATACATACAACATTATATACCTTGTTGTTTATGTGCTTATGTTTCATCATTTTTTTCTTTAATCGTGTCATTGCTTATCCTAGTTGAAACATCAGTAAGTAATAAACAGTTATTGTACTCAATGCTTTCTGAAGAGTTAAAATAAAAATAGGTTGCCAGGCAACAAAACATACGCCCACACAGCAGCCAAATCGTCCGGGCAGTCAACAAGAGTTGTCGCATATTAAGGAATTATCAGAAAATCATTAGAATTTGTTTGGTTTTTATAATCAAACGTTTTTTTTTTTTTAAATCAGATAATAATTGTGACCTCCAGAGGCACAAGCTAAAAAGGGTGATTTTTCGTACAATCAGGGGACATAATTCAGGAAGTAATGACCCGATGGGCGCAAATATCGAAAGGAACCAAGATCTTTCGGTTATAAACATACATGTCAAGTTTCATCAAAATCGATTCAAAATTGTGACCTCTATAGGGTCCACAACCTTGATATAACGTATTTTCACACGACTCGTGTACAAACGGCGGCCATTTTGTCCGATTTTCACGTAATTCACACTCTCTCTTCATTACCATGTAACGGTGATATAGTCAAACGTTTTTTTAAATCGGATAATAATTTTGACCTCCAGAGGAACCAAAAGCGAACAAAAGCGATTTTTCGGACAATCCGGGGACATAATTCAGGAAGTTATGATCCCATGGGCGCAAATATCGAAAGGAACCAAGATCTTTGGGTTATAAACATATAAATTTTTGGTCCGATATTCACAAAATTCATACTCAACCTTCATAACCATGAAATGGTGATATAATCAAACGTTTTTTTAAATCGGATAACAATTTTGCCCTCCAGAGTGACTACAAGCTAAAAAGGGCGATTTTTCGGACAATCAGGGGCCATAATTCAGGAAGTTACGATCCAATTGGCGCAAATATCGAAAGGAACCAAGATCTTTGGGTTATAAACATGCATTTCAAGTTTCATCCAAATCGCTTTAAAATTGTGACCTCTACACTGTTCACAACCTTGATATAACATATTTTCACACTATTCACGTACAAATGGCGGCCATTTTGTCCGTCAATTTTGGTCCGATTTTCACGAAATTCGAGTTCAACCTTCATAACCATGTAACGGTGATATAATCCAACGGTTTTTTAAATCGGATAACAATTTTGACCTCCAGAGGGACCACAAGCTAAAAAGGGCAATTTTTTGGACAATCAGGGGCCATAATTCAGGAAGTTACGATCCGATGGGCGCAAATATCGAAAGGAACCAAGATCTTTTGGTTATAAACATACATGTCACGTTTCATCAAAATTGGTTCAAAAATGTGACCTCTATAAGGTCCACAACCTTGATATAACATATTTTCACACTATTCGCGTACAAACGGCAGCCATTTTGTCCGTCAATTTTGGTCCGATTTTCACGAAATTCAAATTCAACCTTCATAACCATGTAACGGTGATATAATCAAACGTTTTTTTAAATTGTATAACAATTTTGACCTCCAGAGGAACCACAAGCTAAAAAGGGCAATTTTTCCGACAATCAGGGGCCATAATTCAGGAAGTTACGATCCGATGGGCGCAAATATCGAAAGGAACCAAGATCTTTTGGTTATAAACATACATGTCACGTTTCATCCAAATCGGTTCAAAATTGTGACCTCTATAAGGTCCACAACCTTGAGATCTTTTGGGGATAAACCTATATTTCAAGTTTCGTCAAAATCAGATAAGAATTGTGACCTGTAGAGGGTCCACAAACAAATTGTGGACGGACGGACGGACGTCCGGACGGACAGGGGCGACGACAATATACGTCCACATAAAAATGTGGGCGTATAAAAAGGTTATTTTTTGTACAATCAGGGGCCATAATTCAGGAAGTTACGATCCAATGGGCACAAATATCGAAAAGAACCAAGATCTTTGGGTTATAAACATGCATGTCAAGTTTCATCAAAATCGGTTCAAAATTGTGACCTCTATAGGGTCCACAACCTTGATATATAACATATTTTCACACTAATCACGTACAATTGGCGGCCATTTTGTCTGTCAATTTAGGTCTGATTTTCACGAAATTTTACCTCAATCTTCATAACCATGTAATGGTGATATAATCAAACGTTTTTTTAAATCGGATAATAATTTTGACCTCCAAAGGGACCACAAGCTAAGAAGGGTGATTTTTCGTACAATCAGGGGCCATAATTCAGGAAGTTACGAATCAATGAGTGCAAATATCAAAAGGAACCAAGATCTTCAGGTTATAAACATGCATGTAAAGTTTCATCAAAATGCGTTCACAATTGTGACCACTATAAGGTCCACAACCTTTATATAACATATTTTCACACTATTCGCGTAGAAACGGCGGCCATTTTGTGCGTCAATTTTGGTCCGATTTTCACGAAATTTGAATTCAACCTTCATAACCATCGAACGGTGATATAATCAAACGTTTTTTTAAATTGGATAACAATTTTGACCTCCAGAGGAACCATAAGCTAAAAAGGGCAATTTTTCGGACAATCAGGGGCCATAATTCAGGAAGTTACGATCCGATGGGCGCAAATATCGAAAGGAACCAAGATCTTTTGGTTATAAACATACATGTCATGTTTCATCCAAATCGGTTCAAAATTGTGACCTCTATAATGTCCACAAGCTTGATATAACATATTTTCACACTATTCGCGTACAAATGGCGGCCATTTTGTCCGTCAATTTTGGTCCGATTTTCACGAAATTCAAACTCAACCTTCATAACCATGAAACGGTGATATAATCAAACGTTTTTTTAAATCGGATAACAATTTTGCCCTCCAGAGTGACTTCAAGCTAAAAAGGGCGATTTTTCGGACAATCAGGGGCCATAATTCAGGAAGTTACGATCCAATTGGCGCAAATATTGAAAGGAACCAAGATCTTTGGGTTATAAACATGCATTGCTGGTTTCGTCCAAATCGCTTTAAAATTGTGACCTCTACACTGTTCACAACCTTGATATAACATATTTTCACACTATTCACGTACAAATGGCAGCCATTTTGTCCGTCAATTTTGGTCCGATTTTCACGAAATTCGAGCTCAACTTTCATAACCATGTAACGGTGATATAATCAGACCGTTTTTTAAATCAGATAACAATTTTGACCTCCAGAGGGACCACAAGCTAAAAAGGGCGATTTTTCGGACAATCAGGGGCCATAATTCAGGAAGTTACGATCCAACTGGCGCAAATATCGAAAGGAACCAAGATCTTTGGTTTATAAACATGCATTTCAAGTTTCATCCAAATCGATTCAAAATTGTGACCTCTACACTGTTCACAAGCTAAAAAACGTGATTTTTCGTACAATCAGGGGCCATAACCCATGAAGTTACGGTCCGATACATGCCAATATCGAAAGGAACCGAGATCTTAGGGTGATAAACCTATATTTTAAGTTTCATTGAAATCGGATAAAAATTGTGACCTGTAGACTGTTCACAAACAATTGTGGACGGATGTCCGGACGGACGGACGAACAGGGGCGACGACAATATACGTCCACATGAAAATGTGGGCGTATAAAAACCTATCAAAATTAATGCTATCTCAATGGAGTATGAATATATGTGCAATGGAATTAAAACAATATGAACAGAGTTGAAATAAGTGTGTACCAGTATTCGATTAATATGTGAAGTTTAAATAAATTTGTATTGGAATTAATGTAAACTGCTCTACCTTAAGATTGTCCAAAATTTAGTAAAACATTCAATAATAGTTGCCATATCAGTTTCTCATATTTTCATTTCTTTAGTAGAAATAAGTTTAATATGCTTATGGACAATGGATATATCTTAGATCCATATTGATACTAAGTCAAAATCAACCTGGTTCAAAAAAAATACTGGCAATTAGGAAATAGAGAAGAACCCACCTCTACAGGTATCTATAAGAATACTTATATGTTTAAAAAGTTGTAGACGTTCTAGCTTTAGTTTCACTTCTTGACTTAATTTCACCATCTACATAGAAAGAATATTGAATTATCAAACTATAAATGTGTTAGAAAAAAATAGGTTGCCAGGCAATGAAACATACGCCCATACAGCAGCTAAATCGTCCGGGCAGTCAACAGGAGTTGTCGCATATTAAGTAATTATCAGAAAATCATTTGAATTTGTTTGGTTTATATAAAGTACAGCCCCATGCTAACGTTAAGTATATGAAAGATTTAATATTATGGATTTAGCTGTCACCTCCACTGGATACGAAACATTTAATATAATTACGGCGATTTTTTGTACAATCAGGGGCCATAATTCAGAAAGTTACGATCAGATATTAAAAGTTTGATCAAAATCGAATTAAAATTGTGACCTCTACAGGGTCCACAACCTTGATAAACCATATTTTTACACTATTCATGTAAAAGTGGCGGCCACTTTGTGCAGCAATTTTCATCTGATGTTCATGAAATTCAAACCAAAAATTCATTACAGTGTAACGGTGATATAATCAAATGTTTTTTTAAATCAGGTAATAATTGTGACCTCCAGACGGACCACAAGATAACAAAGTTACGATCCAATGGGCACAAATATCGAAAGGAACCAAGATCTTTAGGTTATAAAAATGTATTTCAAGTTTCATCAAAATCGAATTAAAATCGTGACCTCTATAGGGTCCACAACCTTGATATATCAAAAAGAATAAAGATCTTTAGGTTATAAACAAGCAATTCAGGTTTCATCAAAATCAAATTAAAATTGTGACCTCTACAGGGTCCACAACTTTGATATACCATATTTTTACACTGCTCACGTACAAACGGCGGCCATTTTTTCTGGCAATTATGGTCATATTTTCTCAAAATCCGAACTCCACCTTCCGTAGGGTGTAACGGTGATAGAGTCAAACGTTTTTTTAAATCGGATAATAATTGTGACCTCCAGAGGGGCCATAGGCGATTTGTCGGACAATCAGGGGCCATAATTCAGGAAGTCACGATCCGAAATGCGCAAGTAACGAAAGGAACCAAGATCTTTGGGTTATAACCATGCATATCAAGTTTCATCAAAATCGAATTAAAATTGTGACCTCTACAGGGTCCACAACCATGATATACAATTTGCGTACAAACGGCGGTCATTTTGTATGGCAATTTTGGTCCGATTTTCCCGAATTACGAACTCAACCTTCCATAGGTTGTAACAATGATATAATCAAACGTTTTTTTAAATGGGATAATAATTGTCGCCTTCAGAGGGGCCACAAGCTAAAAAAAAAGGCGATTTTGCGTATAATCAGGGGCCATAATTCAGGAAGTTACGATCCGATATGCACAAATATCGAAAGGAACCAAGATCTTTGGGTTATAACCATGAATTTCAAGTTTCATCAAAATCGAATTAAAATTGTGACCTCTACAGGGTCCACAACCTTGATATACCTTTTTTTAATAGTATTTGCGTACAAATGGCGTCCATTTTGTATGACAATTTTGGTCCGATTTTCCCGAAATTCAAACTCAACCTTCTTTAGGGTGTAACGGTGATAGAGTCAAACGGTTTTTTAAATCGGATAATAATTGTGACCTCCAGAGGGACCACAAGCTGAAAGATAGGCTGGCACTGCCAGGCAGGATACGCCCACATTTTCGAGAGATGGACAGAGAACAAGCAATACCGAAAGTGATTTTTCCTACATCTTTAAGTCCTGTATTTCATACTGTATTGGGAGCAGCCATTTAGTTGGTCAGTTCCAGTCTGATATTAATGAAACTCGAAACCGACAATGATTATGGTGTGACGGTACACAACCTAGAAATGTGACTTTTCATCAAAATCGGATAAGAATTGTGACCTGTAGCGAGTCCACAACCATGATATACCATATTTTTACACTATTTGCGTACAAACGGCGACCATTTTGTCCGGCAATTTTGGTACGATTTTCACGAAATTAGAACTCAACCTTCCTCATCAAAATCGAATTAAAATTGTGACCTATACAGGGTCCACAACCATGATATATCATTTTAATAACAGTATTCGCGTACAAACGGCGGCCATTTTGTCTGTCAATTTTGGTCCGATTTTCCCGAAATACAAACTCAACCTTCCTTACAGTGTAACGGTGATATAATCAAACGTTTTTTTAAATTGGATAATAATTGTGACCTCCAGAGGGACCACAAGCTAAAGAAAGGGGGATTTTGCGTATAACCAGGGGCCATAATTCAGGAAGTTACGATCCGATATGCGCAAATATTGAAAAGAACCAAGATCTTTGGGTTATAACGATGAATTTCAAGTTTCATCAAAATCGAATTAAAATTGTAACCTTTACAGGGTCCATAACCTTGATATACCATTTTTTAACAGTATTCGCGTACAAACGGCGGCCATTTTGTATGGCAATTTTGGTCTGATTTTTCCGAAATTCGAACTCAACCTTCCTTACGGTGTAACGGTAATATAATCAAACGTTTTTTTTAAATCGGATAATAATTGTGACCTCCAAGCTAAAAAAAAGGCGATTGGGTCATTCCAGCTCAGATCAACACACGGTGTTAACTCGACCCCCTCCGATTTTGATGAAATTTTGCATAAGTGATGTCTAAGACTAGAAAAGCCTAAATCTGAAATTTTAGCCAAATCGACCTATTGGTTACTGAGATATGACCTTTTCAACTTTTGACCTTTTCCACATATTTCGCGTTCCCCTGAAATTTCAAATCATCATATCTCAGCAACCAGTAGGCCTATCATGGTGTAATTGGTGTCGTTGGAAAGCTAGAAAGACAAGGAATCCATTTATGGCATCAGAACTCATCAGGAACACTTTTGGGGGTTTCGATATCTTTACCCACGTTTTGACCTTGACCTTGACCCAAAGGCCCTGGTGACCTTGACCTGAACTTTTGTCCCAATGAAAGCTAAGACAGTCTACCATCATATATCAAAAGATCCCAATGGTAAAATTGTTCTTTCCCAAGATATCATCAATTCAATTGTACCATGCTTCCATAAATTCAGCATGGCAGCAGATCAGATTACTGTAATTAGCTTGGTAAAGTTCTCTGGTAGTGATTATTGTGAACCCCATTTATTTAGCTGCATTTTGGCTTTTGGTTATGTTACTCTGATAAGGAACTTGAACATCGAGCAGATTCACAAGATAACTCCTCACAAGTCACAGCCAATTTCAATGGTTGGTCAGTGTCTAGAGCGTCTTCTGTACATAGACAAATATGTAGCAGTTTCAAATTCATTTGATATTCGTTTCAATCAATAGTTAGTTTCTTCATTTTGCGGATATTGTTTTTCAATGCAAACATGGAGTTGGAGGATTGTAGCTTTTCTTCATTGGATCAGTGTCATCAGACTACCCACATTCGAACGCCGTCCATACGACGGGTGACGGATAGACAAGAGAGAGAGGTATTATCTCTGCGGACTAAATTGGACATGGAGTCTATCTCTAAAATCTGTGCACATCACTAACTGCTTCTGGTTCGGACCTCCTAATCGCTGTCCATATCTTACTTAGTTTATGTTGACTGAAATACTTATGCTGCAATCGTAGTGCTGCTTGTGTACCATAAAAATGATAAATGAAATCGATAAAATCTGATGATCAGTTTTAAATGAAAATGGCTCTCAATATAGCTGAATTGAGTTTGAACTGAAGATTTTTTTATTTTGAATTTTTTATGTACCACATAGTCCAGATATAGCTCCCACCCAGTGAAATACTGTGTTATTGATGTAACCATGGTGAAATTAAAGAAATGGTATCTCGGAAAAGAACAATTTTACCATTGTGATCTTTTAACATATGATAGTAGACCGTCTTAGCTTTCATTGGGACAAAAGTTCAGGTCAAGGTCACCAGGGCCTTTGGGTCAAAATCAAGGTCAAAACTTGGATGACAAAATCAAAACCACTAAACTTGCTTCAAGTTAGATTCTGAGACCGGAAATGAATTCCTTGTCTTTCTAGCTTTCCAACGACACCAATTACACCCTGATAGGCATACTGGTTGCTGAGATATGAGGATTTGAAAATTCAGGGGAACGCGAAAAATGTCAAAAAGGTCAAAAGTTCAAAAGGTCATATCTCGGCCTCCAATGGGTCGATTTGGCTAAAATTTCAGATTTGGGCTTTTCTCGTCATAGACATCATGTGTACAAAATTTCATCAAAATCAAAGGGGGTCAGGTTAAAAATTTCAGATTTCTGTGTTGATCTGACCTGGAATGACCCGATTTTGAGTAAAATCAGGGGCCATATTTCAGAAAGTTACGATCTGATATGCGCAAATATCGAAAGGAACCAAGATCTTTGGGTTATAAACATGCATTTCAAGTTTCATCCAAATCGCTTTAAAATTGTGACCTCTACACTGTTCACAACCTTGATATAACATATTTTCACACTATTCACGTACAAATGGCGGCCATTTTGTCCGTCAATTTTGGTCCGATTTTCACGAAATTCAAGTTCAACCTTCATAACCATGTAACGGTGATATAATCCAACGGTTTTTTAAATCGGATAACAATTTTGACCTCCAGAGGGACCACAAGCTAAAAAGGGCAATTTTTTGGACAATCAGGGGCCATAATTCAGGAAGTTACGATCCGATGGGCGCAAATATCGAAAGGAACCAAGATCTTTTGGTTATAAACATACATGTCACGTTTCATCAAAATTGGTTCAAAAATGTGACCTCTATAAGGTCCACAACCTTGATATAACATATTTTCACACTATTCGCGTACAAACGGCAGCCATTTTGTCCGTCAATTTTGGTCCGATTTTCACGAAATTCAAATTCAACCTTCATAACCATGTAACGGTGATATAATCAAACGTTTTTTTAAATTGTATAACAATTTTGACCTCCAGAGGAACCACAAGCTAAAAAGGGCAATTTTTCGGACAATCAGGGGCCATAATTCAGGAAGTTACGATCCGATGGGCGCAAATATCGAAAGGAACCAAGATCTTTTGGTTATAAACATACATGTCACGTTTCATCCAAATCTTTCTAGCTTTCCAACGACACCAATTACACCCTGATAGGCATACTGGTTGCTGAGATATGAGGATTTGAAAATTCAGGGGAACGCGAAAAATGTCAAAAAGGTCAAAAGTTCAAAAGGTCATATCTCGGCCTCAAATGGGTCGATTTGGCTAAAATTTCAGATTTGGGCTTTTCTCGTCATAGACATCATGTGTACAAAATTTCATCAAAATCAAAGGGGGTCGGGTTAAAAATTTCAGATTTCTGTGTTGATCTGACCTGGAATGACCCGATTTTGAGTAAAATCAGGGGCCATATTTCAGGAAGTTACGATCTGATATGCGCAAATATCGAAAGGAAGATCTTTGGGTTATAACCATGAATTTCAAATTTCATTAAAATCGAATCAAAATTGTGACCTCCACAGGGTCCACAACCTTGATATACCATTTTTTAACAGTATTCGCGTACAAACGGCGGCCATTTTGTATGGCAATTTTCGTCTGATTTTCCCGAAATTCGAACTCAACCTTCCTTAGGGTGTGACGGTAATATAATCAAACGGTTTTTTAAATCGAATAATAATTGTGACCTCCAAGCTAAAAAAAAGGTGATTTTGCGTATAACCAGGGGCCATAATTCAGGAAGTTACGATCCGATATGCGCAAATATTGAAAAGAACCAAGATCTTTGGGTTATAACGATGAATTTCAAGTTTCATCAAAATCGAATTAAAATTGTAACCTTTACAGGGTCCATAACCTTGATATACCATTTTTTAACAGTATTCGCGTACAAACGGCGGCCATTTTGTATGGCAATTTTGGTCTGATTTTTCCGAAATTCGAACTCAACCTTCCTTACGGTGTAACGGTAATATAATCAAACGTTTTTTTAAATCGAATAATAATTGTGACTTCCAGATGGACCACAAGCTAAAAAGGGTGATTTTTCAGACAATCAGGGGCCATAATTCAGGAAATTACATTCCGATAGCTGCAAATATCGAAAGGAACCAAGATCTTTGGGTTACAAACATGCATGCCAAGTTTCATCAAAATCGGTTCAAAATTGTGACCTCTATAGGGTCCACAAGCTAAAAACGTGATTTTTCGTACAATCAGGGGCCATAATCCATGAAGTTTTGATCCGATACATGCCAATATCGAAAGCAGCAGAGATCTTTTGGGGATAAACCTATATTTCAAGTTTCGTCAAAATCGGATAAGAATTGTGACCTGTAGAGAGTCCACAAACAAATTGTGGACGGACGGACAGGGGCGACGACAATAATACGTCCACATGAAAATGTGGGCGTATAAAAAAGTGATTTTTCGGACAATCAGGAGCCATAATTCAGGAAATTACGTTCCGATAGGCGCAAATATCGAAAGGAACCAAGATCTTTGGGTTATAAACATGCATGTCTAGTTTCATCAAAATCATTTCAAAATTGTGACCTTTATAGGGTCCACAGGCTAAAAACGTGATTTTTCGTACAATCAGGGGCCATAATCCATGAAGTTTTCATCCGATACATGCCAATATGAAAAGCAGCCGAGATCTTTTGGGGATAAACCTATATTTCAAGTTTCGTCAAAATCAGATAAGAATTGTGACCTGTAGAGGGTCCACAAACAAATTGTGGACGGACGGACGGACGTCGACAATATACGTCCACATAAAAATGTGGGTGTATAAAAAGGTTATTTTTTGTACAATCAGGGGCCATAATTCAGGAAGTTACGATCCAATGGGCACAAATATCGAAAAGAACCAAGATCTTTGAGTTATAAACATGCATGTCAAGTTTCATCAAAATCGGTTCAAAATTGTGACCTCTATAGGGTCCACAACCTTGATATATAACATATTTTCACACTAATCACGTACAATTGGCGGCCATTTTGTCTGTCAATTTAGGTCTATTTTCACGAAATTTTACCTCAATCTTCATTACCATGTAATGGTGATATAATCAAACGTTTTTTTAAATCGGATAATAATTTTGACCTCCAGTGGGACCACAAGCTAAGAAGGGTGATTTTTCGTACAATCAGGGGCCATAATTCAGGAAGTTACGAATCAATGAGCGCAAATATCAAAAGGAACCAAAATCTTCAGGTTATAAACATACATGTAAAGTTTCATCAAAATGCGTTCAAAATTGTGACCACTATAAGGTCCACAACCTTTATATAACATATTTTCACACTATTCGCGTACAAACGGCGGCCATTTTGTCCGTCAATTTTGGTCCGATTTTCACAAAATTCACACTCAACCTTCATAACCATGGAATGGTGATATAATCAAACGGTTTTTTAAATCGGATAACAATTTTGACCTCCAGAGGGACCACAAGCTAAAAAGGGCAATTTTTTGGACAATCAGGGGCCATAATTCAGGAAGTTACGATCCGATGGGCGCAAATATAGAAAGGAACCAAGATCTTTGGGTTATAAACATACATGTCAAGTTTCATCAAAATTGGTTCAAAATTGTGACCTCTATAGGGTCCACAACCTTGATATAACATATTTTCACATTAATCGAGTACAAACGGCAGCCATTTTGTCTGTCAATTTTGGTCCGATTTTCACGAAATTTTAACTCAATCTTAATTACCACTATTCGCGTACAAACGGCGGCCATTTTGTCTGTCAATTTTGGTCCGATTTTCACGAAATTCCAACTCAAACTTCATAACCATGGAGCATTGATATAATCAAACGTTTTTTTAAATCTGATAACAATTTTGACCTCCAGAGGGACTACAAGCTAAAAAGGGCAATTTTTCGGACAATCAGGGGCCATAATTCAGGAAGTTACGATCCGATGGGCGCAAATATCGTAAGGAACCAAGATCTTTGGGTTATAAACATACATGTCAAGTTTCATCAAAATCGGTTCAAAATTATGACCTCTATAAGGTCCACAACCTTGATATAACATATTTTCACACTATTCGCGTACAAACAGCGTCCATTTTGTCTGTCAATTTTGGTCCGATTTTCACGAAATTCGAACTCAACCTTCATAACCATGAAACGGTGATATCATCAAACGTTTTTTTAAATCCGATAACAATTTTGACCTCCAGAGGGACCACAAGCTAAAAAGGTCGATTTTTCGGACAATCAGGGGCCATAATTCAGGAAGTTACGATCCGCATATATCGAAAGGAACCAAGATCTTTGGGTTATAAATATGCATTTCAAGTTTCATCCAAATCGGTTCAAAATTGTGACCTCTACACTGTTCACAAGCTAAAAAACGTGATTTTTCGTACAATCAGGGGCCAAAACCCATGAAGTTACAGTCCGATACATGCCAATATCGAAAGGAACCGAGATCTTAGGGTGATAAACCTATATTTTATGTTTCATTGAAATCGGATAAAAATTGTGACCTGTAGACTGTTCACAAACAATTGTGGACGGACGGACGGACGGACAGACGAACAGGGGCAACGACAATATTGCATGGAGTGAATAGGTAAACAAGGGAGGTAATTGTGTTGTTATTTCTGACGTGAAAGATGTTTAAGTGTTGAAAATAATGCCTACGGTTGTATAATGGTGAGTTGACAACCTATTAAGCAAAAGACATAAAAATAAATATGTTTTGACTTTTTTCGAAAATATGAAAGTCTACCATAATTTCTGACTATAAATAACTTTTTGTAAGTTGATATATCACAGACACGTATATGGTGGACTATGGCTGCCATAGCAAATACATATTATTTTCATGAAATTTAAACTTTTTAGGCCTATCTATTTTTTATTTAAGTCTTTTTTCTTTCATTTAAAAACAATTTAAATTTATATTTATTTTAATTATTTTTTTTTAAATTTTATTTTAAATTTTTTTTTTATAAATTTTATTTTAAATTTTTTTTTATAAATTATTTACATTTTTTCATAAATTATTTTTTTAAAATTGTTTTTATAAATTATTTTTTAAAATTGTTTTTATAAATTATTTTTTAAATTTTTTGTTTCATAAATTATTTTTTTTTTATTTATTTATAATTACATTTTGTTTTTCATTTATTTTATTTTTTTTTATAATTTTTCATCTTCAATATCTTTTTTTTTTTATATCATTAACATTTTTTTTCTGAAAACTTTTTTTTATTTTCTAAATTTCCTAAAAAAAAATTATTTTTTTTTTTTTTTTTTTTGTTCATGTTCCGTGCTTTGCCATAGTCCGTATTTTGCCATAGTCCGTGATTGTATGTTAAGGTAAGGGTTGGGCTTCGTCCAGAGTTAGGGTAAGGGCTAGCCCTGTTTACATCTCGAGACGAAATCTACAGATACTAGCCCTTACCCTAACCCCGACTCCCACAATCTATACATGACGTCATATGTGCTAAAATGCGTAGGACCGTCTTCGATCTAGCGTTCTCTTGCTTTGCCATAGTGAATCGGTTATCCATCTCTTATTCTTGTAGTCTCGTATAATCAGTCGACTCTACCTTGTGCTAAAACCAATGTTCGTGTTCTACAGTGTTTCGCTTTTGGGTGTTTATCAACATATATCCTTTGAGGAAAGCACATGGTGTTAGTACATTCACCCCCCCCCCCCAAAGATATGACACTTGGACACTGTCCTGTTGGTCCAGTTTTCGATCCTGGTCTTGGTCGAACTTTGCGACGTGGTTCCACCATGTCAGTGGTGCAAGACAGAGGGTCTGACAAGTGGACATTATGGTCATTCGGATGGTACAGAAACTTGAGGTCCCGTGTACACATTGGCATGCACGTCAAAGAACCCTTGACAGTCATAGAATATGTACTTATAGTCAGATCTCATACTTACTTGTAAAAACTAACACTCTGTGCTTTCTTCAAAGGATTTATGTTGATAAAACACCCAAAAGCGAAACACTGTGGAACATGAACATTGGTTTTAGCAGCAGGTAGGGTCGTCTGATTATTCGAGACTACAAGAATACCTTTAGAGCTGAAGAACAGCGGCACTATGGCCACTATGGCAAAGCAAGAGGACGCTAGATCGAAGACAGTCCTACTCATTTTAGCACATATGACGTCATGTGTAGATTGTGGGAGTTAGGGTTAGGGTAAGGGCTAGCACCTGTAGATTTCGTCTCGAGATGTAAACAGGGCTAGCCCTTACCCTAACCCTGGGCCAAGCCTAACCCTTACCCTAACCCCCAATCACGGACTGTGGCAAAACATAGACTATGGCAAAGCACGGAAGACGAAAAAAAAAAAAAAAATTATAAAATATTTTTTTTTGTTTTAGAAATTAAAAAAAAAAAAAAAAATCTTTTAAGAAGATAAAAACAAAATTTCAGAAAACAAAAAATATTTTGTTCATGAAACTTTTTTTTTTATTATTTTTAGAAAATAAAAAAAAAAATCGTTTTCAGAAAAAAAAATTTGGTCATGATATAAAAAAAAGATATAATAAATATAAAAAAATGAAAAAAAAATAAAAGAAATTTCAATAAACAAATAAAATAAATTTAAAATAAAAATGTAATAAAAATAAATAAAAAAAATATTAAAAAAAATAAAATTTATAGAACAAAATTAAAAAAATAATTTGTAAAAAAGATTTTAAAAAAAATTCAAAAAAAAAAAACAACTTATAAAAAAAATTCAAAAAAAAATTCAAAAAAACAATTCAAATAAATATAAATTTAAATTGTTTTAAATGAAAGAAAAAGAATTAAATAAAAAATAGATAAAATTTTTTTAAATTTTATGAAAATAATATGTATTTGCTATGGCAGCCATAGTCCACCATACACGTAAGAAACATCCCTCTTCTCTCTTTAGGTAATAAATAAGATTTGAAACTTTATACTATTAATAATAATTTCTCAATGTGTTAGACGTCACTTTCCACTTATTTGCTATAAAGAAGAACACTTTTAATTCATTAAACTTTGTCTATTCACAGCCATATTCTATCGTAAAAATTGACAAGCGTTTAATATTTTAAAGGGTATATCAGACGCAATTAGACAACTTGAGCTTGACTTAAAACATTTCATAAATAAACGATTGGCTGAAGTTGAACGTCGTGTGACTGACATTGAAGCAACCCACGATACTCTAGGACGACACTTAGATAATTTTGAACAGCAAGTGTCTAACATCGAATCACAGTTGAGTAATGAATCTCAAAAAAAGATAGGCTGGGACTGCCAGGCAGGATACGCCCACATTTTCGAGAGATGGATAGAGAACAAGCAATACCGAAAGTCATTTTTCCTACATCATTAAGTTAGAATTTGATATGTGCAAATTTCGAAATGAATTAAGATCTTTGGGTTATAAAAGGTTCATTTCAGTAGGCTTCAAATTCGACAGGGGATCATGTTCCTAAGTGGGTAAGATGCTGGCTCGGTAGCCTTGAGGTTGGGTGTTTGATCCCTGCATTGGGTGACAAAGTTCATCTAGATTTTCAGGCGTGGTTTCCCTTTGTTAGTGATGAAGGATGGATGGCCTGACAAGAACAGCTGTCAATTTTGGTCTGATTTTCACGAAATTCGACCTCATCCTTCATTACGATGTAACGGTGATATAATCAAACGTTTTTTTTAAATGGGATATTAATTCTGACCCCAGAGAGACCACAAGCTAAAAAAAAGGTCATTTTTCGTACAATCAGGGGCCATAATTCAGGAAGTTACAATCCGATATGCACAAATATCGAAAGGAACTAAGATTGTTAAGTTGTAAACATGTATTTCAAGTTTCATCAAAATTCAATGAAGATTGTGACCTCTACAGGGTTCACAACCTTGATATACCATACAAGCGGCAGCCATTTTTTCAGTCAATTTAGGTCCGATTTTCACGAAATTCCACCTCAACCTTCATTATGATGTAACGGTGATAAAATCAAACAGTTTTTTTAAATGGGATAATAATTCTGACCTCCAGAGGGACCACAAAAGGTCATTTTTCGGACAATCAGGGGCCATAATTCAGGAAGTTACGATCCAATGGGCGCAAATATCGAAAAGAACCAAGATATTTGGGTTATAAACATGCATGTCAAGTTCCATCAAAATCGGTTCAAAATTGTGACCTCTATAGGGTCCACAACCTTGATATAACATATTTTCACATTAATCGAGTACAAACGGCAGCCATTTTGTCTGTCAATTTTGGTCCGATTTTCACGAAATTTTAACTCAATCTTAATTACCATGTAACGGTGATATAAACAAACGGTTTATTAAATCGGATAATAATTTTGACCTCCAGTGGGACCACAAGCTAAAAAGGGTGATTTTTTGTACAATCAGGGGCCATAATTCAGAAAGTTACGAATCAATGAGCGCAAATATCGAAAGGAACCAAGATCTTTGGGTTATAAACATGCATGTCAAGTTTCATCAAAATCGGTTCAAAATTGTGACCTCTATAGGGTCCACAAGCTAAAAACATGATTTTTCGTACAATCAGGGGCCATAATCCATGAAGTTTTGATCCGATACATGCCAATATCGAAAGGAACTGAGATCTTATGGGGATAAACCTATATTTCAAGTTTCGTCAAAATCGGATAAGAATTGTGACCTGTAGAGAGTCCACAAACGGACGTCCGGACGGACAGGGGCGACGACATAATACGTCCACATGAAAATGTGGGCGTATAATAATATACTAAGAAAACAAACTGAACAATCTCAAACAATACAGCAGAAAGTCACATTTACGCATATTTTGTTTACAAGAGTCCCAAGATGAAACCTGTGTGGAAATGGTTAAGTCACTTTTTAAAGATAAACTCAACATCGCTGATGCAATAAGTGTTGATACGGCACACCGAGTAGTCAAGCAAGCAGACGACAAACCTCCAAAGCACAGGGGTGTGATTGTTAGGATTGTTAGGTGAGATGATCGTCAAAAGGTTATCGCAAACATCGAAAACTTTTAAAACATTCTGGTATTTCAATAGCCGAAGATATGACTTACACAAATGTTGAGCTTCTGGAAGAAACCCAATCGCAACCCAAACTAACTAGAATAAAACAAGCCAACAGTGAGGCTGATGTCCCCCGCCGAAATCCCCAAATAAATAGGTGACACATATTAAAGTTACATTATGGGAGATAAGATAAAGAGATGGCAGTTCTCACTATAATAGTTAAAGATAGGCTGGCATTGCCAGGCAGGATACGCCCACATTTTTGAGAGATGGATAGAGAACAAGCAATACCGAAAGTGATTTTTCCTACATCATTATATTAAGTCCTGTATTTCTTACTGTATTGGGAGCAGCCATTTTGTTGGTCAGTTCCAGTCTGATATTCATGAAATTCGAAGCCGACAATGATTATGGTGTGACGGTACACAACCTAGAAATGTGACTTTTCGTCAAAATCGGATAAGAATTGTGACCTGTAGAGAGTCCACAACCATGATATACCATATTTTTACACTATTCGCGTACAAACGGCGACCATTTCGTCCGGCAATTTTGGTACGATTTCCACGAAATTTGAACTCAACCTTCCTTACGGTGCAACAGTAATATAATCAGAGTTTTTTTTTTTTAAATCAGATAATAATTGTTCGAGAGATAGACAGAGAACAAGCAATACCGAAAGTGATTTTTCCTACAATCAAAAGCCATAATACATTAAGTTACAATTTGATATGTGCAAATATCGAAAAGAATAAAGATCTTTAGGTTATAAACGAACATTTCAGGTTTCATCAAAATCGAATTAAAATTGTGACCTGTACAGGGTCCACAACTTTGATATACCATATTTTTACACTGTTTGCGTACAAACGGCGGCCATTTTTTCTGGCAATTGTGGTCCGATTTTCTCGAAATTCGAACTCAACCTTCCGTAGGGTGTAACGGTGATAGAGTCAAACGTTTTTTTAAATCGGATAATAATTGTGACCTCCAGAGGGACCATAGGCGATTTTTCGGACAATCAGGGGCCATAATTCAGGAAGTTACGATCCGATATGCGCAAATAACGAAAGGAACCAAGATCTTTGGGTTATAACCATGCATTTCAAGTTTCATCAAAATCGAATTAAAATTGTGACCTCTACAGGGTCCACAACCACGATATACAATTTTTTAACAATATTCGCGTACAAACGGTGGCCATTTTGTATGGTAATTTTGGTCCGATTTTCCCGAAATTCCAACTCAACCTTCCTTACAGTGTAACGGTGATATTATCAACCGTTTTATTAAATCAGATAATAATTGTGACCACCAGAGGGACCACAAGCTAAAATAAGGCGATTTTGTGTATAATCAGGGGCCATAATTCAGGAAGTTACGATCCGATATGCGCAAATAACGAAAGGAACCAAGATCTTTGGGTTATAACCATGCATTTCAAGTTTTATCAAAATCGAATTAAAAATGTGACTTCTACCGGGTCCACAACCTTGATATACCATTTTTTAACAGTATTCGCGCACAAACGGCGGCCATTTTGTATGGCAATTTTCGTACGATTTTTCTGAAATTCGAACTCAACCTTCCTTAGGGTGTAACGGTGATATACTCAAACGTTTTTTTCAAATCGGATAATAATTGAGACCTCCAGACGGACAAGCTAAAAAGGGTGATTTTTCGGACAATCAGGGGCCATAATTCAGGAAATTACATTCCGATAGGTGCAAATATCGAAAGGAACCAAGATCTTTGGGTTATAAGCATGCATGTCAAGTTTCATCAAAATCGGTTCAAAATTGTGACCTCTATAGGGTCCACAAGCTAAAAATGTGATTTTTCGTACAATCAGGGGTCATAATCCATGAAGTTTTCATCCGATACATGCCAATATCAAAAGCAGCCGAGATCTTTTGGGGATAAACCTATATTTCAAGTTTCGTCAAAATCGGATAAGAATTGTGACCTGTAGAGAGTCGACAAATTGTGGACGGACGGGCGGACGGGGGCGACGACAAAATACGTCCACATAAAAATGTGGGTGTATAAAAACCCATATACTATTACAGTGGACTCTGTCACATCCGATGTCTGATCACTCCGGATTTCTGTGACATCCGACATGATTTTCTTGTCCCGATTTATTTCCTTATTACTTCAGCCAAAAAATCTCTGGTTAATCCAGACTCTGTATCTTCCGGATTACGACATCAATCAGCCGTCCCGTCACTTAATTTCCATTGAATAGTCACCGTATAATCCGGCCTTATACCGGTAGGTGTCAAGTAATTTGAAGTAATTGCCAATCAATTGTCCGTTAGTTGGATTAAAACTTGATGGGTGTGAAGCCACAAAAGATTAACAAGCAATCACCAATCAATTATCGTTAAGATTAACACTCGCTGTAGATCTTTATTGATTACCTTGACAATTTTATAATCTCTTGTAAGACAGTAATTGTGACAAATACTCAAGGATATCTACAAATTTTCCCCACAAATTCGATCGTACAAATATTCCTAGCACCTGCTAGAAACATTGGTTGAGCATGCCGATTGAACCCGAATAACGTTAGTTTGTCCATGTTGAGCTGAATGCTTTCGCCGATGAGTGTCAAGGTCATGTAGTTGTTTCTACTTCCATCTTTTATTTGCAATGTATCAATATTCCATCTTAATGTGCGAACAAACTCTACTTAGTCTCGAAACTGATCGAAGATTATCACATGTGTGGTAACAGAATAGACAATGAGATTTTTACTTTTAAAAATTTTCACCAGCCATTTAGAAGGGATAGGAACTTCAGTGGGGGAGGAATTCTGGTGTATGTTGATAAGAAACTATCATGTCGACGAAGATTAGACTTAGAATTCAAGGACTCTGAAATAGTGAGGGCTGAAAATTACACAAAATTATATTGGTTTATTTATAGAATCTTCAAACGAACTAGCTTATCAATTCTCCTAAAATGTAATCATAATCGAGGATCAAAAGATTGGTCAATTGAATTCAACCCCTACAAAACTTAGGTCGTAATTTTCATTAACAAAAAATTTTCAATCTCTCCAAACTTCAAATTCAACATCAATAGTGGCCATCCTTTGAGTATGAGGAATAATTAGACTAAGATAACCCATTCAGAATTGTGCCTTTCTGATGCTAAAGGCAAAAAGTGGGTGTGGCTCTGCCTCTGCCCCTGCCCCTGCCTCAGACATTCACTAATATCAATAGTGGACGCCCTCAGGCTATAAGGAATACATATGCTAACTACCAAGCTGATTCATTCAGAATTGCGACCTGTAAACAACAAACACAAAAATTGGGCGTGGCTTGTCTCTGGGGGTCGGGACATGCAATTGTCGTCCTTAGGCTATAAGGAATATATATCCCATGTTTAAAAGACGATCCATTAAGAATTGTGGCCAGTAAGCAACACACACAGACATGAAGTGAAAATGGGCATTGCTCTGCCCCTGGGGGTTGTGCAATCACCAAAAAAACAATAGGGGTCATCCTTAGGGTATAAGGAATAGGAATGCAAATGATCTGTTAAGAATTGCATCCTGTAGGCGAACACAAGACACACAAACATTGGGTGTGGCTCTGTCCCAGGGGGGCGGGCATGCACCAAAAATAATAGTGGTCAGCCTTAGGGTATAAGGAATAAGTATATAAAAGTTTTCAAGACAATCGATGAAGAATTGTGGCCTGTAGGTGACACACAAACGCACAAAAAGAAAATGTGTGTGGCACTGTCCCTGGGTGTTGGGCATGCACCCCAAATGATAGGGATTTTCCTTAAGGTGCAAAGAATAAGTGCAAAGTTTCAAGATGATACGTTAAGAAATGCAGCCTGTAGACGACAAACAAATGCAAGAAATGGGCGTGGCTCTGTCCCAGGGGGTGGGGCATGCACCCAAAACAATAGGGATCATCTTTAGGGTATCAGGAATAAGTATTTTAAGTTTCAAGTTGATCAATTAAGAATTGTGGCCTGTAGGCGACACAGACACATAAAAAGAAAATGAATGAATGTGGACGTATAAAAATTTGTTCTTTCCTTCAAGACTGGAACTTATTGGATTCATCAGTAAAGAAAATAGAAAATATCAAAACTTTTAAAAAACAATTGTCAGAGAGATTCAAGATAATAAAGGCTCCCAAATTATTATGCGAGTGGTAATAGAAAATTGAGTATTTTACACACAAAACTTCGTCATGGGTGCATTTCCCTCAATTCTGATCTGTTTCGAATAAACTTAATTGAAAGTCCTAAATGTTCTTGTGGCGCATTAACCGAAAACGCAAAGCACTATCTAATGGAATGTAATTTGTTTGATATCGAAAGAAAATTGAATTTCAAAAAAATACAATAAATCGCCCAGTGAAATTCTTTGGGCATGTCGTAAAATTAGTTTCTTAAACTAAAAACTTAAGAATTTCTTTATAATGTGATTTTTAGCTATTTATTATAACATTTATACCCTTCGTTTTGGATGTTCTTAACTTTTGTACTATTATAACTGTCAATTACAATGTATGTGGAGAGGGCACCAGTAAGTTTTTGTAACTTTTGTCCCAATCCGTTTGTTCTTTATTTATGTTCTAGTACAATAAACTATGTTTAAATAATGGATCTTAATCGGCTGTTTTTTGTAGTCTTTAGCCAATTGATCTTTAATCTAGCCGAATTGGCCACTATGGTATCATATATCAATCTACTAAGAGTTAATTATCATGCTGATAGATAAAACAATGAACAAGCCACTACAATGTTCGATGTCATATATCAATCTAATTTCGGCCGATTACAAAGAGGTAATTATTACTCATCGATTAATTAACCCATCAAAGAGTCAATCAATGCAATGAATACCTTCATTGTCAATCCTTATCGGCTCATTTCGTAAATAAACAACTTTGTTGAGTTAATTCATGCTAAGTACGGTAAAAGAATACACGACCGAATATAGTGATGGCGGCGTTGACCTTGAACTTCAAGCATGCACGTAGGCATTGTACAGATCCTCCCACGTCCAATGTTTTATTATTGACACGTGCTTACAAATTTTCATATATTGACAAGTGTTTACATATAAAATAATTGAAAACGAACTTATTTGCATTTGCTTGTAGTTTTTCTTATTACTAAATTAATTTTAACTTCCGTTTGTTTGTATGAAAGCAAAAGTAGATTATGCATTATGCAAGTTGCCAAAATTTGACTATAAATTTTAATATTGTATCGATATATGAATACTAGTATGGAATAACAACAGAGGCATTGTTTATTAGAAGTTTCAACTATTATTATAATATTATACGGAATACGTTATGCAATTATTGACGCAATTAAAGTATGCGTAAACCAACATGTCTGTTGTTCAAAATATGATTATCCGTTAGGGATGACCATGCCTGTTTCATTTTAAAATGGATTAAGAACCCTGGTTTAAACCAAACCAAACAAGGACGTTACTGTCTGATTTGCACAATTATCGAAAGGAACCAAGATTTTTGGATTATAAACATAAAAATCGGATAAAATTTGTGACTTCTTGAGTGTTAAAAAATATTGGTATTACATACTTTTACACTATTTGCGTAGAAGGAGCATCCATTTTGTCTGGCAGTTTCAGTCAGATTTTTACCAAATTTGAACTCATAAAGTGGTCAATGATACATATTAACGTTTTGTGGTTTCTAGCGGGTCCACCAGCTAATATTGTGATTTTTTTTAACAATCGGGGGCCATAATCCAGGAAGTTACCTTCGTGTATCCGCAATTATCGAAAGGACCAAAGGTTTTTGTGATTTAAGCATAAAAATAAAGTTTCATCAAAATCGGATCAAAATTGTAACCTCTACAGGGTCCACACTCCACAACCTTGATATACTATAATTTTACACTACATGTATTTGCGTATGAGGGGCGTCCATTTTTTCTGTCAGTTTTGGTTCCATTTGCACAAATTTTGATCTCAACCATCATTAGGGTGATATATTCAAACGTTTTTTTGTTTTTTTAAAATCGGAACAATTGTGACCTCTCGATGCACTAAAAGTACAAGCTAAAAACATGATTTTTTGTACCTCTAGCGGGTCCTCAAGCTTGATATCCTATATTTTTACAACCTTGATATCCTATATTTTTACACTATTTGCGCTTGAGTGCGCTTGAGGGGCAGGCCATTTTTTACAGGAGTTTTGGTCCGATTATCCTATATTTTTACAACCTTGATATCCTATATTTTTACACTATTTGTGCTTGAGTGCGCTTGAGGGGCAGGCCATTTTTTACAGGAGTTTTGGTCCGATTATCACAAAATTTAAAACTCGACAGTCGTCATTACAGTGATATATTCAAACATTTTTTAAAATCGGATAATAATTGTGACCTCTCGAGGCACTACAAGCTAAAAACATGATTTTTCGTACAATCCAAGATCTTTGAGTTATAAACATGCACTTCAAGTTTCATGAAAACTGTGACCCCTAGACAAGCTAAAAAAAATGATTTTTCGTAAAATCAGGTGCCATAATCCATGATGTAATGGTTCGATACATACCAATAACAAAAAGAACCGAGATCTTTGGGCCTATCTTTTCAAGTTTTGTTAAAATCAAATAAAAATTGTGATCTGTAGAGTGTCCACAAACAAATTGCGGACGGAAATACAACAGTGCAGACGACATAAAATGTCTGTATGAAAATGTAGGCGTGTAAAAACTGGTTCTTTTACAATATGGTCATAGTCGTGATTTGCACATTATACTAAGTTGGTCGTTAAGCTGGCTTTCACTGTAGTAATAAACTGAATACTACTCCACTGAACTTTAAACTCACATCTTCAAAAGTTTTTGCTTCAAATATGGGTTGGACTTCTTTAACAATAAGATCATCTTTTGTTCGTCCAAGACCATCCACTACAACACGCTGAACTTTCGCCTGAAATACAATAATTAAATATGATATTATTTCCATTGGAATTGAGAGATTGTTTCCATTTAATTCCACTATTTCATTCATTACCTATCACTAATCCTGCTGCTTCCTTGTAATTCCTTGCTGGAGTGCTTTCAACAAACCCAACTGACAATTGTTTATTATTATATTTGTTGTAAATCTATATCTATATCTTTGCTAGTTATCATTGTTTGGCCAACTGAGTATTGTATAATATGTGGGTCTACCAATAACCATTTACTTTAAAAAATGTCAAGTGAAAGTTCCTGAATATGTAACTAAAATATTTACTCAACCAACTTAGGTACAAAGTAAAACAGCCTGATATTAAATTATTTCTGTAAAATAAGTGAAAGTCATAGTAACTGTGTTAAATACATTGATACATGCAGTTGGCTTTTTTGCCTTTTTGATTCGAATAGTTCAATCAGTTATATATCCTAAAAATAAATAAATTTTAGCAAATAATTACAAGGATATTTTTGGTAATGATGTACTTTTACTCACAGGAAGATTTTGAAGATCAAACGTTTTCTTTGATTCTTCCATCACACTGCCATCAGGCTCCTATATGGTAAAATTCAATAAGCATAACCTTTTACTCAACAAGTTTTCGAACAATATTTAATGGTATTATTGTGAGCAGAAACAAAAACATTTTCTAATAAAATAGGGATTGGTACTAAACTATGGATGGACGCATAGCTATATAATAGTACATATTACCGGTACATGTATATTACTGGTAAATTGAAACATCATCAATTCTACTGTCTAAACAGTGTTAAATTTGAAACAGATTTCTTGGATTGTGAACAAACTACTGAATGATTGTTATCAAAAACTTGCCTATGTGTTTGAAATCACCTTCAGCTGAATAAAAGCCATTGCACAATTAAATATCCTATCGAAAAAAAAATTCTCTCCTGATGAGCTAAACCATTGTAATGTTAAATGTGGGTAAGGTTGACAAATTTTGACAATCACAAGTGTTGTAATAAAAATTTTTTGATCGTTTGAGTTTAAGCAACAAAATAGTGACTGGAGACAATAACATTAATTTGGAAACAATTGATTGGATATATCACTGATTATACGAATACTCGAAAGTATAATATTGCTTTTCACCTCATAATTGTAAATACCCTATATATAAATATTTTTTAAAAACATATTACATCCATGTCCATTATAGGCAACTTTGTATAAATAAACACACTTTATTTCATCATTTTACTTGATCATATTTTATAACACAGAAAAACTTGTGCAAGTTTCACACTAAATTTAACTTTTTTCACTGCATCGGTGTAACATACAATAACTAATATGGGCTGATTCCGCCTGATACCTTTTACAGTAATAGAATAAAAAGCGTTGTTTAGCTGAGGCATCATCGCGATCCACTAAGTGCCATAAGAAAATTCCATTCTCTGTGGATTTCAAAATATATAGGTAATAACTGAGAGCACAATCGTATGGATTCATTGCGCTGTCAATTTTAAAACGAGGCCAGGAATTTCGAAAATTGTGTTACCGAGACGCACGATTATAAAACTCTGAACAGTGTTTGCACACCGGAAATAATATTCAAAGAGAAATATAAAGACATGGAACTATCTGCCGATAATTAATCTGATGCGCTGTATGATTTGTTGATAATATCTTTTGGTATTCATAAAAAAGAAATAACTTCAAATACCTATTCAGTAATTCAGTAATTAAAATACATTGGCAGGTAAGTTTATAGTAACAACCAAAGTTAAGTACATGTAGTTTTTTATAATCGAAGAAATTCATTTAAAATTTACGACTGAATTACTAGTACATAAATGCCTGCTACTACTACTACTAATAGTAATAGTTTTGCAGTGATACTAAAAGTACTGGAAGGGGGGAGGGGGGATGGCCGAATGGTTAGCATGGCGTGCTATATCATGTTTGATATGACTCCCATTTTTGTGTCTCAATATTTCATTGTTGTGGCTCAACAGAAAGTAAATAACAAGTTGGTAAGTGAAATGACGATTAGTTCTTCCATGTATTAGTGGTTTGAAAAATATGTTTGTGGCACGATGGTTGTTTTGAATCCTTTTTCTCATATAGGGAAAATGGGAAACTGTGATAGAAATTATTACAGAATTGATAGAAGTAACTTATCATGGCTGAGGGTGAAACAGTTAGAGTAGACGTTAGGATAGCAAAGAAGTGTAAAACGACTTCAGATCGCATGAAAGAGCTGTAAAATTGATGGAATGTAAAAGGAGTCAGATGAAACATGAATGCCTAAGTGGAAATAGTAATCTTAAACCTGTTACCCTGAATTTATAGGCTTTAATCTTACATGCCTGGCCCTAAACTAACTTTATAGGATTTAATCTTACATACCCGACCTTAACTCTAGAATTTATAGGTTTTAATGACATGCCTGACCCTATCCCTAACTCTAACAGGGCCTTGACCCTAATCGTAACCCTAAAAGCACCTGTGAGAGGGCCTCCGGCTCTCACCATGTACCAGCAGTCAGTAACGCTTCTGTGGAGTGGGTGTGGGTTGTTCACACTCCCTAGTACTTTGGAATTGTTGTGCCTTTATGTTTGATATGACTCTTTTACATATGACTCAGTAGAAGAAGGAGTGAGAAAAACCATAGTGTCTAGGCTGAGGAAAGAGTGACATCAACCATACACTCTTATATATACTCTTCAAAAAAAGAAACGCACAACCCATTTTTCACCATTTTTTTATTTGAACGAGGTTTTTGTTTCGCTAAATCTTACTTGTATTTAATGCGATTATGTAAGGATAAAAGAAATTCATTATTGATTTTAAAGGTAGGGTCACTAATTGTGACTGGTCATACTTTTTGTTGAAATTTTTTATCGCTTGATTGCACCAAGAAACATGAATTTAACAACTTCGCGAGCTTTTCGCATGGAACCTAAATCTAAGGTCTTTAAAATCCCGGGGTTCTCGGTTTCCAAATCAGTTGCACATGTAAACACTCAAAGACACAAGTGATGCCACATCCGAACGAAGACCAACGCAACAACGCTATTGGTGGATTACAAGCAGGTGATTCCAAGACAGATGTAGCCAGGCTGCTGAATGTTTCCCTTAGTTCCATTTCTAGCCTTTGGGATAGGTACCGACAGCGAAGTTCAACACGTGAACGCCTTAGCTCAGGCCAAACAAGTGTGGTCCCATTTGTCCTGGATTGTCACTTCCGGTTACGTCATTGGCGTAAATGGTTTTCAACAGCGACCTCTACTGCAGCAGCAATAACCGGACGGCGTAGAACCTCGTACCAGACAGTAGGCAAACGCCTACGTGAAACCGAATAACGAGGCAGACGTCCCCGTTAGAGCGTCTGTTTTGAAATACGCCGACACCATGAAATCCAAATTTAATGGGTTCAGGCACTGAGGGTATGGTCACAGCAACACTGGAGAGCATTTTGGTCCAGCGACGTGTCGCCGTTCTTGTTGCAACAAGGCGATAGTAGAGCGAGGATATACTGACGACGAAATGTAACGTTGCGTTTCTTTTTTGGGAGAGTATATATGGACGCTGAACAATGGATGGTAACATATGTACCAACCAATGACCAAATGCTAATACTTCATCCCAGAGAAAAAAAGAATAGCTCTGGGGGATAATACCCTAAGTTGAATGTAAAAAAGGGATATTATAAAAAATAATTTGAGGGGGGCGGGGGGAATAAAAGAAAGAGGGGATTTTTTTTGGGGGGGGGGGATTAAGTAAAAATGTAAAAGTGATGGAATGTAAAAGGAGTCAGATCAAACATGATTGCCCATAAAGCCTGTCATTGAGTCAACTGGCGTGGTTTTGAATCCTCGATGATTGCACTTGACAAAGGGTCAGGGCCGTACCTGTCGGGGGTGCAGGGGGTACATTGCGCCCCAGACAAATAAGGCGCCCCGAGAAATGGCTCCCCCTCAAAAAATTTGACAAACTTTCAATTATAAAATAAATACACTTGAGTATGATCACACCGTGATGCTCTTAAGGCACTGATCAATCGGTAGGTTTTAAGGGCGCCCACACGCTAATTGGTACCTGATCCAATCACTTATATTATTATCTATGTGGAGGCTATTGGGCGCCACCACAGGCGCCAATCCAAAAAGGGGGGGCACTAGCAGCAACTGCCTCTCCTAAAAAATCTGCCGCTGCTGAATAAAATTCTACATATAAAATACAGAGAAATGGGGTTTAACGTCCACTCGACACAAAACTAGGTTATTTTGGGACTAACATATGGTTTAACGTTATTTCAATAATTCGCTCGCATTTAGGGGCCTTTAGCAGTGGGAGGAAACCGGAGTGCCCAGAGGAAACCCACGATGTTGAGAAGGCGCCCCTATGTCCATGCCTCATACGCTCACACCAGGGATTGAAACCAAAGCAGCAAGCCGGAGGTGACCGGCCAGCGCGGTCGAAGCGCGGCACTCTAGACCACCCCAAGCCTCCACCATATAAAATCGACTCTTAGATATCACCAGAGTGGCCAAAAAACATGTTTCCAGCAGCATTATTTTTCCAAATTTTCTGAAGGCGGACCCCAGACATGGGTGTGACCCCATAAGCGAAATGATTCTCGATCACCACTTTCTGTGTCAGTGTATAGTGTATGCCCCACCACATGACATTGGAGGATTCGTTCTGGTTGCCCTATCCATATGGTAGAGTGGTTCAGAGACACAATATTTGTCCTTATAAAAACTGACCCGCTTATCTGTGTGATTGCTCCGTCGAGAAATCTTCTGAAGTGAGCAGAAGTTAGCGTCGCGCACGTGATTTCGGATGTTGCAGCAAATATACGTCACACGAGGTATTTTTACAAACATGTATGTAATAGTTATTAGCACACTTTCCGAGGTGTATCGGTGAATATCAGGACAGTTTTGGTCGGGGGCTCAGCCGAGGCGGAGCCGAGGCGGCCCACGACCAAAACTGTCCTGATATTCACCGATACACCGAGGAAAGGTGCTAATAACTTACTTACATCACATTTCTATCGAGTATTGAGAAGCAAAATGTGAAAAATAGTATTTATTATCGAGTCGTTTCAACCGAAAAGTGACAAATAATGTCAGCTCTTTTATTTATCCCTTTCTGAGCCTCACGTTACATTTCAAGGTAGTATTTACACGTGCGTTTTGTTGTGACACCCCGAGCGTAAACTAGCCACGTGTTCGTTTAGACCACATCGTTAAAACAACTTGTCTATGGCGTAGAGGACTGCGATGATATTAAATGTAGTGTAAAGGAAATTCGAAACGTGGGTCATTCATGGTCAAAGTATACATCGGCGCATGGTTCGTCCGTTGAAATTTAATTGTTATGAAATTTATAACTTTCTAGGCGTTTTTTTTATATCCTGCTTATTTTCAAGGCCTGTGAAGTGTCTAGCAAGAGAATCACAATTAGTTAAAATAATTATTCAATATTCTCATTTATATGTTTTGCATAATAAATCAAACCAAATTATGGAATAGATGCCAATAGATATGTGTAATAATTGTTTTCGCAATATGTTGTTATGTTGATTTAATGCCATTGTATATATTTTTGCACTGCCATGTAGTTCCTACCGGTTTGTTTTGTTACTATGATATTGATTAGTTGTCTCATGTACCTTCTCCGAGTGCAGTATGAAACAACTAGTTATCATTGCGATCTGGGTCGGACTAAACGTCCGCTTCTTATTGCTTGATAAGTTTTTTACACGGTATAAAAGTATCCGTGTATCAGAAATGAACAGTACTCTTTCTCAAAAGTGTACTGTTCATTTCTGATACACGGATACTTTTGTGCATGTATTGGAAATGAACAAGACAGTTTCATCAAAGGTTGCCATTGGCAACGAGTAGAAGTGGGATGTAATGGTATATAACACTCGAGTAAAAATAGCGAACGTGAGCAAAAATTTCGATTTCACTCCTTGATTTGATTTTTGATTTTGGCGATTTGGGTGATTTAAATACAGAGCTAGCTGTAATAGCTTCGTCTCATCTCTAACTTTCAAGCAGGTGAAATCGCCCAGATAAATTCACTACAACCTTTCGAGATTTACTTTTATTAAGTGTTTACAACCTTGGTTTACGCGACGATCTCTCCTGGTTAGGAAATAAATATTTGCTAGCTCTAAATACGCAGAACTATTTGAGACCGGAAAATAACCGAAACAAACTTCTTATTTGTAGTCTTTATTTTTCAGGCACTTTTCGGTAACATGGTGTAAATTATTTTCATAATCGTAGTATATTATTTAATCATCCTGTAGCCATAGGCTTTGATCGACGGACTTATTATTTTCTAGATTTGAGACTGAGCCCTGCAAGATATCGTCCACAGATGATTTGCTATCCAGCATTGGATTGGACAAGTACCCCTATGATTTTGAGCACTGTAACAAAATACCTATGACAAAAATCACAAATAGGCTTAATTATGCTAGAGAAATGTTAATAAATTCCCGACTGCTTTACATGACGACTGTGTGACGTTTGGTGACAAATACATTCAAAATAGACTGATCAGACCGGGTCAAACTGACGAGAAAGATTAGGAAGCTGAGTAAAAGTAAGGTAAGTCCACTAAATGTATGAAATCATAAGATGATTTTCTTGACACCCCATTTTTTCCAGGATAGTTTACAAGACTCCGACGGCAGACACAAGTGAAATTAATTTAATAAATAGGAGAGACTCGAACATCTGCTGATGCGACCTTGACTGAATTAAATAGAAAAAAGTATTTGTGTCGATTGTCAAAGTGTCATAAAAGCACGATCGCCAAGTTAAAAAAAAAAATCGACTTCGGAAGACTAAAAAGAAATGATTCACATGAAGGCTAATAATGAAAATTCAAAAACAATTGGCAGGTAAAAAGAATGGTTGCAAGTCCAAACCTTTTTAGATGAACGAAGGAATTTTGTATGATGTCAGAAATCAAAGATACACAGCAGAATGCCATAATTTGGTCATGGAACTTAAAAATCTAAACGTTTCCAATGGTAACGTAGCAGTGGTTATAACCGCATGTTTGGCTGTCGCGGGACTAAAATATAATTACACTCCATCAAAATCTACAGTTCAAAGAATATCATGTGAGCGCGTCGGTGTATCTTTAAAACATGTTTCCGAAACTTTGAAGTCGGTGAAAAATAACATTTGAAGCCTTGGGTCTACTCAGACAATAGTTGTTTTAACAGTAGACTCTACTGTTAAAACAACTATTGTCTGAGTCGTAGTAAATAATAAACGGATTTCTACGATTATGAACAAACTACTCTACTTTGGTTATTATAAACTTACCTGTGTGTTTGAAACGAGCTCCCGTTAAATAAAATCCATTATACAACTAAATATACCAACGGAAAAAAGGGGTTCTCTCTTGAAAAGTCAATGCTTTTGCTTGTATTTTCGTCTGTGTCCATCACAACATTATACATGTGACATTATGGGCTAAACCATCGTAATTATGTTAAAGGGGGTAATTATTGATAACCACGTGTGTTGCAGGCTAATCAAAACCGCACACGGCCTTTTCGAGCGTTTGAGTTTGGGCAAGAAAATAGCAACTGGAGACAATGACATTAATTTTGAACCAATTGATGGTCAGTCTACTAAATTTTATTTACCGATTATACGAATACATGTATAATATTGCTTTTCATCTCATAATTTCACCCGTGTATAATATATATATTTTTATAAAACACATTACAGCCCAGTCAATAATAGTCAACTTTGTGGCTATTATATATAAATAAACACACTTATTTCATAATTTTAATTGATCATATTTCGTATGAAAAATGACCACCGCTTCTTAATTATTTCCATATTTTATTCACGTTCCGACTGTTCATACCATTAATATTCCTGATTAAATTAATGTTTTGTTCATCGAAATCGAAACATTCTTGATAAGAACAGTTCGGGATGTCTAAACATCGTTTATCGTCTTCATAAAAATGTATGTAAAACAAAAAAATCACACGTCAGAAGGGCATCGCAGATTGCGTGTATTATTGGGTTTTGTGTGTTAATTATGCACACCGTGAGGGAAATTCGTGCAAATTTCGCGGCACTAAATTTAACCATCTGTGCAGCATACAATAACTCATATGACATGGTACCTTTTAAGGCAATAGAACTCAAAGCGTTGATTAGCTGGGGCATGATCGCGATCTACGAAATGCCATCGGAAAATTCCACTCTCCGTGGATTTCAAAATAAGTAACAACTGAGAGTACAATCATATGGATAAACTGCCTTGTGAATTTCACGATTATAAAATTCTGAACACACCAGAAATACTATTCAAAGAGAAATAGAAAGACATGGAACTATCTACTGATAATTAAACTGATGCGCGGTATGATTTGTTGATAATAATTATTGGTATTTATATATATATATAAAAATGTTATATACCTATTCAATGATTCAATGGCCTCGGCTTTTAATTTTGCCGAGGCAAATGTAAAGTACATCGGAATTTAGGCCTACCTCGGCTACAGCAGATTGTTGAGGTTAATTGACAGGACTGCTTAAGTTCTTCTTCAGGAATAAATATTCAAGGATGAGATTCAAGGCCAGTGAATCAAATGTAATTCAAAAGAAAAAATCCCATCGAACTACCTAACCAAAACATTAATACAAGCCGGAAACAAAATATTGGACTATGGGCGTATTTATGTTTGTAAACGCCCAAACTCATTACTGGGTCTCAGAGAAATAGCTTATTCATAAATGTCGCGTTCGATTACTTGCCCCGTGCTTACTCGGCCAGGATCCTAGAGTACGTTTCGACAGGCGCAGTGGAAATGGGTAATGGAATGGCGCGGCGCTTTCTTCGGGTATCAAAATGGAAGATAAACGCCACCAAACAATTAATTATGCTCGATGTTCTAATAAATAACGCCCAGACAATAATCCGTCAACAAACTTTAGACCTTTTCATTGGTATCCCATTGGAACTATAAATCCAGAGAAGCGAAATAAAGCCCATATTATGCAGAACATACTTTAAATCACATTTTCGTTCAACCAATGTAATGTTTGTTAACTTTGTTAACAAGCTCAACGGCTTACCAGAATTGCAGTTAGGAGGGCAAGGTTATGATCGCACACTATGGATTCACAGTTACGTCTCAGTGAGTTTAGAAGAGGTAAAACAATCTGCTTAGTGGACGAATTGGGCAATTGAAAGGACACTGGGTGGCCTTTTTTAATTCTTTGAATCGTTACACCAAGATGTAGAATCACTAAAACACTACTGTGGAACGTAAATATGTTATTTTAAATCCGAGAAAAATGTCAACAATAATTCTTCCGTCGCCTAAACTTAATCTGCAAATATAACTTCGATCAAATAATTGCATCCATATTGAATAATTGGATACTTCCACAAGTAACCATCTCCTTGGGAAGGTTACTTCGGCCTGTTGCGAGTAAGCCGTTCAAATGACATCATCGGTAATCCGAACGCGTCCGTGGTGGCTAGAGTAAGCGCGGCGCCAGTCAGTAATCGAACGCACTAACACAAAATTTGGATTGTCGTAAAATAGCTTTGACCCCCTTATATACGAAATGATCTATTCTGATAAGTGACGTAATAAGCTACCATTTTTTATTTCTCGATGTCAAAGTTTGTGAGAAGTTCAATTTTACAAGAGAGAACCCCTTTTTTCCGTTGGTATATTTAGTTGTATAATGGATTTTATTTAACGGGAGGTCGTTTCAAACACACAGGTAAGTTTATAATAACCAAAGTAGAGTAGTTTGTTCATAATCGTAGAAATCCGTTTATTATTTACTACGACTCAGACAATAAGTGTTTGCGCATGCGTACATATGTCAAATCCTGTTACTTCGCACTCGCAGTAAGGAAATAACCGACTGCGACAAAGTTATTTCGTTTCAGGGGCGTGCGTAGCTTGGAGCATATTTTTCTTAGGACAACCAAGGGACATAGCTCTTATTCTCACTAAGAGATAACTCCTTTTGATTATGGAAGCCGGGACGATTTTGAGCCATTTATAACATATGTCAAAATGGTTATATATCCTCAAAAATCAGACGTGGCCAGACTTCCATTGTTGATGAATAAAGTTTTTATAGTAAGTCTTATCATATAATGTCTTTACTGTCCCGAAATAGTGTCTGTTTATTATAAAACATTTTTAGCCTGAACCACTCTACATATGGCCTTATTGGTAGTTCAGACTAGTTCTAGTCTAGAGGACAAGATGTTTCTTATTTGGTGTAATTAACATAAAAATGAGAAACAGCGTGACCGAAATTAAAACAAGGGATCACTTGCTAGCGACTTTGATTGCAGCTCCAAGTGTGTGGAAAACGCGTTTACGACAGTTTAATTTTCCAAATTTTCATGGGAGTCTCTGGGACTCACCACAGTTGCTGCACCCCCACTTTTAAAATCCTACATACGGCACGGCCCTGCAAGGAGTTGGGTTGCCCATCCAACCTGTGTGTTTTCTTTGTGTCCCCTGGTTTCCTACCACTGCGTACTTAAAGACCCTTACGCGCAAGCAAATTATTGAAATAAAATTAAAATATTTTAGTCCCGAAATGACAGTTTATGTCGAGTGGACGTTAAAAGCATCTCTCTCTCTCTTTTAGGTCGTAGTACTTGTAGGCTACACCTATGGTAATTGAAATCTATTCTGTTGTAAATCTGCCCAGTCTCCCTTATGCTAAAAATGGACTGGGCTGTATTTATGACATCAGAGTGCATGTGCATGTGTTGTTATAGGGCATAAAAAGCCTATACTCATGTGCATTCACCCTTCTGATCTTTGGCTGTCAATATGCTCATGCTGTCTGAATGTTAATTTGGGTGGTACAACCTAGCTGTATTGGACCAGTGTTGTTGTGGTTATTTTGAAGACATAAGAAGTTTATCATCAGACCATCAGACCAGTGGTTGATATAATATATAGCAGACTAGCTAGCTTTCCTTGGCTGTACAGGTGTCACCCCTTCCTTAAATCATTCTGCCTCCACTGGCCATCCCATTTTTACAACAATTCATCCATGTGGCGTGGCAAGACAAACTTTTATCACTAAAGTTAGGGTATAAAGGTCTTGAATAACAAGCATGTAACTATCATAACAATTGGTGAAAAAGTAAAAAGGGTCAAAACACTTTGAAATAATTATTGCCTTTGCATGTATTGTTCCCATCATAGATATCCTATGAAGACTTTGTCTGCTTGCCGGTGCTTTGACCTTTATCTAACTTTCCTGTGTAGAGCTGATGACAAGGGAAATAACTCACATACAGGGCATTATTTTCGTTGCTAAATTTAACTGAAATATAAAAAAAATCAAAGACAAAATGATCTCGCAATAGAAAAAGTATACTAAATCTTGCATGGTTTTTTTCCCCGGTATGGTAACCATTAAGGATATAAAAGTTTTATCGGATACATCAAAATATTAATAATAGTTCTTTATTTATTATTATATTTTGATGTAGCACGATTTACCCAAATCCCCCCAAATCTACCCAAATCCACCCAAATCCACCACTATTTCAACTCATACCACAATAATTTATATTGATATTTGATAATATACCGTTCTTTATGTGGAATTGACATTTTTAATTTAAAATCGCAGCTTTTTATTGTCAAAATGCCCCTCAAAATGCGATTTCCAAGTAAGTTTGGAAGTCGAAACAAAGGGAATAGCTCGTGTAATACACAAATCTACCCAAAACCACGTTATTTCCGCTTATATCACAATTATGTTTATCGTTTTTTAATACACTATCATTCGTTTAGCTAAATATGCCATAATTACTTTAAAATTTTGTCTTAAAATCCAACAATTCGTGCGTGTTTCGTCGTCCTATGTAAGGGACATAACTCGTGTATATACCCACATGGATGCAGACCACCATTAAATTTGTAGTTCTTCCAAAGTTACGTGGAAATCACATTCTGACACAAAAACGCTACGATTTTAAATCTAAAATGACAATTTGACAGAAAGAACTGTATATGATCAATTATCGATGTAAATTATTGTGATATCAGTTGAAATAATGATGGATTTGGGTAGATTTGGGTGGATTTGGGTAGATTTGGGTAAATCGTGCTACCGTATTTTGATGAGTTCACGCCGCGGTTCACAAAATGAGCGAATTCTTATTTTAATTAAATTGCATGGTGAGAGAGAGAAGAATCGAGCCAGCTCATACAATTTGGTGGGGCTACGGAATTTTGGGGAAGGTCTGAGTGCATTCTCCTGGGCCTCAAGTAGTACCATGAGTAGACACTATAGGATAGTGACCCACATTTTAGGCGCCCGTTGGCGCCTAGCCTACATCGGGTGTACATAAATGCAAACATTGCTACTACTACCTGGTGTTATTTTAACGTCCTCTTTCACGAATCCACAGAAGTGATAGGCCTATATCGCAGACAAAATGCAAACATTCAATTTAACAGGTGCTTTATTAACTTTATACATCCCACCGGTGGTACTTTTTACCGCCGACCACCGCCGGCCAATACTTATTACCGCCGACCAAATATTATTTACCAGCGCCGAGAGGACTACGCGAGACATGAATAGAGACTTTTGGCAAGCGTAAATTTCTGGTCCGTATCGCGTATCCGTATCGATTTTGATTGTGACGTCAACAATGTTTGTCTATTTCTCAAACGTGGTACTGCGCACGAATACGGCAGTACGGTACGTATGGAACAGCTTTTAAGTTTTATACGGAGAAGGTCAGTATAACCATGGACCTTAAAACACATAACATCGTCGTCTTTTTACCATACTTTTTGCTACTTATACGTTGAAATGCTGTGTCATAGTGTTTTTATGAATCTATGTGTATATTTGATGTGATTTAAACCTTGATAAGACTGGAATGTTATGATTACTTTTGGTGAGATTTTCGCAGAATATATTCATATTTCCTGTCTGTCTGCCTGTCTATATCAGTCTACGTGCTAAATTTACGGAGGTGGGACCCTGCAAATCTGCATTTGAAAGGGGTATATCCTTCTGAAATGATACATTATAGTGAAACCCCCAAAAGATTCGACACTAAATTTCTTTTTAAATTTTAAATAGCTCGAACTGTTGGGCAGTGGCTAAATACCACCACGCTCCAAAATACTACGCTCGTCCCTATTGCTTGTTCTACGCAAATGTAACGGGGTACGAGATTTCGGTACCGGTACCACGTTCTGTTTAATCATGGTGATTTTGCCTTTTTAAAAGCTAATTTTGCAAATAACATTAATTATTTAATCAATTTCGATGTTTTATACTATTTATAGATCATATTTACACTTAATGTTTAATATAAATTATAATACTATTCTAACAGTCGGTGAACTCTTTCTTCAGAGCTACGACAAAGTGACAGAAATCATACACACCAGTGCAGAATGATTGACAGCTGTCAGCCTTCACCTTAGAAATATCAAGGGAAATAATTCTAACAACTGGAGGCAGACCACATAAATGTTAAAACCTGTTCTACTGCTATTCCAGGCCACGAATTTAAAGTAGAACCATAAACTAATATAGCCATATTTATATCCCTAACTTTGACAATCTGTCTTTCGCCCATAATGACATTAATCCCCCCTCCCCGCACATGCACAAAAAGTCACGAAAGAAATAGATAAACATTCAATGTTTTAATTTTTCTATCCCCCCCCCCCCACACACACACCATAGTTATATTGGCTTTCACAGCAGGATTGTTTTTATTTAGAATGTCCCCAACAGTATTTTCTCCATTGGTCCCAACAACATGATTTTTTTATTAGCGCCCACGGCACGATTTTTTAAATATTGCATGTTATAATAATATTAGTATTTCTGTGGTCCCAATGATTTTATATAGATTGCCAGTCACAGCAGAATTTTTATTCGCATTAGCCCCCACAACAAAGTTTTCTTTAGATTATCCATCACATCGCGATCGGGTCTCGAGTTCACTAAGCATTCTCAGGCTTAAGTTAATAATTTACTCAACTTTCAATTACTGTTTATAAGAAATATCTTTGATCCCCAAACTCAAAACTTTGCACATTGTTTCTTATTCATGTATGCCTATTTGATACATTAAAACAGCCAAGGGCTATATTTTAGTTAAAATAAGGCGAACAATTTTGAGTAAATTATAAACTAAAGTCTGAGAGTGCTTTGTTCAGTTTGGCTTTCACAGCAAAATTTTTCTTAAGATTAATGCCCCCACCATTATTCTCTAAAGATTGCCCCACCCCACCCCTCAAAGCAGTAATTATTTATAATGGTTCCGATTTGCCCTCACAGCAGGATGTTCAATAGATTAGTCTCAACAATAAGATTTTCTCTAGATTACTACAGTATATTTATTACTAAATTATTACAGCATATTTATTACTATTACATCATATTTATTATTATTATTACAGCATATTTATAGTGCACCCTTTCATATTCCGTGTTTAGACACCATAGTTATATTGGCTTTCACAGCAGGATTGTTTTTATTTAGAATGTCCCCAACAGTATTTTCTCCATTGGTCCCAACAACATGATTTTTTTATTAGCGCCCACGGCACGATTTTTTAAATATTGCATGTTATAATAATATTAGTATTTCTGTGGTCCCAATGATTTTATATAGATTGCCAGTCACAGCAGAATTTTTATTCGCATTAGCCCCCACAACAAAGTTTTCTTTAGATTATCCATCACATCGCGATCGGGTCTCGAGTTCACTAAGCATTCTCAGGCTTAAGTTAATAATTTACTCAACTTTCAATTACTGTTTATAAGAAATATCTTTGATCCCCAAACTCAAAACTTTGCACATTGTTTCTTATTCATGTATGCCTATTTGATACATTAAAACAGCCAAGGGCTATATTTTAGTTAAAATAAGGCGAACAATTTTGAGTAAATTATAAACTAAAGTCTGAGAGTGCTTTGTTCAGTTTGGCTTTCACAGCAAAATTTTTCTTAAGATTAATGCCCCCACCATTATTCTCTAAAGATTGCCCCACCCCACCCCTCAAAGCAGTAATTATTTATAATGGTTCCGATTTGCCCTCACAGCAGGATGTTCAATAGATTAGTCTCAACAATAAGATTTTCTCTAGATTACTACAGTATATTTATTACTAAATTATTACAGCATATTTATTACTATTACATCATATTTATTATTATTATTACAGCATATTTATAGTGCACCCTTTCATATTCCGTGTTTAGGGGCACTTTACAAAGTGACAATGTAATCGTATAAAAAAACACAAAAAAAACCAACAACCAAATTATAGACATATCAGTTGTATGCAGTGTCTGTTAAAACGGCTTTAAATAAACATTTTAAAACGTTTTTTTTTATACTGCATGGAATATTATTCTTTATTCTATAACTACATACAAATACAAGCAAATATCATTGAATACAGCCATTGAATACAGCCATTGAATAACCTATGGTTGTATTCAATGGCCATTGAATAACCTATAGTTGTATTCAATGGCTTGAGCAGGGACTACTTTTTCCGGAATGACGTCAATTCCAGAATGACGTTATATTGTAATGACGTCATTACTTGGTGACCACCAATTTAGTAAAACAAAAATGGCAGAACCTATGATTAATTTTGAAGTTAGTGGGGATGATTGTTTGGAAAATATGTCTACATTAGAAGAAAATGACATCCAAAACAATAGTTTTCATTAATTTGCATATTTTGGGGAAATTACTAAAACCTTTGGGGAACTATTTTTTATTGGTGTATGTTCTATAATTGAATAACTTTTCAGGAAGGTGTGATACCGTCTTAGAAATCAACAGTTTTCAAGTAGCTATAGAATAAAACAGAACTCAATCACCATTGAATTTGTAATTATTTGCTTGCATTTGCATGTAGTTATAGAATAAATACAGAACCCAATGACCATTGAATACCGCTCGGGTTATTCAATGGTTCACTCGAGTGTATCCCTGCCGCATTCCACTCGCTATCGCTCGTGGAATACTTGCGCAGGGATACACTCTCTTGAACCATTGAATAACCCGAGCGGTATTCAATGGTCATTGGGTTCTATCTATATAAAACATACAGTTGAAAACTAAAACAGCCCCAATAAATAAGAGTCTTACAGAAACTGCGAATAGCCATCACAACACAATTTGTTTTCAGATTAGTTCCCACAACACGATTTTCTATAGATTGGTCCCAACAGAGGGTTTTTGTTTAGATATCCATCATATCAGGAGTTCCCCGTTAGATTCTTTAGAATATCAATTGTATCAGGAATTTCTTTCTTTAGATTATTATCCATCACAGCAGAATTATTCGGCACAATAGCCATCACAAATTTTGGGTCAAAATAGCTATCACAGCTGAATTTTCTTTCGATTGGTCCCGACAGGAATAATTCGTTCTCAGCAGGATTTTCTATACATTGCACCCAACAACATTATTTTTTCGAAGATAACCATTCGTATCAGGAATTGTGGTTAGATTATTCATCAGAACAGCAGAATTATTCGGCATAATAGTCACCAAAACAGAATTTTTCATCATAATAGCTATCACAGCAGAATTTTCTATAGATTGTTCCCGCAGCAGGAATTGTCATTAGATTATTTAGTATTCAGCAGAGGAGGAATAGTCATTAGCATATCCATCACAGTAGAATATTTTCACCACAACAGCCATGACAGCAGAATATTTTCATCACAACAGCCATACACAGCTAAATTTGTTTTTAGCTTGGTTCCAACAGCAAGATTTTCTATAGATTGGTATAAACAGCATGCGCTTCTATGGATTGGTTTAAACAGCATGATTTTCCTTTAGATTATCCATCATATAAGGAATTTCGTTAGAATATCCATCACAACAGGTTTATTCTGCAAAATAGCCAGCACAGCAGACTTATTAGTAGTCAGAATAGCTGTCACAGCAGAATTTGCTACAGATTGGTCCTAACTGGAAGAATTGTGGTTAGATTATTCAACAGAGGTGAAATTTTCGTCACAATAGCGATTACAGCAGAATATCTTTTTTCATCACATCATCACAATAGCCATGAGAGCAGAAGTTGTTTTCTGCTTGGATATCTTCTATAGATTGGTTTGAACAGCTGGATTTTTCTACAGATTATCCATCATATCAGGAATTTCGTAAGATTATCCATCACAGCAATGTTATTCGGCAGATAACCACCAAAACAGAGTTTTCGTTAAAATAGCTATCACAGCAGAATTTTTTTATAGATTGGTCCCAACAGCAGGAATGTGGTTAGATTATTCAGCAGAGCAGGAATTGCCGTTAGAAAATCCATGAAGGCAGAATATTGTCGTCACAATAACCATGACAGCATAACATTTTCATCACAACAGCTAACAACAAAATTTGTTTTTAGCTTGGCTCCAACAGAAGGGTTTTCTATAGTTCGGTTTAATCAGCAGAATTTCTCCTTAGATTATCCACCATATAAGGAATTTCGTTAGAATATCCATCACATCTTGTTTATTTGGCAGAATAGCCAGCACAGCAGACTTTTTCGTCAGAATAGCCATCACAGCAGAATGTTCTATAGATTGGTCCAAACTGATCCCGCAGTGAATATTCGCTTGGCCGCGACAATCACTGATAAGCATGACATTGACGAGGTTTAATAAGTACGGCATATTAACTTTTTTACTCCGAAAAATTAAATTCTCAAACATTTTTTTGAGGTAAAAGAAAAATAAGTAAAGACGTTTGAAGTATTTGTAGTTAAAAAATATTTCCTATTTAGTGTAAATGGGTATTAAAATGAGTAAAATGCATCATTTTGCCCGAAGCAGTTAGGTGTTAAGTAAACATTGCACGAGCCGTTGAGCCAATGAGTACGAGGCGTGCAAGTCAACGCACGTGTTTTAGACAGCCATCCGTTACAGGGATATTTCGTTAGTAATTCTCTGTGAAACAGGTTGAGATTGGTCCTAAATTGAAGAATTGTGGTTAGATTATTCAACAGAGCTGGAATTTTCGTCACAATAGCGATTACAGAAGAATATTTTTTATCACAATAGCCATGACAGCAGAAATTGTTTTCTGCTTGGATATCTTCTATAGATTGGTTTAAACGGCTGGATTTTTCTTCAGATTATCCATCATATCAGGAATTTCGTAAGATTATCCATCACAGCAATGTTATTCGGCAGATAACCACTAAAACAGAGTTTTCGTCAAAATAGCGATCACAGCAGAATTTTCTATAGATTGGTCCCAACAGCAGGAATTGTGGTTAGATTATTCCAATCTGTTTCACAGAGAATTACTATTGTAGCGGCCAAGCGAATATTCACTGCGGGATCAGTTTGAGATTATTCAGCAGAACAGGAATTGCCGTTAGAAAATCCACGAAGGCAGAATATTGTCGTCACAATAGCCACGACAGCAGAATATTTTCATCACAAAAGCATAACTGCAAAATTTGTTTTTAGTTTGGTTCCAACAACAGTATTTTCTATAGATTGGTAAAACAGCAGGATTTTTCTTTAGATTATCCATCATATAAAGAATTTCGTTAGAATATCCATCACAACAGGTTTATTCGACAGAATAGCCAGCACGGCAGACTTATTCTGCAGGATGGCTATCACAGCAGAATTTTCTATATACTGGTCCTAACTGGAAGAATTGCGGTTAGATTATTTATCAGAGCTGAAATTTTCGTCACAGTAGCGATTACAGCAGAATATTTTTATCACAATAGCCATGACAGCAGAAGTTGTTTTCTGTTTGGATATCTTCTATAGATTAGTTTAAAAAGCTGGATTTTTCTTCAGATTATCCATCAAATAAGGAATTTCGTTAGATTATCCATCACAGCAAAATTTTTCGGTAGATAGCCACAAAATAGAATTTTTCGTCAGAAAAGATACCACAGGAGAATTTTATATAGATTAGTCCCAACAGCAGGAATTGTAGTTAGATTATTCAGCAGAGCAGAATATTTTGGTCACAATAGCCATGACAGCAGCATTTGTTTTCAGCTTGGTTATGATAGGAGGATTTTGTATGATAAAATCATCATAAAGTGTTATGCTTTCTTGTGTTACAGAAAATATTTGCCTACACATTTGGTGTTTCCTTTAGAGGGGCCACGGTGGCTCAATGTTCCACTCAGTGTAGACTGACAAAGGTCATCATGGCATGCTTTTCCAATGTTGTTCCCCTAATAGGTTAGGACGGAGGGGGGGGGGCTTGGAATTTGAAATAAAGAATAGTATTTTGCAAAGGTCATAATGGCATGCTTTTCTGATGTTGTTCTCTCTTGTGAATAGGTTAGGAAGGAGAAGGGGGTGGGGGCTTGGAATTTCAATCATATCACACTGCATGGTGTATACCTGTCCTAATATGCCAGGTAGGTGTAAAAACTAGGATGTTAAACCCCATTTCATTTCTTTACATCAGATTGGGCCCAAATGCAGCATTTCCCCATACCGCAGAAAACATTGGGACCTTAATTTGTAAAAGAAAAGAGGCATAACAAAAAGAGTGATTGAAACATGCAGATGTATAACTTTATTTTTCATATTTGGTCAACATAAAATTTGCCTCTCCACAGCATATATTTATTTTGTTCACCACAACAAATACTGAGGATTCTTTCAACAAAATGTTGCATATAAATTGTCAAGATTATAAACACGGAAGTTGCAATTCCGGAGATATGGTAAATGTAGCATTGCAAATAGAGAGTTTTGTTACAAAATTGGGGGGATATATAATTGCATACCCTCACGACATCAATTAGCAATCTTATCATAGGGCTAGCAGACAGTAAAGACTAACGGACAGACAAAAGTCGTTAGGAAGTCATTAATCATCACAGATGTCCTGAGTTACGCAAGATCCCTGAATGATAAAGCAATCTGCAAGGGAAGCTTAATCTGTTATTATATAATGACCAGCTGCCAATCCCGGTCCTAATATAATCTGAAATATAATACCTGGAATTAGTTGATTGGCCAATAACTATATGTCCGTCCAGGTTATTGACCCACCCCGACCGGATACTGACCAATCAGGTTACGATGCATGGGTGTGGTATCAAGAAACCAAGGCTGGACATGGATTCGGCCCAGGAATTAAAAGATTAGACAAACCGTTTTGGGATAAGGCAGGTCCAGGAGGCCATGCTAGGCGGGCGCCTAGTCAAGGTACCTCAGGAGTACTATAGACAGGTCTAGGAGTCGGAGACGAGACGAGAGCTTCTGGAGTTGGCACACTCGTGCTAAGCCAAGCTAATTAAGTCATGACTCCTTCCATATAGTTAGTTCTACGGTCGTTTACATCACGATGTTTGTACCTATTGTAAGAAGCAGAATAAAACCATTATTTGAAGTTATACCAGTGTTGTCATCTAAGAACCTGATTTTAAAGAACGAAATACTGTCACATATTAATTGGTGCCGTAGACCAGACCAACGCTTGAAGTCCTATTCCACTAGAAGACCACAGGCCACAGATTTTAGTATCTACACAAAGCAGGGAAAATTCTAACCCCTCGCCATTATCGGAACCGGAACCTGGAACAGAAGAAGTAGAAGTAAAAGAGGAAGGGCATCAATTGTACCCTTCCCTACAGTTAGCTACGACAGCGAAGTAGCGGTCAAAGAAGACGAATACTCTTTGTACTTCCCTGCAATTTTGCGCCTTATTCGCGCATCTATCTGCGTGTGTGAACATCAGACCAGAGTGCCCCATAATATGTGAATAATTAGAATAGTGTGTGTTCGTGGTTCCAGAGTGCAAAGTAGTTTGTTTCGTGATTCCAGACTCCACCATATATGTGAATAATTAGAGTAGTTTGTGTTGTGTGATTCCAGGATCTCGTTTGATTTTTTGTTTTTTTGCATCGACCCACGTGTGTGACGGGTGTTGTATATATAACTTTTACGTTCGTGTGTTTATCGTTTTCCTTTTGTTTATAGACATTTTTGGATATTATGACATTTTACAAATGCATATATAACTGTTAAATTCGTGTGTTCATTTACATTTTCCTTTTGTTTATAGACAATTTTGGATATTATGACATTTTACAAATGCATATATAACTTTTAAATTTGTGTGTTTCATTTACATTTCCTTTGTTTTTTTAAACATTTTTGTATACATTTTACAAATGTTTATCTTCTTTTCTTTTTCTATTTTTTAGTTCCATTTTATTCATATTGTAATTAATATTGTAAACAGTTTTAAAAAGTTATGCAAAATAACTTTTCTTTGGCAATGTGAGGAATGTTACAAAATTGGGGGGATATATAATTGCATACCCTCACGACATCAATTAGCAATCTTATCATAGGGCTAGCAGACAGTAAAGACTAACGGACAGACAAAAGTCGTTAGGAAGTCATTAATCATCACAGATGTCCTGAGTTACGCAAGATCCCTGAATGATAAAGCAATCTGCAAGGGAAGCTTAATCTGTTATTATATAATGACCAGCTGCCAATCCCGGTCCTAATATAATCTGAAATATAATACCTGGAATTAGTTGATTGGCCAATAACTATATGTCCGTCCAGGTTATTGACCCACCCCGACCGGATACTGACCAATCAGGTTACGATGCATGGGTGTGGTATCAAGAAACCAAGGCTGGACATGGATTCGGCCCAGGAATTAAAAGATTAGACAAACCGTTTTGGGATAAGGCAGGTCCAGGAGGCCATGCTAGGCGGGCGCCTAGTCAAGGTACCTCAGGAGTACTATAGACAGGTCTAGGAGTCGGAGACGAGACGAGAGCTTCTGGAGTTGGCACACTCGTGCTAAGCCAAGCTAATTAAGTCATGACTCCTTCCATATAGTTAGTTCTACGGTCGTTTACATCACGATGTTTGTACCTATTGTAAGAAGCAGAATAAAACCATTATTTGAAGTTATACCAGTGTTGTCATCTAAGAACCTGATTTTAAAGAACGAAATACTGTCACAGTTTTTCTTGAATCTTCTTTTTAATAGTTTTGTACATAGATATACAACTAATTGGAATCCCAGTGCCTGAAAGAATAATGGTAAATAGTCTTCTTTAATAAATGAATTTAATCAGAGTGTAAGTGTACATAAATTAACTAAAACTAGACCTGCATGCAGGAATGACGGGTTTCACTGGTGCCATGTTACCTTTGAACTTGAACTTGTGTCACTTTCGGTGCCACGTTACCCTTGAACATATGTCACTTCCGGTACCAATGAAACCAATATACAGGTTTCCACATAAGCATTGCACACATCAAATAAAATGGAAACAGAAACAAACAAACCCAGCAATATCATTTCATTTTATACATTTGTTACATGTAATTGATCCTGACAAAATTACAGTACTTCCGGTGATAATGTAAATGTTCCATTAGTTTTATGAAATCAGAAATGGCATAAGGCATCTCATGGTGAAAATTTTATGTAAATCGAATAATAATTGCCACTTTTATAGACCAAAAACCTTGAAAAGTGACGTGTAGAAAATCGTCTATTTCTCGGCAACCGTACAAGTTAGAAACCATTTTTTGGTATTTATATGACCGTATGGGTTTAATCTATTTGTTGATTGGAATCAAATATCATAATTGTATAAACATTACAAATCAGACTCATTTGAATGAAATATCTGTTTTGAAGGCTTAAAATACAGTTTTTGCAAAAATGACGTTACTTCCGGTGATAATGAAAACGTTAAATTAGTTTTATAACATCGTCTATGACATTAGGCTTCAAAGGGTGAAAATTTTATGAAAATCGAATAATAATTAACACTTTTATGGGCCAAAAACCTTCAAAAGTGACTTTTAGAAAATCGCCTATATCTCGGCAACCGAACAAGTTAGAAACAATCTTATGATATCTTTTTGACCGTATGAGTTTTGTTAATATGTGAATTTAAACCAAAAGTTGATTTTATTATTATATGTGACATAATTCTTGGTTGAAAAAAATATCGATTTCAAAAGTTAAAAATTGAGTTTTTGACTAAATGACGTCACTTCCGGTGTCAATTTTAAATAGTAATCAACATGATATAACGCACACTTGCTTTCTGAATCAAATGATGTCACTTTTGTGAATATCCATTAATAATTGACTATTTTACAGGCAAAATTGCGAAAACAGTGACTTATGCAAAACTGCCCTTTTCTCGGCAACTGCTTATATTACAAACTAATTTTTACATACATTCTCTTCGTATGGATTATAGCTACAAGTTTATAAAAGTTATGTAAAAATATTTTAAAATCTGAAAAGCCTGAATGGGTTGTAAATAGGTCAATTTTACGCCTTTTTTCACCCCTTAATCCAATTTGCTAGAAAATGAAATAGAAATTAAAAAAACTGCTTCCTACATTTTTTGCGCCTTGAAAGGACACACTCTTTGAGTCATATAATTTTTCAAAAAAATAATATTTGTTTTTGAAGATCGTAAAAAACTGTCAAAATTGTAGTTTTTGGTAAAATTATGCCACTTCCGGTGCCGACAGATAACACTTTCGGTAATAAAAAAAATGACAATTGAGACAACGAAGCATATGAACTTTGTTTTATACAAATCGAACGATAAAAAATTAATCTAGGACTGAAAAACTGAATTAGCCAATGGCAGCCAAGGAAAATTACTGAGACAAAAAATTTTAACATTTTTGCGCTAGTCAGATGACTCTTTAATTCTGTGCACAATACGACTAAAAAATATTCATAAATAAAAAAGTTTTTTGTAAAATTTTAAATTTTCGAAATTTGGCGCCTAATATCTTCGAAGATTTGCCGAAAATCAAAAATCGAAAGTAGCGTAGCTATGTGCCCTGTCTCAGACTATGCCAAAATGTATCGAAAGTTAAAATCCAATGATTATTGTTAAAATTACTGCAATATTTTCAAAAACGATAACTTCGGTGATTTCGGACATTTCGCATTGTCGCAGAACGTTCAAAATAGCTTTATCCTCTAAGTCACACCCACTTTCCCAGTAAAACCGAAGAAATCGTAACGATGCGACACGTAGTTGCTGAGATCTACTCAAATTGGAATCTGAATAATAATAATAATAATAATAATAATAATAATAAGAATAACTAGACCTGCATGCAGGAATGACGGGTTTCACTGGTGCCACGTTACCCTTAAACATGTCACTTCCGGTGCCAAGTTACCCTTGAACATATGTCACTTCCGGTACCAGCGAAACCACTAAACAGGTTTCCAAATTAACATTGCACACAAATAAAATGGACGCAGAATCAACAAAATCCAGCAATATCAATTCATTTTATACATTTGTTACTTGTAAATGATCTTGACAAAATTAAATTACTCCCGGTGTTAATGCAAATGTTCAATTAGTCTTATGAAATCAGAAATGGCATACGATATCATATAGTGAAAATTTTATGTAAATCGAATAATAATTGCCACTTTTAAAGACCAAAAAACTTGAAAAGTGACTTGTAGAAAATCGGCTATTTCTCGGCAACCGTACAAGTTAGAAACCATTTTGTGGTATCTGTATGATCGTATGGGTTCATTCTATTTGTTGATTGGCATCAAATACCATAATTTGAAAAAGATTTCAAAACAGACTCATTTGAATAAAATATCTGTTTTGGAGGCTAAAAATACAGTTTTTGCCAAAATGACGTTACTTCCGGTGATAATGAAAATCTTAAATTACTTGTATGAAATCCCAAATGGCATTAGGTATAACATGGTGTGACGTTTATGAAAATCGAATAATAATTGACCCTTTTATGGCCCCGAAACCTTCAAAAGTGACCTGTAGAAAACCGTCTATTTCTCGGCAACCGAACAAGTTAGAAACCATTTTATGATATCTATATGACCATATGAGTTTTGTTTATATGTGAATTTAAACCAAAAGTTAAAATTATTAATACATATTAAGTTATTCTTGGTTGAATAAAACATTGATTTAAAAAAGTGTAAAATGCATTTTTTGACCAAATGATGTCACTTCCGGTGTCAATTTTAAATTGTAATCAACTTGATATGACGCTACGTGCTTTTTGAATCAAATGATGTCACTTTTATAAAAATCCAATAATAATTGACTATTTTACAGGCAAAATAACGAAAACAGTGACTTATGCAGAACTGCCCATTTCTTGGCAACTGCTTATATTACAAACGAATTTTAACATACATTTTCTTCGTATGGATTATAGCTACAAGTTTATAAAAGTTACGAAGAAATATTTTAAAATCTGAAAAGCCTGAATAGGTTGTAAATAGGCCAATTTTACACTATTTTTAGCCTCTTAATCGAATTTGCTCGAAAATGAAATCGAAATTAACAAAACTGCTTCCTACATTTTTTGCGCCTTGAAAGGGCACACTCTTTGAGTCATATAATTTTTCAAAAAAATAATATTTGTTTATGAAGATCGTAAATAACTGTCAAAATTGTAGTTTTTGGTAAAATTATGCCACTTCCGGTGCCGACAGATAACACTTTCGGTAATAAAAAAAACGACAATTGATACAACGAAGCATATGAACTTTGTTTTATACAAATCGAACAATAAAAAATTAATCTAGGACTGAAAAACTGAATTAGCCAATGGCGGCCAAGGTAAATTACTGAGACAAAATTTTTTAACATTTTTGCACTAGTCAGATGACCCTTTAATTCTGTGCACAATACGACTAAAAAATATTCATAAATAAAAAAGTTTTTTGTAAAATTTTAAATTTTCGAAATTTGGCGCCTAATATCTTCGAAGATTTGCCGAAAATCAAAAATCGAAAGTAGCGTAGCTATGTGCCCTGTCTCAGGCTATGCCAAAATGTATCGAAAGTTAAAATCCAATGATTATTGTTAAAATTACTGCAATATTTTTAAAAACGATAACTTCGGTGATTTCGGACATTTCGCATTGTCGCAGAACGTTCAAAATAGCTTTATCCTCTAAGTCACACCCACTTTCCCAGTAAAACCGAAGAAATCGTAACGATGCGACACGTAGTTGCTGAGATCTATTCAAATTGGAATCTGAATAATAATAATAATAATAATAATAATAATAATAATAAGAATAATAATTTTAACAAAAACAATAGTGTTTCACACAAGCTACGCAGTGTGAAACCCTAACTAGACCTGCATGCAGGAATGACGGGTTTCACTGGTGCCATGTTACCTTTGAACTTGAACTTGTGTCAATTTCGGTGCCACGTTACTCTTGAACATATGTCACTTCCGGTACCAATGAAACCAATATACAGGTTTCCACATAAGAATTGCACACATCAAATAAAATGGAAACAGAATCAAACAAATCCAGCAATATCATTTCATTTTATACATTTGTTACATGTAATTGATCCTGACAAAATTACAGTACTTCCGGTGATAATGTAAATGTTCCATTAGTTTTATGAAATCAGAAATGGCATAATTGCCACTTTTATAGACCAAAAACCTTGAAAAGTGACGTGTAGAAAATCGTCTATTTCTCGGCAACCGTACAAGTTAGAAACCATTTTTTGGTATTTATATGACCGTATGGGTTTAATCTATTTGTTGATTGGAATCAAATATCATAATTGTATAAACATTACAAATCAGACTCATTGAATAAAATATCGGCTTTGAAGGCTTAAAATACAGTTTTTGCCAAAATGACGTTACTTCCGGTGATAATGAAAACTTAAAATTAGTTTTTTAACATCGTCTATGACATTAGGCTTCAAAGGGTGAAAATTTTATGAAAATCGAATAATAATTGACACTTTTATGGGCCAAAAACCTTCAAAAGTGACCTTTAGAAAATCGCCTATATCTGGGCAACCGAACAAGTTAGAAACAATTTTATGATATCTTTTTGACCGTATGAGTTTTGTTAATATGTGAATTTAAACCAAAAATTAATTTTATTATTATATGTGACATAATTCTTGGTTGAAAAAAATATCGATTTTAAAAGTTAAAAATTGAGTTTTTGACTAAATGACGTCACTTCCGGTGTCAATTTTAAATAGTAATCAACATGATATGACGCAGACTTGCTTTTTGAATCAAATGATGTCACTTTTGTGAATATCCATTAATAATTGACTATTTTACAGGCAAAATTACGAAAACAGTGACTTATGCAAAACTGCCCATTTCTCGGCAACTGCTTATTTTAGAAACTAATTTTAACATACATTCTCTTCGTATGGATTATAGTTACAGGTTTATAAAAGTTAAGTAAAAATATTTTAAAATCTGAAAAGCCTGAATGGGTTGTAAATAGGTCAATTTTACGCCTTTTTTCACCTCTTAATCCAATTTGCTAGAAAATGAAATAGAAATTAAAAAAAACTGCTTCCGCCATTTTTTGCGCCTTGAAAGGACACACTCTTTGAGTCATATAATTTTTCCAAAAAATAATATTTGTTTAAGAAGAAGGAAACTAACCGTCAAAATTGTAGTTTTTGGTAAAATTATGCCACTTCCGGTGCCGACAGATAACACTTTTGGTAATAAAAAAAATGACAATTGAGACAACGAAGCATATGAACTTTGTTTTATACAAATCGAACAATAAAAATTTAATCTAGGACTGAAAAAGTGAATTAGCAAATGGCGGCCAAGGAAAATTACTGCGACAAATTTTTTTAACATTTTTGCGCTAGTCAGACGACTCTTTAATTCTGTGCACAACACGACTAAAAAATATTTATAAATAAAAAAGTTTTTTGTAAAATTTTAAATTTTCGAAATTTAGCGCCTAATATCTTCGAAGATTTGCCGAAAATCAAAAATCAAAAGTAGCGTAGCTATGTGCCCTGTCTCCGGCTATGCCAAAATGTATCGAAAGTTAAAATCCAATGATTATTGTTAAAATTATTGCAATCTTTTCAAAAACGATAACTTCGGTGATTTCGGACATTTCGCATTGTCGCAGAACGTTCAAAATAGCTTTATCCTCTAAGTCACACCCACTTTCCCAGTAAAACCGAAGAAATCGTAACGATGCGACACGTAGTTGCTGAGATCTATTCAAATTGGAATCTGAATAATAATAATAATAATAATAATAATAATAACTAGATCTGCTACTGTCCCATGCAGATATGAAAGCTTTCATATTCATCGTCACGTGTCATTGATTGTATCAAGTATCCTAAATAAAAGGATAAGAAGAAAAAATTATCAAAATTGGTCAAAAACTCGCGAAGTTACAAGTCTAAATATAGTATGAAACATTGCACCCAGGCATAACAATAATCTGAAAACTAAAGGGAAATAACTGAAACTTGTATTACTGTAATGAGACGGATGAGAAAATGAAATGAAAATGGCGGGAAAAAAAAATAAAAATGTCAGGTTGGACAGGCGACCTTACTCCTTGTCACGTACAACCGGGCATTCGAAAACACGCTAGTTAACTCAATGACAGGCGCGCGTGCTAGCCATTCAGCCATCCAACCCCCCCTTTGAAATCCGACACGTGCAATATGTCATATAGGAAGAATAAGAAGTCGCTCACAACAAAATGGTAAATTAATGAGTTTAGGTCAAAAGGTTGAGCTACTATTTTAGAGTACTTAATAGTTTTAAAGAGTCACGTTAAGGGTTGTTCATAGTTAAATGAAAGTTTAATTTTAAATAAGACCAATAAAATTAGGATTTAATAATGCCAGACAAATATTTCCAATATGTTTGGTTATAAGTAGGAAATCATGACGACTTCTTAAGCATGTTTTAAACAAAGGATCATAGACTGAATTATACAAGAATGGCACTCTGCAATAAAAAAAACTGGCCAAAGCAAGATTTCTATGCAGAAATTAAATAATTGCTAGAACCAGAAAAATATTTATCCACTACAATAAATAAGCAACATAGAGAAAATGAAATGAAATTGAATGGGGTTTAACGCCCTACTGTTCTGCTCCTAAAATGGGCTAATGAAGACTGGCATATGCCATAAAGTGTGCAATGAGGGAAATTTTACCCGGGCAGCGGCGTTACGGCCTACGAGGTTGGACAGGCGACCATACTCCTTGTCACGTACAACCAAGAAATCGAAACAACGCCAGTTGACTCAATGACAGACGTTTTGATACAGAGCGCACGTGCTAACCATTCAGCCACGCAACCTCCCTAAAATCGGCAAATTGCTGACCTACAGCGAGAAACATTTCAACCGGCCCAAATTTTCTATTTGAACAGTTTAATTTGCATGGTACCTTTAGTTATCAACCGAATATTACAAAACTTTTAAAAATAAGCTCCCCCTGACCAGCTTAAGCGTTCGCAATAAACGTTTGCCCCTTAAAATCTGCAAATTGCTGACTTTAAAGTGAGAAACATTACAACCGGGCCAAATTTTCTGTTTTATCACTTTTACAGTACCTTTGATTACCAACCGATTATTACAAAACTTTAAAAATAAAAGAGAAAGAGAGAAATGCGGCTTAATGTCCATTCGACACAAACTAGGTCATTTTGTGACTAACATATGTTTTTTAATTTTATTTAAAAACTCCCCTTGCGCTTACTGGTCTTTAGCCTTTGGGAGGAAACCGAAGGACACGGAGAAAACCCACGAGGTTGGACATCATACTTCATGTCACGTGCAACCTGGAGATCGAAACGACGCTCGTTGACTCAATGACAGACGTTACGATACAGCGCGCACATGCTAACCATTCAGCCTCCCTGAATTCGGAAAATTGCTGACTTATAGCAAGAAACATTTCAACCGGGCGAAATTTTCTGTTTTACCAGTTTAATGTGCACGGTACTTTAATTGCCAACCGATTATTACAACTGACCAGCTTAATCGTGTGCAATAAACGTTTGGCCTGAATTGAAAGTTCTGCACGGAGAAAGTTCATCTTGATTTCCCGGCGTGGTTCCCCGTTGTCAGTGAGGCAGAACGGAGGGCCTGACAAGAACAGCTGTCTAGTCGTTCGGATGGGATGAAACACCAAGGTCCCGTGTACACATTGGAGTGCACGTAAAATATCCCTAAGCAGTTGGAATTCGATACTGTTGAATAAGCTCTATACGATGACTAAATGTGTAGATTGTAGTCACCCACACTGCATGTTTCCACTTAACAATGAAAGGGTGCCGTTTTCAATTTTCGATCCTTTTGTTCTTCTACTCCAGATATGTTGGACTGTTGATCGATGGTTTCATATAAAAGACTACCAATAAGACTCTTTGTAGAAGAAGTTCCCCAAAAATATTATGTTGACTTTACGAGAAAGACCTCTAAACATGCTCCAAATTGTAAAAATACGACTTTTTGGATTTTCAATCTCTTTTTTTCGGCTATCCCTGATATTTAAAAAAAATGATACAATGATTTCAAACAACAGGCTAGCTATTAGACTCTCTATTGACAAAAGTTTCATCGCCCTCCCTTCATTATAACCGAAGTTATCGTGCCCTAAAGAATCAACAAATCAGCATCCTTATCTCTGCTTACCCTAAGCAGAAAATGCTCATCTTTGAACTCAATCATGACATTGACCTAGTGAACGTCTACACCAAGTTTGAACATTCTAGCTTAATTAGAAGGAGAGTTATTGTGTTCCAAAGTCCCGGCCCTTCAAATTGCTTCTATTTTTCATTTTCAATTCAAAATGGTGACCATCACGTGACCGAAATCAAAATTCGGATCCGATAGATTTTTAGGCATTCCTTCAAGGATTCTGAAAATATAACTCCCGAGTCTGTAAGTAAAATAGCAAAAAAGCCTTTTTGATTTTTCACGGTTAAAGATGGTGGCACTTCCGGTTCGATCGACAAACTCCATATTTTGTGTACGAATCAGTAATTACTTGTCTAGTATCAAAAAAAAAAATTAGGTCATTCTGACCTATATTTCGACGATTTTTTTGAAAACTTTGATCCTTAATTTCGTCAAGGGGAGATAATTTAGAACATTTATAATTATATTTTTGAAGTCACATCGGTAAGATCTACTTATACACTAAATTTCATGAAAATCGTACAACTATTAAAGAAGTTGTCAAATTGGTCTAAACTTCCGGTTCGAAATCACAGCGACGAATTTTCGAAATTGGAAAATGCGAAACTGCAGATGAAAATGATTTTTTTCAAGGTATTCAAAGAAAAAAGAATTAGTAAAATCGGTCAAAAAATAACAAAGTTACGACTATGCATTGTCAGTTTTTTCGTTCGTAAAATTCGGTGATTTCGGATTCGTAAAACGTTTTGAAAATATATTTAATCAACAGCCACCACCCATTTTTGGGGGGATAGGTAAAAGTTTCAGAACGATCCTATCGTTAGATTCTGAGAAATCCGATTTGTGGACAAAACACAAAAAAAAAATAACAATAATAATCTTAACAGAAACAATAAGCTTTCATATGTAATATGAAAGCTTAATAAGAATAATAATTTTAACAAAAACAATAGTGTTTCACACAAGCTACGCAGTGTGAAACCCTAATAATTTTAACAAAAACAATAGTGTTTCACACAAGCTACGCAGTGTGAAACCCTAATTACAAATTACCACCACTACCATCAAAGAATCAACAAATTGGAGACAGTTCCAGATGCAGGTTTACAACACAATGTAATGAAATTTTATAAATACACCTCCACATGACACAAACTAGGTAATTTTGGAAGTAACATAGGGTTCAATATTAGCAGTGGAAGGGAACCAGGAGAATCAGGATTTCAACAATTTGCTTGCGCATTGGGGGTCTTTAGCACCGGAAGGAAACCAGGAGAATCCAGAAAACCCAGGAAAAACCCAAAATAGCCAGTCTGAAAGTTATGTTAAATGGTTTATGAGATAATGCTTTGTAAATGAAATCTGGGCGGACAAACCTCGTACTATATTCGGCTCAGTATGAAAGGGTTTTACAAGAACAAGAAATTACCTTATTGCTGACAACGTTAAACCTGAAGCCTCTTTTCTGCTTTTCTTTTCTCAGGACCGCACGCCTATAATGTTAACGATTGTTATTGTCAATGTTATACACTACATGAAATAAACTTAAATGGGTTTTAATTTCCAATATGGAGCTAATGAAAACAGGCAAACCCCATGCAATGAGGTTTGAGGGAAATTTTGCCTGGACATAGGGGGGGGGGGGGTGGCCTAGTGCCGCGCTTCGACCTCTAGCTGGCCGGTCACCTCTGGCTTGCGGCTGTGGTTCTAAGTCCTGGTGTGAGCGTATGTGGCATGGAGATAGGGGCGCCTTCTCAACCACGTGGGTTTCCTCCAGGCACTCCGGTTTCCTCCCACTGCTAAAGACCCCTACACGCAAGCGAATTATTGAAATAAAATGAAACCATATGTTAATCCCAAAATGACCTAGTTTATGTTGAGTGTATGTTAAACCCCATTTCTCTCTCTCTCTCTCTCTCTTATGCCTGGACATAGGTGCTATCAAACACAGGATGACCATGTATTGCACACACTTTACACATTGAGACTTTGGGGCTCCCAATATTATAGAAATAAAATGAGGTTTTACGTCCTACTGTACTGCTCTGACTGCTATGAGGGATATTTTGCCTAGACAGTGGTGTTACGGCCTACACTTATATCCAATTCCAACTGGCAAAGGAACTTTTACGTACACGTCAATGTGTACACTGGACCTCTGTTAATCTTTGCATCCCAACAACTGGGCAGTTGTCCTTGTCAGGCCCTATGTTCTGCACCACTCACTAACAAGGAGAAACCACGCCGGAAAATCGAGATGAATTTTCTTGGTCAACACTGGGAACTAATGATGGGTACCTTATCATTTTTAGTATTATAGGCTGAATTGCTGTCAAAGGATAAAACCACTTACATCAATTTCTACTTTGACATTAGATTTTTTAATAGACTATCAGAGCATCATCCTGAAGAAAAATGAAAATAGAACAAAATTAAATAAATGAAGCTTTATAAAGATGCATTGTTACTTAGACTTTTTAAGCTTTGCTTAACTTGACCCATCAGCCATGACCGCTGTCAATAATAATAGTGCCAAATAACAATTGATACCTTGGGTAACATTACAAATTAGGTGAATGTGAAAATAAAAATAAAAATGGAATTTTAACGCCACTCTTCGGGTAATGGCATAGCATGCCATTGCATTTTACTAATTTATGCCCTATTCAGAAAAAATGTCAACATTTGAACATTGGTTTTTGAACTACAAGAAATCGCAGTTTGACTTGAGCCATTTCGCCATTTGCCAAGGGATCCTTTACGTCACATGCACATCAATGTATTGACGGAACCTTTGTTTTTCGTCCCATCGGAAAGACTACACAGTTGTCCCTGTCAGACCCTCCGTCGATCAGCACTCACAAGGGGAAGTAACGTCGGAAAATCTCGATGAACTTCTCAATTCTCACCCACTGACCAATACCGCCCGGTACAATTATTGTATTACAATATGGAAAGACATATTTACGGACCAAACGACCGTATATCGATCGATATCAAAAGACACTTCCTACCTGGTACATTGAAATTCCTGGTGTTTCGTGTTATACATTGTGTCGTCACGTGTACTTTTGTCGCTTTCATTTATTTCTCAGCTTCCTAAATGCATTAAACAGCTTGTACATCTCAATTGTCGGTAGGTAAATGGGTATCGCCATCAAATTCAAATTGATGATCAATATATCAATTCGCTGGTGAGGCGGGCTGCTAACGCGACCTTCACCGATCATGTCAAGGCGTGGTTCAATCTCGTTCCAAGAGGCAGCCGCGGAGCCGAAGGCCTCTGGCACATTAGACCGTCCATTTTTTCCAATTTTTTTCAAACCTAAGCCCCGCCCATTCTGACCTCTGATTGGTAAATTATTTTGGGTCGATTTCTCGAAAACTAGAGGTCGGATCGTCGTTTAGTTTGTTGTACAATGATCCTTGAGTCAAATTCAACTCACTGACATAAAAAATTTGATCCTAAACGAACAAATTCGAGTTTTTGTAAAGATATATTTTTCTACACGTGGGTATATTTTTAAGTGATTCGGTCATCCAGGCACGTAAAATCAGGGGCGTACGACGCAAATAAACGAGAAATTTCGCGCGTAGGAATTACGTCACCTTTCGGGAAAATGGCTACCCCGATTCACCAGAGAAATTTCTTCAAGAAATTTTCTGGTTTCGAGATTGGGCGTGGTTATGCTTCTTAATTCCCGCCTACAAACGCGTTAGAATTACTGCTCATCTAGTTACTGGTAGCTCCTCCCCTTTTTTATATTTAGATAGATACGGTATAGCATCAACCCAAACAGTCGGTTAAAAATAATCGCCATTTATATACGGTGTACAAGTTATTGTTACCTATTTAAAACTGCCCATACAAACAAAACGATTAACTTTATTACAAATCAACGGTGATTCGATCTGAAATCAAATAACAAAATAGTCAACGTGTACTAGCTATTTCTTCCATACGATTAAATGGTGTACGAGTCTTATTTATTAGTTGTGTACAGTATTATTCTTAGTTGTTAGACGACATCACCAATAGTTGTGGACGACATCACCAACAGTTGTGGACGACTCCACCAAGGGGTGTGGACGACTTCGCCGTGGACGACTTTGCTTGTGGACGACTTCGCTGTGGATGACTTTGCTTGTGGACGACTTGACTGGCAGCCTTCTGTAACATGTGATTGGTTGTTGTTTTCCTCATCGCGTACAAGTAGAAATGACGTCACGTGACGTTGTGGGGCTCAGCAGGAGTGGTGTGGCTGGGTGACCGTAAATAACACTAATAATTTTATTACAAGGTTGTGGTATGGGCACGTAACTACTGACAATGGCCATGGATCACCGATACTACTGATTAGGATTCCATATTTGACAAATCGACTACTTTGAAAGGAAAATTTCAGTAGACGTAGTTTATATTTGTTTCCGTTCGTTCCTCTCTAGCATTCTGCAGTCTATCCCCCGTCGAAATAGACCGTCATGTTGCGATTATAACTAAGGCTCTTTCAAGGGGCCATATTTCGGGGGCTTCAACAATTTCTGTCAATTCTTAAAGATACTACAACTTTGGGGGATTACGTTGTGCTTAATTTGAACAAGAAAAACGGAAATCATCGTAACACTAAGCAGAAAATCAGGCAAGTGGTAATCGAACAGGGTCATGGTCGTTTGGAATTCCACCTTCATTGTTCGCTAGCGTGCGATTTGCCAGAAACATAAACGGCTTGATATATCCATATCCCGTTTAGGATATCTAGTATGAGGTAGGTTGTTATCTTCATAATTTTTAACGATTTTATAGTGTACGAAGTAGTAATGTAAAATATGGTTCGATTACCCTACTTGTTTACAACAAGTCAAAATGGCAATATGCTCCATCATGAAAATGAAAAGGCTGTCGTTTGTTGTACAAGCGAAGTAAATAAAAAAGTATTTTGTGTTTATTACACTGTCCCGGTTGTACGACTCCTTACAGTTACAATATTACTAGAATAATAACAAATAACATTTTCCACGTCTCCTTGTGACTTAAAAAGGGATCATTTTCTTCACAATCACACACCTATCTATAATCTATTCATTCATTGTTAATGTAAATGTTAGACCTATATTATGAATATGATGATGCAGATGTTGACCATTTTGATCACATTCGCAACCAATTTTAGTTCCACTGGGTATTATTGTTTTCTTAGGTTATGTTAGTACTGTTGTAAAAAGTATACTGATACTATCATACTACTAACCTTAACTTGTATCATTATTGTTGTAGTGATCGAGGGTAATAATTCTATATGTGCCGAGTCCCATTTGGTGTTCCTAGGCGTCCGCAATATAACAATGTTACCTATTTGAAGTCTAATGCATATTCTGAACAGTAGCCACGGCAAATCGGCTATATAGAAGAAATCCCGCTGGTAGCACGGGACTGTTGAAAGCCGGAAGTACCGAACCAGTCTGCAGAGTATGTCCAGTGCACGCACGAGTAAATTTTTTCAGAAATCGGTGCACGCGAATTTTCTTTTGATTTGCACGCCAATTTGGCATGCCATTTTTGTCTTGCACGCGCAGCCACTTTACTATAATTAGTACTAACTGTCATTTTTTTTCTGTATACGGTAACGATGATACCGGACATGCAAGGGAGACAACTCCCATATCGGTAAGGTAGTGAATTGACTCATTGTTCGAGTCAAATTGACCCAATCGAGTTGCAATGTGTGGCTAATGTACGCATTAGTTGCTATAATTTTGGAATTTCAGACGTATTTTTTATTTAAATTACACGCCAAACAGAAATATAACATAATTTATCACTCATGGATTTATCTCCTTCACGCTTGAAGGGTTAGGTTGCACGCCAGAATTTTGTAAGGATTTTCATTGCACGCACGAGATCTCGTCGAAATCGGACATACTCTGCAGACTGGGTACCGAAGTAGTCCCAGTTATCCTGACGGACATCTGTATTCTACACCGCAATCTATAACAATGTTACCTATTTGAAGTCTAATGCATATTCTGAACAGTAGCCACGACAAATCGGCTGTACATGTATAGAAGAAATCTGGCTGGTAGCACGGGACTGTTGAAAGGCGGAAGTAGTCCCAGTTATCCTGACGGACATCTGTATTCTACAGGGCAAAATCAGAACACAGTGATCTCAAGGTTCCGCCCTTTCAAAATCAATTCCCCAATAATAGACCTATGTCTACCAATTTAAGGGACCTATGTCCAATTGAAATACTAACACATACAACTTGATTATATTAAAAACAGATAGAATACATAAATTATTCCTATATCAGTGAGTTAATGGTCCTACCTGTATTATCAATATTGTTATTTAAAGCGAGAATTTCATATATACTATTCAAAAAAAGTAGGGGATATTTGATTTTTAAGTGTTATTAAAGTCGCCTAATGAAACTGACGAAGAAACAAATGACAAAATGAAATGAAGTTCACATTCATCGATTTATTCCAAATGAACGTTAAACTAAGTAAGGCACAGACTGACCATTATAAGGGTAAAACTAGACCTGCATGCAGGAATGACGGGTTTCACTGGTGCCACGTTACCCTTGAACATGTCACTTCCGGTGCCTTTACCCTTGAACATATGTCACTTCCGGTACCAATGAAACCATTAAACAGGTTTCCCCATAAGCATTGCACACATCAAATAAATTGGACGCAGAATCAACCAAATACAGCAAATATCAATCCGAAATGGCATATAACATCATATAGTGAAAATTTTATGTAAATAGAATAATAATTGCCACTTTAATAGACCAAAAACCTTGAAAAGTGACTTGTAGACAATCGACTATTTCTCTGCAACCGCACATGTTAGAAACCATTTTGTGGTGTCTGTATGATCGTATCGGGTCAATCTATTTGTTGAATGGAATCAAATTTCATAATTTTGAAAACATTACAAATCAGACTCATTTGAATAAAATATCTGTTTTGCAGGCTAAAAATACAGTTTTTGACAAAATGACATCACTTCCGGTGATACTAAAACAGCTAGATTAGTTCTATGAAATCGTAAATGGCATAAGACATCATATGGTGAAAATTTTATGAAAATCGAATAGTAACTGATTCTTTTAGAGACAAAATAAATTAAAAGGTGACTTGTAGAAAATCGTCCATTTCTCTGCAACCGTACAAGTTAGAAACCATTTTGTGGTATCTATATGATCGTATGGGTTCATTCTATTTGTTGATGGGAACCAAATTTCATAATTCTAAAAATATTACAAATAATACTCATTTGAATAAAAAATGTATTTTTAAGGCTAAAAATTCAGTTATTGCCTAAATGACGTCACTTCCGGTAACAGTGAAAGTGTTAAAATAGTTTGGAATAGTCGACTGTGGCAATAGGCAACAGACAGTTAAAGAAAATTGAAAATCGAATAATAATTGATTCTTTCACAGCCAAAATAACATGAAAAGTGACTCATGCAAAATTGCCCATTTCTCGGCAACTGCTTATATTACAAACTAAATTCCACATACATTGTCTTTGTATGGATTATTGCTACACGTTTATGAAAGTATCGAAGAAATATTGTAATATATGAAGACACTGGATGGGTTGTAAATAGCTTATATTGACACCTTTTTTCACCCTTTAATCCAATTTGCCAGAAAACGAAATCAAAATTAAAAAAACTGAGCCCGATGTTTTGTGCGCCTTTACATGGCACATCTTTTCAGTCATATAAGATTTGGAAAAAATAATATTTGCTTTCAAAAAGTTGTACCGAACTGTCAATATTGTAGTTTTTGCTGAATTTACGCCACTTCCGGTGCCTACAGGAAACTTTACCGGTACGGTAACAAAAAAAATGGCATTTTGAACCACGGAACATATGAACATGGTTTTATACAAATCGAACAATAAATAAATAATGTAGGACTGAAAAACTGAATTAGCCAATGGCGGCCAAGGAAAATTACGGAAACAAAAAATGTTGACATTTTTTGTTCAAATCAGATGACTCTTTAACCTTGGTTAAAATGTCATATAAAAAAATTAATAAATAAAAAAGTTTTTTGTAAAAATTTAAATTTTCAAAATTTGGCGCCTAATATCTTCCAAGATTTGTCGAAAATCAAAAATCAAAAGTAACATAGCTATGTCCCCTGTTTCTGGCTATGTCAAAATGCATCATATGCTAAAATCCAATGATTATTGTTAATATTACGGCAATATTTCAAAAACCGACATTTTCGATCATTTCGGACATTTCGCAATGTCGCAGAATGCCGGGAATAGCTTTAATCTCTAAGTCACACCCACTTTCCTAGTAAAACTGAAGACATTGTATCGATCCGACAAGAAGTTGCTGAGATATAAGCAAATTGGAAAAAAAAAAATAATAATAATAAGAAGAATAATAATAAGAATAATTTTAACAAAAACAATAGTGTTTCACACAAGCTACGCAGTGTGAAACCCTAATGATACCTGGGGTCAAACAGCAAAGTTACCACAGCATCCCAACAAAGTCAGTAACGGGTAAATCCTCCAAACAAGCATTGATCCGACGTGGCATACTCCTAATGAGACGTTTAAGGTCATTTTGGTCCAGATTGTCCCATTCCTGTTGCAATGCAGCAGCAAGTTCTTGGACATTGGCAGGACGTCGTTGACGTAACCTCTGTCCAAGCATGTCCCAGGCATGCTCGATGGGGGAGAGGTCGGGACTCATTGCTGGCCAAGGTAATGTGGTGATGTTCTGTTGTTGGAGGTAACCTGTAACGATCCTGGCCCTGTGACATCTTGCGTTGTCATCCTGGAAGATGAAACGGCGGCCATGACGTCGTGCGAATGGCACAACATGGACTGCCAAGATGTTGTCCCGGTAGTACAGACCTGTAACACGCCCTGCAACAACATGTAAAGCCGTTCTTCCAGCAACAGTGATTCCTCCCCACACCATAACAGAACCACCCCCAAATCCATAATGTCTGATGACGTTAACGTCTTGGAAGCGCTCGTTTCGACGACGCCACACCCTCCTACGTCTGTCCAAAAAATCAACAGTGAACCTTGACTCATCTGAAAACATCACATTGCTCCAGCATCGATTATCCCAGTGTTGACGATCCCTACACCAACGACGTCTTGCCTGAATGTGATGATCTCTCAAACAAGGGGTCACGCGAGGACGTCGGGCGAGAAGGTGAACCCTAAGCAGTCGATTCCGAATCGTCTGGCCACCCACTCTCACACCAGTGACTGTTTGAAGACGAGCGCTGATCTGATTTGCTGTGATGACACGATTTCTCAAGGCCAAGGTACGGATAAATCGATCCTGGGCTTGAGTTGTCGACCTGGGTGTGGTCTGTCCTGTACAGATTCCGCGCTCGAAATTAACCACGGCAAACGGCAAAGCCGTGGTAAAAGCCGACGCAACTCCTGTCTGCCACGACATAATTATTTTTTTTTGGCCGTGGTAGATCTTACGATCCTTAAAATTATAATGACTAAATGTAGCGGTTATAGAATAGTACCAGGAGGATGTCGTCTAACCGTGTAATAACGTCATGTAAATTTATTATTTTGTATACGAAAGTCTGACAAATATATTGCAATTACCCAATACCGGTACACTTTTAATTAACCCATGTGCTGAAGGCATATTCATGCTGTACCATTTACAGTGTTTTTTTTTCAACGATTATGATAAACTAAATAGACATAGATGTACAGGGACTGTTGCCAATAGTCTGGCTAATGTATGAACAATGTTACCATTCTCGTCATTTATATTTTTAACAGACAACTGTATCATTTGTCACATTCGATGGACCTGGACCGATTTACATCCTTTGTTTATAATTACTACGCCCTATGTGACGGAGCGTAATAGCCTCAATGTACCGACTGATTGACAAAATAAATAGTATTTATTAACCTCGACACTCTACAAACCAAGTTTCAAAAGGAAACAGAATAATCTGATGTGATGAAATAATATTAAAATAGACAGGACAGTAAAATCATTTACATTGGCAGGCAAGCGATGCCATATGGGGGTCAAAGTAGACGTCCTACATACGGCCACGGGCCATTGTACCACCGGCACCGTACAGCATGGCTATACATGTATATATATAAGTGAAAGGAACACATGTAGTAAATTATTTGGAAATATAGATGACATGTTTAAATATTTATGGCACTACTATCATTTAAAGAATTAAGGCTTGGTGCATTTTAAAATCAACCTGCTTACAACTGGTCAATACCTGATGTCAAAAATAGGTCATCTGTCAAAGTGAAAGTACCAGTAAGACTGCTGATGGAGAAATGAAATGGCAAGAATGAAGAATGAATGAATTGAGTTTATGGTATAATACTAATTATTTAGACCAGTGTCACAAAGTCATCTTGTATAAATATTGATCATAGATTTGTTAACGTAACTGATATTTCAATTTGCGTAACCAGGAGATCGTTTGCATGTTTTTATACGTCCACATAGCCCACATTTTTATGTGGTATTATCGTCGCCCCTGTTCGTCAGTCCACAATTTGTTTGTGGACTCTCTACAGGTCACAATTCTTATCTGATTTTGACGAAACTTGAAATATAGGTTTATCCCCAAAAGATCTTTCGATATTGGCATGTATCGGATCAAAACTTCATGGATTATGGCCCCTGATTGTGCGAAAAATCATGTTTTTAGCTTGTGGACCTTATAGAGGTCACAATTTTGAACCGATTTTTATGAAACTTGACGTGCATGTTTATAACCCAAAGATCTTGGTTCCTTTCGATATTTGCGCCTATTTGAACGTAATTTCCTGAATTATGGCCCCTGATTGTCCGAAAAAAAAACCTTTTTATACGCCCACATTTTTATGTGGACGTATATTGTCGTCGCCCCTGTCCGTCCGGACGTCCGTCCGTCCACAATTTGTTTGTGGACTCTCTACAGGTCACAATTCTTATCCGATTTTGACGAAACTTGAAATATAGGTTTATCCCCAAAAGATCTCGGCTGCTTTCGATATTGGCATATGTATCGGATGAAATCTTCATGGATTATGGCCCCTGATTGTACGAAAAATCACGTTTTTAGCTTGTGGACCCTATAGAGGTCACAATTTTAAACCGATTTTGATGAAACTTGACATGCATGTTTATAACCCAAAGATCTTGGTTCCTTTCGATATTTGCGCCTATCGGAATGTAATTTCCTGAATTATGGCCCCTGATTGTCCGAAAAATCACCCTTTTTAGCTTGTGGTCCCTCTGGAGGTCACAATTATTATCCGATTTAAAAAACCGTTTGATTATATCACCGTTACACACTATGGAAGGTTGAGTTCGAATTTCGAGAAAATCGGACGAAAATTGCCATACAAAATGGCCGCCGTTTGTACGCGAATACTGTTAAAAAATGGTATATCAAGGTTGTGGACCCTGTAGAAGTCACATTTTTTATTTGATTTTGATGAAACTTGAAATTCATGGTTATAACCCAAAGATCTTGGTTCCTTTCAATATTTGCGCCTATCGGAATGTAATTTCCTGAATTATGGCCCCTGATTGTCCGAAAAATCACCCTTTTTAGCTTGTGGTCCCTCTGGAGGTCACAATTATTATCCGATTTAAAAAATCGTTTGATTATATCACCGTTCCATGGTTATGAAGGTTGAGGTCGAATTTCATGAAAATCGAACCAAAATTGACGGACAAAATGGCCGCCATTTGTACGCGAATAGTGTGAAAATATGTTAAATCAAGGTTGTGAACAGTGTAGAGGACACAATTTTGAACCGATTTGGATGAAACTCGAAATGCATGTTTATAACCCAAAATGGCCGCCGTTTGTACGCGAATACTGTTAAAAAATTGTATATCATGGTTGTGGACCCTGTAGAGGTCACAATTTTAATTCGATTTTGATGAAACTTGAAATGCATGGTTATAACCTAAAGATCTTTATTCTTTTCGTTATTTGCGCATATCGGATCGTAACTTCCTGAATTATGGCCCCTGATTGTCCGAAAAATCGCCTATGGTCCCTCTGGAGGTCACAATTATTATCCGATTTGAAAAAACGTTTGAATCTATCACCGTTACACCCTACGAAAGGTTGAGTTTGAATTTCGAGATAATTGGACCATAATTGCCAGAAAAAATGGCCGCCGTTTGTACGCGAACAGTGTAAAAATATGGTATGTCAAAGTTGTGGACCCTGTAGAGGTGACAATTTTAATTCGATTTTGATGAAACCTGAAATGCTTGTTTATAACCTAAAGATCTTGGTTCCTTTCGATATTTGCGCATATCAAATTGTAACTTAATGAATTATGGCCTTTGATTCTAGGAAAAATCACTTTCGGTATTGCTTGTTCTCTGTCTGTCTCTCGAACAATTATTATCTGATTTAAAAAAAACTGATTATATTACTGTTGCACCGTAAGGAAGGTTGAGTTCGAATTTCGTGAAAATCGTACCAAAATTGCCGGACGAAATGGTCACCGTTTGTACGCGAATATTGTAAAAATATGGTATATCATGGTTGTGGACTCTCTACAGGTCACAATTCTTATCCGATTTTGACGAAAAGTAACATTTCTAGGTTGTGTACCGTCACACCATAATCATTGTCGGCTTCGAATTTCATGAATATCAGACTGGAACTGACCAACAAAATGGTTGCTCCCAATACAGTATGAAATACAGGACTTAATGATGTAGGAAAAATCACTTTCGGTATTGCTTGTTCTCTATCCATCTCTCAAAAATGTGGGCGTATCCTGCCTGGCAGTGCCAGCCTATCTTTTAGCTTGTGGTCCCTCTGGAGGTCACAATTATTATCCGATTTAAAAAAACGTTTGTTTATATCACCGTTACACCCTAAGGAAGATTGAGTTTCGAATTTCGGGAAAATCGGACCCAAATTGCCATACAAAATGGACGCCGTTTGTACGCAAATACTGTTAAAAAATGGTATATCAAGGTTGTGGACCCTGTAGAGGTCACAATTTTAATTCGATTTTGATGAAACTTGTAATTCATGGTTATAACCCAAAGATCTTGGTTCCTTTCGATATTTGCGCATATCGGATCGTAACTTCCTGAATTATGGCCCCTGATTATACGCAAAATCGCTTTTTTATACGCCCACATTTTCATGTGGACGTATTATGTCGTCGCCCCTGTCCGCCCGGACGTCCGTCCGTCCACAATTTGTTTGTGGACTCTCTACAGGTCACAATTCTTATCCGATTTTGACGAAACTTGAAATATAGGTTTATCCCCAAAAGATCTCGGTTCCTTTCGATATTGGCATGTATCGGGTGAAAACTTCAGGGATTATGGCCCCTGATTGTACGAAAAATCACGTTTTTAGCTTGTGGACCCTATAGAGGTCACAATTTTGAACCGATTTTGATGAAACTTGACATGCATGTTTGTAACCCAAAGATCTTGGTTCCTTTCGATATTTGCGGCTATCGGAATGTAATTTCCTGAATTATGGCCCCTGATTGTCCGAAAAATCACCCTTTTTAGCTTGTGGTCCCTCTGGAGGTCACAATTATTATTCGATTTAAAAAAACGTTTGATTATATCACTGTTACACCCTAAGGAAGGTTGAGTTCGAATTTCGGGAAAATCGGACGAAAATTGCCATACAAAATGGCCGCCGTTAGTATGCGAATACTGTTAAAAAATGGTATATCAAGGTTGTGGACCCTGTGGAGGTCACAATTTTGATTCGATTTTGATGAAACTTGAAATTCATGGTTATAACCCAAAGATCTTGCTTCCTTTCGATACTTGCGCCTATCGGATCGTAACTTCCTGAATTATGGCCCATGATTTTACGCAAAATCGCCTTTTTTTTAGCTTGGAGGTCACAATTATTATTCGATTTAAAAAAAAGTTTGATTATATCACCGTTACACCCTAAGGAAGGTTGAGTTCGAATTTCGGGAAAATCGGACGAAAATTGCCATACAAAATGGCCGCCGTTTGTACGCGAATACTGTTAAAAAATGGTATATCAAGGTTGTGGACCCTGTGGAGGTCACAATTTTGATTCGATTGTGATGAAACTTGAAATTCAAGGTTATAACCCAAAGATCTTGCTTCTTTTCGATATTTGCGCATATCGGATCGTAACTTCCTGAATTATGGCCCCTGATTATACGCAAAATCGCCTTTTTTTTTTAGCTTGGAGGTCACAATTATTATCCGATTTAAAAAAACGTTTGATTATATTACTGTTACACCGTAAGGAAGGTTGAGTTCGAATTTCGGGAAAATCAGACCAAAATTGCCATACAAAATGGCCACCGTTTGTACGTGAATACTGTTAAAAAATGGTATATCAAGGTTGTGGACCCTGTAAAGGTCACAATTTTAATTCGATTTTGATGAAACTTGAAATGCATGGTTATAACCCAAAGATCTTGGTTCCTTTCGGTATTTGCGCATATCGGATCGTAACTTCCTGAATTATTCGAATTTCGTGATAATGGTACCAAAATTGCCGGACGAAATGGTCGCCGTTTGTACGCGAATAGTGTAAAGATATGGTATATCATGGTTGTTGACTCTGTACAGGTCACAATTCTTATCCGATTTTGACGAAAAGTCACATTTCTAGGTTGTGTACCGTCACACCATAATCATTGTCGACTTCGAATTTCATGAATATCAGACTGGAACTGACCAACAAAATGGCTGCTCCCAATACAGTATGAAATACAGGACTTAATGATGTAGGAAAAATCACTTTCCGTATTGTTTGTTCTCTATCCATCTCTCGAAAATGTGGGCGTATCCTGCCTGGCAGTGCCAGCCTATCTTTTTAGCTTGTGGTTCCTCTGGAGGTGACAATTATTTTCTGATTACTGTTACACTGTAAAGAAGGTTGAGTTCGAATTTCGGGAAAATCGGACCAAAATTGCCATACAAAATGGCCGCCGTTTGTACGCGAATACTGTTAAAAAATTGTATATCATGGTTGTGGACCCTGTAGAGGTCACAATCTTCATTCGATTTTGATGAAACCTGAAATGCATGGTTATAACCCAAAGATCTTGGTTCCTTTCGTTATTTGCGCATATTGGATCGTAACTTCCTGAATTATTTCCCCTGATTGTCCGAAAAATCGCCTGTGGTCCCTCTGGAGGTCACAATTATTATCTGATTTAAAAAAAACGTTTGACTCTATCAACGTTACACCCTACGGAAGGTTGAGTTTCGAATTTCGAGAAAATCTGACCATAATTGCCAGAAAAAATGGCTGCCATTTGTACGCGAACAGTGTAAAAAATATGGTATCAAGGTTGTGGACCCTGTAGAGGTCACAATTTTAATTCGATTTTGATGAAACCTGAAATGCTTGTTTATAACCTAAAGATCTTTATTCTTTTCGATATTTGCGCATATCAAATTGTAACTTAATGAACTATGGCCTTTTGATTGTAGGAAAAATCACTTTCGGTATTGCTTTCGGTAATGGCCGCCGTTTGTACGCGAATAGTGTGAAAATATGTTATATCAAGGTTGTGGACCCTATCGAGGTCACAATTTTGAACCGATTTTGATGAAACTTGACATGTATGTTTATAACCCAAAGATCTTGGTTCCTTTCGATATTTGCACCCATCGGATCGTAACTTCCTGAATTATGGCCCCTGATTGTCCGAAAAATTGCCCTTTTTAGCTTGTGGTCCCACTGGAGGTCAAAATTATTATCCGATTTAAAACACCGTTTGATTATATCACTGATACATGGTAATGAGGTAAAATTTCGTGAAAATCGGACCAAAATTCACAGACAAAATGGTCGCCGTTTGTACGCGATTCGTGTGAAAATATGTTATATCAAGGTTTTGGACTCTATAAAGGTCACAATTTTGAACCTATTTTGATGAAACTTGACATGCATGTTTATAACCCAAAGATCTTGGTTCTTTTTGATATTTGCGCCCATTGGATCGTAACTTCCTGAATTATGGCCCCTGATTGTACGAAAAATGACCTTTTTTTTTTAGCTTGTGGTCCATCTGGGGTCAGAATTTTATCCCATTTAAAAAAACATTTGATTATATCACCGTTACATCGTAATGAAGGTTGAGGTCGAATTTCGTAAAAATCGGACTAAAATTGACAGCTGTTCTTGTCAGGCCATCCGTCCTTCATCACGAACAAGGGGAAACCACGCTAGAAAATCTAGATGAACTTTATCACCCAATGCAGGGATCAAACACCCAACCTCAAGGCTACCGAGCCAGCATCTTACCCACTTAACAACATGATCCCTAGTCGAATTTGAAGCCTACTGAAATGAACCTTTATAACCCAAAGATCTTGCTTCATTTCAATATTTGCACATGTCAAATTCTAACTTAATGATGTAGGAAAAATCACTTTCGGTATTGCTTGTTCTCTATCCATCTCTCGAAAATGTGGGCGTATCCTGCCTGGCAGTGCCAGCCTATCTTTCATTTTTTTGTGCCGTGGTAGAAAATTCTTAATTTCAAGGACTGCAGATTGTGTATCACGGTATCTGGACCATAGCCTGCTTATGACAGACTGAGAAACATTCATAGTCCGCACCACAACCGCCTGTGTTGTGCCGATCTGTAGCATGCCAAGGGCACGTAACCTTTCATTTTGGGTAAGCCGACGCCCGACGCATATCAAAATTTGTTAAAACAATTAAACTGATGTTTCCACCCTGGAATTCAATGCCACAATGACTGTAACATTCAAAGTCAGGGTCGTGCAAATCTTTGGTTGGACCCCCATGATGATCCCAAACATTACCTGCATTCCATGCGGTAGCTATTAGTGCGTTTGGGCGTCACATGTAACTGGAAATGTTTCTTCTGTTAGGTTCTATAGTGACTTTTTTCGTAGTCATTTGCATATTTTAGTATTATGCCCCCAAAATCAAATATCCCCTACTTTTTTTGAATAGTATATTTTCAAAGAAAGTCAAAACATAATTATTTCTATGTCTTTTGCTCAATAGGTTGTCAACTCACTATTGAACAAAAAATAATGTTTTAGCTTGTCCCTTGTAGAGGTAACAATCTTTGTCCGATTTAAAAAAAACAACAAAAACTGTGGAATGTATCAACGTTACACACTGAGATCTTTATGGTGGACTATAACTCGGATTATGATAATGAACAATGTCGTGTGGACGACTTTACCAACGTATTTCTATATCCATATTCCTGAAGCAATGGTCCGAGAAATCCCTCTCTGGCCATTGCTGGAATTGCATCTGTTAACTGTTTCTTGAACTTATGCGGGAGTACATGTATGTCTATTCTTCCCGTTCAATCAAAGCTATCACTTAAGTACAGCAACATGACAGTCCTTCGTTTAATCTGGGTCTTCCCTAAAACTTAGGACAGTGATTTAAGGTATTTAAAACGGTGAAAGTATGTTCGTTTTCAAACAGTATTGTTTACATTTCATTCGACTTGATAGCCTCGTTTGTCACACAATTAGTTTTACTGCAGTATTCTGCTATGCACAGGTTAATTAGGCATAATAAAATCGTGAGTCATGACGTAACGTTATGTAAACATATTTGGTCCAATATTGGCACTCATTTTAAATGTAAAGCTTTTGTAGGGCAGCTAGTGATTGGTTGGTAGATGGACTACTGACCAATCAAAATTTAAAACAACAATATACACTCAATAGCAGTGTGTAGTAGGATTACCTCTAATCAAACGCAACACTGCGCAGAGTATGTACTATATCTTGCTTGAGTCCCAAACGACTTAGACCAAAGTCCCAAACGTTGTATACCAAAGTCCCAAACGTCGTATACCCAAGTCCCAAATGTCGCAGTCATATTTTTTTAGTCCCAAATGACGCAAGTCCCAAATGACATGTAATCACTCGAATGTAGCTTTCTGGATTATGATCCTTGATTGTGCGATAAATCACATTTTTACCTTGATTATTCACTCGAGTCCACAATTCTTTTCCAATTTTAAAAACTGTTTGATTACATCACCATTCCACCATAATGAAGGTTGAAATCGAATTTCAGGAAAATTGAAATGAACAAATGAACTGCCCGACAAAATGGCCGCTCTTCTCTTAGCCTTTGTGCACGGATTGTGTAGACGTGTGTAATACCAAGGTTGTGGACACTCTAGAGGTCACAGTTTTTATCCAATTTTGATGAAACTTAAAACATATCTTTATATCCCAAAGATCGGTCCCTTTTGATATTTAGATATTTCAGGCCATAACTTTCTGGATTATTGCCCCTGATTGTATAAAATAATTGTGTTTGTTTTTATTTTGTTTTCTATCCATCTTTTGCAAAATGTGGGTGTATCATGCCTGGCAGCCCCTGGTATATTTCATAATTCAAATAGTAAATGAGCTTTATTAACAGATCATGGGCGAGATTACTGATCAGTGTTTTTATTGAGTGTTGATTGGCTTTCGGATAATAAGAAAAATATTTTGTTTTGAGCACAGGTTATTTTCAATTAAATTTATAGCATACACATGTATTATTCCTTTTACGGGAGTGTAGCGGACATGTTTTTGCTGAACTGAAACGTCCTGTTTATGTTCCGTGGTCAGCTGGTGTAACAGCTGATCAACAACTTTTTCTTTATATTGTACTATGTGTACATGTACATGAATCTACTTTGTTTATTGTTTATTTGTATGACTATGAGTGCCTTGATGATCATGTCATGATGATCACTTTTATCTATGTGATTTCAGCAAGTTCAGAAATTTATCTATTCTATATTGCATGGCACAAAAAAGTATCCTAGAGCTTAAGATTGTTGCTCAAGACTTTCTATGAATGAGTCTCTTAGACATAATTAATAATTTTATTCACTAAAATACATTTAGACGGCTTCTTTAGGATTAAACCGCTTTACAGGATACAACTTTTTTATATTTTGACATATGTAGGCCACATACTAACTGTATTACATTTACTTCAGTGGAAAGTTGCATCCTTTTGGCTATTTATTATTTTTTTTGAGATTCTCTCATCTTTAAAACATTGCATGCAGCCAATTGGTAAATATCTATGATTACTAACTGAATAGTGATGGTACAAATAAGAACCGTGAGTGAATAATCGTGATTATTGACAAGTTTTATACACCCACGTTTTCATGTGATATACAATAAGTAGTAGAATACAATATGAAAAAACCATTGTTGATATTGTATTCTATTAACTATTGTGTATCAACTTATCTGAATATCAAATGCATCATTTTGACTAAGTCAAAATTGATCCTATCAGACCGTTGGTAATTGTTTTGTATTACGGTACCTGTTTCTGTTGATTGGAGGTTTCTCACATTTTTATGTGAATGTATATTGTCATCGCTGTAGTCTGCCTGTCCACAATTTGTTAGTATCCACTCTACAGGTCACAATTTTTATATGATTTTTATGAAGCTTGAAATGTACGGTTAATTCTCAAAGACCTCAGTTCCTTTGAAAATTGGTCATGTATGAGACAGTAACTTCATGGATCATGGCCCCAAATTGTATAAAAATTCAAGTGTTTAGCTTGTGGGCACTTAAAGGGTCACAGTTTTTATCTGATTTTGATGAAACTTAAATAAAATATAAATTTATAATTATAATCCAAATATCTAGATTCCTTTTGATATTCTTGCTTATTTCCTGGAATATGGCCCTTGATAATACAATAAAATCATGTTTTTATGTCACTGAACGTACCATAATGGCTGTGGTGTCGAATTTTGTAAAAATCAGACTGAAACTGTCCTTTCGAGAATCGCTCATAAGGAACAGTGACATTTTGTGACACTTTCTATCTTATTATTTTCTTCCATCATTGATGGATGCCCATGCACAATATTTAACATATCAATGTAGATTGTTGTTTGTAATCTTAATCTCAATATGGATGGGGTTCTTTAAATGTAACGTGAGTAACGCTAGGATTACATGTATGTAATATTACTCTGCAAAATGTGGGCATATTACACTTTTCATGACTTTTTGACATTGTCATCCGTTTATCATTTTGTCCCGAGAAGATTGTGTCGCCATATTTATGACACACACAGTTCATTTCTTTATCATCATACAAACATAAATATTTTTAAAACTTTTATCAGCAGCATTTTGAAGGGTGGCTTTAGCTTATAATGCGTATTCCTTCTGATAAATCTTAAAGTGCCAATCCCGATAACTTTTTGGGGAATAAAACTGCTTAATTTTGTGTTAAAATCCACAACCTAAGGCCCACCTACTAACCCGATACTTGTGATACGCTTGTAAATAACTGAAACCTGGCAGTCTTCATCTGGAGATGGTGAACGTTTTAGAATACAGTATCTGGATAAAACCAGACTTTTTTCTATAAAAATAATATGTAGGTGAAATTTACCTTTGGTTATCAAGTACAGGGCATGGGTCATTCACTGTATAAACCTCTCAAGAAACATTAATCGATTATCAGGTCACCCAATGAAAAAATTGACCAGAAATCTTAAAAGGGTTACGTGTCCGGATAAGCAGTGTTGACGTTCACGTCCAAACGACTCAATATTTTGAGCTGAAATTTTGAGACAAGGTAAATACACCATGCCACTATATTTTGGTCCATAAATTTCATAAATACTCGGACTTTAAGTTTTGAGACTCTGATCTTATCAGGATTGTCCCTTTAATACATACATGTAGGCCTATCTCAGTAGTTGATTGTCAGATTTGTCTCATGTCTTGCCATATCATTTCAATTTTGAATTATTTGTACCCTGTTGTCTAATCGGCTGTAATCGGCTTCCACGTTTCTCTCTTCTTTTGGACTCTTTGTGACCAGAATCAGCTGTTCATGACGACACATTAAGAAGCTTACCGTACGTTGAAACCATGGGGTTGCCCTAGACGTAGTCAAACATGTTTTAGCCTAAGGTCTAGAAAGCTTTAAAGGAGCTAAATCGCTAATAGTTGGGACCTAGCAATTTACCCAAATGCGTCACAACGCATATAATAATCTATTCTGATTGTCAATGATCTGTTTTACATTCAATTGTTTATGTTTTGACTCTTATTTCAAATCAGTTTTGTCCAGCAAAATACGGCATGAGTCTCAACCAAATAGAAATTTCTTGTGTCTGGTTTTCTAGTCTATTGAGCATGCTCTTCAGATACATGTAAGTTATGGCGTCGCCGTTTGACATGAGTTGTGGAATTCAATATTTCTAGCCATGTTCTTTCTAGCCACTGACTTGTTACAAAGGATGCTGAAACGCACTATGGCTATGGTAAAATATTTATTTTGTCTTGAATATTGGATACCAGAAGCCTACCTTTTCAGGGTAAGATAACAGCATAAATGTTGATTTGACTTGACAAATATTTTGTGTTTTGAATGTGTAAGACTTTCGGATGATATTGAGTTAGTTAGAGACTTAGATACATTTACTCAAAATGTATCTAACTTTTGTAGAAAAATGTTGGGTTTTTTTTTTTTATTATTAATTTTAATATCCTGCAGGTCTACTACACTTTTTAAATCAATACAAGTTAGGCTTACCATGTACACCATTACAGATTTTGTTATTTATTTAAATTTTCATTGATTTTTATACTGTACCATTACCATACAGTGTTAGAATTGTTGCATGACTGCTTAGAGGAATATATGACTTTTTACAGTAAAAGGCTAAGAAATACTTCACATTTGTGGTTTGAAAATAGAATTGCTTTTAGATTAACACAGAAACTGCTGTTTTATGGCTGCTGAAACCTAAGTACATGTAATGAGACTTGACTTAAGAGTTTTCTTGATGGAAGACCTAATAATGTTGCCTTGTAGACAGGGGCAGTAATTTGTTGTTCATTTCAAGCCGACGCCATGTAAAAATCTTAATAATGATAATAGAAATGGTCAGTCCATTTGGTGGGTGTGTGTAATAAACATCCACAGGAACTTTACACTTAAAAACTGTGTCTTGATTTTGTTGTGTGATAACCTTTAGACAAGGCATGCATCAAGTCATGTAAATTGTAAGGCCTGTTGCAAGTTCATTTTACATGTATTTGACTAGTTCATTTTACATATATTTGACTAGTTGAATTGAATATTATGTCATACTGTTGGGTTTGGTAAGAATTCATATATGTTATATTTTTGGCTGGATGATGATGTGTATTCTCAGTAGAAAAACACATCCACAGTCATCCCTGTCTATATGTAAGTGTGTGGGTCACCTACAGGCCCCAATTCTTAACCCTTTCAGGCTACACTTTTCAGAATAGTAAACTTCCAATGGAATCCATTTATTTTGCAAAATTTGGTTTAAATTAGTGATCATTTTCATTTTGTGGTAATGTATAAAATCCAGTGAGCATGGTATGCGAAAACTATGTATTTTCGGGTAAAAGAATACTCAAAGTTGGACATGACCAATGCAGTGGTCTTCCAGCATTTACCAGGACAACAAAAAGGAAAATATGAGATAAAAGTGAAACTAAATACTGCTATTTTGAAAACCTTTATTCTCTGTGCAAACTCAAATTATATATTAAAATTTATCACAGAATAATTATTCAAAATCAGGGTAACAATAATAAATGTTAAATGTTAGAAGTTATTTGCATAAAAAATATAACCAATTTCACAACAAAAAAAAATAACTTTGGTATTTTGACAAATCTCATTAAAAGCTCAAAAACCATTTAAATAGGTAGACCTACAGTTGCAGATATTCATTCATAGACATAAGTAGTGTTTTGTATGAATAAAAAAAAATGTTCAGATATTGATGGAGAACTACTTAATTTTTATGGTTGCCATAGTAACAGATTTTATAAATTTTTGTTTTAACAATATTATTGTTAGTTCAAATATTTCAAATATATACACAGATTTTTATAGATTACTATGTTCCGAATAATTTTAGTTTTAGTTCAAGTGTTTCAGATTTGTACACCTACCTTAATAAATAGTTTTGTCATGCAATAACAGCAATAATTCATTATTAATATTATTATGTGAATATATTTATCAAATATTTAGCCATTTGATAAGTTTGATAATATGGTGGTAATTTAGATTCAAAATACAGTAGAATCTGCATTAAGCAGCCACCCACGGGAAATTTTAGGATTGACCGCTTAACGGGAGTGGCCTCTTAATAAAATCTCGAGTTTTTTGTGCTGACATCAATTAATATTACGCTTGGGTGCACTTGCATCGGTAAATTTGGTCGTCGCTGAATCTCGGACATAACTTCCGTAAACATGTCATTTTGTCCCAACCTTCAATACTACTGTCTATCATTGTCATGCATTCGATAATATTTATCAATTTTTGTAAAATCTCTTTTTTTTTTTGTGCTGACATTAATTAATATTACGCTTGAATGCATTGGAAGCAAACACCAATGCAATACTTCACTTGCATCGGTAAATTTGGCCGTCGCTGAATCGCCGACATAACTTCTGTAAACTTGTCATTTTGTACCAACCTTCAATACTACTGTCTATCAATCATAGTGATGTATTCGATAATATTTATCAATTTTTGTGAAGAAAATCGATGAATTAATTTTATTTTATCAAAGAAGCACACGAACCAAACAACATCGCTGGTTTAGCTACCGAATCACAGGGGGTGTAACTCTGTATGTAATATTACAGGTGGCGCTAAAAACGTCGGTTCTTTCAGTTTATTCAATCAGTATCAAATAATGTCCCCTTACGTGTGAAAACAATGATCAGGTTTGTCGTTTAATAAAACGAAAGATTAATTAACAGATAATCCCGAGTTAATTGGTATTTTCACATTTCTTTTTATCTGATTTGCGGGAGACCAGTTAATTGATTACTACTCACGGGATTAGCGGGGATGTTAAGAAGAACGACAAGATGGTGATTATATAGTGATTTTATCTAGGGCTGTGTCGATATATCGATACACCGATATGTATCGATACGTTCCAGCGATATTTATATCGATATGTAATGTGGTCGTATCGTTGAAAAAAATTCTTCAGTTCAGAAAGACCATGAGGGATGAATTGAAACCCACGTGGCGAAAGAAAACGATCTCAGCATGATGGTTTGTCAATCTCGAGAACGTCTTCAACTCCCCGTATGAATTCAATGTACGGCTAAATATTATATTAACTGGATCATGCATTGATGGATTCACTGACCAGTTGGTAAATTTAAATCTTCATTGAATATAATCCCCTGATAGAACACCGAATACACCGAGAAACAATCATTTTATAATATATTTTTCCCGATGGCATCTCCAATGCTGAATTCCAATGACATGTGACATCGGTTGCAAATTAGGTCAATAAACCAGTTATATATAGCGCTTACCATGACTTTTTTTATTTTATACACATTCTGACAAAAGTTTAATTTAATAAATATTGTCGTTTTTATTATACGCCCACATTGAAATGTGGTCGTATATTGTCGTCGCCCCCGTCCGGCGTCCACAATTGCTTGTGGACGCTCTACAGGCTAAAGTTAATATCCGATTGACTTTAAATTTATACACAGTGTTTATGGTCATGAGACGAAGAAGCCTATTGTTTTTCAGCGATTTCCGATAATTAGTGCCAGAGTTATGGCCCTTGATCACTTCAAAAAATCTTGTGGACGCTCTAGAGGCCAAAGTTAATATCCGATTGACTTCAAATTTATACACAGTGTTTAAGGTCATAAGACGAAGAAGCCTATTGATTTTCAGCGATTTCCGATAATTAGTGCCAGAGTTATGGCCCTTGATCACCTCAAAAAATCTTGTGGACGCTCTAAAGGTCAAAGTTAATATCCGATTGACTTTAAATTTATACACAATGTTTAAGGTCATAAGACGAAGACGCCTATTGATTTTCAGGGATTTCCGATAATTAGTGCCAGAGTTATGGCCCTTGATCACTTCAAAAAATCTTGTGGACGCTCTAGAGGCCAAAGTTAATATCCGATTGACTTTAAACTTATACACAGTGTTTAAGGTCATAAGACGAAGAAGCCTATTGATTTTCAGCGATTTCCGATAATTAGTGCCAGAGTTATGGCCCTTGATCACTTCAAAAAATCTTGTGGACGCTCTAGAGGCCAAAGTTAATATCCGATTGACTTCAAATTTATACACAGTGTTTAAGGTCATAAGACGAAGAAGCTTATTGATTTTCAGCGATTTCCGATAATTAGTGCCAGAGTTATGGCCCTTGATCACTTCAAAAAATCTTGTGGACGCTCTAGAGGCCAAAGTTAATATCCGATTGACTTTAAATTTATAAACAGTGTTTAAGGTCATAAGACAAAGACGCCTATTAATTTTCAGCGATTTCCGATAGTTAGTGCCAGAGTTATGGCCCTTGATCACCTCAAAAAATCTTGTGGACGCTCTGGAGGCCAAAGTTAATATCCGATTGACTTTAGATTTATACACAGTGTTTAAGGTCATGAGACGAAGAAGCCTATTGATTTTCAGCGATTTCAAATAATTACTGCCAGAGTTATCTCCCTTGATAACTTCAAAAATTCTTGTGACGCTATAGAGGCCAAAGTTACTATCCGATTGACTTCAGATTGATACATAGAGTTTAAGGTGTTTTGATTTTCAATGAATTTAGATAACTGAACAGCTAAATCCATGATATTAAATGTTTCATGTATATACTAATTGTTAGCGTGGGGTAAAACTTTATAAAAAGCAATCAAATTCTAATGATTTTCTGATAATTACATAATGAGTTGTTACTCTTAATCAGTTTTTAGTGTATTACAAATGTTTCATTACCGAAATTAGTAAAAATATGCGACAACCCTTGTTGACTGCCCGGACGATTAAGCTGCTGTGGGCGTATGTTTCGTTGCCTGGCAACCTATCTTTGAAGGCTATATCATAATCGTACGGAATTTTTATTTTTGAAAGCAATTTCAAGTATGGGTTGTCACGTGACAATTGTGTCGTGTGTCTATCATCATTGGCGAATGAAATAAAAAACTTTTGCAAGTTACGTGACTAGTTACGTTATAGATTTAAGCTACAAATTGTGTTATGAAGAAATGCCATGGTGACGTATCAGCTTATTTTGACTACGGTATTTTCTGATATTGACAGTATTAGAAAAATGCTAATATTTTAGATCATCGACTTATGAAAAATGAAACGCGAATGTTTCATCGAATAAACGAAGACGGTAATTTTTATACGCCCACATTTTTATGTGGACATATATTGTCGTCGCCCCTGTCCGTCCGGACGTCCGTCCGTCCGTCCGGACGTCCGTCCGTCTGTCCGTCCACAATTTGTTTGTGGACTCTCTACAGGTCACAATTCTTATCCGATTTTGACGAAACTTGAAATATAGGTTTATCCCCAAAAGATCTCGGTTCCTTTCGATATTGGCATGTATCGGATGAAAACTTCATGGATTATGGCCCCTGATTGTACGAAAAGTCACGTTTTTAGCTTGTGGACCCTATAGAGGTCACAATTTTGAACCGATTTTGATGAAACTTGACATGCATGTTTATAACCCAAAGATCTTGGTTCCTTTCGATATTTGCACCTATCGGAATGTAATTTCCTGAATTATGGCCCCTGATTGTCCGAAAAATCACCCTTTTTAGCTTGTGGTCCCTCTGGAGGTCACAATTATTATCCGATTTAAAAAAACGTTTGATTATATCACCGTTACACCCTAAGGAAGGTTGAGTTCGAATTTCGGGAAAATCGGACGAAAATTGCCATACAAATTGGCCGCCGTTTGTACGCGAATACTGTTAAAAAATTGTATATCATGGGTTGTGGACCTTGTAAAAGTCACATTTTTAAATCGATTTTGATGAAACTTGAAATTCAGGGTTATAACCCAAAGATCTTGGTTCCTTTCGATATTTGCGCATATTGGAACGTAACTTCCTGAATTATGGCCCCTGATTATACGCAAAATCGCCTTATTTTAGCTTGTGGTCCTTCTGGTGGTCACAATTATTATCCGATTTAATAAAACGGTTGATAATATTACCGTTACACCGTAAGGAAGGTTGAGTTCGAATTTCGGGAAAATCGGACCAAAATTGCCATACAAAATGGCCGCCGTTTGTACGTGAATACTGTTAAAAAATTGTATATCATGGTTGTGGACCCTGTAGAGGTCACAATTTTAATTCGATTTTGATGAAACTTGAAATGCATGGTTATAACCCAAAGATCTTGGTTCCTTTCGTTATTTGCGCATATCAGATCATAACTTCCTGAATTATGGCCCCTGATTGTCCGAAAAATCGACTATGGTCCCTCTGGAGGTCACAATTATTATCCAATTTAAAAAAACATTTGACTCTATCACCGTTACACCCTACGGAAGGTTCAGTTCGAATTTCGAGAAAATCGGACAATAATTGCCAGAAAAAATGGCCGCCCTTTGTACGCGAACAGTGTAAAAATATGGTATATCAAAGTTGTGGACCCTGTAGAGGTGACAATTTTAATTCGATTTTGATGAAACCTGAAATGCTTGTTTATAACCTAAAGATCTTTATTAGGGTTTCACACTGCGTAGCTTGTGTGAAACACTATTGTTTTTGTTAAAATTATTATTCTTATTATTATTATTATTCAGATTCCAATTTGAATAGATCTCAGCAACTACGTGTCGCATCGTTACGATCTCTTCGGTTTTACTGGGAAAGTGGGTGTGACTTAGAGGATAAAGCTATTTTGAACGTTCTGCGACAATGCGAAATGTCCGAAATCACCGAAGTTATCGTTTTTATACGCCCACATTGAAATGTGGTCGTATATTGTCGTCGCCCCCGTCCGTCCGTCCGTCCGTCCGTCCGTCGGTCCGTCGGTCCGGCGTCCACAATTGCTTGTGGACGCTCTACAGGCTAAAGTTAATATCCGATTGACTTTAAATTTATACACAGTGTTTAAGGTCATGAGACGAAGAAGCCTATTGTTTTTCAGCGATTTCCGATAATTAGTGCCAGAGTTATGGCCCTTGATCACTTCAAAAAATCTTGTGGACGCTCTAGAGGCCAAAGTTAATATCCGATTGACTTCAAATTTATACACAGTGTTTAAGGTCATAAGACGAAGAAGCCTATTGATTTTCAGCGATTTCCGATAATTAGTGCCAAAGTTATGGCCCTTGATCACCTCAAAAAATCTTGTGGACGCTCTAGAGGCCAAAGTTAATATCCGATTGACTTCAAATTTATACACAGTGTTTAAGGTCATAAGACGAAGAAGCCTATTGATTTTCAGCGATTTCCGATAATTAGTGCCAGAGTTATGGCCCTTGATCACTTCAAAAAATCTTGTTGACGCTCTAGAGGCCAAAGTTAATATCCGATTGACTTTAAATTTATACACAGTGTTTAAGGTCATAAGACGAAGACGCCTATTAATTTTCAGCGATTTCCGATAATTAGTGCCAGAGTTATGGCCCTTGATCACTTCAAAAAATCTTGTGGACGCTCTAGAGGCCAAAGTTAATATCCGATTGACTTCAAATTGATACACAGTGTTTAAGGTCATAAGACGAAGAAGCTTATTGATTTTCAGCGATTTCCGATAATTAGTGCCAGAGTTATGGCCCTTGATCACTTCAAAAAATCTTGTGGACGCTCTAGAGGCCAAAGTTAATATCCGATTGACTTTAAATTTATACACAGTGTTAAAGGTCATAAGACGAAGACGCCTATTAATTTTCAGCGATTTCCGATAGTTAGTGCCAGAGTTATGGCCCTTGATCACCTCAAAAAATCTTGTGGACGCTCTGGAGGCCAAAGTTAATATCCGATTGACTTTAGATTTATACACAGTGTTTAAGGTCATGAGATGAAGAAGCCTATTGATTTTCAGCGATTTCAAATAATTACTGCTAGAGTTATCTCCCTTGATAACTTCAAAAATTCTTGTGACGCTATAGAGGCCAAAGTTACTATCCGATTGACTTCAGATTGATACATAGAGTTTAAGGTGTTGAAACGAACAAGTATTTTGATTTTCAATGAATTTAGATAACTGAACAGCTAAATCCATGATATTAAATGTTTCATGTATATACTAATTGTTAGCGTGGGGTAAAACTTTATAAAAAGCAATCAAATTCTAATGATTTTCTGATAATTACATAATGAGTTGTTACTCTTAATCAGTTTTTAGTGTATTACAAATGTTTCATTACCGAAATTAGTAAAAATATGCGACAACCCTTGTTGACTGCCCGTACGATTTAGCTGCTGTGGGCGTATGTTTCGTTGCCTGGCAACCTATCTTTAAAAATATTGCAGTAATTTTAACAATAATCATTGGATTTTAACTTTCGATACATTTTGGCATAGCCTGAGACAGGGCACATAGCTACGCTACTTTCGATTTTTGATTTTCGGCAAATCTTCGAAGATATTAGGCGCCAAATTTCGAAAATTTAAAATTTTACAAAAAACTTTTTTATTTATGAATATTTTTTAGTCGTATTGTGCACAGAATTAAAGGGTCATCTGACTAGTGCAAAAATGTTAAAAAATTTTGTCTCAGTAATTTACCTTGGCCGCCATTGGCTAATTCAGTTTTTCAGTCCTAGATTAATTTTTTATTGTTCGATTTGTATAAAACAAAGTTCATATGCTTCGTTGTATCAATTGTCGTTTTTTTTTATTCCAAAAGTGTTATCTGTCGGCACCGGAAGTGGCATAATTTTACCAAAAACTACAATTTTGACAGTTATTTACGATCTTCATAAACAAATATTATTTTTTTGAAAAATTATATGACTCAAAGAGTGTGCCCTTTCAAGGCGCAAAAAATGTAGGAAGCAGTTTTTTTAATTTCGATTTCATTTTCGAGCAAATTCGATTAAGAGGCTAAAAATGGTGTAAAATTGGCCTATTTACAACCTATTCAGGCTTTTCAGATTTTAAAATATTTCTTCGTAACTTTTATAAACTTGTAGCTATAATCCATACGAAGAAAATGTATGTTAAAATTCGTTTGTAATATAAGCAGTTGCCAAGAAATGGGCAGTTCTGCATAAGTCACTGTTTTCGTTATTTTGCCTGTAAAATAGTCAATTATTATTGGATTTTTATAAAAGTGACATCATTTGATTCAAAAAGCACGTAGCGTCATATCAAGTTGATTACAATTTAAAATTGACACCGGAAGTGACATCATTTGGTCAAAAAATGCATTTTACACTTTTTTAAATCAATGTTTTATTCAACCAAGAATAACTTAATATGTATTAATAATTTTAACTTTTGGTTTAAATTCACATATAAACAAAACTCATATGGTCATATAGATATCATAAAATGGTTTCTAACTTGTTCGGTTGCCGAGAAATAGACGGTTTTCTACAGGTCACTTTTGAAGGTTTCGGGGCCATAAAAGGGTCAATTATTATTCGATTTTCATAAACGTCACACCATGTTATACCTAATGCCATTTGGGATTTCATACAAGTAATTTAAGATTTTCATTATCACCGGAAGTAACGTCATTTTGGCAAAAACTGTATTTTTAGCCTCCAAAACAGATATTTTATTCAAATGAGTCTGTTTTGAAATCTTTTTCAAATTATGGTATTTGATGCCAATCAACAAATAGAATGAACCCATACGATCATACGGATACCACAAAATGGTTTCTAACTTGTACGGTTGCCGAGAAATAGCCGATTTTCTACAAGTCACTTTTCAAGTTTTTTGGTCTTTAAAAGTGGCAATTATTATTCGATTTAACGTTTTTATTTATAAATATTATTTAGTCGTGTTGTGCACAGAATTAAAGAGTCATCTGACTAGTGCAAAAATGTTAAAAAATTTTGTCTCAGTAATTTACCTTGGCCGCCATTGGCTAATTCAGTTTTTCAGTCCTAGATTAAATTTTTATTGTTCGATTTGTATAAAACAAAGTTCATATGCTTCGTTGTCTCAATTGTCATTTTTTTTATTACCAAAAGTGTTATCTGTCGGCACCGGAAGTGGCATAATTTTACCAAAAACTACAATTTTGACGGTTAGTTTCCTTCCTCTTAAACAAATATTATTTTTTGGAAAAATTATATGACTCAAAGAGTGTGTCCTTTCAAGGCGCAAAAAATGGAGGAAGCAGTTTTTTTAATTTCTATTTCATTTTCTAGCAAATTGGATTAAGAGGTGAAAAAAGGCGTAAAATTGACCTATTTACAACCCATTCAGGCTTTTCAGATTTTAAAATATTTTTACATAACTCTTATAGACTTGTAGCTATAATCAATACGAAGAGAATGTATGTTAAAATTAGTTTCTAAAATAAGCAGTTGCCGAGAAATGGGCAGTTCTGCATAAGTCACTGTTTTCTTTATTTTGCGTGTAATAAAGTCAATTATTATTGGATTTTTATAAAAGTGACATCATTTGATTCAAAAAGCATGTAGCGTCATATCAAGTTGATTACAATTTAAAATTGACACCGGAAGTGACGTCATTTGGTCAAAAACTGCATTTTAATCTTTTAAAATCGATATTTGTTTCAACCAAGAATTATGTCACATATAATAATAAAATTAATTTTTGGTTTAAATTCACATATTAACAAAGCTCATACGGTCAAAAAGATATCATAAAATTGTTTCTAACTTGTTCGGTTGCCGAGATATAGGCGATTTTCTAAAAGTCACTTTTGAAGGTTTTTGGCCCATAAAAGTGTCAATTATTATTCGATTTTCATAAAAATTTTCACCCTTTGAAGCCTAATGTCATAGACGATGTTCAAAAACTAATTTAAAGTTTTCATTATCACCGGAAGTAACGTCATTTTGGCAAAAACTGTATTTTAAGCCTTCAAAGCCGATATTTTATTCAAATGAGTCTGATTTGTAATGTTTATACAATTATGATATTTGATTCCAATCAACAAATAGATTAAACCCATACGGTCATATAAATACCAAAAAATGGTTTCTAACTTGTACGGTTGCCGAGAAATAGACGATTTTCTACACGTCACTTTTCAAGGTTTTTGGTCTATAAAAGTGGCAATTATGATTCGATTTACATAAAATTTTCACCATGTGATGCCTTATGCCATTTCTGATTTCATAAAACTAATGGAACATTTACATTATCACCGGAAGTACTGTAATTTTGTCAGGATCAATTACATGTAACAAATGTATAAAATGTAATGATATTGCTGGATTTGTTTGTTTCTGTTTCCATTTTATTTGATGTGTGCAATTCTTATGTGGAAACCTGTATATTGGTTTCATTGGTACCGGAAGTGACATATGTTCAAGAGTAACGTGGCACCGAAATTGACACAAGTTCAAGTTCAAAGGTAACATGGCACCAGTGAAACCCGTCATTCCTGCATGCAGGTCTAGTTATTTTTGATATTTGTGCATATCAAATTGTAACTTAATGAATTATGGCCTTTGATTGTTGGAAAAATCACTTTCGGTATTGCTTGTTCTCTGTCTATCTCTCGAACGATTATTATCTGATTTAAAAAAAAACTCTAATTATATTACTGTTGCTCCGTAAGGAAGGTTGAGTTCGAATTTCGTGAAAATCGTACCAAAATTGCCGGACGAAATGGTCACCGTTTGTACGCGTATAGTGTAAAAATATGGTATATCATGGTTGTGGACTCTCTACAGGTCACAATTCTTATCCGATTTTGACGAAAAGTAACATTTCTACGTTGTGTCGGCTTCGAATTTCATGAATATCAGACTGGAACTGACCAACAAAATGGCTGCTCCCAATACAGTATGAAATACAGGACTTAATGATGTAGGAAAAATCACTTTCGGTATTGCTTGTTCTCTATCCATCTCCCAAAAATGTGGGCGTATCCTGCCTGGCAGTGCCAGCCTATCTTTATTGATTATTCTGGAATATTACTGACGTAATTTCAACATGCTATGTGAATTAAATATGGACAATATTCAAAAGGTGTACCTGTTGTTATTTTTGTGGTAATCACATACATTAAAATACGACTTTCTCCATAGAAAAATTATCCAGAATTATTTTTGTTGAAGTCTAGTTTTAAAGGGAATGGACACATATAATTAACCCATTTCCTACGGGACCTCAATTGTAGTGTAGTTTGAGATTATTTTTGGCATAATTTATGACATCACCATATCGCGATACGTATCGCCAATACGTATCGTATCGAAAATGAACTGTATCGACACAGCACTAGTTATCGTCATACGGCGCCTTTCTTTCTGCATACGGCTTTGACTTCATTACACTGAAATAGACCGTAAAAATGAAATACGAAAAAATATCTCAATATATGTCAGAATTAACAGTACAAATACATTTTGTTGGTAACCATCTTAATGGAATAACAGATTGAGAAGGGTCATCTAACTACTTCGTGTATTGATGGCAAGTGTAGGGTCGTTTATACCTGCCATAAATCAATCAGACTAATGTTGCTCAGAGATTGGGTCATAAATTAATTCTTAAAAGAAGGTTGATAAGGTAATTATCATTTTTTACGCCGACCAGATTAATTAGCTTTGTTCACCGATGTTTTTGTAATAAAGTTGCCACATATTATTTGTTGATTAGTGTTCAAACATCTTAATATAAATCATTTGAGGGATATACGTTTGCGCGATAAGATCAGGTTATAATGTCTAACATCGTTTAACTTTTTTTTAATAATTAAGGCATGTTCTCTGCATATCACTGTTGTGACTGTACGTTGCCAATCAGGATTTGAATTGTTTACAAACGCAATCCACTCTTTCCGTAAGATTTCATCCTTGGGAAATTTGTGAAACGCCGGTACATTATTCCCCTTTTCCTTGCGGAATTTCCACAACTATCAATAACACAACGATAACGTGGCATCTTGAAATATATAATCTGTTACTACTCAAGATGAGAAAGGTCGACTTTTGAAAATGCTCTGACTTGTATAGTATAGTGATATGTAGCTTACATGTAAATAATGACGAGTTAATGGTTACGCCAGTCAAATGTTAATTGGACCAACGAATACACAGTGGTGTTAACTGGTGGTGTGTATACAGTGATATATTGTATAGATTATGTGTAGTGCCTGTGACGTCACAAGCCAATCAACCGGATTAAGGTTGTAATTGAAAATTTGAAAACCGTTTTTTGCTGTCCGATGTTTTAACGTTAATATCTAAATTAATTTTAATCCGATTGGTGTGAACTTGACGTAAAATGAATGTAGTATTCCTTGGCTATCAATATATGCAATTAAGAATTATTATTTTATGTGGTCTTTAATGAGTTGTTAGTTATTCGTAATCAAATTTTAGTGTATTATTACAAATATTTCATTGCCGAAAAAAGTAAACATATTCCTGGCAAACTATCTTTGTGTTTTTTTGTCTACGGACTGGATCATATTGGAACTGGGCATAATTATTCTTTATACCCACTTCCTTGTTAATATTTAGTCTATAAATTTGGCCTAGCCTTCTTTGCCTGTATACGTACCGGAACATGTAATTGTATGATAATTTTTAATCTACAAATTGGGCTATGAAATATAGTTGCATCAATCATAATTGATAAAATCCTATTTATCATCATCCACTTCTTGTCTGCCAAAGGCTGTTAGGATTTTGAATCACAAGTGTGTCTAGCCAGACTAGGGAACAGTCTCCTATTATATAGTATAAGATCTAGATAGTTGAAGGTCACAGTGAAAGGTCAGCAATAATTAAGGCTGCAACAATTCATCGATGAATCAATGATCCGCGATGTTTTAAAAATCCACGCTGCAAGATACATGTACATGTATAATTAATGGTCGCATCGTGATTCGTTATCGTGCTGAAAACTAAGTTCTTCGTTCAAATGACACACTTGATTAATATGTGGAAAAAACAACATATACATGTATATACGTCCTTTAATATGCCATTTGTGATACTGTATAAAAATGGTGATGTGTACATACTGCATACATTGATCAGCACATTTTCAATGTATATTAATATTTGATATTAAAATCTTTGTATATATACGTCCTTTGATATGCCATTTGTGATATTGCTGTATAAAAATGATGATGTGTACATACTGCATACATTGATCAGCAAATTTTCAATGTATATTAATATTTGATATTAAAATCTTTGTAACGTTATTTTCTTTGCTGTTCCGTAATCTATGACCGACCTCAAATTTATTTTCTGTATATATAACGATATAACTTGTGATGCACATCGCATCGTAGCCTTGCGACCCTAACGATAATATAATTTAAAATATATTTTGATATGATGGAAAAAATCCTGTAAACTGAGAGCAATACAAGACTAAGCGATAAAGCTAAGACAATTACTTGACATATAATGTGGTTCTGTTTTTGAAATGTAAGAAGCTTAATCAATGAAATATTTGAAGACTGTTCCAGCTGTTGGACTAATAAGAAGTCTATAAGCTTATTGAATTTCAATGAATTCCATTAAGTTACAGTAACTATATTAAAACTTAAAAATTATGTAGAGCAGTGTTGGGATTTCAAAATTTTTCGTGTCGGATATTTTACCGAAAATAAAGGGGCATAACTCTTATCGTTATTTAAGCAGATGAATTCATACCACAATTAAAAGTCACATGTCGTCAAAATATTCAAATCACGTACATAACAAAATTAGGTGAACCTCGCTATTTTTCATACTTAATTCCCGTCCGGTATTCAATTCATACCACAATTAAAAATCACATGTCAACAAAACATTCAAATCCCGTACGTAATAAAAATTAGTGAACCTCGCTATTTTTCACACCTAATTCCCATACAGCATTCAAATTTACAGTATGTCAGTAAATGTCGTACAAAATTAAGCATTTTCATAATATATTGAATGAAAGCTTGCCGATCCTGCGTAAAATTCACAACCGTAATATTCCTTTAGATTTACGTGGCAGCAAATGAATGCCGCACTTCCGAAATAGGAATAGTATTATGTTGTCGCCCTTGTCCGTCCGGACGTCCGTCCACAATTTGTTTGTGGACTCTCTACAGGTCACAATTCCTATCCGATTTGACGAATTTATCCCCATAAGATCTCGGTTCCTTTCGATATTGGCATGTATCGGATCGGAACTTCATGGATTATGGCCCCTGATTGTACAAAATATCATGTTTTTGGCTTGTGGACCCTATAAAGGTCACAATTTTGAACCGATTGTGATGAAACTTGATATGCATGTCTATAACCCCAAAATCTTGGTTCCTTTCGATATTTGCGCCCATCGGATCTTAACTTCCTGAATTATGGCCCCTGATTGTCCGAAAAATTGCCCTTTTTAGCTTGTGGTCCCTCTGGAGGTCAAAATTATTATCCGATTTAAAAAAACGTTTGATTATATCACCGTTACATGGTAATTTCGTGAAAATCGAACCAAAATTGACAAACAAAATGGCCGTCGTTTGTACGCGAATAGTGTGAAAATATGTTATATCAAGGTTGTGGACCCTATAGAGGTCATAATTTTGAACCGATTTTGATGAAACTTGACATGTATGTTTATAACCCAAAGATCTTGGTTCCTTTCGATATTTGCACCCATCGGATCGTAACTTCCTGAATTATGGCCCCTGATTGTCCGAAAAATTGCCCTTTTTAGCTTGTTTTCCCTCTGGAGGTCAAAATTATTATCCGATTTAAAAAACCGTTTGATTATATCACCATTACATGGTAATGAAGTCTGACTTCGAATTTCGTGAAAATCAAACCAAAATTGACAGACAAAATGGCCGCCGTTTGTACGCGAATAGTGCGAAAATATGTTATATCAAGGTTGTGGACCCCATATATGTCACAATTTTGAACCGATTTTGATTTTATGGCCCCTGATTGTACGAAAAATCACTCTTTTTAGCTTGTGGTCCCTCTGGAAGTTACAATTATTTTCCGATTTAAAAAAACGTTTGATTATATCACTGTTCCACCTTAAGGATTTCGGGAAAATCGGACCAAAATGGCAGCCGTTTGTACGCGAATACTGTTAAAAAATGGTATATCATGGTTGTGGACCCTGTATTTGTCACAATTTTAATTTGATTTTGATGAAACTTGAAATGCATGTTTATAACCCAAAGATCTTGGTTCCTTTCGGTATTTGCGCATATGGGATCATAACTTTCTGAATTATTCAAATTTCATGAAAATCGTACCAAACTTGCCGGACGAAATGGTCGCCGTTTGTACGTGAATAGTGTATGTCATGGTTGTGGACTCTCTACAGGTCACAATTCTTATCTGATTTTGCCGAAAAGTCACATTTCTAGGTTGTGTACCATCACACCATAATCATAGTCGGCTTCGAATTTCATGAATATCAGACTGGAACTGACCAACAAAATGGCTGCTCCCAATACAGTATGAAATACAGGACTTAATGATGTAGGAAAAATCACTCTCGGTATTGCTTGTTCTCTATCCATCTCTCGAAAATGTGGGCGTATCCTGCCTGGCAGTGCCAGCCTATATTTTCTTTATGAAATGTCAACAAAATATTCAAATCTGTGCGTAATAGAAATAAGAACACGGCAGCAAATGAAAGAAAAGCGTTCAAAATAATAATACTTGTGGTGATGACTAAAGGCATAGCTGACTTTACAGCGTATTGCCGCGATGGCGTACGTGACTCACAGCTCCATAGTAAGCACTGCCTAACTTGTTAAGCATTATTCGTGCTGCGCTTGAGATCACGGGAAAGTGCCACTGTGGATGAGAATTTATATATGGATTCTGAAAAGACGTAAAGGATATCGTGGACAAAATGAATTAGCGTGTTATAATAATAATAAACTCTTACGATATGTGACATCTATGAGTAGTTTATAGATGCTGTCGGCTCACATCAATGCGATTAAAATGCCTGACAATTGAAGACCACGAGGTAAACAGGTGGATCAAAATTATAATCACTCTTATTGGATTGATGAATAGTCCGACAAAGGGAAAGCAATGACTTATGTTTAAGATTAGATTGATGAATTGTCCGACAAAGGATTAAGGCAGATTAAGTAGTTAGTCAAGGTAGGTTTATTGACGGTATAACACGATAAATATGTTGATCACTTAATTACCTAATCAATCCTGCCTATTGTCAACAATTATCGCGTTGAGTGTTAGTTATACTCTCAGTACACTATATTAATTTTGGAATTTTGAATATTATTCACTATGTCTTGATGTCCAATATTGGGCATATTCCCGGTCGGACAATATTGTGCGTTTGGAAAAAAAGTTCGGACAAGTCTGGAATATAGAATATACGGGCAAAATCCCATCTCTGATGTAGAGTAAGGTTTTTTGTTGTGCTGGTGTCCTGGAAATGACAAAGCACCCCATTATTCATCTACTCCTATTGCAATGTAACTTAAAGTTGCTTTCCCGGTTACAAACTGGGTGATTTGATGATATATTACGACTCAAAACAGATTCAAACTAATTAATTTATCATAATTTTGCTTCAAATCCTCCTCAAAACACTGTAATTGCCAAGTATACCCCGCTATGAAGATCGGTCAAAAGAGGCCATGTTTGCGACAGGCGATTACCCTTTTCGTCTCTGTGGCAACCACGGGCGAAGGCACTGTTGTCTGCAATCGCTGACTATTTATTACAAATATCGAATCCTAATTAGATTCTCAAGATTATCTGCTGCCTGCCTCTTTTCCCGTGATTTTTATCTCAGAAAGTGTTGTAGGTCTAATTCTTTATAGAGTTTATCAACATGTACACAAAGCGCTCAAAATACTCATGCAGCCTTTGACGTCACACGTGGGTATAGCCCTAATCTTCTAGCTGTCGATTAGGGGAACCCTTACATTTTTGTCCTGTATAAGTGAGGGGTGCACAATTACCATCGCCCGACGCCCGGGACAGGTAAATCATTTTGTTGGACAGCTGATGTTACGTATTCCGTCCGCCTGCGGACAGAAATTCATTTTTGTGATTACAATGTATTTAAAGCATATTAGTTCCGGTCCGCGTAATAAGTTTTTAATATACTATTCAAAAAAAGTAGGGGATATTTGATTTTGGGGGCATAATACTAAAATATGCAAATGACTAAGAAAAAAGTCACTATAGAACCTAACAGAAGAAACATTTCCAGTTACATGTGACGCCCAAACGCACCAATAGCTACCGCATAGAATGCAGGTGATGCTTGGGATCATCATGGGGGTCCAACCCAAGATTTGCACGACTCTGACTTTGAATGTTACAGTCATTGTGACATTGAATTCCAGGGTGGAAACATCAGTTTAATTGTTTTAGTGACCAGAAAACAAATTTTGATATGCGTTGGCTTACCCAAAATGAAAGGTTACGTGCCCTTGGCATGCAACAGATCGGCACAACACAGACGGTTGTGGCGCGGACGATGAATGTTTCTCAGTCTGTCATAAGCAGGCTATGGTCCAGATACCGTGATACACTATCTGTACAGGACAGACAACGCTCAGGTCGACCAAGGGCGACAACTCAAGCCCAGGATCGATTTATCCGTACCTTGGCCTTGAGAAATCGTGTCATCACAGCAAATCACATCAGCTCTCGTCTTAAAAAAGACACTGGTGTGAGAGTGAGTGGCGAGACGATTCGGATTGGATTGCATAGGGGTCACTTTCGCGCCCAACGTCCTCGCGTGATCCCTTGTTTGAGAGATCATCACATTCAGGCAAGACGTCGTTGGTGTAGGGATCGTCAACACTGGGATAATCTACGCTGGAGCAATGTGATGTTTTCAGATGAGTCAAGGTTCACTGTTGATTTTTTGGACAGATGTAGGAGGGTGTGGCGTCGTCGAAACGAGCGCTTCCAAGACGTTAACGTCATCAGACATGATCGATTTGGGGGTGGTTCTGTTATGGTGTGGGGAGGAATCACTGTTGCTGGAAGAACGGCTTTACATGTTGTTGCAGGGCGTGTTACAGGCCAGTACTAACGGGACAACATCTTGGCAGTCCATGTTGTGCCATTCGCACGACGTCATGGCCGCCGTTTCATCTTCCAGGATGACAACGCAAGATGTCACAGGGCCAGGATCGTTACAGGTTACCTCCAACAACAGAACATCACCACATTACCTTGGCCAGCACTGAGTCCCGACCTCTCCCCCATCGAGCATGTCTGGGACATGCTTGGACAGAGGTTACGTCAACGTCAACAACGTCCTGCCAATGTCCAAGAACTTGCTGCTGCGTTGCAACAGGAATGGGACAATCTGGACCAAAATGACCTAAGACGTCTCATTAGGAGTATGCCACGTCGGATCAATGCTTGTTTGGCAAACAGAGGAGGATTTACCCGTTACTGACTTTGTTGTGATGCTGTGGTAACTTTGCTGTTTGACCCCGGGTATCATTTTACCATTATAATGGTCAGTCTGTGCCTTACTTAGTCTAACGATCATTTGGAATAAATCGATGAATGTGAACTTCATTTCATTTTGTCATTTGTTTCTTCGTCAGTTTCATTAGGTGACTTTAATAACACTTAAAAATCAAATATCCCCTACTTTTTTTGAATAGTATAGTTGAATAGCAGAATAGGCCAGCTTCAGTCACAACTAAACTTACTGGGCACCGATAGTGCTACCGGCTTGAACCGGTAGCTTCCATAACTAATAATAACTCTTCTAAAAATAAACGAGTATTGTCGAATGACAGCATTCCATACCGAAATGAATACGCATTTTTTTCTCTCTCTGTTTTGTTAAAATATGTCTTCCTTTTATTGTCATTTACCGCAATAGATACTGTTATAAATTTCCAAGAATTCATTTCACGAAGATTGCAAACGCCGTGATATAGCATTTTCACATCACATGACTTTTCCACACGACCAATCGTACTGATGTTAGAATTGTCCCTGTTTCTTCTTGATTTTTCAAAGGAATCGTTGATTTTCTGATTAAAATATATTTCATTATATAGGCAGAAATATGAATAATGCTAAGTGTACGGTGAGGTATCAGTAGACTGATTATCAATGACATAATAAAATGTGTCATGGTGGTCCGTAAATCGCATGATCCGAAAAACATAGGTATTTTTTTGAGACAGCACTGGACTGATGTTGTATGGTTTAATTAAGTATTCTTGTAAGGGTAAATGAATATCTTCCTATATCGAACCTGTAGCTATAAAAATGGCCGATAGACAACACAAATCTTTGTATTCCTCACTTTATGGTTCTTGTTGTCTATTATATTAGTAATAACGTCCAATACATTATTGATGATATATGGAAAGGTTGAGACAATATTGGAACATTTGGATGCTTAAATATTTGTTTACCATGTTAATATTTTAATGTTTAGTCATTAAAATAAATTAAAAACAAAAGGACCATATTTTTATATTTTGGGCAGGTACACATGTATATTTTTCTGTAGGGCTAGCAAATTTTGTCATGACACCTGTCCATGGGCTAGTGGTTGAAAAGTGAAATTGTGCACTCCTGGTATAAGCTCAATGAGTGTTTTTCAGGGAATCCAATATTTGTCCACACCCCCCCGGGTTCGTCCGTCTGTCTGTCTGTCCGTCACACTTTTTGGGACACAATAACTCTCTTCCTAATTGAGCTAGAATGTTCAAACTTGGTGTATGTGCTTATTAGGTCAATGCCTTGATGGAGTTCGAAGAAGAGCATTTTCCGCTTAGGGTAAGCAGAGATAAGCAATTTGATTGGTTGATGCTTTGGGACACGATAACTTTAGTTCTAATTAAGCGACATTGATGAAATTTGGTGTATAGTTTCATCACAGAAATACCTTGACTAAGTTCCATAATGAGCATTTTCTGCTCAAGGTAAGCAGAGCGATACGCAATTTGATTGGTCGAGACTTTGGAACACAATAACTCTCCTTCTAATTGAGTTAAAATGTTCAAACTTGATGCATATGCTTATTAGGTCAATGCCTTGATGGAGTTCGAAGATGAGCATTTTCCGCTTAGGATAAGCAGAGATAAGCAATTTGATTGGTTGATGCTTTGGGACACGATAACTTTAGTTCTAATTAAGTGAGAGTGATGAAACTTGTTTTATAGTTTCATTACAGTAATACCTTGACTAAGTTCGATAATGAGCATTTTCTGCTTGGGGTAAGCAGAGTGATACGCATTTTGATTGGTCGAGACTTTGGAACACAATAACTCTCCTTCTAATTGAGTTTATAGAAACGATTGACTCGGACACAAGGGCCCTTTCCCTTGGCCAGAGGGGCCCTTAAAGTAAATTTTCATGGTATCATATTGAACGATCTCTAGAGACCATAATTTCTACCGGTATACAAGTAATATTGATGTGTGTAATAATGGGGGACATTATATAACTCCCTTTAATAATAGTTTTATGTTTATATACAGCAGATTGTTCTCAATACAAACAAATAGATGCACCTCGCTATTTTTGTCCCCAGCCCTTTCGAAGAAAGTTGGGGGACTATTAAAATGGGTTCGTTCGTCCGTCTGTCTGTCTGTCTGTCTGTCTGTCTGTCTGTCTGTCTGTCTGTCTGTCCGTCCGTCTGTCTGTCCGTCACACTTTTTAGGACACAATAACTCTCTTCCTAATTGAGCTAGAATGTTCAAACTTGGTGTATGTGTTTATTAGGTCAATGCCTTGATGGAGTTCGAAGATGAGCATTTTCCGCTTAGGGTAAGCAGAGATAAGCAATTTGATTGGTTGATTGTTTGGGACACGATAACTTTAGTTCTAATTAAGTGAGATTGATGAAACTTGGTGTATAGTTTCATTATAGTAATACCTTGACTAAGTTCGATAATGAGCATTTTCTGCTCAGGGTAAGCAGAGCTATACGCAATTTGATTGGTCGAGAATTTGGAATACAATAACTCTCCTTCTAATTGAGTTAAAATGTTCAAACTTGGTGTATATGCTTATTAGGTCAATGCCTTGATGGAGTTCGAAGATGAGCATTTTCCGCTTAGGGTAAGCAGAGATAAGCAATTTGATTGGTTGATGCTTTGGGACACGATAACTTTAGTTCTAATTAAGTGAGAGTGATGAAACTTGGTGTATAGTTTCATTATAGTAATACCTTGACTAAGTTCGATAATGAGCATTTTCTGCTCAGGGTAAGCAGAGCTATACGTAATTTGATTGGTCGAGAATTTGGAACACAATAACTCTCCTTCTAATTGAGTTAAAATGTTCAAACTTGGTGTATATGCTTATTAGGTCAATGCCTTGATGGAGTTCGAAGATGAGCATTTTCCGCTTAGGGTAAGCAGAGATAAGCAATTTGATTGGTTGATGCTTTGGGACACGATAACTTTAGTTCTAATTAAGTGAGAGTGATGAAACTTGGTATATAGTTTTATTATAGTGATACCTTGACTAAGTTCGATAATGAGCATTTTCTGCTCAGGGTAAGCAGAGCGATACGCAATTTGATTGGTCGAGACTTTGGAACACAATAACTCTCCTTTTAATTTAGTTAAAATGTTCAAACTTGGTGTATATGCTTATTAGGTCAATGCCTTGATGGAGTTCGAAGATGAGCATTTTCCGCTTAGGGTAGGCAGAGATAAGCAATTTGATTGGTTGATGCTTTGAGATACGATAACTTTAGTTCTAATTAAGTGAGAGTGATGAAACTTGGTGTATAGTTTCATTACAGTAATACCTTGACTATGATCGATAATGAGCATTTTCTGCTCAGGGTAAGCAGAGCGATAAGCAATTTGATTTGCCAAGACTTTGGAACACAATAACTCTCCTTCGAATTGAGTTAAAATGTTCAAAATTGGTGTGTATGCTTCTTAGGTCAATGTCTTGATGGAGTTCAAAGATGAGCATTTTCTTCTTACGGTAGGCAGAGATAAGCAATTTTTGGATGACACTTCGTGTTCAGTTTGATTGGTGGATACGTTTAAAAAAAATAAATGTGCGATTAATTAATGTGTCATCTATTTATTTTGGGATTTCGGTTGGGGACATCAGCCTCACTGTTGGCTTGTTCATATTGAATTCCCATACAATATACATTATTTGTCACGAATACGATAGAATTCGGCTACCTGGTTCAATTTCATGCCGGTAAAATATTCCTCCAAAATTACATGTCTTTCTTTACACGACAGAAAATGAAACCAAATATCTGTGATAAGACAATTTTGATGTTGAAACATTGTTTGACTTTGTTATAAAACGGTAGATTTTATTTAAAATTACATAGAACCTTCGACACCCGTATGCAATGCATGCCACTCGGCAAACCTCGGAAGATCTGCCGAAGTTTGCCGAGTGCAATGCATGCATTGTCGCCATGTTGTTGTTATTTGTCTACGTGACCTTTTTTCCCGCCAAAATGAACCAAGTGCAATTTGTCGCAAATTAGTTTATCAAACAAATAAAAAATAAACCGGTGTCAAGAGCTAATAATAGTGCACGCTTCAGATGGATACATTTTTCGTACGATAAAAGACAATGGGATATTATTTTGTTGAGTGAATGGAAAATAATTAAAATATTTGTGTGATGACACTGATGACAAATAGGATAGCCTACCAGTTTGGAACACACGGTCAATTCTTACTACAAAGGGAAATGGTTACAGATACAAATTATTGTTTTATGAATAATTATCGAGCTTGTATATTTACGGAATTGTGTGCCTAATTTGATAGTGAACTGGATGACTGTTAAAAGGTTAGCTTACAATTACCGTAGATTACTGATTATTTACTAATTAAGTGACTGACATGCAGAGGATTAAAATGTCCGTATGCAGTGAAACGGTAAATCATATAAGTTAAACATTTTTCTCACTTGATTTGGGACAAGAAATTTGATTCGCGGGTTCCCTTGAATTTGAAAATTTTCTGCTAATCAAATTAATATTTGATTCGCACTTACGTCGTTTTTGTTTAGCAAACTGCGATGCGATACCGCTTATCATATTCCCTGGTTGGGGGTATTCATTATTCTTATCAAATTTGATCAACATCTAAATTTTGCTTTCAGAAAAACTGCTGTATGACTCTTTTTTATACGCCCACATTTTCATGTGGACGTATATTGTCGTCGCCCCTGTCCGTCCGTCCGTCCGTCCACAATTGTTTGTGAACAGTCTACAGGTCACAATTTTTATCCGATTTCAATGAAACTTAAAACATAGGTTTATCACCCTAAGATCTCGGTTCCTTTCGATATTGGCATGTATCGGACTGTAATTTCATGGGTTATGGCCCCTGATTGTACGAAAAATCACGTTTTTTAGCTTGTGAACAGTTTAGAGGTCACAATTTTGAACTGATTTGGATGAAACTTGAAATGCATGTTTATAACCCAAAGATCTTGGTTCCTTTCGATATTTGCGCCAATCGGATCGTAACTTCCTGAATTATGGCCCCTGATTGTCCGAAAAATCGTCCTTTTTAGCTTGTGGTCTCTCTGGAGGTCAAAATTGTTATCCGATTTAAAAAACCGTTTGATTATATCACCGTTCCATGGTTATGAAGGTTGAGTTCGAATTTCGTGAAAATCGGACCAAAATTGACGGACAAAATGGCCGCCATTTGTACGCGAATAGTGTGAAAATATGTTAAATCAAGGTTGTGAACAGTGTAGAGGACACAATTTTGAACCGATTTGGATGAAACTTGAAATGCATGTTTATAACCCAAAGATCTTGGTTCCTTTCGATATTTGCGCCAATCGGATCGTAACTTCCTGAATTATGGCCCCTGATTGTCCGAAAAATTGCCCTTTTTAGCTTGTGGTTCCTCTGGAGGTCAAAATTGTTATCCGATTTAAAAAACTGTTTGATTATATCATTGTTCCATGGTTATGAAGGTCGAGTTCGAATTTCGTGAAAATCAGACCAAAATTGACGGACAAAATGGCCGCCATTTGTACGCGAATAGTGTGAAAATATGTTATATCAAGGTTGTGAACAGTGTAGAGGACACAATTTTGAACCGATTTTGATGAAACTTGAAATGCATGTTTATAACCCAAAGATCTTGATTCCTTCCGATATTTGTGCCAATCGGATCGTAACTTCCTGAATTATGGCCCCTGATTGTCCGAAAAATTGCCCTTTTTAGCTTGTGGTCCTTCTGGAGGTCAAAATTGTTATCCGATTTAAAAAAACGTTTGATTATATCACCGTTCCATGGTTATGAAGATTGAGTAAGAATTTTGTGAAAATCGGACCAAAATTGACGGACAAAATGGCCGCCGTTTGTACGCGAATATTGTGAAAAAGGTTGTGGACCTTATAGAATTTTGAACCGATTTTGATGAAACTTGACATGTATGTTTATAACCCAAAGATCTTGGTTCCTTTCGATATTTGCGCCCATTGGATCATAACTTCCTGAATTATGTCCCCGGATTGTCCGAAAAATCGCTTTTGTTCGCTTTTGGTCCCTCTGGAGGTCAAAATTATTATCCGATTTAAAAAAACGTTTGACTATATCACCGTTACATGGTAATGAAGAGAGAGTTTGAATTACGTGAAAACCGGACTAGATTTGATGGACAAAATGGCCGCCGTTTGTACACGAATAGTGTGAAAATATGTTATATCAAGGTTGTGGACCCTATAGATAGAGGTCACAATTTTGAATCGATTTTGATGAAACTTGACAGGTATGTTTTAAACCCAAAGATCTTGGTTCCTTTCGATATTTGCACCCATCGGGTCATTACTTCCTGAATTATGTCCCCTGATTGTACGAAAAATCACCCTTTTTAGCTTGTGGTGCCTCTGGAGGTCACAATTATTATATGATTTAAAAAAAAACGTTTGATTATAAAAACCAAACAAATTCTAATGATTTTCTGATAATTCCTTAATATGCGACAATTCTTGTTGACTGCCCGGACGATTTGGCTGCTGTGTGGGCGTATGTTTCGTTGCCTGGCAACCTATTTTTTTTTCTAGACATACATGTAGCTGCTTTTTGTGTAGTTGTTTCTTTGTGGTTCTTTGTGGTTTCTCGTTGTCATTGATACAGGACAGAGGACCTGACAAGGTCAGATGTCAAGTTTTTTGGATGGGACTAAAACTGAGGTCCTTTGTATACATTGGCATGCACGTAAAAGATCCCCTGAAAATTGAAATTTGATATAAGAAGAGTATGCTGTAGTGCCACTGTCCAGGCAAAGGTTCCCCTCATCATAGCACACTGTCACTGTATTAGCCTAGTCGTAGCAAAGCAGTAGGACATTAAACCCCATTTCATTTCGTTTTATGTGTATCACAAACGTAACAATGACATTTAAGATAAACATATTCAATATGGAACCATTTTGACATTACCAGTCATTAAATTAATGATTAAGGCCACAAATTGTACACTGAGAATGACTTAAACTAATTTCTAGTGTTATGATTAACCTTGCCGTATGATGTGAAATAGTTACACATTATGGCTGTTGACTCAACAGTGTCATTTTGATAACAAATTACCATACTCATGAATATGAATTGATGAATTTATTTTTTCATTTTTCCATTTTGAATTAAATTATCTGTATAAATGTTTTTGAATATTATCAATTTGATCTCAATTGCCAGATAGTGAGATACATGTACCATTTTCAATATTCTAAAATTAAAAACAGATTTTGAATGTTTTCTTGTGATAATGAAACAATAAAATAAATCAGTACGTTTTGTACATTTCAATAGAAACTTGAAAATAACTTAGAGATTTTCTTTCAAGTTATTAAACACCAACTACTCAATACGGAATCAATTAAATTCAAAAGAAATAACCTCTCTAGACTAGAAAGGGAAGCGATTGGCCAACTTAAAACAAACCCTGATATTATCATTAAAAATTAAGGCCTCAGCTGTTGTAATCCTCAACAAATCCGACTATATCCTTGAAGCTGAACGACAGCTTTCTAACATTTCCTTTTACCTGCCATTAGATGAGGACCCCACCCTCGAATTCAATGCTGAAATTGCACATTTCCTAATCAAAATGTATCAATCAGGACACATTACGGAAAAACTCCTTAAAGGCCTCATTGTAGACGACCCCAGACCAGTTCGCTTCTACCTCTTAACCAAGATACACACATCTAGTAAACCCGGTAAAGTCCCAGGCAGACCCATTGTCAGCGGGAATGGAACCCCCATGGAATTCATCAGTAGTTTTATAGATGAACATATCAAACATTTTCGTCCCTCTTTACCCTAGTTATATAAGAGACACCACCCACTTTATCCAAAAATTGGAAGACATCAACCTAACGCCACATTCAGATGTCATTCTTGACACTATGGACGTCACATCTCTTTACACTTCTCTTTACAACAGTGGAGAATTGATCCCACCTAATTAATCGCATTCCTCAAACTTGTACTTACTAAAAACAACTCTTAAAGTGCCTTTCCTAGACACTATGGTAAGCTTTAATCGTGAACCTAAGAAACTCTCCTTTGACCTATACTGTAAACCCACAGACACACACTCTTACCTATCCTACACCTCTTGTCATCCGCCACACATCAAACGTAAGGGACCGTACAGCCAATTTCTAATAATCAAACGTATGTGCACAAGCAACTCTGATTATATCAAACATGCTGACAAACTTGAACATTACTATCTCCAACGGGGTTACCCTAGAGATGTTATTAAAACCAATAGAAACAAAGCCGATTCTATCCAGAGGATAAACCTCCTCAGAAACAAAATCACCGCCGATACTCAGAAACGCCCGGTGTTCATCATGAATTTCAACCCCACTTCGGTACATATCAGCAAAATCATCAAGGACAACTGGCACATTTTTCCATAGCTCCCAGGACTGCCTCAAAGCATTCCCCTTACCTTGCCTCACCGCCCTTACACATAACCCCTCGCTAAAAGATCTATTAACTTCAGCAACTATCAAAAATCCCATACGTAAACCTCAAGTTAGTGGGAAAAGCTTTGCTTATTTAGACTCTATATGTAACTCACCTAACTGTCTATACTGCCATACACTCCAACTCAAAACTACCTTCCGATCGACCCAAACCGGCAAAATGTACAAATGCCACAGCCAGTGGACTTGCCATAGTAAGAATATCATCTACCTTCTCACATGTAGGCTTTGCCATAAGCAGTACACAGGTGAAACGAAAAGATTGTTCCGCGTTACACTGAAAGAACACTTTGCTGATATTACCCACAAGAGAGACACCCTAGTCCCCTCTCACTTCAATTTACCGAGACATTCTAGTCGAGACCTTGACTACCAAATAACTAAACAACTTGGCTCAGACCCTGAGTTATACACTTCCACAACTAACAGACGCACAATTGAATTACATTGGATTATTAGATTAAAAACTTTTCAACCACACGGTATCAAGGACAAAATCTGAACTTGGGCACCCCCACTTAATTTTTATACGCCCACATTGAAATGTGGTCGTATATTGTCGTCGCCTTCGTCCGTCCGTCGGTCCGGCGTCCACAATTGCTTGTGGACGCTCTAGAGGCTAAAGTTAATATCCGATTGACTTTAAATTTATACACAGTGTTTAAGGTCATGAGACGAAGAAGCCTATTGTTTTTCAGCGATTTCCGATAATAACTACCAGAGTTATGGCCCTTGACGACTTCAAAAAATCTTGTGGACGCTCTAGAGGCCAAAGTTAATATCCGATTTGCTTTAAATTTATACACAGTGTTTAAGGTCATAAGACGAAGAAGCCTATTGATTTTCAGCGATTTCCGATAATTAGTGCCAGAGTTATGGCCCTTGATCACTTCAAAAAATCTTGTGGACGCTCTAAAAGCCAAAGTTAATATCCGATTGACTTTAAATTTATACACAGTGTTTAAGGTCATAAGACGAAGAAGCCTATTGATTTTCAGCGATTTCCAATAATTAGTGCCAGAGTTATGGCCCTTGATCACTTCAAAAAATCTTGTGAACGCCCTAAAAGCCAAAGTTAATATCCGATTGACTTTAAATTTATACACAGTGTTTAAGGTCATAAGACGAAGAAGCCTATTGATTTTCAGCGATTTTCGATAATTAGTGCCAGAGCTATCTCCCTTGATCACTTCAAAAAATCTTGTGGATGCTCTAAAAGCCAAAGTTAATATCCGATTGACTTTAAGGTCATAAGATGAAGAAGCCTATTGATTTGCATCAATTTCCGATAATTAGTGCCAGAGTTATGGCCCTTGATCACATCAAAAAATCCTGTGGACACTCGAGGCCAAAGTTAATATCCGATTGACTTTAAATTTACACACACTGTTTAAGGTCCTGAGAGGAAGAAGCCTACTGATTTTCATCAATTTCAAATAATTACTTCCAGAGTTATCTCCCTGGATCACTTCATAAAACCTTGTTGCGCTGTAGATGCCAAACTTATCATCCGATTGACTTCAGATTGATACACAGAGTTTAAGGTGTTGAAACGAACAAGTATTTTGATTTTCAATGAATTTTGATAACTGAACAGCTAAATCCATGATATTAAATGTTTCCTATACTAATTGTTAGCGTGGGGCAAAACTTTATAAAAAGCAAACAAATTCTCATGATTTTCTGATAATTACATAATGAGTTGTTTCTCAGATTTTAGTGTATCACAAATGTTTCATTACCAAAAAAAAGTAAAAAATATGCGACAACCCTTGTTGACTACCCGGACGATTTAGCTGCTGTGGGCGTATGTTTCGTTGCCTGGCAACCTATCTTATTTGTTCTTGAAAATACAATGTACTGTGGCAGAGTGGTCTGCTGAACCATTAGACAGTAGGCAGTCACCTATCCTGCCCACATGATACAAAAATAAAAGAAACTGGAAATGGTTAATAAAGCTTGAATACAATGAGCTTTGTAACTAAGGCATGGGGAGGGCTATGTGCCCTCCTTTCTGAAAAAGTGTCCACCTCTGAAAAAGTGCCCTTTACATAATGATGATAGTGTGTCCTCTTTTCCTTTTGACCTTCCCTTGTTCTAACCAGATTCTGCAATACTAATAAAAAACAATCCTGTGAGACAAGGAAGCGCTGTTGATTATGGCTGATAACAAATTTCTGTGATTTCGGTTTCAATTTGGTAAAGTTTGCAGGTCACATTTCTAAAAATATAACCCAGTTATTTGGATAGCGACAACAATCACCAAAGTGTCACTGAAAATTGTCAAATTTCCCTCCGTGAGCCAGGAGTAGGGTCATTTACCGCTAAATACAACTGAATGCCAGGGTTCATAGGTTTAACGTCCTACTTTGCTGTTCCTATTGGGCTAATGAAAACAAGCTATGTTTATGTTCAGATCTTTATTACATAATCATAATCCATCAACCAAGTGTCAAGTTATGATGGTGTGCCATGGCTCAAAAATACGTCAAATTTACCCTAGCATGTGCCACAGAACCAAAAATTTCTCTGCTCTGCCCACTCCCCTTTTAAATGTCCTAAGGTTTGTCTGCCTACCCTCCTTCGAAGGCTCCCACAGAAAATGTCCTCTGTGTTAACCAGGACATGGCATCCAGAAGAGTCTTTGGGGATTTTTTCAAGCCCCGTCTCAACAGGTTGCATTGCGTCTGCATTTCTGACAAGAAAATTATGAATCAGATGACAAACAGAGAACCACCTGTTGTGTATATAAAATGTAGCTTTGCAGGTAGAAAAGTAGGTGAAGTGACATCGTCTGGGCAAAATTCTGCTACATCATAACCATCGTTATTGTAAAGATTGTATCATTGTTATTATTCTTGCAGAAAATAATTGACACAGAAGTAATAGAAGTTGTTGTGAACAGGTCTGTTCGTTGACTGTGCAAACAAGATTATTTGATCAAAATTCCATTTTCTGAATGAACTTTGAAAATTCTGTGACAACAAATTAATGTATCAATATTTAATTAATTGTTTCATTGCTTTTTTTTGTAGTCTTGTAAAGATTAAATATTTGTGACCGGAATTATCGTTTTCAGTCGGAAGTCGGAATCATTCATTTTGCGTTATAGGCAAAATACGGCAGTCAGTGGTGAAATTATTGATTTTCAGTTTTCATCACCAAACAATAGTTTGAAATGTTGTCTTTCGGAATTCTAAACCATTTTTAATTATTCGAACTCTAAATGCCTCAAAAATTGATTTTAATAAAACATGTAGAATGTTACGTAATCAAAATTCTCCCTAAAACAATCGAAATTAGTCGTCACTTAACATGTCAAATAAATTTTCAACAGGTAAAAATTTGGAGGCAATATCCCCATCCTAAGATACTGGTTGCTATAATGGTTTGAAAATTTTTAGTACCCAGACTTTAATCTGCGTTTTCTCAGAATGTACTTATGTTGACCTTGAAGCTTCAAAATTTCACAACTCAGTCAATTTTTGAGATATCAACATAATTTTTGTTGCATTTGAAAGCCCACAGTTGTGGCTTTCAGAAAATGTATAGAACTCAATTTTGGTGAAGTGATCCAAGTGACTGATTTTGCTGGCACCAGCCACATTTATGGTAACATTTTAAAAATCTGCATTTGGCTAGAGTAGATTACTCACAACTAAAAGAAAAACGTGTGTGTATTTGTAATAAAAAATTACATTATGATTGCATCGTTGTCCTGAACTATGTTTACAATAAAATAAGGTCTAGCAATAAATGATCAAAAGATAGGTTGCCAGGCAACGAAACATACGTCCACAGCAGCTAAATCGTCGGGGCGGTCAACAAGGGTTGTCACACATTTTTTCTGTGATGAAACATTTGTAATACACTAAAAACTGATTAAGAGTAACAACTCATTATGTAATTATCAGAAAATCATTAGAATTTGATTGCTTTTTATAAAGTTTTACCCCACGCTAACAATTAGTATATATACATGAAACATTTAATATCATGGATTTAGCTGTTCAGTTATCAAAATTCATTGAAAATCAAAACACTTGTTCGTTTCAACACCTTAAACTCTGTGTATCAATCTGAAGTCAATCGGATGATAAATTTGTCCTTTATAGCGTCACAAGATTTTTTTAAGTTATCAAGGGAGATAACTCTGGCAGTAATTATTTGAAATCTCTGAAAATCAATAGGCTTCTTTGTCTCATGACTAAACACTGTGTGTAAATTTAAAGTTGATCGGATATTAACTTTGGCCTCTAGAGCTTCCACAGGATATTTTCGAAAGTGATCAAGGGCCATAACTCTGGCAGTAATTATTGAAAATCACTGAAAATCGATAGACGTCTTCCACGTCTTCGTCTCATGACTGTAAACACTATGTATAAATTTGAAGTCGATCGGATATTAACTTTGGCCTTTAGAGCATCCACAAGATTTTTGGACGTGATCAAGAGTCATAACTCTGGCAGTAATTATCGGAAATTGCTGAAAATCAAAAGGCTTCTTCGTCTCATGACCTTAGACACTGTGTATAAATTTAAAGTCGATTGGATATTAACTTTGGCCTCTAGAGTTTCCACAGGATTTTTTAGAAGTGATCAAGGGCCATAACTCTGGCAGTAATTATTGAAAATCACTGAAAATCAATAGACGTCTTCGTCTCATGACTGTAAACACTATATATAAATTTGAAGTCAATCTGATATTAACTTTGGCCTCTAGAGCATCCACAAGATTTTTTGAAGTGATCAAGGGCCATAACTCTGGCAGTAATTATCAGAAATCGCTGAAAATCAAAAGGCTTCTCCGTCTCATGACCTTAGACACTGTGTATAAATTTAAAAGTCGATCGGATATTAACTTTGGCCTCTAGAGCGTTCACAAGATTTTTTGAAGTGATCAAGGGCCATAACTCTGGTAGTTATTACTGGAAATCGCTGAAAAACAATAGGCTTCTTCTGACTAATTATCAGAAATCGCTGAAAATCAATAGGCTTCTTCGTCTCATGACCTTAAACACTGTGTATAAATTTGAAGTCAATCGGATATTTACTTTGGCCTCTAAACCGTTCACAAGAATTTTTTTAAGTGATCAAATGCCATAACTCTTGCATTAATTATCGGAAATAGCTGAAAATCAATACGCTTCTTCGTAACACTGTGCTTGAATTTAAAGTCAATCGGATATTAACTTTGGCCTCTAGAGCGTCCACAAGATTTTTTGAAGTGATCAAGGGCCATAACTCTGGTAGTTATTACTGGAAATCGCTGAAAAACAATAGGCTTCTTCCTCTCATGACCTTAAACACTGTGTATGAATTTAAAGTCAATCGGATATTAACTTTAGCCTCTAGAGCGTCCACAAGCAATTGTGGATGACGGACGGACGGGGTGATGACAATATACGACCACATTTCAATGTGGGCGTATAAAAATGAAATTTAAACCAGTACAGTTTGTTAGTGATGGAACTTAAGTCACTGTGAGCAAATGAGACATTTTAGTTTTGATGGAAATCATCTTTGTGGTGGAATTAAGTTTTAAAATTTGATTTCTGTTTCTAGTGGGTATTTTCTTGTTTTTATACGGCCAAATGGAAATGCGGTCGTTTATTGCCGTCCGTCCGTCCGTCTGTCGGTCCGTCCGTCCATCGTCCACAATTATCTTGTGAACGCTCTAGAGGCTAAAGTTAATATCCGATTGACTTGAAATTTATACACGGTGTTTAAGGTCGTGAGACGAAGAAGCCTATTGATTTTCAGCGATATCCGATAATTACTACAAGAGTTATGACCCTTGATCACTTTGAAAAATCTTGTGAACGCTCTAGAGGCTATAGTTAATATCCGATTGACTTTAAATTTATACACAGTGTTTAAGGTCATGGGACGAAGAAGCCTATTGATTTTCGGTGATATCTGATAATTACTGCCAGAGTTATGACCCTTGATCACTTTGAAAAATCTTGTAAACGCTTTAGAGGCTAAAGTTAATATCTGATTGACTTTAGATTTATACACGGTGTTTAAGGGCATGAGACGAAGAATCCTATTGATTTTCGGTGATATCCGATAATTACTGATAATTTCTGGCACTTGATCACTTTGAAATATCTTGTGGACAAAGGCCTTGAGACAAACCATTAAAACTATTCTAATCAATTCTGATAATTATTTAATGGGCTATTACTCTTGATAAGATTATCATGTGTTGTAAATGTTCTCCTTACTGATAAAAGAAACAATATGCGACAACCCTTGTTGACTGCCCGGACGACTTAGCTGTTGTGGGCGTATGTTTCGTTGCCTGGCAACCTATCTTTATGTAGGTTACTATCTATATGAATAACCCATTTAATAACCCACACCTAGCATAAATTGTCATGGTATATAATATATACCGGTAATTGTTATGTAATGATTTAGTTACTTATGTGTAAATTGTTGGGTGGGTTTAACTCATGTATGATTAAATAGAATGCAAAAATATTATGACTTAAAAATATCTATTGTACCTGAATTAAATGACCAAAATTTCATAACAAACCAAAATCAGTCCTTGTTTTATTGACCACATATCTAACACGGACAATATAGTAATATTTTGAAGAGAAGGGAAGGAGAGAGTAATTAATTTACATGTGTAGGTTGTTAAATAATAGAGAGTAGTGATATACAAATAATGGATGTTTGTATTTATAAACTAACACCACAAGGAACAAGGAATATAAATGATAACCAAGTATTCTGCACTGTGAATTTCTATTCCTTTTTATTGTCTTAACTTGGTCTTGGAAAGCAGATTTTCATTATATTTGATGTAATCTATGAAAATGTTTTAAGTTTATTTGGAGTGCTGCTATAGACACCAATGGAGTAAACAGTTGACAACAACAATATAATAGTAATACTATTATTATAATAGCCTAACCATGCCCAGTTGAAATCCTTTAATAATCTCTTTATTATCCCAACAATAGCCTCTGTATATCACTTTCCTATTAGCTAGAATGTAATTGTACTCAATCTAATTAATGTTCATTCGAAATACAATACCACATCATAGATTTGTCATGTTTTTCTTATTTATTTGGATGGTGAAATATAGCCTGATATGTCAGTGATGAATGATTATTTTATGTTCTAATTACAGCAACCAGTAAATTACTATGAATTATTTTATTGATGTTTTCTTGTGACTAGGATACCAATTCATTTTATCAACTTCATTGGCATCTACCTATACATAAGGAAAGCATGATCATAGTTATTTTTGTCTTTTAATTATGTAGACTTTTTTCTTTGAAAATAATTGCAATATTGGCTCACAAATTATTGGAAAGTAGATAGGCCTAGCCATTGCGTAGTACTAGTAAACAGCATCTATGGAATAATACAAAACATCTACAGGTACCTGTATTCTGAAATTTGTTTTTGAATTAATGAAGATTGTCTATGGAATACATTAGAGTGGAAAACATGTCTGCTTTTTCCTTTCGTCCTTGACTCATGACTTGAACTTGTAAGAGGAGAAATGAGAAAAATGAAACCAGAAGTCCAGATGTATGTTGAACAGAAAACTCTAGTCATACATTTCTAACTGATGTTATTAGTGTCTTCTCTACTGTTATGTGGATTATACTGTTATGTGGATTATATTTGTGTTTTACTGCACGAAATATGAGCAGGATTTTACCAGAGTTTGTCATTTTCTATTTATTGCAATTGTAGGGTAGAAACATATACAGTTTATAATTTGAAGAGTATTTGTAGAAATATGCATGTACACATGAATTTGAGAGTGATATAGATTGTTAGTTTCTATGTTAGGAACATGTAGGTATTGATATTATGTAAGGGAAAGGAAGCATATTGATTTATCTACACTATTTACAGTAAATTATGCAGTGTTGTAAGTTGTAACATTTAACATATACTCACAGTGATAAATCATGGTCTCTGTTATTTATGAATGATGGTTCTCTGTTGTGTATGTAAGCGTAAGCTGTTAGTAAACACCTATAGCTTTACATGTATTTAACATAATTTTAAACATGATCTTTTTTTTTTTGTTTTTTGACATCTACTGTTGGAGTGTATTATTTATATATTTTGGTGTCTTAAGTATACACCAAATTTTAAACAATATATTGCTGTACATGTAGTGAGCCTCCTACTTGTTTACACCAATGTTATTTTTAAACATATGGAATATGACACATACACACATTTGGCCATTACTGCAGGATTTCGGTACTGAAGTACAAATATGAACGTTCCTAAATATACACATGTATATTGTTCATATATTTAGATATCACTGTCATAATGTACATTTCTTGGTACACCACTAATGGCTGTATTTACGTTAACAATATATTTTCTGTATTTTCAGGGCTCACTGCTAAATACTGATGCAAGCTGTTTCTTCTAACATCAGTACCCAATTTAGTTCATTCAGTAATTATAAGAAGATTAAACTTGAGAGCTTGCCAACACAGCATCATGTAGTATATGATTCCAATCCCTTGCTTAGCTCAACACAACAAACTTATGTTTTGCCACAAAATGTTCATGACTTTGCCGATTTTAAAGCATTGGAGGCCATGCCCCAGTCACTCCTTTCTTCCTCTTCCATTAAAACACAAGACTCTTACCCGCGATATGGTGTAAAACGCAAAAGTGATGCCATAGATCCACCCATGCAGCTTACCGACGCCCACGTAATAACAAGTGAGGATGATAGAAGTGCAGCCAATACGACGACCATTGCCACAACAACAGCTACAAATGCGACGAACACAACATCAAAAACAAGTTCGTCAAGTAGTGAGGGGGATTATCAGCTAGTGCAACATGAAAATTTATATTCCATGACCTCCAACTATGAGGTATTAGAATTTCTAGGTCGTGGAACGTTTGGTCAGGTCGTAAAGTGCTGGAAGAAAGGAACCAATGAAATTGTTGCTATTAAAATTCTTAAAAATCATCCCTCGTATGCAAGACAGGGACAAATAGAAGTTGGAATACTCTCGCGATTAAGTCAAGAAAATGCAGATGATTATAACTTTGTGCGAGCTTACGAGTGTTTCCAGCACAAGAACCATACGTGTCTGGTGTTTGAGATGCTGGAACAGAACTTGTATGATTTTCTCAAACAGAATAAATTTCAGCCACTTCCGTTGAAATATATCCGTCCTGTCACACAGCAGGTTCTGACAGCGTTACTCAAATTAAAGAGCCTAGGATTGATACATGCTGATCTTAAACCAGAGAATATAATGTTAGTGGATCCAGTACGCTTTCCATATCGTGTTAAAGTGATAGATTTTGGATCTGCTAGTCATGTATCGAAGGCTGTATGCTCTACCTATTTACAGTCAAGATATTATAGGTAAGTCAAATCTTAAACATTTTTCCATACACTTCTTGAGACATGGCTTGTTCAAACAGTAATCCTTGTACCGGTAGTTCTTGTTGCTTACAATAATATATTGTGGCAACTATATACCCTTTATGTGTTTTATTATTAGGTTTAATACATTTAATCAACCATATTGCAAATTGCAAAGCACATGACATAAACCATTGATATTTGTATTGTACGCTTTCATTGGCTAGCATGCAATGCTCTCTGGCCAATCAACAATTCAAACAAAAATATTGTTCCAGGACTGCAATGGTTGAATTGAACTTTGGAGGAGTTCAGTTTGTTTACGGTTGTATTTATGAAGATTGGTGTTGGTTTGAAAATTGATTTAGACGCTACATGTCATGTACACATACATGTACATGTACTACCAGTAGAAACATCTTTTTACAGATTCAAAAAGATTTAAAAATCTCTTACCCGATTGCTACAATAGAATTTAAGAATTACATGCTGTCAGATTCAAAACAACTTACATTTCTGATTGTTTCTTATAAGATATTAAATTTTAAAAGAATGACTGCTCACCATCAGTTGTCGCCCCTGTTCGTCTGTCCACAAATGTTTGTGGACACTCTACAGGTAACAATTCTTATCCAAGTTTTGACGATCTCAGCAGCTTTCGATATTGGCATGTATCAGATCAAAACTTTGTGGATTGTGGCCCCTAATTGAAGGTTGAGTTTGAATTTTGTGAACATCGAAGCAAAGTTGCAGAACAAAATGGCAAATAGTGTAAAAATATGGTATATCAAAGTTGTGGGACCTTATAGAGGTCACAATTTTAATCCAATTTTGATGAAACTTGAACTGCATGTTTATAATCCAAAGATCTTGGTTCCTTTTGATATTTGCACATATCACATCGTAACTTCCTGAATTAGCTAGTGGTGCCTCTGGAGTTAACAATTATTGACGGATTAAAAAAAAAACTTGTTTGATTATATCACTGTTAAACTGTATTGAAGGTCGTTCGAATTTCGTGAAAATCGGACCCAAATTGACGTACAAAATGGACGCCACTTGTTGGCAAATTGTGTAAAAATATGTTATATCAAGGTTGTGGACCCTGTAGCGGTCACAATTTTGATCTGATTTTATGGAAACTTTAATTGCATGTTTAGTTTATAACCAAAAGATCTTGGTTTCTTTCGATATTTGCACATATCAGATCTTAACTTCCTGAATTATGGACCCTGATTGTATGCAAAATCCCCAATTTTAGCTTGTAGTTCCTCTTGAGGAGGTCAAAATTATTATCCGGTTTAAAAAAATGTTTGATTATATCACCATTACACCCGTGGAAGATTGAGTTCGAATTTCGTGAAAAATTGGACCAAAGCTGTCAAATAAAATGGACGGCTTTTGTACAGAATAGTGTGAAAAATATGGTATATCAAGGTTGCGGACCCTGTTTAAAAAATCCTGTCTGTTGTGTAAGCCAATAGAAATTTGATGGGATTTGGGTAGGTAAATTTCTACCCCATTTGTTACAAAATTGTTTCATGTATGTCTTTGATTTCACAATAAATCAAATAATTTTCCTGTCAGAAATAGAATATGCTGAATTTGTCAATTTTGCACCTGTCGTCTCTTTTAAGATTTTTCTACACCATTTTTATTTTATAATCTGGAGCCACACACATAGGTTTCACTAAAGCTGTAAGGTAATTTGACCAATCATTGTCAACAGCTCAAATTGACTGTATAAAAGAGTAAAGGTCATGACCTCCACCATGGATATTGCAAGATATCCTGTGGTGCATAAAAACATCATTCTCAATGAGATGAATGTGTCTGAACCATTCATTGAAAAATATATCCGTAGTCTCCTGTACTCCTGTACGACAGCTGGTGTTAAGAGAAGAATGAAATGAAATCTTCAACACTTTTAAGTTCTGTATGAAAAAGAAGGATGACTTGTTGCTAGGTTAATATTAATAGGCTATCGACTATTTATGAATAGAAAATCTGTTATCAAGGAACTTAGAAAATCTGTTATCATAAAATCTATTCTTTTTGTTAAAATGATTCATTTCATCATAAATCTAAAGTTTTTTTAATGAGTTATTTGAAAAAAAGCCAAATTTATAGTTTATAAATGCAAAAATGAATTACATCTAAGCTTATACGTTTATTTAAAACATTTTCCAAAATCTTTGCCATTTTGGAAGACTTACAGAGTAAATGTACTGGTATCTGACCAGGTACATTTGTAAATACATGTAAATAAACATTTCAAGAACATTTTCTTATCAGAGTGTCCCAGTGTTGCCCACATTTTATTAATTCCTCAGGATTTTCCATTCAGTTTTCTCCATATAAACCTGTAGGATGGGACAAAAACAAAAGCCTTACTAAGTTACTTCTGTAAAAATCCCCTGATAACAATAGTTGAAAAGTGAAGTAAAACTGTACAGGCTTCTATGCTGCTGCCAGGGTAAAATTTCTCTTTTAGTTTTAGAGCACATACACATAATCAACTACAAAAAGACATTACTTGATCTTATTTAACGCAAGTACCTGAATTAGTAAATGTAATGACATAATTGTAAACAGAAATAAATACATGTAGATAAGATACAGACTTACAAATAATCAAATCAAATGCAATGCCAATGATTTTAAATGGTTTAGACGATATTTATAAAATAGATGATGTGTTACATGTAGGTACGTGTATTTGGACAAAGTAAATGAATATCTGATTGAATTTTTAGGGCTTTTCGGTAGTGCTGATATCAAGTATCGATGCAATTCTCAGCCTTCTTTCGTAGTATCGATGCATCGGCAAAAATACCAATAATAATTACCTTTAAGCGTTCACTAGAATAAATAACACATTTTCCATACGTTTTTATAGGCCCACATTGAAATGTGGTCGTATATTGTCGTCGGTCCGGCGTCCACAATTGCTTGTGGACACTCTAGAGGCTAAAGTTAATATCCGATTGACTTTAAATTTATACACAGTGTTTAAGGTCATGAGACGAAGAAGCCTATTGTTTTTCAGCGATTTCCGATAATAAATACCAGAGTTATGGCCCTTGATCACTTCAAAAAATCTTGTGGACGCTCTACAGTCCAAAGTTAATATCCGATTGGCTTTAAATTTATACACAGTGTTTAAGGTCATGAGATGAAGAAGTCTATTGATTTTCAGCAATTTCCGATAATTAATGCCAGAGTTATGGCCCTTGATCACTTCAAAAAATCTTGTGGATGCTCTAGAGGCCAAAGTTAATATCCGATTGACTTTAAATTCATACACAGTATTTAAGGTCATGAGACGAAAGAATCATATTGATTTTCAGTGATTTCTAATAATTAGTGCCAGAGTTGTGGCCCTTGATTACTTCAAAAAATCTTGTGGATGCTCTAGAGTCCAAAGTTAATATCCGATTGACTTTAAATTTATACACAGTGTTTAAGGCCATAAGACAAAGAATCCTATTGATTTTCAGCGATTTCCGATAATTAGTGCCAGAGTTATGGCCCTTGATCACTTAAAAAAATCTTGTGGACGCTCTAAAGGCCAAAGTTAATATCTGATTGACTTTAAATTTATACACAGTGTTTAAGGTCATAAGAGGAAGAATCCTATTGATTTTCAGCATTTTCCGATAATTAGTCCAGAGTTATGGCCCTTGATCTCTTCAAAAACATCTTGTGGACGCTCTAGAGGCTAAAGTTAATATTCGATTGACTTTAAATTTATACACAGTGTTTAAGTTCATAAGTCAAAGATGCCTATTGATTTTCAGCGATTTCTAATAATTAGTGCCAGAGTTGTGGCCCTTGATTACTTCAAAAAATCTTGTGGATGCTCTAGAGGCCAAAGTTAATATCCGATTGACTTTAAATTTATACACATTGTTTAAGGTCATGAGACGAACAAGCCTATTGATTTTGAGCGATTTCAAATCATTACTTGTCTCCCTTGATCACTTCAAAAAACCTTGTGACGCTATAGAAGCCAAACTTATCATCCGATTGACTTCAAATTGTTACACAGAGTTTAAGGTATTGAAACGAAGTATTTTGTTTTTCAATGAATTTTGATAACTGAACTGCTAAATCCATGATATTAAATGTTTCCTGTACTAATTGCGTGGGGCAAACAAATTCTAATGATTTTCAGATAATTACATAATGAGTTAAGTTACTCTTAATAAGATTTTAGTGTATTACAAATGTTTCATTACCAAAAAAAGTAAAAATATGCGACAACCCTTGTTGACTGCCCAGACGATTTAGCTGCTGTGGGCATATGTTTTGTTGCCTGGCAACCTATCTTTTTTTTAATTGAAAATAAAACAATATACATTGTAACGGAATTTTTCATTGAATCCTGCACGTAGACTATGAGGCTAGCCCAGCTTCACCTGTTTGCGTTATGCTTCCATTATGTTTGTCTCGATTTCCCAATGACTACTAGAACCAATGATGTAGATATATAGATGACTAGAACTGTCTTTGTTTCTTACTTCCGCTTTCATGCCCTTCGACCCCGAGGTCCAATTCACTACATCTGTCCATAGCCCAGCGAACTTATTAGAACTATGTCAGGAGGATAATATTTCCCGGCCCGTTTTTAATGCTAGTGTTAAAACGATTTGTAACGGGTTATAAAGAATGTATTTCATAAATCCCTGTAGAGTATAGACAGGCTTTGGTACGACCTGCAAACCGCCTCTTGCTCTTGTTATCGCCTTACAGCTACGGACGCCCTCACGTCGACAGTCAGGACAGTGGCTAACGAGTGTCAATTGAATCGAACGATATTTGAAGAATATTGTCGAAATAAATTATTCAAATAATCAACATTTCTATAATAATGATAATGTTTAGGAAATCTATGTTTCTATCATAAATAATTATGTTATTTCAGAAATTTTTGAAAAACAAAATGGCGGCATAAAATTCCCGATGCATCGATGCGAGTATCCATGTTTGCATCCGATGCATCGATGCATAAAATTTTACTTGATATCAGCACTAGCCTGCGGTTGTCTCTATAAAAAAGCTTATACAATCTTGTATCACTACATATAATGTAAATAATAAATGCTGGCCTGAAATCATAATTTCTGTCATACAATGTACATACCTACATTTTTTATACTGAACATTTCTGATCAATATGAAAGTTGAAAAAGCAAATTTCTTCCTCATTTATGTAGTTTAGAAAAGCAAATTATGTGATGCATTTTATCTGCATTTTTCTGTGAATGATTTTAAAGTTTGTTATCTAACTACTGTATGATAACAATAATATACACTTGGTACAGAATGAAGTGAAGGTCACCCAGTATTATCAATTTCCTATTGATTTCCTGTTTGTATTGTTCAATTCCTTGTATATAAGCATTAAGAAGGTATTTAGTTTATTATTTTGAAAATGATCAAGATTAAATTTTAAATATTTTGTAAAATAAGTCAATCATATTTGACTACAGGAGAAAAATAAATGTACATGTAACATGTTGAGTTGTAATTGGTTTAAAAGAGGATAATACACAGGATATTAATGATTGTACAAGTTGCTATAGGCGACATCTGGCGACTGATCACTTAGTGATAAGTTTGAGAGCATACATTCTTTAAAGGCTCAATACCACCCTTGTTGTAACTGAATAACATGTCCCAATCTTTATTCTGGTCAATAAATTGTATTATTTTACAATATTACAATTAATTGATGATACAAATTCATCTTAAAGTGACAATCCCGATAACTTTTTGGGGAATAAAACTGCTTAATTTTGTGTTAAAATCCTTTAAAATTAAAATCCATAACCTAAGGCCCACCTACTAACCCGATATTTGTGATACGCTTTCAAATAACTTAAACCTGACAGTCTTCATCTGGAAATGGAGAACATTTTATTATACAGTATCTGGATAAAACCAGACTTTTTTTCTTTAAAAATGATATGTAGGTGAAATTTACCTTTTGTTATCAAGTACAGGGCATGGGTCATTCACTGTATAGACCTCTCAAGAAACATTAATTGATTGACCCGAAATCTTAAAAGGGTTACGTGCACGGATCTTAATCGGCTGTTTTTTGTCGGCTTTAGCCGATTGATCTTTAATCTAGCCGGTTTGTAAAACAATGAACCGGCCACTATGGTATCATTAATCAATCAACTTTCGGCCGATAACAAAGAGTTCATTATTACTCGTTGATTAAGAAACCCATCAAAGAATCAGTCAATACAATATGAATACCTTCAGCTTCAATCCGTATCGGCTCATTTCCTAAATAAACAACTTAATTAGTTGAGTCAATCAAGTAAAAGAATGTATATAATCCAATGTCGGTTCATTCATTTCTATCTAACACAATGTTGAAGTACTTGAACACCTCACAGAATGACAATAGAAAACGTAAGCGAGTTTTAGCCGACGATAGTGATGGCTGCATTGACCTTAAACTTCAAGCACGCACGTCGTCATTGGCAGTTCCAAAAATTGGAGAAACTCCCACGTCCAATATAGGTCAACCAAAATTGAAGTCCGGGAGATATTTTAATACCGAATGGTTAACTACTTTCAAATGGCTTTCGTTTGACAAAATTTCACAGAAAATGTTTTGTCTCGTAGTCGTAAGTTCTTAATTTAGTCTCCTTTTTTAATTCACGTAATAAATAACCTACTGATCTCGTATAGTATAATTATTATTATTATGTTAGCGTTGAGTAAATCTGGTAATAACCTACTGACCCGTATATAATTATTATGTCAAGTAATAGCCTATCATGGTAATAGGCCACGTGACTTTTCGCACGTCGGCACATTTCCGAGTTCCGACTATACACAGAAACTAATTTGTGCTAATTTGTTATTATTGATATGTGCTTACATTCTTTTTATTTTTATATATTGACAAGTGATCACAATAATACAATTGTAAAAAAAAACATATTTATATTTACTGGTAGTTTTTCTTTTTACTAAATTATAACTTCCGTTTGGTTGGATGAAAGCGAAAGTAGGAATATGCATTATGCAAGTTGTTGAAATTTGACTATAAATTTCGATATTATTATAGATGTATGAATACAAGTATGCAATTACAACAAAGGTTTTGTTTATTCGAAGTTTAAGCTATTATTATTCGGAGTACGTTATGCAATTATTAACGTGAATAAAGAATGCATAAACCAACATGTCTGTTGTTGAAAATACGACTATCCTTTAGGCTTACCCTTGGCCGGTTCATTTCAAAATGGATTAAGAACCCTGGTTACGTGTCCGGATAAGCAGTGTTGAGGTTCACGTCCAAACGACTCAATATTTTGAACTGAAATTTTGAGACAAGGTAAATACACCATGCCACTATATTTTGGTCCATAAATTTCATAAATACTTGGACTTTAATTTTTGAGACTCTGTTCTTATCGGGACTGTCCCTTTAACACACCTAATTTAAAAAATTGGAAAAATTCAACTACATGATTTGAAAGGTTAACTTAAACCTTTTCAAATGTGACTTGGATTTTAAAATATTTTCGAACCTCCTGGGCAAGTAAAATAGGATGTAATGGATATTAAGTAGGACACTTAAATCCAACATGTTCTAAAGATACTACACTGGCTTCCGATTGAATTAAGTGCTGGCAATCGATACTGATTTTACATATCGATATCGGCAACCGTTTGGGAGATATCGGTATCGATATATCGGAAAAAAACGAAAATTGTATACTAAAAATGTACCGGGTATTTGAATGTGTTATTGATCGAATAAAAGAAAAAATAAACAAACTATGAGTCTTAGCTATTGTTTCATAATATTCTTTTCATTCAAAGCTTAAACTTGATGCTGCAATGGTGTTAGTAATAAAATAGTTTCGCAGCTTCGCGCTCGCCATCAATCATCCACGAGTCATTGTTGACGATTTTCTTTAGTCGCTTATAGCAATAAACAAACTTATTAAAATGGAGTTGTTCCCCCTGAACTTAATTACTTTTTATACGCCCACATGGAAATGTGGTCGTATATTGCCGTCGCCCCCGTCCGTCCGTCTGTCGGTCCGTCCGTCCGTCCGTCCGTCGGTCCGTCCGTCCGTCGGTCCGTCCGTCCATCGTCCACAATTTCTTGTGAACGCTCTAGAGGCTAAAGTTAATATCCGATTGACTTGAAATTTATACATGGTGTTTAAGGTCGTGAGACGAAGAAGCCTATTGATTTTCAGCGATATCCGATAATTACTACCAGAGTTATGACCCTTGATCACTTTGAAAAATCTTGTGAACGCTCTAGAGGCTATAGTTAATATCCGATTGACTTTAAATTTATACACAGTGTTTAAGGTCAGGAGATGAAGAAGCCTATTGATTTTCGGTGATATCTGATAATTACTGCCAGAGTTATGAGCCTTGATCACTTTGAAAAATCTTGTGAACGCTTTAGAGGCTAAAGTTAATATCCGATTGACTTGAAATTTATACACGGTGTTTAAGGTCGTGAGACGAAGAAGCCTATTGATTTTCAGCGATATCCGATAATTACTACCAGAGTTATGACCCTTGATCACTTTGAAAAATCTTGTAAACACTCTAGAGGCTATAGTTAATATCCGATTGACTTGAAATTTATACACGGTGTTTAAGGTCGTGAGACGAAGAAGCCTATTGGTTTTCAGCGATATCCGATAATTACTACCAGAGTTATGACCCTTGATCACTTTGAAAAATCTTGTAAACACTCTAGAGGCTATAGTTAATATCCGATTGACTTCAAATTTATACACAGTGTTTAAGGTCATGAGACGAAAAAGCCTTTTGATTTTCGGTGATATCTGATAATTACTGCCAGAGTTATGACCCTTGATCACTTTGAAAAATCTTGTGAACGCTTTAGAGGCTAAAGTTAATATCCGATTGACTTTAAATTTATACACAGTGTTTAAGGTCATGAGACGAAGAAGCCTATTGATTTTCCGTGATATCCGATAATTACTACCAGAGTTATGACCCTTGATCACTTTTAAACATCTTGTGAACGTTCTAGAGGCTAAAGTTAATATCCGATTGACTTTAAATTTATACACAGTGTGTAAGGTCATGATAAGAAGAAGCCTGTTGATTTTCAGCAATATCCAATAATTCCTGCCCGAGTTATGACCCTTGATCACTTTGAAAAATCTTGTGAACGCTCTAGAGGCTAAAGTTAATATCCGATTGAATTTAAATTTATACACAGTGTTTAAAGTCATGATACAAAGAAGCCTATTGATTTTCAGCAATATCCGATAATTACTGCCAGAGTTATGACCCTTGATCACTTTGAAAAATCTAAAGTTAATATCCGATTGACTTTAAATTTATACGCACTATTTACGGTCATGATACAAAATAGCCTATTTATTTTCAGCAATATCTGATAATTACTGCCAGAGTTATGACCCTTGATCACTTATAAAACCCTGTGAATGCTCTAAAGGCTAAAGTTAATATCCGATTGACTTTAAATTTGTACACAGTGTTTGGGGTCATGATACAAAGAATCCTATTTGATTTTCAGTGATAATTTCTGATAATTTCTGGCAGTTGATCACTTTGAAATATCTTGTGGACAAAGGCCTCGAGACAAACCATCAAAACTATTCTAATCATTTCTGATAATTATTTAATGGGCTATTACTCGTAATAAGATTATCATGTGTTGTAAATGTTCTCCTTACTGATAAAAGAAACAATATGCGACAACCCTTGTTGACTGCCCGGACGACTTAGCTGTTGTGGGCGTATGTTTCGTTGCCTGGCAACCTATCTTTGTCATTGTTGTAAGCGACATCGAAAATTACCGAAGCGATGGTTGAACTGCGAGGTGTGCGTGTTTTTAATTTTAGCGTGAATTGAATGATCTAACACTGAATAAGGCCAATTTGATACCAAACATTCCATTAATCTTATTTTATTGAAGTCCATTTATATTTATACGTGTATCGATATCACGAAACTGAATATCGATATCGATATTTTCCATAAGTCGCCGACGATTATCGGCTATATCGATATTTTTTGCCAGCACTAATTGAATTCTGCATAAACTTCAAAATTCTTTGCATGGTCTCTAAATACATGAATAATGCTGCCCCAGACTACCTAACTGATTTCATAAAACAGCAAGATTCTGAACGCCGTACACGCGATCATCAAGCAAAGATCTCCTAAAATTGCCAACATCAAACCTCGTTACATGGGGATCGAATGTTTTGCATTGCTGCTCCAACTTTGTGGAATGACAAACACTTGAACACTTCCATCAAAAGTGCCAAAACATTACTTGACTTTAGAAAAAAGTTGAAAACTCACCTTTTTCGACAAGCGTATCCAGAGTTACATTAGAAGCGCTTAGAGCACGCCTTGGCATGTAATAGGCGCTATATAAATGACTTTATTATTATTATTACTTAGAATAAGACTTATTTATTTTCTGGAGCTGCAAAGCCAGCTAAGTGTTATTGTCCCTTTAAATAGACAGGCTGTGTTATGAACAATTTCCTTTGAGTTTGTGATGCATGGTTTGAGAATGACTAAAACCTTAAATTGGTTGATTAATCAACTGGCTCTTTTATTAAGATAATGTAATATTACTGATGGACATTTGTTCAGGGGACTACACATACAGATAACCTGTTGATGTGTTTCCAAGTAGAAAAATACACACCTTCTGTTTGCTCTACTTTGTCTAGTGGAGGAGAATTTGCCAAAACCTGATATGCGATTTGACATTTGGTTGCCAAATCTTTCATTATTGCCATCTAGTTTGAACTTTTTGACCAGGACAAACATGGGCCATTTAAACTTGACAAAATTTGCATTTTCCTGTTAAAAACGGGTCACTACACTTTGAATAAAATAAAACTGGGTTTAGGGAAGTCCCTGAAGTTGATTTAAGCTAACATTAAGGAAGTTGTGTGAGGTTTTCAGAATACATGTATCTCGTAATTTTATCATAAAATCATGGGGTAAATTAACAAAAGCATTTAGCTTCTTCATAAACCTACATGCATGTACATAACATATACATTAGTTTTCTTGCTTAAAGAAACATTAGTTAAGAGTTTAATAAAGAGTTGGCCATTCTTCCTATAATAATTAAAAAAAATAGATGATAAAAAAAGAAAATATTGAAAATTTCAGTCAAATTAATTTATTTTGAATGGAGTTGGAAGTTTGAACTAGAAATAGGCATCAACTTTGTCTGCACCATCTACAAATTTGTGTTAAACCCTCTCTTTCTTTTTTGTTATTAACTTATTTTACTCTTCAACTTTAAATAAATGAAAATCGGTTACTTTGAATAAGAAAATTATATTTGACGGCTGGTTATTGTGTTAATCTAAAGCACCAAAATACAACAACAATGATAAAAAAAAAACCCAATCAGGTGGAGTATTTGGTATACACTTAAATTATCTCTAAAATAATATCCAGAAAATGCCGTCGTCAAAATAAGCTGATGGGATTTCTTCAAAGCACAATTTGTAATCTTTTGTCCATCACATAACTTGCAAAAGTTTTTATTCATTCGTCGATGATAGACGAACGGCACAGAGATCACATGACAACCATAACTGAAATTGCTACAAGATAAAATTCTGTATGGCCATGATGTAGCCTTCAATAATGTATATGAAATATAAAAAAAAAAACCATAACGGTAAACGCTATTTAGAACTGGTTTATTGACCTAATTCCAACCAATATGTCACGGTCATTGGAATTTTGCATTCAAGATTCTGTTTCTCTCTGTGTGTATTCGATGTTTATCAGCGGGATTATATTCATTGAGATTTAAATTTACCTAACAACTTGTCAGGGAATCCATCATTGTATTATCCAGTTATTATTTTAATATGTACCGGTACCTGGAATTCACGTGGAAGATGCGCGATTCGCAAACCATGTCCAGATCGTCGTCACGTGGCATATTTTACTGAACGTATATGAATTATCAGCAAGCTTTTTGTTTTTTTACAGGATTATCAAAATCACCGTTAAATGTGATAATTACTTCTGCTAGAATTCAACTTTTTCCATTCTTTTCTGATCATCAGGCCGTACTTTTCCAATCATTTGATGTTTGCCATTCACACTTTTTAGAGGACCAAAAATGGTATACAATTTCAGAATAATCGTAAGCATTCTGTATTAAAGCAGGTTTTTTGATGTCCCTGTAGTCACAAGAGAAATATTATTATTGTACATTAATAATAAATGCTTCAACAGTAAAACATCTTCCATGGATTGAGGGGGGGAGGGTGTGTGGAGAAATTCATTTAGTACAAGTTGTGGAAATAATGAGAAATTTATGGTTATTAAGCCTTCTCGAAAATCCCTAGTGTAGTTTGTACATGTACAGTATTTCCTCAAGCAAGGGTTTGTGTAAACAAGTGTACCAGCTATTGGCCTTGATCATCTATTTTTAGCTGTGTTTATCTGAGTCAGAACAACTGAGAGCTTTGTGTTAAAGAGTTTATTGAATTAAGCCAGCAGTAACATTTGATTTTTCTCAACCTGAAAGTGTTCTCCTTGCTAACCTTGCTTATTTCATTATTCACTTTATGAATAAAATAAAGAACAAAAACGGTTAATATTTTATTTTGAGTAGGGATATATCATAATGTTTGTGTACAATATGTATTTGAGTGTAATGTTGCTGGGTATTTTTACCACACAATAACACAAAATACATAGCATTTAGAATTCAATCTATCGTAATTTGAGCAGACGTTTTCAAACCACGATTAAGAATTATGTGTCAACAAAATATGTAAAAAAAAATAGGTGCGCCTGTTTTTTCATGTTTAATTCCTGTACAGTATTCAAATTTATGTCAATAATATTCCCACAAAAATTACATGACTTCGTAATACCATAGAATGAAAGAGTGCTGGGGCCAGTTTCACAAAGCAACTTACGATGAAAAATTTGCGTAAGTTGATCGCAAAGTAAACTTACGTAAAAATCGCGTTTCACTAAACTTCTTAACTTACGAAATTCGTAACTTTTATCGTACAGTTTACGGCAACTCTAACCTTGTCGTAAGTTGGAAATTTTTCGTATCTTTGACGAAATGGTCGCCTTTATACTTTATGCGTATCAGGGGGTAGTTTCACAAAGCAACTTATGATGAAAAATTTATCGTAACGTAAACTTACGAAAAAATTGCGTTTCACTAAAATTCTCAACTTACAAAATTCGTAAATTTGGTCGTAAAGTCTACGGCAACTCTCACCCTGTCGTAAGTTGTATTTTTTTTTACGTATCTTAGACAAAATGGCCGCCTTGTTACTTTATGCCAGTGGTTCCCAACCTGTATGCGTACCACGAGAGGTAGGAGCGGGCCTTCCAGGTGGTACGCGTGCACTTTCGAGGTAATGAACGTTTTTAGTTATTTTTTACTTCACAAAAATGTTTACTGCCTAACACAAGATAATACCCATTATTTCCTCAGTTTGTATATGTTACTATTCTTATTATTATTTTGTATAGGCCTACTTACTTATATTTTATCTTTATACTTCTTTATCTATTTCTTGATTGATTAATCTTTTTTTGGGAAAGAAGCAGATAGCCCACAGCCCTCGCATTGAGTTGAGTTTTTTTTTATTTCTTTTGTGTGTTCTACTTGTAAAATTATTCAAATAAAGTGCAGCTATGGCGGGTGTGGCGCCAGACAGGGTAAGCTTACTCTCCCGGGCACCTGTTACCACTGTTTGTCGTGTAATTTGTACACGGGGAGCAGTCCATTTTCTGATTACACTATTTTGCCTATTACGTTTTTTTAGGACTGCGAATTCTGTCTTATGGTTTGGATTGTTCGTACTTGGTTTGATTTTATTTGATCGAATTCTGTTTCTCTGGAATCAGGTGGTAGCCTACGTGGCGACTGTATGGGACCTCCGGACAAGTGGTACTCTATCACAAAAAGGTTGGCAACCATTGCTTTATCCGGATCGACAACTTCGGCGAGAGAGAATATTTAGGGACACCCATACGGACGAGGAGTTAGTTTCACGTAACAAACTTGATTGCACCAGTAGGCCCCCTATATTACATGTTGTTTACTGTATTAAAGCGGGAATTTCATATTTTCCAAGAAAGTCAAAACATATTTATTTCTATGTCTTTTGCTCAATAGGTTGTCAACTCACTATTATACAATCATAGGCATTATTTTCCACACTGAAACATCTTTCACATGGAAAATAATAACACAATTACCTCCTTGTTTTCCCATTTCCCCCGTGCAATAGCTATCTTCAAACGTTTGAATGTAATGTTGAAATTGATATTTTTGCCAATTTCTCAACTGGCAATAGTGAATTATAGGATTATTCTTTAACAAGGTTGGACTGTTTATAGATAAAATCTATTTTAAGGCTTTATTTTGAATATATTTTAAAAATATAATTTAAAAATATGAAATTGCCGCTTTAATGATGATATCAAAACCGCAACTTACGATCGAAATCCTACTGTACAACTTACAAGTCCTGATTGCATTACGGTAGGCCTACTATGACACACCTAGCTTCCAAAAACTCATCACTGATGCACATGATCATGGGGTTAGAGTACCATCAGTGTCTAGAGTTATTTATCGTGTTTCACGAGCAATAACAACCCGTGTTGACGATTAATTATCAATAAATTTCCCTTAAAGAGTTGGCCTACGCCTATCGCGGCAAAGACCGACAGGTGGGCCTACTTCGCACAAATATTCTCCCAAGCTCAGTCTTTCGATTACCTAGTCAGACTGCTGCTCAATTTTCCTTTCAGAATTCCATAATTCTGCTCTACGCCCCCAATCGAAACACCGAAAGCTGTCCCAATTTTGTTTTCGATTTTTAATGTTCAGGCTTTCTATTAATTTCGGCTTTTGACAGACTGACGTATGCTACTATGTCACGCACTATGGCGTAGCAAAGAAAAACATGTAAACAAAAGGCATGAAATTAGCTTTTTATTCATAAGTACACAGCTACATCTTAGCGTATATATAAGGAATATATCATTTCGTCGTTTATGTTTCAAAAGGTTAGGATAAAACCAAACATAACGGTTATAATGCCGAATTTGTCAACATTATGACTGTGGGAATGTTTACAGAAGTTTGAATGAAGTGACGTAACATGACGTCACGACCATTCGTGGCGTATCTACGTAAAAAGATACGAGAAAAAGTTCAGAAAAAACTTACACCGGCCTTTGTGAAACCGGCATAAATAATTCGTATCTTCTTCGTAAGTTTTTTTAACGTAACTTTTTTTCTAAAATTTTACGAACTTTTTTTATACTGCCCTCAGGAACTTCGTTGGGAGAGAATATTCAGGGATAGATTAAACCCTTCCGACATCCATACAGACGAGTTAGTTTCGCGGTACAAACTTGATCAGACCAATAAATATATTACATGTTATTAACTGTATTAATTATGATATCGAAATCGCAACTCAACGATCGAAATCCTTGTCATCTGTAGTGTACAAACTACAGTACAAGTCCAGATTGCATTACGATAAGGGGAATCACGTGGCTAAGTAGGTAAGGCGCTGGCTCGCTAGCCTGGAGGTCGGGTTCGATCCCTACATTGGTCGAGAAAGTTCATCTTGATTTTCCGAAGTGGTTTCCCCTTGTCAGTGATAGAACGGGGCGGGGGGTTCACAAGGACTGCTGTCTAGTCGTTCGGGTGGGACGTAAAACCGAGGTCCCGTGTACACATTGGCGTGCACGTAAAAGATCGCTTGGCAGTTGGAATTCGATATAAAAGAGTAGTCTGTAGTGCCGAAGCCCGGGCAAAATTCCCCTCATAGCACTCTGTATGGCGTATGCCCGTCTTCCATTAGCCCAGGTTAGGTGTAGAAGAGTAGGAAGTTAATCCCAATTTCATTTCATGCATTACGATAGGCTACTATGCCACAAGTAGCTTCCAAAAACTCTTTGCTAATGGCACATGGGGTTAACGTACCATCAGTGTCTAGATTAATCGCCTTTTAAGTTTTGTGGTCAGGATCGGGTTTACCTACTATAGTATCGGAAAGGTATGCCAATATATATAGCCTATAGGCTTGGTAGACTCAGGCTTAAAACTAGGTTATCGCGGGCTTTCGGTTGTAGGCAAGCATTTACACTACAAGTAGGCCTACAACATAGTATTTAATTTGATTTATCACAAACAGGAACCCGGGAAAAATAATCTCGGTAAGTTAGTTTTCATTAAACAAGATTGTGGTTAACGCTCGGTACTACTATTATTATGCCCAGTATTACTACTACTAGACCATGTAGGCCTATAAGTAACTGGGGCTTTAAGAGTAAGCCTATCGCGGCAAAGACTGACACTAAGAAAACTTATGCCCAATAGAAAACGCATCACTTAGTTTTTCGTATAACAAAATGATCCTGTAAACATATCTTTTTTTATTTTGCTTCTTATTGTGAACAATATTCAAATGGGAACACATCAATAACAACATATTTGTATCAAACATAGCGGCTATAATGCCGACATTGTCAACATGTAGGCCGTGGGAATGTTTACAGAAGTTTGAATGAAGTGACGCAACATGACGTCATGAATGGTCACGACGTATTTACGAGAAAGGATACGTGCAAAAGTTAAGAAAAAAATTACGCCGGCCTTTGTGAAACCGACGTAAATAATTCGTATCTTTTTCGTAAGTTTTTCTTTACGCAGTTTTTTTTCTTAAAGTTACAAACTTTTGTGAAACTGCCCCCTGATCTGTATCTGTTTCAAACTCCCCCAAAATTACTGTATTTTTCAGGTCGATCATAAGTCGATACATTTCTTCTAGCAAAGTCCAGCATTCGTCTTCTTACACTTCGTTTCGATTTATATATGGAAGGTAAAAAAAATGACATCCCAAAATTTATTTGGCAGTAAACCCTAGTAAACGTCGCTCTAATACGAGAGAGTGACACCAATTGCTAAATAATTGCATTCGACTCTAGCACGCGCTGTTGTCTTAAACAAGTAACTACTTACATGTACGTCATTCCAGTTGAAATATTTGTCAACATTTCTTAGCATGTTTATTTATTTATTTATTTAAAGACATAAACCCCATTCAAAATATGATCATAAATCCGACAATGTGCCATCAAAATAAGAATATTTTTTCCGACATCAGGAATATTACAATCGGCATGTAACATGTACATCTCTTAATTTCATGTGTCTCACGAGATTTCTACTTTCATTTTAATTACTGAACTGTAAGCACCATGCGTGTGTGTGAAATAACTTTATTTAACTTCGGCTTCCATATCACAGACAAATTACCAGATACAATGTATGTTGATTTGAGGTGTTATATACTATCATGATATGTGACATAATTTCTATTGATTATACTGACCATGCGGCCGTAGCAGCCGCTCATAGCAACCGCCGATGGAAGATGAATGACTGCAAACATCCGTTTGCTTGATTCGCAAAGACAATATTCGAGTCTAAAATAAATTTTATTAACAGAAGAGTATAGTAGCTTAGATCATCAAAAGCCACCTTTGATTTCATACTTGTACAAAAATATGCACGGTATGGGAATACGAAAACAAATGCGTACATACTTTGGCATAATGTACGAGTTGTTTCCCGTTGAATGGTCACAGATGTAAACAAAAGCTTTGAATTTTGAACGGTAAATCGATTACCAACATGCTTCAAAATTCGGTGACGGATACAGTGGCCGGCGCCATGTGATTTGTGCCTGACAAAGCATGACTTCGTGCCGGACAGTGTCCGTGACTGTTTGCTTTTTTCCAGGCATGCAATTATAATAATAATAATGTGAGTTTTTATTGAGCGCTCATTCCAATACTTAAAGAAATGGTCATGGCGCATATTTGGCTGATTTTCGTCTGGACATTTCAGATTTTCAGTCTGACAAATATCATTATTCCATGCAGTGGAAAATTCCCTCATATATTTGATATTTTAGAATACTTTATACATAGTTCACATTTTAGTGTAGTCACAAAACCATTGTTTTCTTCATATGTTAACCACACGTCCCCGTTTAAAAGTGTCATTTTGAGAGACATTAGACACAGTACCAGTCTGAAAATTTTCTGGAACGGTCCCACTAGCCGGGATATCCCATGTCCGAGGGTTGGGAAAAATAAGTTATTTTATTCGACATGTTTTTAAGGCTCTTCTATTTACATGCACATCGGAAGTGTCCAATAAAGTGAGATATTTTAATTTTCGTATAAAAAGTCTCTCCCTAATTACACCCATAGACAACTTGAACATTTTCTTGTAACATTTTAAATATTATTACTTTTATTACTAATTAGGGTTTCACACTGCGAAGCTTGTGTGAAACACTATTGTTTTTGTTAAAATTATTATTCTTATTAGGGTTTCACACTGCGAAGCTTGTGTGAAACACTATTGTTTTTGTTAAAATTATTATTCTTATTAAGCTTTCATATTACATATGAAAGCTTATTGTTTCTGTTAAGATTATTATTATTATTTTTTTTTTTGTGTGTTTTCTGCAAATCGGATTTCTCAGAATCTATCCGTAGGATCTTTCTGAAATTTTGACCTACCCCCCCAAAAATGGGGTGCGAACCTTGATTAAATATATTTTCAAAACGTTTTACGAATCCGAAATTTACGAACGACGAAATGGACAAAGCATAGTCGTAACTTTGTTATTTTTTGACCGATTTTACTAATTCTTTTTTCTTTGAATACCTTGAAAAAATCATTTTCATCTGCAGTTTCAAATTTTCGAATTTCGAAAATTCGTCGCTGTGATTTCGAACCGGAAGTTTAGACCAATTTGACAACTTCTTTAATAGTTGTACGATTGTCATGAAATTTAGTATATATGTAGACCTTACCGATGTGACTTCAAAAATATAATTAGAAATTTTCTAAATTATCTCCCCTTGACGAAATTAAAGATCAAAATTTTCAAAAAAATCATCGAAATATAGGTCAGAATGACCTGATTTTTTTTTTTGGATACTAGACAAGTAATTACTGATTTGTACACAAAATATAAAGTTTGTTGATCGAACCGGAAGTGCCACCATCTTGAAACGTGAAAAATCCCTAAGGCTTTTTTGCTATTTTACTTACAGACACGGGAGTTATATTTTCTGAATCCTTGAAAGATGGTCTAAAAATTGTTCAGAGAAGAATTTTGATTTAGGTCAATTGATGGTTGCCATTTTGAAGTGAATATGAAAAGTAGTAGCAATTTGAAGGGCCGAAACTTTGAAACACAATAACTCTCCTTCTAATTAAGCTAGAATGTTCAATCTTGGTGTAGACGTTCACTATGTCAATGTCATGATTGAGTTCAAAGATGAGCATTTTCTGCCTAGGGTAAGCAGAAATAAGCATGCTGATTTGTTGATTCTTTAGGGCAAGATAACTTCGGTTATAATGAAGGGAGGGCGGTGAAACTCTTGTTAATCGAGAGTGTAATAGCTGGCCTGTTGTGTGAAATCGTATCTTTTTTTTAAATATCAGGGATAGCTGAAAAAAGGAGATCGAAAATCCAAAAAGTCGTATGTTTACGATTTGGAGCATCTTTAAAGGTTCTTTTCTCTTAAAGTCAACATAATACTTTTTGGGAACTTCTTCTACAAAGAGTCTTATCGGTAGTCTTTTATATGAAAACTTCGATCAACAGTCCAAAATATCTGGAGTAGAAGAATAAAAGGATCGAACATTGAAAACGGCACCCTTTCATTGTTAAGCGAAACATGCAGTGTGTGTGACTACAATCTGCACATTTAGTCATTGTATAGAGTTTATTCAACAGTATCGAATTCCAACTGCTTAGGGATATTTTACGTGCACTCCAATGTTTACACGCGACCTTGGTTTTTCGTCCCACCCGAACGACTAGACAGCTGTCCTTGTCAGGCCCTCCGTTCTGCCTCACTGACAAGGGGGGACCACGCCGGAAAATCGAGATGATCTTCCTCGTTGCAGAACTTTCAATTCAGGCCAAACGTTTATTGCATACGATTAAGCTGGTCAGTTGGAGCTTATTTTCAAAAGTTTTGTAATAATCGGTTGGTAATTAAAATACCATGCGAATTAAACTGTTAAAACAGAAAATTTCGCCCGGTTAAAATGTTTCTTGCTATAAGTCAGCAATTTCCAGATTTTAGGGAGGCTGAATGGTTAGCATACGCGCGCTGTATCGTAAAGTCTGTCATTGAGTCAACCGGCGTCGTTTCGATTTCCAAGTTGCACGTGACATGGAGTATGATGTCCAACCTCGTGGGTTTTCTCCGTGTCCTTCGGTTTCCTCCCACGGCTAAAGACCCGTACGCGCAAGGGAAGTTTATAAATACAATTAAAAAACATATGTTGGTCCCGAAATGACCTAGTTTGTGTCGAATGGACGTTGAGCCGCATTTCTCTCTTTCTCTTTTATTTTTAAAGTTTTGTAATAATCGGTTGGTAATCAAAGGTACTGTAAAGAAAAAGTCGTATGTTTACGATTTGGAGCATCTTTAAAGGTTCTTTTCTCTTAAAGTCAACATAATACTTTTTGGGAACTTCTTCTACAAAGAGTCTTATCGGTAGTCTTTTAAATGAAAACTTCGATCAACAGTCCAAAATATCTGGAGTAGAAGAATAAAAGGATCGAACATTGAAAACGGCACCCTTTCATTGTTAAGCGAAACATGCAGTGTGTGTGACTACAATCTGCACATTTAGTCATTGTATAGAGCTTATACAACAGTATCGAATTCCAACTGCTTAGGGATATTTTACGTGCACTCCAATGTGTACACGCGACCTTGGTTTTTCGTCCCACCCGAACGACTAGACAGCTGTCCTTGTCAGGCCCTCCGTTCTGCCTCACTGACAAGGGGGGACCACGCCGAAAAAATCGAGATGATCTTCCTCGTTGCAGAACTTTCAATTCAGGTCAAACGTTTATTGCATACGATTAAGCTGGTCAGTTGGAGCTTATTTTCAAAAGTTTTGTAATAATCGGTTGGTAATTAAAATACCGTGCGAATTAAACTGTTAAAACAGAAAATTTCGCCCGGTTATAATGTTTCCCACTTTAAAGTCAGCAATTTGCCGATTTTAGAGGGCAAATGTTTATTGCGAACAATAAGTATGGTGTCCAACCTCGTGGGTTTTCTCCGTGCCATTCGGTTTCCTCCCAACAGCTAAAGACCAGTACGCGCAAGGGGAGTTTTTAAATAAAATTAAAAAACATATGTTAGTCCCGAAATGACCTAGTTTGTGTCGAATGGACGTTAAGCCGCATTTCTCTCCTTTTTTTTTATTTTTAAAGTTTTGTAATAATCGGTTGGTAATCAAAGATACTGTAAAAGTGATAAAACAGAAAAATTCACCCGGTTGTAATGTTTCTCACTTTAAAGTCAGCAATTTGCCGATTTTAAGGGGAAAACGTTTATTGCGAACGATTTAGCTGGTCAGGGGGAGCTTATTTTTAAAAGTTTTGTAATATTCGGTTGATAACTAAAGGTACCGTGCAAGTTAAACTAATAAAATAGAAGATTTCGCCCGGTTGAAATGTTTCTATCTGTAGGTCAGCAATTTGCAGATTTTAGGGAGGTTGCGTGACTGAATGGTTAGCACGTGCGCTCTGTATCATAACGTCTGTCATTGAGTCAACTGGCGTTGTTTCGATTTCTTGGTTGTACGTGACAAGGAGTATGGTCGCCTGTCCAACCTCGTAGGCCATAACGCCGCTGCCCGGGTAAAATTTCCCTCATTGCACACTTTATGGCGTATGCCCGTCTTCATTAGCCCATTTTAGGAACAAAACAGTAGGACGTTAAACAACCATTCAATTTGATTTCATTTTCTCTATGTTGCTTATTTATTATAGTGGATAAATGTTTTTCTGGTTCTATTACTTATTTCATTTCTGCATAGAAATCTTGCTTTGAGCAGTTTTTTTTTTATTGCAAAGCGCCATTCTTGTATACTGCAGTCTATGGCCCTTTGTTTAAAACATGCTTAAGAAGTTGTCACGATTTCCTACTTATAACCAAACATATTGGAAACCATAATTATATAACATATCTCTAATTTTGGAAGCCCGATTACAGCTATACAAGTTTGGGTTATTTCCCTTTAGTTTAAAGATTATTTTTTTGCCGAGGGTGCAATGTTTCTCACTACATTTAAATTTGTAACTTTGTGAGTTTTGACCGATTTTGATAATTATGTCTTTATAATTTTCCAAATTTACATATTTAACGTAAATATTCAAACAATTGGAATCAACCTGATTCAAAAGTTTTTAGTTTTGTTCAAAGTTTTCTCATTTAATTTTTCGATGTTTTCTTACCATTTTCATTTCATTTTTCTGAAAGTTTTGAAGTGGGAAGTCATCCCGATTACAGCAACACAAGTATCAGTTATTTCCCTTTAGTTTTCAGATTATGCAATGTTTCATACTATATTTAGACTTGTAACTTCGTGAGTTTTTGACCAATTTTGATAGTTTGTTATTCTTATCCTTTTATTTGAGATACTTGATATAATCTATGACACGTGACGATGAATATGAAAGCTTTCATATCTGCATGGGACAGTAGCAGATCTAGTTAAGCTTTCATATTACATATGAAAGCTTATTGTTTCTGTTAAGATTATTAGGGTTTCACACTGCGTAGCTTGTGTGAAACACTATTGTTTTTGTTAAAATTCTTCTTATTATTATTAGGGTTTCACACTGCGTAGCTTGTGTGAAACACTATTGTTTTTGTTAAAATTATTATTCTTATTATTATTATTATTATTATTATTATTATTCAGATTCCAATTTGAATAGATCTCAGCAACTACGTGTCGCATCGTTACGATTTCTTCGGTTTTACTGGGAAAGTGGGTGTGACTTAGAGGATAAAGCTATTTTGAACGTTCTGCGACAATGCGAAATGTCCGAAATCACCGAAGTTATCGTTTTTGAAAATATTGCAGTAATTTTAACAATAATCATTGGATATTAACTTTCGATACATTTTGGCATAGCCTGAGACAGGACACACAGCTACGCTACTTTCGATTTTTGATTTTCGGCAAATCTTCGAAGATATTAGGCGCCAAATTTCGAAAATTTAAAATTTTACAAAAAACTTTTTTATTTATGAATATTTTTTAGTCGTATTGTGCAGAGAATTAAAGAGTCATCTGACTAGTGCAAAAATGTTAAAAAAAATTGTCTCAGTAATTTTCCTTGGCCGCCATTGGCTAATTCAGTTTTTCAGTCCTAGATTGATTTTTTATTGTTCGATTTGTATAAAACAAAATTCATATGCTTCGTTGTATCAATTGTCATTTTTTTTATTACCAAAAGTGTTATCTGTCGGCACCGGAAGTGGCATAATTTTACCAAAAACTACAATTTTGACAGTTATTTTTTTATTTCGAAAACAAATATTATTTTTTGGAAAAATTATTTGACTCAAAGAGTGTGCCCTTTCAAGGCGCAAAAAATGTAGGAAGCAGTTTTTTTAATTTCGATTTCACTTTCGAGCAAATTCGATTAAGAGGCTAAAAATGGTGTAAAATTGACCTATTTAGAACCTATTCAGGCTTTTCAGATTTTAAAATATTTCTTCGTAACTTTTATAAACTTGTAGCTATAATCCATACCAAGAAAATGTATGTTAAAATTCGTTTGTAATATAAGCAGTTACCAAGAAATGGGCAGTTCTGTACAAGTCACTGTTTTCGTTATTTTGCCTGTAAAATAGTCAATTATTATTGGATTTTTATAAAAGTGACATCATTTGATTCAAAAGGCATGTAGCGTCATATGAAGTTGATTACAATTTAAAATTGACACCGGAAGTGACATCATTTGGTCAAAAACTGCATTTTAAACTTTTTAAATCAATGTTTTATTCAACCAAGAATAACTTAATATGTATTAATAATTTTAACTTTTGGTTTAAATTCACATATAAACAAAACTCATATGGTCATATAGATATCATAAAATTGTTTCTAACTTGTTCGGTTGCCGAGAAATAGACGGTTTTCTACAGGTCACTTTTGAAGGTTTCGGGGCCATAAAAGTGTCAATTATTATTCGATTTTCATAAACGTTACACCGTGTTATACCTACTGCCATTTGGGATTTCATTCAAGTAATTTAAGATTTTCATTATCACCGGAAGTAACGTCATTTTGGCAAAAACTGTATTTTTAGCCTTCAAAACAGATATTTTATTCAAATGAGTCTGTTTTGAAATCTTTTTCAAATTATGGTATTTGATGCTAATCAACAAATAGAATGAACCCATACGATCACACAGATACCATAAAATGGTTTGTAACTTGTACGGTTGCAGAGAAATAGCAGATTTTCTACAAGTCACTTTTCAAGTTCTTTGGTCTTAAAATTTTACATAAAATTTTCACTATATGATATCGTATGCCATTTCTGATTTCATAAGACTAATTGAACATTTTCATTAACACAGGAAGTAATCTAATTTTGTCAAGATCATTTACAAGTAACAAATGTATAAAATGAATTGATATTGTTGGATTTTGTTGATTCTGCGTCCATTTTATTTGTGTGCAATGTTAATTTGGAAACCTGTTTAGTGGTTTCGCTGGTACCGGAAGTGACATATGTTCAAGGGTAACTTGGCACCGGAAGTGACATGTTTAAGAGTAACATGGCACCAGTGAAACCCGTCATTCCTGCATGCAGGTCTAGTTATTCTTATTATTATTATTATTATTATTATTCTTCTTTTGTTTTGAGTAGATCTCAGCAACTACGTGTCGCATCGTTACGATTTCTTCGGTTTTACTGGGAAAGTGGGTGTGACTTGGAGGATAAAGCTATTTTGAACGTTCTGCGACAATGCGAAATGTCCGAAATCACCGAAGTTATCGTTTTTACAAATATTGCGGAAATTTTAACAATAATCATGGGATTTTAACTTTCGATACATTTTGGCATAGCTGGAGACAGGGCACATAGCTGCGCTACTTTCGATTTTTGATTTTCGGCAAATCTTCGAAGATATTAGGCGCCAAATTTCGGAAATTTAAAATTTTACAAAAAACTTTTTTATTTATGAATATTTTTTAGTCGTGTTGTGCACATAATTAAAGAGTCATCTGACTTGCGCAACAATGTTAAAAAATTTTGTCTCAGTAATTTTCCTTGGCCTCCATTGGCTAATTCAGTTTTTCAGTCCTAGATTAATTTTTTATTGTTCGATTTGTATAAAACAAAGTTCATATGCTTCGTTGTCTCAATTGTCATTTTTTTTATTACCAAAAGTGTTATCTGTCGGCACCGGAAGTGGCATAATTTTACCAAAAACTACAATTTTGACAGTTAGGTACATTTTTTGAAAACAAATATTATTTTTTTGAAAAATTATATGACTCAAAGAGTGTGTCCTTTAAAGGCGCAAAAAATGTCGGAAGCAGTTTTTTTAATTTCTTTTTCATTTTCTAGCAAATTGGATTAAGAGGTGAAAAAAGGCGTAAAATTGACCTATTTACAACTCATTCAGGCTTTTCAGATTTTAAAATATTTTTACGTAACTTTTATAAACTTGTAGCTATAATACATACGAAGAGAATGTATGTGAAAATTAGTTTGTAATTTAAGCAGTTGCCGAGAAATAGGCAATTTTGCATGAGTCACTTTTCACGTAATTTTGGCTGTAAAAGAATCAATTATTATTCGATTTTCAATTTTCTTTCGCCATTGGATGCCTAATGCCATAGTGGACTATGTCAAACCATTTTACCCCTTGCGCTGCCACCGGAAATGACGTCATTTGCTCAAAACTTAAATTTTAGCCTTCAAAAAACAATATTTTATTCAAATGAGTCGTATTTGTTATTTTTTTCAAATTGTGATATTTGATTCTATTGATCAAATAGATTGAACCCATACGATCATACAGATACCACAAAATGGTTTCTAACTTGTACGGTTGCAGAGAAATGGGCGATTTTCCTTAAGTCATTTTTCAAGGTTTTTGGTCTATAAAAGTGTCAGTTATTATTCGATTTTCATAAAATTTTCACCATATGATATCTTGTGTCATTTATGATTTCATAGAACTAATTTAACATTTTCAGTATCACCGGAAGTAATGTCATTTTGGCAAAAACTGTATTTTTAGCCTTCAAAACAGACATTTTTTTCAAATGAGTCTGATTTGTAATATATTTCAAATTATGATATTTGATTCCAATCAACAAATGGATTGAACCCATACGATCATATAGATACCAAAAGATAGTTTTTATTGTGTACGGTTGCCGAGAAATAGACGATTTTCTACAAGTCACTTTTCAAGGTTTTTGGTCTATAAAAGTGACAATTCTCATTCGATTTACATACAATTTTCGCCATTATGCTGCCTTATGCCATTTCTGATTTCATAAAACTAATTGAACATTTTCATTATCACCGGAAGTTATGAAATTTTGCCAGGATCACTTACAAATAACATATATATAAAATGAATTGATATTGCTGGATTTGGTTGATTCTTCGCCAATTTTATTTGATGTTTACAATGCTTATGTGGAAACCTGTTTGATGGTTTCATTGGTATCGGAAGTGACATATGTTTAAGGGTAACGTGGCACCGAAAGTGACGTGGCACCAGTGAAACCCGTCATTCCTGCATGCAGGTCTAGTTCTTATTATTATTATTTTTTTTTTTCCAATTTGCTTATATCTCAGGAACTACTTGTCGGATCGATGCAATGTCTTAAGTTTTACTGCGAAAGTGGGTGTGACTTAGAGATTAAAGCTATTTCCGGCATTCTGCGACAATGCGAAATGTCCGAAATCACCGAAGTTGTTGTTTTTTGAAATATTGCCGTAATATTAACAACAATTGTTGGATTTTATCGTTTGATAGTTTTTGACATAGCCAGAGACATGGCACATAGCTACGGGCCTTTAGATTTTTAAATTTCGCCGAATCTTCGGAAAAATAAGGCGCCAAATTTTGAAAATTTAAATTTTGACAAAAAACTTTTTTATTAATGAATATTTTTTAATGACCTTTTACCAAGGGTTAAAGGGTCGTCTGATTTGGGCAAAAATGTGAAAAAAAAATTTCTGGATAATTTTCCTTGGTCTCTATTGGCTAATTCAGTTTATCGGTTCTATATAAATTATTTATTGTCCGATTTGTATAAAACAAAGTTAATATGCTCCATGGTCAAAAATGTCATTTTTCTTGTTACCGGCAAAGTTTCCTGTCGGCACCGTAAGTGACGTAAATTTAGCAAAAACTACAATTTTAACAGTTCGGTACCACTTTTTGAAAGCAAAAATTATTTTTTTCAAATCTAATATGACTGAAAAGATGTGCCATATGAAGGCGCACAAAACATCGCGCTCAGTTTTTTTAATTTCGATTTCGTTTTCGGGCAATTTGGATTAAAGGGTGAAAAAAGGTGTCAAAATAAGCTATTTACAACCCATCCAGCGTCTTCATATTAAAAAATATATCTTCGTAACATTAATAATCTCGTAGCAATAACCCATACGAAGAGAATGTATGTAAAAATTAATTTGTAATATGCGCAGTTGCCGAGAAAAAGTCAATTTTGCATGAGTCACTTTTCACGTTATTTTGGCTGTAAAAGAATCAATTATTATGTGATTTTCAATTTTCTTTCACCATTGGATGCCTAATGCCATAGTGGACAAGGTCAAACCATTCTACCTCATACGCTGCCACCGGAAATGACGTCATTTGCTCAAAACTTAATTTTTAGCATTAAAAAACAATATTTTATTCAAATGGGTCGTACTTGTTATTTTTTTCAAATTATGATATTTGATTCTATTCATCAAATAGAATGAACCCATACGATCATACAGATATCACAAAACGGTTTCTAACTTGTACGGTTGCAGAGAAATGGGCGATTTTCCACATGTCATTTTTCGAGGATTTTGGTCTATAAAAGTGTCGGTTATTATTCGATTTTCATAAAATTTTCACCATATGATATCTTATGTCATTTATGATTTCATAGAACTGATTTAACATTTTCAGTATCACCGGAAGTAATTATATTTTGGCAAAAACTGTATTTTTAGCCTTCAAAACATATATTTTTTTTCAAATGAGTTTGATTTGTAATATATTTAAAATTATGATATTTAGTTCGCATCAACTAATAGAATGAACCCATGCGATCATTCAGATACCAAAAAATGATTTCTCACTTGTATGGTTGCAGAGAAATAGACGATTTCTTAAAAGTCATTTTCAAGGTTTGGGGTCTATACATGTAAAAGTGGCAATTCTTATTCGATTTACATATTTTTTTCACCATGTGATTATTATTTCTGATTTTAAGAAACTAATTTAATATTTTCATTATCGCTGGAAGTACTGTGATATGGTCAGGATCACTTACATGTAACACATGTATAAATTGATTGGTTCCTGTGGTAATTAGCACATATCGGATTGTAACTTCCTGAATTATATATGATTGTATGAAAAGTCGCCTTTTGTTTAGCTTGTTCACTATCCATCGCTTGCAAATTGTTTTTGTTAATTTTTTGGAAAGATTTATAGAAAAAACTCAGAACCATTTGTGGGCTATGATCTAGTATCTTAATGATATTTATTACCCGTCGGCGTCATTGATTATGTCGTGTATCCCTTAGTACGTTTTTCACATTTGGCCAAAACGGGGGAAGGAATGAAAGAAGGCATATTATACTGGTTTCATGTATTAATCAATGCAGACTTTTGAAGGGGCAGATTAACGTGTTTGTCTTTATTCAAAATGGTGAGTGTAGTTTTTTTGATGCCCACAATATTATGGACACGGTGCGCTTTGGTCGTGCGCATCGATCTCCCAAGCAGGTTTGTCTTCGCTTGCAGTTCACACCTTGTCTCAATTGTCATTTATTTTGTTACCAATAGTTTTATCTGTCGGCACCGGAAATGGCATAATTTTACCAAAAACTACCAAAATCTACAATTTTGACAGTTAGGTACCATTTTTCAAGAGAAAATATTATTTTTTTTAAAAACTTGATATAACAAAAAGAGTGTGCCCTTTAAAGGCGCAAAAATGTGTGAGCTCAGTTTTTTTAATTTCGATTTCATTTTCGAGCAAATTCGATTAAGAGTTGAAAAAAGGTGTAAAATTGACCTATTTAGAACCCATTCAGGCTTTTCAGATTTTAAGATATTTCTACGTAACTTTTATAAACTTGTAGCTTTAATCCATACGCAGAAAATGTATGTTAAAATTAGTTTCTAATATAAGCAGCTACCGAGAAATGGGCAGTTTTGCATAAGTCACTGTTTTCGTAAGTTTGCCTGTAAAATAGTCAATTATTAATGGATATTCACAAAAGTAACATCATTTGATTCAAAAAGCAAGTGCGTGTCATATCTTGTTGATTACTATTTAAAATTTACACCGGAATTGACGTCATTTAGTCAAAAACTCTATTTTTAACTTTTAAAATCGATATTTTTTTTCAACCAAGAATTATGTCATATGCAATAATAGAATTAACTTTTGGTTTAAATTCACATATTAACAAAACTCATACGGTCATACAGATATCATAAAATTGCTTCTAACTTGTTCGGTTGCCGAGATATAGGCGGTTTTCTACAAGTCACTTTTGAAGGGTTTTGGCCGGTAAATGTGTCAATTATTATTCGATTTTCATAAATTTTTCATCATTTGATGCTTAATGTCATAGACGACATTATAAACTTAATTTAACATTTTAGTAACACCGGCAGTAATGTCATTTTGGCAAAAAAAACTGTATTTTTAGCCTTCAAAACAGATATTTTATTCGAATGAGTCTGTTTTGAAATCTTTTTCAAATTATGATATTTGATGCCAATCAACAAATAGAACAAACCCATACGATCATACAGATACCACAAAATGGTTTCTAACTTGTACGGTTGCAGAGAAATGGCCGATTTTCTACAAGTCACTTTTCAAGTTTTGGGGTCAATAAAAGTGGCAATTATTATTCGATTTACATAAAATTTTCACTATATGATATCTTATGCCATTTCTGATTTCATGAAACTAATTGAACCTTTTCAATATCACCGGAGTTACTGTAATTTTATCAGGATCAATTACATGTTACAAATGTATAAAATGAATTGATATTGCTGGATTTTTGTTGATTCTATTTGATGTGTGCAATGTTTATGTGGAAATCTGTTTATCAGTGCCATTGGTTCAAGGGCAACATGTGGGAGCGAAAGTGACATAAGTTTAAAGTTAACGTGGCACCAGTGAAACCCGTCATTCCTGCATGCAGGTCTAGTTATTATTATTTTTTTTTTTGTGTGTTTTCTGCAAATTGGATTTCTCAGAATCTATCCGTAGGATCTTTCTGAAATTTTGACCTACCCCCCCAAAAATGGGGTGCGAACCTTGATTAAATATATTTTCAAAACGTTTTACGAATCCGAAATTTACGAACGACGAAATGGACAAAGCATAGTCGTAACTTTGTTATTTTTTGACCGATTTTACTAATTCTTTTTTCTTTGAATACCTTGAAAAAAATCATTTTAATCTGCAGTTTCAAATTTTCGAATTTCGAAAATTCGTCGCTGTGATTTCGAACCGGAAGTTTAGACCAATTTGACAACTTCTTTAATAGTTGTACGATTGTCATGAAATTTAGTATATATGTAGACCTTACCGATGTGACTTCAAAAATATAATTAGAAATTTTCTAAATTATCTCCCCTTGACGAAATTAAAGATCAAAATTTTCAAAAAAATCATCGAAATATAGGTCAGAATGACCTGATTTTTTTTTTGGATACTAGACAAGTAATTACTGATTTGTACACAAAATATAAAGTTTGTTGATCGAACCGGAAGTGCCACCATCTTGAAACGTGAAAAATCCCTAAGGCTTTTTTGCTATTTTACTTACAGACACGGGAGTTATATTTTCTGAATCCTTGAAAGATGGTCTAAAAATTGTTCAGAGAAGAATTTTGATTTGCACGTGACATGGAGTATGGTGTCCAACCTCGTGGGTTTTCTCCGTGCCATTCGGTTTCCTCCCAACAGCTAAAGACCAGTACGCGCAAGGGGAGTTTTTAAATAAAATTAAAAAACATATGTTAGTCCCGAAATTTTTTTTTTGGATACTAGACAAGTAATTACTGATTTGTACACAAAATATAAAGTTTGTTGATCGAACCGGAAGTGCCACCATCTTGAAACGTGAAAAATCCCTAAGGCTTTTTTGCTATTTTACTTACAGACACGGGAGTTATATTTTCTGAATCCTTGAAAGATGGTCTAAAAATTGTTCAGAGAAGAATTTTGATTTGCACGTGACATGGAGTATGGTGTCCAACCTCGTGGGTTTTCTCCGTGCCATTCGGTTTCCTCCCAACAGCTAAAGACCAGTACGCGCAAGGGGAGTTTTTAAATAAAATTAAAAAACATATGTTAGTCCCGAAATGACCTAGTTTGTGTCGAATGGACGTTAAGCCGCATTTCTCTCTTTTTTTTATTTTTAAAGTTTTGTAATAATCGGTTGGTAATCAAAGATACTGTAAAAGTGATAAAACAGAAAAATTCACCCGGTTGTAATGTTTCTCACTTTAAAGTCAGCAATTTGCCGATTTTAAGGGGAAAACATATATTGCGAACGATTTAGCTGGTCAGGGGGAGCTTATTTTTAAAAGTTTTGTAATATTCGGTTGATAACTAAAGGTACTGTGCAAGTTAAACTAATAAAATAGAAGATTTCGCCCGGTTGAAATGTTTCTATCTGTAGGTCAGCAATTTGCAGATTTTAGGGAGGTTGCGTGACTGAATGGTTAGCACGTGCGCTCTGTATCATAACGTCTGTCATTGAGTCAACTGGCGTTGTTTCGATTTCTTGGTTGTACGTGACAAGGAGTATAGTCGCCTGTCCAACCTCGTAGGCCATAACGCCGCTGCCCGGTTTCCTCCCAACAGCTAAAGACCAGTACACGCAAGGGGAGTTTTTAAATAAAATTAAAAAACATATGTTAGTCCCGAAATGACCTAGTTTGTGTCGAATGGACGTTAAGCCGCATTTCTCTCTTTTTTTTTATTTTTAAAGTTTTGTAATAATCGGTTGGTAATCAAAGATACTGTAAAAGTGATAAAACAGAAAAATTCACCCGGTTGTAATGTTTCTCACTTTAAAGTCAGCAATTTGCCGATTTTAAGGGGAAAACGTTTATTGCGAACGATTTAGCTGGTCAGGGGGAGCTTATTTTTAAAAGTTTTGTAATATTCGGTTGATAACTAAAGGTACTGTGCAAGTTAAACTAATAAAATAGAAGATTTCGCCCGGTTGAAATGTTTCTATCTGTAGGTCAGCAATTTGCAGATTTTAGGGAGGTTGCGTGACTGAATGGTTAGCACGTGCGCTCTGTATCATAACGTCTGTCATTGAGTCAACTGGCGTTGTTTCGATTTCTTGGTTGTACGTGACAAGGAGTATAGTCGCCTGTCCAACCTCGTAGGCCATAACGCCGCTGCCCGGTTTCCTCCCAACAGCTAAAGACCAGTACGCGCAAGGGGAGTTTTTAAATAAAATTAAAAAACATATGTTAGTCCCGAAATGACCTAGTTTGTGTCGAATGGACGTTAAGCCGCATTTCTCTCTTTTTTTTTATTTTTAAAGTTTTGTAATAATCGGTTGGTAATCAAAGATACTGTAAAAGTGATAAAACAGAAAAATTCACCCGGTTGTAATGTTTCTCACTTTAAAGTCAGCAATTTGCCGATTTTAAGGGGAAAACGTTTATTGCGAACGATTTAGCTGGTCAGGGGGAGCTTATTTTTAAAAGTTTTGTAATATTCGGTTGATAACTAAAGGTACTGTGCAAGTTAAACTAATAAAATAGAAGATTTCGCCCGGTTGAAATGTTTCTATCTGTAGGTCAGCAATTTGCAGATTTTAGGGAGGTTGCGTGACTGAATGGTTAGCACGTGCGCTCTGTATCATAACGTCTGTCATTGAGTCAACTGGCGTTGTTTCGATTTCTTGGTTGTACGTGACAAGGAGTATAGTCGCCTGTCCAACCTCGTAGGCCATAACGCCGCTGCCCGGGTAAAATTTCCCTCATTGCACACTTTATGGCGTATGCCCGTCTTCATTAGCCCATTTTAGGAACAAAACAGTAGGACGTTAAACAACCATTCAATTTGATTTCATTTTCTCTATGTTGCTTATTTATTATAGTGGATAAATGTTTTTCTGGTTCTATTACTTATTTCATTTCTGCATAGAAATCTTGCTTTGAGCAGTTTTTTTTTATTGCAAAGCGCCATTCTTGTATATTGCAGTCTATGACCCTTTGTTTAAAACATGCTTAAGAAGTTGTCACGATTTCCTACTTATAACCAAACATATTGGAAACCATAATTATATAACATATCTCTAATTTTGGAAGCCCGATTACAGCTATACAAGTTTGGGTTATTTCCCTTTAGTTTAAAGATTATTTTTTTGCCGAGGGTGCAATGTTTCTCACTACATTTAAATTTGTAACTTTGTGAGTTTTGACCGATTTTGATAATTATGTCTTTATAATTTTCCAAATTTACATATTTAACGTAAATATTCAAACAATTGGAATCAACCTGATTCAAAAGTTTTTAGTTTTGTTCAAAGTTTTCTCATTTAATTTTTCGATGTTTTCTTACCATTTTCATTTCATTTTTCTGAAAGTTTTGAAGTGGGAAGTCATCCCGATTACAGCAACACAAGTATCAGTTATTTCCCTTTAGTTTTCAGATTATGCAATGTTTCATACTATATTTAGACTTGTAACTTCGCGAGTTTTTGACTAATTTTGATAGTTTGTTATTCTTATCCTTTTATTTGAGATACTTGATATAATCTATGACACGTGACGATGAATATGAAAGCTTTCATATCTGCATGGGACAGTAGCAGATCTAGTTATTATTATTATTCTTCTTCTTTTGTTTTGAGTAGATCTCAGCAACTACGTGTCGCATCCTTACGATTTCTTCGGTTTTACTGGGAAAGTGGGTGTGACTTAGAGGATAAAGCTATTTTGAACGTTCTGCGACAATGCGAAATGTCCAAAATCACCGAAGTTATCGTTTTTGAAAATATTGCAGTAATTTTAACAATAATCATTGGATTTTAACTTTCGATACATTTTGGCGTAGCCTGAGACAGGGCACATAGCTACGCTACTTTCGATTTTTGATTTTCGGCAGATCTTCGAAGATATTAGGCGCCAAATTTCGAAAATTTAAAATTTTACAAAAAACTTTTTTATTTATGAATATTTTTTAGTCGTATTGTGCACAGAATTAAAGAGTCATTTGACTAGTGCAAAAATGTTAAAAAAATTTGCCTCAGTCGTTTTCCTTGGCCGCCATTGGCTAATTCAGTTTTTCAGTCCTAGATTAATTTTTTATTGTTTGATTTGTATAAAACAAAGTTCATATGCTTCGTTGTCTCAATTGTCATTTTTTTTATTACTGGAGGTGTTATCTGTCGGCACCGGAAGTGGCATAATTTTACCAAAAACTAAATTTTGACAGTTAGGTACAATTTTTCGAAAACAAATATTATTTTTTGGAAAAATTATTTGACTCAAAGAGTGTGTCCTTTCAAGGCGCAAAAAATGTCGGAAGCAGTTTTTTTAATTTCGATTTCATTTTCGAGCAAATTCGATTAAGAGGCTAAAAATGGTGTAAAATTGACCTATTTACAACCTATTCAGGCTTTTCAGATTTTAAAATATTTCTTCGTAACTTTTATAAACTTGTAGCTATAATCCATACGAAGAAAATGTATGTTAAAATTCGTTTGTACTATAAGCAGTTACCAAGAAATGGGCAGTTCTGTACAAGTCACTGTTTTCGTTATTTTGCCTGTAAAATAGTCAGTTATGATTGGATTTTTATAAAAGTGACATCATTTGATTCAAAAAGCATGTAGCGTCATATCAAGTTGATTACAATTTAAAATTGACACCGGAAGTCACGTCATTTGGTCAAAAAATGCATTTTAAACTTTTTAAATCAATGTTTTATTCAACCAAGAATAACTTAATATGTATTAATAATTTTAACTTTTGGTTTAAATTCACATATAAACAAAACTCACATGGTCATATAGATATCATAAAATGGTTTCTAACTTGTTCGGTTGCCGAGAAATAGACGGTTTTCTACAGGTCACTTTTGAAGGTTTCGGGGCCATAAAAGTGTCAGTTATTATTCGATTTTCATAAACTTTACACCATGTTATACCTAATGCCATGTGGGATTTCATACAAGTAATTTAAGATTTTCATTATCACCGGAAGTAACGTCATTTTGGCAAAAACTGTATTTTTAGCCTTCAAAACAGATATTTTATTCAAATGAGTCTGTTTTGAAATCTTTTTCAAATTATGGTATTTGATGCTAATCAACAAATAAAATGAACCCATACGATCATACAGATACCACAAAATGGTTTCTAACTTGTACGGTTGCAGAGAAATAGCAGATTTTCTACAAGTCATTTTTCAAGTTTTTTGGTATTTAAAAGTGGCAATTATTATTCGATTTACCTAAAATTTTCACAATATGATATCGTATGCCATTTCTGATTTCATAAGACTAATTGAACATTTTCATTAACACAGGAAGTAATTTAATTTTGTCAAGATCATTTACAAGTAACAAATGTATAAAATGACTTGATATTGCTGGATTGATTGGTTGATTCTGCGTCCATTTTATTTGTGTGCAATGTTAATTTGGAAACCTGTTTAGTGGTTTTGTTGGTACCGGAAGTGACATATGTTCAAGGGTAACTTGACACCGGAAGTGACATGTGTAAGAGTAACTTGGCACAAGTGAAACCCGTCATTCCTGCATGCAGGTCTAGTTATTATTATTATTATTATTCTCTTTTTGTTTTGAGTAGATCTCAGCAACTGCTTGTCGCATCGTTACGATTTCTTCGGTTTTACTGAGAAAGTGGGTGTGACTTAGAGGATAAAGCTATTTTGAACGTTCTGCGACAATGCGAAATGTCCGAAATCACCGAAGTAATCGTTTTTGAAAATATTGCAGTAATTTTAACAATAATCATTGGAATTTAACTTTCGATACATTTTGGCATAGCCTGAGACAGGGCACATAGCTACGCTTCTTTCGATTTTTGATTTTTCGGCAAATCTTCGAAGATATTAGGCGCCAAATTTCGTAAATTTAAAATTTTACAAAAAACATTTTTATTTATGAATATTTTTTAGTCGTATTGTGCACAGAATTAAAGAGTCATCTGCCTTGTGCAAAAATGTTAAAAAAATTTGTCTCAGTAATTTTCCTTGGCCGCCATTGGCTAATTCAGTTTTTTAGTCCTAGATTAATTTTTTATTGTTCGATTTGTATAAAACAAAGTTCATATGCTTCGTTGTCTCAATTGTCATTTTTTTTATTACCGGAAGTGATATCTGTCGGCACCGGAAGTGGCATAATTTTACCAAAAACTACAATTTTGACAGTTAGGTACCATTTTTCGAAAACAAATATTATTTTTTGGAAAAATTATTTGACTCAAAGAGTGTGCCCTTTCAAGGCGCAAAAAATGTCGGAACAGCCATTCCACGGTGACTCGCGTGACATTTCTACTCATCACAAATATTTAGATATGAATATCATGAAACCTAATAATCAGTTTCCATCAATACTTCTCCCAATTAAAGTTTTTGTGTTCTGTTACATGAGAAACACTTTAAATATTACTTTCTTGTGAAAAATTTAGCTCAACGTGATCATAATGAGTTGTGACTTGCGTGACATGCATTTGCAGCGCGTTCATAGGTAATGATACTGATCCCCAATTTAGTAGAAAGGTAATTAGAATATAGGAATATGACTTATATGTATGTGAAGCTAAATTGATCAGCTGTAGCATCATTTTGTTGCAATGTGGTGTTTTATTGTAAAGTTTTGTGATGAACTCAGATTTTGTATGTGACTTGCGTGACATGAAAATGTGACTCGCGTGACAAGTAGAAAAAACACTAATGTTTCAATATAAAAAACTAATTTTTGGGTTGTATTTCATTGTCAAAACAAACAAGAATGAATTTGCTCAAAAAACATTGCGATAAAAATTATAAATTCTTTACAGTTGCACACACCCACCCCAGAGGGGTCTCTGAACACATTTCATACAAGATCAATGGTTAAAGCTATTTCATTAATGTTGAATATTAATTCCAGAATTTCATGCCTTTGTCAATATAGATTTCATAGTTCCAACTATCTGAGGGACTTTCGTCTTTAGATACATGTATGCTCTCCTCATTAAAAATGAGTTGAGGTCTAATATTAGCTTAATCTGACTGAGAATGATGCAAACAAGATCATTTATATATAGCCAGGATTACTCTGGAACCGAAGGCCAAGTATATAGATTATCCTGGAAATAAAGCAAGAAATTAGTTTTGGAATGAAAAACATGGTACAAGTAGTACAGCAAACTGAATTACTGCCCTAAAGTCACTAAAAAGGATTGTTAAAGTAGAACAATTAGCGTTACTCAGTAGAACAATTAGCGTGACTCGCGTGACATGTGACTCGCATGACACGACTTTAAGTAGTTTTTTTTGCACTGGAAAAAAGAAATAGCATTATGAAAATGCATTCAGATATTCAGCTTTTTATGCTTATTTATCATTAATATTTGTCAAATAATAAAGTTATTTTAAAAGAGTGCTATAAAAGAAATATACTCGCTTTGTGACTTGTGTGACCATCAAAATGAGGTAGTTTTTGGATCCGGAAAAATTGGGTATCAGCTTAACTCATCGACAGATTTCTTTAACTGAGTGAATGGTGACCTTTTTGATCTCATTTGGTCAAAATTGAACCAGATTGTAAAAGAATTTTCCTGGTATACTCCATTTTTATTCCATAACATCATGTTTATATCATTCTTACCATTTGAGGACAAGGACTGCGGGTGGCCAATATATATAGAAAATGTTATTATTTTAGGATGACATATTGCATGATTTAAGGATATGATATTAGGATACAAATAATGTTCGAAAAACAAAATAATTTTGTGATTTTAATTTTGGGTTTGATGTTCTGATAGCGTGGAATGGCTGAGAAGCAGTTTTTTTAATTTCGATTTCATTTTCGAGCAAATTCGATTAAATGGCTAAAAATGGTGTAAAATTGACCTATTTACAACCTATTCAGGCTTTTCAGATTTTAAAATATTTCTTCGTAACTTTTATAAACTTGTAGCTATAATCCATACGAAGAAAATGTATGTTAAAATTAGTTTGTAATATAAGCAGTTCCCAAGAAATGGGCAGTTATGTACAAGTCACTGTTTTCGTTATTTTGCCTGTAAAATAGTCAATTATTATTATTATTGGATTTTTATAAAAGTGACATCATTTGATTCAAAAAGCATGTAGCGTCATATCAAGTTGATTACAATTTAAAATTGACACCGGAAGTGACGTCATTTGGTCAAAAACTGCATTTTAAACTTTTTAAATCAATGTTTTATTCAACCATGAATAACTTAATATGTATTAATAATTTTAACTTTTGGTTTCAATTCACATATAAATACAACTCATATGGTCATATAGATATCATAAAATTGTTTCTAACTTGTTCGGTTGCCGAGAAATAGACGGTTTTCTACAGGTCACTTTTGAAGGTTTCGGGGCCATAAAAGTGTCAATTATTATTCGATTTTCATAAACGTTACACCATGTTATACCTAATGCCATTTGTGATTTCATACAAGTAATTTAAGATTTTTATTATCACCGGAAGTAACGTCATTTTGGCAAAAACTGAATTTTTAGCCTTCAAAACAGATATTTTATTCAAATGAGTCTGTTTTGAAATCTTTTTCAAATTATGGTATTTGATGCCAATCAACAAATAGAATGAACCCATACGATCATACAGATACCACAAAATGGTTTCTAACTTGTACGGTTGCAGAGAAATAGCAGATTTTCTACAGGTCACTTTTCAAGTTTTTTGGTCTTTAAAAGTGGCAATTATTATTCGATTTACATAAAATTGTCACTAAATGATATCGTATGCCATTTCTGATTTCATAAGACTAATTGAACATTTTCATTAACACCGGAAGTAATTTAATTTTGTCAAGATCATTTACAAGTAACAAATGTATAAAATGACTTGATATTGCTGGATTGATTGCTTGATTCTACGTCCATTTTATTTGTGTGCAATGTTAATTTGGAAACCTGTTTAGTGGTTTCGTTGGTACCGGAAGTGACATATGTTCAAGTGTAACTTGGCACCGAAAGTGACATGTTTAAGAGTAACTTGGCACCAGTGAAACCCGTCATTCCTGCATGCAGGTCTAGTAATTTTTATAATTACATGTCATGTTAGGTGTGATTTACGAAAGTAACGCAAAGCTAGCTACTACACGTAGACTAGAATAACAAGCGTAAAAGAGCCGATTCGCAATATTATTCATTGTTTTATCTTCACGCGGCCGAGATACATGTAAATACTGATATTTTTACTATTCTGCATAGCTGGTTAACCTGATTTTCCATACTTAATTCCGAATACAAATCCACCCCTAGATCCTTGACATAATCAACAATTTCAATTGAAGAATCAGCAATCGTTAATGATGTTTGATTAATGACTTTGGTCTGATGTTTAGTTCCACACAGCATGACTTCTGTTTTATCGGTGTTAAGCTTTAACATATTGTCAATCATCAAAAGTTTAATGACAATACAACAGTTTGTTGTTCTTTGAAAGGTTTCCATATGATCACAAGCTTTAAACTTGTCGATTATCTGTGTGTATCATCCGCATAACAAAGGTATTGGAGATTGTGATGATTTAAGATATTAGCTACACGCACAGAGTAAAGGGTAAACAGCATTGGTCCTAGGACCGAACCTTTGGGAACACCATTTATCAGTGTTATGGGATCAGAATTGGTATTTAATTTGTGAACGATCAGTGAGGTACATGTACATGTATGTGACAAACCACGAGAGAGCTGTATTTTCAATACGGAATTCTATGTTCAATTTATGGAGAAGTATAGTTGGGAGTACAAGAGAATGATTAGACAATGATATTTGTTATTTTGTTGTCTCATCGACCTTAAGAACACTGTGAGTGATAAATGTATTTACCACTTTGTTCATGTTTGACCTGACCTGAGAAACATATCATACTTTTTGTAGATTGGTAATTCACAATTGTATTAATCTAGAACTTCTTAAATACAATTGCCTGTCCAACCTTGTGGGGTTTTCTCCAGCCACTCCAGTTTCTTTCCACTTCGAAAGACTTTTTCGTGCAAACGAATTATTGAAATAATTATCGAGGATAAAAGGTTGAAGATCAATAATTTAAGTTCCAAAATTAAGGAAAACAATGAATAGCCTTAAAATATTTATATATATAAACTGAAAGACAAGAGTTTATAAGATCTAAATGTGAAATTTAAGATTTTCTGAGACAAGATATAAACTCAATCTTGTGAAGTATCACTTTCAGCACCAGACCATAAGTTGATGCTTAAAGATTCATTATTATGTATAATTATGCACATATGTAAGTAAGTGTCTGCTACATGCGTGCATCATGATGCATTATTTTTTGTCATGAGTCTATTTAGACTCTATTTGGTTGAATTACAAAATTGAAAATACATGTAGTTCAAATTAGCATTTGTGTAATAATTAGTTTATGGGATTGGCTTGTTCAAAGTTTATTTACTTGTGGATTACATAAATTTCTAATTGTCCTTGACATCATTGGTTTCCAATAATCCATACAAAATATTAAATCACAACTACCTATGTAGAATTGATGTTGATTATTTTAATAACAGAGCTATTATTATGGTTTCACACTGCGAAGCTTGTGTGAAACACTATTGTTTTTGTTAAAATTATTATTAAGCTTTCATATTACATATGAAAGCTTATTGTTTCTGTTAAGATTATTATTGTTATTTTTTTTTTGTGTTTTGTCCACAAATTGGATTTCTCAGAATCTAACGATAGGATCGTTCTGAAACTTTTACCTATCCCCCCCAAAATGTGTGGTGGCTGTTGATTAAATATATTTTCAAAACGTTTTACGAATCCGAAATCACCGAATTTTACGAACGAAAAAACTGAAAATGCATAGTCGTAACTTTGTTATTTTTTGACCGATTTTACTAATTCTTTTTTCTTTGAATACCTTGAAAAAAATCATTTTCATCTGCAGTTTCGCATTTTCCAATTTCGAAAATTCGTCGCTGTGATTTCGAACCGGAAGTTTAGACCAATTTGAGAACTTCTTTAATAGTTGTACGATTTTCATGAAATTTAGTGTATAAGTAGATGTTACCTATGTGACTTCAAAAATATAATTATAAATGTTCTAAATTATCTCCCCTTGACGAAATTAAGGATCAAAGTTTTCAAAAAAATCGTCGAAATATAGGTCAGAATGACCTAATTTTTTTTTTTTGATACTAGACAAGTAATTACTGATTCGTACACAAAATATGGAGTTTGTCGATCGAACCGGAAGTGCCACCATCTTTAAACGTGAAAAATCAAAAAGGCTTTTTTGCTATTTTACTTACAGACTCGGGAGTTATATTTTCAGAATCCTTGAAGGAATGCCTAAAAATCTATCGGATCCGAATTTTGATTTCGGTCACGTGATGGTCACCATTTTGAATTGAAAATGAAAAATAGAAGCAATTTGAAGGGCCGGGACTTTGGAACACAATAACTCTCCTTCTAATTAAGCTAGAATGTTCAAACTTGGTGTAGACGTTCACTAGGTCAATGTCATGATTGAGTTCAAAGATGAGCATTTTCTGCCTAGGGTAAGCAGAGATAAGGATGCTGATTTGTTGATTCTTTAGGGCACGATAACTTCGGTTATAATGAAGGGAGGGCGATGAAACTTTTGTCAATAGAGAGTCTAATAGCTAGCCTGTTGTTTGAAATCATTGTATCATTTTTTTAAATATCAGGGATAGCCGAAAAAAATAGATTGAAAATCCAAAAAGTCGTATTTTTACAATTTGGAGCATGTTTAGAGGTCTTTCTCGTAAAGTCAACATAATATTTTTTTGGGAACTTCTTCTACAAAGATTCTTATTGGTAGTCTTTTATATGAAACCATCGATCAACAGTCCAACATATCTGGAGTAGAAGAACAAAAGGATCGAAAATTGAAAACGGCACCCTTTCATTGTTAAGCGAAACATGCAGTGTGGGTGACTACAATCTACACATTTAGTCATCGTATAGAGCTTATTCAACAGTATCGAATTCCAACTGCTTAGGGATATTTTACGTGCACTCCAATGTGTACACGGGACCTTGGTGTTTCATCCCATCCGAACGACTAGACAGCTGTGCTTGTCAGGCCCTCCGTCCTGCCTCACTGACAACGGGGAACCACGCCGGGAAATCAAGATGAACTTTCTCCGTGCAGAACTTTCAATTCACAGGCCAAACGTTTATTGCACACGATTAAGCTGGTCAGTTGTAATAATCGGTTGGCAATTAAAGTACCGTGCACATTAAACTGTTAAAACAGAAAATTTCGCCCGGTTGAAATGTTTCTTGCTATAAGTCAGCAATTTTCCGAATTCAGGGAGGCTGAATGGTTAGCATGTGCGCGCTGTATCGTAACGTCTGTCATTGAGTCAACGAGCGTCGTTTCGATCTCCAGGTTGCACGTGACATGAAGTATGATGTCCAACCTCGTGGGTTTTCTCCGTGTCCTTCGGTTTCCTCCCAAAGGCTAAAGACCAGTAAGCGCAAGGGGAGTTTTTAAATAAAATTAAAAAACATATGTTAGTCACAAAATGACCTAGTTTGTGTCGAATGGACATTAGGCCGCATTTCTCTCTTTCTCTTTTATTTTTAAAGTTTTGTAATAATCGGTTGGTAATCAAAGGTACTGTAAAAGTGATAAAACAGAAAATTTCGCCCGGTTGTAATGTTTCTCACTTTAAAGTCAGCAATTTGCAGATTTTAAGGGGCAAACGTTTATTGCGAACGCTTCAGCTGGTCAGGGGGAGCTTATTTTTAAAAGTTTTGTAATATTCGGTTGATAACTAAAGGTACCATGCAAATTAAACTGTTCAAATAGAAAATTTGGGCCGGTTGAAATGTTATAACCAAACATATTGGAAATATTTGTCTGGCATTATTAAATCCTAATTTTATTGGTCTTATTTAAAATTAAACTTTCATTTAACTATGAACAACCCTTAACGTGTCTCTTTAAAACTATTAAGTACTCTAAAATAGTAGCTCAACCTTTTGACCTAAACTCATTAATTTACCATTTTGTTGTGAGCGACTTCTTATTCTTCCTATATGACATATTGCACGTGTCGGATTTCAAAGGGGGGGTTGGATGGCTGAATGGCTAGCACGCGCGAATGTCATTGAGTTAACTAGCGTGTTTTCGAATGCCCGGTTGTACGTGACAAGGAGTAAGGTCGCCTGTCCAACCTGACATTTTTATTTTTTTTTTCCCGCCATTTTCATTTCATTCTCTCATCCGTCTCATTACAGTAATACAAGTTTCAGTTATTTCCCTTTAGTTTTCAGATTATTGTTATGCCTGGGTGCAATGTTTCATACTATATTTAGACTTGTAACTTCGCGAGTTTTTGACCAATTTTGATAATTTTTTCTTCTTATCCTTTTATTTAGGATACTTGATACAATCAATGACACGTGACGATGAATATGAAAGCTTTCATATCTGCATGGGACAGTAGCAGATCTAGTTCTTATTATTATTATTCTTCTTTTGTTTTGAGTAGATCTCAGCAACTGCTTGTCGCATCGTTACGATTTCTTCGGTTTTACTGGGAAAGTGGGTGTGATTTAGAGGATAAAGCTATTTTGAACGTTCTGCGACAATGCGAAATGTCCGAAATCACCAAATTATCGTTTTTTAAAATATTGCAGTAATTTTAACAATAATCATTGAATTTTAACTTTCGATACATTTTGGCATAGCCGGAGACAGGGCACATAGCTACACTACTTTCGATTTTTGATTTTCGGTAAATCTTCAAAGATATTAGGCGCCAAATTTTGAAAATTTAAAATTTTACAAAAAACTTTTTTATTTATGAATATTTTTTAGTCGTATTATGCACAGAATTAAAGGGTCATCTGACTAGTGCAAAAATGTTAAAGAATTTTGTCTCAGTAATTTACCTTGGCCGCCATTGGCTAATTCAGTTTTTAAGTCCTAGATTAATTTTTTATTGTTCGATTTGTATAAAACAAAGTTCATATGCTTCGTTGTATCAATTGTCATTTTTTTTATTACCAAAAGTTTTATCTGTCGGCACCGGAAGTGGCATAATTTTACCAAAAACATCAATTTTGACAGTTATTTTCCTTCTTCGAAAACAAATATTATTTTTTGGAAAAATTATTTGACTCAAAGAGTGTCCCTTTTCAAGGCGCAAAAAATGTAGGAAGCAGTTTTTTTAATTTCGATTTCATTTTCGAGCAAATTCGATTAAGAGGCTAAAAATGGTGTAAAATTGGCCTATTTACAACTTATTCAGGCTTTTCAGATTTTAAAATATTTCTTCGTATTTTTTATAAACTTGTAGCTATAATCCATACGAAGAAAATGTATGTTAAAATTCGTTTGTACTATAAGCAGTTACCAAGAAATGGGCAGTTCTGTACAAGTCACTGTTTTCGTTATTTTGCCTGTAAAATAGTCAATTATGATTGGATTTTTATAAAAGTGACATCATTTGATTCAAAAAGCACGTAGCGTCATATCAAGTTGATTACAATTTAAAATTGACACCGGAAGTGACATCATTTGGTCAAAAAATGCATTTTAAACTTTTTAAATCAATGTTTTATTCAACCAAGAATAACTTAATATGTATTAATAATTTTAACTTTTGGTTTAAATTCACATATAAACAAAACTCATATGGTCATATAGATATCATAAAATGGTTTCTAACTTGTTCGGTTGCCGAGAAATAGACGGTTTTCTACAGGTCACTTTTGAAGGTTTCGGGGCCATAAAAGGGTCAATTATTATTCGATTTTCATAAACGTCACACCATGTTATACCTAATGCCATTTGGGATTTCATACAAGTAATTTAAGATTTTCATTATCACCGGAAGTAACGTCATTTTGGCAAAAACTGTATTTTTAGCCTCTAAAACAGATATTTTATTCAAATGAGTCTGTTTTGAAATCTTTTTCAAAGTATGGTATTTGATGCCAATCAACAAATAGAATGAACCCATACGATCATACAGATACCACAAAATGGTTTCTAACTTGTACGGTTGCAGAGAAATAGCCGATTTCCTACAAGTCACTTTTCAAGTTTTTTGGTCTTTAAAAGTGGCAATTATTATTCGATTTACATAAAATTTTCACTATATGATATCCTATGCCATTTCTGATTTCATAAGACTAATTGAACATTTGCATTAACACCGGGAGTAATTTAATTTTGTCAAGATCATTTACAAGTAACAAATGTATAAAATGAATTGATATTGCTGGATTTTGTTGATTCTGCGTCCATTTTATTTGTGTGCAATGTTAATTTGGAAACCTGTTTAGTGGTTTCGCTGGTACCGGAAGTGACATATGTTCAAGGGTAAGTTGGCACCGGAAGTGACATGTTTAAGGGTAACGTGGCACCAGTGAAACCCGTCATTCCTGCATGCAGGTCTAGTTCTGTTATGTTCCTTGAAAAAATAACATGTAGGCATTTCTAAAAGACTTATATATACAGCCAGGGCTAAAATAAACTAAATGATTCAAAGAAAATTTTTTTGTGACTTTGAATTTTGAACCTACATAAATAAATGAACTGTAGATGAAAGTATTTCATCATTTGATATTAAGAGGATTGCTCATTAAGCATGTGGATAATAAAACTGCCCAAGAGCATATCTGCATCTAAAAATACATGTTCTTATTAAGTGCAAGTAGTTGTGGAGTCTGTTAAATGTTAAAGGTCATAATATGATAGATACATGTAGGTCATTGGGCAACTTGGAGTTTTAGTTGAAAATATCAACTATCTCACTGCCTAAAGTAACACGGAACACACTGACATATTAGTAATTACATGGAATATAGTAATTAACAGCTTCTATTTTCATACATGTCATTATTAGCCTCATTATTTCACACTCATGCAATTTATATTTGATAAGAAAGGATATCAATACAATAAATCTTCAGCATACAGTATTTTTCAGCATCAATCACATTCCAAAGTACACAATTAATGAATTGAACAAAATCAAGCTATGTTTTTAGTGGGTTTCCTATCTCTTCAAATTAGTGTCATTGTTTGAGATGAAGAGTTGTTTAAGATCGGAAGATTTTGTATATATTGTACAAATAATATAAGTAGGGGACTGCAATTCATGTTTATTTCCCAATAATTCTCACTTGCTCACTTAACCATTCTTAACTGAATCAGAAAACACAGAAATATTTAGAATATGAATAGAATCAACTATAAAACAAACTCCGAAAGGCTTTTATTTTGATATATTAAAAGTGATATGATAATCTGGTGTTTCAGATTTCAGAATGATATATTTTGATATTTTCCAGAGCTCCAGAAATATTATTGGGTTTACCATTCTGTGAAGCTATAGATATGTGGTCACTAGGCTGTGTGATAGCGGAATTATTTCTAGGTTGGCCGTTATATCCAGGCTCATCAGAATATGATCAGGTAAACAACAAATATTTTATTAAAAAGGGCCATTTGGTAAGATTAGATAAAGTGATGACAGTTCGCGCTATAGTATAATAGTTAAAAAGTAGATAATGAAAACAGAATATGCTGAACATTTCAGTCAATAACTAAAGTGAGATTGTGGAAACTTGGTGTATAGTTTTATCACATCAATACCTTGACTAAGTTCGATAATGAAAATTTTCTGCTCAAGGTAAGCAGAGCATTAAGAAATTTGATTGGTCAAGACTTTGGAACACAATAACTCTCCTTCTAATTGAGGTTGAATGTTCAAACGTGTTGTAGGTGTTCATTAGGTGAATGCCTTGATGGAGTTAGTTGATGGACATTTCTTGATTACGATAAGTAGAGATAAACAATCTGATTGGTTGATGCTTTGGGGCAACATAACTTTGGTTATAATAAAGTGAAAGTGATGAAACTCCCATGTATAGATTCATCATATCATGACCTTGACTATGGTCGATGTTGAGAATATTCTGCTTAATGCGAAGGAGCAATAAGCAATTTAATTGGTCAACACTTTGGAACATAACAACTTGATGTAGATGTTGTTCATTAGGTGAATGTCTTGACTGAGTTCAGTGATAAACATTTCAAGCTATAGCTCTGCAGTGCTATTCAATTTCATTGATCGATGCTTTCAGACAAGATCACTTTGATTCTATCGAACAGAGAGGGATGAAACTTAGTGTATAGTTGATAATCAGTTTCATTGCTTGATAAATGTGAATTACTTAATATGCAGTATCCATTTATTTTGGGATTTCGGTGGGTGACATCAGTCTCACTGTTGGCTGGTTTGTTTTCATACGAAACTTAAGATCATAATTCATCAAATAATGTTTATGAAGAAAATAGTATCTCTGTTTCATTAATTGTGCTTTCGTTTTGTTTTGTTTTTTAGATACGGTATATTTCACAGACCCAAGGTCTGCCAGCTGAGCATATGTTGAGTTCAGCTACAAAAACTTCACGATTTTTTATGCGAGACAATACAGATACGAGTTATCCCTTTTGGAGATTGAAGGTAGGTTTGAAATGTATCCTCTGTAACTAAGAGTTATTTTGAACTGAAATGTATGACAATAGGGAGCTTACGTATAATAATTCAGTTGTGGTCCCATTAAACTTTATTGTCCTGTCGAAGTTCAACATTTTTATACGCCCATATTTATACGCCCACATTTTCATGTGGACGTATATTGTCGTCGCCCCTGTTCATCCGTCCGTCCACAATTGTTTGTGAACAGTCTACAGGTCACAATTTTTATCCGATTTCAATGAAACTTAAAATATAGGTTTATCACCCTAAGATCTCGGTTCCTTTCGATAATGGCATGTATCGGACCGTAACTTCATGGGTTATGGCCCCTGATTGTACGAAAAATCACGTTTTTATACGCCCACATTTTCATGTGGACGTATATTGTCGTCGCCCCTGTTCGTCCGTCCGTCCGTCCGGACATCCGTCCGTCCGTCCACAATTGTTTGTGAACAGTCTACAGGTCACAATTTTTATCCGATTTCAATGAAACTTAAAACATAGGTTTATCACCCTAAGATCTCGGTTCCTTTCGATATTGGCATGTATCGGACTGTAACTTCATGGGTTATGGCCCCTGATTGTACGAAAAATCACGTTTTTTAGCTTGTGAACAGTTTAGAGGTCACAATTTTGAACCGATTTGGATGAAACTTGAAATGCATGTTTATAACCCAAAGATCTTGGTTCCTTTCGATATTTGCGCCAATCGGATCGTAACTTCCTGAATTATGGCCCCTGATTGTCCGAAAAATCACCCTTTTTAGCTTGTGGTCCCTCTGGAGGTCAAAATTGTTATCCGATTTAAAAAAACGTTTGATTATATCACCGTTCCATGGTTATGAAGGTCGAGTTCGAATTTCGTGAAAATCGGACCAAAATTGACGGACAAAATGGCCGCCATTTGTACGCGAATTGTGTGAAAATATGTTAAATCAAGGTTGTGAACAGTGTAGAGGACACAATTTTGAACCGATTTGGATGAAACTTGAAATGCATGTTTATAACCCAAAGATCTTGGTTCCTTTCAATATTTGCGCCAATCAGATCGTAACTTCCTGAATTATGGCCCCTGATTGTCCGAAAAATTGCCCTTATTAGCTTGTGGTCCCTATGGAGGTCAAAATTGTTATCCGATTTAAAAAACCGTTTGATTATATCATTGTTCCATGGTTATGAAGGTCGTGTTCTAATTTCGTGAAAATCGGACCAAAATTGACGGACAAAATGGCCGCCATTTGTACGCGAATAGTGTGAAAATATGTTATATCAAGGTTGTGAACGGTGTAGAGGACACAATTTTGAACCGATTTGGATGAAACTTGAAATGCATGTTTATAACCCAAAGATCTTGATTCCTTTCGATATTTGCGCCAATCGGATCGTAACTTCCTGAATTATGGCCCCTGATTGTCCGAAAAATTGCCCTTTTTAGCTTGTGGTCCCTCTGGAGGTCAAAATTGTTATCCGATTTAAAAAACCGTTTGATTATATCACCGTTCCATGCTTATGAAGGTTGAGTATGAATTTTGTGAAAATCGGACCAAAATTGACGGACAAAATGGCCGCCGTTTGTACACGAATATTGTGAAAATATGTTATATAAAGGTTGTGGACCTTATAGAGGTCACAATTTTGAACCGATTTTGATGAAACTTGACATGTATGTTTATAACCCAAAGATCTTGGTTCCTTTCGATATTTGCGCCCATTGGATCATAACTTCCTGAATTATGTCCCCGGATTGTCCGAAAAATCACTTTTGTTCGCTTTTGGTCCCTCTGGAGGTCAAAATTATTATCCGATTTAAAAAAACGTTTGACTATATCTCCGTTACATGGTAATGAAGAGAGAGTTTGAATTACGTGAAAACCGGACTAGAATTGAAGGACAAAATGGCTGCCGTTTGTACACGAATAGTGTGAAAATATGTTATATCAAGGTTGTGGACCCTATAGAGGTCACAATTTTGAATCGATTTTGATGAAACTTGACAGGTATGTTTTAAACCCAAAGATCTTGGTTCCTTTCGATATTTGCGCCCATCGGGTCATTACTTCCTGAATTATGTCCCCTGATTGTACGAAAAATCACCCTTTTTAGCTTGTGGTGCCTCTGGAGGTCACAATTATTATATGATTTAAAAAAAAACGTTTGATTATAAGAACCAAACAAATTCTAATGATTTTCTGATAATTCCTTAATATGCAACAATTCTTGTTGACTGCCCGGACGATTTGGCTGCTGTGTGGGCGTATGATTCGTTGCCTGGCAACCTATTTTTTAACTTGTGAACAGTGTAGAGGTCACAATTTTGAACCGATTTGGATGAAACTTGAAATGCATGTTTATAAACCAAAGATCTTGGTTCGTTTCGATATTTGCGCCAATTGAATTGTAACTTCCTGAATTATGGCCCCTGATTGTCCAAAAAATCGCCCTTTTTAGCTTGTGGTCCCTCTGGAGGTCAAAATTGTTATCCGATTTAAAAAAACGTCTGATTATATCACCGTTACATGGTTATGAAGGTTGAGTTCAAATTTCGTGAAAATCGGACCAAAATTGACGGACAAAATGGCCGCCATTTGTACGCGAATAGTGTGAAAATATGTTATATCAATGTTGTGAACAGTGTAGAGGTCACAATTGTGAACCGATTTGGATGAAACTTGAAATGCATGTTTATAACCCAAAGATCTTGGTTCCTTTCGATATTTGCGTCATTCGGATCGTAACTTCCTGAATTATGGCCCCTGATTGTCCGAAAAATCACCCTTTTTAGCTTGTGGTCCCTCTGGAGGTCAAAATTGTTATCCGATTTAAAAAAACGCTTGATTATATCACCGTTACATGGTTATGAAGGTTGAGTTCAAATTTCGTGAAAATCGGACCAAAATTGACGGACAAAATGGCCGCCATTTGTACGCGAATAGTGTGAAAATATGTTATATCAATGTTGTGAACAGTGTAGAGGTCACAATTGTGAACCGATTTGGATGAAACTTGAAATGCATGTTTATAACCCAAAGATCTTGGTTCCTTTCGATATTTGCGTCATTCGGATCGTAACTTCCTGAATTATGGCCCCTGATTGTCCAAAAAATCACCCTTTTTAGCTTGTGGTCCCTCTGGAGGTCAAAATTGTTATCCGATTTAAAAAAACGCTTGATTATATCACCGTTCCATGTTTATGAAGGTTGGATTCGAATTTTGTGAAAATCGGACCAAAATTGACGGACAAAATGGCCGCCGTTTGTACGCGAATAGTGTGAAAATATGTTATATCAAGGTTGTGGACCCTTATAGAGGTCAAAATTTTGAACCAATTTTGATGAAACTTGACATGTATGTTTATAACCCAAAGATCTTGGTTCCTTTCGATATATGCGCCCATCGGATCGTAACTTCCTGAATTATGGCCCCTGATTGTCCAAAAAATCACCCTTTTTAGCTTGTGGTCCCTCTGGAGGTCAAAATTGTTATCCGATTTAAAAAAACGTTTGATTATATCACCGTTGCATGGTTATGAAGGTTGAATTCGAATTTCGTGAAAATCGGACCAAAATTGACGGACAAAATGGCCGCCGTTTGTACGCGAATAGTGTGAAAATATGTTATATCAAGGTTGTGGACCTTATAGAGGTCACAATTTTGAACCAATTTTGATGAAACTTGACATGCATGTTTATAACCCAAAGATCTTGGTTCCTTTCGATATTTGCGCCAATTGAATCGTAACTTCCTGAATTATGGCCCCTGATTGTCCAAAAAAATCGCCCTTTTTAGTTTGCTGTCCCTCTGGAGGTCAAAATTGTTATCCGATTTAAAAAACCATTTGATTATATCGCCATTTCATGGTTATGAAGGTTTTGTATGAATATTGTGAAAATCGGACCAAAATTGACGGACAAAATAGCCGCCGTTTGTACGCGAATAGTGTGAAAATATGTTATATAAAGGTTGTGGACCTTATAGAGGTCACAATTTTGAATCGATTTTGATGAAACTTGACATGTATGTTTATACACCAAAGATCTTGGTTCCTTTCGATATTTGCGCCCATCAGGTCATTACTTCCTGAATTATGTCCCCTGATTGTACGAAAAATCACCCCTTTTAGCTTGTTGTGCCCCTGGAGGTCACAATTATTATCTGATTTAAAAAAAAAAAACGTTTGATTATAAAAACCAAACAAATTCTAATGATTTTCTGATAATTCCTTAATATGCGACAACTCTTGTTGACTGCCCGGACGATTTGGCTGCTGTGTGGGCGTGTGTTTCGTTGCCTGGCAACCTATTTTTTATATTGACGTATATTGTCGTCGCCCCTGTTTCATAATGAAGGTTGAATTCAAATTTTGGGAAAATCAAACTGAAACTGCTGCTTTTTGTACGCAAAGTGTGTAATACAAAAGTTGTGGACCCTCCAGAGGTCACAATTTTTATCCAGTTTTGATGAAACTTAAAACATATTTTAATAAGATCGGTTCCTTTTGATATTTGAACATTTCAGGCCATAATTTTCTGGATTATTGCCCCTAATTGTACAAAAAATCGTATTTGTTTTTGTCCCCCGCCTTTCGAAGAAAGTTGGGGGACTATTAAAAAGGGTTCGTCCGTCTGTCTGTCCGTCACACTTTTTGGGACACAATAACTCTCTTCCTAATTGAGCTAGAATGTTCAAACTTGGTGTATGTGTTTATAAGGTCAATGCCTTGATGGAGACGAAGTTGAGCATTTTCTGCTTAGGGTAAGCAGAGATAAGCAATTTGATTGGTTGATGCTTTGGGACACGAGTAATTAAGTGATATTGATGAAACTTGGTGTATAGTTTCATTACAGTAATACCTTGACTAAGTTCGATAATGAGCATTTTCTGCTCAGGGTAAGCAGAGCGATACGCAATTTGATTGGTTGAGACTTTGGAACACAATAACACTCCTTCTGTTTGAGTTTAAATGTTCAAACTTGGTGTATATGCTTATTAGGTCAATGCCTTGATGGAGTTTGAAGATGAGCATTTTACACTTAGGGTAAGCAGAGATAAGCAATTTGATTGGTTGATGCTTTGGGACATGATAACTTTAGTTCTAATTAAGTGAGAGTGATGAAACTTGGTGTATAGTTTCATTACAGAAATAACTTGACTAAGTTTGATAATGAGCATTTTCTGCTCAAGGTAAGCAGAACTATACGCAATTTGATTGGTCGAGACTTTGGAACACAATAACTCTACTTCTAATTGAGTTAAAATGCTCAAACTTGGTGTATATGCTTATTAGGTCAATGCCTTGATGGAGTTCGAAGATGTGCATTTTCCACTTAGGGTAAGCAGAGATAAGCAATTTGATTGGTTGATGCTTTGGGACACGATAACTTTAGTTCTAATTAAGTGAGTGATGAAACTTGGTGTATAGTTTCATTACAGTAAACCTTGACTAAGATCGATAATGAGCATTTTCTGCTCAGGGTAAGCAGAGCGATAAGCAATTTGATTTGCCGAGACTTTGGAACACAATAACTCTCCTTCGAATTGAGTTAAAATGTTCAAAATAGGTGTGTTTGCTTATTAGGTCAATGCCTTGATGGAGTTCGAAGATGAGCATTTTCTTCTTAGGGTAGGCAGAGATAAGCAATTTGATTGGTTGCTACTTTGGGACAAGATAACTTAGGTTCATCTTGATTGATGATTTTTATGCCAATACAATGATGGCATTCGCATTCAGTAATAGATTTGATAGTAACAGTGTATAGAAACGATTGACTCGGACACGAGGGCCCTTTCTGTTGGTCAGAGGGGCCCTTTTGTCAATCGTGGGGGCCCTTTTGTCTGCCTTTAGGATCCCCCTAACTAGGGCACATTTTCATTTCTCTCGAAAGTTTGATTGCTTGATACATTTGAAAAAAATAAATGTGCGATTAATTAATATGTGTCATCTATTTATTTTGGGATTTCGACGGGGGACATCAGCCTCACTGTTAGCGTGTTAGCTTGTTCTTTAGCCATCTCTTGCAGAATGTGGGCGTATCCTGCCTGGCAGCTGCTGGTTAATCAAATATATTTGATTTTGTCTTATCCTCCAGAAAAAGATGTGTCTATTTCTAAAAAGATATTTCATGGCTAAGGTTTCTGTTGAGGTAATCTAGTTTGATCATTGATGCCATGTTTGTCCAATTATATCTTTGTGACCTAGCGCAGCAGGCCTGTTAAAACATTTTAGATCATTTTCTTAAATAGTATAGTTTCCAAAAAGTGAGGAGATGTTTATCGTATTTTTTTTATTCTAGTTAAAGTGATTAATTGATAATGTTGTATTTGTCATTTGTTTCAGTCACCAGAAGAACATGAAGCAGAGACAAAAATCAAATCAAAAGAAGCCAGAAAATATATTTTTAACTGCCTGGATGATATAGGACAGGTATGGAAATTAAACTAATGCATGATACACACTGTTAAAGGGGGGTTGGGAGGGCCTAGATGTCTAGAGTGCCGCGCTTCGACCTCTAGCTGGCCGGTCACCTCTGGCTTGCGGCTGTGATTTTGAGTCCTGGTGTGCGCGTATGTGGCATGGAGATAGGGGTGCCTTCTGAACCTCGTGGGTTTCCTCCGGTCACTCCAGTTTCTCTCTCTCTCTCTCTCTCTCTCTCTCTCTCTCTCTCACTCTCACATACTGTTCAAATGAAAAAATGAAAATATCAAGAATTTGTTCAGTAGTGATATAGTCGATATAAAAAGAATTTTATAGATTTTACAATGTCTTTTCTTATGTTATGCAATTTGAATTCTTTTCTAAAACTAAAATACCATGGAAATATTACAATATGAAATATGATGTGAAAATTTTAAGAAATAAAGATGGGAAGTGAAAATGTAAACATTGTCTTTGAAAAAAATCCTAAAGAAACAGTATTACGATATCTATAGATATCAGTTCATTTATTTTCAACATAATTATTAGATAGCAAAATTAGGAAATTTTGTCTACACTAATGACAAATATAATTCGTCAAAACAGTACATTCCTTGATACAAAAGTGATAATATTAATAAACATGAATTGCATTGTTCTGTCTATGATTTAGGTTTAATTATTGTTTTAAAATCGATTTACACAGTAAATACTGTTAAGAATGATGTATGTGGCATGCAGAATTGAATCTGGGGTTTTCTAGGTGTGGAAGTATCAAATCATATAAGCTCCTAAAAGATTATTTAAAATTATGTTCCCATTTATTAGCCATAGTAGGAAGAAATCTTAAAATGGTCCAAGCAAACCAACTTATTTTATCGATAAATGTCAATTTTATTATTTTATTGGATTTATTTATAACTCATAATTCTCCTAAAATGTTATTTTAGATTCTGTGCACTTTCCTTCCACAGATCAATGTGCCAACAGACCTAGAGGGGAGTGAACTCTTGGCAGAAAAAGTTGACAGACGGGAATTTATTGATCTTTTAAAGAGAATGTTAACTCTAGACCAAGAAAGAAGAATTCTGCCTCGAGAAGCACTCAGTCACCATCTAATAACAATGAAACATCTAATGGACTATGCCCATTGCAACATGTAAGAATAATCAAATTCTGTAGATAATATGACCTCATTTTATGTTGTTCATGTAAACAAGTTTGAAGTATGAATCAATGTGATAAATGATTGTCAGGTTTCACTGTTAAACATATTACCTAATGTAATTAGCTGGTAACTTTCTCCTCATTATTTTGAAATGACCTCTTTAATCTTCAAACAAAAAGTGGAAATTGTAACATTTGATTTGTATTCACGTCACGCCATTCAGTTAGCAGACGACGGTCTCCCTAGACGGTCTTACATTCCTTTGCTTCCACGTATTCAGTTTTGTATCTGTGACGGTTGTAATGTGTGTCCTAATGCATTCAATATACTTCAATCCTCTTTTTTATTGATTTAATGCATCTAGTTTTTAGAACTAGGCCTACTTCTTTGATACATTTAACGGTGTGGTTACTTGTATATCGGAATTTATACAACAATATGCTTGCATTCGTAATTCTTGCAACATATGACAGATCGTGACTCATGCTGACATTATATAACTGTTTCCTTGGGTTTTACTCCCAACTTGTTTTCAAATATGAGTGAAGTCTGTGTCACCACAGGCCCGGGACTGTACAGCGCAGTGGACGCTTACGGCTAGCCCCCGGATCCATTCACTCTTTTTGATTTGTTTTTGTTTGTGGTCTCTTGGTATGATGTCTTATCTGTATATTTGTTTTTGTGTAGAATTGTGTGCGGTGCAGTCCCCCTGCACTTACTATTAGAGAAACCCTTGGCATTTTGAATTGAACTATTGATTGCATTTAGTTATTGATTATCTCAATTTGGTATTGATATAAACTGATTATTCTGTAAGATTTTGAATAGTACATCTGCCCAAAATCATGATTCGTATATTATAATGTTTTCTGTAATATCCATTTAAAAACCCCTTTTGAAGCACAGACCTGCAGGATCTGTGTGACACATGATCATGTGGGAGCTTCAGTTAACATACAGGCTAAACCAAAGTGGTATTGATAATAATTATTATAGTTTCCAAGTGTAAGTAATAAATTGCCATTTTAGATTGACATGCAAGTATATAAAAAGAAGGGCAACGGGTGTAGTAACTTGTAAAAAAAAAAAAAAAAAAGGCCCAATCGATTTGTGTGTCATTTCAATATAATGGTAACAATTCAATTCATAGCTACATAATTTAGGGTTTTTATTATCAAACTACGTAAACATCAAACAAGTACAAAATAAACTTGATGAATGACTCAATGTTTGGCAAAACAAAGCAGGAGTATCCCGATAAATGGGTTAATCTTGAACCAACAGACCGAAATTTGTGTCATAAACTGTTCATTTGTCCAGTCGGTGTTGAAAAATAGTATGTTAAACCCTGTTTCATTTCATTTCTATGAAATAGGATCAAGTGTTCCAGAATTGATCCATACTATTGTTGACACAGCAATATCTTAAATACTTACAAAGACCTTAACATACAAGGATATGTAATTTATCTAAGTAGGTGCCATTCACCTTGGAAATTGTTCAAATCAAAGTACTGTTGAATTTAAGCTGAAATCCCCTCAGTTGCACATTTGCCATGAGAATGTTAAATAATTGTATATATTTCTGATGTAACACATACCTTTAACACTTATATTTGTGTTTGTTATGTGGTCTGTGCTTAATATAACTATCAGTTTTATTCTGGCACATGTTTTAGTAATGAGTCATAAAATTCTGGCAGCTGATTAGTAACATTAAGTTTATATGTTATTGAATTATATACAGCCAATACTACATGTAACACCTGCTGGTGGTTTTACTCTCAAAATAACTTCAGTTATTGTTTAATTTGATTTAAAAGAGCTTTATTACTTTACAAAAAATATCAATGTATTTTTACTCTTGAGTCGTCTTGAGATAAATTTTCGTAATTAGTTTCTCAAAAAATTAGGATACTGTGTGTACTAAGTCTATGCACATGTTGGCTTAAATATCATTCATTGGAGTGTCAATAATAATTCTAAAACATTTGACACCCTTGTTATTATTATAAAATAAGTATGACTTTTACATTGAATGCTATGTCATATATGTCGCCAACAGCGTTTAAAATTTACGTCGGCCCGGTGCCAATAAATAGCTGGATGGGCATCTTTTTATTTTGAAGATGGTGGGTCGGCCCTGTGAGCCGACTGTTTTTGTCAGGGATACTTTGTTCATGGTCCTATCAGTATCAAATTTTTGCTTTGAAAATATTTGTATTGCCCCTATTTATATCCGATATATATTCTATCCAGATATTTAACAGTATTTCATTACCGAAAATGAAAATAAAATTGTCCACCAAACAAAGTTAACGCTGTAAAAATGAAGTCGCACTTGCAAATATAGGCACACTCCCAAAATATTGTTTCACCAGTTTGATCAAGTGTGGAATAGATGAGTGTGTGTTCCGATAGTATGTCTAATTACTTACTGTCTTATTTGTTTTTATCCGATATTGAATACACATGCATAATCCGGTATATTATATTCCTTCAATCAATGGAGTGAACCAAACATGTATGTTACTAAACTAGGTCAGTCCATCTATCGTAGGCCTATTGTCATTAATCCAAGAATAAATATTCACGTGATATAAATCCTTTGGCTGCCAGTTTCATTTCATTTATATACACAATATTTTCTGTTAATTTTTGGAGAATATGAATGGTCATTTTAATCTTCAGATTTCTATATTTTTTCATGTAGCAATATTGATAATTTCACGTGCTACAAAGATGTCGTGTATAATGGTTTCATCTTATATACAACGATAATCTACAGGACGCTAGTGTCGGTAACAATGAAGCCAGCTTCCAATTAGGCGTTAGATATTTAGTTCTTCATTATTAGGCTTTACGTCACAATTCTGCTGCCCGTAATGCGGTAAGAGATGGTCTAAAACCAATAAATGTAAGAAATATGCTGTGGATAATTATATATTTATTTTCATATCGAAGTTATTGTATTACAACTCATAATTATCCAGGTCAGTGTGTTTTCTATAGCGCACATGGTAATTACGTGTCAGCCACTGGAATGATTTTTTTTACGGCCAATTCATTCAGCTATGTCGATTATTTAACTAGCCTATAGGGAATATTAATTAATAGATAATGATATTTCAATATATAATTTGTTGTGTATCTCATTTTGATGAAATGGTATAAACACGTGAATTAGGCGTTAGATATTTAGTTCTTCATTATTAGGCTTTACGTCACAATTCTGCTGCCCGTAATGCGGTAAGAGATGGTCTAAAACCAATAAATGTAAGAAATATGCTGTGGATAATTATATATTTATTTTCATATCGAAGTTATTGTATTACAACTCATAATTATCCAGGTCAGTGTGTTTTCTATAGCGCACATGGTAATTACGTGTCAGCCACTGGAATGATTTTTTTTACTGCCAATTCATTCAGCTCTATGTCGATTATTTAACTAGCCTATAGGGAATATTAATTAATAAATGCCTTACTGATAATGATATTTCAATATATAATTTGTTGTGTATCTCATTTTGATGAAATGGTATAAACACGTGAATTCGCCATACCCTACCGTGAATAAAAAGCATGATATATAAATGTTTTCGTGCGTTTTCAAAAATGACCGGTTGTGAAAATTTTGAAGTGGAAGCCCTAGTCAGTAGTATATAGTAGACCTACATATAATCACTAAGATTATTACAAGTGAATATTTATTATTGTTACAGAAAAAATAGATATCAAGCCTGGAGTAGAATAATTTTTTTCTTTCTATACACAAAGTATAAACCTTAACTTCAAAGATTTAAATTTTAATGTGAACAGTCAATCAATCATATTTACAGGTCCCATATGGCTGTAGAACTAACACCTACGGCACTTAAAAATTCAAGGTATTTGGGGTGGGGTAGTGTATGTGTGTTTTATTAATATTTATTGGGCCCACAAGTTAATGTTAGGACCCACAACTTTCATGAATGGCATCAACCAGCGGATCCTGTTGACCTACAACTTTTCTTACCGAATTTTAAACACTTGTTGGCAATGAATTAGATTTTGCTCACTCTGTAACTTGAACATGCAATATTGTATAGTAGAATAAAACATAAAATTTTTACGACCAGCATTGAGTGACATAGTGAGAGTCCCCTCTTTAAAACAATTTAGAATTTGAAGCGTACTGGATCAGTCCTCCATTGCTCATATTGGAGGGCTGCTTAATTTTTTGTGCATTGGACATGTACATGCACTTACAATAACAACACTTATCCATGTAATGAAAAATGCAATGTTAAACAATATATGGACCATTATTTATGTTATGGATGAAAGTAAAACTAGGATGTGGTTGATATGTTGGAAGTTTAATTTTGCTGTATAATTTCAGAACAAAGCAAAGTGTACAGGCCATGGAAATCTGTCGCCGACCTCGAACTAGTGTATATGACATGAACCAAAATAGTAGTAGTATGATGACAAATGTTGTTCCTTCTAGTAATGGCAACTTTACTGTTACCTTTAACAATCAAATTAATGCCCTTCATACACAGGTAACACACCCATATTTTACCATTTATTACAAGAATTTAATCAAATTTGTTATTTCATATAGACTACAACTGATACACTAAAAGTAAGCTATTTGATTAAAGATGCATTATGTAAGAATTTAAATACCACATTAAATGTTTTTCTTTACCCATATTTTTTTATTCTAGATGGCCTCCCAAAATTTACCAAGTAGTGCTCAAAGTGCTGCTGACTTACCTTACCTACAGTACTCACTCCAGTCGGGAACCTATTTGTCTTATCAACCACCTAGTGTAGCTCAACCGCTTGGCCAGTCAACCAGCCAACGTAACAGTGGTCAGTTTAGTCGCACTGATCCTTTCCGTCAATCACTGTGTATACCTCCATCCTTGGTTGTACCTGCAGGATTTTCAGGTGGGTGTTTACTATTCTCAATAAATTATCTCTGGCAAGAAACAAGCACGCAGCTAAATATCTGCAGACAGTTAAATACTGCTTCATTAAGATTTTTGTTGTTGTTAATAAAATATTTGTAATGTTGCCAAGGGAGTGCGGTGTGGAACATGCTAGTGTCGATTTGTAGCCTATCTGAGACACTGTATATTTGATACTTTTTTTTATACGTCCACATTCATAATGTGAACGTATTATGCCGTCACCCCTGTCTGTGTGTGTGTGTGTGTGTATGTATGTGTGTGTGTGTGTGTGTGTGTGTGTGTGTGTGTGTGTGTGTCTGTGGTTAGCCTACAGGGCGCAATTCTTCATGGATTTTCTTCAAACTTGGTATACTTATTCCTTATACCCCAAGGAAGATCCCTATTGTTTTGGGGGCATGCCCGACCCCCAGGGGCCGAGCCACGCCCATTTCTAGTATGTGTTTGTTTGTCGTCTACAGGCCACATTTCTTAACTTATAATCTTGAAACTTTGCATACACATTCTTTGTACCCTAAGGAACATCCCTATCTTTTGGGGTGTATGCCCCACCCCAGGGGCAGAGCCACGCCCATTTTCTTTTCGTGTGTCTTTGTGTCGCCTACAGGGCGCAATTCTTACTGGATTTTCTTCAAACTTGGTATACGTATTCCTTATACCCTAAGGAAGATCTCTATTGTTTTTGGTGCATGCCCGACCCCCAGGGACAGAGCCACGCCCATTTCTAGTATGTATTTGTTTGTCGTCTACAGGCCACATTTCTTAACTTATAATTTTGAAACTTAGCATACACATTCTTTGTACCCTAAGGAACATCCCTATCATTTGGGGTACATGCTCAACCCCCTGGGGCAGAGCCACACCCATTTTCTTATCGTGTGTCTTTGTGTCGCCTACAGGCCGCAATTCTTATTGGATTTTCTTTAAAACTTTGTATACTTACTCTTTATACTCTAAGGATGATCCCTATCGTTTGGAGTGCATGCCCAACCCCCAGGGGCAGAGCCACGCCCATTTTCTTTTTGTGTGTCTCTGTGTCGCCTAGAAGCCGCAATTCTAACTGGATTTTCTTAAAACTTTGTATACTTACCCTAAGGATGATCCGTATTGTTTTTTGGTGCATGCCCGACCCCCAATGGCAAAGCCACGCCCATTCCTTGTATTTATTTGTTTGTCGTCTACAAGCCACATTTCTTAACGTATCATTTTGAAACTTTGAATGATTATTCTTTGTACCCTAAGGAACATTCCTATCATTTGGGGTGCATGCCCAACCCTCAGGGGCAGAGTCACGCCCATTTTCTTTTTGTGTGTCGCCTACAGGCCACAATTCTTAATCGGTCATCTTGAAACTTAAAATACTTATTCCTTATACCCTAAGGATGACCCCTTTTGTTTTGGGTGCATGCCCGACCCCCGTGGGACAGCAACACCCATTTCTTGTATTTGTTTGTCTGTCGTCTACAGGCTGCATTTCTTAATGTATCATCTTGAAACTTTGAATACTTATTCTTGGTACCTTAAGGAAGATCCCTATTGTTTTTGGTGCATGTCCAACCCCAAGGGACTGTGCCACGGCCATTTTGTTTTGTCTGTCTGTGTGTCACCTACAGCCCACAATTCTTAATCGATCTTCTTGAAAACTTGTTTTATACTTATTCCTTATACCCTAAGGCTGACCACTATTATTTTTGGTGCATGACGGACCCCCTGGGACAGAGCCACGCCCAATGCTTTTGTGTCTTGTGTTCGCCTACAGGATGCAATTCTTAACAGATCCTTTTAAAACTTTGCAAACCTATTCCTTATACCCTAAAGATGACCCCTATTGTTTTTGGTGATTTCCTAACCCCCAGGGGCAGAGCCTATGTGTGTTGTCTACAGGCCACGATTCTTAATGGATCGTCTTTAAACTTGGGATATGTATTCCATATAGCCTAAGGACGTCAACTGCATGTCCCGACTCACACAGGCAAGACACGACCAATTTTTGTGTTTGACGTTTACAGGCCGCAATTCTGAATGAATCAGCTTGGTACTTGGTTTATGTATTCCTTATAGCCTGAGGGTGTCCACTATTGATTTTGATGAATGTCCCGACCCCCAGGGGCAGAGCCACGCCCACTTTTTGTCTGTAGTGTTAGGAAGGCACAATTCTGAATGGATTATCTTGGTATAGTTATTCCTTATACTCTAAGGACGGCAACTATTAATGTTGGTGCACGACCCTCAACGCTAAACAAACCAAACGCCTAGCCTTCTTGACAAAGTACCATATCAATCAAAGCAGGAATGTGGACGTATATTGTAGCGTTAGCGTTATGTTTAAGCAATATTATGTTACATGTATTGAAAACTGCATTGTAACTCATTACTTTTATATGCCTAGGTTATGGACCATAATCACTTTTTATACGCCCACATTGAATTGTATATTGTCGTCACCCCCAGTCTGTCCGGCGGTCCGGCTAAAGTTAATATCCAATTGACTTTAAATTTATACACAGTGTTTAAGGGCATGAGACGAAGAAACCTATTGTTTTTCAGCGATTTCCAATAATTACCAGAGTTATGGCCTTTGATCACTCTGAATAATCTTGTGGACGCTTTAGAGGCCAAAGTTAATATCCAATCGACTTATACACAGTGTTTAAGGTCATGAGACGAAGAAGCCTATTGATTTTCAGCGATTTCTGATAATTAGTGCCAGAGTTATGGCCCTTGATCACTTCAAAAAAACAACTTTCGTGCTCTCTAGAGGCCAAAGTTATTATCCGATTGACTTTAAATTTATACACAGTATTTAAGGTCATGAGATGAAGAAACCTATTGATTTTCAGCGATTTCCGATAATTAGTGCCAGAGTTGATCACTTCAAAAAATCTTGTGGACGCTCTAGAGGACAAAGTTAAAATCCTATTGACTTTAAATTTATACACAGTGTTTAAGGTCATGAGATGAAGACATCTATTGATTTTCAGCGATTTCCAATTATTACTGCCAGAGTTATGGCCCTTGATCACATAGAAAAATTGTGTGGACGCTCTAGAGGCCACAATCAATATCTAATTGACTTTAGATTTACACACAGTGTTTAAGGTCATGAGATGAAGACGTCTATTGATTTTCAGCGATTTTCAATAATTACTGCCAGAGTTATGACCCTTGATAAGTTCAAAAAATCTTGTGACGCGATAGAGGCCAAACTTGAATGATCCGATTGACTTCAGATTGATACACAGAGTTTAAGGTGTTGAAACGAACAAGTATTTTGATTTTCAATGAATTTTGATAACCGAACAGCTAAATCCGTGATGTTAAATGTTTCGTATACCGGAAAAGTAAAAATATGCGACAACCCTTGTTGACTGCCCGAACGATTTAGCTGCTGTGGGCGTATGTTTCGTTGCCCGGCAACCTATCTTTATAAATCTTGTGGATAGATAAGGAAGATAGTTTCTTCAGCCACCCCCCAAAAAAGTTATTCAGAGCTGACATGACGTTATCATTACTAGGAAAATAATGACTGGCTAGTTCCTTCATCAAGCCTTTATCTGCTACACTTCAATTCCACAGCCTATTTCTGTACTGTGGAAAAAGAAGGGACAGTCATCCCCTACAGATAGCTTTTGTCGCTAAAGCGCTCACAAGGTACAACAAATCATTTGAATTATTGAAACGAAGAGGCCTATTAAATTTCGGCAATTTCCGTTTATTATGTCTAGAGCTATGGCCCTTGTTTCACTTTGTAGGACCTTGTGAAAGCTCAAATGACAAAAGTTTTCTGATTTATATGAAATTTGTATTCATCTTTTAAATTAGTGAAAGTAATACTACAAAGCTACGATTCAAAAAGATTTTAACAAGCAAGGTACAAGGCTTAGTTAGATAATTTTAACAGTATCCCAAAGACTTTCAATAATCACTGATTTTAGAACTACGTTTCTTTTCACCCAGGATTGAATTCCCCGACTAGACCAAGTGCTGTTCCCATGGTAACTCAAGCAGCGCCAACATTGCAGATTCAGCCACAACTAATCAGTCAGGTAAATGTTTCATGGATTTTATTATACGCCCACATGGAAAAGGGATCGTATATTGCTGTCACCTCAGTCCATCCATCCGTCAATCCGATCATCCACAATTGCTTGTGAATACTCTGCAAACTATATTTATTATCTGATCTTTTTAAATGTACATAATAAGACAAAGAAGCTTGTTAAATTTCAGTTATTTCCATTAATAACTTCTAGAGTTGTGGTCCATGTTTCACTTTGCTGAATCTTTTGAACGCTTTAAGTCAATCGGTATGAATTGTCTATGCATTATTTTTGTCCCCCGCTCTTTCGAAGAAAGTTGGGGGACTATTAAAATGGGTTCGTCCGTCTGTCTGTCTGTCCGTCTGTCTGTCCGTCACACTTTTTGGGACACAATAACTCTCTTCCTAATTGAGCTAGAATGTTCAAACTTGGTGTATGTGTTTATTAGGTCAATGCCTTGATGGAGTTCGAAGATGAGCATTTTCCGCTTAGGGTAAGCAGAGATAAGCAATTTGATTGGTTGATGCTTTGGGACACGATAACTTTAGTTCTAATTAAGTGAGATTGATGAAACTTGGTGTATAGTTTCATTATAGTAATACCTTGACTAAGTTCGATAATGAGCATTTTCTGCTCAGGGTAAGCAGAGCTATACGCAATTTGATTGGTCGAGAATTTGGAACACAATAACTCTCCTTTTAATTGAGTTAAAATGTTCAAACTTAGTGTATATGCTTATTAGGTCAATGCCTTGATGGAGTTCGAAGATGAGCATTTTCCGCTTAGGGTAAGCAGAGATAAGCAATTTGATTGGTTGATGCTTTGGGACACGATAACTTTAGTTCTAATTAAGTGAGAGTGATGAAACTTGGTGTATAGTTTCATTATAGTAATACCTTGACTAAGCTCGATAATGAGCATTTTCTGCTCAGGGTAAGCAGAGCGATACGCAATTTGATTGGTCGAGACTTTGGAACACGATAACTCTCCTTCTAATTTAGTTGAAATATTCAAACTTGGTGTATGTGCTTATTAGGTCAATGCCTTGATGGAGTTCGAAGATGAGCATTTTCCGCTTAGGGTAAGGAGAGATAAGCAATTTGATTGGTTTATGCTTTGGGACACGATAACTTTAGTTCTAATTAAGTGAGAGTGATGAAACTTGGTGTATAGTTTCATTATATTGATACCTTGACTAAGTTGGATAATGAGCATTTTCTGCTCAGGGTAAGCAGAGCGATACGCAATTTGATTGGTCGAGACTTTGTAACACAATAACTCTCCTTCTAATTTAGTTAAAATGTTCAAACTTTGTGTATATGCTTATTAGGTCAATGCCTTGATGGAGTTCGAAGATGAGCATTTTCCGCTTAGGGTAAGGAGAGATAAGCAATTTGATTGGTTGATGCTTTGGGACACGATAACTTTAGTTCTAATTAAGTGAGAGTGATGAAACTTGGTGTATAGTTTCATTACAGTAATACCTTGACTAAGTTCGATAATGAGCATTTTCTGCTCAGGGTAAGCAGAGCGATACGCAATTTGATTGGTCGAGACTTTGGAACACAATAACTCTCCTTCTAATTTAGTTAAAATGTTCAAACTTGGTGTATATGCTTATTAGGTCAATGCCTTGATGTAGTTCGAAGATGAGCATTTTCCACTTAGGGTAGGCAGAGATAAGCAGTTTGATTGGTTGATGCTTTGAGACACGATAACTTCAGTTCTAATTAAGTGAGAGTGATGAAACTTAGTGTATAGTTTCATTACAGTAATACCTTCACTATGATCGATAATGAGCATTTTCTGCTCAGGGTAAGCAGAGCAATAAGCAATTTGATTTGCCGAGACTTTGGAACACAATAACTCTCCTTCGAATTGAGTTAAAATGTTCAAAATTGATGTGTATGCTTCTTAGGTCAATGCCTTGATGGAGTTCGAGGATGAGCATTTTCTTCTTACGGTAGGCAGAGATAAGCAATTTTTGGATGACACTTCGTGTTCAGTTTGATTGGTCGATACGTTTGAAAAAAAATAAATGTGCGATTAATTAATATGTGTCATCTATTTATTTTGGGATTTCGGCGGGGGACATCTGCCTCACTGTTGGCTGGTTTATATTAGTAAAAGCAAAGAGTCTGTTAAATTTCAGCAATTTTCACTGATAAATTCTTGAGTTACTATCGACTAAAATTAACATTTGATCCATATGAAATTTATATTCCATATTTAGATTAGTAAAACGAAGAAGCCTGTGAACTTCAGCAATTGCAAGTTATGTCCCTTGTTTCACTCTGTTGAACCTTTTAATGATCTTTATTAAATTTATAAGCATTGTTTAAAATAAACATTGATATCACTGATCAGTGTCTTGGAAATGATTCACAATTACCTACGAAAGAATAAATATGCAACAAATTCAACTGTACAGACAATTTAGCTGCTGTGGGTATATGTTTCATTGCCTGGCAACCTATCTTATCTTTGTTAAAGGATTCTATAATCAATTTTGCATCAACTGATAACAAAAAAAGTTTATAATAATTCATGCTAACAGGTAAAATGAATATTTATTTGTTTGCGTGATGAGTAAAAGAATTATGTCTTTTAGTACTACCAATATAAAGTTGGCAAAAAAACAAAAAAAAATCTTTTTGTTAAAAAAAAATTGTGAAGACAGGGAAGTAACTATGGAGGTGTGATTGAGGGGAGAAAACTTTTGTATAATTAGTCAGTGTTCTTGTTGTAGAATGTCACAACCCAGCATATAACACCAGTAACCGTGGTGGATGGGGCAAGGCAACTCTTTATGACTGTATGTAGAACAAACCTCTATAGCCTCTTCTATCCAGTTAATTGCCTTGTTAAGTGCACGCTATGTAGAGTAGCAGTTACTAATTATAATCTTTTTACCCAGTCACCAATCTCTTTAATTTATTTCGGGCAATCAAAACACAGGCAGGGGTATTTTAAATCATGTCATTCTGGTGTGAAAAAATAGTAATATCTGTTGAAACATGAATCCATACAATTTGCATTCTTTTCGTTCTGCCTTCATTTTAATGAAGTCTTCGGTTAACACATTCAAAATAGCAATTATTTGATACAGAATAATATCCGCCTTACTTTTTAATTTCTAAACTGTATTATGTGTGTTTTCTCTTATCCCGCTTTACATACAAACTCTATCAAACTTTCAGTCCCATTTAATTCTTTAGATGTGGCTTTAAGTCATTTTTTATACGCCCACATTGAAATGTGGTCGTATATTGTCGTCGCCCCTGTCCGTCCGTCTGTCGGTCCGGTGTCCACAATTGCTTGTGGATGCTCTACAGGCTAAAGTTAACATCCGATTGACTTTAAATTTATACACAGTGTTTAAGGTCATGAGACGAAGAAGCCTATTGTTTTTCAGCGATTTCCGATAATAACTACCAGAGTTATGGCCCTTGATCACTTCAAAAAATCTTGTGGACGCTCTAGAGCCCAAAGTTAATATTCGATTGACTTTAAAATTATTAGTGTTTAAGGTCATGAGACGAAGAAGCCTATTGATTTTCAGCGCTTTCCGATAATTAGTGCCATTGTTATGGCCCTTGATCACTTCAAAAAATCTTGTGGACGCTCTAGAGGCCAAAGTTAATATCCGATTTACTCTAAATTTGTACATAGTGATTAAGGTCATGAGACGAAGAATCCTATTGATTTTCAGCGATTTCCGATAATTAGTGCCAGAGTTATGGCCCTTGATCACTTCAAAAAATCCTGTTGATGCTCTAGAGGCCAAAGTTGATATCCGATTGACTTCAAATTTATACACAGTGTTTACAGTCATGAGACTAAGATGTCTATCGATTTTCAGTGATTTTCAATAATTGCTGCCAGAGTTATGGCCCGTGATCACTTCGAAAAAATCCTGTGGGAGCTCTAGAGGCCAAAGTTAATATCCGATCAACTTTAAATTAACACACAGTGTTTAAGGTTATGAGACTAAGAGGCCTATCGATTTTCAGAGATTTCAAATAATTACTGCCAGAGTTATGGCTCTTGATCACTTCAAAAAATCTTGTATCATTCGATTGACTTCAGATTGATACACAGAGTTTAAGGTGTTGAAACAAAAATTATTTTGATTTTCAATGAATTTTGATAACTGAACAGCTAAATCCATGATATTAAATGTTTCATGTTTATACTAATTGTTAGCGTGGGGTAACACTTTATAAAAAGCAATCAAATTCTAATGATTTTCTGATAATTACATAATGAGTTGTTACTCTTAATCAGTTTTTAGTGTATTACAAATGTTTCATTAACGAAAAAAGTAAAAATATGCGACAACCCTTTTTGACTGCCCAGACAATTTAGCTGCTGTGGGTGTATGTTTCGTTGCCTGGCAACCTATCTTTTAAAAAATAAATCGCATTTATGAATATGTATGTGTAACTTGGTGATTAAATAAAGATAACACCATAACCATAGACAGACAGTTATTGGGAGCTCACTGATATACATTTTAGAATAGTTGAATAATAATATATATTCAGTATTAATGATACTGTTTAGCATGGTTTTGCATAAATTAACAATGTATATTGAAAGCAGAGGAAATACATACTTGTATATTTAGTTCTAGCAAGTTATTGTGCTCCATGTAAATTGTAGTTATTAAATGATACTCATGCTTTTATTTATACTAGTTATGGGGGGCTACCATTTATATTATAAGCATGTTCTAAAGTATGGCGGGGGAAAGCGGCAAAAACCTAATGCTATGTATAAATGTCTAATTCAATACACACGTGTAACATAATGCCATACCAAATACCTAAAACGTCTAATAATGCAAAAAACAAAATACAAGAAACCTCTAATACAAAATACCTCATACGTCTATTGCAAAAGACAAAATACAAGAAACCTCTAATACAAAATACTATAACCTCTTATGCACAATTGATTTTACAATCTGAAACATCTACCATTAGCACTAGATGACATATCTCATTGTCATTACTTAAGTTTCTCCACTGAATTATCTTTATTTAGGTCAATGTCAAGGTCACCGAACACAACTTGGCGACCTATTCGGCTAGCGAGCTATTCGACCGATCCAGCTGGCAACCTGTACGTTGGCAACCTCTTCAGAATTAAGGCAACAGTCGCCCAAACTCATCTATTTTTAACAACCAATAAAATTCACGTTACGTCTATCAAATGAAAGTAGAATAATATATTATTTTTATCAATTCCTTTAGCTCAGAATAGAGATGTAATTTCGCATTATCGTACAAAATTCTAGACATCCAACTAAATATATTCCGAAAGGTACTTAAATAGGCTTTCTAAGTATTATCAGTAAAAATTGGCACATTCATATTAAAGGGGTGCACTCTCTTCCTAAATTTTAAAGGGAAAAACTGTTAATATCCCGTGTCAAAATTCGGACCATCGTACAAAATTCTGATGATCCAACTAAATATATTCTAAAAGGTAATTGAATAAGCTTTCCAAATATTATTAGTAAAAGTTGGCACAATCATATTAAAGGGGTGCGCTCTCAACCTGAACATAGCCAATATTTTAAAGTGAAAGAACGGGAATATTTCGAGTCGAAATTCGGACCATCGTACAAAAGCAACCAGCTATATATATTCTGAAAGGTAATTGAATAAGCTTTCTAAATATTATTAGTAAAAGTTGGCACAATCATATTAAAGGGGCGCGCCCTCAACCTGAACATATCAAATTTTTCAATATTCTATAAGTGAAGATAGACCCGTATTTTTTTCGAAGTACAAATTCGGACCATCGTACAAAAATTTGAGCATCCACCTATATATATTTTGAATATTGAAAAATTGGATATGTTCAGGTTGAGGGCGCGCCCTTTTCATATGATTGTGCCAATCTGGATGCTCAGAATTTTGTACGATGGTCCGAATTTCGACTCGGAATATTACCGTTGTTTCACTTTAAAATATTGAAAAATTGGCTATGTTCAGGTTGAGAGCGCACCCCTTTAATATGATTGTGCCAACTTTTACTAATAATATTTGGAAAGCTTATTCAATTACCTTTTAGAATATATTTAGTTGGATCATCAGAATTTTGTACGGTGGTCCGAATTTTGACACGGGATATTAACAGTTTTTCCCTTTAAAATTTTTAAAAAATTGGTCATGTTTAGGAAGAGAGTGCTCCCCTTTAATATGAATGTGCTAATTTTTACTGATAATACTTAGAAAGCCTATTTAATTATCTTTCGGAATATATTTAGTTGGATGTCTAGAATTTTGTACGATAATGCGAAATTACATCTCTATTCTGAGCTAAAGGAATTGATAAAAAATAATATATTATTCTACTTTCATTTGATAGACGTAAAGTTGGATTTTATTGGTTGTTAAACATAGAAGAGTTTGGGCGACTGTTGTCTTAATTCTGAATAGGTTGCCAACGAACAGGTTGCCAGCTGAATCAGTCGAATAGCTCGCTAGCCGAATAGCTCGCCAAGTTGTGTTCGGTGACCTTGACATTGACCTAAATAAAGATAATTCAGAGGAGAAACGTAAGTAATGACAACGAGATATGTCATCTAATGCTTATGGTAGATGTTTCAGATTGTGAAATCAATTGTGCATAAGAGGTAATATGTATTTTGTATTAGAGGTTTCTTGTATTTTGTCTTTTGCAATAGACGTATGAGGTATTTTGTATTAGAGGTTTCTTGTATTTTGTTTTTTGCATTAGACGTTTTAGGTATTTGGTAGGGCATTATGTTACATGTGTGTTTTGAATTAGACATTTCTACATAGCATTAGGTTTTTGCCGCTTTCCCCCGCCATACTAAAGAACAGTACAGTAGCATAAATTGTTCATTAACATTCCATTTTTTTTTTGTACTTAAGTTTAGAATAACTGCTGTAAATTATTTTTGAATTTTAAACACCATGATATGGAGCTTATAACAAACTAATGTTTAGGCTTAATTTATAGATCACCAACTGATAGGTTAATTTATAACTATTAATATTTTATGTTCTTTACAAGTACAAAAGTACTTATATGTAGGGTTTTTTTGTAGTTAATTTGTCTTTTCTGAAAAAATATTTATCATTCCTCTACACAACTTCTCTTGACTGTTGTCAGTTGTCACAGAATTTTTCTGTTTAGAACTGCATAACTAAAATGCATAAGATTGTCACTGTTTTGTACTATTCATAATCATAATCTGTTGTATCAGGATTTATTTGGTAGTTTTTATTAATATATACATATAGATATCAAGTAATTTTGTGCTAGTTGGCAACTTTTTTGTATCACTGCCATGGTTGTGATATTGTCACACAATAGATTTTAATATTAATCCCTTTTTTTATTTACCTTTTTACAGAATCCACCAATTAATTCCTGGCCAGCTAGTCGTCAAGTGTTGATGGGTTCATGGCCACAATTACCAGGCATCAGTACCCAGCGAAGTGTACAACAGGTACTACCTGATACTCTGACAGCTGGTGAATCGTGGAGACAATCTATTATGGTAGGGGACACAGCATTTGACCAACCCTCAGTCTTACCTCTTGTAAGTTTATACCTTCCCACCCAGTGTTGTTGTCATGTTATTTGTCTACATGTGTACATTTATATATATGTTTGATTGATTATGTTTTGTTTTGTTTTTTTTTAAAGTGTGGTAATTGGTACATGAACCAAGATTAGGGAGGCTTCTGATTGCAAACTACAATAAAACGAGTCTAAAAAAAAAATTGGTTCAATTCCATAATTACAAAGATTTGATAATTGAAATTTATGAAACATTTGACATCCTCTGTGGGCAGTATAAGCAAGAAAGCAACACTTAAAGTGTTGTATAGGGCTGCATTCTTTTGATGGGCCTCCCTTAAACGAGAATACTACCGCCAAAAGTTGTAATAATATGAAAAATAATGTTAATATTAGAATATTTTGACCCTGCGAAATTTTAGAGTCATTCCAAATATTTTTACAAAGGAAAAATATACCAAGAAAACACGCATTGACATTTATTCATATCTGCAGCCTCGTTCTGATTTTTTGTTCTGATTTTTTACGCGAATGACGACAGACTTGAATTTCCCTATATAACACTATTGCAACTGAGCACTGCATGCCGTAATTTTGACTAACTTGATGCATAAACATAGTCAATTGCGTTGCGTGGGGATATACTAATAGCACTAACAATAAATCAGGAAGCATGTGTCATTTTTTTTTTTTTTAAATTTCCAAGCAAGACAACACGAAGAAAGGTCTGGACACAGCGATGTCAACGACTAATGAGGCAATGTCAAAACATGTTTTTCTTTCTTGTTCAGAGAATTTCAAGTTATCTGCTTATGTACATGTCGATGATTTTGCAGTCGATCATAGATAGTCCTATATGTGAGGAATTCGTCAGATGTAACGTGGTACAAGAAATACGAAATGAGTGTGATACTCATAATGTAGTGATAGAAATTTTTTCCTGCAATTGACCCTACTACGAATCCGATGATAGTCCAATGATCTACTCCGTTTCAGCTATGTTCTTGTATCTAGTATAGGGCGTATATATAATACTGTAATTAATAGTTTTTATCTGATGTATTTTTTTTGTTTTCTTTTTGTTTGTTGAATTTTGGACATAAATAGGGCCTAAATGAAGTGAAAAGTTATCGAGAATCAAAAGACTGATAAGAAAAGGTGTCTATGCTGTTTTTAGTGCCTATTTATCATTTTTTTCTTCTCTAAAAATGGTAGAATGTTCTGAACCATCATCGTCACCTTTGTTCTCCGCATTTCTAATTGACTAGTACGTACTGATAGGGAAGAACATTTGAGGTGAAATAATTTCTGACAAGCTGTCACTTTCTGCCGATGCCATATTCAGGCATGATTTTTTTTCGTTATTTAACGGATTTCCGCTACTTTTATCGGCCGTGGGTCGTTTTCGTAAATCATCTAAATTTGCAATAAAAATTTTAGGGGGGGGGGGGTAGGGTAGGGTATGGGAGAGTGTTTTGACTTTGTCTGATGATCATTATTTTTATATTATGTCCGTATCGTGATGATAAAAAAAAAACCTGTGTGTTGAAGTAAAGACAAGACTGGTAGTTTTGTTATCAAGTCTTTTCATCAACAACGGTGTAAACACGGTCTGTGGTCTGGCTAATGTAGTCTATTTACACAAGATTAACCAGTGTATGTTTCAATTGCCGTGTCAACTCAGAAAATTAAATGCATGGTAATCGAGACTCGAGAAAAACATTTGGCAGCCATCTTAATCGGTCGTTTTGCTTCACCTGTGATAAAATGTTGGTTGATTCACAACTTTTCCTACCTGCGCTCATTTCTTTCGGCTCAGTTTCTATTATTATTTATATATTGTCATTTTCTGTGGCTCTAATAATATTTTTTAGGCATCAATGATGCAAAAAAAATATTAATCTATTTTAGCTAATTGAAATAAAAAATTTTTTAATTTAAACGATCATTATTAATACTGTGGTACGAACTATCCCGAGTAAAAAGTGAAAGGAGAACGCACATACCGGCATTCTGTACTGAAATAAAAATGGCGACCGGTAAAAGTATTGTTCAACGCGACGATGTTGTGTATGTGTTAAAATTTGCTGTACCAGGTTCATTTTTATACGCCCACATTGAAATGTGGTCGTATATTGTCGTTGCCCCCGTCCGTCCGTCCGTCCGTCCGTCCGGTGTCCACAATTGCTTGTGGACGCTCTGGAGGCTAAAGTTAATATCCGATTGACTTTAAATTTATACACAATGTTTAAGGTCATGAGACGAAGAAGCCTATTGTTTTTCAGCGATTTCCGATAATAACTACCAGAGTTATGGCCCTTGACGACTTCAAAAAATCTTGTGGACGCTCTAAAGGCCAAAGTTAATATCGGATTGGCTTTGAATTTATACACAGTGTTTAAGGTTATAAGACGAAGAGGCCTATTGATTTTCAGCGATTACCGATAATTAGTGCCAGAGTTATGGCCCTTGATCACTTCAAAAAATCTTGTGGACGCTCTAAAAGCCAAAGTTAATATCCGATTGACTTTAAATTTATACACAGTGTTTAAGGTCATAAGACGAAGAAGCCTATTGATTTTTAGCAATTTCCAATAATTAGTGCCAGAGTTATGGCCCTTGATCACTTCAAAAAATCTTGTGAACGCCCTAAAAGCCAAAGTTAATATCCGATTGACTTTAAATTTATACACAGTGTTTAAGATCATTAGACGAAGAAGCTTAATGATTTTCAGCAATTTCCGATAATTTAGTGCCAGAGTTATGGCCCTTGATCACTTCAAAAAATCTTGTGGACGCTCTAAAAGCCAAAGTTAATGTCCGATTGACTTTAAATTTATACACAGTGTTTAAGGTCATAAGATGAAGAAGCCTATTGATTTGCATCAATTTCCGATAATTAGTGCCAGAGTTATGGCCCTTGATCACATCAAAAAATACTGTGGACACTCTAGAGGCCAAAGTTAATATCCGATTGACTTTAAATTTACACACACTGTTTAAGGTCCTGAGAGGAAGAAGCCTACTGATTTTCATCAATTTCAAATAATTACTTCCAGAGTTATCTCCCTTGATCACTTTATAAAACCTTGTTGCGCTGTAGATGCCAAACTTATCATCCGATTGACTTCAGATTGATACACAGAGTTTAAGGTGTTGAAACGAACAAGTATTTTGATTTTCAATGAATTTTGATAACTGAACAGCTAAATCCATGATATTAAATGTTTCCTATACTAATTGTTAGCGTGGGGCAAAACTTTATAAAAAAGCAAACAAATTCTCATGATTTTCTGATAATTACATAATGAGTTGTTACTCAGATTTTAGTGTATTACAAATGTTTCATTACCAAAAAAAAGTAAAAATATGCGACAACCCTTGTTGACTGCCCGGACGATTTAGCTGCTGTGGGCGTATGTTTCGTTGCCTGGCAACCTATCTTTAATCGAAGCATTTACCATCCAAATGTCTTCAGAGTGCTCGATTTGAGGTTAAATTTTAAAAAAATTTACGGGGGGGCATGCCCCCGAACCCCCCTAGGGGTTCGGCACGCCTGCGGCGTGCATCAATCGTCGTCTCTGGCAGCAAATTTTGGCCTATGGCCAAAATCAGTTATTTTTTTGGGTCCACAGAATCATGCCTGCATATTGAAATACTACTAAACGAGTGTCGTTTCTTAAGAAATCCGAAAATGTTTTTTTAACATTATTTAATACTAAGACCTTTTTTTTTTAGAAAAAAATAATTCTGAAATGAGTTACACAATGAGCTAAGTAAATGATAAAATTAAATTTTTACTATAGCATTCTCCTTTAAGGCAAACCAAACCATGAGATAATTTACCATTGACATTTTAGCGTGCAAATGCCGTGCATGAAACTGAAAATTTACATTTTCTGAAAAAGTTTGGTGACTTTAACTTGATAATTTTTTCTTTGATTTCTGTTAAAGAATTCCTCTACACAAGCCTGGAATATTGGAATGGTGCCTTCAAACTATGGTCTGTCCTCAAGACAATCAGCTCAAACTAGTAGTAAACGACAAACAAAACAAAGGTAACTTTAATATTTATATCACTATATAAATAGAATAGTTTGAGTATATATATAGTTATATATAGAGTTTAATAATGCTAATAACACTTTTTGTCAACATGAAATTTTACCCTATACAGATATATATAATATTTATTCCATGAAACTCTGACCCTTGTGAGTTGAAGAAATTTATAAGCTTGATATAAAATGTCTTAACACATAGCAAGTAATAACCAAGTTAAAATGTATATTATGATATTACACAGTTAAGTTCTAAGAGATTCATTCTCACGAAAGTATTTATAGGGTAGTTATACCAATAAAAAATATGGCAAATTTGGTATATGTATGGAAATAAGACAGGCTCATTTTTTGTACTAGAAAAATATTGGATTCCCTGAAAAACACCCATGGGGCAAGCACTGGGCCCAAAATGTCAGGGTATCACTAACTGGCAGCCAGATGGATTATTGTTTCCAGCTTGACTTAAGGAGCGGTTGTTATTTCTTGATCAGTTGGTTTGACAGTTTTAAGGGGTTTGCAAGTAAAACTTAAAAGGCCGAAAAAGAAGGCCTCCCTCAATAAAGTTACTAGAGAAATGTGTTTTGAGAGGGATTTGAAGCAAATTTTTGATAGATGAATAAATTTGAATGTTTTTAGTCCAAATGTATCATTAAATAACCTAGTTTGCACACAGGACTGTATCTTTAAGTGAATAGATATATATATATATATTTCTATTTAATAAAGACTTGCATATTAAAATGATCATGTTTATTTTTGTTTAGAAATAACAAGGAAGTGACGTCCACACAACTGTCACCTGTAAAGAAACGGGTCAAAGAAAGTACACCACCACAAGTTGACCATCAGTCACGAGATGAAATGTTACACATCTCTGATTGGTCAGCTTTAAGATCACATGTTCCCCCAGATCAACGTCAAACTATTGTGATACGTGATTCACCTAGTCCGGCTAATAGCGTTATTACAATTAGTTCTGATAGTGAGGATGATGGAGATGGAAATCGCAGGCGACATCATCGAGTCAGAAGGTTTGTACATCTTATTAAGGGGGGTTGGGATGGTCTAGAGTGCTGCGCTTCGACCTCTAGCTGGCCAGTCACCTCTAGCTTGCGGCTGCGGTTTCAATCCCTGGCATGGAGATAGGGGCGCCTTCTCAACCTCGTGGGTTTCCTCCGGGCACTCCGGTTTCATCCCACTGCTAAAAACCCCTATGCGCAAGTGAGTTATTGAAATGAAATTAAACCATATGTTAGTCCCAAAATGACCTAGTTTGTGTCTAGTGGACGTTAAACCCCATTTCTCTTTCTTTGTCTCTCACATCTTATTAATCCTACTGGCTATAGTCATATCAGTCCTCTCAGCTAGAACATTTTTATACGCCCACATTTTCATGTGGACGTATATTGTCGTTGCCCCTGTTCGTCCGGACGTCCGTCCACAATTGTTTGTGAACAGTCTACAGGTCACAATTTTTATCCGATTTCAATGAAACTTAAAATATAGGTTTATCACCATATGATTTCGGTTCCTTTCAATATTGGCATGTATCGGACTGTAACTAAATGGGTTATGGCCCCTGATTGTACGAAAAATCACGTTTTTTAGCTTGTGAACAGTGTAGAGGTCACAATTTTAAACGGATTTGGATGAAACTTGAAATGCATGGTTATAACCCAAAGATCTTGGTTCCTTTCGATATTTGCGCCAATCGGATCGTAACTTCCTGAATTATGGCCCCTGATTGTCCGAAACATCGCCCTTTTTAGCTTGTGGTCCCTCTGGAGGTCAAAATTGTTATCCGATTTAAAAATCCGTTTGACTATATCACCGTTTCATGGTTATGAAGGTTGAGTTCGAATTTCGGGAAAATTGGACCAAAATTGACGGACAAAATGGCCGCCGTTTGTACGGGAATAATGTGAAAATATGTTATATCAAGGTTCTGGACCTTAGAGAGGTCACAATTTTGAACCGATTTTGATGAAACTTGACATGTTTGTTTATAACCCAAAGACCTTGGTTCCTTTCGATATTTGCGCCCATCGGATTATAACTTCCTGAATTATGTCCCCTGATTGTCCGAAAAATCGCCCTTTTTAGCTTGTGGTCCCTCTGGAGGTCAAAATTGTTATCCGATTTAAAAAAACGTTTGATTATATCACCATTCTATGGTTATGAAGGTTGAGTTCGAATTTCGTGAAAATCGGACCAAAATTGACGGACAAAATGGCCGCCGTTTGTACGCGAATAGTGTGGAAATATGTTATATCAAGGTTGTGGACCCTATAGAGGTCACAATTTTGAATCGATTTTGATGAAACTTGACATGTATGTTTATAACCCAAAGATCTTGGTTCCTTTTGATATTTGCGCCTATCGGATCATTACTTCCTGAATTATGTCCCCTGATTGTACGAAAAATCACCCTTTTTAGCTTGTGGTCCCTCTGGAGGTCACAATTATTATCTGATTTAAAAAAACATTTGATTATATCACAGTTACACAGGAGTTATGGGTTAGTTTGAATTATGATTTTCTGATGATTACTTAAAATGCAACAACTCTTGTTGACTGCCCGGACGATTTGGCTGCTGTGTGGGCGTATGATTTGTTGCCTGGCAACCTATTTTCTTTACTTCTTTAAAGATAGCGGACTGTATTAAATAATATATTGAAGCAACAGGTTTATTGAAATACTGGAAATTTCAAAATAAGAAATCATAGATAAGAGCTGATGGAATTGTGAAATCTGACTTGACTCAAATTTAAGATACAATAAAATTGTAGACTGTGACAAATTTTCTTACTAAAAGTACAGATGATGGGTGGAAGAATCAGAATCCCTGTACAGTGCAGGAAAGATCGGAACTCAGTGATACAGTTAAGAACCAATAGTAAAATGATAAAGTAGAGTTAATATTCCCCAAGCAACCAACTTAACAAGACTGTATAGTAGAGTTAGAGTAGTTTTAATCCAAGATGTGTAACAGGCGTTTGCCTTTTATCAACTGGTTACAAAAACAAACCTTTTAATGGATATAGACAACAGAATATTGTCTGAGGATTATTAATCCCTATATTGAATAGTAGGATTATAAAAATGTACGAATGATAGATGAGACTTTTAATAAAGGTGAGGGCCAAAATAAAAGTTTCTCTAAAATCGATCGTATAAATGAATGCTGTATAAATGGTACAGATTATATTAGGTTCCAATAGATATTCCTCAATCTGATGTGTACTGTTGGTATTTATTATTCTTAGGGATGAAGTTAGGTTTTTCTAAATAAAATTTATCATTATTTTTAATAAAAATAAAATTCATTGATTTTAATTTGTCTAACATTTAATTCATTATTCTTTTTATAATCCTAGTATTTTGATTAATAATCCTCAACGTTATGCGCATTCGCAATATTCTGTTGTCTATATATACCCGATAACTGGATTATTTTTGTAACCAGTTGATAACGGGCAAATGCATCCTGGATTTAAACCATTGACGTCATATATAGATACAGCACTCGAAATTAACCACGGCAAACGGCAAATCCGTGGTAAAAGCCGACACAACTCCCGTCTGCCACGGCATAATTCTTTTTTTTTTTGCCGTGGTAGATCTTACGATCCTAAAAATTATAGTGACTAAATGTACCGGTTATAGAATAGTACCAGGAGGATGTCGACTGGCCGTGTAATAAAATGACATATTTATCATTTTGTAGACGAAATATATTGCAATTACCGAATACCGGTACACTTTTAAACCCATGTGCTGTAGGCATATGCATGCTTTACTGTTTACAGTGGGTTTTTTTCCCAAAGATTATAAACTAAAATAGACATAATTGATAGAGTGCGCGGTCTGTTGTCAATACTCTGGCTAATGCATGAACAATGTTACCATTCTCGTCATTTGTATTTTTAACTGACAACTGTATCGTTTGTCACATATGATGGACCTGGACCGATTTACATCCTTTGTTTTTAATTACTACGCCCTATGTAACCGAGCCTCAATGTACCGACTGATTGACAAAATAAATACAAACCAAGTTTCAAAAGGAAACAGAATAATTTGATGTGATGAAACAATAATAAAATAGACAGGACAGTAAAATCGTTTACATTGGCAGTCAGGCGATGCCATGTTGGGGTCAAAGTAGACGACCTACATACGGGCCATTGTACCACCGGCACCGTACAGCAACACGTGTAGTATTAGTAAATTATTTGGAAATATAGATGACATGTTTAAATATTTATGGCACTACTAATCATTTAAAGAATTAAGGCTTGGGGCATTTTCAAATCAATCTGCTTACAACTGGTCAATACCTGATGTCAAAAATATGTCATCTGTCAAAGTGAATAAAGTACCAGTAAGACTGATGGAGAAATGAAATGGCAAGAATGAACGAATTGAGTTTGTGGTATAATACTAATCATTTAGACCTGTGTCACAAAGTCATCCTGTATAAATATTGATCAAATGTGAATAAATTTGTTAACGTAACCGATATTTCAATTTGCGTAACCAGGAAATCGTTCGCATGTTTTTCAGCTCGCACGACCACACGTAACCGATTGGTATCGTTCGCGTCAAATTTCGTGACGTGAATAAATAAATTTTATCCATCTTGAAAAGTTAAGAAAAGCATTGATCTTGAAATATAAAAAATGCTGTGGTGCCTTAGCAGTACCATACTGCCACGGCATTTTTCATTTTTATACGCCCACATTTTCATGTGGACGTATTATGTCGTCGCCCCTGTCCGTCCACAATTTGTTTGTGGACTCTCTACAATTCCTATCCGATTTTGACGAAACTTGAAATATAGGGTTATCCCCATAAGATCTCGGTTCCTTTCGATATTGGCATGTATCGGATCGGAACTTCATGGATTGTACGAAATCTCATGTTTTTAGCTTGTGGACCCTATAAGAGGTCACAATTTTGAACCGATTGTGATGAAACTTGACATGCATGTCTATAACTCCAAGATCTTGGTTCCTTCCGATACTTGCGCCCATCGGATCGTAACTTCCTGAATTATGGCCCCTGATTGTCCGAAAAATCGCCCTTTTTATCTTGTGGTCCCTCTGGAGGTCAAAATTATTATCCGATTTAAAAAAACGTTTGATTATATCACCGTTTCACCTTAAGGAAGGTTTGAGTTCAAATTTCGGGAAAATCAGACCAAAATTGGCAGACAAAATGGCCGCCGTTTGTAAGCGAATACTGTTAAAAAATGGTATATCATGGTTGTGGATGCTGTATAGGTCACAATTTTTATACGCCCACATTTTCATGTGGACGTATATTGTCGTCGCCCCTGTTCGTCCGTCCGTCCACAATTGTTTGTGAACAGTCTACAGGTCACAATTTTTATCCGATTTCAATGAAACTTAAAATATAGGTTTATCACCCTAAGATCTCGGTTCCTTTCGATATTGGCATGTATCGGACCGTAACTTCATGGGTTATGGCCCCTGATTGTGCGAAAAATCACGTTTTTTAGCTTGTGAACAGTGTAGAGGTCACAATTTTGAACCGATTTGGATGAAACTTGAAATGCATGTTTATAAACCAAAGATCTTGGTTCCTTTCGATATTTGCGCCAATTGGATCGTAACTTCCTGAATTATGGCCCCTGATTGTCCGAAAAATCACCCTTTTTAGCTTGTGGTCCCTCTGGAGTTCAAAATTGTTATCCGATTTAAAAAACCGTCTGATTATATCGCCGTTACATGGTTATGAAGGTTGAGTTCGAATTTCGTGAAAATCGGACCAAAATTGACGGACAAAATGGCCGCCATTTGTACGCGAATAGTGTGAAAATATGTTATATCAAGGTTGTGAACAGTGTAGAGGTCACAATTTTGAACCGATTTGGATGAAACTTGAAATGCATGTTTATAACCCAAAGATCTTGGTTCCTTTCGATATTTGCGCCAATCAGATCGTAACTTCCTGAATTATGGCCCCTGATTGTCCGAAAAATCGCCCTTTTTAGCTTGTGGTCCCTCTGGAGGTCAAAATTGTTATCCGATTTAAAAAAAACGTTTGATTATATCACTGTTCCATGATTATGAAGGTTGAGTTCGAATTTCGTGAAAATCGGACCAAAATTGACGGACAAAATGGCCGCCATTTGTACGCGAATAGTGTGAAAATATGTTATATCAAGGTTGTGGACCTTTTAGAGGTCACAATTTTGAATCGATTTGGATGAAACGTGACATGTATGTTTATAACCGAAAGATGTTGGTTCCTTTCGATATTTGCGCCCATCGGATCGTAACTTCCTGAATTATGGCCCCTGATTTTCCGAAAAATTGCCCTTTTTAGCTCTGGAGGTCAAAATTGTTATCGGATTTAAAAAAACGTTTGATTATATCACCGTTCCATGGTTATGAAGGTTGAATTCGAATTTCGTGAAAATCGGACCAAAATTGACAGACAAAATGGCCGCCGTTTGTACGCGAATAGTGTGAAAATATGTTATATCAAGGTTGTGGACCTTATAGAGGTCACAATTTTGAACCAATTTTGATGAAACTTGACATGTATGTTTATAACCCAAAGATCTTGGTTCCTTTCGGTATTTGCGCATATCGGATCGTAACTTCCTGAATTATTCGAATTTCGTGAAAATCATACCAAAATTGCGGACGAAATGGTTGCCGTTTATACGCGAATAGTGAAAAGATATGGTATATCATGGTTGTGGACTCTACAGGTCACAATTCTTATCCGATTTTGCCGAAAAGTCACATTTCTAGGTTGTGTATCGTCACACCATAATCATTGTCGGCTTTGAATTTCATGAATATCAGACTGGAACTGACCAACAAAATGGCTGCTCCCAATACAGTATGAAATACAGGACTTAATGATGTAGGAAAAATCACTTTGGGTATTGCTTGTTCTCTATCCATCTCCCGAAAATGTGGGCGTATCCTGCCTGGCAGTGCCAGCCTATCTTTTTGTGCCGTGGTAGAAAATTCTTAATTTCGAGGACTGTAGATAGACCACTCACGCCTTATGATTGGCCAGGGCCGCCATGACACACAGCGCGAGATTTCCCTTCAGGGCAGAAGCCGCGAAAACCAATGGAAACAAACGGCAAACTGATGGTGAAAGTCAATCAATATTTGGTGGAATTTAGGGTCCTGTCGACAAACCCAACACATTAATTTATTTAATTGAAAGCGTAGTTTTATTTTTGTATAGTTTTTGGGGAATTAAAAATCGTTAAACATTTATTTCATAGGGAAATACAGACCGATACAGTGACGATAGCGCTTGTAAAAAGTATTTCTATAATAAATCAAATCAATAATTTAATATTGAAAAATAAAATTCATTGCTTTAATTGCACTTTAAAAGGCTATGTCCTGCGATTTACAAAAATGTTTAGTTTGAATTTTTAGAGTTAGTAGTTTTAATCTTGAAAATTTGGCATCCATATTTTATTCTATTTTTATACGCCCTCATTGAAATGTGGTCGTATATTGTCGTCGCCGTCCGTCCGTCCGGCTTCCACAATTGCTTGTGGACGCTCTAGAGGCTAAAGTTAATATCCGACTGATTGACTTTAAATTTATACACAGTGTTTAAGATCATGAGACAAAGAAGCCTATTGTTTTTCAGCGATTTCCGATAATAACTACCAGAGTTATGGCCCTTGATCACTTCAAAAAATCTTGTCGACGCTCTAGAGGCCAAAGTTAATATCTGATTGGCTTTAAATTTATACACAGTGTTTAAGGTCGTAAGATGAAGAAGCCTATTGATTTTCAACAATTTCCGATAATTAGTGCCAGAGTTATGGCCCTTGATCACTTCAAAAAATCTTGTGGATGCTCTAAAAGCTAAAGTTAATATCAGATTGACTTGAAATTTATACACAGTGTTGAAGGTCATAAGACGAAGAAGCCTATTGATTTTCAGCGATTTCCGATAATTATTGCCAGAGTTATGGCCCTTGATCACTTCAAAAAATCTTGTGGATGCTCGAAAAGCCAAAGTTAATATCCGATTGACTTCAAATTTATACATAGTGTTTACAGTCATGAGACTAAGACGTCTATCGATTTTCAGTGATTTTCAATAATTGCTGCCAGAGTTATGGCCCTTGATCACTTCGAAAAAATCCTGTGGAAGCTCTAGAGGCCCAAGTTAATATCCTATCGACTTTAAATTAACACACAGTGTTTAAGGTCATGAGACGAAGAAGCCTATTGATTTTCAGAGATTTCAAATAATTACTGTCAGTTGATAACTTCAAAAAATCTTGTGACGCTATAGAGGTTAAACTTATCATCTGATTGACTTCAGATATATTTATTTATCTTGTTTTGAATTGGTAATAAAATAAGTTTTATAACGCCACGGTACGGCCCATGTCATTGCACTGTCACCGTTCCAACTTACGGCAAGGCCTAACGATAAAATGCTTATTATTCGAACGAAATATTTACTTAAAACTACTAACGCACTTTCAAATATTTATTTCGGGCACATTTTGTCAGTTTTGCAGTGGTAGTTTTGATTTTCTATTATTCCAAAACTCAAAACACTGTCGTACAGATGGCAGCCATATTGGTTTCTTCCCTCATCGGATGTTGCAGCGTCTCTACCACGCGATTCTGGCGAATAGGCAGTCTATCTATATGACGTCAATGATTAAAACTATTCTTATTCTACTAATACAGTCTTTGTTAAGTGTGTTGTTTGGGGAATGTTAACTCTTCAAATTTAAGATGACATAGAACGTAGTTTAATATAAGATTTTTAAATGTTTAACTCATTAGTTCAGTAATACAAATTCTATTTTCAGTGGAAGAACAAATGGGGAACGATCAACACATGGAATGGTTCATAGCCGTAGTGATATTACATTGTCTCAGTCAGCTACACAGCCTTTCGGTAATATATTACACTTAATTTTATTATTTTAATATGCCTCAACCAGTAGTAATATACAGACTTAAATTGATTTGATTCTACTTTGTATTACAGGCATCACTCACAATCCCAGAAACATAAGTTGTGTTACGGTAACCGATGGCCACGATTCTGATATAGAAGAAAACAGTTTGGCTTCTAGGAAAAAGAAGATTGTGTATACTCCAATAAAGCATGAAGATCTTTCTGTTAGTTCCGATAGGAACTGTATCTACGGAAACCGAATGACATCATCAAGCCAACAAGTGTCGACGTCCACCGCTTTCGCTCCACCCTATTTTTCAGACTCCTCTCGTAAGATGCGGGAGCAAGCCAAAGTATCCCCTTACATGGCAAACATTCCAAAGCAGGAAAACTGGTCACTTGGAGAAGCATCCAGGGCACGAACACCTAAACAAGAAATACGATTTCCTCTGGAGATTGAGGTTTCAGCCGCCGCAGCTCAGGGTAAACTAGCATACGTTTCACCTACAGTTCGATCCGTGCAAAATCATCCGAGCAATAAGAATGCTTTTCAGTCTAGCTCTAGTCATCTAGCCCCAAGCTCCAGTCAACGTTCTCGACCAAATAACCTCAACTTTTACCAGCGACAGGCTGGTGTTAATCAGCTCTCCCCGGTACAAGCTAGTGTACAACTAGGTCAACCCGTGTTACTCAATCCAGCTTCACAGGTTGATGTTCATAGGTATGTAGTCACTTTATTTTATGAACATTTAAAATCGATGAACTTCCCATATCTGCTTATTTATTTTTCAATATTAGTACATATGATTAAACAGGGCTTGCCATGAAGAAAATGATAATGAGCAGTTAAGCACTCGCATAAATTTAATAGCCTACATACCAATACAGACAAAAATAACGTCATGTGGAATAATATAGTTGGTTAATCAGTTACAAAATAAATGAGTGAAGCAGCTGTTTTGCAGGATCATATTCCTCCTTATTATAGTTTTATCGAAAATGGAGAGTCGGATGGTCGAATGGTTAGCAAGTGCGCGCTGTATCACAAGGTCTGTCATTGAATCACCTGACATGGTTTCCATTCCCCCATTTTACGTGACAAGTAGTAGGGTTGCCTGTCCAGCCTTGTGCTTGCGAATTATTGAAATAAAATTGAATTGTGTTAATCATGAATTGACCTAGTTTATGTGAAAACTGGATGTTAAACCCATTTCTCTCTCTCCCTTAACTGAAGGGTCACCACATGAAAGCAACGTTGACAATTGAACACAGTTACCTATTGCAAGCTTGGACATTATTTTGTATACATGTAGTTTCCATTTAAATACTTTTATAATTCCAGTCTTATAATTCTGCACATACAGAATGTGTTGTTTTTGCAATGATTATCATAAAACCAGAACGGCAAATTTAACTTGATTAAAAGTTCAAACCAAATTTCGGAAATCTACATATGTTTTTATACGCCCACATTTTCATGTGGATGTATATTGCCAGAGGTCAAAATTATTATCCGATTTAAAAAAACGTTTGATTATATCACCGTTACATGGTAATGAAGAATGAGGTTGAATTTCGTGAAAATCCAACCAAAATTAACTGACAAAATGGTTGCCGTTTGTACACGAATAATGTGAAAATATGTTATATCAAGGTTGTGTACCCTATAGAGGTCACAATTTTGAACCGATTTTGATGAAATTTGAAATACATGTTAATAAACTAAAGATCTTGATTCCATTGCATATTTGTATGGAAGGGATTTGGGGTCTAAATAAGATGATCGGCTAATTTGTGTAATCCATTGTTGAAATGTTCAAAATGTCAAAAATACTTATTATGATACCGTCAACTTGGTCATATTGCTTAAGTAAATTGTAATAAAACAAATGTTTTTTGTCATTTCCTCACTCCAACTCTTCAAACTACACTTTACATATCATTTTGGTGTTATCATTTTAAACATATCATTTTCTACATATCATTTTCAACATTTCTCTAAGCGCAATATGCAAATGAGGTCAAAAGGCGTGGCTTTCAGAAAAATGTTTTCACACACACTAATACCTTCCAAGGACTCTGGACTCTTTGCCCACCTCCAATTCACTAATTTTGAAGAGCAAATAAACACTGAGGAGAATCACAAAATTTGGACTAAAATCAAAAATTCCTATCACAAATTTGTCAAATATTTTTGAAATTTTACCCTTTCACTTTTTTTATTATCAAAATGTCATATGTAACATTTTCTGACAATTTAGAGATCATAGCATCAAATTTAGGACTTTCATCCACTGTCAGTTAGTTTACATACAGGAGGCAGACCACCATTAATTTCCCCATTGACTTCATTTATTATCCGATTTAAAAAAACGTTTGATTATATCACCGATACATTCTAAGGGAGGTTGAGTTCGAATTTCGGGGAAAATCGAACCAAAATTGCCATACAAAATGGCCGCCGTTTGTATGCAAATACTGTTAAAAAATGGTATATCAAGGTTGTGGACCCTGTAGAGGTCACAATTTTAATTCGATTTTGATGAAACTTGAAATTCATGGTTATAATCCAAAGATCTTGGTTCCTTTCTATATTTGCACATATTGGATTGTAACTTCATGAATTATGGCCCCTGATTATACGCAAAATCGCCTTTTCTTAGCTTGTGGTCCCTCTGGAGGTCACAATTATTATCCGATTGAAAAAAACGTTTGATTATATCACCGTAACACCGTAATAAATGGTTGAGTTTGAATTTCGGGAAAATCGGACCAAAATTGCCATACAAAATGGCCGCCCTTTGTACGCGAATACTGTTAAAAAATTGTATATCATGGTTGTGGACCCTGTAGAGGTCACAATTTTAATTCGATTTCGATGAAACTTGAAATGCATTGTTATAGCCCAAAGATCTTGGTTCCTTTCGTTATTTGCACATATCTGATCGTAACTTCCTGAATTTTGGCCCCTGATTGTCCGAAAAATCGCCTATGGTCCCTCTGGAGGTCACAATTATTATCCGATTTAAAAAACGTTTGACTCTATCACCGTTACACCCTATGGAAGGTTGATTTCGAATTTCAAGAAAATCGGACCATAATTGCCAGAAAAAATGGCCGCCGTTTGTACGCGAACAGTGTAAAAATATGGTATATCAAAGTTGTGGACCCTGTAGAGGTCACAATTTTAATTCGATTTTGATGAAACCTGAAATGCTTGTTTATAACCTAAAGATCTTTATTCTTTTCGATATTTGCGCATATCAAATTGAAACTTAATGAATTATGGCCTTTGATTGTAGGAAAAATCACTTTCGGTATTGCTTGTTCTCTGTCTATCTCTCGAACAATTATTATCTGATTGAAAAAAAAACTCTGATTATATTACTGTTGCACCGTAAGGAAGGTTGAGTTCGAATTTCGTGAAATAGTGTAAAAATATGGTATATCATGGTTGTGGACTCTCTACAGGTCACAATTTTTATCCGATTTTGACGAAAAAGTCACATTTCTAGGTTGTGTACCGTCACACCATAATCATTGTCGGCTTCGAATTTCATGAATATCAGACTGGAACTGACCAACAAATTGGCTGCTCCCAATACAGTATGAAATACAGGACTTAATGATGTAGGAAAAATCACTTTCGGTATTGCTTGTTCTCTATCCATCTCTCAAAAATGTGGGCGTATCCTGCCTGGCAGTGCCAGCCTATTTTGTTAGCTTGTGGTCCCTCTGGAGATCAAAATTATTATCCGATTTAAAAAACCATTCGATTATATCACCGTTGCATGGTAATGAAGGGAGAGGTTGAATTTCGTGAAAATCGGACCAGAATTGGTAGACAAAATGGCCGCCGTTTGTACGCGAATAGTGTGAAAATAGGTTGTATCAAGATTGTGGACCTTATAGAGGTCACAATTTTGAACCGATTTTGATGAAACTTGACATGTATGTTGATAAACCAAAGATCTTGGTTCCTTTCGATATTTGCGCCCATCGGATCTTAACTTCCTGAATTATGTCCCCTGATTGTCCGAAAAATCGCTTTTGTTAGCTTGTGGTCCCTCGGGAGGTCAAAATTATTATCCGATTTAAAAAACTGTTCGATTATATCACCGTTGCATGGTAATGAAGGGAGAGGTTGAATTTCGTGAAAATGGGACCAGAATTGACAGACAAAATGGCCGCCGTTTGTACGCGAATAGTGTGAAAATATGTTATATCAAGGTTGTGGACCCTATAGAGGTCACGATATTGAACCGATTTTGATGAAACTTGACGTGTATGTTTATAAACCAAAGATCTTGGTTCCTTTCGATATTTGCACCCATATCGGATTGACTTTAAATTTATACACAGTGTTTAAGGTCATGAGACGAAGAAGCCTACTGATTTTCAGCGATTTCAAATAATTACTTCCAGAGTTATCTCCCTTGATCACTTCAAATAACCTTGTGACGCCATAGATGTCAAACTTATCATTCGATTGAGTTCAGATTGATACACAGAGTTTAAGGTGTTGAAACGAACAATTATTTTGATTTTCATTGAATTTTGATAACTGAACAGCTAAATCCATGATGTTAAATGTTTCCTGTACTAATTGTTAGCTTGGGCAAAACTTTATAAAAAGCAAACAAATTCTAATGATTTTCAGATAATTACATAATGAGTTGTTACTCTTAAAGTTACATTATGGGAGATAAGATAGAGAAAAAAATGTTTGAAATATTCACATAGCCTCGGTCATCATTACTCAAATCATTAATATAAACAGCATAGTCTCGATTATCCACTTGATTGATTTCATTATCAACGGCCATTAAGCGGCATATAGGATTTTAATCCGCCAACATCGAAGGCTAGCCTTAACATCAAGAGTTTATTATGGTCTGGATATGTTAATTAATGTCTAATTGATTATTTAGATAACATTTCAGGCCTAAAGACAAAACGACAAATGTTCTATTTATTTTATGATTTTACTATCATTTTGGGTAAAACAACATGGACTACTGCTAGCCAGTGGAATAACACTTTTATTTCAAAAACGTAGTATTCCACTACTGATCATAAAATAACGTATGAACGTATATATTCTCGTCAACCCCAGCTGGCCAGCTGTCTGTAAATCTGAAATTTGTTTGTGGAAACTTTACAGGTCACAATTTTTATCCTATTTTGATGAAACTTGAAATATATGTTAATAACTCAATGATCCTGGATCCTATCGATATTCATGCATATATACCAAAATACCATACTTTTATTGGAAATAACCAACAGATAAATACTTTTCTGGGAATGTACCTTTAACTAAAGATTGCTTAGAGGACTTGGCTGCAGTGTGTGTATACATGTATTTCATTGTCTGACAACATATTTGTTATTTCAAATGAATAATATAAAACATTTATAAAATTTTGTCAGGTGCATTTAAAGTTATTTTTATTAAAAATTTATAGTCTCAAAGCTCTCGTTTTGTGGGATCACCCTACTAGTACTAGCATAGTTCTGTTAGTAGGCACCTTTTAGTAATAACTAACTTGTTGTTAACCTGGTTTTCTCATCATTTCAGGGATTATCGTAGACCACCAACTTTACAAGGAAGTCCAATCCATCATTATATTGTTCCAGCCCACCAGCATCAAATGGCCATACCAACAGGTGTCGGACAGTATGGTCCATTCTCACAGAATGTAGCCCCGCCTCCTGCTCACCAGAGTCCGCGACATGTTCAATATACAACCCATCCTTTACCAGCCCATATACATCCTGTACTTCACACTTCGAGTATCCCAACCTATCACTCCCAGGTACATCCACAATATGCTGGTACCAATTACCTTAATTCTTCGGGAATTTATACAGCCTATCAACTAAGTCCAATCAAAACACGTCAATATCAGTATTTGGCAGGATAGATGATAGTGGGTCAACTAGATGATGGTGGGACGGAGATATATGATTTTATATAAAGTGCCAGTTTGATTGTAAATATTGCCAAGAAATTGTTAACTTTATTATTAAATCATGTGACACTTGTGCTATCAGATTAGCCAATCAGCTTCCAGTACATATTTCTACTCTCTTATATATGGCTTCAAGAAACAAATTTAATCTGTCTCCGTAATTAACAATATGATTGATTGACACTTCCGGTTGTGATAAACTCGACAAACAAAATGAACTTAATCATTTTAGCATTTGATCTTTCACCTCTATTTTAACAAGTGATAAGCAGCTTATTTATCTTTGTACTAACATAAAAAAAAAATTATTTTTCTTGTTGGTGTATGTTGTTACATCCACTCCCTACATTTTATTATTAATCGTTTATTATTATTATCTTGTAATTGTATTTTTAAACTTGGATTGAGTAATTAATTATTTTAAATCTTTTTTGAAGATCAGTATGGGATCAGTAGGTTTTATGACATTTTGTGTGTTTGTTCATGTGCGTGTGTGTGTTATTTTTTCTCCTTTTTATTATGTTAATATTTTGAAATTTTGGAATCAGATTTTTTAATTTGATTCCTATTGTTGTTAGTATGGTGGCCTTGCTATGATGTTACTTATGCAGTTCTTTTTAATCACATTTTTAAATGGTATGTAAATTTGGTGATGTGTATTTCTAAAAGGAGTGTGGATATATATAGATATTATAGCATCCTTGTGTAGTATTTTTAACAACTTATCAAAATATATAAGAAAGTATTATTCTGTGATTTGCTATGTGGATTCCAATGTTAATAATTTGTTTTACTTACTATACATATATATTCACTTATAGTCCTAAGATGCATGTTTTAAAATAATGGACAATCACTCGTATAAATGTATAGATATATATTACCTACCTATAGTATATTGTATACCCAGATTTTATTACCATAATTTAAAGGCTATTTTTCTAGCATAGAATTTGATTTATTACGTATATAGAATTTTATATATATATTGATATAATGGTTGGTCTTTTGAGTACAAGTATGACTTGAAAACCAAAACACAAACAAGTCATATTTGTATTTTCATGTGTTTTTTGTGTACATATTGAGCCATACTAAAAAAATATTCAGGTTCTCAGAGGATTGAGCCAATTGACCTCTTACAAACAACACATTTCAATGTTCTACATTTATCTGTTTAGTATTTTTACATATTTATAAAAATTCACTTATATAATTACTAATTCTTGTATTAAATATCTAAAATAGACAGTAACTAATTGTTATTCTGGTCTACAAATTTATACACAGATTTTATGTTTTGCCATGTCCTGATGTCGATGAGTTTACAATTAATCCAATGCCATTTATGATTCTCAACAAGAAATGGTTAATGAGGTTACTTCCCTTTTATTCAGGACATATGAATGTGCAGTAATTTATAAGAATGTTTTTATTTATGCTGTGGGTTCTGAGAAACAGAATATTTTTTTTATGGCCTTACACATATATATAGAGAGGATATATTTTACTGCCATGATTATGTATTTCTAATATACAAGACAAATTGGTGCACTGATTATTAAAGAAATTGTATGTAAAAAATAGTATTTTTTTGTCTAGTTTCCAAAAATTGTATTGTATGTATTTATAGAGACTTTGAATGTAAATGTAGATTTTAATTAGTCAATTTAAATTTATATATATTGTAAATTGTACATTTTTAACTAATCATTCTTGGTAATCATTTAATCAAGTCATTCAGAATGGTCAGAGAGATTTGAATGTCATAATTGTTAGGGTTAGCCTCAGTTTACATAGCAGTGGCACATTAAAATACCTCTTTTAAGTGAGCTTTTTAATGCTACATAAAATAACAGCAAATTTAACTGTATCGGAAATTGGAAAGTCTTGTCTGCAACAAAAAAAATTGTAGCATTTTAGGAGTATTTCTTAAAGGGAGTAGTGTGTGTACAGAAAATAGCTTTATGTGATTGGCTTGTTCATATGCGAATACAAAACAAGGAAAGACTTTAGGAAGATAACTCCCAACATTAAAATTGTTTGTAAACTGAAGGGTGGAACTGGGTGTATAGTTAGTGTAAGAAAGAGTAGAATGTATTCTGAATGGTATTGATTAAAGAGATGTGAATCACACCTATCTGTATGGTAATGTTTTGAGAGTTTTTATGCAGTAATGTACCAGCATGTTACGACTTGTGATATTAAACCACAATGATTAGCAAGTATTAAACCAAAGCCTACTATGTAACACTGTTTTATAAACCTAGAATAACTTTGTCTCATTTTAGTTCATAGAATGCACATAAGATGAAAGTACTTTCATACTAATTTCATTTCTTTAGTTGTTTTAAAAACATTAGAAATTAGGTATTTTTGCATTATTAGCATTAATGAATGTTTATTTAAGACATTTTTCACCAACTACTTGGGCTTTATTTTGTCTGTGAAGAAAGTAGAACATTAATTATTTTCTCAAATCGGCCTAGAGATGATATACTATATAGCATGTGTATTTGTTTTGGTGTGTATTTGGATTAGTAATCACTATTTATTCAACTTGTAGCTTCTAATTACTTAAAATTAATTCTTAATTCAGCATGTTTTTGATTATTGACTGTTGTTAGAGGGTATATTTAGTCCATATTAATATTGTAATTATTATCTTTTATCATTTATTATTATCTAGACGCTTCATAATCAAATAGTACTTGTACTTAATTGTGTGTTTTAAGCCCCCTTAATACTCTTTTCCCCTTATTTTTCTTTTTAGCGGATTTATCATTGTTTGGAAGAGGTCTCATATTTATATCATTCTATAAATTAAATTACTTAATGGTTAATTAATTAAATAATTGTATAGTATCTATTTTTTGGTGTGTATAAATTGAATTTGTGGATAAATTGTGAAAACAAGTATTTTGTAATAATTCTATGAATTAACTGGATGTAAACTTGTGTCACTATGTTTGCTAGTTTGGATTATATAAATTATTGTCCTAGAATTTATTACCTTCATTTTTCATCATCACAGCTCACATTTCAAGACAGGTTCAATTTGTCACAAACTTTACTATTTTATTTAATTACTATTTTTTAGAACACTTTAGAAGTTTGGATTTCTATATAATTGTCAATAATTGATGGCTTGGCTGTGGGAATCGATTCATATCCCTGTTTGATTTCAATACAAAATATTTTAGAAAATCATTTGAAATCAGACAGTTTTCTTAATAACAAATTCCTGGAACTGACTAAATGACTGAGTAAATTATGTCATAGCCAACAGTTAACCTTTCAACAAAACAATATCTTGATTTCTTTATTTGTAGCTTTTATGAAATTTGATTCAAGTAAAGTGTTACCAAATTTTTAAGTGGAACTGACACTTTAATATGTATCAATATATTTGAAATATCTTTCATCAATTGTACAGCTGAATTCCAAAATCAGAATTATCCTCTTACATATTTTTAACAATAACAAGATATTGTCTGTTTTCGTATATTGATTATTAATTTATTAAACGGTAAAACTTTGTTGTAAGTATAATAAGATTATCATTAATTGTGCAAAAACTATTTTTACTGATATATGTATGTTCATTTGTGCTCGTTGTCTTCCATGTGATGAAGTTGTTTGCAATTGTTGTTTTTCTCTTGAAAAATTTTACAAAAAATGTATAAAATTCTTGTGTCCTTAAAATCAAAATCAATATTTTAAGAAAAATTATTTGGTGACAGAAGTGTACATTTGAAGATAGTTCACTTTTAAGAATTTATTTATTTAATGTAAAAATAAGTCTTTCAACAATATTTAAATAAGTTGAAAACAAAACCTTGATTGGATTGGACTGCATTGAAAAGCCTTTATTTGAATAACATAAATATACCTGATTGATTTAATGAGGTTCCACAATCATAAACATATATATACATGTTGTCTTTCGAAATACTTTCTGATCATCAGAAATTCCTGCCAAGTACTATAACCAGTAGATCATTAGTTATTTGTATAATTCTAATGTTTAAGTTACTTAGATGATTAACTTTATATTCCTTATCGCACATCACATTGCTCTGTTACATTTTTAACAATAGCACCCTGTTGCACGTTTTCTTTGGTTTTAATTCCCCCCCCCCTTTTTTTTGTTACTAGTCAGTGTAGTTTTAGAAGTGTGGATATATATTTGATGTATTATTTGAAGTTATCAACAACATTTTTTTTAGCTAATTAATATTTAATTATTTATACTGGTACATGGTTACAGTAAAAACATGATCAACACCTAATTTCTTACCAACATTTACTGGCTGCTACTTTTCTCTTCCTAGTCTAAAATAAAACGTTTTAATATATTGATCTTTAAATGTTAGTCAAGTAATATTTTTGGCCAAAATTGATCTAGAATGTTAGTTGAATATGTATGGTCAAATATAAATAAGCTGGATGATATCTAGAATTAATCTAGTTATGGTTTGTAATGGCATTTGAGGTAGATGAAATTCGAACAATTTTGTTATCTGAACAATGGGAAATAACCATTTAATATTTGTCTAATAATCTGAATTCTTATTCTTTGTCCAATATTATGAGAATCAAAACAAAAACATAGTTTCAATCAAAAAACAAATCATTTTATAAAAAAATTTGTAAATTAAAAGTTGTTTTTGGCTTCGTGTAAGGTTTGAAATTTGGTTGTTGATCAGGTTTGCTAGTTTTCAGGTGTGTGATGCCTTATACATTAATGGAGGTACCACTTATTGCATTTTATTTTGTGTAAACTTCATAGCCAGCATTATATCATTTTATTCACTTAGTTAATATAATCACATATTAGTCATTTTCGTAAATTCTTTTAGCCAAATATAGTTTTCATTAATCATTATTTATGCTCTTATTACTTCATGTTTTAGATTTCATTATTTTAATTCGATCTAATTATTTTGTCAGACTTAGTTTGTGCTAGAATCTTTAATTCAAAAAAGTTTATGTAGTACTTATTAGCTACAAATTAGCCAGCATTTGTTTTAGAAAATAAGAAATTTAATTTATCTCACAGTATTTTTCCGATCTTTTCAATGAAATTTTATCTTTTGATTTGTGATTGCCCTTACTAAGAATTAACTTTTCACTAATTTTAATTTTCTTTCTTTATTGAAGTTAAATCAATGACAACAATATCTTCTCATATTCCACGGGTTCACTGTATATTTTAACTACTGTGCTAGTTTTCATATCAAAGTAAATGTATTTGTATTGGATATAACTATATTTTATTAAATGTGTTTGCAATAATCAATGTTAAATGTACTTTCTCTTTTAGCTTAGCACTGATTGGAATTTGACTTTTTAATTATTAACAAACCTCTTTCAATTAAAATTATTAACTCATTATATTTTGTGTGATGTTATTATCTGCTTCAAGAATTTTCTGTTTGTGCATTTTGTGCGCGGTTAATAGTATGTATACTTATCATGCTATAATAATAATTATTATTATAATACATGGCTTTCTTTGAACTCATTATGGGGATAAATATATATATATATAGGGATAAAAATAAAGTATTCTTTAATTATTCAAAAAATGTTTTCTGTTGTTTTATTAAAAGGATATCCAAACGGGAGCTATGTTTTGAAATAATTATATAGTTATAAACAGCTACCTATTCAAAAAGAAAATGTCCCCATGTTGACAATGGGGATCCAGTGGCTAAGGGGGTAGGACGCTGACCAATGAATAGCCTGGAGGTTGGGTTCTCAATCCCTGCATTGGCCGATAAAGTTCATCCAGATTTTCTGGCGTGGTTCCCCATTGTCAGTTAATCTGGATGAACTTTCTCGGCTAACATATATATATATATATAAATAAATAAGATGTTTGAAAAGAAAACAGACTACATATTTAAAGTTAGCGCTTTCAGTTCCGTCCGAACCTCTTCAGTCTTTCTAATATGATTTTCTACTATTAAAAAGTCTGAAGAGGTTCCGACGGAACTGAAAGCGCTAACTTTAAATGTAGTCTGTTTTCTTTTCAAACATCTTATTTATTTATATATCACCTGAGAGTTGTTTCCAGAACTTTTTTAGTATATATTATAAAATGTTATTAAACCAGTGTTGAAATCAGTTTGTGTCGGCATACCTTTTTATACGCCCACATGGAAATGTGGTCGTATATTGCCGTCGCCCCTGTCCGTCCGTCCATCGTCTACAATTTCTTGTGAACGCTCTAGAGGCTAAAGTTAATATCCGATTGACGTGACTTTAAATTTATATACAGTGTTTAAGGTCATGAGACGAAGAAGCCTATTGATTTTCGGTGATATCCGATAATTACTACCAGAGTTATGACCCTTGATCACTTTGAAAAATCTTGTGAACGCTTTAGAGGCTAAAGTTAATATCCGATTGACTTTAAATTTATACACAGTGTTTAAGGGCATGAGACGAAGAAGCCTATTGATTTTCAGCAATATCCGATGATTAGTACCAGAGTTATGACCCTTGATCACTTTGAAAAATCTTGTGAACACTCTAGAGGCTATAGTTAATATCCGATTGACTTTAAATTTATACACAGTGTTTAAGGTCATGAGACGAAGAAGCCTATTGATTTTCGGTGATATCTGATAATTACTGCCAGAGTTCTGACCCTTGATCACTTTGAAAAATCTTGTGAACGCTTTAGAGGCTAAAGTTAATATCCGATTGACTTTAAATTTATACACAGTGTTTAAGGGCATGAGACGAAGAATCCTATTGATTTTCGGTGATATCCGATAATTACTACCAGAGTTGTGACCCTTGATCACTTTGAAAAATCTTGTGATCACTCTAGAGGCTAAAGTTAATATCCAATTGACTTTAAATTTATACACAGTGTGTAAGGTCATGATACGAAGAAGCCTGTTGATTTTCAGCAATATCCAATAATTCCTGCCAGAGTTATGACCCTTGATCACTTTGAAAAATCTTGTGAACGCTCTAGAGGCTATAGTTAATATCCGATTGACTTTAAATTTATACACAGTGTTTAAGGTCATGAGACGAAGAAGCCTATTGATTTTCGGTGATATCTGATAATTACTGCCAGAGTTCTGACCCTTGATCACTTTGAAAAATCTTGTGAACGCTTTAGAGGCTAAAGTTAATATCCGATTGACTTTAAATTTATACACAGTGTTTAAGGGCATGAGACGAAGAATCCTATTGATTTTCGGTGATATCCGATAATTACTACCAGAGTTGTGACCCTTGATCACTTTGAAAAATCTTGTGATCACTCTAGAGGCTAAAGTTAATATCCAATTGACTTTAAATTTATACACAGTGTGTAAGGTCATGATACGAAGAAGCCTGTTGATTTTCAGCAATATCCAATAATTCCTGCCAGAGTTATGACCCTTGATCACTTTGAAAAATCTTGTGAACGCTCTAGAGGCTATAGTTAATATCCGATTGACTTTAAATTTATACACAGTGTTTAAGGTCATGAGACGAAGAAGCCTATTGATTTTCGGTGATATCTGATAATTACTGCCAGAGTTATGACCCTTGATCACTTTGAAAAATCTTGTGAACACTCTAGAGGCTCAAGTTAATATCCGATTGAATTTAAATTTATACACGGTGTTTAAAGTCATGATACAAAGAAGCCTATTGATTTTCAGCAATATCAGATAATTACTGCCAGAGTTATGACCCTTGATCACTTTGAAAAATCTAAAGTTAATATCCGATTGACTTTAAATTTATACACACTATTTACGGTCATGATAAAAATAGCCTATTTATTTTCAGCGATATCCGATAATTACTGCCAGAGTTATGACCCTTGATCACTGTGAAAAACCATGGCGATACTCGATTCACAGTTCCGGAATTGAATTCCAAAACTGGTGTCAATCGAGTGAAAAGGAGAATTTCGGATTAAAGCGCATGCGTCGACTGTATAAAAAGTATCCCAACCAATCATGACTGCTGAAACATATTTTTTACCTAGGAATACGTCACGATTCTACTCACTCCACCTCAGCTGTCGGGACTGGCAGAACTGTGACAGGACTGAATTCCGCGTCACTCGATTGTAATTTTGTCGATTCGGGACGTTCTGGACTGTGAATCGAGCATCCCCCATATGAATGCTCTAAAGGCTAAAGTTAATATCCGATTGACTTTAAATTTGTACACAGTGGTTAGGGTCATGAGACGAAGAATCCTATTTGATTTTCAGTGATATCTGATAATTTCTGGCACTTGATCACTTTGAAATATCTTGTGGACAAAGGCCTTCAGACAAACCATCAAAACTATTCTAATCAATTCTGATAATAATTTAATGGGCTATTACTCGTAATAAGATTAACATGTGTTGTAAATGTTCTCTTTACTGATAAAACAATATGCGACAACCCTTGTTGACTGCCCGGACGACTTAGCTGTTGTGGGCGTATGTTTCGTTGCCTGGCAACCTATCTTTATCATTTACCGTGAAACAAAGTAGTGCAACTTTGCGGTTGTCCTAATAATTTCGGATATATATATAGAGAGAGAGAGAGAAGACCCACAACCTTCATTACATACTTTTACACTATTTGCACAAAAGGAGTGGCCAAGTTGTCTGTTAGTTTTGTTCCCATTTTTACGAAATTTGAACTAAACCATCATTAACGGTGATATAATTATTTAAACGTTTTTTTGAAAATCGGATAAAGATTGTGACCTCTAGAGACTCAACAAACTATAGACGTGATTTTTTTGTACAATCGGGAGCCACAATCATAGAGACGTGGGTGGGGTGGGGGTGGGGGTAGGGGGGGCAAACATTTTGAGGAAATTTTCGGAAAGGTCATTCTAACAGACTTTTGTAATCATCATGCTATGTAGTTACCTAGGAGTCTAATAAGCATTTTAAAATAAGTATTCAAACGGAGGGTCTGGGTCGGTTCTCAATTGTTGACGAAAATTACTGGATAATCTACCACATAAAAAAAAACAATTCCCGGTTACGCATGGGCAATGGAACCTTTTGGCTAAAGTCTTGGTAAGTGGTAGATCTTATGAAGCCGGGCTGATTTTGCTAGATTCTATAGGCCTAAAGTCTGAAATATATCCCACAATTCACTTGGCACATCTATTATTAGAAACAAAATAGATACGAGATATAGAGCATGAATGGCGATGAAGAATTAAGAAAATAGTATGTATCTTAAATGGAACTGCTTTCCGGTGAGATAACAATCGGCGAACAACTATATATACTATTCAAAAAAAGTAGGGGATATTTGATTTTTAAGTGTTATTAAAGTCACCTAATGAAACTGACGAAGAAACAAATGACAAAATGAAATGAAGTTCACATTCATCGATTTATTCCAAATGATCGTTAGACTAAGTAAGGCACAGACTGACCATTATAAGGGTAAAATGATACCCGGGGTCAAACAGCAAAGTTACCACAGCATAACAACAAAGTCAGTAACGGGTAAATCCTCCTCTGTTTGCCAAACAAGCATTGATCCGACGTGGCATACTCCTAATGAGACGTCTAAGGTCATTTTGGTCCAGATTGTCCCATTCCTGATCTGTTGCAAGTTCTTGGACATTGGCAGGACATTGTTGATGTTGACGTAACCTCTGTGCGAACGGCACAACATGGACTGCCAAGATGTTGTCCCGTTAGTACTGGCCTGTAACACGCCCTGCAACAACATGTAAAGCCGTTCTTCCAGCAACAGTGGTGCGTCCCCACACCATAACAAAAACACCCCCAAATCGATCATGTCTTATGACGTTAACGTCTTGGAAGCGCTCGTTTCGACGACGTCACACCCTCCTACGTCTGTCCAAAAAATCAACAGTGGACCTTGACTCATCTGAAAACATCACATTGCTCCAGCGTCGATTATCCCAGTGTTGACAATCCCTACACCAACGACGTCTTGCCTGAATGTGATGATCTCTCCAACAAGGGATCACGCGAGGACGTCGGGCGCGAAGGTGACCCCTATGCCCTATGCAGTCGATTCCGAATCGTCTGGCCACTCACTCTCACACCGGTGTCTGTTTGAAGACGAGCGCTGATCTGATTTTCTGTGATGACATGATTTCTCAAGGCCAAGGTACGGATAAATCGATCCTGGGCTTGAGTTGTCGCCCTTGGTCGACCTGAGCGTGGTCTGTCCTGTACAGATTGTGTATCACGGTATCTGGACCATAGCCTGCTTATGACAGACTGAGAAACATTCATCGTCCGCGCCACAACTGCCTGTGTTGTGCCGATTAAGCCGACGCATATCATAATTTGTTTTCTGGTCACTAAAACAATTAAACTGATGTTTCCACCCTGGAATTCAATGCCACAATGACTGTAACATTCAAAGTCAGAATTGTACAAATCTTGGGTTGGACCCCCATGATGATCCCAAACATCACCTGCATTCCATGCGGTAGCTATTGGTGCGTTTGGGCGTCACATGTAACTGGAAATGTTTCTTCTGTTAGGTTCTATAGTGACTTTTTTCGTAGTCATTTGCATATTTTAGTATTATGCCCCCAAAATCAAATATCCCCTATTTTTTTTGAATAGTATATGTTGAAAGGTTTCACCCATCCTCCATACCACAGAATATTGTATACCTAATTGGCTCTAATAACTCCTCAACCAATATGAATATTGACAGGTGTTCAGGGGAATATAGACTGGTGGCCAGTCTTCTCCACACACCAAAAATTGGCCAGTCCTCTCAAAAAAAAAAAACCAAAAAAAAAAAACGTAATCTCTGGTTACAGGTTTACTCAAATTTTTTTTTTTATACAAATGGAAACGAAAGTGTTGGTTTACTAAAAATTACTACTTTTATATAAATCGAAATGTAAAATAAATAGAAGAGACTGGGCCAGTCTAAGGGGAATACAGAGATCTAGTTAGACTTACAAATTTGAAATTCCCTTCAGCAATTGTCCACTTTATTGAGCTCCTATGGTGGCCCATGGTTATCATTGAAAAATGCGTAAAATATCCACCGCAAATGTTAAAAATTTGAATGAAAATAAAAATTCGCTTAAAAAAAAAAAGAAAATAAAACCAAAATAAAATAAATAAAACTTAATCGAAAATGAAATAAAAAATAATTTAAATTAAATTAGATCTAAATTAAAATCGTTTTTGATAATTAAAAAAAAAAAAAAAAAAAAAAAAAAAAAGTGAAATCAAAAAGTGAAATGAAAAAAAAAAAAACCATTTTAAAAAAGAAAAGAAGTTTTAAAACTTAAATGAAAAATAAAAAATATAATTTCTTTTTTAAAATCGAAAAGTGAAATGAAAACTAAAATACGCATGTCTCTACGTGGCCCATCGTTATCATCAGCCCATCGTTATCATTATCATTAAGGAGATATCGAATGGACATGGGTGGGATTCTTTTTGTGACAGATTTAGTTCGGCATCTACTTACGAGTCCTCCTAAACGAAATTTCTCAATCGACGCTGAGATGAAGATCGCCATTACGCTTCGTTTCCTAGCTACTGGTAAAATGCAACTGTGTAGTGGTGACGATTTCGGCGTCAGTCAACTTACAGTGAGTAGAGTGATTGCAGAAACGTTAGATGTACTGTCTGATCCGCATATTGTTCAGAGATTCGTATCGATGCCCATATCTCAACAGGAAACTCAACGACACAAGAGACAGTTCCACGCACTTGCGGGATTCCCCGGTGTCGTTGGTGTGATAGATGGGACACATGTCCGTATCCTAGCGCCTTCACAAGATGAAGCTGAGTTTGTTAATCGGAAAAACTATCACCCCATCAACACTGAGTTATAAATAACTTCAGGGAATCCCTGGATTTCCCATGGTTACATCGCTAAGAGTTTGGTTAGGACCCAAATCTTACATTTAGTTAAAAGTAACTCTAAGACCCTTTATAAATATTTCTAAAGAGTAACTTTTAACTAAATGTTGTTTTAGGAAGTCTTAGAGTAAAAGTTATGAAAACTCTAAGAATTTTTATAAATACGGCCCCAGGTCTGCTAAAGAAGCGACCCAAGATAACCGTATAATCAACTGGTCTGCTCGACAGCGACCATTTCTACACTGCAATAAAAACACACACCACTTCAGCTTAACAACCCTCTTATATAGGCCAACAGCACGTGCACTCCCAGTTTATACAAGAGTTTGGGCAAAACATATAGGTAGTCGAGTCAAGGAAGCTCATCCAATGAGGTTGAGTTTGGGAGAGCCAAACCTACTCTGAACGTTAGAAACTCGTCAAGTTACAAAATCACTACACACCTCCCAATTTTATTAAGGTCCCCTTTGTACAGTGGACTGGATCAAAAGTCCTGCACAGACTAAAATACACATATTATAAACAAGACAATCCAACCAAGCAAAAATGTGAATGATTCTTAGAAGGCACCATTCTTGCCTGAACTCTCTGGGGAAACAATATCAATGATTTCACCATAATTCTGCAGGGGTGGTCCAACTGGAAAGCTGATACTCCGCCGACATCTCCACATTCGACTCCAGGAACAACCAATTAAACTTTGTAACAACTGCTAAACATAATAAATCTCAATTTTCAACATAAAATCTCAGTGACCACACACCCTAAATATGTACATCAAGTATTAACAATAAATAAATACATGTGCACTCAATTCAAAACAAACTATTCATATACTAGAACAGATCTCATAAACTACCCCTATTTTAGATTCAACACTTGATTATCTCTGTCTCGCTAGGTCCCCTTCTTTTCTCTGCAATATCTAAATGGCATTCCCCAGGAAAGGGTTGCAGACTTAATGATGGTGATCCCCAATTAAAACCTGGATTAAATATGGGATTGTCATCTCCACTGACACTCCTTCAAAACACTAACGATAATCTTTCAACCACTGCCAACGTTTATTAACAACTCTTCTACCCCCTCTCCTTTCGACACTGCCAACAACCCTCCCGTTGCTTGTGCCCCCTTAACACACGTCTCTGTGGTTACTTCCCTCGACACGGCCAAGGCTCCCACGGTCACCCTCTTACACTCCCTATTTACATTGTTGTTAACTTCTGCTACCACCAATGATTCTTCCTTCACAGCCAACGACAGTGGCATCGACAAATCCACTGATGGTGATACACAGTCAACGACGATGAGATCGTTAAACCCACAACCATCGATGATTTGGCCACCAGACGCTATTCTTTCTACTACATCGAGTCTCTTTCGACACAGCCAACAACTCTGACATTGCTACTACCAACGATTCGTCCTCCACTGCCAACGACGATGACATCAATAAACCTATTGATAATTCGCCACCAGACGCTATAAACCTTTACATATCTTTTAAAATGTTTTATCCAATAACCAACACCCTAAACTGGGCAAAACTACGCCCATAATCTTATTCCCTATTTTAGACCTAGACAAGACAGATTCGAAACAAATTAAACATTGAACGATGCTGGGGAATAAATTTCAAGTTTGACAAAGATAACTATAAGAAAGCTATCTGAGAATTATTCCAGTGAGTACAAGGATCTTGAAAGTGTAATCCCATTTACAACTATCTTACAAGAAAAAATATCGAAAGGTTGCAAGAGGTTATGAGGTTATTTCAAGCTTAAAGGTGTATTTCCAAAAGTAACCTTACTAAACTCTAGGGTATTGGAAGTACATATTATAAAATGTTGACCCGAATCTTTACTATTTATTTTGAATATAGTGAAAAATAGTTAGATAACATTGTCAAATCTTTTTGTATCTTCATCATTTACCAACTGTCTGACGAAATGGATACCAATTGACTGGATACCATCATAAATTGATACCCTCTGACCGGATGTCATTTAACGAACCCCATCAGGATGGTCGCCACCTGGTTCAATCACCATTCAAGTGAATGTCATTTGGGGCCCCATTTAACTCGGCATAAAGAATGTTCTCTTAGTTACTTAAACAGGATTACCCCAGGGCTGGGCTATTGCTTCCAATTATAAAAGAATTCAAAATACGTAAGTAAACGACAACTAACACAATCCCCCTTAGCAGAAACAAAATCACAACCTATTTGATTGATCTAATGCAATCAGTTGCTTAATAAGAATATTCCTGGCAAAACTCAGACACCGATTTCTGCCCATTTGGATTGAGTCTCAAGATGAAATTACAGTTAATAAACAGTTAATAAACAAAGTCTCATCGCACAGAGCCATAATTTCAATGTCACCAAACTATAGAACAGGGTGTCCACCGAACAAACGACTAGAAATAAAACCAAAACATCCTTTTAAAGAAAACCGTTTTGATTACTCAGTCGTACATAAACCCCAGGACAGAGTTCTCTAATAAACAAAAAACACTGGAAACCACGTAAACATGAGGAGAGGCTAACTTGGTGGCACCTTCTAGACTACGATCATCCTTCGAGTGGGGGTTAGATTCTTAAATAAAAACAAATGGAGAGCGATGGCAATAAAAAGCTAAAAATATAGTTTGACTTTGTCATACGACCGACACCTACAAGACTTCGTCCTCTCACAGTAGTTGGACAACAATGTGCAAAACACTTTCTTTCTATACTCGACGTGAAACTGTCGCTTTAAAACTTAAAAATATTGAAATTTTCCGATAATAATATTAGAATCATCGTTATATTGACTTCCAGCTACCCTGTATTTAATTGAAGAGTGGCTGACGTTAAATAATGAAAAGGTACAATAAGGTCCTGACATCTCAAATATCCACATTACCAGTTCACGGATACATGCTATATGTGTCACATACATGTACTTGTAAGCCAAAAAATAGAATCTCAAAACATAAATAACCTTTCCTTCCCCCGCTTTAAAATTTTTTAGCTCGCAGCGCCAATGAAGTGATTTGCCAAATGAAGGAAGGTTAGATAAAGGCTAGCGAGATCTACCAATCGACAACTCCATCAGAACACTATAAAATACAACATAAAATAACCAGGTCTGCTAAAGAAGCGACCCAAGATAACCATATAATCAACTGGTCTGCTCGACTGCGACCATTTCTACACTGCAATAAAAACACACACCACTTCAGCTTAACAACCCTCTTATATAGGCCAACGGCATGTGCACTCCCAGTTTATACAAGAGTTTGGGCAAAACATATAGGTAGTCGAGTCAAGGAAGCTCATCCAATGAGGTTGAGTTTGGGAGAGCCAAACCTACTCTGAACGTTAGAAACTCGTCAAGTTACAAAATCACTACAGAACTATTAAAGTCAAGTCTTCACGACTATGTTTTGCAAAATTTATCAAGATCTGAAATCTTGGATTACATGAAACGCGACTTCGATCAGATGGAGCCTTCCAACTCTTAGCCGTCGGCTAGCCTACTTCGGTATAAAATATGTCATCTATCAGGTTGGAATAGACCATGTTGTAGCTGCCATTGAAGAAGAACTGCAAGGTCCAGGGAAACTACTTGGATATAGACTGCTGCAATCTCGAAACCAGAAAAAATTTTGAAGAAATTTCTCTGGTGAATTGGGGTAGGCATTTTCCCGGAAAATGATATGTAATTCCTACGCGCGAAAGTTCTCGTTTATTTGCGTCGTACGCCCCTGATTTTACGTGCCTGGATGACCGAATCACTTAAAAACATACCCACGCGTAGAAAAATAGATCTTTACAAAAACTTGAATTTGTCCGTTTAGGATCCAACTTATTATGTCTGCGAGTTGAATTTGACTCAAGGATCATTTTACAAAAACGAAACGACGATCCGACCTCTAGTTTTCGAGAAATCGACCCAAAAGGATTGACCAATTAGAGGTCAGAATGGGCGGGGCTTAGGTTTGAAAAAAATTAGAAAAAATGGTCGGTCTAATGTGCCAGAGGCCTTCGGCTCCGCGGCTGCCTCTGGGAACGAGATTGAGACTGCTGCATAAAAAAATCCGAGTTAACCATAAATAAGCAGTTCCAAGGCAGGTCGTATACGATATTTTAACTTCAAACCATGATGATCTGCTTGAGAAAAGAGCACCGCACCGAAAATAAAAAGAAGAAAAAGGGGCGGTATTGGAACGTTTACGTCATTGGTAAGTTTTTAGTCATATCGTAATAATCTAATGAAAATTTCTAGCGCTATATGTGGATGGGTATTATTTTATAATTAGACTAAGAGCTGTCAAAGACTGTATTATTCAATCTAATTTATAATTTAACCTGCTAAAGGCTAAGATCGGGCAGTGATAGTTTGGATATTTTAGCATGTTAAAAGCACGTTTGTCTTCGTACCCTTACATTGGCAGTGCGCGTCTGTACTAAATTGATTTAAAATGACATGGAAGCAACTTGAAAGAGATATTTTGCTGGATGGCCGAATGGTTAACGTGTGCGCGCTGTATTTTACGGCCTGCCATTTGGTCAACTGGCGTGGTTTCGAATCCCCGGTTGTACGTGGCAAGGAGTGGGGTCGCCTGTCCAACCTCGTGGTTTTTCTCCGGTTTCATCCCACTACTAAAGATCCCTACCAAAGGTGAATTATTTCAATGTCTCCCTTTTTATATTATTTTAAAACATTACAATTTATGTAAAAAAAATTCAGGGTCCAAACCATACATACTCTGCAGATGGTCATGACAAGTTAATGGGGTTTCAGAGGAACATGTTCCCATTTGCTATATATGGTGTCCAAGATGTTTACAGCGGTAAGCTTTTGTATGTTAAAGTAGGAAAAACAAATAAAAATCCCAAGATTATTGGGAAATGGTATCATGAATTCATTAGCAGAACTGGAGGTAATTAGTAAATACATAATTTTAGTATTCAATTGGTGTTATCATAGGCATACGGGGCAATTTTTGACTTGGGGGGTGGGGGCGGTGGTGGTAGGTGCCCAAAAACTGTAATTAGGTTCTTAGTATGTTACATAATAATAATAATAATAATGACAGGTTCTACAATATCTCTTTTACGATGAATAAGTTCTTAATTTCTAAATCATCAATATAAGAGAACTAAATTTTATTTACTTGTAATTTACACAACTAAAAACAGTTGTTTATGTAACTCTAATTCGTGGCTTACTGTACTCCAAACAATAGAGGGTTCAAGTCTTAAGATTTCTATTTAATTGCCTAACTATAGACACTCTGAATTTAAATTCCCTGTTAAATTGGACACATTCAAGAACACAATATTTTTTTATACAACTTTTACAAAGTACCCCCCCCCCCCACCCAGCTCGTACACCTATGGATGTTATTTGTCCTACAGATTATCTGCATTAAAAAATTTTGAACCCTCACTCACTGATCTACTTTTGAATTTTGAAAGAAAATTTAATCTCATATTTAATTTTTCAAATTTGCACTTCATCTGATAACTCATGTCCTACTGTATACTTAGATACAGTCTTTACAGATTTATAGGCTTAGGATCTAATATGAATCGTGTGCAAGCCACCTTTGACATGGATGTTTTTTTATTTTTGGGGGAGGAAAGTGGAAGAGGGGAGTTGTTATTATAGAGATGTTTTCTAGCAAAAGGCCTAAATTATTTAAACAACTGGCCCCGAGTTCACAAAGCATTCTCAGACTTAAGTTGAGAATTTACTCAAAATTGTTCGCCTTATTTTGACTAAAATATAGACCTTTATAATAACTTTGTTGTTTTAATGTATCAAATACATCAATAAGAAACTATGTGCAAAGTTTTGTATTTCTGAATCAAATATATTTCTCATAAACTGTGATACAAAGTTGAGCAAATTCTCAAGTTAAGTCTGAAAATGCTTTGTGAACTCGGGGCCTGACCCTTTACCTACACGAAACTGGTTAATTTACAACATTTGTTGAATGTGAGTTATCAAAATGTAAACCTCCATGGTTGCATATTGGGATGCCTTGTTTTAAACATTTAACAGTCATTTGCTTACATTGATAAGTATTATCTCATTATAATTTTAGATAGAAAGATGGTGGCGTGAACTTCACTCTCGTCTTGTTAAGTACTTTAAGGAAAAATTCCAGTATTTATTCGATCAGGGTTATTACAACCCCGATGAGATTACAGACAGGTAAGTCGAATTCAAATTATGTACAAAAGACAAGAAAAAGAATTATGGTATAAAATCAAACATATTAGCTGCTTTACTCCTCTAAATTCAAATGATATAGAATTATTATCATTATTAATAAGATATAAGCACTTATGTGGTACATATGTTCTATATCTTCAGAGAAATACTTGCACTAGTTTATTTACCACTGGTTCAAGAGGAAATCAATAAGTTTGTAGAACTCTGGAGTAACCATCGCATGAGGAAACAAAACAGTGATCTGCCCTAAGGAATTCCCAACCACCTGTATGACTTTCCAGAAACATATGGCTCTACTGAATGTGGTATGTATACATTATACCAATGTCATATCCCTCATGAATGAATGAGAATCAATGTCTGGTTTTCATATACTTTCAATATACTACACAATGTCTCACATATGACCATTAAACAGCTTAAAATACAGATATACTATCATGCGTAGGCATTTCAATGAAATCACCATGCATGTCCAATATTTCTTCGTTTATAAATAATGTACAACTACCATGTTGCCAGTTTCACCATTAAGGCTCCTATATGAAAGTCAAAGATTCCATTATTATTTGCATATGTTGCAGTTGCCATGCCCCGAGTTAGCAAGTTTTTATATTGTGTTTTCAGGATCAAGAGTGTCTGAAGCAGAGTTAGAGGATGTAAAAAACTTAGCTGATGTATTAGATGATGGCGCTTTTGTTGACAAAGAGTTAGAAAGGCGAAGCAAGGAACTATTGCCCAATCTATCAGAATTGGAATTAACTGATGCTCTTGAAGCTTATTTGTATCTGAAATCATCAATGTGAAACTATAGGTTATTCATTGAGGTGTTACATTCATCAGTTCCAATGAATATAACCAAAACTCCACTGTTCTTGATATTGCAATCATTATTTTGAAGACCCTGGCTAGGATGATTCTTATTTTAGATTAGACTTATTTTAGGTTAGCTTGCTTTGCCGACACCAGTATGCATAGCCCAACTTGTAGACATGGTTTTTGTAGCGTACATGTAAAATTCAGTTACAATTTAAATAAACAATAACATGAGTATGTAGTGAATTTTGTTATATCTACAAGCAATTGGTTGGACATTATTAGTCAGGAGTCCTAGAATTCAGTCATCCACTAAGAAATGAATAGATGCAATGAAATGAAAGGTGGTTCAATGTCTTACTCCGACTGGGCTAATGAAGATGGGCATATGCCATACAGTGTGCCTTTAGATCTTAAGGTATGCCATTGAGTTAAGTGATTTGGTTTCAATCCCACACAGGGGGGTGGATGGCTGAATGTTTAGCCCGTGTGCTATATCATAAGGTCTGTCATTGAGTGAACTGGTGTGGTTTTGAATCGCCGGAGTAGGGTAGTTTTTCCAACCTCATGGGTTTTTTCTCTGCTAAAGACCCCTAAGTGCAAGCAAAGTATTGAAATAAAATTAAAACCATATGTTAGTCCCAAAATGACCTAGTTTGTGCCGAGGGTGATTGGATGTTAAACCCCAAATCTCTCTCTTTCTCAATTGCACACAAACTACATGGAAGCGAATAATTGAGAAATTGTTGTACCATATGTTAGTTGGCAAATGACCTTGTTTGTGTTAAACTCCATCTCTTTTCAACTCTGTAGTATAAGTAGGCTTTTGTTTACCAAGACACCAGTATTCAAATAACTGTGAGGCCAACAAATGGTCGATTCAATCAATTTCTTTTTTTTTATAAACAATATTTTATTCAGAATGTCTGAATGGGATTGGGGAACAGACTTGGCCTATGTAAAACCCCTCTCAATTTCAAGTTGTATAAGACATCAGAATAGGAAAATCTGATTGCTCAAATACAAGTAGTTAGCCTATTACCACCACTGATATTATTGAAAATCCATATGAATAACCAGACAAGTGAATGTCTATATACTAATAACTTTGGAAATAAAACAAGTATTCAGGTTACAAGAGATACATTTACATGATTATATTAATTTATTAAACAACACATAATATAATAATTTATTCAAGATAAAATATACAAACAAATGTTTTAACAGACTACTTTATCTGAGATGAGAAATCTTAAATTCAAGTCTTCTGGAGATATATTTAAGGCTTGCTTTAAATTTAAATAACTCCCTGATGCCAGAGCTCAGACTAATTGGAGCTGAACATTAAACAATATTAAAACTCTTCCCACTAAACATTTTTAGAAGTAAATATGAGATTAAAATATCAGTTAGGTCATAATGCAATAAACCTGCACAGCAAACAAATGATACCTTCAGAAATATCATTCATATTCACTTGAAGAATCTTCAGCAGAAATTAACTTTTCTTTATCGATCATTATTTGACAGTATTTATTGCATCTATGTTCACTTAAAAAAGTTTCAATGCCAGTAATAGATAAATTTCCACAGCAAAACATTATTTGATTCGAGTCAGTATCTATCAATTCTGTTGTACAGATTTCTGGGTCAAACAGGGTATATCCACTACCCTGTATATCCAGAACCATTAACTTCTTATCAAACTTTTCGTATGTATAATGAACAAAACACTGAGCTTTTAAAAAAATCTCCTTGTCTTTAATAGTAGCCATATCTGAAAGTGGTACAATAACTCCATTATTGTTTATCCATTTTTTAAATTGTCCGTCAACATACTCCTCAATCGTGTATGGTGTAGTGTTTATTTTACAAAAATAGACATTATTGTAAGTAAAGGATTCTCCAAATTCTTGACTAATTTTTGAGTTGAAAGCCTTGGTTATTTGTGATGCAGCTGTATGCATTTGTACTTGTTTCCTGGTTATATCCTCCAAACTTGAATCTAGTGTTTCAAGAATAGTTTTTACAGTTGCTTGATTAAACTTTTTAAGAACCCACTTTGAATGGTCTTTTATTTTTTCCACCCTTTAAGCTTCACGAAAGCCCCCAGAAGCAAAACTTTCCTGTTCAATTATAACTTCGCCAGACATTTCTATCTTCCAAACTTTATCATGAATGTTAAAACTTTCAAACTCTAAGACGCATTTAGACTTTTTAACAGGTTGAATCAGCTTTCCAGCATTAAGAATGCTTTCAACAGATACAGAAACAGGGTATGATGGCTTATCAAAACCATTTTCACTTTCAGTAGATTTAACAGATCGTTTCTTACTAGGTGGTGACGAGATGGAATCATTGAGAAAGTTATACTGTTGTGAAGATGATGCAGAAACTGTACTGGTGACTCTATGTCCACTGTAATTAGCAGAATCTTCATTCTCGCTGTCAATCACAAAACGAACTAAATATACCTGAAATGAAAATGTGGATATTATTAAATATACTCGGTTACTATCAAGTCTATAAATAAGCTCTGAATGGAAAATCAAGGTTTTTAATCAAATACATTTAACAACAAAGGACACTGCAGTACCAACTTACTTAAAAGTTAAGAAAATACCCCACATACAATTTATAGCAGCAGAATATCTTTGCAGAAAAATTACAAGATTTACACTTACAGATATTCTTCCTGAAAGTCAACCAGTAATCCTCGACTGTTAATGCATTCACACACTGCCCATTGTGTGTGGGGGTGGGTGGCCTTATTATCTCATTTAGGCCTATGTCTTACAGGCTTTAGAAAGAGAAGGCCTGGCATTTGATTGCGTAGACCTCAACATACAAATCTCCCCAGTTTCAGCAGTAGGCCTACTGGGGACTGAAAAATTTAAACAAAAAGACAAAACAAATGAACCTTGATTTGTAGGTCTAAATAGTCTTAACTATAGAAATATCTTTTTTAGCCTATTACTATTAATTAATATTGGCAGATTCTAATACTCATAGGCCTGTTTTGTTTTAGTTCTACATTGGTGTAACAAATCTAAATTACAAATATCAAATTGTGGCCTTGCCTTAGCCTTAGGCCTTAGGCCCTAACCTACCTTATCTTTTCTCATAGGTATCTGGTTAATATTGGTGCAGCTTGGCCCTTTATTTGACACTAGAACATCGCAATTCTTTGCAGGCAGGTTAAAATGATGAGAGCATGCAGATTTTAAAGTTTTTACTGTTATTTCTGGATAGTCAAATGACACAAACTCCCTGGGTTGAACTGGTTTGTATGTTTGCTTGTTAATGTTATCCGGTTCAGAGGATAGTCGCTGACGCTGAACCACAATTTCCCTTGGTGGTACCGTGCCGTTTGAAGATGCGATGCCCTTTTTTGCCGTCCTCTTGTTAGACATCTTCTTTTTGAGGCGCGCCCAGATTTCATTTTTTCGATCCATTCCAATTCTAATTTCTATTCATGTTTCATGATGGCAAAAGTTTTTGACCGACGTGACCGCGAAGAAAAGGGAAATTACCCTCGTTTCAGCGCGTTCGATTACAGTTCCGGTTGAATGATAACGATGGGCTGATGATAACGGTAAACGTTTTTTACCGTCCACCGGAGTCTGGTCTTATGACGTCATATAAGGATTGTGGGTTAGGCTTGGCCCAGGGTTAGGGTTAGGGCTAGCCATGTCTACATCTCGAGACTGTGACGAAATCTGCAGGCCACAGCCCTTATCCTAACCCTTATCCTAACCCACAATCCTTATATGACGTCATAAGACCAGGCTGCGGTGGACGGAAAAAAATGCTTACCGATGATAACGATGGGCCACGTAGTGACATGCGTATTTTAGTTTTCATTTCACTTTTCGATTTAAAAAAAAAATATATATATTTTTTTTTTCAATTAAGTTTTAAAACTTCTTTTTAAAAAAAAAAAAAAAAAATATTTTTGATTTATTTTTTTTTATTTCAGTTTTTGATTTAAATTTATTTTACTTTGTTTGTTTTTTTAAATAATCAAAAACGATTTTAATTTAGATCTAATTGAATTTAAATTATTTTTTATTTTATTTTCGATTAAGTTTTATTTATTTTATTTTGGTTTTATTTATTTATTTTATTTTTTTTTTTTTTAGCGAATTTTTATTTTCATTCAAATTTTTATTATAATTTTTAACATTTGCGGTGGATATTTTACGCATTTTTCAATGATAACCATGGGGCACCATAGTATGAGCTCTTACCTTAAGTGCTGTTTTGTTAAATCAAATTACGTATTTCAGAATGATGAGGGTACATTAGACAACACATTGTACCAGGCAGATGGGACTCATTTGAACCGCGCTAAAGGTACTGCTAAACTAGCATCCTTGTTAAAAGATGTTCTGTCACTACATGTTACATCTGGTCGCCCCTTAAGTGTACTAAGCAGCCACCCTGATCCCATGAATAACCCTACACCAGCTAGGACACATGTTCGCCTACCATGGTGGTCACCTATCCACAATATAAACCTACCCCACCGCCATCATCAAACCTGTTTCAACTGTCATCATTCCCATTCTATCCACCACCTACATGTATGCCTAGCCAATTGCAACTACCCCCAGCACGTAACTAGTATCATACATACAAACGTAACTCCACATAATATGTTACAAACTGAAATAGTACAGTGTGTTGATTGAAAAAATATGCAATATTTAATCCTCAATGTGATGATCGAAAACGAATGTTGGTTTTACTTATGTGGCAAATATATAAAACAAATGTTTCGGACCTGTGCCAATATATAAAACCAATATGCTGAATTTAGTCCACTTTTCCAAATTTGTAAAAATGTATCGGATTTAGTTCACTTGTGCTAAATATAAATCCAATACGTGTGATCTAATTCCATTTGTGTCAAGATTATAAAACTACTGAGAATCCGGCGGTGCGAAATATTTACATGTCTCCATACAGACTTTTTGTGCCAAATATTAACACCCCTGTTATATGTATGTGCTGACTATAAGTGAAGTAAATGGCAATTACCGGTATATGTACATGTAGTACAATGTGAATAATGCAAATAATCAAGTGAAATTAAATGAGATCAGTGAAAACATTACACAAAACAATCTACATGGAACCAGCGTGGCCTAGTCATCCACAGCAAGATGTTTTGACAAGTGCTTCATCGCCATCAAGAATAAACTGATCAGTGAAGATTGTGTCAACCTTCATTGTCATTGTAGCCTTTTAACTAAAACTTGAAATGGTCCCTAATTGTGTCAACCTACATTGTCATTGTAGCCTTTTTTATAACTAAAACTTCAAATCAAATGATACTTTAATTGTGTCAACCTACATTGTCATTGTAGCCTTTCTAAGTACTATCTGAAATGGTTTTTAATTGTGTCAACCTACATTGTCATTGTAGCCTTTTTATAACTAAAACTTTAAATGGTACGTAATTGTGTCAACCTACATTGGCATGGTAGCCTTTATAACTAAAACTTTAAATGGTACTTAATTGTGTCAACCTATATATACATTGTCATTGTAGCCTTTATAACTAAAGCGTTAAATGGTACTAAATTTCCAAAATATGTGCCATATAAATGAATTTGTTTGCCGCATATCAAGATTATCAGTGGCCATGTCAATAGAATGTACAGAACAGGAATAATTTTGTATTACATGTAGTCATATAACTAATGCAACTCCATGTAGGAACTTATGATGTAATATTTAGACCGAGTCCATACACTACATGTAGATGTATAATACTGTGTCTATCATCGAATAAGCATGCATATCTATTGATATTACACATGTACTCACATGTGCATCCATGACTGAAATTCTAATATACATGTATATGTATGTAAAAGGCACATGTACACATGATTCATATTGTTTAATTCCCTCTGATTTATAAAATGTTAGTACACATGTACAGTCAGGGTATATCATTCACTTGCTAATTCTCTCTACTTTCGAAACTTGTCGGTATTTTGCATTAATTATATCTAACCTTTGTGACATATCGTGAATTATTATACTAGTTGCTCTGTGTGATATCATTGTTCTCTTAGTATTCCCTGTGTAATATTATTGTTCTCTTAGTATTAGAATTTTATGCCTGTGTTACCTTAGTTTTCACAGACAGAAACCCTTAATTTATTGTTATCGTTTGGAAGTTTATTGTGTATTATTGTTTATTGTTGATTTCGTTAACGAACGGTACACGTACAGCAATCAAATTTAATTAATCAAACAAGTATTTAACCATAATACTGGTAATAATAAGGAAAAAAACTAGACCTGCATGCAGGAATGACGGGTTTCACTGGTGCCAAGTTACTCTTAAACATGTCACTTCCGGTGCTAAGTTACCCTTGAACATATGTCACTTCCAGTACCAGCGTAACCACTAAACAGGTTTCCAAATTAACATTGCACACAAATAAAATGGACGCAGAATCAACCAATCAATCCAGCAATATCAAGTCATTTTATACATTTGTTACTTGTAAATAATCTTGACAAAATTAAATTACTTCCTGTGTTAATGAAAATGTTCAATTAGTCTTATGAAATCAGAAATGGCATACGATATCATATAGTGAAAATTTTATGTAAATCGAATAATAATTGCCACTTTTAAAGACCAAAAAACTTGAAAAGTGACTTGTAGAAAATCGGCTATTTCTCTGCAACCGTACAAGTTACAAACCATTTTGTGGTATCTGTATGATCGTATGGGTTCATTCTATTTGTTGATTAGCATCAAATACCATAATTTGAATAAGATTTCAAAACAGACTCATTTGAATAAAATATCTGTTTTGAAGGCTAAAAATACAGTTTTTGCCAAAATGACGTTACTTCCGGTGATAATGAAAATCTTAAATTACTTGTATGAAATCCCAAATGGCATTAGGTATAACACGGTGTAACGTTTATGAAAATCGAATAATAATTGACACTTTTATGGCCCCGAAACCTTCAAAAGTGACCTGTAGAAAACCGTCTATTTCTCGGCAACCGAACAAGTTAGAAACAATTTTATGATATCTATATGACCATATGAGTTTTGTTTATATGTGAATTTAAACCAAAAGTTAAAATTATTAATACATATTAAGTTATTCTTGGTTGAATAAAACATTGATTTAAAAAGTTTAAAATGCAGTTTTTGACCAAATGATGTCACTTCCGGTGTCAATTTTAAATTGTAATCAACTTCATATGACGCTACATGCCTTTTGAATCAAATGATGTCACTTTTATAAAAATCCAATAATAATTGACTATTTTACAGGCAAAATAACGAAAACAGTGACTTGTACAGAACTGCCCATTTCTTGGTAACTGCTTATATTACAAAGGAATTTTAACATACATTTTCTTCGTATGGATTATAGCTACAAGTTTATAAAAGTTACGAAGAAATATTTTAAAATCTGAAAATCCTGAATAGGTTCTAAATAGGTCAATTTTACACCATTTTTAGCCTCTTAATCGAACTTGCTCGAAAGTGAAATCGAAATTAAAAAAACTGCTTCCTACATTTTTTGCGCCTTGAAAGGGCACACTCTTTGAGTCAAATAATTTTTCCAAAAAATAATATTTGTTTTCGAAATAAAAAAATAACTGTCAAAATTGTAGTTTTTGGTAAAATTATGCCACTTCCGGTGCCGACAGATAACACTTTTGGTAATAAAAAAAATGACAATTGATACAACGAAGCATATGAATTTTGTTTTATACAAATCGAACAATAAAAAATCAATCTAGGACTGAAAAACTGAATTAGCCAATGGCGGCCAAGGAAAATTACTGAGACAATTTTTTTTAACATTTTTGCACTAGTCAGATGACTCTTTAATTCTGTGCACAATACGACTAAAAAATATTCATAAATAAAAAAGTTTTTTGTAAAATTTTAAATTTTCGAAATTTGGCGCCTAATATCTTCGAAGATTTGCCGAAAATCAAAAATCGAAAGTAGCGTAGCTATGTGCCCTGTCTCAGGCTATGCCAAAATGTATCGAAAGTTAAAATCCAATGATTATTGTTAAAATTACTGCAATATTTTCAAAAACGATAACTTCGGTGATTTCGGACATTTCGCATTGTCGCAGAACGTTCAAAATAGCTTTATCCTCTAAGTCACACCCACTTTCCCAGTAAAACCGAAGAAATCGTAACGATGCGACACGTAGTTGCTGAGATCTATTCAAATTGGAATCTGAATAATAATAATAATAACTAGACCTGCATGCAGGAATGACGGGTTTCACTGGTGCCATGTTACCCTTAAACATGTCACTTCCGGTGCCAAGTTACCCTTGAACATATGTCACTTCCGGTACCAGCGAAACCACTAAACAGGTTTCCAAATTAACATTGCACACAAATAAAATGGACGCAGAATCAACAAAATCCAGCAATATCAATTCATTTTATACATTTGTTACTTGTAAATGATCTTGACAAAATTAAATTACTCCCGGTGTTAATGCAAATGTTCAATTAGTCTTATGAAATCAGAAATGGCATACGATATCATATAGTGAAAATTTTATGTAAATCGAATAATAATTGCCACTTTTAAAGACCAAAAAACTTGAAAAGTGACTTGTAGAAAATCAGCTATTTCTCTGCAACCGTACAAGTTAGAAACCATTTTGTAGTATCTGTAGGATCGTATGGGTTCATTCTATTTGTTGATTGGCATCAAATACCATAATTTGAAAAAGATTTCAAAACAGACCCATTTGAATAAAATATCTGTTTTGGAGGCTAAAAATACAGTTTTTGCCAAAATGACGTTACTTCCGGTGATAATGAAAATCTTAAATTACTTGTATGAAATCCCAAATGGCATTAGGTATAACATGGTGTGACGTTTATGAAAATCGAATAATAATTGACCCTTTTATGGCCCCGAAACCTTCAAAAGTGACCTGTAGAAAACCGTCTATTTCTCGGCAACCGAATAAGTTAGAAACCATTTTATGATATCTATATGACCATATGAGTTTTGTTTATATGTGAATTTAAACCAAAAGTTAAAATTATTAATACATATTAAGTTATTCTTGGTTGAATAAAACATTGATTTAAAAAGTTTAAAATGCATTTTTTGACCAAATGATGTCACTTCCGGTGTCAATTTTAAATTGTAATCAACTTGATATGACGCTACATGCTTTTTGAATCAAATGATGTCACTTTTATAAAAATCCGATCATAATTGACTATTTTACAGGCAAAATAACGAAAACAGTGACTTGTACAGAACTGCCCATTTCTTGGTAACTGCTTATATTACAAACGAATTTTAACATACATTTTCTTCGTATGGATTATAGCTACAAGTTTATAAAAGTTACGAAGAAATATTTTAAAATCTGAAAAGCCTGAATAGGTTGTAAATAGGCCAATTTTACACCATTTTTAGCCTCTTAATCGAATTTGCTCGAAAATGAAATCGAAATTAAAAAAACTGCTTCCTACAATTTTTGCGCCTTGAAAGGACACACTCTTTGTGTCATATAATTTTTCAAAAAAATAATATTTGTTTTCGAAATAAGAAAATAACTGTCAAAATTGTGGTTTTTGGTAAAATTATGCCACTTCCGGTGCCGACAGATAACATTATTGGTAAAAAAAAAAATGACAATTGAGACAACGAAGCATATGAACTTTGTTTTATACAAATCGAAAAATAAAAAATTAATCTAGGACTGAAAAACTGAATTAGCCAATGGCGGCCAAGGAAAATTACTGAGACAATTTTTTTTAACATTTTTGCACTAGTCAGATGACTCTTTAATTCTGTGCACAATACGACTAAAAAATATTCATAAATAAAAAATTTTTTAGTAAAATTTTAAATTTTCGAAATTTGGCGCCTAATATCTTCGAAGATTTACCGAAAATCAAAAATCGAAAGTAGCGTAGCTATGTGCCCTGTCTCAGGCTATGCCAAAATGTATCGAAAGTTAAAATCCAATGATTATTGTTAAAATTACTGCAATATTTTCAAAAACGATAACTTCGGTGATTTCGGACATTTCGCATTGGCGCAGAACGTTCAAAATAGCTTTATCCTCTAAGTCACACCCACTTTCCCAGTAAAACCGAAGAAATCGTAACGATGCGACACGTAGTTGCTGAGATCTATTCAAATTGGAATCTGAATAATAATAATAATAATAATAATAAGAAGAATAATAATTTTAACAAAAACAATAGTGTTTCACACAAGCTACGCAGTGTGAAACCCTAATAATAATTTTAACAAAAACAATAGTGTTTCACACAAGCTACGCAGTGTGAAACCCTAATAATAATTTTAACAAAAACAATAGTGTTTCACACAAGCTACGCAGTGTGAAACCCTAATAAGAACTAGACCTGCATGCAGGAATGACGGGTTTCACTGGTGCCAAGTTACTCTTAAACATGTCATTTTCGGTGCCAAGTTACACTTGAACATATGTCACTTCCGGTACCAACGAAACCACTAAACAGGTTTCCAAATTAACATTGCACACAAATAAAATGGACGCAGAATCAACCAATCAATCCAGCAATATCAAGTCATTTTATACATTTGTTACTTGTAAATGATCTTGACAAAATTAAATTACTTCCGGTGTTAATGAAAATGTTCAATTAGTTTTATCAAATCAGAAATGGCATACGATATCATATAGTGAAAACTTTATGTAAATCGAATAATAATTGCCACTTTTAAAGACCAAAAAACTTGAAAAGTGACTTGTAGAAAATCTGCTATTTCTCTGCAACCGTACAAGTTAGAAACCATTTTTTGGTATCTGTATGATCGTATGGGTTCATTCTATTTGTTGATTGGCACCAAATACCATAATTTGAAAACGATTTCAAAACAGACTCATTTGAATAAAATATCTGTTTTGAAGGCTAAAAATTCAGTTTTTGCCAAAATGACGTTACTTCCGGTGATAATGAAAATCTTAAATTACTTGTATGAAATCACAAATGGCATTAGGTATAACATGGTGTAACGTTTATGAAAATCGAATAATAATTGACACTTTTATGGCCCCGAAACCTTCAAAAGTGACCTGTAGAAAACCGTCTATTTCTCGGCAACCGAACAAGTTAGAAACAATTTTATGATATCTATATGACCATATGAGTTGTATTTATATGTGAATTTAGACCAAAAGTTAAAATTATTAATACATATTATGTTATTCATGGTTGAATAAAACATTGATTTAAAAAGTTTAAAATGCAGTTTTTGACCAAATGACGTCACTTCCGGTGTCAATTTTAAATTGTAATCAACTTGATATGACGCTACATGCTTTTTGAATCAAATGATGTCACTTTTATAAAAATCCAATAATAATTGACTATTTTACAGGCAAAATAACGAAAACAGTGACTTGTACAGAACTGCCCATTTCTTGGTAACTGCTTATATTACAAACGAATTTTAACATACATTTTCTTCGTATGGATTATAGCTACAAGTTTATAAAAGTTACGAAGAAATATTTTAAAATCTGAAAAGCCTGAATAGGTTGTAAATAGGCCAATTTTACACCATTTTTAGCCTCTTAATCGAATTTGCTGGAAAATGAAATCGAAATTAAAAAAACTGCTTCCTACAATTTTTGCGCCTTGAAAAGACACACTCTTTGAGTCATATAATTTTTCAAAAAAATAATATTTGTTTTCGAAATAAGAAAATAACTGTCAAAATTGTAGTTTTTGGTAAAATTATGCCACTTCCGGTGCCGACAGATAACATTATTGGTAACAAAAAAAATGACAATTGAGACAACGAAGCATATGAACTTTGTTTTATACAAATCGAACAATAAAAAATTAATCTAGGACTGGAAGACTGAATTAGCCAATGGCGGCCAAGGAAAATTACTGAGACAAAAATTTTTAACATTTTTGCACTAGTCAGATGACTCTTTAATTCTGTGCACAATACGACTAAAAAATATTCATAAATAAAAAAATTTTTAGTAAAATTTTAAATTTTCGAAATTTGGCGCCTAATATCTTCGAAGATTTGCCGAAAATCAAAAATCGAAAGTAGCGTAGCTATGTGCCCTGTCTCAGGCTATGCCAAAATGTATCGAAAGTTAAAATCCAATGATTATTGTTAAAATTACTGCAATATTTTCAAAAACGATAACTTCGGTGATTTCGGACATTTCGCATTGGCACAGAACGTTCAAAATAGCTTTATCCTCTAAGTCACACCCACTTTCCCAGTAAAACTGAAGAAATCGTAACCATGCGACACGTAGTTGCCGAGATCTATTCAAATTGGAATCTGAATAATAATAATAATAATAATAACTAGACCTGCATGCAGGAATGACGGGTTTCACTGGTGCCATGTTACCTTTGAACTTGAACTTGTGTCAATTTCGGTGCCACGTTACTCTTGAACATATGTCACTTCCGGTACCAATGAAACCAATATACAGGTTTCCACATAAGAATTGCACACATCAAATAAAATGGAAACAGAAACAAACAAATCTAGCAATATCATTACATTTTATACATTTGTTACATGTAATTGATCCTGACAAAATTACAGTACTTCCGGTGATAATGTAAATGTTCCATTAGTTTTATGAAATCAGAAATGGCATAAGGCATCACATGGTGAAAATTTTATGTAAATCGAATCATAATTGCCACTTTTATAGACCAAAAACCTTGAAAAGTGACGTGTAGAAAATCGTCTATTTCTCGGCAACCGTACAAGTTAGAAACCATTTTTTGGTATTTATATGACCGTATGGGTTTAATCTATTTGTTGATTGGAATCAAATATCATAATTGTATAAACATTACAAATCAGACTCATTTGAATAAAATATCGGCTTTGAAGGCTTAAAATACAGTTTTTGCCAAAATGACGTTACTTCCGGTGATAATGAAAACTTTAAATTAGTTTTTGAACATCGTCTATGACATTAGGCTTCAAAGGGTGAAATTTTTTATGAAAATCGAATAATAATTGACACTTTTATGGGCCAAAAACCTTCAAAAGTGACTTTTAGAAAATCGCCTATATCTCGGCAACCGAACAAGTTAGAAACAATTTTATGATATCTTTTTGACCGTATGAGCTTTGTTAATATGTGGATTTAAACCAAAAATTAATTTTATTATTATATGTGACATAATTCTTGGTTGAAACAAATATCGATTTTAAAAGATTTAAATGCAGTTTTTGACAAAATGACGTCACTTCCGGTGTCAATTTTAAATTGTAATCAACTTGATATGACGCTACATGCTTTTTGAATCAAATGATGTCACTTTTATAAAAATCCAATAATAATTGACTTTATTACACGCAAAATAAAGAAAACAGTGACTTATGCAGAACTGCCCATTTCTCGGCAACTGCTTATTTTAGAAACTAATTTTAACATACATTCTCTTCGTATTGATTATAGCTACAAGTCTATAAGAGTTATGTAAAAAATATTTTAAAATCTGAAAAGCCTGAATGGGTTGTAAATAGGTCAATTTTACGCCTTTTTTCACCTCTTAATCCAATTTGCTAGAAAATGAAATAGAAATTAAAAAAACTGCTTCCTCCATTTTTTGCGCCTTGAAAGGACACACTCTTTGAGTCATATAATTTTTCCAAAAAATAATATTTGTTTAAGAAGAAGGAAACTAACCGTCAAAATTGTAGTTTTTGGTAAAATTATGCCACTTCCGGTGCCGACAGATAACACTTTTGGTAATAAAAAAAATGACAATTGAGACAACGAAGCATATGAACTTTGTTTTATACAAATCGAACAATAAAAATTTAATCTAGGACTGAAAAACTGAATTAGCCAATGGCGGCCAAGGTAAATTACTGAGACAAAATTTTTTAACATTTTTGCACTAGTCAGATGACTCTTTAATTCTGTGCACAACACGACTAAATAATATTTATAAATAAAAACGTTAAATCGAATAATAATTGCCACTTTTAAAGACCAAAAAACTTGAAAAGTGACTTGTAGAAAATCGGCTATTTCTCGGCAACCGTACAAGTTAGAAACCATTTTGTGGTATCTGTATGATCGTATGGGTTCCTTCTATTTGTTGATTGGCATCAAATACCATAATTTGAAAAAGATTTCAAAACAGACTCATTTGAATAAAATATCTGTTTTGGAGACTAAAAATACAGTTATGGCCAAAATGACGTTACTTCCGGTGATAATGAAAATCTTAAATTACTTGTATGAAATCCCAAATGGCATTAGGTATAACATGGTGTGACGTTTATGAAAATCGAATAATAATTGACCCTTTTATGGCCCCGAAACCTTCAAAAGTGACCTGTAGAAAACCGTCTATTTCTCGGCAACCGAACAAGTTAGAAACCATTTTATGATATCTATATGACCATATGAGTTTTGTTTATATGTGAATTTAAACCAAAAGTTAAAATTATTAATACATATTAAGTTATTCTTGGTTGAATAAAACATTGATTTAAAAAAGTGTAAAATGCATTTTTTGACCAAATGATGTCACTTCCGGTGTCAATTTTAAATTGTAATCAACTTGATATGACGCTACGTGCTTTTTGAATCAAATGATGTCACTTTTATAAAAATCCAATAATAATTGACTATTTTACAGGCAAAATAACGAAAACAGTGACTTATGCAGAACTGCCCATTTCTTGGCAACTGCTTATATTACAAACGAATTTTAACATACATTTTCTTCGTATGGATTATAGCTACAAGTTTATAAAAGTTACGAAGAAATATTTTAAAATCTGAAAAGCCTGAATAGGTTGTAAATAGGCCAATTTTACGCCATTTTTAGCCTCTTAATCGAATTTGCTCAAAAATGAAATCGAAATTAAAAAAACTGCTTCCTACATTTTTTGCGCCTTGAAAGGGCACACTCTTTGAGTCATATAATTTTTCAAAAAAATAATATTTGTTTATGAAGATCGTAAATAACTGTCAAAATTGTAGTTTTTGGTAAAATTATGCCACTTCCGGTGCCGACAGATAACACTTTCGGTAATAAAAAAAACGACAATTGATACAACGAAGCATATGAACTTTGTTTTATACAAATCGAACAATAAAAAATTAATCTAAGACTGAAAAACTGAATTAGCCAATGGCGGCCAAGGTAAATTACTGAGACAAAATTTTTTAACATTTTTGCACTAGTCAGATGACCCTTTAATTCTGTGCACAATACGACTAAAAAATATTCATAAATAAAAAAGTTTTTTGTAAAATTTTAAATTTTCGAAATTTGGCGCCTAATATCTTCGAAGATTTGCCGAAAATCAAAAATCGAAAGTAGCGTAGCTATGTGCCCTGTCTCAGGCTATGCCAAAATGTATCGAAAGTTAAAATCCAATGATTATTGTTAAAATTACTGCAATATTTTTAAAAACGATAACTTCGGTGATTTCGGACATTTCGCATTGTCGCAGAACGTTCAAAATAGCTTTATCCTCTAAGTCACACCCACTTTCCCAGTAAAACCGAAGAAATCGTAACGATGCGACACGTAGTTGCTGAGATCTATTCAAATTGGAATCTGAATAATAATAATAATAATAATAATAATAAGAATAATAATTTTAACAAAAACAATAGTGTTTCACACAAGCTACGCAGTGTGAAACCCTAATAAGAATAATAATTTTAACAAAAACAATAGTGTTTCACACAAGCTACGCAGTGTGAAACCCTAATAATAATTTTAACAAAAACAATAGTGTTTCACACAAGCTACGCAGTGTGAAACCCTAATTAATTCGTATATACCCACTATGAATATGAAACTGGGATTCTGGAACATTAATGGGTTGTCTTCCAAAATAGACGCAAATATTGGGCTTCTTCACTAAGCTATAGAACACTTAGATGTAATATGCTTTCTTGAGACATGGACAAAGAGCAGACAGACATCAAACAATTTAATAATGTCTTTAATTGGTATAGCAGTTTAACATTTAGTAGAGCAGGTGAAAATCCCAGATATAAATAATAGGATATGCCAAACTGTGTAACCTCGATATATACAATTATTCATTCGCATAATAACATGTTATATACACCCCATGTTATATACGCGGGGGAGGGGGTGAATGTAGAAGCCCGAGTAAATTAGACATTTATCAGTTCCTACTTGTGAAATAAATAGCCCTGGATCCGACCTTAGCTTCTACATAAGAAATGAAATGAAATGAAATGAAATGGGGTTTAGCGGTTCTGTTCCTAAACTGGGCTACTGAAGACGTAAGTACGCCACACAGTGTGCTATAAGGGAAATTGTACCCAAGCAGCGGCGCTACGGCCTACTCTTATATCGAATTCCAACTGCAAAGGGACCTCTTACGTGTACGCGGGACCTCGGTTTTTCGTCAGATCCGAACGACTAGACAACTGACCTTGTCAAGCCCTCCGCCCTGTTCTAGATAAGAGGAAATGTCAGCCTCTCATAGCAAAACTCTGTAACATCGATATATACAATTACTAATTCGTATAATAACATGCGATATACTCCCCACTTGGAAGGGGGTAAATACAACGGGAAATATTTAGTGGAGGTGATGCGCATGGGGTGGAGTGTGTATGTGTGGGTGGGGTGGGGGTATCCGCTCCGTAACTGCAGCTTTGGATGAGCTGTAAAAATAAACAAATGAATCTTTATTCTATAAGTTTATCATTGAATATAATGCAAAAATCATATAGCTTAAAACATCGGTAGAGACGTGTTCGGCTGTATTATCTCGAGCGCTCGACTTAACTATCTCTAGCGCTCGACTTAATATCTCGAGCGCTCGAGATAAAAATATTTTTTTGCGTGTCCTAAATCAGCCACCGTACAAACGAGTCCCCTTAAAAAAATATTCAAAATATTGGAATATTTTCTTACACTTTGTAGCATATGTATGCGTACCGAGATAGTGAAATTTAAGTCTGCATCCAGAACCCGCACAATAAACAGTAGTTAGCTCCCTTGTGTTAACAATTTCTACCATGCATTTGTTTGAAAAAAAAAATATTACCTATATTATTATCTTCTGTATATTATGATCTATCGACAAAGTCACGCCATGCATGGCACGTCTTATCACTACGCCATGTTACTTCTACAATAACAAGATAAAATGTACATCGTGAACTATTCAGTATATTATCGTCTATGGATTAGCGTGGAAAAACCTATCATTTTGAAATCTTAATAAGAACCGAAAGTTATACTTCAAGTTCGAACTTTCTGATATCTAATAGGTATAGGTCAAAGGTCATTTGAATATGCCATTTTGAAGACATCGATGTATTTCTTGTTAAAACTTGGTACCTCAAATAGTGACGGGGATATGAATATCGAAAAATAACTTTCGCAAATCTTTGATTCTAAAATTAATCCAGTGAATTTGCGAATTTCGAAAAACCGTGAGTGAGAATACCTAATATAATATTCACCCAAAGATTACAAAAATGAAAACCCGACGAAGGTACGTTGAGAAATAACCGAGATTTGGTCATTTTTTGGTTCTATCAATAAATCTATTCCGGTTTGTCAAATTTGACATATATTAAAACAATACTTCTACGAAGACCAACCATACATTGACAGAATGTTTGCATCATGCACAGTTTTGGCTGCAAACTGATTAAAATTGACCAAAAAAAAATAAAATAAAATTAATAATAACTCTTACGAAAAAAATAATAACAATTTCACCAGATCACCGGGCTCCGCGCCATGACCCTTCACTGAATAGAATAGCATAGTTCAAAAATAACACTTATCATTTTAATTGAAAGTGTTCTTGATTATTCGGATTGTTTGGGGGGGAGGGGAGCCTTTCAGGGGCATTGGCGATATGCTGATCAGTGGCGGTCGGCAAAAAAATTATTCAATTTGAGTTCACTGTCTACAATTAAATATATGTGGTGTTCAAATTAAATTGTATGTAATTGTCTGCCAATCCATTTATGAGATACAATCGTTTAAAGTTGTATTTCGGGGTATTTTTATTCAAGTGATTTAAAGTATGCGCGAGCCCCGAAATAAAAGCTGAGCTATTATATACAAAACAATTAAACTCCTTGACATTAATGTATAATGTAAGATTTAAAAAATAATTACATTTTAATCTTTCAGATGATCACCCACCTCCCGATTTTGGGTTTAATATTACCCAAACTCGAAGAATTCAAACTGTCATTTCAATCTATTTTGGCGTTTTTATTTTAGTCAAGACGACCTGTGTACAATTTCTAAGGTTCGACATTTTTAATTTGTATTTTTTTTTTTTTTTTTTTTTAAACATATTTTATTCACTATGAATGAATGGGAAATTGGGGAACAGGCAAAATGCCTATGTCAGACCCCTATCCCTATTTACAATGATTAATTATATACTAATAATAAAAAGCAGTATATACAATATATATATACAACCCTTAATTAGTTGAACACACTTAATAATATTAATAACAACAACAATAATGATATAAAATAGTTTAGTTAAATAATAATATAAGATAGTTTAGTTAAATGATAATTTAAAATCGTTTAGTTAAATTGAAATATGATTGAACTGTTGTAAAGATAATGTTATTAATTTCGCTGGTGGAGTCTTGTAGGCCGTAGAGTAGCGTTTTGCTATTCTTATTATAGTCATCAGGTAATGTATAATAGAAATGGTTAGTTGTCGAGAAGTATTGAAATTTGGACAGTTTAAAAGATAGTGTTCGCTATCCTCGAAAGGGTGACCACAATTGCAAGCTGGATTTTCAGAGATGTGTCTAAAAAACATGTGACCATTTAAGTCACTGCACGAGAGTCGTAGTTTGCTGCGGATAATTTCAAATTTCCTATAATAGAGCCAATGTAGAAGTGTTTTGGGGGTTTAGAGTCATGTTCGGGGAGCTTTTGTTTGAAGGGGGAGAGAGTTAAGTTGTTGAACGTTTTATTGACTGGTCTAAGCGGTTCCATTCCTTTATAGCTGATGGTACAAATGAGTTGGAAAATAACTTCGTTCTACACCGATATTCAGGGGCGTACATAACGATTTCGTTTGGGGGAGGGGGGTCTTTAGCCAAAATGTGACCGACTAATGCACATACCCCCCACGCCCGCCCCACCTGCCAGTGCGAGTGACGCCATCCGGAGCCGAGCACCACGTGTCAGTTTTCTAGAGTTGACATAACATCTGAACAATCAGACGCCCCACACACCAGTGGTACTACAAACTGGGCAATTCACTATAATCGTGAATATGGTAGTGCTGAGACAGTATAAGACAATTGAGGAGTAGAGGAATGATTTTAAAATGGAATCGCGCGAAAAAATTTCAGATATGTAACAGGGCTTTTAGATTTTGGGGACTGGGCTTAAAAATTTGAATCAATGTCATGGCAAATGGAACCAAATTCTCGTTAACTAGAGGATAAGAAATGGGACAGAATCTTGAGGCCTATCTATCAATTTCGCCTGTTTTGTGATTGTTTGGTTATCCCATTAATTCATTTAGTCGCAGACCGACTGCGGTGAGTACTTTTTTTGAGACCGACTATTTTTTGCCATGGTAGAAAACATTTCATTGAAGAACAACATACTCACAACAGAATAAGAGTGACAAGCAGACGTGGTTATTGTATACTATAGTTTTGTGTGACGTATGCAATTTAGGTACACGGATTCACGCAACTACTTAGTATTTGGGATCTATTCTGGCATTGTTTTTGAGACCGACTGCAGTGACTGCACTTATTTTGAGACAGACTATTTTTCTCCTTGGGTGAAATTTTGTTGTTAGACCAACATACACACAACAGAATGAGAGCGAAACACAACATCTTTTCAAACATGATAAGTTGACAAGATTATTTTATACTAAAGTTTTGTGTGAGTAGCGTGACGTATACAGTGAGAGAGAGAGAGAGAGAACTGGGGTTTAACGTCCACTCAACACAAACTCATGCCACATATGCTCACAGCAGGGCTCGAAACCACAGCCGCAAGCCAGACCGACTGCACTGATTTTGCGACCCACTATTTTATAGTAAAGTTTTGCGTGATTAGCGTAACGTATACAGTGAGTACGTATTTCGACAATGACTACTCTATTCTGCAACCGACTGCACTGGTTTTGCGACCGACAATTTTTTCTGCTGATATTCAGTGAAATCATTCATATTTCTGAAATTGTACGAAGATTTTCTAGAGGGTGGAAAAAGTGTAGAATGATAATTGGGTGTAGTATTGTTGAAAATTTTATATACAAGAATAAGTTTATGTCTAAGTCGACGTTCCTTTAAAGGAATGAAACCGTTCTCCTTGTAAAGAGAATCGTGGCTCGTACCTTTAACCGTTCCGCAGATTGTGCGTAGTGCGTCCAGTTGCAAGTGCTCAAGATGATTTGTTAGTAGTTCCGAACACCCATCCCAAACGATGTCCGCGTAGTCGAAGTGAGACAAAATGTAAGCGTTATTGATAGACATTAAGGATCTACGTTTCAAGCGATAATTTCAGAGACCTCAAGCAGTTTACTAGTTTTGATTATACTTTTTGCATAAATTTCCTATGTGGACATCCCACTTGCCGAATTTTTGTTTGTATTTATTGAAAAAGTGCAATGGGATGTGTAAAATAATGTTTGTAAATGCTTGAAATTTGTCCTTTTTTATACGCCCACATTTTCATGTGGACGTATTATGTCGTCGCCCCTGTCCGTCCGGACGTCCGTCCGTCCACACTTTGTTTGTGGACTCTCTACAGCTCACAATTCTTATCCGATTTTGACGAAACTTGAAATATAGGTTTATCCCCATAAGATCTCGGTTCCTTTCGATATTGGCATGTGTCGGATCAGAACTTCATGGATTATGGCCCCTGATTGTATAAAATATCATGTTTTTAGCTTGTGGACCCTATAGAGGTGACAATTTTGAACCGATTGTGATGAAACTTGACATGCATGTTAATAAACCCCAAATCTTGGTTCCTTTCGATATTTGCGCCCATCGGATCGTAACTTCCTGAATTATGGCCCCTGATTGTCCGAAAAATCGCCCTTTTTAGCTTGTGGTCCCTCTGGAGGTCAAAATTATTATCCGATTTAAAAAAACGTTTGATTATATCAGCGTTACATGGTAATGAAGGTTGAGTTCAAATTTCGTGAAAATCAGACCAAAATTGACAAACAAAATGGCCGCCGTTTGTACGCGAATAGTGTGAAAATATGTTATTTCAAGGTTGTGGACCCTATAGAGGTCACAATTTTGAACCGATTTTGATGAAACTTGACATGTATGTTTATAACCCAAAGATCTTGGTTCCTTTCGATATTTGCACCCATCGGATCGTTATTTCCTGAATTATGGCCCCTGATTGTCCGAAAAATTGCCCTTTTTAGCTTGTGGTCCCTCTGGAGGTCAAAATTATTATCTGATTTAAAAAACCGTTTGATTATATCACCGTTACATGGTAATGAAGGCTGAGTTCGAATTTCGTGAAAATCAAACCAAAATTGAGAGACAAAATGGCCGCCGTTTGTACGCGAGTAGTGTGAAAATATGTTATATCAAGGTTGTGGACCCTATAGATGTCACAATTTTGAACCGATTTTGATGAAACTTGACATGCATGTTTATAACCTGAAGATCTTGGTTCCTTTCGATATTTGCACTCATTGATTCGTAACTTCCTGAATTATGGCCCCTGATTGTACGAAAAATTGCCCTTTTTAGCTTGTGGTCCCACTGGATGTCAAAATTATTATCCGATTTTAAAAAGGGTTTGATTATATCACCGTTACATGGTAATGAAGATTGAGGTAAAATTTCGTGAAATCGGACCAAAATTGACAGACAAAATGGCCGCCGTTTGTACGCGATTAGTGTGAAATATGTTATATCAAGGTTGTGGACCCTATACTATAGAGGTCACAATTTTGAACCGATTTTGATGAAACTTGACTGCATGTTTATAACCCAAATATCTTGGTTCTTTTCGATATTTGCGCCCATTGGATCGTAACTTCCTGAATTATGGCCCCTGATTGTCCAAAAAATGACCTTTTTTAGCTTGTGGTTCCTCTGGAGGTCAGAATTATTATCCCATTAAAAAAAAAACGTTTGATTATATCACCGTTACATCGTAATGAAGGTTGAGGTCGAATTTCGTGAAAATCGGACCAAAATTGACAGCTGTTCTTGTCAGGCCATCCATCCTTCATCACTAACAAGGGGAAACCACGCTAGAAAATCTAGATGAACTTTGTCACCCAATGCAGGGATCAAACACCCAACCCCAAGGCTACCGAGCCAGCATCTTACCCACTTAGCAACATGATCCCCAGTCGAATTTGAAGCCTACTGAAATGAACCTTTATAAGCCAAAGATCTTAATTCATTTCGATATTTGCACATATCAAATTCTAACTTAATGATGTAGGAAAAATCACTTTCGGTATTGCTTGTTCTCTATCCATCTCTCGAAAATGTGGGCGTATCCTGCCTGGCAGTGCCAGCCTATCTTTTTTATAATATTCAATAAGAGAACATTTCTCTGATATTAAGATAGCTATAATATTTACAGCTTACAACTTGTGTAGCATTGTGCACATGACCATAGTAACTCTTAACGTGTGGCTTTGAAAATAGCCTTAGTTGTTATAAAGAGGAGGTGGGGATACCAGGAAGGGTTTGGTTTGTGGCTTTCTTATAGGATTATTATCAGAGGCGGATACAGTGCCCCCCCCCCCTAATTTTCTGCAGTGCCCTTTTTCACTGCTGAAAGTGCCTTTTTCAGACCCAAACATGTCCTCTCCGAACGTTTACTTAGACGAAAATATCAACCAAATAGCTCTTGGAATGTCTACAGATGCAAGGAAATGACGGATTGTCCCCCCCCCTCAACCCGTCTCATTTTGCGACGCCGCCCCCCCCCCCTTTTCAAAATTCCTAGATCCGCCCCTGATTTTAATATTCTGCCTCCCAGATTCCATCAAACCACCTTTTCAATAAAAGAAAAGTAGCGTATTGAAAATTTATCGGCGTATATTTTAACCTTTTTCCTAAATCTGAACGAATGGTGGCCAATATGTGTTTTCTTCAAATGATTTGGAATATGTGTTCTCTTCAAATGATTTGGAATTGCGTTACATTTATTGTCCCCCATCCACCCATAGTATGACATCTGGAGATTGGTCATCGTTATTTTACCATGTACATCTAGTTTAATATCGCTAAAATTTAATAAAATGTCATTTCAAAGGTAAACGTTTTATACAAGTCGCCAAAACAATGGAAAGGTCGTGAAATTAATGCTGCTTCTTTTGATGTAGCGCTTGTGTCGACACACTGGCGCCCTGTTCGTTAAAATGGTTGATAAGTTCTACCGAAAACTTGTGAACACTGCTCTGTCGGAAGGGAGCATCTTTATCACTGACAGTATGAAATCACGTTTTCGTCAGAACAGTTGCATAAAATTCTTATTTCACGTGGCTTTAATGTTTCTTTTTGATCATGGTATAATGGATTGGATATAACATTCCCTGTTGCACCAGTATTTTCACTTTCCAAATTAAAAGTACACTATAACCGCACGAGCGTCAAATTTAAAAAGAAATGACCGATGGTGGACACAGTAATTAAAAGTCATCCACAGGGGCGTAAATGTGTGTGTGTGTTTGGGGGGGGGGGTACACCCCCCAGCCCACAAAATAGTTGGTCGCAAAATTAATGCAGTCGGTCGCAAAATAGGGGTAGTCGGTAACAAAATAAGTACTCACGTATACGTCATGCTACTCACGCAAATGACCTCAGATGCCAGGATATTGAAATTACTCAGTGTTATAGGCACAACCATTGATATGACATAAACTATATGTGAATTAAAATAAAACTACTTTCCGACGAGACAACGATCGGCGAACAACTACACAATTATATAATAATATCTATGTTCTACCGGGACGCTTACTTTTATAGCTAGTATTTTGTTTACTTTAATTGTGGGGTGGGATTGTGGATGGCGCCCTACATTTGAAACCGCCCCTACCCCACCCCCATATTCCCTAGAAAACTCGCACTTGGTGCTCGGCTCCTGATTGCGTCACTCGCACTGGGGTGAGGGGGGGTATGTGCATCAGTCGGTCGCATTTTGGCTAAACACCCCCCCCCCCCCCCCAAACGAAATCATTATGTACGTCCCTGGTCATCCATATGCCAAAATATATTTATAGAGCCATTTGAAATCATCATTCGATTTGCTTATGGGATTTTATTTTGTGCAGGTCACTTGATAATTGCCGATAGGGAAATCCGTCTAAAAATGGTTCATTTCCGTTCAGTATTTATATAAAGATAGAACGAATGGGGAAATTGGGTCGGTCTATGCTGCTCCACAGCTACCCCCTGTAGACGGCCGCCAACTGCAATTCCGAGAAACAAATTGCTGATACTGTTTAAATTCGACTGAATCCAAGCCGAAAGATTATATATTGTTGGTAATTTGATTTTGTTTTTCATATTAAATTTTAATTAATAAATCTGAGTATATATTATGGAATGGATAAGTCTTGAGAAATTTAAGGTTTTAAAAAAGAATGCAAATCACGAATCATTAGGTATCATGAGTCAAAGTTTAATATTTTTATTGTATCCTGCAGATTGTATCATTAATGTAAACCAATTGTAGGAGTACAACACAAGGAACCCCGTTGTATATTCCAGATTTCACTCCACAAGTGACAATTGACTTATTTCTATTTTCTAAGTAAGAACATTATAAATGATTGGGTAGCCAAATAGTTTAATGTGTGTGCGTCAGATCATAATGTCTGTCATTGAGTCAAGTCTTCCCCCTGCTAATTAAAGACCCCTATCTAAGCGAATTATTGAAATACAAATTGAACCACATGTTGATCTCGAAATGACCAGTTTAAGTCGAGTGGACGTTAAACTTAAAGCCCGTCGTTCTTTCTCCCTCCCTTTATGCCAAACGCAATTAGGAGTTTTATAACGCAGATATAGGCCTATATTATTATGATACAGAATAGATCGTTGGTTTTAAAGAACAAAAGAACGATTACCGTGGTGTAAAAAATAAATATGCCGGTTTATATTTGTAAAATGGTTCTTTCAGGGCTGGGATAAAAGTTGCACGCGAGTGTTTTTCATTTCATTTTACACAATGTCATGCTGCAGTATTGGTCCGGCAACTACTTTCATATGAACGCGACAGAGGATATTCAGTTTTTAACGGGTTGTTTAGGGTCATTTCAGATGACAAACTGATCCCGTAGTGAATATTCGCTTGGTATACTATCACTGATGAAAGCATGACATCGACGATGCTTAATGAGTACGGCATATTAGCGTTTTTACTCCGACAAATTAAATTCTCAAACATTTTTTTAAGGTAAAAGAAAAATAAATAAAGACGTTTGAAGTATTTGTTGTTAAAAATATTTTAGTGTAAATGAGTATTAAAATGAGTAAAATGCATCATTTTGCCCGAAGCAGTTAGGTGTTAAGTAAACATTGCACGAGTCGTTGAGCCAATGACTAACGCCGCGTGCAGACAACGCACGTGTTGTGGACAGTCTGTTTTAGAGATAATTCGTAAGTAATTATCTGTGAAACAGATTGATCAGATGAGTGGACTGACCCTGTCGATTTTGTCGACCCCCCCCCCCCAACAACCACACACAAGCGCAGCTGACCAGCACCCATACCTTCGCCCAAACCCACGCACACGTTTTTTGTAATTTTTGTGAACGCGCACCCAAACGCGATAGTCTTTTACAGATTTTTCAAATTTGAATGAATGGAAATTTTCACAACCATCTGTTGTATCTGGTGGACTTGATAATATATGTACGGTTTTTAACACATTTTTAACAAATCTTTTTTCGAAGGATTTATTTCTTTTCAAATTTTTTATTCATTAGGATCCGCCGAACGGTATTGGCCTTCCGCGACCTCCCGTGCTGCAATGTCACTTTATACGTCGCAATAAACGGTCTAGGCAATTTGTGGGAAATAAATTAAATTTTGATAGTAAAGTAATATAGCGGATCCTCCAGGTTTTTTTTTTTTGTTTTTTTTTTTGGGGGGGGGGGGGAATTTGTTACATGGAACAGCCATTGTCGTTTTTATATGATTGTCGACAATTCGTTGGAATTATGAATTTATGCTTCAAAAAGGGATTGATCTTTTTAAGATAAATTAATTTACTTCTTATTATATTTCTGACCATGGTAAATTTCAATATTTAAACTGTTTACCCCCACACGTATACATGTCACACAATAAAATATGGTAATGTTGATATCAATTACACTAAGGCGTGTCAAGACATTTTCCATGTTCAACCCAATTTTTCAACGCTGCCTTGTCTTATATTTCAAAAGTTCATTATTAGGCAGTTAAAATCCACTGTCAGTAAATGGAACGACCGTGCAGAGTTGAAAATGTTTTGAATTTTCAGCAAGATTTATGTTTATTTTGGAGTGTGCTGAAATATACAATGGGAGTCTGTGCGATAAAACTATAATAACATACTACATGATCATTTAAGGCACAACACAGCTCGTTCATTTTTATCTCAAAAGTCAAAAATCTGTATTATTTTGATATTAAAGTAGCTAAGTCTCTACCTCAATATCATCCAAAATCTCCTACATTGAAAGCACGAATTATTTGTCAATTTAAATCAACATTGTGCTGTGGTCTTACCGGAAAAAGATGGTCTTCCGATATCCAATATTTAAGACAAAATAAACATTTTATAATTGGTACACGAATCGTGTACCATAATGCGTTTCAGCCCCAGCTGTAACAAGAGACTCGAGGGAAACATTGCACCAAATCAAACGGCGTATGTAGAATGGAATAACCAGACGCTAAAAATTTGCATTCGATTGAGACTGCTGGCTTATTTCGTCAAACATAACTGGTTTGCCGAAAGAGTAAAAACGAAAACCATTGAATGTAGATCAGTATGTATGCATTCATATTACATTATCATATTCGTTGCGACCCACTTGTGTCAATTTCCAGGTCCCAAGTGTTAGCGATTTAGACCGTTAATACAAGCACGTCCAAATTAACTTGTTTATTTAGAAAAGACTCCTAAAACAACAACAGAGAAATAGAGAAATCTGTTAAGACTTTTTAGAACTGTATATATAGATTATGAAATATTCGCATACAAACTGGAGTAATTTCTATAAATATATAGTTGGCTCATCGCGGCGTCTGAACATTTCACATACTTCTTCTTTGACAGTAGCAGATTTATTTGATCAATAAACACGATCCTGTGTAGCCTACATGTATATCTTATCAGGGAGGGGATATTTTTTAGTATCCAAAATAAACATTATTAGTCATCCATTTTTTAAATTCAACATAGGGATAAATCTTATGTAGCCTAATATTTACACATATAAAATAGGCTAACATACAAAAACAGGCCTTGGTCTGCTCACGATCCTCAAATATTATAAGCTATCAAAAGCAATTAAACAGGATTTATTTCGAAATACTAAATCGGTCGGTTTGGGATTGGGAGGAGGCGATTGGATGAATTCCCTCGATTTTATTATTGATGACATTTTTTTTATCACCGAAAAATAAAACAATTGATCAGTTTCGTTATAAAAATTGATGACACTCAGTCATTAATAATAATTTTGCATTGGTTTGATACTTCGTGAAAGTGGGTATAGTATTAATATAATTTTCACCCCAAACACCGAGAGTTTAAATTACAAAATAAACATTCAAAGGTATAGAAAGTTTATTACGGTTCGTGCTCCGACACGATATTGTCATCATATCTTAGTTGTCATTTACAGTGTATGTACAAAGCTACTTGAACTAAATTTACTGGTTTGGGTTATCAACACAAGGTAGTAAATCTCTTATCAGTTTTGCAGTGTTCTCGCCAAGGTGTGACATTGGGCCAAATTCCGAAGTTCAACCAATTTCTTAATCATCAAAGAGGTGTTAAAAGTCAGCACTAAATTCCCACGATCAGTTCAAGTTATTCATTCATTGGCTAATAATTAACTGTTAATCAAACAAAACATAAACAAAAGAAAGGGCGTGGCTTTAGTCACGTTACCTAATTTGCATACTTATCGGAGTCTACCCAGAAAGGAAACGCATGCGCGACGTCAATTCTGGCAGAAGACAGTTTTGGGAGAATGACTCGAGGTACCTGTCAAGAATCAAGAGCGGTGATGGATGCCAGCGGAGAAAAACCGACAGTTCAGGGGGTTGCTGGTGCTCCTAACGAGGCAGCACTTCTTACATTAATGGAAAGGACTGGATATAGTATGATTCAAGAAAATGGACAGAGAAAATACGGAGGTCCACCGCCAGGATGGGAAGGTGGTCAACCCCAAAGAGGATCTGAAATATTCATCGGTAAAATACCACGAGATTGTTTTGAAGATGAACTTGTTCCAGTTTTTGAAAGAATGGGCAAAGTTTATGAATTCAGATTAATGATGGATTTTAGCGGTTCGAACAGAGGATATGCATTCTGTATGTACACAAACAGACAAGACGCTCAACGTGCAATAAAAGAATTAAATAATTTTGAAATACGGAAAGGTCGTCTGCTTGGAGTTTGCGCAAGTGTTGACAATTGTCGCTTATTTGTTGGAGGTATTCCCAAAAATAAACAAAGAGATGAAATTAAACAAGAAATGGAAAAGGTTACTGATGGAGTCATGAAAGTTATTGTTTATCCCAGTGTCTTGGATAAAACTAAAAATCGTGGATTTGCATTTGTGGAGTACAGTTCGCATCGAGATGCGGCGATGGCCCGTAGAAAGTTAATACCTGGCAGAATTCAACTTTGGGGACACCAGATAGCAGTTGATTGGGCCGAACCCGAACAAGATGTTGATGAGGATATTATGTCAAATGTATGATAATATTATTGAATCAAACCGATATTTAAATTATGGGGAATAGTTTACTTTTAAAAATTAAAAGAGCAAAGAAAGCACCTAAACTAAGAAAATTTTATCTACGATAATCTGGCGTTGACATGTAGGCTAGTATTATTTCTACTAGGCTAGAATAGAAAGTTAGAAAGAATAGGCCCACTACCGCGTGGCTGTATAGGCCCAACTGAACCTTATTTCTTGGTCAGTTCATAAAAATTACTACTAGACAACCAAATGTTATCATAATCATGTCCTTATCCGTCCTTACCCCCCCCCCCCCCTCTAAAACCTTTTCAAATTACTGCATAGTGCATGTGTTATGTTGTTTACTTTTGATTGGTCTTATATGTCCTTATTTATTTAGTAGGCCTAGACCATAGCTAGATAAAATATGGTGTTCAAGACTATTCGATATTTAGGTGTATTCTTCGAACATCGAATCAATAGGTTAAATTAAATGAACAAGAACAAATTTAGTAATTTACAAAGTCAAAGAGTCAATCCCACGAAAAAATTATAACAAGTCGCATGAAAAATTATAATTTCAGGCCTCTCTTATTTTAGTGTTTTGGGGGCTTAATTTTGTTTGCAACAGTGTTGCTTGCTGCTACTATGCTCATCACTCACTAGTATTAGTATTGTAATCGCCATTTAAACTACCGTTGGTAAGATAATAAACAAAGTCTCCATTATCTATTTTAAAGTCAGTTCATCCATTTATCAATCGTACTCAAATCCAGTAAGTATCACGGGGTAATGATGGTATTGAGAGTTGATTATGGTCGTTTTGATAAGTTAATTAATGTCTAATTAATACTTTAGATAACATTTTGATTTAAGGCCGAAAGAAAGACATGCAATAGGATTGGGAAGATTTAGCTCTTGCATAATGCATGTTAAAAACACAACTTTATACCCTGAAATGTACATTTTAAGCTTAGGCCTCCCCTCCACTTCATCGTGGTCCACAAACTTGGTCATTTTGGTACTGACATGTTGCAATTTTATTTCAATAATTCACTATTACTATTATAAATGTGAAAGGACCTCTTAGATAACATGCAAAATAAATCATTTTGGGGAAGTTATTGGCCAAAGTAAGATTTTCAGGCAATACATTCTCTACTAAAATTGAGTAAAACCCCCCAGTTACAAAGGGTATGATGGGTCAGTAAGTTTATAATCTGTATGTATATGAATAAGCTTAATACACTACTCAAGATTTAATTGAATTGTATATTTCACAGGTGAGAGTTCTGTATGTTCGTAATTTAATGTTAGATACATCAGAAGAAACTGTGAAAGAGATGTTTGAACGAGCATCGGGAACACCAAATTCTATTGAAAGAGTGAAGAAAATCAAGGATTATTGTTTCATCCATTTTAAGAACAGGGAAAGTGCTGCAGAGGCAATGTCAAATCTAAATGGTAATGAATTATAAATATCTAAACATTTATTTGACGACCTTGGATTTCAGTATATATAGTCACTTCAGCTACCATAGTTAGTTTTATTTAACATCATAGAGGTATCTTAGTTAATCTTGTGTTGCTGTGGAAATCAGGATATTCAAAGCAAAGGTATAAGAATTGGAAGTTCGAAAATGTAACTACATGTATGTATTTACAGGTCTAGCCAAGCTAAGTAAAATTTGATTATGTTTCTTTTTATTTTTTCTGATTTTACCTTATAAAAACTGAAACATAATTGACATCTGAATTTTATCAGATAAGTGTGTGCCTGTTAACACCCATTCATAGCACCAGGTATCTTAGTTATTATTTGGTAACGCGTGCTGGATCACAATCCATTTTATAGACGGCCACATTTTCATTTGACATACATTGTCGTTGCCCCTGTCTGTTCACAATTTGTTTGTGAACACTCTACAGGTCACAGTTTGTGTCCTATTTTGATGAAACTTGAAATATATGATTATATCCCAAAGATCTCAGTTCCTTTTGACATTTGTGCATTTCAGACCATAACTTCCTGGATTATGGTTCCTGATTGTAAAAAAAAAACCAACCCACATTTATTACTATTTTCGTTTTTGTCTTCCTAAATTTGCTCGGAAAATCCAGTAAATGTTATTGTAAATTGAATGAAAAAATAAAAGATGCAACTGATACAAGTTCAATATACATGATATTCACATTTTTTCTGGATTTGAAGTTGTTAGTATAAAAAATAGTTGATAACAATTAACATACACCCTGCATTGTTTTTCAGGTACTTCTGTGGAAGGTTCATATGTTGAAGTTGTTTGGGCTAAACCACCAGATAAAAGTGATCCACGTAGATTAATGAAAGGTGTTTACCAACAGGTAAGCTTTTAAAATCTAGAAAAGGCAAAATCTTATATACCGGTAATTCATATTGCAATTGTATGGAGAAGTACAGCTGCAATAATAGAAAACTTCATTTATGGACTAGATCACCATTAGTGATACTGATCTTGAATATATCTTGTTGACTATTCTAAGATTAGATGGATTTTTATTACTGACAGAATAGGGACTGTCCAAATAAGCAATATTAATTACTATTTACAGAGGACTCTGTCAAATCCGACATCGTATGGGATCATGACAATATGTCGGAAGTCACAGAGTGTCGAAATACCCAGTTTTGACAACCGGAAATATTGTAACTTCGAAAACCGGAAGTATTATTACAATGTTGCTTCGAATCACCCGAGCGTTATTCCCTTTAAAAATGATAAACTTTTCTCTAGATTCAAAATTTTCTAACATAATTTTTATTTCATTCAACATGCGTAGGCATTTTGAATAGGTCAGATCTGATGTTAATTTATCTTCTTCGTCATCTTCAGATGATCGCATGCTTGTGTTTGCTATCACGCGTTCATTGATAATCTGTCGTCCTATGCATGGGCGTCACACATCACATGGGGGGGGTCGGACCCCCCCAATTGTTTTACTGGGGGGGTCTGAATATACTTGGACCCCCCACCCCCCCAAATTTGGCAAAGTAAAGTGCCCGAAATCTCATATAAAACACTAATTTTAGGACTGGAATAGCAGTAAAACGCGTTTGCGGCCATCAAATATTCAAAAATTTTCTTGTGGATCCATACAAGGTCAGCTCCGCTTCTTGGCCCCGCGAAGAAAACTGGCCGCCGGTAAACCTGCTTTGGGCATTTCTAGTTTTGCTTCCCTTCACTTTTCTTTTAACTGAATACCATGAATTTGTACTGAGTTGACTATCGATTAAAACATTTTGTCTGGGGCCACTCTACTTTGTGAATGCATCTGCAACAGTGAGATTGGATGGAATTCAGAGTGGGATTTCGGTTACAGAACCATTGGATACTTTTGGACTTGCTCACACAGGCTAGAATAGCAGAAAACGCATTTGCGGTGGTTAAATTTTCAAAATTTTCTCCGGGAGGGTGAGGCTCCGATTGATTGGTTGTTTGGAATTCTGGGCAGCCGGGTAGGCTATGTTGGAACAAATTGAAGTTGCTGTGGGTGTAAACGATTGATTGGAATTCGAGTCACCTGCCACCTTAATTAGGCTATATTAGACAACCTTGAAATTGCTTTGTTCAGGGGCCAAAATAGCAGGAAAAATTGTTTGCAGCCGTTCAATATTCCAAAATTTTCTTAGGTGGGGGTAAGCCAGCTTCTTTGCCTCTCGGGGAAGACCGGTGCCGCTGTCTGTAAACATGATAAACGTTGTATTGGTGTGATATTTTAGTTTTACCCCGTAAATTATGCCAAACAATGTTTACAGAAGACTGAGACTTATGCGGACCCCCCCCCCCGCGCCGAAGTTGCGGACCCCCCCAATATATATTTCACGGCTACGCCCCTGGTCCTATGTCAAGGTCTTCGTCACACAGTTCGGTGAAATCTGTAGGGTGAACAAACATTGAGCTGAAGTGAGCGAACGTTACGTTCTCAGCGGCCGATTTATGACCTTGACCGACCCTCATCGGCAAAAACTTTGGTCAATGGTTAAAATACTACGGGGCGTTTGTTATACATTTCTATTGACGATGAGGGTCAAGGTCATAAACCGTACCGTCCTCTCATTTCAGTTCAACGTGGACAAACTTAGGCTACGTTATTCGGGTTCAATCGGCATGCGCAACGAATGTTTGTAACAGGTGCTAGGAATAATTTGTACGACCGAATTCGTTGGAAAATTTGTAGATATTCTTGAGTATTGTCACAATTACTATCTTACAAGAGATTATAAAATTATCAAGGTAATCAACAAAGACCTACACGATAGCGAGTTTTAATCTTGCCGATAATTGATTGGTGATCGCTTGTTAATCTTTTATGGCTTCACACCCATCGAGTTTTAATCTAACGGACAATTGATTGGTAATTGCCTGACACCTACCGATTTAAGGCCGGATTATACAGTGACGATTCAATGGAAATTATGTGACGGGACGGCTGATTGATGTCGTAATCTAGAACTGACAGAATCCGGACTTATCAGATTTTTTTGGGCTGAAGTAATAATAAGGAAATAAATCGGGACATGAAAACCATGTCGGATGTCACAGAAATCTGGAGTGATCAGACATCGGATGTGACAGAGTCCACTGTACTAGTATTAGAGGAATAAGCATTTATAAGGATCTGTATTTGGCTTGCTGTATTACCTCATGTGTGAACAGTAGCTGGGGCTAATTGCCAACTGTTGTACATAAATAAGTTATAAACTTCCTTTCATTTATGTTGAAAAATATTCTCAAATTGTTAATTGCTAACTTCGGTGTAAATTTATTATCTTATACATTATATCATTATTTATTTAATAGGAAGATGAACAAGATATACAGAGTTTGCTCTCTAATCTTTCTTTATCGTCAGAAGTACATTGTTTTTTCTATTTATTTTATTTTATTAACTTGAAATGTGGCATATATAAATTTGTGTGGGGATGTTCATCCGTCTTGTTCCATGAATTTATATCTTTCTTGAGAACAATGTAGAAACTATAATTAATCATCATTGGATCTTTTTCACTTTTAAAAAGGCGTTCAGTCTGCTAAAATGAATATGCCAATGCATTTAAATAATTTCTGACAATATCGAGATTTAGATGCTCATTCATTTATTGTCAACAATATAAATAAATTATTGCACCTATTTTACAAAAATTATGTCTACAGCATTGTGACAAACTTAGATTACAGATTCAGTTATGACAAATCTGCTTCTTGGCGTATGTTTTAATATTTGGTAACATGGTTTTTACTAAAATTAATAACAAATGAAATTTATTCAAAACTAACAAGAACATATTTTCATGGAATATGTAGCATTCTCTTCTGTTACATGTATTTTATAGAGTATTTCTGTATTTTCTTGGTAGCTCAAAGCTACACATGATCGATCCTCATTGATTATGTACATGTAATGTTTTTGCATGGATGGATTGGACAATGATTTCTTTAATAATGATTAGAATACCTGGAGTACATTTAACATTTTGACATTCACTTTGGCACAATCTGGTTGATTTTTAGTAGATCACTTTTTAACAGCCTACACCAGAAGGTCAATAAGGACAATTTTTTGGAATAAATATTTCATGCAAAAGTAAAGATCTACACAACTTAGGAATAAATGTACTTGTAATTTGCTGTGAATGAAACTGTTCAGTCATTTGCCATCTAGTTACATAGCAGTCTGGTAAATGTATTTGCAACAGTCAGTAAGGCAATGATCTTGCCTTTGTATTCTCGTAGGGAGGGCAAGAAATAAAAAAATGGGATACAATCAAAATATATATAAATCCCAAAACTCTCAGAGTTATGTACTTCGTTCAAGAAAACGGATGAGATGATTGACTTCAATTTATCTGATGAGAGTTGTAATTTATAGTCAATAACCAAAATTGTTAAGTTATCCACTGACTAGCCTCTGAACCAATGAATTAGAAAAATATTGACCAGTGGCATAACAAAATCATCCTCATGACAAATTGTACGAGATTTGTAATTTGTTGTCAATAACCACACCAAAATGGTTGAAGCTTTTAACTTACTAGCGTATATTCACCCTCCGTGTTCGATGCCTGCCTTTGAACCAATGAATCAGAAAAATATTGGCCTGTGGCTTAACAGAATCATCTTCGTGACATGTTGAGGATGAGAAGAGTAACTTGGTAACTGTTGTGGTTTTGAGTATAGTACTTAGTGCTTAAAAAGGGGGTAGACACAATACTCAGGTACAATGTTGACTCTAATTAAAAGGAAATGGAGAAAGCGTCTGTGACTACAACTTTTAAGACTTGAATGATAACTTGCTATATCTATAGCTGTGTTTATGGATGAATGGGTTCAGATTTTACTGCACATCGCTGTTTTCTATTTCGCAGCTATGTACTATACTACTTATTTCTAACAACTTATTACAATGGTTACAAAATAGATGCATGTCCAGCTTCTAAAAAAAACCCTTGAAATGATGTTCCATCATATATGCTTATCATTAGTTGATAAAGATTGAGAAGCCTAGTTAAAACCTAGCTCAGTAATTGTTTACTTACTACTCGAGTATCTTATTATTTATAGATATTTGGAATTGTGCCGTTGTTTTTCTGTCATTTTCTACCAGTAAATAATGGAGTTATTAACCACCTTTTTGTAAAAATAATTTTGGAAAGCATTTAAGATACATTTGTCTTTCAACGAAGAAATTTCTAAATGTCAAGTACTATGTCCATTTTCTTGTTTCTATTTGTTAATTTTAAAGCATGACTTTAATTATAATTATTATTTCATTTATTTAGAATGGAATATTTTCGAATTGGAACTAATTGTTATTGTTATGCTAATATATACTAATTATTAATTTTCTTTCAATTTTTAGCTAACATTTTGTTTTTATACATCCATATTTTCATGTGGACGGTTATTGTTGTCACCCTTGTCCGTCCGTCCACAATTTGTTTGTGGACACTTTCTACAGGTCACTATTCTTTTTATACGCCCACATTTTCATGTGGACGTATATTGTCGTCACCCCTGTTCGTCTGGACGTCCGTCCACAATTATTTGTGAACAGTCTACAGGTCACAATTTTTATCCGATTTCAATGAAAATTAAAATATAGGTTTATCACCCTAAGATCTTGGTTCCTTTCGATATTGGCATGTATCTGACTGTAACTTGATCGGTTATGACCCCTGATTGTAGGAAAAATCGCGTTTTTAGCTTGTGAACAGTGTAGAGGTCACAATTTTGAACCGATTTGGATGGAACTTGAAATGCATGTTTATACCCAAGATTTTGGTTCATTTCGATATTTGCGCCCATCGGATCGTAACTTCCTGAATTATGGCCCCTGATTGTCCGAAAAATTGCCCTTGTTAACTTCTGGTCCTTCTGGAAGTCAAAATTGTTATCCAATTTAAAAAAACGTTTGATTATATCACTATCACATGCTTATGGAGGTTGAGTTCAAATTTCGTGAAAAGCGGACCAATATGGACAGATAAAATGGATGTGGTGTGAAAATATGTTATATCAAGGTTGTGGACCCTATAGAGGTCACAATTTTAATCTGATTTTGATGAAACTTTAAATGCAAGTTTATTATCCGAAGATCTTGGTTCCTTTTCGGTATTTTCACATATCGAATTGTAACTTCCTGAATTATAGCCCCTGATTGTACTAAAAATCGCCTTTTTAGCTTGTGGTCCCTCTGGAGGTCACAACTATTATCCGATTTTAATAAACGTTTCACTGTGTGAATTTCTTGAAAATCGATAATTGAATGTTCAGCTAAATCCATAATATTAAATGTTTTGTATACTTAACGTTGGCCTGGGGCAGAATTCTAATGATTTTCTGATAATTTTTTAATATGTGACAACTCTTGTTGACTGCCCGGACAATTTAGCTGCTGTCTGGGCGTATGTTTCGTTGCCTAGCAACCTATTTTTTGATTTTGACATATTTGATCAAAACATTGTGGATTGTGGCCCCTGTTTGTACGAAAATATACATTTTTATCAGATTTACATGAAACTTAAAATGTATATTTATAACCCAAAGATCTTTTATGTCTCTAGCCTGTTTTCTGTCCATCTCTTGCAAAATGTGGGCGAATCTTGCATGGCAACTGCTTGTTAAATAGATTTTGTGATCTTGGGCATGTTTTTACTTCATGATGTGGACTGTAAATACTTAATCAATATATTTAAATATTATAATGGATACTTTTATTAAGACGAAATACAAAAACATTAAATAAAATCAAATATGCATTTACATGTAATTTAGCCTCAGCAACCTGAATTGTAGGGTTATAGTATTTGTTGTTATCATTTGGTTTCTTCAATAAATTTATATTTGAAAGTCTGAATTCTAGGTTTTCACAGTAAATTATGTTCTCTTCTCTAATTATAGGTAGGCTATGGTTACAGTGCGTATGAGACACCATTTGTTCCATCCTTCATATATGGTCAGATTGCACCAGGAAGGTAGTATTTTATTCCATCTTATTTAAATTCAGACCTGGAAATAATTATTTAGTGTGTCTGACAAAATGTCAGGCTACGTGATCGATAATGGTCGAAGACCGTTCATTATGTAAATAGAAAGAACAACTGAGGGGTGTTAGCCCCAAAGTTTTTCTTTGTATTTACAGCCCTCGAAATTAAGAATTTCCTACCACGGCACAAAAAAATGAAAAATGCCGTGGCAGAATGGTACTGCTACGGCACCACGGCATATTTTTGTATTTCAAAATCAATGCTTTTCTTAAAGACCACATAAAATAATAATTCTTAATTGCATAAATTGATAGCAAAGGGTTACTACATTCATTTTACGTTAAGTTCACACCAATCTGATTCAGATATTAACGTTTAAACATCAGACAGCCGAAAACGGTTTTCAAATTTTCAATTACAACCTTAATATAATACTAGAACACTTATTATGGATACAATCTCTTGGTTTATTGTACTGCAACGTTTCAACAAGATTTTACAAGTTGTTTTCAAGCAAATACCCAAATTACAAGTCGTTTTCAAGCAAATACCCAATATTGGGTATTTGCTTGAAAACGACTTGTAAAATCTTGTTGAAACGTTGCAGTACAACAAACCAAGTGATTGTATCCATAATAAGTGTTCTAGTATTATATCACAATTCAATTGCTAAATGCCTCTCAAAGAATATACAACCTTAATCCGGTTGATTGGCTGGTGACATCACAGGCACTACACATAACAGACATGATTTTTTCCCGCTTTAAAGCGGATTTCCACTTTTTGTCCCGTCTGGTTCTGATTTTTTTGCGGTCGGTTCCGATGACAACGCTTTTGTTATGATATTGTTCCGCTTTAATTAATTGAAGCACCTTGTTTAAAAAGGTTAATATCATAAAACAAACAATCATTAATTTTTTCCTGACAAATTTCTAACTGCTGAACTCTAAAATATCTTTTCATAACTTTAAAATCTGCCGACTGGATGTCAGCGATGTAAACATTAACAATACGAGATCGCCTGTCATTGTGTACAATTGACATAGAGTTTCTCTATCGTGCCTGTGATGCTACGGTACGTAATCATCGTCAGTTCTTTCACGCTATGGCTTAGATCGAGACGTCGACACCAAACTATTCGACAAACGACTTTATAATGGTTTGAACAGAATTTGGAAGGCGAGCTTGTGAGACATTTTATTCGTAAAGAAAATTCCCAAAGAGTTATTATTTTGAATTATTATTATTAATTACGGTCAGAGGGAGGTAGAAGTTTATTCGATTTAAGCAACATATTTTCTAGTCTAGAAAAAATTATACAGGGTCAATGTAAAGATCTGATGCGTAGTTCAAACATTATTTTTTATTTTTGTTTTTGTTTAGTAAGTATTCTGTAAATGAATTAAATACAAGAAAAATAAGAAATAAAAAAATTCTAGTAAATTTGAAGACAAGTACAAGAATATGGAAATTCAGTATGAGACAAAAAACCACGCTCACCTCCACCCCCCCACCATCACCCCCCCTTTACTTTAAAATTACCTTTGCTCCTCCCCCCACAAAAAAAACCCAAACTGGCGTTGCCGCTGGACAAGCGCCACCCCCCCCCCCCCCCCCCCCCCCCCCGATTTTTTTCAACTTTTTTTTGCAACAGCTAAAATCATGTCTGACATAATCTATCACAATATATCACTGTATACACACCACCAGTTAACACATATGTGTATTTGCCGGTCCAATTAACATTTGACTGGAGTAATCATTAACCTGTCATTATTTACATGTAAGCTACATATCACTATACTATAGAAGTCAAAGCATTTTCAAAAGCCGACCTTTCTCGCCTTGAGTTGTAATAGATTATATATTTGTGACTAGAATATTTCAGAGTGTATTTCAAGATGCCACATTATCGTTGTGTTATTGAGAGTTGTGGAAATTCCAGCAAGGAAAAGGAGAATAATGTACCAGCGTTTCATAAATTTCCCAATGATGAAATCTTACGGAAAGAGTGTAAACAATTCAAATCCTGATCGGCAACCTACAGTCACAACAGTGATAATAAGAGGCTATTTTATTAAAAAAAACATCGGTGAACAAAGCTAATTAAACTGGTCGGCGTAAAAAATGATAATTACCTAATCATAATTCGTTATTGATTTATGACCCAATCGATGTGCAACTTTAGTCTGATCGATTTATGGCAGGCATAAACGACCCTACACTTGCCATCAATACACGAAGTAGTTAGGATGACCCTTCTCAATCTGTTATCCCATTAAGATGGTTACCAAAAAAATGTTTTTGTAATGTTAATTCTGACATATATTGAGATATTTTTTCGTATTTCATTTTTGCGGTCTATTTCAGCGTAATGAAGTCAAAACCGCATGCTGAAAGAAAGGCGCCGTATGACGATAATTGATTGTCACTTACAAATCACATTTCAATCATGTTTGATGTTTATGATACATTTGGCATGACCTCATCTTTATACCCCCTTACTTTTTTACCCGGGGGAAATTAGAAGAACCACAACACTCTTCTGACAAATGTATCTCGAATCGTTTGGACTGCACACACAATTGTAGAGTGTATTTAATCGCTGCTCTGAGAAAATAGAACAACCGTATATTATGAAACAAATTCTAAATTAGAACAACGATACTCTTCTGAGCAAAATGTATCTCGAATCGTTTGGACTGCACACGATGGTAGAGGGTATTAAAATCGCTGTCGTGAGAAATCAATACAACCATACATTATGAAACAACTTCTAAATTGGATCTTAAATTAAAATGAATCACAAAGCAAATTTTTACGTTGTCAATTGTTTTATTTAATTAGGGGGATTAAGGAATCAGTCAGGCGTTAATGAATACACACGCTGGCTGTATATAGGTAATTAAGGAATAAACATTCCGAATTGTCCCGTACCCATTCCGAATATGCATTCGGTCACTGTGACGTCACTGGCGTCTGAGGGGATTAAGAGTGTTTTCGATAATTGGCCATGTCGTTTTTACGGGAGGTCTATATTTGCAACTTTGAGTGACGATATCTGAATTAATTTTCATCAGATTGATGTTAAACTGCCGTAAAATGTATATAGTAACCAATGTCTGTAAATTCAATCAATTTAGTTTTCTTGTTTTATGTGCTCTTTAACTTTTCAAGATGGATAAAAATTTTATTCACGCCACAAAATTTGACGTGAACGATAGCCTACCAATCTGTTACGTGTGGTCGCGCCAGCTGAAAAAATGCTTTTCTTAACTTTACAAGATGGGTAAAATTTATTTATTCACGTCACAAAATTTGACGCAAACAATACCAGATACCAATCGGTTACGCGTGGCCGTGCGAGCTCAAAAACATGCGAACGATTTCCTGGTTTACGCAAATTGAAATATCGGTTAGGTTAAGAAATTAATTCACATTTGATCAATATTTATACAGGATGACTTTTTGACAATGGTCTAAATAATTAGTATTATACCACAAACTCAATTCATTCATTCTTCATTCTTGCCATTTAATTTCTCCATCAGTCTTACTGGTACTTTCGCTTTGACAGATGACTATTTTTGACATCAGGTATGGACCAGTTGTAAGCAGGTTTATTTAAAAATGTCCCAAGCCTTAATTCTTTAAATGATTAGTAGTGCCATTAATATTTAAACATGTCAGCTATATTTCCAAAAAATTTACTTCACTTATATAGCCATGCTCTACGGTAGTACAATGACCAGTATGTACATGTAGGTCGTCTACTTTGACCCCCACATGGCATCGCTTGACTGCCATGTAAACGATATGATAGTCCTGTCTATTTTAATATTATTTCATCACATCAAATTATTCTGTTTCCTTTTGAAACTTTGTAGAGTGTAGGTTAATAAATACTATTTATTTTGTCAGTGAGTCGCTACCTATGATTGAGGCCATTACGCTCCGTTACATAAGACGTAGTAATTATAAACAAAGGGTGTAAATCGGTTGAGGTCCATCGTATGTCACAAATGATGCAGTTAAAAATACAAATGACGAGAATGGTAACATTTTTCATGCATTAGCCAGAATAATTAGGCAACAGTTCGCACACTCTATCATCTATGTCTATTTTAGTTTAATCATTGAAAAAAAAAAAAAAACACCACTGTAACGGTAAAGCATGGATATGCCTACAGCACATGGGTTAAAAGTGTACCGGTATTCGGTAATTGCAATGTATTTGTCAGTCTTTCGTATACAAAATGATAAATATATGACGTTATTACACGGTCAGACGACATCCTCCTGGTACTATTCTATAACCGGTACATTTAGTCATTATAATTTTTAGGATCGTAAGATCTACCACGGCAAAAAAAAAAGAATTATGCCGTAGCAGACGGGGGTTGCGTTGGCTTTTACCACGGCTTTGCTGTTTGTCGTGGTTAATTTCACGGTGCTATATTTACATAATGGACAGTCTGAGACTATTATCATACTTAGAATTAAAACTACATAGCACAATATACAATAGAATGCGTATGAGCAGCCACTACTATTCAGCGACATCTCCTTGTAAGCGGTCACAATAAATTCCCCCCGTAAAAATTCTATTGTTTCATCTCTTTTTTCAATGGCCACTCCTCTAACGCGGCCAGCGGCCACTATTTTGCTAATAAATTTGACAAAACATTGCCCATTTAACGGCCATTGTTGAATGATACCATCTTGTCGTTCTTCATAACACCCCCGCTAATCATGTGAGTAGTAATCAATTAACTGGACTCCCACTGATCACGTAAAAAGAAATGTGAAAATAACAATTAACCCAGGATTATCTGTTAATTAATCTTTTGTTTTATTAAACGACTAACCTGATCATTGTTTTCACACTTAACGGAACATTATTTGATACTGATTGAATAAACTGAAAGTACCGAATAAAAGCCGCTATGTTGTTAAATATACTGTTTTAGCGCCACCTATAATATTACATACAGAGTTACACCCCCTGTGAATCGGTAGCAAAATCAATGTTTTTTGGTTCATGTGCTTATTTATGATAACATAAAATTAATTCATCGATTTTCTTCACAAAAATGGATAAATATTATCGAATGCATCACAATAACAGTAGTATTGAAGGTTGGTACAAAATGACAAGTTGACAGAAGTTATGTCCGAGATCCAGCGACGGCCAAATTTACCGATGCTAGTGAAGTATTGGTGTTTGCTTCCGATGCATTCAAGCGTATATTAATTGATGTCAGCACAAAAAAAGCATGAGATTTTACAAAAATGGATAAATATTATTGAATGCATCACAATGATAGTATTGAAGGTTGGGACAAAATGACAAGTTTACGGAAGTTGTGTCCGAGAGACAGCGACGGCCAAATTTACCGATGCAAGTGCACCCATGCGTAATACTAATAGTCATTGATGTCAGCACAGAAAACCACGAGATTTTATTAAGCGGCCAGTCGTAAAAATTACCATGGGTGGCTGCTTAATGCAGATTCTACAGTAGATACAAATAATGGATAGTTTTCTGAAAGAACAAGCCACAAAATAATGGACATATTCTTAAAACAACATGCACATACTCATGAATGCATGTGAGAAACACTCAAGTTATACAATGCAAGCAAATACAGACAGTCCAAAATATTCAACATGGAGACGACATGTTTATAACACAATCGAAAAAAAGTATTAATAATGAAAATAAATGTGATGAACATTTGGATCCTGATAACATTTGATGGTAATGTACTCGATATGGAAGATAATAGTCGTGTAGTTTCATCAAAATGAGCTCAAAATGAGCTGAAAATTGTGACCTCTAGTGTGTACAGTCAGGGGCCATAATCAATGAAGTTACGGTCCCATACTTGCCAATATTGACAGGATCCAAGAAATGAAATGGAGTCCTACTGTTCTGCTCCTAAACTGAGCTAATGAAGACGGACATACGCCATACAGTGTGCTATGATGGAAATTTTTGCCCGGGGAGTGGCACCTTGGCCTACTCTTATATTGAATTCCAACTGCCATTGAACCTTTTACGTGCAACCCCAAAGTCCCATCCGAACAACTAGATAGCTGGATGTCCTTGCCAGGCCTTCCGTCCGGCATCACTGACAAGGGGAAACGAATATCTGGATGAACTTTCTTGACCATTGCCAGGGAACGAACACCGACCTGCCGGCTAGTGAGCCAGCGTCATAACCACTTGGGCACCGTGATCCCAAAAGAACGTGTGAAATAGCTTTATCTAACGTCCGCTTCCACCGAAGTTATATCACAGACAACCCAAATGAACCGAAATCTTTCAGATATATACCTATATTTCAAGTTATGACCTGCAGACTGTCCACAAAGAAGATGGGCGTATAAAAAGGTATCATCTAGTGCCGAATGTACTATTAAACGGACAAGTGACGGATTTAAGTGGAATTCTTTATGTAGACAAACACGTAAAATCAATATTCAATCATGTGACATTTCAGTAACCATGATGTTTTTAAGTAATTTCATGTACTGTAATCTAATTTGTTCAGAGAAAAAATAATCCCAAAATACATGTTCATTTTTCAGATGAGTGTCTATTATTAAAAAAAAAACTGTCTAATATTAAAGAGCACATAAAATGAGTAAACTAAATTCATTGAGCTTATAAACATTGGTTACTATACTACTATTCAAAAAAAGTAGGGGATATTTGATTTTTAAGTGTTATTAAAGTCACCTAATGAAACGGACGAAGAAACAAATGAAAAAATGAAATGAAGTTCACATTCATCGATTTATTCCAAATGATCGTTAGACTAAGTAAGCCACAGACTGACCATTATAAGGGTAAAATGATACCCGGGGTCAAACAGCAAAGTTACCAGAGCATCACAACAAAGTCAGTAACGGGTAAACCCTCCTCTGTTTGCCAGACAAGCATTGATCCGATGTGGCATACTCCTAATGAGACGTCTAAGGTCATTTTGGTCCAGATTGTCCTATTCCTGTTGCAACGCAGCAGCAAGTTCTTGGACATTGGCAGGATGTTCTTGACGTTGACGTAACCTCTGTACAAGCATGTCCCAGACATGCTCGATGGGGAGAGGTTGGGACTCAGTGCTGGCCAAGGTAATGTGGTGATGTTCTGTTGTTGTAGGTAACCTGTAACGATCCTGGCCCTGTGACATCTTGCGTTGTCATCCTGGAAGATGAAACGGCGGCCATGACGTCGTGCGAACGGCACAACATGGACTGCCAAGATGTTGTCCCGGTAGTACTGGCCTGTAACACGCCCTGCAGCAACATGTAAAGCCGATCTTCCAGCAACAGTGATGCCTCCCCACACCATAACAGAACCACCCCCAAATCGATCATGTCTGATGACGTTAACATCTTGGAAGCGCTCGTTTCGACGACGCCACACCCTCCTACGTCTGTCCAAAAAATCAACAGTGAACCTTGACTCATCTGAAAACATCACATTGCTCCAGCGTCGATTATCCCAGTGTTGACGATCCCTACACCAACGACGTCTTGCCTGAATGTGATGATCTCTCAAACAAGGGATCACGCGAGGACGTTGGGCGCGAAGGTGACCCCTATGCAGTCGATTCCGAATCGTCTGGCCACTCACTCTCACACCAGTGTCTGTTTGAAGACGAGCGCTGATCTGATTTGCTGTGATGACACGATTTCTCAAGGCCAAAGTACGGATAAATCGATCCTGGGCTTGAGTTGTCGCCCTTGGTCGACCTGAGCGTGGTCTGTCCTTTACAGATGGTGTATCACGGTATCTGGACCATAGCCTGCTTATGACAGACTGAGAAACATTCATCGTCCGCGCCACAACCGTGTTGTGCCAATCTGTAGCATGCCAAGGGCACGTAACCTTTCATTTTTGGTAAGCCGACGCATATCAAAATTTGTTTTCTGGTCACTAAAACAATTAAACTGATGTTTCCACCCTGGAATTCAATGCCACAATGACTGTAACATTCAAAGTCAGAGTCGTGCAAATCTTGGGTTGGACCCCCATGATGATCCCAAGCATCACCTGCATTCCATGCGGTAGCTATTGGTGCATTTGGGCGTCACATGTAACTGGAAATCTTTCTTCTGTTAGGTTCTATAGTGACTTTTTTCGTAGTCATTTGCATATTTTAGTGTTATGCCCCCAAAATCAAATATCCCCTACTTTTTTTGAATAGTATATATCGAAGGTTTAAATCACTTGACATTACTAAATTTAAAGTGGAAATAGTCAACTCGGACTTCAATGACATTCAGCATATTCAAGATGTACAAGAGAAGGCAACCCAATACCACTCTAAACTTACTGAAATTTTGGACTCACTTGTGCCTCTTCAAACAAAAACATTTACCATTCGTCCCAATACGCAGTGGTTTAATGAGTCTATTTTAGAAGCCAAAAGGGATCGTAATAAGGCCGAACATCTATGGCGTAAAACAAATCTACATGTCCATAAACAGATTTATAAGTCTTTAAAAAACAATGTGAATAAATTAATTGAAGACGCTAAAATTAAATTTTACTCTGATAAAATAGAAAATGGCGAAAACAGTCAAAAAGACCTGTATAAAGTTGTGAATTCCCTTTTGGACTATAATGCTGCACGGACTATTCTCCCGGATAATGATAATGATGCTGAACTTGCGAATTTATTCTCCGATTTCTTTCAAATAAAAATACAGAAAATACGAACTGAACTTGATGATTAAAATAAAACTATTGACTTTAACGCTCATGATTTTGATAAGTTAAAAAACTCAGTTTATTTAGAAAAATTTAATTTGGTTAGTGAATCTTTTGTTTTAAAGTTAATTAAATCATCTGCTCCTAAATCTTGTTCATTAGATCCTATTCCAACTCCTGTTCTTAAGGACTGTCTAGACTAAGTTATTCCAGTTTTCACTAATACAGTAGAACTTCCTCGGGCGTGCACTCCTAATCAGCGAACACTTGCTTCAACGAGCACCAAAAAATCCTCCCGAGCGATTTTTAAGTAATTTAACCTCTACTAAACACGCACCTCCGTAAAAATTCTACTGTTACAACGGTCACTCCTCTAACAAAACATCGCCCATTGTTGAATGATACCATCTTGTCGTTCTTTCTTTGAAACAATCCCGCTAATCCCGTGAGTAGTAGTTAATTAACTGGACCCCCACTGATCAGGTAAAAAGAAATGTAAAAATAACAATCAACCCGGGATTATCTGTTAATTAATCTTTTGTTTTATTAACACTTAACGGAACATTATTTGATACTGATTGAATAAAATGAAAGTACGGAGTTTTTTCCATTGCAACTTTGTTGTTAGACGTTTTAGCGCCCCCCCCTATGATATTACATACAGAGTTACACCCCCTGTAAATCAGTGATAAAATCAGCGATGGATTTTTTGTTGATGTGCTTTTTTGATAAAATAAAATTAATTCATCGATTTGCTTCACAAAAATGGATAAATATTATCAAATGCATCACAATGGTAGACAGTAGTATCGAAGGTTGGTACACAATGACAAGTTATGTTCGAGATTTGAGTAAAGAATTTTCGTTCGGCGCAAGATTCAACGGCGCTCAAATTTATCGATGCAAGTATTGATGTTCGCTCCCAATGCACCCAAGCGTAATTAATTTATGTCAGCACAAAAAGCGCCGAGATTTTATTAAGTGGTCGCGTAATCGCTAAAATAGTTGGGGTGGGAAATTCTCAAATTACGCTATGAGTATGATGAAAGTAAAAGAAATATTGGAGGCCAGAGACCCAGTATAACTAAACAAACACGTATACGCGACTACTTTGAATTCACAACTAGATAAAAAGTACATGTATTGTTATTGTTATACTACATGAATAAAACAATATATGCAATCTATATCTTTATTTTTTGTGGGAGGGGTTGCGGCAATATTGGATACCTCTAGTCAAAGAGCACCTCCATTAAGCAAGCATTTTTGAATTTCCCTTGGGTGCTTGCTTAATACAAGTTCTACTGTATTATAAATTCTTGTATATCATCCTCTACTGCTCCCAACATTTTCAAGCAAGCTTATGTTACCCCTTTAATTAAAAAGTCTACACTGGATCCAAATATTTTTAAAAATTACAGACCTGTCTCTAACTTAAGTTTTATTTCTAAAATATTAGAGAAATGTATTGCCTCTCAGGTAAACCCCATCTAGATGATAACTGTTTGTATGAACCATTTCAAAGTGCTTATAAACAATTTCACAGCACCGAAACAGCCTTAACCCGGGTTTCAGATGATATTTTGATTGAAATTGATAATAGAAAATGTACATTTTTAATTTTATTGGATCTATCTGCTGCTTTCGACACAGTGGACCATTCCATTCTTCTACATAGACTACAGTTTAAATTCGGTATTTGTGGCTCTGCATTAAATCTTTTAGAAAGCTATCTTGTGGGTAGAAAACAGTGTATTTTAGTTAATTGTAAATCGTCTTCTGAATCTGTTTTGTCATCTGGGGTTCTCCAGGGTCCAGTTCTTGGACCGATTTTATTTACCCTCTATACATGTATGTCACCATTAGGTGATATTGTTAGAAAATATGGTCACTTGTATGCCGATGATACTCAATTATATATTTCATTTAAACCTAATTGTCCATCCTCTTTCAATTAATCAAAACTGCAACTTGAGAACTGTATTAGTGAAATTAGAAAATGGATGTCAAAGAACTTTCTAAAATTAAATGATGATAAAACTGAATATTTGTTATTAGGCTCAAGGCATCACTTAAGGAAATTTGCACATGATAATCCCCCTGTTGTAATAGGTAATTGTGATATATTTTCATCTGATTCTGCTCGTAATATTGGCGCAATCTTTGATAGTTTTATGCTTATGGGAGCTCAAGTAAATAATATTTGTAAATTGTGCTATTTTAATATTAGAAATATAGGTAAAATACGTAAATTTGTAACTGAAGAGGCCACTAAGTCACTTGTTAATTCTCTTGTCACTTCTCGAATAGATAACTTTAATTCACTTTTAGTTGGTTTACCGTTAAAGCTTATAGATAAATTACAAAAAGTACAGAATACTGCTGCTAGACTTGTTACTTTAACTAAAAAATGGGACCACATAACTCCTGTTTTATACAATTTACACTGGTTACCTGTTAAATATCGAATTGATTTTAAGATTTTGTTACTTACTTTTAAATGCTTAGATAATCTAGCTCCTGTTTACCTCTCAGATCTTTTAGAACTTTATACACCCGGCCGAACATTACGTACATCAGATAAACTACTTTTAAAGCCCAAAACTATTCAACTAGTCTCTTATGGTCAGCGCTCTTTTAGTGATCAAGCACCTGTTTTATGGAATAATCTACCATTTAGTTTAAGATGTTGTACATCTCTATATTCTTTTAAAAAACAACTTAAAACACATTTATTTAATCAGGCTTTTAACTGACTATGTATGCAATCGTTAACATCTTGTTGTGTATTTATGATTACATTGTCACTTTGTAAAGTGCCCCTGAACATGTTATATGAAAGGGTGCACTATAAATATGCTGTAATAATAAAAATATATTAGCTGGGAAGGTGTTGTTTTGGCTGGAACCCAGACAGGCAGTAGCCGTTCAAAGAATCTAACGACAGGCATTTATGACTGTTGTATATTTTTTATGACTGTTGTATATTCATAAGCCATTGTGTGTCTTTTTTTTTTGTTTGTTTTTTTTTTTGTGAAAATACTGTCGTACAGTAAGCTTCTTACATAAATGGAATCCATAGCCAATTTTCTGTACGTGTAAGGTTTACCGACTGATGCCAGAAATAGATAGAAAAACTTTAATATAGTATCATATAAGAAAGATACGACAACTTATTACCAGACCCGTAATTGGCCGTATGCAATTGAGGAAAGCAAGTGGATGAGTGATCCGTGCTCATGGCTTGAACAAGAATTTTATTTTTGTCAAGTTTATTACGTATTTTACGACCAAAGGATGTTTATATTGCAGCATAATGCGTGCGAAGTTATTCGCCTTTTTTAGCACTGTATGCTATCCTACACAAAACACAATACTATAAATAGTATGTATGCAATATGCAAATAATGTTGTTTATGCGTGCTGTTAGCCAATAGCTACTGTAAATTTACCCGCATTTCTAGACCGTCCTAACCATAGGCGGCTGTCGGTAAAGTGGTAATTTGGCGTAAAATAGCCTTGTGTTATCAAACAAACACGGTTCATTTCTCGACGTCTAAAAACTGAACCCCTTTCAAATCTGAATGGTATTATTCATTTTTAAAAACATCCTGAGAAACTGGACGGTCGTAAAGTAGATGATCAAAGTCAAAACTTAACGGCATTTCTAAATCTACACGGTGGAAAAAAATGGGCGGTTTTTGATAAATCTTGACGGCATTTAACACATTCTAGACGGCAGTCTATTGACTGGATACATGCATTAGATTCTAGACAGTAAGCGTAGTTTCTTTCCTTTTTTCGGAAAATCTGGACGATTCCTGTTCCCTAGTGTGGTTAAAAACATCAAAGGGCAACGTCATAACTATGTTTTAAGTTTTGATAACATCAGATATCTTTTCACTTTTTACTGGACATGAGTTATAAATAAACCACGAAAAAAAGACTACCAGAAGTCTGTGTGGGATAAATTGAAAGGCGGAAGAGGAATCATGCCTGACAAAACCTGAACTTTTGTCTGACTTCGCTTACCAGACTTATCGAAATTATCAGCTGAAAATGAGTACAATTAAAGCCTTAGACGTCACAGCAGAAACAATAGGGGTCAAATTATAATGACAATTATTCTTGCTATGTTCTGATAAACCACATGATCGTAAAGTTTACCATTGGATTCTTCTTTAAATTCCTAAAAAAGAAAATTAAAACTAACCATTTTTGTGTTGCTGGCTAAGACAACATATTCTTTATAATTGAAGGCACAGAAATATTCAGATATTTAAACTATTTTCTAGGGGTTACGATAGAGGTCCTCTAGTGGCAAACCCAGCAATCCGAGGACGTGGTAGAGGTGCTGCTGGCTCAAGGGGAGCTGGGGGAACAAGAGGATATATGCCTTCAAATGTCCGTGCTGGCTACAGACGATATCCTGTGGAAGTAAGTTGTATTTAACAATAAAACAACAATCAGTTGAAAATTATACATGTAAATGGTGATTATTCCCAGGTAAAAGCACTACTAATGCAAATATGTTAACTGACACAATCAAATTTACTGCATGTTGAAAACAACCAATATTGACATAGTCCTGTCCGTCCGTCCACAATTTGTTTGTGGACTCTACAGGTCACAATTCTTATCCGATTTTGACGAAACTTGAAATATAGGTTTATCCCCATAAGATCTCGGCTGCTTTCGATATTGGCATATATCGAATCGAAACTTAGTGGATTATGGCCCCTGATTGTACGAAAAATCACGTTTTTCAGATTGTGGACCCTGTAGAGGTCACAATTTTGAACCGATTTTGATGAAACTTGAAATGATTGTTAATAACCCAAAGATAACCCAATAACGCGAAATTATTATCCGATTTAAAAAAAAGGGTTGATTAAATCACCGTTGCATGGAAATGAATGTTGAGTTCATGAACATCGGACCAAAAATTGCTGAACAAAATAGTGTGAAAATATGATATATCATGGTTGTGGACCCTGTAGTGGTCAAAATTTTAATCCGATTTTGATGAAATTTGAAATGTAAGATTATAACCCAAAGATCGCGGTTCCTTTTGATATTCAGGCACATTGGACCATAACTTCCTGAATTTTGGCCCTTGATTACGTACGAGAAATCATGTTATTTGCCTTTTGGACCCTGTGGAGGTCACAATTTTATTCCGAATTAAAAAAACGTTTGACTACATCCACATTTCACATTCTTGAAAATCAATAATTGAACAGCTAAATCCATAATATTAAATGTTTCGTATACGTTAGCATGGGGCAGAACGTTATAAAAACAAAACAAATTCTAATGATTTTCTGATAATATCTTAATATGCGACAACTCTCGATTTAGCTGTTGTTTTGGCGATTGTTTTGTTGCCTGGCAACCTATTTTTATACCACAGACACTTGAAGGGATTAAAATAAATTAAAATAAAACTTCTTACCACTGCTTAATACAAGAAGGTAAGTCAGACGCCATCTTTGTTTTGACTGATTTACCATGTATCGTCTGATATCATCTCGCAATACTCACTAGTTCTAACACTTCATGTCATTTTTATTGCTAACGAGATTTTATTTGATTATTATTCACCTTCCGATGTAATTAAATTGGTCATTTAACACTGTTATTGATAACAAATCAAACTTGAACCGCTATCATTTATCGACGATCAACTTCCCGAGACCGGAAGTAACCCGAAAAACGGTCAAAAGAAATCTGTATCACCCAGTCCATTTATAAACCTATCATTACTCGATATGTGCATAGGAACTGGGTGATCAAGTCTCGCTCAACAGCGGCCTCGCTTTATAGGCTTTATCACGTGATAGAACTTACGAAGCAAGGCCTCTGATGAGCGAGACTCATTCACCCAGTTCCTATGCACATATAGTAATGATAGGTTTATAAAGGATCTGGGTGATACATACTTCTTTTTACCTTTTTTCGGGTTACTTCTGGTCTTGGGAAGTGACTTACCTTCTTGTATTAAGCAGTGGTAAGAAGTTTTATTTTAATTTATTTTAATCCCTTCAAGTGCCTGTGTTTTATAGGTCCATGTTAATGTGAACGTATTATGCCGTCACCCCTGTCTGTGTGTGTGTGTGTGTCTGTGGTTCGCCTACAGGGCGCAATTCTTCATGGATTTTCTTCAAACTTTGTATGCTTATTCCTTATACCCTAAGGAAGATCCCTATTGTTTTTGGTGCATGCCCGACCCCCAGGGGCAGAGCCACGCCCATTTCTAGTATTTGTTTGTTTGTCGTCTACAGGCCACATTTCTTAACTTATAATATCTTGAAACTTTGCATATACTTTCTTTGTACCCTTAGGAACATCCCTATCATTTGGGGTGCATGCCCAATCCCCAGGGGCAGAGCCACGCCCATTTTCTTTTCGTGTGTCTTTGTGTCGCCTAATGGGCGCAATTCTTACTGGATTTTCTTCAAACTTGATATACTTATTCCTTATACCCCAAGGAAGATCCCTATTGTTTTTGGTGCATGCCCGACTCCCAGGGGCAGAGCCACGCCCATTTCTAGTATTTGTTTGTTGTCTACAGGCCACATTTCTTAACCTATAATCTTGAAACTCTGCATACACATTCTTTTTACCCTAAGGAACATCCCTATCGTTTGGGGTGCATGCCCATCCCCCAGGGGCAGAGCCACGCCCATTTTCTTTTCATGTGTCTTTCGTGTCGCCTACAGGGCGCAATTCTTACTGGATTTTCTTCAAACTTGGTATACTTATTCCTTATACCCCAAGGAAGATCCCTATTGTTTTTGGTGCATGCCTGACCCCCAGGGGCAGAGCCACGCCCATTTCTAGTATTTGTTTGTTTGTCGTCTACAGGCCACATTTCTTAACTTATAACCTTGAAACATTGCATACATATTTTTTGTACCCAATGGAACCTCCCTACCGTTTGGGGTGCATGCCCAACCTCGTGTGTCTTTGTGTCACCTACACGGCACAATTCTTACTGAATTTTCTTCAAACTTTGTATATTTACTCTTTACACCCTAAGGACAAGGATGATCCCTATCGGTTGGGGTGCATGCCCAACTCCCAGGGGCAGAGCCACGCCCATTTTCGTTTGGTTACCCGTGTGTTGCCTATAGGGGCCGGGGGCAATTCTTACTGGATTTTCTTAAAACTTTGTATACTTACTCTTTACAACCTAAGGATGATCTGTATTGTTTTTTGGTGCATGCCCTACCCCAGGGGCAGAGCCACGCCCATTCCTTGTATTTATTTGTTTGTCGTCTACAAGCCACATTTCTTAAGGTATCATCTTGAAACTTTGAATACTTATTCTTTGTACGATAAGGAACATCCCTATCATTTCAGGTGCATGCCCAACCTCTAGAGGCAAAGCCACGCCCCTTTTCTTTTTGTATGTCTGTGTGTCACCTACAGGCCACAATTCTTAATCGATCGTCTTTAAAACTTTTTTTATACTTATTCCTTATACCCTAAGGCTGACCACTATTATTTTTGGTGCATGCCGGACCCCCTGGGACTGAGCCACACCCAATGTTTTTGTGTCTTGTGTTCGCCTACAGGATGCAATTCTTAATTGATCCTTTAAAACTTTGCATACCTATTCCTTATACCCTAAGGATGACCCCTATTGTTTTTGGTGATTTCCTATCCCCCAGGGGGCAGAGCCATGTCCATTTTTACTTCGTGTCTGTTTGTGTTGTCTATAGGCCATGATTCTAAATGGATGGTCTTTAAAGACCACATCAAATTATTCAGAAAATTTTTATGTACGGGTACTCAATAGTTACAAAATCCATTTTACGGCAAGATCAAACTAATCTGATAAAAATTAATTCAGATATTTACGTTTTAGTATTCGACTGCCAAAAACAGTTTTCAAATTTTCAATTACAACCTTAATTTGATTGGCTGGTGACGTCACAGGCACTACACATAGTATACACATCATCTATACAATATATCACTGCCGGTGCAATATCTCACTGTGTGACTGTATATACACACAGCCAGTTGACACGTGTATTTGTCGGTCCAATAAACATTTCACTGCCGTAATCATTAACGCGTAATTATTTACATGTAAGCTACATATCACTATATCAGTCAAAGCATTTTCAAAAGCCGACCTTTCTCACCTTGAGTTGTAATAGATTATATATTTGTGACAAGAATATTACCGAGTGTATTTCAACATGCCATATTACCGTTGTGTCATTGAGAGTTGTGGAAATTTCAGCAAGTGAAAGGAGAATAATGTACCGCCGTTTCATAAATTTCCCAAGGATGAAATCTTACGGAAAGAGTGGAATGCGTTTGTAAACAATTCAAATCCTGATTGGCAACCTACAGTCACAACAGTGATATGCAGTGAACATTTTACGAACGATTGCTTAATTATCTATACACACCCAGCGTGTGTATTTATTAACGCCTGACTGATTCCTTAACCCCCCTAATTAAATAAAACAATTGACTACGGAATAATTTGTTTTGTAATCCATTTTAATTCAAGATCAATTTTAAAATTTGTTTCATTATGTACGTCCGTTCTGTTTTCTCACGGCAGCGGTTTTAATACAATCTACCATCGTGTGCAGTCCAAACGATTCGAGATACATTTTCCTCAGTATTGTGGTTCTAATTTAGAAGGGTAATTATCATTTTTTGTTACACCGGCCAGATCAATTTGTAATAATGAATATCAAATACACTTGATCAAATGTGGATTTCCTGGTGCCGTTTGGTGAGTGATTAAACTGTCAATTTAATTATAAAATACTTGTATTATTTATAAAAAAAGTTAAATGATGTTAGACATTATAACCTTATCTTATCACAAACGTATCCATCTAATGATTTATATTTAGATGTTGTTTAAACACCAATCAACAAATAATACGAGGCTACTTTATTACAAAAACATCGGTGAGCAAAGACAAAGATAATTACCTAATCAGCATTCTTAATTACTTTATGACCCAATCACTGTTTAAATTTAGTCTGATTTATAATGACAGGTATTAATAACACTACACTTGCGATACACATAGATACTTAGGTGATCCTTCTCAATCTGTTAATTCTAACATATATTGAGATTTTTTTTCGTATTTCATTTTTGCGGTAATAAAGTCAAATTCGCAAGCAGAAAGAAAGGCGTCGTACGTCGATAATGGATCGTCATTTACAAATCGCGTTTCAATCATGTTTGACGTTTATGATATATTTTGCGTGACCACATCTTTTAACTCCTATACTCTTTTACTCAGGGAAATTCGAACCACAATACTCTTCTGACGAAAATGTATCTCGAATAGTTGGGAGTGTATGACATCGCTGCCGTGAGAAAATGAACGACCGTACATTATGAAACAAATACTAAATTAGAACGACGATACTCTTCTGACGAAAATGTATCTCAAATCGTTTGGACTGCACATGATGGTAGATTGTATTAAAATCGCTGCCGTGAGTAAACAGAACGACCGTACATAATGAAACAGATTCTAAATTGGAACAATAAACTTCTGACGAAAATGTATCTCGAATTGTTTAGGCTGTACACGATGGTAGAGTTTATTAAAATCGCTGCCGTGAGAAAACAGAACGACCGTACATTATCAAACAAATTCTAAATTGGATCTTGAATTAAAATGAATTATAAAACAAATTATTTCGTAGGCAATTGTTTTATTTAATTAGGGGTATTAAGGAATCAGTCAGGCGTTAATGAATACACACGCCGGCTGTATATAGGTAATTAAGGAATAAACATTTCAAATATGCATTCGGTCACTGTGACGTCACTGGCGTCTGAGGGGATTAAGAGTGTTTTCAATAATTGGCAAAGTCATTTTTACGGGAGGTCTATTTTTACGACTTTGAATGAAGATAGCTGAATTAATTTTAGTCGGATTGATGTGAATTTGCCGTAAAGTGGATAAAATAACCATGGACTGCTCACATAGAGAAATTTTCAGGGACATTTTATGTGCACTTTAAACTTGGGATATGTATTCCTTATAGCCTAAGGACAACAACTGCATGTCCCGACTCCCAGAAGCAAGCCACGCCCCATGGACTGCTCACATAGAGAAATTTTCAGGGACATTTTATGTGCACTTTAAACTTGGGATATGTATTCCTTATAGCCTAAGGACAACAACTGCATGTCCCGACTCCCAGAAGCAAGCCACGCCCAATTTTTGTGTTTGTGGTTTACAGGCCACAATTCTGAATGAATCAGCTTGGTACTTGACATGTATTTCTTATAGCCTGAGGGCGTCCACTATCGATTTTGGTGAATGTCCCGATCGCCAGGGGGAGAGCCACGCCCATTTTTATACGTCCACATTCATAATGTGAACGTATTATGCCGTCGCCCCTGTCTGTGTGTGTGTGTGTATGTGTGTGTGTGTGTGTGTGTGTCTGTGGTTCGCCTACAGGGCGCAATTCTTAATGGATTTTCTTCAAACTTGGTATACTTATTCCTTACACTCCAAGGAAGATCCCTATTGTTTTTGGTGCATGCCCGACCCCCAGGGGCCGAGCCACGCCCATTTTTAGTATTTGTTTGTTTGTCCTCTACAGGCCACATTTCTTAACTTATAATCTCGAAACTTTGCATACATATTCTTTGTACCTTAAGGAACAACCCTATCATTTGGGGGTGCATGCCCAACCCCCAGGGGCAGAGCCACGCCCATTTTCTTTTCGTGTGTCTTTGTGTCGCCTACAGGGCGCAATTCTTACTGGATTTTCTTCAAACTTTGTATACGTATTCCTTATACCCTAAGGAAGATCTCTATTGTTTTTGGTGCATGCCCGACCCCCAGGGGCAGAGCCACGCCCATTTCTAGTATGTGTTTGTTTGTCGTCTACTGGCCACATTTCTTAACTTATAATTTTGAAACTTTGCATACACATTCTTTGTACCCTAAGGAACATCCCTATCGTTTGGGGTGCATGCCCAACCCCCAGGGTCAGAGCCACGCCCATTTTCTTTTGTGTGTCTTTGTGTCGCCTACAGGGCGCAATTCTTGCTGGATTTTCTTCAAAATTTGCATACTTACTCTTTATACTCTAAGGATGATCCCTATCGTTTGGGGTGCATGCCCAACCCCCAGGGGCAGAGCCACGCCCATTTTTAGTATTTGTTTGTTTGTCGTCTACAGGCCACATTTCTTAACTTATAATCTCGAAACTTTGCATACATATTCTTTGTACCTTAAGGAACAACCCTATCATTTGGGGGTGCATGCCCAACCCCCAGTGGCAGAGCCACGCCCATTTTCTTTTCGTGTGTCTTTGTGTCGCCTACAGGGTGCAATTCTTACTGGATTTTCTTCAAACTTTGTATACGTATTCCTTATACCCTAAGGAAGATCTCTATTGTTTTTGGTGCATGCCCGACCCCCAGGGGCAGAGCCACGCCCATTTTTTTTTTGTCTGTGTGTCACCTACAGGCCACAATTATTATTCTTAATCGATCGTCTTGAAAACTTTTTTTTATACTTATTCCGTATACCCTAAGGCTGACCACTATTATTTTTGGTGCATGCCGGACCCCCTTGTGTTCGCCTACAGGATGCAATTCTTAACAGATCCTTTTAAAACTTTACAAACCTATTCCTTATACCCTAAAGATGACCCCTATTGTTTTTGGTGATTCCCCCCCCCCCCCCCCCCCCAGGGGCAGAGCCATGCCCATTTTTACTTCGTGTCTGTGTGTGTTGTCTACAGGCCACGATTCTTAATTGATCGTCTTTAAACTTGGGATATGTATTCCACATAGCCTAAGGATATCAACTGTATATCCCGACTCACACAGGCAAGACACGCCCAATTTTTGTGTTTGTCGTTTACAGGCCGCAATTCTGAATGAATCAGCTTGATACTTGGCTTATGTATTCCTTATAGCCTGAGGGCGTCCACTATTGATTTTGATGAATGTCCCGATCCCCAGGGGCAGAGCCACGCCCACTTTTTGCCTTTAGCGTTATGAAGGCACAATTCTGTATGGATTATCTTGGTATACTTATTCCTTATCGCTAAGGACGGCAACTATTGATGTTGGTGTACGACCCTCAACGCCTAGCCTTCTTGACAAAGTACCATATCAATCAAAGCAGGAATGTGGACGTATATTGTAGCGTTAGCGTTATGTTTTGCCTTTAGCGTTTGAAAGCCACAATTCTGAATGGATTATCTTGATGTTAAGGCACGACCCTCAACGCTAAACGAACCAAACGCCTAGCCTTCTTGACAAAGTACCATATCAATCAATGTAATGGGTTCGTCTGTCTGTCTGTCCGTCACACTTTTTGGGACAAAATAACTCTCTTCCTAATTGAGCTAGAATGTTCAAACTTGGTGTATGTGTTTATTAGGTCAATGCCTTGATGGAGTTCGAAGATGAGCATTTTCCGCTTAGGGTAAGCAGAGATAAGCAATTTGATTGGTTGATGCTTTGGGACACAATAACTTTAGTTCTAATTAAGTGAGAGTGATGAAACTTGGTGTATAGTTTTATTACAGTAATACCTTGACTAAGTTCGTTAATGAGCATTTTCTGCTCAGGGTAAGCAAAGCGATTTAGCAATTTGATTTGCCGAGACTTTGGAACACAATAACTCTTTTTTGAATTGAGTTAAAATGTTCAAGATTGGTGTGTATGCTTATTACGTCAATGCCTTTATGGAGTTCGAAGATGAGCATTTTCTTCTTAGGGTACCGGTAGGCAGAGATAAGCAATTTGATTGGTTGATACTTTGGGACAAGATAACTTGGGTTCATCTTGATTGATGATTTTTATGCCAATACAATGACTGCATTCTCATTCAGTAATGGATTCGACAGTAACAGTGTATAGAAACGATTGACAGGGACACGAGGGCCCTTTCCCTTGGCCAGATTGGCCCTTTTGTCAATGTAACTAGGGTACATTTTCATTTTTCTCGTCGGTTTTAGTATTTTTCTTTATAAAACACTTTTGGATGACACTTCGTGTTAAGTTTGATTGCTCGATACGTTTGAAAAAAAATAAATGTGCGATTAATTAATATGTGTCATCTATTTATTTTGGGATTTCGGTGGGGGACATCAGCCTCACCTTTGGCTTGTGTCAGGGAATATTTTACTTTTTTACATTTGATTAGCAGTTTCCAGAAAAATTGTGTAAGAATGCTAATCAATTGTATAATTGAGTAGCAAAATTTACCAATTGATTAGCAGTTTTTTAGTATGTAATATAATTCTTATTTCACATAATTAGGCCTATATGTGACAATAACAATACCCACATAATATTATTTGTATTACCAAACGGTTGTTTGTATTTATATATAAAATACAAATAAAAGTATGTGACCACATGTTATTCTTTGTACGAAACCTGGACATTCTTTATTTACTTCATACTCTAGTCAGATCTTTTCTGCGTCATATTTCCTCACCCAATCTTGAACTGTTGCTAATTTTAATGTCGAATTTGAAGACAAAACATAATATCATGTGTTTGAATTTCGCGACGTACCCTCGATCATTCGGTAATTTTATCTTGTAGTGTTTTGAATGTCTGTCTTGACGAATGTGACTACAGCAGATATAGAAAGAAAGTATGTAGTGTTGTCATCTCTGTCATCAAAACTTTTTACGTCTATAAATAGCAGACGTCAACATGTACTGCTCTCGTTCCACTGGACCGTTGCAGAGGCACGTAAAGAGTCTTGATGATATAGACAATAAAATTGCGAGATTTGAGATTTGTTTTGATGTGTTTTACGATACTGAATGGTTTTAAAGTTAAAATTAATTTTCAAAACTTTGATTCGCGCTGAAGCAGGGTTTTAAGCTAATAATGCTAATCAAATATGAATTTGATTCGCAAAATCGGACGTTTGAGTCTCAAATTGCGATACGAACCCGGTTAAAATATTCCCTGGCTTGTGTTCATCATATCTTAGTCAAATTAAAATAATACGCTCATATTGTGGTCGTATATTGTTATCGCCCCCCGTCCGTCAGCCCAGCGTCCACAAGCAATTGTTAGAGTTAGGGCCTTGATCACTTGTGGATGCACTAGAGGTCAAAGTTAATATCCGATTGACTTTGAATTTATACATAGTGTTTAATGTCATGAGACAAAAAAGCATATTGCTCTTCAGCGAATTCTGATAATTATTGTTAGAGTTATGGCCCTAGTTCACTTGTGGGCACTCTATAGAGGTTGAAGTTAATATCCGATTGACTTTAAATTTATACACAGTGTTTAATATCATGAGACGAAAAAGCCTATTGCTCTTCAGCGAATTCTGATAATTACTGTTAGAGTTATGGCCCTTGATCACTTGTGGACACTCTATAGAGGCTGAAGTTAATATCCGATTGACTTTAAATTTATGCACAGTGTTTAAGGTCATGAGACAAAGAATCTTATTGATTTTCATCGAATTCCGATTAGTACAGCCAGAGTTATGGCCCTTGATTACTTTTAAAAATCTTGTGGACGCTATAGAGGCGGAAGTTAATATTCAGTTGACTTCAAATTTATACACATTGTTTAAGATCATGAGACGAAAAAGCCTATTGATTTTGAGCGAATTCCAATAGTCACTGCCAGAGTTATGGCCCTTGATCACTGCAAAAAATTTTGTGGACACTCTAGAGGCCAAAGTTAATATCCGATTGACTTCAAATTTATAATATACACAGTGTTTGAGGTCATGAGACATAGAAGCCTATTGATTTTCAATGAATTTTGATAACCGAACAGCTAAATCCATGATATTAAATGTATTGTATTCTAAACATTAGCATGGGGCAGAACTTTATAAAAAACAAAAAAATTCTAATGACTTTCTGATTATTACTTATTGAGTTGTTACTTTTAATCAGATTTGAGTGTATTATAGATGTTTCATTTCCGAAAAAAGTAAAAATATGCGACAACTCTTGTTGACTGCCCGGACGATTTAGCTGCTGTGGGCGTATGTTTGTTGCCTGGCTACCTATCTTTGACTTAGATTTTGTGAATGTGTTACAGAGCAGAATTTTTTTATACTTTTATATAATACATGTAGTTGAATTGAGAATTTTTATGAATTAATTATAATAATCAATAATTATGGGTAAGGCTGACATTGCTGGTGGTCATATAATTGCGTTGCCCAATGAAATTTCAATTGCATGCATTTTTATTATATTGTATACACATGTAAGCTTTGTATGTAATGATTTGGGGTAATCTAATCCAAGTTCATAATAATATGATAGTGGCTTTTAATTATTTAATAGTGCATGAAATGTTTAATAATGTATATTAACAAAGTTTCATTTTGTGGAAAATTGATTGTTCAAGCTAACCTCATTTTTGTGTTAGGGTCGTCTGATTGATATTTTACCTGGGATGGAATTGACCCCAACTAACCCTGTCACATTAAAACCACAGTCTGTTAAATCTCCAGTACAGGTATTAGCTAACAGAACATAATCATTCTAGTATCCATTCAATCAATCCAATCTTTTAAAGGCTTAGCTATATTCAACACTTTTGTTCAATGATATACAGTTGTAGTTTGATTCAAATACTAAATTTGGGCTTTTATCATTTGTTAGACATTTTTATATGCCCACATTGAATGGAATGTCTTCAAATATTGTTGTCACCCCTGTCCGCCCATCCATTGCGTGTGGACGCTCGAGATGCTAAAGTTAATATCCGACTAAGTTTGGGCTTTTACCATTTGTTAGATATTTTTATATGCCCACATTGAAATGTCTTCAACTATTGTTGTCACCCCATCCATTGCGTGTGGACGCTCGAGATGCTAAAGTTAATATCCGACTGACTTTAAATTTACACAGTGTTTACGGTCATGAGACGAAGAAGCCTATTGATTTTCAACAATTTCAGATAATTACCATATTTTTATGGGGTATAAGTCGATCTAGACTAGAAATCAAATCATCATATTTTACAGTTTAACCGATCTCCATCCATGCAGCAGTATGTATATAAGACAAATGTCTGAGAAAAGATTTTATTTTTATGGCATATTTTTGGGTGGATGATACTATTTTGAAGGGGGAGGCGATGTTTTTAAATAAAGAAATCAACAAGCAAAGAAACACTTACAAATATTTCAATTAGAATGGTGCAGCTTAAAGTAGTTTTGTTTTAAATGATATTGCTTGCGGCATTGTGGAGAGACGGTAACTGAATTTTTTTTTACCTTCATCCGTACATATGTTGAAGCAGAGTATAAGAAAAAAAGTATCCACTCGAACCTCAAAATATTCGGCACTACCAGAGTTATTGCCCTTGACTGCTTTAAAAAAAATCTTGTGGACGCTCTAGAGGCTAGCGTTAATATCTGATTGACTTTAAATTGATGCACAATTATTAAATGAATTAAGGTCATGAGACAAAAATCTTTATTGATTCCAACTGATTTCCAATAATTACTGCCAGATTTATACACAGTGTTTTTACGGCCATGAAACATAGAAACCCTTTGATATTCAACAATTTCCAATAATTATGGCCTTTGATTTTGAAAAAATGATTTCTGATAAATACTTAATGGGTTGTTACTCATAATCAGATTTTAGTGTGTTGAAAATGTTTTCATTACTGACAAAAGAAAAAATATTCGGCAACCCTTGTTGACTGCCCAGACGACGTAGCTGCTGTGGCCATACAGTAGGTTGATACCTTGCAACCTATCTTTCTTTTACCAGTAGGCTATTATTTGAGTTTCATTAACTCTGATTTGAATGACTAAAATTCTTAATATAAATAGTCAAAAACATGAAATTTAAATTAATATTGAAAACGTTTTGAAATATTAATTTTGTTAAATGCATTATAATTGTAAGTGTAAAATATTAGATTTATTTACTGACTGTTTGATATAGCTCTAGCCTTTACTTAAAGCTTTTCTTTTGGCCTCCTCTTGCTTTTACTGTTTATGAGATGGATACATGTAATATTCTGATATTATAAGTGCAGTTACAAATAAATACAAATTTAGATGAGAAACTTTTCTGTTTTAGCTGAATATAAAGTCTCTCAATCTGGATTGGGGAAAGTGTTGGCATTGAAACTTAATAGTTATAAAACTACCCTTTAGATAGATCAAATCAAAATGCATCCATCTCAGAAGAATAAAACCTGTTGTTATACCTACTTATTATTCTTGTCAAAATAATTATCTTTGATGTAGATACTGTATCTGTGATTTTAATGCGATCTAATTTGTATCATTCTTTCATTTATTAAATTTTGTTTAAAAGCTGTTATCTTGTAAAATCACTTACCGGCGTAACCGGGTACTGTTCTTTATTTCCTACACTAGCATGCTATTGAAACCTATTTACCCATACGACACACCTGTGCTTGCCTACTCCATGATCAAACACGATAGCAGATGGTTTCCATCTTGTTTACTGACGGTACTACTTATTTTAAGACAGACTCGGCTTTCCAATTTATAATATCTACGTCATTGGGGATTTCCAATTTATACTCACTGGTTGCTATGACCCGCTATGGCGTTGTCTAGAAACGCGCGTGCTCGCGTTAGTTTAAAATTTTTGCTATACGTTTAACATGGACTATTTGATGTAATTTGCCTGATTTGATTTGGCCCCATTTCCATAAATTTAGGTTGTTTTTTAGAAATTTTTAGCAAATGTTAATCTTAGGTGTTTTTTTAATTCTAGCCGAAGTAAATTTTTTTACAATTTATAGCGAGTTAAGTTATCGTCTCTAAGAGGCGGGCGTAGTATTTTAAATGGCGGCCATTTGCCATCATGTGTATTCTTGAAGTAGGTACACATGATGTAATCGTATGCTATTTACCCTCATATAAACATGCTTGTATGCTTTCATCCTAATATACTGTAAAACAAGTAATAATTGAGAGTAATTTATTGTATCATTCTATTAATTTAAGTTGATTTTGTCCACACATTGAAATCTTTTTATTTTTTAAATGATAAGTAGGTGATACATTGTATTTAATTTGGACTCATTAATTTCATTGCGTATTAATTTCTTGTTTTACAGTACTGGTACAAGATTAAATCAGAATTTTGTTTTGATCAGATCACCTTAGTTTGCTTTATTTGAATTTATATTTTAATATCAGGTGGAAAAATTAATGTGTAATAAATTTCTTACTAATTTTAAGCCTTAGAAGCATTTTATATGAAAACTTAATAGTAAGTGCAGGGGGACTGCACTACACACAATTCTACACAAAAACAAATATACAGATAAGTGGGTAATCATTAACAATAATTTTGAATTCATATATATGCATCTTCATTCTCAACTCTTCACTCCTGCTATTGAATTGTATTACAGGACTTTCTGGTTTGTGGTTGTAAATGAAAATATGGTCTCTTTTAATGTAGAGACTGAAGCACATTCAAATAATATTTGGAATTAAAAACGATCGCCTCAAAGATAAGGAGAGTTGGAGTTGCCAAGTTGGAGAAAAATAATTATAATATTATGTTTACTAACTAAGGTTATGATTTGTTTAAACATTGCAGATATTAGAAGATTTATGTGGTAAAAATGGTTGGGGTAGTCCTATATACCAGTTACATTCTGCTGTTCAACGAGATTCACAGTTCTTCTTGTACAAGGTATAATGTCATCATAATGTTTCACATTATTCAGGTCATTAATAAATGGTGGTATTGTTAAGAATCAGTCCTTTACTCGGGTTATGTGTATTGGACATCCAGTGTACATCCAGATTACACTGGGTTAGGTATCGTGTTTAGAATATTCTGTTGCCACTCATATGATTGTGGTAAGGAATCATGTTTTGCAAATTGATACAAATAAAAAATTTGTGCCAGAAATTCATATAGATTCAGGTAAATGTCAGACAATTCTCAATATTTATTAATTAAAGAGTGGGAGGAGAGTTTACTATTTACTGGGGTTGTTTATATTTTTGTCGTGGGCATATCTCCCATTGCTGCACATCGATCTTGACCAATTTTGCGTGGTATGAGACCTTTGATCTAGTTGTGCCCTTTGTGATTTGGTTGCTATGATTAGCGATAAACAGATTGTACGCCCACACTGAAGTGTGGTTGTTATATTGTTGTCGCTGTCGCTCTGGATTCTAAAGTTAATATCCAATTGACTTTAAAATTTAAACTGTTTAAGGTCATGGAGACAAAGAAGCCCATTGATTTTCAATGATTTCAAATAGCTGTGACCATGAGATGATTTCCAATGATTTCTGATAATTACTGCCAGAGTAATTACCCTTGACCCCTTCAAAGAGTTTTGTAAAATTCAAATGGATTTTCATCAAATTTGTCATGAACAATGCTAATTGCATGTCCAAAAAAGCCACTGGTCAATTTTTGGCTATAGACTGGTTTGTTTGGTATCCATGAAAATGCCAAAAAACAGTGCATTTTCTTGGAAATTCTATTAGTACACGCCAGAGTCTTAAGCTTATGAGAGTCTGGACAACTGACGTTGTGGGCGCCATTTTGTTACCCATTCGTACGTTGCACATACATAGAGCCACAGTAGATCGTGTGACTGATTTATATGTTTTAGATTTGCGTAAATGTATTTTTACGTTCACTTAAGTGTACGGGTAGACAGAGGTCGCAGTCACGCAAAAATCTGCGTATTTCACGCATTTTTTTCAAAATAAACACAAATATTGACGGACACTGCGTAATTTACACGCAGAAAATTCCCTGACGTGAGAATAAAACTAGATTATTCTACTTCGTACAATTTATGTGCTTCACGCTTCTTTTACACACTTCTACTGCACTCAGTTTCCGTAGATTTTTATATTTCCGCTTATTTCATTCATAAGTTCCTAGCAGTCGAAGCCTTCTATACGTAGCTTTCCTGGGACACCCCTATTTTGCGGCATTGGAAGCCATAAAGCTCATGTCATACAAGACTTTGGATTGGCTAGGACACAGTATCCTGTTTACATTTAGCCAATCAAATGTTCACTTTCATAGCGATAGTCTTCTCTTTACTTCCTGTCGAAGTGAAAGATAGAAATCGTTGCCTCGTCAACCATGTAGATCAAATGCCGATGCCGTTAACCTCCAGTCGTCATAAGATTAAATGCAGTATGCCTATCAATGAAATAAGGACGCTTTATAATAGGTTTGTTGACAAAACGACTTGACTCGATTCTATTGAGTATTTTGAGATGCTCGAAGTCACGCAGATGTAGACGGCAAAAATGCGAAATTTTGGAATGTCTGCGTATTTTTACGCAACTTGAAATTGATCCACTGCGACCTCTGCGGGTAGACAATCATTTTAATAAATCAATCACAATATGTAAATTTTATTGACAATATTTTTTTTTTTATTTTTTTTTTAACTTTTTAACATTAAAAACACCACAACAATCCAATATTAGAGTGGTTCAGAGACACAATATTTGTCCTTATAAAAACTGACCCGCTTATCTGTGTGATTGCTCCGTCGAGAAATCTTCTGAAGTGAGCAGGAGTTAGCGCAGCGCACGCGGTTTAGGATGTCGCAGCAAATATACGTCACTCGAGGTATTTTTTACAAACATGTATTGGTATATAAAGCCGAGTAAAAAATACACTCATTACGGGTTTCGACTTGCGTGTTTATTTAATAGCGAACGTGAACAAAAATTTCGATTTCACTCCTTGATTTGATTTTCGATTTTGCCGATTTGGGTGATTTAAATACAGAGCTAGCTGTAATAGCTTTGTTTCATGTCTAACTTTCAAGCGAGTGAAATCGCCCAGATAAATTCACTACAACCTTTCGAGATTTACTTTTATTAAGTGGTTACAATCTTAGTTTACGCGGCGATCTCTCCTGGTTAGGGAATAAATATTTGCTAGCTCTAAATACGTAGAACTATTTGAGACCGGAAAATAACCGAAACAAACTTTTTATTTTTGTAGTCTTTATTTTCCAGACACTTTTCGGTAACATGGTGTAAATTATTTTCATAATCATAGTATATTATCTAACCATCCTGTAGCCATTATTTTCTAGATTTGAGACTGAGTCCACGGATGATTTGCTATCCAGCATTGGATTGGACAAGTACCCCTATGATTTGAGAAATGTAACCAAACTACCTATGACAAAAATAGGCTTATGCTAGACACATGTTAATAAATTCCCGACAACTTCGGAGCATCGGTGTATTATGACTGCTTTTTTATGGAGCCGAATCGTTGCCATATTAAGAGAAAATATCATAGTTAAAATTGACAAATTATCATGGTCAAAATGGCAATTTGCGTGATTTTTCACTTGTAGATATTACATAACACAAAATCACAATATTAGTATCAAAACAAAAATTGTTCGCCAAAAATTAACAACATAAAAATCTACTTGTGTTTTTTTCACTTACTACTTTTCGCATTTGCAAATTCACTGTGACTAATTCATCTTTGCATTTTCAACTATAAGAATTTCACCATTGTATTTTCAACCACTAAAATTTCTCCAATCTAACTGACCATATAAGGAAAGGGGCGTGTTTACGAGTTCGGCCGAAGTTGACGTAAAAGGACGTCAATATTTAGCGTCTGGGCTAAAATTAATGTTCCATTGGGTTATTCGTGCCTCTTAGTGGTAAGATTATCCGATTTGAAAAAATCAAATAAATAGCTTGTCATGTCAGACAACCGGTGTTAAAATTATTTCTGGCCATTGAGACTAACATAACATTTAAAGACTGCCAGGAGAGTGGTGGCACTGGCACACATAATTCAAATTTCAATATCGGTTTCAGCCTACAAATTTACATGTACCTTATAAGTTTATGGTAACATCAATATGCCATAATGAATTAGGAGCTCTAACGCTGTATCTTCTCCTTCTTATAAGTTTCATTGTATATCTTCGATTAAGTAAGCCTTCTAGATCTACCCTTCTCATGGCATCTCTGACCCTTTCCTCTTGCAAGGTAAATCCCTGAGCTGACAAATGGCCCTTTACACTTCTATATCCCTGATCAGGTAATCTTGATATAATAGCAGTAACTAAATTATCTAGCTCGTCATCACTTAAAGTACTGTACTTTTGTGAAATGGATATATTGTATTCTTTGAGAAGTCTACAAACGGTGCGTTTGGAAACGCTGAATAAATTTGCAATTTCGGCTAATTTCAATTTGTTATCAACTAAATATTGTAACTGTTCTTGTGGAATAAATAACTTTGGCGGACCAACTATTCCTGACGAAACATGATACTCTCTTGTCGTGTCCTAGTTGTCTTGTTTGAAAATTTATTGCATCGTCTAATAACTGTAGAGCTTTTCTTAATTGATGAAGACAATCAGAGCTTTTCTTAATTGATTAAGACAATCAGACACCTCTTCGGTAGTGACACTTATTTCAGATACAATGCCAGCAATACACTCACATTCATGCCGATGTTCAGTTAAAGATTCGTCGGGTCTATTAAGACAATGGGCCAACCTCAAGTTTCGATGATATATCTCATCAAACAAAAAGTTGTCTGACATGACAAGCTATTTATTTGATTTTTTCAAAATTGGATAATCTTAACACTAAGAGGCACGAATAACCCAATGAAACATTAATTTTAGCCCAGACGCTAAATATTGACGTCCTATGACGTCAACTTCGTCCAAACTCGTAAACACGCCCCTTTCCTTATATGGTCAGTTAGATTGGAGAAATTTTAATGGTTGAAAATACAATGGTGAAATTCCTATAGTTGAAAATGCAAAGATGAAAAAGTCACAGTGAATTTGCAAATGCGAAAAGTAGTAAGTGAAAAAAACACAAGTAGATTTTTATGTTGTTAATTTTTGGCGAACAATTTTTGTTTTGATACTAATATTGTGATTTTTTGTTATGTAATATCTACAAGTGAAAAATCACGAAAATTGCCATTTTTATACGCCCACATTGAAATGTGGTCGTATATTGTCGTCGCCCCCGTCCGTCCGTCCGGCGGTCCGGCGGTCCGGCGTCCACAATTGCTTGTGGACGCTCTACAGGCTAAAGTTAATATCCGATTGACTTTAAATTTATACACAGTGTTTAAGGTCATGAGACGAAGAAGCCTATTGTTTTTCAGCGATTTCCGATAATTAGTGCCAGAGTTATGGCCCTTGATCACTTCAAAAAATCTTGTGGACGCTCTAGAGGCCAAAGTTAATATCCGATTGACTTCAAATTTATACACAGTGTTTAAGGTCATAAGACGAAGAAGCCTATTGATTTTCAGCGATTTCCGATAATTAGTGCCAGAGTTATGGCCCTTGATCACCTCAAAAAATCTTGTGGACGCTCTAAAGGTCAAAGTTAATATCCGATTGACTTTAAATTTATACACAGTGTTTAAGGTCATAAGACGAAGAATCCTATTGATTTTCAGCGATTGCCGATAATTAGTGCCAGAGTTATGGCCCTTGATCACTTCAAAAAATCTTGTGGACGCTCCAGAGGCCAAAGTTAATATCTGATTGACTTTAAATTTATACACAGTGTTAAAGGTCATAAGACGAAGACGCCTATTGATTTTCAGCGATTTCCGATAATTAGTGCCAGAGTTATGGCCCTTGATCACCTCAAAAAATCTTGTGGACGCTCTAAAGGTCAAAGTTAATATCCGATTGACTTTAAATTTATACACAGTATTTAAGGTCATAAGACGAAGAAGCCTATTGATTTTCAGCGATTTCCGATAATTAGTGCCAGAGTTATGGCCCTTGATCACTTCAAAAAATCTTGTGGACGCTCTAGAGGCCAAAGTTAATATCCGATTGACTTCAAATTTATACACAGTGTTTAAGGTCATAAGACGAAGAAGCCTATTGATTTTCAGCAATTTCCGATAATTAGTGCCAGAGTTATGGCCCTTGATCACTTCAAAAAATCTTGTGGACGCTCTAGAGGCCAAAGTTAATATCCGATTGACTTTAAATTTATACACAGTGTTTAAGGTCATAAGACGAAGACGCCTATTGATTTTCAGCGATTTCCGATAATTAGTGCCAGAGTTATGGCCCTTGATCACCTCAAAAAATCTTGTGGACGCTCTGGAGGCCAAAGTTAATATCCGATTGACTTTAGATTTATACACAGTGTTTAAGGTCATGAGACGAAGAAGCCTAATGATTTTCAGCGATTTCAAATAATTACTGCCAGAGTTATCCCCCTTGATAACTTCAAAAATTCTTGTGACGCTATAGAGGCCAAAGTTACTATCCGATTGACTTCAGATTGATACATAGAGTTTAAGGGGTTGAAACGAACAAGTATTTTGATTTTCAATGAATTTAGATAACTGAACAGCTAAATCCATGATATTAAATGTTTCATGTATATACTAATTGTTAGCGTGGGGTAAAACTTTATAAAAAGCAATCAAATTCTAATGATTTTCTGATAATTACATAATGAGTTGTTACTCTTAATCAGTTTTTAGTGTATTACAAATGTTTCATTACCGAAATTAGTAAAAATATGCGACAACCCTTGTTGACTGCCCGGACGATTTAGCTGCTGTGGGCGTATGTTTCGTTGCCTGGCAACCTATCTTTACCATTTTGACCATGATAATTTGTCAATTTTAACGATGATATTTTCTCTTAATATGGCAACGATTCGGCTCCATACTTTTTATGATGACTGTGTGACTTTTGGTGACAAATACATTCAAAATAGACTGATCAGACTGGGTCAGACTGACGACAGACTAGAAAGCTGAGTAAAAGTAAGGTTTAAGTCCACTAAATGTATGAAATCATACGACGATTTTCTTGACACCCCATTTTTTTCAGGGATAGTTTACGAGACTCCATCGGTAGACACAAGTGAAATTAATTTAATAAATAGAGAGACTCGGACATCTGCCGATGCGACCTTGACTTATTTAAATAGAAAAAAAAGTATTTGCGGTGATTGTCATAAAAGCACAATTGCCAAGTTTTAAAAAAAGACTAAAAAAGAAATGATTCGCATGAAGGCTAATAATGAAAATAAAAAACAATTGGCAGGTAAAAAGAATGGTTGCAAGTCAAAACCTTTTTATACGCCCACATAGAAATGTGGACGTATATTGCCGTCGCCCCCGTCCGTCGGTCTGTCGGTCCGTCGGTCCGTCCGTCGGTCCGTCCGTCCATCGTCCACAATTTCTTGTGAACGCACTAGAGGCCAGGGTTAATATCCGATTGACTTTAAATTTATACACAGTGTTTAAGGTCATGAGACGAAGAAGCCTATTGATTTTCAGCAATATCCGATAATTACTGCCAGAGTTATGACCCTTGATCACTTTGAAAAATCTTGTGAACGCTCTAGAGGCTAAAGTTAATATCCGATTGACCTTAAATTTATACACAGTGTTTAAGGTCATGAGACGAAGAAGTCTATTGATTTTCAGCAATATCCGATAATTACTGCCAGAGTTATGACCCTTGATCACTTTGAAAAATCTTGTGAACGCTCTAGAGGCTAAAGTTAATATCCGATTGACCTTAAATTTATACACAGTGTTTAAGGTCATGAGAAGAAGAAGCCTATTGATTTTCAGCGATATCCGATAATTACTGCTAGAGTTATGACCCTTGATCACTTTGAAAAATCTTGTGAACGCTCTAGAGGCTAAAGTTTATATTGGATTGACTTTAAATTTATACACAGTGTTCAGGGTCATGATACGAAGAAGCCTATTGATTTTCAGCAATATCCGATAATTACTGCCAGTGTTATGACCCTTGATCACTTTGAAAAATCTTGTGAATGCTCGAGAGGCTAAAGTTAATATCCGATTGACTTTAAATTTATACACAGTGTTTAAGGTCATAAGACAAAGAAGCCTATTGATTTTCACGGATTTCCGATAATTAGTGCCAGAGTTATGGCCCTTGATCACTTCAAAAAATCTTGTGGATGCTCTAGAGGACAAAGATGATGTCCGATTGACTTCAAATTTACACACAGTGTTCAAGGTTATGAGACGAAGAAGCCTATTGATTTTCAGCGATTTCTGATCATTCATTAGTGCCAGAGTTGTGTCCCTTGATCACTTCAAAAAATCTTGTGGATGCTCTAGAGGCCAAAGTTAATATCTGATTGACTTTAAATTTATACACAGTGTTTAAGGTCATGAGACGAAGAAACCTATTGATTTTCAGCGATCTCTGAAAATTATTGCTAGAGTTATGGCCCTTGATCACATCAAAAAATCCTGTGGATGCTCTAGAGGCCAAAGTTAATATCCGATTGACCTTAAATTTATACACAGTGTTTAAGGTCATGAGACGAAGAAGCCTATTGATTTTCACGGATTTCCGATAATTAGTGCCAGAGTTATGGCCCTTGATCACTTCAAAAAATCTTGTGGATGCTCTAGAGGACAAAGATGATGTCCGATTGACTTCAAATTTATACACAGTGTTTAAGGTTATGAGACGAAGAAGCCTATTGATTTTCAACAATTTCAGATAATTAGTGCCAGAGTTGTGTCCCTTGATCACTTCAAAAAATCTTGTGGATGCTCTAGAGGCCAAAGTTAATATCTGATTGACTTTAAATTTATACACAGTGTTTAAGGTCATGAGACAAAGAAACCTATTGATTTTCAGCGATCTCTGAAAATTATTGCCAGAGGTATGGCCCTTGATCACATCAAAAAATCCTGTGGATGCTCTAGAGGCCAAAGTTAATATCCGATTGAAGGTCATGAGACGAAGAAGCCTACTGATTTTCAGCGATTTCAAAAAATTACTTCCAGAGTTATCCCCCTTGATCACTTCAAAAAACCTTGTGACGCTATAGATGCCAAACTTATCATCCGATTGACTTCAGATTGATACACAGAGTTTAAGGTGTTGAAACGAACAAGTATTTTGATTTTCAATGAATTTTGATAACTGAACAGCTAAATCCATGATGTTAAATGTTTCCTATACTAATTGTTAGCGTGGGGCAAAACTTTATAAAAAGCAAACAAATTCTAATCATTTTCAGATAATTACATAATGAGTTGTTACTCTTAATCAGATTTTAGTGTATTACAAATGTTTCATTCCCAAAAAAAGTAAAAATATGCGACAACCCTTGTTGACTGCCCAGACGATTTAGCTGCTGTGGGCGTATGTTTCGTTGCCTGGCAACCTATCTTTAGATGAATGAGGGAATTTTGTATGATGTCAAAAATCAAAGATACACAGCAGAATGCCATAATTTGGTCATGGAACTTAAAAATCTAAACGTTTCCAATGGTAACGTAGCAGTGGTTATAACCGCATGTTTGGCTGTTGCGGGACTAAAATCTAATTACACTCCATCAAAATCTACAGTTCAAAGAATATCATGTGAGCGCGTTGGTGTATCTTTAAAACATGTTTAGGAAACCTTGAAGTCGGCGAAAAATACCACCCTTTATACAGACGAAACTACAAAATTTGGCTCTAAATTCGGTACATAGGCAATAATCACTGGCTCAACACATACGCCACTTATCCAGCAATGTGTTCTTTTTTCATAACAAACATCATGCAGTACAATATATTTATTTATCTGAGGGACAAAAAATAAAGTCTTAAATTAATAGCTTTATTGAGGTGGTTATCCCTCTCTCTCACTCCCCGTCATACATGTCATTATATTTTCCTCATACTTTACCTGGCAATTTATTTTTATACGCGGACATTTTCATGTGGACGTATATTGTCGTCGCCCCGTCCGTCCACAATTGTTTGTGAACAGTCTACAGGTCACAATTTTTATCCGATTTCAATGAAACTTAAAATATAGGTTTATCACCCTAAGATCTCGGTTCCTTTTGATATTGGCATGTATCGGACTGTAACTTCATGGGTTATTTTTCCTGATTGTACGAAAAATCACGTTTTTTAGCTTGTGAACAGTGTAGAGGTCACAATTTTGAACCGATTTGGATGAAACTCGAAATGCATATTTATAACCCAAAGATCTTGGTTCCTTTCGATATTTGCACCAATCTGATCGTAACTTCCTGAATTATGGCCCCTGATTGTCCGAAAAATCGCCCTTTTTAGCTTGTGGTCCCTCTGGAGGTCAAAATTGTTATCGGATTTAAAAAACCGTTTGATTATATCACCGTTCCATGGTTATGAAGGTTGAGTTCGAATTTCTTGAAAATCGGACCAAAATTGACGGACAAAATGGCCGCTGTTTGTACGCGAAGAGTGTGAAAATATGTTATATCAAGGTTGTGGACCTTATAGAGGTCATAATTTGGAACCGATTTTGATGAAACTTGACATGTATGTTTATAACCCAAAGATCTTGGTACCTTTTGATATTTGCGCCCATCGGATTGTAACTTCCTGAATTATGGCCCCTGATTGTCCGAAAAATTGCTCTTTTTAGCTTGTAGTCCCTCTGGAGGTCAAAATTGTTATCGGATTTAAAAAAACGTTTGATTATATCAATGTTCCATGGTTATGAAGGTTGAGTTCGAATTTCGTGAAAATCCGACCAAAATTGACGGACAAAATGGCCGCCGTTTGTACGTGAATGGTGTGAAAATATGTTATATCAAGGTTGTGGACCTTATAGTGGTCACAATTTTGAACCAATTTTGATGAAACTTGACATGTATGTTTATAACCCAAAGATCTTGGTTCCTTTCTATATTTGCGCCCATCGGATCGTAACTTCCTGAATTATAGCCCCTGATTGTCCAAAAAATCGCCCTTTTTAACTTGTGGTCCCTCTGGAGGTCAAAATTGTTATCCGATTTAAAAAAACTGTTTGTTTATATCACCATTCCATGGTTATGAAGGTTGAGTGTGAATTTTGTGAAAATCGGACCAAAATTGACGGACAAAATGGCCGCCGTTTGTACGTGAATAGTGTGAAAATATGTTATATAAAGGTTGTGGACCTTATAGTGGTCACAATTTTGAACGCACTTTGATGAAACTTGACATGTATGTTTATAACCCAAAGATCTTGGTTCCTTTCGATATTTGCGCCCATTGGATCATAACTTCCTGAATTATGTCCCCGGATTGTCTGAAAAATCGCTGTTGTTAGCTTTTGGTCCCTCTGGAGGTCAAAAATTATTATCGAATTTAAAAAAACGTTTGACTATATCACCGTTACATGGTAATGAAGAGAGGGTTTGAATTACGTGAAAATCGGACTAGAATTGACGGACCAAATGGCCGCCGTTTGTACACGAATAGTGTGAAAATATGTTATATCAAGGTTGTGGACCCTATAGAGGTCACAATTTTGAATCGACTTTGATGAAACTTGACATGTATGTTTATAACCCAAAGATCTTAGTTCCTTTCGATATTTGCGCCCATCGGGTCATTACTTCCTGAATTATGTCCCCTGATTGTACGAAAAATCACCCTTTTTAGCTTGTGGTCCCTCTGGAGGTCACAATTATTATCTGATTTAAAAAAAAATGTTTGATTATAAAAACCAAACAATTCTAATGATTTTCTGATAATTCCTTAATATGCGACAACTCTTGTTGACTGCCCGGAGGATTTGGCTGCTGTTTGGGCGTATGTTTCGTTGCCTGGTAACCTATTTTTCATAACAAACATCATACTGCGCAATATAATATTTAGTTATCTTAGAGATTATAACATTAAAGTGTTACATTATTAGATTTATAGACCTCTCTCTCCCTCGCTCCCTCTGTATAACATGCCGTTATAAATAGGCCAGTGTCTTGGTATAAATAAGTAAACGCACTGTTCATTTTAATATATGTATAAGGCTAATCTTGAAATAATTCATGTCAAATGCCGATCTTTTCATCTCCAGCTTACCATTTATTTTAATTTCTACTGTAGAATTATAAACACAGTTAATATAAAGACATTTATAGGCGTGGGTCGACTGTTAAAACAACTAAGCGGTCGCGCATGCGTACATATCAAATCCAATCGTCTCATAGAGTGTATTCTGTTACTTCGCAGTAGGGAAATAAATGATATTTTCCGACTGCGATAAAGTTATTTCGTTTCCAGAACGTGCGTAGCTTGGAGCATATTTTTTTAGTACAACCGAGGGACATAGCTCTTATTCTCACTAAGAGATAACTCCTTTGATTATGGAAGCCGGGAAGATTTTGAGCTATTTATAACATATGTCCAAATGGTTAATATATCCTCAAAAATCAGAATTGGCCAGACTTCCATTGTTGATCAATGAAGTTTTTATAGTAAGTCTTATCATATAATGTCTTTACTGTCCCGAAATAGTGTCTGTTATAAAACATGGTTAGCCTGAACCACTCTACCAATATGTTGTTTGGTTAGAAACTAAATTTTTTTATTTTATATTTAGGGTGAGATATTGAAACGGGCTCCATTGATTCCGATTTTGTTTCTGATTTTTTTTTCTCGAAAAAGTGACATTAAAAATACCCCAATGATCCAATATGTTTGACGGTAGATTAAATCGAAAGTATCCAATAATGATTATTACCTCAAAAATTAGAAACTTAATTTTTTATTTAATTTTTATCTATGTTATTATTCCATGACGAAGGAAATAAGGGGGTGATCTTGAAACGGACTCTGTCCCTCTCCTTATCTTTATGAAGCTTTGTTATTTGTAAACACATCATTATAGTAGTTGTGCCTTTTGGTAATTAGAGATCTTTGGGATTAAAATCATATGTGTGTTTCCTTGGAGACAGGCTGTTGTGTTGGTGTGTGATGTAACACATGCGCTTTAGGTCATAAGGTCTGTCATTGAATCAATCAGCAATGTTTCGATCTAAAGAGTGGGGTCGCCTGTCCAACCTTGTGGATTTTCTACTTGTCATCTAGTTTCCTTCCATTGCTAAAGACTCCTACGCACATAAGCGAATTATTAAAGGTATACCATACCTGGCGAGGTTTCGGTTCCCTGGTTGTACGTGACAAGGAGCAGGGTCGCCTGTTCAACCTCTTGGGGTTTCTTTGGGTCCTCCGGTTTCCTCCCAGTGCTAAAGACCCCTGCACGCAAGCGAATTATTGAAATAAAATTGAACCATATGTTAGTCCCGAAATAATCTAATTTGAGTCCAGTGGATGTTAAACCATATTTACCCCTTAGTTTGACACTCTCTCTCTCTCTCTCTCTCTCTCTCTCTCTCTCACAATGGGAACAAATCGAGGTAGCTTTTAGTATACAATTTATCATTCAGGAGCAAAAAAAAATATTTTAACCTTTTAATGAAAATTGCAGGAAAACAAAATTCAAACATCGACTCCCCACAAAAACCAGAAAAAGAATAATGATTTTAATAAAAACAAATTTTTCGAGCTGAACGGCTTAATACGAAGAACTAATAATGATGACTTCTGACAGTTCTGCATAAGATATACTCAGGTGGAATTTTTGCTAGGCCTATATTGTGTGTCTCAAGCTCATAAAAATTTGTTGAAGATTCACTCCTGGATGGAGATATCAAGCATAATTCTTTATTAAAAAAAATGAAAATAAAAATGACCATATCGATGAAGTTTAAATCGAAAAACATCTCCTAACTAGGTCAGGCCTACAGGCTAGTTTCTGATTACTCAGAAAATTCACTTGTGGATGAATTCAAATTAAACATACAAATTAACCCAAACCGCAACACTTTATGTCATACAGACGAAATTTAAATCGAAAAAAACATCTACTCAACAAAGGCTAGGCCAAAATTTGAGCCTACACTGCCAAGTTCATAACAAATCTTCAAAAATTCACTCAACAATAAATAATAACCAATGACGTATACATGTCATTTCTTAAAACTACAAAAAGAATCTACGGTCGCTTGAAATCATTAAAAACGCGAATTACAGGAGGATATTAATTACTACATGTAGACTATTAGTATTAAAATACTAGGCCTATACTAGTACTATTAGTCTATTACTAACATCACACAAGAAGGAATTTTTACCAGACCTCCTACAATCGACACTGCTTTGCATTTTTGGGGAACTTTAAAGCAAATAAATCCCTTCCCCATATCTTGTGTGGCATTTCACATCCACAAAACAGACCAATTATATCATTAAAAACCCGTCAAATTCTAGGCTACTAATACTATGCACACGTTTCTATTCAGATGGGTAACATAATGGCGTCCATGTACCACGTGACCACCATTAGCCAATCATAATCGGGACATGGGTTGGCCAGACTCTCTATATATAAGGCTCTAGTACACACTAAAAGGATTTATCGATTATCCCACCAGTAGATCAAAAGTAGAGGTTATAATTAGCAACATTTTGACATCAAAAACATTGTAAAATATCATCTAAAAGTATTTAAAAATCTTTGTTCATTATTTATCTTTAATTAAAAGAGGTTTGTATTTCCAGTACATTCTTTGAATAAGGACTAAAAATCTGTGCAAGCCTACGAAACTGTTTTGTGTCAACCCTAATAGAAAATTCAATAGCTTTTTTAGGAATTATTCTAGTTTGCGATCTTGTAATATCAGCACGTATTGAAAAGAGATCGAAAAGGGGCCTCTGCGCCATACTGACAGTGTACTCCAATTCTATGATTTTGATCATCACATTTATTCTGTATTCCAATCAGAGGTTTTATCGGGTGAACTGTTGTAGGTTAATGTGTGTCTGCATAAATGTTATTCTCTTAAATCGTATTGAGAAACCGGAGGTCCCCTTCTACGGCCCGCATTGCGAGAGTCAAACAGATGATGACCCAGGTAGATGGTGTGAAATTCATTATTATTAGATAGCCAATAAAAATTGCACACTGTTAGATCTATTTTCAACTGTTGTGTTGGAGATCTAACTTAATAGAAAATGCAGTCAAGAGAACTCTGAAAAGAAACAAAATGATAAATTCCTACTTTAGACTATGCTGTGGATTATGCAGGTAAACAATGGAGATTTGAGTGTCAACTTTGGCAAATTGCTGTTGTGATATTCTTAAATAAATTACATTTCTGATACACGGATACTTTCACTTTCACGCCGTTTAAGAAACGAAACTTATCAAGCAATAAGAAGCTGACATTTAGTCCGACCCAGATCGCAATGATAACTACTTGTTTCACACTGCACTAGGCTAAGGTACATGTGACAGCTAATCAAAATCATAGTAACAAAACAAACCGGTAGGAACTACATGGCAGTGCAAAAATATATGCAATGACATAAAATCAACATAACAACATATTACAAAAAACAATTATTACACATATCAATTGGCATCTATTCCATAATTTGGTTTGATTTATTATGCAAAACATATAAATGAGAACATTGAATAATTAATTTAACTAATTGTGATTCTCTTGCTAGACACTTCACAAGCCTTGAAAATAAGCAGGATATAAAAAAACGCCTAGAAAGTTATAAATTTCATTACAATTAAATTTCAACGGACGAACTATGCGCCGATGCATACTTTCACCAGGAACGACCCGCCTCGGCTGAGCCCCCGACCAAAACTGTCCTGATATTCACCGATACACCTCGGAAAGTGTGCTAATAACTATTACTTACCACAGCTTAAGATGCCCGAGTTATTATTAATTTTCTTCAGCTGCTAAAGACCCCTACCTACTAGCAAATTATTGGAGATCTCGCCCTATTTCTCTCTATCTCTCTCTCTGTAAATTATCATTCAATTGTTTGGTTATTTCAGGTTACCATTCCAGCATTAGCTAGTCAAAACCCAGCCCCATTTCAACCAAATAAACTTTGTCCAACTGTTGAGGAAGCCAAGATATTTGCAGCAGAATATGTATTGACACAGTTGGGAATTCCTTTTGAAAGTAAATATCTGCTTTATTTTTTGGTACTTGTCATTTTGTCATGTGTAAAAAAAATATAATGCAAGCTTACAGTTTGATGATTTTTTAATGGAATGATTATATAGCATGGGTATAATAATTAATTATATTTGATTAAGCTTATTGTAATTGGAATAAGTTTGTAGAATTTAGTCAGCTTATATATGTAGTAGATATCAGAGTTTGTGAAAACGCTTTGTTGTGACCTTGTCAGTCAGTTCAAACTGGCTTGTGAGAAAGATGGGAGTCTACATGATTTTAACTTGGTATTTGACCGTACAACCACAACTTAATATTTGAGAATTATTTGCCAAGCTTCTGCCGAAGAAGAGTAAATGGATTGGTATTCTTAAGTGAGAAAACTGTTTTGAATCCTCTACTATACAATTTGTTGTCCATACACAGAGGAAATAAATACTGAAAACTCCACTTACATGTAGATGTAGTAATTAAATTATTTTGTGGGTTATACAGTTTTCACAAACTTTGTGAGATTATTTTAGATGTCTGTCTATCCTTTCTATCTATATTATCTTGTCTAGGTGCTGATCTATCTCTGCCAAATGCTAGCCATTTCCAGCAAGGTCCACTTGGACAAACTTTTCAAACCAGCCGTGAATTAACTTTTGCTCCACCACCCATTAGCAGTGCTTCTTATGTTGTTTCTTCTGGAAAAATTTTGCAAAGTAAGCAGAAAAATTGCTGATTCACATTAAACATAAGGATATTATTTCAAATGAATTTTTAATGTCACACTATCAAATATTTAAATTTCTTAGTCATTAATATTTTCTTAATTTTTTATTTGAAAACTACATGTATACTCAGCCAAATTAAAATAAGTCAAATAAATTTTAAAGTATTTCTAACGATAGTAAGTAGTAAGAAGCCTTTAATTTCATAAAATTGTAAAGTCACATGGATCACATGACTTTTGAGCATATAAAGATGAAAAACCTGAAAAACACGTGCAAACACAAACTCGTGAGGTCAGTCAATGCAAGTTTGCTTAAACTGAACACGCACACGTAACTTGAACTGGAAAAACAATTTAAAATTGTTATTTTCATCTTTGTTAGAAAATGCTGCACCTTTCAAATGTAAAACTTCTACGTGCTATAGGCTCTATGCTGGTCAGTCTGTGGTCGCTGTTGCAAGAGCATTTAATTGTTCACGCCAGACAATAGTTAATCTTAGAATGAGAGTGCTACAAACTGGAACTATTGCCGAGGGCGGGAGCGCCACGTGTGACGTCACTCCAGGAAGATCAAGCAATACGATTACGTCATCTTAGAAACAGATTTGTCACTGCAACCACCACAAGTAGAGAGATGTTTGGTGGAAGGGTAACTGCACAAACTGTTCGAAATTGCTTGCAGGCTGCTGCTCTTCGAGCTCAGAGGCCCAATAATGGAACAATATTGACACCTCTTCATCGCCGTAACCGACTTGTGTGGGCCACAAGACACATAAGATTTACTCAAAGACAATGGAATTCGGTTGTCTTTAGTGACGAATCTCGATTCACTTTGAGATTTGCTGATGGCAGGGCCCGAGTGTACCGCATATGAGATGAACGTTACACTCAAGTATGCGTCAGAGAAGTATGCGGCAGCGTCATGGTTTGGGGTTCTTTTTGTGCACATGGATGTTCTCCTCTTGTTGTCCAAGGGAACTTAAATGTTGTCCAGTACAGGGATCAGATTTTGCAACCTGTTCTTCTTCCGTTTATGCAGAGACATGGGCCTGGACTAACGTTTCAACATGACAATGCTTGACCCCATACAGCAATTGCTACCCAGAATTTTTTTAAGAAATGCCGGTGTCCTGGATTGGCTGTCGCTTAGCCCCAACCTTAATCCTATTGAACACATCTGAGTCGACGTGTTCATCAGCAAGTGAATCCACCACTGATGTTGCAGGACCTTCAACATGCTCTTGCAGGGTTCCCGCGGTCCTTGAATATCCTTAAATTTAAAATTTCATTTTCAAAGTCTTGAATTTCGCGGAAATAGGAAAATATCTTTGAATTTCAGTTGAGATCCTTAATTTTGTTGGTAATACTAGTAAGTTGATCTGAAAATCCCGTTTAGATTATAAGTAATGCTGGCTGTTTATACTAAACATTAACTCTGACGTATACTGTCAATCAACTGATCTAAATAAACAGCTGTGTTTTGTCACGTAATAACAAGATAAGCCAATTACATTTACCATTAGGCAACCAAATACTCTCACGTGACTCCATTGTCCAATTAACATACTAGAAGCCACTACACTGACTAATCAAAATCGGTATGCATAATAATGAAAAGGGAAATAACTCTGTTTTAAAAATGGCGGGAGTTTTCCCAGGTGTGCCGAAAGTCGATCTGTAATAATACAAAACAGTTTGTCTTAAATTCCTTTTAAATATGAAATTATAACGATAGTTGGTAATGTTTTGGTTGTTTTTAAGATGAAAAATTGTAACCTTAGGCTAAAAATGTCCTTGAAAATCATGGAATTTGACGTATATTTATCCTTGAAAAAATGTTTGACGAAGCCGTGGGAACCCTGTCTTGCTGAGCAGTGGCGACGTCTTCCTCGGGTAGTGTTTACTGATGTTCTGAGATCCATGAGAAGACGTTGTGTAGCAGTACGAGACGCTAGAGGAGGCCACAACCATTCCTAAACACTTTATTCTGATTGTTCTCCAAGTCTGTGAATTTCATTTTGGGGGTACTGTGACATCACAAATGTTATCAATGTCAAGGACTTTCGGCAAGACGTATTCTTGCTTTCTGTTGATGTCAAGGTTGTCTGTGCACAACATAACACTAAAATAGTTGCCTTAAACCAAATATTAAAAATCTAGTCCCAAAAATCCTGGGTGTCAAGTTTTTAATTTGGCTGAGTATATTCTGCTCCTGCTATTTTCTCTAACCTTTATAGTATAAAGTTTCTACCAATATTACTTATGGTTATATTTTTTCAAATTGTCCTATGAATTAATGTTATTAGAATAAGATCATTTTTATTTAGCTCATAGACAAAGTTTTTGAAATAAAACTTATCATAAAATATTATTAATTTTCGGGGACAAGTTCATTGCCTTATTGGTAATGATTTGCATTAAATGATTCTGACTTAAATCTTGCTTTTAAGTTTTTTTCGAGTAATGCAGTTTCACATTTTCTATTTTTCAGACCCTGGAGAGTTTAGTGGAGCCTACGAATTCCCTCCTGGATTTACTGGACATGCTCCTACAACTGCCACGGTGTATCATAACTATTAATTTGGCAACCTCGAGTTGTTCCCTAAACTGATTTCTTTTTTGCCACAGACCAAGACCAGAGTAGCAGGGTTCTACTTGGATGAAGGAAACATATTTATTTAAGAATTTTTGTAATTCAGTATATTATCTGTAGCTAAATCAATATCAATTTATTTTAAACGAATTTTCTCTTTAACTGTATGTATTGTACCTTTTACTTTTTATCTGGCAACCATAAAATGAAGTTCATTTTTGTCTTGATTTCTTTTAAAACTGAAATGAATTTTACTAAAGCAATTCATTTTGTACAAACAAGTTATTATTCCATAGGTGCTGTTGTACTTTTAAGTTGTGTTAAATCTGTATAACTATTGGAATTCTACCACTAATATAGATTTCAAAATTTGTTATCTTAAAGCAATTTAGCTCTTTTTATTTCAAACATGAAGTCAGTCTTATATTATTATTGTATATCAAACAAACACAACTCAGTATAATGTCAATACAAATTCCTGATTTTTAACTACATGTATAAATACATCTATACCAGTATTAATTTTTCTGATTGGCTAAACTCTGTTCTTGTAGATCAGTATTATCAAAGAAGATTGTATTATAACTTGTGTATAGTACAACCAAATATAAACCACATTGGCGTTACCAGCTGGATTGAACTGATCTGTAAGGTCAACATTTGGCTACATTGAAAGTTTTTTTTCTTACATCCATACTGATAAAACTATACGTGTTAATGTCATCTACATTAAATTTCTTTTTTATTGTACATGTTTTATAAAAAAAAAATTGAGGGCTACCATTTAACTTTGTGTAAATGTTGCAGTATTTAGTTAGTACATGTTACATAGTTCCAGTGGGAGATGGATCATTAAAACAATTTGTTTATATTAAACATTCCATTTATTCTTAAATATTTTTATTGCATGGATGTACCTTCAGTTGTGAATTTTTTTATTCCAATATATTTTGGGAGTATTTTCTATTTGGTTTGACTTCAGTTTTATTTGAAATTATTTTATTTGTAAGGTATTAAAGATTTTTACCAAAATTTTTGTTTAAACTAGGAATTCATAACAAAATAGTGATTATTGAGTCATAAATTATTTTGTTAGAATTCCATAAAATTGTCTACCTTTTTTATTCCTTTTTTTTTGTTTACTTAGTTTTTTACTATCATGTTGTTTTCATTTTTGTTTATATGATACCTTGTTTATATGTGTTGTTTGTAAAAGAAGTTTACAACTCAAACAACAAACCTAGCGTCTCGTTTACAAGTTTATACCCAATAATTTATGAAGGAACAAGCTGTTTTAAATTGTACGTCTGATTTTGTTGAACATATCCTGAATGGAAACCTAATTTGGAGTTTGTTTTTTCGTAAATTATTGTTTTTCTTTAAAAGTGCTATAAAATAGCTGTTATTTTTATTATTTTATATATTGTCTTCCTTGGTGCCAAAAGACATGATATTTGTCAATGTTCAATTAAGGAAGAATCACAAATCAGTTATTTTTAGGTTTAATCAAAAATTAGGAGGAAGTTATTAGTTTCATACTAGGTATTAAAATCAAATATTAGTAGAACTAGAAGGTAAATAGATCTTAAGGCTAATTTATCGTAGAATATTAGATTTTAAGTTGTATGATTTGGAAACATCATGGAGTAATATAATTTAAGGAGATTATTTTTTTACAAGATCAGATCTTTGCTCAATGGACACTTTCTTGCCAAGCACCAACAGTAGAATAATCTTAAGAACTAGATTTTATAAGAGTATTATTCCTGAAAACCGTTGTTTTATTGAAGAATTTCAGTGATTGGTAGGAATTCAAAGAAAGTGAATTTATGTAGTGATCAGTCAAAAATATCAGACTATTTTATGGGTGTGAGAGGATTAATGGGCCAGTATGTCTTCTATTATCTTTACATGTTTTCAGGAATAATGCTCTTTTTGCAACACGTTAGTTAACGAACATTAATAATGAATAGATTAACTACGAATCAACAATAACTGATAAGGTATCATTATAAAAATCTACATAATTCATAATATTGGTGATGGTTATTATATAATAGATAGAAATATATATAATTCTTATTTAATTGCTTATAGTATATTACTATTGTTGCATTGGTTATTTACTTATGCTAATGGGGGTCACGATCAACAATAATTGAGTGTTTTGAGTGTTTTTGGAGCTGTAAAATATGTAAGGCAAAGAAACAGTGGAATGTAATTAATCTTAATAGTTGTTTATTATAACCGCATTATTATTTGCTTTATTTTAATTTTCTATTATATAGTTTGGTGCACTAGGTTTTATTGATTTTGAGTACAGTATTCGTAAATGGTTAGAGTTTAAAGGTCCATGTTGGGTTTAATCTTGTCAGAATTATTTTTTGATAATGACCAAAATTAGTCTCAGATGTTAGTTTTAAAAAGTTTTGATAATTTCACTTGTTTTAAATGTGTCAAATATATGTCCAAAAAAATTGTTCTAATACATATTGTGTGATTTTCTTTATAGATTGATACACAGTGTATGCCTTTCAAAAACTGCAAAGTGAGAATATTTCACATAGACTTAGAATCACTAACAATTCACAGTATTGTACTCTCATGTATATTTTTTTAGTTGGATTTTTATGAATTTGTTTATTCGGAGGCGACATCGGATATTTATTATTATATATGTATGACTTATGTGTATAACTAGTCTTTGTTTTTATTGTGCCATTATTATCATATATTTAGTCCAATATCATGGTTGTTTTAATGGACAAATGTTATTTTGTCTTACTGCAAGTGCTCAAATATTTAAGTCTTAAAGAGGTTAAAGTCTAATACACCCTGCAGATGATGATCCCTTATACCAAGTTTGCACATTTTTATCACAAGCTCAGAAATTTTACCTGGATATAGGTTTGTAATGTTTATATTGTAAACAACATTAAACCAGCTTATCTAAAGAAAAATTAAATTTAAGTGCCTACTATTTAATTCTTCAAATGAATTATTGAAGTTAATAAGGGTGTACCAGTATTATGAAAACGACATTTTAAGGCCTGTATTCCATCTTATAACTCAGGATTTTGTATCTTTATATTTTACCAAATGCTGTACAGCTGTGATATCTAAGATCTCAGAAAGGTTGTAATGTAACTGATAATATCCTTCAATTTAATCAAACTTTTAATAGGGCATTTTTGGGCAGCATCTGTAAATTATCTTATAAATCCTTTGTGTCGTGTGTTATTGTTAAAGATTGTAAATTAAAAGGTGAAGCTGAAGGCATAATGTACTACAACAAATCAAGATATGCATGTTACATTACATCCTTAGATCTCAAAGATTAAAAATTCTACATAAGTTAAATTCCTTAATGTGAATAATTAAGAAAAGGAGAAAAGTATTTTGTAAGTCCCATTGATTGAGCCTTGTTAGTGATAGTATATTATATATATATATATATTATAATTCTAGATAGTTAGGTTATTTATAGTTGTTACATGATTGGTTTTAAATCACACACTAGTTTGTTCTGGTTAACAATTAACTTAGTATATATATCAAAGGGATAGTTGGTATTTGAGTTGCAAAGAATTAAGATCTTGTTGAAAAAAAATATATAAACTAGCTTGGCCATAAACAGCTACAGTAGATTGAGGGGGGGGGGAGGGGCATTCATTTCAGAATGGGCTATTACATAGGGAGTTGTATACCATCATTTAGCAAAGCAATTTATGTATTGCAAATCTTATCAAATTTTGAGAGAAAATCAGATTGGTGTCTTGCAAAGGTTAGCCCCCTTAGAAATTTAGTTTTTTGGTCAATTGTAATGCTTGAGATGCTGCAATTTGGGTCCATTGAAATAATCTTGCGGGGGGGGGGGGGGGGGTGCTGTCCACTAACTGCAGGCCTGGTAGAATATTTTGTGTTTTTTGAATGTGTACTTTGAAGAGCTGGACATGCTTTCCCAAAGTAAAAAGGAAAATTAAAAATAATGGTGAATAGTCAAATAAATGATCCTGAAATCTGTTCTTATAACTGTCTGGGCAATTTAAATTGTTAGGAATATTCTTAATCACTGGGATGCTTCTGGTAATTAGTTCTAGTATAATAAACTATGACAATCAAGATTTAAATTCTAAGTAAATGATGATGTGGGCATGAGATTATATATCTGTTGGAATGACTGAAATCATATCAACTTCACTCAACATTAAATGTTGTATAGTTAATTCTAGTAACTGATGCATATTGATGAATGTTTCCATCAAATGGAAGAAACCTTGAAAGTTATTGTTTTGAAGATCTGAAATCTGTACATTTTCAATTCAAGTAGAATAAGAAAGCATTTAAGTCAAAAAGAGAACTGTTTTTGAAATTTGATGACACCCGATAGATTAAGTGAAGAGCTATGTAAAAGATTATTTTATGAATGTTATATTATTATTAATAATTGATTGATTAATAGTTTGTTGGCGTTGAGGCTGGATTCCTAAATAGTAGTAAGCATTAGTGAGGTTAGCTTATAAACTTTATGTTATTTAATTGGGTATGGACATTCTCTTATCATGAATTGGAAATGCATCTATGATGCATCACCTCTTTCTCGAAGACAAATGGTAGATTGGAATGACTAGGGATTGATTTGATTTACAAAGTTTGGTTGAAAGATACACTGGTAATCAGTTACAAGATAATATGTGACAACAAGTCTTCAGATTTGCAAGATATTAATCTGGAAAGTTGTTACATATCATAGCTGTGAGAATGCTTGTTTTATTAAAATGGCATTAATCGATCATAAAATAATGCAACCTAAAATAGAAAAGCAAATGTGTCTTGTGACTTATTAAAGTTGTAGTTATGATAAGGCGAATGCTGATGTATGTATGTATATGAAAACATGTGATTTAACCAATCTATATTAGACCATGTTCTATTTATCTTTGTATTATTATACTACTACTACTATTTCGTAGATAGTAAAATAAAGCTACATTATCTAAATGTACTTTAATCATTATTAAAATCATATATTAATGAGCATATGTTTGTTTTTATACACTCACATTTTCATGTGGACGTATATTGTTGTCGCCCCTGGCAGTCAATCCACAATTTTTATCCAATTTCAACTTAACTTAGATATAGGTTTATCACCCAAGATCTCGGTTCCTTTCGATATTTTTATGTATTGGACTGAAACTACATGGATTAAGGCCCCTGATTGAACGAAAAATCACGTTTTTAGCTTGTGAACACTGTTGAGGTCATAATTTTTAACCGATTTATGAAACTTAAAAAGCATGTTAATAACCCAAAGATCTTGGTTCCTTTCAATTTTTGTGCATATCACCTTTTTATACACCCACATGGGAAATGTGGTTGTATATTGCTGTCAGCCTGTTCATACGTCCACAATTTCGTGTGTAGGCTCTTCGTCTAAGGTAATATCCAATTGACTTTAAATTTATACACAGTGTTTAAGGTCATGAGACGAAGAAGCCTATTGATTTTCAGCGATATCCGATAATTACTGCCAGAGTAATGACCCTTGATGACTTTGAAATATCTTGTTGACGAAGGCCACAAAAAAAACATTGGAAACAATTCTAAACGTTCTCCTTATTGAAAAAGAAAAAAATGGTGATAACCCTTGTTGACTGTCCGGACGACTTAGCTGTTGTGGGCGTATGTTTCTTTGCCGGGCAACCTATCTTTTAGCTTGTGGTCCTTCTGGAGGTCACATTTATTATCCGATTTAAAAAACTGTCTGATCATATCACGGTTGCACCATAAAGAAGGTTGAGTGTGAATTTTGAGAAAAAAGCGGACCAAAAATGATGGGCAAAATGGCCGCCGCTTGTATACAAATATTGTAAAAGTATGGTATATGGTAGAGGTAATTTAAATTTTGATGAAACTTTAAATGTATGTTTATAACCCAAAGATCTTGCTTCCTTTAGATATTTGGGCATATCTGATTTTAACTTCCTGAATTATGGCCCTTGTCCGTCCGTTCTGCAGGTCACAATACTGACTAAACTTGAAATATATGATTATCCCCATCTCAGCTGCTTTCGATATTGGCATGTGGCCACAGATAACTAAGTATTGCCCCATTGACTTTAATGTTAATTCTCGTCTCTTAGACCGGTCGTAACTTTTTCCCAAATATTCGTTGGGCAAAACGCTTTCTGCCACAGATGGAGCAACATGTGACAGACTCTTGCCCAAAAGCATGTATGAGGTTCTTCATGAAAAACTTGAGATAGACAAGCTGGAAGTAGAGACAGCTAACCTTGCAATATTCGGCCCTCCCTTTCAACGTAACCAACCTCACAACTCTTGTATAATTCCGCCTCAAAATCATGAATATTCACCAAAACCTGGCAGAAAATGTATTTTCAAACCCTTTTCTTCGATTCTACACCAAAAATTCAACAAAAATCGCCATGCAAAAGGGGGAAAAAGGGAAAGGGAGAGAAGGACTAAAAATAACTTTCGCCCTTGTTTCGTGGGTGACTGCCCAGGAATATTTGGTGATCTGTGTCCTATATAGGGGTGAAACTTCGGATATCACCAAAAGGCCTTTTGTATTTGCTTCCCATATGTTCTGGCAACATGCTGGTGAAAAGAAATCAAAATCAAAGAATAACTGCAAAAATGATCGCCCTTTAAGTATACATGCTGCTTTAAGTACAGTGGTGCATCTCGGGTCCCTGGGCCTTTTGTGCTAAAATTTAAAAAATCTTTTTTAATAGAGGCAGTATTTGAGCTCTGTGAAAAAATTAGACAAGTTGCAAACAAACTCATAATTTGGAATTTTCATCAAAAATATATTTTTTTACTGCCATGTCATGAAAAATGTACAAAATTTACATGTAGCATCTTTCAAAAAACCAATAATTTTCCACTTTTTTAGATAGCCAGACTGGCAAGTAATATATTTTTGGAAACCCTGGACAATATGCAAACAGAAAAATCACAAAACTGTTGCATTGATTGAAATTATAAAGGTCTGTACTGAAACATGTAACCCCACCTCCTAAAAATGTCAATGACTGAATCAATCTTATCTTTGGTTGCAGAGCCAACTTTACCAAAGGAATCTGTCTAACAGATATGATTTACCATCCCTGGCTAATATATGAACATAAAAACTAAAATAGGTGCAATAAATGTGAATTATGGTTAAAACAGGTCTTGCTGAAAGAAAAAAATGCCATAATTGGCCTATGTCCACCCCTCTCTAACAAAAGGGTCACAGAATACACAATTTTCACAAATTTGGAAATAGTTTAATGTTTTCAACATCTCAAACCTCAGAGGCATTATACAAATCTTTATTGCAATTATTGTACTGAAGCAAGATGTCTGGACCTTTACACCAATTGCCTTAAAAAATGAAGTCAAAAAGGTATAGTTATGACATAGTTGACAACATAAAAGAGGCCTGAAAAGGAGCAAAATTAACATTTTACTGTTCTATAAGTGACATAAATGCAACAAACACCACAAATCCTAGATTTTGATAAGAAAATATTGACCATTAAGCTGACATTTACACATCTACACCAGTTCTGTATCAGGGTGTGGTCTTACTGGCCTGACATGTCTCAAGGTTCTAAGTTTGACTATGAACAAAAAAGGTCAGAAATCCTTGAAATGTACAAAATGACCATTTATTGGCAAAAAATAACATTCCCATCTGTAATTCAACAACAAATTCCAAATATTATCATTTAATTGTCAACACTGGTGCAATTAAATCTCTCAAAACACATTAATAAAAACGGGTTGGGTGGGGCATTTATAGCCCCTCTAAACAGAAAGATGGGGTGAAAAATGTCTATAAAGACTGGGATATTGCTTCCTACATGAAGAAGATAGGCTGGCACTGCCAGGCAGGATACGCCCACATTTTCGAGAGATGGACAGAGAACAAGCAATACCGAAAGTGATTTTTCCTACATCTTTAAGTCCTGTATTTCATACTGTATTGGGAGTAGCCATTTAGTTGGTCAGTTCCAGTCTGATATTAATGAAACTCGAAACCGACAATGATTATGGTGTGACGGTACACAACCTAGAAATGTGACTTTTCATCAAAATCGGATAAGAATTGTGACCTGTAGCAAGTCCACAACCATGATATACCATATTTTTACACTATTCGCGTACAAACGGCGACCATTTCGTCCGGCAATTTTGGTACAATTTTCACGAAATTAGAACTCAACCTTCCTCATCAAAATCGAATTAAAATTGTGACCTATACAGGGTCCACAACCATGATATACCATTATTTAACAGTATTCGCGTACAAACGGCGGCCATTTTGTACGACAATTTTGGCCTGATTTTCCCGAAATTCAAACTCAACCTTTCTTACAGTGCAACGGTGATATAATCAAACGTTTTTTTAAATTGGATAATAATTGTGACCTCCAGGGGGACCACAAGCTAAAGAAAGGGGGATTTTGCGTATAACCAGGGGCCATAATTCAGGAAGTTACGATCCGATATGCGCAAATATTGAAAAGAACCAAGATCTTTGGGTTATAACGATGAATTTCAAGTTTCATCAAAATCGAATCAAAATTGTGACCTCCACAGGGTCCACAACCTTGATATACCATTTTTTAACAGTATTCGCGTACAAACGGCGGCCATTTTGTATGGCAATTTTCGTCCGATTTTCCCGAAATTCGAACTCAACCTTCCTTAGGGTGTAACGGTGATATAATCAAACGGTTTTTTAAATCGAATTATAATTGTGACCTCCAGAGGGACCACAAGCTAAAAAGGGTGATTTTTCGGACAATCAGGGGCCATAATTCAGGAAATTACATTCCGTAAGCCGCAAATATCGAAAGGAACCAAGATCTTTGGGTTACAAACATGCATGTCAAGTTTCATCAAAATCGGTTCAAAATTGTGACCTCTATAGGGTCCACAAGCTAAAAACGTGATTTTTCGTACAATCAGGGGCCATAATCCATGAAGTTTTGATCCGATACATGCCAATATCGAAAGCAGCCGAGAACTTTTGGGGATAAACCTATATTTCAAGTTTCGTCAAAATCGGATAAGAATTGTGACCTGTAGAGAGTCCACAAACAAATTGTGGACGGACGGACGGGCGACGACATAATACGTCCACATGAAAATGTGGGCGTATAAAAATGCAAGAATTTAATGCTTCAAAGAAGCAAAAAATGCTTGTTCTGGGTAAAATAGTGGCCAACTTGAGCCTACTGCTGTATATTATTAACTCAGTGTTGCCAATTTTCCATTTTCTGTAGGAAAGCTGGAGCTATTTCTAAACTTGACAAACTTATAGATCCCATCTAAGTTATATTAGCAATGAAAATAAGGGCATTTTAAAGAAATTTTGGGTCATTTGAGTAGGTTTGAAAGCATTAATTTTTACATCGAAATGGGAGAATCTGGAGTTTTTCTGTGAATATTCCTGATTTTTAGACAAAATTAGGTGAAATTACAATGTTGTTCACTTTATCTGTGCTTTCTGAGGCTGAATACACCAAAATTGGACATTGAAATATTTTTCTTACTGTTAGAAATTAAATAAAAACTGAAAATTGGAAAATTTGCAGTAAAATCACAATTTTTCCCAAAACTTTGATCATTTTTTTTTTAAATTCAATTTTTTTTAGTTTTTCTGTAGTCAAGGTATTTTATACATATTTTCTGACAAATTAGTCATCATATTTTCAAAACTAAGGCATATCAGTCACAGCCTTGTCATACGCAGACAGGCCACAGAGATCACTAATTATTGCCCCATTGACTTTAACGTTAATTCTCGTCTCTTAGACCGGTCGTAACTTTTTCTCAAATATTCGTTGGGCAAAACGCTTTCTGCCACAGATGGAGCAACATGTGGCAGACTCTTGCCCAAAAGCATGTATGAGGTTCTTCATGAAAAACTTGAGATAGACAAGCTGGAAGTAGAGACAGCTAACCTTGCAATTTTCGGCCCTCCCTTTCAACGTAACCAACCTCACAACTCTTGTATCCTTCCGCCTCAAAATCATGAATATTCACCAAAACCTGGCAGAAAATGTATTTTCAAACCCTTTTCTTCAACAAAAATCGCCATGCAAAAAGGGGAAAAAGGGAAAGGGAGAGAAGGACTAAAAATAACTTTCACCCCAGGAATATTTGGTGATCTGTGTCCATGTATTGGACTGAAACTTCATGGATTATGGCCCCTGATTGTACGAAAAATCAAGTTTTTAGCGTGTGGACCCAATAAAGGTCACAATTTTGAATTTGACATGCATGTTTATAACATCTTGGTTTCTATCAATATTTAGTTGTGTTGAGTGGACGTTAAACCCCATTTCCCTCTCTCTCTCTCCTATCAATATTTGCGCCCATCAGATCATAACTACCTGAATTATGGCACCTTATTGTCTGGAAAAAAACACCTTTATTGTCTTGTGGTCCCTCTGGAGGTCACAATATTTATCCGATTTAAAAAACAGTTTGATTATATTAACGTTACAGAGTAACGACGATTCAGTTCTTAGGACGTTAAACCCCATTTCATTTCTGTTAACATTTGCATTAACTCGCGGGCTAGAAAAATAGCAAAAAACACATTTGCCGTGGTTAAATTTTCAAAATTTTCTTCTGGAGGGCGAGGCACCGATACCCCCTGACGATTGATTTGTTGTTAATGATTTCGGTCAGCCAGATAGGCTATATTGGACCACATTAAAGTTCCTGTATTTACGCGCTGGGATAGCTGGAAAACGCATTTGCGGCAGTTAAATTTTCTCCCAGTGGACTGTAAATGATTGGTGTGTTGAATGATTGGAATTCGACTCGGCCATCTTAATAATGCTATATTAGACCACTTTGAAGTTGCCTTATACATGGACTGGAATAGCAAGAAAACGGGTTTGCAGCCGTCAAATATTCCAGCATTTTCTTGGGGGGTCTTTACAAGGTAAGCTCAGCCCTTTGCCTCTCAAAGAAGAGTGGCGCCGTTGTGGGTAAAAAATTTCGGGTTCTGCCCCACTCCCCCCTAACTGACATCGAGCCCATACGCCTACGAAAGGAGCAGTCCCACATTGTACACGGTACTTGTTAATAAAAGTTGCTTGATGTATACAAATTAAAGCCATACGAAGAAATAGCTCAGTTAGCTTGTCTAAAAGTTTCAGATCATAATGCTCTATTCTTTGGGACCTTATAATAGAGAAAGAAAGAGTTTAAGGTCCACTCAACACATATTAGGTCATTTCCAGACTAACACATGGTTCAATTTTATTTCAATAATTTGCGAGTGCATAGGGGTCTTTAGCAGTGAGAGGAAACCTGAGACCCTACTCCTCATCAATTACAACCGGGGAATCGAAACAACGCCAATTGACTCAATGTCAGACCTTATACAGTGTGCACATGCTAATGTCACCACGGTCAGTGGTTGAATTAATTATGCTCTAAGATGTCATATCATTGTTAAAGTGACCCATAATTAATTAAACCACAGACCGTGGCGACACTAACCATTCAGTCATCCACCCCCCACCTTATAACATACAAAATTGGTCTAGAAGCACATATAAAAGAGTTAAATCTGCCTGTTAAAGGACTGTCTTTGTACCTTATTAATCAGACTTTTATTAACTTGCCAAGACCATAATCACATTTTCATGTGGACGTATTATGCCATCACTCCTGTACATCCGTTGTCTAAAAACCAATTCCCTCTTTATTTGATGAAGAACTGAGTAAGCTTCGTGGCGATGAATGGACAGATGATATCATTGCCAGTTATATACAATTTTTGGAGACAGTACCTTCTACGTAACTCCCAGGATATTTTACCAACTCTACACAATACACGGCAGCATTAATGGTTAACTTTTCCCCTTGGCATTTTTTTTCTTCCTGACAGAAACGCCAATGTATTCGCATACAGACGAATGTTCCACCATAATATTTTTTATTTCTATTAATTTTGTTATAGTATACTTATTTTTTAATTCCTTATATGGCGAAATTAAATTAATTTTTGTTCTGGTATATTTATGGTTTTATTTCGTATGCCAAAAATGATGCTAAAATGTTGGTTAATTAGTTACATTGGGGATTATGAAAGTGTAAATTTGTATCATAACAATCTATAACACCACTGTCACGTTTTAATCCATTTTAATCCGTAGGAGCTGGATTCCTGCAAAGTCGTCGAAAACGACCTCTTTTAATCCGTTATGGTCAATAACTGCGCCTTCGTGGGAATAAACCAATTTGACTAAAATTTTCAATGTATTGCTTTTTCATTATCTATTTTTGAACTATTAAAGCGAGAACGGTTGCCTTATTACCTAAATTTTACATAATGCCCCTTTAAATGAATGGATAAAAAAATCGATTTATATTCAATTATTTGAATAAATTGTAATTTCTAATCAATTTTGTTCGATGAAATACATGGACAGTGAAATTGAACAGCAGTTGTTTACACCTGGTTAGTCTGATCTACGCATTTTATTATTACTTTGTTGTTTGCGAATCAGCCATTACCAATTACTTCCGCATTGTCTTGTAGGATAGGTTTATCTTTGTTTATTACAACAAATGGCACCTGTGTCAGGCCCGTAGCTAGCCCAAAATTGTTAGAGGGAGCAAAGGCTTCCGGAGGCGCCCATGGGGCTTCTGGGGGCGCCGATGTACCTCCACCGCGAAAAGGTTTATAGAGTGCTCTCCATAGGCGTCCAGGGGTTCGGGTTAGCCTTACTGATGTCTAGTTGGAAAATTTGACGACCTCAAACGTCTTTTCTTGCTATTCCAGTCCTTGAGACAGTAGGTGGTCTGATGTAGCCTAACTTAGATGGCCCAGTCAAATTCCAATCAATCGTTTATATTCCACTTCCCTGGAATGAGGCAGCCCACAAATCATGCCGTTTTTGAAGCCCCATTGAACAAGTTATGGGCGCCCACCAAATCTGATTCAGCATTATGTACTATTTGCGGCCCAACATTTTAAGGCGCCCCACCATTCATGTCATTATGAGCGCCTCTCCGGGATAAGGCTCTCCACAGATCAAGCTGTTTTGGACGCCCAATTCATTCGTGGGCGCCTAACTAATCTCAGTAGCATTATATCAAGGGCGCCCCTCCCGGATGGGCTACCCCACAAATCACATCATTTGAATTTTGAAGACTATCAAGCTGTTTTGGGCGCCCAATTCATTCATGGGCACCTAACCAATCTCACATGCATTGTATTATGGGTTCCCATGATCTCGGCATTATGCGCGTCCCTCTGGGATGAGGCACCCCACAAAACATGCCGTTTGAATTTAGAAAATTATATTATAGGCAGCCGTGATCTTGGAATTATGGGCTCCCATGACCTCAACATTAGGGGCGCCCCTTTTGACTAAAACACCCTGCCAATCATGCCGTTTTTGGTGCCCCATTGATCTAGTTGTGGGTGCCCAACCAATCTGATTCGGTATTATGCATTATGTGCGGCCCAACATTATAAGGCGCCCCACCAATCATGTCATTATGGGCGCCTCTCTGGGATAAGGCACCCCACAGATCAAGCCATTTGGGTGGCCCTTTTGTTGTGGTGTAAATCGTGTGTGTCATTATGAAGCAAGGAGCCCATAAAACCAAGTGGCACTGGTTGGGCGCCAATATCGTCATGAGCACCCAACCAATGTCACTTGACTTTATGTGGCGCCCATACTATTATGGAGACGTTGGTCATTGGTCTCATATGGCGTCATTTGGTGCCCATTGAGGGAGCCGATTTTTCCTCCAAGGGATAAAGGGCACCTTTGGCAGCCTTGCCCATATTTTCACAACTGAAATATACATGTCACAATTCCATGGAATACAATGACTGAGCGAGGTTTTGACAAGGCTTTTCTAGTCTTGATCAAGCAATGTCCAGTAAAATGTCGTCACTCAGTCATTCCACAGAATTATAAACTCTATAAACATAAATATTGATTAATTGAAATGGACCAATATTGAATTCTAATTTGTGTTTTTGATTTCGAATATCATGGAAAATATTGAGTTGGCGGTTTAGGACTTAGTTACGTTAGGTGGAAAAACTGATAAAAGTTATGACATGGGCTTTCAGTTGTTAGCTGGTTTGGTTCATTATGCTATTGCTACACTGATTTTTGTCATAAAAGGATTTATCATGAAACAGAATTCTAGTGGATTGATGTATTAGCCAATATCCCACAATAGTCTATGACTCAAGCTCCACCAGGCTTAAATATCTGTGTTTGTCAGTAAACCAAGTGACATGTGAAAATGTTGGCCTCTAGATGTAACTTGACTCTATATCAATATTTGTCATCATCATGTACCTAATATGTACGTATAAATATTGCAAATTAATAGTACAGGTATCATGTTTTTTCTATCAGTATAATAAGGTTGACAACAACATTTCTATGTTGATGTTGAACATATTCTTTAAATAGCATTTAGCAATTGAGACATAATCAAATAACACACTTTTTAGAGAATAACAATATATGGTTTATTGTCAGTAATCTACTGTTGAAATAATGAAAAAATAGGAGAATGCTTAAAAATAATGAAAATCAAAATTTAAAAAAAAAATTTTTTTTATGAATTTACAGAAATCATGATTCATTCAAATCAATACACTTTCTTTTAGCTGTTTATTTGAAGACATATTTAATATTTCATTGACGACAAAAAGTGGAAAAAATTTCATTGTCTTCAATTTGTACTGTTTATTAGGAGAGAAAATACAACTAATGAATAGTCGATTGTGTGAAATAACACATTTCATAATACATTTAAAATCATCCTACATCAGGTGACTAAAAGGGACTTTCACCACTTGTTACCAGATAAGATAACTATAATCTAGATAAATTTATACTTGTATAGACAGGAGGCCTTTCTAACTATGATACAACCAATTTTGTGATAACCTTTAACCCAATATCTACCTTAAAAGAGTAGACTACAAAAAATTCACAACCTAAAAAAACGTGGTTAAAAAATTTGAAATATAAAAGAGATATTCTGCAAACTGGTAATTTTGAAACTGTATTCCAGTAAAACCAAGGTGTATTTGTCCATGCCTCCATCGTCCTATTACTTTGAGATATCCTGAATTATGGCCCTTGTTTGTACGAAAAGTCGCATTTCTAGCTTGTGGTTCTTCAAGAGGTCACAATTTTTATCCAATTTAAAAAAACATTTTAATATATCAGCATTACACCCAAATGATGGTTTAGTTTGAATTTCATGCAAATCGAACCCAAACAGTCGAAACAAAACAATGGTCACATCTTCTATGCAAATAGTGTAAGATATATGGTATATCAAGGGTGTCAGACAATAAATTCCTGGATTATGGTCCCTGATTGTACGAAAAATTGCTTTTTTTTAGCTTGTTCTCTATTTCTTGCAAAATATGGGCGTATCTTGCCTGGCAACCGCTGCTTCAATAAGCCTTGATTAAATGTGCCATTATTCTATTTTATATCTTGAGTCAAAGTAATAATATCTTAATTCAAGATGTTATATAACTGCGGATATACAGCTCATAAGATAATGGACTATGAGTTATAAAAGATAATAAATTTAGGCCTATATTTAGAATAGAATAGATAATCTCAACCTACCGAAAGGAGATAAAGTTCAAATTACAATAGGTTAGGATAAGATAAGCACACTAAATTTACATATCTTTAAACTTAACTAAAACCTTCTAAAGGTAAAATAAATATTAACTCAAGGTTACTAGCTATCTAATATTTAATGCCAATAAACTAAGTTACTCTTATAATAAACAGGAATAGAAAACTATAGATAGCTATGAGAATACTTTACTACAAGGTGTGTTTTTTTTACATGGTTTTGGCTGGTATAGACACACCAACCAAACAGTAAAATATACTGAAGTGTAAATAAGGTTATCAAAAACTTACAGTAGGTTGTAAATGAATGGAATAGAAGCTTCGATTAGTACAATGTAAAGGACTGTTTCCAGCCCTCCTTAAAGCATAGAATATCATGAAAGAGCTCCTACGCCCTTTGATTATTTCAGCTGCACCCAATGCACGTCTATTGTAATTTTTCATAATGCTTCACCGAACCATGGTGGCTAAGTGGGTGGGCGCTGGCTTGCTAGCCTGTGGGTCGCTTGTTTGGCCTAAAAGTTCATCAGGATTTTCCACCATGATTTCCCCTTGTCAGTGGTGCAAGACAGACGGTCTGACATGGCAAGCTGTCTTGTCATTTGCATGGTACAAAAAACGATGGCTATTGAGAGAAATATTATCTCTCAAAATGTATATAGACAAAACCACCAGATATATCAAGATCTATGTTTGAGAAACATTGTATGATAATGTTCATACAGATCTAAAGGGTGTTCTATAATTTATAATAACTGCACATTGACAATTACAGACTACAGTATAGTTTAAACAGGTTATCTGTATTCTGATAAAATAACACTGACCTTCACAGATACCATCATATTACTTAGTAACTATAGCAACATAAGTGATAAGAGACTAAACAAATAAAAATGTCTGATTCTATGAGAAAAGTAGTCATCTGTTGATAAGCTAGCAATTTATTCAACCCGTTTAATATGTATTAATCCATGTCATCTATAGATAATGTGATGTTGGGGATTGGAAGAGTGGGTTCTACATGTAGGCCTATGTTTGATTTCTGGTAGATCATTTATGTTTTGTAAAAAAATCAAATGAAATTCAGACTAATGTAACATAAATTTTACAGGTAGACTACTGTATATCACCCAAAAGATCCTCGATGCCTTTTATTTCATTACCCCAAGACACCGCAATGTTCATACCACCCTTGAGAAGGTATTTTCATTTCCAAATCATAATTTTGCATTTTGCTACAAAAACTTTGTGTACATTAAGTTCTCCTTACGCTACCAATAAGGTGTCTTATTGTAGCCGGGATATGAAAATTGACGGGAAGTTTCGGCCAGTAGACATTTCGACCTAGCATATTTCAGTGTATGACGTTTTGGTCAGTGGAAATTTCATCCCAAGACGTTTCGATCAATTTTATAAAAAAATGTTTAGAAAGTGAGTAAAGTAAGTTTTTAAAGCATTTAAAGGGAACACCACGTCCCTTACTTGCGGATTCCAGTGTTTGGTGCATAGTTTTATGCAGTTGCACGTCATCCAGGGTCGTGTATCAGGAGGTTTTGTTTCATAAGTGTTTCATTGTCAGGGATGCAGGTCGGAGGGCCCGACAAGGACAGCTGTGTAGTCGTGCTGATGGGACAAAAAGCTAAGGTCCCGTGAACACGTTTGCGTGCACATAAAAGATCCCTCATCAGTTGGAATTTAAGTGTAGGCTGTGGTGCTGCTGTCCAGGCAAAATTTCCCTCTTCATTAGCCCAGTTCGGAGCAGAACAGTAAAACGTTTAACACCATTTCATTTCATTTCCATTCGTGTATATACTTTTATGTTTCCTTTGTTAGAGGAGAATGGTTGTGACCTTTTAACTGTTACAGACTTTGAATGCTTTGTAAATTTTCACCTTTATGCCGTGTCTGAATCACAATTAGATTTAGCACTGTTTTTATCCCCTTTACTCAATCAACTTCCAGATACATCCAGTCACTGGACTTGCATACATGTACAAAGATTACAACTGAGCTTAGATTTATTTAAATAAAATATCTTTGTCTTAGTAAAAAAACAAACAAAAAAACCCCAAATACACAGCAAAGAAAAAGAATGTGGTGGAAAAGAATCTGTCAATTTTAATACGATTTCAAGTGATATAAAAGTTTAAAAATTTAGCTACAAAATATAAGGAGGCAGTGCTAATAATAAATTATCATATCATAATTTCACCACACTTTAAATCATTTTCAAAATACACATCTGTTCTCACAATTTTGCATTGCAAAAAGTCTCCCTGACCTATTTCAGATTGTATACTTTCTATATACCTATAAGGGGAAACAACTACATTAAAATATCCCACTGTCAATGACATTTGTGGCGTACCGACTCAAGATATCTGCCAAAATCTCGGAGTAAAAATAGACAACGATAAGTTCAAATTCCAGAAAATAAAGCTGTGCATGGCATAGCGAGTTCATTACTTACTAAATGACATTAATGAGATTTATGTGAATATTATTATGTGATGATCTGCACCTTGTGGGTTATTGTATAATTTCTGCATAATCATTTGACTTTGCAGACAACATAAATTTGTAAGGCATGTTCAAGGGGATATCATTTTCAATCAGACATGGTCAAATATTGTAGATAAAATATGTATATGTATGGCTTTGTTTTGCCAACATTTTTGTGAAAACTGTTGATACTTTTAATATACTATATAGTATGACGAGACAGATGTTTACTTTTGACATTTTCTTATGTTCTTATTTTCTCATTCGTTAGATGTTGATTGTGTATATGTTAGCACAAGCTATAGAAAGAGACTGTCTTTACAGGAGTTTGTCCCAACATCTTGGGTTTGTCAGCAGATACATTGGGTTTCCTGGAACTTTCCTCCACCCATGATATTCAAAATTGATTTTTAAGCTCGTAGTTCAATCTTAGCAACATTGAAAACCCTATAAATGACATATTATAAGTTATATTTCCCAGGATCTGATTAAAAGTAACAACTCATTAAGTAATTATCCTAAAATCATTAGAATTTGATTGGTCCATGCTAAAGTTTAATACACATAACATTTTTAAATGTTACTTGAACAGCTAAATACATGGCTATAAAATACCATGGATTTAGCAAATCATTGAAAATCAATAAACTTGTTTGTCTCAAGAACTTAAACTCTGTGTATCAATCTTAAAACAATCGAAACGATTATATATAGGCATAAACATGGTGTATAAAATTAAAATCAATCAGAAGATAACTATGTGATCAAGGGCCATAAATCAGGCAGTAATTATTGGAAATCATTGAAAATCCAAGGGTTAAACACTGTGTATAAAGTTTAGGTCAATCAGATATTAACTTGGCCTCTAGAGCGTGCACAACATTTTTCAAAGTCATCAATAGGCTCTTTCGTCTCAAGACCTGAAACGCTGTGTATAAATTTAAAGTCAATCGGACGTCCACAAGATTATTCAAAGCGATCGAGGGCCATAACTCTGGCAATAAGATCAGAAATTGTTGAAAATCAACAGGCTTTTTCGTCTGTGTATAAATTTAAGGTCAATCGGATATCAACTTTAGCAACTCTGGCAGTAATTATCAGAAATTGATGAAAGTCGACAGGCTTTTTCGCCTGTGTATAAATTTAAGGTCAATCGGATATCAACTTTAGCTTTTAGAGCCCCCACAAGATTTTTTGAAGTAATCAAGGGCCATAACTCTAACAGCAATCATTGGAAATTGGTGAAAATCAATAGGCTTCTTCATCTCATGACCTTAAACACTGTATAAATTTAAAGTCAATCAGATATTAACTTTAGCCTCTACAGCGTCCACAAGATTTTTTGAAGTGATCAAGGGCCATAACTCTAGTAGTTATTATCGCAAAACAATAGGCTTCTTCGTCTCATGACCTTAAATACTGTGTATAAATTTAAAGTCAATCGGATATTAACTTTAGCCTCTAGAGCGTCTACAAGCAATTGTGGACGGACGGACGGGGGCGCCGACAATATACGACCACATTTCAATGTGGGCATATTAAAATGAAACAAGGATTAATAACAAATTCAAAAATTCATTTGCATTTAATAATTTCATTACATTCTTCAACACTTTCAATGTTCATATTTTCAAAAATCATGAATATAGCGCATAAAAATATCCCATCACATTAATTCTCACTCCTCATCCTTCACTACAGCTACTGTAACATTTTCTCTTTTGGTCTTTTTTGTGTGATTTCTTCTTTTTCTGGAAAATATTAACTTGGATTTAACTAAAAAACATACTACTTCTTTTGAATACTCGTACGTTTCTACTTATAAAATTATTTCACTGACGTGAATATGTTTGTGTGCATTTTCGGCTCTCTAATGATGTATGCTTCAATTTAAAGTAGAGAAAGGTAGGGTGACCTGTGTAATCTACAGAAAGTTGGTCTCAACACAGCTTATGTGCACGCTTGAGTAGCGGGGTCCCCGAGACTATGAAAAGCCAGCTGTGCAGTGCAGTTCTCTACAAACATATCAACAATAACACCCGTAAAAAATCTATTGTTGACAATTTGGAATAGCAGTAATCTTTTGGTTTAGTATAAATAATATCTCTGAAAAACTTTCGTCAGCAAGAACACGATACTAGCAGTAGTTTCATTTTACTTTTACAAGGTTCTTAACCCTTACATGCCTATCAAATTTTCGCTAAAACAACTGAGGTGGTCCACCATTTTGGTGCAAAAAAATTGAGTATGTCCGCCATTTTGATAAAGATAGTCACCAGCCTGCCCGCCATTTTAAAAAAAAAAAATATGATAATTTTGAATGCCTGTGACTCTTTTATTTATGGAGATACAGTTTTAGAATAATTGAAACTTAGCGTATTGGTTGAACTATACATTGACAATTGTTAATTTTCAAACATGTTTTTAGGAAAAAATGTGTTTTTTCACGAAAACCACCAGATTCTGATGATTTTTATCCCCTAAACATTTTTTTTCCTGGAAATTTCACGAAATAATGTGAAGAATTTGCATTATTACTTATGTACTACTTTTGCACGAAACTGTCTTACTTATAGCCTACCATAGACATAGATACTGTATATATTGTCCCTTTATAGTCTACTTTGGAATGATCGATAAACGTCAATTCAAAGAAAGTAATATCGCAATAGTACAAACTGCACCGTAGGACCTTTGTTTATCTGGTGTCTTTTCCATAAAGCGAGCAAGTCCGACCATCCTACGTACATTGGCATTGCCATTGTCCTCAGGTTTTGACGATCACTGTAACTCTCATTTCAGCTGTCCAAAATTGGTTCATAGTTAAATTTCATTGTCATTTGTGTCGAGATCTGAGCCCCCTGAACCGTTATCTATAAACATTTCCCTGATTTCATCTTCAGTTAATGTCTTAGCCACCCTGATATCTAAAAACGCAGCAAATCGAAAGTAGAACTTCATCACGTTTACTCATAAATGTACTGTAGAAACACTGGGTTATTTATAGATCATTGGAAAGCGCGTGAACAGACGAAGGTAGTCATAGCGGAGTCAGACTACAATGCGGAACATTTTTTTTTTACACGGAACGAAGATCTGAGGCATGCACATCGCTCGCAAAAATGCGAGATTGGGAATACTCGGCCATCTTTCATCGCTCGCAAAAATGCTAGATCGGGAATTTTTGGCCATTTTTGGGAATTCTCAGTCACTTTGGGCGTCTCGCAAAATTTCGAGACTGGGCACGTAAGGGTTAAAACATTTGTTGCGTTGCCTAACTTGCATATTTCTAATTTCAATTTCTTGTTCCAGCTTTCTCTTATGTTTCGTAAACAAGTAGTCTTGATTATCCCGACCTGTCAATCAGATGTAGAATGGACGGTAGATTGTTAAGCGAGACTAATTTCAAAACAAGGGCACGTAACCTATCTCTTATTTAAAAGTGTCTGGATGTTATGGATGACACTCAGAGCCAGTTTTCAGTCTATTATTATTTTTAGATTAAATGGTCATATCTTATTAAGTAAAACATGATCGTTTATTTAGTGACTATAAATGTGTGAAGCAAATTTAAGGCTTGGTATATATATATAATATATATAAATATTATAAATATTGTGGCATAATTGTCAAGATATTTGGAGATATTTATTTATGGTGGGTCACCCTAACAAAGGTCAATTTATAGGTTGTAAAACTTCAGCTTTGATTTGCTCTCAAGATCTCTTGATTATTCAATTTTAATACATTAAATATTAGTGAATACTAACATGTCGGCTATTGTTATCCGAATCACTATCAGGATTAGAAACTTTTTTCTTCTTTTTCTCTTTTTTATGTTTCTTTTCCTGTAAACAATCAAAATCATACCACAATTACATCAAGATCAGTAAAGAATATTTGATAAATGATTAAAAAATTGTGGACAGAACTCACTTTTTTCTTCTTTTTTTTGGTGTCTGATTTTTGGGGTGATTGAGAAGTTGGAAGTGTGTCAGCCTCATTTATTTCTGGAACTAGATCATAACTTTTATTGCCTTTAATAACATAACAATCTTGAGCAAAATGACCTGAAATTTTAAGCATTTAAAAAATTTTGCTACAGGTTAAATTCAATATGAATATAATTTTTGTGGCTTGGAAAAATCTGAAAATTAAGTTTAAGACTTTTTCTACACATGCAGTCCTGTAAAATATCAAATACAAAATATCAAAGAAACAAATTAAAAATAGGTTGCCAGGCAACGAAACATACGCCCACCAGCAGCTAAATTGTCTAGGCAGTCAACAAGAGTTGTCGCATATTCTTACTTTTTTCAGTAATGAAACATTTATAATACTCTGAAATCTGATTAAGATTTACAATTCATAAAGTAATTATCAGAAAATCATTAGAATTTGTTTGGTTTTTATAAAGTTCTGCCCCATGCTAATGCTTAGTGTACGAAACATATAAAATTATGGATTTAGCTGATCAGCTATCAAAATTCATTGAAAATCAATATACTTGTTCATCTCAAGACCTTCAACTCTGTGTATCAATCTGAAGTCAATTGGGTGATAAGTTTGGCCTCTAGAGCGTTAAAAAAAAAGTTTTTTCAAAGTGGTCAAGGGAGATAACTCTGGCAGTATTTATCAGAATTTGCTGAAAATCAATAGGATTCTTCGTCTCATGACCTTAAATACTGTGTATAAATTTAAAGTGAATCGGATATTAACTTTAGCCTCTAGAATGTTCACAAGATTTTTCAAAGTGATCAAGGGCCATAACTCTGGCAGTAATTTGTTTCTTGACCTTAAACACTGTGTATAAATCTAAGGTCAATAGGATATTAATTTAGGGCTCTAGAGCGATCATAAGATTTTTCAAAGTGATCAAGGGAAATAAATCTGGCGTAATAATCAGAATTCGCTGAAAATCAATAGGATTCTTTGTCTCATGACCTTAAATACTGTGTATAAATTCAAAGTCAATCAGATATTAACTTGTCCTCCAGAACGTCCACAAGATTTTTTGAAGTGATCAAGGGCCATAACTCTGGCAGTTATTATTGGAAATCGCTGAAAATTAATAGGCTTCTTCGTCTCATGACCTTAAACACTGTGTGTAAATTTAAGGTCAATCAGATATTAACTTTGGCCTCTAGAGTGTCCACAAGATTTTTTGAAGTGATCAAGGGCGAGAACTCTGGCAGTAATTATTGAAAATCGCTGAAAATTAAAAGGCTTCTTCGTCTCATGACCTTAAAGCCCCAATAACACTCTTGTTGTTACTGAAAAATATGTCCCAATCGTCATTCTGGTCAACAAATCGTATTATTTAAGAATATTCCAATTAAATGATGATATAAATTTCATCTTAACACACCTATTTTAAAAAATTTGAAAAATTCAACCAATTGATTTGAAAAGTCTAACGTAAACCTTTTCAAATGTGACTTGGATTTTAAAATATTTTTGAACCCTCTGGGCAAGTAAAATAGGTTGTAATGGATAATTTACACAACAGGTAGGACATTTAAACATCTAGTATTTAGAATAAGGGTATTATTTATTTTCTGGAGCTACCAAGCCAGCAAGAATGTTATTGTCCCTTTAAACACTGTGTATAAATTTAAAGTCAATTGGATATAACTTTGGCCTATAGAGCGTCCACAAGATTTTTTGAAGTGATCAAGGGCCATAACTCTGGCAGAAATTATCGGAAATTGCTGAAATTCAATAGGCTGTAAAAATTGTGGTTGGACAGACCGACGACATGAACAACCACATTTTAATGTGGGCGTATAAAAAGGCGATTTTTCGCACAATCAGGGGCCATAATTCAGGAATTTACAATTCGATATGTACAAATATCAAAAGGAACCAAGATCTTTGGGTTATAAATATCCATTTCAAGTTTCATCAAAATCAGTTAAAAATTGTGACATCTACACTGTTCTCAAGCTAAAAACTTGACTTTTCGTACAATCGGGCTGAACTGATTTTCGGCAGACATTTCAGATTTTCAGCCTGACAAATACCATTATTCCATGCTGTGGAAAATTCCCTGATATATTTGATATTTTAAAATACTTTATACAGAGTTCACATTTTAGTGTAGTCACAAAACCATCGTTAACCACACGTCAGCATTGGATTTTGCTACATCATTTTTGATCCACTTTTCTACAGTTCTTACTGTATGTAATTTTCGAACTAGTGACGGCATTGGTCCCCGTTTAGACAAAGTACCAGTCTTAAAATTTTCTGGAACGGTCCCACAAGCCGGGATATCAATATCCCATGTCCGAGGGTTGGGAAAAATAAAAAGTTATTTTATTCGACATGTTTTCAAGCATTGACGATGTTTTCAAGGCTCTTCTATTTACATTCACATCGGAAGTGTCCAATAAAGTGAGATATTTTAATTTTCGTATAAAAAGTCTCTCCCTAATTACACCCATAGTCAACTTGAACATTACCTTGTAACATTTTAAATATTATTACTTTTATTACTAATAATTTGTATAAATTACATGTCATGTTAGGTGTGATTTAGAGCTAATCATATACGAAAGTAACGCAAAGCTAGCTACTACACGTAGACTCGAACAACCAGCGTAAAAGAGACGATTCTCAATATTATTCATTATTTTATCTTCACGCGGCCGAGATACATGTAAATAGTGATATTTTTTACTATGACTCGGGGGGGGGGGGGGGGTTGATATAACCAGCGTGAAAGAGCCGATTCTAAAAAATAGTAATATTTTTACTTTGATTCGGTTTGTTGATATAATCAGCATAAAAAAGTCGATTCTAAAAATTATTGATTATTTTATCTGCACGCGGCTGAGATATAAATAGTAACATTTTCACTATGAATCGGGTCCGTTGATATTTTTGGGCCTGGATTTTGAGCCGATTCTATAAAACATAGTAATATTTTTACTAGGACCCGGGTCCTTGATACAACCCGCGTAAAAGAGGCCGATTCTGGCTTCAATCAAACCAGAAATCTCCCAGGCCTTACCTCTCTCATGGACGAACTTTCCTCAACAGACGAAATGAGAATAATGCGTTCTTCTTCCAACCCCGGAAACTTTTAAGCCTACACCCAGTTGTCCTTCCAATAATAGACAGAAGGCTTTTTACCAAATATGCCCAATTTGCCGACAAGCCGGTCGATCTGATTATCAACATTATCTTAGCAAGTGCGAATACTTACCCGACGCAGATCGCCAATTTTTGTCAAAAGCCAGAATTGACCTAGGCATCGAAGACGACAATGACTTATAAACTGTAGAAGACACCCCACAACAATTAGACCTTAAAGCCTGTCAAGTCTCAATGCGAGTTACTCCTCGTCAGTCACCTTATTTTTCTACATTTTATCAGCACCACACCCTACGCCTCACACTTGATACCGGTGCCGAAAAAAACATGATACGTGCATTTGTGGTGTCTTCTATCAATGCCAAAGTGTCTCCTAGCACACAGAATGCTCTTCAAGCTGATGGTCTCACCCCTCTAACAGTTGTTGGCGAAACTCACCTATCATTATCCAGAGATGGTATAACCCTTCAGCTAGACGCCCTAGTGGTCGAAGAGTTGGATGTTGATGTCCTTGCCCCTTTTATGACTCTTAATGATGTATCTGTACGTCCTGCCAAGAACCAAATCACCATCGGTCCCTTACATAACATCGCTTATGGCATTGGTCAATTAACACAAAGCTCCACTGCTCACGTGGGCCTCCTTCGTGCCCCAAACACTAGTACGACTATCTGGCCTGGTGAGCACATAGAAGTTTCAATTCCTACCGAAATAAAGTCAACCCACGTTGCAGTTGAGCCACGCCCTGATCTACTATCAATAGACTCCACCTTAATGTGGCCTATTACAGCAATCCTGGAACCCGTCGACAGCAAGATCCGTCTCATCAATCCTTATGACCAACCAATCACTTTGAAACGCCATCAACACTTTGGTCATGTTACACCTACCATTAGCTCTCCCCCATCCCCACCTCTACCCACAACTACCCCTCAGGCCATCACAAAATCAACGACCCCTTATTCTGCATCGATTATGGTTGATCCAGGCATCATCCTAAATAATCACCTCACACACGACTTTAACCAAACCCACAGCCTGTTTGATCACGAGTTTGATCCTACCATTTCTCATTACAATGGTCATTTCGGAAAACTCGAAGCAACTGTAAACATGGGCCCGGTACTCCCCCCTCAAAGGAAAGGTAGAATGCCCCAATATGCTTGTAATAAGATGTCTGAACTTCAAGCAAAGTTTGATGAACTAGAGGCCCTCGGTGTAATCAAAAAGCCCGAGGAACTTGGAGTCGTTGTTGAATATCTCAACCCACCATTTTTGATCAAGAAACCAGACGGTGATTTCCGACGAGTAACCGCTTTCGGCAAAGTCGGACAGTACAGCAAACCGCAACCCTCCCTGATGCGGGATGTCGAAAGTACCCTACATACTATTGCCCAGTGGAACTACATCATCGAAACAGACCTTACCAAGGCGTTCTATCAGATTCCCTAATCGCAGTCCTCGCTAAAGTATTGTGGTGTGGCCACCCCTTTCAAGTGTGTACGAGTTTATTGCCGTTCTGCCATGGGCATGCCGGGATCAGAAACTGCCTTGGAAGAACTAATGTCCCGTGTGTTGGGTGACCTCCTAGCAGAAGGTGTTGTAGCCAAATTAGCGGACGACCACAGAACTAATTGCTACATGGAAGCGGGTATTACAGCTCTTAGACAAAGGTAACCTGAAACTTTCACCTAAGAAGACAGTTATTTGCCCCCAGTCCACAACCATACTAGGAGGGATATGGTCTAATGGAACCATCCGTGCAACTCCCCATCAAATTTCTACCCTCAGCACATGTGAACTTCCCACAAACGTAAAGGCTATGCGCTCATTCATTGGTGCGTACAAAATTCTTGCCAGGGTTATTAAGGATTGTGCCAGCTACCTTATGCCACTGGAGGACTACATCGCTGGTAAAGATTCAAAAGACAAGATAGCTTGGAATGACGACTGGTACGCTGCCTTTAGAACAGCCCAACAAGGCCTTCACACCAGTAACCACATCACCCTTCCACGTTATGATGACAAGCTGTGGATTATCACTGACGGCTCAGCAAAGTTATCTGGCCTCGGAGCTACCCTGTATGTCTCCCGGAACGGCTCCTTACTCCTGGCAGGTTTTTTCAGTGCCAAGTTGAAACATCATCAAACCACCTGGATACCTTGTGAAATCGAGGCTTTGTTCATTTCTGCTTCAATTAAACACTACACTCCGAATATTCTCCAGTCCAAACACCGCACATCCGTTCTGACTGACAGTAAACCATGTCTCCAGGCCTATGCCAATGTTTGTAGAGGAGAATTTTCAGCCATCTCCAGAGTAACCACCTTTTTATCGATCGTAAGCCCCTACCAGATTACTGTCAATCATTTTGCAGGGTCAGTAAACATGCCTTCAGACTTTTCCAGTTGTAATGCCCCAAATTGTGTCCATCCTAATTGTCAACTGTGTAACTTTCTACAGTCATGTGAAACCAGCGTAGTTTGTTCGATATCAGCAGATGACGTCTTATCTACCAGAATGCCCTATACTACCCCATCAACCTGGTTACAATTCCAACAGGAATGTCCTGATCTACGAGTCCATGCCCACCTCACCCAGGGAACCCACCCATCGAAGAGGTTAACTAACATCCCCGACGTCAAAAGAAACCTATGTGTGGCAACAATTAGCTCCTCAGGTCTTCTAATAGTTAAACATCAAGACCCCCTATCACCCATCTGGAACTGTACTATAATCCCTCGACCAGTCCTCCATGGATTCCTAGTATCTCTCCACATTAGATTCAACCACCCATTGAAGCATCAGCTGAAACTGCTATTTAATCGCCACTTTTATGCTTTAGATCTCGACAGAGCCATTAACGGAACAGTCGATGGATGTCCCTAAAACACGCAAAGAGCAGTCTACTTCAGATACCCCTCCTCAACAGCTCGCAGGCACGTATCCAGGATTTTTTGCAGGGGGGGGTCTAGGTTTGGTAAAAGGCACTCAACCAATTAACGGGGGGTTTGGGGGCCCTCCCTCAGGAAAATTTGGTAAATTAGATTCAATTTGTGCATTCTGACGTATTTCCGGAAGGTAAATTCCAAAATTACAGGTCTAAAAGTCGCCAATAAAATCGCATAAAAAATTTTCAAGTCTGAGCAGGGGGGGGGGGGTCGGACCCCCTGGATCCCCCCCTCTGGATCCGCGCCTGGCTCGGAATAACATTTGCAGCAGATGTAATGAAATGGAATGAACAACTTATCCTCGTCTTACGTGAAACAGTATCCTCATTCACTACAACTTGTGAAGTACCTGATGAACACAAGAGTACTCTATGTACAGCCCTTCTCCAGTTATGTCTCCCCATGGTTCCCCTTAATGCCCTTGTTACTATGACCAGGTAGAATTAGGGCATAGTTAAGTTCAGGTCCCAGCCATTACAGATTAGTCAGAAGCCTAATCAAGTTTAACTCTTTAATTATATTAGAGACATTGTTTTATAAATTATTATCTATTGTACAGTTAATCCAGTAGGCATTAATGTATTAGGGATTATAAGTTAGGGTTACTAACAAACAAAGCTAAGGTATAAAAGTTATGAAATTTGTATATTCAAAAAAAAAAGGAAGTTGACCACAGGCAGGCAGTAGGATATACTGAAGGGCAGGTCTCTGATAAGTTATTTCTTAGATGCTGTTCCTTATTAAGTCACCTAGCCTGTGGGTCAATATTGTGTATATATTGTTATTGTTAAATAGTGTTAGATAATATAAGATTACACCAAGAAGAATTGTTCAATTAATGTATGTTCAATCTTACACCCCCAGCTAGATTGAACGTACAACCCATCATCGAAGGTTGGACGAAAAGCGAGGTCCTGAAACCCCGGATGATATTACCATCCGGGTTGATCCCGCTCCTGCCTTCACTGGACTTCAGAATGATGAAACCCTCAAACAGCACAACATATCCCTCGACATCGGCCGCTCCAAGAATGTCAACAAAAACCCTGTGGCTGAACGCGCCATTCTGGAACTCATTGAAGAACTTCTTCGACTGAAACCGGAGGGGGGTGTTATTACTCCTCTTGAACTTACAGTCGCAACTGCCCATCTTAACACTAAGATTCGCTCAAGAGGATTATCATCTCGAGAAATGTGGACCCAACGCGATCAGTATACCAATCTCCAAATTGAGACGTCAGACGACAAATTATTAATATTTGACAGTTTGAGCAGCGGATTACCAATCATCCGTACAGTGAAAGATCTAAGAATCCGGGTAGGCCTCATCCGCCTGCTTGCCCTGTTGAAGCAGGTGACCTCATCTATTTAACCTGTGATGTGATGGCAACAAGTACAATGCACGTGATCGTTACTTTGTACTCTCCGTTGATGGTCAATGGTGTACTCTTAGAGGGTTCGCCGGATCCCAGTTCCATTCCAAGGAATACCAAGTAAAGGTTACAGAATGTTACAAGGTCCCTCCATCATCCCCTTCCCCCTGTTCCAGTCTTCTATTCTCAGACAGCGATACCGACGATTCCTTGACTGCTACGCCTATGCAGTCACCTACTGGTAGACCACCTCTAGTCCAGGCTCCTTTGGATACACAACAGCCTAAACCCCTAATGTTCAACCTTCCTTTGCCTGCACCACCTCCGTTTGAAATACCCCCGGATTTGATTCTCCCCGACCCGTCAATCCATCCTGATACGCCTGGTTCCAGTCCTCCCTCGCACAAGCCTGGCCCTGTCAACAATCAAGATGTACCCCAGAATCAGAATGGTTCAAACAGACGTCCAGTGAGAACTTGCCGTCCACCACCTTATCTGAGAGAATACGATACTACTACGAAATGCTGATGTAATCATCATTTATTATACATGAACAGTTACAGTTTTATAAACTTTCATTTTCCACGAAAGAAAAAGTCGTCGCGCCAGTATGCTTGTTAATCATACGTGTTTATCATGTCCATTATATGTTTCCATACTGTAACCTTTTGTTGGGCCTCGTTTTTGAGTTGTACCCGCTGGATGTCCGACATGTTCTCTTAATAAAACAACTACAATTTGACCTGCACAATTGAGTCGTCTGATTATTCCTGATCTTACTGACGCAAGAAAAACCAGAAAAGTCACCCATTAGTGTCACCCTGCTGTTTTACGGGAATCTCAGCTACCAGGTCACCCGATTGTTAAAGAAGTCCAACATAGACACTTTCTTCATATCCCTACATCCTTGAAACAGATCCTAAAAGCTAATGGAAAACTACAACCGACCATTCCCACACAGCCCAAAGGAGCCATCTACAAAGTCAACTGCTCATGCCAGAAGATCTACATGGTGGAAAAAAGAATTTTGGAACATAAATCAAGAGCCCCTACCAACACATCAGCCATAGCAGAGCGCATGAAAGACCACCCACGACACCAAATAGATTGGAACAGAGTTGAAATTCTGGAAACTAACCAACACAACAAGAAAATTCGAAAATTAAAAGAAGCCATACACATCAAGAGATTTTCACCAGAATTAAACAGAGATTTGGGACTGTTTATTCCGAGGGCCAATTTTAATTAATTATGGACTTTTTTGTAAATTTTATTGTTAACTTATCCTTATTTACAATCATTTTTTAACTGTCATTACTTGGTCTTTCCCCCTCAGGGCTAATTACAATGTGTTCTTAGTTAATTTGTTTCATCTTAGCAGAACACACTGTGGTTTCTACAACTTATATCCTTGTCAACCTAGTGATCTTTACATAGTTGTCTGGACCTGTTAATTATAATGCAAAATGGCTTCATGAAAACCCATTTGATGTACCTATAGTAATCTTTAGTTCTTTGTCGGTATATACTATTAACTATATTTATTTGAACTCTTAATAATCATTAACAATTAATGAAGCATGGCTTCATATTGTACATTGTATATATATATATATAGACCATCTAGTTTACTAAATGTCATTGTGCTTGATAACGATAGGAGGATACTTATCGAAACGTTGTGTTTGTTTATAATAAATCAGTGATTGTTTTCCCATATAACTGTGTTAGTTCTGTTATGTCTCCAATCGCTAAATGCCACTAAATAATTATGTGTTAATAACTATTATATAACAGATTATAATTACCATGTCCACCACATCTACGACAAGTGGTATTTAATACAGCACCTAGTTCTATCTTTTCTCTTTCTTTCTTAAAAAACTGTCTTCTCTTTTTTTCATCTAAACTGAAATAATACAGGTATTCAAAAAAAATAATTTCTTTTTAAATAAACCTGGGTCTTTTTTTGAAAGTGTGTAAAATAACTGAACTGACTCAATAACACCAGGATTAGAAGAAGCTTTAAAAGTCTTCTAGTATGCCAAAACCCTTAACATGAGAGTTTGGATTGTGTAACCTGGATAGAAAAATGTGATCCTACTTTAGTCACAGCTCGAAATGTCCACATGTCTCCTTGTCGCTGACAGGCGATTTTTTCGTCCGACAGGTTGCAAATAAAACTACCTGTCACTTGCGATAGGTGGACTAAATTTTACTTGATGTTCAGTAAATTGACCACAATACTCACGTTCACGTCACTCACATTTAATTATTTGTTTCTAAATGCAAGAATTGAGCACAGAAATTCCATGAAAAGCCTCCATTTGCATTTACACTGTTTATATTTTGCTCTGTCACAGGCTACAGTTTACTCACACAGTTTGGAAGAAGACAATTTTATAACAGAGAATTTCACACCATCAACGCTTATTTTCATATGCTTGACACTAGTTTTTTAAGAATTATGGAGTATTATATCTAAATTTATTGAAATGTCCCCTAAAATAATTCTACCATTAGGACACCACATGGCTCGATCTTTGCACTTCGTGTCATTTAAAAAGTTTAAAACAATTTCCATAAACATAAAGGCTACGATTAACATATGACAAAATCAAATAACCTAGAAGAAAAAAGGCTTGTCCCGATATGTTAGGAGGGATTTCCAGATGGCGCTACTTGTCTTTCGCATGCGGTACATGTAATACGGTGCCATGCACAGGTGTGATTTGTGTTTTGATATTCAATTTAATCAGATATCTTAAAATTTGAATTCTTCACATCAACAGTACAGATGATAGAATAGTAAGAATCTACGAGTCGCTGAACTAATTTTTTAGAATTTTTCGGCATTCCCATGTCGAGGAAATAAAAAGGTTTCATATTACGATATTTATATGGTGCACTGTACGTGACGGTCTAAACAAACGTGTGTGTGTGTACCTACATGTATGGATACGTGTGATATATGATTAGTCTTTGAGTTTGGTAATTGAGAGTGACAGGTTATTTACTGAAGCGACAGGTAGCTTTTTTCAAACATTACGAGGCCTGCTTTAGTTAGTCCTTTTTTGTTGAAAATTAAAAATACATGATAAAATTAGGGCATCTTATATACAGCCCATTGCCTGTACTGTAAATCTCAAACAGATATTTTCAATGGAGGTCAGACACTGATTCCTTTAATTTAAAGCCATTAATAAATGCTGTATAAATAGACAACTGATAAATACCTGAGTTCTACATTATTTGGATCTAAATCTACACCATTTGTTTGACTCACCATCTTCATAGATAAAGCAACTTTATCATTCTAAAATTTATGAACATAATACAAACAAATTATTACAAAAGTATTTGACGTAGCATAAAATCTTTAATAGTAAGCGCAGGGGCACTGCACTACACACAAACAATTACCCAAAGAAAAATTTACAGACAAGACATAATACGCAGAAGTCAAATACAAATGTACATATATCAGATCATGTGAATGGATTCATGGGCTAGCTGTCCACTGCGCTGTACGGTCACGGGCCTGTAGTGATACAGACTTCACTCAAAAATGAAAACAAATTAACAATAAGGTGGAATATTTTTCCAAATGTTGTATAATACTAATACAAGTCATGATCTGCTATATGCCACAAGAAATATAAATGTAAGCAAACTGAAGGAAAAATACCTATACAAGTAACCATATTGGTGAAATGTAGTAAAAAGCCAAATACAACTTCACAGCCTATGCAGTAGTGAGAAACATTGTAAGGGTTTGAAAGGATTCAGGAGTATTTATTATAATTTCTATAAAAGGGAAAAATAAGTGGTTGTGGTCAAATTGTAATGAATTAACATTGTTACATTGATTTGATGTAATAATAACCCACTTTTATTTAGTGTCATGTGACATCTGGGAGAGAGAGAAATGGGGTTTAACGTCCACACGACACAAACTAGGTCATTTCGAGACTAACATATGGCTTAATTTTAGTTCAATAATTCGCTTGCGCGTAGGGGTCTTTAGCAGTGGGAGGAAACCGGAGAACCCAAAGAAAAAAACCATGAGGTTGAACAGGCGATCCTACTCCTTGCCACGTACAACCAAGGATTTGAAACCATTTGACATCTGGAACTTGCCTGTTAAAGTTTGACAATGATAACATTACACCATAATATTCTACCTTTATCATAAAGACTAGTAGTACTGATTTAATTTAAATCCAGTTACATCAACAGACACTTACCTCTATTGATATTATTTTACAGTAAACCATTTCTCCTACAGACAACATCTCAGATGGATCTTCAATTTTACTTTTTGACATTTGAGACTTATGAACCAAACCTGATGTAGAAAACTTCATTAATTGTAATCTGCCAGGACATCCATCAGATCATCACAAACTTTATGATTGGTCTATTACCAGGGCTTACACTTCAAACTCTTCACTGTCTGTCATTTTAGATAGTGCATGAAAACTTAGCAAATTAAATTGACTTAGGATATCGTGAACTCACATTTCTATACCACTTTGTCAGCATGGTGTACACAATAAAATATATATTGGACTAAGAAATAAAATATTTGTCTAATACGGAAGCCTCCTGGTGCCACGATTTTTGTTTTTTTTAGCGTAATTGTGACATTTTATCTCCTAATTAGGACTTTTTATCTCCTAATTAGGAATTTAATCTCATAATTAGGACTTTTTATCTCCTAATTAAGTAAAACGGTAGTATTTAAGTGAATCTCTATAAACAACACTTACTACTACTATATACTATATACAGAGTTTTGTGGAGTTTTCGAATGGTAAGTGCAGGCCCGTAGCCAGCTTGCTGGCTTCGGAGGTGCAGTGAAGTTTTTAGGAGGGGCACACCCGTTACAGTCTACAGTAGGTATTTAAGAGTTAAGGTTGGCAAATTTTCTTTCGGGGGGGCAAAACATTTTTTCAGGGGGGCATTGCCCCCCCTTGCCACCCCCTGGCTACGGGCCTGGGTAAGTGATGGGTTTTGTGGACATTTCTATACGGTAGTGATGCGTTTTGTGGACATTTCTATACCGTAGTGATGCGTTTTGTGGACATTTCTAGAGGGTAGTGTTGCGTTTTGTGGACATTTCTGAAGGGTAGTGATGGGTTTTGCGGACATTTCTGAAGGATAGTTATGAGTTGTGTGGAAATTTGTATAAGGTAGTGATGAGTTTTGTGGAAATTGTCTAAAGGGTAGTGATGATTTTTGTGGATATGTCTAAAGGGAAGTGATGATTTTTGTGTATATTTCTAATTGGTAGTGATGAGTATATTTTATATTTCTGATGAGTAGTGATAGGTTTTCAGTCTATTTCTGGGAGGTTGCGATCAACTTCAACGAAGAATTTACGCGTTTCCTCGGTTTTCATTCTCGACACACGCAAGAGCCAATAATGTCGATATCCTCCGACATTTGAACCAAGGAACTCTATACACTGGCATCACAAGTTCATCCATGATTATACCACCAAGCGCAAAGACATTCACTTAAATACAACCGTTTTACTTAATTAGGAGATTAAAAAGTCCTAATTAGGAGATAGAAAGTCCTAATTAGGAGATAAAAAAGTCCTAATTAGGAGATAAAAAGTCCTAATTAGTAGATAAAAAGTCCTAATTAGTAGATAAAAAGTCACAATTACGCTAAAAATATTTAGGCTTCCGTAGTCTAACTCATAATAATTGTCTATAAATATTATATTCCCTTTTATTATCAAAATTTGTTATTTGGATAAAGACAAATAAAGAGTTGAACTAGTCCAAGAAAAATCTTTCCAGAGTAGCTCACACGTAATACCATGTGCTCTATAGAAAACACACTGACCTTGATAATTCAATAACTACGAAATGAAGATAAATATATACTTATCCATTGGACATTTCTCATATATATTGGTTTTAATGAGAGACAACCGTAGCGACACAGCTAGCGAAAAAGAGTTGAACTAGTCCAAGAAAAATCTTTCCAGAGTAGCTCACACATATTACCATGTGCTCTATAGAAAACACACTGACCTTGATAATTCAATAACTACGAAATGAAGATAAATATATACTTATCCATTGGACATTTCTCATATATATCGGTTTTAATGAGAGACAACCGTAGCGACACAGCTAGCGAAAATAGCGTCCCCTGGAATATCGTTGTTCATAACAATAGTAAACATATGCACTACATTTTTACAACATGGTGAATTATCAATATTTTACTTAATTAGGAGATTAAAAAGTCCTAATTAAGAGATAAAAAGTCCTAATTAGGAGATAGAAAGTCCTAATTAGGAGATAAAAAAGTCCTAATTAGGAGATAAAAAGTCCTAATTAGTAGATAAAAAGTCACAATTACGCTAAAAATATTTAGGCTTCCGTAGTCTAACTCATAATAATTATCTATAAATATTATATTCCCTTTTATTATCAAAATTTGTTATTTGGATAAAGACAAATAAAGAGTTGAACTAGGGGTAGCACGATTTACCCAAATCCACCCAAATCTACCCAAATCCACCACTATTTCAACTCATACCACAATAATTTATATTGATATTTGATAATATACCGTTCTTTATGTGGAATTGACATTTTTATACGCCCACATTTTCATGTGGACGTATATTGTCGTCGCCCCTGTTCGTCCGTCCGTCCGTCCACAATTGTTTGTGAACAGTCTACAGGTCACAATTTTTATCCGATTTCAATGAAACTTAAAATATAGGTTTATCACCCTAAGATCTCGGTTCCTTTCGATATTGGCATGTATCGGACCGTAACTTCATGGGTTATGGCCCCTGATTGTACGAAAAATCACGTTTTTTAGCTTGTGAACAGTGTAGAGGTCACAATTTTGAACCGATTTGGATGAAACTTGAAATGCATGTTTATAAACCAAAGATCTTGGTTCCTTTCGATATTTGCGCCAATTGATTCGTAACTTCCTGAATTATGGCCCCTGATTGTCCGAAAAATCGCCCTTTTTAGCTTGTGGTCCCTCTGGATGTCAAAATTGTTATCCGATTTAAAAAACCGTCTGATTATATCACCGTTACATGGCTATGAAGGTTGAGTTCAAATTTCGTGAAAATCGGACCAAAATTGACGGACAAAATGGCCGCCATTTGTACGCAAATAGTGTGAAAATATGTTATATCAAGGTTGTGAACAGTGTAGAGGTAACAATTGTGAACCAATTTGGATGAAACTTGAAATGCATGTTTATAACCCAAAGATCTTGGTTCCTTTCGATATTTGCGCCAATCGGATCGTAACTTCCTGAATTATGGCCCCTGATTGTCCGAAAAATCGCCCTTTTTAGCTTGTGGTCCCTCTGGAGGTCAAAATTGTTATCCGATTTAAAAAAACGTTTGATTATATCACCGTTCCATGGTTATGAAGGCTGAATTCGAATTTCGTGAAAATCGGACCAAAATTGACGGACAAAATGGCCGCCGTTTGTACGCGAATAGTGTGAAAATATGTTATATCAAGGTTGTGGACCCTTATAGAGGTCAAAATTTTGAACCAATTTTGATGAAACTTGACATGTATGTTTATAACCCAAAGATCTTGGTTCCTTTCGATATATGCGCCCATCGGATCGTAACTTCCTGAATTATGGCCCCTGATTGTCAAAAAAATCGCCCTTTTTAGCTTGTGGTCCCTCTGGAGGTCAAAATTGTTATCCGATTTAAAAAAACGTTTGATTTTATCACCGTTACATGGTTATGAAGGTTGAATTCGAATTTCGTGAAAATCGGACCAAAATTGACGGACAAAATGGCTGCCGTTTGTACGCGAATAGTGTGAAAATATGTTATATCAAGGTTGTGGACCTTATAGAGGTCACAATTTTGAACCAATTTTGATGAAACTTGACATGCATGTTTATAACCCAAAGATCTTGGTTCCTTTCGATATTTGCGCCCATCGGATCGTAACTTCCTGAATTATGGCCCCTGATTGTTAAAAAAAATCGCCCTTTTTAGTTTATGGTCCCTCTGGAGGTCAAAATTGTTATCCGATTTAAAAAAACGTTTGATTATATCACCATTTCATGGTTATGAAGGTTTTGTATGAATTTTGTGAAAATCGGACCAAAATTGACGGACAAAATGGCCGCCGTTTGTACGCGAATAGTGTGAAAATAACCTTTATAAGGTTGTGGACCTTATAGAGGTCACAATTTTGAATCGATTTTGATGAAACTTGACATGTATGTTTATAACTCAAAGATCTTGGTTCTTTTCGATATTTGCGCCCATCAGGTCATTACTTCCTGAATTATGTCCCCTGATTGTACGAAAAATCACCCTTTTTAGCTTGTTGTGCCTCTGGAGGTCACAATTATTATCTGATTTAAAAAAAAAAACGTTTGATTATAAAAACCAAACAAATTCTAATGATTTTCTGATAATTCCTTAATATGCGACAACTCTTGTTGACTGCCCGGACGATTTGGCTGCTGTGTGGGCGTATGTTTCGTTGCCTGGCAACCTATTTTTAATTTAAAATCGCAGCTTTTTATTGTCAAAATGCCCCTCAAAATGCGATTTCCAAGTAAGTTTGGAAGTCGAAACAAAGGGAATAGCTCGTGTAATACACAAATCTACCCAAAACCACGTTATTTCCGCTTATATCACAATTATGTTTATCGTTTTTTAATACACTATCATTCGTTTAGCTAAATATGCCATAATTACTTTAAAATTTTGTCTTAAAATCCAACAATTCGTGCGTGTTTCGTCGTCCTATGTAAGGGACATAACTCGTGTATATACCCACATGGATGCAGACCACCATTAAATTTGTAGTTCTTCCAAAGTTACGTGGAAATCACATTCTGACACAAAAACGCTACGATTTTAAATCTAAAATGACAATTTGACAGAAAGAACTGTATATGATCAATTATCGATGTAAATTATTGTGATATCAGTTGAAATAATGATGGATTTGGGTAGATTTGGGTGGATTTGGGTAGATTTGGGTAAATCGTGCTACCGTTGAACTAGTCCAAGAAAAATCTTTCCAGAGTAGCTCACACGTAATACCATGTGCTCTATAGAAAACACACTGACCTTGATAATTCAATAACTACGAAATGAAGATAAATATATACTTATCCATTGGACATTTCTCATATATATCGGTTTTAATGAGAGACAACCGTAGCGACACAGCTAGCGAAAAAGAGTTGAACTAGTCCAAGAAAAATCTTTCCAGAGTAGCTCACACGTATTACCATGTGCTCTATAGAAAACACACTGACCTTGATAATACAATAACTACGAAATGAAGATAAATATATACTTATCCATTGGACATTTCTCATATATATCAGTTTTAATGAGAGACAACCGTAGCGACACAGCTAGCGAAAATAGCGTCCCCTGGAATATCGTTGTTCATAACAATAGTAAACATATGCACTACATTTTTACGACACGGTGAATTATCAATATTGCTTTGCACTGGAATATGTAATGTGTAATTAAACTTCCATATCGGAACTGTTGTTTTTACGTAAACTGTACAAAGTCAAAGATATTAGATATAAATTTCTTGGTACTATATTTGTGGAGTTGTAGGTCAGTTAATAATATCCAGTCTTCTCACCCTGTTTTCTACTTCCTGGTATCTTAACAAATACTCCATAATTCTGTACACTGGCTACCTGAAAATATTTATTTATGAATAAATTACTGTATTGATGATAGCATATCTGGCTTCCCTGTTTCAATATTTGTAAATGCTAAAATAATCTGACCATTTTTCAGGATGTACACATTGTAAACACAGGCATCTCGTTTACAAAAACAGTTGTTAAATATATATGTTGCTAATGAATGATGACCCTATATAGCCAATTAAAATGACTACCCAAATCAGTTCTTGAACTCGAAGCAAGTTGCCTGGGATATGCCTCACTACCGTACACCCTGGAAATAAGTAGGCCTACCAGTAAGATAACATTATTTTAACCTATTAGGAATAAAAATATTTAATTGGCTATTGTTGTACAATATGTCAATTGTTTATTGTTCCATACTGGTAACATGGACGACACAAATGAATTGTCAAATTCAACAATGGGATTATTATACCTTCCCACCACCCTAGTTCAGCTCTCAACGTAGGTCTCATTACACTCGCCCTGGGGGCATGCTATTGAATCCCTGTCGAAAAAGCATCTCTTTTCCGGTGAATTTTACTGTGCAACTTTTCACTGCTGAATGTTCACTTGTCAGTCTTTGTGACCGCCTGTACAATGTAAAGGAACATTTTAGTGAGAAAATAAGACATGGCTTTCCTCGATAGCATCAGTATGTGCAACACAATATGCTGTTAAAAATACGTCCCCTTCTGTACTGAACAACTTTGAAGATGCTATTGAAATCTATATGTAGGGTACTGCACAAATTTACATACCTCGGCCGTATAAGACAAAATGAAATTTAGGTAAGCAAGATCTTATTTTCTCGCTAAAATGTTCCTTTATATTACAGATGTTCACAAGGACCGACACGCAACCGTTAAGCAGTGAAAAGTTTAGATTAGATAACAAACATCATCACTCAACCTTCCGTTTTTCGAGATAAGAGTTGGTGCTATATAGTTCAACATAGCAAAGGCGAGCGTGAATCACATCGGGCATTAGTACGCAAAACTGATAATATCTTTCATGAAAACAACGGTTGATTTTTTCTGCCACACTCAATTACAATTAAGCATATAATCCTACCTGAAACATTGAGGCTTTAAGCCGTTACTAAGAACCCAATCTTTTTAGACGGGAGACACATGACGGTGTATTCATGAAGGCAGTAATAAATATAAGGCTTTTATAACAGCCAATCAAAAAGAAAATTGCAAGTGGAGAAAATGTTAAACACACAAAATGACATCCACATGTTCTAACCTCAAATCATTTCAGAAAATAAAATAAAATAAGTTTGTTAACGTTGAATTAAAACCCGAACAAGAAATTATTTTGTACCTGATAATAAATGACAAGAAGAACATTTTTGCTTTATTACCGACAGGATTTGGCGTGCATAGTAAAGTTACCACAGCATCACAACAAAGTCAGTAAATCCTCCTCTGTTTGCCAAACAAGCATTGATCCGACATGGCATACTCCTAATGAGACGTCTAAGGTCATTTTGGTCCAGATTGTCCCATTCCTGTTGCAACGCAGCAGCAAGTTCTTGGACATTGGCAGGACGTTGTTGACGTTGACGTAACCTCTGTGCAAGCATGTCCCAGACATGCTCGATGGGGGAGAGGTCGTGACTCAGTGCTGGCCAAGGTATTGTGGTGATGTTCTGTTCTTGGAGGTAACCTGTAACGATCCTGGCCCTGTGACATCTTGCGTTGTCATCCTGGAAGATGAAACGGCGGCCATGACATCGTGCGAACGACACAACATGGACTGCCAAGATGTTGTCCCGGTAGTACTGGCCTGTAACACGCCCTGCAACAACATGTAAAGCCGTTCTTCCAACAACAGTGATGCCTCCCCACACCATAACAGAACCACCCCCAAATCGATCATGTCTGATGACGTTAACGTCTTGGAAGCGCTCGTTTCGACGACGCCACACCCTCTTACGTCTGTCCAAAAAATCAACAGTAAACCTTGACTCATCTGAAAACATCACATTGCTCCAGCGTCGATTATCCCAGTGTTGACGATCCCTACACCAATGACGTCTTGCCTGAATGTGATGATCTCTCCAACAAGGGATCACGCGAGGACGTCGGGCACGAAGGTGACCCCTATGCAGTCGATTCCGAATCGTCTGGCCACTCAGTCGATTCCGAATCGTCTGGCCACTCACTCTCACACCAGTGTCTGTTTGAAGACGAGCGCTGATCTGATTTGCTGTGATGACACGATTTCTCAAGGCCAAGGTACGGATAAATCGATCCTGGGTTTGAGTTGTCGCCCTTGGTCGACCTGAGCGTGGTCTGTCCTGTACAGATTGTGTATCACGGTATCTGGACCATAGACTGCTTATGACAGACTGAGAAACATTCATCGTCCGCGCCACAACCGCCTGTGTTGTGCCGATCTGTAGCATGCCAAGGGTATGTAACCTTTCATTTTGGGTAAGCCGACGCATATCAAAATTTGTTTTCTGGTCACTAAAACAATTAAACTGATGTTTCCACCCTGGAATTCAATGCCACAATGACTGTAACATTCAAAGTCAGAGTCGTGCAAATCTTGGGTTGGACCCCCATGATGATCCCAAGAATCACCAGCATTCCATGTGGTAGCTATTGGTGCGTTTGGGCGTCACATGTAACTGGAAATGTTTCTATAGGTTCTATAGTGACTTTTTTCGTAGTCATTTGCATATTTTAGTATTATGCCCCCAAAATCAAATATCCCCTACTTTTTTTGAATAGTATAGTATGAACTTATATAAGATGTTAAATGCATTACAGTTATAAAGTAATTGAGTTTGCCACTAAAGGGTAGTAAAGGCATCCAATGATCCAATCGTAGCTAAAAACAAAAGTTTATCTCAACCATTTTAGCTACGTTCTCGTAGCTATGAAAAGTTACCCAGTAAAATTGACTGGGAAGTGAAACTGTTTCGACAAGGATTCAATAGGACGGATCCTGAACGTACATGGCGAGAATTAGACCTATGTTCAGAGCTGTATTGTTCATTTACAGCATTCCTTTAAAAAAAAAACGGTACACTAAAGGATTTTTTGCTAAGGAAATGTAAACTAACAGTTGACTAGACCTAACTGCCGTAAACTATAAAAGCCTTAATAAAGGGATCTAGTTTTAGTTAAGCTAAGCAGAAGATATCAGTATGGAACCATTTCTAGTACCAGTGTCATAGCGGCTTGCGTAATACGTCATTACAAGAAACATCAATATGCAAATGTAGAACGCATTACCACAAAGAAAAACTGTTTGGTAACTATTTTAGTGGTCCATTCTTCACTATTTGTGATAAAATTACTTATTCCAATACAAACTGTAATGATATGTGTTGACAATTGTGTGTTTGAACCGATTTGTAAGAAGTCTTAGACTATATCAATTGTAACATTAAACACACAGTTTATAGCTAAGTCTCTTATTCAATATCATCCAAAATCTTCAACATTGAAAACACAAATTATTTGTCAATTTAAATCAACACTGATGCTGTGATCTTACCGGAAAAAGAGGGGCTTTTGATATCCAATTTTTAATACAAAATAAACATTTTACTATTGGTACATGAATCATGTACCATATGCATTTCAGTCCTATAGTTCTAGCAAGTGATTTGCGGAACTAGGCTAGAAACATTGCACCAAATCAACGGCATGAGTAGATTGGAATAACCAGACACTAGAAATTTGCATTCCATTGAAATTGCTGGCTTATTTCACCGAACATTGTCCGCTAAAAAGACAGTTCCAAAAGGAACTAATTTGAAATTAGAGTAAAAACGGAAACCATTGAATGTAAATCTTTTCTAAGAAAGCCAAAACATACGGTAATTATTTCTATTTCTTTTGCTAAAAAAGGTTGTCAACTCACTATTATACGATCATGGGCAATATTTCACAGGCATAAAAATCCATGACACAGAAAATAATAACACAATTACTTGAATTACCTCCCTTGTTTTCCCATTCCCTTCCATGCAATGGCAATCTTCAAACATTTGAATTTGAAGTTGAAAATGATATTCTTGCACATTTCTCAACTTGCAATAGTGAATAATAAGATTATTCTTTAACAATAACAAGGTAGGACTGTTTATACTATAGATACAATCTATTTTAGGGCTTTATTCTAATATATTTTAAAAATATACCGTAACTAAAGAACTGCTCTTGGTCCTAAATTTTAGCGATTATTTAGCTCCTTTAATTAAAAACTAAAAAAGGGTACGGTAGTGACGTTTATCCTCTAACCTCTCCATTAAAAATTGTATGTAGATTTGGAATATCGTCTGGGTTATTGGTTCTATGTTTTTTTCTCTCATAATGTTGTTCTTCATCCCCTCTCTCATAGCCGCGTTTTGACATTAATGTAGTGGGATGGAAAACGTGAAAGATCTACTGATCTAGTCATAGAAAGTTATTATTATTATTTAGCAAACTAAATGTATCTTCACATTGAAGAGCGTCAAATACATGTAGTTGGCCACAGATCACTAATTATTTCCCCGTTATTTCTCGTCTCTAACTTTTCCCCAAATATTCGTTGGGTGGAACGCTTCCGACTCTAGACCACTAGGCCATCCCAACCCCCCGCAAAGCAATCAAAATATTTATCTTACCTTGTTCAGATAATAAAGAAAAATAGATTTATAGACTCGTGGAAAATTGGAAAATGTACATTGTATGAAAATTACTTAGGCCCCAAGTTCACGAACCATTCTCAGACTTAAGTTAAGAATTTACTCAACTTTCAATCACTGTTTATAAGAAATATATTTGATCCAGTAATACAAAAGTTTGCACATAGTTTCATACTGATGTATTTAATACATTAAAACAATCAAAATTATTATAAAGGGCTGTGATTTGATTAAAATAAGGCGAACAATTAATTTTGAGTAAATTCTCAACTTGGTCTGAGAATACTTTTTGAACTCGGGGCCAGACCGATAGCTAAAATAAATTGTGTTGTTAGGTTCTTGTATATTGCTACCCGAGTTTTATTCTGTAAAGTACGTGTGATTTTAATTAACATTATGGAGTTAGTGTTGTTGGCATTCAACACTTGTCTAGTTCAGGCAGGTCTCGGTCTCGGTTACATGGTTAGATTACATTTATCAGCTGATACAAATGATAGAAAATGAACCCACTTCCTTGCCCCTTGAAACTTGTTATATTATCCTACTTTTCTGTTATGTAACGTATTTAAATATGGGCTCATCTACGGGGTCATCTGTAATAACTTTTTTGTTGTTGCCACCGTTGGAAGATATTTCGATGCCATAGTTCTGGAAGGTTGTAAGTGCCACTTATGACCCAAATAGCTTTTTTTGCATAGGATGACTAATCACATTTAGAGGCTTATCTATGCAAAATTTCAGAACTGTATTAAAAAGTTGTTATCCTTATTGCGTTATTAAGATTGGAATAGGTTTTCCTCTCATTTGCTAAACAAAATTTGCGTTCTATTTTCATCTTTTAACATACATGTGTATACATTTTGAAATAAGGTTTCTGATATATATTTTCACTTTAAACAAGAATCTGTATTTCATGTTTCATATTCTATATTTATATGTGTATATTGCTATTTATTTTATGTTACTTATGTCATTCACTTTTAACACTAGTCTGTATTTCATTTTTATACGTCCACATTGAAATGTGGCCGTATACTGTCGTAGCCCCCGTCTGTCGGTAGGGCCGTCCGGAGGTCCGGCGTCCTCAATTGCTTGTGGACGCTCTAGAGGCTAAAGTCAATATTCGATTGACTTTTGATTTATACACAGTGATTAAGGTCATGATTTTCAGCGATTCCCTATAATTACTGCAAGAGTTATGGCCCTTCATCACGTCAAAAGTCTTGTGTACGCTCTTGAGGTCAAAGTTAAAGCTCCAATAGCATTTTTTTTAAGTTATATTTTTAAAATGTATTAAAATAAAGCCCCAAAATAGATTGAACCTATAAACAGTCCTACCTTGTTAAAGAATAATCCTATTTATCCTATAATTAACTATTGTCAGTTGAGAAATTGGCAAAAATATCATTTTCAACTTCAAATTCAAACGTTTGAAGATGGCCGTCCATGGAGAGGAATGGGAAAACAGGGGATGTAATTGAGTAACTATTTCCTCAATCAGCATGTGTCACCCTTTCTAATGCCCCCAAAATTTTGCCCATGATCGTATAATAGTGAGTTGACAACCTTTTGAGCAAAATACATAGAAATAATTATGTTTTGACTTTCTTAGAAAATATGAAATTGGAACTTTAATATCCGATTGACTGTAATTTTATACACAGTGATTAAGGTCATGAGACGAAGAAGTCTATTGATTTTCAGTGATTTCCGATAATCGCTGCCCTTGATCACATCAAAAAATCTTGTGAACGCTCTAGAGGCCTGAGGTAATATCCGATTGACTTTAAATTTATACAGTGTTTGAGGTCATGAGACAAAGAAGCCTTATTCTAAATCAGATCTTAGTGTATTATAAATGTTTTATTACCGAAAAAAGTAAAAATATGCGACAACTCTTGTTGACTGCCCGGACGATCTAGCTGCTGTGGGCATATATTTCGTTGCCTGGCAACCTATCTTTCATTTTCTTATAAATATATGTGAATATTGCTATTTATTTATTTTATGTTCCTTGTCACCGTGGTTGTGTCATGTATATGAATTGTATGCGGCCTGCAATGGGTGTCATGATACAATAAAATCTTATCTTATCTTATCTATCTTATCTATCTCAAAAACTAAATCTAACAATTTTTGACACTAGTACGAAAGACCTTTCAAAACTATGACATCGATTTATAATAGTGGGGTTGAAATAGTTATTTTACAGAAAAAAATAACATGATATTTCATGACTGGACGATTATTCAAAGAAAAATTATTGTCTTTCCTTATTTCAACTTTATTCCTTGCAAATTATCGCGGATACGTTGCAATAAATATTCTGGTATACACCATTGGTGTTTGATGATACTGGGTTATTCCTTGCAGTAATTATACTGGTGTGCAGCTATTTGATATTGGAATATCATTAGGTAATACTGGGAAGTAATTATTGTCATAATATATGAAAACACATTTTCAATACTCTCATCATTCAAATGTCATGGTCCAAGAATCTGGTCCGAAGTAGCCAAGAATGTGTATTGTGAAGCACCCTTTCCTTGGAATATCATTAGATAATACGGGCAGTATTTATTGTCATAATATATGCAAACATATTTTAAATACTTTCGTCATTCAAATAATGGCCCGAATGATCCTTGTCATGGTCCGAATCAGCCAAAAACCTGGTCCCAATCAGCCAAGAATCTGGTTTCAATCAACCGATTACCAGATACGAGAGGTCAATTAGGCTGAAATGTAGGGCCGAAAATTGCATGATTTTTGGGTTGTTTTTTTTTTAAATTTATCTCTACTTTCAGCTCGTGTATCATAAGTTTTTAATTAAAACCCTGATACGTGTTTTCGGGCATGAGTTTTATAACATGCTGCTCCGTCTGTGACAGAAAGTGTTCTACCCAACAAAAATTTAGGAAAAAGTTAGAGCCAATCTAAGAGACGAAAATTAACATTTTGGGAAATCATTAGTGATCTGTGGCCATGAGCATCACCAACCTTGAACTTGACACCAAAGCATCCTTGACCATGTTGGAAATCAACAATACAAAACAAAGTATTTTTTCCAATTCTTGTGGTGTTTTTTAATGAATTTGCAGTGATATTATCGTTCAAGATAGTGCAATTCGTACCAAGTCATTTAGCCAAAACAACAACAGGCTAAATGAACAATTGATTTTTATCAGTCCTGCCGATGTCGAAGGACTCGAGGAGTCGAAGAAATAAAGCCATTATATTTAGTTCAGATCTATGATAATCTCTATCTATTCTATATCACAATATTGATGTGGATCAAAATAATTTAAAATGTGTTAGTATACCAATGGATAATGTGTCATGTTGATAATAACAGGTTACTTACTGAAGCGCGCCCCCAAAAAAACATTAAAAAAGAATTGTGGTAGGCCTACCGTACATCGATTCAGTGTCTCACAATTCAATAATATTCAAATTGAGAGAAGGTGAATTAAGAAAATGTCAGGTTATTATTTGCGTAAAACTAACCTAATTGAAGGGGTAGGGAATGAAATTCTGTATGGTTTTGCAGCGTTTTTGGGGATACTCATACCTCTGATTTATTTTGTATGGAAGGTACAAAATGAAGAGCATTCTAACGAAATTCACCCTGACAGTGCCATTAATGTTGCAGCAACCAGGGAGCATTTGAGTGCCAGAACACCATCAAGAGCCAGAAGAGATCATAATAATCAGTTTACATGTCCAATATGTCTGGGGGATGCTGTTTTTGCTTCAGAAACTAATTGTGGTCATGTTTTTTGCAGTAGCTGTTTTGTAGCATATTGGGAACATGGACATTGGTTGGGGGGAGTGAAATGCCCGGTGTGTAGACAAGCTGTTACAATTATGCTTTTCAATTTTACAGAAGAAGAAGTTCAGACTCCTTCGGCAGAAAGAACTTTAATTCAGCGTTCAATAAATCATTATAATGCCAGATTTTCTGGTGAACCTCGTCCGTATTTAGATTATGTGCGAGATCTACCTACACTTCTGCGTCATGCCTTCTCTGAATTTTTTACTGTGGGTGGACTATTGTGGATGTTTAGATTACGAGTTGTAATGTGTTGTGTTGCTGCCTTATTATATTTTATCTCACCTTTTGATATCATACCAGAATCAATGTTCGGACTTCTTGGTTTTCTGGATGATATTTTTATCATATTGTTATTAGCTATTTATGTTAGTCTTATTTATAGAAGAGTTGTTGAAAACAGAGGCAGACCAACTGCTGATAATGGTACAGCCTTATAGAATTCTTCTGTAAGCTTACTGCTTTTATTATTATAACCACAGAAATATAAACACAGTGTATGAATTTCTGGTGCAAGTAATGTTTAGTTATAATATAAGAATGTCTACTGTCTGTTCCAGGTAATACTACAACTCCAAAATCGCTTGTCATTTATTCAAATTTTAATTAAAATGGCTAAAACTTCGTGAAATACCTGGAATGGTCATCCCATTGCTTTCTGTCTTGTGAGAACAAAGTTCAGGTCATGCTTTATGTCCTTTCTCATATAAAAAATCATTATTTGTTTACATCTTACTAATTGAATCTGCCATGTTTGGCTTAGTTATCTGGACGAGCCTAACTGAACAAGGGGTGCTGGGCTTGCTTTAAGTCCCTTCGCCCTACTTTGATTAGCAGTTCGTTGTTTCGTTCCAGTAAAATATAACTCTTTTGAAAGAGCTATTTACTGAATCCCAGACCACTGCTGTTTGTCCCACTAAGTTGAATATTTAGTCGTCCTCTGTCCAAAGGTTGTAATTTTTTGATATCGATATAAGCAACATGTAAATTTTAACCCGCTATCAATGAAATTGTGGAAGGGGCTGCAAGACATACTCAAAAGTAGTTACGAGAGTGTAGCTAAAAACGTTGAGATATTCTGATGTGTTTGTTTTTAGCTACGATTGGATGCCTGCCTTTAGTTCCAAGTGGCAAACTCAGTTTCTTTATTAATGCACGTAACATCTTAAAAATAAGATAATTTTACACTATTATGTCCAGTTAAACAGAGCTATAAAGTCGCAGAAAACAAAATTCGGAATCATTTTACCAGACATATTTATTCAAATTTTAAATAAGGCTAACCTTTTACACCAATTTACTTATTTCTGAGAGTTCGCGTGGTTATGGCATGTGCTGACTTTTCAAAATAGTTTTAATCTTAAGGTCACTCCAAATTATCCAATGAGAATTTTTGTACGAAATAAGCAAGGTGGAAACAGAAAAAAAACCCATATCAATATGAACAAAAACAATATTGTTTTCACACAAGCTTCAAAGTGTGAAACCCTAACAGGTATTACTGTCGCGAAAAAGACGGGCGAATTCTCCTTCACTAGACATGTGTCACATTTCTAATCGAATGCACCAAATTTGTAAAGTACCTGTCTAGTAGACAGTGTCTACCCTACTGCGAAATGCATGTGCTCCATTTAACGCACGCGCATTCGTAATGTTGATGTTCTGAGAAAGTGACAATGTCTAAATATGTGAAATTTACAAGAGAATACTGAATTTTATCGGACTTCTAGTCATTTAGGCTAAGGAAAGAAATCAAAGGGACGTTAATTCCAGGTATGTCACAAAGTTTTAGCCATTTTAATTAAAAAATGAAGGCATGGTAAGCATTTTTCGAGTTGGAGTATCACCTGGAACAGACAGTAGTAATATACTGCAATGCAATGAAAACATCCCAATGATTTGACTGGAAGTGGAAGTGCTGGCAGGACTTAATGCCGTTAAAGTGTGATTTGTGTGACAACAAGCAACAGAGGCCATAACAACATTACTTTACACTAGGCACAGTGAGAAGTGGGCACAACTGGTAAAAATCATAAGTCAGTGATGAAGTGGAGTCAGAATTGGTCCACTGTAAGGCCATCTGGCACGCAGTCCAACAGTGTAGTCTGAATCAATTTCAAAAAAGATACATGCGGATTACTGTACTCTAGCAGAGTGTAGTCAGCAGCAAATAGTATCTGCACTGATGACCCTATAGCAGCATAGGATGCTCGCACCTTGCAATCCTGCAGATGTTGACAGATAAAACATGGCAGTCTTGTTTAGGTGTTGTCATACATTGCTGTCCAGTCTCTTTGCCAATTTCTATTCTGCCAGTCACTGGATGGTAGTGCGATGTCATCCAAAACTTCAGGTGATGGCTCTGGTACTCACACCTTGCTTGAATTAATGATGCACTCACAGAATACAGATGTCAACCATAGCATATCATTGCGTATTCAGATATAGAACTATTAAAATTGTACTGACCCTTTCTTTAAAATTTTTCAAATATATTTTAAATATTTATTATACCCCATGTCTGCACCAGATCATGATTGTCCACATTTCCAGTCTGTTGAATTAGAGAATTGATCGGGGTGCATTCACACAATCATAAAATCATAAAATCGTTACTGTCATTTGTTGTTTTGTTCTTCAATGAGACACATGTTGGCAAGCAATGAAACATATGCTCATCAGCTACTAAATTGTCTGAGCAGTTACAAGCTAAACAACTGACACAAATTTCAGGAAAATTTTATCATAATTGAAGTATTTAAAGTTTAAAGGAGCTAAAATCTCTATACCTTGGCACCTAGAAATGAACACAAATATTGTAACATGAATGTATATAAAGTGATTTGCATTCAATCGTTTCTGTTTTTACTGTAATTTCTAATCAGTTATGCTGGGTGAAAAATGCAAAGAATTGAATTGGTATCTGGTTATTCCAATCTACACAGGTAGTATTCTCCTGTGGGATATGTGAAGCCTCATTCATCGAGTTTACCCTGGATATCAAAGCCCATCTTTCAGGGTAAGAATGTAGATTTTTCCTCCTTTAAGGCGGCAGGACATTTGTCCAATACTATATGTAATTCTTCAAAAGGCAGGGCACAATGAACTTGAAGAGTCTGTTTATAGTATCAGTATTCTGTATAGCTACAATATGAAAATATGGTAAAATTCTGCTCTTCCTCCTTCGTCCGGTGACTGAATGGAGGGAATTGCCACCCGACCTGTGAATTTATGGTACTTGGTTTTTCTTAACCAGCTTTTTGCCGAGATTTCTAATCTGGGTGGTGATAGGCGTTTGAGTGAGGTGTTTTCGAGCTATGGGGGTCCAATGTCTACAATTAGGGGAATAGAAGATGTTGACATAAATGATGATTATGAAACTTAAATATCTAGAAATGCCCAGCTGTTTTGATTTGTGGCAAGGTGTGGTGGGTGGGTAAAATTGGCGGGAGATGAGTTCACGTTGATTTAAATGATGATTTTCATAGAGCTTGGTAGAAACATTACTTTTTAATGGAACTACAGGATACTGATACTTTAAACATACTCTTCCAGTTCATTGTGCCACGCCCTTTGGAGAAAGCTGGGGACTACTGAAATGGGTTTGTCCGTCTCTCTGCTGTTACACATTTTGGGACACAATAACTCTCCTTCTAGTTCGGAATCTATTCAAAAAAAATCTTAAATTTACACCTCGGGTGGCGATTCCCCCAATTCAGACACTGGACTACACCTCTGTTCTCAGGCAACTTTGGAACTCTTACCTACTATTTTTCACTGTGAATGTTTATTTTTCACAAAAGGAATCATTTATAATAATTCAACACTATGTTCAAGTCTTGTAAAGTCTGATCAGTTCAAAAATATTTTGTGTATGTTTTTTAAATGCAAAATTCTGCTTGAAAATAATGTTGAATTATTATAAATGTTTGTCAGCTGTGGCAAGAAATGATTCCTTTGGCAAACAAGCAAGGTGAAAACTAGTCGGCTAGGATTCAAAAATAGCCTTAGACCAGAGGTGGGGATGAGAGACAGCAGATGAACCAAATATCTCAATTCTAACCCAGTGCATGTATCACAAAATGGAACAACAATCACTGCAAGGTGCATAGTGCGTAGAAATGTCGTCAGAGCTTTTACTATCGGGCTTCTGCGTTAGAAAATCCTCCGAGCGCGTAGTAGAGCTTAATTGTGGTTACTATTCATGGAAACCCTTGAGTAATATACGTGTTGTCAGTAGTCGCTTAAATCCCTCAGTACTTGGACCGTACGTCAGTATTCCTATAAATGGTCAGTAATAATCATAAGGTGAGTATTTAAGCTAATTGATTAGTATTCCTTACTTGTGTCAGTACTTTAAAATAACGTGAGTAATTAAACAAACGTGAGTTTATCTGAACATGTCACTAATCGGGCGTGTGTGGGAGAAATTGACGAAAGCGTGACTAATTAAGAAAACGTCACTATTTGAGCTAGCGCTCACTATCTGCGTGAAACCGTCAGTTATCTTTGATGCGCGTCAGTAATTGGACTCGACGTCAGTAGAGCGTGAAACCGTTAACTATATCAATTACTCTGGAGGACCGAACACAAATTGGCGACCTATTCGGCTAGCGAGCTATTCGAGCGATCCAGCTCGCAACCTGTTCGTTGGCAACCTATTCAGAATTAAGAAAACAGTCGCCCAAACTCATCGATTTTTACCAACCAATAAAATCCAATGTTACGTCTATCAAATGAAAGTAGAATAATATATTATTTTTGTATCCATTCCTTTAGCTCAGAATAGAGGTGTAATTGCCCATTATCGTACAAAATTCTAGACATTCAACTAAAGGATTTAGCTATACATATTCCGAAAGGTAATTAAATAGGCTTTCCAGATATTATTAGTAAAAGTTGGCACAGTCATATTAAAGGGGTGCACTCTCTTCCTAAACATGACCAATTTTTTAAAAATTTTAAAGGGAAAAACTGTTAATATCCCGTGTCAAATTCGGATGATCCAACTAAATATATTCTAACAGGTAATTGAATAAGCTTTCTAAATGTCATTAGTAAAATTTGGCACAATCATATTAAAGGGGTGCGCTCTCATCCTAAACATCGCCAATTTTTTTAAAATTTTAAAGTGAAAGAACGGCAATATTCCGAGTCAACATTCGGACCATCGTACAAAATTCTGAGCATCTAGCTATATAAATTCGGAAAGGTAACAGAATAAGCTTTCCAAATATTATTAGTAAAAGTTGGCACAATCATATTAAAGGGGCGCGCTCTCAACCTGAACATAGCCAATTTTTCAATATTCTATATTTAGAGATAGACCGGTATTTATTTCGAAGTTCAAATTCGAAACATCATACACAATTCTGAGAATCCAGCTATATATATTCTGAACGGTAATTGGATAAGCATTACACATATTATTAGTAAAAGTTGGCACAATCATATTAAAGGGGCACGCTCTCAACCTGAACATGGTCAATTTTTCAATATTTAAAGTGAAAGAATGGTAATATTCCGAGTCAAAATTCGGACCATCGTACAAAATTCTGAGCATCCAGCTATATATATTCTGAAAGGTAATTGGATAAGCTTACCAAATATTATTAGTAAAAGTTGGCACAATCATATTAAAGGGACGCACTTTCAACCTGAAAATAGCCAATTTTTCAATATTTTAAACTGAAAGAATGGTAATATTCCGAGTCGAAATTCGGACCATCGTACAAAATTCTGAGCAACCAGCTATATATATTCTGAAAGGTAATTGAATAAGCTTTCCAAATATTATTAGTAAAAGTTGGCACAATCATATTAAAGGGGCGCGCTCTCAACCTGAACATAGCCGATTTTTCAATATTCTATATGTAAAGATAGACCGGTAGTTTTTTTAAAGTCCAAATTCGAACCATCGTACAAAATTCTGAGCATTCAGCTATATATATTCTGAAAGGTAATTGAATAAGCTTTCCAAATATTATTAGTAAAAGTTGGCACAATCATATTAAAGGGGCGCGCTCTCAACCTGAACATAGCCGATTTTTCAATATTCTATATGTAAAGATAGACCGGTATTTTTTTTCGAAGTCCAAATTCGGACCATCGTACAAAATTCTGATGATTCAGCTATACATATTCTGAAAGGTGATTGGATAAGCTTTCCAAATATTATTAGTAAAAGTTGGCACAATCATATTAAAGGGGCGCGCTCTCAACCTGAACATAGCCAATTTCTCAATATTTTAAACTGAAAGAATGGTAATATTCTGAGTCGAAATTCGGACCATCGTACAAAATTCTGAGCATCCAGCTATATATATTCTGAAAGGTAATTGGATAAGCTGTCCAAATATTATTACTAAAAGTTGGCACAATCATATTCAAGGGGCGCGCTCTCAACCTGAACATAGCCAATTTTTCAATATTCTATATTTAGAGATAGACCGGTATTTATTTCGAAGTTCAAATTCGAAACATCATACACCATTCTGAGAATCCAGCTATATATATTCTGAAAGGTAATTGGATAAGCTGTCCAAATATTATTAGTAAAAGTTGGCACAATCATATTAAAGGGGCGCGCTCTCAACCTGAACAAAATTCTGAGCAACCAGCTATATATATTCTGAAAGGTAATTGAATAACCTTTCCAAATATTATTAGTAAAAGTTGGCACAATCATATTAAAGGGGCGCGCTCTCAACCTGAACATAGCCAATTATTCAATATTATATAGGTAAAGATAGAGCGGTATTTTTTTCGAAGTCCAAATTCGAACCATCGTACAAAATTCTGAGCATTCAGCTATATATATTCTGAAAGGTGATTGGATAAGCTTTCCAAATATTATTAGTAAAAGTTGGCACAATCATATCAAAGGGGCGTGCTCTCAACCTGAACATAGCCAATTTTTTAATATTTTAAAGTGAAAGAATGGCAATAGTCAGAGTCGAAATTCGGACCATCGTACAAAATTCTGAGCATCCAGCTAAATATATTCTGAAAGGTAATTGGATAAGCTTTCCAAATATTATTAGTAAAAGTTGGCACAATCATATTAAAGGGGCGCGCTCTCAACCTGAAAATAGCCAATTTTTTCAATATTTTAAACTGAAAGAATGGTAATATTCCGAGTCAAAATTCGGACCATAGTGCAAAATTCTGAGCATCCAGCTATATATATTCTGAAAGGTAATTGGATAAGCTTTCCAAATATTAGTAGTAAAAGTTGGCACAATCATATTAAAGGGGCGCACTCTCAACCTGAACATATCCAATTTTTCAACATTTAAAGTGAAAGAATGGTAATATTCCAAGTCGAAATTCGGACCATCGTACAAAATTCTGAGCATCCAGCTATATATATTCTGAAAGGTAATTGGATAAGCTTTCCAAATATGATTAGTAAAAGTTGGCACAATCATATTAAAGGGGCGCGCTCTCAACCTGAAAATAGTCAATTTTTCAATATTTTAAACTGAAAGAATGGTAATATTCCAAGTCGAAATTCGGACCATCGTACAAAATTCTGAGCATCCAGCTATATATATTCTGAAAGGTAATTGGATAAGCTTTCCAAATATTATTAGTAAAAGTTGGCACAATCATATTAAAGGGGCGCGCTCTCAACCTGAAAATAGCCAATTTTTCAATATTTTAAACTGAAAGAATGGTAATATTCCGAGTCGAAATTCGGACCATCGTACAAAATTCTGAGCATCCAGCTATATATATTCTGAAAGGTAATTGGATAAGCTCTCAAATATTATTAGTAAGAGTTGGCACAATCATATTAAAGGGGCGCGCTCTCAACCTGAACATAGCAAATTTTTCAATATTTTAAACTGAAAGAATGGTAATATTCCGAGTCGAAATTCGGACCACCGTACAAAATTCTGAGCAACCAGCTATATATATTCTGAAAGGTAATCGGATAAGCTTTCCAAATATTATTAGTAAAAGTTGGCACAATCATATTAAAGGGGCGCGCTCTCAACCTGAAAATAGCCATTTTTTTCAATATTTTAAACTGAAAGAATGGTAATATTCGGAGTCAAAATTCAACCTGAACATAGCCAATTTTTTGATATTTTAAAGTTAAAGAATGGCAATAGTCCGAGTCGAAATTCGGACCATCGTACAAAATTCTGAGCATCCAGCTATATATATTCTGAAAGGTAATTGGATAAGCTTTCCAAATATTATTAGTAAAAGTTGGCACAATCATATTAAAGGGGCGCGCTCTCAACCTGAAAATAGCCAATTTTTTCAATATTTTAAACTGAAAGAATGATAATATTCCGAGTCAAAATTAGGACCATAGTACAAAATTCTGAGCATCCAGCTATATATATTCTGAAAGGTAATTGGGTAAGCTTTCCAAATATTATTAGTAAAAGTTGGCACAATCATATTAAAGGGGCGCACTCTCAACCTGAACATATCCAATTTTTCAACATTTAAAGTGAAAGAACGGTAATATTGCGAGTCGAAATTCTGAGCATCCAGCTATATATATTCTGAAAGGTAATTGGATAAGCTTTCCAAATATGATTAGTAAAAGTTGGCACAATCATATTAAATTTTTCAATATTTTAAACTGAAAGAATAGTAATATTCCGAGTCGAAATTCGGACCATCGTACAAAATTCTGAGCATCCAGCTATATATATTCTGAAAGGTAATTGGATAAGCTTTCCAAATATTATTAGTAAAAACTGGCACAATCATATTAAAGGGGCGCGCTCTCAACCTGAACATAGCCAATTTTTCAATATTCTATATTTAGAGATAGACCGGTATTTATTTCGAAGTTCAAATTCGAAACATCATACACCATTCTGAGAATCCAGCTATATATATTCTGAAAGGTAATTGGATAAGCTGTCCAAATATTATTAGTAAAAATTGGCACAATCATATTAAAGGGGCGCGCTCTCAACCTGAACAAAATTCTGAGCAACCAGCTATATATATTCTGAAAGGTAATTGAATAACCTTTCCAAATATTATTAGTAAAAGTTGGCACAATCATATTAAAGGGGCGCGCTCTCAACCTGAACATAGCCAATTTTTCAATATTATATATGTAAAGATAGAGCGGTATTTTTTTCGAAGTCCAAATTCGAACCATCGTACAAAATTCTGAGCATTCAGCTATATATATTCTGAAAGGTGATTGGATAAGCTTTCCAAATATTATTAGTAAAAGTTGGCACAATCATATCAAAGGGGCGTGCTCTCAACCTGAACATAGCCAATTTTTTAATATTTTAAAGTGAAAGAATGGCAATAGTCCGAGTCGAAATTCGGACCATCGTACAAAATTCTGAGCATCCAGCTAAATATATTCTGAAAGGTAATTGGATAAGCTTTCCAAATATTATTAGTAAAAGTTGGCACAATCATATTAAAGGGGCGCGCTCTCAACCTGAAAATAGCCAATTTTTTCAATATTTTAAACTGAAAGAATGGTAATATTCCGAGTCAAAATTCGGACCATAGTACAAAATTCTGAATATCCAGCTATATATATTCTGAAAGGTAATTGGATAAGCTTTCCAAATATTAGTAGTAAAAGTTGGCACAATCATATTAAAGGGGCGCACTCTCAACCTGAACATATCCAATTTTGCAACATTTAAAGTGAAAGAATGGTAATATTCCTAGTCGAAATTCGGACCATCGTACAAAATTCTGAGCATCCAGCTATATATATTCTGAAAGGTAATTGGATAAGCTTTCCAAATATGATTAGTAAAAGTTGGCACAATCATATTAAAGGGGCGCGCTCCCAACCTGAAAATAGTCAATTTTTCAATATTTTAAACTGAAAGAATGGTAATATTCCAAGTCGAAATTCGGACCATCGTACAAAATTCTGAGCATCCAGCTATATATATTCTGAAAGGTAATTGGATAAGCTTTCCAAATATTATTAGTAAAAGTTGGCACAATCATATTAAAGGGGCGCGCTCTCAACCTGAAAATAGCCAATTTTTCAATATTTTAAACTGAAAGAATGGTAATATTCCGAGTCGAAATTCGGACCATCGTACAAAATTCTGAGCATCCAGCTATATATATTCTGAAAGGTAATTGGATAAGCTCTCAAATATTATTAGTAAGAGTTGGCACAATCATATTAAAGGGGCGCGCTCTCAACCTGAACATAGCAAATTTTTCAATATTTTAAACTGAAAGAATGGTAATATTCCGAGTCGAAATTCGGACCATCGTACAAAATTCTGAGCAACCAGCTATATATATTCTGAAAGGTAATTGGATAAGCTTTCCAAATATTATTAGTAAAAGTTGGCACAATCATATTAAAGGGGCGCGCTCTCAACCTGAAAATAGCCAATTTTTTCAATATTTTAAACTGAAAGAATGGTAATATTCCGAGTCAAAATTCAACCTGAACATAGCCAATTTTTTGATATTTTAAAGTTAAAGAATGGCAATAGTCCGAGTCGAAATTCGGACCATCGTACAAAATTCTGAGCATCCAGCTATATATATTCTGAAAGGTAATTGGATAAGCTTTCCAAATATTATTAGTAAAAGTTGGCACAATCATATTAAAGGGGCGCGCTCTCAACCTGAAAATAGCCAATTCTTTCAATATTTTAAACTGAAAGAATGATAATATTCCGAGTCAAAATTAGGACCATAGTACAAAATTCTGAGCATCCAGCTATATATATTCTGAAAGGTAATTGGATAAGCTTTCCAAATATTATTAGTAAAAGTTGGCACAATCATATTAAAGGGGCGCATTCTCAACCTGAACATATCCAATTTTTCAACATTTAAAGTGAAAGAACGGTAATATTCCGAGTCGAAATTCTGAGCATCCAGCTATATATATTCTGAAAGGTAATTGGATAAGCTTTCCAAATATGATTAGTAAAAGTTGGCACAATCATATTAAATTTTTCAATATTTTAAACTGAAAGAATAGTAATATTCCGAGTCGAAATTCGGACCATCGTACAAAATTCTGAGCATCCAGCTATATATATTCTGAAAGGTAATTGGATAAGCTTTCCAAATATTATTAGTAAAAACTGGCACAATCATATTAAAGGGGCGCGCTCTCAACCTGAACATAGCCAATTTTTCAATATTCTATATTTAGAGATAGACCGGTATTTATTTCGAAGTTCAAATTCGAAACATCATACACCATTCTGAGAATCCAGCTATATATATTCTGAAAGATAATTGGATAAGCTGTCCAAATATTATTAGTAAAAATTGGCACAATCATATTAAAGGGGCGCGCTCTCAACCTGAACAAAATTCTGAGCAACCAGCTATATATATTCTGAAAGGTAATTGAATAACCTTTCCAAATATTATTAGTAAAAGTTGGCACAATCATATTAAAGGGGCGCGCTCTCAACCTGAACATAGCCAATTTTTCAATATTATATATGTAAAGATAGAGCGGTATTTTTTTCGAAGTCCAAATTCGAACCATCGTACAAAATTCTGAGCATTCAGCTATATATATTCTGAAAGGTGATTGGATAAGCTTTCCAAATATTATTAGTAAAAGTTGGCACAATCATATCAAAGGGGCGTGCTCTCAACCTGAACATAGCCAATTTTTTAATATTTTAAAGTGAAAGAATGGCAATAGTCCGAGTCGAAATTCGGACCATCGTACAAAATTCTGAGCATCCAGCTAAATATATTCTGAAAGGTAATTGGATAAGCTTTCCAAATATTATTAGTAAAAGTTGGCACAATCATATTAAAGGGGCGCGCTCTCAACCTGAAAATAGCCAATTTTTTAAATATTTTAAACTGAAAGAATGGTAATATTCCGAGTCAAAATTCGGACCTGAACATAGCCAATTTTTTGATATTTTAAAGTTAAAGAATGGCAATAGTCCGAGTCGAAATTCGGACCATCGTACAAAATTCTGAGCATCCAGCTATATATATTCTGAAAGGTAATTGGATAAGCTTTCCAAATATTATTAGTAAAAGTTGGCACAATCATATTAAACAAAATAGCAGATTTAATTTCAATTATTTAGAAATAAGAATTACATAGAACTGTAACTACAAAAAGTAGACAAGTGTCGTCCACTACATAAGTTAGAACATACAGTATGATCCTATATTGAACCATTGAAGTGAGGTGTATAAATATGGAGCATCCAGCTATTTATATTCTGAAAGGTAATTGGATCAGCTTTCCAAATATTATTAGTAAAAGTTGGCACAATCATATTAAAGGGGCGCGCTCTCAACCTGAAAATAGCCAATTTTTCAATATTTTAAACTGAAAGAATGGTAATATTCCGAGTCGAAATTCGGACCATCGTACAAAATTCTGAGCATCCAGCTATATATATTCTGAAAGGTAATTGGATAAGCTCTCAAATATTATTAGTAAGAGTTGGCACAATCATATTAAAGGGGCGCGCTCTCAACCTGAACATAGCAAATTTTTCAATATTTTAAACTGAAAGAATGGTAATATTCCGAGTCGAAATTCGGACCATCGTACAAAATTCTGAGCAACCAGCTATATATATTCTGAAAGGTAATTGAATAAGCTTTCCAAATATTATTAGTAAAAGTTGGCACAATCATATTTAAGGGGCGCGCTCTCAACCTGAAAATAGCCAATTTTTTCAATATTTTAAACTGAAAGAATGATAATATTCCGAGTCAAAATTAGGACCATAGTACAAAATTCTGAGCATCCAGCTATATATATTCTGAAAGGTAATTGGATAAGCTTTCCAAATATTATTAGTAAAAGTTGGCACAATCATATTAAAGGGGCGCACTCTCAACCTGAACATATCCAATTTTTCAACATTTAAAGTGAAAGAACGGTAATATTCCGAGTCGAAATTCTGAGCATCCAGCTATATATATTCTGAAAGGTAATTGGATAAGCTTTCCAAATATGATTAGTAAAAGTTGGCACAATCATATTAAATTTTTCAATATTTTAAACTGAAAGAATAGTAATATTCCGAGTCGAAATTCGGACCATCGTACAAAATTCTGAGCATCCAGCTATATATATTCTGAAAGGTAATTGGATAAGCTGTCCAAATATTATTAGTAAAAGTTGGCACAATCATATTAAAGGGGCGCGCTCTCAACCTGAAAATAGCCAATTTTTCAATATTTTAAACTGAAAGAATAGTAATATTCCGAGTCGAAATTCGGACCATCGTACAAAATTCTGAGCATCCAGCTATATATATTCTGAAAGGTAATTGGATAAGCTCTCAAATATTATTAGTAAGAGTTAGTAAAAGTTGGCACAATCATATTAAAGGGACGCACTTTCAACCTGAAAATAGCCAATTTTTCAATATTTTAAACTGAAAGAATGGTAATATTCCGAGTCGAAATTCGGACCATCGTACAAAATTCTGAGCAACCAGCTATATATATTCTGAAAGGTAATTGGATAAGCTGTCCAAATATTATTAGTAAAAGTTGGCACAATCATATTAAAGGGGCGCGCTCTCAACCTGAACATAGCCAATTTTTCAATATTTTAAACTGAAAGAATGGTAATATTCCGAGTCAAAATTCGGACCATAGTACAAAATTCTGAGCAACCAGCTATATGTATTCTGAAAGGTAATTGAATAAGCTTTCCAAATATTATTAGTAAAAGTTGGCACAATCATATTAAAGGGGCGCGCTCTCAACCTGAACATAGTCGATTTTTCAATATTCTATATGTAAAGATAGACCGGTATTTTGTTCGAAGTCCAAATTCGAACCATCGTACAAAATTCTGAGCATCCAGCTATATATATTCTGAAAGGTAATTGGATAAGCTTTCCAAATATTATTAGTAAAAGTTGGCACAATCATATTAAAGGGGCGCACTCTCAACCTGAACATAGCCAATTTTTCAACATTTAAAGAGAAAGAACGGTAATATTCCGAGTCGAATTCGGACCATCGTACAAAATTCTGAGCATCCAGCTATATATATTCTGAAAGGTAATTGGACAAGCTTTCCAGATATTATTAGTAAAAGTTGGCACAATCATATTAAGGGGCGCGCTCTCAACCTGAAAATAGCCAACTGAAAGAATGGTAATATTTCGAGTCGAAATTCGGACCATCGTACAAAATTCTGAGCAACCAGCTATAAATATTCTGAAAGGTAATTGAACAAACATTCCAAATATTATTAGTTAAAGTTGGCACAATCATATTAAAGGGGCGCCCTCTCAACCTGAACATAGTCAATTTTTCAATATTATATATGTAAAGATAGACCGGTATTTTTTTTCGAAGTCCAAATTCGGACCATCGTACAAAATTCTGAGCATTCAGCTATACATATTCTGAAAGGTGATTGGATAAGCTTTCCAAATATTATTAGTAAAAGTTGGCACAATCATATTAAAGGGGCGCGCTCACAACCTGAAAATAGCCAATTTTTCAATATTTTAAACTGAAAGAATGGTAATATTCCGAGTCGAAATTCGGACCATCGTACAAAATTCTGAGCATCCAGCTATATATATTCTGAAAGGTAATTGGATAAGCTGTCCAAATATTATTATTAAAAGTTGGCACAATCATAAGTCAAAGTCAAAATTCGAACCATCGTACAAAATTCTGAGCATCCAGCTATATATATTTTGAAAGGTAATTGGATAAGCTTATCAAATACTATTAGTAAAAGTTGGCACAATCATATTAAAGGGGCGCGCTCTCAACCTGAAAATAGCCAATTTTTCAATATTTTAAACTGAAAGAAAGGTAATATTCCGAGTCGAAATTCGGACCATCGTACAAAATTCTGAGCATCCAGCTATTTATATTCTGAAAGGTAATTGGGTAAGCTTTCCAGATATTATTAGTAAAAGTTGGCACAATCATATTAAAGGGGCGCTCTCTCAACCTGAAAATAGCCAGTTTTCAATATTTTAAACTGAAAGAATGGTAATATTCCGAGTCGAAATTCGGACCATCGTACAAAATTCTGAGCAACCAGCTATATATATTCTGAAAGGAAATTGAACAAACATTCCACATATTATTAGTAAAAGTTGGCACAATCATATTAAAGGGGCGCGCTCTCAACCTGAACATAGCCAATTTTTCAATATTATATATTTAAAAATAGACCGATATTTTTTTCGAAGTCCAAATTCGGACCATCGTACAAAATTCTGAGCATTCAACTATACATATTCTGAAAGGTGATTGGATAACCTTTCCAAATATTATTAGTAAAAGTTGGCACAATCATATTAAAGGGGCGGGCTCTCAACCTGAAAATAGCCAATTTTTCAATATTTTAAACTGAAAGAATGGTAATATTCCGAGTCGAAATTCGGACCATCGTACAAAATTCTGAGCATCCAGCTTTACATATATAATATTGAAAAATTGGCTATGTTCAGGTTGAGAGCGCGCCCCTTTAATATGATTGTGCCAACTTTTACTAATAATATTTGGAAAGCTTATCCAATTACCTTTCAGAATATATATAGCTGGTTCCTCAGAATTTTGTACGATCGTCCGAATTTCGACTCGGAATATTACCATTCTTTCAGTTTAAAATATTGAAAAATTGGCTATTTTCAGATTGAGAGCGCGCCCCTTTAATATGATTGTGCCAACTTTTAATAATAATATTTTTGGACAGCTTATCCAATTACCTTTCAGAATATATATAGCTGGATGCTCAGAATTTTGTACGATGGTCCGAATTTCGACTCGGAATATTACCATACTTTCAGTTTAAAATATTGAAAAATTGGCTATTTTCAGGTTGTGAGCGCGCCCCTTTAATATGATTGTGCCAACTTTTACTAATAATATTTGGAAAGCTTATTCAATCACCTTTCAGAATATGTATAGCTAAATGCTCAGAATTTTGTACGATGGTCCGAATTTGGACTTCGAAATAAATACCGGTCTATCTTTACATATATAATATTGAAAAATTGACTATGTTCAGGTTGAGAGCGCGCCCCTTTAATATGATTGTGCCAACTTTTACTAATAATATTTGGAAAGCTTATTCAATTACCTTTCAGAATATATATAGCTGGTTGCTCAGAATTTTGTACGATGGTCCGAATTTCGACTCGGAATATTACCATTCTTTCAGTTTAAAATATTGAAAAATTGGCTATTTTCAGGTTGAGAGTGCGACCCTTTAATATGATTGTGCCAACTTTTACTAATAGTATTTGGTAAGCTTATCCAATTACCTTTCAGAATATATATAGCTGGATGCTCAGAATTTTGTACGATGGTTCGAATTTTGACTCGGAATATTACCATTCTTTCACTTTAAATATTGAAAAATTGACCATGTTCAGGTTGAGAGCGTGCCCCTTTAATATGATTGCGTCAACTTTTACTAATAATATTTGGAAAGCTTATCTAATTACCTTTCAGAATATATGTAGCTGGATTCTCAGAATTGTGTATGATGGTTCGAATTTGAACTTCGAAATAAATACCGGTCTACCTCTAAATATAGAATATTGAAAAATGGTCTATGTTCAGGTTGAGAGCGCACCCCTTTAATATGATTGTGCCAACTTTTACTAATAATATTTGGAAAGCTTATTCTGTTACCTTTCCGAATTTATATAGCTGGATGCTCAGAATTTTGTACGATGGTCCGAATGTTGACTCGGAATATTGCCGTTCTTTCACTTTAAAATATTAAAAAATTGGCGACGTTTAGGATGAGAGCGCACCCCTTTAATATGATTGTGCCAACTTTTACTAATGACATTTAGAAAGCTTATTCAATTACCTGTTAGAATATATTTAGTTGGATCATCAGAATTTTGTACGATGGTCCGAATTTTGACACGGAATATTAACAGTTTTTCCCTTTAAATTTTTTTTAAAAAATTGGTCATGTTTAGGAAGAGAGTGCACCCCTTTAATATGACTGTGCCAACTTTTACTAATAATATCTGGAAAGCCTATTTAATTACCTTTCGGAATATATTAGTTGAATGTCTAGAATTTTGTACGATATTGCGAAATTACACCTCTATTATGAGCTAAAGGAATGGATACAAAAATAATATATTATTCTACTTTCATTTGATAGACGTAACGTTGGATTTTATTGGTTGGTAAAAATAGATGAGTTTGGGCGACTGTTGTCTTAATTCTGAATAGGTTGCCAACGAACAGGTTGCCAGCTGGATCGGTCGAATAGCTCGCTAGCCGAATAGGTCGCCAATTTGTGTTCTGTCTCTGGAGGGCCTACGACATTCATACATATTTTATATTTCGCATGAAAACCAGGGGTTATAGCACTAGAAAGGAAAGGTCTGATGCGGACCAAAGTCGAACTCAATCAAGAACTTTTGATCCTTAACATATAGTTTTTTAAGTTTCATCAAGAAAGGTCCACAAACTTCGTTCTTATTTCACGCACGAAAATTGAACTCACTCAGGAACTTAGTGATAGTCGTTTTGTGGCCTCTATAAGCTCCAAAACCTGGGTATAACACGCTTTTATTATACTATTTGCAATTTGCATACTCAAGGAGAACGGCTACTTGGCGGGAAGTTTCGGTCCGATTTTCATTTTCAATTTATGGTCTACACTGTGATATATTTGAACAGTTTTGAAAATGGGATAAAAATCGTAACCTCTTGATGACCCATAAGTTAAAAACGTGATATTTTGTACACTCAGGGGGTCGTAATCCAGAAAGTTACGACCCAATTTGTGCAAATGTCGAAAGGAACCCAAATCTTTGGGATATATTTTAAGTTGCATCAAAATTGGACAAAATACCTCAGGGTGGTCCATTATCTGGGTATTATGGTGGTGTCTTAAAGTAAAACAGCGAATGGCAAAGACCAAAATTTGAGATAATGCGATTTGATTATGCCATGTGCTGATAATAGGATAAAGTGTATATATATACCATGCTAAACATTGAAAAAAATGATTTATTTCCCCAAACATATATATTATCCAAATAATTGCACTTTTATCTCTTTTTTATACTCGCCCCTATCTCAGATCTGTGGGTAGGAGTTTTGTGTGTGTGTGTCTGTGGGTGGTCGACAGGGCGCAATTCTAAAAGGATTATCTTAAAACTTTGCATACTAATACTTATTCCTGATACCCCTAGTGTTTTTGGTGCAGGTCCAATCAATTATAGGGACAGAGCCACGCCTAGGCTACAGAATGCAATTATTTGCATACTTATTCCTGATACCTAGGATCCTTATTGTTTTTGGTGCAGGCCTGTTTTATGTGTCTGTTTGTCAGTATGGGCTGCGTATGTGTAATAGTACTAATAGTATAAAATTAACTTATTTTATGATCAATAGTGGAATACCGCGTTTTATCAAGGAAATAAAAGTGTTATTCTATGGAGGTATATTAGTGCCAAAATTCTAACATGCTATCGTCTAATTTCTTATACTTCTATTCATGTAATTTCTAACTTCCATTCATGTAATTTCTAAATTAAGACAATGTGTAATTCAAATTCGTTATTTGTTCAGTGTAAATTTTAATTCTGTTTCATCTTAAGTTTATTATTGAGGCGAAAAATGTCTACTTCATTGTTGTATTACATGTTAAGCATGAAAGGCAAACAATTTAGAATTATGATACTTCTACTGGCAACCATCATTATGATGTCGTTTGGTGTCGCCACCATGTGCTCAGTTTGGCGATTGAGCACCTGATCGGGACCATTCTATTGATACAAACGGCTCGCTCTTCGTCAGGTTGAGTGGCTTGTCTGAGTGTTAAAATTGAAACCAACATCGGGAGAGAGAGATGGGGACATGGGGTTTAAAATCCACTCGACACCAACCAAGTCATTTCGGTATTAACACCGTTCAATTGTATTTCAATAATTCGCTTGCGCGTAGGAGTGTTTAACAGTGGGAGGAAATCGGAGGACCCGGAGAAAACCCACGAGGTTGGAAAGGCAGCCCTACACCATGTCATGTAAAAACGGGAAATCGAACCACGCCATTTTATTCATGACCCATGACCGGTAGCACGATTTATCATATACAGTTTTTTCTGTCAAATTGTCATTTTAAATTTAAAATCGTAGCGTTTTTGTGTCAGAATGTGATTTCCACGTAACTTTGGAAGAACTACAAATTTAATGGTGGTCTGCATCCATGTGGGTATATACACGAGTTATGTCCCTTACATATGACGATTTAAGACGCATGAATTGTTGGATATTAAGACAAGAAAACCATGATTTTAAAGTAATTATGGCATATTTAGCTAAACGAATGATAGTATATTAAAAAACGATAAACATAATTGTGATATATGTGGAAATAACGTGGTTTTGGGTAGATTTGTGTATTACACGAGCTATTTCCTTGGTTATGGCTTTCAAACTTGCTTGGAAATCCTCGCATTTTGACAATAAAAAGCTGTGATTTTAAATAAAAAATGTCAATTCCACATAAAGAACGGTATATTATCAAATATCAATATAAATTATTGTGGTATGAGTTGAAATAGTGGTGGATTTGAGTTGGTTTGGGTAGATTTGGGTAAATCGTGCTACCCTAGAATGACAGACCTTTATGTTACACAGCGTGCACATGCTAACCATTCGGCCATCCTATCCTCAAAACAACATTGAACGTGATATAAATGTATGGTTTGCAAATACTATTTCGAATACCGTGGGTAAGACGCAGGCTCGCTCGGCTGTACGACAGGCCCGTAGCCAGGGGGTGGCAACGCCCCCCCCCCACTGAAAAAATGTCCCCCCCCCCGCCCGAAAGAAAATTTGCCAACCGTAACTCTAAAATACCTACTGTAGACTCACATGCACTAGAAGGGATTAAAATAAAACTTCTTACTACTGCTTGACTATATAGTATGTACAAGGTATGTCAGAGGCCATCTTTGTTATGACTCGTTGGCTAAATTCCGTCTGCTAACATCTCACAATTCTCACTAGTTCTAAGACTTTCCATCGTTTTAATTGCCAACGAGACTTTATTTGATCATTATACACCCTCCAATGTAGTTAAATTGGTCATTTAACAGCGTTATTAATTACAAATCAAACTTAAAGTGTGTTCACTCGGCTATTAATATCTTCAATCATCTTCAACGGACCGGAATAACGACAAAATCAGGTCAAAAGAAGTCTGTATCACCCAGTCCGTTTATCAACCCATCACTCGATATGTGCCTAGGAACTGGGTGATCAAGTCTCGCTCAACAACGGCCTCGCTTCGTAGGCTCTATCATTTACGGTGATAGGGTGTATTGCTGAAATCGGAATGACTTTCCTTTCCAGAAGTTTCAGAAAAATGGACGGATGAGAAAATGAAATGAAAAAATAGCGGGAAAGAACTAAAAATGGCAGGTTGGACAGGCGACCTTACTCATTGTCACGTACAACCGGGGATTCGAAAACACGCTAGTTGAGTCAATGAGAAACTTTGATACAGCGCGCGCATGCTAACCATTGAGGCACCCAACCCCTCTTTGAAATCAGACACGTGTAATATGTCATATAGGAAGAATGCCATGTCGCTCACATACAAAATGGTAAATTAATGAGTTTAGCTCAAAAGGTTGAACTACTATTATAGAGTATTTAATTGTTTTAAAGAGACACGTTAAGGGTTGTTCATAGTTAAATAAAACTTTAATTTTAAATAAGACGAACGTCTACCAATAAATTTAGGATTTAATAATGCCAGAATAATATTAAAATAAAGTTTTAAATTAAGAATAATTAATTATTGGTCTGATGCAATGAAATGTTTTGATTTGACGGATGAAATGTACGATGAGTGTCCACACTAAGTGGGTAAGGCGTTGGCCCGCTAGCCAGGAGGTCGGGTGTTCGATCCCTGCATTGGCAGAGAAAGTTCATCTCGATTTTCCGGCGTGGTTTCCCCTTGTCAGTGAGGCAGAACGGAAGGCCTGACAAGGATAGCTGTCTAGTCGTTCGGATGGGACGAAAAACCAAGGTCCCGTGTACACATTGGCGTGTACGTAAAATATCCCTTAGCAGTTGGAATTCGATACTGTTGAATAAGCTCTATGCGATGACTAAATGTGCAGATTGTAGCCACCCACACTGCATGTTTCGCTTAACAATGAAAGGGTGCTGTTTTCAATTTTCGATCCTTTTACTCTTCTACTCCTGAAATTTTGGACTGTTGATCGATGGTTTCATATAAAAGACTACCGATAAGACTCTTTGTAGAAGAAGTTCCCAAAAAGTATTATGTTGACATTAAGAGAAAATTACCTCTAAAAATGCTCCAAATCGTAAAAATACGACTTTTTTGATTTTCGATCTCTTTTTTTCCGCTACCCCGGACATTTAAAAAATGATACAATGATTTCACACAACAGGCTAGCTATTAGACTCCCGATTGACAAGAGTTTCATCGCTCTCCCTTCATTATAACCAAAGTTATCGTGCCCTAAAGAATACACAAATCAGCTTGCCTATCTCTGCTTACCCTATGTAATATGAAAGCTTAAAAAGAAAGGTTGATAATTGCAACCTTTAAAGTGATAAGAAGATTTTTTTCGTAACAAAGGGCATAAAATTGAATGCGCACTAGTCCGCGGATATCTAATATTGCCATTTTTACGATCGATGATCACATGTACCGAAAGTGCACACCTGTATCGAACTCGGACAATAATACTAACACACCAAATCTTACAATGAAATGTAATGCACCCACACTGATAATGAAATGTAAAACACCAACCCCGACCAACAATGATATGTAATAAACCAACCCTGACAATGCAATGTAATGCACCGATCCTGACAATTGAATGGTATGTATGCAACTTACCCACACTGACAATGGTATGTAACCATTCTTCCAAGAATTGGTTGAATAAAATATAAGAGTAGGCCACTAGTGCCGCTATCGAGGCAAAATTTCCCTCATTGTATACTGATAGCGCATGCCTGCCTTCATTTGGCCACTCGGAGCAGCAGGAGGCTGTTAACCCCCATTTCATTTAATTTTGCTACGTTTCTGCGTCAACCTGACTATTAAAGATAGACATAAGTTATGCAGAAGGCTATGACGGAAATTTTCTAAGGACAGTGGCATTTCTCCATCAAATTTCAAATGTGAAGGGTTCTTCTATTTATACACAGGGGCTTATGTTTTTGTCCCATCTACACGAACTAGGCCCTTTGTCAAACTGTATATTGAGAGGAAGATGGCCGACATTATAAGATTCTTATTGTAGTATCATTGGGTTCAAATCCTGTGATGCCCGGTTGTCGTGTTAAAATGTTGTGATGTCGACATGATACCAATCAGCCACTGTACTGGCTGGATTTTTTGAATACCCATATTTATAGTATTTTTAAAGCCCAGACATCCCTTTCATAAATTTGAAGATTATGATGTAGACCGTTTGTAAGTATAAAACACACGATTCCACTTTGAGAAATGTGCACAGCTAGCAACATTATCCACTATTTGTAATCTCTTCAAATTGCCAACTAGTTAGAAATAGCCAATTTCATATTTACATTTTTCAATACAGATGACTACCACCTATTGATTTCCATTTATATCTCTTCAAACAGCTGATATAAATGTATTATTTATGGTTTTACGTTATACATATTAATGAACATATACCAGGTTATGTCTGGGATAAAGCACAACTGTGGGGATATGCTAACAAAAAAAAGCCAAACCAACAGTGAGGCTGACGTCCCCGCCGGAATCCCAAAATAAATAGATGACAGATATTAATTAATCGCACATTTATTTGTTATACGTCCACATTCATAATGTGAACGTATTATGCCGTCGCCCCTGTCTGTGTGTGTGTATGTGTGTGTGGTTCGCCTACAGGGCGCAATTCTTCATGGAGTTTGGTATACTTATTCCTTAAGATCCCTATTGTTTTTGGTGCATGCCTGACCCCCAGAGGCAGAGCCACGCCCATTTCTAGTATTTGTTTGTTTGTCGTCTACAGGCCACATTTCTTAACTTATAATCTTGAAACTTTGCTTACACATTCTTTGTACCCTAAGGAACATCCCTATCGTTTGGGGTGCATGCCCAACCCCCAGGGGCAGAGTCACGCCCATTTCTTTTCGTGTGTCTTTGTGTCGCCTACAGGGCGCAATTCTTACTGGATTTTCTTTAAACTTGGTATACGTATTCCTTATACCGTAAGGAAGATCCCTATTGTTTTTGGTGCATGCCCGACCCCCAGGGGCAGAGCCACGCCCATTTCTAGTATGTGTTTGTCATCTACAGGCCACATTTCTTAACTTATAATTTTGAAACTTTGCATACACATTCTTTGTACTGGATTTTCTTCAAACTTGGTATACGTATTCCTTATACCCTAAGGAAGATCTCTATTGTTTTTGGTGCATGCCCGACACCCAGGGGCAGAGCCACGCCCATTTCTAGTATGTGTTTGTTTGTCGTCTGCAGGCCACATTTCTTAACTTATAATTTTGAAACTTTGCATACACATTCTTTGTAACCTATCGTTTGGGGTGCATGCCCAACCCTCAGGGTCAGAGCCACCCCCATTTTCTTTTCTTGTGTCTTTGTGTCGCCTACAGGGCGCAATTCTTACTGGATTATCTTCAAACTTTGTATACTTACTCTTTATACTCTAAGGATGATCCATATCGTTTGGGGTACATGCACAAACCTGAGGGGCAGAGCCACGCCCATTTTCTTTTTGTGTGTCTGTGTGTCACCTACAGGCAGCAATTCTGACTGGATTTTCTTAAAACTTTGTATACTTACTTAAAATACTTATTCCTTATACCCTAAGGATGATCCCTTTTGTTTTGGGTGCATGTCCGACCCCCGTGGGACAGCAACGCCCATTTCTTGTATTTGTTTGTCTGTCGTCTACAGGCTGCATTTCTTAATGTATCATCTTGAAACTTTGAATACTTATTCTTGGTACCTTAAGGAAGATCCCTATTGGTGAATGCCCGACCCCAGGGACAGTGCCACGCCCATTTTTTTTTTGTCTGTGTGTCACCTACAGGCCACAATTCTTAATCGATCGTCTTGAAAACTTTTTTATACTTATTCCTTATACCCTAAGGTTGACCACTATTATTTTTGGTGCATGCTGGACCCCCTGGGACAGAGCCACGCCCAATGCTTTTGTGTCTTGTGTTCGCCTACAGGATGCAATTCTTAACAGATCCTTTTAAAACCTTACAAACCTATTCCTTATACCCTAAAGATGACCCCTATTGTTTTTGGTGATTTCCTAACCCCTAGGGGCAGAGCCATGCCCATTTTTACTTCGTGTCTGTGTGTGTTGTCTACAGGCCACGATTCTTAATGGATCGTCTTTAAACTTGGGATATTTATAAATAAAATAAAACCAAGTACGAACAATCCAAACCATTAGACAGAATTCGAAGTCCTAAAAACGCTATTAGGCAAAATAGTGTAATCAGCAAATGGACTGCTCCCCGTGTAGAAAATACACGACAAACAGTGGTAACAGATGTCCGGAAGAGTAAGCTTACCCTGCCTGGCGCCAACACCCGCCATAGCTGCATCCAAACTATCTCGGTAAAATAGCGTGATTGGCCAATGGACTATCAATGACAGCCTACACAGGTAGCATTCCTAAAAAAACGGTATAGGCAAAATAGTGTAGTAATCAGGTAAAATAGTGTAATCAGCATATGGACTGTTCACCGTGTACAACATACACGGCAAACAGTGGTAACAGGTGTCCGGAAGAGTAAGCTTACCCTGCCTGGCGCCACACCCGCCATAGCTGCATCCAAAATATTTGGCCAATGAACTATCGGTATGCAAAATGCACGTGATGAGCTGTGTTAACGATGTAGTAGACATAATTAGGGAGATAGTAATAGTAAACGTGTCAATTAAATATATCTAGAATAGTAGCTGAGAGAGACACATTATATTTACTAATCAAGTCAATGTGACGGCCATAAAACTTTTTAAAGGTTTTTATAAGTTTAGTGCGCACGTATCCTTGTAGTTGAAGTTTAGACAAATGCCCCGATCTAATTAAAAAATCAGAATAAAAGGAACAAGCTCTCGCGTAACGAATTAGCTGAGACACAAACACTCCATAAGCTGGTGATATTGGAATGTTACTACTAATAAATGGAAAGTTGACAATCGGAAAGTCAAAGTCATCACGTTTATCATACAATTTAACACTCAGTTTATGGCAATTGTCAAATTCGAGACGCAGATCCAAGTAGGAAGCGTAATTGTCACTGTCAGTGGTGTTTTTGATTTCGAGCTCATCAGGATATATGAAATCGACATAATCACTAAATTTAGAATTATTCAGTGATAAAACGTCATCGATATATTGATAAGTGAAATTAAAATGTCTGACCAATCGTTTATTTGTTTTTACGAGCGCTTGTATGTAATCGGCTTCGTACGAATAGAGAAATAAATCAGCAAGCAAAGGTGCACAGTTGGTGCCCATGGGGATACCCACCACTTGCTAATATATTTCCCCTCCATATAGCCTAAGGACGTCAACTGCATGTCCCGACTCACACCGGCAAGTAACGCTCAATTTTTGTGTTTGTCGTTTACAGGCCGCAATTCTGAATGAATCAGCTTGGTACTTGGCTTATGTATTCCTTATAGCCTGAGGGCGTTCACTATTGATTTTGATGAATGTCCCGACCCCCAGGGGCAGAGCCACGCCATTTTTTGCCTTTAGCGTTAGGAAGGCACAATTCTGAATGGATTATCTTGGTATACTTATTTATTCCTTATACTCTAAGGATAACAACTATTGATGTTGGTGCACGACCCTCAACGCTAAACAAACCAAACGCCTAGCCTTCTTGACAAAGTACCATATCAATCAAATCAGGAATGTGGACGTATATTGTAGCGTTAGCGTTATGTTTCCAAAAGTATCGAGCAATCAAACTATACACTAAGTTCCATCGACCTCTATCAAATAGAATCAAGATTATCTTCTTCCAAAGTCTCGACCAAAGAAATTGATTAGCTCTTCTCAGCTTTAGCTCCAAATATCATTTATTGAACTCAGTCAAGACATTCACCCAATGAACATCTACATCAAGTTTAAACATTCTACCTCAATTTAAAGTAGAGTTATTATGTTCCAAAGTCTTGATCAATCAAATTGCTTATCTCTGTTTACCCTAAGCAGACAATGCTCCATCAAGGTGTTGACCTAATAAACACATACACCAAGTTTGAACATTCTAGCTCAATTAGAAAGAGTTATTGTGTTCCAAAAAGTGTGACAGACAGACAGACTAACAAACCCCTTTTAATAGTCCCCCGTCTATCAGGATGTTAGAATTGGGCTTGTATTTCATTTTAAACAATCTATCAGGGTTGCAGAGTGAAGCTTATAAAATTGATTTTAAATAGTAAATAGTTTATTTGCAAATACATACATAGAAGTATATGTGTATATACAAACGGGATCAGAACAAATTATACAATTTACGAATCTTCTCCCAGTATAATGTAAAATATTTACAAATATCACTGAAATTTAATTTACTGCATAGTTATATACATATATACATTCTACCATTGTCAAGATCGGTCGCATTATTTCTGTTACCTCTTTTTTTTTTTCAAATCATTTTTAGTGAAGCCTGTACCATAACAGGCCCGGGACTGTACAGCGCAGTGGACGCTTACGGCTGGCCCCCGGATCCATTCACTTGATTTGATATTTTTAGTAGGTTAATTTTATAGATTTTTGTTTTTCGTGTAGTGCGGTCCCCCTGCACTTACTATTAGGATAATATGACCATGTCGTTACATACTAAGTGAATATTAATAGAGATAAACCACAGCCGAAATACAATACTAGCTACAAAGTACATGTGAATCTTTTCGTTTCTTTAATATAACTTTGTACGGTGTGAAATATATGGATATTAAAAGAATTTGGAAATAGTGTAGAGCCATCTAAGCAAATTTTATGCAATTCAGGTCGTGGTAGTTTGGCTATAAAGCCAAATTTATCGAATAAATGATGGCGCTGTAAGGTAGTGAAATGAATTTTCAATGCTTTTATTGTCACATATGCAATATGCATTTTGAACGATATTTGATTTATTAAGATCATAATTTAGACCATTACACGTTTGGCGTATACGATTATGGTAAATTGATAATTTTCTGCTGCCGATGTTTCTTAACTTTGGAGGTTTGACTTTAGTTTTTATATTGGTTTTAAACTCCGATAAAGATATTGTGGATTTTAAACCGGGACGTAAACTATTGAGCTGTTAGATGGTTTTAGGAAAAAAGGAGTTTTTTGTTACTGTTAAACGACAAAGTGGTACTTTTAGATCATTACAGTTCCTAAGATTATAATTATTGTTATGATAACCGATTATCTCTTGGAGATAAGACGGTCCTGTTTTGTGAATAAGCTTATGTAACTAATATACATAGCCGTCTAATCTTTCTGCGATCGTGTAATTTAGACCATGCAGTTTCAAAATAGAGCGATTCACGAGATGCATAAATAGTGCATCCTGTTACCGTGCAGGCAACAGTTTCAGAATAGAGCGATTCACGAGATGCATAAATAGTGCTAGTTACTATAATGTAACGATAACTATAGCTGGTTATCGTTACAAGTGGTACAGTCTAAGACCGTTGACGCAAGTTCAAATAGGTTAAAACGCACAATTGTCATTACATTTTGTATTAAAATAAGTAATCATATCATACATAATGAAGTCTTAACAACTAAAAGAGTTACCGAACAGTTTTTCTTTGTGTTATGCGTTTTACATTTTCTTAGCGGTGTTCTTGTAATGTGCAGGCAGTCATGACACAGGCCAGTTGAAATCTCGCCAAATACCGCGACGCCTGAACTCCGCCCATCTTTTTCCATATAAGGCAATGCCTACGATACGCTGACCCAGCATAGATACTATAAGAGAATCTCGGCTGAAATGTCAAAGACGCCAATTACATCCTTTTTTTGAACAATAAAATCTATTATCAGTTTTTGTCCAGGTTTGAGCGACAAATTTATGCCCAACCTCCCCAACACGCAGTCTATTATTGTTTCTGACATATTTTCCCACGCTAAGGTCATTAGCATATAATTACGGTCATATGCCATATATGGAAGGGGCGTATGATCACGTGAGTTGGATTGCGCATGCTCTATTTGACTGGGCGGCCATTATAATTTCAGAACTTGAGAATTTTCATGAAGGGATTTGATTTTATCAAATCATTTAATTATGCGGTAAGGCTTCACCTTTATTTCAATGGGGAATTGATTTATTATATGTTAAGCTATGTGCAGTACAGTTTTGGGTTAGTGTCTGTGTAAATTAAGGGAGCTATAGGCCAGTAAAATTTTTGTAGTCATTTGACTACAAAACTTGCGCAAAGGAACTCTGTAGGAAATGTAGGAAAAGCCACTACTGTGCCTGAAGTATGACGAAAGGCATCAGTAGTGGAACCATTTCTAAAATAGTGCATGTTACCGTGCGGGCAGCTTTAAGCTGTAATTTCTCAAGTTTTTCAGAATTGTAATTTGAACAGTTATCCCATACTTCGCAGCCATACTCAAGAATTGGTAAGATAAAACATTTATAGCTGCCGTGCACGACACCTCAGACATCGCACGTCGTACACTGAGCTTAACTAGGCGCATGGCAGTAGGACAGGCATATGGCTGACTGGGCTTAGACCATTTAAAACAGGAGCATCATCATCATAGGTTTTATAGTAGTTTACTGACTGAATGTTTATATTGACATTTTACAGTGAGAAAAGTTGATTAAGTTACATAGATCATTTTCAGACTTAGTTCAGACACATTTTCATACATATTGCAGACGCAATTCAGACGCCATTCAGACTTGATTCAGACGTAAAAACTCTATGAGTTTACAGAGGAAATAAATGCAACACGTCAGCCATCATGCTCCCAACTCACAAAAACGTGCTGAATAATCCTTAATACTTTGACTATTATTTAAAGGCTGGTGGGTGCATATTAAGAACATGGATAGAACCTAAATAATTTTCATAATGCATATACACATAAATTCTGGGGTATGTGGCTTGCTGTGCACGAATAAGCATGCATAAACTATAATATATACAGTAAACAATAAGTACTCCCCATGAGACAACAAATTTGAGCCTAGGTCATACCAGGCACTCCTGTTAACTCTTACAAGCAAAAAGGGAATGAGACCACTAAATATTTAAGGGCAGTAACAACATTTATATAATGTATCGAAGTTGGGTTGTGTTAATTGAAATTTAGCTCTACGTAGGTGGTTTAGTTTAAACGAAGCTTGTTTTATTATAGATTCAATATGATAATTCCATTTAAGGTCATCTTAGATATATACACCTAGATGTTTATAAACGGAAGCTGTATGTAGATACGTGCTTTGAAATTTAATATTTAAAGGGAATATGACATTTTTGTTCGTGAAGATCATTAATTTAGTTTTTTCAGGATTAAAGGTTATTAACCATTTATTAGCCCACATACACAACTGGTTTAAATCATAATTCAGTGCAGCTTCAACATTAGATAAATCTGTTGAGGAGGAACATAGCGTTGTGTCATCAGCAAATAATCTCGTTAAGCCTTTAAGTTGATCAGATACATCGTTTATATAAATCAAAAAGATAGGTTGCCAGGCAACGAAACATACGCCCACAGCAGCTAAATCGTCCGGGCAGTCAGCAAGGGTTGTCGCATATTTTTACTCTTTTTGGTAATGAAACATTGGTAATACACTAAAATCTAATTAAGAGTAATTTAACTCAGTATGTAATTATCTGAAAATCATTAGAATTTGTTTGCTCTTTATAAAAGTTTTGCCCCACGCTAACAATTAGCATAGGAAACATTTAATATCATGGATTTAGCAGTTCAGTTATCAAAATTCATTGAAAATCAAAATACTTGTTCGTTTCAACACCTTAAACTCTGTGTATCAATTTGAAGCCAATCGGATGATAAGTTTGGCCTCTATAGCGTCACAAGGTTTTTTGAAGTGATCAAGGGAGACAACTCTGGAAGTAATTATTTGAAACCGCTCAAAATCAATAGGCTTGTTCGTCTCATGACCTTAAACAATGTGTATAAATTTAAAGACAATCGGATATTAACTTTGACCTCTAGAGCATCCACAAGCTTTTTTTGAAGAGATCAATGGCCATAACTCTGGCACTAATTATCGGAAATCGCTGAAAACCAATAAGCTTCTTCTTCTTATGACCTTAAACACTGTGTATAAATTTAAAGCCAATCGGATATTAACTTTGGCCTCTAGAGTGTCCACAAGATTTTTTTGAAGTGATCAAGGGCCATAACTTTGGCACTAATTATCGGAAATCGCTGAAAATCAATAGGATTCTTCGTCTCGTGACCTTCAATACTGTGAATAATTTAAAGTCTATCGGATATTAAGTTTGGTCTTTATAGCGTCCACAAGATTTTTTGAAGTGATCAAGGGCCATAACTCTGTAATTATGGGAATTTGCTGAAAATCAATAGGCTTCTTAATCTCATGACCTTAAACACTGTGTATTAATTTAAAGCCAATCGGATATTATGGCCTCTAGAGCGTCCACAAGATTTTTTGAAGTGATCAAGGGCCATAACTCTGGTAGTTATTATCGGGAATTACTGAAAAACAATAGGCTTCTTCGTCTCATGACCTTAAACACTGTGTATAAATTAAAGGTCAATCGGATATTAACTTTAGCCTCTAGAGCGTCCACAAGCAATTGTGGACGCCGGACCGACGGACGGGGGCGACGACAATATACGACCACATTTCAATGTGGGCGTATAAAAAGCAGTGGACCAAGAATAGAACCCTGTGGTACCCCAGAATTGGTAGAAAAAGTATCAGATAAACAATTTTCTTACATAAGAATTTGATTTCTTTTATTCAAATAATTTGAAACAAATTCGAGACAGTCATTTTGGATTCCATAACTGTTCAATTTATGCAACAGTCCTTTATGCGAAACTTTGTCGAACGCCTTGGAAATATCGCAGAACACTAAGCCCGTGTATTCTTTTTTTTCTAAAGAATTACAAATGTATTGATATATTTCTATGAGTTGATGTACCATAGATATGCCGGGTAAAAACCCCGATTGGTACTTATCAAAAAGTTCATTTTTTGAAAAATGACTTGAAAGATTCTGATGAATCAATCGTTCGAAGACTTTAGATATACTATTCAGTAGGGAAATGGGTCTATAATTTTTGGGATCCGACCTATCACCTTTTTTATACAGTGGGATAACATTGACTTGTTTCCATTTACTCGGAAATATTTTCTGTTTTATAATTAAAATTGATTGGATTCTAGTTCTTCTTAGTGCTTAAATTTATCATGCAAACCATGTACAGGTATGGTAATAAGATGATCACTTGAACTGATCGAGTTATTGGAATCACTGAAAATCTAAAAGTTTCTTTCTCCATAAACACTGCCTATAAATTTCACATCAATCGTATAACATTTTTCGAAATGATGCAGGGCAATAATTTCATTTTAAAGAAGGGGGTGACGACAATATACAACCACATTACAGTGTGGGCGTATAAAAAAAAATAAATTCATTTGAAACCTGAGTTGTTTATTCCTTTTGATTTTTTTAATTTAATACTTTTTGACATAAAATAGAAATGCAGAGAAATACATCAAATACGTACAATTACATCAAATATGTACATACCATGTCACATATAGATCAGATGAAGCTATAAAAACATCTAATTTCACTGGTGCAATGCACATAGTATAATACAAAAAAGTTTATGTTAATAAATAAATGGATGTAAAATCTCTTTTATATTAAATAAATCAAAAATAGATTCATGTACGTAAGCTTACATAACATTACTTTAATTTATATATAATGAATAAGTATAACTGTATCTGGTTGAGTTTTCTGTTTAAATAAATCAGACCAAGGTTTTTCTTCCTATTAAAAAGACACAGTCTGTTTGATTCAGGTCATAAATGAAAGTGTTGATAAATCTCCAATCAGCACTTGAGGGATTTTTTTAATCTGGTACATTACAAGCTACTATGCTGTGAAGGTTTAATCTCTAAAGGGAATTATGTCAGTCTAAAACTGTTTTAATATTGTTCAGTATTTGGAAAGATATAATTAAATAAAAACTGTCAATATTCGGCATTTTCAACAGGCTTTTAAAGGGACAATACCATTCTTGCTGGCTTGACAGCTACAGAAAATAAATAATAACCTTATTCTAAGTACTAGATGTTTAAGTGTCCTACTTGTGTAAATTATCCATTACATCCTATTTTACTTGTCCAGGGGGTTCGAAACTATTCTTAAATCAAAGTCACATTTGACCAGAATAAAGATTGGGACATATTATTCAGTTACAACAAGGGTGGTATTGAGACTTTAAGGGAATTTTGTGTTGTGCTGACAATAAAATGTTACACATGTGCATTAAAAGAGAAGTTCCAACTCAAAATATTAAGCCATTTCGGAAGTGATAGCTGGGTCATGCTCCTTTAATCCTGAGTGAACTAGTAAATTTTAAAATAACTTCCCTACAAGTAATAACCACTTTTTGTTATAAGGAATTTTTTTTTTTTGAAGAAATTAATGTAATGGTGAAATTTACATTTAATGATTCCTAACAAGTTTGTTCAGTAGTGTTCAGGGTGTCGAAGAGGAAAAAGTCCATTTTACAAAATTTGGTTGTGGGAGTTATCCACCTTGCACAGCAAGTTTGCACCCTTGTGACAAAAAGAAAGGGTGTTTGAAATAACTTTGTAACCAGAAATTGAATGATGGTATTTATTTTGTATTGGGTGCAGTATATTATGATTACTGTGTTAGTTAAGTTAGGTTTATAACAGATGTTAGAAAGATAGGTTGCCAGGCAACGAAACATACGCCCACAGCAGCTAAATCGTCCGGGCAGTCAACCAGGGTTGTCGCATATTTTTACTTTTTTTCGTAATGAAAAATTCGTAATACACTAAAATCTGATTAAGAGTAACAACTCATGTAATTATGAGAATAAAGTTTTACCAAACGCTAACAATTAGTATATACATGAAACATTTAATATCATGGATTTAGCTGTTCGGTTATCAAAATTCATTGAAAATCAAAATACTTGTTCGTTTCAACACCTTAAACTCTGTGTATTGATCTGAGGTTTGGCCTCTCTATAACGTCACATGATTTTTTGAAGTTATCATGGGAGATAACTCTGGCAGTAATTATTTGATATCTCTGAAAATAAATAGGCTTCTTCGACTCATGACCTTAAACACTGTGTGTAAATTTAAAGTCGATCTTTGGCCTCTAGAGCTACCACAGGATTTTTTCGAAGTGATCAAAAGCCATAACTCTGGCAGTAATTATTGAAAATCACTGAAAATCGATAGACGTCTTAGTCTCATGACTGTAAACACTATGTATAAATTTGAAGTCAATCGGATATTAACTTTGGCCTCTAGAGCATCTACAATATTTTTTGAAGTGATCAAGGGCCATAACTCTGGCAGTAATTATCGGAAATCACTGAAAATCAAAAGGCTTTTTCGTCTCATGACCTTAGACACTGTGTATAAATTTAAAGTGTATCGGATATTAACTTTGGCCTCTAGAGCGTCCACAGGATTTTTTGAAGTGATCAAGGGCCATAACTCTGGCACTAATTATTGGAAATCGCTGAAAATCAATAGGATTCTTCGTTTTGTGACCTTAAACACTGTGTATAAATTTGAAGTAAATCGGATATTAACTTTGGCCTCTAGAGCGTCCACAAGATTTTTTGAAGTGATCAAGGGCCATAACTCTGGCAGTAATTATCGGACATCGCTGAAAATCAATAGGATTCTTAGTCTCATGACCTTAAACACTGTGTATAAATTTAAAGTAAATCGGATATTAATTTTGGCCTCTAGAGCGTCCACAAGATTTTTTGAAGTGATCAAGGGCCATAACTCTGGCACTAATTATCTGAAATCACTAGGCTTCTTCGTCTCATGACCTTAAACACTGTGTATAAATTTAAAGTCAATCGGAAATTAATTTTGGCCTCTAGAGCGTCCACAAGATTTTTTTTTAAGTGATCAAGGGCCATAACTCTGGCACTAATTATCGGAAATTGCTGAAAATCAATAGGCTTCTTCGTCTTATGACCTTCAACACTGTGTACAAATCTAAAGTCAATCGGATATTAACTTTGGCCTCTAGAGCTTAAACAAGATTTGCTTAAGTGATCAAGGGCCATAACTCTGGCACTAATTATCGGAAATCGCTGAAAATCAATAGGCTTCTCCGTCTCATGACTTTAAACATTGTGTATAAAATTAATGTAAATCGGATATTAACTTTGGCCTCTAGAGCGTCCACAAGATTTTTTGAAGTGATCAAGGGCCATAACTCTGGCACTAATTATCGGATATCGCTGAAAATCAATAGGATTCTTCGCCTCATGACCTTAAATACTGTGTATAAAATTAATGTAAATCAATAGGATTCTTCGCCTCATGACCTTAAACACTGTGTATAAAATTACAGTCAATCGGATATTAACTTTGGCCTCTAGAGCGTCCACAAGATTTAAGTGATCAAGGGCCATTACTCTGGCACTAATTATCGGAAATTGCTGAAAATCAATAGGCTTCTTCGTCTCATGACCTTAAACACTGTGTATAAAATTAAAGTCAGTCGGGTATTAACTTTGGCCTCTAGAGCGTCCACAAGATTTTTTGAAGTGATCAAGGGCCATAACTCTGGTAGTTATTATCGGAAATCGCTGAAAAACAATAGGCTTCTTCGTCTCATGACCTTAAACACTGTGTATAAATTTAAAGTCAATCGGATATTAACTTTAGCCTCTAGAGCGTCCACAAGCAATTGTGGACGCCGGACCGACAGACGGACGGACGGACGCGACGACAATATACGACCACATTTCAATGTGGGCGTATAAAAATGGAGATAAACTGCACCTGGGTAATATAGCTAGGAACTGATAAATTTGAAAAAGTCTTGAACAAAATATAGCATTGATTGGATGTTCACCAGACATTCATGAACAGAACTATCTAGTAATACCTACACAACCTCTCCAAAAATAATCATGCATTGGCACATTGCTACTTCATGCAACCATTCTGAAAGTTTAAAAAAGGGAAAGGTAGCACTTCTTTGATGTACAAATAAGGCACCTGTCTCAAACACTATCAGATACAAATTCCTGGTGTCCATAATTTTATTGGGCATAGATTTGTCTTTTTTTTTCATTAGTTTTATTCACACTAGCGGGGACAATTTGTCAGGTAAAATTAAATGCTAACAGTTTAATAAATTGATCACTCATAGAATGAGTACAACTGTCTACATTGAGATGCGTTATCAAACTAAACAAGTGGTTTGCCATGCAAGATAAACCCACATTTTGCAAGAGATGGATGGAAAACTAGGTCAATCCGAAAAAAAATCTGTTAAAAACATCTGCTAAAAACTAAGGCCCCAATTGCCATCACACGGTTTTCAGAAAAGGGAACTAACTCCCGAACAGAGGGATTGACATGTACCAGAATCTACTCTCAAGACCTTTTTATCTTTGACATATATTTTGAGTCTCATCTAATTCTAAATCAGGTAAAAATTGTGGGCTCTAAGACGGACCACAAACTTTGTACATATTTCCCCTTTTTTGAAAAGGGGTGGGCTATAACCCAAGAACTTGTGGTTTGATGTACACAAAAATCAAACTCTTCCATGATCTTTAACATACATGTTAAGTTTCATCTGATTTGCACATAAATTGTGTCCACAACCTTAGTATATGTATAATATACTATTCAAAAAAAAGTAGGGGATATTTGATTTTGGGGGCATAATACTACAATATGAACTATAGAACCTAACAGAAGAAACATTTCCAGTTACATGTGACGCCCAAACGCACCAATAGCTACCGCTTGGAATGCAGGTGATGCTTTGGATCATCATGGGGGTCCAACCAAAGATTTGCACGACTCTGACTTTGAATGGTGGAAACATCAGTTTAATTGTTTTAGAGACTAGAAAACAAATTTTGATATGCGCCGGCTTACCCAAAATGAAAGGTTACGCGCCCTTGGCATGCTACAGATCGGCACAACACAGGCGGTTGTGGCGCGGACGATGAATGTTTCTCAGTCTGTCATAAGCAGGCTATGGTCCAAATACCGTGATACACAATCTGTACAGGACAGACCACGCTCAGGTCGACCAAAGGCGACAACTCAAACCCAGGATCGATTTATCCGTACCTTGGAAGTGAGAAATCGTGTCATCACAGCAAATCAGATCAGCGCTCGTCTTCAAACAGACATTGGTGTGAGAGTGAGTGGCCAGACGATTCGGAATCAACTGCATAGGGGTCACCTCCGCGCCCGACGTCCTCGCATGATCCCTTGTTTGAGGGATCATCACATTCAGGCAAGACGTCGTTGGTGTAGGGATCGTCAACACAAGCCCAGGATCGATTTATCCGTACCATGGCCTTGAGAAATCGTGTCATCACAGCAAATCAGATCAGCGCTCGTCTTCAAACAGACACTGGTGTGAGAGTGAGTGGCCAGACGATTCGGAATCGACTGCATAGGGGTCTCCTTCGCGCCCGACGTCCTCGCGTGATTCCTTGTTTGAGAGATCATCACATTCAGGCAAGACGTCGTTGGTGTAGGAATCGTCAACACTGGGATAATCGACGCTGGAGCAATGTGATGTTTTCAGATGAGTCAAGGTTCACTGTTGTTTTCAGATGAGTCAAGGTTCACTGTTGATTATTTGGACAGACGTAGGAGGGTGTGGCGTCATCGAAACGAGCGCTTCCAAGACGTTAACGTCATCAGACATGATCGATTTGGGGGTGGTTCTGTTATGGTGTGGGGAGGCATCACTGTTGCTGGAAGAACGGCTTTACATGTTGTTGCAGGGCGTGTTACAGGCCACTACTGCCGGGACAACATCTTGGCAGTCCATGTTGTGCCGTTCGCACGACGTCATGGCCGCCGTTTCATCTTCCAGGATGACCACGCAAGATGTCACAGGGCCAGGATCGTTACAGGTTACCTCCAACAACAGAACATCACCGCATTACCTTGGCCAGCACTGAGTCCCGACCTCTCCATCGAGCATGTCTGGGACATGCTTGGGCAAAGGTTACGTCAACGTCAACAACGTCCTGCAAATGTCCAAGAACTTGCTGCTGCGTTGCAACAGGAATGGGACAATCTGGACCAAAATGACCTTATAGACGTCTCATTAGGAGTATGCCACGTTGGATCAATGCTTGTTTGGCAAACAGAGGAGGATTTACCCGTTACTGACTTTGTTGTGATGCTGTGGTAACTTTGCTGTTTGACCCCGGGCATCATTTTACCCTTATAATGGTCAGTCTGTGCCTTACTTAGTCTAACGATCATTTGGAATAAATCGATGAATGTGAACTTCATTTCATTTTGTCATTTGTTTCTTCGTCAGTTTCATTAGGTGACTTTAATAACACTTAAAAATCAAATATCCCCTACTTTTTTTTGAATAGTATAGTATTACATGCTTTGCCACTATTTCAGTAAAGGTGAGGGGTGATTTTAACAGAAAGTTTAGGTTTGATTTTGGTGTAATGAACATATTTAAACAGTATTTAAAATCATATTTAACCTTAGGACTGTCAAATAATGATAATTCCAAAGGACTGCTCATGGCTAAATGAAATATTTATCAGTATGGAAATAAAAGTATATTGTTTAATCAAGCAACAAAATGAAAACTGCATAGTTTGAAAACATGTTAAACAAAAAGAACAATTTCTGTAACATCTACACCTTAAATAGTGTTTATATGACACATGCACAATTGTTTCACTTAAGATTCAGCAAAAGTACTCAAACCATAAACTGTCTCCACATTTCACTAAAATGTTGTTCGTCTTCGTTTCATTTTTAATCGAGGAGGAGTAGTATTTTGAGCACTTGAATTCTCTCCATGAAATGAGTCTGAATTTTTGAAATTGAAAGTTATTTCCTCATCAACCATTAATGAATTTTCACTGAATGATTCACTCTCTGAACAGGGCACAGTTTCAAATGACTCTAAGGGTGTGGCTAAACTGTCATCAGATATATCTGTTGTAACTTGTGTGTAGAAAAGAATATAAGCTTGAGATTTCTGAACATCACCTAATGAACAAAACTCCACTCTTGAGTCATTACAATCTAACCAGGATTCTGAAAACAGTGAAAAGTAAGAAACTAAAAAAGATAATAGAAAACACGTCCAGTTCCGCTCAATAAAGTGATTGTACTTGAAGTATATGACAGACTACATGGGCTATACCGTAAGGAAATTAAAATGACTTGGTCATGAATATCTATTCCAAAACTTAATACTTACCGGCCTCACTACTCCAGCAATATGCTGTATAATGACCAGAACCAAAACCCCATCCATGATGTACCACAACACCAGATAGTCTATATGTACAAGATGTCCAACTCACAGAGTCCGAACAATACGGGGACATATCTAAGTCCTCATCAAAACTTACATGAGTACTGATTTTCTCACGATGATATCGACCTGACCACCTGGAATTAACAAACAGCTTCGTTGATTTTTCCCTAAAAATGTATTGTAAGAAAAAAATGATGATTATGATGTGTTATATGGTGAGATAATATACACCAGACCATGCACTAAAAATATTCATGCTAAAAATTACCATGCACACCATTAATTTCTCTGCACCTACTCAATGCATTAGATAATTCTTGTCAGAAAAAGATAGAATTGATTTAGAATAAATTATGTGATTATTATTAAAGTTTTATTATTTAAAGATATATTATGGGAGATAAGATAAAGTGTTGGCAGTTCTCACTATTATAGTTAAAAACTAGATAGTGTAAAGGTAATTTGCTGAAAATTCAAGTCAAATTGAACCACTATGAGCCAGGAATCAGGCGGGTGAAGTTTTCGCCAAGCCTCGGTCATCATAACTAAAATCATTAATATAAACATCATAGTCTCGATTATCCATGTGTTAAATTTAATTATCAATGGCCGTTAAGCAGCATATAGGAATCTAATCCAGCCAACATCGAAGAACTTATGGTCTGGATAAGTTAATTAATGTCTAATTGATAATTCAGATATCATTTCAGACCTAAAGAAATTGGCAGATTTAGACTGCATAATGCATGTTTAACTAAGCAGAACTAGAAATTCCTCATTATTTGCGAGAATCTAAATGGATTCTTATATATGCGATCTGCGCGAATCCTTTGAATCTTAATTGATAATACTGTCTTAAAACCAAATTGTGTTTATTGTGTTAATCTAAAACACCAAATAAAATACAACAATGATAAAGATAGGTTGCCAGGCAACGAAACATACGCCCACAGCAGCTAAATCGTCCGGGCAGTCAACAAGGGTTGTCGCATATTTTTACTAATTTCGGTAATGAAACATTTGTAATACACTAAAAACTGATTAAGAGTAACAACTCATTATGTAATTATCAGAAAATCATTAGAATTTGATTGCTTTTTATAAAGTTTTACCCCACGCTAACAATTAGTATATACATGAAACATTTAATATCATGGATTTAGCTGTTCAGTTATCTAAATTAATTGAAAATCAAAATACTTGTTCCTTTCAACACCTTAAACTCTATGTATCAATCTGAAGTCAATCGGATAGTAACTTTGGCCTCTATAGCGTCACAAGAATTTTTGAAGTTATCAAGGGAGATAACTCTGGCAGTAATTATTTGAAATGGCTGAAAATCAATAGGCTTCTTCGTCTCATGACCTTAAACACTGTGTATAAATCTAAAGTCAATCGGATATTAACTTTGGCCTCCAGAGCGTCCACAAGATTTTTTGAGGTGATCAAGGGCCATAACTCTGGCACTAACTATCGGAAATCGCTGAAAATTAATAGGCGTCTTCGTCTTATGACCTTGAACACTGTGTATAAATTTAAAGTCAATCGGATATTAACTTTGGTCTTTAGAGCGTCCACAAGATTTTTTGAAGTGATCAAGGGCCATAACTCTGGCACTAATTATCGGAAATCGCTGAAAATCAATAGGCTTCTTCCTCTTATGACCTTAAACACTGTGTATAAATTTGAAGTCAATCGGATATTAACTTTGGCCTCTAGAGCGTCCACAAGATTTTTTGAAGTGATCAAGGGCCATAACTCTGGCACTAATTATCGGAAATCGCTGAAAATCAATAGGCTTCTTCGTCTTATGACCTTAAACACTGTGTATAAATTTAAAGTCAATCGGATATTAAATTTGACCTTTAGAGCGTCCACAAGATTTTTTGAGGTGATCAAGGGCCATAACTTTGGCACTAATTATCGGAAATCACAGAAAATCAATAGGCATCTTCGTCTTATGACCTTAAACACTGTGTATAAATTTGAAGTCAATCGGATATTAACTTTGGCCTCTAGAGCGTCCACAAGAATTTTTGAAGTGATCAAGGGCCATAACTCTGGCACTAATTATCGGAAATCGCTGAAAAACAATAGGCTTCTTCGTCTCATGACCTTAAACACTGTGTATAAATTTAAAGTCAATCAGATATTAACTTTAGCCTGTAGAGCGTCCACAAGCAATTGTGGACGCCGGACCGACGGACGGACGGACGGACGGACGGACCGACGGACGGCGGGGGCGACGACAATATACGACCACATTTCAATGTGGGCGTATAAAAATAAAACAATCAGATGGAATTTTTGGTAAACAATTAAATAGTGTCAAAAGTAATATCAAGAAAATGCCGTAGCAAAAATAAATTGATACGGCACCATGCAATTTCTTCCTAACACAATTTGTAGTCTTTCGTCCATCACGTAAGCAACAACTTGCAAAAGTTTTTATTCATTGGTCGATATCATGATAGACAAACGGTACAATGATCACATGACAACCATAACTGCTTTAAAATAAAATTCAGTACGATTATGATATAGCCTTCAATATCTAGCATGTGTATAGAATAAAAAAATCATAATGGTAAATGCTATTTAGGACTGATTTATTGAAATATCCACTGTTTGTCTCTGCGTGTATTAGGTGTTCTATCAGGGGATTATATTCAATGAAGATTTAAATTTTCCAACAGATCAGTGAATCCATCATTGGGGCATGGAAGACGAACAATTTGCAAACCATGCCGAGATCGTCTTTATTCGCTGCATGGCTTAGTAATTATTTTACTGAACATATTATTAATAATCAGCAAAGATTGTTTTGTTTTTTTTACCGAATTATCAAAATCATGGTTAAATGTGCTAATTACTTGGAGTCAGATTATGATCCACATATGGCCGATTCTCACCAAGGTATGATTGTTGTTCAATGTTTTACCAATGGGCTAGATTAAACATCAATTAGCTAAAGCCAACAAAATAGTCGCACTTGACAATAACATTACCTCTCATTTTTTTTTTTTTTTTTTTTTAAGAAATTTTTTACACGAATCCTCGTAGGTTCGCAGCGTGGGGTCTTGCGAGAATTCTTGGGGAGTCAGATTCGTGTGAATCTCTAGGCCTTTTAAGCCAGATGAGTGAATGTTATACTATTACGTATCAGCTGTAAATTAGGACTGGCTATTAGTATGTTTGATGTTGATCCGAATGATGTAGATCTTTTTCCATATATTATAAATTTGAACAAGTGTATATATTATATGGTTACTGTTATTACAATATTCTAGGGGGTGCTGGTGTCATTAGCTGTGAAGTTAATAATCCGTTAGTGATTTAGTTATTCATTATTAGGATTTATGTCACAATTCTGTGGTCCCCAATGCTGTAATAGATGGTCTAAAACCAATAAATGTGAGATATATATATGCTGTTGATAATCATATATTCATCTTCATTTTGATGTTATTGAATTACGGATTAAAATTATCCAGGTCAGTGTGTTTCCTACGGACAATTGAGCTATTTTGACTATTTAAGTAAAGGGAATATTTAATTAATAATAATTATCATAAGCCTTACTAATATTTCATTTTTAAGTCCAATATATAATTTTTCATGCTGACAAAGTGGTAGAGACCCGTAAATTTACAATGCCTTACCTTGAATAAAAAAACATGAAATATGAAGTTATTTTGCCAATTATCAAAAACGAGAAGCAGTGAAAATTTTGAAGTGGAAGGCCTGCTGTAGAGTGTCCACAAATATGAACAGATATCCCGACGAGCAGGGGCGACGACATAATACGTCCACATGAAAATGTGAGTGTATAAAATCCAATATATTCATAAATAGAACTGACTGTCTTGAATCCAAATTCACTGCCCCCCTAACTATTGGGTAATCTGACATTTTGGGCAGATTGGTAAAGTGAAAAAGATAGGTTGCCAGGCAACGAAACATACGCCCACAGCAGCTAAATCGTCCGGGCAGTCAACAAGGGTTGTCGCATATTTTTACTTTTTTTTGGTAATGAAACATTTGTAATACACTAAAATCTGAGAAACAACTCATTATGTAATTATCAGAAAATCATGATAATTTGTTTGCTTTTTATAAAGTTTTGCCCCACGCTAACAATTAGTATAGGAAACATTTAATATCATGGATTTAGCTGTTCAGTTATCAAAATTCATTAAAAATCAAAATACTTGTTCGTTTCATCACCTTAAACTCTGTGTATCAATCTGAAGTCAATCGGATGATAAGTTTGGCATCTACAGCGCAACAAGGTATTATGAAGTGATCAAGGGAGATAACTCTGGAAGTAATTATTTGAAATTGATGAAAATCAGCAGCATTCTTCTTCTCGGGACCTTAAACAGTGTGTGTAAATTTAAAGTCAATCGGATATTAACTTTGGCCTCTTAGAGTGTCCACAGGATTGTTTGATGTGATCAAGGGCCATAACTCTGGCACTAATTATCGGAAATTGATGCAAATCAATAGGCTTCTTCTTCATCTTATGACCTTAAACACTGTGTATAAATTTAAAGTCAATCGGATATTAACTTTGGCTTTTAGAGCGTCCACAAGATTTTTTGAAGTGATCAAGGGAGATAACTCTGGCACTAATTATCGAAAATCGGTGAAAATCAATAGGCTTCTTCGTCTTATGACCTTAAACACTGTGTATAAATTTAAAGTCAATCGGATATTAACTTTGGCTTTTAGAGCGTCCACAAGATTTTTTGAAGTGATCAAGGGCCATAACTCTGGCACTAATTATCGGAAATTGCTGAAAATCAATAAGCTTCTTCGTCTAATGACCTTAAACACTGTGTATAAATTTAAAGTCAATCGGATATTAACTTTGGCTTTTAGGGCGTTCACAAGATTTTTTGAAGTGATCAAGGGCCATAACTATGGCACTAATTATTGGAAATCGCTGAAAATCAATAGGCTTCTTCGTCTTATGACCTTAAACACTGTGTATAAATTTAAAGTCAATCGGATATTAACTTTGGCTTTTAGAGCGTCCACAAGATTTTTTGAAGTGATCAAGGGCCATAACTCTGGCACTAATTATCGGAAATCGCTGAAAAACAATAGGCTTCTTCGTCTCATGACCTTAAACACTGTGTATAAATTTAAAGTCAATCGGATATTAACTTTAGCCTCTAGAGCGTCCACAAGCAATTGTGGACGCCGGACGGACGGACCGACGGACGGACGGACGGACAGACGGACGGGGGCGACGACAATATACGACCACATTTCAATGTGGGCGTATAACAAAAATTATTATTTCATCTAGTTGGCAAAATAAAGTGCCCGAAATCTAATATTATAAGTAGAGCCAGGCTACTTTGTTCACCATTTATCGGCCAAGTCTGATTGGAAGGTTGGAATTCAAGTCAGCATAGAGTGGGCTTTTGGTTGCAAACCAATTGGAAGTTGGTTACTTTGCGGGGATTAAATTTTCCAAATTTTCTCGTGGAGTGTGAGCCTCCATACCCCGCGACAACTGATTGCTTGTTTAGGATTAGCGATTCCAGGTCACCTAAGATAGGCTATATTGAACCAGATTGAAGTTGCTGTATTCATGATCTAGAATAGCAGGCAAATGCGTTTGCAACAGTTCAATTTTCAAATATTCATCGAACCCAAACGTCTATGCATCACAGTACCTTTTTATCTATAAATTTATCTGATATCTATAAATTTATCTAGATTGAGCTTGGTAAGTAAAACGTGAAACACTTTTCATAATATGCATAAATAATGAAGTTATTTATAGTTGATGTTATACATTACATATGTATACAATTTCACAGACCGTCTTCTTTATATTATATATTGTTATTGGCATACTTATTCAACAAGGGCGTTAAGGAGCATAAAAGGTCTGACTATTCATTTTATTCGTGCCACCCAGTGAGGTGTTACATAGAAATAGATGATGTTTATACAACTGTCTTAACGCTAGGTTCCCACTACCATGATTCGTGCCAGGTAAGTGCTTTTGCTGCCGTCAAATTTTCTTTTGTTGGTTAAACGGTAAGCTATGCAGGGATTTTTTCGAGCATTTCAGGATTTGATATGCCTCTTTTCAATCTGATTGAATCCAAGCAGGTTTTATTTTCTTAATTTAGGCTAAATAACCAATTCAAGTACATTTTATGATGGATTAAGCAATTTTTTGTTTGTTGGCCTATACCATTGTTTTGAAATTTTCTGAGTAGGCCCACGTTAAATAGTAACAAAATGCTAAGCCCTGAAACCAAAGCACCGATTTAAACAGTGCATTTTTAAAATGCTTTAGTGAATAATGCTAAGTATAAATGCATAAATGGCTGACACTGTACTTACCGGAATCGTTTTAGATGTAATCTGAGTACTGGAGGTAGTTTGTTTAATAATAATTGTTTACAGGCTTCAGATAATATGGACGGTTTATTATCACCTGCTTCAACTTGCTTCCCTACAAGGCAAACAATCATTTAATTTTATCATTTTATATAAATATTTAATAGAATGTAAACAAAATATCTGTATTTTAAATACAATGGTAAAGAAGGAACCCCCAGCACTTTCTCTAAATCTTGAATATCAAACATGTACAGATGAGATTGATGTTTAGACTCTGGTTACTGACTGCAATAATGAAGTTTTATTCCAAGTTTTATCGAAATCTATCAATGTCAAATAGCAGGAAAAGACTTACTGTTGCAAAATTCACAGGCGTAAATAGGACCTTCCAGCATTTCTATTTCTGTAAATTTGGTCAACATTTCTGTTACTTGACAAGAAGCATTTGAGACATTTGTATTGGAGGATGTTATTTGATACCGGTCAGGGAATTCCAGAGACAGATCTAGATATGGTTCATGAGTAGAAGATTGGTTATCACATTTCAAACATGTGACCTGTAAAAATAAAACAGAACAAAAAATACAACTTTTTTGTTACAAGCATCTTACTTTTGATAGTTCAAGAAAATATGATAACATGTGGGATTTACTTTTAGTGAAAAATCAATTACATAGAAACTAATTATGTTACTCATCAGGAAAGGTTGTTTCATACAAAATGGTGTGTTGATCTTTTATAATGACAATTCAAGTTTTGTTAAAATGAATAAGCTATTGGTTTTGGCTTGGTACTGAGTTTGGGCACCTGCACACATAATTATGCAAGTAATTTATTATTTTGTTTCCATCTTTCACTTCCAAGAAGATCTCTTGCAATTTTCAAAGCTTTACCTTTCAAAATAGTTGTTGTAATTATTTGACCAGTTTGAGTGTGGGGTGGGAATTTTTATTTGTTGAACAAAATTGCAAAACAAGCGGTTGCCATGCAAGATATGCCCACATTTTGCAAGAGATGGACAGAGAAAATGCTCAAAAAAAGAAATGATTTTTTTGTACAATCAAACGTCACAATTCAGGAAGTTACAATCCGGTATGTGTGAATGTTGAAAGGAACCGAAATTCTGTCCTCGAGAAGGTCCACAACCCTACTTTTAGCTAAAACTTCATTATTTTTGCTCCTAGTAGTATCAAAATGTCCATGCAGCTTTGTGTAATATACCCGGAGTAGATAATGGAAAAATAAAAATCTAAAAATAGCTAATTAGTGGCCTTTGACCTCTTCTTAAGTGGCCTTTCCACCAAAAATACCATTCTTAAGTTATATTTCAGGGCATATTCCTTTATCGAACTTGCACCTTTCATGTTGAATAAACCTATTTTGGGGGGTACTATGGGTGGCTCCTCCTCCTACTGGCGGAACTTAAGAATTGGGTTTCTGGGATCTCCTAACCCAGCCATACAACACTTGCATCACAAACCTTCCATGTTGAATAAAACCTACCTAGCTCCCGGACTAATATATTTACACTATTTGTGTGTGAGAGGTGGTCCTTTTGTCTGGCAGCTTTTGTCCTATTTTATTGATATTAGAAGATGTGGACATATAAATTAATATAAAAACAACATTAGAATTTTGATGAAATGATATAAAATACAGGGTATTTTCAATTATGGGGTGAAAGCTTATCATATCAGTTTTAAAGGTAGAGATTTACTTTTACTTACTATAGCATCAATTCAGATATATTCATTCTAAATAAAAATTAGTAGACTGGCGAGCAACTGTCTAGATATAATATCGGTTGATATTTTTCATTGCCCAAACTCAAACCATATATTCACGAGATGTACTGAACATAAAACCACTCGAATGATAATTCTTATTTTAAAATCTGTCAAAGGCTCAAGCTCTGAAATAAGCGACCGGACGCGGACAATGTCCGGGCGAATTGGCCCCCTTTGACAGGCCAAATTGCCTTTCGTCCGAACATAATTTTTCAACCGAGTTTGGGTAAAACCGTAAGCCCAAAATAACTAGACTCGAAAATCCAGCCACAAAAATATCAACGACCCGAGTCATAGTGAAAATGTTACTATTTATATCTAGGCTGCGTGCAGATAAAATAAAATCAATAATTTTTAGAATCGTCTTTTTGACGCTGGTTGTATCAATGACCCAAGTCCTAGTGAAAATATAACTATTTTTTATATACTATTCAAAAAAAGTAGGGGATATTTGATTTGGGGGGCATAATACTAAAATATGCAAATGACTACGAAAAAAGTCACTATTGAACCTAACAGAAGAAACATTTCCAGTTACATGTGACGCCCAAACGCACCAATAGCTACCGCATGGGATGCAGGTGATGCTTGGGATCATCATGGGGGTCCAACCCAAGATTTGCACGCCTCTGACTTTGAATGTTACAGCCATTGTGGCATTGAATTCCAGGGTGGAAACATCAGTTTAATTATTTTAGTGACTAGAAAACAAATTTTGATATGCGTCGGCTTACCCAAAATGAAAGGTTACGTGCCCTTGGCATTCTACAGATCGGCATAACACAGGCGGTTGTGGTGCGGACGATGAATGTTTCTCAGTCTGTCATAAGCAGGCTATGGTCCAGATACCGTGATACACAATCTGTACAGGACAGACCACGCTCAGGTCGACCAAAGGCGACAACTCAAACCCAGGATCGATTTATCCGTACCTTGGAAGTGAGAAATCGTGTCATCACAGCAAATCGGATCAGCGCTCGTCTTCAAACAGACATTGGTGTGAGAGTGAGTGGCCAGACGATTCGGAATCAACTGCATAGGGGTCACCTTCGCGCCCGACGTCCTCGCATGATCCCTTGTTTGAGGGATCATCACATTCAGGCAAGACGTCGTTGGTGTAGGGATCGTCAACACTGGGATAATCCACGCTGGAGCAATGTGATGTTTTCAGATGAGTCAAGGTTCACGGTTGATTTTTTGGACAGACGTAGGAGGGTGTGGCGTCGTAGAAAAGAGCGCTTCCAAGACGTTAACGTCATCAGACATGATCGATTTGGGGGTGGTTCTGTTATGGTGTGGGGAGGCATCACTGTTGCTGTAAGAACGGTTTACATGTTGTTGCAGGGCGTGTTACAGGCCAGTACTACCGGGACAACATCTTGGCAGTCCATTTTGTGCCGTTCGCACGACGTCACGTCCGCCGTTTCATTTTCCAGGATGACAACGCAAGATGTCACAGGGCCAGGATCGTTACAGAATACCTCCAACAACAGAACATTACCATATTACCTTGGCCAGCACTGAGTCCCGACTTCTCCTCCATCCAGCATGTCTGGGACATGCTTGGACAGAGGTTACGCCAACGTCAACAACGTCCTGCCAATGTCCAAGAACTTGCTGTTGCGTTGCAACAGGAATGGGACAATCTGGACCAAAATGACCTTAGACGTCTCTTTAGGAGTATGCCACGTCGGATCAATGCTTGTTTGGTAAACAGTGGAGGATTTACCCGTTACTGACTTTGTTGTGATGCTGTGGTAACTTTGCTGTTTGACCCCGGGTATCATTTTACCCTTATAATGGTCAGTCTGTGCCTTACTTAGTCTAACGATCATTTGGAATAAATCGATGAATGTGAACTTCATTTCATTTTGTCATTTGTTTCTTCGCCAGTTTCATTAGGTGACTTTAATAACACTTAAAAATCAAATATCCCCTACTTTTTTGGAATAGTATATAACAACCTCTCGTGACGTCATCAGAGGTTGACATATTCGATTCATATAAACCGCTGGTGACGTCATTACAGGTCGATATATTCGGCTCATATCAACCGCTCTTGACGTAAGTGATCTAAATAATACAAAGAACACAGAAATAAAATTTTATTCTTTTGACAATAAAAACATGCCAACAGTATGGCGGGGGAAAGCGGCAAAAACCTTATGCTATGTAGAAATGTCTAATTCAAAACACACATGTAACATAATGCCATACCAAATACCTAATACGTCTAATGCAAAAAACAAAATACAAGAAACCTATAATACAAAATACCTCATAAGTCTATTGCAAAAGACAAAATACAAGAAACCTCTAATACAAAATACATATAACCTTTTATACACAATTGATTTTACAATCTGAAACATCTACCATAAGCATTAGATGACATATCTCATTGTCATTACTTACGTTTCTCCACTGAATTATCTTTATTTAGGTCAATGTCAAGGTCACCGAACACAACTTGGCGACCTATTCGGCTAGCGAGCTATTCGACCGATCCAGCTGGCAACCTGTTCGTTGGCAACCTATTCAGAATTAAGACAACAGTCGCCCAAACTCATCTATTTTTAACAACCAAGAACCAACGTTACGTCTATCAAATGAAAGTAGAATAATATATTATTTTTATCAATTCCTTTAGCTCAGAATAGAGATGTAATTTCGCATTATCGTACAAAATTCTAGACATCCAACTAAATATATTCTGAAAGGTAATTAAATAGTCTTTCTAAGTATTATCAGTAAAAATTGGCACATTCATATTAAAGAGGTGCACTCTCTTCCTAAATTTTAAAGGGAAGAACTGTTAATATCCCGTGTCAAAATTTGGACCATCGTACAAAATTCTGATGATCCAACTAAATATATTCTAAAAGGTAATTGAATAAGCTTTCCAAATATTATTAGTAAAAGTTGGTCCGAATTTGGACTTATTCAAATACCTTTCCGACTTTATGTAGCTGGATGCTTAGAATTTTGTACGATGGTCCGAATTTTGACTCGGAATATTACCGTTCTTTCACTTTAAAATATTAAAAAAATGGCGACGTTTGGGTTGAGAGCGCACCCCTTTAATATGATTGTGCCAACGTTTACTAATAATATTTGGAAAGCTTATTCAATTACCTTTTAGAATATATTTAGTTGGATCATCAGAATTTTGTACGATGGTCCGAATTTTGACACGGGATATTAACAGTTTTTCCCTTGAAAATTTAGGAAGAGAGTGCACCCCTTTAATATGAATGTGCCAATTTTTACTGATAATACTTAGAAAGCCTATTTAATTTTGTCTTAATTCTGAATAGGTTGCCAACGAACAGGTTGCCAGCTGGATCGGTCGAATAGGTCGCTAGCCGAATAGGTCGCCAAGTTGTGTTCGGTGACCTTGACATTGACCTAAATAAAGATAATTCAGTGGAGAAACGTAAGTAATGACAACGAGATATGTCATCTAATGCTTATGGTAGATGTTTCAGATTGTAAAATCAATTGTGCATAAGAGGTTATTTGTATTTTGTATTAGAGGTTTCTTGTATTTTGTCTTTTGCAATAGACGTATGAGGTATTTTGTATTAGAGGTTTCTTGTATTTTGTTTTTTGCATTAGACGTTTTAGGTATTTGGTATGGCATTATGTTACATGTGTGTTTTGAATTAGACATTTCTACATAGCATTAGGTTTTTGCCGCTTTCTCCCGCCATACAACAGTGAGGCTGATGTCCCCTGCCGAAATCCCAAAATAAATAGATGACACATATTAATTAATCGCACATTTATTTTTTTCAAACGTATCGACCAATCAAACTGAACACGAAGTGTCATCCAAAAATTGCTTATCTCTGACTACCGTAAGAAGAAAATGCTCATCTTCGAACTCCATCAAGGCATTGACCTAATAAGCATACACACCAATTTTGAACATTTTAACTCAATTCGAAGGAGAGTTATTGTGTTCCAAAGTCTCGGCAAATCAAATTGCTTATCGCTCTGCTTACCCTGAGCAGAAAATGCTCATTATCGATCATAGTCAAGGTATTACTGTAATGAAACTATACACCAAGTTTCATCACTCTCACTTAATTAGAACTAAAGTCACTTAATTAGAACTAAAGTTATCGTGTCTCAAAGCATCAACCAATCAAATTGCTTATCTCTGCCTACCCTAAGCGGAAAATGCTCATCTTCGAACTCCATCAAGGCATTGACCTAATAAGCATATACACCAAGTTTGAACATTTTAACTCAATTAGAAGGAGAGTTATTGTGTTCCAAAGTCTCGACCAATCAAATTGCATATCGCTCTGCTTACCCTGAGCAGAAAATGCTCATTATCGAACTTAGTCAAGGTATTACTGTAATGAAACTATACACCAAGTTTCATCACTCTCACTTAATTAGAACTAAAGTTATCGTGTCCCAAAGCATCAACCAATCAAATTGCTTATCTCTGCTTACCCTAAGCGGAAAATGCTCATCTTCGAACTCCATCAAGGCATTGACCTAATAAGCATATACACCAAGTTTGAACATTTTAACTAAATTAGAAGGAGAGTTATTGTGTTCCAAAGTCTCGACCAATCAAATTGCATATCGCTCTGCTTACACTGAGCAGAATATGCTCATTATCTAACTTAGTCAAGGTATTACTATAATGAAACTATACACCAAGTTTCATCACTCTCACTTAATTAGAACTAAAGTTATCGTGTCCCAAAGCATCAACCAATCAAATAAGTTTCTTCGAAAGGCGGGGGACAAAAAATTGTTTTGGTAGTTTGTAGCATTCAGGACCTAAATAGACGGCGTACTTATCGGCTTATTTAAATCGGTTATCCACACTCCAGTCCATGTCTAAGATATCTTTCAGAATTTTCTTTCTGCCAAAATCATTTCTCCACACACTCCAAGACTTGAAAGTATTTATCACCCAAGAGTTCCCTTGTAAAGTATTTTTGGCTACGGCTACAGTCCACCCAAAACAGTCGGTCAAATCTTTCTCTGAACATACCGAAAAGTAACCTTCAGTCACGGTTCATTGTCAGAATTATCGGAAAAGAGTGCCTTTTGATCCAAATTTTCTTCAGGCTTCGTTTTATTATCCATTTTATTTTAGCTTTCTTCAGTTCAATTACTACAAAATGGCGACGTATAAACAAACACGTGTACGTGATGTCGAGCAATTATCCAATCACTGTTGCCTTTTTTAAAAGAGTCCATTAAATTTAAGGGTGAACGTTGTATATGTCAGATATAAACCTACTCTCCCTCGGATTGATATGATAGAGAAAAGTAACCTTGTCAGAATCATCGGAAAAGAGTGCCTTTTGATCCCGCTTCGCCCGCGAGTTCTCTATCATATCAACCTTGGGTAGGTTAATATCCTATACATAACATTGTGCCGCCAGTGCAGAATAATGCGTATGTAAAAATAGAAGAAGCCACATTATCTCATGATTGGTGTTATAGAGTTGTATACATAGTCGTCAGTAGATTATACTTCGCATTATGTTGATAATTGATGATGATTGTCGTGTAGTAGAACAATTAAAGTTAATTGATATTCAGGAATCTTATCAAAGGCGTGAAACAGTCCATTCTTAGTCAATCATATGAAGTACTGCTCTTCAAATCCAACCAACTATCATATTAAATATAACAGTTATAGAAATTACATAAATCCTTAACAACGTACATGTTGGGAGAAAATTGCATTATAATTCTTTATAGTGATATTACGGCCTTGTGGGAATTGTAGAAATAATATCAAGAGATTAGTTAACTTGCTTACCCACAAATTAAAAAAAAAATACGTATTCCAGTGCTATTACTATTGTGTAGCAATATTGATAATTCCATGTGTTAGAAAAATTGTCGTAAATCTTATATACGATGATATTCTAGGCGGCGCTGGTGTCGCTTGAAGTTAGCAAATATGCCAAGCTATCCGACAGTTATTCATTACTGAGATTTTTGTCAATATTCTGCGGCCCGTCACGCCGTAAGAGATGTTCTAAAACCAATAAATGTGGATAATTATATATTTATCTTCATATCGAAGTTATTGTATTACAACTCATAATTATCCAGGTCAGTGTGTTTTCTATTGAGCACGTGGTAATTACGTGTCAGCCACTGACATGGTTTTTCTTCAGCTATTTCGATTATTTAAGTAGCCAAAAGAGAATATTTAACTTATAAATAATTATCACAAGCCTTACAATAAATATTCCATTTTTAAGTCTAATATATAATTTTTTGTGACCCTCATGCTGACAAAGTGTTATAGACACGTGAATTCACAATACCCTACCATGAATAAAAAACATGAAATATGGATTTTCGTACGTTATCAAAAATAACCGGTAGTGAAAATTTTGAAGTGGAAGCCCTGGTTCAAATAATAATAATAATAATAACTAGACCTGCAGACCTGCAGTGCTGAATCGGCTTTCAGGAATCATACAGGAAGTGCGTCATACAATAGCCGATCCATCAAGCTACCAAACGATACTGTAGTTGTTATGATTCAGTGACACCCTCTGTCAGATTTGTAAGTAATATTTGCTTGCGAATAGACCGGTCAAAATTTTAAAATCTGGCAAAATTACTTCACTTCCGGTGCCAAAAGAAATCATTATCGGTAACAAATAAGTTGAGAATTCGCAATTGAGAATTGTTTTATACACACCAGGCAATAAATAATAAACTTGGAACCCATAAACTGAAATTAAAAAGGTAAAAAACTTAAAGGGAGACAAAATATATCTCAAATTAACCGGCACTACCGAGAATGGGGTTTAACGTCGACTAGACACAAACAATGTCATTTCGGGACTAGCATGGTTTAATTTTATATCAATAATTCCTGTGTAAAATATCATTAAAAGATAGGCTGGCACTGCCAGGCAGGATACGCCCACATTTTCGAGAGATAGACAGAGAACAAGCAATACCGAAAGTGATTTTTCCTACATCTTTAAGTCCTGTATTTCATACTGTATTGGGAGTAGCCATTTAGTTGGTCAGTTCCAGTCTGATATTAATGAAACTCGAAACCGACAATGATTATGGTGTGACGGTACACAACCTAGAAATGTGACTTTTCATCAAAATCGGATAAGAATTGTGACCTGTAGCGAGTCCACAACCATGAGGTACCATATTTTTACACTATTCGCGTACAAACGGCGACCATTTCGTCCGGCAATTTTGGTACAATTTTCACGAAATTAGAACTCAACCTTCCTCATCAAAATCGAATTAAAATTGTGACCTATACAGGGTCCACAACCATGATATACCATTTTTTAACAGTATTCGCGTACAAACGGCGGCCATTTTGTATGGCAATTTTCGTCCGATTTTCCCGAAATTCGAACTCAACCTTCCTTAGGGTGTAACGGTGATATAATCAAACGGTTTTTTAAATCGAATAATAATTGTGACCTCCAGAGGGACCACAAGCTAAAAAGGGTGATTTTTCGGACAATCAGGGGCCATAATTCAGGAAATTACATTCCGTAAGCCGCAAATATCGAAAGGAACCAAGATCTTTGGGTTACAAACATGCATGTCAAGTTTCATCAAAATCGGTTCAAAATTGTGACCTCTATAGGGTCCACAAGCTAAAAACGTGATTTTTCGTACAATCAGGGGCCATAATCCATGAAGTTTTGATCCGATACATGCCAATATCGAAAGCAGCCGAGAACTTTTGGGGATAAACCTATATTTCAAGTTTCGTCAAAATCGGATAAGAATTGTGACCTGTAGAGAGTCCACAAACAAATTGTGGACGGACGGACGGACGGACGGACGTCCGGACGGACAGGGGCGACGACATAATACGTCCACATGAAAATGTGGGCGTATAAAAATATTCATAAATAAAAAAGGTTTTCGTAAAAGAATAATTTTTTTTTCAAAATATCGGACATTTTTTAGACTACTTCCGGTTTTACGATCGTTGTTGTGATAGCTTTACAAAGTTCTTTGGATACTTAACTGTACGTACCAGAAGTGTCAGAAACATCCATTGAGTAGTTTTGGAAAAAAAGATAAATTAAAGAGCGTTTCCAAAAATTTAACGATTTTTCAATTTTTTTCAAAGTTTGAGGCCATTTTTGGACAACTTATATTATTTCAACGCTTTTCATTTTGGATTCACTATATACACAACCGATAGGACTATGAGTAAGAAAAGTTTAAGAAAAATCTGCGGCGTCGTTTTCGAGAAAAGGGCGTCTCAGAATGTTAAAAAATCGGAAAATACTAGATTTTTGGCATACAATAATTTATTTCCTTAGTATCGAAATCGTATTATTTAGATACCATATGATGATCCATTAATAGGGCTATCCAACGACACTTTAGTTCTTTTGGTCCGCTATTACCTTAGGGAGAAATCAAGTTTTTTGCAAGTGCGACAATGTTTTTAACCTTTTTTTTCATTTTTTGAATACTTCCGGTATGGTTATTATTATTGTCGGAATAGTTTTAATAGCCGGTTTGGGTGCTAAAATAGCCACAGGGCTCTGTAATGATATATTACATTATCTGATCAGATAAAATGCCCCTGAGAAATCCTGTGTTCAAAAGTGCCAAAAATGCAAAAAAATTAAAATATCGAAAATTAAATTTCAATAACTACATAAATATTATACATCGTTAGAATCGGAATTAGGTCAGCTATCTGAATATACAATCCTTTTTTGAAAATCTCTTAAAATAAAAAAATAGCAAAGCATTTTCCAAAATTTCACGATTTTTCGACTTTTTTCGATTTTCAGTCCGTTGTTTCACCTATTCCAGATATTTCAAAGTCTTATTGGATGGCTTCATGCAAAATACCTCCGAAAGGACTGTCGATAGACAAAATTTAAAAAAAAACTGTGGTTAAGTTTTCGAGATAAAGGCATCCAAAAACACTCCAAATCAGAAAATACTTGGTTTTCAGCGTGCCATATTTTGCTGTCTGCTCATCGTATCCGTACGAATTGGGTATCATACGATAGCACAATCCTAGTGCAATCCAATGGTACCCTAATTCGTCTAATCCATTGATATCGGACGGAGAAATCGCGTTTTTCCCCAAAATACCCATTTTTTTCATTTTTTTCAAAATATGGGACATTATTTCGACCACTTCCGGTGTACAGATTATTGTTGAAATTGCTTTATTCCTTGCAATGGTCATTTGGCTTCATGCCTCTGAAGTTTCAGAAACGTCACTTCTGCCATAAAACGAAACCCGAGCTCACAAAATGGGTAGAAAATTCGAAAAAAATCGAAAAATAAAGGGCGATAACTCGGAATGAAACTTATATTTCTGGAATCGGATGGTTTTCAGGTATCCAAAAATGTAGGTCAAATTTGAAAATTTTGAAAAATAACAAAAATTGTCTCTCAAACCACATTTTTCATTTTTCGATCGCAAGAAGTCAGCGATGAAGTTTCGAAATATCGAAATTTTCAACTGCTATCGTCCGAGAAAAGACTCAGGGTTTCCGAAAATGTCATTTGGATCGAAATAGGTATAGAATTGACGAATCTACGGCCGTTTTCTAATTTTTTGACACAGCACAAAATTCGACCACTTCCGGTCTGCGCAGAAGTTTCAAAAATAGTTTATCAAGTAGCCAATACATGGTTTCCCAATAGAGAATTAGGTCCCAGATCGGTATCTGTTACAGGCACTGAGAAATAGGCTCCGGCGAAAAAAAAAATAACTAGATCTGCTACTGTCCCATGCAGATATGAAAGCTTTCATATTCATCGTCACGTGTCATTGATTGTATCAAGTAACCTAAATAAAAGGATACGAAGAAAAAATTATTAAAATTGGTCAAAAACTCGCGAAGTTACAAGTCTAAATATAGTATGAAACATTGCACCCAGGCATAACAATAATCTGAAAACTAAAGGGAAATAACTGAAACTTGTATTACTGTAATGAGACGGATGAGAAAATGAAATGAAAATGGCGGGAAAAAAAAATTAAAAATGGCAGGTTGGACAGGCGACCTTACTCCTTGTCACGTACAACCGGGCATTCGAAAACACGTTAGTTTACTCAATGACAGGCGCGCGTGCTTACCATTCAGCCACTCAACCCCCCTTTGAAATCAGACACGTGCAATATGTCATATAGGAAGAATAAGAAGTCGCTCACAACAAAATGGTAAATTAATGAGTTTAGGTCAAAAGGTTGAGCTACTGTTTTAGAGTACTTAATAGTTTTAAAGAGACACGTTAAGGGTTGTTCGTAGTTAAATGAAAGTTTAATTTTAAATAAGACCAATAAAATTAGGATTTAATAATGCCAGACTAATATTTCCAATATGTTTGGTTATAAGTAGGAAATCGTGACGACTTCTTAAGCATGTTTTAAACAAAGGATCATGTTTGTTTAAACAAGAATGGCACTCTGCAATAAAAAAAAAACTGGCCAAAGCAAGATTTCTATGCAGAAATTAAATAATTGCTAGAACCAGAAAAATATTTATCCACTATAATAAATAAGCAACATAGAGAAAATGAAATGAAATTGAATGGGGTTTAACGTCCGACTGTTCTGCTCCTAAAATGGGCTAATGAAGACGGGCATATGCCATAATGTGTGCAATGAGGGAAATTTTACCCGGGCAGCGGCGGTTACGGCCTACGAGGTTGGACAGGCAACCATACTCCTTGTCACGTACAACCAAAAAATCGAAACAACGGCAGTTGACTCAATGACAGACGTTATGATACAGAGCGCACGTGCTAACCATTCAGCCACGCAACCTCCCTAAAATCGGCAAATTGCTGACCTACAGCGAGAAACATTTCAACCGGGCCAAATTTTCTATTGTAACAGTTTAATTTGCACGGTACCTTTAGTTATCAACCGAATATTACAAAACTTTTAAAAATAAGCTCCCCCCTGACCAGCTTAAGCGTTCGCAATAAACGTTTGCCACTTAAAATCGGGAAATTGCTGACTTTAAAGTGAGAAACATTACAACCGGGCGAAATTTTCTGTTTTATGACTTTTACAGTACCTTTGATTACCAACCGATTATTTTCTGTTTTATCACTTTTACAGTACCTTTGATTACCAACCGATTATTACAAAACTTTAAAAATAAAAGAGAAAGAGAGAAATGCGGCCTAATGTCCATTCGACACAAACTAGGTCATTTCGGGACTAACATATGTTTTTTAATTTCATTTAAAAACTCCCCCTGCGCTTACAGGTCTTTAGCCGTTGGGAGGAAACCGAAGAACACGGAGAAAACCCACAAGGTTGGACATCATACTTCATGTCACGTGCAACCTGGAGATCGAAACGACGCCCGTTGACTCAATGACAGACGTTACGATACAGTGCGCACATGCTAACCATTCAGCCATTCAGCCTCCCTGAATTCAGAAAATTGCTGACTTATAGCAAGAAACATTTCAACCGGGCGAAATTTTCTGTTTTAACAGTTTAATGTGCACGGTACTTTAATTACCAACCGATTATTACAAAACTTTTGAAAATAAGCTCCAACTGACCAGCTTAATCGTATGCAATAAACGTTTTCGCCTGAATTGAAAGTTCTGCACGGAGAAAGTTCATCTCGATTTCCCGGCGTGGTTCCCCTTGTCAGTGAGGCAGAACGGAGGGCCTGACAAGCACAGCTGTCTAGTCATTCGGATGGGACGAAAAACCAAGGTCCCGTGTACACATTGGAGTGCACGTAAAATATCCCTAAGCAGTTGGAATTCGATACTGTTGAATAAGCTCTATACGATGACTAAATGTGTAGATTGTAGTCACCCACACTGCATGTTTCGCTTAACAATGAAAGGGTGCCGTTTTCAATGTTCGATCCTTTTGTTCTTCTACTCCTGATATGTTGGACTGTTGATCGATGGTTTCATATAAAAGACTACCAATAAGACTCTTTGTACAAGAAGTTCCCAAAAAATATTATGTTGACTTTACGAGAAAGACCTCTAAACATGCTCCAAATTGTAAAAATACGACTTTTTGGGTTTTCAATCTCTTTTTTTCGGCTATCCCTGATATTTAGAAAAAATAATACAATGATTTCACACAACAGGCTAGCTATTAGACTCTCTATTGACAAAAGTTTCACCGCCCTCCCTTCATTATAACCGAAGTTATCGTGCCCTAAAGAATCAACAAATTAGCTTGTTTATCTCTGCTTACCCTAAGCAGAAAATGCTCATCTTTGAACTCAATCATAACATTGACCTAGTGAACGTCTACACCAAGTTTGAACATTCTAGCTTAATTAGAAGGAGAGTAATTGTGTTCCAAAGTCCCGACCCTTCAAATTGCTTCTATTTTTCATTTTCAATTCAAAATGGTGACCATCACGTGACCGAAATCAAAATTCTATTCGCGACATTTTTTAGGCCTTCCTACAAGGATTCAGAAAATATAACTCCGGAGTCTGTAAGTAAAATAGCAAAAAAGCCTTATTGATTTTTCACTTTTAAATATGGCGGCACTTCCGGTTCGATCGACAAACTCCATATTTTGTGTACAAATCAGTAATTACTTATCTAGTATCCAAAAAAAAAATCAGGTCATTCTGACCTATATTTCGATAATTTTTTTGAAAATTTTGATCCTTAATTTCGTCAAGGGGAGATAATTTAGAAAATTTCTAATTATATTTTTGAAGTCACATCGGTAGGATCTACTTAGATACTAAATTTCATGAAAATCGTACAACTATTAAAGAAGTTGTCAAATTGGTCTAATCTTCCGGTTCGAAATCACAGCGACGAATTTTCGAAATTCGAAAATGTGAAACTGCAGATGAAAATGGTTTTTTTAAAGGTATTCAAAGAAAAAAGAATTAGTAAAATCGGTCAAAAAATAACAAAGTTACGACTATGCATTGTCATTTTTTTCGTTCGTAAAATTCGGTGATTTCGGATTCGTAAAACGTTTCGAAAATATATTTAATCAAGGTTCGCACCCCATTTTTGGGGGGGTAGGTCAAAATTTCAGAAAGATCCTATGGATAGATTCTGAGAAATCCGATTTGCAGAAAACACACAAAAAAAAAAATAATAATAATAATAACTTTAACAGAAACAATAAGCTTTCATATGTAATATGAAAGCTTAATAACTAGATCTGCTACTGTCCCATGCAGATATGAAAGCTTTCATATTCATCGTCACGTGTCATTGATTGTATCAAGTATCCTAAATAAAAGGATAAGAAGAAAAAATTATCAAAATTGGTCAAAAACTCTCGAAGTTACAAGTCTAAATATAGTATGAAACATTGCACCCAGGCATAACAATAATCTGAAAACTAAAGGGAAATAACTGAAACTTGTATTACTGTAATGAGACGGATGAGAAAATGAAATGAAAATGGCGGGAAAAACAAATTAAAAATGGCAGGTTGGACAGGCGACCTTACTCCTTGTCACGTACAACCGGGCATTTGAAAACACGCTAGTTAACTCAATGACAGGCGCGCGTGCTAACCATTCAGCCACCCAACCCCCCTTTGAAATCAGACACGTGCAATATGTCATATAGGAAGAATAAGAAGTCGCTCACAAGAAAATGGTAAATTAATGAGTTTAGATCAAAAGGTTGAGCTACTGTTTTAGAGTATTTAATAGTTTTAAAGAGACACGTTAAGGGTTGTTCATAGTTAAATGAAAGTTTAATTTTAAATAAGACCAATAAAATTAGGATTTAATAATGCCAGACTAATATTTCCAATATGTTTGGTTATAAGTAGGAAATCGTGACGACTTCTTAAGCATGTTTTAAACAAAGGATCGTAGACTGAATTATACAAGAATGGCACCCTGCAATAAAAAAACTGGCCAAAGCAAGATTTCTATGCAGAAATTAAATAATTGCTAGAACCAGAAAAATATTTATCCACTATAATAAATAAGCAACATAGAGAAAATGAAATGAAATTGAATGGGGTTTAACGTCCTACTGTTCTGCTCCTAAAATGGGCTAATGAAGACGGGCATATGCCATAAAGTGTGCAATGAGGGAAATTTTACCCGGGCAGCGGCGTTACGGCCTACGAAGTTGGACAGGCGAACATACTCCTTGTCACGTACAACCAAGATATCGAAACAACGCCAGTTGACTCAAAGACAGACGTTATTCAGCCACGCAACCTCCCTAAAATCGGCAAATTGCTGACCTGCAGCGAGAAACAGTTCAACCGGGCCAAATTTTCTATTTTAACAGTTTAATTTAATTTTAGTTATCAACCGAATATTACAAAACTTTTAAAAATAAGCTCCCCTTGACCAGCTTAATCGTTCGCAATAAACGTTTGCCCCTTAAAATCGGCAAATTGCTGACTTTAAAGTGAGAAACATTACAACCGGGCGAAATTTTCTGTTTTATCACTTTTACAGTACCTTTGATTACCAACCGTTTATTACAAAACTTTAAAAATAAAAGAGAAAGAGAGAAATGCGGCCTAATGTCCATTAGACACAAACTAGGTCATTTTGTGACTAACATATGTTTTTTAATTTTATTTAAAAACTCCCCTTGCGCTTACTGGTCTTTAGCCGTTGGGAGGAAACCGAAGGACACGGAGAAAACCCACGAGGTTGGACATCATACTCCATGTCACGTGCAACCTGGAGATCGAAATGACGCCCGTTGACTCAATGACAGAAGTTACGATACAGCGCGCACATGCTAACCATTCAGCCTCCCTGAATTCGGAAAATTGCTGACTTATAGCAAGAAACATTTCAACCGGGCGAAATTTTCTGTTTTAACAGTTTAATGTGCACGGTACTTTAATTACCAACCGATTATTACTAAACTTTTGAAAATATGCTCCAACTGACCAGCTTAACCGTATGCAATAAACGTTTGGCCTGAATTGAAAGTTCTGCACGGAAAATGTTCATCTTGATTTCCCGGCGTGGTTCCCCGTTGTCAGTGAGGCAGAACGGAGGGACTGACAAGCACAGCTGTCTAGTCGTTCGGATGGGACGAAAAAAAATATCCCTAAGCAGTTGGAATTCGATACTGTTGAATAAGCTGTATACGATGACTAAATGTGTAGATTGTAGTCACCCACACTGCATGTTTCGCTTAACAATGAAAGGATGCCGTTTTCAATGTTCGATCCTTTTGTTCTTCTACTCCTGATATGTTGGATTGTTGATCGATGGTTTTATATAAAAGACTACAAATAAGACTCTTTGTAGAAGAAGTTCCCCAAAAATATTAAGTTGACTTTACGAGAAAGACCTCTAAACATGCTCCAAATTGTAAAAATACGACTTTTTGGATTTTCAATCTCTTTTTTTCGACTATCCCCGATATTTAAAATAAATGATACAATGATTTCACACAACAGGCTAGCTATTGGACTCTCTATTGACAAAAGTTTCACAGCCCTCCCTTCATTATAACCGAAGTTATCGTGCCCTAAAGAATCAACAAATCAGCATGCCTATCTCGGCTTACCCTAAGCAGAAAATGCTCATCTTTGAACTCAATCATGACATTGACCTAGTGAACGTCTACACCAAGTTTGAACATTCTAGCTCAATTAGAAGGAGAGTTATTGTGTTTCAAAGTCTCGGCCCTTCAAATTGCTACTACTTTTCATTTTCAATTCAAAATGGTGACCATCACGTGACCGAAATCAAAATTCTGCTCCCTACGATTTTTGGGCCATCCTTCAAGGATTCAGAAAATATAACTCCCGTGTCTGTAAGTAAAATAACAAAAAAGCCGTAGGGATTTTTTATGTTTCAAGATGGTGGCACTTCCGGTTCGATCGACAAACTCCATATTTTGTGTAGGAATCAGTAATTACTTGTCGAGTATCGAAATTTTTTTTTAGGTCATTCTGACCTATATTTCGACGATTTTTTTGAAAACTTTGATCCTTAATTTCACCAAGGGGAGATAATTTAGAAAATTTCTAATTATATTTTTGAAGTCACATCGGTAAGATCTACTTGTATACTAAATTTCATGAAAATCGTACAACTATTAAAGAAGTTGTCAAATTGGTCTAAACTTCCGGTTCGAAATCACAGCGACGAATTTTCGAAATTCGAAAATGTGAAACTGCAGATGAAAACGATTTTTTTCAAGGTATTCAAAGAAAAAAGAATTAGTAAAATCGGTCAAAAAATAACAAAGTTACGACTATACATTGTCAGTTTTTTCGTTCGTAAAATTCGGTGATTTCGGATTCGTAAAACGTTTTGAAAATATATTTAAACAACGTTCGCATCCCATTTTTGGGGGGGTAGGTCAAAGTTTCAGAAAGATCCCATGGTTAGATTCTGAGAAATCCGATTTGAAGAAAATACACACAAAAAAAAAATAATAATAATCTTAACAGAAACAATAAGCTTTCATATGTTATATGAAAGCTTAATAATAAATAATAATAATTTTAGTAATCACAATAGGCTTTCAGACGTGCCATATTTTGCTGCCTGCTCATCTTATCCGTACGAATTGGGTATCATACGATAGCACAATCCTAGTGCAATCCAATGGTACCCCAATTCGTCTAATCCATTGATATCGGACGGAGAAATCGCGTTTTTCCCCAAAATACCCATTTTTTGCATTTTTTTCAAAATATCGGACATTATTTCGACCACTTCCGGTGTACAGATTATTGTTGAAATTGCTTTATTCCTTGCAATGGTCATTTGGCTTCATGCCTCTGAAGTTTCAGAAACGTCACTTCTGCCATAAAACGAAACCCGAGCTCACAAAATGGGTAGAAAATTCGAAAAAAATCGAAAAATAAAGGGCGATAACTCGGAATGAAACTTATATTTCTGGAATCGGATGGTTTTCAGGTATCCAAAAATGTAGGTCAAATTTGAAAAATAACAAAAATTGTCTCTCAAACCACATTTTTCATTTTTCGATCGCAAGAAGTCAGCGATGAAGTTTCGAAATATCGAAATTTTCAACTGCTATCGCCCGAGAAAAGACTCAGGGTTTCCGAAAATGTCATATGTATGAAAATAGGTATAGAATTGACGAATGTACGGCCGTTTTTTAATTTTTGGACACAGCACAAAATTCGACCACTTCCGGTCTGCGCAGAAGTTTCAAAAATAGTTTATCAAGTAGCCAACACATGGTTTCCCAATAGAGAATTAGGTCCCAGATCGGTATCTGTTACAGGCACTGAGAAATAGGCCCCGGCGAAAAAAAAAAATAATAATAATAAATAATAATAATTTTAGTAATCACAATAGGCTTTCAGACGAAAGTCTGAAAGCCTAATAATGAATTTATATAGCGCCTCTCATCTAGAACTGTTCTACTCGATTGGGCTGAGCCGCTCTGTCACGTTTGGTATTCACAGTTAAATAGGTGAGTCTTAAGGGATGTTTTAAAGGACTCTACTGTTTTGGCTTCCTTTATTGTTGCTGGGAGTTTATTCCATTGGGTGGGTGCTGCCACTGAAAAGCCCTATCACCACACAACACTTTAAAAGTTTTTGGAACAACTAGGTCGTGTTTTGATGTTGATCGAGTTGTTCTATCTCCACTTTTGATTTTTATAAGATCACTCAGGTAATTAGGAGCTACAACAATAATTTTACCTGGCTGATAAGCTGTCCTTGGAATGTGTCAGCTAATATATTTGAATGATGACTATACTCTGGTAATAATGATACTTCATCTTCTAATTTATCTAATAATTCACTACAAGAAAGATAGGTTGCTAGGCAACGAAACAAACGCCCACAGCAGCTAAATTGTCTGGGCAGTCAACTTGAGTTTTGCATATTTTTTCTTTCTTTGGTTATGAAAGGTTTATAATACACTAAAATCTGATTAAGAGTAACAACTCATACAATAATTATCTGAAAATCTTTAGAATTTATTTGGCGTTTATAAAGTTCTTTTCTAGGCTAACGTTCAGTATACGTAACATTTAATATCATGGATTTAGCTCTTAAAATTCATTGAAAATCAATATACTTCTCAAGATCTTTCTCTGTGTATCAATCTGATGATAAGTTTGGCCTCTGAAGCATCACAAGATTTTTCAAACAGTAATTATCGATAATTGCTGAAAATCAATAGGCTTCTTCGTCTCATGACCTCACATAAACACTGTGTATCAATTTAATGTCAATTGGATATCAACTTTGACATTTAGAGCATCCACAAGATTTTTTGAAGTGATCACTGAAAATCAATAGGCTTCCTTCGTCTCATGACCTTAAATACTGTGTATAAATTTAAAGTCAATTGGATATTAACTTTGTCCTCTAACTCTAAAGCGTCCATAAGCAATTGTGGTCGCTAGACTTACGAACAGACTGACAGACCGGGGCGACGACAATATACGACCACATTTCAATGTAAGCATATAAAAGCAATCTGTTTAACTGTACTAAACTTTCTTTAATAAACTATAGTAACTTAGAAATACTGTTTCTTTGAAATATTATTCGTTTACTAGACAGTATGAGTCAGAAGTTGTTAAAGTAAATTGAGTCACAAATTGTAGGTCATTGTTTTAAGAATAAATATGTCAAAATAGGTAAGCTTACAAAATATCAAATTCAGTTTGTTTTATTTTGTTAAATTAAGATTTTGCCTTGCATTTTTAAAAATTTTATTTTTAGCTGATTTGTATATTTTTGTTCAAATCGTAAAACTCATTTTTCTGTCACAGACCACTACATATAACACTACTTCAATTGTCTTCAGTAGCGATAAACTACCAGGTCAAGATCTAAAAATGTTAAGATCAAGGTTTAGGTCATCTTGTGACTAACAGTAACATAGTAATTTTGGAAGAAAGATGGAAATGACGACAACGGATTTGAAATGAAAAGACAACACATGTATTAACATCAATAATGATGAAAATATACAAATATAAGATGCAGGATATTTACCAGAGAAATTCCTGAGCATCATGTTGAGAATGACCTTTAAAGACAGGTATACGGTTCCACACTGTATGTAGAAAAGCATGAGGACTAACCTGCGCCCATTTACCAGACCACAAAACACGCAGTAAACCGTGTATTTCTTGCCACAAAGACCTAAAGTATATTGAAATAATACATTTATTTTTTAAAGGACAATGTTGTTGTCAGCCAATTCAATATTACATATGTGATAGAACTGGTTAAACACATTCCAACTATAATTTTAACACAGAGATTATTTTTATGCTAGATGTGTAACGATGATTTGAAAAAAACAGGAAGTGACGTAAACAAAAGGAAAACAAAACGTTTTCCTTAATGTAGACAGCGATAACAGATATACCGTCGATTTTCAGCTCACTGATAAGTACCCTTATTCCATCCTTGCAATATACAAACACGTATACAAGATGTAGACTCTTTCCCACGGTAACTAAAAGATATGTCTGTTTTGTCAACTGCAAGTAGTGAGGAAAATCGAACGACCGTAATTCATAAATGATGTCTTAACCAAAAAAAGGGCCAACATTTTTCTTGCCTCCATGTCATGTACATAAAATGCTATTTTGTTTCCAGTCTAAGGTACTTACATATTATTAAGATTAAAAGAAGAATGTAGTTGAGCACTAGATGAAGAAAAACCTTCCCCTCCACTCAATCCACCTTTATTTCTACTTTCACATGGACTTTTCACTGGTTTACTTAAATGCTGAAACATAAATAAGAATTAACCAGCAGTTGTCGGGCAAGATACGCCCATATTTTGCAAGAGATGGATAGAGAACAGGTTAAAAAAAATGCTCATTTTTGTATAATAAGGGGCAATAATCCCGGAAGTTATGGTCTGAAATGTGCAAATATCGCAAAAGATTGAGATATTTGGGATATAAAAATAAAACTTCTAGAAGGTCCACAACCTTGGCATTACATACCTTTACATTATCTGGGTACAAGAAGCGTCCATTTTGTTTGTCAGTTTCCTTTTGGTTTTTCAGAAATTCAAACTCAACCTTCATTGATGTGTAACGGTGATATATCAAAACGATTTTTAAGATTTAATACAAATTGTGGGTCCACAATCTAATGCATATCCGAAGTTACGTTCGGATATGCATGATTAGCGACAGGAAACAAGATATTTGTGATAAAAACATTACAAATTTAAAGTTTCATTAAAATCTGACCAAAAGTGTGGCCTTTAAAGTGTCCACAATCTTGATATACCATTTGAACTATTTGCATCCAATCGGCAGCCATTTTGTCCGACAGTTTTGGTCCGATTTTATTGAAATTAGAACTCACCTAAAAGTAAAAGTAATATTATTGAACACTTTTTTTTATTTAAATAAGATAAAAATTGTTGCCTTTAAAGGATCCACACGCTAAGTAAAAAGGTGATTTCCCGAATATCAAAAGAACCCAAGATTTTTGGGTAATAAAAATACATATTTAAGTTTAGCAAAATTGTGACCTCTAAAGCTAAAGGTGGCCAGGCAATGAAACATACGCCCACAACAGCTAAGTCATTCAGGGTTTAACATCCTACAGTTCTGCTCCTAACCTGCGCTAATGAAGATGGGCATGCACTTATATCAAATTCCAACTGTAAAGGGATCTTTTACATGCACGCCACAGGGTTTCCGCCAGAAAAATCTTGAAAGGGGGTACAATTTATTGGGTCGCCGAATTACGGGGGGTCCTTCTCCAATAAAATTCACTTATTTAAGCTAAGCAGGATTGTTCAGATATTAATTGCAGATTCTATCATTGCGATGTATGTTTTGTTTACATGCAGACATCTGGCAGACTGCACATGCTCAATCGTCTATTTGATATAGCCACTTTGCCTTGCCATCCTGACCTGTTTAATCAGATGTTTTTCATTTGAAAATAATAACAAAGCACATAATTATTTTCATCTTGAAGGAGGGTCAGAAAAAAAATGAAATCAAAGAACAGTGGGTTGTTTTCCACAGGTCCAACATCAACACGTACTTCTCGACTGCTCGGAGAAATATTCTGATTTTAAGATAAATACATCATGGAATAAAGTGGAATAGTTATAAAGAAGAAAGCGCCAAACCTCAGTAACTAACTTCCTCCTGTAACTTTTAAACAATAATATTTAATACCCGATATAGCTGCCGTGCACGACACCTCAGACATCGCACATCGTACACTGAGCTTAACTAGGCACATGGCAGTAGGGCAAGCATATGGCTGACTGGGCTTAGACTAAAAGACCATTTAAAACAGGAGCATCATCATCATAGGTTTTATAGTAGTTTACTGACTGAATGTTTATATTGACATTTTACAGTGAGAAAAGTTGATTACGTTACATAGATCATTTTTAGACTTAGTTCAGACACACTTTCATACATATTGCAGACGCAATTCAGACGCCATTCAGACGTAAAAACTCTATGAGTTTACAGGGGAAATAAATACAACATGTCAGTCATCATGCTACCATAGAACAGTACTAGAAAGGAAGTCCGACTGGCGGTTTATGTTATACGTCGTATGCGCGAAGTCAATATCCCTCAAGTTACTTCCGGTTAAACAAAACCCCGAAGAAATGCGTATGGAGTCCTGTGAGCTTCGGAATAAAATAAGAAAAAAACATCGTCTGCACAACTTCCAATTACCAAGATATATTCGAAATGAATGTTTAACCATGTGTAAGTTATTTTGTATCAATACGGTTAGTTGTCAGTACATTTTCGTTCGTATAGAAGGATACTACGGTACACAGCCGACACAGGCCTTACAATTAATACTAATAATTATACTAATATAGTAGTAATAGTCAATAACACATAATGTGACATAAAAGTATGATAAGTTATTGAAATTTCATTCTATTGCAATATAAAACCTAAATTTATTTCTATTTGATTATAAACAAGCCAACAGTGAGGTTGATGTCCCCCGACGAAATCCCAAAATAAATAGATGACACATATTAATTAATCGCACATTTATTTTTTTCAAACGTATCGACCAATCAAACTGAACACAAAGTGTCATCCAAAAATTGCTTATCTCTGCCTACCGTAAGAAGAAAATGCTCATCTTCGAACTCCATCAAGGCATTGACCTAAGAAGCATACACACCAATTTTGAACATTTTAACTCAATTCGAAGGAGAGTTATTGTGTTCCAAAGTCTCGGCAAATCAAATTGCTTATCGCTCTGCTTACCCTGAGCAGAAAATGCTCATTATCGATCATAGTCAAGGTATTACTGTAATGAAACTATACACCAAGTTTCATCACTCTCACTTAATTAGAACTAAAGTTATCTTGTCTCAAAGCATCAACCAATCAAATTGCTTATCTCTGCCTACCCTAAGCGGAAAATGCTCATCTTCGAACTCCATCAAGGCATTGACCTAATAAGCATATACACCAAGTTTAAACATTTTAACTAAATTAGAAGGAGAGTTATTGTGTTCCAAAGTCTCGACCAATCAAATTGCGTATCGCTCTGCTTACCCTGAGCAGAAAATGCTCATTATCGAACTTAGTCAAGGTATTACTGTAATGAAACTATACACCAAGTTTCATCACTCTCACTTAATTAGAACTAAAGTTATCGTGTCCCAAAGCATCAACCAATCAAATTGCTTATCTCGGCTTACCCTAAGCGGAAAATGCTCATCTTCGAACTCCATCAAGGCATTGACCTAATAAGCATATACACCAAGTTTGAACATTTTAACTAAATTAGAAGGAGAGTGATTGTGTTCCAAAGTCTCGACCAATCAAATTGCGTATCACTCTGCTTACCCTGAGCAGAAAATGCTCATTATCGAACTTAGTCAAGGTATCACTATAATGAAACTATACATCAAGTTTCATCACTCTCACTTAATTAGAACTAAAGTTATCGTGTCCCAAAGCATCAACCAATCAAATTGCTTATCTCTGCTTACCCTAAGCGGAAAATGCTCATCTTCGAACTCCATCAAGGCATTGACCTAATAAGCATATACACCAACTTTGAACATTTTAACTCAATTAGAAGGAGAGTTATTGTGTTCCAAATTCTCGACCAATCAAATTGCGTACAGCTCTGCTTACCCTGAGCAGAAAATGCTCATTATCGAACTTAGTCAAGGTATTACTATAATGAAACTATACACCAAGTTTCATCAATCTCACTTAATTAGAACTAAAGTTATCGTGTCCCAAAGCATCAACCAATCAAATTTCTTATCTCTGCTTACCCTAAGCGGAAAATGCTCATCTTCCAACGCCATCAAGGCATTGACCTAATAAGCATATACACCAAGTTTGATCATTTTAACTCAATTAGAAGAAGAGTTATTGTGTTCCAAAGTCTCGACCAATCAAATTGCGTATCGCTCTGCTTACCCTGAGCAGAAAATGCTCATTATCGAACTTAGTCAAGGTATTACTGTAATGAAACTATACACCAAGTTTCATCACTCTCACTTAATTAGAACTAAAGTTATCGTGTCCCAAAGCATCAACCAATCAAATTGCTTATCTCTGCTTACCCTAAGCGGAAAATGCTCATCTTCGAACTCCATCAAGGCATTGACCTAATAAGCATATACACCAAGTTTGAACATTTTAACTAAATTAGAAGGAGAGTTATTGTGTTCCAAAGTCTCGACCAATCAAATTGCATATCGCTCTGCTTACCCTGAGCAGAAAATGCTCATTATCGAACTCCATCGGGCATTGACCTAATAAGCATATACAACAAGTTTGAACATTTAAACTCAATTAGAAGGAGAGTTATCGTGTTCCAAAGTCTCGACCAATCAAATTGCTCTGCTTACCCTGAGCAGAAAATGCTCATTATCGAACTTAGTCAAGGTATTACTGTAATGAAACTATACACCAAGTTTCATTACTCTCACTTAATTAGAACTAAAGTTATCGTGTCCCAAAGCATCAACCAATCAAATCGCTTATCTCTGCTTACCCTAAGCGGAAAATGCTCATCTCCGAACTCCATCAAGGCATTGACCAAATAAACACATACACCAAGTTTGAACATTCTAGCTCAATTAGGAAGAGAGTTATTGTGTCCCAAAAAGTGTGACGGACAGACGGACAGACAGACAAACAGACGGACGGACGAATCCATTTTAATAGTCCCCCAACTTTCTTCGAAAGGCGGGGGACAATTATACAGGCCTATATATACATGTAGGCCTATAGTCATGTTTTATCTTTACTTTTTAGGCCTACGTTTTGGGTTGGGTTATTTTTGGTGTATCAACATTCATTACTTCAAGGTGTCTTCATAGCCCCCCCCCCCAAGTGGATTAATAGCTAAAATTTCCCTTTTAGTTTTAGATTGTAAGAAAAACTGTTTTGTTTGTAACATTATTAGATATACGGTACCATATACGTCTTTACCTTGTATAAATAAATAAAAAATCTGTCTTTATTAATTGAATATGTAGGAAAATTCAAATAATATTTTAAGGAAATTTTCTATAAAATTCAGACCTTAATAAATGGTCTCAGCATTTTGTCAATTTCAAATGTGCTATCAGTATTTTAAAACAATATATGTATGCACACTGAAATTTCAAGGTAAACTTTTTAAAAAAATCATTTGAATGGATGTCTGTTTCTAAGCCCTCGTTTAATATTGAAGACATTATAATGTGTAGGTGAAAAATATTGATCGCTATGAAGTACAGCACATAGGCCATTCAATGTATTATAGACCTTTCAAAAAAATACCCGAAATTTTAAAAGCGTTACGTGTCCAGATAAGCAACTCAATATTTTGAGCTCAAATTTTGAGACAAGGTATATTATACACCATTGCTCTATATTTTTACGTTGAAATTTCATACGTACTCAGTCCTTTATTTTTGCGACTCTGTTCAAATTGGGATAATCCCTTTAAATATTGGTAGTATTGACATCATAAAATTAGCATGAATGTAAGTCTAAATATCAGATAGTATCGTGGTCTTTTTTCCATTCTTACACAATATTTACTTAATGAATGAGTATAACATTATCTAATAATACATTATTATTGGATCTGAAAACTATCTGTTGGGATTATGTTGAAAATATTATTATTAATACCCCCTTAAACTCCTCAATTTCTTTATGAATATGTTAATACCCCTTGAAACCCTGCACTTTCTTTCATTTGTAGGCCTCTGATATATATGATGAGCTCTTCACTGCTACAACCCTCCATAAATAACAAAGTGTGAAAAATACTTTGTCAGTAATTTCGGAAGAGGGCCTGGCAAGGTCATTGTCTATTCGATTCGTTGGAGTACATGTAAAAGAATCCTTGACAGAATTCAAAATAAGAGTAGGTAATTAATTAGTCTGCTGACTGGGCAAAATTTACTTCATAGCACACTGTTTGTCATTGTTTGCCAAACCATGCAGAAAAATAGGAGATAAACCTCCATCTGTTAAAATATGCAGCCTGATCTTCTATTGCTATTCGAAGGTTTTCGGGTTATTTTTTGTTAATGTCTGTAATTGTTAAAATGAATAAAGGAGTTCTTTTTTTATGTATCTTATTGTTGTTGAAATATTTGTTAGTAATATTGTTGTAACAAGAAAAGACCCCTGTACATATGTACTTCAAAATTGTGGGGTTGGGATGGTCTAGAGGACTCTAGAATGCTGTGCATCAACCTCTAGCTGGCCGTTCACCTCTGGCTTGCTGTTGTGGTTTCGATCCCCGGCGTGAGCGTATGTGGCTTGGAGATAGGGGCTCCTTCTCAACTTCATGATGGGGGGGGGGGGGTCTTGGTTGCTAAGTGGATAAGGCACTGGTTCGCTAGCCTGGAGGTCTGTGTTCGATCCCTGCTTTGGCCGAAAAAGTTCATCTCTATTTAGCGGCGTGATTTCCCCATGTCAGTGATGCAAAAGGAGGGTCTGACGAGGACAGCTGCCTAGTCATTCGGATGTTACGAAAAACCGAGGTCCCGTGTACACGTTGGAGTGCACGTAAAAGATCGCTTGGCAGTTGGAATTTGATATACATGTAAGAGTAGGTTGTAGCGCCGCTGCCCGGGCAAAATTTCCCTCATAGCACACTGCATGGCGTATGCCCGTCTTCCATTAGCCCAGGTTAGGTGCAAAAGACCTGACGTTAAACTTCATTTCATTTCATTTCAATTTCATGGGTTTACTTCCACTCGAAAGACCCCTGCGTGTGCGCTTTGATAATAACAACGCAAAATAAGACTTGTCTGCTATATCACCTTCTATGGAAGTTGACATTTAACTCTTAAGAACAACAGTTCAAAATTGAAGAAGCATGGACAGAAAGATGCTGGCCGGGCAAAACTCTCCTTCCTCGCATTTTGCAAATAGTCATAGAATAAAGATTACCATATGAAATACTGAAGGATTACAAGATAATGTTAAAACCCAATTCCATATATTATATGTTTTGGATTATGTAGAATTTAATAGCAGCATAACAGCATTATTGATTTAAAATTATAATTTCATGATTACTTTTTCTCTTTTTTTTTTTGTATGTCATATCAAATTTTCTACCAATTGAGTCAGTGAAATGGGGTTTAACTTCCTACTTTTTTTTCATTGAAAATAATTTTAAAGAATCAGTTTGTTTACAAAATTATGATGCCAATGTGTACAAATGAGCTTGTTTTTTTGTCCCATCTACACAACTAGACACTGTTCTTTGGCATGCTGTCCCTCCTACACTACCGACTGGGAGAAACCATGCTGCAAAATGCTGGTGAACTTTATTGACTAACACCAGCATACATACATGTAATCCTTATATATTCAGATTGGTATTTTTTTTTTCTTTGAAAAAGTTATAATGAATCAATTTGAATTAAAAATATCAAGTATGAAGACAATGATTCTAATATCAAGATTTTTATTTTTGTACGAATATATTTTAAGTGCATCTTTTCTTTTCTGTGAAAATAGATTTGAAGAATCAGTTTGGTTACAAAAATTATCATGATATTTACATCCTTAAATAATGGGGGGGTTGGGATGGCCTAGTGGTCTAGAGTGCCGCGCTTCGACCTCTAGCTAGCTGGCAGACCTGTCAAACCCTCAGAGCTGAAATGCAGTAGGGTAGTGTGAAAAAGGCAGTAGAAACCTTGGTTTGGCAGTCGATCTCCAAAAACGCGTAAATTCGCACTTCCAAGGGTACTCAATTTGGAAATGTCAAATGATACATTGAATTGTAGGCCTAAACAATACAAAAATTGCATTAAATGGGTAATAAATAAAATACACCAGCATTAGCAATGAACCATATCTAAAATTATTTATTAAACCAAAATTGAATATGTACCCTACAGAAAGAAATAATTAGTATTTATTAGTAAAGTAAAAAAATAATTAAAATTAGCAGTCCAGTAGTAGGCCTACTGGCAGTAGATTCTACCATTTTTCTTTTATTTAAACTTATTATGATTTTAAAAAATATTCTTGTGTGACGTGTGTTTCCCATTCCGAGAGTTTTTGTCAATTTTATTTAATAATGTAAGATAATTGTACTTATTATATAGATTCTAAAGCAATTCTTGATTAGGAATAGTGAGAGCAGGGCGTAAAAAGTAAGTTTTGCATAAAGACTAAATAAGTAAATATTGGCATCGATTTAATCATGCTTTTCATGCAGTGCCGTTACGTTTATCCTCTTACAATACAATATCAATACAGTGTACAGGATTTTTTCTCCCGGGATTCCGTAAATCTGCTTTTAAATTTATTCGAGGGAGCCTTCCACGTAAGTCGTATCGGCAAGACGTATTCTCATCTTGAAATTCAAGTTCCAGGTTGTGTTGCATTCGAAATATTGTATTACATGCTATACCAACTGTCTGTACGCGCGCGAACGGAAATGTCAGCCAATGCTGCCGTAAATTGGTCGCTATTTGTTTAGTTTATCGCTACGCATTTTAAGAGTATTTGGAACACGTGGCAATAATATATCCGCTTTATTAACTTTAAACATAACGCTAACGCTACAATATACGTCCACATTCCTGCTTTGATTGATATGGTACTTTGTCAAGAAGGCTAGGTGTTTGGTTTGTTTAGCGTTGAGGGTCGTGCACCAACATTAATAGTTGTCGTCCTTAGGTATAAGGAATAACTATACCAAGATAATCCATTCAGAATTGTGCCTTCCTAACACTAAAGGCAAAAAGTGGGCGTGGCTCTGCCCCTGGGGGTCGGGACATTCATCAAAATCAATAGTGGACGCCCTCAGGCTATAAGGAATACATAAACCAAGTACCACGCTGATTTTAAGAAAATCCAGTTAGAATTGCGGCTTCTAGACGACACAGAGACACACAAAAAGAAAGTGGGCGTGGCTCTGCCCCTGGGGGTTGGGCATGCACCCCAAACAATAGGAATCATCCTTAGAGTATAAAGAGTAAGTATACAAAGTTTTAAAGAAAATACAATAAGAATTGCGGCCTGTAGGCGACACAAAGACACACGATAAGAAAATGGGTGTGGCTCTGCCCCAGGGGGTTGGGCATGCATCCCAAATGATAGGGATGTTCCTTAGGGTACAAAGTTTCAAAATTATAAGTTAAGAAATGTGGCCTGTAGACGACAAACAAATACATACTATAAATGGGCGTGGCTCTGTCCCTGGGGGTCGGGCATGCACCAAAAACAATATAGATCTTCCTTGGGGTATAAGGAATACGTATACCAAGTTTTAAGAAAATCCAGTAAGAATTGCGCCCTGTAGGCGACACAAAGACTCATGAAAAGAAAATGGGCGTGGCTCTGCCCCTGGGGGTGGGGCATACACCCCAAACGATAGGGATCATCCTTAGAGTATAAAGAGTAAGTATACAAAGTTTTAAAGAAAATCCAATAAGAATTGCGGCCTGTAGGCGACACAAAGACACACGATAAGAAAATGGGTGTGGCTCTGCCCCAGGGGGTTGGGCATGTACCCCAAATGATAGGGATGTTCCTTAGGGTACAAAGAATGTGTATGCTAAGTTTCAAAATTATAAGTTAAGAAATATGGCCTGTAGACGACAAACAAATACATACTAGAAATGGGCGTGGCTCTGTCCCTGGGGGTCGGGCATGCACCAAAAACAATAGAGATCTTCCTTAGGGTATAAGGAATACGTATACCAAGTTTGAAGAAAATCCAGTAAGAATTGCGCCCTGTAGGCGACACAAAGACTCGTGAAAAGAAAATGGGTGTGGCTCTGCCCCTGGGGGTGGGGCATACACCCCAAACGATAGGGATGTTCCTTAGGGTACAAAGAATATGTATGCAAACTTTCAAGATTATAAGTTAAGAAATGTGGCCTGTAGACGACAAACAAACAAATACTAGAAATGGGCGTGGCTCGGCCCCTGGGGGTCGGGCATGCCCCAAAAACAATAGGGATCTTCCTTGGGGTATAAGGAATAAGTATACCAAGTTTGAAGAAAATCCATGAAGAATTGCGCCCTGTAGGCGAACCACAGACACACACACACACACACACACATACACACACACACACAGACAGGGGCGACGGCATAATACGTTCACATTATGAATGTGGACGTATAAAAAAGGGTGAAGCTAATTCGAGAACAAATCTCTTAGCTAAATTACACCTTACAACACCCCAAATCGACGTTGATAACAGAAAGTCGTAATCTTTTTTGTTTACATGCAAAGAGTAGCTTCCCTTAGTTCCAAAGTTTTGGCGAGAAAATTAAAAAAAAACTCTTTGTTTAAAAATGCGATAGAAATTTATTACCGCGCAGTAGAGCGGTACACGAGGGCATTTCGCGGCATTTTACCGCGGTAGAGTTGACAGGTCTGCTGGCCGGTCACCTCTGGCTTGCGGCTGTGGTTTCGAGCCCTGGTGTGAGCGTATGTGGCATGGAGATAGGGGCGCCTTCTCAACCACGTGGGTTTCTTCCGGGCACTCCGGTTTCCTCCCATGGCTAAAGACCCCTACGCGCAAGCGAATTATTGAAATAAAAATTTAAAAAAACATGTTAGTCGCGAAATGACCTAGTTTATGTTGAGTGGATGTTAAACCCCATCTCTCTCTCTCTCTCTCTCTCTCTCTCTCTCTCTCTCTCTCTCTCTTAAATAATGGACCCCAAACAAAAAAATTAGTTTTATTTTTGCATCGATAAAATATAAAAAATTTCTGAATCCCAATCAGTTTGATTTCTACAAAATTCTTGCAAAATTTGCTTTCCGACCAATATCACAGGGGAAATCAATCCAAGGGGGTCATAAATTTAAGATACAGTAGATAATATACCACGTCGGGTAAGAGGTTGATCCTTTAAGGAGATGCGGAATTGAAAAGTATCCGATTGTACACACCACTGAACTCCTAAGCAACGTTCAACTGGCAACTCATCACTGAATAACTCCAACGATTGAACAGTCGAAGCACGGTCTTGTATGGGAATTTCTTGTAAAACTTTACAGGAGTTTGAAACGAACTTATGAAGACGCAATCCACATTTTGCTAAAAGCTTCTTACTCTTGTCGACGATTTCTATGGCTTCACGTTCAGTATCTACGGATAACATGCCGTCGTCCACATAAAAGTTATTTCGAACAAAGTCCGCAATGCAAGATCCAAACTCCTCTTCAAAGTCGTTAGCAGCTCTCTTAAGTCCATAGTTGGCGCATCCAGGAGAAGACGCAGCACCAAACAAATGCGCAGACATACGATAATCTGTTATTTTATCGTCCTTCCACCACAAAAACCTCAAATAGTCCCTATCTATTGGAGTAACTTTAAATTGAAAAAAACATGTTTTCAATGTCGCAGACGAACGCAATTTTTCGAGATCTAAATCGACTTAGGACACCTAAAAGGCTATTTGTAAGATCGGGTCCCTTTAGTAGATGATCATATAGTGTAACTGCAGTCAAATACAACACGTATTTTACCAGGCTTATTCACGTTGTGAACTCCGTGGTGAGGAATATACCAAATGTGACCATTATCGCAGTAAATTTCACCTTCTGGTACTAACTCCGCATAGCCCTTTGTGATAATTTCATCCATAAAAGTGTTGTAGTCTGCCTCGAACATTGCGTTGAAATCTTCTGGCGAGTAAATTCAATCTACTAATTGCTGCATGACGATTATTCGGTAGAAACGGCCTTTCATTTCGAAATGGTAGGGGCATCTCAATGATTTTCTATCATTTTTATCGAGGAATTCATCTTATCAAGGAATTGCTGATCATCTCTAGAAATTCCTGGTCCTTCTAATGATCGCTCGCTAAAATCCATTTCCATCATTTTTAAGACTTCTGCGGGATTAATTAATTCTTTGACCTTATTTCACAAAGAGAATCTAACTTCGGCTTCATCTGTTGAACAAGAGAAAACTTGACTACTGCTACCAATCGCATCGAACTGGCTATATCGGATTCACGAGTGATAAAGCAAACATTTTAAATCAAAGATCAAATCATTATATTCACCTACTTCTAATGACATATTTTACTTCGGTGACAGATCTTTCGAAATAATTCAATGCAAACTGAGACATTATAAAAGTGACCTTAACCACCACAAAGTCTTGATGCACATATCAAATAATCCTATGTGTGTCTGTGGTAAATCAGTTGAAAACTGTGACCATTACCTTTTTCAATGTACATTATATACCGACCCACGATTTAAAACATTGGATACACTTGATCCAAAATATCAAAACAGTACAGTACTGCTCTTTGGAGTCGAAAATGTTCCCCCAGGCATAAATCATTCAATATTCAACACCTTACGAATCTTCATAACTCAAACTAAGCGATTCAAATTGTGAGTGCCGCCTTACGTAATCCTCGTCCAGAATAAAACCATAGTAGAATGCTTACTGCCTACTTTCCTCGACACTGATGACTACCCCCGCACCATCTTTTTGTATTTTTTGTTTTTCTTTGTTTATGTATATGTGTGCGTATTCTAAATATCTTTCATATCCGCTTCATCATTTATACATCTTATTCAGGAAGCGATATATATAAGCATCTTCGTGCTTGTTTTCGTATCCTATATAGTGTAATTCATCTATATCAATTGTAAATATTGCAAATAAATATTGTTTAAACCATAAAGCAAACAAATTCCTGCAAGGGTGGTTAGTCTTGATGCTGTACTTTATAATCATGCACTTTAACCGCCCATCTGTTGTATATTGACTCAGGTAGTCTACATAACAACTTACGATTTTATCTTGGATCATTTAACACTGATAAAGATTTGTTTGAAATCATTGCCGGTTGACATTGCCTTAGAAAGTCTGAAAGTTTTCGCAGAGCAGATCCATCAAGTGGATATATCCGAGGCCAATTCTCCAGTTTATCTCGGAAGACTTGAGCAATCTTAAAGGGGTCGCCATACAGTTTTTCCAGGTAAGCCTTGGCATCATGGTACGCAACCCGCAGAGTCGAGAAATAAATAACTTTCTACAGAATCTTTAGCATCCCCATCCAGGTATCTCTTCAAATAATAAAGCTTTTCTTGATCTGGAATTGATTTTCTTTCAGTCAGAGTGTTAAATGTGTTTTTCCATGCTGGGTATTGAAGAACGTTCCTTTGAATATTGGTGGTTCAGGAATAGGTAATTTCGTTAGATTCATTTGATCCACTAGTTTTTGCGCAAGATTTACGATATCTGATTGTTGTTGAGATGAACTTGGGTTTTGAAGTGAAGATGGGGCGGAGCCATGTGGAATGTCAAACTGTCGCGTTGGTGGTACTGTAGTTTGAGGTAACAGTGATAGCGTTTCAGCATCAGGCATTTGATTAACATAGTCTCTGACATATTCATTACGATTTTGAATATTCTCTAGGTCACTTGTTAAGTCAATTTCCTTCTTCGCACTGCAATGATCACCCTCGTATGAATTTAACGCAGCTTCAGCTATCGCAATGTCTCTTTGTGTTTGGATCCTTTCTAATTCAAGTCGAGCCTTACTTTCCGCATCTAAGTATTTTAACTTAGCCCTAAAAGAAACTGAATTCATTGAGCTCATAAACATTGGTTACTATATGCATTTTACGGCAGTTTAACGTCGATCTGATGAAAATTAATTCAGATATCGTCACTCAAAGTCGCAAATATAGACCTTCCGTAAAAAAGGACTTGGCCAATTATTGAAAACACTCTTAATCCCCTCAGACGCCAGTGACGTCACAGTGACCGAATGCATACTCGGGATGTTTATTCCTTAATTACCTATATACACCCGGCGTGTGTATTCGTTAACGCCTGACTGATTCTTTAATCCCCCTATTTAAATAACAATTGACTACGGAATAATTTGTTTTGTAAATTAGAATTTGTTTTATAAAGACAGTTGTTGTAGCCATATTCCCCATGTGTTTTTTTTTAATCAGAATAAGCCGACCGTAAGCCAACAATAATTAGCTTCTGATTGAAACAAGATTGGTGTGAAATTGTTATAGCCGGCGCTACGGACATCTTTTAAGCCGATAGAAATAATCAATTGTCGGCTTTTAAGAAACGAAATGGTTTCAAATAATAATCATTAGGGGTGTAACGATACATCGGAACAATCGATGCATCGCGATAGTTTGACTGTCGATAGTGTGTATCGATAGTAAAGATAGGCTGGCACTGCCAGGCAGGATACGCCCACATTTTCGAGAGATGGATAGAGAACAAGCAATATCGAAAGTCATTTTTCCTACATCATTAAGTCCTGTATTTCATACTGTATTGGGAGCAGCCATTTAGTTGGTCAGTTCCAGTCTGATATTCATGAAATTCGAAACCGACAATGATTATGGTGTGACGGTACACAACCTAGAAATGTGACTTTTCATCAAAATCGGATAAGAATTGTGACCTGTAGAGAGTCCACAACCATGATATACCATATTTTTACACTATTCGCGTATAAACGGCGACCATTTCGTCCGGCAATTTTGGTACGATTTTCACGAAATTAGAACTCAACATTCCTCATCAAAATCGAATTAAAATTGTGACCTATACAGGGTCCACAACCATGATATACCATTTTTTTAAGAGTATTCGCGTACAAACGGCGGCCATTTTGTCTGTCAATTTTGGTCCGATTTTTTCCGAAATTCAAACTCAACCTTCCTTACAGTGTAACGGTGATATAATCAAACGTTTTTTTAAATCGGATAATAATTGTGACCTCCAGAGGGACCACAAGCTAAAGAAAGGGGGATTTTGTGTAAAACCAGGAGCCATAATTCAGGAAGTTACGATCCGATATGCGCAAATATCGAAAAGAACCAAGATCTTTGGGTTATTACCATGAATTTCAAGTTTCATCAAAATCGAATTAAAATTGTGACCTTTACAGGGTCAACAACCTTGATATACCATTTTTAAACAGTATTCGCGTACAAACGGCAGCCATTTTGTATGGCAATTTTGGTCCGATTTTCCCGAAATTTGAACTCAACCTTCCTTACCGTGTAACGGTAATATAATCAAACGTTTTTTTTTTAAATCCGATAATAATTGTGACCTCCAGAGGAACCACAAGCTAAAAAAAGGCGATTTTGCGTATAATCAGGTGCCATAATTCAGGAAGTTACGATCTGATATGCGCAAATATCGAAAGGAACCACGATCTTTGGGTTATAACCATGAATTTCAAGTTTCATCAAAATCGAATTAAAATTGTGACCTCCACAGGGTCCACAACCTTGATATACCATTTTTTAACAGTATTCGCATACAAACGGCGGCCATTTTGTCGGTCAATTTTGGTCCGATTTTCCCGAAATTCGAACTCAACCCTCCTTAGGGTGTAACGGTGATATAATCAAACGGTTTTTTTAAATCAGATAATAATTGTGACCTCCAGATGGACCACAAGCTAAAAAGGGTGATTTTTCGGACAATCAGGGGCCATAATTCAGGAAATTACATTCCGATAGCCGCAAATATCGAAAGGAACCAAGATCTTTGGGTTACAAACATGCATGTCAAGTTTCATCAAAATCGGTTCAAAATAGAGACCTCTATAGGGTCCACAAGCTAAAAACGTGATTTTTCGTACAATCAGGGGCCATAATCCATGAAGTTTTGATCCGATACATGCCAATATCGAAAGCAGCCAAGATCTTTTGGGGATAAACCTATATTTCAAGTTTCGTCAAAATCGGATAAGAATTGTGACCTGTAGAGAGTCCACAAACAAATTGTGGACGGACGGACGGACGTCCGGACGGACAGGGGCGACGACATAATACGTCCACATGAAAATGTGGGCGTATAAAAAGAAACTATCGATAAAAATTGCGATAGTCAAGTAAACTATCGATAGCTTCGATAGTTTGTAATAGCGAAAGTAACATGGCTCAAATTCACTCGTATTTGTCGAATAATTACTCTGTATTTATAACAAAAAGCTCCGTTATCACTAAAATAGCGTTACACGATCTCAATGTCACATGGAAATCTTCGTCTACCATATTAGGCATGGCTTACTAAGAAATGTGTAAAATGTTTGATTTTGGCGCGAAAAAGCTGAAAATGGTCACGTACGCCAATAACAGACATGCTGAAAGCATGTCGCATATGACAGGAAAGTTGGCTATGCCTTCTTTTTACAAATTACTAAACTACCAATGTAATATTAATAATATACAATTTTATATAATATAAAGAAAAAACCCCAATTTACTTTATTATTTAATTCACAATCAGAATGCGACGTTACCGTGTACCTGAGATACCAGCTTAGGAGGCTCTTCTATTCGCCCCCTCCCCTTTTGCCGCACCTTTAGAAGACACATGTTGTTTTTATCTGCACCGTCTTGTGTCGCTTCATTCTGTCGGTTTATTTGTCGATATGACTACCGATAACCGTGTTAAAATATTACGTACTGATTTACGGGCTGGAGATGTTGATCAACTAGTGAATTGTAATCTATTCTAGTCACAAATATATAATCTATTACAACTTAAGACGAGAAAGGTCGGCTTTTGGAATGGAATGGTATGTTTAACGTCCGCTTCCACTAATGTGATATCGGCTTTTGGAACTGGAATGGTATGTTTAACGTCCGCTTCCACTAATGTGATATCGCAGACTACCGGCTTTTGAAAATGCTTTGACTTATATAGTATAGTGATATGTGGCTTACGTGTAAAATTACGAGTTAATGATTACGCCAGTCAAATGTTAATTGGACCGACAAATACACACGTGTTAACTGGCGGTGAGTATACAGTGATATATCGTACAGATAGTGATATATTGTATAGATAATGTGTATAGATTATGTGTAGTGCCTGTGACGTCACCAGCCAATCAACCGGATAAAGGTTGTAATTGAAAATTTGAAAACCGTTTTTGGCTGTCTGATGTTTAAAACGTTAATATCTCAATTAATTTTAATCAGATTGGAGTGATTTTGACGTAAAATGAATGTAGTAACCCTTAGCTATCAATATATGCAATTAAAAATCATTATTTTATGTGGTCTTTAAGGCAGCTGCTTCGGCCGCAACTTTAGATTTAGAACTAGAACGGGACGCAGTACTTCTTGTAACAAAGGACGAAGTTGATTTGTGTAAACGGGATGATGACATTGTGCTTATGACCCAATTAAATGTAAAACATGTTAATCCTAAAACATAAGTGACATATACATGTCTATATAGATTAACAATGATATTCATAGTATACATAAAATAGCGCAAATTCAAAGAAAACTATTGATACCATGATCCAAATATATTCCATCAAATCAATTATACTTATTTCAATGACATGAAAATATTCTGATGAAATAATTAGGCATTTGATACAAACTTATTCAATTATCAATACTCTATGAATTTACTAATATTTCACAAACAATTACTTAACTAGTTTCCTCAAATTTGAAATGGTAATTGTAAATCTAATCATATCATATTTAAGAATAAAATCATTATAAATTAAGAATTAACTGAGTGGGTACAAAAATGTCAAAGTCATATCAACGAGTCTCTAAGCAGCTATTCAGGAGATGACTTGAACAGGAACAAGTTCTTGGCGATTTAATTAGCAATTAGCAGGGATAATAAAATGAGTCACTGGAACACACAGGAACAAGATTTTAAATGCATCAGACAAAATCGAGCCGCAACAATCCACGCAGAGTTCTAACTTCTGTGGGCCTAAGGCCTAGAACCGTAATAATGGTAGATTCTATAACTGGAACACAGGAACAGGTTCTCAAAACGCATGAACACTTAGTTCAAGCCGCAACGATCCAGGCAAAGTTCTACAGGCGTAAGACCTAACAGCAACAATATTAGAATATGTTACTGGAACACAGGAACAGGTTCTCCAAACGCATGAACACGTTCCTGCCGCAACGATCCAGGCAGAGTCCTCTAGTAAGGTCTAACCGAAACAATATTCTGTAACTGGAACACAGGAACGCGTTCTCCAAACGCATGAACAAGTTCGAGCCGCAACGATCCAGAGACAGTTCGATAGGACTAAGGCCTAACCGCAACAATAGTAGGTTTTGTAGCTGGAACACAGGAACGTGTTGTCTAAACGTATGAACAAGTTCGAGCCGCAACGATCCAGTACCTTGACTACTCTATTCGCTAAGCCATGTCTATCTTCCCAATTTCATTATTACACATATAAACTGAGAGTTTTTACTATAGCTGCCGTGCACGACACCTCAGACATCGCACGTCGTACACTGAGCTTAACTAGGCGCGTGGCAGTAGGGCAGGCATATGGCTGACTGGGCTTAGACCATTTAAAACAGGAGCATCATCATCATAGGTTTTATAGTAGTTTACTGACTGAATGTTTATATTGACATTTTACAGTTAGAAAAGTTGATTAAGTTACATAGATCATTTTTAGACTTAGTTCAGACACATTTTCATACATATTGCAGACGCAATTCAGACGCCATTCAGACGTAAAAACTATGAGTTTACAGGGGAAATAAACACAACATGTTATCAAACTGCCACGATATTTGAAATGTTGAATAGTTTTTTTCAATAATCCTGACGCGAAAAGCCACGCTGCATAAAAAGAATGTACTTTTATGAGGTTATATTTTAAAGATCTCACGTAAAGCTTCATGTCTAGTCAAGGACACGTATGCGTAACCTTAGAGAACGACTATATAATATTTTCAACATTTATATTGCGTTCGTTTTTTTGTTGTTTTTATTTCCGTATTTACACGTTTTTACTGTATCAAAGTATGATGGTTAAAAATGACCGTATTTTGTTACTATGTTTTTGTTTTGGATTTTGTTTTAAAACAACAATGTGCTACGAAGCCCTTTACCTTTTATGCATGTCGGCAAAGAATAAAGAAAAGTGAGTACAGTCATAGTTTTAAAGCCGTCGTTTCAATCCGAAACGTGTTGACATTATAATGACAAGTGGTTCTTCTATTCCCATAATAAAGAAAATTGAGTACTCATAGTTTTAAAGCCATGCTTTCAATCCGAAACGTGTTGGCATGGTAATTCTAAGTGTTTATTCTATTAAAATATTGTTTTATTAGACATAACAATCAATTGCAGATATTGGAAAATTAACCAATTATGCCTGTTTCGATACATTTTTAAGATTTGCATCGATGACTATTTCAAAATCATTCAAATTACGAAAAATTTCAAAATGTGCACACATAGTTGGTGATCTTACCGTGGTCGTACGTTTTATCCATTAATAGGGCTATTCCCATTCTGACAAATAAATCGGTAAATCACACCTCAAGTAATATCTTAGGTTTAAATCACAAATGAATTAAAAAGTCTGCCACTTCTGCTTTTAAACTCACATCGCCATAAAATATATCCATAAAATTGTACCTTGTGTTGTTGAATACATGTTGATTAAAACGTGTCTCCGTCGGATAACACCTTGGTGACCTTTTCATACTGTCAATCAAGTTTCCAAATAACGTGAATATAAAAGAGCCATCAAACATCAAAAGGAAACGATAATTGACAAAAATAGAAGTCCTTTTAACAAAAGATAGTCTTGTAGACAATATGACTTTTATTGCAAATTGTCAGTAAGTGGTCAATATTACCTAACATTGTTGCCCTCATTTTTAAAAAACAATTGCAACTGGTACGTGACCAATCTGGATTCACACACAAAAAAAGCTGTCATTGTCATGGTTAAATAAGAACGGACCACGATGGAAAAGCCCCCCCCCCCCATTACATCTTAATATGTTACATTCCTTAAACTACTGTCCCTTTTACTTGTGCATGCATTGTTAGCAAATTTTCTCTTGATGTGTAAAGATCAAAGACAAATTGTCGCCTAAATAACTCAACGAACGTTTCTATATGTCAGTCATTCATCTACGAATGATCACCATCTTATAAAAAGCGAATTCAGTTTATCTTAAAGGGGCTGCGGCGCGATTTAAGGAATTATTTTTGACCCGATATTAACCATTGCCAAACATTTTATATAATGAGATAACGTCAATCAACAAATCAAACAACACGAGTTTACTTTATTACAAAAACATTGGTGAAATTATTATTTTGTTTAAAATCATAAAGCTAATCAACAAATAATACTATTGCTCTTTATTACAAAAACATCGGTGAACTCATCTCGGTTTGATCGGCTTACCAAGATAATGGATTATTGGGTAAATAAAACAATATAAACAACCAGTGAGTAATACAATTAAATTACTAAACACAACAACAACGGCGGAGGGTTTAATATAGGCTCTGCCAGTTCCCCAATCCCTATTCAGATACAAATCTGAACAAGACAACAGTGAGGCTGATGTCCCCCGCCGAAATCCCAAAATAAATAGATGACACATATTAATTAATCGCACATTTATTTTTTTCAAACGTATCCAGCAATCAAACTGTACACGAAGTGTCACCCAAAACTGTTTTATAAAGAAAAATGCTAAAACCGACGAGAAAAATGAAAATGTACCCTAGTCAGGGGGGCCCTAATGGCAGACAAAAGGGCCCACACGCTTGACAAAAGGGCTCCTTTGGCCAAGGGAAAGGGCCCTCGTGTCCGAGTCAATCGTTTCTATACACTGTTACTGTCGAATCCATTACTGAATTGTAGTGGCATAAAAATCATCAATCAAGATGAACCTAAGTTATCTTTCCCAAAGTATCAACCAATCAAATTGCCTATATCTGCCTACCCTCCGAAGAAAATGCTCGTCTTCGAACTCCATCAAGGCATTGACCTAATAAGCATACACACCAATTTTGAACATTTTAACTCAATTCGAAGGAGAGTTGTTGTGTTCCAAAGTCTCGGCAAATCAAATTGCTGATCGCTTTGATTACCCTGAGCAGAAAATGCTCATTATCGACCTTAGCCAAGGTATTACTGTAATGAAACTATACACCAAGTTTCATCATTCTCACTAAATTAGAACTAAAGTTATCGTGTCCCAATGCATCAACCAATCAAATTGCTTATCTCTGCTTACCCTAAGCGGAAAGAAAATGCTCATCTTCGAACTCCATCAAGACATTGACCTAATAAGCACATACACCAAGTTTGAACATTTTAACTCAATTAGAAGGAGAGTTATTGTGTTCCAAAGTCTCGACCAATCAAATTGTGTATCGCTCTGCTTACCCTGAGCAGAAAATGCTCATTATCGAACTTAGTCAAGGTATTACTGTAATGAAGCTATACACCAAGTTTCATCAATCCCACTTAATTAGAACTAAAGCTATCGTGCCCCAAAGCATCAACCAATCAAATTGCTTATCTCTGCTCACCCTAAGCGGAAAATGTTCATCTTCGAACTCCATCAAGGCATTGACCTAATAAACACATACACCAAGTTTGAACATTCTAGCTCAATTAGGAAGAGAGTTATTGTGTCCCAAAAAGTGTGACGGACAGACGGACAGACAGACAGACAGACAGACAGACGGGCGAACCCATTTTAATAGTCCCCCAACTTTTTTCGAAAGGCGGGGGCCAATAAAAATATTGCTTGTCAAAAAAAAACAATACGCCCTGTGGACGACCTAACTCCGTACCTGTTTGCTTGTGGACGAGTTTTTTGGGGGTCACGGTGGCTAAGTGGATAAGGCGCTGGTTCGCTAGCCTGGAGGTCGGGTGTTCGATCCCAGCATTGGATGAGAAAGTTCATCTCGATTTTCCGACGTGATTTCCCCTTGTCAGTGATACAGAAGGAGGGTCTGACAAGGACAGCTGCCTAGTCGTTCGGATGGGACGATAAACCGAGGTCCCGTGTACAAATTGGAGTGCACGTAAAAGATCCCTTGGCAGTTGGAAGTCGATATAAGAGTAGGCCGTAGCGCCGCTGCCCGGGAAAAATTTCCCTCATAGCACACTGTATGGCGTATGCCCGTCTTCCATTAGCCCAGGTTAGGTGCAAAAGAGTAGGACGTTAAACCCCATTTCATTTCATTTCATTTTTGTGGACGAGTTTACTGACACCCGTTCAATATATGAATGAAACATACAAACATTTGGCCGTGTTCATGCCATAGACCATAAATACCCTTATTAATAAAATCGTTTTAGTTTCCAAAAATTATCACGTCATATTCATTTTGATTGTTTTACCCCTCAACACGATCTCACGACCATTTCTTATGAATTGAAGCCTCTTTGATAGTGAGATTAATAATAGTAGTATTAGAGTTATCGAGGTGTCAGTTTGTCAAGATTGCAACACATCAAAGCGAAAAGTGGCGATTGCCTAACACAAAAAATGCTGCTTATTAAGTTGTTAAAGGTGCCTGGTGCTATTTAAGGACTGACATTTGTGCGCAATGTAATGAAATAATAACCACCTGATAAATTATTAATGAGCACCGGTGTGATTTTATTGACAGAATATTATGTCAATTGCAAACATGATGACTAAACATTATTTTGCCCATTACATGATCTGCAAGAGTCAACCTTCGAGTCTGTACCGATTTAAAGGGACAATAACACTCTTGCTGGCTTGGTAGCTCCAGAAAATAAATAATACCCTTATTCTAAGTACTAGATGTTTAAATGTTCTACCTGTTGTGTAAATTATCCATTACAAACTATTTTACTTGTGCAGAGGGTTCGAAAATATTTTAAAATCCAAGTCACATTTGAAAAGGTTTACGTTAGACTTTTCAAATCAATTGGTTGAATTTTTCCAATTTTTAAATAAATTGTGTTAATATGAAATTTATATCATCATTTAATTGGAATATTCTAAAATAATACGATTTGTTGACCAGAATGAAGATTGGGACATATTTTTCAGTTACAACAAGAGTGTTATTGGGGCTTTAAATAATTGAACAATCACACATCCCTAAAACCATGACTTTTACCGTAAAACAGTAATCACAATTCATCGTTACATATTGGTATTACATGTAGGGAAGGGGTGGGTGTCCAGCCAAATACAATCCCCGTTAGTCATATTGTAAGTGTTGCGTGGTTTTCTTTAATTTGATATTCTGCTAATTGAGAAAATATTTCAGTAATAAATACGGGTTATTTTACAAGATATCTCTTTTCAAAATTTCCCTTACGTTTAATTTTAACAGAAACGCCCAAACTAATTGAGATGCAAAGAACAAACCATTGTGACCCCTCTCGAATGCCAACCATTTGCATATATATCGGAATTATTTTAAAAATTGTGATCGTTTTTTTAAAATAAAGATTCAAACCTTTTTGGGTAGTTTTTACTACTGACAGTTTACAATACAAGTCATACTGTCAAGATGACTACAACAGGATAATAATTTGTTGTAAAATGGGCGTGCAATTTTCTGTCAGTTGGTTTCTTTTGATGTCATGTACCAATTTACATTATCAAACCTTTATTGACAGTATGCATTCCTTAGACTCTTTGGTGTGGAAATGAAAAAGTCAGCATGATATTATCGCCTTTATCGGACTGATATGTGTCCACGTCCATTCAGCAAAATGTGCTTCGTATCAGGTGACGAAGGCTTTTAATTCATTTGTGATTTAAACCAGAAAAGATATATTAGTTGAGGTGTGATTTACCAATACTGTATGCACCGCGTGGCTTATTTGTCAGTATGTGAATTACTATTTGAATGGATAAAACAGTTTAAACTACACCCCGGTAAGACCAGAATTGATTTGTGCGCATTTTATTTTTTCCCGTAATATAAATGAATTTTTAATAGTCGATTTTATTTTTTCCCGTAATATAAATGAATTTGTAATAGTTGATTGACGAAAGTATTAAAAATATGGAATACATTATGAAGTAATAACGTATTGGTTTCTTTAAGCATATTCTGTTTAGAAAAAGAATAAATAGTATTCGGGGTATACCGAAAATTGTGTTTATTCCTTTTCCAATTTCGAACGAGCCATCAAATATTCGTGATTAATGGAAAAATGCCAACGTAGTAACTGATCTAAAATAATTAATGTGCTACTGTATTTCTCCTGAAATAAACCACGACAGGCATGTTTTAATTAAAACACCGTGCTATCGTGTCCCTCTATATTTCCTCGATATTCAGTCGGTAAATCATGAAATTCCACGATAGAAAACACGGTAATATCGTGTTTGATCACACCTGCGCGATGCGTGTACTGTACACATAAATTCTGAGGTATGTGGCTTGCTATGCAAGAATAAGCATGCATAAACTATAATATATACAGTAAACAATAAGTACTCCCCATGAGACAACAAATTTGAGCCTAGGCCATACCAGGCACTCCTGTTAACTCTTACAAGCAAAGATAGGCTGGCACTGCCAGGCATGATACGCCCACATTTTCTTGAGATGGACAGAGAACAAGCAATACCGAAAGTGATTTTTCCTACATCTTTAAGTCCTGTATTTCATACTGTATTGGGAGCAGCCATTTAGTTGGTCAGTTCCAGTCTGATATTAATGAAACTCGAAACCGACAATGATTATGGTGTGACGGTACACAACCTAGAAATGTGACTTTTCATCAAAATCTGATAAGAATTGTGACCTGTAGCGAGTCCACAACCATGATATACCATATTTTTACACTATTCGCGTACAAACGGCGACCATTTCGTCCAGCAATTTTGGTACGATTTTCACGAAAATAAGAACTCAACCTTCCTCATCAAAATTGAATTAAAATTGTGACCTATACAGGGTCCACAACCATGATATATCATTTTTTTAACAGTATTCGCGTACAAACGGCGGCCATTTTGTCTGTCAATTTTGGTCCGATTTTCCCGAAATTCGAACTCAACCTTCCTTACAGTGTAAAGGTGATATAAACAAACATTTTTTAAATTGGATAATAATTGTGACCTCCAGAGGGACCACAAGCTAAAGAAAGGGGGATTTTGCGTATAACCAGGGGCCATAATTCAGGAAGTTACGATCCGATATGCGCAAATATTGAAAAGAACCAAGATCTTTGGGTTATAACGATGAATTTCAAGTTTCATCAAAATCGAATTAAAATTGTGACCTTTACAGGGTCCACAACCTTGATATACCATTTTTTAACAGTATTCGCATACAAACGGCGGCCATTTTGTATGGCAATTTTGGTCTGATTTTTCCGAAATTCGAACTCAACCTTCCTTACGGTGTAACGGTAATATAATCAAACGTTTTTTTAAATCGGATAATAATTGTGACCTCCAAGCTAAAAAATAGGTTGCCAGGCAACGAAACATACGCCCACACAGCAGCCAAATCGTCCGAGCAGTCAACAAGAATTGTCGCATATTAAGGAATTATCAGAAAATCATTAGAATTTGTTTGGTTTTTATAATCAAACGGTTTTTTTTAAATCATATAATAATTGTGACCTCCAGAGGCACCACAAGCTAAAACGGGTGATTTTTCGTACAATCAGGGGACATAATTCAGGAAGTAATGACCCGATGGGTGCAAATATCGAAAGGAACCAAGATCTTTGGGTTTAAAACATACCTGTCAAGTTTCATCAAAATCGATTCAAAATTGTGACCTCTATAGGGTCCACAACCTTGATATAACATATTTTCACACTATTCGTGTACAAACGGCGGCCATTTTGTCCGTCAATTCTAGTCCAGTTTTCACGTAATTCAAACTCTCTCTTCATTACCATGTAACGGTGATATAGTCAAACGTTTTTTTAAATCGGATAATAATTTTGACCTCCAGAGGGACCAAAAGCGAACAAAAGCGATTTTTCTGACAATCCGGGGACATAATTCAGGAAGTTATGATCCAATGGGCGCAAATATCTAAAGGAACCACGATCTTTGGGTTATAAACATACATGTCAAGTTTCATCAAAATCGGTACAAAATTGTGACCTCTATAAGGTCCACAACCTTTATATAACATATTTTCACAATATTCGCGTACAAACGGCGGCCATTTTGTCCGTCAATTTTGGTCCGATTTTCACACAATTCATACTCAACCTTCATAACCATGGAACGGTGATATAATCAAACGTTTTTTTAAATCGGATAACAATTTTGACCTCCAGAGGGACCACAAGCTAAAAAGGGCATTTTTTCGGACAATCAGGGGCCATAATTCAGGAAGTTACGATCCAATTGGCGCAAATATCGAAAGGAATCAAGATCTTTGGGTTATAAACATGCATTTCAAGTTTCATCCAAATCGGTTCAAAATTGTGTCCTCTACACTGTTCACAACCTTGATATAACATATTTGCACACTATTCGCGTACAAATGGCGGCCATTTTGTCCGTCAATTTTGGTCCGATTTTCACGAAATTCGAACTCGACCTTCATAACCATGGAACAATGATATAATCAAACGGTTTTTTAAATCGGATAACAATTTTGACCTCCAGAGGGACCACAAGCTAAAAAGGGCAATTTTTCGGACAATCAGGGGCCATAATTCAGGAAGTTATGATCCGATTGGCGCAAATATCGAAAGGAACCAAGATCTTTGGGTTATAAACATGCATTTCAAGTTTCATCCAAATCGGTTCAAAATTGTGTCCTCTACACTGTTCACAACCTTGATTTAACATATTTTCACACTATTCGCGTACAAATGGCGGCCATTTTGTCCGTCAATTTTGGTCCGATTTTCACGAAATTCGAACTCAACCTTCATAACCATGGAACGGTGATATAATCAAACGGTTTTTTAAATCGGATAACAATTTTGACCTCCAGAGGGACCACAAGCTAAAAAGGGCGATTTTTCGGACAATCAGGGGCCATAATTCAGGAAGTTACAATCCGATTTGCGCAAATATCGAAAGGAACCAAGGTCTTTGGGTTATAAACATGCATTTCAAGTTTCGTCCAAATCGGTTCAAAATTGTGACCTCTAAACTGTTCACAAGCTAAAAAACGGGATTTTTCGTACAATCAGGGGCCATAACCCATGAAGTTACAGTCCGATACATGCCAATATCGAAAGGAACCGAGATCTTAGGGTGATAAACCTATGTTTTAAGTTTCATTGAAATCGGATAAAAATTGTGACCTGTAGACTGTTCACAAACAATTGTGAACGGACGGACGTCCGGACGAACAGGGGCGACGACAATATACGTCCACATGAAAATGTGGGCGTATAAAAAAGGCGATTTTGCGTATAATCAGGGGCCATAATTCAGGAAGTTACGATCCGATATGCGCAAATACAAACGGCGGCCATTTTGTATGGCAATTTTCGTCCGATTTTCCCGAAATTCGAACTCAACCTGCCTTAGGGTGTGACGGTAATATAATCAAACGTTTTTTTAAATCGAATAATAATTGTGACCTCCAAGCTAAAAAAAAGGCGATTTTGCGTATAATCAGGGGCCATAATTCAGGAAGTTACGATCCGATATGCGCAAATATCGAAAAGAACCAAGATCTTTGGGTTATAACCATGAATTTCAAGTTTCATCAAAATCGAATCAAAATTGTGACCTCCACAGGGTCCACAACCTTGATATACCATTTTTTAACAGTATTCGCGTACAAACGGCGGCCATTTTGTATGGCAATTTTCGTCCGATTTTCCCGAAATTCGAACTCAACCTTCCTTAGGGTGTAACGGTGATATAATCAAACGGTTTTTTAAATCGAATAATAATTGTGACCTCCAGAGGGACCACAAGCTAAAAAGGGTGATTTTTCGGACAATCAGGGGCCATAATTCAGGAAATTACATTCCGATAGCCGCAAATATCGAAAGGAACCAAGATCTTTGGGTTACAAACATGCATGTCAAGTTTCATCAAAATCGGTTCAAAATTGTGACCTCTATAGGGTCCACAAGCTAAAAACGTGATTTTTCGTACAATCAGGGGCCATAATCCATGAAGTTTTGATCCGATACATGCCAATATCGAAAGCAGCCGAGATCTTTTGGGGATAAACCTATATTTCAAGTTTCGTCAAAATCGGATAAGAATTGTGACCTGCAGAGAGTCCACAAACAAATTGTGGACGGACGGACGGACGGACGTCCGGACGGACAGGGGCGACGACATAATACGTCCACATGAAAATGTGGGCGTATAAAAAGGGAATGACATGAGACCACTAAATATTTAAGGGCAGTAACACCCGAGAATAACATTTTTTTTATTAGATTCCTGTAAAACAAACAGCTGCTTTGACAGGTCATACACGTTATAATACTGGGGTAACGGGGGCATCTCAAGTTGACATACATTATTCAATTTTCAAAATGGCGCTCTGTCGTCATGGAGACGTTTGTAATGGGAGAAAACTCCATTTAATGGGGGCATCTCCAATTAACCGTATCACTCAATTCGAACCGTTTAACCGCCCAATTCGAACCGTTTACGGTTATCCGACCAACCATAGGAGCACTAATTACTAGTAATAACCCACAAAGTAATTATCAGAAACATTAGAATTTGTTCCGATTTTGTGTCCCATTACCTTAAACTTAAACAATTTATACTTTAGCCTCTAAGGCATCCACAAGATTTTTCAAAGTAATCAAGGGCCATAAGCAAAGATAGGTTGCCAGGCAACGAAACATACAGCTAAGTCGTCCGGGCAGTCAACAAGGGTTGTCGCATATTGTTTCTTTTATCAGTAAGGAGAACATTTACAACACATGATAATCTTATTACGAGTAATAGCCCATTAAATAATTATCAGAAATGATTAGAATAGTTTTGATGGTTTGTCTCAAGGCCTTTGTCCACAAGATATTTCAAAGTGATCAAGTGCCAGATATCACTGAAAATCAAATAGGATTCTTCGTCTCATGACCTTAAACACTGTGTACAAATTTAAAGTCAATCGGATATTAACTTTAGCCTTTAGAGCATTCACAGGGTTTTTCAAAGGGATCAAGGGTCATAACTCTGCCAGTAATTATCGGATATCGCTGAAAATAAATAGGCTATTTTGTATCATGACCGTAAATAGTGTGTATAAATTTAAAGTCAATCGGATATTAACTTTAGATTTTTCAAAGTGATCAAGGGTCATAACTCTGGCAGTAATTATCGGATATTGGTGAAAATCAATAGACTTCTTTGTATCACGACTTTAAACACCGTGTATAAATCTAAATTCAATCGGATATTAACTTTAGCCTCTAGAGCGTTCACAAGATTTTTCAAAGTGATCAAGGGTCATAACTCGGGCAGGAATTATCGGATATTGCTGAAAATCAAAAGGCTTCTTCATATCATGACATTAAACACTGTGTATAAATCTAAAGTCAATCGGATATTAACTTTAGCCTCTAGAGCGTTCACAAGATTTTTCAAAGTGATCAAGGGTCATAACTTTGGTAGTAATTATCGGATATCACCGAAAATCGATAGGCTTCTTCGTCTCATGCCCTTAAACACTGTGTATAAATTTAAAATCAGTCGGATATTAACTTTAGCCTCTAAAGCGTTCACAAGATTTTTCAAAGAGATCAAGGGTCACAACTCTGGCAGTAATTATCAGATATCACCGTCTCATGACCTTAAACATTGTGTCTTAATTTAAAGTAATTCGGACATTAACTTTAGCCTCTAGAGCGTTCAAAAGTTTTTGCTAAGTGATCAAGGGTCATAACTCCGGTAGTAATTATAGGATATCGCTGAAAATCAATAGGCTTCTTCGTCTTACGACCTTTAACACCGTGTATAAATTTAAAGTCAATCAGATATTAACTTTAGCCTCTAAAGCGTTCACAAGATTTTTCAAAGTGATCAAGGGTCATAACTCTGGCAGTAATTATCAGATATCACCGAAAATCAATAGGATTCTTCGTCTCATGACCTTAAACACTGTGTATAAATTTAAAGTAAATCGGATATTAACTATAGCCACTAGAGCGTTCACAATATTTTTCAAAGTGATCAAGGGTCATAACTCTGGTAGTAATTATCGGATATCGCTGAAAATCAATAGGATTCTTCGTCCCACGACCTTAAACACCGTGTATAAATTTCATGTCAATCGGATATTAACTTTAGCCTCTAGAGCGTTCACAAGAAATTGTGGACGATGGACGGACGGACGGACCGACCGACAGACGGACGGACGGGGGCGACGGCAATATAAAGGGAATGAGACCACTAAATATTTAAGGGCAGTAACAGCTGAGAATAACATTTTTTTTATTAGATTCCTGTAAAACAAACAGCTGCTTTGACAGGTCATACACGTTATAATACTGGGGTAACGGGGGCATCTCAAGTTGACATACATTGTTCAATTTTCAAAATGGCGCTCTGTCGTCATGGAGACGTTTGTAATGGAAGAAAACTTCATTTAATGGGGGCATCTCCAATTAACCGTATCACTCAATTCGAACCGTTAACCGCCCAATTCTAACCGACGAACCATAAGAGCACTAATTACTAGTAATAACCCACAAAGTAATTATCAGAAACATTAGAATTTGTTCCGATTTTGTGCCCCATTACCTTAAACAATTTATACTTTAGCCTCTAAGGCATCCACAAGATTTTTCAAAGTAATCAAGGGCCATAACTCTAGAAGTAATTATTGAAAATTCAATAGGCTTCTGCAATACCGTATTTTTCGGTGTATAAGGCGCACTTTTCTTACCAGATATTTTTATTTACAGAAGGAGTGCGCCTTATAAATAGTAATAAATAAATCTTGGCCTTTTCCTGTGTCAATAAAGATGGTGGCCATTTTACAGACCGCAATTCAGTATACCGTTAGTCATAAGCGACAGTGCTAACAATATGGGCCGATAGCTGTTTAGTTTAAATTATCGTAAATATTTCTGCTTATTCCACGTATTTCATGACGTATATTTCAACTATTCCGACATTCAGATGTCGACATTTGTCATGCGATAACGGTGACAGCCATTTCAGACACCGCTATTCCGCATATCGTTACTCATAAAAGACAGTGCTAAAAATATCTGCAAATCGTTAATATTACTATCATTCCTGCGTATTTGATGACATATAATTTCTGCTAATCCTTCACTGTTAGCCATTACCGGCAATCCAAACGTCTCGTCAATGGCGGTGTTGTCAGTCAGTTAACGAAAAGGCAGGGCGGCTTACGACAGACAAGACATTTGATTGGCTTTTAGAAAGATAACATCGATTGAGCACACGCTCAGTATACCATAGGTGTTTGGAGTTTCTTTTCAGAATGCATGTTAATAAAGATTTTGAAATACAATGCAAGTAGTAAGAGATTTCAGTAAAATTTCAAGAGGATTTCAGTAAAATCTCACTGAAATTTCGGTGTGAGATTCAGTCATAATATTGTACAAATTTCAATAATATTTTGACCAAATCATATTATTGTTAAAATTTCAGTGAGATTTCACTGAAATTTCAGTGAAATCTCTCCAAAATTTCAATGAGATTTTACTGAAATTTCAGTGAGAGATTTGGTCAAAATATTATTGAAATTTCAATGAGATTTTACTGAAATTTCAGTGAGAAATTTGGTCTCATTGAAATTTCACTGAAATCTAACTGAAATTTCAATAATATTTTGACCAAATCTTTCACTGAAATTTCAGTGTGTATTTTCACAGGGGTCAAGGGCCATAACTCTAGCACTAATTATCGGAAATCGCTGAAAATCAATAGGATTCTTCGTCTCATGACTTTAAACACTGTATATAAATTTAAAGTCAATCGGATATTAACGTTGGCCTCTAGACTGTCCACAAGATTTTTTGAAGTGATCACGGGCCATAACTCTGGTAGTTATTATCGGAAATCGCTGAAAAACAATAGGATTCTTCGTCTCATGACCTTAAACACTGTGTATAAATTTAAAGTCAATCGGATATTAAATTTAGCGTCCACAAGCAATTGTGCCCACAGACAAAATTAGGTTGGACAAACAGGGCGACGACAATATTTGTCCACATGAAATATGGGCTTACTAGCCAACAGTGAGGCTGATGACCCCAGCCGAAATCCACAAATAAATAGATGACACATAAATTTTTTTTCAAAGTATCAAGCAATCAAACTGATTATCAACTATACACAAAGTTTCATTACTCTCTATCAGTTATTGTGTTCTAATCTCGGCTAATCAAATTGCTTATCTCTCTGCTTACCCAAGCTTGTTATCGAACATAGAAAATGCTTGTTATCGAAGATAGTCAACCAAGTTTCATAAATGTCACTTAATTAGAACTAAAGATATTGTGTCCCAAATCATCAATCAATCAAATAGCTCATCTCGGTTTACCCTACGCAGAAAATGCCCATCTTCAAACACCATCTAGGCATTGACCAAAACACCTACATCAAGTTAAAACATTCTAGCTCAATCAGAAGGAGAGTTATTGTGTCCTAAAATGTGTAACGGACGAGAGACGGACGGACCCATTGTAATAATAGTTCCTGCTTTCTTCGAAAGGCGGGGACAATAAAAAAAAAAAAAAACCTTCAAACTCTGAAACTTTCGCCATTTTACTCTTACAGTAATAGCCCCGAACTTTGTCAGTTGCCAGCACTTGTTTCCAACACACTTTTATGTCACATAATTCAATTGCTTTCTTACCCTTATGGTGTACCGAATAGTAATTAAAGTAAGTGTTATAATATACCTGGAAGTAATCTGAAGTATTAAGTCTATGATTAGTTCGTGTTGATGGTTTATACGGCATTGTTTCTATTCTAGCAGATGGTGTACCGACTGGACTCCACACATTACTAAAATCTAAATCCAAAATGAAGTCTCGAAAATCATCTAAATGTCTACAATAACAAAATCAATTAATGTTATCTTTCAAGCTATTTCCACAAAGAGGACAAATCAGATTTAATATACAACATTCAACATGTAATGGTTCTGTAGGTGTCACTAAGCTAATAAAATAATAAAGACAATGATACATTTGAAAATTTCTTTTAAATTGGATAACAATAGTGACCTCTGGAGGAACCACAAGCTAAAAGAAAAAGCAGGAAATTTCATACAAAGATGGGCCATTATTTTATTCAGAATAATAACCTCTAGGGGGTCCACAACGTTGATATACCAGCAGGCCTGACCTGGAAATAAATTTTAGAATAGATGTACCTGACAAAATGTCAGACACTTGTGACTAATGAAATAGTAACTGACATTTTCAACAACTGCCGGACATGTATTAATAATATCGATAAAAAAGACAAATCGCTGCCGGACAAAATGACAGGCATCAATAGGTTCACCCTAAGCAGAAAATGCCCATCTTCAAACACCATCGAGGCATTGACCTAATAAACACCTATATCAAGTTTTCACAAAACTCAACCATCATTACGGTGTAACATTGATATATTCAAAAGATTTTTTTTTAAAAATAGGATAATAATTATGACCCCTTGAGGAAACACAAGCTGAAAACAAGATTTTCTGTACAATCAGGGGACATAATTCAGAAAATTACGATTCGATATACACGAATATCGTAAGTAATCAAGATCTTTGGGTAATAAATAAGCATTTCAAGTTTCAACATATCAGATTAAAATTGTGGCTTCTAGAGTGTCCACAAGCTAAAACGTATTTTTCATACAACCATTGGCCATAATCCATGACGTTATGGTCTGATAATCCCAATATCGAAAGGAACCTATATTTCAAGTTTCGTCGAAATCGGAAAAAAAAACTGTGACCTGTAGAGTGTCCACAAAAAAATAGTTGTCGAACAGATAGTGGTGACGACGTAGTACATCAACATTAAAATGTGGGTGTATTAAAATGGTTTTTGATAGCAAATATGCTAAAACCTCAAAATCGATAAACATTATATTAAATCTTTACATGTTTTGTGCTGAATGTGAAATAAGGGGCATATGACAGGTCACACATCTAAACTAACAAGCCAACAGTGAGGTTTGTGTTACTCACCGAAATCCTAAACTAAATAGATAGCAGATTTATCTTTTTCAAAAGTATCAAGCAATAATCTATACTTAGACTAAGCACAAAGTGTTCATGATCAAACACAGTCAAATTCTTGAAGTTCATAAGTTTTATGACCCTCTATCAGTTAGGATCTTAATCAATTTCAAGGTTAGAAATTCGTCATTTTTTGGCGAGAATCTAAATGGATTCACATATATGCAATCTGCGCGAATCCTCCGAATCTTAATTTATAATACTGTCTTAAAAACAAAATGTGTTTATTGTGTTAATCTAAAACACTAAAATACAACAATGATAAAAAACATAACAACCAGATTGACTTTTGGGTAAACACTTAAATAGTGTAATAGCCAGAAAATGTCGTAGCCAAAATAAACTGACACGGCACCATGTCATTTCTTTATAACACAATTTGTAGTGTTTTGACCATCATGTTAGCCACCTAACTTGCAAAAGGGCTCGAAACCACAGCCGCAAGCCAGAGGTGACCTGGCCAGCTAGAGGTCGAAGCGTGGCACTCTAAACTATGGCGGTATATTAGTGCCAAAATTCTAACATGCTATCGTCTAATTTCTTACTTCTGTTCATGTAATTTCTAACCTCCATTCATGTAACTTCTAACTTCCATTCATGTAATTTCTAATTTAATACAATGTATAACCCAACTTCTTTATTTGTTCAGTGTAAATTTCAATTCTGTTCCAACTTGTTTCTATTATTTAAACGAAAAATGTCTTCTTAATAGATGCTTTACATGTTAAGCATCAACATCAACGAATTTAGAATGTATATATTTCTTCCTAGCAACCATCATTATGAAGACGTTTGGTGTCGCCACTGCGTGCTCAATTGGGTGATTGCGCACCTGATCGGGACCATTATTTGGTATAAACGACCCATTCTTCGTTTGGTTTAAGGTTGGAAGGTTGAGAGAGAGAGAGAGAGAGAGAGAGAGAGAGATAGAGAGAGTATTAAACTCAGTATTTGTGTAGGCCTATCCATAACATTTATACCCTGTGTTAATATAGACCAACTGCATATAAATATTAATTATTGGTTCAACCGTAACAAAAATAAAATAAAATTCTCCAAATCCCGTTTAGCTTATACTTGAAATAGAAAATGAAATGAAATGAAATAGGGTTTAACGCCCAACTGTTCTGTTCCGAACCGGGCTAATGGGGGCGGATATACGCCACACAGTGTGCTTTAGGGAAATATTGCCCGGAGAGCGGATCTACGACCTGGACTTATATCGAAGTCTAACGGTCTCGGGATCTGTTACGTGCACGCCAACATGTACATGGAACCTCGGGTTTCCATCCCATCGGAACGACAAGAAACTAATAAGGGGAAATCACGCCAGAAGATCTGGATGAACTTTTTTCGACCCATGCTGGGATCAAACTCCCGACCCACAGCCTAGCGAGCCTGCGTCTCACCCACTTAGCCACGGTATTCGAAATAGTATTTGCAAAGCATACGTTTATATCACGTTCAATGTTGTTTAGAGGTTAGGATGGCCGAATGGTTAGCACGTACACGCTGTAACATAAGGTCATTGAATAAACCGTCGTGGTTTCGATTTCCCGTTTTTACGTGACATGGAGCAGGGCCGCCTTTCCAACCTCGTGGGTTTTCTCCGGGGTCCTCCAGTTTCCTCCCACTGTTAAACACTCCTACGCGCAAGCGAGTTATTGAAATACAATTGAACGGTGTTAATACCGAAATGACCTGGTTGGTGTCGAGTGGATGTTAAACCCCATGTCCCCATCTCTCTCTCCCGATGTTGTTTTCAATTTTAACACTCAGGCAAGCCACTCAATCTGACGAAGAGCGAGTCGTTTGTATCAATAGAATGGTCCCGATCAGGTGCTCAAACGCCAAACTGAGCACATGGTGGCGACACCAAACGACATCATAATGATGGTTGCCAGGTAGAAGTATCATAATTCTAAATTTGTTTGCCGTTCATGCTTAACATGTAATACCACAATGAAGTAGACATTTTTCGCCCCAATAATAGAAATAAGATGAACTAGATCTGCAAAGCAGATATTAAAGCTTTCATATTAACAGTCACTTCCTGTCACATGTCATGGGTCATGTAAATAATCTCATCAACAACAAAAAAAAATCATTAAAATCGGTCAAAATATAGCGAATTTTTTATGATTTTTCAATCGTAAACAACTTTATCGGCACGAAAAACATCAAAGACAAAATTCGAAAATGTGACATTTTCAAATAACAATATTTCGACCCTGATCCCGGCTATCCAGAAATGTATTCATTTGGTTTGGGAAATAGGAGACATATTCTCCAAACTACGGCCTATTGCTTTCATTCACGTGTCCGTTAATGTCGATTTTTCAGCTTTTCTCATATTCAGTTCGAAATGGTGACCATCACGTGACCGAAATCAAAATTCTGATCCGATAGATTTTTAGGCATTCCTTCAAGGATTCCGAAAATGTAACTCCCAGGTCTGTAAGTAAAATATCGCAAAAGCCTTTGTGATTTTTCACGTTTCAGGATGGCGGCACTTCCGGTTCGATCCACAAACTCAATATTTTGTGTACGAATCAGTATTTACTTATCTAGTATCAAAAAAAAATCAGGTCATTCTGACCTATATTTCTTCGATTTTTTTTTGGAAACTTTGATCCCTAATTTCACCAAGGGGAGATAATTTAGAAAATTTCTAAGGACATCGTTAAAGTTGCATCGGTAAGATCTACTTACATACTAAATTTCATGAAAATCGTACAACTATTCAAGAAGTTGTCAAGTTGGTCTCAACTTCCGGTTCGAAATCACAGCGACGAATTTTCGAAATTCGAAAATCTGAAACTGCAGTTGAAAATGATTTTTGTCAGGGTACTCAAAGAAAAAAGAATTAGTAAAATAGGTCAAATAGTCACAGAGTTACAGTAATGCAGGTCAAATTCACTCGTTCGTAAAATTCGGTGATTTCGAATGCTTAAAACGTTTTGAAAATACATTTAATCAATACTCACCACCCATTTTTGGTGGGGTAGGTCAAAGTTTCAGAAACATCCTATGGTTAGATTCTGAGAAATCCGATTTGCAGGGAACACATGTTGATTTTACGAGAAAGACCTAAACATGCTCCAAATTGTAAAAATACGACGTTTTGGGTTGTCAATCTCTTTTTTCGGCTACCCCGGACATTTAAGAAAAAATGATACAATGATTTCACACAACAGGTTAGCTATTAGACTCTCGATTGACAAGAGTTTCATCGCCCTCCCTTCATTATAACCAAAGTTATTGTGCCCTAAAGAATCAACAAATCAGCTTGCTTATCTCTGCTTACCCTAGGCAGAAAATGCTCATCTTTGAACTCAATCACGACAGTGACCTAGTGAACGTCTACACCAAGTTTGAACATTCTAGCTCAATTAGAAGGAGAGTTATTGTGTTCCAAATTCTCGGCCCTTCAAATTGCTTCTATTTTTCACTTTCACTTCAAAATGGCGACCATCAATTGACCTAAATCAAAATTCTACTCCGAACGTTTTTGGGGCCATTCTTGAAGGATTCAGAAAAAATAACTCCCGTGTCTGTAAGTAAAATAGCAAAAAAGCCTTTGTGATTTTTCAAGTTTCAAGATGGCGGCACTTCCGTTTCAATCCACAAACTCAATATTTTGTGTACGAATCAGTATTTACTTATCTAGTACCAAAAAAAAACATCAGTTCATTCTGACCTATATTTCTTCGATTTTTTTGAAAACTTTGATCCTCAATTTCACCAAGGGGAGATAACTTAGAAAATTTCTATTTATATTTTTGAAGTCACATGGGTAAGATCTACTTACATACTAAATTTCATGAAAATCATAGAACTATTAAAGAAGTTGTCAAGTTGGTCTCAACTTCCGGTTCGAAATCACAGCGACGAATTTTCGAAATTCGAAAATCTGAAACTGCAGTTGAAAATGATTTTTGTCAAGGTACTCAAAGAAAAAAGAATTAGTAAAATAGGTCAAATAGTCTTGTAGGTCAAATTCATTCGTTCGTAAAATTCTGTGATTTTGAATTCGTAAAACGTTTTGAAAATATATTTAATCAAAAACTGACACCCAGTTTTGGGGGGTAGGTCAAAGTTTCAGAAAGATCCCATGGTTAGATTCTGAGAAATCCGATTTGCAGAAACTACACACAAAAAAAAAATAATAATAGCAATAATAATCTTAACAAAAACAATAAACTTCTTTATTTGTTCAGTGTAAATATCAATTCTATTTAAGCTTTCATAATACATATGAAAGCTTAAATAGAATTGATATTTACACTGAACAAATAAAGAAGTTTAATTATACATTGTCTTAATTTAGAAATTACATGAATGGAAGTTAGAAGTTACATGAATGGAGGTTAGAAATTACATGAATAGAAGTAAGAAATTAGACGATAGCATGTTAGAATTTTGGCACTAATATACCGCCATACTAAACCACTAGGCCATCCCAACCCCCCAACTAGGATATAAGCTTCAATAATATTTTAACATTAAGTCTCTGTCAGCATGTGTATAAAATAAAATAATCATAACGGTAAACTCTATTCAGAACTGGTTTATTGACTTAATTCCAACCAATATGTCACTAGGGCTGGCAATCGATACCAATTTCAAAAATTGATATCGGCAACCATTTCGGCAATATTGATTTCTTCGATATATCGGAAAATATGAAGTTGAAAGAACTAATTGTTCGTATGCTAATAACGCATTTAAATGGGTTATGGATCATACAAAATTAATGCTCAAACTATGATTTCTTAATGTTTGTATCATTCACAACTTTTCTGATGGTGTTATTTTCCTCAGTCGCTTATCATAAGGCCACAGATCACTAATTATTTCCCCATTGACTTTAATGTTAATTCTCGTCTCTTAGACCGGCTGTAACTTTTTCCCAAATATTCGTTGGATAGAACGCTTTCTGCCACAGATGGAGCAACATGTGGCAAACTCTGGCCCAAAAGCATGTATGAGGTTCACCATGAAAAACTTGAGATACACAGGCTGGAAGTCCAGACAACTAAACAAGCAATTTTCGGCCCTCCCTTTCAACGTAACCAACCTCACAACCCTTGTATCCTTCCGCCTCAAAATCATGAATATTCACCAAAACCTGGCAGAAAATGTATTTTTAAACCCTTTTCTTCAATTCTACACAAAAAAGTCAACAAAAATCGACATGCAAAAGGGGGAAAAAGGGAAAGGGAGAGAAGGACTAAAAATAACTTTCGCCCTACATTCGTAGGTGACGGCCCATGAATATTTAGTGATCTGTGTCCTATATAGGAGTGAAACTTTAGGTATCACCAAAAGGCCTCTTTTATATGCTTCCTATATGTTCTGGCAACACACCGGTGAAAGAAAATCAAAATCAAAGAATAACTCCAAAAATGATGGCCCTTTAAGTATACATGCTGCTTTATGTACAACGGTGCATCTCAGGTCCCTGGGCCTTTTGTGCTAAAATTTAAAAATCTTTCTTATTAATGGCAGTATTTGAGTTTTGTGAAAAAATAAGACAAGTTACAAACAAATTACACAGAAAACACTCATAATCTGGATTTTTTTTCAAAAATATATTTTTTACTGCCATGTCATGAAAAATGTACACAATTTACATGTAGCATCTTTCAAAAAACCAATAATTTTCCACTTTTTTAGATAGTCAGACTGGCAAGTAATATATTTTTGGAAACCCTGGGCAATATGCAAACAGAAAAATCACAAATCAGATGCATTGGTTGTAATTATAGTGGTCTGTACTGAAACATGTAACCCCACCCCCTAAATATGTCAATGACTGAATCAATCCTATCTTTGGTTGCAGAGCTAACATTACCAAAGGAATGTGTCTAACAGCTATGTTTTACCATCCCTGGCTAATATGTGTACATAAAAACTAAAATAGGTGCAATAAATATGAATTATGGTTAAAAATAGGCCTTGATGAAAGAAGAAAATGCCATTTTTGTTCTATGACCACCCCTCTGTAACAAAAGGGTCACAGAATACACAATTTTCACGAATTTGAAAATAGTTCAATGTTTTCAACATCTCAAAACTCAGAGGCATCATACAAATCTTTATTGCAATTCTTGTGCTGAATCAAGATGTCTGGACCATTGCATCAATTGCCTGGAAAAATGAAGTCAAAAAGGCAGTTATGACAGAGTTGACAACATAAAAGAGGCCTGAAACGGGGCAAAATTAACATTTTACTGCTCTATAAGTAACATAAATGCAACAAACACCACCAATCCTAGATTTTGATAAGAAAATATTGACCATTAAGCTGACATTTACACATCTACACAAGTTTTGTATCAGGGTGTGGTCTTATTGGCCTGACATGTCTTAGGGTTCTGAGTTTGACATTAACCAAAAAAGGTTAGAAATCCTGGAAATGTACAAAATAACCATTTATTGGTGAAAAATAACATTCCTATCTGTAATTCAACAACAAATTCCAATTACTATAATTTAATTGTCAACACAGGTGCAATTAAATCTCTCAAAACACATAAATAAAAAAGGGTGGGGTGGGGCATTTATAGCCTCTCTAAACAGAATGGTGGGATGAAAAATGTCTAGAAAGTCTGGGATATTGCTTCCTTCATGAAGAAAATACAAGAATTTAACGCTTCAAAGGGGAAAAAAATGCTTTTCCTGTCTAAATTGGTGGCAAAATTGAGCCAACCCCTGTTTTGAACATTTTGTACAAACCCATCTGCTGATTATTATTAACTCAGTGTTGCCAATTTTCAATTTTCTGTAGGAAAACTGGAGCTATTTCTCAACCTGACAAACTTATAGATTCCATCTAAGTTACATTAGCAATGGAAATAAGGGAAGTTTTAGAAATTTTGACTCTTTTGAGTAGGCATGAAGGCATTAATTTCTACATCGAAATTGGGGAATCTGTAGATTTTTTGTGAATATTCCTGATTTTTAGACAAAATTAGGTGAAATTACAATGTTGTTCACTTTGTCTGTGCTTTCTTAGGCTGAATACACTAAAATTGGACATTGAAGTATTTCTCTTACTGTTAGAAATTAAATAAAACCTGAAAATTGAGAAATTTGCAGTAAAATCACAATTTTTCTCCAAATTTTGATAATTTTTTTTAAAAATTAACATTTTTTGAGTTTTTCTCTTCTCAAAATATTTTATACATATTTTCTGACAATTTAGTCATCATGTTTTCAAAACTAAGGCATATCAGTCACAGCCATGTCATGCACAGACAGGCCACAGATCACTAATTATTTCCCCATTGACTTTAATGTTAATTCTCGTCTCTTAGACCGGCTGTAACTTTTTCCCAAATATTCGTTGGATAGAACGCTTTCTGCCACAGATGGAGCAACATGTGGCAAACTCTGGCCCAAAAGCATGTATGAGGTTCACCATGAAAAACTTGAGATACACAGGCTGGAAGTCCAGACAACTAAACAAGCAATTTTCGGCCCTCCCTTTCAACGTAACCAACCTCACAACCCTTGTATCCTTCCGCCTCAAAATCATGAATATTCACCAAAACCTGGCAGAAAATGTATTTTTAAACCCTTTTCTTCAATTCTACACCAAAAAGTCAACAAAAATCGACATGCAAAAGGGGGAAAAAGGGAAAGGGAGAGAAGGACTAAAAATAACTTTCGCCCTACATTCGTAGGTGACGGCCCATGAATATTTAGTGATCTGTGTCCATAACAATAACCAAAATTTGTATTAAAATTGAGTTATTTCCCCTGAACAATTAATTAATTATTCATTGTCATAGCTATAAATAACCGTTCAAAATTACCGGCGCAGTGGCTGTACCTAGGTGTGCATGTTTTTAGTTTTAACATGTTTTGAGTGATTATTTGACACAAAATATTCCGTTAATTTCATTTTATTGAAGGTCCTTTATTTTTCATACAAGTATCGATCTGAATATCGATATGGATATTTTTTGGCAGCCCTATATGTCACGCGTCATTGGAATTCGGCATTGATATTCTTTTGGGAAAATATGCATTATCTATTATTTATCTCTCATTCAATAAAGATTTAAAGGAGCTAAATCGCTAAGATTTGTTCCTAGAAATTGATACAAGTGGCTCGCAACGCATATAATATTGTAATACGAATGTATATAAACTGAATTACATTCAATGTTTCCAGCCTCGTTCCTCTTGCAAGAACTGGGGATGAAACGATTTATGTACCAGTGGTACCAGTCTACATACACTGTTTGATTTGGTGCAATGTTTCTAGCCTCGTTCCTCTTGCTAGAACTGGGGGTGAAAAGCATTATGGTACACGGTTCGTGTACCAATGGTAAAATGTTTATTTTGTCTTAAATATTGGATGAGAAGCCGATCTTTTTCCAGTAAAATCACAGCATCAGTGTTGGTTTAAATTGACAAATAATTTGTGTTATCAATGTTGAAGATTTTGGATGATATTGAGTAAGCGATATTGAGTTACTGGTCAGGGAATCAATCAATGTATGTTCCAGTTATATTTTAAATATATATTCATCCGAACCTGGAATTCACACGGGCAGAGTGTGGAAGACGCATGATTTCCTTTCCAAACGATGCCAAGATCTTATGAATAATCATCAAGATTTTTTTTTTTTTTTACCAGATTATCAAAATCACAGTTAAATCACAGTCGGATTATGAACCACATATGATTTTAATGTGACAAAGGTATGATTGTTGTCCATTGTTTTTCTAGCTAAAGCCGACAAAATACAGGCATCTAAGTCTAAGAGCACTTACCCTGACAGACATCAATAGTCGGACTTGACAATAATATTCTCTGAGATTTTATTTCTTTAAGATAAATTTTACGTGAATCCTTGTAGATTCGCAGCGTAAGCTTTTGCAAGAATTCTTGCGCGAAACCGATTCAGAGATTTGCGTGATTTTCTAGCCCTGAATTTTTTAAAAATTCTACCTCAGTTAAAAGCAGAGTTGTTATGTTCAAAAGTCTTGATCAATCAAATTGCTTATCGCTACATGTACTTAGCCTACCCTGAATTTCATCACTCGCACCTACTGACAACCAAAGTCTCAAGCATTCAAGTTGCTTATCTCAGCCTAGCCTTTAGTGGAAAATGTGCATAATTAACCACTGTCAATGCTAGGGCCGAAACGATACGCTGAGCCACGATATGATTACAGCATGATGTCGTAGCCCAACGATACGGGTGCATCACGATACACACGCCATTAATGTGAAATTGACTAAAGTTTTCTTGAAATAAAGAAAAAATACACAAATTTATATTGTTTATTATTAGATAAATTAAAATTTATATTTAACTTTTAACCAATATTTTTTATTTTGTGCGAAACACCCAAACAGGAAGTACGAAACAGCAAAACCAATATACTCCCACACCTTCGATCACAATCTGTTTCACAGAGAATTACTTACGAATTAACTCTGTAACAGATGACTGTCCACAACACGTGCGTTGACTGCAGGCGGCGTCAGTCATTGGCTCAACGGCTTGTGCAATCTTTACTTAACACCTAGCTAACTGCTTCGGGCAAAATGATGCTTTTTACTCATTTTAATACCCATTTACACTAAATAGGAAATATTTTTTAACTACAAATACTTCAAACGTCTTTATTTATTTTTCTTTTACCTCAAAAAGATGGTTGAGAATTTAATATGTCGGAGTAAAAAAGTTAATATGCCGAACTCATTAAGCCTTGTCGATGTCATTCTTATCAGTGATTGCAGCTGCCAAGCGAATATTCACTGCGGGATCAGTTTACAGGCGGGTGGCTTTTCTACTTCAACTTCATCAAGTGTAACACTGCTACCACCAGTACTGGGCGTGAACATAATAGTCGAAAGACTATAAGAGAGACTGTTAACTAAAATATCAACACGCTTTTCATTCATTCGAATAAGAGCCACCGGCATCGCGAGGAAGAAATGACTGTTAAATAAAATGCGTTTCATTGGTGTAAAATACATGGCTTCCGGTATTTTGTCCAATGGAAAAAATTGTCTTATCCAGTTTCCGAGTCGTATTTTGCACGCAATTAGTAGGTCAGTTTTGCTATGATTGCGAAGTCTGGATGGCCGGGCCTATAGAAGACGCGTCCTGTTCCTAGTCTATTTATAGCTACCGAGGGTTTCTTTACATTTAGGCCTTGTGTACGTACGTACTGAACCGATAGGTAATTTCTAAGGGTCCTACATGTCTCATTTATTGAACAAATATCGCAATATAGTATGAAAATAATCGTGAACCTTAAATTGAAAAAAAAAATCTCGATGATCGATATTCTTAAAAAAAAATATCGTTCATCGTTTTCATGGAAAAAATAGGTTGCCAGGCAACGAAACATACGCCCACACAGCAGCCAAATCGTCCGGGCAGTCAACAAGAGTTGTCGCATATTAAGGAATTATCAGAAAATCATTAGAATTTGTTTGGTTTTTATAATCAAACGTTTTTTTATAAATCAGATAATAATTGTGACCTCCAGAGGCACAACAAGCTAAAAAGGGTGATTTTTCGTACAATCAGGGGACATAATTCAGGAGTAATGACCCGATGGGCGCAAATATCGAAAGGAACCAAGATCTTTGGGTTATAAACATACATGTCAAGTTTCATCAAAATCGATTCAAAATTGTGACCTCTATAGGGTCCACAACCTTGATATAACATATTTTCACACTATTCGTGTACAAACGGCGGCCATTTTGTCCGTCAATTCTAGTCCGATTTTCACGTAATTCAAACTTTCTCTTCATTACCATGTAACGATGATATAGTTAAACGTTTTTTTAAATCGGATAATGATTTTGACCTCCAGAGGGACCAAAAGCGAACAAAAGCGATTTTTCGGACAATCCGGGGACATAATTCAGGAAGTTATAATCCATTGGGCGCAAATATCGAAAAGAAACAAGATCTTTGGGTTATAAACATACATGTCAAGTTTCATCAAAATCGGTTCAAACTTGTGACCTCTATAAGGTCCACAACCTTTATATAACATATTTTCACACTATTCGCGTACAAACGGCGGCCATTTTGTCCGTCAATTTTGGTCCGATTTTCACAATATTTAAGCTCAACCTTCATAATCATGAAATGGCGATATAATCAAACGGTTTTTTAAATCGGATAACAATGTTGACCTCCAGAGGGACCACAAGCTAAAAAGGGCGATTTTTTTGGACAATCAGGGGCCATAATTCAGGAAGTTATAATCCGATGGACGCAAATATCGAAAGGAACCAAGATCTTTGGGTTATAAACATACATGTCAAGTTTCATCAAAATTGGTTCAAAATTTCACGAAATTCAAACTCAACCTTCATAACCATGGAACGGTGATATAATCAAACGGTATTTTAAATCGGATAACAATTTTGACCTCCAGAGGGACCACAAGCTAAAAAGGGCGATTTTTCGGACAATCAGGGGCCATAATTCAGGAAGTTACAATCCAATTGGCACAAATATCGAAAGGAACCAAGATCTTTGGTTTATAAACATGCATTTCAAGTTTCATCCAAATCGGTTCAAAATTGTGACCTCTACACTGTTCACAAGCTAAAAGATAGACTGGCACTGCCAGGCAGGATACGCCCACATTTTCGAGAGATGGACAGAGAACAAGCAATACCGAAAGTGATTTTTCCTACATCATTAAGTCCTGTATTTCACACTGTATTGGGAGCAGCCATTTAGTTGGTCAGTTCCAGTCTGATATTCATGAAATTCGAAGCCGACAATGATTATGGTGCGACGGTACACAACCTAGAAATGTGACTTTTCATCAAAATCGGTTAAGAATTGTGACCTGTAGAGAGTCCACAACCATGATATACCATATTTTTACACTATTCACGTACAAACGGTGACCATTTCGTCCGGCAATTTTGGTACGATTTTCACGAAATTAGAACTCAACCTTCCTCATCAAAATCGAATTAAAATTGTGATCTATACAGGGTCCACAACCATGGTATATCATTTTTTTAACAGTATTCGCGTACAAACGGCGGCCATTTTGTCTGTCAATTTTGGTCCGATTTTCCCGAAATTCAAACTCAACCTTCCTTACAGTGTAACGGTGATATAATCAAACGTTTTTTTAAATTGGATAATACTTGTGACCTCCAGACGGACCACAAGCTAAAGAAAGGGGGATACTGCGTATAACCAGGGGCCATAATTCAGGAAGTTACGATCCGATATGCGCAAATATCGAAAAGAAGCAAGATCCTTGGGTTATAACGATGAATTTCAAGTTTCATCAAAATCGAATTAAAATTGTGACCTTTACAGGGTCCACAACCTTGATATACCATTTTTTAACAGTATTCGCGTACAAACGGCGGCCATTTTGTATGGCAATTTTGGTCAGATTTTCCCGAAATTCGAACTCAACCTTCCTTACGGTGTAACGGTAATATAATCGAACGTTTTTTTAAATCGGATAATAATTGTGACCTCCAAGTTAAAAAAAAAAAAGGCGATTTTGCGTCGGGGATAAACCTATATTTCAAGTTTCGTCAAAATCGGATAAGAATTGTGACCTGTAGAGAGTCCACAAACAAATTGTGGACGGATGGACGTCCGGACGGACAGGGGCGACGACATAATACGTCCACACGAAAATGTGGGCGTATAAAAATTCAAAATATCGGACATTTTTTCGACTACTTCCGGTTTTACGATCATTGTCGTGACAGCTTTACGAAGTTCTTTGGATACTTAACTTTCTGTACTAGAAGTGTCAGAAACATCCATTGAGTAGTTTTGGAAAAAAAAAGATAAATTAAAGCGCGTTTACAAAAATTAAACGATTTTTCATTTTTTTTCAAAGTTTGATGCCATTTTTGACCACCTATATTATTTCAATGCTTTTCATTTTGGATTCACTATATAGACAATCGATAGGACTTTGAGTAAGAAAAGTTTGAGAAGAATCGTAGGCGTCGTTTTCGAGAAAAGGGCGTCTTAGAATGTTAAAAGATAGGCTGGCACTGCCAGGCAGGATACGCCCACATTTTCGAGAGATGGACAGAGAACAAGCAATACCGAAAGTGATTTTTCCTACATCTTTAAAAGTCCTGTATTTCATACTGTATTGGGAGCAGCCATTTAGTTGGTCAGTTCTAGTCTGATATTAATGAAACTCGAAACCGACAATGATTATGGTGTGACGGTACACTAAGGCTGGGAATCGATATGAAATTTCAATATCGATTATCGGCAAGAATTTGTCAGCAATTATCAATAATAATCGATTATCATTTTTCCGGAAAAAGCCGAACTTTACCGACCTGTTATTTTGTTGGTCGACACATGCTACCACTATTTTGTTGTATTTGTTCTTCAACGGTCATGTTTTATAATAAAAATATTCCAAAACATTTTCACTGTTTATTTAAACACATTATATTTATCAATATTCTTAATACAATCTCAATCGTAATAAAAAAAAAACAAACGAAAGTAAGCTGGAGTTATTTATCTTCATTACAAGAGTCCATAAAGGTAGATAACTGTTACATTTATTTGACAAGTGTCTCCCGTACATCAACAGTAATTGCGCTTATAGGCCCTATTTCGATAATTTTTGAGTCAGATTATTTGCACATATTGAGACCGATATCAAAGTATTATAATACAATCGCTAGTAATATATTTAAATGTAAATGTAATCCAAAATCGCATTGAAAAGTCGTCTAAATTTTAGTCAATGCCTTCTGAAGTCATTGTGGCGTGAAATGTTTTCTCTTCGAGGGATAATTGTTAAAATCGCATAGACAGACATTTATTAACCACAGGGCTACATTACAATAATGGAAATAACCTTGTGCAGGTTTCTATTTCATCAGGTACGCTCTTGTACTCTGTTACCATTACAAATATACTTTATTTACTCCAAATAATTATCACAAACACGCCTTGGGATGTACCGCATATTACCGAAATAGAAGTTTCCGGTCAAATTCAGCCAATCATGAGGTCGATTTATTAAACGGAAATAAAGGAGTTACCTCCCTTTGTAAAAGTAAAACTAGCATTGGCTGTTTTCCGTGAGAAATTTCCTCCCGTACGAGAGATCGGGAGAAAGGTCGTGAATCCGCGAGGCTCACGGAAAAAACAGGTTGGCTGACACGCCTGGTTGACGTTGTCTATTCATTCATTTGTCTGCTTATGCCAGACTATGGCAAGTTCAGTCATGTGAAAGTGAAAGTCACTTGCCGTCAGAACGACAGAAGGTAAATACTAAATATACCGATAATCGATATTTCAATTTCAATATCGATTATCGAATCGCTAAATAACTTCTACCGATTATCGATTATATCGATATTTTTGCACAGCCTTACGGTACACAACCTAGAAATGTGACTTTTCATCAAAATTGGATAAGAATTGTCATCTGTAGAGAGTCCACAACCATGATATACCATATTTTTACACTATTCGCGTACAAACGGCGACCATTTCGTCCGTCAATTTTGGTACGATTTTCACGAAATTAGAACTCAACTTTCCTCATCAAACTCGAATTAAAATTGTGACCTATACAGGGTCCACAACCATGATATACCATTTTTTTAACAGTATTCGCGTACAAACGGCGGCCATTTTGTCTGTCAATTTTGGTCCGATTTTCCCGAAATTCAAACTCAACCTTCCTTACAGTGTAACGGTGATATAATCAAACGTTTTTTTAAATTGGATAATACTTGTGACCTCCAGAGGGACCACAAGCTAAAGAAAGGGGGATACTGCGTATAACCAGGGGCCATAATTCAGGAAGTTACGATCCGATATGCGCAAATATCGAAAAGAAGCAAGATCCTTGGGTTATAACGATGAATTTCAAGTTTCATCAAAATCGAATTAAAATTGTGACCTTTACAGGGTCCACAACCTTGATATACCATTTTTTAACAGTATTCGCGTACAAACGGCGGCCATTTTGTATGGCAATTTTGGTCTGATTTTCCCGAAATTCGAACTCAACGTTCCTTACGGTGTAACGGTAATATAATCAAACGTTTTTTTTAAATCGGATAATAATTATGACCTCCAAGCTAAAAAAAAAGGCGATTTTGCGTATAATCAGGGGCAATAATTCAGGAAGTTACGATCCGATATGCGCAAATATCGAAAGGAAGCAAGATCTTTGGGTTATAACCATGAATTTCAAGTTTCATCAAAATCGAATCAAAATTGTGACCTCCACAGGGTCCACAACCTTGATATACCATTTTTTAACAGTATTCGCGTACAAACGGCGGCCTTTTTGTATGGCAATTTTAGTCCGATTTTCCCGAAATTCGAACTCAACCTTCCTTAGGGTGTAACGGTGATATAATCAAACGTTTTTTTAAATCGAATAATAATTGTGACCTCCAGAGGGACTACAAGCTAAAAAGGGTGATTTTTCGGACAATCAGGGGCCATAATTCAGGAAATTACATTCCGATAGCCGCAAATATCGAAAGGAACCAAGATCTTTGGGTTACAAACATGCATGTCAAGTTTCATCAAAATCGGTTCAAAATTGTGACCTCTATAGGGTCCACAGGCTAAAAACGTGATTTTTCGTACAATCAGGGGCCATAATCCATGAAGTTTTGATCCGATACATGCCAATATCGAAAGCAGCCGAGATCTTTTGGGGATAAACCTATATTTCAAGTTTCGTCAAAATCGGATAAGAATTGTGACCTGTGTGACACCCAAAAACTAAAACGGGATATCAAAAGAACAAATTGGTACGATCTGATCGGTGGAAAAGACATTGACCGGGCTTCTATAGACTTCACAAGTGAGTTAATATCAATTGCCAAGGTCAACATACCTAATCGAACTGTAACTATTCGTCCAAACGATAAACCATGGATGACAGTAGAAATTAGGAAACTACGCAAAAAGAAAAATCGAATACATAACTAGACCTGCATGCAGGAATGACGGGTTTCACTGGTGCCACGTTACCCTTAAACATGTCACTTCCGGTGCCAAGTTACCCTTGAACATATGTCACTTCCGGTACCAACGAAACCATTAAACAGGTTTCCAAATTAACATTGCACACAAATAAAATGGATGCAGAATCAACCAAATCCAGCAATATCAATTCATTTTATACATTTGTTACTTGTAAATGATCTTGACAAAATTACATTTCTTCCGGTGTTAATGAAAATGTTCAATTAGTTTTATGAAATCAGAAATGGCATACGATATCATATAGTGAAAATTTTATGTAAATCGAATAATAATTGCCACTTTTAAAGACCAAAAACTTGAAAAGTGACTTGTAGAAAATCGACTATTTCTCTGCAACCGTACAAGTTAGAAACCATTTTGTGGTATCTGTATGATCGTATGGGTTCATTTTATTTGTTGATTGGCATCAAATACCATAATTTGAAAAACATTTCAAAACAGACTCATTTGAATAAAATATCTGTTTTGAAGGCTAAAAATACAGTTTTTGCCAAAATGATGTTACTTCCGGTGATAATGAAAATCTTAAATTACTTGTATGAAATCCTAAATGGCATTAGGTATAACATGGTGTAACGTTTATGAAAATCGAATAATAATTGACACTTTTATGGCCCAAAAACCTTCAAAAGTGGCCTGTAGAAAACCGTCTATTTCTCGGCAACCGAACAAGTTAGAAACAATTTTATGATATGTATATGACCATATGAGTTGTGTTTATATGTGAATTTAAACCAAAAATTTAAAACCAGAATTTGCTCGAAAATGAAATCGAAATTAAAAAAACTGCTTCCGCCATTTTTTGCGCCTTGAAAGGGCACACTCTTTGAGTCAAATAATTTTTCCAAAAAATAATATTTGTTTTCGAAAAATGGTACCTAACTGTCAAAATTGTAGTTTTTGGTAAAATTATGCCACTTTCGGTGCCGACAGATAACACTTCCGGTAATAAAAAAAATGACAATTGAGACAACGAAGCATATGAACTTTGTTTTATACAAATCGAACAATAAAAAATTAATCTAGGACTGAAAAACTGAATTAGCCAATAGCGGCCAAGGAAAATTACTGAGACAAAATTTTTTAACATTTTTGCACTAGGCAGATGACTCTTTAATTCTGTGCACAATACGACTAAAAAATATTCATAAATAAAAAAGTTTTTTGTAAAATTTTAAATTTTCGAAATTTGGCGCCTAATATCTTCGAAGATTTGCCGAAAATCAAAAATCGAAAGTAGCGTAGCTATGTGCCCTGTCTCAGGCTATGCCAAAATGTATCGAAAGTTAAAATCCAATGATTATTGTTAAAATTACTGCAATATTTTCAAAAACCATAACTTCGGTGATTTCGGACATTTCGGATTGTCGCAGAACGTTCAAAATAGCTTTATCCTCTAAGTCACACCCACTTTCCCAGTAAAACCGAAGAAATCGTAACGATGCGACAAGCAGTTGCTGAGATCTACTCAAAACAAAAGAAGAATAATAATAATAATAAGAATAATAATTTTAACAAAAACAATAGTGTTTCACACAAGCTTCGCAGTGTGAAACCCTAAAAAAGCAACGAAATCAAATTATGACATACATTGGCAACATTTCAGATCTATCCGCAATCAATATATTAATCGAATTCGAACTGCAAAAATTAAATACTATGAAAAACTTGACAATAAAATTAATGATTCAGAAAATTTTGGAAATAACACCTTTTGGAAAATTATTAACTCATTTGTGAAAGGCCAGGGGACAACCAAGACAGATATGCCACCCTTAGTTGTGAACAAAGACACCTTTTTTACATCAGCAGATAAAGCCAATGCACTCAATAATTTCTTCATCGAACAATCCAAATTAAACGATACTGACACCGCTTTTCCCTCTATTAGACAAAATCCGAACTCACTAACGCAGATCGTACCAACCCAACAAGAAGTTAAAGATATCATCAACAGTTTGAATATATCAAAAGCATCCGGTCCTGATGACATCAGTGCAAAATTACTTAAAACCATTTCAAATGAAATTTCCCCTCCACTTTGTATTCTATTCAAACTCTCCCTAGAAACCAAAAAGGTTCCCCAAATTTGGAAATTTGCCAACGTTACGGCCATATTTAAGAAAGGATCTCCTAATGAATGTGGAAACTACAGACCTGTCTCATTGTTAAGCATTATAATTAAAGTATTTGAAAAAGTAATTTACAAGCATGTCTTTAACTTCTTGCGGGATTGTCAAATACTAACAACGTTCCAAAGCGGATTTCTTCAAGGTGACAGTACTATATACCAACTAATAGAATTAACACACATGTTTTTTCAAGCCATTGATAACAGTTCACACACCAGAATTGTCTTCTGTGACATTAGCAAGGCCTTTGACCGTGTCTGGCACGCTGGACTATGTTGGAAGTTGGATGGCGTTGGAATCAGGGGAGACTTGCTAGATTGGTTTGGCAATTATCTTTCAAATAGACAGCAGAAAGTTGTACTAAATGGGGTTGCCTCTGAAACCAAAGTAATCCCTGCTGGTGTCCCCCAAGGCTCTGTACTCGGTCCTTTGCTCTTTCTCATTTACATAAACGATATTGTTGAGAACATTAAATCAAATGTCAGATTATTTTCCGATGATACCTCGCTTTTTCTCAAAATCGATGACCCGATTGCAAGCTCCAATACTCTTAATTCTGATCTCGAAACTATTAATGACTGGGCTAAAACCTGGCTGGTTACCTTTAATCCCCTTAAAACTGAAACTTTGACTATCAGCACTAGAACAAAAATTACTAAACCACCACTAGTTTTCAATTCTGTAAAAATAAATGAAGTCTCTTTCCACAAACATTTAGGCCTTACGTTCCAAAATAACGGCAAGTGGGATGTCCACATAGGAAATTTATGCAAAAAAGTATCAAAACTAGTAAACTGCTTGAGGTCTTTGAAATATCGCTTGAAACGTAGATCCTTACTGTCTATCTATAACGCTTACATTTTGCCTCACTTCGACTACGCGGACATCGTTTGGGATGGGTGTTCGGAACTACTAACAAATCAACTTGACCACTTGCAACTGGACGCACTACGCACAATCTGCGGAGCGGTTAAAGGTATGAGCCACGATTCTCTTTACAAGGAGACCGGTTTCATTCCTTTAAAAGAGAGAGAGAGAGAAATGGGGTTTAACGTCCACTCAACACAAACTAGGTCATTTCGGGACTAACATATGGTTTTTTAATTTTCATTTCAATAATTCGCTTGCGCGCAGGGGTCTTTAGCAGTGGGAGGAAACCGGAGTGCCCGGAGGAAACCCACGAGGTTGAGAAGGCGCCCCTATCTCCATGCCACATACGCTCACACCAGGGCTCGAAACCACAGCCGCAAGCCAGAGGTGACCGGCCAGCTAGAGGTCGAAGCGTGGCATTCTAGACCACTAGGCCATCCCAACCCCCCATTCCTTTAAAAGAACGTCGACTTAGACATAAACTTATTCTTGTATATAAAATTTTCAACAATACTACACCCAATTTTCTTTCTACACTTTTTCCACCCTCTAGAAAATCTTCGTACAATTTCAGAAATATGAATGATTTCTCTGAATATCGGTGTAGAACGAAGTTATTTTCCAACTCATGTGTACCATCAGCAATAAAGGAATGGAACCGGTTAGACCAGTCAATAAAACGTTCAACAACTCTCTCCTCCTTTAAACAAAAGCTCTCCGAACAGGACTCTAAATCCCCAAAACACTTCTACATTGGTTCTAGGAAATTTGAAATTATCCACAGCAAACTACGACTCTCGTGCAGTGACTTAAATGGTCACATGTTTTTTAGACACATCTCTGAAAATCCAGCTTGCAATTGTGGTCACCCTTTCGAGGATAGCGAACACTATCTTTTACACTGTCCAAATTTCAATACTTTTCGACAACTAACCATTTCTACATTACCTGATGAGTATAAGAACAGCAAAACTCTACTCTACGGCCTGCATGACTCCACCAGCGAAATCAATAACCTTATCTTTACAACAGTTCAATCATATTTCAATTTAACTAAACGATTTTAAATTATTATTTAACTAAACTATTTTATATTATTATTTAACTAAACTATTTTATATCATTATTGTTGTTGTTATTAATATTACTACTATTACATACTATAATACTTTAGGTGTATTCAACTAATTAAGGGTTGTATATATATATTGTATATACTGCTTTTTATTATTAGTATATAATTTATCATTGTAAATAGGGATAGGGGTCTGACATAGGCATTTTACCTGTTCCCCAATTTCCCTTTCATTCATAGTGAATAAAATATGTTTATAAAAAAAAAGATAGGCTGGCACTGCCAGGCAGGATACGCCCACATTTTCGAGAGATGGACAGAGAACATGCAATACCGAAAGTGATTTTTCCTACATCTTTAAGTCCTGTATTTCATACTGTATTGGGAGCAGCCATTTAGTTGGTCAGTTCCAGTCTGATATTAATGAAATTCGAAACCGACAATGATTATGGTGTGACGGTACACAACCTAGAAATGTGACTTTTCATCAAAATCGGATAAGAATTGTGACCTGTAGAGAGTCCACAACCATGATATACCATATTTTTACACTATTCGTGTACAAATGGCGACCATTTCGTCCGGCAATTTTGGTACGATTTTCACGAAATTAAGACTCAACCTTCCTCATCAAAATCGAATTAAAATTGTAACCTATACAGGGTCCACAACCATGATATATCATTTTTTTAACAGTATTCGCGTACAAACGTCGGCCATTTTGTCTGTCAATTTTGGTCCGATTTTCCCGAAATTCAAACACAACCTTCCTTACAGTGTAACGGTGATATAATCAAACGTTTTTTTAAATTGGATAATAATTGTGACCTCCAGAGGGACCACAAGCTAAAGAAAGGGGGATTTTGCGTATAACCAGGGGCCATAATTCAGGAAGTTACGATCCGATATGCGCAAATATCGAAAAGAACCAAGATCTTTGGGTTATAACCATGAATTTCAAGTTTCATCAAAATCGAATTAAAATTGTGACCGTTACAGGGTCCACAACCTTGATATACCATTTTTAACAGTATTCGCGTACAAACGGCAGCCATTTTGTATGGCAATTTTGGTCTGATTTTCCCGAAATTCACACTCAACCTTCCTTACGGTGTAACGGTAATATAATCAAACGTTTTTTTAAATCGGATAATAATTGTGACTTCCAAGCTAAAAAAAGGCGATTTTGCGTATAATCAGGGGCCATAATTCAGGAAGTTACGATCCGATATGCGCAAATATCGAAAGGAAGCAAGATCTTTGGATTATAACCATGAATTTCACGTTTCATCAAAATCGAATCAAAATTGTGACCTCCACAGGGTCCACAACCTTGATATACCATTTTTTAACAGTATTCGCGTACAAACGGCGGCCATTTTGTATGGCAATTTTCGTCCGATTTTCCCGAAATTCGAACTCAACCTTCCTTAGGGTGTAACGGTGATATAATCAAACGTTTTTTTAAATCGAATAATAATTGTGACCTCCAAGCTAAAAAAAAGGCGATTTTGCGTATAATCAGGGGCCATAATTCAGGAAGTTACGATCCGATATGCGCAAATATCGAAAGGAAGCAAGATCTTTGGGTTATAACCATGAATTTCTAGTTTCATCAAAATTGAATCAAAATTGTGACCTCCACAGGGTCCACAACCTTGATATACCATTTTTTAACAGTATTCGCGTACAAACAGCGGCCATTTTGTATGGCAATTTTGGTCCGATTTTCCCGAAATTCGAACTCAACCTTCCTTAGGGTGTAACGGTGATATAATCAAACGGTTTTTTAAATCGAATAATAATTGTGACCTCCAGAGGGACCACAAGCTAAAAAGGGTGATTTTTCGGACAATCAGGGGCCATAATTCAGGAAATTACATTCCGATAGACGCAAATATCGAAAGGAACCAAGATCTTTGGGTTACAAACATGCATGTCAAGTTTCATCAAAATCGGTTCAAAATTGTGACCTCTATAGGGTCCACAAGCTAAAAACGTGATTTTTCGTACAATCAGGGGCCATAATCCATGAAGTTTTGATCCGATACATGCCAATATCGAAAGGAACCGAGATCTTTTGGGGATAAACTTATATTTCAAGTTTCGTCAAAATCGGATAAGAATTGTGACCTGTAGAGAGTCCACAAACAAATTGTGGACGGACGGACGTCCGGACGGACGTCCGGACGGACGGACGGACGTCCGGACGGATGGACGGACGTCCGGACGGACAGGGGCGACGACATAATACGTCCACATGAAAATGTGGGCGTATAAAAATTGTGACCTGTAGAGAGTCCACAAACAAATTGTGGACGGACGTACGTCCGGACGGACAGGGGCGACGACATAATACGTCCACATGAAAATGTGGGCGTATAAAAACGTGATTTTTCGTACAATCAGGGGCCATAACCCATGAAGTTACCGTCCGATACATGCCAATATCGAAAGGAACCGAGATCTTAGGGTGATAAACCTATATTTTAAGTTTCATTGAAATCGGATAAAAATTGTGACCTGTAGACGGTTCACAAACAATTGTGGACGGACGGACGAACAGGGGCGACGACAATATACGTCCACATGAAAATGTGGGCGTATAAAAATCGCGGTACACCGGTTCACCGGTGAATCCTTTCGGCCCTAGTCAATGCATTAGGGGCCATAATTAAGGAAGTTACCATCTGATGTGCACAAATATCGATAGGAACCACAATTTGGGGTTATAAGCATTCACATTGCTTATCTCAGCCTAGCTTTATTTGAAAATATGCATAATTAACCATTGTCAACGCATGAGGGGCCATAATTAATGAAGTTATCATTCGACACAAATATCGAAAGGAATCACCTCTGGGTTATAAACATGCATATCATTTCAAGTTTCACGAAAATCAGATTAAAATTGTGACCTCTACAGAGTCCATAAGCTTTATAAACTATATTTTTAGACTATTCGCGTGCAAGCGCGTCCATTATGTCCGGCAGTTTTGGTTCGATTTTCACAAAATTCGAACTCAACCTTCATTATGGTGCAACGGTGATACTACTATCATAAACATTTTCAAAATCATATAATAATTATGAATTCTAGAGGGACCACCAGCTAAAAAAGGTGATTTTTCATATAATCAGGGGCAATAATTCAGGAAGTTACAATCCCATATGCACAAATATTGAAAGGAACCAAGATCTTTGTGTCACAACACGCATTTCAAGTTTCATCGATGACCAACGGCTGCCAGACAGGATATGCCCACATTTTGCAAAAGATGTACAATCAGGGATAATAATTCAGAAAGTTATGGTCTGAAATGCGCAAATATCAAATAGGACTGAGATCTTTGGGATGTAAAGATATGTTTCAAGTTTCATCAAAATCTGATAAAAATTGTGACATCCACAACCTTTGTATTGTATACTTTTGCACAACTTGCATACAAAGAGTGGCCATTTCATTGGGCAGTTTCATTTTGATTTTCCCAAAATTTGAATTCATCCTCGATTATGGTGGAATGGTAATATATTTAAATGTTTTTTAAAATCAGAGAAAAAAAAATTGTAACCTCTACAGAATGAGCAAGCTTAAAATGGAATTTTTAAAACTATCATGAGCCATAATCCAGGAAGAACCAAAGTTATGGTGTCCCAAAGCATCAACCAAACAAATTGCTTATCTCTTTTTACCCTTTGTAGATAATGTTCATCTTTGAACTCCATCAAGGCATTCGCCAAGTTTCAACATTCTATCTCAATTAGGAGAGTTATTGTGTTTCAAAGTCTGAAACAATCAAATTTAATATCGCTTGGCTTACCCTGAGCAGAAAATGTGTATTATCGAACTTACCCCGGTAATCAAGGTATTGATGTGATGAAACTACAGTACGGGCATCGAGCAGGTTTGACCATACATGATTATCGTGTCGTTTTTTGTTAAAAATTTCCACGATAACGGCACGATATTGCCACGATAAATAACTCGGTGTAGCAGTCGCTATCGTGTACCACGATAGTCGCGTACACGATCGGGTTCAGTGTAATTTGATATGTAAAATTAACCATGTTATCTGTCATAAATAATTGATGTCAAAAAGATATACTGCCACGATCTTATCAAACTGCAACAATATTTGAAATTGTGAATAGTTTTTTTTCAATAATCCTGACGCGAAAAGCCATGCTGCATAAAAAGAATGTACTTTTAAATAAAGCTGCATGTCTAGTCAAGGACACGTACACGTTAAAAACACCGTGAGACTCGGTGTTTTAATTAAAACATGCCTCTCATTATAGATCAGTTACTACGTTGGCATTTTCCCATTAATCACGAATATTTGATGGCTAGTTCGAAATCGGAAAAGGAATAAACACAATTTTTCGGTAAACCCCGGATACTATTCATTCTTTTTCTAAACAGAATATGCTTAAAGAAACCAATACGTTACTACTTCATAATATGTTCCATATTTTCAATACTTTCGTCAATCCACTATTACAAATTCATTCATATTACAGGAAAACATAAAATGCGCACAAATTAATTCTGGTCTTACCGGGGTGTAGTTTTATCCATTCAAATAGTAATTCACATACTGACAAATAAGTCACGCGGTGCGTACAGTATTGGTAAATCACACCTCAACTAATATATTTTTTCTGGTTTAAATCACAAATGCATTCGTCACCTGATACGAAGCACATTTTGCTGAATGGACGTGGACACGTATCAGTCCGATAAAGGCGATAATATAATGCTGACTTTTTCATTTCCAAACCAAAGAGTCTAGGGAATGCATGCTGTCAATCAAGGTTTGATAATGTAAATTGGCGCGTGACATCAAAAGAAACCAACTGACAGAAAATTATACGCCCATTTTACAACAGTACGACTTGTATTGTAAAGATAGGTTGCCAGGCAACGAAACATACGCCCACAGCAGCTAAATCGTCCGGGCAGTCAACAAGGGTTGTCGCATATTGTTACTTTTTTTTTGGTAATGAAACATTTGTAATACACTAAAATCTGAGTAACAACTCATTATGTAATTATCAAAAGATAGGTTGCCAGGCAACGAAACATACGCCCACAACAGCTAAGTCGTCCGGGCAGTCAACAAGGGTTGTCGCATATTGTTTCTTTTATCAGTAAGGAGAACATTTACAACACATGATAATCTTATTACGAGTAATAGCCCATTAAATAATTATCAGAATTGATTAGAATAGTTGTGATGGTTTGTCTCAAGGCCTTTGTCCACAAGATATTTCAAAGTGATCAAGTGCCAGAAATTATCAGTAATTATCGGATATCACCGAAAATCAATAGGATTCTTCGTCTCATGCCCTTAAACACGGTGTATAAATTTAAAGTCAATCGGATATTAACTTTAGCCTCTAAAGCGTTCACAAGATTTTTCAAAGTGATCAAGGGTCATAACTCTGGCAGTAATTATCGGATATCGCCGAAAATCAATAGGCTTCCTCGTCTCATGACCTTAAACACTGTGTATAAATTTAAAATCAATCAGATATTAACTATAGCCTCTAGAGCGTTCACAAGATTTTTCAAAGTGATCAAGGGCCATAACTCTGGTAGTAATTATCGGATATCGCTGAAAATCAATAGACTTCTTCGTCTCACGACCTTAAACACCGTGTATAAATTTAAAGTCAATCGGATATTAACTTTAGCCTCTAAACCGTTCACAAGATTTTTCAAAGTGATCAAGGGTCATAACTCTGGCAGTAATTATCAGATATCAACGAAAATCAATAGGCTTCTTCGTCTCATGACCTTAAACACTGTGTATAAGTCAATCGGATATTAACTATAGCCTCTAGAGCGTTCACAAGATTTTTCAAAGTGATCAAGGGTCATAACTCTTGTAGTAATTATCGGATATCGCTGAAAATCAAAAGGCTTCTTCTTCTCACGACCTTAAACACCGTGTATAAATTTCAAGTCAATCGGATATTAACTTTAGTCTCTAGAGCGTTCACAAGAAAATTGTGGACGATGGACGGACGGACCGACGGACGGACCGACGGACGGACGGACGGACGGACGGACCGACAGACGGACGGACGGGGGCGACGGCAATATACGACCACATTTCCATGTGGGCGTATAAAAATCATTACAATTTGTTTGCTTTTTATAAAGTTTTGCCCCACGCTAACAATTAGTATAGGAAATATTTAAATTAATATCATGGATTTAGCAGTTCAGTTATCAAAATTCATTGAAAATCAAAATACTTGTTTGTTTCAACACCTTAAACTCTGTGTATCAATCGGATGATAAGTTTGACCTCTATAGCGTCACAAGGTTTTTTTGAAGTGATCAAGGGAGACAACTCTGGAAGTAATTATTTGAAAAATAAATCAATAGGCTTTTTCGTCTCATGACCTTAAACAATGTGTATAAATTTAAAGTCAATCGGATATTAACTTTGGCCTTTAGAGCGTCCACAAGATTTTTTGAAGTGATCAAGGGTCATAACTCTGGCACTAATTATCCGAAATCACTGAAAATCAATAGGCTTCTTCGTCTCATGACCTTAAACACTGTGTATAAATTTAAAGTCAATCGGATATTAACTTTGGCCTTTAGAGCGTCCACAAGATTTATTGAAGTGATCAAGGGCCATAACTCTGGCACTAATTATCCGAAATTGCTGAAAATCAATAGGCTTCTTCGTCTTATGACCTTAAACACGGTGTATAAATTTAAAGTCAATCGGATATTAACTGTGGCCTTTAGAGCGTCCACAAGATTTTTTTTAAGTGATCAAGGGCCATAACTCTGGCACTAATTATCGGAAATCGCTGGAAAAACAATAGGTTTCTTCGTCTCATGACCTTAAACACTGTGTATAAATTTAAAGTCAATCGGATATTAACTATAGCCTCTAGAGCGTTCACAAGATTTTTCAAAGTGATCAAGGGTCATAACTCTTGTAGTAATTATCGGATATCGCTGAAAATCAATAGACTTCTTCTTCTCACGACCTTAAACACCGTGTATAAATTTCAAGTCAATCAGATATTAACTTTAGCCTCTAGAGCGTTCACAAGAAAATTGTGGACGATGGACGGACGGACGGACGGACCGGATCAATCGACTTGTGTGGATTTTGATTATGAGGTGCGGGGCGTACAAATGGATTTTTGTGGTGTGGTTTATCTGACCCATTTAACTGGGGTGATCAATCCAGATAAAAGGCGAGTTGCAACTCATTTCATGCAATGGCACTTTTACGACAATAATAATAATGATGAAACAAGTGGAGTGTTTGGTAATGCCACAATATTACACAAATATTGAATCATAAACCCAGACGTCTTACTTGTATGGCCTTCAATTCATGACCAGACCCGTCTACTGAGCTATAACTATATTTAAGAAGCTTGAGGGCCCGTCGTGTAAAGGTCCCTTGTACGACATATGACCTGCAGTTCACCGACCACAGACAAATTATCTTCCAAGTTTCTGGAATGTATATGGGCCCTTGTGTCCGACTTAGATGAACAAGCCAATAAGATATACGTTGAAATGAGCTGCAACCCACCCCCACAGACAAATTATCTCCCCCTTCTCCACAAGATTTTTGAAATCAAGTCCTTTTGAATTCCTTCATCCGAAATAATGAGCCTAGGTGTCCGACTATGATGGACTGCAGCCCAGAACAAGACCCAATATTTGGCAGACATATGCGCTGCAACTCTTAAATCCCATTACTTTGATGAGCGCAGCTTAGGACAAGCCAATAAGATATACGTTGAAATGAGCTGCAACCCACTCCCACAGACAAATTATCTCCCCCTTCTCCACAAGATTTTTGAAATCGAGTCCTTGAAATCCTTCATCCGAAATAATGAGCCTAGGTGTCTGACTATGATGGACTGCAGCCCAGAACAAGACCCAATACTTGGCAGACATATGCGCTGCAACTCTTAAATCCCATTACTTTGATGAGCGCACCTTAGAACAAGCCAATAAGATATACATTGAAATGAGCTGCAACCCACTCCCACAGACAAATTATCTCCCCCTTCTCCACAAGATTTTTGAAATCGAATCCTTGAAATCCTTCATCCGAAATAATGAGCCCAGGTGTCTGCCTATGATGGACTGCAGCGCAGAACAAGACTCAATATTTGACAGACATATGCGCTGCAACTCTTAAATCCCATTACTTTGATGAGCGCAGCTTAGGACAAGCCAATAAGATATACGTTGAAATGAGCTGCAACCCACCCCCAAAGACAAATTATCTCCCCCTTCTCCACATGATTTTTGAAATTGAGTCCTTGAAATCCTTCATCCGAAATAATGAGCCTAGGTGTCCGACGACTATGATGGACTGCAGCCCAGAACAAGACCCAATATTTGGCAGACATATGCGCTGCAACTCTTAAATCCCATTACTTCGATGAGCGCAGCTTAGGACAAGCCAATAAGATATACGTTGAAATGAGCTGCAACCCACTCACACAGACAAATTATCTCCCCCTTCTCCACAAGATTTTTGAAATCGAGTCCTTGAAATCCTTCATCCGAAATAATGAGCCTAGGTGTCCGACTATGATGGACTGCAGCCCAGAACAAGACCCAATATTTGGCAGACATATGCGCTGCAACAGGCTGCAACTCTTAAATCCCATTACTTTGATGAGCGCAGCTTAGGACAAGCCAATAAGATATACGTTGAAATGAGCTGCAACCCACCCCCACAGACAAATTATCTCCCCCTTCTCCACAAGATTTTTGAAATCGAGTCCTTGAAATCCTTCATCTGAAATAATGAGCCCAGGTGTCTGACTATGATGGACTGCAGCCCAGAACAAGACCCAATATTTGGCAGACATATGCGCTGCAACTCTTAAATCCCATTACTTTGATGAGCGCAGCTTAGGACAAGCCAATAAGATATACGTTGAAATGAGCTGCAACCCACTCCCCTTACAAATTATCTCCCCCTTCTCCACAAGATTTTTGAAATCGAGTCCTTGAAATCCTTTATCCGAAATAATGAGCCTAGGTGTCTGACTATGATGGACTGCAGCCCAGAACAAGACCCAATATTTGGCGGACATATGCGCTGCAACTCTTAAATCCCATTACTTTGATGAGCGCAGTTTAGGACAAGCCAATAAGATAATACGTTGAAATGAGCTGCAACCCACTCCCACAGACAAATTATCCCCCCCTTCTCCACAAGATTTTTGAAATCGAGTCCTTGAAATCTTCATCCAAAATAATGAGCCTAGGTGTCCGACTATGATGGACTGCAGCCCAGAACAAGATCCAATATGTGGCAGACATATGCGCTGCAACTCTTAAATTCCATTACTTTGATGAGCGCAGCTTAGGACAAGCCAATAAGATATACGTTGAAATGAGCTGCAACCCACTCCCAGACAAATCATCTTCCCCTTCTCCACAAGATTTTTGAAATCGAGTCCTTGAAATCCTTCATTCAAAATAATGAGTCTAGGTGTCCGACTATGATGAACTGCAGCCCAGAACAAGACCCAATATTTGGCAGACATATGCACTGCAACTCTTAAATCCCATTACTTTGATGAGCGCAGCTTAGGACAAGCCAATAAGATATTATCTCCCCCTTCTCTACAAGATTTTCACATCAAAGCTTTTGAAATCATGTATTCAAAATTCAGAGCCTTAATGTCCGACAATAGGGTAAGACTTCGGACAATATCTGATGCACCTCAAATCTCATAAATTAAAGGACTCTCTGAAAGGGCAGCACAGTTAAAAAATAAAAGCAATCTTCAATATAAATGTATTGCCATATTCTTCAGCTTAAAGCAACATACATGTACATATTAAAAGTATTTTTATTACTTTTATTCATGATTAAAAAAAACTGAAACCTCTGACTGTCAGAGTCTGACCGATGGATTTACAAGAAAATAAAAAAACAATTCTAAATAGGGTCTGAAAACCCATATCTATATTCATATATATATTGTATAACAAAAAATAAGCTTTGGAGCTAATATTATTAGCTTATACCCTTAAAACAATACCAAAGTGAAATATTGCCCATTTGGAAAAGAAAATGAAATCAGTACTCCAATTTAAAGTTTAGATCATTTTGACAACAGGCCTTAGGTTAGTGCAAGACAATACAACAAACAGATTAGGATAGGTCATTTGAATCAATTTTTGTTCAACTTATCAATTAGCCTGAACATTTTCTTTTTTAAAACATCTTTTTTCCTCTTCCATAAGACTCCACCATTTAATTTGCTTCTTTCTAAAGCCTTCTGACAATCTTTCGGAGACAGTCTTTTTTTCTTTAATATACACTTCTTAAACAGCTGCTTTATCTCTTCGTCTTCTTCAGGAGTCCACTTAACCTTGATTGAAACTGCAGGCTTTCGTTTATCTTTTATTTCCTCACAGTCACTGTCCATTTGCGACTCTTCAAACACCTGTTTATCAAAGTCTTCTGTGACTGGGCTTTGAACCTGATCATCCATAACCAAATCTAAAAGGAATGATTGAACAAATGAATGGTGCACAGATTACTGGCGAATGAGGACAGGCTTTCACCATGCAATGTGGGATACTTTGTCAGGACAGCAGACTAACAGACCTACTCTTTTTGAATTTTCAACTGTTCAGGGATTTTAACATGCACTCCGGTAGCACACATGTCTTAAGTCTTCATGCTATTTGAACGACAAGCATCTTTTTTTTACTTGACCGGATCAATGATGAGGAAAATGTATAAAATGCAGTGTTCAGTTGAATTTAAAAAATTCGTAAAACAAGTTCGTGAATCATCCTTTGTTTTAAAATTAAAGTCAATTAAAAATATCCACACAAAGTAAACTGTTAAAAAACAGTAAAAGACAAGGCATACATAAAATAAACAAAACTAGTTATGTGGACTTTCCATATGACATGAAAAGTGGTATCAGGTGTTCCGGAGGGGTAAGCATACCCTGCTTTGTGCACAGCACCCGCCACAAAACAGTAACTAGCAAGTGATGTTGAATAAACATGTGAATTAGCCATTTAGTCCATTCATTTCAAAAGCATAAAAATTTACCTTCAATCTGAATGTCTTTCAAAGACATGTTTTTATATTTTCCTATCTGATTACTGTCTTGTAACAATAATAACTTGGCTATCTGTGTCTTCTCAAGTATTTCACTTGAAGCTCTGAAATTTAATGTTGATATGTTATTCATTCTGATTTGCAATCACACTGTAAATAAATTAGGAAGTCGATGACATAAGGCTGTAAATTGATCCAGACAGGGCGCTTCGGTTATCAGAAGGGTTGCATACATATCACACAATTCTTACCTTCGAATTTCTGTTTGTTTTATTGCGACTATGTTGTATTATATATGTAAAATAAAGTTATTTATCAGAAGTGTCTTTATGTTGTCCATTTTGTTGCTCATATCTGAACTATGCATTTCTCTGACCTAAATTCTTATAATTATGTCAATATTTGAATCATATGGCATGTAGCGTTAGAAACTTATCAATGATTATTGTCAATTAGGAATATTGTCAGCACCCTATAATGAAAATGACAAACCCAGCAAGTTGTATTTCAGAATCTAAGATACTACTGTACAATGATATAGCAGATGGCTCAGAAAAAAATCATTACTGATAAAAGTTATAAAACTTTGAAATTAACAATGTTTTTACTGAGTCACCTAATATATTGGGGCTTCATGAGCTACTCCATAAAGGTTTAAAGTAATAATTGACTAAAAAAAATCAGTTATATTACCTGTAGTGAATCTTATGTACATCCATGCTATGTCCTAAATGGTCTAAAACCCAATTCATTTCATTCGGCTTAAGGTCAAATACCTAAAATTTAAAAAAAAACCAGTAATATTCAGGAATTGAAGGCATAGCCGCCCCCCTTTCCCAATATCTTTGGTAATGAAAATATCAAATGTCACACAAACCCAAAACAGCTAAAAGGTGTTTTTTTTATGGGGGGGGGGGGGGGTATGTTAATGCTCAGCCCCCTCCCCCCCCAATATTGAAATCTCTAGGGCTTAGCCCCCCCCCCATAAAAATCGCTCCGCAGCCCCTGAATTTATCTTTGAGCTGGTCCATGATAATGCCTTAAAGGGTATTCTCTATCACTAACAATACTACTACTTTGCTATATTATAGTGCATTTTCTCCCAATTAAAGTTTTTATAAAGTAGCTACCTGGGTTACTGTGGCCATGTATTTTCTTAAATTGGTGCTTGTTATCAGCTGTGGAGATTTCAACGGTGCTCTAGAACAAGCCTTTAAAACTGAATTGTATGCTCTTATAACCCCCTCACCTGAAATAATACAAGATTAAGAATAAGATTACTATTAGCCACTAAAAGTTCCTTGACTTATCCTGGATATATCACATGGCAAAGAAAAATCTAAATTCTGTCTTGATACTCACTTTCGCTTGATCAATGTCAAAAAAAATAATTGACTTTATATTTGATTAATAAAAGGATTTCTCACACCTCGAAATAATTGTATAATATTAACTTAACAATGACAATTAAAACACTGAGAGTCAATATCTACCTTTCCCAGCAAAGACATAAACATTCTTGGAACTTATTCCACAAGCACTTCTAACAGAGCTGTCAGTTAAATAACTTAAAGGTGCTTTTGTGATGGCAGGTAAAATTACAGGAACTCCTCGACCAGTCTGAAAGTAGCATAAAGAAACATTAAATATACAATGAGGGAAAGAATGGTTTTAATGCTCTATTGAACTGAACAGATTTCCAAGACAACAGCACCAACACACCCTATCTTTTTCGATTTCCAATGGTCCACAGATCTTTAAAATGCTGAAAATTTCAAAGTTAAGATCAATACCTTGGCTAGGATTCCAACCCTAGACACCTTAATTAGCAGCAAGTGACAAAATCATTAAATATACATATAAATGAAATTAAAATCTAATGAAAATGAAGATATTAAGAGATTACTAATTCATAGAAATTAAGTATCATATCTGATTGAAAATACACACCTTGCCCCTCACTGTCATAACTTCTTGTTCCGTTAAAATTTTCCTCTCAAACTCTGATAGTTGACCCACCAAATGATGTGGTGCTTCACCCTTTTTTCTATTTTCATAATCTGCAAGTCTGAAAGCAAAATTCATAAATAGAGAAAATCGTGAAGATGGACTAGCCTTAGAAGGTACAATGTTACTCAATAACATATTTAATAATTCCAAGATAAAAGTTGATTTCAAAAAAGGAGAATGCCCAAGCTTTGTAGAGCATGTTTGCAATTATGACTACGATATATACTGGTTTGCAAAATATTAATCATTTGAATAGGCTCAACCAAATTTATGTCAACATCTATACAAAAGATATCAACTAGAATGGAATTAACATTAACAGTAGAGACATACCTTATGGCCTCTAGTTCACCAACTCTTCTTCTGTTGTATATAACTAACTTTGCTTCAACCATTTCAACAACATTGGTAAAATTTTCAAGTGTAGTTGTCGTTAAATCTAAACCTTTTAAAGAACATTCAAGACTTTTATTCAATTCTTCAATATCATCTGGATTTGGAAGTTGCTTGTGTTTTTCATATTTTCTCTGCTCTAATATCACATTTGACAATTTTGCTACCCTAGTCCCCCCAAAAATTTCCATGGTTTTTAACAAATCTTCTGCTTCCTTTCTGCTAGGTTCATCATTAGTCATGATCGATATTCCAATCTTACCATTTATTAGTTTTTTAATGTCAAATCCAAGCTTACAGGCATTGCTTGGTTTTTCAAGGTTATCCTCACTTATAGCATTTGCAGTTTTCAATGTAGCCTCAACTATATCATCAAAAAAAGAAGCCTTCAAGTAATTCCAGAAAATTGGTTCCTCTGTAATAGGTGTTATTTCTCTCAGATTGATGAGGAGCCGGGCACATAATCTCATTATTTGACCTGTGTAAGCACCTCTTTTAAGACGATTTCCCACATTTTTTTGGATCCACTGATTCCCAAGTTCAACAATTAAGGGATCTTCGCGAGCAACAGTTCCTATCATATCCATGTTCATTGAGCTAAATACCTCATTTAAAAGTGTCTGACTTGGACTGGTGTGAATGCGTCCAGATATAATTTTAGACTGTGTAATTAATGATGCAGATTTGGAAAAATCACACTTAGCAACACATACATTCTTATGTTTTCTTAGTAATTTATGATTCAACCATAAATAGCATCCAGGGCAAGGTCCATACTCTTTTAATTCAAATTTTCCACGAGGTCGCCTTTCTAATATGATTTCACCTTTACCACGCTTTAATGTATTCATGTTAAATTCATGGTTGAATTTGCTACGCAGTAAAGTGCACTTTCTGTTTCTACTATGCTTATCTTCATCTTGTAATATATCTAACAACTGTTCACAATTGGCATGAGCTTGAAGATTACGGTTTCGAGAAATGTGCTGTGAAAAATTTGACACCTTTTTCTTACATAAATGACAATATTGGTAGCTGTTGTATACCCTATCAACCTTCTTCTTTCTTCCACTTTTTGAAGTTGAGCTTTAGGCATCTTAGTGCTAGATAAAAAAAAACAAAAATTAATATTAATAATTATTCAATGAATATAAGCTATTTGAACATCAGACAGCCTTTTCCATACCTTATTGTCTTAGCCATATTATCAAATTACAAAGTAAATGGACTTTAGTGTGGACATGTTGTACTATCCGGAAAATGCGAATTCGGTTGAATCCAATGCACGGTAAGATCACAATTTAACATGAAATCCTGTTTGCACTGCATTGACAAGGTAGAGACAGAATGAAGCTCAGACGTCATTTAGACGGCAAGGTATAGTCGAAGTACAACAGAGCTCCTTGTCGTCTAATATTTTTGACTAATTACAAAGTGGCTGTTCTTACGGGTGTACGGACGTTTGCCCCCCTGGACATTTGCACAAATTTCCACTGTCTTCAGTCTATCACGGCCGTCAGCGCACACCTTGTGCAAACGTGCCTGGAAGTTTGTGGCTGATTTAATCACAAAATTGTAGACAAATTCGTGTTAAAATTTTGTTTATTTTTTTTATTATATTCAACACATAAACAATTAAACATATCCCACGAAAAATGGTAGTGGGGGGGGGGGCAAATGTCCTCTTCATTTAGTAGGAGGGGCAGACGTCCAGGGGGGCAGAAGACCGGGACGGCAAATGTCCAGGGGGGGGGGGGGGCAAATGTCCTACATTCATTCTTACGTGACCACTTTGATCAATATTATTACCTGAATATAAGGAACAGAAAGTTGAGACAGTTTGTAATTAAGACACACAATGAGATTATCTCCTTTTATCACCCAATATCTTATTTGACAGTAGATATCGCTTGTATGATAAATTACATAATCTACTGCGATATCTCCTTAGGAGATATCGCTTTACATGAATTTGATTGGTCAATCAAAAAGGAACTACTTTCTTTTATTTTAAAGAAACCACTTATTTTAAATAAAAAGTGACTTTTTTCTTGTTAAAAAGAAACTGTTTTTATTTAATTGACTTTGAAGGAAATACTGGGTCAATATATAGGACTTTGCAATAGCTAAACTGCAGTCAAAAAACTGATGTATCACTACGCAGTAATGAAATTAGGTCCAGTAAAGGTGAAATTTATACCAAAGAATTATATTTATTTATTTCTGCATGTAAGAAAGGATTGGGTGATAAATAAAATCTCCAACTCGTGTTTTTTGATATCAAAAAATATCAACACTCGTTGATAAAGTAAAAAAAACTCGGCAGATCCTCGTCTTTTTTACATTATCAACTTGTGTTGATATTTTTTGATATCAAAAAACACTTGTAGGAGATTCTCTATATGTTGTAAAATGATGGATCCCATCGAACAAGTTGGAGACTTGGTATCCAATAAAAATGACCAGCAAAAAAATGAGTAAGACGAGAATATCCAATATATATATGCCTGACAATACTTGATTCATGAATGTTTCTTCCATCATAACAACATGAACGGTTGGATTCAAAGGGTGGAGTATCAGAATATGACTTTTTCCGAGATGAAAACGAAAAAGTGCGAGAAAAAAAAATAAAAATGGCGGCTGTGAAATGTGACGTGGTTAGTCAGTGCCACAGAAGTTTCTTGTCGGCCAAATAACCCCAGATTTAGTTTCAGACATACGCTCAAAACACCATATGAAATAGAAATAAGTAATTTAATCTAAACGAACGCTACAATAATAAGAAAAAAATATAACTTACTCTCTGATAATGAAAAAAGCTTGTGAGATTGCAGCTTTATTTTATCGACTTGCAGCCAAGTGCTTGCAGCCCAAATTGTAGTCGTGATCATTGCGCATGACCGAGTTCAAATAGTCTTGGTTATCCAAGTTACGTAGTTACGAATAAATTTGAGACTGGACAATCGATCCAAAAAAAAGGGAACTAACTTCATTTTATTGCTCTCTCACGCGGTCTTGACCGTTTTGCACGGACGATAACGCGGACAGAACTCCGTCCGTTATTTTATGGGTTGCGTCACACTTTGTCCGATTTTATGCAATGATTTGACCGTGCGAGGAAATGTAAGTGGTAATTTTACGAGTTGCAACGCATAAGTCAAAATCACCCCAGAAATACAGAAATGACTCACCATTAACCACAGTACTCCAATGGGTGAGAGCGGACGGACCGACAGACGGACGGACGGGGGCGACGGCAATATACGACCACATTTCCATGTGGGCGTATAAAAATCATTACAATTTGTTTGCTTTTTATAAAGTTTTGCCCCACGCTAACAATTAGTATAGGAAATATTTAAATTGATATCATGGATTTAGCAGTTCAGTTATCAAAATTCATTGAAAATCAAAATACTTGTTTGTTTCAACACCTTAAACTCTGTGTATCAATCTGAAGTCAATCGGATGATAAGATTTTTTAAAGTGATCAAGGGCCATAACTCTGGCACTAATTATCGGAAATCGCTGAAAAACAATAGGTTTCTTCGTCACATGACCTTTAACACTGTGTATAAATTTAAAGCCAATCGGATATTAACTTTGGCCTCTAATGCGTCCACAAGATTTTTTGAAGTCGTCGAGGGCCATAACTCTGGTAGTTATTATCGGAAATCGGATATTAACTTTAGCTTCTAGAGCGTCCACAAGCAATTGTGGACGCCGGACCGACGGACGGACGGGGGCGACGACAATATACGACCACATTTCAATGTGGGCGTATAAAAACTACCCAAAAAGGTTTAAATCTTTATTTTAAAAACAATCACAATTGTTAAATTGATTCTGATATATATGCAAATGGTTGGCATTCAAGAGGGGTCACAATGGTTTGTTCTTTGCATCTCAATTAGTTTGGCCGTTTCGGTTAAAATAAACGTAAGGGAAATTTTGAAAAGAGATATCTTGGAAAATAACCCGTATTTATTACTGAAATATTTTCTCAATTAGCAGAACGTCAAAATAAAGAAAACCACGCAACACTTACAATATGACTAACTACGCGGTTTGTATTTGGCTGGACACCCCCACCCTTCCCTCCATCTAATACCAATATGTAACGGGGAATTGTGATTACTTTTTTACGGTAAAAGTCATGTTTTTAGGGATGTGTGATTGTTCAGTTATTTAAATCGGTACAGACTCAAAGGTTGATTCCTGCAGATCATGTAATGAGCAAAATAATGTTAAGTCATCATATTTGCAATTGACATAATATTCTGTCAATAAAATCACACCGGTGCTCATTAATAATTGATCAGGTGGTTGTTATTTTATTACATTGTGCACAAATGTCAGTCCTTAAATAGCACTAGGCACCTTTAACAACTTAATAAGCACGTTTTTTTTTGTGTTAGGCAATCGGCTCTCTTAGCTTTGATGTGTTGCATTCTAGACTAACTGACGCCCCGATAACTCTAATACTACTGTTATTAATCTCACTATCAAAGGGGCTTCAATTCATAAGAAATGGTCGTGAGATCGTGTTGAGGGGTAAAACAATCAAAATGAATATGACGTGATAATTTTTGGAAACTAAAACGGTTTTATTAATAAGGGTATTTATGATCTATTGCATGAATATGGTCAAACGTTTGTATGTTTCATTCATATATTGAACGGGTGTCAGTAAACTCGTCCACAAGCAAACAGATACGCATCGGATAACAATTTTGACCTCCAGAGGGACCACAAGCTAAAAAGGGCGATTTTTCGGACAATCAGGGGCCATAATTCAGGAAGTTATGATCCGATTGGCGCAAATATCGAAAGGAACCAAGGTCTTTGGGTTATAAACATGCATTTCAAGTTTCGTCCAAATCGGTTCAAAATTGTGACCTCTAAACTGTTCACAAGCTAAAAAACGTGATTTTTCGTACAATCAGGGGCCATAACCCATGAAGTTACAGTCCGATACATGCCAATATCGAAAGGAACAGAGATCTTAGGGTGATAAACCTATGTTTTAAGTTTCATTGAAATCGGATAAAAATTGTGACCTGTAGACTGTTCACAAACAATTGTGAACGGACGGACGAACAGGGGCGACAACAATATACGTCCACATGAAAATGTGGGCGTATAAAAATAGTATCTTATAAACAAATCAAGACAAAATTGTATAATGATATATTATATTGAAACTTGTTTATCCTTAGATAATACATGTAGTATTCTGTAAACATGTCAAATCTGAATTTCATATAATATTTTATGCTTAAAACTTGTTAATACTTGGACAAAAGTATTCAATGCACACACTAAGACAACATTTTATAACTTGCTACTAAGACAGTAGTACTCTACTCACATATTTAACTTATATGCTGAAATTTGTTCATACTCAGAAAACAGTATTCTGTACAAAATTTTTAGAATTAAACCTAGAGTAGTACACATATTGACACAATAATTCAAATTATATCTTAAATTAAGCTTGTTCATACTCATAATGATATTTAGTGTAAAAGTTGTTTATACTTAGACAAAAGTACTCAACACACATATGTTATTTAGAATCTTTTGGTTAGATTTTTATATTCTACAAAATTATTAAGACAGCATTTTATGATGAGGATACATATTATTATTTAAACTTGTTTGTACCTAAATTTAAAAAATGTTAATAACACAGACAATATTCCACAATAATATATTATGTTGGAACGTGCTTTAGTATTAAAAATATAGATGCATTTAAGACAAAAAGTATTCCATATACATAGTGATACAACAGAATAATATATTATGTTAAAACTTATTGAACAGCATTCTACAAACATATTGATATATTAAAGCGTGTCCATACTTAGATAAGAGAAACTTTTGGGTATATCAAGACATCTCATAATTATTATGTTAGACTATTTTACAACTTCATTCTTCAAAACGTTTTGAACACTTGAACACACTCATTGATGCAATAGAAATAATACTTTAATAGTATATGTGTATGTTGAAAATAGCTCGTTTTAATAGTACTTTATAATAAAATACTATGTTAAAACTTTATTTTAATACGCATTGATACAATATTTTGACACAATATAAAAAAGATAACGGTTTCTTATATGCAAACATTACACTTTTTTTTTTTCCCCTCCTTTTTTTTTATAATAAAATACTGAAGTACGTGTAGCTAAAATATAGCTTAAATTTTGTTAATATTTTTGATAATAGTTATTTCTTCTTATAATTTTAATGCGATATTTAAATCTAACTTATTCTTTAATTAAAGTTCTCTCTTTAATCTGTCTGAACATATGCAGCTTGTCGTTATTTTATACGGCAATCACAGAGGTGCGGTAGCGTTGTACCTCTTGCACATAAATGTAAATAAGTTGATTTCGTGTATTTATTGCCAATGTATTGTATATAATCAATTACGGCCAATTCATAAATCCTACATTTATTACGATTATCATGTTTCAATTTTCATAAGCATTTTAATATTTATGTTATCTTTATTGTTACAGAGTGGAGATGTCGAACAGAATCCTGGACCAAATAAATTTTCCTTGGTGCATTTGAATGTTAGGAGCATCCGAAATAAAATTGATCTTGTCACAGCAGAATTATCAGAAGATTATGATTTTATTTTACTTACAGAGACATGGCTTGACAAAAACGTTTCATCTGACACCCTATCTATCCCTGGTTTTAATGCACCTATAAGAAAAGACAGGACAGACGTACAGGGTGGGGGCGTTGCACTATATTACCGTATGAACATATTAGCAAAACGTAGGACTGATTTAGAAACCGACAGTACAGAGTGCATTTGGATTGAAACAAATATTAATAATGTAAAGTTTTTAATTGGCACCTTTTACAGACCTCCAAATTGTTCAACCCAAATTAACAAATCAATATTTGATTCTTTGTCATTGGCAGCATCAGATGATATAAATAACCTCCTTATATTTGGCGATTTTAATTTTGATCTTTTGACTAAAACAAATACTATTATTCACTCAGCTATCTCAGTTTTTGATTTTAAACAGATTATTACAGAACCAACAAGATATGACAATAAAGGGGGGAAAACATTAATTGATTTAATTTTAACAAATTGTTCAGGATATATCTACGAATCTGGTGTATTAGATAACTTCTGTAGTGATCATTGCCCTGTGTACTGTCGGTTAAATTTTCATCGTCAAACACTACATAGCTTCTCTCGAACAATATGGAACTACGATAGGGCAGACTTTGACAATCTTCGACATGACATTAGGAGTATACCATGGGACTCCATCTTAGATAATGGTTCAATTGAAAGCTCTAGTATAGCCTTTACAAACGAGTTAATACAACTAGCAATAAAATACATTCCCAATAAAAAAGTTACTATTAGACCTAAAGATAAATTATGGATGAATAACTCTATTAGGAAAATGAGAAGGAAAAAAAATAAAATACACAAGAAAGCTGTAAAAACTAATTTGGCAACTGATTGGCAAAATTTGAGACATATTAGAAATACATAATAATATATTAATTTAATAAGAAACTGTAAAAAGGAATATTATCAAAAATTAGACGACAAAATTAACAGTACAAACAATTTTGGCAAAAAAGGGTGGAGTCTTGTTAACTCGTTTGTTAGGGATAAAAAAGGTGGAGAAATTCCACCACTTATGAAAGATGGGACCCCATTATTCAACCCTAAAGATAAAGCACACTATTTAAACAAATTTTTTATTAACCAATCACAGCTAGACTACACTAATGCAAATCTTCCGGATCTCCAGCACGAAGAACACTCATTGTGCAACATATTACTAACACCTAAAGAGGTTAGAGACATGATTTCAACAATTGACACTTCTAAAGCTACAGGACATGACGAAATTAGCGGGAAATTAATAAAATCTTTATCTTCTGAAATAAGTGAACCATTATGTAAATTATTTAACATCTCTTTAAACTGTAAGCATGTACCAATTATTTGGAAATCTGCAAACATCACGGCAATTTTTAAAAAAGGTGACCCAACTCTTTGTGGTAATTACAGACCTGTATCGCTATTAAGTATTATTGTAAAAATTTTTGAGAAATGCATTTACAAGCATGTCTTTAACTTCTTTAAGGATCACAACATTATAACTAATCTACAAAGCGGTTTTCTGCACGGGGACTCAACTACTTATCAACTAATAGCCCTTACTCACTTTTTTTGTCAAGCCATCGATCAAGGCCAGTATACGAGAACGGTGTTTTGTGACATCAGAGTGCTGCACTTTGTCATAAGCTAGGGGCAGTTGGGATCAGAGGAGATCTACTAGAGTGGTTTGAAGACTATCTTAGTAATAGAAAACAATGTATGGTTATTGGGGGTGCCTCTTCTGAACACCTGACTGTCCCAGCTGGTGTCCCACAGGGCTCCGTTCTCGGCCCCCTTTTGTTCCTTGTTTATATCAATGATATTGTCAAAAACATTGACTCGAAAATCAGACTATTTGCAGACGATACAAGTTTATATATAAAAGTAAGTGACCCAACGGCATGTGCGAATGTTCTTAATGCTGATCTGGAAAAAATAAATATCTGGGCAAAAACATGGCTGGTATCCTTTAACCCGCTGAAAACTGAAACACTTGCACTTACTACTAAGAAGAAAATTATATTACCGACACTAAACTTAGACAGCATTCCAATTCAAGAAGTTTCGTATCACAAACACCTGGGACTGACATTTCAAAATAATTGTAAGTGGGATATGCATATCAATAACATCCTAACAAAAACTGGTAAACTCGTGAACTGTCTTCGATCTCTTAAGTACCGACTTAGTCGCAAATCCCTAGAAATTATGTACACTTCTTACATTCTTCCTCATTTTGACTACTGTGACATAATATGGGACGGGAGCACTAATGAACTGACTAACAAACTAGAATATTTACAATTAGATGCACTCAGGACTATATGCGGTGCTGTAAAGGGTACCAGTCATAAGCTAATATATCAGGAGACCGGGTTTATATCACTGCAAGAACGACGAAGGCGGCACAAACTAATATTACTGTATAAAATTTTAAATCATTTTACTCCCGACTATTTATTTAAACTTATTCCTTGCAATCAATCATATTCATACAATCTACGAAACCAAAACAATTTACCAGATTATTTTTGACGAACAACTCTCTTCTCTTCTACTTTCATACCATCCACTATTAAAGAATGGAATAACCTTGATAATGCTACCAAAAACGCACTTACCATTTCTTCTTTTAAATCAAAATTACGAGCTATAGACAACTCTGTTCCGTCTGTCTACTATATTGGTTGCAGGAAGAATCAAATTCTCCATTCTCGACTTCGACTTTCTTGCAGTGATTTAAACGGACATAAATTTCTAAGGCATATTTCGGACATTCCTACATGCGATTGCGGTCACTTTTTTGAAGACTCTGAACACTTTCTGTTAGTTTGCTCCTTACATTCAGATGCCCGTTCTCAAACTATTTTTCAATTAGAACCAGAACATCACAATATTAACTCCCTATTATTCGGCGTAAAAGATAACTATAAGGCAACACAGATATTTAATGCAGTCCATCATTTTCTCGACATCTCCAAGAGGTTTTAAAGTCATGAATTATGAATTTAAACATTGTTGTGGCTGTGAAATTTGTATATAATGTAAATAGCCATCAAATTTCAATTATCTTGTATATTTGTATATTATTATTTTGTATTTTAATGTTTGTATTTGTATACTATGGAGAGGGGGGCCATAGGCTAAGCCTGTTCCCCAATCCAAAATTTTCTGAATAAAATATTGTTTAAAGAAAAAATACGCAGTTAGGTCGTTCACAGAGCGTATTGTTTTTTTTTATAAGCAATATCTTTTTATTCAGATTTGTATTTGAATAGGGATAGGGGAACGGGCATAGCCTATATTAAACCCCTCACCCGTTGTTGTTTAATAATTTAATTGTATTACTCACTGGTTGTTTATATTGTTTTATTTACCCAATAATCCATTATCTTGGTAAGCCGATCAAACCGAGATGAGTTCACCGATGTTTTTGTAATAAAGAGCAATAGAGTATTATTTGTTGATTAGCTTGATGATTTTAAACATAATAATAAATTCACCAATGTTTTTGTAATAAAGTAAACTCGTATTGTTTGGTTTGTTGATTGACGTTATCTCATGATTTAAAATATTTAGCAATGGTTAATACCAGGTCAAAAATAATTCCTTAAACTGCGCCGCAGCCCCTTTTAGATCAACTAAATTCGCTTTTTATAAGATGGCGATCATTCGTGGATGAATGACTGACATACGCGACGTGGGTATATACTTTATTAATAGTAACGTTCGTTGAGTTATTTAGGCGACAATTTAAATCTTTGATCTTTACACATAAAGAGAAAATTGGCTAACAATAATTGCACAAGTAAAAGGGGCAGTAGTTTCAGGAATGATTTTATTGGCAGAATATGCCCACTGCGAATATGCTGATTATACACACTTTTCGTCTTAAGACGCGCTGTTATGTAACAATCTCTAATCTGTACCAATTTAAACATTGAATAAAGACTTGCATCCACAATTTTGAAAGCGTGAGCTTTGCGTTAAAGAAAATATAAAATCCCTCGTAACATATTAAGATGTATTCTGTGTGTGTGGGGTGGGGGTGTGGTTCCATCGTGGTCTGTTCTTATTTAACCATGACAACGACAGCTTTTTTGTGTGTGAATCCAGATTGGTCACGTACCAGTAGTAATTGTTTTTTTTTTAAAATGAGGGCAACAATGTTAGGTAATGACCACTTGTTGACAATTTACAATAAAAGTCATATTCTCTACAAGACTATTTTTTGTTAACGGGGCTCCTATTTTAGTCAATTATCGTTTCCTTTTGATGTTTGATGGCACTCTTATATTCACGTTATTTGGAAACTTGATTGACAGTATGCATGGGTCACCAAGGTGTTATCCGACCGAGAGACACGTTGTAATGAACATGTATTCAACAACACAAGGTACAATTTTATGGATACATTGTATGGGGACGTGATCTTAACAGCAGGAGAGGCAGACTTTTTAATTCATTTGTGATTTAAACCCGAAGATATTACTTGAGGTGTGATTTACCGATTTATTTGTCAGAATGGGAATAGCCATATTAATGGATAAAACTTACGACCACGGTAAGATCACCAACTATGTGTGCACATTTGAAAATTTTCATAATTTGACGGAGTTTGAAATAGTCATCGATGCAAATCTTAAAAATGTATCGAAACAGGCATAATTGGTTAATTTTCCAATATTTGCCATTTATTGTTATGTCTAATAAAATAAAACAAAATTTTAATAGAATAAACACTTAGAATTACCATGCCAACACGTTTCGGATTGAAAGCACGAGTACACAATTTTCTTTATTATGGGAATAGAGGAACCACTTGTCATTATAATGTCAACACGTTTCGGATTGAAACCACGGCTTTAGAACTCTGACTGTACTCACTTTTTTTTAATCTTTGCCGACATACATAAAAGGTAAAGGGCTTCGTAGCACATTGTTGTTTTAAAACAAAATCCAAAACAAAAACATAGTAACAAAATACAGCAATTTTTAACCATCATACTTTAATACAGTAAAAACGTGTAAATACGATAATAAAAGCAACAAAAAACGAACGCAATATAAATGTTGAAAATGTTATATAGCCGTTCTCTTAGGTTACGCATACATGTATACACCATGTTTCATCACTCTCACTTAATTGGAACTTAAGTTATTGTGTCCCGAAGCATCAACCCTATGCAGAAAATGCTCATCTTCAAAGTGTAACGGATGGACGTGGACGGACAGAGACAGACATATTTTAATACTCCCCTGGTTTATTCGAAAGACAGGGAGACAAAAAAAAGTACAATTAAAGAACAAATTTACCCTAAACACTGCAGTATGGAATTCATGTAACATGTGTTTCCTAGGTTACGTAGGCCTGTTACTCCAGGTATCAGGGTTCGTTTCCTAGCAGATGGAGGTGTCATCGGAATATCTAGTTTTCTCTTTTTAGGTGTTGAACTTTGTTCCTATAACAAAGAAAGAATAAACTTAATGTTGGCTAACTGTATATTTTGTGAGAGAGCCGTGGGAGGTGTGAATTGCTGGAGTTAAGCAGGGAGAAACTGTTATCGGCCGAGTGGCTTCTTACAATGTGGCTAACCGTGTAACAGACACCTGTTGTTGTTGTTTATTACAGATTTAACTCCAATACATTAAATCTGATATTATGGACAGGTTGATTTAATTAAATTATTTACATTTATGGGTAAAAGATTGGTAAAAACACAAATAACAAGCCAACAGTGAGGCTGATGTCACCCCTTCAAGGGTATTGTGGCACCAGAAGTGACATAAGTTCATGGCAAACGTGACACTGGTGAAACCCATCATTACTTCATCGTAAAAGATTGGTAAAAACACAAATAACAAGCCAACAGTGAGGCTGATATCACCCCTTCAAGGGTAATGTGGCACCAGAAGTGACATAAGTTCATGGCAAACGTGACACTGGTGAAACCCATCATTACTTCATCGTAGTTTTAGTTTCAGTAAAGACCATTTGATGATTACTACCAGAGTATTATTTATGACTTGCCACTTACAGTTTAAAGATATACTGCAAGATATTAGCATAAGATCAAGGTGGGTAAGTTGCACCCAGTTTGTTGCCAGAACCCATGCATATTGGATTGTTGGATCACCGTTAGAACTAAATTAGAATTTTTGATAAAATTATTCAGTTTATCTCCAGCATTGCATTATTATTAAAAGGGGAGTCCCAAGTGGAGTTTTGACTATTAATATCTCAACATATAAGAATATCTTTAGTTTTTATTTGATCATAAGTTTTTTGATATGTTTCTTTAGCAGTGGGAGGAAACCAGAGGACCCAGAGAAAACCAACGAGGTTGGACAGGCAACCCTACTTCTTGTATATAACTGGGGATTCGAAACCACGCCAGTTGACTCAATGACAGGCTTTATGATATACGTGTAGCGCGCTCGTGCTAACCATTCGGCCATCCAACCTCTCCAGACAGTGAGATAATATATTTATATAATCAGTATTAAAATCACATAACTGATATGTTATCAATTAATTACCATCCTATTTGTTTAATTAACTGATGATACATGTATGTGTTTATTGCATTTAACATAAAAATTTCTTACCTGATTAATTTTCTGCTGTTGAACATAAAAATGCCAGGCACTAAATACTTTACACAGTATGACACGTCTGAAAACAAAATTTTTTGAAATATTTCAATGCTTCCCAAAAGTATATTGAGAATTCAAAATGTCTATCCTCATCAAATACAGTAATAAATACAATTCAAATATTGTAATACATATGCATGAATTTTATAAATTATGAAATAAACCCCCACTCCCTCCTTTTCAAATGTTTCTTCACTCACAAGTTTTTAAATTTTTTTTGTTTAGTTAACTTTTTCAAAAATTATCCATCATAATGGTAAGAGTTGGCTGATAAAATCTAAAATATGCATACCCATAATGACAAACAGCTGTAGCTATACGATCGTTTTCATCTGCATGACTCCTAAATTAAGAATAGAACAGTTAAAGATTAACATACATGTATATGTAGCATGAACGCAACAATATTTCAATACAACCTACATTTGGATGCATATGGTCCCACGTCCGTCCTTTTGTTTGTGGAAACTCTACTGGTCACAATGTTTTTATCTGATTTAGGTTGCTTTCGGTATTTGCACATATAGGACCATAATTTTCTGGATTATGGCCCCTGACTGTGTGAAAAAAAAACCCCTGATTTTGATGAAACTTAAAATGTATGTCTATGACCCAAACATCTAGATTTAAGTTCCTTTCAAATTCAATATTCGCCAATATCGGACTATAACTTCATGGATTAAGACCCCTGGCCCTGACTGTAGAAACAGTTTTGTTTTCTTTGGCTTGTGGACCCTCAATGTCAAAATTTGACAGAAACTGCCTGACAAAATGGCCACTCCTCGTAACCAAATAGTGTAAAAAAAAAGTATGTTATTCCATGATTGTGGACCCTCTAGAGGTCACAATTTTGATCAAATTGTCATGAAACCGCAAATCTATGTTTATATCCAAAAAATTTTGGTTCCTTTCAATATTTGCACACCGCCCATAACATCTTGGATTATGGCCCCTAATTTTACAAACAAGAGCATTGCTAACACTGCAATATATGTCCACATTCCTGCTTTGATTGATACGGCACTTATTAAAATGAAAAGAATGAAACATGAAATGGCAAAGAAGATTAGGCGTTAAGTTTGTCTTTACGGTAAAAGGAATAAATATGCACAGTTCCTAGATGATCCATTCCGAATTGCAGTCTGAAGATAAATATAAACATAAGGTTTGGCTCTGCCCCAGAGATTGGACATGAACCAATATACATGTAGGTACATCCCTATGAAGGATCATTCCGAATTGGATCCAAATCTGTTTATAATTGCAACCTGTATATCATTTATAAACAAAATATCAACAACCCAAAAAGTGGGTGTGGCATTGTGGAAAGGGCAGGGGTTGGGGTTGGGTTGGGGTTGGGGTGGAGGAGGGTGCCGTTCACCAACATCTATAGTTGTCTTACTTAGGGTATAGGAATAAGTGTACCAAGTTCCAAGATAATCTATTTAGAATTGTCACCTTTTGTCACTAAAAATTAAAAAAAAAAACTGGGCATGACTCTGCCCCTGGGTGTCGGGGTATTTACCAAAATCAATAGTTGATGCCCTTAAGCTATAAGGAATACATATATATGCCAAATACCAAGTTGATCCATTCAAAATTTCGGCATATAAACGATAAACACAATCAACTATCGATGTCGAGGCTAGTAAACTTTTTGTTGGATTGTAGTTCAATTTGCTAGAATATTTTCCTTTGTGATTTACCGATTAAATGGATAATCAAGACTTGTTTTGTCTTACCGACTTTAGTAATGATGACCGAGGCTACGCAGAACTTTCATTCACTTAGTTCTAAGTTCATCATAGTGGATCAATTTGACTGAAATTTGCAGCAAATTGCCTTTACATTAGCTAGTTTTTAACTATTGTAATGAGAACTGCCAACTCGTTATCTAATCTCCCATAATGATAATGTATCTTTAATAATAATAATAACTAGATCTGCTACTGTCCCATGCAGATATGAAAGCTTTCATATTCATCGTCATGTGTCATTGATTGTATCAAGTATCCTAAATAAAAGGATAAGAAGAAAAAATTATCAAAATTGGTCAAAAACTCGCGAAGTTACAAGTCTAAATATAGTATGAAACATTGCACCCAGGCATAACAATAATCTGAAAACTAAAGGGAAATACCTCAAACTTGTATTACTGTAATGAGACGGATGAGAAAATGAAATGAAAATGGCGGGAAAAAAAATTAAAAATGACCGGTTGGACAGGCGACCTTACTCCTTGTCACGTACAACCGGGCATTCGAAAACACGCTAGTTAACTCAATGACAGGCGCGCGTGCTAACCATTCAGCCACCCAACCCCCCTTTAAAATCAGACACGTGTAATATGTCATAGGAAAAATAACAAGTGGCTCACAAAAAATGGTAAATTAATGAGTTTAGGTCAAAAGGTTGAGCTACTGTTTTAGAGTATTTTTTTATGTTTTAAAGAGACACGTTAAGGGTTGTTCATACTTAAATGAAAGTTTAATTTTAAATAAGACCAATAAAATTAGGATTTAATAATGCCAGACTAATATTAAAATAAAGTTTTCAATTAAGAATAATTAATTATTGGTCTAATGCAATGAAATGCTTTGATTTGACGGATGAAATGTACGATGGGTGTCCACACTATGTGGCTAAGGCGTTGGCCTGCTAGCCAGGAGGTCGGGTGTTCGATCCCTGCATTGTCCGAGAAAGTTCATCTCGATTTTCTGGCGTGTCCCCCCACCCGCCGTGTACACATTGGAGTGCACGTAAAAGATCCCTTAGCAGTTGGAATTCGATACTGTTGAATAAGCTCTATACGATGACTAAATGTGCAGATTGTAGCCACCCACACTGCATGTTTTGCTTAACAATGAAAGGGTGCCGTTTTCAATGTTCGATCCTTTTGTTCTTCTACTCCTGATATGTTGGATTGTTGATCGATGGTTTTATATAAAAGACTACCAATAAGACTCTTTGTAGAAGAAGTTCCCCAAAAATATTAAGTTGACTTTACGAGAAAGACCTCTAAACATGCTCCAAATTGTAAAAATACGACTTTTTGGATTTTCAATCTCTTTTTTTCGCCTATCCCTGATATTTAAAATAAATGATACAATGATTTCACACAACAGGCTAGCTATTGGACTCTCTATTGACAAAAGTTTCACAGCCCTCCCTTCATTATAACAGAAGTTATCGTGCCCTAAAGAATCAACAAATCAGCATGCCTATCTCTGCTTACCCTAGGCAGAAAATGCTCATCTTTGAACTCAATCATGACATTGACCTAGTGAACGTCTACACCAAGTTTGAACATTCTAGCTCAATTAGAAGGAGAGTTATTGTGTTTCAAAGTCTCGGCCCTTCAAATTGCTACTACTTTTCATTTTCAATTCAAAATGGTGACCATCACGTGACCGAAATCAAAATTCTGCTCCCTACGATTTTTGGGCCATCCTTCAAGGATTCAGAAAATATAACTCCCGTGTCTGTAAGAGCAATATCGCAAAAGTTCATTGTTTTTTCACGTTTCAAGATGGTGGCACTTCCGGTTCGATCGACAAACTCCATATTTTGTGTAGGAATCAGTAATTACTTGTCGAGTATCGAAAAAATTTTTTAGGTCATTCTGACCTATATTTCGACGATTTTTTTGAAAATTTTGATCCTTAATTTCACCAAGGGGAGATAATTTAGAAAATTTCTAATTATATTTTTGAAGTCACATCGGTAAGATCTACTTGTATACTAAATTTCATGAATATAGTACTACTATTAAAGAAGTTGTCAAATTGGTCTAAACTTCCGGTTCGAAATCACAGCGACGAATTTTCGAAATTCGAAAATGTGAAACTGCAGATGAAAACGATTTTTTTCAAGGTATTCGAAGAAAAAAGAATTAGTCAAATCGGTCAAAAAATAACAAAGTTACGACTATGCATTGTCAGTTTTTTCGTTCGTAAAATTCGGTTATTTCGGATTCGTAAAACGTTTTGAAAATATATTTAAACAACGTTCGCACCCCATTTTTGGGGGGGTAGGTCAAAGTTTCAGAAAGATCCCATGGTTAGATTCTGAGAAATCCGATTTGCAGAAAATACACAAAAAAAAAAAATAATAATAATCTTAACAGAAACAATAAGCTTTCATATGTAATATGAAAGCTTAATAATATCGTCATTTATAAAGCGTCTTAATACCAAAGAAATCAGTTTCTAAGGCACTGTTGGTTTTATATTCACTGATTATTTACAGTTGAGGGTTTTGAAATAAGAATATTTTAAGTTGAGATTTAAAATGGCCCACTGACAGATGGTAATTGTTTCATTGACTGTGGTAGTCTATTCCATAGAAAAGTACCAGCATAAGTAAAGGAACTTTTTCCAACTTCTAAGCTAATGATTGGAGATTTTAGAAGATGTTTTTTTCTACACGACTTTTCATATAAGATAGAGCTTGGCAGTTTAAGGCTTAACTTAATTAAACTTAATTCTTTACTGAATTGGCAGTCAATGCAAAGATTGCAATACAGGGGGGGGGGGGGGAATGTGTTGATGTATTAGTGAGGAGTTGAACATATTGTAGTTTGTTAATCTGATAGTCTGGTAAGCCATATAGTAAACCATTATGGCAATTTAGTTTAGAGGAGATGATGCGTGAATGAGCTTTTCTTTATTTTCATAATTGAAACAGCGTTGGATCTTTCCAATTTGATGTATATGATAGAAGGCAGTGGATCTTTAAAATATAGGTTTGGGACTAATATAGCATCAATATTTCAAGCTTAATGGGTTCCAGAGTTTGATCAATTTTTCAGAGTTGTTGCTTGGTTCCAATAACAAGCAGTTTTGTTTTATTGGATTTAATTTCAAGAAATTTACTGTCATCCACACAAGAATTTCTGTGAGACAAAGTTCCATATTTTGTATCATAGAATGTTGAGAGTCTGTGTCGAATTCAATATAAATTTGGGTGTTCTCTGCAAACAAATGAATATTTAGCCCCCTAGCCTTTAGCAATGGTCGAGAGCGAGACATTAAGTAATATATTGATACTGCATGAGGCGTTAGCCTAGTGTTATTTAAATATAATGCACAACGTCTTAAGCTCGAGGCTATTAAACAAATTAAAATACAGATACTATCCCGCACATGATTTTCAATGAAATGCATCATGAGAGTCCAATATTTCATTTAGTATAGATAATGTATGATTGGCAAGTTCCCTGTACATTACTGGAATTAATGGTACGCAGAACAAGAAAGGATGACGTCACATCTGTATTTTAAATAAATAGAGAGAACAACTGATGGACTAAAATAATAGACATCCTAAAACAACAGTTTCTTGTAACACCCCCCAAAATAATTGACAGTCACTTAAACCAACTCACCATTCATATGACTGATTTGTTGACAATTAATACAAACAGAACAAGGATATAATACGGTAAAAGATAGGTTGTCAGGCAACAAAACATACGCTCACAGCAGCTAAATCGTCCGGGCAGTCAACAAGAGTTGTCGCATATTCTTACTTTTTTCGGTAATGAAACATTTATAATTACTCTCAAATCTGATTAGGATTAACAACTCATACAAAAATTATCAGAAAATCATTAGAATTTGTCTGTTTTTTATAAAGTTCTACCCCATGCTAACACATGCTAAAACTTAGTATAAGAAACATGCTAACACTTAGTATAAGAAACATGCTAACACTTAGTATAAGAAACATGATAACACTTAGACTTCTTCATCTTATGACCTTAAACACTGTGTATAAATTTAAGGTCAATCGGATATTAACTTTGGCCTCTAGAGCATCCACAACATTTTTTGAAGTGATCAAGGGCCATAACTCTGGCAGTAATTATCGGAAATCTCTAAAAATCAATAGGCTTCTTCGCTCCATGACGTTAAACACTGTGTATAAATTTAAAGTCAATCGGATGTTAACTTTAACCTGTAGAGTGTCCACAAGCAATTGTGGACGCCAGACCGATGGACGGGGGCAAAGACAATATACGACCACATTTCAATGTGGGCGTATAAAAATTGTTCCCACTAGTTATGACCAGAATAATGACACTGACACGCTGAGTGACATATTGGATAGGGAGGAGAATACAAATCCAAAGATTGACCATCAAAATTTTAATATGGAGTGTAATATTTATTCTGATATATCACATATTGGTACAAAACCTGACTCTAAAGTGGAATCTAATTTAAAGATGATAATAATCTTAGTAGTTCCAGAGTTGCTGAGTTAACAATGGATTATGTGCCCAAACAGAAAAGATTGAAAAGTGGGCTGTAAAATTGTTTGAAAAGTGAATAGACAAGTGAAAAGATCTAGCCAAGAACTAGTTAACCCAACTGAAATTATTTACCATACTTTGTTGAAGTTTGAAACAAGTCTGGAGGGGAATATAGACCTAAGAAATGGCCTAAGAAATGTCTTAGATCCAAAGATGAAAGACTTGTTTAGACAGGGCCATAGCTTAAAAAAGAAGCAAGCTAATATATACTGAACAGCAGTATTGAGTAATGGATTTTTAAACAAAAATACTCCCAAAAAGCTACTTCACTTGCCACCATGATTTACTAATTTGGACTCCACTTCGCCTAAAGAGCTGGACAGGAGCATATTGTGAAGATATATCAAAAACCAATCAGGGTGACTTGAACCACCACAGAATACTAAAGTGTATCAAACCCTGCAAAAGTCACCACGATGCCACATACATTTTTATGAAAAATACAGGTAAAGATTGATGCTTTTTATATATCCAAGACATAGGTCTAGGAAGCTACCAGATTCTAATGTATGGTACTGTGACTCGCCGGTTGGAATTTATTTATTACTACAGTAGACAATAAAAAGCATCTGCCAGGTGACTGGATTCAAACGGAACTATACTAACCACTCACTGGCAGCGATCACAGCTACACATTCGTTTGCTGAAGGAGTAGATAAACAGCTCATTGTGGTAAAAATGGACATAGTTCAAGTACAGTTTTGTGGGACAAGTAACAATCAATTATCAGATCAAGTAACATTTTAGTAGCGCAAAAATGTCCAAAATTGTGTCACTGACTAAGTCCAGAACAAAATAATTCAGAAGTGTCCAGTGATTCCAGGGAAATTAACATCTAATCTTCGGATTTTCAATTTATTTAAAATTTTGATAATATTTAAAGCGAAAATTTCATATTTTATAAGAAAGTCAAAACTTAATTATTTCTATGTCTTTTGCTCAAAAGGTTGTCAACTCACTATTATTATACGATCATGGGCAATATTTCTTTCACAGTCATTAGAATCCCTGACACAGAAAATAATAACACAATTACTTGAATTACCTTCCTTGTTTTCCCATTCCCCTCCATGCAATGGCGATCATCAAACGTATGAATTTGAAGTTGAAAATGATATTTTTGCCAATTTCTCAAATGGCAATAGTGAATTATAGGATTAATAGGATTATTCTTTAACAAGGTAGGACTGTTTATAGATACAATCTATTTTAGGGCTTTATTTTAATATATTTTAAAAATATAACTAAAAAATATGAAATTGCTGTTTTAAAGAGAAATAGTAATAATTTGATAGGTTGTTTTGACTTACTCACAGTTTGCTTTTAAAATGTATAATGACTACCAGTACATTTCATAATTAATGAAATTTTCATAAATTATAGACAGTGTGTAAAGATAATGGATTGTTTTCATTACTAATGGATTGTTGACATTAATGGATTAATATTTTAGATTTTACCTTGAAGTGATTTCTGTGTTTGAATAAGATCGTAGTAACTTTTGACCTCTTGATTCCACTTGATCAAACCTTTGTGTAGTTATTGCACTTAATGCATCTCTCAGTAAAGCAAGATCTCCTGATGTATTATCTCCATATATATACTCATCACATTCATAACTAAAATAAACAACTCTGCCAAATTTCAATGTGTTAAATAGTCAAAAGGGTCTATAAATTCAAATCAATGTTATCACATGCCTTGTTAGAATTCAAATTCAGGCATATGTTGCTACTGCACATAGTATATGGCACTGTATTCCCGAAAAATATGGTATAACTATTTATCATTAATATTCCTTACAACAGGCATTTGTTAACAAGATTAACCATAGACTGTATACATGTTGATGGACAGGCAATGAGTCCCTTTGGCTGGATTCTCTGCCGCTCATGCAAGACACGATGAGATCTCAATTTCTCCAACTCCTCCTTAGATTTTACAGTATTCCTATAGTTACACAGAAATTTTTGAACCCAATAAGTATTTATATCTGGCAGAGACAAATTCCTCCACTTTAGAACTTTAAAATTTCACATAGGCATGTCAAGGTCCGAAGTACACAAAGACAATGTTTTGATACACTTAAACTCCAATCATCAGTAGTATTGAAAAAAAAAAGATTCATAAAAATATTATGAATGGTTTAGAGAGAGAGCTTTATATTATAAGTATGTTAATCATCAAACTGTTCATATATTTTTATAGCAAATAGAAGTATAATAAATACCAATAAACATATCTGTTGTTCACTTCTATAGCTAATGGATGCTGAAAGTAACATGAAACAGTATGTTATCAAATGATCGAACATAAGGTAATAAATAATCTCAAATAATACAAATGTTTTGAATGTGATAGAAAAATTGGGCTTTATAGAAATTCTGTTGACAACATATCATACTAAATTCAGATATTTATGTCTGCTATTTCTTAAAAGCAGTTACATAAAATTGTTTTAATACATCAGAAATTTTCAAATTCAAGCAATAATGTTACAGTCAGTCATAAATAAAATCACCCATATGTTATTTATACAAACATTACAAGACTTCTTATCATTGTGAGATTCGCAAGGACAATGATTACCAACTATTGATTGATTTAGCTAACTATATATACCACATACTTTGTTGGTACAGGGCAGATACAAGCAAAACTAGATCTGCAACACTGCTATTAGTATTAAAGCTTTCATATTCACAGTCACTTCCTGTCACATGTTATGGGTCATTTAAATAATCTGAACAAGAAAACAAAAATCGTTAAAATCGGTCAAAATTTAGCGAAGTAAACGGGACTTTTTACTCGTAAACATCTTTGTTGGCACGAAAAACGTCAGAGGCAAAATTTGAAATTGTGAAATTTTCAAATACCCCAAATTTGACATGAATGAAATGAAATGGGGTTTAACGTCCTACTCTTTTGCACCTAACCTGCGCTAATGAGGGAAATTTTGCCCGGGCAGCGGCGCTCAGCCTACTCTTATATCAAATTTCAACTGCCAAGGGATCTTTTACGTGCACTCCAATGTGTACACCGGACCTTGGTTTTTTGTCCCATCCAAACGACTAGGCAGCTGTCCTTGTCAGGCCCTCCTTCTGCATACGCCATACAGTGTGCTATGAGGGAAATTTTGCCCGGGCAGCAGCGCTTCGGCCTACTCTTATATCAAATTCCAACTGCCAAGGGATCTTTCACGTGCACTCCAATGTGTACACGGGACCTTGGTTTTTTGTCCCATCCGAACGACTAGGCAGCGGTCCTTGTCAGGCCCTCCTTCTGCATCACTGACAAGGGGAAATCACGTCAGAAAATCGAGATGAACTGTCTCAGCCAATGCTGGGATAAAATTTGACATTGATCCTGACTATCTAGAAATGTATTCATTTTGGAAATAGGATAACTACGGTTTATTGTTTTCATTTCCAGGTCCGTTATCGTGGATTTTTCACTTTTTCTCATATTCAGTTCAAAATGGTGACCATCAGTTGACCAAAATCAAGATTCTGATCTGATAGATCTTTAGGCATTCCTTCCTTCAAGGATTCAGAAAATGTAACTCCCATGTCTGTAAGTAAAATATTGCAAAAGCCTTAGGGATTTTTCACGTTTCAAGACGGTGGAACTTCCGGTTTGATCGACAAACACCATATTTCTTCTAAAGTCATTTTTCAAGTCGCATCAGTAAGGTCTACTTACATACTAAATAAATTTCACGAAAATCGTGCAACTACATGTATTAAAGAAGTTGTCAAGTTGGTCTCAACTTCCGGTTCGGAATTACAGCGACAAATTTTTGAAATTCGAAAATCTGAAATTGCAGGTGAAAATGATTGTTTTCAAGGTACTCAAAGAAAAAAGAATTACTAAAATTGGTCAAAAAAACAAAGTTGCGGCTATAAATTGTCAGTTTTGTCGTTTGTAAAATTCGTTGATTTCGGATGCAAAAAATGTTTCGAAAATATATTTAACTAGACCTGCATGCAGGAATGACGGGTTTCACTGGTGCCAAGTTACTCTTAAACATGTCACTTCCGGTGCCAAGTTACCCTTGAACATATGTCACTTCCGGTACCACCGAACCACTAAACAGGTTTCCAAATTAACATTGCACACAAATAAAATGGACGCAGAATCAACCAATCAATCCAGCAATATCAAGTCATTTTATACATTTGTTACTTGTAAGTTATCTTGACAAAATTAAATTACTTCCGGTGTTAATGAAAATGTTCAATTAGTCTTATGAAATCAGAAATGGCATACGATATCATATGGTGAAAATTTTATGTAAATCGAATAATAATTGCCACTTTTAAAGACCCAAAAACTTGAAAAGTGACGTGTAGAAAATTTGCTATTTCTCGGCAACCGTACAAGTTAGAAACCATTTTGTGGTATCTGTATGATCGTATGGGTTCATTCTATTTGTTGATTGGCATCAAATACCATAATTTGAAAAAGATTTCAAAACAGACTCATTTGAATAAAATATCTGTTTTGAAGTCTAAAAATACAGTTTTTGCCAAAATGACGTTACTTCCGGTGATAATGAAAATCTTAAATTACTTGTATAAAATCCCAAATGGCATTAGGTATAACATGGTGTAACGTTTATGAAAATCGAATAATAATTGACACTTTTATGGCCCCGAAACCTTCAAAAATGACCTGTAGAAAACCGTCTATTTCTCGGCAACCGAACAAGTTAGAAACCATATTATGATATCTATATGACCATATGAGTTGTGTTTATATGTGAATTTAAACCAAAAGTTAAAATTATTAATACATATTAAGTTATTCTTGGTTGAATAAAACATTGATTTAAAAAGTTTAAAATGCAGTTTTTGACCAAATAACGTCACTTCCGGTGTCAATTTTAAATTGTAATCAACTTGATATGACGCTACATGCTTTTTGAATCAAATGATGTCACTTTTATAAAAATCCAATAATAATTGACTATTTTACAGGCAAAATAACGAAAACAGTGACTTGTACAGAACTGCCCATTTCTTGGTAACTGCTTATAGTACAAACGAATTTTAACATACATTTTCTTCGTATGGATTATAGCTACAAGTTTATAAAAGTTACGAAGAAATATTTTAAAATCTGAAAAGCCTGAATAGGTTGTAAATAGGCCAATTTTACACCATTTTTAGCCTCTTAATCGAATTTGCTCGAAAATGAAATCGAAATTAAAAAAACTGCTTCCTGCATTTTTTGCGCCTTGAAAGGGCACACTCTTTGAGTCAAATAATTTTTCCAAAAAATAATATTTGTTTTCGAAGAAGGAAAATAACTGTCAAAATTGTAGTTTTTGGTAAAATTATGCCACTTCCGGTGCCGACAGAAAAATCTTTTGGTAATAAAAAAAATAGGTTGCCAGGCAACGAAACATACGCCCACACAGCAGCCAAATCGTCCGGGCAGTCAACAAGAATTGTCGCATATTAAGGAATTATCAGTAAATCATTAGAATTTGTTTGGTTTTTATAATCAAACGTTTTTTTTTAAATCATATAATAATTGTGACCTCCAGAGGCACCACAAGCTAAAAAGGGTGATTTTTCGTACAATCAGGGGACATAATTCAGGAAGTAATGACCCGATGGGCGCAAATATCGAAAGGAACCAAGATCTTTGGGTTTAAAACATACCTGTCAAGTTTCATCAAAATCGATTCAAAATTGTGACCTCTATAGGGTCCACAACCTTGATATAACATATTTTCACACTATTCGTGTACAAACGGCGGCCATTTTGTCCGTTAATTCTAGTCCGGTTTTCACGTAATATAAACTCTCTCTTCATTACCATGTAACGGTGATATAGTCAAACGTTTTTTTAAATCGGATAATAATTTTGACCTCCAGAGGGACCAAAAGCGAACAAAAGCGATTTTTCTGACAATCCGGGGACATAATTCAGGAAGTTATGATCCAATGGGCGCAAATATCTAAAGGAACCACGATCTTTGGGTTATAAACATACATGTCAAGTTTCATCAAAATCGGTTCAAAATTGTGACCTCTATAAGGTCCACAACCTTTATATAACATATTTTCACAATATTCGTGTACAAACGGCGGCCATTTTGTCCGTCAATTTTGGTCCGATTTTCACACAATTCATAGTCAGCCTTCATAACCATGAAACGGTGATATAATCAAACGTTTTTTTAAATCGGATAACAATTTTGACCTCCAGAGGGACCACAAGCTAAAAAGGGCATTTTTTCGGACAATCAGGGGCCATAATTCAGGAAGTTACGATCCAATTGGCGCAAATATCGAAAGGAATCAAGATCTTTGGGTTATAAACATGCATTTCAAGTTTCATCCAAATCGGTTCAAAATTGTATCCTCTACACTATTCACAACCTTGATATAACATATTTGCACACTATTCGCGTACAAATGGTGGCCATTTTGTCCGTCAATTTTGGTCCGATTATCACAAAATTCGAACTCAACCTTCATAACCATGGAACAATGATATAATCAAACGTTTTTTTAAATCGGATAACAATTTTGACCTCCAGAGGGACCACAAGCTAAAAAGGGCAATTTTTCGGACAATCAGGGGCCATAATTCAGGAAGTTACGATCCGATTGGCGCAAATATCGAAAGGAACCAAGATCTTTGGGTTATAAACACGCATTTCAAGTTTCATCCAAATCGGTTCAAAATTGTGTCCTCTACACTGTTCACAACTTTGATTTAACATATTTTCACACTATTCGCGTACAAATGGCGGCCATTTTGTCCGTCAATTTTGGTCCGATTTTCACGAAATTCGAACTCAGCCTTCATAACCATGGAATGGTGATATAATCAAACGGTTTTTTAAATCGGATAACAATTTTGACCTCCAGAGGGACCACAAGCTAAAAAGGGCGATTTTTCGGACAATCAGGGGCCATAATTCAGGAAGTTACGATCCGATTGGCGCAAATATCGAAAGGAACCAAGGTCTTTGGGTTATAAACATGCATTTCAAGTTTCGTCCAAATCGGTTCAAAATTGTGATCTCTAAACTGTTCACAAGCTAAAAAACGTGATTTTTCGTACAATCAGGGGCCATAACCCATGAAGTTACAGTCCGATACATGCCAATATCGAAAGGAACCAAGATCTTAGGGTGATAAACCTATGTTTTAAGTTTCATTGAAATCGGATAAAAATTGTGACCTGTAGACTGTTCACAAACAATTGTGAACGGACGGACGGACGGACGAACAGGGGCGACGACAATATACGTCCACATGAAAATGTGGGCGTATAAAAATGACAATTGATACAACGAAGCATATGAACTTTGTTTTATACAAATCGAACAATAAAAAATTAATCTAGGACTGAAAAACTGAATTAGCCAATGGCGGCCAAGGTAAATTACTGAGACAAAATTTTTTAACATTTTTGCACTAGTCAGATGACTTTTTAATTCTGTGCACAATACGACTAAAAAATATTCACAAATAAAAAAGTTTTTTGTAAAATTTTAAATTTTCAAAATTTGGCGCCTAATATCTTTGAAGATTTACCGAAAATCAAAAATCGAAAGTAGCGTAGCTATGTGCCCTGTCTCCGACTATGCCAAAATGTATCGAAAGTTAAAATTCAATGATTATTGTTAAAATTACTGCAATATTTTAAAAAAACGATAATTTGGTGATTTCGGACATTTCACATTGTCGCAGAACGTTCAAAATAGCTTTATCCTCTAAGTCACACCCATTTTCCCAGTAAAACCGAAGAAATCATAACGATGCGACACGTAGTTGCTGAGATCTATTCAAATTGGAATCTGAATAATAATAATAAGAATAACTAGACCTGCATGCAGGAATGACGGGTTTCACTGGTGCCATGTTACCCTTAAACATGTCATTTCCGGTGCCAAGTTACCCTTGAACATATGTCACTTCCGGTACCAGCGAAACCACTAAACAGTTTTCCAAATTAACATTGCACACAAATAAAATGGACGCAGAATCAACAAAATCCAACAATATCAATTCATTTTATACATTTGTTACTTGTAAATGATCTTGACAAAATTAAATTACTTCCTGTGTTAATGAAAATGTTCAATTAGTCTTATGAAATCAGAAATGGCATACGATATCATATAGTGAAAATTTTATGTAAAATTTTAAGACCAAAAAGCTTGAAAAGTGACTTGTAGAAAATCTGCTATTACTATTTCTCTGCAACCGTTAAAGTTACAAACCATTTTGTGGTATCTGTGTGATCGTATGGGTTCATTCTATTTGTTGATTAGCATCAAATACCATAATTTGAAAAAGATTTCAAAACAGACTCACTTGAATAAAATATCTGTTTTGAAGGCTAAAAATACAGTTTTTGCCAAAATGACGTTACTTCCGGTGATAATGAAAATCTTAAATTACTTGAATGAAATCCCAAATGGCAGTAGGTATAACACGGTGTAACGTTTATGAAAATCGAATAATAATTGACACTTTTATGGCCTCGAAACCTTCAAAAGTGACCTGTAGAAAACCGTCTATTTCTCGGCAACCGAACAAGTTAGAAACAATTTTATGATATCTATATGACCACATGAGTTTTGTTTATATGTGAATTTAAACCAAAAGTTAAAATTATTAATACATATTAAGTTATTCTTAGTTGAATAAAACATTGATTTAAAAAGTTTAAAATGCATTTTTTGACCAAATGATGTCACTTCCGGTGTCAATTTTAAATTGTAATCAACTTGATATGACGCTACATGCTTTTTGAATCAAATGATGTCACTTTTATAAAAATCCAATAATAATTGACTATTTTACAGGCAAAATAACGAAAACAGTGACTTGTACAGAACTGCCCATTTCTTGGTAACTGCTTATATTACAAACGAATTTTAACATACATTTTCTTCGTATGGATTATAGCTACAAGTTTATAAAAGTTACGAAGAAATATTTTAAAATCTGAAAAGCCTGAATAGGTTGTAAATGGGTCAATTTTACACCATTTTTAGCCTCTTAATCGAATTTGCTCGAAAATGAAATCGAAATTAAAAAAACTGCTTCCGACATTTTTTGCGCCTTGAAAGGGCACACTCTTTGAGTCAAATAATTTTTCCAAAAAATAATATTTGTTTTCGAAGTAGGAAAATAACTGTCAAAATTGTAGTTTTTGGTAAAATTATGCCACTTCCGGTGCCGACAGATAACACTTTTGGTAATAAAAAAAATGACAATTGATACAACGAAGCATATGAATTTTGTTTTATACAAATCGGACAATAAAAAATTAATCTAGGACTGAAAAACTGAATTAGCCAATGGCGGCCAAGGGAAATTACTGAGACAAATTTTTTTAACATTTTTGCACTAGTCAGATGACTCTTTAATTCTGTGCACAATACGACTAAAAAATATTCATAAATAAAAATTTTTTTTGTAAAATTTTAAATTTTCGAAATTTGGCGCCTAATATCTTCGAAGATTTGCCGAAAATCAAAAATCGAAAGTAGCGTAGCTATGTGCCCTGTCTCAGGCTATGACAAAATGTATCGAAAGTTAAAATCCAATGATTATTGTTAAAATTACTGCAATATTTTCAAAAACGATAACTTCGGTGATTTCGGACATTTCGCATTGTCGCAGAACGTTCAAAATAGCTTTATCCTCTAAGTCACACCCACTTTCCCAGTAAAACCGAAGAGATCGTAACGATGCGACACGTAGTTGCTGAGATCTATTCAAATTGGAATCTGAATAATAATAATAATAACTAGATCTGCTACTGTCCCATGGAGATATGAAAGCTTTCATATTCATCGTCACGTATCATTGATTGTATCAAGTATCCTTAATAAAAGGATAAGAAGAAAAAATTATCAAAATTGGTCAAAAACTCGCGAAGTTACAAATCTAAATATAGTATGAAACATTGCACCCAGTCATAACAATAATCTGAAATCAGCCATGGGAGGAAACCGAAGGACACGGAGAAAACCCACGAGGTTGGACACCATACTCCATGTCACGTGCAACCTGGAAATCGAAACGATGCCGGTTGACTCAATGACAGACGTTACGATACAGCGCGCACATGCTAACCATACAGCCATTCAGGCTCCCTAAAATCGATAAATTGCTGACTTATAGCAAGAAACATTTCAACCGGGCATTTCAATCGAAACAACGCCAGTTGACTCAATGACAGACGTTACGATACAGTGCGCAGGTGCTAACCATTTAGCCACGCAACCTCCCTAAATTTGGCAAATTGCTGACCTACAAGGAGAAACATTTCAACCGGGCGAAATTTTCTATTTTAACAGTTTAATTTGCACGGTACCTTTAATTATCAACCGAATATTACAAAACTTTTAAAAATAAGCTCCCCTTGACCAGCTTAATCGTTCGCAATACACGTTTGCCCCCTAAAATGAGCAAATTGGTGACTTTAAAGTGAGAAACATTACTACCGGGCGAAATTTTCTGTTTTATAACTTTTACAGTACAGTACAGTACAACCGATTATAACAAAACTTTAAAAATAAAAGAGAAAGAGATAAATGCGGCTTAACGTCCATTCGACACAAACTAACATATAGATGGGACGAAAAACCAAGGTCCGGTGTACACATTGGAGTGCACGTAAAATATCCCTAAGCAGTTGGAATTCGATACTGTTGAATAATCTCTATACGATGACTATGCAAACCATTATTAATCGATGAAGGTGTTAAAATGTACACAATATAAACAGTATTAATCTAAATCAATAACATAAATGATTACAAATATTTTTTTTAGATAGTTTTAAAATAGAAAACAAATAATTATATCAAATCAAACCTATTCAATTTCAATTAATATGAGGACTGGCTGCAAAGTTCTAAGCCTATGTGTGCAAGACCTATATATTGTTGATGTTTCCTTTTATTTTTCTATATAGTTTCCATCAAAGCTCAATTTTTTCATCAGTTATTTACGGTGATTTTGGATTCGCAAAACGTTTTGAAAATATATTGATTCCAAGGCCACCACCCATTTTTGAAAGGAGGCTAACCAGAAAAGTAAAATAGATCACAAAATCACGAAGTAACACAGCTGTCAAGGTCAATTTTTTCATCAGTTGTTTTCGGTGATTTTGGATTCGCAAAACGTTTTGAAAATATATTGATTCCAAGGCCACCACCCATTTTTCAAAGGAGGCTAACCAGAAATGTATTGATTTCCCAGATTTGAGACGAAATCGCGAAACTGCGATCCATTTGATTATTTTCAAGCTGTTAATCGGAGTTATTCACGCGAAAACAAATTTGTCGGCACGGAAAACATCAAAGGCGAAATTTGAAATTTTGAAATTTGCAAATACCAAAAATTCGACAATGAGCCAGGCTATCCCCAAATGTATTAATTTCAAAGATAAGAAACGAATTCAACAAACTACGGTCTGTTCTGATAATTTACATGCCCGTTAATGTCCATTTTTCACTATTTCTGATATTCAATACAATATGGTGACTATCCATTGACTTAAATCAAAATTCTACTGCCAACATTTTATAGCCATCCCTTCAAGGATTCAGAAAATATAACCCCCGTGTCTGTATGTAAAATAGCAAAATGGCGTTTGAGGTTTTTACATTTCAAGATGGTGGCACTTCCGGATTGAGCTACAAACTCCATTTTTTGTGTACGAATCAGTGGTTTCGTAGCTAGTACCTAAAAAACAAATTCAAGATAATTTGACCTATATTTCGTCGATTTTTTTGAAAATTTCGATCCTCAATTTCTCCAAGGGGAGATAATTTAGAAAATTTCTAAAGTATTTTTTCAAGTCGCATCATTAAGGTTTACTTACATATTAAATTTCATGAAAATCGTACAACTACTAAAGAAGTTGTCGAGTTGGTCTAAACTTCCGGTTCGAAATCAGAGCGACGAATTTTCGAAATTCGAAAATCCGAAATTGCAGATTTGAAGTAAATGTCTCAAAGTACTCATAGAAAAAAGAATTAATTAAATAGGTCAAATAGTCACAAAGTTACAGCATTGTAGGTCAAAAGCATTCGTTCGTAAAATTCGGTGATTTCGGATTCGAAAAACGTTTTGAAAATATATTTAATCAAGGTTCGCACCCCATTTTTGGGGGGGTAGGTCAAAGTTTCAGAAAGATCCTATGGTTAGATTCTGAGAAATCCGATTTGCAGAAAATACACAAAAAAAAAAAAAAAATAATAATAATAACTAGTCCTTCGGATGGGACGAAAAACCAAGGTCCCGTGTACACATTGGAGTGCACGTAAAATATCCCTAAGCGGTTGGAATTCGATACTGTTGAATAAGCTCTATACGATGACTAAATGCGTAGATTGTAGTCACCCACACTTCATGTTTCGCTCAACAATGAAAGGGTGCCGTTTTCAGTGTTCGATCCTTTTGTTCTTCTACTCCTGATATGTTGGACTGTTGATCGATGGTTTCATATAAAAGACTACCAATAAGACTCTTTGTAGAAGAAGTTCCCAAAAAATAGTATGTTGACTTTACGAGAAAGACCTCTAAACATGCTCCAAATTGTAAAAATACAACTTTTTGGATTTTCAATCTCTTTATTTCGGCTATCCCTGATATTTAAAAAAAATGATACAATCATTTCACACAACAGGCTACCCATTAGACTCTCTATTGACAAAAGTTTCACCGCCCTCCCTTCATTATAACCGAAGTTATCGTGCCCTAAAGAATCAACAAATCAGCATGCTTATCTCGGCTTACCCTAAGCAGAAAATGCTCATCTTTGAACTCAATCATAACAATTAACATTGACCTAGTGAACATCTACACCAAGTTTGAACATTCTAGCTTAATTAGAAGGAGAGTTATTGTGTTCCGAAGTCCGGGCCTTTCAAATTGCTTCTATTTTTCATTTTCAATTCAAAATTGTGACCATCACATGACCGAAATCAAAATTCTGCTCCCTACGATTTTTGGGCCATCCTTCAAGGATTCAGAAAATATAACTCCCGTGTCTGTAAGTAAGATAGCAAAAAAGCCTTAGTGATTTTTCACGTTTAAAGATGGTGGCACTTCCGGTTCGATCGACAAACTCCATATTTTGTGTACGAATCAGTAATTCCTTGTCTAGTATCAAAAAAAAATTTTAGGTCATTCTGACCTATATTTCACCGATTTTTTTGAAAATTTTGATCCTTAATTTCACCAAGGGGAGATAATTTAGAAAATTTCTAATTATATTTTTGAAGTCACATTGGTAGGATCTACTTATATACTAAATTGAATGAAAATCGCACAACTATTAAAGAAGTTGTCAAATTGGTCTAAACTTCCGGTTCGAAATCACAGCGACGAATTTTCGAAATTCGAAAATGTGAAACTGCTGATGAAAATGATTTTTTTCAAGGTATTCAAAGAAAAAAGATTTAGTAAAATCGGTCAAAAAACAATAAAGTTACGACTATGCAATGTCCATTTTGTCGTTCGTAAATTTCGGTGATTTCGGATTCGTAAAACGTTTTGAAAATATATTTAATCAACAGCTACCACCCATTTTTGGGGGGGTAGGTAAAAGTTTCATAAAGATACTGTGGTTAGATTCTGAGAAATCCGATTTGTGGATAAAACACAAAAAAAAACTAGATCTGCTACTGTCCCATGCAGATATGAAAGCTTTCATATTCATCGTCACGTGTCATCGATTATATCAAGTATCTCAAATAAAAGGATAAGAATAACAAACTATCAAAATTGGTCAAAAACTCGCGAAGTTACAAGTCTTAATATAGTATGAAACATTGAGTAATCTGAAAACTAAAGGGAAATAACTGATACTTGTGTTGCTGTAATCTGGATGACTTCCGATTTCAAAACTTTCAGAAAAATGAAATGAAAATGGTAAGAAAACATCGAAAAATTAAATGAGATAACTTTGAACAAAACTAAAGCTTTTTGAATCAGGTTGAACTCAACTGTTTGAATATGTACGTTAAATATGTAGATTTGGAAAATTATAAAGACATCATATCAAAATCGGTCAAAAACTCACAAAGTTACAAATTTAAATGCAGTGAGAAACATTGCACCCGGGCAAAAAAATAATCTTTAAACTAAAGGGAAATAACTGAAACTTGTATAGCTGTAATCGGACTTCCAAGATATGTTATATAATTATGGTTTCCAATATGTTTGGTTATAAGTAGGAAATCGTGACGACTTCTTAAGCATGTTTTAAACAAAGGATCATAGACTGCAATATACAAGAATGGCACTCTGCAATAAAAAAAAAACTGGCCAGAGATTTCTATGCAGAAATTAAATAATTGCTAGAACCAGAAAAATATTTATCCACTATAATAAATAAGCAACATAGAGAAAATGAAATGAAATTGAATGGGGTTTAACGTCCTACTGTTCTGCTCCTACAATGGGCTAATGAAGACGGGCATACGCCATAAAGTGTGCAACGAGGGAAATTTTACCCGGGCAGCGGCGTTACGGCCTACGAGGTTGGTAAGGCGACCATACTCCTTGTCACGTACAACCAATAAATCGAAACAAGGCCAGTTGACTCAATGACAGACGTTATGATACAGAGCGCACGTGCTAACCATTCAGCCACGCAACCTCCCTAAAATCGGCAAATTGCTGACCTACAGCGAGAAACATTTCAACCGGGCCAAATTTTCTATTTTAACAGTTTAATTTTCACGGTACCTTTAGTTATCAACCGAATATTACAAAACTTTTAAAAATAAGCTCCCCCTGACCAGCTTAATCGTTCGCAATAAACGTTTGCCCCTTAAAATCGACAAATTGCCTACTTTAAAGTGAGAAACATTACAACCGGGCCAAATTTTCTGTTTTATCACTTTAACAGTACCTTTGATTACCAACCGATTATTACAAAACTTTAAAAAGAGAAAGAGAGAAATGCGGCCTAACGTTCAATCGACACAAACTAGGTCATTTCGGGACTAACATACGTTTTTTAATTTTATTTAAAAACTCCCCTTGCACGTACTGGTCTTTAGCCGTTGGGAGGAAACCGAAGAACACGGAGAAAACCCACGAGGTTGGACATCATACACCATGCCACGTGCAACCTGGAGATCGAAACGACGCCCGTTGACTTAGTGACAAACGTTACGATACAGCGAGCACATGCTAACCATTCAGCCATCCAGCCTCCCTGAATTCGGAAAATTGCTGACTTATAGCAAGAAACATTTCAACCGGGCGAAATTTTCTGTTTTAACAGTTTAATGTGCATGGTACTTTAATTACCAACCGATTATTACAAAACTTTTGAAAATAAGCTCCAACTGACCAGCTTAATCGTATGCAATAAACGTTTTGCCTGAATTGAAAGTTCTGCACGGAAAAAGTTCATCTCGATTTCCCGGCGTGGTTCCCCTTGTCAGTGAGGCAGAACGGAGGGCCTGACAAGCACAGCTGTCTAGTCCTTCGGATGGGACGAAAAACCAAGGTCCCGTGTACACATTGGAGTACACGTAAAATATCCCTAAGCAGTTGGAATTCGATACTGTTGAATAAACTCTATACGATGACTAAATGCGTAGATTGTCGTCACCTACACTGCATGTTTCGCTTTTGTTCTTCTACTCCTGATATGTTGGACTGTTGATCGATGGTTTCATATAAAAGACTACCAATAAGACTCTTTGTAGAAGAAGTTCCCAAAAAATAGTATGTTGACTTTACTAGAAAGACCTCTAAACATGCTCCAAATTGTAAAAATACAACTTTTTGGATTTTCAATCTCTTTTTTTCGGCTATCCCTGATATTTAAAAAAAATGATACAATGATTTCATACAACAGGCTAGCTATTAGACTCTCTATTGACAAAAGTTTCACCGCCCTCCCTTCATTATAACCGAAGTTATCGTGCCCTAAAGAATCAACAAATCAGCATGCTTATCTCTGCTTACCCTAAGCAGAAAATGTTCATCGTTGAACTCAATCATAACATTGACCTAGTGAACGTCTACAACAAGTTTGAACATTCTAGCTTAATTAGAATGAGAGTTATTGTGCTCCAAAGTCTCAGCCCTTCAAATTTCTACTACTTTTCATATTCACTTCAAAATGGCAACCATCAGTTGACCTAAATCAAAATTCTGCTCCCTGCGATTTTTGGGCCATCCTTCAAGGATTCAGAAAATATAATTCTCGTGTCTGTAAGTAAAATAGCAAAAAAGCCTTAGGGATTTTTCACTTTTCAAGATGGTGGCAGTTCCGGATTGAGCTACAAACTCCATTTTTTGTGTACTAATCAGTGGTCTCGTAGGTAGTACCTAAAAAATAATTCAAGATGATCTGACCTATATTTCGTTGATTTTTTTGAAAATTTCGATCCTCAATTTCTCCAAGGGGAGATAATTTAGAAAATTTTAAAAGTCATTTTTAAACTCGCATTGGTAAGATCTACTTACATTCCAAATTTCATAAAAATAGTGTATCTATTAAAGAAGTTGTCAAATTGGTCATGACTTCCGGAACAAAATCACAGCGACGAATTTTCGAAATTCGAAAATTTGAAATTGCAGGTGAAATTGGTTTTCGTCAAGGTTTTCAAAGAATTTTTTTTTAGTAAAATAGGTCTATCAATAACAAAGTTACGACTATGCATTGTTAATTTTTTCGTTCGTAAAATTCGGTGATTTCGAATTCGCAAAACGTTTCGAAAATATATTTAATCAACAGCCACCACCCATTTTTGGGGGGGTAGGTCAAAGTTTCAGAAACCTCCTATGGTTAGATTCTGTGAAATCCGATTTGCAGGAGAAACACAAAAAAAAAAAATAATAATAATCTAAACAGAAACAATAAGCTTTCATATGAAATATGAAAGCTTAATAATAATAATAATAACTAGACCTGCATGCAGGAATGACGGGTTTCACTGGTGCCAAGTTACTCTTAAACATGTCACTTCCGGTGTCAAGTTACCCTTGAACATATGTCACTTCCGGTACCAACGAAACCACTAAACAGGTTTCCAAATTAACATTGCACACAAATAAATGGACGCAGAATCAACCAATCAATCCAGCAATATCAAGTCATTTTACACATTTGTTACTTGTAAATTATCTTGACAAAATTAAATTACTTCCTGTGTTAATGAAAATGTTCAGTTAGTCTTATGAAATCAGAAATGGCATACGATATCATATAGTGAAAATTTTATGTAAATCGAATAATAATTGCCACTTTTAAAGACCAAAAAACTTGAAAAGTGACTTGTAGAAAATCGGCTATTTCTCTGCAACCGTACAAGTTAGAAACCATTTTGTGGTATCTGTATGATCGTATGGGTTCATTCTATTTGTTGATTGGCATCAAATACCATAATTTGAAAAAGATTTCAAAACAGAATCATTTGAATAAAATATCTGTTTTGAAGGCTAAAAATTCAGTATTTGCCAAAATGACGTTACTTCCGCTGATAATGAAAATCTTAAATTACTTGTATGAAATCACAAATGGCATTAGGTATAACATGGTGTAACGTTTATGAAAATCGAATAATAATTGACACTTTTATGGCCCCGAAACCCTCAAAAGTGACCTGTAGAAAACCGTCTATTTCTCGGCAACCGAACAAGTTAGAAACAATTTTATGATATCTATATGACCATATGAGTTGTATTTATATGTGAATTTAAGCCAAAAGTTAAAATTATTAATACATATTAAGTTATTCTTGGTTGAATAAAACATTGATTTAAAAAGTTTAAAATGCAGTTTTTGACCAAATGACGTCACTTCCGGTGTCAAGTTTAAATTGTAATCAACTTGATATGACGCTACATGCTTTTTGAATCAAATGATGTCACTTTTATAAAAATCCAATAATAATTGACTATTTTACAGGCAAAATAACGAAAACAGTGACTTGTACAGAACTGCCCATTTCTTGGTAACTGCTTATATTACAAACTAATTTTAACACACATTTTCTTCGTATTGATTATAGCTACAAGTTTATAAAAGTTACGAAGAAATATTTTAAAATCTGAAAAGCCTGAATAGGTTGTAAATGGGTCAATTTTACACCATTTTTAGCCTCTTAATCGAATTTGCTCGAAAATGAAATCGAAATTAAAAAAACTGCTTCCGACATTTTTTGCGCCTTGAAAGGGCACACTCTTTTAGTCAAATAATTTTTCCAAAAAATAATATTTGTTTTCGAAAAATTGTACCTAACTGTCAAAATTGTAGTTTTTGGTAAAATTATGCCACTTCCGGTGCCGACAGATAACACTTCCGGTAATAAAAAAAATGACAATTGAGACAACGAAGCATATGAACTTTGTTTTATACAAATCAAACAATAAAAAATTAATCTAGGACTGAAAAACTGAATTAGCCAATGGCGGCCAAGGAAAATTACTGAGGCAAAATTTTTTAACATTTTTGCACTAGTCAAATGACTCTTTTATTCTGTGCTCAATACGACTAAAAAATATTCATAAATAAAAAAGTTTTTTGTAAAATTTTAAATTTTCGAAATTTGGCGCCTAATATCTTCGAAGATCTGCCGAAAATCAAAAATCGAAAGTAGCGTAGCTATGTGCCCTGTCTCAGGCTATGCCAAAATGTATCGAAAGTTAAAATCCAATGATTATTGTTAAAATTACTGCAATATTTTCAAAAACGATAACTTCGGTGATTTCGGACATTTCGCATTGTCGCAGAACGTTCAAAATAGCTTTATCCTCTAAGTCACACCCACTTTCCCAGTAAAACCGAAGAAATCGTAACGATGCGACACGTAGTTGCTGAGATCTATTCAAATTGGAATCTGAATAATAATAATAATAAGAATAATAATTTTAACACTAGACCTGCATGCAGGAATGACGGGTTTCACTGGTGCCACGTCACTTTCGGTGCCACGTTACCCTTAAACATATGTCACTTCCGATACCAATGAAACCATCAAACAGGTTTCCACATAAGCATTGTAAACATCAAATAAAATGGACGAAGAATCAACCAAATCCAGCAATATCAATTCATTTTATATATATGTTACTTGTAAGTGATCCTGGCAAAATTTCATTACTTCCGGTGATAATGAAAATGTTCAATTAGTTTTATGAAATCAGAAATGGCATAAGGTAGGGTGCCCCACGTGCCTACTGAAAAGTTGTACTAGACACGTTGAATATGCACGCTTTACTTGGTTCACTACTACTAATTTTCTGACAGTCTCGCACACTAGTTGAGTCTATAAATAGCAACAGCCCGTGGAAATTCTAAACACACTGGTAACTATTACAGTCGTAAAAAATCTGAGTAGCAGTAATATTTATCGTTTTGGTTATTACGGCATCTTTAGAAATTACGTTCGTTTTATTTTTTAAATTGCTTTATCCTTCGCATAACCGTTAGAAGCGACATATTTTGGTTTAGTACAAATAATATCTATGAATAACGTGGGTTGTACAGAATCATGATACCAGCAGCAGTTTCGTTTTACTTTTACAAGGTTAGAAAAAACAATTGTTGAGTCAACACTGTGTGTTATTTATAAATTCGATTTCTTGTTCCAGCTTTCAGTCACGTTTCGTAAAAAGTAGTCTGGATTATCCCGGCCTGTCAATCAGACGGAGAATGGTCGGTAGGCTGGTGAAGTGAGACTAGTTTCAAAACAAGGGCACGTAACCTATTTTTTACTCGAAAGTGTCTGGATGTTATGGACGACGCTCCGAACCATTTTTCAGTGTATTATTTATGATGTTTAAATGGTCATAGCTTATTAAGTTTAACATGACCGTTTATTTAGTGACTATAAATTTGTGAAATAGTTTTAAGACATGTTATATATATAAATATTGTGGTGTAATTGTTTAGCTATTTGGAGATATTTATATATGGTGGGGCACCCTACATAAGGCAGCATAATGGCGAAAATTGTATGTAAATCGAATGATAATTGCCACTTTTATAGACCAAAAACCTTGAAAAGTGACTTGTAGAAAATCGTCTATTTCTCGGCAACCGTACACGATAAAAACTATCTTTTGGTATCTATATGATCGTATGGGTTCAATCCATTTGTTGATTGGAATCAAATATCATAATTCGAAATATATTACAAATCAGACTCATTTGAAAAAAATGTCTGTTTTGAAGGCTAAAAATACAGTTTTTGCCAAAATGACATTACTTCCGGTGATACTGAAAATGTTAAATTAGTTCTATGAAATCATAAATGACACAAGATATCATATGGTGAAAATTTTATGAAAATCGAATAATAACTGACACTTTTATAGACCAAAAACCTTGAAAAGTGACTTAAGGAAAATCGCCCATTTCTCTGCAACCGTACAAGTTAGAAACCATTTTGTGGTATCTGTATGATCGTATGGGTTCAATCTATTTGATCAATAGAATCAAATATCACAATTTGAAAAAAATAACAAATACGACTCATTTGAATAAAATATTGTTTTTTGAAGGCTAAAATTTAAGTTTTGAGCAAATGACGTCATTTCCGGTGGCAGCGCAAGGGGTAAAATGGTTTGAGATAGTCCACTATAGCATTAGGCATCCAATGGCGAAAGAAAATTGAAAATCGAATAATAATTGATTCTTTTACAGCCAAAATTACGTGAAAAGTGACTCATGCAAAATTGCCTATTTCTCGGCAACTGCTTATATTACAAACTAATTTTCACATACATTCTCTTCGTATGGATTATAGCTACAAGTTTATAAAAGTTACGTAAAAATATTTTAAAATCTGAAAAGCCTGAATGAGTTGTAAATAGGTCAATTTTACGCCTTTTTTCACCTCTTAATCCAATTTGCTAGAAAATGAAAAAGAAATTAAAAAAACTGCTTCCGACATTTTTTGCGCCTTTAAAGGACACACTCTTTGAGTCATATAATTTTTCAAAAAAATAATATTTGTTTTCAAAAAATGTACCTAACTGTCAAAATTGTAGTTTTTGGTAAAATTATGCCACTTCCGGTGCCGACAGATAACACTTTTGGTAATAAAAAAAATGACAATTGAGACAACGAAGCATATGAACTTTGTTCTATACAAATCGAACAATAAAAAATTAATCTAGGACTGAAAAACTGAATTAGCCAATGGAGGCCAAGGAAAATTACTGAGACAAAATTTTTTAACATTTTTGCGCAAGTCAGATGACTCTTTAATTCTGTGCACAACACGACTAAAAAATATTCATAAATAAAAAAGTTTTTTGTAAAATTTTAAATTTCCGAAATTTGGCGCCTAATATCTTCGAAGATTTGCCGAAAATCAAAAATCGAAAGTAGCGCAGCTATGTGCCCTGTCTCCAGCTATGCCAAAATGTATCGAAAGTTAAAATCCCATGATTATTGTTAAAATTACCGCAATATTTGTAAAAACGATAACTTCGGTGATTTCGGACATTTCGCATTGTCGCAGAACGTTCAAAATAGCTTTATCCTCTAAGTCACACCCACTTTCAAAGTAAAACCGAAGAAATCGTAACGATGCGACACGTAGTTGCTGAGATCTACTCAAAACAAAAGAAGAACTAGACCTGCATGCAGGAATGACGGGTTTCACTGGTGCCACGTCACTTTCGGTGCCACGTTACCCTTAAACATATGTCACTTCCGATACCAATGAAACCATCAAACAGGTTTCCACATAAGCATTGTAAACATCAAATAAAATGGACGAAGAATCAACCAAATCCAGCAATATCAATTCATTTTATATATATGTTACTTGTAAGTGATCCTGGCAAAATTTCATTACTTCCGGTGATAATGAAAATGTTCAATTAGTTTTATGAAATCAGAAATGGCACAAGGCATCATAATGGCGAAAATTGTATGTAAATCGAATGAGAATTGCCACTTTTATAGACCAAAAACCTTGAAAAGTGACTTGTAGAAAATCGTCTATTTCTCGGCAACCGTACACGATAAAAACTATCTTTTGGTATCTATATGATCGTATGGGTTCAATCCATTTGTTGATTGGAATCAAATATCATAATTTGAAATATATTACAAATCAGACTCATTTGAAAAAAATGTCTGTTTTGAAGGCTAAAAATACAGTTTTTGCCAAAATGACATTACTTCCGGTGATACTGAAAATGTTAAATTAGTTCTATGAAATCATAAATGACACAAGATATCATATGGTGAAAATTTTATGAAAATCGAATAATAACTGACACTTTTATAGACCAAAAACCTTGAAAAGTGACTTAAGGAAAATCGCCCATTTCTCTGCAACCGTACAAGTTAGAAACCATTTTGTGGTATCTGTATGATCGTATGGGTTCAATCTATTTGATCAATAGAATCAAATATCACAATTTGAAAAAAATAACAAATACGACTCATTTGAATAAAATATTGTTTTTTGAAGGCTAAAATTTAAGTTTTGAGCAAATGACGTCATTTCCGGTGGCAGCGCAAGGGGTAAAATGGTTTGACATAGTCCACTATGGCATTAGGCATCCAATGGCGAAAGAAAATTGAAAATCGAATAATAATTGATTCTTTTACAGCCAAAATTACGTGAAAAGTGACTCATGCAAAATTGCCTATTTCTCGGCAACTGCTTATATTACAAACTAATTTTCACATACATTCTCTTCGTATGGATTATAGCTACAAGTTTATAAAAGTTACGTAAAAATATTTTAAAATCTGAAAAGCCTGAATGAGTTGTAAATAGGTCAATTTTACGCCTTTTTTCACCTCTTAATCCAATTTGCTAGAAAATGAAAAAGAAATTAAAAAAACTGCTTCCGACATTTTTTGCGCCTTTAAAGGACACACTCTTTGAGTCATATAATTTTTCAAAAAAATAATATTTGTTTTCAAAAAATGTACCTAACTGTCAAAATTGTAGTTTTTGGTAAAATTATGCCACTTCCGGTGCCGACAGATAATACTTTTGGTAATAAAAAAAATTACAATTGACACAACGAAGCATATGAACTTTGTTTTATACAAATCGAACAATAAAAAATTAATCTAGGACTGAAAAACTGAATTAGCCAATGGAGGCCAAGGAAAACTACTGAGACAAAATTTTTTACCATTTTTGCGCAAGTCAGATGACTCTTTAATTCTGTGCACAACACGACTAAAAAATATTCATAAATAAAAAAGTTTTTTGTAAAATTTTAAATTTCCGAAATTTGGCGCCTAATATCTTCGAAGATTTGCCGAAAATCAAAAATCGAAAGTAGCGCAGCTATGTGCCCTGTCTCCAGCTATGCCAAAATGTATCGAAAGTTAAAATCCCATGATTATTGTTAAAATTACCGCAATATTTGTAAAAACGATAACTTCGGTGATTTCGGACATTTCGCATTGTCGCAGAACGTTCAAAATAGCTTTATCCTCTAAGTCACACCCACTTTCCCAGTAAAACCGAAGAAATCGTAACGATGCGACACGTAGTTGCTGAGATCTACTCAAAACAAAAGAAGAATAATAATAATAATAATAATAAGAATAATAATTTTAACAAAAACAATAGTGTTTCACACAAGCTTCGCAGTGTGAAACCCTAATAATAATAATAATAACTAGACCTGCATGCAGGAATGACGGGTTTCACTGGTACCACGTCACTTTCGGTGCCACGTTACCCTTAAACATATGTCACTTCCGATACCAATGAAACCATCAAACAGGTTTCCACATAAGCATTGTAAACATCAAATAAAATGGACGAAGAATCAACCAAATCCAGCAATATCAATTCATTTTATAATGTTACTTGTAAGTGATCCTGGCAAAATTTCATTACTTCCGGTGATAATGAAAATGTTCAATTAGTTTTATGAAATCAGAAATGGCATAAGGCAGCATAATGGCGAAAATTGTATGTAAATCGAATGAGAATTGCCACTTTTATAGACCAAAAACCTTGAAAAGTGACTTGTAGAAAATCGTCTATTTCTCGGCAACCGTACACGATAAAAACTATCTTTTGGTATCTATATGATCGTATGGGTTCAATCCATTTGTTGATTGGAATCAAATATCATAATTTGAAATATATTACAAATCAGACTCATTTGAAAAAAATGTCTGTTTTGAAGGCTAAAAATACAGTTTTTGCCAAAATGACATTACTTCCGGTGATACTGAAAATGTTAAATTAGTTCTATGAAATCATAAATGACACAAGATATCATATGGTGAAAATTTTATGAAAATCGAATAATAACTGACACTTTTATAGACCAAAAACCTTGAAAAGTGACTTAAGGAAAATCGCCCATTTCTCTGCAACCGTACAAGTTAGAAACCATTTTGTGTTATCTGTATGATCGTATGGGTTCAATCTATTTGATCAATAGAATCAAATATCACAATTTGAAAAAAATAACAAATACGACTCATTTGAATAAAATATTGTTTTTTGAAGGCTAAAATTTAAGTTTTGAGCAAATGACGTCATTTCCGGTGGCAGCGCAAGGGGTAAAATGGTTTGACATAGTCCACTATGGCATTAGGCATCCAATGGCGAAAGAAAATTGAAAATCGAATAATAATTGATTCTTTTACAGCCAAAATTACGTGAAAAGTGACTCATGCAAAATTGCCTTTTTCTCGGCAACTGCTTATATTACAAACTAATTTTCACATACATTCTCTTCGTATGGATTATAGCTACAAGTTTATAAAAGTTACGTAAAAATATTTTAAAATCTGAAAAGCCTGAATGAGTTGTAAATAGGTCAATTTTACGCCTTTTTTCACCTCTTAATCCAATTTGCTAGAAAATGAAAAAGAAATTAAAAAAACTGCTTCCGACATTTTTTGCGCCTTTAAAGGACACACTCTTTGAGTCATATAATTTTTCAAAAAAATAATATTTGTTTTCAAAAAATGTACCTAACTGTCAAAATTGTAGTTTTTGGTAAAATTATGCCACTTCCGGTGCCGACAGATAACACTTTTGGTAATAAAAAAAATGACAATTGAGACAACGAAGCATATGAACTTTGTTTTATACAAATCGAACAATAAAAAAACAAGCCAACAGTGAGGCTGATGTCCCCCGCCGAAATCCCAAAATAAATAGATGACACATATTAATTAATCGCACATTTATTTTTTTCAAACGTATCGACCAATCAAACTGAACACGAAGTGTCATCCAAAAATTGCTTATCTCTGCCTACCGTAAGAAGAAAATGCTCATCTTCGAACTCCATCAAGGCATTTTCTAATAAGCATACACACCAATTTTGAACATTTTAACTCAATTCGAAGGAGAGTTATTGTGTTCCAAAGTCTCGACAAATCAAATTGCTTATCGCTCTGCTTACCCTGAGCAGAAAATGTTCATTATCGATCATAGTCAAGGTATTACTGTAATGAAACTATACACCAAGTTTCATCACTCTCACTTAATTAGAACTACAGTTATCGTGTCTCAAAGCATCAACCAATCAAATTGCTTATCTCTGCCTACCCTAAGCGGAAAATGCTCATCTTCGAACTCCATCAAGGCATTGACCTAATAAGCATATACACCAAGTTTGAACATTTTAACTCAATTAGAAGGAGAGTTATTGTGGTCCAAAGTCTCGACCAATCAAATTGCATTCGATCTGCTTACCCTGAGCAGAAAATGCTCATTATCAAACTTAGTCAAGGTATTACTATAATGAAACTTTACACCAAGTTTCATCAATCTCACTTAATTAGAACTAAAGTTATCGTGTCCCAAAGCATCAACCAATCAAATTGCTTATCTCTGCTTACTCTAAGCGGAAAATACTCATCTTCTAACTCCATCAAGGCATTGACCTAATAAGCATATACACCAAGTTTGAACATTTTAACTCAATTAGAAGGAGAGTTATTGTGGTCCAAAGTCTCGACCAATCAAATTGCGTTCGCTCTGCTTACCCTGAGCAGAAAATGCTCATTATCGAACTTAGTCAAGGTATTACTATAATGAAACTTTACACCAAGTTTCATCAATCTCACTTAATTAGAACTAAAGTTATCGTGTCCCAAAGCATCAACCAATCAAATTGCTTATCTCTGCTTACTCTAAGCGGAAAATACTCATCTTCGAACTCCATCAAGGCATTGACCTAATATGCATATACACCAAGTTTGAACATTTTAACTCAATTAGAAGGAGAGTTATTGTGTTCCAAATTCTCGACCAATCAAATTGCGTATAGCTCTGCTTACCCTGAGCAGAAAATGCTCATTATCGAACTTAGTCAAGGTATTACTATAATGAAACTATACACCAAGTTTCATCAATCTCACTTAATTAGAACTAAAGTTATCGTGTCCCAAAGCATCAACCAATCAAAATGCTTATCTCTGCTTACCCTGAGCGGAAAATGCTCATCTTCGAACTCCATCAAGGCATTGACCTAATAAACACATACACCAAGTTTGAACATTCTAGCTCAATTAGGAAGAGAGTTATTGTGTCCCAAAAAGTGTGACGGACAGACAGACGGACAGACAGAAGGACAGACAGACGGACAGACAGACAGACGGACGAACCCATTTTAATAGTCCCCCAACTTTCTTTGAAAGGCGGGGGACAATAATCTAGGACTGAAAAACTGAATTAGCCAATGGAGGCCAAGGAAAATTACTGAGACAAAATTTTTTAACATTTTTGCGCAAGTCAGATGACTCTTTAATTCTGTGCACAACACGACTAAAAAATATTCATAAATAAAAAAGTTTTTTGTAAAATTTTAAATTTCCGAAATTTGGCGCCTAATATCTTCGAAGATTTGCCGAAAATCAAAAATCGAAAGTAGCGCAGCTATGTGCCCTGTCTCCAGCTATGCCAAAATGTATCGAAAGTTAAAATCCCATGATTATTGTTAAAATTACCGCAATATTTGTAAAAACGATAACTTCGGTGATTTCGGACATTTCGCATTGTCGCAGAACGTTCAAAATAGCTTTATCCTCTAAGTCACACCCACTTTCCCAGTAAAACCGAAGAAATCGTAACGATGCGACACGTAGTTGCTGAGATCTACTCAAAACAAAAGAAGAATAATAATAATAATAATAATAAGAATAATAATTTTAACAAAAACAATAGTGTTTCACACAAGCTTCGCAGTGTGAAACCCTAATAATAATAAGAACTAGACCTGCATGCAGGAATGACGGGTTTCACTGGTGCCAAGTTACTCTTAAACATGTCACTTTCGGTGTCAAGTTACACTTGAACATATGTCACTTCCGGTACCAACGAAACCACTAAACAGGTTTCCAAATTAACATTGCACACAAATAAAATGGACGTAGAATCAATCAATCAATCCAGCAATATCAAGTCATTTTATACATTTGTTACTTGTAAATGATCTTGACAAAATTAAATTACTTCCGGTGTTAATGAAAATGTTCAATTAGTCTTATGAAATCAGAAATGGCATACGATATCATATAGTGACAATTTTATGTAAATCGAATAATAATTGCCACTTTTAAAGACCAAAAAACTTGAAAAGTGACTTGTAGAAAATCTGCTATTTCTGTGCAACCGTACAAGTTAGAAACCATTTTTTGGTATCTGTATGATCGTATGGGTTCATTCTATTTGTTGATTGGCATCAAATACCATAATTTGAAAAAGATTTCAAAACAGACTCATTTGAATAAAATATCTGTTTTGAAGGCTAAAAATTCAGTTTTTGCCAAAATGATGTTACTTCCGGTGATAATGAAAATCTTAAATTACTTGTATGAAATCACAAATGGCATTAGGTATATCATGGTGTAACGTTTATGAAAATCGAATAATAATTGACACTTTTATGGCCCCGAAACCTTCAAAAGTGACCTGTAGAAAACCGTCTATTTCTCGGCAACCGAACAAGTTAGAAACAATTTTATGATATCTATATGACCATATGAGTTGTATTTATATGTGAATTTAAACCAAAAGTTAAAATTATTAATACATATTAAGTTATTCATGGTTGAATAAAACATTGATTTAAAAAGTTTAAAATTCAGTTTTTGACCAAATGACGTCACTTCCGGTGTCAATTTTAAATTGTAATCAACTTGATATGACGCTACATGCTTTTTGAATCAAATGATGTCACTTTTATAAAAATCCAATAATAATTGACTATTTTACAGGCAAAATAACGAAAACAGTGACTTGTACAGAACTGCCCATTTCTTGGGAACTGCTTATATTACAAACTAATTTTAACATACATTTTCTTCGTATGGATTATAGCTACAAGTTTATAAAAGTTACGATGAAATATTTTAAAATCTAAAAAGCCTGAATAGGTTGTAAATAGGTCAATTTTACACCATTTTTAGCCATTTAATCGAATTTGCTCGAAAATGAAATCGAAATTAAAAAAACTGCTTCCGACATTTTTTGCGCCTTGAAAGGGCACACTCTTTGAGTCAAATAATTTTTCCAAAAAATAATATTTGTTTTCGAAAAATGGTACCTAACTGTCAAAATTGTAGTTTTTGATAAAATTATGCCACTTCCGGTGCCGACAGATAACACTTCCGGTAATAAAAAAAATGACAACTGAGACAACGAAGCATATGAACTTTGTTTTATACAAATCGAACAATAAAAAATTAATCTAGGACTGAAAAACTGAATTAGCCAATGGCGGCCAAGGAAAATTACTGAGACAAATTTTTTTAACATTTTTGCACTAGTCAGATGACTCTTTAATTCTGTGCACAATACGACTAAAAAATATTCATAAATAAAAAAGTTTTTTGTAAAATTTTAAATTTTCGAAATTTGGCGCCTAATATCTTCGAAGATTTGCCGAAAATCAAAAATCGAAAGTAGCGTAGCTATGTGCCCTGTCTCCGGCTATGTCAAAATGTATCGAAAGTTAAAATTCAATGATTATTGTTAAAATTACTGCAATATTTTAAAAAACGATAATTTGGTGATTTCGGACATTTCGAATTGTCGCAGAACGTTCAAAATAGCTTTATCCTCTAAGTCACACCCACTTTCCCAGTAAAACCGAAGAAATCGTAACGATGCGACAAGCAGTTGCTGAGATCTACTCAAAACAAAAGAAGACTAGACCTGCATGCAGGAATGACGGGTTTCACTGGTGCCATGTTACCCTTAAACATGTCACTTCCGGTGCCAAGTTACCCTTGAACATATGTCACTTCCGGTACCAGCGAAACCACTAAACAGGTTTCCAATTTAACATTGCACACAAATAAAATGGACGCAGAATCAACAAAATCCAACAATATCAATTCATTTTATACATTTGTTACTTGTAAATGATCTTGACAAAATTAAATTACATCCTGTGTTAATGAAAATGTTCAATTAGTCTTATGAAATCAGAAATGGCATACGATATCATATAGTGAAAATTTTATGTAAAATTTTAAGACCAAAAAACTTGAAAAGTGACTTGTAGAAAATCTGCTATTTCTCTGCAACCGTACAAGTTACAAACCATTTTGTGGTATCTGTGTGATCGTATGGGTTCATTCTATTTGTTGATTAGCATCAAATACCATAATTTGAAAAAGATTTCAAAACAGACTCATTTGAATAAAATATCTGTTTTGAAGGCTAAAAATACAGTTTTTGCCAAAATGACGTTACTTCCGGTGATAATGAAAATCTTATATTACTTGAATGAAATCCCAAATGGCAGTAGGTATAACACGGTGTAACGTTTATGAAAATCGAATAATAATTGACACTTTTATGGCCCCGAAACCTTCAAAAGTGACCTGTAGAAAACCGTCTATTTCTCGGCAACCGAACAAGTTAGAAACAATTTTATGATATCTATATGACCATATGAGTTTTGTTTATATGTGAATTTAAACCAAAAGTTAAAATTATTAATACAATATTAAGTTATTCTTGGTTGAATAAAACATTGATTTAAAAAGTTTAAAATGCAGTTTTTGACCAAATGATGTCACTTCCGGTGTCAATTTTAAATTGTAATCAACTTGATATGACGCTACATGCTTTTTGAATCAAATGATGTCACTTTTATAAAAATCCAATAATAATTGACTATTTTACAGGCAAAATAACGAAAACAGTGACTTGTACAGAACTGCCCATTTCTTGGTAACTGCTTATATTACAAACGAATTTTAACATACATTTTCTTCGTATGGATTATAGCTACAAGTTTATAAAAGTTACGAAGAAATATTTTAAAATCTGAAAAGCCTGAATAGGTTGTAAATAGGTAAATTTTACACCATTTTTAGCCTCTTAATCGAATTTGCTCGAAAGTGAAATCGAAATTAAAAAAACTGCTTCCTACATTTTTTGCGCCTTGAAAGGGCACACTCTTTGAGTCAAATAATTTTTCCAAAAAATAATATTTGTTTTCGAAGTAGGAAAATAACTGTCAAAATTGTAGTTTTTGGTAAAATTATGCCACTTCCGGTGCCGACAGATAACACTTTTGGTAATAAAAAAAATGACAAGTGATACAACGAAGCATATGAATTTTGTTTTATACAAATCGGACAATAAAAAATTAATCTAGGACTGAAAAACTGAATTAGCCAATGGCGGCCAAGGTAAATTACTGAGACAAATTTTTTTAACATTTTTGCACTAGTCAGATGACTCTTTAATTCTGTGCACAATACGACTAAAGAATATTCATAAATAAAAAAAAATTTTGTAAAATTTTAAATTTTCGAAATTTGGCGCCTAATATCTTCGAAGATTTGCCGAAAATCAAAAATCGAAAGTAGCGTAGCTATGTGCCCTGTCTCAGGCTATGCCAAAATGTATCGAAAGTTAAAATCCAATGATTATTGTTAAAATTACTGCAATATTTTCAAAAACGATAACTTCGGTGATTTCGGACATTTCGCATTGTCGCAGAACGTTCAAAATAGCTTTATCCTCTAAGTCACACCCACTTTCCCAGTAAAACCGAAGAGATCGTAACGATGCGACACGTAGTTGCTGAGATCTATTCAAATTGGAATCTGAATAATAATAATAATAATAATAAGAATAATAATTTTAACAAAAACAATAGTGTTTCACACAAGCTACGCAGTGTGAAACCCTAAAAAACAATAGTGTTTCACACAAGCTACGCAGTGTGAAACCCTAACTAGACCTGCAAGCAGCACTGAACCGGCTTTCAGGAATCATACAGGAAGTTTATTATACCATAGCCGATCCATTGAGCTACCAAACTATACTTTAGTTGTTTTGCTTCAGTGACACCCTCTATCATATCTAAAAGTAATATTTGCTGGCTAAAAGACCGGTCAAAATTGTAAATTATGGCAAAAGTATGTCACTTCCGGTGCCGAAAGAAATTTTTATAGATGAAAAATAAGTCGAAAATTCGCAACATACAAAATACAAACTTTTTTTTATAAATATCGGACAATAAATAATTAACCTATAACCCATAAACTGAAATTAAGAAGGTAAAAAACTGAAAAGTGACCCTCGGAAAATTGGTTATTATTCGACAAGGGAACATGCTAGAAGATTTTTCTTGATATCAATATGATGGTATTGATTCAGTCTTACTGCCCATTAGAGTCAGACGTTATAAAGTTAAACGAATAATAAATATAAATCCCTTCAAAAAAATGTTTGTTTTAAAGGCTAAAAATACGTTTTTTGCAAAAATTACATTACTTCCGGTGATATTGAAAATTTTAACTTGGTTCATAGAAGTCATAAATAGCATAAGGCATGAAATGGTAAATAAATTGTAAAAATCGAATAATAATTGACAGTTTTACAGACCAAAAACCTTGAAAAGTGACTTATAGAAGATCGCCTATTTCTCTGTAACCGTAGAAGTTAGAAACCATTTTGTGGTATCTGTATGGTCGTATGGCTTCATTTTATTCGTTGATGGGAATCAAATATCATAATTTTAAAAATATTATAAGGCAGACTCATTTGAATAAAATATTTATTTTTTAGGTTAAAAATACAGTTTTTGCCCAAATGACGTCATTTCCGGTCACAGTGAAAATGTAAAATTGGCTTGACCTAGTCCAAATTGGCATTAGGCATCAAATGGAAAAAAAATATTGCAAATCGAATAATAATTAACTCTTTTATAGGCAAAATAACGTGAAAAGTGATGCATGCAAAATTGCATATTTCTCGGCAACTGCTCATATTACAAACTAATTTTCGCATACATTCTCTTCGTCTGGATTATTGCTACGAGTTTATGAAAATTACAAATAAATATTTCAAAATATGAAGACGCTGAATGAATTGTAAATAACTGAATTTTACACTTTATTTTACATTTTATTCGAAATTGCCCGAAAATGAAGTTGAAATTAAAAAATATGAGCTAAGGTTTTTGTGCACCTTTGCAGGGTGCATCCTTTTAGTCATATCAGTTTTGAAAAAAAATAATATTTGCTTTCAAAAAGTGGTACCGAACTGTCAAAATTGTAGTTTTTGTTAATATTACGTCACTTCCGTTGCCGACAGAAAAATTTCACCGTAACAAAAAAAATTACAATTGGGACCATGGTGCATATGAACTTTGTTTTATACAAATCGAACAATAAATAATTTTTCTGGGTACGAAAAACTAAATTAGCCGATGGTGGCTAACGCAAATTACCGAGACAATTTTTTTTCTCATTTCTGCTCAAGTACGATGATATTTTAACCCTGTGTAAAATATCATCAAAAAATATTCATAAATAAAAAAGGTTTTCGTAAAAAAATTATTTTTTTTCGAAATATCGGACATTTTTTCGACTACTTCCGGTTTTACGATCGTTGTTGTGATAGCTTTACGAAGTCCTTTGGATACTTAACTGTACGTACCAGAAGTGTCAGAAACATCCATTGAGTAGTTTTGGAAAAAAAGATAAATTAAAGAGCGTTTCAAAAAATTTAACGATTTTTCAATTTTTTTCAAAGTTTGAGGCCATTTTTCGACCACTTATATTATTTCAATGCTTTTCATTTTGGATTCCCTATATAGACAACTGACAGGACTTTGAGTAAGAAACGTTTAAGAAAAATCGTAGGCGTCGTTTTCGAGAAAAGGGCGTCTCAGAATGTTAAAAAATTGGAAAATACTAGATTTTTGGCATACAATAATTTATTTCCTTACCATCGAAATCGTATTATTTAGATACCATATGATGGTGCATTAATAGGGCTATCCAGCGACACTTTAGTTCTTTTGGTCCGCTATTACCTAAGGGAGAAATCAAGTTTTTCGCAAGTGCGACAATGTTTTTACTCTTTTTTTTCATTTTTTGAATACTTCCGGTATGGTTATTATTGTCGGAATAGTTCTAATAGCCGGTTTGGGCACTAAAATAGCCACAGGGCTCTGTAATGATATATTACATTATCTGATCAGATAAAATGCCCCTGAGAAATCCTATGTTCAAAAGTGCCAAAAATGAAAAAAAATTAAAATATAGAAAATTAAATTTTAATAATTACATACATATTATACATCGTTAGAATCGTAATTAGGTCAGCTATCTGAATATACAACCTTTTTTTAAAAATCTCTTAAAATAAAAAAATAGTAGAGCATTTTCCAAAATTTCACGATTTTTCGACTTTTTTCGATTTTCAGTCCCTTTTTTATCCTATTCCAGACATTTCAAAGTCCTATTGGATGGCTTCATGTCAAATACCTCCCAAAGGACTCTCGATAGAAAAAATTTAAAAAATATTGCAGGTTAAGTTTTCGAGATACAGGCGTCCAAAAACGCTCCAAATCAGAAAATACTTGATTTTCAGCGTGCCATATTTTGCTGTCTGTTCATAGTATCCGTATGAATGGGGTATCATATGATAGTCCAACAATCGTGCCATCAAACGGTACCTTCATTCCTTTAATCCATTGATATCGGACAGAGAAATAGCGTTTTCCCCCAAAATATCCATTTTTTGCATTTTTTTCAAAATATTGAACATTATTTCGACCACTTCCGGTTTGAAGATCCGTGTCGAAATTGCTTTATCAGTTGGTGTTGGACTATAACTTCATGTTCCAGAAGTTTCATAAACGTCAATTCTACCATAAAACGAAACCCGAGCTCGCAAAATGGGAAGAAAATTCGAAAAAAATCGGAAAATAAAGGGCGATAACTCTGAATGAAACTTATATTACTGGAATCGGATGGACTTCAGGTATCCAAAAATGTAGGTCAAATTTGAAAATTTTGAAAAATAACAAAAATTGTCTCGTAAACAACATGTTTTCAATTTTCGAACGATAAAAGTCATAGACGAATGTTCGAAATTGAAAAATGTGAGATAGCCATTGTCTCAGAAAAGATTCAGGGATTCCAAAAATGTAATTTGTTTGAAAATGGATAAAGAATTGACGAAACTATGGCCGATTTTCAATTTTTAGAGAAAGTACAAAGTTCGGTCACTTCCGGTATGCGCAGAAATTTCAAAAATATTTTATCAAGTAGCCACCACATGGTTTCCCGATAGAAAAGCTAATTCCAGATCGATATCTGTTTTCGATCATGGAGATCTAGGCCCTCGCGGTAAATAATAATAATAATAATAATAATAATAATAATAATAATTTTAGTAATCTCAATAGGCTTTCAGACGAAAGTCTGAAAGCCTAATAATAATAAGAATAATAATTTTAACAAAAACAATAGTGTTTCACACAAGCTACGCAGTGTGAAACCCTAATAATTTTAACAAAAACAATAGTGTTTCACACAAGCTACGCAGGGTGAAACCCTAATTAACGTTCGCATCCTATTTTTAGGGGTTTAGGTCAAAGTTCCAGAAATATCCTATGGTTAGATTCTGAGAAATCCGACTTGCAGAATTTACACACACACAAAAAAATAATAATAGTATTAACTTTAACAGATATAAGTTGCCAGGCAACGAAACATACGCCCACAACAGCTAAATCGTCAGAGCAGTCAACAAGAGTTGTTGCATGTTTAGTAATTATCAGAAATCATTACAATTTGTTTGGTTTTTATAAAGTTCTGACGCATGCTAATTTTTAGTATACGAAATATTTAATATTATGGATTTAGCTGTTCAATTATCAAAATTCACTGAAAATAAATATACTTGTTTGTCATCAAGGGCCATAACTCTAGAAGTAATTATCGGAAATACCGTAGCTGAAAATCAATAGGCGTTTTTATCTCATGACCTTTAACACTAAGTATAAATTAAATTTAAAGTTAATCTGATATTAACTTAGGCCTTTAGTTAGAACGTCAATAAAATTGATGAAGGGCCACAACTCTGGAAGTAATTATCGGAAATTGCTTCATCTCATGACCTTAAAGTGTAGAAATTTAAAGTCAATCGGAAATCAACTTTGGCATCTAGAGCATCCACAAGATTTTTTTGAAGTGATCAAGAGCCATAACTCTTACAGTAACTATCGGAAATCGCTTCTTGATCTCATGACCTTAAACTCTGTGTATAAATTTAAAAAGAATTGGACATTAACTTTTGCCTCCCGAGCGTCCACAAGATTTTTTGAAATACATGTATAATCAAGGGCCATAACTCGGGCAGTAATTATCAAAAATCGCTGAAAATCAATAGGCTTCTTCGTCTCATGACTTTAAACACTGTGTATAAATTTAAGTGAATCAGATATTGACTTTGGCCTCTAGAGCGTGCATAAGTGATCGAGAGCCATAACTCTGGAAGTAATTATCAGAAATCACTGAAGTGGAAATCAATAAGCTTCTCCATCTCATGACCATAAACACTGTGTGTAAATTTAAAATCGCTGAAAATCAATAGGCTTCTTTGTCTCATGACCTTAAACAGTGTGTATAAATTTAAGTGAATCAGATATTGACTTTGGCCTCTAGAGCGTGCACAAGATTTTATTAAGTGACCAAGGGTCATAACTCTTGAAGTAATTATCAGAAATCACTGAAAATAAATAGGCTTCTTCGTCTCATGACCTTAAACACTGTGTATGATACTATAAATCTAAAGTCCATGAGATATTAACTTTAGCCTCTAGGGCGTCCACAAGCAATTGTTGATGACCGACGGACAAGGGCAACGACAATATACTACGACATTTCAATGTGGGCATCTAAAAGCAATAAGCTTTCATATGAAAGCTTAATAAATTTAAAAAGATGAGTTAATTGCATAAAATATATAATGTATTGTTTTATAATACTGGTACTTACCTTTTTATCATTGAAATGTTTCAGAGCATGTTCATTGTTTAAACGACCACATGCTACATTACCACAAATTAAACATGCCTGAAAAGATATTTTTAACACTTTATTGGAGCTTATCCATTATGGTTATATAAATTTCATACAATATTTAGACAATTATGTCAATGATTATGAAAAAGCTCCCCATGACAAAGCACAGGTGAGTGAAACTGTCTGCACACTATGACTATAACATTAAAGGAGCTAAATCGCTGATATTTTGGACCTAGATTGACACAAATAGGTCGCAACGCATATATAATAATGTAAAATTTAGTGCTGATATCAAGTAAAATTTTATGCATCGATGCATTGGACGCAAACATTGATACTCGCATCGATGCATCGGGAATATTTTGCCGCCATTTTGTTTAAAATTTCACAAATAACATTAGCATATGATAGAAACATAGATTTCCTCATCATTATTATAGAAATGTTGATTATTTGCATAATTTATTTCGACAATATTGTTCAATCATCGTTCGATTCACTTGACACTCTTTAGCCATTGTCGTGACTGTCGACGTGAGGGCGTGTGTAAGGCGATAAGAAGAGCTGAGGCCGTATCAAAGCCTGTCTATACTCTATAGGGATTTATGAAATACGTTTTTTACTGCCCATTACAAAAAATATACTACATGTAAATCGTTTTAACACTAGCATTAAAAACAGACCGGGAAGTATTATCCTCCTGACACAGTTCTAAGTTCGTTTGGCTATGGAGAGATGTAGTGAATTTGAAATCAAGCTGATTGGGACCATAAGTCATGGCTGATTGGGACCACATTCCAGGCTTATTCAGACCACCACTAGGCAGATTTGGACCACCACTAGACTGATTTGGACCACACAATAAAAAAAAACCCAAAATACTAGAAACTGAGATTTTGATATTGAATGTAGTTTAAAGGGATTTTATCTAGGTTATATAGCCTGACAATAATATGTACTTTTATATACGTCATTTTATGTGTTATATTGCATTTTGTTATGTCACGGTGACTGTATTCAAACAAATTTATGAATACCAGACAACTCATCCCAAAGACAACTCATCCCAATGAACAAAAGACAACTCATCCCACATTTAAAGACAACTCATCCCAAGTCATAAGACTGATTCTGACCACACAATAAAAAAAACCCCAAAATACTAGAAACTGAGAATTTGATACTGAATGTAGTTTAAAGGGATTTTATCTAGGTTATATAGCCTGACAATAATATGTACTTTTATATACGTCATTTTATGTGTTATATTGCATTTTGTTATGTCACGGTGACTGTATTCAAACAAATTTATGAACACCAGACAACTCATCCCAAAGACAACTCATCCCAATGAATAAAAGACAACTCATCCCACATTTAAAGACAACTCATCCCAAGTCATAAGACTGATTCTGACCACACAATAAAAAAAACCCCAAAATACTAGAAACTGAGAATTTGATATTGAATGTAGTTTAAAGGGATTTTATCTAGGCTATATAGCCTGACAATAATATGTACTTTTATATACGTCATTTTATGTTTTATATTGCATTTTGTTATGTCACGGTGATTGTATTAAAACAAATTTATGAATACCAGACAACTCATCCCAAAGACAACTCATCCCAATGAGTAAAAGACAACTCATCCCACATTTAAAGACAACTCATCCCAAGTCATAAGACTGATTCTGACCACACAATAAAAAAATAAAAAAAATACTAGAAACTGAAAATTTGATATTGAATGTAGTTTAAAGGGATTTTATCTAGGCTATATAGCCTGACAATAATATGTACTTTTATATACGTCATTTTATGTTTTATATTGCATTTTGTTATGTCACGGTGATTGTATTAAAACAAATTTATGAATACCAGACAACTCATCCCAAAGACAACTCATCCCAATGAATAAAAGACTACTACTACTACTACTACTTAGTGTTTAACGTCTGCTTCCACATAAGTGATATCGCAGACAAGACTTAGGAGAGCCGAAGCTGATTACTGTTTTTTAGAATATGATTTTGCAATCTTTCCATTGGCTTTAAGCCATGGATTGGGTTTAGTGGGAAGTTCTTCCCTTTATTTATTAAAAAACATATCATTTGGTAGATGATCTTGTTTGCTTCTGGGTTGGTTGGTGTCATCGTTTGGGGTTAGTGTTTAGGTGCCAGGCCTGTCACATCGTGGCCTCCCCTTACTCCACTGTCCCACTCTATGGGTTTGGTATCAGTTTTATTTACGAAATAGTGTTTAGGTGCCGAGTACGTCTGACCGAAACTCCCCCTTACTCCACTATCCTGCTTAGTTTGGTAGATGTCATCTGTGGGATTTGTGTTTAGGTGCCAGGCCCGTCTTATCGTGACCTCCCCTTACTCCACTATCCTATTCTGTAGGTTTGGTGTCTGTTTTTTTGGCGGAATAGTGTTTAGATGCTGAGTCAGTCTGATCGTGACCCTCCCTTACTCCACTATCCTGCCAGTTTGGTATAAATCCCCTATGTAGTTTAGTGTTTAGATGCCGGGCCCGTCTAATCATGACCCCCTCTTACTTCACTATTCTACTTAGTCCAACTGTGTCCATTAGGGCGTGGATTTGTTCAAAGATTTGCAGTTTCAGATCTGGTCTAGGGAAGAGTAGGTTCTTAGTGTTGAATGGTATGTTGTTGTTCTCCATTATTCTCACTAGTTCCCTTCTCTCCTCCTTGTATACCTCAGTCTACCAGGACATGGTTGGTGGTACATGTATATTCTTCCCTGCACTGACAGACGATGACTTGGTGTTTGTGGTCTTGCAGCCGCTCTCTCACCCTTAGTTTCGATATAAATCTGCATATATCTCTTCTAGGGTGATTGATTGCTGTCTTCGTGTAGATCTTGTCATCCAGCCGGAATCTGTATGTGTCAAGTTCAACGAGTTGTAATTCCCAGATTGAATTGACCTGTCTTTTAACCATACTGTAGATTTCCGTGGTGCTGTAGTCTATGGTGCGGAGTGGTGCTGTATCCTTGAGACCTTCGTTTGCGAGTCGATCTGCCTCCTCGTTTCCTCTAATGTTGACATGTGATGGAATCCACACGAGCTCTACTTTGCTCCCCTTCTCTAAGACCCTCTGGTGCAGCTGCCTGATTTCCAAAATGACTTCTGGTCTTGAGCCCGAGTCGTCAGTTTGGATTGAAATCAGACTGCTCAGTGAGTCGCTTGGAATGACGAACTTACTAGTCTTTTGGTGGGAAATCCATGATATAGCGTCGCGAATGGCCACAAGCTCTGCAGTGTACACCGAACAGTTATTGGGCAGTTTCCTGCTTATTCCCTGTTCCCCGTTTGGCAGGTATATTCCAAACGAGCTGGTGCCCCTTTCAGGGTTGCGTGAGCCATCCGTGTACACATGGTCCCAGTCATCAGATGGCCAGTTGTTTTCCAGGTGTTCTAGCGAGAAAGCTCGTGCAGCAGTGGGTTTGTTTTTCTTGTCGGTTTTCTGTAACAGATCTAGATTGACCGGCGGTATAGGGAGCGTCCAAGGGGCGATCGCTGGGGGGTCGTGTTCATTTATCACGAGCTCCCCCAGTCGCAGTTCCTTGATTGTTTCCCTGATACCTTGGCCAAAGCTTTTCTTTCTTGGATCTCTCACATATCTTGTCTTTTGTAGACTGACAAAAGTTGGAGATCTTGCGCCCAGTTGCGAGATCTTAGCCCAGTACCTTGTCGCTAGTTCTTTTCTTCTTAGGGATAGGGGCAACTCCCCGGCTTCCTGCAATAGTGCCTCTCTCCTAGCCCCTTGCCCTATGCCAGTCGCAATACACAGAGCTTTGTATTGGATGGTGTCAAGCTTCCTTAAGAGTAATGGCGCGCAGTTCATGAAAGCCAGAGAGCCGTAGTCTAATACAGATCGTATTAGAGCACGATACACCATCATTAGTGTAACTCTGTTGGCCCCCCATGTGCTGCCCATTATTTTCCTCATTAAGTTTAGGATTTTGGTGCATCTATCTACAATCTCGTCGATGTGCGGTTTCCAGGTCAGCCTTCGGTCAAAGATTAAGCCAAGGAAGTTGGTTTGGTCTTTGAACTCAATGGTTTTCCCGTTCATACACAGAGTCATTCTGCTTATCCCACTATCCCTGCTTACAAGCATGCCGACAGTTTTCTTCTCCGAAACTTTAAATCCCCAGTCGCTTGCCCATGCCATGAATTTGTCTAAGGCCTTTTGTATATTCTTTTGTAGTTCACAAAAATGCCTCCCTGTCCTCCATATGGTACTATCATCAGCAAATTTAGCTAACTCAGTTTTGGCGTCGAGGTATGAGGATTTCTGTATGTCGTTGATCATGATATTGAAGAGAGTGGGACTGATAACCGACCCCTGAGGCGTGCCATTTTCTAATGTTTGCTCGGCACTCAGGAATCTGCCAACATTCACCTGTATCCTTCTATCACTCAGAAAGCTTTTGATCCACCGAAACATTATGCCCGTTATACCAATACGCCCTAACTTGAAGAGCAGCCCGTCTAGCCAGACTAAATCGAAAGCCTTAGTTAAATCTACGAACACGGCACATAACAGGTTCCCAGAGAGGAGTGCCTGCGACATGACTTGCTGTAGTCTCACCAAGTGGTCCATTGTCGAACGCCTTTTCCTGAACCCGCTTTGATTTTCGTCTATCAGTCGGTTGCTCTCCAGATAGAACTGTAGTCGGATGTTAACCATTGTTTCCAAGGTTTTGCACAGTGTGGATGTCAAGCTTACTGGTCGATAGGACTTTGCCTTTGTTCTCTCTTTACCTGGTTTTGGAAGAGGGATGACGTTGGCTTTCCGCCATTCTTTAGGTACCTCTCCCGCCAGCCAAGATGTGTTGAAGAAGTTTAGTAGTATCCTTTTGGCATTTCTAGGCAGATGTTTGAGCATTGAGTACTTTACTTTGTCCTCACCAGCCGCACTATCCTTCTTGAGGGAAAGAGCCTTATTTAGCTCCTCCTCAGAGAAGGGTAGATTGGTTGGTTTAGCCCCTTCATTAGGTTCAATTTCTAATGAAGGGTGCTGTGAGTAAAAGATTTCCTTTCTCTTCAGGAACTCTGGTGATTGGTTTTGGTCCCTGCTTGCGTCAGCGAACGCTTTCGCAAGTAGGTCTGCCTTTTCATTGCCGTTGGTAGCGTACTCATCTCCATTCTTTAGGTTTGGTATGTTGAATGATCTGCGCTTCCTGTTCATGGCGTTCAGCTTCTTCCAGACGACACCTGTTTGCGTGTTTTGATTCAACGCATTACAGAAAGTCATCCAGTGTCCGCTTTGTGCCTTCCGGATGGTGTCTCTTGCGGCGTATTTCAACTTCAGGTAGTTTTGGTGGTTGACCTCATTGTAGTGGCGTTTCCGTAGGCGTAGTGCCTTCTTTCTTTCGTTAACCGCCTTCTGACATTCTGGTGACCACCAAGGTTTTCTAATCCTTGGTTTCCCTCCAGAAGTCTTGGGAATGGAGTCGTCTGCGGCACCTATCATAGCACATGTGATGTTGGCAGCGTACACATCAATGTTGGCATCGATGATGTCATCCTCTTTCCACTCAAGGCAGCTTACACGGAAGTTAACCCAATCAGCCTCTTTTATTTTCCAATTGAGTTTCCCATTATAGACTTCCCTGGTTGTTTCACATTGGATGCAGAGTTCTATCAGTAGGTAGTCACTGCCAAGTGTTTCATCTTCGTGTACTTGCCAGTCGCAGCGGTTTGCCATACCAAGCGTACAGAGCGTGAGATACAGGTGTGAACGTGGTGCATTACGCCAGCAAATGTAGGGCTCTCGTCGTTCAGTACGCATAGGTCGTTCCCTTCTATAATTGAGCACAGGCTAGTCCCCCGACAGTCATTCCTCGGTGACCCCCACAGAGCGTGTTTTGCGTTGAAATCCCCACAGAACACAGATTCGCCCTGCGGAAGCTGGTCGAGAAGTGACTGGAAGTCTACTGATTTTATCGTGACTTGAGGAGGTGCATAGACATTCATTATTGTCAATTTTGTATTATTGCTCAATGTGATGGCTATGCCCATTGCTTCTAGAGGGCCCGCTACGTCCAGCGTAACAGAAATATAATTTAAGTTATCACTGACGTAGATGGCAAGGCCGCCAACACGTGTCATGCTGCCCGGTCTGTCCCTTCTCTGACAAGTATATCCGGGTAGGTAGATGTCTTTCTTAGTTGGTAGTAGCTTGGTCTCCTGGAGGCATATTACATCTTTGGGGTTGCGGGTGATGTATTTTCTCAGCTCAGCAGATCTGGGGGCCAGACCGTTAACGTTAAGTTGTAGAACCTCTACCTGGCCCGCCATGATGACTGTCCGGGTGGATGCCTCTCTGTCTTGGCTATTTATTGGTCAATTGGCGTTTCACATTCCATAGGAGGTACCTTATTAGTGTTTGTCTTTGGTGTTGAAACCGGCAAGCAACTGGGCATATCACCAGTGCTGTAGTGACAAACATGAGATATCCTTGTTTGCTAGGTGCTAGGTTTGCCGTTTGATCGCCTTTTGTCGTTTCTTCGTCGTCGTCTTCTTCTCTTGATCTTTTTTTTACCGTGTTGATTGAATTAATCATGAGACACAGGACATCGGCGTTGACCATGTGTGTTCTTATTTTCTTCTCTTTCTTGTTCTTGTCTTTACCTTTAGGGGTGGGGGTTGCATTGGACGTCAAGAGAGTCGGGACTGGAGCTTGTTTTGGTTCCATCACCGGTTCTCTAACTACTTTTGCTTCCCTCTCCTTGTTCTTTACTTGTTGGGTCGCTTCCCTAAAGGTAAGTTTTTCTTTACTTTGCAGACGTAGCGCTGCTTTTGTTGCTTGAATTCTTGGGCATTGGGGGGAGTTAGCTGCGTGGCTGCCCTTGCAGTTTGAGCAGTTAATTTTGCTACCCACCCTACACTCAGCCACCACATGTTCTCCCCCACATTGGGCGCACACGGCTTTTCTTTTACAGTACTTCACTGTATGACCCAATTTTTGACAGTTACTGTACTGTCGTACCCTCTGTATATAGGGATGGGTCCGTCTTCTGAGATACACTATGTTTATGACCTCGGGTGCTGTACCTTTCTTGAAGGTCAGGGCTACGCTTCCCTGATCCTTCCCCTCGGCCACTCTAAATCTGTATCTTTTTCTCAAAGATTCACTTTTTAGGTCACTTACATTGTACTCAAATCATTTTAATAAACATGATAATATTGGTCTTTGAAGTGCTTCACCAATTTAATTAGCTTGTAATAGAGGTAAATACAAACAGTAATCATCAATTTATTACAACAACAATATCGATTTTAATAAAACAAACACTATCAATTTGATTAAAACAACAATATCAATTTGATTAAGATAACAAAATCAGATTGGTTTTGGTCTGAGTGTTCTTCAAAGATAGCAACTGTATTGAAACAAATATCACTTATATTTGTTGGGATGATTTGTCCTATAATTACAACGTGAGTCTCTCTCTATCCATGTTTTAAAGTTGGGATGAGTTGTCTTTTATAGTGGGATGAGTTGTCTTTTGACTTGGGATGAGTTATCTTCTAACTTGGGATGAGTTGTCTTCAAACCTGGGATGAGTTGTCTTCTAACTTGGGATGAGTTGTCTTATATTGGGATGAGTTGTCTTGGGATGAGTTGTGTTTGGGATGAGTTGTCTGGATACCAAATTTATCTCATTAATCTAAAGTAAATTATTATGCATTTTATGCAATTTAAACATGCCATTTTTATCTTATAAACTCCATAGCTTGTTTCAGAATCCATTATATATTGTGTGTAATTATATATTGTAGAAATACTGTTTAAACCAATTTATTTTAATTTCAATAAGTCAAACAAATACTAGCAATACCGTGGCATAACGGAAATCCGAATCCATTATTTGTGTGTAATTATATGTTATTTATAGAATATACTATTTTAATTTTTTTACCAATTTATATTAATTTCAGTAAGTCATACAAATGTGAAAACTCATACCAGCAATACAGTTAGTAGCATAACTAGGGAGGTCAATGACGCAATAAAATGGCCGTCATGCGCAGTTGAATGCCACTTACTTTTCACAAATTTGACTATGTTTAACCTGCTCGTATGAAATAATTACTGTTGAAATCTTTGAAGTTTTTGTTGATTTTAGAAGATTAAATTGTGTAAAATTGCGCAAAAGTATTTTTTTATCAGCCACTGATGTTTCTGTTGGTAAAATTTTGTTTCCGTAAGTGTTGTTTCTCTCGAACATTGCAGCGCGAGACGTCAACATTCCGGGATATACCTTCATGAAAATAAATATTAACACTGGTTCCTCAGTGGTTACTATCACGAATTACGTATTAAACTGAAGGGAATTCCCTGAGGAATACTGGGATTGTTGTGAAAATAGAATTTTCTAGAGTCCCGTGACCCAATTGACCAATTATTTAAAGAAAACGCAATTTTTCCACATAGAATACCCGATAAATGAATTTTTCCTCACGTGAAATTCCCAAAATAGATAAATCACTGCCCATGAATAAATTATAAACCTTTCTTCTCCATGAACATGTCAGAATAATGTAATTTAATACTTGAGAACCAGTGTAAAGATAGGTTGCCAGGCAACGAAACATACGCCCACAACAGCTAAGTCGTCCGGGCAGTCAACAAGGGTTGTCGCATATTGTTTCTTTTATCAGTAAGGAGAACATTTACTATTTACAACACATGATAATCTTATTACGAGTAATAGCCCATTAAATAATTATCAGAAATGATTAGAATAGTTTTGATGGTTTGTCTCAAGGCCTCTAAAGCGTTCACAAGATTTTTCAAAGTGATCAAGGGTTATAACTCTGGCAGTAATTATCAGATATCACCGAAAATCAATAGGCTTCTTCATCTCATGACCTTAAACACTGTGTATAAATTTAAAGTCAATCGGATATTAACTATAGCCTCTAGAGCGTTCACAAGATTTTTCAAAGTGATCAAGGGTCATAACTCTGGTAGTAATTATCGGATATCGCTGAAAATCAATAGGCTTCTTCGTCTCACGACCTTAAACACCATGTATAAATTTCAAGTCAATCGGATATTAACTTTAGCCTCGAGAGCGTTCACAAGAAATTGTGGACGATGGACGGACGGACTGACAGACGGACGGACGGACGGACAGACGAACGGACGGGGGCGACGAAAATATACGAGCACATTTCTATGTGGGCGTATAAAAATTCAATTTAAATGACCATTCCATGAATTCGTCCGCTGCGTAAAAACCAATATGGCGGACGCGTCGATGACAACGGCAAATGATGGTACCCAAATTGGTTGATAGGAACATATTAAAGCTTTGTTCTTTTGATAAACCAAGAAATATCATCGCTTATAAATGACAGTTTGCTTGAAGGTTGATCAGTAATGAGTAAAATATGACGATCTTTGTAAAAAAGCCTAAGTTTTTCAGTTAGAACATAACGCTAACGCTACAATATACGTCCACATTCCTACTTTGATTGATATGGTACTTTGTCAAGAAGGCTAGGCGTTTGGTTTGTTTAGCGTTGAGGGTCGTGCATCAACATTAATAGTTCGTCCTTAGAGTATAAGGAATAACTATACCAAGATAATCCATTCAGAATTGTGCCTTCCTAACACTAAAGGCAAAAAGTGGGCGTGGCTCTGCCCCTGGGGGTCAGGACATTCATCAAAATCAATAGTGGACGCCCTCAGGCTATAAGGAATACATAAACCAAATGGGTATTGCTGTCCCATGGGGGTCGGGCATGCACCCAAAACAAAAGGGGTCATCCTTAGGGTATAAGGAATAAGTATTTTAAGTTTCAAGATGGCCGATTAAGAATTGTGGCCTGTAGGCGACACACAAAAAGAAAATGGGCGTGACTCTGCCCCTGGGGGTTGGGCATGCACCCCAAATGATAGAAATGTTCCTTAGGGTACAAAGCATAATCATTCAAAGTTTCAAGATGATACGTTAAGAAATGTGGCTTGTAGACGACAAACAAATAAATACAAGAAATGGGCGTGGCTCTGCCATTGGGGGTCGGGCATGCACCAAAAAACAATACGGATCATCCTTAGGGTAAGTATACAAAGTTTTAAGAAAATACAGTTAAAATTGCGGCTTCTAGGCGACACAGAGACACACAAAAAGAAAATGGGCGTGGCTCTGCCCCTGGGGGGTTGGGCATGCACCCCAAACGATAGGGATCATCCTTAGAGTATAAAGAGTAAGTATACAAAGTTTTAAAGAAAATCCAATAAGAATTGCGGCCTGTAGGCGACACAAAGACACACGATAAGAAAATGGGTGTGGCTCTGCCCCAAGGGGTTGGGCATGCACCCCAAATGATAGGGATGTTCCTTAGGGTACAAAGAATGTGTATGCTAAGTTTCAAAATTATAAGTTAAGAAATGTGGCCTGTAGACGACAAACAAATACATACTAGAAATGGGCGTGGCTCTGTCCCTGGGGGTTGGGCATGCACCAAAAACAATAGGGATCTTCCTTAGGGTATAAGGAATACGTATACCAAGTTTGAAGAAAATCCAGTAAGAATTGCGCCCTGTAGGCGACACAAAGACACACGAAAAGAAAATGGGCGTGGCTCTGCCCCTGGGGGTGGGGCATACACCCCAAATGATAGGGATGTTCCTTAGGGTACAAAGAATGTGTATGCTAAGTTTCAAAATTATAAGTTAAGAAATGTGGCCTGTAGACGACAAACAAATACATACTAGAAATGGGCGTGGCTCTGTCCCTGGGGGTTGGGCATGCACCAAAAACAATAGGGATCTTCCTTAGGGTATAAGGAATACGTATACCAAGTTTGAAGAAAATCCAGTAAGAATTGCGCCCTGTAGGCGACACAAAGACACACGAAAAGAAAATGGGCGTGGCTCTGCCCCTGGGGGTGGGGCATACACCCCAAATGATAGGGATGTTCCTTAGGGTACAAAGAATGTGTATGCTAAGTTTCAAAATTATAAGTTAAGAAATGTGGCCTGTAGACGACAAACAAACAAATACTAGAAATGGGCGTGGCTCGGCCCCTGGGGGTCGGGTATGCCCCAAAAACAATAGGGATCTTCCTTGGGGTATAAGGAATAAGTATACCAAGTTTGAAGAAAATCCATGAAGAATTGCGGCCTGTAGGCGAACCACAGACACACACACACATACATACATACACACACACACACACAGACAGGGGCGACGGCATAATACGTTCACATTATGAATGTGGACGTATAAAAATAGCTTGGTTATATGTACAGGGAGTGAGAACGAATGTGAGAACAGCTATAACTGCACGTCTTTCTGTCTGTAACAGTGTAAAACTGCTGTTCCATTGTGTATTTTACTCCCCCTAGTTTCAATGCCCGTTCTCTTCTCCGGAAAATATATGAATGAAAAATTTAGGAATTGTGTATGATATGTGATTATTTATGGCGGGGTATCGGGTTCAAAATGCGATCTGCAGTAGAAAGTAGAAAATAAAGAACAAAAGAGAAAATTCTTATCCAAAATGGACATTTTCGTGTGAGAAACATATACCGCTCGTGCTTTTCAACCTAATACGTCTACCTTTTCAACTTGAAGTCGTAAATATTCTACTTTCAACAACAGAATTTCTTCTTTCGATAATCAACTTTTGACATTCGGAATTTCAACTTCAGATTTTCTACTCCAGATTTTCTGCTCGAGCTTTTCTCCATGCATATTACGGAAATAAATTTGATCACGTGACTATTTTTGCATGTTATTAAAATACGGAAATTACCCCTGGATGGTTGGGTTAACATTTGGGAATAGTTTGTTTGACTTAAATAAAAAACGCACTAACTCAAATTTCATTACATCGTTTTTTGTCTATTTTGTTTTTCCCCCAAGCTCAAATCTGACAGTTGAAATCAAAACTTTATTGAGATTTTTCTTTAATAGCAATCCCCTAAACAACCTGTTGACTTCTCTCTGGGAGTAAAGTCATCAACTTCGGGTTAAGTGTCAACGACTGATGTCAGTGACTGAAAACAATAACTGTTTATACAGTTAACGTTTAGTCTGTGTCCGATGCATAAAACCGAGGACAGCATAGTATCTAGTCGCTTCGGAATGAAAACAAAGATGTGGAGGGATTTATAGAGGAGTAGGCTGCTTGTTCCACCACTGCTAAATAAAGTCATGCTTTAATTTTTTTACCAATTTATATTAATTTCAGTAAGTCATACAAATGTGAAAACTCATACCAGCAATACAGTTAGTAGCATAACTAGGGAGGTCAATGACGCAATAAAATGGCCGTCATGCGCAGTTGAATGCCACTTACTTTTCACAAATTTGACTATGTTTAACCTGCTCGTATGAAATAATTACTGTTGAAATCTTTGAAGTTTTTGTTGATTTTATAAGATTAAATTGTGTAAAATTGCACAAAAGTATTTTTTTTATCAGCCACTGTTGTTTCTGTTGGTAAAATTTTGTTTCCGTAAGTGTTGTTTCTCTCGAACATTGCAGTGCGAGACGTCAACATTCCGGGATATACCTTCATGAAAATAAATATTAACACTGGTTCCTCAGTGGTTACTATCACGAATTATGTATCAAACTGAAGGGAATTCCCTGAGGAATACTGGGATTGTTGTGAAAATAGAATTTTCTAGAGTCCCGTGATCCAATTGACCGATTATTTAAAGAAAACGCAATTTTTCCACATAGAATACCCGATAAATGAATTTTTCCTCACGTGAAATTCCCAAAATAGATAAATCACTGCCCATGAATAAATTATAAACCTTTCTTCTCCATGAACATGTCAGAATAATGTAATTTAATACTTGAGAACCAGTGTAAAGATAGGTTGCCAGGCAACGAAACATACGCCCACAACAGCTAAGTCGTCCGGGCAGTCAACAAGGGTTGTCGCATATTGTTTCTTTTATCAGTAAGGAGAACATTTACTATTTACAACACATGATAATCTTATTACGAGTAATAGCCCATTAAATAATTATCAGAAATGATTAGAATAGTTTTGATGGTTTGTCTCAAGGCCTTTCTCCACAAGATATGTGGCTGGTGCCAGCAAAATCAGTCACTTGGATCACTTCACCAAAATTGAGTTCTATACATTTTCTGAAAGCCACAACTGTGGGCTTTCAAATGCAACAAAAATTATGTTGATATCTCAAAAATTGACTGAGTTGTGAAATTTTGAAGCTTCAAGGTCAACATAAGTACATTCTGAGAAAACGCAGATTAAGTCTGGGCACTAAAAATTTTCAAACCATTATAGCAACCAGTATCTTAGGTTGGGGATATTGCCTCCAAATTTTTACCGGTTGAAAATTTATTTGACATGTTAAGTGACGACTAATTTCGATTGTTTTAGGGAGAATTTTGATTACGTAACATTCTACATGTTTTATTAAAATCAATTTTTGAGGCATTTAGAGTTCGAATAATTAAAAATGGTTTAGAATTCCGAAAGACAACATTTCAAACTATTGTTTGGTGATGAAAACTGAAAATCAATAATTTCACCACTGACTGCCGTATTTTGCCTATAACGCAAAATGAATGATTCCGACTTCCGACTGAAAACGATAACTCCGGTCTCATATTTCAAAGTGATCAAGTGCCAGAAATTATCAGATATCACCGAAAATCAATAGGCTTCTTCGTCTCATGACCTTAAACACTGTGTATAAATTTAATGTCAATCGGATATTAACTATAGCCTCTAGAGCGTTCACAAGATTTTTCAAAGTGATCAAGGGTCATAACTCTGGTAGTAATTATCGGATATCGCTGAAATTCAATAGGCTTCTTCGTCTCACGACCTTAAACACCGTATATAAATTTAAAGTCAATGGGATATTAACTTTAGCATCTAAAGCGTTCACAAGATTTTTCAAAGTGATCAAGGGTCATAACTCTGGCAGTAATAATCAGATATCACCGAAAATCAAGAGGCTTCTTCATCTCATGACCTTAAACACTGTGTATAAATTTAAAGTCAATCGGATATTAACTATAGCCTCTAGAGCGTTCACAAGATTTTTCAAAGTGATCAAGGGTCATAACTCTGGTAGTAATTATCGGATATCGCTGAAAATCAATAGGATTCTTCGTCCCACGACCTTAAACACCGTGTATAAATTTCATGTCAATCGGATATTAACTTTAGCCTCTAGAGCGTTCACAAGAAATTGTGGACGATGGACGGACGGACGGACCGACCGACAGGCGGACGGACGGGGGCGACGGCAATATAAAGGGAATGAGACCACTAAATATTTAAGGGCAGTAACAGCTGAGAATAACATTTTTTTTTATTAGATTCCTGTAAAACAAACAGCTGCTTTGACAGGTCATACACGTTATAATACTGGGGTAACGGGGGCATCTCAAGTTGACATACATTGTTCAATTTTCAAAATGGCGCTCTGTCGTCATGGAGACGTTTGTAATGGAAGAAAACTTCATTTAATGGGGGCATCTCCAATTAACCGTATCACTCAATTCGAACCGTTAACCGCCCAATTCTAACCGACCAACCATAGGAGCACTAATTACTAGTAATAACCCACAAAGTAATTATCAGAAACATTAGAATTTGTTCCGATTTTGTGTCCCATTACCTTAAACAATTTATACTTTAGCCTCTAAGGCATCCACAAGATTTTTCAAAGTAATCAAGGGCCATAACTCTAGAAGTAATTATTGAAAATTCAATAGGCTTCTGCAATACCGTATTTTTCGGTGTATAAGGCGCACTTTTCTTACCAGATATTTTTATTTACAGAAGGAGTGCGCCTTATAAATAGTAATAAATAAATCTTGGCCTTTTCCTGTGTCAATAAAGATGGCGGCCATTTTACAGACCGCAATTCAGTATACCGTTAGTCATAAGCGACAGTGCTAACAATATGGGCCGATAGCTGTTTAGTTTAAATTATCGTAAATATTTCTGCTTATTCCACGTATTTCATGACGTATATTTCAACTATTCCGACATTCAGATGTCGACATTTGTCATGCGATAACGGTGACAGCCATTTCAGACACCGCTATTCCGCATATCGTTACTCATAAAAGACAGTGCTAAAAATATCTGCAAATCGTTAATATTACTATCATTCCTGCGTATTTGATGACATATAATTTCTGCTAATCCTTCACTGTTAGCCATTACCGGCAATCCAAACGTCTCGTCAATGGCGGTGTTGTCAGTCAGTTAACGAAAAGGCAGGGCGGCTTACGACAGACAAGACATTTGATTGGCTTTTAGAAAGATAACATCGATTGAGCACACGCTCAGTATACCATAGGTGTTTGGAGTTTCTTTTCAGAATGCATGTTAATAAAGATTTTGAAATACAATGCAAGTAGTAAGAGATTTCAGTAAAATTTCAAGAGGATTTCAGTAAAATCTCACTGAAATTTCGGTGTGAGATTCAGTCATAATATTGTACAAATTTCAATAATATTTTGACCAAATCATATTATTGTTAAAATTTCAGTGAGATTTCACTGAAATTTCAGTGAAATCTCTCCAAAATTTCAATGAGATTTTACTGAAATTTCAGTGAGAGATTTGGTCAAAATATTATTGAAATTTCAATGAGATTTTACTGAAATTTCAGTGAGAAATTTGGTCTCATTGAAATTTCACTGAAATCTAACTGAAATTTCAATAATATTTTGACCAAATCTTTCACTGAAATTTCAGTGTGTATTTTCACAGGGGTCAAGGGCCATAACTCTGGCACTAATTATCGGAAATCGCTGAAAATCAATAGGATTCTTCGTCTCATGACTTTAAACACTGTATATAAATTTAAAGTCAATCGGATATTAACGTTGGCCTCTAGACTGTCCACAAGATTTTTTGAAGTGATCACGGGCCATAACTCTGGTAGTTATTATCGGAAATCGCTGAAAAACAATAGGATTCTTCGTCTCATGACCTTAAACACTGTGTATAAATTTAAAGTCAATCGGATATTAATCGGATTTTTCAAAGTGATCAAGGGTCATAACTCTGGTAGTAATTATCGGATATCGCTGAAAATCAATAGGCTTCTTCGTCTCACGACCTTAAACACCATGTATAAATTTCAAGTCAATCGGATATTAACTTTAGCCTCGAGAGCGTTCACAAGAAATTGTGGACGATGGACGGACGGACGGACCGACAGACGGACGGACGGACCGACAGATGAACGGACGGGGCCACGGAAATATACGACCACATTTCTATGTGGGCGTATAAAAATTCAATTTAAATGACCATTTCATGAATTCGTCCGCTGCACAAAAACCAATATGGCGGACGCGTCGATGACAACGGCAAATGATGGTACCCAAATTGGTTGATAGGAACATATTAAAGCTTTGTTCTTTTGATAAACCAAGAAATATCATCGCTTATAAATGACAGTTTGCTTGAAGGTTGATCAGTAATGCGTAAAATATGACGATCTTTGTAAAAAAGCCTAAGTTTTTCAGTTAGAAAATAGCTTGGTTATATGTACAGGGAGTGAGAACGAATGTGAGAACAGCTATAACTGCACGTCTTTCTGCCTGTAACAGTGTAAAACTGCTGTTCCATTGTGTATTTTACTCCCCCTTGTTTCAATGCCCGTTCTCTTCTCCGGAAAATATATGAATGAAAAATTTAGGAATTGTGTATGATATGTGATTATTTATGGCGGGGTATCGGGTTCAAAATGCGATCTGCAGTTGAAAGTAGAAAATAAAAAACAAAAGAGAAAATTCTAATCCAAAATGGACATTTTCGTGTGGGAAACATATACCGCTCGTGCTTTTCAACCTAATACGTCCACCTTTTCAACTTGAAGTCGTAAATATTCTACTTTCAACAGCAGAATTTCTACTTTCAATAATCAACTTTTGACAATTGGACTTTCAACTTCTGATTTTCTACTCCAGATTTTCTGCTAAAGCCTGGCGCACACTAAGTGACGACATAGGCGATATCGGTCGCCGACGATGAAAAATCAAAAAATCGCCTAGTGTGCACACTCAATCGCAAGCGATTTTTCGTCGCCAGCGACCATCGCGGCGATAGTCGCCGATATCAGACTTGTTTGATATGATCGCTAAAGTGGTCGCTTCGTCGGCGATCAATCGTAAAGTGTGCTCACCTCAGCGACGGGTTGGGCGACAGACAAGGAAACACAATCACCTATATAACCAATCATTTTGATTTATTTGTCTCTTGTGACATTTCATGTGACATAAACACACAATATGGCTTTGCAAAACTTTAACGAGACAGTTTAGACAGATGAAAAAGAGAGCCTGCTGACTGATTTGTGGTAAATATCGTTCGCTGTATGCCTACCTTCCAATGTACATAACTCCATTCATACTTATTGCCGTTCCCACCCCATCCCCTAAATGAGGATCTCACTCTTCCGGACACCTGTTACCACTGTTTGTCGTGTATTTTGTACACGGTGAACAGTCCATTTTATAGGACTTCGAAATTTGACTAATGCTTTGGATTGTTCGTACTTGGTTTTATTTTATTGATCACATTCACTCTGCCTCCAATCAACCCGGTAGGCTTATCTACAAGGTATCATAGTCTAAGTTATCATAGGCTAGGCTTCAGATAATCTGCGGTTAATTAATCGAGTATGGCCTAGGCCTAGATTGTATATGACGAAGGTTAGCTGTCCGGAGTTTACTCCGAATGAAGATATAGTTTACTCTATTATCCCACTCTGATCAAAATGTAGCCAAGTAGGCTAGTATTCGCGGATGCCTAGTGTACCTACTAGTACTACCCTCGTTAATTTTATAGCGTAAAAGCCAAGTTGTCGTGTATTTCTGTCACAAAATGGTATTTACATTTGAGGATAGACCTTTTCTGTGTCAAAATTAAATCTTTTAATATTGATAGAATTCTAATAAATTTCCAGTTTTAGAAATACAAAGGCGCATGAAATCTCTTCGTACACATCATCATGTACAAAAAACAACATTAATTGAAGTTTTTGACGTGCTGACGACGTAAATACTGCCATTCTGAGGTGTCACATGACGATTCACGTGATCTGTTGTATTTTGTATTTCTGTTGTATTTCATTACACCGTTTTTTTGTCTATTTGGTATATAGACATAGTTCAAGTATAATTCATGTTACATACATCGTGGCAAGACTTAGGGTCGCCTGTCCAACCTTGTGGGTTTTCTCCGGGTACTCCGGTTGCCTCCCACTGTAAAGACCATGTCGTGTAGTCCCGACTCTCTCTCTCTCTCTCTCTCTCTCTCTCTCACAAATAAAAGTTAAAGAAACTGAACAGATCAACCACTTTAGTTGAGTTGCCAAGTTGCCAGTCTGTCATAATTTAAATTGACTTTACAAATTTATTTACTGTCTGCCTCTAACAAGCATACAAAAGCACTACTGGGAGTGAACTAAGATAACAATAAATAGCCTGGAGCAAGAGTGGCTAAGTGAGTAAGACGCTGGCGTGCTGGCCTGGAGGTAGTGGGTTCGTTCCCAGTATTGCTCGAGACAGTTCCTCAGGATTTTCCGGGTGGTTTCCTCTTGCTGGTGAGGTACGACGTAGGGCCTGACAACAAGGACAACTGTCTTGTCGTTTGGATAGGACGAAAAACCAAGGTCTCATGTACACATTTGCACGCATGTAAAAGATCCCCTGTCATTTGGAATTCAATATATAAGTAGGCTGTAACGCTGCTACACGGGCAAAATTTCCCTCGTAGCACACTGTATGGCGTATGCCCGTCTTCATAATCCCAGTCGGTGCACAACAGTAGTATGTTAAACCCCATTCCATTTCATAAAGTAGCGGTGGATTACAGTCGCTAAGTGGGTAAGATGCTTGATAGCGCTGTCCTGGGAAAATTTCCCTCATTAGCCTAGTTTGGAGCAGAGCATTAAGACCTTTAATTTCATTAAGTAGCCCTTTCATGCTCATAACCGGGTTCCACTTTCTAGGATTATATCTTGTGGAGTGTTCTTTAAGTATTAGAAATGAATACAGATTCTTTGAATAGATCTTCAACACTTTATTTCAGGAGCAATAACAGCAACAAGTAAACAACTTATAACTTCCTATGAATCAGCTCTTCAACTAGCTAGTATATAGGTTCCCTAAGCTGGTCTCCCCAACTATTATTAATCGTACATACATTTCTCTCTTTATATAAATTAGTTACTTACTATTAGTTACTCAACCTGTTTCACAGAGAATTACTAACAATTACTAACGAATTATCCCTGTAACGGATGGCTGTCTAAAACACGTGCCATGACTTGCACGCCTCGTAGTCATTGGCTCAATGGCTCGTGCAATGTTTACTTAACACCTAACTGCTTCGGGCAAAATGATGCATTTTACTCATTTTAATACCCATTTACACTAAATAGGAAATATTTTTTAACTACAATTACTTCAAACGTCTTTATTTATTTTTCTTCTACCTCAAAAAATGTTTGAGAATTTAATTTGTCGGAGTAAAAAAGTTAATATGCCGTACTCATTAAGCCTCGTCGATGTCATGCTTATCAGTGATTGTAGCGGCCAAGCGAATATTCACTGCGGGATCAGTTTGTTAGTTACTTTAAAGGGTTAAAAGCAATTTAACTGTTCAGATCAACCACTTTAGTTGCCATAATTTAAATCGAGTGACCAATTGCTGTCTGCTTCATCTGACTTACCAAGCATTAATGTATATTAAATTATAGATTTGAAATTAAAAATAGAATTAAACAATAATGAAGTAACATGTTACCTATATATTAATCATATGTATCCACCCTACTTCAAACAAAAACATGTTTTAAATATTAATGCAATCAAAATCCTTATTTTCCCACTAATCAAAATAACATCATCAATAATACAGTCTTCCTAAGCTGGTCTCATTGGTTGATACTGACTAGATAAGCCCAGTCAAAACGTCGCTCAGTAATAAACAGTAATTGCATTCCATAAAATTGTGACCTGTATATATGCTAAACACCTATTGAAATAAAATTTAAAACTATATGTTAGTCCCGAAATGACCTAGTTTGTACATATTATATATATTAAAGAAGAAGTTACTCAGTCCAACAAATCAGTCAATAAAATCAGTGAAATATCTCAGTCGAAAAAAAACAGGCAGATAATTCAGTCGAATAAGCCAGTCGAAAAATCAAGTCAAATAACCGAGTCGCTCAATACGGCAAGGAAAACGTAAAGCATGACTTTATTTAGCAGTGGTGGAACAAGCAGCCTACTCCTCTATAAATCCCTCCACATCTTTGTTTTCATTCTGAAGCGACTAGATACTATGCTGTCCTCGGTTTTATGCATCGGACACAGACTAAACGTTAACTGTATAAACAGTTATTGTTTTCAGTCGCTGACATCAGTCGTTGACCCTTAACCCGAAGTTGATGACCTTACTCCCAGAGAGAAGTCAACAGGTTGTTTAGGGGATTGCTATTAAAGAAAAATCTCAATAAAGTTTTGATTTCAACTGTCAGATTTGAGCTGTCAGTAAGGCACAGACTGACCATTATAAGGGTAAAATGATACCCGGGGTCAAACAGCAAAGTTACCACAGCATCACAACAAAGTCAGTAACGGGTAAATCCTCCTCTGTTTGCCAAACAAGCATTGATCCGACGTGGCATACTCCTAATGAGACATCTAAGGTCATTTCGGTCCAGATTGTCCCATTCCTGTTGCAACGCAGCAGCAAGTTCTTGGACATTGGCAGGACGTTGTTGACGTTGACGTAACCTCTGTCCAAGCATGTCCCAGACATGCTCGATGTGGGAGAGGTCGGAACCCAGTGCTGGCCAAGGTAATGTGGTGATGTTCTGTTGTCGGAGGTAACCTGTAACGATCCTGGCCCTGTGACACCTGGAAGATGAAACGGCGGCCATGACGTCATGCGAACGGCACAACATGGACTGCCAAGATGTTGTCCCGGTAGTACTGGCCTGTAACACGCCCTGCAACAACATGTAAAGCCGTTCTTCCAGCAACAGTGATGCCTCCCCACACCATAACAGAACCACCCCCAAATCGATCATGTCTGATGACATTAACGTCTTGGAAGCGCTCGTTTCGATGACGCCACACCCTCCCACGTCTGTCCAAAAAATCAACAGTGAACCTTGACTCATCTGAAAACATCACATTGCTCCAGCGTCGATTATCCCAGTGTTGACGATCCCTACACCAACGACATCTTGCCTGAATGTGATGATCTCTCCAACAAGGATCACGCGAGGACGTCGGATGTGAAGGTGACCCCTATGCAGTCGATTCCGAATCGTCTGGCCACTCACTCTCACACCAGTATCTGTTTGAAGACGAGCGCTGATCTGATTTGCTGTGATGACACGATTTCTCAAGGCCAAGGTACGGATAAATTGATCCTGGGCTTGAGTTGTCGCCCTTGGTCGACCTGAGCGTGGTCTGTCCTGTACAGATTGTATATCACGGTATCTGGACCATAGCCTGCTTATGACAGACTGAGAAACATTCATCATCCGCGCCACAACCGCCTGTGTTGTGCCGATCTGTAGCATGCCAAGGGCACGTAACCTTTCATTTTGGGTAAGCCGACACATATCAAAATTTGTTTTCTGGTCACTAAAACAATTAGACTGATGTTTCCACCCTGGAATTCAATGCCACATAACTGTAACATTCAAAGTCAGAGTTGTGCAAATCTTGGGTTGGACCCCCCATGATGATCCCAAGCATCACCTGCATTCCATGTCACATGTAACTGGAAATGTTTCTTCTGTTAGGTTCTATAGTGACTTTTTTCGTAGTCATTTGCATATTTTAGTATTATGCCCCCAAAATCAAATATCCCCTACTTTTTTTGAATAGTATAGATTTATAGACTCAGCTCTAACACAAGTAATCAGGAATGTAAAATGTACTATACTACAACATGAAAATTAGTCAGATTTTACTTTTTACTGACAGCCACAATAGGGAATTTGTGTGATTGTTTATTGGTTAACTGGGCTTGTCATTAATTAACAATAAATGTAGCATTGCAAACAGGTTTTCAAATACTACCAATGACCCAAAAATGACAGTGATACTGTAATTGTGAACTATCTAGAATGAATAATCTGAATAAATTTCCAAAAAATATTGAAAATTAAAAAAGTTATAGCGTTTTTAAGATGGCAGACTGGGGGCACAAAAAAAGGCTTTTCAAAAACGCAAAAAACTGACCGAAGTCAATATCTCAGTAACTATACAAGATAGGTCTATGAAAATTGCAGTACATGTATTTAAAGATCTAGATGTTATTAATAAAGCCAAATTATCGCTATAATATTCTGGCATATACTTTTTGTGTTACAGAAGTTCAAAGTTGAGGTCCGAGCAAATTACGCACAAATCACAGCAAAAAAAATTGACAAATTCCTGTATACTTAAATTGTATCACTTTGGCATTCATACAGGGTCTTATTTTTGAATGAATATGCACAAACAAAGTGTTTTCAGTCTGTTCTGTTATTTACTTTTTTGTTGACCGATTGATGTCAAGGTCAAAGAGAAACAACTTTTTATGTATGCAATTAGGCACCTACTAGTCTAGAGACCATTGACCACAGTCATAAAACAATTATAAACAGGTTGTACTGTAGATATTTTCAAATATCATCAAAAGTATGAGGTAAAATGAGAAATATACATGTAAGCTTTCGGTGGATTTTCAGCTTTTTCCACACCAATTGCTTTGGTTGTTTATATAAACTGCCATGTACATCGATTTGAGATTGTTTCAGGAATGAAAATTAACAATTAAAATATGATTTATATAACAGCTATATTTTTGTGATCAACATCATTACAATTTCAAACAAAAACAGTTACATAGACATAATTTAAAGGGAAAGGGCCCTCGTGTCTGAGTCAATCGTTTCTATACACTGTTACTGTCGAATCCATTGCTGAATGAGAATGCAGTCATTGTATTGGCATAAAAATCATCAATCAAGGTGAACCTAAGTTATCTTGTCCCAAAGTATCAACTAATCAAATTGCTTATCTCTGCCTACCCTAAGAAGAAAATGCTGATTGACCTAATAAGCATACACACCAATTTTGAACATTTTAACTCAATTCGAACGAGAGTTATTGTGTTCCAAAGTCTCGGCAAATCAAACTGCTTATCGCTCTGCTTATCCTGAGCAGAAAATGCTCATTATCGATCTTAGTCAAGGTATTACTATAATGAAACTATACACCAAGTTTCATCACTCTCACTTAATTAGAACTCAAGTTATCGTGTCCCAAAGTATCAACCAATCAAATTGCTTATCTCTGCTTACCCCAAGCAGAAAATGCTCATCTTCGAACTCCATCACGGCATTGACCTAATAAACACATACACCAAGTTTGAACATTCTAGCTCAATTAGGAAGAGAGTTATTGTGTCCCAAAAAGTGTGACGGACAGACAGACAGAAGAACCCATTTTAATAGTCCCCCAACTTTCTTCGAAAGGCGGGGAACAATAAATCAAAATTGAGATACATATCGTCACTCGGAAGTCAAAAGCTTGTAACTCCATATTTTCCCATTTTCATGTTTTTACACAATTTGAAGGTTCCCGCTGCCATACACCTCGCCTTAAAAGCTTTTACCTCTGTTCCAATAAACCATCACTTATGACCATGTGATCAATACCCCGTAATTCTATTGGCCTGTATTTTAGTCCATCAAAACCTCGTAACTAGATTAAAACCACGAGGAGGCTGACTGAATCAACACCAATGATAATAAATGTGAGTATTCAATAAATTAAAACATTTTCATATGAATTTCAAGTAAATACATAATATCATTTATACAGTAAAAATTATTTGAACTTTATTCGAACCCTGAATATAAATTTTGAAAATGGAATAGATCAACACTGCATTGAATTGAGTACAAAAATTTCACGAGATGCATAATGTGGGTGATATACTAAGTGTGTCACCTATTTAATATAACACCAAGTTATATAAACTTAAGAACGTATCCGCGAGAGCACCATGCAGGTGGTGACAGGGGTCATGTCACCGATTTCGGCCATATTTTCCATGTGGGATAGGTTAGGGCCCAAATGCACGCAACAGCGATATTTGACCGATTGGACCCCTCCTTATCCTCCGGAATGGGGTTTGGAGTTTTATCCTCAGAAAAACGTCAAAAATCGATTTTTTTTAGGTTGAAATTTGAGAGGCTGCCTCATGTAAACCAATGGAGATACAATAACCTTATTGGAATATAATATAGTCAAGGTTGTTCTCTAACAGTACATATTAGTTAAAGTTCGAAATCTGCACAGTGGTCCTTAATCAGACTGGATGCCAAACCCAATCCTAGGAACCATAGATTTGATACCCTAACTTTGAACATTTGTAGCGCCCCCTTTGCGGGGTTGCGGGGGAAATGTGGTACCCAGGGAGAACAAGTATGACCAGTAGAATCGTGTACAAGAAAAAAATCCATTGCAGCCCAATGTTGTGGATCACAGTGAACGGTCAAAAATAGTGAAAAAAGAAGAAAATTTAAGAAAAACGGCGAATTTGATATATCTATCATATTGTATTTCTCAATATAGTCCGGCAGCAGGTCGACGAACCTGGAAATATAGTCCACCTAATATATTTTAATGGATTATATATCATCCCTGGCACCTTTGGGGAAATTCTATATTCAAGATGGCCGCCCTGAGGCATTTTATGGTTATTTACTTTATTTTAATGGGGTATAATTCGGAAAAAAATCTCTCGGACCTCGGTATGAAGGTTGTTCTGTAAGAAGGTGGTTTCCGTAATTCCGCTAGGGGGCCAAAGTCATAATGGCAGCTCCTTTTTTGAGGTAAACTCATAGTGTCCCCCTATACGGTGTGTAATATATTGAAATATAGTTTTTCATTGTCAATTTCTTCAGATAGAAACATAACTACATGTTCAAGCAAAAAGTGTTGAAATCCGATGATATTCTTCCCTTAATATTCTTATAAGGACACAGAGTATACACGGTCAAACACAATCAACTATCAGACCATCGTGAGTTGATAGCAATTTGTCACACATTGTCACATATTTGTCTTGTGCAACCTCGGGAATTTGTCTAACTCACCCTCTCTTGAATCACTGGAATACTCGTAATCGGTAGAACATTCTGATTATTCCCATTTCATGTAGTTATGCAACGGGGATGACATTTGTCATCCCTCATTCTACTCAGTTTTCTATTAGAGGAGGTGACAAGGACGGGTGTCATAGTGGATCATAATTTATGCTTGACAATTCGCTCTCCGTAGCTTTTGTTCATGTGGCTCTCTGATTTGTGCTCTTAGTCAAGTGATACATAAGTTTTTATGTTAACGGCTCTATTATTTTCCATGGTCACTAAATTTAGTTATTTTGTTGAACTTGGGAACCATATTGGTGTTTCGTTCGGTCATGGCATATTTCACCATTCAGATATGAAATTTGGCGACCCCGAAAAAAATCTTGTTTGTTACATTATGAATATTGTTATGTCCTGCCAAATATGGCCACCATTTTGAATTTAAGCTCAATCTGGAATACTTGTTGACCAGAACATATTTTTATGTTTATATATGAAGTAAATGACCCCGAAACCTATTGTTTAATATATTGCACAGCCTTTTGGGGCGACTTTATGAGTTTCACCAAATAATTTTCCTCCATTTTGAATTTGGACACCTTGTGTCAATGCACGGCTTTTTAAGGAAGAATACCCAAGTTTTTTGGATTCAGAGGGTCACATTCTGACAGAAATCACCTTTATATCAAAATCCGAGAGAATCTGTCCCAAATTTTACCCCACTAAAGTAAATTATCAGAAAATGCCTCATGACGGCCATTTTGAATTCTTTTAATATACTCAAGGATGCCAGGAGGGCATCATCCGGATTCTGAAACTGCACAGATTGAAGATATATAATACACTAAAAACCTATCTTTCAATATATTACACACTGTTTCGGGAAACTTTATACGTTTCCAGCCAAAATAAGCCACCATTTTGAATTTGGCCTCCCAACGAATTCAGTGGGTCAAATTCTTGTAAAACCCATCTTCAACTCGTGGTTCGAGAGACACTGTTACATATTTTACCCCACTCAACAACTAGAAAAGCTCTCATGGCAGCCATCTTGAATATTTAAATTTCTCCAAGGGTGCCGGATTCTTAATCTACACATACTGTATGATATATGATCCATCAAAAACATTAGATGGACTAAATTTCCACGTTCAGGCTAAAAATGGGGCTTGGTTGCCGGACTAATATTATCGTTGTAAAAGTAAAATGCTATAAAAATGAGTAGAGGATATCGTACCAACCATAATACTGATCAGATTCGTCGTATAAAACGTACTAGATACTGTATAAAACAGTAGTGGGCGTGGCACCTTCATTGTCTACGATATCACCTTAGGTGGAAGTGGACGTTAAACCCCACGAACGAACGGCACCTTCATTTGCTTATGGAGGGGGGGGGGCCGAATGGTTAGCACGTGCGTGGTGTATCATAAATCCTGTCATTGGGTCAACTGTTGTGGTTTCGAATCCCCGGTTGTATGTGACATGCATTTAGAAATTTTCTGAAGGCAGGGGCTCTTGCATGACTGGAGTCCAAACCTCACTGATCAGCACGCGTCGGCACTGTTGACACCATGTTTAATACTGAGAGATGGAATGAAGCAGAATCAAATGGCCTGAAAAACTGAATCAACAGTGAAGGAAAATATCATAAAGATCCAATTTTCACATTTTTACGGGTGCCACTGCTCATCCCACTATTGCGTTGCATCCAATTTTATTTTTTGTTTTGATAAAGCATGGTATGAACTTCATAACGACCGTATGAGATACTATTAAATACCTGCAAAGGGGGTGCTACAAGGATTTTTGGGAATGGTGTATTTTGCCTCTTAAAAGATATACCATTTTGACTGAGCTCTGAAACACCCATAATACATCATTTTCTAAAAATGGTGCCCATGTTAGAAAGTCGGAAACATGGCCTTTGCAATGAGAGCATGACAACTGCCGTACATAACATATTTTATGAACAACGATATTTCAAACATTTGGTATTTTCAATGAAAATTCAATGAAAAAATGGCTATTTTCGAGTGAAAAACTACTGTTCCAGCTTTAGGCCCCAGGGTTGGTTTTGGGCTCTGGGACTTCACCACATTTATAACAATGCTTAGGTGGCCCAATAACCAGAGTAAGGTTAAAAATTTCAAACTTAGTACTTTGCCGTTTTTTTCGAATTTTGCATGGTTTTCTCGCGGATTCATTCTTAATACTCTACAGAAAATGAAACATTGTTTTTAATGGGTATTAAATATAGTAATATTTAATGGGTATAACGCCTTTATTACAAGTTACTGTTTTGATATCCCTATTGCCCTACTGACCTATTGTGCGCAAAATATTTACTTTTTTGATCATTTCAGGTTATTTTGATTTCTTGAATTATGGAAGCCAACAAATTTTCCTCATGGACTTTATCTAGGGGAGCAGCTTGTCCAAAACGTTCACAGTACGCAAATCCATCCTGGGCACTGTCACGGGGAGGAGCATGCTTGAAGCTGGCACTCCAATCCAACACTTTTGCCAATTTAAAAAAGCTCTGATGTTGCTAACAACGAAAAGGGACATGTGCATTACAAAGATCCGGCCCCATCAACTTCACTGACCCCATTTAATGAACAGGTGTCAGCCACCACCTCTGCATGTAGTTTAGCAGATTCTGACATTTCCGAGGTCGAAGATCCAGAGTGGGTGCCTCCTGTTAAATAGAAATGTTCGCCCCCTTTACAGTCAAGTGATTCCGAGTTATCGGATTCATCTGATAATGCAACAGAGTTAAATAAAAATAAAAGGGTCCATGTTTTGCGCTGATATGAGGGAGTCTGAAAAGTCAAATCAGAGAAAATTAAATTTTTTAGCCCGAATGCAAGGCCATAAATACATGGGTTTAAAGAAAACGGACGGGAAATATACTTATTCGGTCACAAAGGAACCGAAACGTTTTGGGCCACGCGAATGTCAACATTTTTGCATCAAAAACAAGTCAACCAAATGTATTGAATTCACAGAGCAAGATAAGCAAAATGTATTCGACGCATTCTGGAAGATGGACTGGAATCAATAACGAGTTTTTGTAGCAAATAATGTTGATTCACACATCCCTTCTGAACGAAAAAACGGGGGAAATTCAAGACGAAATCACACTCTTGTCTACCATCTGAAAAGGAATGAATCTCGGATCAGAGTTTGTAAAAACATGCTCCTGTCTACTATAGGAATAGGGGAATGGCAGTTACTTAAATGGACAAATGATTCTCAAAATGGCACGCAGACAACATCATTGCTATCTAAAACACCTGTATGAAAGCATGCTAATCATGTGGAAAATAGAAAAGCTGTGCGTTGTTTTGTCAAATCTTTGCCCAAATTGCCATCTCATTATTGTCGGTCTTCTACATCCATGTTATATCTCTACAGTCCGACATCAAATCATTTTCTCACCTCTATGGTATTTATAAAGAATATTGTACTACGGCCGAAATCAAGTCGGTGTCAATAAAAGTGTTTAATCGGTTTTGAATGAAATGAAGGTTTCCATTTTCCATCCTAAAAAAGATCAATGTGATGTGTGCTGTAGTTTTGAAACTCGTAATTTGCAAGAGGAAGTATATCGAAATCATATACAGAAAAAAAATGAAGCGAGAAACAAAAAAGGAACCGACAAAGTTGATGCATTAGAAGGCAGGTGTAGAGTGGTTACCGTAGACCTCCAGGCTGTTTTGTTAGCTCCGAGCTTATTGGCCAGTTCTATATATTATTACAAAACAAAACTTGCATGTCACAACTGAACTACACTATTTATGATCTCGGTTCAGGGGCGGTCTCATGTTATGTATGGCATGAGGGTGAGGGTTATCTAGGGTCAAGCAATTTTATTTCTTGTATTTCTGATTACATAGAAAAAACAACGGTTGATGGCGACAAGGTTCTGACCATTTACAGCGATGGATGCACATATCAAAATCGCAACTGCACATTATCTAATGCATTGTTAGACTTGTCAGTGAAGAAAAAGCTTACAATATTCCAGAAAATTCTTGAAAAGGGGCACACACAAATGGAGTGCGATTCTGTCCACTCCACTATTGAGCATGCTCTTTGTAACCGGTCAATTTATGTACCTGCCAATTACGTTAATGTTATGAAAAACGTTCGAGTTAGCAAACCATACAAAGTCAATTATCGTACCTAGATAACACATTCTTCAAGGACTTTTCTCAGCTCAACTATTATACGTCCATTCGACTGGGAATAAAGCCTGGTGATCTGTGTGTTACGGATTTAAGAGTCTTAAAATATAATCCAGATGGGACTATTCAATACAAGACACGGTACACAGAGGACTACATGGACTTTTCCAGAAAGGCGAGATGTTCAGGAAACCTTACTCACAGGATAACACCACTCTACAATGGTCCACAGAAAATAAAAGCTTAAACATCTCACAGAACTTAAAAAAGTGATACCACCTGATTATCACGGGTTTTACGACGGACTACTCCATGAATAAATCTTAATAATTTGATCTCCATAATTATTTGAGCTATTCGCTTTGTTTAATTATAGTTAGCTGAATTGTTCTGTTAGATCTTCATGACTTAAAGTCATAACATAAACTGTTAAAGTATTTTACAAATAATACAATATGAAATGTAATATTTTATGACTATCGTTTTGTTTGTGAACAAATTTACATATCAAAGTCTATTAAGTTGTTTTTCTTATGTTTATCACATTACCACGTAAGTCCAGGATTGACCATGAAAAAACATGTATCTCGACTTTTTTCCCCCAGCGAATGTGACAAATACCCGTAAGTCTGATTAATAGACCGCGAAAATCAAGGGCACTGCTTGGACATTATGACCACGAAAGACACCCAAACTTCAATATATCTTCAAATAAACACGGTGGTATTATATCGCGTTAATGTTATAAACTGTTTTTGCTTCTCCTGAAAAGTTTAAAATTTTGACTTTATAATTTTGAGATACAGGTTTTTGACTTCCGAACGACGATATGTGCATTACGATTTACTAGATTATAGTATCAGTATTTGTGACCTAAGATAACTAGCATGTTAAGCTAACTGGCTTCCACAAAGGACAAAACTAATTTTTGTTGAATTTTATTAAAATTTAAGGCAAGTTATATCAGGGATCGCCTTTGTCTATGTTTGGATTTGGATGAATACATATTATAAGCAGAAGCTTACTTCTTCAGCTGCAGTTCATGAAAAAAATATCCAGGGTGGTCAACAACATTCAGGATTTTTATCCTTTGTTAGTTAAATGTCTGGCTAAAGTTTGGTCGGTAGCTTTAGTAACATTCAATATAAAAAAAACCCTGTCCAAATTTATCATTATTTTTTTTTTTACACTGAAGTCTGTGGCATTTTCAATTGCGGTTTGAACCCTGATCAACCACGAATTACCTTCCTTTAACGCCACATGGTTTGATTTCTGACAGTTTACGGATTCCTATGGCGGATTCAGACTTAAAAACCGGTCTAACTAAGTAGCTAATGAATTGGGCTTTCCAAATATACCAAAATCTTGAGCGTCGAAGGCCTTTTTCAAAAATTTCTATCAACTTCAAATTTTCAATTGATGAAAATTATCAGAAAATCTTACCTCAGTTTTTCCAGATCCTTCTTGACAGTAAGTTCATTCATTTTTCTCCATAGTAAACATTGCGTCGTGAATGTTTGACACTCTGAAAATTCATGAGAAGGCGTAACACGAAGTATACTTTTCTCGGTCAACTTTTTGTGGTGTCTGAAAATAGTTCAGTCAGTGCCCCTAGCGGAATTTGGCATCGCTAATAAATGGTGTGATTAATTAGGTTCTTGTATATTGCTACCTGAGTTAGATTAACTTTGCTTCATGTGTATTTGAGTATATTGCTAAGAAAATTTTACACATTTCTTAATCGTAGTGTATTGCATTCGACACCTGTCTAGATCAGGAAAGTCTCTGTCTCAGCCAGTTGGTTACGTTACATTTATCAGAATATAAATATGATGGAAAATGTGCTCAGTTTGCGATATCACTTATGTGGAAGCGGACGTAAAACCACCAGCTTAAGTAAGTGCTCACATCATTGCTCCTTGAAACTTGGATCAAGATGCCTTGAATGATATTTACTGATTAAAATATTATACAAAGAACAATCTGGTCCCAATCAGCCAAGGATGTGAAGCATCTTCTCCATGATTTAGCTAATTGGTAATGAAGAAATAACACTATTTATTGTTATTTTTGTACTCTTATTATCAAATACACTGTATATGCAACTATATGCAAACATATTTTAATACTCTCGTCATTTAAATAATGGTCCGAATCAGCCTTATCGTGGTCCCAATCAGCACAAGAATCTGGTCCCAATCAGCCAAGAATCTGGTCCCAATCAGCCATGGTCCCAATCAGCCAATTACCGTGGATTTGACCTCAGGGTCGAAGGGCATGATAGTCAGCGGAAGTAACCAACAAAGACAGTTTTAGTGGTCACTGGGGAATCGAGACAGACATAAAGGAAGCGTATCATAAACAGGTGAAGCTGGGCTAGCCTAATAATATTACCTGCGGGATTCAATGAGTTATTCCATTACAATGTTGTTCTATTTTCAATTAAAAAAACATAACGCTAACGCTACAATATACGTCCACATTCCTGCTTCAATTGATATGGTACTTTATCAAGAAGGCTAGGCGTTTGGTTTGTTTAGCGTTGAGGGTCGTGCACCAACATTAATAGTTGCCGTCCTTAGAGTATAAGGAATAACTATACCAAGATAATCCATTCAGAATTGTGCCTTCCTAACACTAAAGGCAAAAAGTGGGCGTGGCTCTGCCCCTGGGGGTCGGGAGTCGGGACATTCATCAAAATCAATAGTGGACGCCCTCAGGCTATAAGGAATACATAAACCAAGTACCAAGCTGATTCATTCACAATTGCGGCCTGTAAACGACAAACACAAAAATTGGTCGTGTCTTGCCTGTGTGATTCGGGACATGCAGTTGACGTCCTTAGGCTATATGGAATACATATCCCAAGTTTAAAGACGATCCATTAAGAATCGTGGCCTGTAGACAACACACATAGACACGAAGTAAAAATGGGCATGGCTCTTCCCCTGGGGGTTAGGAAATCACCAAAAACAATAGGGGTCATCTTTAGGGTATAAGGAATAGGTTTGTAAAGTTTTAAAAGGATCTGTTAAGAATTGCATCCTGTAGGCGAACACAAGACACAAAAGCATTGGGCGTGGCTCTGTCCCAGGGGGTCCGTCATGCACCAAAAATAATAGTGGTCAGCCTTAGGGTATAAGGAATAGGTTTGTAAAGTTTTAAAAGGATCCAGAGTTTCCGATAACCGGTATTTTCCGGTTTTATACCGGTAAATTTCAACGTGTACCGGTAAATTATCTTCCCGGCGGTCCATTGACCGGTAAACAATGATAATGGAAAATCATAAACTTCACCAAAATCAACTGCTACTTTATTTTTTGATTCGTAACTTGTGTCTAACGTTTCGTGCCGACGATGGCTGCCGAAACGTGGTGCTATTTATAGTAACATGAGTATGACGGTGTCTTCCATCGTGAAGGTCGCTGAGCAATCAAAGTCGACATGATCTTCACAATGTGGCGCCAAAGCAGACAAATCTTTCGTACTTTTACTTTACGAGGGTGGTGATACATGTATCAAGCGCAATCGAAACATCTTTATATCTTTGGTAGTTCCTGTGAGTAGTGTACTAGCGGAGGAAAGACGTACGCTATGCGTAATCGTTTATCACAGCACCGTTGTTTTTGTCTGTCACCTTTTAGTTTTTATTCATTCTACGATGGTAGACAAACGATCGACACAATGATCACGTGACCGCCACAATTGAAATTGCTTTAAAGCTCCAATAGCATTTTTTTAAGTTATATTTTTAAAATGTATTAAAATAAAGCCCCAAAATAGATTGAACCTATAAACAGTCCTACCTTGTTAAAGAATAATCCTATTAATCCTATAATTCACTATTGTCAGTTGAGAAATTGGCAAAAATATCATTTTCAACTTCAAATTCAAACGTTTGAAGATGGCCGTCCATGCAGAGGAATGGGAAAACAAGGGAGGTAATTGAGTAACTATTTCCTCAATCAGCATGTGTCACCCTTTGTAATGCCCCCAAAATTTTGCCCGTGATCGTATAATAGTGAGTTGACAACCTTTTGAGCAAAAGACATAGAAATAATTATGTTTTGACTTTCTTAGAAAATATGAAATTGGAACTTTAAAATAAAAGTGTTTTGTCATTGCCTTAAATAATATTGACAAAATTTATTAAACAAAGCTTTTGCCAGCATGTAGTAAAGTAAAACAGTATTTAATAAAACTTACGCTTACGTCACTGATTCATTGACCTAATTCTAGCGATGTCACGTGTCATCGGTATTCCGAGATTTCATCAGAAAATTATATATTTAATGACTGTTTCTCAGAGTATTTTCGGTGTTCTGTCAGTGGATTATATTCAATGAAGATTTAAATTGAACTAGAAACTGGTCTGTGAAACCATCAAATGTATGATCCAATTATTATTTTACCATCTACCTGGAATTCATATGGGAGCGTGAATCAAAGATGCGCGAATCTCGAGATTCACAACACCATCCATGACGAGATCCGCCTGGCTTATTTTCACAATATGTTTCATTTTCACGATATGTTTGAATGAAGTGTTTATTTATTTACATTATTAACTAGTGGAAAAAAAAATTATTTTCACTGGACTGGTAAAAAAACGAGTGGACCGATAGTTTTGACCTCTGCCGGTACGGTGTACCGATAAATTTTGAAGCTAGCGGAAACACTGGGATCTGTTAAGAATTGCATCCTGTAGGCGAACACAAGACACAAAAGCATTGGGCGTGGCTCTGTCCCAGGGGGTCCGTCATGCACCAAAAATAATAGTGGTCAGCCTTAGGGTATAAGGAATAAGTATAAAAAAAGTTTTCAAGACGATCGATTAAGAATTGTGGGCTGTAGGTGACACACAGACAGACAAAAAAAAAAATGGGCGTGGCACTGTCCCTTGGGGTTGGGCATGCACCAAAAACAATAGAGATCTTCCTCAAGGTACCAAGAATAAGTATTCAAAGTTTCAAGATGATACATTAAGAAATGCAGCCTGTAGACGACAGACAAACAAATACAAGAAATGGGTATTGCTGTCCCACGGGGATCGGGCATGCACGGAAAACAAAAGGGGTCATCCTTAGGGTATAAGGAATAAGTATTTTAAGTTTCAAGATGACCGATTAAGAATTGTGGCCTGTAGGCGACACACAAAAAGAAAATGGGCGTGACTCTGCCCCTGGGGGTTGGGCATGCACCCCAAATGATAGAAATGTTCTTTAGGGTACAAAGAATAATCATTCAAAGTTTCAAGATGATACATTAAGAAATGTGGCTTGTAGACGACAAACAAATAAATACAAGGAATGGGCGTGGCTCTGCCATTGGGGGTCGGGCATGCACCATAAAACAATACGGATCATCCTTAGGGTAAGTATACAAAGTTTGAAGAAAATCCAGTTAGAATTGCGGCTTCTAGGTGATACAGAGACACACAAAAAGAAAATGGGCGTGGCTCTGCCCCTGGGGGTTGGGCATGCACCCCAAACGATAGGGATCATCCTTAGAGTATAAAGAGTAAGTATACAAAGTTTTAAAGAAAATCCAATAAGAATTGCGGCCTGTAGGCGACACAAAGACATACGATAAGAAAATGGGTGTGGCTCTGCACCAGGGGGTTGGGCATGCACCCCAAATGATAGGGATGTTCCTTAGGGTACAAAGAATGTGTATGCTAAGTTTCAAAATTATAAGTTAAGAAATGTGGCCTGTAGACGACAAACAAATACATACTAGAAATGGGCGTGGCTCTGTCCCTGGGGGTCGGGCATGCACCAAAAACAATAGAGATCTTCCTTAGGGTATAAGGAATACGTATACCAAGTTTGAAGAAAATCCAGTAAGAATTGCGCCCTGTAGGCGACACAAAGACACACGAAAAGAAATGGGCGTGGCTCTGCCCCTGGGGGTTGGGCATACACCCCAAACAATAGGGATGTTCCTTAGGGTACAAAGAATGTGTATAGAAAGTTTCAAGATTATAAGTTAAGAAATGTGGCTTGCCCCTGGGGGTTGGGCATACACCCCAAACAATAGGGATGTTCCTTAGGGTACAAAGAATGTGTATAGAAAGTTTCAAGATTATAAGTTAAGAAATGTGGCCTGTAGACGACAAACAAACAAATACTAGAAATGGGCGTGGCTCGGCCCCTGGACGTCGGGCATGCCCCCAAAACAATAGGGCTCTTCCTTGGGGTATAAGGAATAAGTATACCAAGTTTGAAGAAAATCCATGAAGAATTGCGCCCTGTAGGCGAACCACACACACACACACACACCCACACACACACACACACAGAGACAGGGGCGACGGCATAATACGTTCACATTATGAATGTGGACGTATAAAAACGTATGGAAAATGAGTTATTTATTCTAGTGAACGAATTATGAACTCCTCAGACACTTAAACTTAAAGGTAATTATTGGCATTTTTGCAGATGCATCGATACTACGGAAAAAAGGCCGAGCATCGCATCAGCGTCGTCCGAATTGATGCATCGCCGATGCATCGATACTTGATATCAGCACTAAATGCAATATGAATAAACTGATTTACATTCACCTGTTTCTGTTTTTATTCTAATTTCAAATCAGTTATGTTCGGCGAAATACGCAAGAAGTCTCAAACAAATGGATCTAGCATCTGGTCTGGTTACATGTATTTATTGCACATGCTCTCCAGATAAGAAAATGGCGTCACCATGACAAGACTTGTAAAATATGTCTAGCGTCATTCTTTGAGTCCCTTGTTACAAATGGCGCTGAAACACATTCTCGTACTCGATTCATGTACCAATGATATAATGTTTATTTTGTCTTAAATATTGGATATCAGAAGCACATCTTTTACTGGAAAGATCACAACATCAACGTCGATTTAAAGAAACATTATGAGAGATTAGATTACGAATTGGCAGTTAAAAAAACAACATAATATTGGCAGTTAAAAACTACATCATGTAAAGGCAATTTGCTGAAAATTTCAGTCAAATTGATCCACTATGAACAGAGAACGAAGTGGATGAAAGATCCGCTCAGCCTCGATCATCATTACTGAAGTCGGTACAAGACAAAACTAATATTCTTGATTATCCATTTAATCGTTAACAACGAAGGAAAGTTTTAAGTGTTAATCAGACTATAATCCAACAAATACTGCAGGCTAGCCTTGACATCGAGAGCTGATATGGTCTGGATAAGTTAATTAATGTCTAATTAATAGTTTTTATAACATTTCAAGCTTAACTAAAGGGCAATTCCACGGCAGAAAATAAAAAAATGCCAAAAAGTAAATTGATGTATATGAATCGATTTTGTGTTATTTAAGTTCTGAAATGATGCCAGTCAATGAATCTGGTAGAGATAAATATACGCAAATGCTTTGGTCAAAAAAAAATTATGTCAAAGTCAAAACTTATTTTTTTTACTTTTTACTACAATTTTTGCAATTTAAAGACATAAATCAGCATCAGTTTTTGTTTACATAAAAAATATGTAGGTGTTTAACTCATTGACCCCTAGAGCTAATTATGTTAATTACTGCTTAATCTCCTAAGCCAATTAACCAGACTACAGCTTCTATCCCTAGTGTTAATTAAAAGATTATCCACTAATCTCACCTATTGAAGATATCCCAAAATAAAACAAAAACTATTACTCTAATCAAAAAATGTTTATATTACCAAATGTAGAATTAAAAACAGGCTTTACAAGCATGCTTTTTTTAAACAAAAATACCAAAAAACAACAAAGTTATTCTTTATCATAAAAAAACTATGTAAAATAAGATTACGATTATGAATTATGAAGTTACATTTTACTGATCCATGCATCACACAGTAAGCACAATTGATTAATTTAGTCTATAACCAGTTTTTAGGATTGGCACTATAAATATAATGTTCGCAATCACGAATTTCTTCAACCGTTATGTTCCTCCAATTTTTTTTTCCAACCGCATTGAATTTCTCAACGTGATATCTATTGGTTTCGTCGATCAACCAATGCGAGCAAGTTTAATCAAAAAAATAAACTAAAAAAAATTAAATTTGTTTTTCTCACGTTCTAATATGTATTGTGGGCCTAGCCATCTCCTAAAAATGATGGGCATCTAACGGAATTCAGTGGATCATTCCAAATAATATCCTTGTTGAAAGTTGAATCTCGAAGATTGCCCGCCATTTTGGTTCGCTTCGTCACTAGCTATTTCGGAGCCTTCGTGTTCCTCACTCGAATTGTCAGTCAATTCGCTGTCCAGGATATTATTATTGCTAATTTCTACATCTAATATATCTTCCAGTAAAAATCCTTCGCAGTATGAGCCGGAATCACTCTTCATACCGACAAAATTATTAACAATCTAGGCGTACAAAACTGACATTCACTCGACAAAATGGCGACCCCTGAAAATATTTTTTCTTTAGAGTTCGCGACCTTATGACCTCTAAAACCAGTGTTGTGACGTATAGTTTACGACTTCAATCAAGTTCAATCATTAGTTAAAACTATATATTAATTGGCTAATTACGTCTGGAGTGGAAAGCTAATCGAAGGTTTTTAAAACTTTATTGAGTAATAAAACGTACATGAAAGAAGTTAACAGCAGTCGTTGCTGGGAAAGTTTTTTTAGCGAGTTTACGACCTTATAACACCTAACACCTTGTTGTGACTTAGACATTTTATGATACCAATCATTAGTTGAAGCTATTGTTTTAAGGAATTACAACTTTTGGAATGTCAAGCGTCTTTTTTTATAACTTTATTGGTCAATTAAATAGTACATCAAAGCGGTCGACCGTCCAAAATGGCGACCGATATGAACAGAATTTTCTCGTAAGCTCGCGACCTTATAACACCCAAACCGTTGTTGTGACGTATACATTTTATGATTCCGATAAATAGTTCAAACTATCAGTTTACCAGGTAACTACTTTTGGGAAGCCAAACAACAATTTTTTAATAACTTTATTGATCAATAAAACTGTACACCAAAGATGTCGACACCAAGCGTTGTACGGGAGTCTGACTAGACACTAGGTCAACGTCTGGCAGGGTAAGTCGGTGAGGCTCAGTGAATAATTATGTCGCCTCCACAAGTAACCTGTACCGAATGAGTTAACAAAGAAGTACATCTATTTCATCATAAACATCCATTAATATCATATTCTTTAGATTAATTCTCTATACAACATTTTAAAATATACCTCCAATTTACACTGTAATTCCGTTACCATTCCTATCTAAAAGTTTCAGTTATTTCTTGATTACCAATTTTTATAAGTTAAAGTTTCCAAATTTTCTAATTACTAATTGTACAGATATAAGAAAGGTAAGGATCAGAGTCATCAGACACCTACATGAAGTGGTTTTCTTGGAAAAGCGGTAACGGAATTACAAATCTGAGCGGTAACGGAATTACGAATATTAGAATACCATCATTTCTCTTGTTCTAATAACAAAATTATTTAGAGGATAAACTTTAAAGCAACACTTTATTTAATAATTATACAACATTAGACCCATTTATGCTAGCTCTTTTCAGTAAAGCAAACTACAAAGCATTTTTCTAAACATAAATCGCAAAAAAGTGACTAACAACTGTAACAAATATAAAGTTATTCTAGTGATCACCTATTTCTAAGCAAGTTGTCTTTTCAATGTGTATTACATGTACATTGATATATCATATTAATATCTTTATTCAAATCAAATTTGCATGTTTGCAACAGGGTTGCAACATTGCTGAAGCTCAACTTCGTTCAATCTGACAGTACTTGACCGTCTCTAATTTTTTCGGAAACATTGAAATGTTAAAAAATAATTAAATCTATTTAGTTTATTTGTTTTGAATCTTATTTTAGTTAATAATTTGATTAAACTGACACAGTAGTACCATTTACATGCTTTAACAGTTGTCCAAGGTAACGGAATTACATTTAGGGCTATTTAGGTATGAAAAACAGCTTAATGATTTATACTTTTTGCTTTTTTGTTGTCAAATCTGTAAAAATAGTTCAGTATCAAGGCAATTTCAATAAAATAAATAAACATAATGTCCACTGGCTCTATCATATGATTTTGAAGCTCTATAACTAACCTCACCAATTCAGAATGTGTCACTGAAATTGTCTGATCTAAATGCTGTTTTTAAGACGATGTAAGCAAGTATTATGTACAAAAATCAATCAGGTAAATAAAACTAATTTTTTGATGTTACCAGTATGTTATTATCTTATATTATAAACTAAACTGTTATTTGTATCCAGTGAATTATTGAATATTTACAATTATGTATATCTTAGGCCATACGTTTAGATTTACTGAATTCATACCAAATATAATTATAACTATTGTTGAAATATTCTCAAAATTGGTTTATTATATAAAGTTTTCTCTTATTGAAATATTGTATGTTGATAAACCTGTACTATAATGCTTTTATTTAGAAATGTAATTCCCTTACCGTGACATGTAATTCCGTTACCACACAAAATAACCACTTGTCACAAAATAATCGGACAGGTTACAAAATGGATGAGTTGAACTATTCTGCAGAACATTACTTTATATCCTATTTTTAAGAAATGTAGATCTGTCTGTATAAATCACAGAGTTTCTTAAATAACCACAACCAACTAAATGAGGGGTTTTTCACTTGTAATTCCGTTACCATACGGTTTACCTACACAGACACTTTATACCTTCATGCAGCAAATCAGTGGCTATTTTTTTAGAGAAAATATGCTTGTTACCTCTCACTCTAGTACAGATTTGACAACAAAGTAGCCAAGGGTAAAAATTTGTTAGCTGTTTTACAATACCAAATAGCTCTTAATGTAATTCCGTTACCGTGGAATTGCCCTAAAGAAAGACCTACAATAGGCAGATTTTGGTCTTGCATAATGTTTAATTTGACAAAAAAATTTGTGTTTTCAATGTCGACGACGGTGGATGGTATGGAATTAAAGATTGGAGTTTACGAATATAAACCAACAGAATATATAGTGTTATTAACATGTATTTGAATCAGGCCATATAAACTTTCATAATAATATTACCCAGACACTCTCTGTAGTACCACAAATAAAACAAAGCCATTTCTCAGGATTTAGAATAGTAGTGTTAGTTCCTAGATGCAGTTTTTTTAAATGACTACAAACATCCATTCTTGAGCCATTATTTCATTCTGTCTGAAAATTAAATAAACTACATTACTCATTATTATAAAATTCATTAATTGTATTTATTTTTAGCTACTCAATATCAAATTTATCACATATTTATAGAATTTCATGACACTTCTGTGACTGTGAGTGTCTATTTGTTTTAATGTTTGTGAAAAACAACAAAACAACCACATTGTGTACTGTATGGTAATAATACTGCACAAGTTTAAAGTAGGTAGATTAAATATAAATAATAACCTTTGTAAAAAAAAAAGCTAAAAACTTAGTAGATCAGTTTTATTAAGTTGCAGGCCTAACTTCATATTACTTAGGTGACACTACATGTAGATGCAAGAAGAAGCTCTCAAGAATATGTGACACAAAAGAAAACAAAAGATTGTCTACTGACAATAGAGTTCACTAGGCTAACATTCAATAGAAAAGTGTTGCATCACCATGCCAAAACAATTTCTTTAGATGATCTAATAGATCTAGGCCTCAGTCCTCAGAGTGGAAAGCATAAAATTAATCTTGAACAATTAAATTATAAATCATAATTAAATCGTACTTTAACTTTAACTATGACAACAATATTTTGTATTAGCCTATCGTATTTGGACAGTAGCTGGTTCCGAGCTTACTTAGTCTGGATACTAGAAATGGGACGGTATGATTGAATGATTGACACTTCACTGTTTCAGGTTCGAATTTTCTTAACTTCAATTTCAATCAATCAAGCCTACTCGTCTCAAGCCTTGGCCCGAGTTTGTTCACCGACAGTTGATTTCGTTTTTGTGAAATAATATATTGAAAATTACATTCTAGACTGATCAGTCAATATAAAGTTTTTAACCATATCACGTGTGCATGTACATTTCAATAGAAAAATCATGTAGTAAAGGGTTTTGTTTATCTTTTTATTATAATTCATAGTTACCTCCCTGAACGTCTTGGCTGCCATATTTAAATTATTTTATATCCCAAGATTCCAAGTACATGGAACAGTTTATTGACTTAGGGTATCGGTACGTTTCATTTTATACTCTCAGCGAAGGAAACAGGAGCCAACTATCACACCAATATTTCAGTTAACACTAAGCAAATATACTTATGTAGTAAATGGAAGCCTCTTGCATGAAAGCACATTTGACAGCTACTGAAAACCTAAAACCCCTATAATATCTTAAGTGGCATCGTCCAATAAGATTCCAAAATGGCGGACGATGTGCAGGCAGAGTCTGCTTGTGTTACGGAAAATGAAAATGAAAAATCTGGGGACGTGTTTGTAAATGGCGATTCTGGTGCTAAAGCAGAGGATATAGATGTTGAATCGACAAATGAATTAACCGTTCCTAAACCATTGTTGCCACGGAGGAGTAGTTTAATGAATAAAGATGGGCATTCCAAACGGACACCGCGTAAGAAAACGGTGTCTTTTAGCAGTATGCCAACTGAAAGAAAAATAGCAACCGGTAAGAGTGAATTATTTTTGTATTCAATATTTGCTTTGTGCAAAGTCCAAGTTACAGTTTTCCTAAGGCATGGTTAAAGCATTAGACACATAATGATATACTGTTGCAGTAATACAGAGTCTTAAACTGACGAACTGTCAGGCTTGGGGATCCGTCAGACTCATCATTTCATATGATAAATTAAATGATACTAGTACTACTGATAGAATTAGAAGAGACGAAAGCCAGAAATGTTGACAGTCTACCTGTATGTTAGTAATACATACAGTCACTAAAATGTGAATTAAATGTTACAAGTCCAGCGTTACTACCTGTAGGTTATTTTTGAATGTCAGTCACAACCGTCAATAAGTCCATCGAATGCCAGTCAAGTCGCCCACAAGCAAAGTCCTCCACACGAAAAACCTGGTTAAGTCGTCCACACCCGTTGGTGGAGTCGTCCACACCCATTGGTGGAGTCGTCCACAAGACTTAGTTTAATGTTGAAGATATAGTAATACGTTGGTGGAGTCGTCCACAAGACTTAGTTAAATTTGAAGATATTGTTATCTTACAACGGCGGGGGATTATGCGCCGTGCAGACTTATGAATTAAAATAGGAAAAATTGATTGATGATTTGATGTTTATTCCGCCATTCTACAATGTCAACCTCCAAAACGAGGCTCTCAATATTCGATTATCCAGACAAAACATTATATAGTTGTGATTAACCAGACTTAAGTAGATATTTGAGGGTTATTAAATAGAAGATATAACATCCCCCCCGGCGAAAAAAAACAAATATTATGTGTTTAATAAAACCCGATGATATCTACTGAAGTGGTTAAGAGTTGTGATTTACATAAACAAAAGCAAAGTACATGTACGTAAACAATAATGAGACAATATGGGACCATAATAACTATAGCATAAAACTATTGGATTTGCATTGCTTACATAGTGAAGGTGTCTGAGTATAAGTACTCTCCCTTGACAAAAACAGAACAATTAACCAATCTAATAATAGAAAGCTATTGGATTGGGTGACAATGCATCAACATGTGCAGAAATAGGCCATTATGACAACTAAGTAAGCATCAATTAGGAAAAGACATCACATACAGTAAATCCAAATGAGATAATATACAGACTACTGCTGGCAGTAAGGAAGACTGCATGAATAATAAACATGTGAAAAAAGGATAATAAGCAAGAAAATGTTCATTATACAGAAAGGCAAAATTATTTCAAAATCCACATATATAAATGAAAACCATTTTTTTTTTTTTTTTTTTTTTTTTAAGGCAAATTTATGGAAAGAAAACAATGTCAAAAAATGCAACTATGAATGCAACCACAACAATTTTCAGGCAAAATTATGGAGAGAAAACAATGTCAAAAATGCAAATATGAAAATGATTACACAATTTTAAAGTAAATGTCATTGTCTTAACCCTCTCATGACCACAGGCACCAAGCTGTGTCTGCTCTTAGAATACCAGACAATTCCAAGATGGATGCCAAATTTTGGTATGTCTCATAAAAAACTCCTGTCACTCGAAAACTATTGAATATTTACTATTACAAGTTGGTTTTATTTTTAAGAAAAATAGCTTACCAATCTGCATATGCAAATTTTGTTGTCTTTCAATAATAAGTGGATAGTTGAAGTGACAGTAAAATTACAACACAAATTCAAAAAGTCCCTTAATAAATCCATTTTATGTACAATTATTCTTTTTTATTAATTTTTTTTTTGTTATTATAATAAAGACTGTTCATGTACTCCAATAATTATTAATTTTGGCAAGTTATTTATTCCCATCAAAATACATAATCCCCCAAAAAAGTTTCAATGTCTTCTACCTGTACCTGCTTCCATGGCGGGCATATTTATTAGTTTCATCTTTTATTTGAATATATAGGCCTATATGGTAGATTTGAATAAGAAAATTTTATTCGAAAATCAATTGTAAAAACGAGAGGGGATCAGCTTGAAAATTTTATTTATTTGTTTGGCCACATTCGCGTGTCTTTTCAAATTCATACGGAAATCATCCACTTGCCAAACCAAGTCATCGGTCGTCCCGAAAACGTCATCCACTTCATCAAAATCATCGCCACTTTCGGAAGAAATATCCACATCAGATTCCGCATTTGAACCCATTTTTACGTGGTTGAGTATTTTCAATGTCTGTTGATGTAAAATCACCAAATTCTTCATCAGAATTTGTGAAATTATCACTAATATCCTCAATAGACTCATCGGTAATATAAGCAGCCATTACTAGAAAATCTGTGTCGAAGATCGCCGACTTTAAAATCAAAATATCTCGCGAAAATTCAATGGCAACCTAGTCAATGCGACGCGCCATTTTCTAGCTTGTAAACAAAGGAAGTTAGTTGAAGTCTCGTCTCGCCGCTACGAGAGCATGATTTCCGATAAATGCGCAAAATATGAAGGCGACTCGTATCGGGCGGTTTAGAGTCATAAGGCAGCCAAAATGGCAGGCGGTTTCGGGCGGTCCGGTCATGAAAGGGTTAACACATATTGGATGTTAAATAAAAGGCGGTGGTTTCATTAATATGGCATGTTTAGCTTTAGCATTAAGCTTGGATCCAGTGACCCAAAAGGATTTTTGAGCAGGTTCACCCACAATATGAACTAAATATTCTTTTACACCAGTGGGACAGACACGCTGTCCTAAAACTCTCTTAATCTTGTGGAAACCACTGTCACTGAGGGAAGAACTAAAGACACAATCGGTCTGATCCGATTCACGATAATGCAAAGGAAATACGAATTGTACGAACTGGTCTGGCACACGGTTTAGACAATGTGTTATTATTTTTGTCCTTCGATAGAACACTCTTGCTGTCATTAATTGGAACCGGTAAATGCGAATGTGCTGTACATAGCACTGGACTTAATCGACAATTTAGGTGATTGCTTCGGAACATTAATTAAAGTATCTGTAGGTGTAGGTATCTTTGATTTCGCATTACTTTTCTGAACATGAGAGGTTGTCACTTTATCAGGAAAATATGGCATGGGATTAGGTGAACGCACATAGGCCATTTTTAAGCGATCTAAATGAACACATGACACAATGCGATTAGTTACAGGATGTTTCAAATCGACTAAGTGATCACTGCAGATATAATGCACAACATATGGTCCAGAATAACAATATTGTAACTTTTGTCCAGATCCTTTAGGAGTAATATGTAAATAAACATAGTCACTAACACTGACTTTCAGCGGATTTGTCTTAGCATTGGCACATTCTAACATGCTACATTGAGCTTTGCGAGTATTAATGCACACTTGTTCACGAATAAGTTTGAGCTTGCTGTGCTGCTGCTTTATGAAGCTGTGCATATCAACTGGAATAGTCTGTAGCATAGTATCTGTGAATTGACCAGTGAGTGGGAAACGAGGCCTGACACTATAAATGACTTCAAATGGTGAGTATCCTGTTGCAGCATGCACAGAATTGTTAATGGAAAACACAATTTAAGACAATTTTTCATCCCATGTATTGCGATTTTGAGACACGAATGGAGTTAAACGCTCTGCCAAGGTACGATTTGATCGTTCGCAAGCACCTAAGCAATGATGCACGAAACTTAGCGTAAATTCTTGTTGAATATCTAACAGACGACACACTTCTTTGGTACATCGCGATATAAACTCACTGCCATTATCACTAATTAAAGTGTTGCAAACGCCATAGGTTGTGAAAAGATCAAATATAGCTGTACTAACAGTTAAAGAATCACAATTTTGAATGGGTACCGCATACACAAATTTCAAAAACATATCGATAGCAGTAAACACATATGAATGACCACTAGGTGTTGGGGGTAAAGGGCCATACAAATCTATCTGCCATACTTCAAATGGTGATCCTGGTGTATGATAAGCTGTAATACCCGATTTGGTGTGGAACTTTGTTAGCTTGCGACGTTGACATAAATCACATGACTTGACATAATCCGAGACAACAGTACTCAAATTACTGAAATAGTAGGTATCTTTAAGTCGTTCGATAGTATCTTGAATTCCGCCATGCCCTGCTAATGGAGTATCATGGTATAAATACAGTAACTTCTTAACCAAAACTGAGGGAACAACCAACCGATAACAGTCCAGTGTCTTTGATCGTTTTGATTTAACAACCCTTGCACGAAATAACATCTTATCTACAACCAAATATTCATTAATATCCAGAAGTTTCTTTGCTAATTTTTGTGAAACTGGAGGCTTATTATGTAAATAATAATCTAATATAGGCTTTAAAGTAGGATCTTCATACTGGAGCTTAGCAAAGTCCTCAAAACTATAGTTAAAATGTTTAATGAGGTCAATATTTTTCGCATCGCAGATAAACCGATCTGTTTCAACTATAACAGAGTCAGTAACATCAGACACAGTGGATAAATCATAGGCATGTTGATCCGAAGGGTCAAAAGGTGCACTAGTAGTACAGTTATCAGATGTAAAGACAGCGCAAATGTCATTAATGTTAGTCTCAGGCTCTGAAAGTGTAACTGAATTGTGTTTATCTGGCTTGCCTACTGGAATGTTTGAACGATTACAATTGGCTTTAACATTCAAATGTTTATGTTTATGCAGGTACACTATAATTAGGTATAAACTTCCGGAACCAATTAGTTAAACCCAGAAAACGTCGAAGTTCTTTCACAGACGAGGGTTTAGGATAGTCCATAATAACATTGACATGGCGACTAGGTGGAGTGATTCCTTTACTCGATATTTCATGGCCTAAATAAACACATTTACTTTGTGCAAACCCACATTTCTTGGGATTAAGCTTGAGTCCAGCTGATTTTAAACGAGTGAAAACTACAGTTAAGTCAGCCAAATGTTGTTCAAACGTAGCACTGTGAATCAAGACATCATCCAGATAACAAAGTACATACGAAAATGTCAACCCCTGGAATACTTTGTCCATCAATAACTGGAACGAATTAGGGGAAGATTTCAATCCCATAGGTAATCTTAAAAATTTAAATGTTCCGAAACATGTGGCAAAAGCTGTATATTTGGACGAATCAGGAGCAAGGGGCATTTGAAAAAACCCACTACTCAAATCAATGGACGAAATAAAGTGAGGCTGTTTATCGCCAAAGGATTCAGTGAGTTCTTGTAAATCAGGAATACTGTACCGTAATGAAAATCCTGGGTCTGTGAGTTTAAGTACCGGAAATCACAACAAAATCTATACATTGATAGACTTGATTGTTTAGACCCTGGAACGGCATTGTCATTAGGCTTAGAGCGCTTAGTGACCAAGACAATCGGACTGGTTATAGGAATATCCTCAGTTTCGCTGACACGACAAATGACACCTTGTTGCATTAATTCTTCTAGTTGATGTTTTAACACTTCACGTTTGTCTGGAGGTAAGCGATAGGGGCGCTGGTGTTTTGGAATGGCACCAGGTTTTAACTGTATCTGATGCTGCACAAAATCAGTTTTCCCAAGTTCAGGTGTTTCTGGTGTAACAAATATATCACTAAACTGATAAAGACAGTCCTGTAATTGACTAAGTTCATTACTAGAGACATCAGTTGTAGAAAAATCAAAATTGTTGCAAAACTGGGTCTTATCATCACTTGAATTGGCATCATGATCAATATGGTTGAGTTCACCCTTGGCAATTGGTGAATGAGGTTTGGAGGACGGAAGATCGACCGGCGTTATATCATAGTCTTGATCAATAACACTAAAGTTTGCTAAAGGACACCCTTTAAATAAAGTTATGGGGACTGCTGTCAAGTTTAGTATTTTCAAAGGCGTGGTGTTCTGACGAGATATAACCGAAATACTCTTACAAATGAGCACATTTTTACGACAAAGAGTTGGATGTACAATAGATATACCCTGTAAACCATGAGCCAAATCTGGATTAACACGACCTCATATAATTGATTCAGAGTTTGGAGGAAGTTCAACTGTTTTTAAACACTTGACACGTGACTGTAAAGTAGGTAAAGGTTTACTGAAGTCTAATAAAACACGATTTTCTCGAAGAAATCCAGTTCCCAGAATCAAGGGTTGAGATGACTGCTTTAACACAAAAAAGTCAACAGCTCTAGATTTAGTAGTTGACGTTTTAAGTCGAACTGATGTAACCCCAAGGACATCGACTGGTTTACCATCTGCTAGGTGAATGGTTGCATATGGCAAAGGTTTAACTGTAGTCTTGACATGTGAAGGTAGTGTCTTATATAGATCAGCTGCTAAAATATTGATGGAACTGCCACTATCCAGTAAAGCATACAACTTCAGCTGATGAATCTGTACTGGTAAATATAAAAATTTTTCGCCTTGTTCAATGTTTAGACGATGAGGAAGAGCACGACTGGAACAAAAGTTTACTGATTCCTTCCCAAGGGCCTGTGCTCTGGAGCTCTTGGGGGCTGCAAGTTTCCCTGCTGTTGAACATTACGTAGCTTGCAACGATAGGCTGTATGTCCATATTGTTTACAATGGAGACAATGAAGATCAGGTCTGTAATTACCACTCTTGATCCAGTTGCATTCGGCTTGACGGTGACCTGGAGCGTGACAAGCAAAACAGGTAGGCATTGGCTGTGAGGGTACAGGCAATGAATGGGAAGTTGTCGATAAATGACTAGTTGACTGCTGACTGTAAGACCGGGCTGGTGGCGGCGGCTGAGACTGAGATATAGACATCTGTGAGAACCGCTCTGTCAGTGCAGAAACTTGCTGATGTAAGTTTACAAAATCTGAGTAGCTTACAGATGGAGGGTTAGAGGAAAACTGTTTCCTATCGCCATGATGATGACTTGTGATGCAAGGATTAATGACTTTATCACCTGAACTGTCATTGGTACGTAGTGAACTAGGCTGACCCAGGATTGGTTCTTGACGTCGATAACCATAAGCTTCTCCAAGTTTGGCTGCAGTGATTGCATCTTGCAAAGTTTTTGGCTGTCCTGCACGTACAAAAAAGGCTAAATGTGGAGGCAAAGCATCTCTAAACCTCAGCAAAATGTCATAATCAGGCTTTTGAAGACGGGTACAAATGACCACTAAATTCTTGTATGGAGAAACCAGGGTGCAATGCTGCAGTATTATAGGCCTGAAACTCAAAAACTCGATCACCCTCAATAAAACTATGACGAAATTTAACACACAATGCACTCCATGACATTTTGTCTACTGGAGATAGGTGGGTGAACCAAGTGCGTGCTGGACTACGTAGTTGTAGGTGAAAAGCTGCAATTTTCTTACAATCAGTGTCGATTTCTTCTAACAAACAATACGAATCAAAGGCAGAAATGAAATACTCAGCCTCCTGCGTACTACCATCAAATTGCGGCAAGAGATTATTAAACCTGTATTGGCGGTGAACTGTAGAACCGTCCGAACTCAATTCATCAGATAAATTCTGGCGTTGACCATACGTAGGTTGGACTGGGAACCAATAGGGATCGCCAAGATCGACAGCAATGGAATCTTGTAAATACATTTTATTCTGAGCACTTGCTGGATTGGTAAATGGAGTAGAAGACTGCAAATTCATGTACATGGCTTGACTTGACTAAAGTAATACTAACTACTGTAGTGCAGGCGTAGTAAGTACTTAGGCATATCATATAGTGGTACCACTACAGAACGTCATCAGATTTCCTGAGGTATGCCTGGATCGGTAAAAATGAGAAGATGCCTGCAACTGCATGGACGTGGCTTCATTGGCTTGTCTATTTATTAGTATTACTAAAGTACTAACGAATGATAGTCTTAGTGATCAGCATTGTGGAAGGTGACTTCGGCAGACATCAACATGGCTGAAAAACGTGGTCGGGCGTGTTGAGATTACCAAACAATTTTGACAGAACGAAACAGCGTGGAATTCATACTCTGTATTGTGTTTAACGAGCTACGGTCGACTCACCATGACTTTAGCATCTCCACCATGTTATCTTACAAAGGCGGGGGATTATGCGCCGTGCAGACTTATAAATTAAAATAGGAAAAATTGATTGATGATTTGATGTTTATTCCGCCATTCTACAATGTCAACCTCCAAAACGAGGCTCTCAATATTCGATTATCCAGACAAAACATTATATAGTTGTGATTAACCAGACTTAAGTAGATATTTGAGGGTTATTAAATAGAAGATATAACAATATATATAGCAATACGTTGGTAAAGTCGTCCACACGACATATTTTACTTTGGGGATATGCATATGACACAGGCCACGATAAGGTGTAGAACTAACATATGGTTTTGGGAAAATTGATTTTTCCCGAAGCTGGGACAAATCCAATGTAATTTTTGGTATGATTATACACAAAATATAATAAAGAGATAATAAACACAACTTCATGATCAAAATAGTACAAATAAAGTATTTATTGCGAGACAAAAATAAAAATACCCCCTTTTTTGGTGTCTAAATTTGTCCCTCTTGGTGGTGTTAAAAAAGGGTAAGTATTTTGATACTGAAGACATAGATTGAAATCTATAAGTTGTTTCTTAAATTGAAGATAAAGGATGTTTCTATCCATCAGAAGTGTCAAATTCCAAAAATCTTAATATTTTTCAATAAAAAAAATTGTTTAAAAAGTGTGTAACGGACGTGACAAATTCCGTCCAAAAAACTCGATTTTTTATTGCATTGAAAGAGTTGCTCACCACCTGCATCTATATGTATGTTTATGTTACAAATCAAGAGGCATAATTGAGTGATATGATATAAGTATTTCTGTTGATTTAGAGACGTTTGAGAAGAAACTATTCGCATTTTCGATCGTCCACCCGAGATTCCGTCAAAGAATCACGTCCGTTATTTGCGTTTATGATGATCGATATTTCCCCTCCTGTTTTAAATCCAGGGCTCTTCAGTGGTTATTAGCTCACTTGTTCTACACACAGTTTGTATACCTCACGATTTTGCGGGTAATTAAAAATGGTCGACGCGGGGACCCCACAAGTAAATTCCGTCCGTTATATCAAAATCACGTCCGTTATATTATTACAATAATTTGGCAAAAACTGAAGATATTAAAGATGTCAAAGCCGCCTGCTTTGCGCTCAAAATCAAGAGCCGTTCCACACATTCGGGTGATCGAAAAAAATGAAAGAATCATGCAAATTTGATTGATAACAGTTTGACTTTCGGTTTTACGTGTAACGGACGTGATGGTGGATGAAATTGATAATGTCAAACATCACTACCGTTACACAAAGAAGCTAAGATGACCTAAAGAAAATTACAAATCTTTATTAAATTTAATAAAATTACATAGATTGCATTCCTTTTAAATGTCTAATATGTCCTTAAAAACTAAGCATGGAAAGGATCGTTAAACACCGACGTTGTACTCAGATACACCTCGCACTGTTAATAGTGACGTCCGTTACAAAACGTCACGTCCGTTACATAGTAGGGAGTCACGTCTGTTACAAATATTTTGTACAATATTGACAAAACAGTACAGAGAAATAAAATTTAAAGGAGCTAAGTCTTTAACTCAATGTCATCCAAAATCTTTAACATAGAAAACACGAATTATATGTCAATTTTAATCAAAATTGATGATCTGATCTTACCGGAAAAAGATGGGCGCCTGATATCCAATATTTAAGAAAAAATAAATATTTTACCATTGGTACACGAATCGTGTACCATAATGCGTTTCAGCCCCAGTTCTAGCAAGAGACTCGAGGAACGAGGCTAAAACATTGTACCAAATCAAACGGCGCATGTAGACTGGAATAACTAGACGCTAAAAAAATGCCTTCGGTTGACACTTCTGGTTTATTTCGCCGAACATAACTGATTTGAAATTAGAGTAAAAACGGAAACAATTGAATGCAAATCAGTTTATATACATTCATATTACAGTATTATATGCGTTGCGATCCACTTGATTCAATTTCTAGGTCCCAAATGTTAGCGATTTAGCTCCTTTAATAACAAAATAATAATTGATCAAATAATGTAACATAATGGCTAAGAATGACAATAAAATCATGCTCAAGATAGAGTGTAGAAGAGTTGTCAGTTCAGACATTTCCTTGCCAATTTTTGGGGGTAAACAGGGCACAAAGACAATTTCTAACATTCTAGAATATAGATTTTGATATTATCACACTGCAAATCAACTGGGCCGGTAGTTATTAGCAAATTTGGGGCAAATATTAATTGGACATGTAACGTCTGTTACAAGCTTATATGGTCTGCAAAATATGTATTTGCACAAAAACAGAACATCAAGTTATCTTTTCCTTTACAAAATTTGAAAGATGAATTATTAATACAAATTTTTAACCCCCAAAGAATTCGAAAAAATTTATTTAAATTTAACTGCTTTTTCATCTTAAGTTCTACACCTTTTCGTGGCTTGTGTCATATTCTTTCTATAATCCGGTAAAATATTCAAAACAAGCTTGTTGATTATTCATAAAAGGTCCATTAAAATAAGCCACGTGGTCATTGAAGACAGTCTCGGCATGGTTTCAGAATCGCACGTCTTCCACGCTCTGTCCGTGTGAATTTCAGGTACCGGTAGATATTAAAATAATAACTGGATGATACATTGATGGATTCACTGACCAGTTGTTAGGTAAATTTAAATCGTCAATGGATATAATTCCCTGATGGAACATCGAATATCATCATAGTCGTACAGAACTTTATTTTATAGCCCTTTCAGTTATTGTTGTCACGTGGTCATTGTCTATCATCGACGGATGAATAAAAACGTTTAATTTTCGTACGTTAGTTACGTACAGGGTGTTAATTTTAACAAATATTGAAGGCTATATCATCTGGGGTTTATCGACCTCGCTTATAGCCAATCTTCGGATGATGGGTTATATGCTCAATCTAGCTGGGGGTGTAAGATTGAACATATAATAATTCAACAACTCACTTGTTCTTGGTATAACTTATATTCTGTAACACTATTTAAACAATAATAATATATACACACTATTGACCCACAGGCTGGGTGACTTAATAAGGAACAGCATCTAAGAAATAACTTATCAGAGACCTGCCCTTCAGTATGTCCTACTGCCTGCCTGTGGTCAACTGTCTCACATCTACAATCATTCCTCTAATATAACATTAGAGGTTGCTTAGTTACAATAAACAATTATATATATATTTAAACTTAATAATATTTTATAGTTGTTAATAAGGGGTAGTATTTAATTGACATCCATTCATCCATTTGCTGAGGTGACTACATGGCCTTGATTATGTGTTTATAGATGGATTATCTCATTACTACTATTGTCTCTAATGGAGAACTGACTAGATAATTCATCTTGGAGCCAAGTTGTGGTGTCAGTCTAAATTTTAATACTGGGTGAATGGCTGTATTAAATACTACCTGGTCATATATGGACGCCCCCTATTTAAGTGTCGACCCGACACTCAAGACAATGTTCTTAAGTTTTTAACTCAACATTTTTCATAATATTCAAATTTCCAAAGATGAATCAGAGTTCAATATTTATCAATTTAAATGGATATTGATGTTGTTATTTTGACATGAAACTCAAGGATCCTCTTATAATATCCAATATTTAAGACATAAAAACATACGTGTATCCTACCGTAGTTAGTAAAGGATTCATAAAAATGACAACGGAATAATTTAAATAAAAAAAACATAAAATGCATTAAGTAGGCATAAACGATTACCGTTCAATTTAAAAAAAAAAAAAAAAAAAAAAAAATCATGTGTAATAATTACTATCTCTATGCAGTACAACTCTATTCTGATCTTGTTTTGCATGTCAGACAATAAAGGATTATTCTTCCAATTTCTGCTGCTATTCGATCATTAGTCACTTGTTAGGCATTATTAAAATCTGCCTTAAAAATTAGAATGACACCTTACGATTATATATATGGCATTATAATATAATATAATATAGTAACGTGAAGTCTGAACACTGATATTGTGAACACATATAAAAAATATAGGACTGTTCATCATGATCACCAGTAAAATAGGTGTGATGTATATTAACACAATAGCATTATAATAATATAATATAGTAAGTAAAGTATGAACATTAATATTATGACCACATATACAATTAAAAAAATATATATATACATGTGGGAATGTGCATCATTGATCACCAGTAAAATAGGTGTGATGTCAATTACCACAATAGCCTCCATATCAGATAAATATAGCTTTCTCAATTTTGGACTCATGTTCTCATCTCATGTATCTTCTGAACCCTCTTTTGGTTTATTCTTATAAGTGGAACGAGTTGCTCATGGGCAGTTTGTTTGAAGGACTGAGATCGATGTTGTCTTATACAGCAATTGAATTTTGTTATAGTACATATATAGCACTGATCGTCACCAATGATATATAAGCAGTTCTGTATGTTGAATCATTTGGTTAGCTAGGCCATTTGACTCTATATACCTCAATGTAAGCCAATATAACATGTGTTTAAACAAAAATCAAAAAAAAATCAGATCTCTTTCCTTATTGCAAATTTTAATCGCCTTTTACGATTCACAATTTAGCTTGCGGATGATGAATTCTTGGCCCCACATCATCAGGGGTAGGTGGGAGTGGGGTTAATTTGTTTTCGCTTTCTTTGCCCTTTTCTTTACCAGTCCTTTTTGGGTTTTTGTGGCATGAAAATTTCGTACAAGATCTTGCGGCAAAAGATCCTGAACTATCCATTGGGGTCCTTTTATTTCCCTGACTCGTGTCTTATACCAAAATTGTCCTCTGTATTTTCTTGATTGCAATATCTTGTCAATATGTTTGTCTTCAAATTTTGTGTGTTGAATTTGTATATTTTGTGTCACGTCATTATTAGTATTGTTAGTTTGTGCAGTGAACTGACTGTTATTGTTATCATTATTTGAATTAGGGTGCAATTGTGCATCAGCAGTTTGTGACAGATTTTGATTGATCTCCTCAGGATTCAGGTCAGTTTGCTGATCTTCTGGTATCTCGGGTAAATTGGTAGGGCGCTTTGCAGGATCAATGTAAGGCCTTAACCTGTCTGCATGAATGGGTGACTTGACGAGCTGGTGATCAGCATTCCTTCTTAATTTATATGTGTTATTTTCAAAGTCATGACAGATATACATGTAATATGGTCCTACCCATTTACGTTTAAGTTTCCTGCAAAATCCTACTTGTACCTTAGTACAATATAACCAAACCATTTGGTCTTTTTGAAATTTGGTACCTGGTGCAGCTTTTTTGTTGTGTTGCTTGCTATACTTTTCTTGGGCCTTTTGAATGTTTTTATTTGCAATATCATTCGCAGTTTTTAGGTTTGTTTGGATTTGCTCAAAATATTGTTTTGCGTCTCTCTTATAAGGTTGTCTGGTTGTAGTAGTTCAACATCAATTGGGAGTGTGGGCTCGCGACCGAATAGCATATGAAAGGGACTCATATTTGTAGATTCTGTAGCTGGTGTTGCTCTGTACGCCATAAGGACTCCTGGAAGGATATCTGGCCAATCTGATTGATCTGGCTTGCAATAAGATCGGATTGCTGTCAGTATTGTTGAGTTCATCCTTTCACATGCTGCATTCGTTTGTGGGTGGTAACTTGATGTATTAAGTTTCTTAACACCCAGAAGTTTACATACTTCGTTGATCAGTTTGCTCATAAAATTCTGCCCTCTGTCTGTCAGAATTTCCTTTGGTGTCCCACAGCGGCATATTATTTCTGCAAAAAGTATTCTTGCAATCACTATGGCCTCTGTTGACTTCAAGGGAAATGCTTCAACCCATTTTGAATAGGGACATACAATCAATAGAATTGAATGATACCCTTCTTTTGTTGTCTTCAGTGGTCCCAAGATATCCATATGGATTCTGCTAAAGGTGGTACCAATGGGTAGTGGACGAAGTGTGGCTGGCTTTTTATGGTAGTACGGTTTTGATGTTTGACAGGTTTCGCATGACTTGACATATTTTTCTATATCTGAATACATTTTTGGCCAGAAGTATTTTAATTGAATGGCTTTTTGTGTTCTGTCTTGTCCTTGGTGACCTAAGAAGTCATGGTAGTTCTTCAAAATATCATCTCTCATATTTTGAGGTATGCATAGTTGTTTGACCTCTCTTTCTATTTTGGTGCCTTTCCCTCGTGATGAATGAAGATGATAAATTATGCCATTTGTTAGTTGGTAAAAGCCTTGTTCAATTAGGATTCTTCTGGCCTTGATATCATCTTCTGGGAGAATGTCATCTTTTAGAAATTTGATGAGGGGTTGCAACAAAACATCCTCTGCCTGAAGCTTCTGCATCTCTTCTGGCAGTATTGTTAGTACTTCCTGTATGCTTTCCAAAGGTGCTTGTTGGAGATAAGCTTGTTCTGCTACTACCAATATTTCAGCTGTTGACATACTCTTAAACTCAATTTCCGCATGATTCGTTGGTGTCTGCTGCAGCTGATCCTCTGTTATGGCTTCCTGACATATCTCTTGCTTGTTGATGTCTTCATCATCACTTTGGACAGTTACATCTTGAACCGCTACATCATAGGTTCTACGTGATAATGCATCCGCATTCGTGTGGTTCTTTCCCTTTTTGTGTAAAATCTGGAACTGGTACTCATTTTGTTTAAGGGACCATCTGTAGAGTCTACCAGATTTAAATTTCATGGACTTAACATACGTAAGGGCTACATGATCTGTGTAAATCGTGAATTCTGTATTGGCTAAATAAACATGGAATTGTTTGACACCTTCTATTATAGCTAAACATTCCTGTTCTGTGATATGCCATCGCTTTTCTCTGTCATTTAAGGCCCGTCCACCATATGCGATTACAACTTCCTTGCCATCTTCATCATGTTGTCCTAATATATATCCAATAGCATTGGAGCTTGCATCTGCATGCAACAAGAACTTCTTTTCAAAATTTGGGTATCGAAGTATTGGTGGTGATATCAAAGCCCTCTTTAACATTTTGAATGCCTCATCTATTTCCGGTGTCCATTGAAATGCAACATCTTTCCGTAGCAATGGGTTGAGAGGCGCTGCTTTCTGTGCAAAGTTTTTAACGAAGCGTCTGTAGTAGCTGCACAGTCCTATAAATGCTCTGACTTCACTGATGTTTTTTTGGTTGAGGAAATGTCTGTACTGCTTCAGTCTTTGTTTTGTCCACAGCAATACCAGTTTTTGAGATGATGTGACCTAAGTATAAAACTTTTTGAGCCGCAAAGTGACACTTGGAAGGTTTTAACTTAAGGTTTGCTTCATGAATCCTGCTAAAAATTATAGTTAAATGGTTCAAATGTTCTTCGAATGACCTGGACCAAACTATAATATCATCAACGTAAACTAGTGCTATCTTCCATGTCAGATCTCTCAGGACTTCTGTTAAAGTACTCTGAAAAGCACTTGGTGAATTCGACAAGCCAAAGGGTAGCCGATTAAACTCAAAAACACCTCTGTGACATGTGAACGCTGTTTTGTGCTTTGTAGCAGGGTCTAAGTTTACTTGCCAATATCCAGAAAACATATCTAATGTTGAAAAAATGTTAGCATGGGCCTCTCCAATGCAGTCGAACGCATCTTCCATTCTGGGCAAAGGGAAATGGATTGGTTTGGTTACTGTGTTTAAGGCTCTGTTCAATGGCAAACCGAAGATCACCTGATTTCTTTCTGATAAGAACCACTGGCGATAACCATTCAGATGTAGAAGGTTCAATAACTTGATTTATTAGCATTTCATCAATCATTTTCGACATTTCCTCTTTCATCTTTGGTGTTGCTCGATAAAACCTTTGTTTTATTGGTTTGGCATCTCCTGTGTCAATGGTATGATAGGAATCTTTTACATTGCATGAGCCTAATTCTGACATATCCTTTGCAGAGACATCCCTATTCTGGCCAATTAGTGTCAGGAGCTGCTGCTTTTGAAGTTCCTTTAGATCTGCCTCACTTAGATCCACACCCAGAGATTTAGCTTTGTCAATGAATACTTTGTTTTTGTCAGCATCTTCCAATGACTCTTGCATGACATTGATCTGTGGGTGTTCATCAGTTAACTCATCTTGGCTTTCATCTTCGCACACCCATGACATCATTCCCAACACTTGTTTACTGCTTAGACTCACATCATCATTAGTAGGGTTTAGTAGTTTGTATGAAGCTAAACCATTAGTGACATCTACTAAACATCGAGCACCAAGTACATAACATTTATTGATAAGTGTTTTATTTGCTTCAATGTGTACGAGTCTTATAGATACATTTATTCGTGCATGCATGCTGTCATCCAATAGTAACTGTAAATATTCCCGCGGTTAGACGCCTCTGACCAATGAAAAAATTGTTGTTTGATCAGTTAGACCCTTCAATCGAGAAATCAAGCTCCTCTTGCGATTTTCTATAATTTAACTACAAGTATGTGTTTAAATGGTTTCCAAATAAAAAGAATTTACATACATGTAAATAGAAATAAATATGACACTACCGTTAAAGAAATGTGTAGAAATCGGATTCAAAAGTATCGGTATAAAAATGAATACCAAACACGACGTCTCACCTGTGCAGGGCCAGAGGACAGCCGGTCACGCCCCTTCGAATTTCTTTCACACATTCGACTAATTTATGCTAACTTTATTACAAAAAAAATCGTCAATACTAAACAAACGATCAACAATGATCATACCATCATACAAACAATACGATTAACTTTAGCACAAAAACATCCGTGATTTCGATCTGAAATCAAAAAACAAAATAGTACTAGCTATTTCTTCCATACGATTAAATTGTGTACAAGTCTTATTCTTAGTTGTGGACGACATAACCAATAGCTATTTCTTCCATACGATTAAATTGTGTACGAGTCTTATTCTTAGTTGTGGACGACATCACCAATAGTTGTGGACGACTCCACCAACGAATGTGGACGACTCCACCAATGGATGTGGACGACTCCACCAACGGGTGTGGACGACTTCACTGTGGACGACTTTGCTTGTGGATGACTTGACTGGTACCCAGTCCATCTATTAAAGTTCCCGGTGTAGAACTAAGAAGTCTCCAACTTAATATGATTATGGTATCCAAAATTGTCCACATTGAAAAGACAAATGATTTGTCAATTTAAATCAAAATTTGATGTTATGATCTTACAAGGGAAAAAGGTGGGCTTCTGATACATGTAGGTATCACGTCATTTGGGACTCACGTCATTTGGGACTCAACACAAAAGACATTTGGGACCCAGTTTACGACGTTTGGGACTTCATTGGCGTCATTTGGGACTCAACACAAACGACATTTGGGACTCAATATAAACGACATTTGGGACCCGATATAAATCTTCTGATAGAGTGGATCAATGGTCAATTAAAGCGTGAATTTCATATTTTCCAAGAAAGTCAAAACATATTTATTTCTATGTCTATGTCTTTTGCTCAATAGGTTGTCAACTCACCATTATATTATTATACAATCATCGGCATTATTTTCCACACTGAAACATCTTTCACATCGGAAATAATAACACAATTACCTCCTTGTTTTCCCATTCCCATGCTCTTCAAACGTTTGAATTTAATGATGAAAGTGATAAATATGAAATTGCCACTTTAATTGTCCTTATATACATACACAGTTAAATCTGCCTGATTGCACTGTCAGTGAGATTTTCTGAAGTGAGCAAAATGTAGTCCTGCACATGTGAATTTGATGGTCGCAGCAACGTCATGCAAATTTATCGAAATAGCTTCCCACGTGGTATTATACAAACAAACATGTATTGGTATATAAAGCTTATTCAGACCACCACTAGGCTGATTCAGACCACACAATAAAAAAACCAAAATACTAGAAATTAAGATTTTGACATCGAATGTAGTTTAAAGGGATTTTATCAAGGCTATAGCCTGACTATAATATGTGCTTTTATATGCGTCAATTTATGTTTTGTATTGCATTTTGTTATGTACGGTGACTGTATTAACACAAATTTATCTCATTAATCCGTATTAACACAAATTTATCTCATTAATCTAATGTAAATTATTATATATTTTATGCAATTTAAACATGTTGGTTTTTTTTATTTTATAAAGTCCATAGCTTGTTTTGGAATCCATTATATATTGTGTGTAATTATATGTTGTAGAAATACTGTTTAAACCAATTTATGTTAAAATTTCAATAAGTCAAACAAATACTAGCAAAACAGTGGCATAACAGAAATCCAATTCCATTATATTTGTGTGTAATTATATGTTATTTAAGCTTATAGAATATACTATTTAAAATTTATACCAATTTATGTTAATTTCAATAAGTCATACAAATGTGAAAACTCATACCAGAAATACAGTTAGTATCATAACAGAAATCGGTTATTTCGAATACGATGTATATAATTTTATAAAAGCAGTCAAAATGTTTATATTCCTACCTTGTTCAGAAAATAAACATAACAGGTTTACATACTCAAGTAAACGTCTGCTTCCACATAAGTGATATCGCAGACTACATGTAGATATACAATGTATCAGCAATTTCCTTAGAATATTCATCACAGCAGATTTATTCGACATTATAGTTAATAGCCAGCACAGCATACTTTTTCGTCAGAATAGCTATCACAGCAGAATTTTCTATAGATTGGTTCTAACTGAAAGAATTGTGGTTAGATTATTCAACAGAGCTGGAATTTTCGTCGAAATAGCGATTACAGCAGAAAATTTTTACCCCAATGGCGATTACAGCAGAAGTTGTTTTCTGCTTGGATATTTTTATATGCCCACATTTTCATGTGGACGTATTATGTCGTCGCCCCTGTCCGTCCGTCCACAATTTGTTTGTGGACTCTCTATAGGTCACAATTCTTATCCGATTTTGACAAAACTTGAAATATAGGTTTATCCCCTAAAGATCTCGGCTAAAGATCACATTTTTGAACCGATTTTGATGAAACTTGACATGCATGTTTGTAACCCAAAGATCTTGGTTCCTTTCGATATTTGCGGCTATCGGAATGTAATTTCCTGAATTATGGCCCCTGATTGTCCGAAAAATCACCCTTTTTAGATTGTGGTCCCTCTGGAGGTCACAATTATTATTCGATTTGAAAAACCGTTTGATTATATCACCGTTACACCCTAAGGAGGGTTGAGTTCGAATTTCGGGAAAATCTGACCAAAATTGCCATACAAAATGGCCGCCGTTTGTACGCGAATACTGTTAAAAAATGGTATATCAAGGTTGTGGACCCTGTTGAGGTCGCAATTTTAATTCGATTTTGATGAAACTTGAAATTCATGGTTATAACCCAAAGATCTTGGTTCCTTTTGATATTTGCGCATATCGGATCGTAACTTCCTGAATTATGGCCCCTGATTATACTCAAAATCGCCTTTTTTTTAGCTTGGAGGTCACAATTATTATCCGATTTAAAAAAACCTTTGATTATATTACCGTTAGACCATAAGGAAAGTTGAGTTCGAATTTCTGGAAAATCAGACCGAAATTGCCATACAAAATGGCCGCCGTTTGTACGCGAATACTGTTAAAAAATGGTATATCAAGGTTGTGGACCCTGTAAAGGTCACAATTTTAATTCGATTTTGATGAAACTTGAAATTCATGGTTATAACCCAAAGATCTTGGTTCTTTTCGATATTTGCGCATATCGGATCGTAACTTCCTGAATTATGGCCCCTGGTTATACGCAAAATCCCCCTTTCTTTAGCTTGTGGTCCCTCTGGAGGTCACAATTATTATCCGGTTTAAAAAAACGTTTGATTATATCACCGTTACACCGTAAGGAAGGTTGAGTTGGAATTTTGGGAAAATCTGACCAAAATTGACAGACAAAATGGCCGCCGTTTGTACGCGAATACTGTTAAAAAAAATGATATACATGTATCATGGTTGTGGACCCTGTATAGGTCACAATTTTAATTCGATTTTGATGAGGAAGGTTGAGTTCTAATTTCGTGAAAATCGTACCAAAATTGCCGGACGAAATGGTCGCCGTTTGTACGTGAATAGTGTAAAAATATGGTATATCATGGTTGTGGACTCTCTACAGGTCACAATTCTTATCCGATTTTGATGAAAAGTCACATTTCTAGGTTGTGTACCGTCACACCATAATCATTGTCGGCTTCGAATTTCATGAATATCAGACTGGAACTGACCAACTAAATGGCTGCTCCCAATACAGTATGAAATACAGGACTTAATGATGTAGGAAAAAACACTTTCGGTATTGCTTGTTCTCTATCCATCTCTCAAAAATGTTGGCGTATCCTGCCTGGTAGTGCCAGCCTATCTTTTATAGATTGGTTTAAACAGTTGGATTTTTCTTCAGATTATCCATCATATCGGGAATTTCATAAGATTATCCATCACAGCAATGTTATTCGTCAGATAACCACCAAAACAAAGTTTTCGTCAAAATAGCTATCACAGCAGAATTTTCTATAGATTGGTCCCAACAGCAGGAATTGTGGTTAGATTATTTAGCAGAGCAGGAATTGCCGTTAGAAAATCCATGAAGGCAGAATATTTTCGTCACAATAGCCATCACAGCATAATATTTTCATCACAACAGCTAACAGCAAAATTTGTTTTTTTAGCTTGGTTCCAACAGAAGGATTTTCTATAGATTGGTTTAAACATCAGGATATTCTATAGATTGGTTTAAGCAGCAGGATTTTTCTTTAGATTATCGATCATATAAGGAATTTCGTTAGAATATCCATCACATCAGGTTTATTCAGCAGAATAGCCAGCACAGCAGACTTTTTCGTCAGAATTCACTGCAGAATTTTCTATAGATTGGTCCTAAATGGAAGAATTGTGGTTAGATTATTCAGCAGAGCAGAATATTTTCGTCACAATAGCCATGACAGCAGAATTTTGTCACAATTTTCATCACAATAGCCATGACAGTAGAATTTGTTTTCAGCATGGTTCTGACAGGAGGATTTTCTATTATCATAAAAGTGTTATACTTTCTTGTGTTACAGAAAATATTCACCTACACATTGGGTGTTACCTTTAGAGGGGCCACAGTGGCTCAATGTTCTATTCAGTGTAGACTGACAAAGGTCTCAATGGCATGCTTTTCCGATGTTGTTCCTTCTTGTGAATAGGTTAGGATGGAGGGGATGAGGGGAGGGGGGCTTGGAATTTGAAATAAAGAAGAGTAAAGGTCATCATTGCAAAGGTCATCATGGCATGTTTATATTTATATATAACCGATATAAAACAAATAAATGATAATATATTTAATACTATTACCATATTGAAATAGAAATGGGGTCACAATTGCAAAGTAACAATGTACAGTATTTACAAATATTAAAGGGAACTCTTTTGCGTACGATTATGGAGTGAAATGGTCGGAAATACGAACTGCGCATGTCCGCGCGCTAATTTTAGAATATAATACTATTAATACACGTGAGTTTGTTTATATGTAGGCCTACTACGCGATTGAGAGGCCAAACAATTAATTTAGAAATGTCTATAGTTAATCCAAATCAAATAATTATCGATATATACTATTAAAAAAAAAGTAAGGGATATTTGATTTTTAAGTGTTATTAAAGTCACCTAATGAAACTGACGAAGAAACAAATCAAAGAATTATCGATGTATACTATTAAAAAAAAGTAGGGGGTATTTGATTTTTTTAAAGTGTTATTAAAGTCACCTAATGAAACTGACGAAGAATCAAATGACAAAATGAAATGAAGTTCACATTCATCGATTTATTCCAAATGATCATTAGGCTAAGTAAGGCACAGACTGACCATTATAAGGGTAAAATGATACCCGGGGTCAAACAGCAAAGTTACCACAGCATCACAACAAAGTCAGTAACGGGTAAATCCTCCTCTGTTTGCCAAACAAGCATTGATCCGACGTGGCATACTCCTAATGAGACGTCTAAGGTCATTTTGGTCCAGATTGTCCCATTCCTGTTGCAACACAGCAGCAAGTTCTTGGACATTGGCAGGACGTTGACGTTGACGTAACCTCTGTCCAAGCATGTCCCAGACATGCTCGATGGGGGAGAGGTCGGGACTCAGTGCTGGCCAAGGTAATGTGGTGATGTTCTGTTGTTGGAGGTAACCTGTAACGATCCTGGCCCTGTGACATCTTGCGTTGTCATCCTGGAAGATGAAACGGCGACCATGACGTCGTGCGAACGGCACAACATGGACTACCAAGATGTTGTCCCGGTAGTAGTACTGGCCTTTAACACGCCCTGCAACAACATGTAAAGCCGTTCTTCCAGCAACAGCGATGCCTCCCCACACCATAACAGAACCACCCCCAAATCGATCATGTCTGATGACGTTAACGTCTTGGAAGCGCTCGTTTCGACGACGCCACACCCTCCTACGTCTGTACAAAAAATCGACAGTGAACCTTGACTCATCTGAAAACATCACATTGCTCCAGCGTCGATTATCCCAGTGTTGACGATCCCTACACCAACGACGTCTTGCCTGAATGTGATGATCCCTCAAACAAGGGATCACGCGAGGACGTCGGGCGCGAAGGTGACCCCTATGCAGTCGATTCCGAATCGTCTGGCCACTCACTCTCACACCAGTGTCTGTTTGAAGACGAGCGCTGATCTGATTTGCTGTGATGACACGATTTCTCAAGGTCAAGGTACGGATAAATCGATCCTGGGCTTGAGTTGTTGCCCTTGGTCAACTTGAGCGTGGTCTGTCCTGTACAGATTGTGTATCACGGTATCTGGACCATAGCCTGCTTATGACAGACTGAGAAACATTCATCGTCCGCGCCACAACCGTCTGTGTTGTGCCGATCTGTAGCATGCCAAGGGCACGTAACCTTTCATTTTGGGTAAGCCGACACCATATCAAAATTTGTTTTCTGGTCACTAAAACAATTAAACTGATGTTTCCACCCTGGAATTCAATGCCACAATGACTGTAACATTCAAAGTCAGAGTCGTGCAAATCTTGGGTTGGACCCCCATGATGATCCCAAGCATCACCTGCATTCCATACGGTAGCTATTGGTGCGTTTGGGCGTCACATGTAACTGGAAATGTTTCTTCTGTTAGGTTCTATAGTGACTTTTTTCGTAGTCATTTGCATATTTTAGTATTATGACCCAAAAATCAAATATCCCCTACTTTTTTTGAATAGTATATGTTTGAAATATGATAGAAAAGTCACTTTGCGGGATAAACATTTCGAATTGACTAAAATCATAACGCGTTTATAACGCCAAGAACATTTCGCTGACAGGCGTCATTTTTATTGTCGTCGCCCCCGTCCGTCCCTCGGTCCGGCCGTCGGTCCGGCGTCCACAATTGCTTGTGGACACTCTACAGGCTAAAGTTAATATCCGATTGACTTTAAATTTATACACAGTGTTTAAGGTCATGAAACGAAAAAGCCTATTGTTTTTCAGTGTTTTCTGATAATAACTACCAGAGTTATGGCCCTTGATCACTTCAAAATATCTTGTGGACGCTCTAGAGGCCAAAGTTAATATCCGATTGACTTTAAATTTATACACAGTGTTTAAGGTCATGAGACGAAGAAGCCTATTGTTTTTCAGCGATTTCTGATAATAACTACCAGAGTTATGGCCCTTGATCACTTCAAAAAATCTTGTGGACGCTCTAGAGGCCAAAGTTAATATCCGATTTACTTTAAATTTATACACAGTGTTTAAGGTCATGAGACGAAGAATCCTATTGATTTTCAGCGATTTCCGATAATTAGTGCCAGAGTTATGTCCCTTGATCACTTCAAAAAATCCTGTGGACGCTCTAGAGGCCAAAGTTAATATCCGATTGACTTTAAATTTATACACAGTGGATGCTCTAGAGGTCAAAGTTAATATCCGATTGACTTCAAATTTATACATAGTGTTTACAATCATGAGACTAAGTCGTGTATCGATTTTCAGTAATTTTCAATAATTGCTGCAAGAGTTATGGCCCTTGATCACTTCGAAATAAATCCTGTGGAAGCTCTAGAGGCCAAAGTTAATATCTGATCGACTTTAAATTAACACACTGTGTTTAGGGTCATGAGACGAAGAAGCCTATTGATTTTCAGAGATTTCAAATAATTATTGCCAGAGTTATCTCCCTTGATAACTTCAAAAAATCTTGTTACGCTATAGAGGCTAAACTTATCATCCGATTGACTTTAGATTGATACACAGAGTTTAAGGTGTTGAAACGAACAAGTATTTTGATTTTAAATGAATTTTGTTAACTGAACAGCTAAATCCATGATATTAAATGTTTCATGTATATACTTATTGTTAGTGTGGGGTAATACTTTATAAAAAGCAATCAAATTCTAATGATTTTCTGATAATTACATAATGAGCCGTTACTCCTTAATCAGTTTTTAGTGTATTACAAATGTTTCATTAGCAAAAAAAGTAAAAATATGCGACAACCCTTGTTGACTGCCCGGACGATTTAGCTGCTGTGGGCGTATGTTTCGTTGCCTGGCAACCTATCTTTGATCAAGTAGTAAATCACGTGATCGATGACCTCCGGGTCAAACCTTTAAAGTACGCGAGCCGACGGCAGAGTTGAATGCTGGATAGCGAGAATTGCGTGGAGAATGATAGAAAGTATGTAGTGTTGTAGCAAGTAATTTGTAATCTCTATCAATATCAAAACCTTTTATGTCTATAAATAGCAGACGACAACATATACTGCTCTTGTTCCACTGGACCCTTGCAGAGGCACATAAAGAGTCTTGATGATATAGACAATAAAATTGTGAGATTTGGGATTTGTTTTGATGTGTTTTTACGATACTGAATGTTTATAAAGTTAAAATTAATTTTCGAAACTTTGATTCGCGCTGAAGCAGAGTTTTATGCTAATAATGCTAATCAAATATGAATTTGATTCGCAAAATCGGACGTTTGAGTCGCAAATTGCGATACGAACTCGGTTAAAATATTCCCTGAGGCCAAAGTTAAGATCCGATTGACTTTAAATTTACACACAGTGTTTAAGGTCATGAGACGAAGAAGCCTGTTGGTTTTCATCGATTTCAAATGATTACTCTCAGAGTTATTTCCCTTGATCACTTCAAAAAATCTTGTGACACTATAGAGGCCAACCTTATCATCCGATTGACTTCAGATTGATACACAGAGTTTAAGGTGTTGAAACAAACAAGTATTTTGATTTTCAACGAATTTTGATAACTGAACAGCTAAATCCATGATGTACTAATTTTGTGTACTAATTTTAAGCGTGGGGCAAAACTTTATAAAAATTAGTTTGGATAAGTTGTCAACATTTGAGAAAGTAGTCAAATATTGAAAACTTTTCCAGACCCTCGGTAAGTTGAAGACTAGGAGCTTCTGCATGACCAAGACTACCAAAATAGATGATGCAAAATGAATGAATATTTCATTCAAACTACTGGCTCTATTTTGTCTGCTCAATTTATGATAGTGATAGCAACATATACATGTATCGGCCGATACAGATACAATTACCGATAGTGGTGGATCTAAAACTATTACACATTCAACTGTCTTGAATGGCATGATAATCAGGCCTGGAAATAACCTAAATGTCAGGCACCAAGACAGTTGTGATTGACATTTCCACTCTGGTGCATGTCACCACCGTAGTATCAACACTATAATACGTATAGGATATTAACCTACCCGAAGTTGATATGATAGAGAACACGCGGGCGCAACCCAAGTGTTCTCTATCATATCAATCCGGGGGAGAGTAGGTTTATATCTGACATATACAACGTTCACCCTTAAATTTAATGCCATGGACTCTTCTAAAAAAAAGGCAACAGTGATTGGTTAATTGCTCGACAGCACGTGACGTGTTTGTTTATACGACGCCATTTTGTAGTAATTGAACTGAAGAAAGCTAAAACAAAATGGATAGTCAGACGAATAATCAATCCTTTTTAGTCATCATATTGACGATAGAATAGATGTGAATGCAACTATGATGAGGATCTATACAAAGCCTGAAGAAAATTTGGATCAAAAGGCAATCTTTTCCGATAATTCTGACAATGAACCGTGACTGAAGGTTACTTTTCGGTATGTTCAGAGAAAGATTTGACCGACTGTTTTGAGTGGACTGTAGCCGTAGCCAAAAATACTTTACAAAGGAACTCTTGGGTGATAAATACTTTCAAGTCTTGGAGTGTGTGGAGAAATGATTTTGGCTGAAAGAAAATTCTGAAAGATATCTTAGACATGGACTGGAGTGTGGATAACCGATTTAAATAAGCCGATAAGTATGCCGTCTATTTAGGTCCTGAATGCTACAAACTGTACCTAAACAAATTTTGTTTTTATTGTCAAAAGAATAAAATTTTATTTCTGTGTTCTTTGTATTATTTCGATCATCTACGCCAAGAGCGGTTGATATGAGCCGAATATATCGACCTGTAATGACGTCATCAGCGGTTGATATGAAATATCAACCTCTCAGGACGTCTTCAGCGGTTGATATGAACCGAATATATCAACCTCTGGTGACGTCACGAGAGGTTGTTATAAGATATAACTGCTATGGACATCAAAGAAAAAAACTACTACCAGTTGTATATATGTAGATACTTCCAGTATAGGCCATATATGCCTGCTAGAGTTATCCTTGCTTATTTCATTATTCACTTTATGAATAAAATAAAGAACGAAAACGGTTAATATTTTATTTTGAGTAGGTACATGTACATGTATCATAATGTTTGTGTACAATGTATGTATTTGAGGGTAATGTAGCTGGATATTTTTGCCACACAAAATACATAGCATTGAGAATTCAATCTATCGTAATTTAAGCAGACGTTTTCAAACCACAATTAAGAATCATGTGTAAACAAAATATTCAAATTCTTACTTAAAAAAAAATAGGTGCACCTCGTTATTTTTCATGGTTAATTTCTGTATGGTATTCAAATTTATATCGATAATATTCTTACAAAATTACATAACATCGTAATACCACAGAATGAAAGTGTGTCGACTGCTGCTGTGGGTATCTGTTTCAAACTCCCCAGATATTACTGGTACAGTATTTTTCAGATCATAAGTTGATACATTCTTTTCAGCAAGGTCCAACATTTGTCTTATACTTCGTTTCGATTATGGAAGGTAAAAAAAATGACATCCCGAAATTTATTTGGCAGTAAACCGTAGTAAACGTCGCTCTAATACAACGAGCGAGTGACACGAACTGCTAAATAATTGCAACTCACTCTAGCAAGCGCTATTGTTCAAAACAATTAACTACTTACGTCATTCCAATTGAAATATTCTTCAACATTCCTTAGCATGTTTTTTTTATTGATCTAAAGACATAAACGCCATTCAAAATATGATCATAAATCTGACAATGTACCATCAAAATAAGAATCTTTTCTCTGACGTCTAGAATATTACAATCTCTTAATTTCACGTGCCTTGTGAGATTTCTACTTTCATTTTAATTACTGAACTGTGAGCGTCATTCGTGTATATGAAATATCTTTATTTAACTTCTGCTTCCACCGAAAAATATATCACAGACAAATTATGGGATACAATGTATGTTGATTTGAGGTGTTATATTCTATCAGGATATGTGACATATTTTCTACTGATTATACTGATCACAAGGCCGTAGCAATCGCTCATAGCAACCGCCAATGGAAGACTGCAAACATCGGTTTGCTCGATTCATAGAGACAATATTGGAGTCTGAAATAAATTTTATTAACAGAGGAGTATAGTAGCTTAGATCATAAAAAGCCACCTTCGATTTCATACTTGTACAATGATATTCACGATTTCGTGCCGGACAGTGTCCATGACAGGTCGCTTATTTCTAGGCATGATGCACTCGGCAAACCTCGGTAGATTCCGTAACCTACATCTAACCTCGGCTGTATGACTAATTCCGCCATATTTGAACTAGTTTAAAGGTCCCGGATGAAACATGACTGCGCCCATACCGAACACAAATTGGCGACCTATTTGGCTAGCGACCTACTCGACCGATCCAGCTGTAAGATAATGACGAAATTACACTTCTATATTCTACTTTCATTTGATAGACATAACACTGGATTTTATTGGTTGATAAATAGATGAGTTAATTTGGCTGTTGTCTTTATTCTAAATAGGTTTCCAACGAAGAGGTTGCAGCTCGATCGGTTGAATAGGTTGCTAGCCGAATAGGTTCCCAATTTGTGTAATAGCGCCAAGTTATCCTGTCAAAGTAAACCGGTAGCCGCATCGCAAATGTATAGGCGTATGTACATATCACTTACTCAGTGTTTCCGCTAGCTTCAAAATTTATCGGTACACCGTACCGGCAGAGGTCAAAACTATCGGTCCACTCGTTTTTTTACCAGTCCAGTGAAAATAATATTTTTTTCCCGCTAGTTAATAATGTAAATGATTCAAATAAATAAACACTTCATTCAAACATATCGTGAAAATGAAACATATTGTGAAAATAAGCCAGGCGGATCTCGTCATGGATGGTGTTGTGAATCTCGAGATTCGCGCGTCTTTGATTCACGCTCCCATATGAATTCCAGGTAGATGGTAAAATAATAATTGGATCATACATTTGATGGTTTCACAGACCAGTTTCTAGTTCAATTTAAATCTTCATTGAATATAATCCACTGACAGAACACCGAAAATACTCTGAGAAACAGTCATTAAATATATAATTTTCTGATGAAATCTCGGAATACCGATGACACGTGACATCGCTAGAATTAGGTCAATGAATCAGTGACGTAAGCGTAAGTTTTATTAAATACTGTTTTACTTTACTACATGCTGGCAAAAGCTTTATTTAATAAATTTTGTCAATATTATTTATAAGGCAATGACCAAACACTTATATTTTAGAGCAATTTCAATTGTGGCGGTCACGTGATCATTGTGTCGATCGTTTGTCTATCATCATCGAATGAATAAAAACTAAAAGGTGACAGACAAAAACAACGGTGCTGTGATAAACGATTACGCATAGCACACACGTCTTTCCTCCGCTAGTACACTATTCACAGGAACTACCAAAGATATAAAGATACATGTATCACCACCCTCGTAAAGTAAAAGTACGAAAGATTTGTCTGCTTTGGCGCCACATTGTGAAGATCATGTCGACTTTGATTGTGCAGCGACCTTCACGATGGAAGATACTGTCATACTCATGTTACTATAAATAGCACCACGTTTCGGCAGCCATCGTCGGCACGAAACGTTAGACACGAGTTACGAATCGAAAAATAAAGTAGCAGTTGATTTTGGTGAAGTTTATGATTTTCCATTATCATTGTTTACCGGTCAATGGACCGCCGGGAAGATAATTTACCGGTACACGTTAAAATTTACCGGTATAAAACCGGAAAATACGGGTTATCGGAAACTCTGCTTACTGTCATACATCCGAGACTAGATGTAGTTTATGGAATCTGTCGAGATTAGCCGAGTGGGCATGATGATAATCCATGTAGATGTAGGTCACTGTTAGTCAGATACGCATCCTTGGGAATCAAACATGAACGTTACGTTTTTGAAGTAATAAAATTGTGTCACACTTTCTATGCAATCACAAATACACTCCATCTATCTTGTCTATGATATCACTCCTGGTGGAAGTGTACATTTAACTCCAGAAACAACGACAACTCCTTGTATTATGAACTCAGTTGTTTGCTGTATCATTAATGAATAAAGTCAAGATTATAATATGCCATGTGTTGATTATGATGTAATTCCTAGAGTCATCGGCATCTCTATGTCTATAATAGATGTTGGAATGGTTGATGCGGCAGTGATTGAAACATCAAAGCGAAGAGCTCCATGATCCGTGGCAATCATGCGACAGTCTCCCGACATTTCTTGAACTAACTAATGGGAACTTATTTGTTGGTAATATTATCAATGAATAAAGTATTATCTATATTATAAATTATTATTTGTTGATACAAATTATGTCTAAATTCTTAAAGAAGTCTAGCATAAAAGAGCAAATCACTAAATTTTTTCTAAATTTTTATCAGCATCTAGAAGCTGGAATGTCAACCTTGTGACATTAAAGGGATATCTTGTCTTTTCATTTTACTCACAAGTAAACCATTCGATATTCTCCAGCCATTTCCAATACTTCTATTCATTATGATAGTGTACAAGCTATACCAGCAGTGAACTTAATAAAACTAATGGGAAAAAAAAGTCGTGAAGTACATGTAGTAAGATTTGGAACTATTTCTGGATAAGCGACAGCACAAGACGTGCAATGCTTTATACATGTATGCAATGATGAGTCCTTATTGACACCTTTGATTTTATTATCGAGAATCGTGATGGACAAATAACTATTGTGAGAACCATTGTTTATTTCATAATTAATAAATTGGTTGATGCTTATCAGAAACAATTTTAAAAAAATTCAGTAGAACAGGTGTTGTTCTAGTTTGTAATCTTGTAATATCAGCACACATTGAAAACATTTGGAAGAGGGGTCTCCGCGACGTATTGACTGTTCTCCAATTTTATGATTTGATAATCATGCTATATATCTATATAATATAGGCTTTTTCACCAAATTGGGGCGGCGTCAAAATTTTTATCAGGTGTACTATTGTACGTTAATGTCTGTGTGCACATGGGCAGAATGGATTCTCAAAAATCTGATTGAGAGAATGGAACTGTCAAACAGTGTGTGAATAAGGATATAAAAGAATAACGGAGACCGGTAAGGATTTTGTACTTTTATTTCGGTTGCCGTGCACATGGTTATTTATGTAACGGTGATCAATGAGGATTTTTTTATGGTTTATTCTTTCCTTTTTACGTCCCCCATGAGAGTATAAATAGCAACGCGCACGGTAACCGGAAACTTTTATTTTGGTTGCCATGTGTCTGGCTGTTTATATACTGTAACGGAGGCCGGTAAGGATTTTTTACTGTATATTCTTTCCTTTTTACGGCTCATATAAGAGTCATCTATCACCAGTACGTCTAAATGGCCATGCACATTTGCGCTTGGCTCTTTAGTTGCACCATGTGACAAGCATAATAATGATTTGTTCACAACTCGGATAATATTTTAAAGGTAATTACCAAGTTGTTTTGAACAGATATTTGCAACTCAAGTATGGGTAAAATGGCTGTGCATCGGTTGATACCGATGTCTCCCGATAGGCCATATATCAGCCAATTACTGATGTTGAAACAGATTATATGGAAAACAATCACAGGTTTATACACATATAGCACGACGTTTCGACAAGTATTCTCTTATCATTATCAAGTACAAATAATCATTATTTGTACTTGATAACGATAAGAGAATATAGCACGACGTTTCAACAAGTATTCTCTAATTGTTATCAAGTACATGTACAAATAATCAGTATTTGTACTTGATACGAAAGAGAATACTTGTCGAAACATCGTGCAATATGTGTATAAACCAGTGATTGTTTTCCATATAAATTGTGTTGTGTTTTTTTTTATTCTGTGAAAGGTTTTACAATAGAGTAAATTTATGTTATATCATCTAGTGTATTGGCAGTACTATCACATAAATAACATAATCCTCTTAAATAACCTATTTATAGACAAATCTCTTCACAGGATGCTGATCAAAGGTCTCGTGCTGATTTCACTAGTAGTAGTCACTAGGGACCGAGTATCATTCAGATTTGATGAAAAAAGGAAAGAAACTGAGCTTACCATCTATAATCTGATACACATATTCAGTTTAAAAGATTGCCATTCAGAATGTGTTAAAAACCATGAAGATTCATCAAAAAACGTCAGTTTGTGCTACCATTTAGTTTAAGAAACACTGTTTAGTTTTGACATCGGTAATCAAATTTATGACCATTTAGTTTAGTTTTGATATTGGTCATCCAGTTTATGACCATTTACATGTAGTTTCATAAACTAGACAACCAATGTCAAACTAAACAGTAGCACAAACTGGGCGTTGATCCCTGTAGTTTTAGGTGATTCCCCCAAAAATCAGGGGACTATTAAAATGGATTCGGCTCTCTGTCCGTCACAATAAGTCTCTTTCTAATTGAGCTAGAATGTTCAAACTTGGTGTAGGTGTTTATTAGGTTGATGCCTTGATGGTGTTTAAAGATGAGCATTTTCTGCTAAGGGTAAGCAGAGATAAGCAATTTGAATCATGGTTGTAGTTCTAATGAAGTCAGAATGATGAAACTTGATGTATAGTTTCATTACATCAATACCTTGACTACTGTCGGTTCCAGGTGATACTCCAACTCAAAAAATGCTTACCATGCCTTCATTTTTTTTTAATTAAAATGGCTAAAACTTTGTAACATACCTGGAAATGGCATCCCTTTGATTTCTTCCCTTAGCCTGAATGACTAGAAGTTCCATAAAATCCAGTATTCTCTTGTAAATTTCACATATTTAAACATTGTCACTTTCTCTGAACATAACATTACGAATGCGCGTGCATTAACCCTTTCATTGCTAAGCTTGTGGTACGGTGTAATGCTAGAGCTAAAATATGCAAAACATGCCTATTGCATTCCACATGTAAAACAAGATGAATATTTTTAATCAAAGGACTTTTTTGGATAAAATTCCATGAAAAAACATTCGTGCAGAGAAAATGAGACATAATTGGCCCAAAAAATATTTCGTGGTCAGGTCACGTGACCTGTTGGCCATCTTGGATTTTCAGAATTTAGGTACTCTTATCCAATTTTCACCGAATATTTTACAGAATCATGTGACAGATATGATATTTTGATGTGAAGAATATGAAGGGACCAATATTGTCTATATTTTAGCCAATTTTGGTGAAAAAATATCGCAAAATAACCGAGTTATAAAGATTTTTCTATATAGACATGAAAAGTCAAATTTCATTAAAAATAACAATGTGGTCACACATATTGCACATCGCAGGTAAAAAGTGATATATAGTAATAATCAAAGGGATTTTAGTATTACATTCTATGAAAAAACATTCTGGTGGGGATAATGGGACCACATTTGCAATTTTCAGAATTTACGTATACTTATCTAATTTTCACGAAATATTTAACAGAATCATGTGATATTTTGTTGTATCAAACATGAAAGAACAATTAAAGTGTATATTTGAGCTGGGTTTGGTGAAAAAATATTAAAAAATAACAAAGTTCTAAATATTTTCTCATGTCAAATAGTCAAGAAAAGTCAAAATTTTATTTAAAAACACAATGTGTCAAGAAAAATATGCATATTGCACACTGCAGGTTAAACAAGACATACACTAATATTAAATTGGAAATTTAGACTTTATTCCATGAAAAGCATTATTTCAGTGGAGAAAATGGGTCCTCATTTGCACAAAAAAATACCTGCTCTGGTCACATGATCTGGTGGCCATCTTGGATTTTCAAAATCATATTGTGTGCCCTGGGGATATAATCAATTCAACTAAATGCGGCAATTGTCTATAACTTTTCAGCATTGGAGATGTGCATAGCTCTCTAATGTTTATTTCCTGTTTGAAAATAAACAACTTGAATCTATAATGGAGGATAGAGAAATACCCTGAAACCGTGCAGTGCAACATATAGTGGTATTGATGATGTTTGGTCAAAAAAACAGAGATTCTTCAGATGATTATGGAGTAGATTCTGACTTCTCAATAATGGATATTTCCATTAGATGAATGCGGCAAGCTGTGAGCTAGTTGGCCACAACATATGCACCACAGTGTATCTGCACATAAATGCTTATGTATATATAGGATGTGGGCAGGCAAGACAGGATAGCCACATAAATGCTGAACAGCCAACAGTCCCCCTCGTGGTCAGGCCATAAACTTAATCCATGGATCTGGACAGAAACTGAAAAGGGTGATTTTGTTCCAAGTGATATAGTCTTTTCGGGAAATGAAGGACTGCTAGCCAGAACATAATCACAAACACTTTTTGACTCTTACAAGATGTATATAACAGATGATATTATTTTACTTATGGTTGAGCAAACTAGTTGGTATGCATAACATTATTTCGATGAAAAAGGTGATACCCTCAAACAGAGAGAGAAATGGGGTTTAATGACCACTCGACAAAAACTGGGTCATTTCAGGACTAGCATATGGTTCAATTTTCTTTCAATAATTCGCTGTAGGAAATCGGTATCCCCCTTCTCTTCAAAATACTATTTATTTGTTTTCTCGACCGTAAGTGAAAAATGTTGTCGGTTGTATACATCTTTAAAAAATCATGCAGAGTTTGTGAATGCGTTCTGATCAGCAGCCCTTCGTTACCTACAAAGACTGTATCACTTGGCACAAAATTATCTTTGTTGGTTTCTGTCCAAATACCATTGATCAGGTTTATGTCCATGACCACGAGGAGGGACTGTTACCTGTATAGGATTAAGGTGACTTGTCTGTTTTGCTACTACACGTATTTGAACACGAATACCCCAACCATGTGTCCGAACCCTGCATCCTCGGCCACAAATCTGTGTTTCTGTAGCGTTATCCGAGTCGCAATTATCATCAACATCAACAAAAACATTCTCGTCATCATTTGGTTTTCCTGCAAATATACAATTTGCAAATGTAAATATATTATGTAAACATATCCAAAAGTTTACTTTGTTCTTTTGACATTTTGTTCTCATCTCACTAAAATATGTTGTGGCACCCACAGATGTACAAGGGGACTGCATCACGCACAGTTACCCAACAACTTGACTGATGACATAATACACAGAAATCGCAAACAAATGTACATCAAGTAAATCGACAAGGGGGCTAGCTGTAAGAGTCCACTGTGCTGTACCAACCCAGGCCTGTAATGATACAAGCCCTCACTCAAAATGAAAAAAAAAATAGAAGAAAGATGGTACAGAAAAAGTGATACCATACTTGACGGTGGTTGTCTTTTGAATGGCGATAGTCTGTCAGTTCACAGCATGAGTGAGAACATCAAACAATTTCAATAATAAGAGCGATAATCTGGATAGAATCTCAGAAAATGCTAAAAGAAAAAAATAAATAAACAAAGTGTGTACTAGCACTGAAAGGATTTAATGGAGCACATGGATTTCGCATTAGGGTGGACAGGTACTTTACAAATTTGGTGCATTCGGTTAGAAATGTGACACATGTCTCTAGCGAAGGAGAATATCTCAACTTGCTTATTTCGCACAAAAATTCTCATTGGATAATTTGGAGTGACTTAAACTTTAAAACTATTTTGAAAAGTCAGCACATGCCATAACCATGCGAACTCTCAGAAATAGTAAATTGGTGTAAAAGGTTAGCCTTATTTAAAAATTTGAATAAATATGTCTGGTAAAATGATTCTGAATTTTGTTGTCTGTGACTTTATAGCTCTGTTTAACTGGACATAATAGTGTAAAATTATCTTATTTTTAATATGTTACGTGCATGAATAAAGAAACTGAGTTTGCCACTTGGAACTAAAGGCAGGCATCCAATCGTAGCTAAAAACAAACACATCAGAATATCTCAACGTTTTTAGCTACATTCTCGAACTACTTTTAAGTATGTCTCGCAGCCTCCTTCCACATGAAAATGTGGGCGTATAAAAGGAGTCGCAACAACCATAGTGCCACAGACATATATTTGTCTACGTGCTGTCAGCCGACATCAAGGGGATTAAAAATCATGGTCAATCACGTAGAGTAAGTTTATAATCACTCTTATTGTATTGATACATATCCCGACAAAGGAGAAACAATGACTTGTGTTCAGGATTGGATTGATGAATTGTCCGATAATGGATTAAGGCAGATTAACTAGTTAATTAAGGCAGGTGCTTGGCGGTATAACACGGTAAATACCGGTACGTTGATCACTTAATTACCTAATCAATCCACCGTGTTATCAACAAAAATCTGATTGAGTGGTAGTTATACAGTCAGTAAACTATATTATTTTGGAATTTTGAATATTATTCACCATGTCTTGATGTCCGATTGGGCATATTCCCGGTCGGACAATTTTGGGTGTTTGGAAAATAGTTTCGAACAAGTCTGGAATATACGGGCAAAATCCCATCCCTGTTTAATTGCTGTAATAGTTAATAGATGTGTAGAGAATTTCATGTGCGATGGTTATGTATGGACTCATAGACTCTGTTATCTTACGACAGGATTAGCCAGAAATCACTTTGAGACACACCACTGAAGCGTGCACATTTACATCGTGGAAAACTTTCATTAGAGAAAAAAACATTTAGTCCCAAAATGACCTACATGTAGTTTGTGTCGAGTGGACGTTAAACTTCATTTCTCTCTCTCTCTCTCTCTCATTAGAGAAAATTGTGGGATTCATGTTTGATGTGACTCCAATTTTTGTGTCTCAATATTTCATTGTTGTGACACCAGAGAAAGTAAATAACAAGTTGGTAAGTGAAAAGAAGATTAGTTCTTCCATGTATTAGTGGTTTGTCTAAAATTATGTTGAATTTCAGTGTTTTGTCGACAAATATATGTTTGTGACTCTATGGTTGTTGTGACTCCTTTTATACGCCCACATTTTCATGTGGACGTATTATACCATCGCCTCCGTCCGTCCGTACGTCCACAATTGGTTGTGTACTCTCTACACGTCACAATTCTGATCCGATTTTGACGAAATTTGAAATATAGGTTTATCCCCATAAGATCTCGGCTGCTTTCGATATGGGCATGTATCAAATCGAAACTTCATGGATTATGGCCCCTGATTGTACGAAAAATCATGTTTTTAGCTTGTCGACCCTATAGAGGTCAAAATTTTGAACCGATTTTGATGCAACTTGACATGTATGGTGGTAACCCAAAGATCTTGGTTCCTTTTGATATTGAACCATATTGAAATGTGATCGTATATTGTCGTCGCCCCAGTCTGTCGGTCCGGCGTCCACAATTGCTTGTAGACGCTCTAGAGGCTAAAGTTAATATCCGATTGACTTTAAATTTATACACAGTGTTAACGGCATGAGACGGAGAAGCCTATTGTTTCTCAGCGATATCCAATAATAACTACCAGAATTATGGCCCTTGCTCACTTCAAATAATCTTGTGGACGCTCTAGAAGCCAAAGTTAATATACGATTGAGTTTGAATTTGAAATACATGTTTATAACCTAAAGATCTTGGTTCCTTTCGATATGTGCGCATATCGGATTGTAACTTCCTGAATTATGGCCTCTGATTGTACGCAAAATCAACTTTTTGTCCGCCCACATTGAAATGTGTTCGTATATTGTCGTCGCCCCAGTCTGTCGGTCCGGCGTCCACAATTGCTTGTGGACGCTCTAGAAGCTAAAGTTAATATCTGATTGACTTTAGATTTCTACACAGTGTTTAAGGTCATGAGACGAAGAAGCCTAATAATTTTCAGCGATTTCCAATAATTAGTGGCAGAGTTCTGACCCGTGATCATTTCAAAAAATCTCATGGAAGCTCTAGAAGCCACAGTTAATATCCGATTGACTTCAAATTTATACACAGTGTTTACAGTCATGAGACGAAGAAGCCTATTGATTTTCAGCAATTTCAAATAATTACTGCCAGAGTTATGGCCCTTGATAACTTCAAAAAATCTTGTGACGCTCTAGAGGCCAAAGTTAATATCCGATTGACTTTAAATTTATACACAGTGTTTAAGGTCATGAGATGAAGAATCCTATTGATTTTCAGCGATTTCTAATAATTAGTGGCCCTTGATTAATTACTGCCAGAGTTATGGCCCTTGATCACATCAAAAAATCCTGTGGACGCTCTAGAGGCCAAAGTTAATACCCGATTGACTTTAAATACACACACACTGTTTAAGGTCATGAGTCGAAGAAGCCTTTTGATTTTAAGCGATTTCAAATAATTACTTCCAGAGTTGTCTCCCTTGATAACTTCAAAAAAGCTTGTGATGCTATAGCGGCCAAACTTATCATCCGATTGACTTCAGATTGATACACAGAGTTTAAGGTGTTGAAACGAACAACTATTTTGATTTTCAATGAATTTTGATAACTGAACTGCTAAATCCATTATATTAAATGTTTCCTATACTAATTGTTAGCGTGGGGCAAAACTTTTATAAAAATTAAACAAATTCTAATGATTTTCAGATTTTAGAGTATTACAAATGTTTCATTACCAAAAAAAGTAAAAATATGTGACAACCCTTGTTTACTGCCCAGACGATTTAGCTGCTGTGGGCGTATGTTTCGTTGCCTGGCAACCTATCTTTTTAAAATCCTGTAACCGATCTCGTATATTATTATATTATGTTAACGTAAAGTAAATTTGGTAATAACCTACTGTCAGTACTGGCTCTATTCTTATTAAATTCATGTCAAGTAATAGCCTATTATTTTCACGTATATATTATATTATACCGTCTAAACGTAGAAACTTTAGATAACTTGATGCGGATAAGTTTAGAAGGCACCCTCTATCTTCCTTCGATCCACATAATTGTTTACTAAAGTGGAAAGGCATTAGATCCCGGCAACTGTATGCAGGTGACACTAAAAATAAATTAATCTGAATCGAGACAATTGGTGGCGTGATCGGCATCTTTCCGACTATACACGGAAATAAATTTGTGCTACATTGTTAACTTGTTATACTATTGATATGTGCTTATATATTTTGTTGTTTTTATATATTTACCAGTGATTAAGAATAAAAATAGTTTTAAAAACCATATTTGTATTTACTCGTATTTTTTTTTATTATTAAATTATAACTTCCGTTTGGTTGAACGAAACAATGAAAGCAAAAGTAGGAGTAGGAATATGCATTTACCAAATGACTGAAATTTGACTGTAAAAGTGTGAATATATCGACTTATGAATACAAGTATGCTATTAAAACAAAGGTTTTGTTTATTAAGGGTTTATATTCAGGGTTTAAGGTAATATTATTCTTAATATGATATGCAATTATGGTCGTGAATAGAATATGCATAAAGACGACTATCTGTTAGGGCGACCCGTGGCTGGTTCATTTCAAAATGAAGTAAGAACCCTGCTGGCAACCCATCTTTTTTAATCCAGAGGGACCACAAGTTAAAATGTGTGACTTTGCGTACAATCAGCAGCCATAATTCATGAAGTTAAGATCCGATGGCCGTAAATATCGAAAGGAAAAAGATCTTTGGGTTATAAACTTGCATGTCAAGTTTCATCAAAATCGGTTCAAAATTGTGACCTCTATAGGGTCGACAAGCTAAAAGTAAAAGCATGATTTTTTTTGCTCTGATACATGCCAATATCGAAAGCATTCGAGATCTTATGGGGATAAACCTATATTTCAAGCTTCGTGACCAGTAGAGAGTCCACAAACAAACTGCGGACGTCCAGACGGACAGGGGAGATAGCATAATACGTTCACATGTAAAGGTGAGCATATAAAAAGGCGATATTACGTATAATCAAGGCCAATAATTTAGGAAGTTAATACCCGATATGTGCAAATATCGAAAGGAACTAAGGTCTTTGGGTTACAAACATGCATTTCAATTAAACAAATTCTAATGATTTTCAGATTTTAGTGTATTACAAATGTTTCATTACCAAAAAAAGTAAAAATATGTGACAACCCTTGTTTACTGCCCAGACGATTTAGCTGCTGTGGGCGTATGTTTCGTTGCCTGGCAACCTATCTTTTTAAAATCCTGTAACCGATCTCGTATATTATTATATTATGTTAACGTAAAGTAAATTTGGTAATAACCTACTGTCAGTACTGGCTCTATTCTTATTAAATTCATGTCAAGTAATAGCCTATTATTTTCACGTATATATTATATTATACTGTCTAAACGTAGAAACTTTAGATAACTTGATGCGGATAAGTTTAGAAGGCCCCCCTCTATCTTCCTTCGATCCACATAATTGTTTATTAAAGTGGAAAGGCATTAGATCCCGGCAACTGTATGCAGGTGACACTAAAAATAAATTAATCTGAATCGAGACAATTGGTGGCGTGATCGGCATCTTTCCGACTATACACGGAAATAAATTTGTGCTACGTTGTTAACTTGTTATACTATTGATATGTGCTTATATATTTTGTTGTTTTTATATATTTACCAGTGATTAAGAATAAAAATAGTTTTAAAAACCATATTTGTATTTACTCGTATTTTTTTTTATTATTAAATTATAACTTCCGTTTGGTTGAACGAAACAATGAAAGCAAAAGTAGGAGTAGGAATATGCATTTACCAAATGACTGAAATTTGACTGTAAAAGTGTGAATATATCGACTTATGAATACAAGTATGCTATTAAAACAAAGGTTTTGTTTATTAAGGGTTTATATTCAGGGTTTAAGGTAATATTATTCTTAATATGATATGCAATTATGGTCGTGAATAGAATATGCATAAAGACGACTATCTGTTAGGGCGACCCGTGGCTGGTTCATTTCAAAATGAAGTAAGAACCCTGCTGGCAACCCATCTTTTTTAATCCAGAGGGACCACAAGTTAAAATGTGTGACTTTGCGTACAATCAGCAGCCATAATTCATGAAGTTAAGATCCGATGGCCGTAAATATCGAAAGGAAAAAGATCTTTGGGTTATAAACTTGCATGTCAAGTTTCATCAAAATCGGTTCAAAATTGTGACCTCTATAGGGTCGACAAGCTAAAAGTAAAAGCATGATTCATAATGTGAACGTATTATGCCGTCGCCTCTGTGTGTGTGCGTGTATGTATGTATGTATGCGTTTGTATATGGTGTATATCGAGGACACACATCTGAATACACACCTTCTAATCGCGGACGTGTGGTCAACCGAGGACGTCCTCGATTCAACCGAGGACTTTTTGAACTGAAACCAGGACTGCCACGATGTTCAGAAGCCTGGATTTAATATCCCATTTGATTTTAAGGTCGATCTGAGGTGTTCTGCATTAGGCGGTATTCTACAGTTAGTGTGTATCTGTCGTGTGTGTGATCTCGAAAGGCAAAAATATGATTGTGTGTATCAAGTCCGCAGTTAGTGTTTATTGTACAGCGAGTGTATCAATGTGTAGATACCACTGGACAATTTTTGCCTTGTGGATGTACTACAGAAAAACAAACTTGTGAACCCCGGGAGGCGTTAGGAGCAGGTTTACCGCATACTCAACGGGAGAACTGACAGGAAAACAAGCCGTGAAGGCATCAACAGAGCTTTCCAGATCCACAAGGAAACTCCGGGGATGATTGCCTTGTTTCAGGAACAGGGTTAGGCGTCGGGAACAGGTTTGTCGGTGTCTCGGGGGAGCTCCATGGGCATAGCTAGCCTTGTGGACAACTGCTAAAAGTTTCAATGCTTGCATTGTCACACCAGGGGGCATTCCTGGATCTTTCCAGACCCACAAGGAAACTCCGGGGCATCAGCGAAGCATGTGAGATGTCTTGCCTAAGTGTCAGAGGACTTTTGAGGATATTTAAATCGGGTGCCTCTGGAATAGTATTTTGCAGAAGCTTCGAGGAAGTATCGGACAAAATATCGGCCAAATTTTCAATACAAACTTTGAAATTTTTCGCAGTTACCCCAAGGCCACCCGATGGTTCCTTATGGCTTGCGACGACCCCCAATCTCCCCCTAGGCATGTCATGCTGACTTATCAGGGGCCCTTTGAGGGTATTTTATTCGGGGATGCTACGGAAAAAGAAATACTTCGCTGAAGTTTCACGACGACGGCCCGTGTCATAAATGTACCATCCTAGTATTCCTAGTGTGACAAAAAAAGAGACCAATCGAGAAGATCACCGGTGGTTCCAGTGCTGACGACCGAAACTCTTTGAACGTGCCCGCTCGCTCGCTCTCCGTGTCTCTCTCTCCGCCGAGCCAAGGAGGAGAGGAGGGAAAGAGATGAGCGGGGAGGGAGGGTCGCGAAACACGTACCGACAAGAGAGAAAAGCCACAACCGAAGCCATGCATCTCCCACCCGCCAAGGACAAGCCTCCTAGCGTCTGAAGTAGAAGAAGAGCGACCTGGTGAAACGGTAAAGTTTCGATGGTTAGTGTTCCATCATCTCTCGCACAGAGGAGAAAGAGACCGAAGATACGGTTATGAATTCGGAAACATTCTATCAGAGGTAGCGACCTGTGGGGTGTACAGGAGGCAGGAACTTAATCAGCGCCAGCGGAAAGACCCCACAGTTTTCGGATTTTGCTGAGGGATCGTCCCCGTGTCGGTCTCGGACCCAGTCTCCTTACAACCTTGAATCGTACGAAGACTGGACGAGAGATGGGTGGGGGGCGAAAGAGCGGGAGGACAGTAGCCAACCTCGTTCACTGCGCAACGCCAGACGAAGAGGGAGACCAGAAGACCGCAAAGTCGTCCGGCGATTCGCTGCTCGCTCGAGCTAGGTTGAGACGAGACCGGCTACAGGAGACCATCTCGAGCACACCGCGGGACGAGAATTGGGAGGTAGTAGTCGAGACTCGCTCATTTGACAATCGAACGAGCCAGCTGTGTAAGTGTACACCGGAACGTTTCAGGTCTGCTGGGAGGAAGGGAGAAATCAATCTCCGAGCCAAGGAGGAGAGGAGGGAAAGAGATGAGCGGGGAGGGAGGGTCGCGAAACACGTACCGACAAGAGAGAAAAGCCACAACCGAAGCCATGCATCTCCCACCCGCCAAGGACAAGCCTCCTAGCGTCTGAAGTAGAAGAAGAGCGACCTGGTGAAACGGTAAAGTTTCGATGGTTAGTGTTCCATCATCTCTCGCACAGAGGAGAAAGAGACCGAAGATACGGTTATGAATTCGGAAACATTCTATCAGAGGTAGCGACCTGTGGGGTGTACAGGAGGCAGGAACTTAATCGGCGCCAGCGGAAAGACCCCACAGTTTTCGGATTTCGCTGAGGGATCGTCCCCGTGTCGGTCTCGGACCCAGTCTCCTTACAACCTTGAATCGTACGAAGACTGGACGAGAGATGGGTGGGGGGCGAAAGAGCGGGAGGACAGTAGCCAACCTCGTTCACTGCGCAACGCCAGACGAAGAGGGAGACCAGAAGACCGCAAAGTCGTCCGGCGATTCGCTGCTCGCTCGAGCTAGGTTGAGACGAGACCGGCTACAGGAGACCATCTCGAGCACACCGCGGGACGAGAATTGGGAGGTAGTAGTCGAGACTCGCTCATTTGACAATCGAACGAGCCAGCTGTGTAAGTGTACACCGGAACGTTTCAGGTCTGCTGGGAGGAAGGGAGAAATCAATCTCCGCCGCGAGCTGTGACAGGGCGCTGAGGGGTCGTCGTCCTGGTGTCCTTCTCGCCCCCTGTTTCCTTACAACCTTGAATTGTACGAAGATGGGACGAGAGATCCGGCTAAACGAGCCCCGCCTTTCAACCGCTTTGCTGCTTAAGAGAGAGAACCGGGTATATTTCAAGATATAAGCTTGACATTAATTTTCAAATGTCAACGTGACTTTTCAAATGTCAACATGATTTTTCAAATGTCAACATGACTTTTCAAATGTCAACATGACTTTCCAAATGTCAACATGACTTTTCAAATTTCAATTTCAACATGACTTTTCAAATTTCAACATGACTTTTCAAGTTAAATTAATTTTATCTAACTTTTTACCCACAATCGAAGGGCGATCCTCAAATGTAAAGTGTTTCTTACAAATCAAGTTAGTGCCTTTGAAATTCATGGTCATATCTTGAAGATTCACATTAAAGTCTTTAAGAGTAAGTAACAGCTTGTTGATAATTAAATGAGGATGCGTTTTGGGATTATCGTTTATTGTAATATTACAACAAAGGAGCATTAGAGAGTTTGTACACACCGCATTGGTATACACTTCTAACTTCCTCGGATGTGAGTGTGTGTGTACTCGGTTGTGAGTTTTCAACATACACAAAGTCCCCCATTAAAATATAATGTGCATCCTCGGTTGGTCACATTAATAAATAACTGTTATTTATGTCGCGGTATTATGCACCGAACATCAATTATACATGTAAAAGGTTAATTTGTCTTTTTATCCCATATGTGGTCAAAGGGGGGACAAAAATTTAGTTATTTAAAGGTTTAAGACCACAGTGAGTTTCAAGTCCAGAGGTCCTCGATTGGTTACATACACTCTGTAAGACCTCAGTCAGATTAGTTTAGAAAATTAAAAGGCTGAATCAATAAAAAATGTTTTTTCATTGGGCTGCTCCTGTGGTCAAAGGGGACCTGAGTGTTGACTGTTGAACCAACTCAATCTATATTATTGGCATACACCTGTAACGTCCTCGGATGTGAGTGTGTACGTACTTGGTTGCTGGTGTTCACCATGACTTTTCAAATGTCAACATGACTTTCCAAATGTCAACATGACTTTTCAAATTTCAATTTCAACATGACTTTTCAAATTTCAACATGACTTTTCAAGTTAAATTAATTTTATCTAACTTTTTACCCACAATCGAAGGGCGATCCTCAAATGTAAAGTGTTTCTTACAAATCAAGTTAGTGCCTTTGAAATTCATGGTCATATCTTGAAGATTCACATTAATGTCTTTAAGAGTAAGTAACAGCTTGTTGATAATTAAATGAGGATCCGTTTTGGGATTATCGTTTATTGTAATATTACAACAAAGGAGCATTAGAGAGTTTGTACACACCGCATTGGTATACACTTCTAACTTCCTCGGATGTGAGTGTGTGTGTACTCGGTTGTGAGTTTTCAACATACACAAAGTCCCCCATTAAAACATAATGTGCATCCTCGGTTGGTCACATTAATAAATAACTGTTATTTATGTCGCGGTATTTAAAGGTTTAAGACCACAGTGAGTTTCAAGTCCAGAGGTCCTCGATTGGTTACATACACTCTGTAAGACCTCAGTCAGATTAGTTTAGAAAATTAAAAGGCTGAATCAATAAAAAATGTTTTTTCATTGGGCTGCTCCTGTGGTCAAAGGGGACCTGAGTGTTGACTGTTGAACCAACTCAATCTATATTATTGGCATACACCTGTAACGTCCTCGGATGTGAGTGTGTACGTACTTGGTTGCTGGTGTTCACCATACACAAAGTCCCCATTTGACGGTATTAAAACATAATGTGCGTCCTCGGTTGATCACAAATAAACGACTGTTCTACTACGATATTGTACCATGCATCAATTTTAAACAGTTATATTGATTTTTTCACATGTGTGGTCAAAGGGAAGACAAAATGACCTCGTTTGGCGGCGTTTCCAACACACCCTATGTGTGTCCTCGATTAGGTGTATCTAGCATAGGGACTCGTTCGGCCGTATTTCCCCAAATATTCGCAAACTCCTGTGTGTCCGCATTTCTTCCGTAAAAAGTCAAATGCATAAAATATATGAATTGAGGTATAATTTATTCCTTTCCATAATCCTTTGATGTAATAGAGTTCAGAAATAATGATGTTTTTCAGCTACATGCAGTATTTATCAAGACCTCGATTAGGAGGATCTTAATGGATTTTCTTCAAACTTGGTATACTTATTCCTTATACCCCAAGGAAGATCCCTATTGTTTTTGGTGCATACCCGACCCTTAGGGGCATAGCCACGCCCATTTCTAGTATGTTTGTTTGTCGTCTACAGGCCACATTTCTTAACTTATAATCTTGAAACTTTGCATACACATTCTTTGTACCCTAAGGAACATCCCTATTGTTTGGGGTGCATGCCCAACCCCCATGGGCAGAGCCACGCCCATTTTCTTTTTGTGTGTCTTTGTGTCGCCTACAGGCTGCAATTCTTACTGGATTTTCTTCAAACTTTTAATACTTACTCTTTATACTCTAAGGATGATCCCTATCGTTTGGGTTGCATGCCCAACCCCCAGGGGCAGAGCCACGCCCATTTTATTTTTGTGTGTCTGTGTCTCGGCTACAGGCCGCAATTCTAACTGGATTTTCTTAAAACTTTGTATACTTACTCTTTAGTCTTTACACCCTAAGGATGATCCGTATTGTTTTTTGGTGCATGCCCGACCCCAATGGCAGAGCCACGCCCATTCCTTGTATTTATTTGTTTGTCGTCTACAAGCCACATTTCTTAACGTATCATCTTGAAACTTTGAATGCTTATTCTTTGTACCCTAAGGAACATTCCTATCCTTTGGGATGCATGCCCAACCCCCAGGGGCAGAGTCACGCCCATTTTCTATTTGTGTGTCGTCTACAGGCCACAATTCTTAATCGGTCATCTTGAAACTTAAAATACTTATTCCTTATACTCTAAGGATGATCCCTTTTGTTTTGGGTGCATGCCCGACCCCCGTGGGACAGCAACACCCATTTCTTGTATTTGTTTGTCTGTCGTCTACAGGCTGCATTTCTTAATGTATCATCTTGAAACTTTGAATACTTATTCTTTGTACCTTAAGAAAGATCCCTATTGTTTTTGGTGCCTGCCCGACCCCAATTAAGGGACAGTGCCAAGCCCATTTTCTTTTTGTCTGTCTGTGTGTCACCTACAGGCCACAATTCTTGATCGTTTTGAAAACTTTTTTTATACTTATTCCTTATACCCTAAGGCTGACCACTATTATTTTTGGTGCATGACGGACCCCCTGGGACAGAGCCACGCCCAATGCTTTTGTGTCTTGTGTTCGCCTACAGGATGCGATTCTTAACAGATCCTTTTAAAACTTTACATACCTATTCCTTATACCCTAAAGTGACCCCTATTGTTTTTGGTGATTTCCTAAATCCTAACCCCCAGAGGCAGAGCCATGCCCATTTTTACTTCGTGTCTGTGTGTGTTGTCTACAGGCCACGATTCTTAATGGATCGTCTTTAAACTTGGGATATGTATTCCTTATAGTCTAAGGACGTCAACTGCATGTCCCGACTCACACAGGCAAGACACACCCAATTTTTGTGTTTGTCGTTTACAGGCCGCAATTCTGAATGAATCAGCTTGGTACTTGACATATGTATTCCTTATAGCCTGAGGGCATCCACCATTGATTTTGATGAATGTCCCCACCCCCAGGGGCAGAGTCACGCCCACTTTTTGCCTTTAGTGTTAGGAAGGCACAATTCTGAATGGATTATCTTGGTATACTTATTCCTTATACTCTAAGGACGGCAACTATTGATGTTGGTGCACGACCCTCAACGCTAAACAAACCAAACGCCTAGCCTTCTTGACAAAGTACCATATCAATCAAAGCAGGAATGTGGACGTATATTGTAGCGTTAACGTTATGTTTTGAGAAATTCATTACGATGTAACATTATTATACTAAAAAGTTTTTTTAAATCAGATAAAATTGATATCCTCTCTGGAGGAACCACAATCCAAAAATGTGATTTTTCGTGTAATTAGGGGCCATAATTCAGGAAGTTATGATCTGATATGCTCGCATATTGAATGAAACCAAGATCTTTGGGATGCAAACATACATTTCAAGTTTCATCGAAATCAGATCAAAATTGTGACCTCTATATAAGGTCCACAAGCTAAAAACGTTTTTTTCATACAATCGAGGGCCATACTACATGAAGTTATGGTCTGATACATGCCAAGATCTTAGGGAGATAAACTTATATTTCAAGTTTTGTTAAAATCGTATAAAAATTGTGACCATGAAATTATGGTCCGATACATGCCAATATCGAAAGGAACAGAGATCTTGGGGAGATAAACGTATATTTCAAAACCGGATAAAAAAAAATTGTGACCAGTATAGTGTCCACAAATAAATTGTGAACGTATGTCCGGACAGACAGGGGCGACGACAATATATAAGTCCACATGAAAATGTGGCAGTATATAAACCTTGTGAATGCAATAGAGGCTGTTGAAACTTGGTGCATAATTTCATGATATCAATACCTTGGGACACAATAACTTATCTTCTAAATGAGAGTAATGAAACTTGGTACAGTGAATAGTTTCATTATGTTTGTGAATACCTTGATGGACTTCGAAGATGAGCATTTTCTGCTTAGGGTGACTTGTTTATGCTTTGGGACACGATAACTTTAGTTCTAATTAAGTGGGGGGGACATCAGCCTCACTGTTGTCTTGTTAATCATCAATGTAGTTTCTACAGTTAACACCAAGTCTATTTCAGTTATTGCATATAATTTTTCTTCTAAAAATCCCATTACGACGTTACTGCTAAAAATGTCATGTTAAGTGTTGAAAAGGCCTCCAACCTTATTGAAATGTCAATTATAAATTACAATGACAGAAAACTTCAAACAAATCTTTCCTAAAGTTGTTATCACTTTATATTTTACAGCTCAAGACTGTTTAGCATATATGCAGAATGGAAGTGAACTTATCAAAGTTCGTTCAAATAGTCGACAATATCATCGGTTCTTTTCACTTAGCAATGACATGACAGAAATACGCTGGCAGCCCACCAATAAGAAGCCACACAAAGCTAAAAGTAAGTAAATATGTATACTGGTAATGAGATTCTGATTAATTACCGCCCCCTGCTGTTGTCAACAGTTTTACTACAAATGGTTCCACTACTAATAACTTCCATCTTTGACTCCAACCACAGTAGTTGATGGTTCTAAGGACTTCCTTTGAGCAGGTTTTGTAATGTTTACAAAACAGTTACAAGACTGTAGCTCCTTTAATTTCCAATTAATATGACCCAAAAAAGTACATGCACTACACATACATGTAGGTCAATATATAAATATAATTGAAATAGAAGTGAAAGCTCACCACATAATTAGTGTTTCACACTATTGTTTTTATACGCCCACATTGAAATGTGGTCATATATTGTCGTCGCCCCAGTCCGTCCGTCCGTCCGTCCGTCCATCGGTACGGCGTCCACGATTGCTTGTGGACGCTCTACAGACTAAAGTTAATATCCGATTGACTTTAAATTTATACACAATGTTTAAGGTCATGAGACGAAGAAGCCTATTGTTTTTCAGCGATTTCCGATAACAACTACCAGAGTTATGGCCCTTGATCACTACTAAAAATCTTGTGGCCGCTCTAGAGGCCAAAGTTAATATCTGATTGACTTTAAATTTATACACAGCGTTTAAGGTCATAAAACAAAGACGCCTATTGATTTTCGGCGATTTCCGATAATTAGTGCCAGAGTTATGGCCCTTGATCTCTTTAAAAAATCTTGTGGACGCTCTAAAGGTCAAACTTAATATCCGATTGACTTTAAATTTATACACAGTGTTTAAGGTCATAAGACGAAAAAGCCTATTGATTTTCAGCGATTTCCGATAATTAGTACCAGAGTTATGGCCCTTGATCACTTCAAAAAATCTTGTGGACACTCTTGAGGCCAAAGTTAATATCCGATTGACTTTAAATTTATACACAGTGTTTAAAGTCATAAGACGAAGACGCCTATTGATTTTCAGCGATTTCCGATAATTAGTGCTAGAGTTATGGCCCTTGATCACCTCAAAAATCTTGTGGACGCTCTAGAGGCCAAAGTTAATATCCGATTGACTTTAGATTTATACACAGTCTTTAAGGTCATGAGACGAAGAAGCCTATTGATTTTCGGCGATTTCCGATAATTAGTGCCAGAGTTATGGCCCTTGTTCTCTTTAAAAAATCTAGTGGACGCTCTAAAGGTCAAAGTTAATATCCGATTGACTTTAAATTTATACACAGTGTTTAAGGTCATAAGACGAAGAAGCCTATTGATTTTCAGCAATTTCCGATAATTAATGCAAGAGTTATGGCCCTTGATCTCTTCAAAAATATCTTGTGGATGCTCTAGAGGCCAAAGTTGATATCCGATTGACTATAGATTTATACACAGTGTTAAAGGTCATGAGTTGAAGAAGCCTATTGATTTTCAGCGATCTCTGATAATTATTGCCAGAGTTATGGCCCTTGATCACATCAAAAAATCCTGTGGACGCTCTTGAGGCCAAAGTTAATATCTGATTGACTTTAAATTTACACACACTGTTTAAGGTCATGAGACAAAGAAGCCTACTGATTTTCAGCGATTTCAAATAATAACTTCCAGAGTTATCTCCCTTGATAACTGAACAGCTAAATCCATGATGTTAAATGTTTCGTATACTAATTGATTTTCTGATAATTACATAATGAGTTGTTACTCTTAATCAGATTTTAGTGTATTACAAATGTTTCATTACTGAAAAAAGTAAAAATATTCGACAACCCTTGTTGACTGCCTGGACAATTTAGCTGCTGTAGGCGTATGTTTCGTTGCCTAGAAACCTATCTTTTTTGTTACCGGTAAAGTTTCCTGAAGGCACCGGAAGTGGCGTAAATTCAGCAAAAACTGCAATATTGACAGTTCGGTACCACTTTTTGAAAGCAAATACTATTTTCTACAAATCTGATCTTACTCAAAAGATGCGCCCTGTAAAGGTGCACAAAATCTCGGACTCTTGTTTTTTATACGCCCACATTGAAATGTGGTCATATATTGTCGTCGCCCCAGTCCGTCCGTCCGTCCGTCCATCGGTACGGCGTCCACGATTGCTTGTGGACGCTCTACAGACTAAAGTTAATATCCGATTGACTTTAAATTTATACACAGTGTTTAAGGTCATGAGACGAAGAAGCCTATTGTTTTTCAGCGATTTCCGATAATTAGTGCCAGAGTTATGGTCCTTGATCGCTTCAAAAAATCTTGTGGACGCTCTAGAGGCCAAAGTTAATATCCGATTGACTTTAAATTTATACACAGTGTTTAAGGTCATAAGACGAAGAAGCCTATTGATTTTCAGCGATTTCCGATTATTAGTGCCAGAGTTATGGCCCTTGATCACCTCAAAAAATCTTGTGGACGCTCTAAAGGTCAAAGTTAATATCCGATTGACTTTAGATTTATACACAGTGTTTAAGGTCATAAGACGAAGAAGCCTATTGGTTTTCAGCGATTTCCGATAATTAGTGCCAGAGTTATGGCCCTTGATCACTTCAAAAAATCTTGTGGACGCTCTAGAGGCCCAAGTTAATATCCGATTGACTTCAAATTTATACACAGTGTTTAAGGTCATAAGAAGCCTATTGATTTTCAGCGATTTCCGATAATTAGTGCCAGAGTTATGGCCCTTGATCACTTCAAAAAATCTTGTGGACGCTCTAGAGGCCAAAGTTAATATCCGATTGACTTTAAATTTATACACAGTGTTTAAGGTCATAAGACGAAGAAGCCTATTGATTTTCAGCGATTTCCGATAATTAGTGCCAGAGTTATGGCCCTTGATCACTTCAAAAAATCTTGTGGACGCTCTAGAGGCCAAAGTTAATATCCGATTGACTTTAAAGTTATACACAGTGTTTAAGGTCATAAGACAAAGACGTCTATTAATTTTCAGCGATTTCCGATATTTAGTGCCAGAGTTATGGCCCTTGATCACCTCAAAAAATCTTGTGGACGCTCTGGAGGCCAAAGTTAATATCCGATTGACTTTAGATTTATACACAGTGTTTAAGGTCATGAGACGAAGAAGCCTATTGATTTTCAGCGATTTCAAATAATTACTGCCAGAGTTATCTCCCTTGATAACTTGAAAAATTCTTGTGACGCTATAGAGGCCAAAGTTACTATCCGATTGACTTCAGATTGATACATAGAGTTTAAGGTGTTGAAACAAACAAGTATTTTGATTTTCAATGAATTTAGATAACTGAACAGCTAAATCCATGATATTAAATGTTTCATGTATATATACTAATTGTTAGCGTGGGGTAACAGGGCTTGCCACGAGACGCGAGCAGTTGCTCGCGCTCGCGCTGTGCTCGCGTAAAGGTAGATTTGCGCGAGCAACGAATAGCTCGCGCAAATGTTTAGGAAAAACCTGTAAAAATAATCAAAATATTGACGAGTTTATTGCCCAAACTAATCCAACAATGTCAATAACGTCATAAATTCGTCTGTCAAACTGACATTCAACAAGCTGCACGCGGCATTTCGTCCTTAAATTTGATTGGCTAATGAGTCGTGTTACTAAAAATACACTTTATACCTGATTGTCATGACTGGTTTTCCTACGAAGACCAGTAACAAACGCGTGATAATCGAGTCTAAAGTAAAGAATGTTTACATCCGGATGATTTGGCATTTCACGCTAAATGAACACGTTTCAAACTTATAATTATCGGTATTTCTTATTTTATCAGAACTTCGACTTTTATTCCATTGTGCAGTCGTATAATTTTAAATCTAAGTGTAATAATTGGCTAAAGGAAACCTGATTGCCCTACCTATCCACATTTATGTCGTGGGGTGAAGAAATCCGTACGGAAATTGATTATAAAAAAAAAAAGAGTAGGCCTATGACTTGTCAAAAACAGAAAAGCGATGGTCACACATGTTTACTGCAAACTCTGTGCCAGGAATAGCAATTTTGGCGCTCAATCGTTTATTTTGTTGTTTTGTTATACTAGTGCCAACTCATAGTAATAGTACTACATGTATGATGTAAATAAAGAATTGAAAAAAAAAAAATTAATAAATAACAAACTTTAAACAGCATTTTCATTATTTAATTTAACAAAAGTATCCAGGCAACAAATTGATTTTAAATTGAAACAATTTTAGAAAATGTGTGCTCACGCAAGCAACATTTTACGTGAGCAATTTTTATTGCTCGCCCTGCTCGCCCAAACCTATATTTGCGAGAGCAGTCATCTGCTCGCCATCAATTTATTCGTGGCCAGCCCTGGGGTAAAACTTTATAAAAAGCAATCAAATTCTAATGATTTTCTGATAATTACATAATGAGTTGTTACTCTTAATCAGTTTTTAGTGTATTACAAATGTTTCATTACCGAAATTAGTAAAAATATGCGACAACCCTTGTTGACTGCACGGACGATTTAGCTGCTGTGGGCGTATGTTTCGTTGCCTGGCAACCTATCTTTTAATTTCGATTTTATTTTCGGGACATTTCGATTAAAAGGTAAAAAAAAGGGGTAAAAATAAGCTATTTACAACCTATCCAGTGTCTTCATGTATTAAAATATTTCTTCGATACTTTCATAAACTTGTAGCAATATTCCATACAAAGAGAATGTATGTGAAATTTAGTTTGTAATGTGAGCAGTTGCCGAGAAATGGGCAATTTTGCATGAGTCACTTGTCACGTTATTTTGGCTGTAAAAGAATCAATTATTATTTGATTTTCATTTTTTTTTTCCACTGTCTGTTGCCTATTGCCACAGTGGACTATTCCAAACCATTTTAACACTTTCACTGTCACCGGAAGTGACGTCATTTAGGCAATAACTGAATTTTTGGCCTTAAAAATACATTTTTTATTCAAATGAGTATTATTAGTAATATTTGTAGAATTATGAAATTTGGTTCTCATCAACAAATAGAATGAACCCATACGATCATATAGATACCACAAAATGGTTTCTAACTTGTACGGTTGCAGAGAAATGGACGATTTTCCACAAGTCACTTTTTACTTTATTTTGGCTCTAAAAAAAGAATCAGTTATTATTTGATTTTCATAAAATGTTCACCATATGATGTCTTATGCCATTTACGATTTCGTAGAACTAATTTAAAATTTTTGGTATCACCGGAAGTGATGCCATTTTGAAAAAAACTGAATTTTTAGCCTTCAAATGAGTCTGGTTTGTAATGTTTTCAAAATTATGATATTGATTCCAATCAACAAATAGATTGAACCCATACGATCATACAGATACCACAAAATGGTTTCTAACTTGTGCGGTTGCAGAGAAATAGGCGATTGTCTACAAGTCACTTTTCAAGGTTTTTGGTCTATAAAATTGGCAATTATTATTCTATTTACATAACATTTTCACTACGGTATATGATATCAAAAGGCAAATCAGATTTCATAAAACTAATTGAACATTTTCATTATCACCGGAAGTAATGTATTTTTGTTAGGAGTAACAAATGTATAAAATGAATTGATATTGCTGGATTTGGTTGATTCTGCGTCCAATTTATTTGAAGTGTGCAATGCTTATGGGGAAACCTGTTTAATGGTTTCATTGGTACCGGAAGTGACATATGTTCAAAGGTAACGTGGCACCGGAAGTGACATGTTAAAGGGTAACATGGCGCCAGTGAAACCCGTCATTCCTGCATACAGGTCTAGTTCTATAAATTTTGAGAAATCCAACAGCTACTCCAACTTGTGCAAATCATCAAAGATTATTGCAGAACATTTTTATGTACCAGACTCAGAGTCAAACAAAATGTGGTTAAACATTTATAAATGAATTTGTGACATTGTACAGCAAACCATCATCTCTAACGTAATAACCTTTATTTACCCAAAATTAATCACCCACCCTGTTTCATTTATTACTACTTCAACTTCACATATTAATTAAGCCAAAAAAATTCTCAACTGCAGTTCTCATACATGTAGTTTGAGCTTGAAATACTCTCAGATGTGGATAACTTGCATAAAAGAAAACTCACAATTAACTTGCCATATTTGAAGTTTATGAAAAAATAATTTGACTTCGAAACTATAGATAAAATTAATACATAATTGCTAGTTACATTGTATCATTCATTCCTGTCAGTTTAAAAAAGTTAAAGTAGATAATTTCATCTAGACGGACTATCAATCAATATATACTATTCAAAAAAAGTAGGGGATATTTGATTTTTAAGTGTTATTAAAGTCACCTAATGAAACTGATGAAAAACAAATGACAAAATGAAATGAAGTTCACATTCATCGATTTATTCCAAATGATCGTTAGACTAAGTAAGGCACAAACTGACCATTATAAGGGTAAAATGAAACCCGGGGTTAAACAGCAAAGTTACCACAGCATCACAACAAAGTCAGTAACGGGTAAATCCTCCTCTGTTTGCCAAACAAGCATTGATCCGACGTGGCATACTCCTAATGAGACGTCTAAGGTCATTTTGGTCAAGATTGTCCCATTCCTGAGGTCGGGACTCAGTGCTGGCCAAGGTAATGTAGTGATGTTCTGTTGTTGGAGGTAACCTGTAACAATCCTGACCCTGTGACATCTTGCGTTGTCATCCTGGAAGATGAAACGGCGGCCATGACATCGTGCGAACGGCACAACATGGACTGCCAAGATGTTATCCCGGTAGTACTGGCCTGTAACACGCCCTGCAACAACATATAAAGCCGTTCTTCCAGCAACAGTGATGCCTCCCCACACCATAACAGAATCACGCCCAAATCGATCATGTCTGATGACGTTAACGTCTTGGGAGCGCTCGTTTCGATGACGCCACACCCTGCTACGTCTGTTCAAATAATCAACATTGAACCTTGACTCATCTGTAAACATCACATTGCTCCAGTGTCGATTATCCCAGTGTTGACGATCCCTACACCAACGACGTCTTGCCTGAATGTGATAATCTCTCAAACAAGGGATCACGCGAGGACGTCGGGCGCAAAGGTGACCCCTATGCAGTCGATTCCGAATCGTCTGGCCACTCACTCTCACACCAATCTCTGTTTGAAGATGAGCGCTGATCTGATTTGCTGTGATGACACGGTTTCTCAAGGCCAAGGTACGGATAAATCGATCCTGGGCTTGAGTTGTCGCCCTTGGTCGACCTGAGCGTGGTCTGTCCTGTACAGATTGTGTATCATGGTATCTGGACCATAGTCTGCTTATGACAGACTGAGAAACATTCATCGTCCGCGCCACAACCGCCTGTGTTGTGCTGATCTGTAGCATGCCAAGGGCACGCTACCTTTCATTTTGGGTAAGCCGACGCATATCAAAATTTGTTTCTGGTCACTAAAACAATTAAACTGATGTTTCCACCCTGGAATTCAATGCCACAATGACTGTAACATTCAAAGTCAGAGTCGTGCAAATCTTGGGTTGGACCCCCATGATGATCCCAAGCATCACCTGCATTCCATGCGGTAGCTATTGGTGCGTTTGGGCGTCACATGTAACTGGAAATGTTTCTTCTGTTAGGTTCAATAGTAACTTTTTTCGTAGTCATTTGCATATTTTAGTAATATGCCCCCAAAATCAAATATCTCCTACTTTTTTCGAATAGTATATTACCTTGCTAAATCTGAATCAACGACACTATATAAATAATACTACATTGTGTATTGTGTTTTTTATCTTTCGAAGACTGATTCTTCACTATGTTAAATGATTAGTATTTCCGCTTGGTCCGCGCCTAAATTATAATTCAGAAAAATTGATGAAACTTGGTGTATAGTTTAACTATTAAAACCTTGATTAAGTTCCGATCATGAGCATTTTCTAATTATAGTCAGAGTGATGGACCTTGATCTATAGTTTTGTTACATCTATACCTTGACTAAGTTCCATGATGAGCACTTCCTGCTCAGGGTAAGCAGAGCGATAAGCACTATACATGTAACTCTCCTTCTAATGGAGCCACAATGTTCACACTTTGTGTAAGTGCTTATTAGGTGAATGGTTTGATGGTGTTCAAAGATTAGATTTTGATTGGTTGATACATGGAAATGTGGTCGTATATTGCCGTCGCCCCCGTCCGTCCGTCTGTCGGTCCGTTCGTCCGTCCGTCCGTCCATCGTCCACAATTTCTTGTGAACGCTCTAGAGGCTAAAGTTAATCTCCGATTGACTTGAAATTTATACATGGTGTTTAAGGTCGTGAGACGAAGAAGCCTATTGATTTTCAGCGATATCCGATAATTACTACCAGAGTTATGACCCTTGATCACTTTGAAAAATCTTGTGAACGCTCTAGAGGCTATAGTTAATATTCGATTGACTTTAAATTTATACACAGTGTTTAAGGTCATGAGATGAAGAATCCTATTGATTTTCAGTCATATCTGATAATTACTGCCAGAGTTATGACCCTTGATCACTTTGAAAAATCTTGTGAACGCTTTAGAGGCTTAAGTTAATATCGGATTGACTTTAAATTTATACACGGTGTTTAAGGTCGTGAGACGAAGAAGCCTATTGAATTTCAGCGATATCCGATAATTACTACCAGAGTTATGACCCTTGATCACTTTGAAAAATCTTGTGAACGCTCTAGAGGCTATAGTTAATATCCGATTGACTTTAAATTTATACACAGTGTTTAAGGTCATGAGACGAAGAAGCCTATTGATTTTCTGTGATATCTGATAATTACTGCCAGAGTTATGACCCTTGATGACTTTGAAAAATCTTGTGAACGCTTTAGAGGCTAAAGTTAATATCCGATTGACTTTAAATTTATACACAGTGTTTAAGGGCATGAGACGAAGAAGCCTATTGATTTCCGGTGATATCCGATAATTACTACCAGAGTTATGACCCTTGATCACTTTGAAAAATCTTGTGAACGCTCTAGAGGCTAAAGTTAATATCCGATTTATACACAGTGTGTAAGGTCAAGATAGGAAGAAGTCTGTTGATTTTCAGCAATATCCGATAATTCCTGCCCGAGTTATGACCCTTGATCACTTTGAAAAATCTTGTGAATGCTCTAGAGGCTAAAGTTAATATCCGATTGAATTTAAATTTATACACGGTGTTTAAAGTCATGATACAAAGAAGCCTATTTGATTTTCAGTGATATCTGATAATTTCTGGCACTTGATCACTTTGAAATATCTTGTGGACAAAGGCCTTGAGACAGCGATATCCGATAATTACTGCCAGAGTTATGACCCTTGATCACTTTGAAAAATCTAAAGTTAATATTCGATTGACTTTAAATTTATACACACTATTTACGGTCATGATACAAAATAGCCTATTTATTTTCAGCGATATCCGATAATTACTGCCAGAGTTATGACCCTTGATCACTTTGAAAAGCCCTGTGAATGCTCTAAAGGCTAAAGTTAATATCCGATTGACTTTAAATTTGTACACAGTGTTTAGGGTCATGAGACGAAGAATCCTATTTGATTTTCAGTGATATCTGATAATTTCTGGCACTTGATCACTTTGAAATATCTTGTGGACAAAGGCCTTGAGACAAACCATCAAAACTATTCTAATCATTTCTGATAATTATTTAATGGGCTATTACTCGTAATAAGATTATCATGTGTTGTAAATAGTAAATTTTCTCCTTACTGATAAAAGAAACAATATGCGACAACCCTTGTTGAATGCCCGGACGACTTAGCTGTTGTGGGCGTATGTTTCGTTGCCTGGCAACCTATCTTTTTTATTTTTCGATGTTTTATATATATTTAATAAAAATATTAACATACATGGATATATCATACATCACATTAGCACTTTATAATTTAATGAAAATATAACAATTTTCGATGTTTTATATATAAAATATTTAATAAAAATATAACATACATGGATATATCATACATCACATTAGCACTTTATAATTTAATGAAAATATAACAAATTTCGATGTTTTATATATAAAATATTTAATAAAAATATAACATACATGGATATATCATACATCACATTAGCACTTTATAATTTTATGAAAATATAACAATTTTCAATGTTTTATATATAAAATATGTAATAAAAATATAACATACATGGATATATGTTTTATATATAAAATATGTAATAAAAGTATAACATACATGGATATATCATACATCACACAAAAACAAGATAAACAATGAAAATTTACAATGTAGTTAAACGGGCTACGCCATCGGCATACTCGAATACAGTCTTTATACCGTTCTGAAGATCTGTTTTCAGAGTTTGGAGTCGGGTTTCTAGTTGCCTGTACTTTCTTCTCTTAGGCCGTAATTTTCCGTTGGCACCTAACTGGAGAATGGTTACTTCGGAGTAAGCTTGTTCATTCTTAAAAAAAGCCACCAACTTAAAAATATTTGGGTGAGGGGTGGCAATAATGGATGTTATCTTGGAATGCCATCCTTCAACATGGTTCGTTGTGCGTGGACCTTCAGTGTGGAAATGGTTCCACATCATTCTGCCATGCTGCCCCTCCACCCAGAACTCAATTACGTAATCTGCAAATTGCAACACTCTGGCATCTTGGAGTGGTGCATCATCAAGGGCATGCAGCCATACATCTTCAACCTGCTATATTGGAATTAATGGTAATGCTGCTGCTTGCTTGACGATTTTATTGATTTCTGGCAACCGAGAAAAATCTGCTTGTAGTCCATATTTCTGCGCATTGCGCCAAATACACTGACCAAAGTGAAAAAAACAACCTTTTAATTCTGACCTCGGCAACACAGTTCTCACAGCATTTTGCATACTTACTTCGAAATCTGTAACACATGGCCTGGGTTAAGATTAACATTGACAAGTGCCAATGTTTTGTCTCTAACACATCTGAGGAACTCAACATATGTTGCCTCCTTCTTATCGGGTAATAGTGCATACACCAAAGGGAACATTTTATTGTGTACAAAAGCATGTATAGTGTAGATCTGGGTGAATAAGGTAGGACTCATGCTAAATGTTCCATCACAGTATATAGTGTCTGCATTGGCGAGATGGTAAAGATTTTCTTGTGTGGAAAACACTAGAAACCTGTTGTCGGCTGCTGCGTGGAGAAGGAAGTCGTCTCCGGATGTGGTCTTGGTGTAAGAATCTGGAAGCTGGATATCGTTGCGGGTCTGAGGAAGTGCTGGGAGGTTCTTTGCTCAGGCTCTATACAGGGAAGCACAGCAACTATAGAATGTTGGAATCTCTCTGATCATCTCACCTGAGTCACGGTCAGATCGAAGGGCTGTAAGCAAACAAAAAGAAAATATTTATTATACATATTATTATATCATTAATACTTGACCAGACACTTGATTGGTTTGTTACGGAAGAACATGTTCAGTATGCTTTAACGTTGAATCATTTAAATCAACGGCACACAACATTAGAGATAAATACATACCTGATACTTCTTCTTGATAGATGGCACAGACTGGTTTGGTTTCCTCTTCATGGCAACAATAAATTTGTCGACTGCCACCTTGTGAGGGTTAGCAACATGGTTGCGGTTTCTGGAATATTTAGTAATAAAGCCTTGGTGGGTGTTCAGGGTTGCTGGACAACCTTTCATACAACATCTCCAGTATACTCGTTCTGCCTTCATATTCTTCACTCGGAATTTGTATTCTTCATGGACTAAGTTTTCTCCACCTTGAGCATTGGGGATGTACTGGATGTTTACTTGAACGTTTGCCATGATGAAATATGACAGACTGACTTCTGTGTGTCCTTATAAAGACTGTGTAATGTGTAGGCTTATTGAACATAATTCATATTATATTCAAGTGTCATTTTTTGAATAAAATTCATCACTTTAACGATTACAGTGAGTTCATCTCACCAATTATAAGACTGAATATTTAGTCGCTTTCAATATTTGTTTTTTTCCATCTAATTACCTGGTGTCTTCCCATAACGCCGACTCACCAGAGTTTGGAAAGTCGACCGCGGCACTCTTTGATGGGTTAAGAACGGATTAAAGGCGTAGGGACCAGTCATTATTAATAGGTGTCAGTTACCTATGTGTTGCTGGTTTTAAGTATAGACTGAATAAAAGAAAGAATAAAGACTTAGTGATATGGTTACCCAATGGTTATATAGATGGTCAAATTACTCAAGTACAATGGAACCAGAACCAAATCACACGAAGAACCAACAATTCTTTAGAGGGGTGGCACGGGCGTCTAAAAAAAATTAATTGGAAAAGCTCAGCCGAATATTTTTGAAGTGATGGCATTTTTGAAAGAAGAGCAAAAGACGATCGAAATTCAGTTGTTGCAGTATTCGAGTGGCCAGCGACAACCACCTAAAAGGAAAAAATACACAGATATCAACAGAAAGATTGAAGATGCAAAACATAGATATGAAGAAGGAGGATTGTTAGAATTTTTGGACTATGTTGGACATTTTATGCATGCCAAAAGTTAAAATTATTTGTAATGTTATGTGTTAAAGGTTGTTATAAATTTTTAAAAAAATAAATGCTCCCAAAATTATCGGCCTAATTAGTTTTATCCCCCAGCTTGGGTCTATTGTTCTTGGTCAGTCGACCCCTTAACACCGACCAAAATTTTTCACCTAAAACTCGGGGGGTCGGCGTTATGGGAATAAACCAATTACCTATAACACCTAATCCTAATCCGCTTAATACACTAATCCTAATTAGACCTTAATTTGATTAATCAAAAGTGGGCACAGTGAGATGTAACCGTTTGTCATAATTTGACTGACAGGTTAATTGCTGTCTAATGACTAACCAAGCATTAATGAATTATAAAATATAGATTGAAAACAGAATTGAAAAATAATAAAATAACATATGACCTAGACATCAGTCATACTACACTCTTTATGGATAACATTCACTAAGTTCTTTAACTGCAAGGTTTCAGTAAGGTTACTTTCACCTTTATCTGTCTGTCCATCACACTCTTTGGAACACAATAACTCTCTTCCTAATTGCGCTAGAATGTTTAAAAACTTGGTGTATTTGTTCATTAGGTTGATACTTATGGGGTATGAAGATGATCATTTTCTGTTTAGGTTAAGCAGCGATAAGCAATTTGATTCAAATTAACTGAGAGTGATCAAACATGATGTATAGTTTTTATACGTCCACGTTTTTGATGTTTGCACCCATCGGATCGTAACTTCCTGAATTATAGCCCCTGATTGTCCGAAAAATCGCCCTTTTTAGTTTGTGGTTCCTCTGGAAGTCAAAATTATTATCCGATTTGAAAAAACGTTTGATTATATCACCGTTACATGGTAATGAAGGTTGACTTCAAATTTTGTGAAAATCGGACAGACAAAATGGCCACCGCTTGTACCCCAAAAGTGTAAAAATATGGTATATAGGTTGTGGAAAGTGGAGAGGTCACAATTTTAAATCAATTTTGATGAAACTTGAAATACATGTTTATAACTTAAAGATCTTGGTTCCTTTCGATATTTGCGCATATCGGATCATAAATTCCTGAATTATGGCCCCTGATTGTATACGAAAAATCGCCTTTATTAGATTGTGGGTCGCCCAAGAAGTCAAAATTATTACCCGATTTAAATAACCGTTTGATTATATCACCGTTACAATGTAATGAATGTTGAGTTCGAATTTCGTGAAAATCAGACCAAAACTGACAGAAAAAATGGCCGCCGATGGTACACGAATTCTATAAAATATGGTATATCAAGGTTTTGATTGTGGACCCTATAGAGGTCACAATTTCAATCTGATGTTGATGAAACTTGAAATGCATGTTTATAACCCAAAGATCTTGGCTCCTTTTGATATTCAACGGATAATATTGGATTGTAACTTCCTGAATTATAGTCCCTGATTGTATGCAAAATTGAGTTTTAGCTTGTGGCCCCTCTAGAGGTCTCAATTATTATCCAATTTTAGAAATAATATTATATGTTTGGTACACTAAACGCTAGCATGGGGCAGAATTTTATAAAATCCAAACAAATTCTAATGTTTTTCTGATAATTACTTAATATGCAACAACTCTTGTTGACTGCTGCTGTGAGAGCGTATGTTTCGTTGCCTGGCAACCTATTTTTTAGTATTACTATTACCTGCAATTGTCGTTTTATATTGTGATGTGTTATGTTTTAGTTGGTGTAGCATCAGTAAAAGAAGTTCGACAAGGAAAAACAACTGATGCTTTAAGAAATAAGGAAATAGCAGGAATCTATCCAGATGAATGTGCTTTTTCTATTATCTTTGGTGAAGAGTTTGAATCTATGGATTTGATAGCCAACACAGCTGATGAAGCCAATATTTGGGTGACTGGATTAACCTGTCTTATCAATGCCAATTCAAAGTCCAGCACTGGTAAGTGAAGAATTATTAAAGAAATATTTTTATATTCTTGAATTAATAGTACCAATAGTACCAAATGAAAGATGGAAATAAATACTTGAGAAATTCTTTTTCATCAATGGAATATTATTGAGTGAAAATTGAAGCTGAACTTGATGGTACATGTACATGATAATCAATATCTTAATGTTATGTACAGCTTAACAAATTCTCAACAAAAAAGAAAAGTCGTTTGTTTTGAAACATAAACTTTTATATAAAACAACAAACCGCCCCCCCCCTCTCCCCCTATATTTTAATGAGAAAAAAATAGAAATCTGAAAAGAGCTCAGAATTTTGAGATCGGTCATTAACCGAGGAGTTTTTGAAAATGGGGTTGGGGTAGGGGTATGGTCTTGTCGGGAAGCGTCGTGCTGTCTGTCGGGTTTTGAATATTTTTAATAATATGGAATTGGAAAGTAAGCAGTCCAGTCATTGATGAACACGTGTGCCATCTGAATAGAACTAGCACGTACTCATGACCTTTCTCAGTTCTTGAGTACTGTGTTCCTGTATACTGGCATCCAACTCCATGCACCGGACGAGCAAAGTGATAGAAGTGAGCAGCTGAAAATTTTCTTTAATAATATTTGATAAGTTTGTAATATACTATTCAAAAAAAGTATGGGATATTTGATTTTGGGGGCATAATACTAAAATATGCAAATGACTACAAAAAAAGTCACTATAGAACCTAACAGAAGAAACATTTCCAGTTACATGTGACGCCCAAACGCACCAATAGCTACCGCATGGAATGCAGGTAATGCTTGGGATCATCATGGGGGTCCAACCCAAGATTTGCACGACTCTGACTTTGAATGTTACAGTCATTGTGGCATTGAATTCCAGTTTGGAAACATCAGTTTAATTGTTTTAGGCTTTATGCGTCGGCTTACCCAAAATGAAAGGTTACGTGCCATTGGCATGCTACAGATCGGCACAACACAGGCGGTTGTGGTGCGGACGATGAATGTTTCTCAGTCTGTCATAAGCAGGCTATGGTCCAGATACCGTGATACACAATCTGTACAGGACAGACCACGCTCAGGTCGACCAAGGGCGACAACTCAAGCCCAGGATCGATTTATCCTTACCTTGGCCTTGAGAAATCGTGTCATCACAGCAAATCAGATCAGCGCTCGTCTTCAAACAGACACTGGTGTGAGAGTGAGTGGCCAGACGATTCAGAATCAACTACATAGGGGTCACCTTCGCGCCCGACGTCCTCGCGTGATCCCTTGTTTGAGAGATCATCACATTCAGGCAAGACGTCGTTGGTGTAGGGATCGCCAAAACTGGGATAATCGACGATGGAGCAATGTGATGTTTAGGTAGTGTCCTGCCTTAACAGAATACTACATGTTTTTGATTCGAAAGGTGGGGTACTATTAAAATGGGTTTGTCTGTCTGTCCGTTAGAATGTTCAAACTTGGTGTATGTGTTTATTAGGTCAATGCCTTGATGGAGTTCGAAGATGAGCATTTTCAGCCTAGGGTAAGCAGAGATTTATAAGCAATTTGATTGGTTGATGCTTTGGGACATGATAACTTTAGTTCTAAATAAGTGAGAGTGATGAAACTTGGAGTATAGTTTTATTACAGCGATACCTTGACTAAGTTCGATAATAATGAGCATTTTCTGCTCATGGTAAGCAGAGCCATAAGCAATTTGATTGTTCAAGACTTTGAAACACAATAACTCTCCTTCTTATTGAGTTAAAATGTTCAAACTTGTTGTATTAGGTCAATGCCTTGATGGAGTTAGAAGATGAGCATTTTCCGCTTAGGGTAAGCAGAGATAAGCAATTTGATTGGTTGATGCTTCGGGACAAGATAACTTTAGTTCTAATTAAGTGAGAGTGATGAAACTTGGTGTATAGTTTCATTACAGTAATACCTTGACTAAGTTCGATAATGAGCATTTTCTGCTCAGGGTAAGCAGAGCGATAAGCAATTTGATTGGTCGAGACTTTGGGATAAGATAACTTAGGTTCATCTTGATTCATGATTTTTATGCCAATACAATGACTGCATTCTCATTCAGTAATGGATTCGACAGTAACAGTGTATAGAAACAATTGACTCGGACACGAGGGCCCTTTCCCTTTGACTTTGGAACACAATAACTCTCCTTTGCTGGTTTATAGACCTAATTCCAACCAATTGTACAGTACATGACATCGCAGGAATCAGCATTGGAGATTATCAGAAAAATAGGTTATTAATGACTGTTCTATCCAGGTCAACTAAATAAACTAGTGTCAAAAAGAAACGATACCACCTCTTTGCAACGACAGAAAAGAAAAACTAAAAGCAGAAGTTTAGGTTTAGTGTTATTCTTTTGAGAAATCCTTTCACAACATCTGTACACAAAATCATTTCAATCAAATCTGTACAATCAATATGAGAAGCCGTTAAAGATCGTTGGGGTTTAAAAATAAACATTTCGTTAGAACACTGATCACAGAAACAACGGCAAATGACACACCACATATCTAAAAGTCAAGCCGGTATAGGGTATGTCCACCTTGAGCATCAATACATGCCAGAACACGGCTGCGGACTGATGACGTCAAACGTCTGATGACGTTGGGAGTGATTTGTTGCCATTCCTCGAGGAGACATCGTTCCAAGTCCTGCACGTTGACTGGAGGCACAAGGCGACGTCGCATTGGCCGATCGAGGTGGTCTCATAAGTGCTCGGTGGGATTCAAATCCGGTAAACATGCGGGCCATGGCAAAACATGTACGTTGGCGTTGGCAAGGAAGTTCTGTGTCAATCTTGCTGTGTGCGGCCTTGCATTGTCATGTTGGAAAATGATTCCGTGAGGCTGTTGCTGCAGAAAGGGCACCACAACAGGCCGTAAGATGTCATCACGATAACGCTGTGCATTCAGGTTTCCACGAATTACGACAAGCCTCGTTGTGACGTCACCACATATGCCACCCCAAACCATTAACCCTCAACCTCCAAATAGCCAGACCTGTAGGACACAGTTAGGCACCAAGCGTTCACCAACTCTTCGGTATACAAGCTGCCGTCCATCGTTTCGGAACATGAGGAATCTGCTCTCATCAGAGAACATAAAACGTGCCAAGTCCTGCCGCTGCCAACGTTGAACTCCCCTGGCCCATATCAGTCTGTCGTGCCGGTGTCAAGGCGTCAGGTGCGGTCCGCGGTAGGGATGACGTGGCCGGATACCATACTGCCGTAGTCTCCTGTAGACGGTTTGTCGACTGATCCTGTGTCCCAGTGTTGTCGCCGCGGTGGATGTCACTGTTACAGTGCGGTTCCTCAGGTGTAATACCCGGAGGTAACGATCATCACGGGGCGTGGTTACTCGTGGTCTTCCACTCCTGGGCCTGTCTGACGTATGACCTGTCAGACGGAACCGCTGCATCAACCTGGTGATAGTGATGCATGCGCAGCCCAGGGTTCAATTTAAGCGGTATCGCATCGCAAAAAGCGACCAAAATCGCGGTAAAAGCGATAGAATTATTTTATTCATTAGCCAAAAATTGCTTTCAAACTTGTGAAGTGCGATTCATTACATTTTGGATGAATGTGGAGAATAATTAGGCCTACGAAAAAATCAATTTATAAATGCAGGATTAGCTTGTTAAATATTCCAAGTTGTGGTCGGATTAATTGGAACTAGTTTTTATTATACGCCCACATTGAAATGTGGTCGTATATTGTCGTCGCCCCCGTCCGTCCGTCCGTCGGTCCGGCGTCCACAATTGCTTGTGGACGCTCTACAGGCTAAAGTTAATATCCGATTGACTTTAAATTTATACACAGAGTTTAAGGTCATGAGACGAAGAAGCCTATTGTTTTTCAGCGATTTCCGATAATAACTACCAGAGTTATGGCCCTTGATCACTTCAAAAAATCTTGTGGACGCTCTAGAGGCCAAAGTTAATATCCGATTGACTTTAAATTTATACACAGTGTTTAAGGTCATGATACGAAGAAGCCTATTGATTTTCAGCGATTTCCGATAATTAGTGCCAGAGTTATGGCCCTTGATCACTTAAACAAATCTTGTGGACGCTCTAGAGGCCAAAGTTAATATCCAATTGACTTTAAATTTATACACAGTATTTATGGTCATGAGACGAAGAAGCCTATTGATTTTCAGCAATTTCCGATAATTAGTGCCAGAGTTATGGCCCTTGATCACTTCAAAAAAATCTTGTGGACACTCTAGAGGCCAAAGTTAATATCCGATTTACTTTAAATTTATACACAGTGTTTAAGGTCATGAGAGGAAGAATCCTATTGATTTTTAGCGATTTCCGATAATTAGTGCCAGAGTTATGGCCCTTGATCACTTAAAAAAATCCTGCGGACGCTCTGGAGGCCAAAGTTAATATCCGATTGACTTTAAATTTATACACAGTGTCTAAGGTCATGAGACGAAGAAGCCTTTTGAATTTCAGCGATTTCTGATAATTACTGCCAGAGTTATGACCCTTGATCACTTCAAAAAATCTTGTGGATGGTCTAGAGGCCAAAGTTAATATCCGATTGACTTCAAATTTATACATAGTGTTTACAGTCATGAGACTAAGTCATTTTCGATTTTCAGTGATTTTCAATAAATGTTGCCAGAGTTATTGCCCTTGATCACTTCGAAAAAATCCTGTGGAAGCTCTAGAGGCCAATGTTAATATCCGATCGACTTTAAATTAACACACAGTGTTTAGGGTCATGAGACGAAGAAGCCTATTGATTTTCAGAGATTTCAAATAATTATTGCCAGAGTTATCTGCCTTGATAACTTCAAAAAATCTTGTTACGCTATAGAGGCCAAACTTATCATCCGATTGACTTTAGATTGATACACAGAGTTTAAGGTGTTGAAACGAACAAGTATTTTGATTTTCAATGAATTTTGATAACTGAACAGCTATAATCCATGATATTAAATGTTTCATGTATATACTAATTGTTAGCGTGGGGTAACACTTTATAAAAAGCAATCAAATTCTAATGATTTTCTGATAATTACATAATGAGCTGTTACTCTTAATCAGTTTTTAGTGTATTACAAATGTTTCATTAGCGAAAAAAGTAAAAATATGCGACAACCCTTGTTGACTGCCCGGACGATTTAGCTGCTGTGGGCGTCTGTTTCGTTGCCTGGCAACCTATCTTTTCAATATATCCGATAACTAGAAGACAATTATATGCAGACTCCGTTTTTAATCACACATGTTTATAAAATATGTTACTAAAAATAGAATAAAACAACGCAGAATAGTGTGATTGGTTAACTTAACTGGAAACTAAAAGTAGACATCTCGCGAGACGCGTGAAACGATGGCATATTCACAGGTTGATAATATTTTGAAGGCGGTTAGGGGGATGGTTTTAAATACAGAAATAAACAAGCAAAGCCACGACTACAAATATTTCGATTGGAATGGTGTAACTTAAAGTATGTGTAGTTTTGTTTTAGACGATTAGTGCGTCCGGCATCGTGGAGAGACGTTTTTTTTACCTTCATCCCACATAAGCCGAAGCAGTGTAATATTACAATGGTCAACGAAGGCGGAAAAAGAATCTACTTACTTATACCCCGAAAAATTAGAATTGCAAATTTTTGTGATTAGGCTACGTTTTACTCCTCCTCAAATCTGAGCAAATGCTATTCAAATTTTGAATTGATTAGCCAAAATGTGAATCTGTCACAAAAATTTGCTACTCATTGGTTTTAGACTAAATTGAACCCTGGCGCAGCCCAACCTTCTGGCAACGTCGACATGTAACGTTCCTTGTTGAACCATTCCAACGGCTCTCTCTCTCTCGATGGCTGTCATATGTGGCATATCTTGTGTTCTTTTTGTTGCCGTGATATCAACGTGTCTGATCAGCCGTTTTATACAGTTTTCATGCACGTGTAGAATATGCCGTCACTTTCACGAAATTTACATTTTTTCACGGAAGTGATCAAGTGTTCCCGGTATTTTTATGGACTATGCTGTGTTAGGGATGTGTAATACGAATTGACATGTTTTCATACTTAAAATTTCACTTAGAAAAAAATTAATTGGAAAAAAAGTTGGTATCGTTTCTTTTGAACACTAGTTTATATGATTTACTTATTATTTTGATATCTACCGGTACCTGAAATTCATTCAGTTTGTCAAAGAACTCATTTCACTTCAGCAATATCAATTCATTTTATAGACGTGTTACATGTGCGTGATCCTGACCATACTCCGCGCAGTGTTGCGTTTGATTAGAGGTAATCCAACTACACACTGCTATTATGAGTGGATATTGTTGTTTTAAATTTTGATTTGTCAGTAGTCTGTCTACCAACCAATCACTAGCTGCCAATATTGGACCAAATATGTTTACATAACGTTACGTCATGACTCACGATTTTATTATGCCTAATTAACCTGTGCATAGCAGAATACTGCAGTAAAACTAATTGCGTGACAAACGAGGCTATCAAGTCGAATGTAATGTAAACAATACTGTTTGGAAACGAACATACTTTCGCCGTTTTTATACGCCCACATTTTCATGTGGACGTATTATGTCGTCGCCCCTGTCCGTCCGTCCACAATTTGTTTGTGGACTCTCTACAGGTCACAATTCTTATCCGATTTTGACGAAACTTGAAATATAGGTTTATCCCCATAAGATCTCGGTTCCTTTCGATATTGGCATGTATCGGATAAGAACTTCATGGATTATGGCCCCTGATTGTACGAAATATCATGTTTTTAGCTTGTGGACCCTATAGAGGTCACAATTTTGAACCGATTGTGATGAAACTTGACATGCATGTTTATAACCCTAAAATCTTGGTTCCTTTCGATATTTGCGCCCATCGGATCGTAACTTCCTGAATTATGGCCCCTGATTGTCTGAAAAATCGCCCTTTTTAGCTTGTGGTCCCTCTGGAGGTCAAAATTATTATCCGATTTAAAAAAAACGTTTGATTATATCACCTTTACATGGTAATGAGGGTTGAGTTCAAATTTCGTGAAAATCGGACCAAAATTGACAAACAAAATGGCCGCCGTTTGTACGCGAATAGTGTGAAAATATGTTATGTCGAGGTTGTGGACCCTATCGAGGTCACAATTTTGAACCGATTTTGATGAAACTTGACATGTATGTTTATAACCCAAAGATCTTGGTTCCTTTCGATATTTGCACCAATCGGATCGTAACTTCCTGAATTATGGCCCCTGATTGTCCGAAAAATTGCTCTTTTTAGCTTGTGGTCCCTCTGGAGGTCAAAATTATTATCCGGTTAATGAAGGCTGAGTTGAAATTTCGTGAAAATCGAACCAAAATTGACAGAGAAAATGGCCGCCGTTTGTACGCGAATAGTGTGAAAATATGTTATATCAAGGTTGTGGACCCTATAGCGGTCACAATTTTGAACCGATTTTTATGAAACTTGACATGCATGTTTATAACCCGAAGATCTTGGTTCCTTTCGATATTAGCGCTCATTGATTCGTAACTTCCTGAATTATGGCCCCTGATTGTACGAAAAATCACCCTTTTTAGCTTGTGGTCGCACTGGAGGTCAAAATTATTATCCGATTTCAAAAATCGTTTGATTATATCACCGTTACATGGTAATGAAGATGGAGGTAAAATTTCGTGAAAATCGGACCAAAATTGACAGACAAAATGGCCGCCGTTTGTACGCGATTAGTGTGAAAGTATGTTATGTCAAGGTTGTGGACCAGGGCTTCCACTTCAAAATTTTCCCAACCGGTCATTTTTCTCACGGAGAAAGTGGTGCTATTTTAAGCACATAATAAGAAGCCAAAAACTACATGCTATCGGAATGTCGATCGACTTTAATTGGGTCAAGGACAGTCACACAAAAAATCAACCTCACATCGACATTTATATACCCACCCACCTATCCCCCTAATAAATAAAAGAACACATGTAATCAATTATTATCATTTAGTTATTTATACATTCATAAAGTATAACAATAACAAGATGCATTCATTTATCGAAAGTACAGTATTTTCTTTATTTGTTTACGACATCACCCGTATATACTCGTCGGTTTCTACAGGATTTCCATTTCTGTAAAGCACGTGTCAGTTGAAATTCTCATTAATTCGTCAAGATTTTTTCATGCTCAAGGAACATCGTAAATTGGTTTTAATTATGTTTTGGTGCTAGAATCCCGGTTCTCAGTGGCGTACGTGACATTATTCGGCGGTTGACTATTTTCTCCATACACGGGGGAAAAAGTAGTTCCGAATGATTAGCACACGTAAATAATTCAAAGTGATACACATGTACAATAATTAACATAATTCTTAAACTTATCAATTTATTAACTCGTATTGATATTTTAAGAGCTCAAATAATATCGTGTTCGTATTTTAACTCTATAACATGTAAAGATATTTGCACATATTTCAATATGGCGGCGATCGTAAAAGCTCATTGTTTTAACCAAATGACGTCTACCGATTGTTATATAAACGGAATAAATGGATTAAAAACACCTGGGAATACATATTTTTGTGTGGGAATATCATATCTTAACCACGGGAATATTTGTAACCATTTAGTAGAGAATTTACGGCTGACTTTGTTTTTCGGGGCGGAACTGTCGTCCTCGAATGTTGAAGAAGGGGAATCGGATTCATTGACAGCAATATCATCATCTCGCTTTCTTTTGTTATTCTGGGAGGTGAGGAATTTCAACATTTTGAAATGATATATAGAATGCTAACATTCTTATATATATATATATATCATTTGCAAGATTGACATGATTAACTCTTCTGAGCAACTGAAGACATCAAAGAAAAGTTTTTAATTTGTTTGATGTTCAAACAGTGAATTGCCACACGAATGATGAAAGTCGGTAAATATGCTGTAACAACAACTCAAGAATGATCACGCTCACAGTATTACTAATTATAAAACAAAACAAAACTAAGTAAATTGATTAAATGTTGAGCTTTTAATCTGTTTGATGTAGCGCCTTTGTTAATTGTGATTAGAGCAATATACACAAGGATAATTGATTGGCAGTGGTTTCCATTCGTGGGCTACTGAACACTGTTAATTTTATTATACCCGATAGTTTACATCACGCCACGCACGGAGTTTCGTCGTCTCCCGGATTTAATGATTTAGCACAAAATATGCTATTTTTCCGGCGTGCAAAATGACCTACGGGTCTGATCCAGATTCGGTCATTTTCCAAAGCCGTAGGTCCCGACCGGCATATACGGCCGAAATGGAACCCATGTTGTGGACCCTAGAGGTCACAATTTTGAACCGATTTTGATGAAACATGACATGCATGTTTATAACCCAAAGATCTTGGTTCTTTTAGATATTTGCGCCCATTGGATCGTAACTTCCTGAATTATGGCCCCTGATTGTACGAAAAATGACCTTTTTATACGCCCACATTTTCATGTAGACGTATTATGTCGTCGCCCCTGTCCGTCCGGACGGATTTGTTTGTGGACTCTCTACAGGTCACAATTCTTATCCGATTTTGATGAAACTTGAAATATAGGTTTATCCCCAAAAGATCTTGGCTGCTTTCCATATTGGCATGTATCGGATCAAAACTTCATGGATTATGGCCCCTGATTGTACGAAAAATCACGTTTTTAGCTTGTGGGACCCTATAGAGGTCACAATTTTGAACCGATTTTGATGAAACTTGACATGCATGTTTGTAACCCAAAGATCTTGGTTCCTTTCGATATTTGCGGCTATCGGAATGTAATTTCCTGAATTATGGCCCCTGATTGTCCGAAAAATCACCCTTTTTAGCTTGTGGTCCCTCTGGAGGTCACAATTATTATTCGATTTAAAAAAACATTTGATTATATCACCGTTACACCCTAAGGAAGGTTGAGTTCGAATTTTGGGAAAATCGGATGAAAATTGCCATACAAAATGGCCGCCGTTTGTACGCGAATACTGTTAAAAAATGGTATATCAAGGTTGTGGACCCTGTGGAGGTCACAATTTTGATTCGATTTTGATGAAACTTGAAATTCATGGTTATAACCCAAAGATCTTGCTTCCTTTCTATATTTGCGCATATCGGATCGTAACTTCCTGAATTATGGCCTCTGATTATACGCAAAATCGCCTTTTTTATACACCCACATTTTCATGTGGACGTATTATGTCGTCGCCCCTGTCCGTCCGGACGTCCGTCCGTCCGTCCACAATTTGTTTGTGGACTCTCTACAGGTCACAATTCTTATCTGATTTTGACGAAACTTGAAATATAGGTTTATCCCCAAAAGATCTCGGCTGCTTTCGATATTGGCATGTATCGGATCAAAACTTCATGGATTATGGCCCCTGATTGTACGAAAAATCACGTTTTTAGCTTGTGGACCCTATAGAGGTCACAATTTTGATTCGATTTTGATGAAACTTGAAATTCATGGTTATAACCCGAAGATCTTGCTTCCTTTCGATATTTGCGCATATCGGATCGTAACTTCCTGAATTATGGCCCCTGATTATACGCAAAATCGCCTTTTTTTTAGCTTGGAGGTCACAATTATTATTCGATTTAAAAAAACGTTTGATTATATCATCGTTACACCCTAAGGAAGGTTGAGTTCAAATTTCGGGAAAATCGGACGAAAATTGCCATACAAAATGGCCGCCGTTTGTACGCGAATACTGTTAAAAAATGGTATATCAAGGTTGTGGAGCCTGTGGAGGTCACAATTTTGATTCGATTTTGATGAAACTTGAAATTCAAGGTTACAACCCAAAGATCTTGCTTTCTTTCGATATTTGCTCATATCGGATCGTAACTTCCTGAATTATGGCCCCTGATTATACGCAAAATCGCCTTTTTTTTAGCTTGGAGGTCACAATTATTATCCGATTTAAAAAAACGATTGATTATATTACCGTTACACCGTAAGGAAGGTTGAGTTCGAATTTCGGGAAAATCAGACCAAAATTGCCATACAAAATGGCCACCGTTTGTACGCGAATACTGTTAAAAAATGGTATATCAAGGTTGTGGACCCTGTAAAGGTCACAATTTTAATTCGATTTTGATGAAACTTGAAATTCATGGTTATAACCCAAAGATCTTGCTTCCTTTCGATATTTGCGCATATCGGATCGTAACTTCCTGAATTATGGCCCCTGATTATACGCAAAATCGCCTTTTTTTTAGCTTGGAGGTCACAATTATTATCCAATTTAAAAAAACGTTTGATTATATCACCGTTACACTGTAAGGAAGGTTGAGTTTGAATTTCGGGAAAATCGGACCAAAATTGACAGACAAAATGGCCGCTGTTTGTACGCGAATACTGTTAACAAAATGATATATCATGGTTGTGGGCCCTGTATAGGTCACAATTTTAATTCGATTTTGATGAGGAAGGTTGAGTTCTAATTTCGAGAAAATCGTACCAAAATTGCCGGACGAAATGGTCGCCGTTTGTACGCGAATAGTGTAAAAATATGGTATATCATGGTTGTGGACTCTCTACAGGTCACAATTCTTATCCGATTTTGATGAAAAGTCACATTTCTAGGTTGTGTACTGTCACACCATAATCATTGTCGGTTTCGAATTTCATTAATATCAGACTGGAACTGACCAACTAAATGGCTGCTCCCAATACAGTATGAAATACAGGACTTAATGATGTAGGAAAAATCACTTTCGGTATTGCTTGTTCTCTGTCCATCTCTCGAAAATGTGGGCGTATCCTGCCTGGCAGTGCCAGCCTATCTTTTTTAGCTTGTGGTCTCTCTGGGGTCAGAATTATTATCCCATTTAAAAATTCTTGATTATATCACCGTTACATCGTAATAAAGGTTGAGGTCGAATTTCGTGAAAATCGGACTAAAATTGACAGCTGTACATGTCAGGCTATCCATCCTTCATCACGAACAAGGGGAAACCACACTAGAAAATCTAGATGAAATTTGTCACCCAATGCAGGGATCAAACACCAAACCTCAAGGCAACCAAGCCAGCATCTTACCCACTTAGCAACATGATCCCCAGTCGAATTTGAAGCCTACTGAAATGAACCTTTATAACCCAAATATCTTAATTCATTTCAATATTTGCACATATCAAATTCTAACTTAATGATGTAGGAAAAATCACTTTCGTTCTCTATCTATCTCTCGAAAATGTGGGCTTATCCTGTCTGGCAGTGCCAGCCTATCTTTTAATACCTTAAATCACTGTCCAAAGTTTTAGGGAAGACCTAGATTAAACGAAGGACTGTCATGTTGCTGTACTTAAGTGATAGCTTTCATTGAACGGAAAGAATAGACACAGTCTCGCTATTCCAGCAATGGTCAGAGAGGGATTTCTCGGGCCATTGCTTCCGGAATATGGATCCTGACAAAATTACAGTACTTCTGGTGATAATGAAAATGTTAAATTTGTTTATGAAATAAGAAATGACATAAGGCATCATATGGTGAAAATTTTTATGCAAATCGAATAATAATTGACACTTTTATAGACCAAAAACCTTGAAAAGTGACCTGTAGAAAATTGTCTATTTCTCAGCAACAAGTTAAAAACTATTTTTATACGCCCACATTGAAATGTGGTTGTATATTGTCGTCACCACGTCCATCCCTCCGTCCGGCGGTTCGGCCTCCACAATTGCTTGTGGACGCTCTATAGGCTAAAGTTAATATCCGATTGACTTTAAATTCATACACAGTGTTTAAGGTCATGAGACGAAGAAGCCTATTGTTTTTCAGCGATTTGCGATAATAACTACCAGAGTTATGGTCCTTGATCACTTCAAAAAATCTTGTGAACGCTCTAGAGGCCAAAGTTAATATCCGATTGACTTCAAATTTATACACAGGTGTTTAAGGTCATGAGACGAAGAATCCTATTGATTTTCAGCAATTTCCGATAATTAGTGCCAGAGTTATGGCCATTGATCACTTCAAAAAATCTTGTGGATGCTCTAGAGGCCAAAGTTAATATCCGATTTACTTTAAATTTATACACAGGTGTTTAAGGTCATGAGACGAAGAATCCTATTGATTTTCAGCAATTTCCGATAATTAGTGCCAGAGTTATGGCCCTTGATCACTTCAAAAAATCCTGTGGACGCCAGAGGCCAAAGTTAATATCTGATTGACTTTAAATTTATACACAGTGTCTAAGGTCAGACGAAGAAGCCTTTTGATTTTCAGCGATTTCCGACAATTACTGCCAAAGAAAGTTATGGCCCTCGATCACTTTAAAAAATCTTGTGGATGCTCTAGAGGTGAAAGTTAATATCCGATTGACTTAAGATTTATACATAGTGTTTACAGTCATGAGACAAAGACCTCTATCGATTTTCAGTGATTTTCAATAATTACTGCCAGAGTTATGGCCCTTGATTACTTCGAAAAAATCATGTGGAAGCTCTAGAGGCCAAAGTTAATATCCGATCGACTTTAAATTTACACACAGTGTTTAAGGTCATGAGATGAAGAATCCTATTGATTTTCAGAGATTTCAAATAATTACTGCCAGAGTTATCTCCCTTGATAATTTCAAAAAATCTTGTGCCAGAGTTATCTCCCTTGATAATTTCAAAAAATCTTGTAGCGCTATAGAGGCCAAACTTATCATCCGATTGACTTCAGATTGATACACAGAGTTTAAGGTGTTGAAACGAACAAGTATTTTGATTTTCAACAGCTAAATCCATGATATTAAATGTTTCATGTATATACTAATTGTTAGCATGGGGTAAAACTTTATAAAAAGCAATCAAATTCTAATGATTTTCTGATAATTACATAATGAGTTGTTACTCTTAATCAGTTTTTAGTGTATTACAAATGTTTCATTACCGAAAAAAGTAAAAATATGCGACAACCCTTGTTGACTGCCTGAACGATTTAGCTGCTGTGGGCGTATGTTTCGTTGCCTGGCAACCTATCTTTTGGTATCTATATGGCCGCATGGTTTCAATCTATTTGTTGATTGGAATTAAATATCATAATTTTAAAAAAAATAAAAATCAGACTCACTTGTATAAAATGTCTGTTTTAAAGGCTAGAAATACAGTTTTTGCCAAAATGACGTTACTTCCGGTCATAATGAAAATCTTTATTTACTTTTATCAAATCGTAAATGGCATTAGGTATCACACAGTGAAAGTTTTATGAAAATCGAATAATAATTGACACTGAAAAAAAGTGACCTGTTGAAAATTGCCTATTTCTCCGCAACTGAACAAGATAGAAACCATATTGTGATATCTATATGATTGCATGGGTTCATTCTATTACATGTAGTTGATTAGAATCAAATATCAAATTTTTAAACAAAAAACAAATACGACTCATTTGAATAAGTTATTTGTTTCAAAGGCTATAAATACAGGTTTTGCCCATTTCCGGTGACATGGAAAAGGTTAAATTGGTTTGACCTAGTCCAAATTGACATTACGCATCAAATGGTGTCACTTTTATGAAAATCCAATAATAATTGACTCTTTTACAGGCAAAATAGCATGAAAAGTGACTCGTGCAAATATGCCTATTTCTCCGCAACTGCTCATATTACAAACTAATTTTCTCATACATTCTCTGCTTATGGATTATTGCTACAAGTTAATGAAAGTTGTGAAGAAATATTTCAAAATATGAAAAGCCTGAATGGGTTGTGAATAGCTCATTTTTATACGCCCACTTGGAAATGTGGACGTATATTGCCGTCACCCTCGTCCGTCCGTCGGTCTGTCCCAGAGGCGTAAAAATCCACTAGCCCGACGTCTGGGACTACCAAAAATAACCTACGGGCTAGTGATCTATTCAGTCGTACTAGTCCTGGGCTAGTGCCCTCTCATTGCTCATTTTTTCTGTGATTTAAACTAGATAAATGCGATGTAAAATACTGCACTTTTATTTCTCCAAACCAAATGAAACTATATAACAATAGTTTTTCTGTAGTGAACACAGGAAGGTGTGTGAAATAGCTTTATTTAACGTCCGCTTATATTGCAGACAAACACAGGAAGGTTGTACCTCTTCTATTTATAGTTAGGCTAAATATAGATCTCAGTCAATACAATCTAAAGTCATGTGATAATCTAGACTACAATGCATGATGGGGGATGTAAGAAGCATTTCCCACCTCTCGCAATTTAAAGTCATGTGATAATCTAGACTACTATGCATGATGGGAGATGTCTACTTTAGTTTTTATACGCCCACATTGAAATGTGGTCGTATATTGTCGTCGCCCCCGTCCGTCCGTCCGTCCGTCGGTACGGCGTCCACAATTGCTTGTGGACGCTCTACAGGCTAAAGTTAATATCCGATTGACTTTAAATTTATACACAGTGTTTAAGGTCATGAGACGAAGAAGCCTATTGTTTTTCAGCGATTTCCGATAATTAGTGCCAGAGTTATGGCCCTTGATCACTTCAAAAAATCTTGTGGACGCTCTAGAGGCCAAAGTTACTATCCGATTGACTTCAGATTGATACATAGAGTTTAAGGTGTTGAAACGAACAAGTATTTTGATTTTCAATGAATTTAGATAACTGAACAGCTAAATCCATGATATTAAATGTTTCATATGTATATACTAATTGTTAGCGTGGGGTAAAACTTTATAAAAAGCAATCAAATTCTAATGATTTTCTGATAATTACATAATGAGTTGTTACTCTTAATCAGTTTTTAGTGTATTACAAATGTTTCATTACCGAAATTAGTAAAAATATGCGACAACCCTTGTTGACTGCCCGGACGATTTAGCTGCTGTGGGCGTATGTTTCGTTGCCTGGCAACCTATCTTTAGTCATATCATAGAAATACATAAGGACCTGCATTGTCCGCTATTTATCGGATATATTGTAATGAAAACTAGTTCAAATAACCAAGAACAAAACTTGGAATATTAATCAAATTAGTCCTTCATTTATATCCAGGGGCCACTTTCTGTTGGCGTACGTCGGCACAGTATTAGATCGGGAACAGTATCCCATGCGGTAATTTGATATGCGGTGGAGTTGAAAAACAGTCGTCATATGGATTGAGGCCCGGAAAAATTGTATACTCCACATCGATTTATATACTCCGTATAATATGGAATACAGTTCAGTTTGAAAGTATACATTTAATGTGGTCAAATGGGTGACAATCTGCAGTGTACATTATTGTCATTATTGACGATTAAAAAGTTTGTACCTTGTCCAACTACAGACTAGTGGAACTGGATGCTGGGCTAGTGTCTGACAGTAGACTGTACTAGCCTGGCTAGTGGATTAAAAAATATTTTTACGCCCCTGGTCTGTCCGTCCGTCCGTTGTGAATAGCTCATTTTTGCAGCCCACATGGAAATGTGGACGTATATTGCCGTCACCCTCGTCTGTTGGTCCGTCCGTCCGTCCGTTGGTCCGTCCGTCCATCCATCGTCCACAATTTCTTGTGAACACACTAGAAGCTAAAATTGATATCCGATTGACTTGAAATTTATACACATTGTTTAAGTTAGTGAGTCAAAAGGCCAAAGTTAATATTCGATTAACTTTAGATTTATACACAGTGAGACGCCTATTGATTTTCAGCAATTTCCGGTAATTACTGCCAGAGTTATGGCCCTTGATCTTTTCAAAAAATCTTGTGGACGCTCTAGAAGCTAAAGTTAAAGTGCCAATCCCGATAACTTTTTAGGGAATAAAACTGCTTAATTTTGTGTTAAAATCCTTTAAAATCCATAACCTAAGGCCCACCTACTAACCTGATATTTGTGATACGCTTGTAAATAACTTAAACCTGACAGTCTTCATCTGGAAATGGAGAACGTTTTATTATACAGTATCTGGATAAAACCAGACTTTTTTCTATAAAAATAATATGTAGGTGAAATTTACCTTTTGTTATCAAGTACAGGGCATGGGTCATTCACTGTATAGACCTCTCAAGAAACATTAATCGATTATCAGGTCACCCAATGAAAAAATTGACCCGAAATCTTAAAAGGGTTACGTGTCCGGATAAGCAGTGTTGACGTTCACGTCCAAACAACTCAATATTTTGAACTGAAATTTTGAGACAAGGTAAATACACCATGCCACTTTATTTTGGTCCATAAATTTCATAAATACTCGGACTTTAATTTTTGAGACTCTGTTCTTATCGGGATTGTCCCTTTAATATCCAATTGACTTTAAATTTATACACAGTGTTTAAGGGCATGAGACGAAGAAGCCCAATTTCCTATAATTACTTCCCGAGTTATGGCCCTTGATCACTTTCAAAAACCTTGTGGGTGGTCTAGAGTAGTGCTGGCAATCGATACCGATTTTACATATCGATATCGGCAACCGTTTGGGAGATATCGGTATCGATATATCGGAAAAACCGAAAACTGTATGCTAAAAATGTACCGGGTATTTAAATGTGTTATATTGATCATATAAAACAAAAAATAAACAAACTATGATTCTTGGCTATTGTTTCATAATATGCTTTTCAGTCAAAGCTTAAACTTGATGCTGCAATGGTGTTAGTAATAAAATAGTTTCGCGGCTTCGCGCTCGCCATCAATCATTCACGAGTCATTGTTGACGACTTTCTTCAGTCGCTTACAGCAATAAACAAACTTATTAAAATGGAGTTGTTCCCCCTGAACGGTGAACAATACGTAGCCATATGGCTAGTATAATTACGAACGAAAGGACGATATCTGTGACTTGTCTGCGATATCACTTATGCAGAAGCAGACGTTAAACACCAAGTAGTAGTAGTAGATATCTGTGATATCACCTCGGTGGAACCAACATTAAATAAAGCTATTTCACACACACGCGTTGATGAGACGGGCCAGGCATCTAAAAACTATTGTTCAAAGAATACATCTACCAATCAAAAACAGAGTTCGTATAATATGCTCTCGTAAATGTTTTCTCTAATGATCCACTACCAAACGCTACGTTTTTTTATTAATAAAGGGAAGAACTTCCCACTAAACCGTGCCACAGCCATTTTACATTTTACCCGCCGCAAATTGAGATTTGAAACATATATTATGATATATACTAGATATTGTCTGCGATATCACTTGCATGGAAGAGAAATCAAAAATATAAGACGTGTTCTGTTTGATTATTGATATAGACTTTAATAATAAAGTAATTGAGGTGAATATATTTATACACAAAACATATCTGAACTCATTACGAACTTGTGATTTTAAATTAATACCGTATACTGTAACTTTTCCGGTTTTATAAAACAAAGGCTATTACATTTTAGCATCCAATGTAATCTTAAAACTCAAAACAACAAAAAAACGTATAACCTCACACGTTTTAAAGTCAACATTTCTTTACAATACAATACTGTAGTTTTTGTTGAGGAAAATCATTTTATCCACATTCTGTGGAAGAAGGGAGCTTCTGTGTTTGTTCACAATGAAACCCGCAGTGCTAAACACGCGTTCGCTAGGAACAGAAGTTCCCGGAATGCAAAGGTATTTTTGTGCCAAAACCGCCAGATTTGGATAAACACTCTGCATCTGTTTCCACCAATCTAAAGATGATAGGTCCCCAGTGATTTTTGGCTCAGATGTAAATTTTCGTATTTCTTCCGTGGCAATTTCTCGTGCTGACTTATTAGCTACAGGGATGTCTTCATTTGCATCTTCATTGAAACAAGAAAAAAAAGCATCAATTGCTGACGACGATGTTTTTGATTTCTTAGTTGGAGAACATACATTATCGGGCTCGCCTGCAGTTTTAACCTCCGCCTGTGTGTCATAAACACCCATAACTTCTAGTGTCAAATTCTCCACGGCCGCCTTGTACTCGCTCTCATCCAAGTAATTAATGTGATTATATCTAGGGTCTAAAATCGAAGAAGTAGCTAACATCCTTCTTATATCCGCATTCTGGTAACGCCTATTTAAATTTTCCTGGATCGCCCTTTTGATATCTTGTATACAAGTACTTGCACCATCATTTTCTTCAATTTTAAGATGATAACTAAGTTTGTATATAATTGGAAGAATCATTGATATGCTTGGGATGGATTCGTGACAAACGATTTGTGTAGCTGCCTTCATATGTTTTAGGATAGAAAGAACGTCTTCTGCCAGGCTTTGTTCGCTGGTGTCTAACAAAATGGATCTTGCGTCCTTTTTTATTGAAGGATCAGTAAAGGTAGCGTGAATAGGGACTGTTTGTTCTAATATCCTTTCTAGCATTTCGTAGGTGCTGTTCCATCTAGTATCAACGTCTTGGATTAATTTATGTTCAGGATAACCCATTCTATGTTGCTTGGTGTGCAACATGTTCGTTGCAAGTGCGCTCTTTTTAAAGAATCCAACAAGTTGTCGGCATCTTGTCAGGAGCACTGTTAGCTGTCTGTTTGCTGCTATTCCGGCTTTAACGGCCAGGTTGAGCGTATGGGCAAAACATGGAAGATGATGAGTGGACGTCTGATCAAATTTAGATACAGCTTTTACGATATTTGACGCATTGTCCGAAACAATGCAGATTGGATTTATGCCCCATTCATTAAATGATTCCATCAGAGCATCATACAGGTTTTCAGAAGTGTGGGAGCCTGGTAATTCTCGAGTTTGAAGAACAAAATTTTGAAGTTGCCAGTTACACATTAAATGAGCTGTCACTGTCATGTATGACTGAGTAACATTGGAGGTCCAACAATCTGTAGTTACGGATACGTCCATGGCTTTGGTGATTTCTTTTTTAACTTTAGCTCGCGTGTCATCGTACATCTTTGGCAGAATCGATTCTCTGAAAGAGGTTCTTGATGGCAGGGTGTATTTGGGTTCAGCCTCTCGTAAGATTTCTCTAAATGAAGACGATTCTACAGTTGAAATGGGTCTCATATCGCTGAACAGATGGACAGCTACGGCTTTAGTTAATGCCATGGCCTTGGGACTGTTGTTTGGTAGTTTTTTCATAAAATCAACTAGTTTTGGTTGTGTATGAGTAGTATGACTCTTGTAGGGATATGTAAAATGGTGCTTAGAAATGTGTGATTGTAAGTTGGTTGTGTTACCAATATATTTAACTTTTGAATGACATTGCCTGCAGATCGCATATGTTTTGTCTAACTCATCAGTAGGCCTATCACCATCAGTTGTTTTCTTATAAAATCCAAAATGCGACCACACACTACTTTTGGCCCCCGGAAAATCAAATATTGTCTGAGTCTCTTGAGACTGTTGAGACATCGTACTTATAAGATAATAACTGTAACTAAAATTAATAGCAATAATTCATCGGCATATATTTGCTGTGTTTTTGGCGAAATGGGCCTAGCGAAACGTAACGGACAACAATCGTGTTTTCAATTTTCCCGGCAAAAACCAGTTAAGGGAAATAACTCTATTTTAATTAATTACTTTTTGTCATTGTTGTAAGCGACATCGAAAATTACCGAAGCGATGGTTGAACTGCGAGGTGTGCGTGTTTTTAGTTTTAGCGTGATTTGAATGATCTAACGCTGAATATTTGATACCAAACATTCCATAAATCTTATCTTATTGAAGTCCATTCATATTTATGCGTGTATCGATATCACGAAACTGAATATCGATATCGATATTTTCCATAAGTCGCCGACGATTATCGGCTATATCGATATTTTTTGCCAGCACTAGTCTAGAGGCCAAAGTTAATAACCGATTGACTTTAAATTTATACACATTGTTTAAGGTCATGAGACGAAGAAGCCTATTGATTTTCAGAGATTTCTGATAATTACTGCCAGAGTTATGACCCTTGATCACTTAAACAAATCTTGTGGACGCTCTAGAGGCCAAAGTTAATATCGGATTTACTTTAAATTTATACACAGTGTTTAAGGTCATGAGACGAAGAATCCTATTGATTTTCAGCGATTTCCGATAATTAGTGCAAGAGTTCTCTGCCTTGATAACTTCAAAAAATCTTGTGACGTTATAAGAGGCCAAACCTCAGATTGATACACAGAGTTTAAGGTGTTGAAACGAACAAGTATTTTGATTTTCAATGAATTTTGATAACTGAACAGCTAAATCCATGATATTAAATGTTTCATGTATATCTAATTGTTAGCGTGGGGTAAAACTTTATTCTCATAATTACATGAGTTGTTACTCTAAATCCAATTTTAGTGTATTACAAATGTTTCATTACCAAAAAAAGTAAAAATATGTGACAACCCTTGTTGACTGCCCAGACGATTTAGCTGCTGTGGGCGTATGTTTCGTTGCCTGGCAACAAATCTTTCATCTTTAAATCAAATTGCCGCAAAAATGAAAATGAAATTTAAAAAACTTGAGTGCGATGTTTTTTGCACCTCTCTACATGGCACATCTTTTTCCTTTTTATTTATTTTAAAAAATAATATTTGTTTGCAAAAAGACGTTCCTAACTGCCAAAATTGTAGTTTTTGTCAAAATTCGTCATTTCTGGTGCGGACAGAAAACTTTATCGGTAATAAAAAAGTTGCGACTTTGCACCGTTGAGCATATGGACTTTGTTTTATACAAATTGATCAGTAAATGATTAACCTAGAACCCACAGACTGAATTAGCCAATTGCGGCCAAGGGAAATTATGGAGACAAAATTTGTTCATATTTTTGCTCAAATCACACGACCCTTTAGTTACGGGTAAAATGTCATTAAAAATATTCATAAATAAGAAATTTTTTTGTAAAAATTTAAATTTTCAAAATTTGTGCCTAATATCTGTAAAATTTCATCGCAAATTCAAAATCTAAAGAAAAACAGCTATGTGTCCTGTTTCAGGCTATGTCAAAATGTATCAAATGTCAAAATTCGATGATAATTGTAAATATTACAGCAATATTTCAAAAAACGACAATTTATTGATTCGGACATTTCGCATTGTCGCAGAAAGTTTTAATTAGCTTTAAAGTCTAAGACACACCCGCTTTTCCAGTAAAACAGAAGACATTGAATCAATCGGACAAGTAGTTTCCGAGATATGCTCAAGTGGGAAAAAAAAAGAACTAGATCTGCTACTTTCCCATGCAGATATGAAAGCTTTCATATTCATCGTCACATGTCATCTATTCTATCAAGTATCCTAAATAATTAACAATAATCTGAAAACTAAAGGGAAATAACTGAAACTTGTATTGCTGTAATGAGACGGATGAGAAAATGAAATGAAAATGGCAGGAAAGAACTAAAATGGCAGGTTGGACAGGCGACCGCACTCCTTGTCATGTACAACCGGGCATTGGAAAACACGCTAGTTAACTTAATGACAGGCTTTATGATACAGCACGCGCATGCTAACCATTCAGGCACCCAACCCACCCTTGAAATCAGACACGTGCAATATTTCATATAGGAAGAATAACAAGTCATTGACATATACAAAATGGTAAATTAATGAGTGTAGGTCAAAAGGTTGAACTACTGTTTTCGAGTATTTAATTGTTTTAAAGAGACACGTTAAAGGTTGTTCATAGTTAAATGAAAGTTTAATTTGAAATAAGACCAATAAAATTAGGATTTAATAATGCCAGACTAATATTAAAATTTTTAAATTAAGAATGATTAATTATTGGTCTAATGCAATGAAATGTTTTGATTTGACGGATGAATGTACGATGGGTGTCCACACTAAGTGGCTAAGGCGTTGGCCTGCTAGCCAGGAGGTCAGGTGTTCGATCCCTGCATTGGCCGAGAAAGTTCATCTCGATTTTCTGTGACATTTTCAAATAACAGTATTTCGACCCTGATCCTGGCTATCCAGAAATGTATTCATTTTGGAAATAGGAGACATATTCTCCAAACTACGGCCTATTGCTTTCATTTACGTGCTCGTTAATGTCGATTTTTCACCTTTTCTCATATTCAGTTCGAAATGGTGACCATCACGTGACCGAAATCAAAATTCTGATAAGATAGATTTTTTAGGCATTCCTTCAAGGATTCCGAAAATGTAACTCCCATGTCTGTAAGTAAAATATCGCAAGCCTTAGTGATTTTTCACTTTTCAAGATAGCGGCACTTCCGGTTCAAGTCACAAACTCAATATTTTGTGTACGAATCAGTATTTACTTATCAAGTATCAAAAAAATAAAATCAGGTCATTCAAACCTATATTTCTTCGATTTTTTTTGTTCAAAACTTTGATCCTTAATTTCAACAAGGGGAGATAATTTAGAGAATTTTTAATGACATCTATGAAGTCGCATCGGTAAGGTCTACTTACATACCAAATTTCATGAAAATCATACAACTATTAAAGAAGTTGTCAAACTGCAGTTGAAAATGATTTGAAAGGTACTCAAGAAAAAAGAATTAGTGAAATAGGTCAAATAGTCACAGAGTGAAAGTAATGCAGGTCAAATTCATTCGTTTGTAAAATTCGGTGCTTTCGAATGCTTAAAACATTTTGAAAATATATTTAATCAATATTCAGCACCCATTTTGGGGGAGGGGGCGGGGGTGGTAAGTTCCAGAAACATCCAATGGTTAGATTCTAAGAAATCCGATTTGCAGGAATCACACTATACTTGACATCAGATCACTAGTTGTCCCCCACCTTTCGATGGGTTCGTCCGTCCTGTCTGTCCGTCACACTTTTTGGGACACAATAACTCTCTTCCTAATTGAGCTAGAATGTTCAAACTTGGTGTACATGTATGTGTTTATTAGGCCAATTCCTTGATGGAGTTCGAAGATGAGCATTTTCCACTTAGGGTAAGCAGAGATAAGCAATTTGATTGGTTGATGCTTTATGACACGATAACTTTAGTTCTAATTAAGTGAGAGTGATGAAACTTGGTGTATAGTTTCATTACAGTAATACCTTGACTAAGTACGATAATGAGCATTTTCTGCTCAGGGTAAGCAGAGCGATACGCAATTTGATTGGTCGAGACTTTGGGATAAGATAACTTAGGTTCATCTTGATTCATGATTTTTATACCAATACAATGACTGCATTCTCATTCAGTAATGGATTCGACAGTAACAGTGTATAGAAACAATTGACTCGGACACGAGGGCCCTTTCCCTTGGCCAGAGGAGCCCTTTTGTCTGCCTTTAGGGTCCCCCTAACTAGGGTACATTTTCATTTTTCTCGTCGATTTTAGCATTTTTCTTTATAAAACACTTTTGGATGACACTTCGTGTACAGTTTGATTGCTTGATACGTTTGAAAAAAATAAATGTGCGATTAATTAATGTGTCATCTATTTATTTTGGCGGGGGACATCAGCCTCACTGTTGGCTTGTTCAGCATGTAACAGACCCAACTCACAATAAAGGTCACCTCTAGGATCTGATAATCACTAACCAAGACAGCTCTAATGTATCTAATATTACCATTGATGATGTACTTATATCAGATGACTTTCCAGTTTTATTTAACATTGACTTTCATAAACCACATTTACAAGGAAAGACCATTTCATTTAGGAAAATTAGTTCAATAAACCTTAATATTTTTAAACAATCACTCTCTGACTTAGACTTGTGTAACCGCATAGATGATGTAAAAGAAAAAGTTAACCACTTTGATTCAATAACAAGACAGGCAGTTGATGACTGTGCTCAATTAATTGTAAAAACTGTTACTGTTCGCCCTGGTTGTGAATGGTTTAATGATGAGATTCGAGAAGTCAAGACACAACGAAAACTTGCTGAAAAGACCTGGCGTAAATCAAAACTACACATTCACAAGGACATTTATAAAAGCATAAAAGCATTAAAAACTGAGTAAATTCCATGATTGATTGTGCTAAACGTAAATTTTATTCAGACAAGATTACGGATAGTGAGAAAGGTCTCAAAGAATTATTCAGTGTAGTCAAGTCAGTGGTAGATCTTAGTACTCACTCTGTACTTCCTGAATATGTCAATACAAAAGATCTCGCTGATAAATTTTCACAATATTTTGTTAACAAAGTCTCTCTTATTCGAAATGATCTGAATACCTTAAAATGTGATATCGATATTAAAACCGAACCACTTTCTGTGTCATCCAACTCTTTTAGTCCTGTAAGTGAACCATTTAATTAAGGGGTAACGGTCGAAAACTTGTTCGTAAGATTCGCTACCTACTTCTGTTCTTAAACTCTGTTTTGAAATTTTTATCTAAATATATGACAGATATTGTTAAAGCCCCAATAACACTCCTGTTGTAACTGAATAATATGTCCCAATCTTCATTCTGATCAAAAAATCGTATTATTTTAGAATATTCCAATTAAATGATGATATAAATTTCATCTTAACACACCTATTTAAAAGTGTTTTAAAAAATTGGAAAAATTCAACCAATTGATTTGAAAAGTCTAACGTAAACCTTTTCAAATGTGACAAGTAAAATAGGTTGTAATGGATAATTTACACAACAGGTAGGACACTTCTAGTACTTAGAATAAGGGTATTATTTATTTTCTGGGGCTACCAAGCCAGCAAGTATGTTATTGTCCCTTTAATTGTTGTTTCAAACAAGGTATTTTCCCTACTTTGTATAAAGTTGCAAATGTTAAACCCATTATAAAAAAGTCAAACCTGGATAGCAATATATCCAAAAAAAATATCGGCCTGTGTCAAATTTAAATTTTGTGTCAAAAATCATAGAAAAATGTATCGCCAATCAACTCATAGAATATGTAGATTATAATAATTTACAAGAACCCCTTCAAAGTGCATATAGGAGATTTCATAGTGTAGAAACATCATTAACCAAGGTTCATAATGATATATTGTTGTCTTTGAACAATCAACACTGTATTTCTTATTTTGTTAGACTTATCGGCTGCATTTGATACAGTTGACCACTCAATTCTTATTAGTCGTTTAAATGTAGATTTTGGTATAGATGGTTTAGCATTAAAACTTATAACAAGTTATTTAACTGGTCGACAACAAAGAGTGTCAATCAATGATACATTTTCTAATAACAGTGACATCGTATACGGAGTACCCCAGGGTTCTGTTCTTGGACCCATTCTATTTACACTATACACTTCTCCGATCTGCAAATTAGTTTGGGGTCATGGCTTAAACTATCAGCTGTATGCAGATGATACACAAATTTATATTGCTTTTAAACCATCTATAACAAATGATTTAAATATCAAAAAGACAAACTTGAAACTTATATAATTGACATAAGAAAATGGATGTCTGCTAATTTTTTAAAGTTAAATAGTAACAATACTGAATACATTCTTATAGGATCAAATAATAATTTAAGCAAAATATCTGATTGTAGATCCATATCTATTGTTCAGTCTGTTATTTTACCAATTAATTCTGCAAGAAACATTGGTGTTATTTTTGACAAAAACATGAACATGATTAGTCAAATTAATAATGTATGTAAAAGCTGCTATTTCCACATTTACAATATAAGTAAAATTAGAAAATATATTTCACAAGATGCAACTAAATCACTTGTTCATGCTTTTATAACCTCTAGGCTTGATAATTTTAATTCTCTCCTTGCTGGTCTTCCTGTAAAACACCTAGATAAACTTCAAAAAGTTCAAAATTGTGCTGCCAGATTGATTACTCTTTCGAAAAAACATGATCACATAACTCCGATTTTAGCTTCATTACACTTGTTACCTATTAAGCACCGTATTAATTTTAAAATACTCAGTTTATAAATGTTTTAATGACACTTCGCCCTCTTATATAAAGGATTTGATCACTGTATATATGCCAACTAGATGTTTGAGATCATCTAGTGATCCCTTTCTCCTTAAACCAATCTCTGTAAATCTTTCTTCTTTCGGAGAACGATCCTTCTCTTTCCAGGCACCGAAACTCTGGAATAAGCTTCCTCTTTTCGTAAGGTCAGCAAAATTTATTATTACAAACAATCACTTTAAACACATTTATATACACAGGCTTTTAGTTAAAAAGATTTTAGATATCCTGCATTTTATCATATGATATCATTCTCTATATGTATGTAATTTTATCGTGTAGTTTTGTTTTTTTGTCCCCCGCCTTTGGAAGAAAGCAGGGGACTATTAAAATGGGTTCGTCCGTCTGTCTGTCTGTCCGTCTGTCTGTCCGTCACACTTTTTGGGACACAATAACTCTCTTCCTAATTGAGCTAGAATGTTCAAACTTGGTGTATGTGTTTATTAGGTCAATGCCTTGATGGAGTTCGAAGATGAGCATTTTCCGCTTAGGGTAAGCAGAGATAAGCAATTTGATTGGTTGATACTTTGGGACACGATAACTCTCTTCCTAATTGAGCTAGAATGTTCAAACTTGGTGTATGTGTTTATTAGGCCAATGCCTTGATGGAGATCGAAGATGAGCATTTTCCGCTTAGGGTAAGCAGAGATAAGCAATTTGATTGGTTGATGCTTTGGGACACGATAACTTTAGTTCTAATTAAGTGAGATTGATGAAACTTGATGTATAGTTTCATTACAGTAATACCTTGACTAAGTTCGATAATGAGCATTTTCTGCTCAGGGTAAGCAGAGCGATACGCAATTTGATTGGTCAAGACTTTATAACACAATAACTCTCCTTCAACTGAGTTAAAATGTTCAAACTTGGTGTATATGCTTATTAGGTCAATGCCTTGATGGAGTTCGAAGATGAGCATTTTCCGCTTAGGGTAAGCAGAGATAAGCAATTTGATTGGTTGATGCTTTACGCAATTTGATTGTTCGAGACTTTGGAACACAATAACTCCCCTTCTAATTGAGTTAAAATGTTCAAACTTGGTGTATATGCTAACTAGGTCAATGCCTTAATGGTGTTCGAAGATGAGCATTTTCCGCTTAGGGTAAGCAGAGATAAGCAATTTGATTTGTTGATGTAGAGGTCACAATTTTGAACCGATTTGGATGAAACTTGAAATGCATGTTTATAACCCAAAGATCTTGGTTCCTTTCGATATTTGCGCCAATCGGATCGTAACTTCCTGAATTATGGCCCCTGATTGTCAAAAAAATCACCCTTTTTAGCTTGTCGTCCCTCTGGAGCTCAAAATTGTTAACCGATTTAAAAAACCGTTTGATTATATCACCGTTCCATGGTTATGAAGGGTGAGTTCGAATTTCGTGAAAATCGGACCAAAATTGACGGACAAAATGGCTGCCGTTTGTATGCGAATAGTGTGAAAATATGTTATATCAAGGTTGTGGACCTTATAGAGGTCACAATTTTGAACCAATTTTGATGAAACTTGACATGTATGATTATAACCCAAAGATCTTGGTTCCTTTCGATATTTGCGCCCAACGGATCGTAACTTCCTGAATTATGGCCCCTGATTGTCCGAAAAATCACCCTTTTTAGCTTGTGGTCCCTCTGGAGGTCAAAATTGTTATCGGATTTAAAAAAACGTTTGATTATATCACCGCTCCATGGTTATGAAGGTTGAGTTTGAATTTCGTGAAAATCAGACCAAAATTGACGGACAAAATGGCCGCCGTTTGTACGCGAATAGTATGAAAATATGTTATATCAAGGTTGTGGACCTTATAGAGGTCACAATTTTGAACCAATTTTGATGAAACCTGACATGTATGTTTATAACCTATAGAGGTCACAATTTTGAATCGATTTTGATGAAACTTGACATGTATGTTTATAACCCAAAGATCTTGGTTCCTTTCGATATTTGCGCCCATCGGGTCATTACTTCCTGAATTATGTCCCCTGATTGTTCGAAAAATCACCCTTTTTAGCTTGTGATCCCTCTGGAGGTCACAATTATTATCTGATTTAAAAAAAATCGTTTGATTATAAAAACCAAACAAATTCTAATGATTTTCTGATAATCCCTTAATATGTGACAACTCTTGTTGACTGCCCGGACGATTTGGCTGCTGTGTGGGCGTATGTTTCGTTGCCTGGCAACCTATTTTTTAGCTTGTGAACAGTGTAGAGGTCACAATTTTGAACCGATTTGGATGAAACTTGAAATGCATGTTTATAAACCAAAGATCTTGGTTCCTTTCGATATTTGCGCCAATTGGATAGTAACTTCCTGAATTATGGCCCCTGATTGTCCGAAAAATTGCCCTTTTTAGCTTGTGGCCCCTCTGGAGGTCAAAATTGTTATCCTATTTATAAAACCGTTTGATTATATCACCGTTCCATGGATATGAAGGTTGAGTTCGAATTTCGTGAAAATCGGACCAAAATTGACGGACAAAATGGCCGCCATTTGTACGCGAATAGTGTGAAAATATGTTTTATCAAGGTTGTGAACAGTGTAGAGGTCACAATTTTGAACCGATTGGGATGAAACTTGAAATGCATGTTTATAACCCAAAGATCTTGGTTCTTTTCGATATTTGCGCCAATCGGATCGTAACTTCCTGAATTATGGCCCCTGATTGTCCGAAAAAATCGCCCTTTTTAGCATGTGGTCCCTCTGGAGGTCAAAATTGTTATCCGTTTTAAAAAAACGTTTGATTATATCACTGTTCCATGGTTATGAAGGTTGAGTTCGAATTTCGTGAAAATCGGACCAAAATTGACGGACAAAATGGCCGCCATTTGTACGCGAATAGTGTGAAAATATGTTATATCAAGGTTGTGGACCTTATAGAGGTCACAATTTTGAACCAATTTGGATGAAACTTGACATGTATGTTTATAACCCAAAGATCTTGGTTCCTTTCGATATTTGCGCCCATCGGATCGTAACTTCCTGAATTATGGACCCTGATTGTCCAAAAAAATCGCCCTTTTTAGCTTGTGGTCCCTGTGGAGGTCAAAATTGTTATCCGATTTAAAAAAACGTTTGATTATATCACCATTTCATGGTAACCCGAAGATCTTGGTTCCTTTCAATATTTGTGCCCATCGGGTCAAAATTGACGGACAAAATGGCCGCCGTTTGTACGCGAATAGTGTGAAAATATGTTATATAAAGGTTGTGGACCTTAATTATAGAGGTCACAATTTTGAACCGATTTGGATGGAACTTGACATGTATGTTTTATACCCAAAGATCTTGGTTCCTTTCGATATTTGCGCCCATTGGATCATAACTTCCTGAATTATGTCCCCGGATTGTCCGAAAAATAGCTTTTGTTCGCTTTTGGTTCCTCTTGAGGTCAAAATTATTATCCGATTTAAAAAAACGTTTAACTATATCACCGTTACATGGTAATGAAGAGAGAGTTTGAATTACGTGAAAATCGGACTAGAATTGATGGACAAAATGGCCGCCATTTGTACACGAATAGTGTGAAAATATGTTATATCAAGGTTGTGGACCCTATAGAGGTCACAATTTTGAATCGATTTTGATGAAACTTGACATGTATGTTTATAACCCAAAGATCTTGGTTCCTTTCGATATTTGCGCCCATCGGGTCATTACTTCCTGAATTATGTCCCCTGATTGTACGAAAAATCACCCTTTTTAGCTTGTTGTGACTCTGGAGGTCACAATTATTATCTGATTTTAAAAAAAAATGTTTGATTATAAAAACCAAACAAATTCTAATGATTTTCTGATAATTCCTTAATATGCGCCAACTCTTGTTGACTGCCCGGACGATTTGGCTGCTGTGTGGGCGTATGTTTCGTTGCCTGGCAACCTATTTTTGTAAAGCGCCTCTGAGCATTGCTCAGCGATGGAAGATGAGTGCTATATAAATATTGTTTAATAATAATAATAACTAGACCTGCAAACAGCACTGAACCGGCTTTCAGGAATCATACAGTAAGTTTATTATACCATAGCCGATCCATTGAGCTACCAAACTATACTTTGTTGTTTTGCTTCAGTGACACCCTCTATCATATGTAAAAGTAATATTTGCTGGCGAAAAGACCGGTCAAAATTGTAAATTATGGCAAAATTACGTCACTTCCGGTGCCAAAAGAAATTTTTATAGGTGAAAAATAAGTCGAAAATTCGTAACATACAAAATACAAACTTTGTTGTATACATATCGGGCAATAAATAATTAACCTATAACCCATAAACTGAAATTAAGAAGGGGAAAAAACTTAAAAGTGACCCTGGGAAAATTGGCTATTATTCGACAAGGGAACATGCTAGAAGCCTTTTTTTTTATATCAATATGATGGTATTGATTCAATCTTACTGCCCATTAGAGTCCAATGTTATAAAGTTAAACGAATAATGAATATAAATCCTTTCAAAAAAATGTTTGAAAAGAAAAGTGACTTATAGAAGATCGCCTATTTCTCTGTAACCGTACAAGTTAGAAACCATTAAGTGGTATCTGTATGGTCGTATGGCTTCATTCTATTCGTTGATGGGAATCAAATATCATAATTTTAAAAATATTATAAGGCAGGCTCATTTGAATAAAATATTTGTTTTTTAGGTTAAAAATACAGTTTTTGCCCAAATGACGTCATTTCCGGTCACAGTGAAATGGAACGCATCAAATGGAAAATAAATATTGCAAATCGAATAATAATTCACTCCTTCATAGGCAAAATAACATGAAAAGGGATGCCTGCAAAATTTCCTTTTTCTCGGCAACTGCTCATATTACAAACTAATTTTCGCATACATTCTCTTCGTCTTTACTACGAGTTTATGAAAATTATAATTAAATATTTTAAAATATGAAGACGCTGAATGAATTGTAAATAACTGAATTTTACACTTTATTTTACATTTTATTCGAAATGGCCTGGAAATGAAATTAAAAAATCTGAGCTAAAGATTTTATACAACCTTGCAGGGTGCATCCTTTAAGTTCTATCAGTTTTGAAAAAAAAAAAAATATTTGCTTTCAAAAAGTGGTACTGAACTGTCAAAATTGTAGTTTTTGTTAATATTACGTCACTTCCGTTGCCGACAGAAAAATTTCACCGTAACAAAAAAAATTACAATAAGGACCACGCAGCATATGAACTTTGTTTTATACAAATCGAACATTAAATAGTTTTTCTGGGTACGAAAAACTAAATTAGCCAATGGCGGCTAACGCAAATTACCGAGATAATTTTTTTTCTTTATTTCTGCTCAAGTAGGATGATATTTTAACCCTGTGTAAAATACCATCAAAAAATATTCAAAAATAAAAAAGGTTTTCGTATAAAAAAAATATTTTTTTTCAAAATATCAGACATTTTTTCGACTATTTCCGGTTTTACGATCATTGTCGTGACAGCTTTACGAAGTTCTTTGGATACTTAACTTTCTGTACCAGAAGTGTCAGAAACATCCATTGAGTAGTTTTGGAAAAAAAGATAAATTAAAGCGTGTTTCCAAAAATGTAACGATTTTTCAATTTTTTTCAAAGTTTGAGGCCATTTTTGGACCACCTATATTATTTCAATGCTTTTCATTTTGGATTCACTATATAGACAACCGATAAGACTTTGGGTAAGAAAAGTTTAAGCAAAATCTGCGGCGTCATTTTCGAGAAAAGGGCGTCACAGAATGTTAAAAAATCGGAAAAAGTAGATTTTTGGCATCCATTAATTTATTTCCTTACCATCGAAATCGAATAATTTAGATACCATATGATGGTCCATTAATAGGGCTATCCAACAACACTTTAGTTCTTTCGGTCCGCTATTACATAAGGGAGAAATCAAGTTTTTCGCAAGTGCGACAATGTTTTTAACCTTTTTTTTTTCATTTTTTGAATACTTCCGGTATGGTTATTATTGTCGGAATAGTTTTAATAGCCGGTTTGGACACTAAAATAGCCACAGGGCTCTGTAATGATATATTACATTATCTGTTCAGATAAAATGCCCCTGAGAAATCCTATGTTCAAAAGTGCCAAAAATGCAAAAAATTTAAAATATCGAAAATTGAATTTCAATAACTACATAAATATTATACATCGTTAGAATCGTAATTAGGTAAGCTATCTGAATATATAACCTTTTTTTGAAAATCTCTCAAAATAAAAAAATAGTAGAGCATTTTCCAAAATTTCACGATTTTTCGACTTTTTTCGATTTTCACCTATTCCAGATATTTCAAAGTCCTAATGGAATGTTTCGTACACAAGACTACCACAAGTTCTCTCGATAGAAAAATTTTTAAAAAAAGTTGCGGTTAAGTTTTTGAGCTACAGGCATCCAAAAACGCTCCAAATCAGAAAATACTTGATTTTCAGCGTGTCATATTTTGCTGTCTGTTCATAGAATCAGTATGAATTGGGTATCATACGATAGTACAAACCTAGTGCAGTCAAATGGTACCCTAATTTGTTTAATCCATTGATATCAGACGGAGAAATCGCATTTTTCCCCAAAATATCAATTTTTTACATTTTTTTCAAAATATTGCACATTATTTAGACTACTTCCGGTCTACGGATCATTGTTGAAATTGCTTTATTCCTTGCAATGGTCATTTGGCTTCATGCCTCCGAAGTTACAGATTCGTCAATTCGGCCATAAAATGAAATTCGAGCTCACAAAATGGGTAGAAAATTCTAAAAAAATCGAAAAATAAAGGGCGATAACTCCGAATGAAACTTATATTACTGGAATCGGATGGACTTAAGGTATCCAAAAATGTAGGTCAAATTTGAAAATTTTGAAAAATGAAAAAAATTGTCACTTAAACATTATTTTTCAATTTTCGAACACTAGCAGTCAGCGACGAAATTTCGAAATTACAAAATCTTAGATTGCTATTGGCTCGGAAAAGATTCAGGGTTTCCGAAAATGTCATTTGTTTGAAAATGGGTAAAGAATTGACAAAACTATGGCCAATTTTCAATTTTTTGACAACGTCCAAAGATCTGCCACTTCCGGTGTGCGCAAAATTTTCAAAAATACTTTATCAAGTAGCCACCACATGGTTTCCCGAAAGAAATGTTGATTTCAGATCGATATCTGCTTTCGATCATGGAGAACTTGGCTCCCGTTGTAAATAATAATAATAATTTTAGTAATCTCAATAGACTTTCAGACGAAATGTGGTCGTATATTGTCGTCGTCCCCGTCCGTCGGGTGCTCCGGCATCCACCATTGCTTGTGGACGCTCTAGAGGCTAAAGTTAATATCCGATTGACTTTAAATTTATACACAGTGTTTAAGGTAATGAGACGAAGAAACCAATTGATTTTCAGCGATTTCCGATAATTAGTGCCAGAGTTATGGCCCTTGATCACTTCAAAAAAATCTTGTGGATGCTCTAGAGGCCAAGGTTAATATCCGATTGACTTCAAATTCATAAACAGGTCATAAGACGAAAAAGTCTATTGATTTTCTGCGATTTCCGATAATTAGTGCCAGAGTTATGGCCCTTGATCACTTCAAAAAATCTTGTGGGTGCTCTAGAGGCCAAAGTTAATATCCGATTGACTTTAAATTTATACACAGTGTTTAACCCTTTGAACACTGACTTTACATGGGGTGTTGCACGTCCCTCCCTGGATTTACAGGACGTCATATTAATTATGACGTCAACGTAATTGGAGCTTGAACACGCCACAAGCCGCAAAACCGACAGTTTTGGGTATATACGATACAACGTCAAGCCGGTTTAGCGGCATTTCGGGTTCTTAGGGTTAAGGTCATGAGACGAAGAATCATATTGATTTTCAGCGATTTCTGATAATTAGTGCCAGAGTTGTAGTCCTTGATCACTTCAAAAAATCTTGTGGATGCTCTAGAGGCCAAACTTAATATGCGATTGACTTCAGATTGATACACAGAGTTTAAGGTGTTGAAACTAACAAATATTTTGATTTTCAATGAATTTTGATAATTGAACAGCTAAATCAATCAAATTAAATGTTTCCTATACTAATTGTTACTGTGGGGCAAAACTTTATAAAGATAGGCTGGCACTGCCAGGCAGGATACGCCCACATTTTTGAGAGATGGATAGAGAACAAACAATACCGAAAGTGATTTTTCCTACATCATTAAGTCCTGTATTTCATACTGTATTGGGAGCATCCATTTTGTTGGTCAGTTCCAGTCTGATATTCATGAAATTCGAAGCCGACAATGATTATGGTTTGACGGTACACAACCTAGAAATGTTACTTTTCGTCAAAATCGGATAAGAATTGTGACCTGTAGAGAGTCCACAACCATGATATACCATATTTTTACACTATTCGCGTACAAACGGTGACCATTTCGTCCTGCAATTTTGGTACGATTTTCACGAAATTCGAACTCAACCTTCCTTACGATGCAACAGTAATATAATCAGAGTTTTTTTTTTAAATCAGATAATAATTGTTCGAGAGATAGACAGAGAACAAGCAATACCGAAAGTGATTTTTCCTACAATCAAAGGCCATAATTCATTAAGTTACAATTTGATATGCGCAAATATCGAAAAGAATAAAGATCTCTAGGTTATAAACAAGCATTTCAGGTTTCATCAAAATCGAATTAAAATTGTCACCTCTACAGGGTCCACAACTTTGATATACCATATTTTTACACTGTTCGCGTACAAACGGCGGCCATTTTTTCTGGCAATTATGGTCCAATTTTCTCGAAATTCATACTCAACCTTCCGTAGGGTGTAACGGTGATAGAGTCAAACGTTTTTTCAAATCGGATAATAATTGTGACCTCCAGAGGGACCATAGGCGATTTTTCGGACAATCAGGGGCCATAATTCAGGAAGTTACGATTTGATATGCGCAAATATCGAAAGGAACCAAGATCTTTGGGTTATAACCATGCATTTCAAGTTTCATCAAAATCGAATTAAAATTGTGACCTCTACAGGGTCCACAACCATGATATACAATTTTTTAACAGTATTCGCGTACAAACGGCGGCCATTTTGTATGGCAATTTTGGTCCTATTTTCCCGAAATTCGAACTCAACCTACCTTACGGTTAAACGGTAATATAATCAACCGTTTTATTAAATCGGATAATAATTGTTACCACCAGAGGTACCACAAGCTAAAATAAGGCAATTTTGCGTATAATCAGGGGCCATAATTCAGGAAATTACATTCCGATAGGCGCAAATATCGAAAGGAACCAAGATCTTTGGGTTATAAACATATGTCAAGTTTCATCAAAATCGGTTCAAAATTGTGACCTCTATAGGGTCCACAAGCTAAAAACGTGATTTTTCGTACAATCAGGGGCCATAATCCATGAAGTTTTCATCCGATACATGCCAATATCGAAAGCAGCCGAGATCTTTTGGGGATAAACCTATATTTCAAGTTTCGTCAAAATTGGATAAGAATTGTGACCTGTAGAGGGTCCACAAACAAATTGTGGACGGACAGGGGCGACGACAATATACGTCCACATAAAAATGTGGGCGTATAAAAAGCAAACAAATTCTAATGATTTTCTGATAATTAGTATTACATACATGTAATGAGCTGTTACTCTTAATCAGATTTTAGTGTATTATAAATGTTTCATTACCGAAAAAAGTTACAACTCTTGTTGACTGCCCGGACGATTTAGCTGCTGTGGCCGTATGTTTCGTTGCCTTGCAACCTATCTTTGTGAATTTGGTCACAAATATGATCTAAACTTGTATTTTCTTTATTTTACAGCTCCTAATGCTATAGAAGAAATGCAGCGAATGAGAGATTCATATCCTTTTAATAATATATTCTCATATTTACACAAAACAAAAATTGGAGCACATATACTATTCAAAAAAAGTAGGGGATATTTGATTTTGGGGGCATAATACTAAAATATGCAAATGACTACGAAAAAAGTCACTATAGAACCTAACAGAAGAAACATTTCCAGTTACATGTGACGCCCAAACGCACCAATAGCTACAGCATGGAATGCAGGTGATGGTTGGGATCATCATGGGGGTCCAACCCAAGATTTGCACGACTCTGACTTTGAATGTTACAGTCATTGTGGCATTGAATTCCAGGGTGGAAACATCAGTTTAATTGTTTTAGTGACAAGAAAACAAATTTTGATATGCGTCGGCTTACCCAAAATGAAAGGTTACGTGCCCTTGGCGCGCTACAGATCGGCACAACACAGGCGGTTGTGGCGCGGACGATGAATGTTTCTCAGTCTGTCATAAGCAGGCTATGGTCCAGATACCGTGATTCACAATCTGTACAGGGCAGACCACGCTAAGGTCGACCAAGGGCGACAACTCAAGCCCAGGATCGATTTTTCCGTACCTTGGAATTGAGAAATCGTGTCATCACAGCAAACCAGATCAGCGCTTGTCTTCAAACAGACACTGGTGTGAGAGTGAGTGGCCAGACATTACGGAATCGACTGCATAGGGGTCACCTTCGCGCCCGACGTCCTCGCGTGATCCCTTGTTTGAGAGATCATCACATTCAGGCAAGACGTTGTTTGTGTAGGGATCGTTAACACTGGGATAATCGACGCTGGAGCAATGTGATGTTTTCAGATGAGTCAAGGTTCACTGTTGATTTTTTGGACAGACGTAGGAGGGTGTGGCGTCGTCGAAACGAGCGCTTCCAAGACGTTAACGTCATCAGACATGATCGATTTGGGGGTGGTTCTGTTATGGTGTGGGGAGGCATCACTGTTGCTGGAAGAACAGCTTTACATGTTGTTGCAGGGCGTGTTAAAGGCCAGTACTACCGGGACAACATCTTGGCAGTCCATGTTGTGCCGTTCGCACGACGTCATGGCCGCCGTTTCATCTTCCAGGATGACAACGCAAGATGTTACAGGGCCAGGATCGTTACAGGTTACCTCCAACAACAGAACATCACCACATTACCTTGGCCAGCACTGAGTCCTGACCCTCTCCCCCATCGAGCATGTCTGGGACATGCTTGGACAGAGGTTACGTCAAAGTCAACAACGTCCTACCAATGTCCAAGAACTTGCTGCTGCGTTGCAACAGGAATGGGACAATCTGGACCAAAATGACCTTAGACGTCTCATTAGGAGTATGCCACGTCGGATCAATGCTTGTTTGGCAAACAGAGGAGGATTTACCCGTTACTGACTTTGTTGTGATGCTGTGGTAACTTTGCTGTTTGACCCCGGGTATCATTTTACCCTTATAATGGTCAGTCTGTGCCTTACTTAGTCTAACGATCATTTGGAATAAATCGATGAATGTGAACTTTATTTCATTTTGTCATTTGTTTCTTCGTCAGTTTCATTAGGTGACTTTAATAACACTTAAAAATCAAATATCCCCTACTTTTTTTGAATAGTATACTTAGCTTGGCAATAATTTTGTCCATATCTAGAAGTGGAACTAAAATTGTAAGACAAAACAACCTAGAACATGCATATCAAACTAACTTTTATTTACTTGTTTAACAGGAACTACATTTACACTGACACTGGACAAAATTCTTTAACATGGAATTAAAGTTTATTACTTAGTTTAGCAACATTTTGACCAGGATCCTAGAGGCATAATAGAAACGTTGGTCTGCAAACAATAATTGTATTCCACTGATTAGGATTCAAATACCTAAAATAATTTATTGCATTCATAAGAAAATTATATAATTTCAATTTAATGTATCTGATGAATTTATTGCCATTAAGGTAATGTGTTCTATATTATATTACTTCAAATATTCCAACATGCTTTAAATTATAAGCTTATATATTTTAACAATGATAAAAAAGAATATTTACTATTCAAGTTGTTGTAGTGTAGTAGTATGTTTCCCATTAATTAGCTCTTTTCCCCAATGTAAATCACAATCACACAATATTTTAATCTGTTTCCATTTTTATATGCCCACATTTTCTTGTGGAGGTATATTGCAGTCGCCCCTGTCAAAACGTCCGTCGGTCCACAATTGTTTGTGAACAGTCTACAGGTCACAATTTTTATCCGATTTCAATGAATCTTAAAACATAGGTTTATCACCCTAAGATCTCGGTTCCTTTCGATATTGGCATGTATCGGACTGTAACTTCATGGGTTATGACCTCTGATTGTACGAAAAATCACGTTTTTAGCTTGTGAACAGTGTAGAGGTCACAATTTTGAACTGATTTTGATGAAACTTGACGTGTATGTTTATAGCACAAAGGTCTTGGTTCCTTTCGATATTTGCGCTCATCGGATTGTAACTTCCTGAATTATGTCCCCTGATAGTCTGAAAAATCGCCTTTTTGTCCCCCGCCTTTCGAAGAAAGTTGGGGGACTATTAAAATGGGTTTGTCCGTCTGTCTATCTGTCCGTCTGTCCGTCACACTTTTTGGGACACAATAACTCTCTTCCTAATTGAGCTAGAATGTTCAAACTTGGTGTATGTGTTTATTAGGTCAATGCCTCAATGGAGTTCGATAATGAGCATTTTCTGCTCTGGGTAAGCAGTTTGATACGCGATTTGATTGGTCGGGACTTTGGAACACAATAAGTCTCCTTCTAATTGAGTTAAAATGTTCAAACTTGGTGTATATGCTTATTAGGTCAATGTCTTGATGGAGTTCGAAGATGAGCATTTTCCGCTTACGGTAAGCAGAGATAAGCAATTTGATTGGTTGATGCTTTTGGACACGATAACTTTAGTTCTAATTAAGTGAGAGTGATGAAACTTGGTGTATAGTTTATTACAGTAATGCCTTGACTAAGTTCGATAATGAGTATTTTCTGCTTAGGGTAGGCAGAGATAAGCAATTTGATTGGTTGATACTTTGGGACAAGATAACTTAGGTTCATCTCATTCTCATTCAGTAATTGATTCAACAGTAACAGTGTATAGAAACGATTGACTCGGACACGAGGGCCCTTTCCCATGGCCAGAGCGGCCCTTTTGTCTGCCTTTAGGGCAGCGCTCACGCTGTTGATCTCCATTTCGACCATTTGATATGCGCAAATATCGAAAGGAATCAAGATCTTTGGGTTATAAAAATGCATTTCAAGTTTCATCAAAATCGGGTCCACAACCTTGATATACCACATATACCACTACAGGTCACAATTCCTATCCGATTTTGACGAAACTTGAAATATAGGTTTATCCCCATAAGATCTCGGTTCCTTTCGATATTGGCATGTATCGGATCAGGACTTCATGGATTATGGCCCCTGATTGTACGAAATATCATGTTTTTAGCTTGTGGACCCTATAGAGGTCACAATTTTGAACCGATTGTGATGAAACTTGACATGCATGTCTATAACCCAAAAATCTTGGTTCCTTTTGATATTTGCACCCATCGGATCGTAACTTCCTGAATTATGGCCCCTGATTGTCTGAAAAATTGCCCTTTTTAGCTTCGGGTCCCTCTGGAGATCAAAATTATTATCCGATTTAAAAAACCGTTTGATTATATCACCGTTACATGGTAACCTGAAGAACTTATTTGCGCCCATCGGGTCATTACTTCCTGAATTATGGCCCCTGATTGTACGAAAATCACCCTTTTTAGCTTGTGGTCTCTCTGGAAGTCACAATTATTTTCCGATTTAAAAAAAGTTTGATTATATCACCGTTTCACCTTAAGGAAGGTTTGAGTTCAAATTCTGGAAGTCACAATTATTTTCCGATTTAAAAAAAGTTTGATTATATCACCGTTTCACCTTAAGGAAGGTTTGAGTTCAAATTTTGGGAAAATCGGACCAAAATTGACAGACAAAATGGCCGCCGTTTGTACGCGAATACTGTTAAAAAGTGGTATATCATGGTTGTGGATCCTGTATAGGTCACAATTTTAATTTGATTTTGATGAAACTTGAAATGCATGGTTATAACCCAAAGATCTTGGTTCCTTTCGGTATTTGCGCACATCGGATCGTAACTTCCTGAATTATTTGAATTTCGTGAAAATCGTACCAAAATTGCCGGACGAAATGGTCGCCGTTTGTACGCGAATAGTGTCAAGATATGGTATATCATGGTTGTAGTTAACAGTCTCTCTTAGTCTTTCAACTATTATGTTCACGCCCAGTACTGGTGGTAGCAGTGTTACACTTGGTGAAGTTGAAATGGAAAAGTCACCCATCTCTACAGATGTAGAAAAAATCACTTTCGGTATTGCTTATTCTCTATCCATCTCTCGAAAATGTGGGCGTATCCTACCTGGCAGTGCCTGCCTATCTTTCGTACAATCAAGGGCCATAATCAGTGAAGTTTCGATCCGATACATCCCAATATCGAAAGCAGCGGAGATCTTTCGGGGATAAACCTATATTTCAAGTTTCATCAAAATCAGATAAGAATTGTGACATGTAGAGAGTCCACAAACAAATTGTGGACGGACAGGGGCGACGGCATAATACGTCCACATGAAAATGTGGGCGTATAAAAATAGATAACGTAAATGGAACATTGTGAAAATTTGAGTCAATTTGCTTCCTTTGAACCAAGATTATTAGCGTTTGATATTAGGCCCAGCCTCGATCATCATCACTAAAGAAAGATTCAGCTCTTAGTCCTTACATAATGTATGTTTGTGCATTAAATGTAGATCTCTTAAAGATGAATGAAAATTTTCAAATCCTTGATATATCAGTAAGTGCTTGGTCACAATTTTTGTTGTTCATTAAAAACAAATACACTGTGTGGTTACCCCAGATGTTGAAAAAGCTCTAAAAAAAAAAAAGCAGTGAAGAATTTTGTAAATTGTAATAACATATGTGACCCGGCATAGCAAAATGAGTCACAGTGACCAATTGTTCAAAAGTGAGGTTTTAGAATAACCAAAGAGAGACTGGTCTCAGCTTTTCAATGATATATTAACCATTGCTTTACGACGTTTAATCTCTGAGAAATTGCGATTTGAAGTTGGGTGGTCTGGTCATCCCTGGTTTCCTAAATTCGGAGAAAACGGCCTCTGAAAATGACACTTAGATTTTTGCAATATTCATGGGACAATAAACATTTATCTTGAAACTCAATAAAACGTCAGATGCTTTCCCAATGCGAAATGGGCTACAAAAACGAATAAAGAAGAATTTTTGAAAAAATAATTATTTTTATGATGGTGCAGTGCCATTTTTTAAAATTGTGGCCAAAAATGAAGAAAAAATGAAAATTCCTATATATCATGTCAGAATCACGGACTCACGGTATACATAGCTCTCATGGTGTCTAACATGGAACGTTGAGAGACACAGAAATCAAATATGGAAAATGAAATTTTTTCAAAATTACAAGATGGCGGAAATCCAAGATGGCGACAAAAATTGACAGAAAGATGAAAATTCCTCTATACATGTATTATGTCTGCATCACGGTATACATGGCTTTCATGGTGTGTAACATGAGATTTTTGGGGATGCCAAATTCAAATATTGGCACAAAATAAAATATCAAAAATCCAAGATGGCGACCAAAATTGATGGAAAAAATGAAAATTCCTCTGTACTATGTCTGGATCGCAGTATACATAATGTAGCTTTCATGGATTGTTGGAGTCGCAGAAATCAAATATGGGCACAGAAAATAATTTAATTCCAAGATGGCGGAAATCCAAGATGGCGACCAAAATTGACAATTGACAAAAAAATGACAATTCCTCTATATTATGTCTGGATCGCTGTTTACATAACTTTCATGTCATATGTAACATGGGATTTTTGGGGACGTCGAATTCAAATATGGGAACAAAATATAATATCAATAATCCCAGATGGTTGTAATCCTAGATGCTAGAAATGCAAGATGGCGGCCAAAATGTCACGATTTTCTATTATTTTGGGAAGAAGAGATAGGATATGGCTTGTGTTGTGCCAAATATTGGGATCTTGGGGTCGCTGTAATCAAATATAGGACTGAAAATCAATTTCAAAAATCCAAAATGGCGGAAATTCAAGATGGCAGCCAAAATTGACGGAAAAAAATATGAAACTTCCTCTATATTATGTCCGGATCATGGTATACATAGCTTTCATGCTTTGTAACATGAGATTTTTGTGACTCCAAATTTAAATGTGGGCAGAAAATATAATGTAAAAAATCCAAGATGGCGGAAATCCAAAATGGCACGATTTTCCATTATTCTGGGAAACGTATAGGATACGGCTTGCATAGTGCCGAATATGGTGCTCTCGGGGTTGCTTGGACATTTTATGAAAACGGCAAGTAAATGAATGATTGTTTGAAAATGTGAATTTTGAAAATTTTGACCTACTGAACCATCATTGCACTCTATCTCGGAAACTAGCTTTGCGACTTCCGACTCATTTAGCTGCGCCGGGTCACATATGTATATTATATGTAAATAAAAATTACTGAAAAAATATGATAGAATAGATATTCGTTCCTTTTTGGGGGGGCGGAAAAAATATATGGCTCATAAATTAAAATGAAAAATTGGCGGAAGAAAAATTGAACCCAGAGTGAGCACTGCTTTAGGGTCCCCCTAACTAGGGTACATTTTCATTTTTATACGCCCATATTGAAATGTGGTCGTATATTGTCGTCGCCCCTGTCCGTCTGTCGGTTCGTCGGTCCGGCGTCCACATTTGCTTGTGGACGCTCTAGAGGCTAAAGTTAATATCCGATTGACTTTAAATTTATATACAGTGTTTAAGCTCATGAGACGAAGAAGCCTATTGTTTTTCAGCGATTTCCGATAATAACTACCAGAGAGCTTGTTATCATAAATTGTCCATTGAGATTGGATTGAGACTTTGAAATATAAAGTGACCGATGTAGGCTATTGTATTATTATATATCCGAAGGATAAGGTCACGGAAAACATTGAGTCGACTCCTCAGTCCCCTACGCACGCACGAAATATAGACGAAGGGAACGATACTTGATAGTGCTTTTTGGCATATCTTATCAATACTATCGATTTGTATTGATATTTTACGAAGCTATAGTATTTTACCGATGATATAGTAATACTTTCAACTCCTAAAAAAAAATGCAGATTTTTAAAAAATCACTGCTTTAGGGTCCCCCTAACTAGGGTACATTTTCATTTTTATACACCCATATTGAAATGTGGTCGTATATTGTCGTCGCCCCTGTCCGTCTGTCCGTCCGTCGGTTCGTCGGTCCGGCGTCCACATTTGCTTGTGGACGCTCTAGAGGCTAAAGTTAATATCCGATTGACTTTAAATTTATATACAGTGTTTAAGCTCATGAGACGAAGAAGCCTATTGTTTTTCAGCGATTTCCGATAATAACTACCAGAGAGCTTGTTATCATAAATTGTCCATTGAGATTGGATTGAGACTTTGAAATATAAAGTGACCGATGTAGGCTATTGTATTATTATATATCCGAAGGATAAGGTCACAGAAAACATTGAGTCGACTCCTCAGTCCCCTACGCACGCACGAAATATAGACGAAGGGAACGATACTTGATAGTGCTTTTTGGCATATCTTATCAATACTATCGATTTGTATTGATATTTTACGAAGCTATAGTATTTTACCGATGATATAGTAATACTTTCAACTCCTAAAAAAAAATGCAGATTTTTAAAAAATATTTTTTAGAATAAAAAATCGTACTAATAACGGTACGATAAGAGTTTTATCCCCCTCCCCCTAAACTGTAAGGATGCATTATTTTTATACGCCCACATTGAAATGTGGTCGTATATTGTCGTCGCCCCCGTCCGTCAGTCCATCCGTCGGTCCGGCATCCACAAGCAATTGTGGACGCTCTACAGGCTAAAGTTAATATCCGATTGACTTTAAATTTATACACAGTGTTTAAGGTCATGAGACGAAGAAGCCTATTGTTTTTCAGCGATTTCCGATATTAACTACCAGAGTTATGGCCCTTGATCACTCCAAAAAATCTTGTGGACGCTCTAGAGGCCAAAGTTAATATCCGATTGACTTTAAATTTATACACAGTATTTAAGCTCATGAGACGAAGAAGCCTATTGATTTTCAGCGATTTCCGATAATTAGTGCCAGAGTTATGGCCCTTGATCACTTAAACAAATCTTGTGGACGCTCTAGAGGCCAAAGTTAACATCCAATTGACTTTAAATTTATACACAATGTTTAAGGTCATGAGACGAAGAAACCTATTGATTTTCAGCGATTTCCGATAATTTATGCCAAAGTTATGCCCCTTGATCACTTCAAAAAATCTTGTGGACGCTCTAGAGGCCAAAGTTAATATCCTATTGATTTTCAGCGATTTCTGATAATAAGTGCCAGAGTTATGGCCCTTGATCACTTCAAAAAATCCTGCGGACACTCTAGAGGCCAAAGTTATTATCCGATTGACTTTAAATTTATATACAGTGTTTAAGGTCATGAGACGAAGACGCCTTTTCGATTTTCAGCGATTTCTGATAATTAATGCCAGAGTTGTGACCCTTGATCACTTCAAAAAATCTTGTGGATGCTCTACAGGCCAAAGTTAATATCCGATTGACTTCAAATTTATACAAATTTTCAGTGATTTTCAATAATTGCTGCCAGAGTTATGGCCCTTGATCACTTCGAAAAAATCCTGTGGAAGCTCCAGGAGGCCAAAGTTAATATCTGATCGACTTTAAATTAACACACAGTGTTTAAGGTCATGAGACGAAGAAGCCTACTGATTTTCAGAGATTTCAAATAATTTCTGCCAGAGTTATCTCCCTTGATAACATCAAAAAGTCTTGTGACGCTATAGAGGCCAAACTTATCATCCGATTGACTTTAGATTGATACACAGAGTTTAAGGTGTTGAAACGAACAAGTATTTTGATTTTCAATGAATTTTGATAACTGAACAGCTAAATCCATGATATTAAATGTTTCATGTATATACTAATTGTTAGCGTGGGGTAACACTTTATAAAGATAGGTTGCCAGGCAACGAAACATACGCCCACAACAGCTAAGTCGTCCGGGCAGTCAACAAGGGTTGTCGCATATTGTTTCTTTTATCAGTAAGGAGAACATTTACAACACATGATAATCTTATTACGAGTAATAGCCCATTAAGTAATTATCAGAAATGATTAGAATAGTTTTGATGGTTTGTCTCAAGGCCTTTGTCCACAAGATATTTCAAAGTGATCAAGTGCCAGAAATTATCAGATATCACTGAAAATCAAATAGGATTCTTCGTCTCATGACCCTAAACACTGTGTACAAATTTAAAGTCAATCGGATATTAACTTTAGCCTTTAGAGCATTCACAGGGTTTTTCAAAGTGATCAAGGGTCATAACTCTGGCAGTAATTATCGGATATCACTGAAAATAAATAGGCTATTTTGTATCATGACCTTAAATAGTGTGTATAAATTTATAGTCAATCGGATATTAACTTTAGATTTTTCAAAGTGATCAAGGGTCATAACTCTGGCAGTAATTATCGGATATTGCTGAAAATCAATAGGATTCTTTGTATCATGACTTTAAACACTGTGTATAAATTTAAATTCAATCGGATATTAACTTTAGCCTCTAGAGTGTTCACAAGATTTTTCAAAGTGATCAAGGGTCATAACTCGGGCAGTAATTATCAGATATAACCGAAAATCAATAGGCTTCTTCGTCTCATGACCTTAAACACTGTGTATCAATTTAAAGTCAATCGGATATTAACTATAGCCTCTAGAGTGTTCACAAGATTTTTCAAAGTGATCAAGGGTCATAACTCTGGCAGTAATTATCAGAGGTCACCGAAAATCAATAGGATTCTTCGTCTCATGACCTTAAACACTGTGTATAAATCTAAAGTCAATCGGATATTAAATATAGCCTCTAGAGCGTTCACAAGATTTTTCAAAGTGATCAAGGGTCATAACTCTGGTAGTAATTATCGGATATCGCTGAAAATCAATAGGCTTCTTCGTCTCACGACCTTAACCACTGTGTATAAATTTAAAGTCAATTGGATATTAACTTTAGCCTCTAAAGCGTTCACAAGATTTTTCAAAGTGATCAAGGGTCATAACTCTGGCAGTAATTATCAGATATCACCGAAAATCAATAGGCTTCTTCGTCTCCTGACCTTAAACACTGTGTATAAATTTAAAGTCAATCGGATATTAACTATAGCCTCTAGAGCGTTCACAAGATTTTTCAAAGTGATCAAGGGTCATAACTCTGGTAGTAATTAACGGATATCGCTGAAAATCAATAGGCTTCTTCGTCTCACGACCTTAAACACCGTGTATAAATTTCAAGTCAATCGGATATTAACTTAAGCCTCTAGAGCGTCCACAAGATTTTTTGAAGTGATCAAGGGGCATAACTTTGGCATAAATTATCTGAAATCGCTGAAAATCAATAGCTTTCTTCGTCTCATGACCTTAAACATTGTGTATAAATTTTAAGTCAATTGGATGTTAACTTTGGCCTCTAGAGCGTCCACAAGATTTGTTTAAGTGATCAAGGGCCATAACTCTGGCACTAATTATCGGAAATCGCTGAAAATCAATAGGCTTCTTCGTCTCATGACCTTAAACACCGTGTATAAATTTCAAGTCAATCGGATATTAACTTTAGCCTCTAGAGCGTTCACAAGAAATTGTGGACGATGGACGGACGGACCGACGGACGGACGGACGGGGGCGACGGCAATATACGACCACATTTCCATGTGGGCGTATAAAAAGCAATCAAATTCTAATGATTTTCTGATATTTACATAATGAGTTGTTACTCTTAATCAGTTTTTAGTGTATTACAAATGTTTCATTAGCGAAAAAAGTAAAAATATGCGACAACCCTCGTTGACTGCCCGGACGATTTAGCTGCTGTGGGCGTATGTTTCGTTGCCTGGCAACCTATCTTTGTAAAAGTAATAAATAACAACCTGTAACAACCATTTGACTGAGAAAAAAGATCTACAATAAACAGATTTATAACGTAATATTACATATTAAGCTGATAATATAATAATTTATGACTTGGCCTTGGATTTTTGATTTTTGGCCTACGATCAAGGTTGCACTTTGGCCTTCGATCGAAAAAACGAATTTCGAGCCCTGGTCATGCTAGGGCTGGACGATATTCTCGATATCCCGATATATCGCGATGTCAAATTTTTTCATCGTCGACGATCTTTGGTCACCAAAAACATCGCGGTATAGCAATATATCGTTTTTTGCAGATTATCGTAAATACCGCGATATTTATTGACGATATATTGCTAATTATGTGCGAAATTAGGAAATCTATTCAATTCCGAACGACATACAAAGTCTAGCAGCCTAGGCCGATAACCGAGTGGAACTACACAGAGAAGGTAGTTGAAGGTTGGTGGATAGCTCCGACTCGACACTTCGCGCCGCTAGATCGATTACTGTGAAACTGTCATCTGAAATTTTTCTTTTTGCCATGAACCGCGGGGCCCTGGGACCTCAGGCCCATGCCTTAGGTGGGCTTTGACTTTGGCACATTGAATTTGTTGACGAATGCATTATTATTATAAAAATTCAGCTGCAGAATCAATATGACTGGCTCGTATTGCCACAACAAGTTCAGCCAATGAAAAGCTTTCTCGTTGTCAGGTCAGTCGCAGATGTGGCAATGGCGAAGAAAATAACAGTACGGAATTTTGAATGTCAAAATATTATTATACATTAGAAATATAGAAATGATAATTGTGCTGACCAATGTATGCACCAATCGCCAATCTCGTGCATTAATCTTAGCACAATTCGCATATTACTGACGTATTTATAATAATATGCTCTATGTTTTTCCGTATATTATTCAAGTGCGTAATTTGCAAGTTACTTTATTTCAAGCTCGACTTGCTTATCCCACTGATCTATCAGTGGCTTATCCAGACTGATATTATTTATTCTTGGCGAAATAACTTGTCGAGAGTGTGATAACACGTACTCGCTTACAGTAAAAAAAGTAATTTTGCTTGTGGAATTATTTACGCATTCCACGTTAGGATATTTAAACGACAGAACGCTGGTCTTTTTTTGTGGATTTTTTGGATAATGAATCGCGATACGGACATTGATTGTATCGTGCATCGTGGATTTTTACAAAATCGCGATTCATCGATGAATCGTTGCAGCCCTAATTTATACACATTTTTTAATAAAACATTACACACGTAAAAATATCGCGATATTTCAATATATCGTGAATATTTTTTCAAATATCGCGATATTTAAAATTGTCAATATCGTCCAGCCCTAGGTCATGCCCATGAGACTACTTGATAGCCAAAACCGCCGATCTCAGAAATTGACCCTAGCTGAGATACGGCAAACGGGTGTTTTTTGGGGCTTTTTTCTCCTTTTTTCGTCAATTTTAGGCAATGTTAGCTGCTGTTTTTCAGGTTGTAAATGAGTACTTATGAAACAAATGATGATTCGATATATTAGGCTAGGTAGTAATGTTTCAAAAAAATAATTAAAAAAATCTATCTTTCCACTGAGGGGTGCCATTTGGTTTTTCCTGAAGGGTATGAATCGAACCGTATAAAGTACCACAACTTTATGGCCCGATATCTCCACTGCCGCGGGGTCCCATGATTTTTTTTGGTGGTTGTTAGTAACTGGGTATCAGGTCTCTTGATTAAACAAATAAAATTCCATATATCTTCATACGCATGCGCATGCGCGATAACATTGTCTAAGTTTTGACAATTTTGATATTGGATCATCTGATATTGATATGTTCTAATCAATATAGTGACAAAATATGGATGCTAAACGACTCGATACCATTGGCAATTGACAGACTAGTCTTTCCAACCCGCTCAGACTGTCGTAGAACCCGCTCTGTCAAAACTATCAGTTCCGGTATCCAGGCTGGATAATCCAGCCATTCAAGATGGCGGCTGCCGTATGTGGTTTTCTGGATATTTTGTAAAAATTGATCAATGCAAATTTTGTATGATATTTTGCGAGGGTTCATGAATGTAAATTTTGTATAATACTGTATTTGATATTTTGTAAGGAAAGGATTCGTTGAATGTCTCTGATGTATTGTGAAAAATTATGAACATAGTTTTTTATACGCCCACATTGAAATGTGGTCGTATATTGTCGTCGCCCCCGTCAGTCCGTCTGGCATCCACAATTGCTTGTGGACGCTCTACAGGCTAAAGTTAATATCCGATTGACTTTAAATTTATACACAGGGCTTAAGGTCATGAAACGAGGAAGCCTATTGTTTTTCATCGATTTCCGATAATAACTACCAGAGTTATGGCCCTTGATCACTTCAAAAAGTCTTGTGGACGCTCTCTAGAGGCCAAAGTTAATATCCGATTGACTTTAAATTTATACACAGTGTTTAAGGTCATGAGACGAAGAAGCCTATTGATTTTCAGCAATTTCCAATAATTAATGCCAGAGTTATGGCCCTTGATCACTTCAAAAAATCCTGCGACGCTGTAGAACCCAAAGTTAATATCCGATTGACTTTAAATTTATACACAGTGTCTAAGGTCATGAGACAAAGAAGCATTTTGATTTTCAGCGATTTCCGATAATTACTACCAGAGTTATGGCCCTTGATCACTTCAAATTTATACACAGTGTTTACAGTCATGAGACTAAGACTTCTATCGATTTTCAGTGATTTTCAATAATTGCTGCCAGAGTTATGGCCCTTGATCACTTCGAAAAATTCCTTTGGAAGCTCTAGAGGCCAAAGTTAATATCCGATCGACTTTAAATTATCACACAGTGTTTAAAGTCATGAGACGAAGAAGCCTATTGATTTTCAGAGATTTCAAATGATTACTGCCAGAGTTATCTCCTTTGATAACTTAAAAAATTCTTGTGATGCTATAGAGGCCAAACTTATCATCCGATTGACTTTAGATTGATACACAGAGTTTAAGGTGTTGAAACGAACAAGTATTTTGATTTTCAATGAATTTTGATAACTGAACAGCTAAATCCATGATATTAAATGTTTTATGTATATAATAATTGTTAGCATGTGGTAACACTTTATAAAAAGCAATCAAATTCTAATGATTTTCTGATAATTACATAATGAGTTGTTACTCTTAATCAGTTTTTAGTGTATTACAAATGTTTCATTAGCGAAAAAAATAAAAATATGCGACAACCCTTATTGACTGCCCGGACGATTTAGCTGCTGTGGGCGTATGTTTCGTTGCCTGGCAACCTATCTTGTATTACATTTGATATTTTGTGAGGGTTCATGAATGTAATTAGATGTGATATTTTGTAAGGATTAGTATTCCCTCCCAAAAGAAAATTTTGTATATATATTTGATATTTAGTGAGGATTAAGGATTGACTCACGCGGTCAATAACGGGCATTGTCCAATTTAGTATTTAATCTGCTATTGTGTATATTCTTACCTTTCTGCTTTACATACAAGAAGTTAAAAAAAATGGTTACTAGTTAGACCAACATGTATAAAACTCTTCTACTACTAGTACCAATTGTTGCTGTTCGATATTCTGATATATACGTACACCTAATATAATATATTGCTACATTAAGCCAATTGAAAAAAAAAGGTTTTGTTTATTTTGGGGCTGTTTGTGAAGATGATATGATCATCGTACTTTAAGAGTGTAGGGGAGAGAGATAGAAATAGGGTTTAACGTCCACTCAACACAAACTAGGTCATTTAGGGACTAACATATGGTTTAATTTTATTTCAATAATTCGCTTGCGCATAGGGGTCTTTAGCAGTGGGAGGAAACCGGAGTGCCCGGAGGAAACCCACGAGGTTGAGAAGGCGCCCCTATCTCCATGCCACATACGCTCACACCAGGGATTGAAACCACAGCCGCAAGCCAGAGGTGACTGGCCAGCTAGAGGTCGAAGCACGGCACTCTAGACCACTAGGCCATCCCAACCTCCTAAGAGTGTAGGACTACTACTACTCGCAGGTAGAGGTAAAGATAACATCGGTCCTGAAAATTGAAAGAAAAGAAAAAATCTTGCCCTTTTAGTCGTGCTAAACTGGAACTTTTTAGAGTAGAGTTTGTTTTAAATTTTGAGGATTTAGGCCTTCATTTTACTATTCAATAGAGACTTTTGGCAAGCGTAAATTCCTTGTGCGTATCGTGTGGATTTTGGGTGTGACGTCATTAATGTGTGTGTATTTCTCATACGTGATACGGCACACGGATACGGCAGCCCGTATCGAACAGCTTTCATACGGAGAAGGTCTGTATAACATTGTTGTCTTTTTAGACACTGAAATATTGTATCATAGCGTTTTTTATGAATCTATATGTATCTTAGAACAAATAGGTGTATATTTGATGTGAATTTAATCATGATAAAGACTGTAATTTAATCATTATTTTTGATGGGCTTATCTCGGAATTTTCATACTTTTCCTGTCTGTCTGTCTGCACGCTGGTTGATCTACGCACTAGATTTAGGTAGATATGGGTTGCAAATCGGTAAATGATGTGATTCTTTGGTAAAGGGATGTAAATGATAATTTAGTGAAACTAAAAACTCCTGTTGAGTCAAATTCAAAGATTTTTTTAATAAGATGCGACATTAATATTTTTAATAGCTCAGCGACTGTCGAGTGACTTCACGCACTCCGAGAAATTGTAGGCAAGGCACTTGACTAGTACTGATAGTGATCTCGGTAGATAACCGCCATCATGCTGTACAGAACTAAGCTCAGCTCAGTGACGCATACGTGCCAAAACTCTCAAACTACTCTGACGCAACGTGTGACGTATAAGATACGGATACGTGACACGGATAGGGAAATACCACTTGCCAAAAGTCTCTAATAACTACAGTGAGCTATGACAGTTCTCTCAACTGCAGCTTATAATGAAATCTGTACATATCAAGAGATTTAAGAGTGAAATATTGCGAATCTTAGCAAATTTTCACTTCCAGTTGCAGTAAGAGTTGTCATACAAACATTATGTTGCGAAAACATAGCAGCTGTGAAGGAGTCTGTAGTCAAAATTACCCTCTATTTTTGAGAGTGTAGTTATAGATAATTTTATCAATAAAACATGCTCAGTCTCTTTAGGATACAGTGAAAACGCCACATTTTAAAGTAGAAAACCACATACAGCAGCCGCCATCTTGAATGGCTGGATTATCCAGCCTGGATACCAGAACTGATAGTTTTGACAGAGCGGGTTCTACGACAGTCTGGGCGGGTTCTATGACAGTCTGGGTGGGTTTGAAACGCTAGCCTGTCAATTGCCAATGGTTATAGAGTCGTTTAGCATCCATATTTTGTCACTATATTGATTAGAACATATCAATATCAGATGATCCAATATCAAAATTGTCAAAACTTAGACAATGTTATCGCGCATGCGTATGAAGATATATGGAATTTTATTTTTTTAATTGAGAGACCTGATACCCAGTTACTAACAACCACAAAAAAAAATTCACGGGACCCCGCGGCAGTGGATATATCGGGGCATAAAGTTGGGGTACTTTATGGGGGTTGATTTATACCCTTCAGGAAAAACCAAATGGCACCCCTCAGTGGAAAGATAGATTTTTTCTTCTTTCATTTTTTTGAAACATTACTACCTAGCCTAATATATCGAATCATAATTTGTTTCATGAGTACTTATTTACAACCTGAAAAACATTGCCTAAAATTGACGAAAAAATGAGAAAAAAGCCCCCCAAAACACCCGTTTGCCGTATCTCAGCTAGGGTCAATTTCTGAGATCGGCGGTTTTGGCTATCAAACAGTCTCATGGGCATGACCAAACTCTATGAATGTGAATGGAATCGGCCGACCCCTCACCTTCCCGATTTTGCACGATTTTGCATGGTTTTCTCGTGGACATGCACTTAATTATTATGTGTGTGTGTCATCTATTTATTTTGGCTTGTTTAGCTTGTGGTCTCTCTGGAGGTCAAAATTGTTAACCAATTTTAAAAACCGTTTGATTATATCACCGTTACATGGTTATGGAGGTTGAGTTCGAAATTTGTGAAAATCGGACCAAAATTGACAGACGAACTGGCCGCTGTTTGTACGCAAATAGTGTGAAAATATGTTGTATATCAAGCTTGTGGACCCTATAGAGGTTACAATTTTGAACCGATTTTGTGATGAAACTTGACAGGGAGATGAATTTATATAAGCCCTTGGCTTGTTTTCAGATCCCAGATTTATATATATTATATTTATATCATGTAAATTATTTACTGAATAAATAGTGTTAGAAAAAAAAAAACTTGACATGTATCAGACTTCGAAATTAGCGGACGCAAAGATGCAAAATGCGTGTTAAAATATGAAAATAGCGTGTTAGATTTTGACTATAATGCAAAGTTTTGCGTCTACGGTAATTCTTGTTAAAAAGAATATTTTAATACTAAATGTTGTTTCTATAGCTGAACTCTTCGAATAGATTGAAAACGTTTTCGACAATACTTCACAGTACGACGCCATTTTGTTGTGTTTAGACTTACTTCCCTTGAACAAACTCCGAGTACACCCGAGTCTCAACGAAGAGTACAGAACGGAAATAATCGCCAACGCATAACTTAACCAATGAAAGAACAACACATCATCCGACAAATAATAATATATGCAAAACTCAGACCACGTGATAATTATTGACCAATCATGTTATACCTAACTGTATTGAACGTGGGAAGGTGACAAGGTCATTTCCCACGGCTTACTCGTCCGTAACGAAAATAGTACTACCGTAGTACCGTTGTATTTTGATTTAAACGATGATCACCTCATTTTTTAAACTCAGAAAAAAACACATAGCCATGAATGCGAAGAAAACAATGAAAACTTGGTACAGTCACCCATTAAAAAAATTAAGTCAATAATTCCTCAGCCTCAGGCAAGTGTCCAGAAATGTATGCATGATATGAACATTGATATTGGCTGTACGGTCAAACAGAATTATGATTGAACCAATACAGATATTGTTTGTGAAATTTGGTGCACTGTTTGTAAAGAATATAGTAGTGACAGAAATTCTTCTCTTGTCACAGGTAGTCAAAGAGTAAAGAAAGAATCCGTCCAGCAACACAAGAAATCAACCAGTCATGCATGATAGGGCATTTCAGAACAAAGTCACTAAAAATTAAAAAGACCAGCTTCCTCCAAATGAAACAGCTTTTAAGAAGCTGGATGAAGATGAGCTTATGGACAAATTATTTAGAACAGCTTATTATCTGGTAAAGAAAGAAAGGCATTTCAGTAATTTTAGAGATTTAGTGGAAGTTCAAAATTTTAATGATGCTAACATTGGACAGGGTTACTGTAATGATAAAGCTGTAAAGAATTTTGTTTCAGTAATAGCTGATAGTTATTCCGATGGATTGAAAGAATTATTGACAAAGGCTGATTACTTTAGCATCTTTTGTGAAGGTTCAACTGACAGGACAGAAGTGGAAAAAGAATTGATTATGGTAAAAGTTTAAGAAAACTTCTACCCCAAGATAAAATATGTCAAATTGGAACAACCACCTACTACAAAGGCAACAGGAATATTGGAAGCAATCAACACTGCCTTTGAAAGCTTGGGAGTGCCCAATTATAAACAGAAATTGATAGGCTTCTGTTCTGATGGTGCAAATGTAATGATGGGCCAAAGAAGAGGGGTTATAAGCTTGTTAAAAGAAGAAGCTGATGCAGATTATATAGTATCTGTCTGGTGTCTAGCACATCGGTGAAACAGGGCTTCCACTTCAAAATTTTCACTACCGGTCATTTTTGATAACACACGAAAATTTTGCAAAATAAATCCATATTTCATGTTTTTTATTCACAGTCGGGTATTGTGAATTCACTTGTCTATACCACTTTGTCAGCATGAGATACACAAAAATTATATATTAGACCTAAAAATGAAATATTTATTGTAAGGCTTGTGATAATTATTTATAAGTTAAATATTCTCTTTTGGCTACTTAAATAATCGAAATAGCTGAAGAAAAAACATGTCAGTGACTGACACGTAATTACCACGTGCTCAAAAGAAAACACACTGACCTGGATAATTATGAGTTTCAAATTGGTTTTAGAACATCTCTTACGGCGTTACGGGCCGCAGAATATTGACGAAAATCTTAGTAATGAATAACTGTCGGGTAGCTAACTAGGCATACATGTTTGCAAACTTCAAGCGACACTAGCACCGTCTAGAATATCGTCGTGTATAAGATTTACAATATATTTATGCACGACAATTTTTCTAACACGTGGAATTATCAATATTGCCATACAATAGCATTGGAATACGTAATATTCTTAATTTGTCGGTAAGCAAGTTAACTAATCTAAAGGCCGTAATATCACTATAAAAAATTATAATTCAATTTTCTCCCAACATGTACGTTGTTAAGGATTTACATAATTTCTATTTCAATTTACAATATTTTTATGCACGACAATTTTTCTAACACGTGGAATTATCAATATTGCTACACAATAGCACTGGAATACGTAATATTCTTAATTTGTCGGTAAGCAAGTTAACTAATCTCTAGATATTATTTCTACAATTCCCACAAGGCCGTAATATCACTATAAAAAATTATAATTCAATTTTCTCCCAACATGTGCGTTGTTAAGGATTTACGTAATTTCTATGCTGACAGTTGGTTGGATTCGAAGAGCAGTACTTCATATTAGTTTTCATTTTTTTGAAGATTGTAACAATCTCGTTTACATAGTGCGTAACTGTAATAGCGGTAAACGGCTTTGTTCTATAAAAATTCTTATGACACGTGGACAATACGTGATTGACTAAGAATGGACTGTTTCACACCTTTGATAAGATTCCCGTATATCTATTAACTTTTATTGTTCTACTACACAGACAGTCATCATCAATTATCAACATAATCCCCAGTATAATCTATTGACGACTACGTATACAACTCTATAACACCAATCACGAGATAATGTGGCTTCTACTATCTTCACATACGCATTAATTATTCTGCACTGGCCGTACAGTGTTATAGTTACATATAGTGGATGTCGATGGTAGCCATGTTTGAAAATTGGGTTATTGAAAAAAGACTACTTTTCCGGCGTGCAAAATGACCGTTGGGTCACGTCTAGTTACAGTCATTTTCCATAGCCCTAGGTCCTGACCGGCATACACGGCCGACATGGAACCCATGCAGTGAAAGATGCGTTTAGCAATACTTATATGAACAATATAATTGAATGTTTGCAGAATGTCTACCACTTTTATCAGGGCTCTGCAAAAAGGAATAAAGAGGCTACAGACATTGCAGAGATAATTGATGAACATTTCTCCAAGCCAACAAAAGCTAATGGGACAAGATGGGTTGAACACAAATTTAAAGCAGTCACCAAACTTTTATATAGCTGGGAAGTTATTTTGACTCATATGTCTAATTATGCATCAGACAACACCAATAAAGGAGAAGATAGAGCTAAAACTCAAGGCTACATCAAAAAGCTTACACAGTTTAAATTTATATGGTATCTGTATTTTATTAAAGATGTTCTATCTGAGGTCAGCAGAGTAAGCTTATTATTTCAAGGTGATGACATTGATGTCAGCAGTGCTGTGACTAAAATCAAATCCGCACAGATTTCTCTACAGCAGATGATAGATCATCCAGGTGCTCAATTACAATCATTTAATAATGATGTGAGTGGAAATTCCTATAAGGGCCAAACTCTGTTGAGTGTTGTGGACCTGGATGTCCTTGAAGACCAGGAAAATGGCATTCTCAATAAAATTATTGATTGTTTTCAAAGTCGATTCGAAGATATATCAGGTGGCAAATCAGTTTTCACTGCTGCTCAAATTTTTGACCATAAGAACTGGCCTGCTGAAAATGACTTACCAGCCTTATATCATTATGGTAATTTAGATTTAAACAATATTATCCAGCACTTTCGGCATGTTCTGCAAAATATTTGTAATACTGATTCTGTAATCACTGAATGGTCAGATTTAAAGTTATATGTGGCCAGAAATACTCATTTTAGAGCTTATCACCCCCTTGCTGTTTGGCAAAGAGTCAGCCAGGAAGATGTCAATAACAATTATAGCAACATTATGAAAGTGATTTATCTTACCAGTTGTTTTCCACGGTCAAATGCATCATGTGAAAGAGGTTTTTCTACAATGAAACATATTAAAAGTAACTGGAGGTGTAGACTGTCAAATGTACTGTGGACATGTTAATGAGAATTGACCTGGAAGGTTCACCATTAAATGACTTTAACCCAAGACCATTTGTAAACAAGTGGTAGTTGAATGGACAAAGGTCCAAACGGCCAAATTCTGTTCCATTTGGCAACAGGCAATAAAATGTGTTACTTTTATGTAAATGTGAATTAAAAAGGTTGAATTAAAACTATTGGAATTTTTGCTATTCCATTTGGCAGCAGGCAATAAAATGTGTTAATTTTATGTAACTTTGAATTAAAAAGGTTTAATTAAAACTATTGGAATTTTTGCTTGTTAGACTTTGTTTTTGCTTCTAATTTTAAAAATAAGAAGCAAAAAATTGCTTCTGGTGTTAAAAATAAAAGTCAATATATGCATGTACATGTATGTTTATACCCCAAAGATCTTGGTTCCTTTCAATATTTGCGCCCATCGGATTGTAACTTCCTGAATTATGTCCCCTGATTGTCTGAAAAATCGCTTTTTTTTTTTAGCTTGTGGTCCCTCTGGAAGGTCAAAATTTTCATCCGTTTTAAAAAAAATGTTTGATTATATCACCGTTACATGGTAATGAAGTATGAGTTTGAATTTTGTGAAAATCGGACCAAAATTCACAGACAAAATGGCCGCCGTTTGTATGCGAATAGGGTGAAAATATGTTATATCAAGGTTATGGACCCTATAGAGGTCACAATTTTGAACCGATTTTGATGAAACTTGAAATACAAGTTTATAACCTAAAGATGTAACTTGGTTCCATTGCATATTTGCGCATATCGGATCGTAACTTCCTGAATTATGGCCCCTGATTGTACGAAAAATTGCCTTTTTAGCTTGTGGTCCCTCTGGAGGTCACAACTATTATCCAATTTTAAAAAACGTTTGATTATATCACTGTTTCACTGTATTGAAGGCTGAGGTCGAATTTCGTAAATATGGTACCAAAACTGCCTGACATATGATGGCTGCCGCTAATACGCAAGTCGTGTAAAAATATGATATATCAAGGTTGTGGACCCTGTAGAGGTCAAAATTTTAATCCGATTTTGACGAAATTTGAAATTAAGTTTATAACCCAAAGATGCGGTTCCTCGCGATATTCAGGCACATTGGACCATAACTTCCTGGATTATGGCCCCTGATTGTACGAAAATCATGTTTTTTTTACCCTGTGGACCCTATGGAGGTCACAATTTTATTCCAAATTAAAAAAACGTTTGACTATATCACCGTTACACATTAATGATGGTTGAGTGTGAATTTCTTGAAAATCGATAATTGAACAGCTAAATCCATAATATTACATGTTTCGTATGCTTAACGTTAGCGTGGGGCAGAACTTTATAAAACCAAACAAATTCTAATGATTTTCTGATAATTGCTTAAGATGCGACAACTCTTGTTGACTGCCCGGACGATTTAGTTGTTGTGTGGGCGTATGTTTCGTTGCCTGGCAACCTATTTTTTTTTTTGTAAGATTGAGTCACGTATATGGTTGCCATAACGCTATTTTAATAATTTTTCATTCCAAAGAAATAATACTGGGTAACTAAATGTGCCTTACTTGCACACCAAATATGTACTCATTCGAAAGCTGTTATTAATAAACATTTTATTTTCTACTTATCCACACATTTCTGCACTTTTGTTAAGACTCCATTTTGAAATTCGCAGCATTATCCCTCAATATTGCCTAGCTGCCATACAAGGCATCATGGCATGTCATAATATAAAAATAGTAAAATGGTTAATTTTGGCACGAAAACTTAAGGCTTGACACAGGCATGAATAACAAACAATACCTGATAATACCATGCCCTTTGAAGTGATTTTAATTATGGATAAATTTTAAAATACTATATCATAAAGAAGATAAATGATGTTTAGACATTATGAACTACATTTGTTTCATTTTCTATCATAAACAAAGGCAGTTAATTAGTGAATGAGAACATTATTGACATGAACTTAAAGCCGGTACGTGAATTAAAATAGAAAATATTGATGTGCATCTATTTTATTTAAAATATTAAAGAAACATAATAATAGTGTTTTATTCTTCAAATAAAGAGCATTATATATATATATGCACATGTCATCTCTTGTCCTTAATTCCAGGAGAGCAATTTTCAATTTTTCTCCAATCCCAGAAGTTTTTGTCAGCTCTCCATGAGGTTTGAGATGTGAATACCTGGTTATGTGTTTTATTTGCTAGGATTGTTGATTGATTGAACAGTTTGTTTGCTATATCATAAATATGACATTCTCTCTGTTGATAGTAAGCTCTTGTCATTGGTGCTAAAATGAATTAATCTTCTAGCCAGATTTGTACCAACTGTGAAGTGGCATTACACAAAATGTGTGGCTTCTTTAAGAAAAAGAATCAATAAGATATTTGATGTAAATAGATATTTCACAGATCCTTCAGAAATACATGAAGTAGACCCTGTATTTTTGTTATAGAAAAAGTATGCATCTTAAACACCTATATACTCAGCAAACTATGGTTTGTTGCTAGGATAGTTCCTCCCTCAAACTCAATTATTAAAAACATAAATAAAATAATCTACAATTTCATCTGGGAAAATAAAAGTGAAACAATTAATAGAAACACCTTGAACCTAGAACATAAAAATGGTGGCCTTAAAGTGCCAAACATTCGACTAAAAATCCAGGCAATGCAACAACAACTTATAGTAAAAGCAATCAAAGACAATAACAGTCCCTGGATAGGCCTATACATATACTGGCTAGGATTTACTACAAGGGATACTCTGCCGAGATTTGCATCCAATAATTATACCCACTCTGAAAAAGTCCCCCAATCATACATAGATATAAAAGAAACTTACAATAGCCTCAAATCATCCATCAAATATACATACAATACAAAACTTAAAGACATATACTGGTCCCTAATTGACTTATTACAGACACAACCAAAAATAAATAAACAATTACCTCATGTTGACTTTTCAAAAGTCTGGACAAACCTCTATAAATGTTCCTCCTTATCTGAAAAAGAAAAGGATTTCATGTATACAACCATTAATAATGCGGTGCTAACAAAAGATATTATGCTATACAGAAATATATATAATAACAGCTATAAATGCCACTTTTGCAACCGAACAACTGAATCTTACCATCACCTGTTTCTGAATTGCCCCAAATTACAATTCTATAAACGTTTCATTACCACACACATAAACAACATTCATTTCACCAAAGAGTTCAGAATCAACAACAACACCATCCATCTGCACAATGTTAAATCTAAATACATACACGATATATACCTATACCTGTCAATCATATGGTCTAACCGGACACACCCTCTATCCACCAATATCTCAAAAGAACTAATACACCAATTCTATACAAAAAGAAAACAAACACATTGATAATGAATACCATATCTTAGCTTCACTCCTCACTGCCTTATTACCCTCTTTAAGGCAAGTCTCCGTCATGTTTGAAGTTTTACCCTACAACATCTCCCCTAATTATGTAAACATTAACTGTGCTATTATCACTATATAAGTTGCTCAAACCATATTAGCATGGACCTTATAACATTCATGATATTATTAGGTTCATGATATTATTAGGCATCTTATTTACTTTTTCGCTTTCGTATTTTAGCACGTTGACTAATGTTTCATATACAAATTATATATCCCACACCCCAGACACAAACTCAGTAACTGCGAGGTTTTTCTGTCAAAAACACTTACCAAAATTATCGTATTTCAAATGGAAAATATAAATTAATTAAAAGAAATTTACCGCTATCCATTCACTATGATCAAAACTCACCCCTTATCTAGTCGGTCTTCATAACATCCCACAATTCCTTCTGCACGTGCTATCGCCGAGGGAAACGGTATTTCACCCTCGTTCAACCAGGCGCTAAGGAAATTAGCTGTAGTAACTACTATACTATGTTGTAATATATTATCGTATGTATATAATTCATATTGACTTATGTATATAACAATTGTAAATAATTCTACTGTATTAAATTATAAATATTGTCATTGCATTGTTAATATCATTATAAACATTATAAATGTAACTTTGAATAATGTAATTATATGAATTTTGTAAATAAACTATATTTTAAAAAAAAAAAAAAAAAAAAAAAAAAAAAAAAAAAAAAAAAAAAAATATAGATATTTTTGAGATTCTTGACATATCATTTGTTGAGGATGACTTGAGGCTAAAAATTCGTTGGGAAATAAACTGATATTGCTGGAACTCATCCATTAACAACTTAACTTTTTATTCACATAAACTATTTCTATGTATACAGTAATTGTGCCGACATTTGGCAGGCAGTCATATCAGGTAAATCATTGATATGCAAGAGGAATCATGTATTCTATTTACAGATTGACAAATTACATGGTATGAAACAGGTTTTAGTTGTTTTAATAATGTATTCTTTTAATAGAGACAAAAAGAATTGTAGTGTAAGCTGATATTTGCTTAGTACAACATATAGTTATTATTGTTAAATACAGAATAGTAGTATTTTACTTTCAGTGAACATTTCCGAAAACTTGGATGATACATGTCTAATTTATGATCATACTGCTGTAAACTAATGTTGCACAAATGAAAGCAAGCGTGTGTGAAATAAATAAAATGAAATGGGGTTAAACATCCTACTCAGGGTTTCATGTACCCCTCTTCGCTTGAACAAGGCGGGTGCACACACCTCTTCAGTCAGCTGAGTAATTTTTTCAAAAAGTGTGTTTTGTGTAAGAAAACAAGTGTTTTTAAATGGTCTGTAACTAACGAAATATTATATTACATCTTATTACATGGTTTATTCAAGTTATTTAATTCACAGCAACCCAATTCCCAACCCCTTTTGCTGACTGTAAGAAGTGGTTGTGCTATGCGCTGCATCCACCAATGGTGGGAAACTGTAATCATAGCTGATTGGTCAATGCCTCATTGAGGACGGAACATCATGTCCAAATTGTTTGACAGGCAATTAGAACCGATCACACTGTTCATTGATTTAATTTTCTGACCCTTCTTCAAGATGGAAATAATTATGTGTTTTATGTAATTATTTTCAAATGAAAATGATTAAACGGGTCCGGATGGAAAGCAAGGCCGCTATATCATCAATTACTCGGCTATATCAAATAGCTGTCTTAGCATGCGCAGTCTGGCAGATGTCTGCATGTAAACAAAACGTGCATCACAATGGTAGAATCGGCAATTACTATCTGAACAATCCTGCTTACCCTAAATAAGTTAGCTTTATTGGAGAATGACTGAAACGGATTATGGTACACGATTCGTGTACCACTGATAATTTTTTTATATTGGAAGCCAATCTTTTCCAGGTAAGATCACAACATCAATGTTGAATTACCATATTTTTTGGTGTAGAAGGCACACTTTTTTTACCAGATATTTTTTTTTTACAGAAGGGTGCGCCTTATACATAGTATTAGTAATAAGCAAATCTTGGCTTTTCCCTGTGTCAAGATTGGCGTCTGAAGTTGATGATGTCAGCCTTTCCTGTGCAATAAAGATGGCGGCCAATTTACAAACGGCAATTCAGTATACCGTTAGTCATAAACGACAGTGCTAACAATATGGGCCGATAGCTGTTTAGTTTAAATTATCGTAAATATTTCTACTATTTCCACGCATTTCATGACGTATATTTCAACTATTCCGACATCCAGATGTGGACATTTGTCGTACGATAACGATGACGGCCACTTCAGACACCGCTATTCCGTATACCGTTACTCATAAACGACAGTGCTAAAAATATCTGCAAATCGTTAATATTACTATCATTCCTACGTATTTGGTGACATATATATTTCTGCTAATCCTTCACTGTTAGCCATTACCAGCAATCCAAACGTCTCGTCAATGGCGGTGTTGTCAGTCAGTTGACGAAAAGGCGGGGCTTACGACAGACAAGACATTTCATTGGCTTTTAGAAAGATAACATCGACTCAGCACAAGCTCAGTACACCATAGGTGTTTTCTTTGAGCAATACTGTCTTATAATTTAAACATATAACTGTTTTAAGTTACCGACAGTTCATAATCAACATGGATTCTGTGATTGACCCATTGTTATAAATTACCGGTATAGTTAATTATCAACCAGTGAGTTGTTACCGTTTTCTTTACGAAGTTGTTTGTAGTTAACAAAATCATTGTTTCCTTGATTGGTATTAAAAATGCTATTGTGTTATTTTTCTGATAGATCTAAATGGCTACAATCTTGGTATTGTCGTGACGCGTGTAGTGGGTGGGGCAACGGACGCTATCAATTGTTTATCAGTTGTTTGCATGACTTAGAGTAAACCAGGAATTGTTGTTTCTCTTTTACCGGTAGTTGAGATTTAAGCCGTGAGTAGCTGATCATGAGAAATTATTTCTACAGTTAACATTTAATTTGTTTATCATCGAAACATTTATCACAGCCAATTACTCACGAATTTAACACGATGTAATAGACGGCCATGTGGGCGGGACTTGAATGTCAATTTCACAACCGTACGAGTAACAAAAGTACCGCTAAAAGTTATGAAATAATCAATTGTGTGTTATAATTAATAGAAACAAATGTAACAAAAGTAATTTATTTCATAAAGAAATATATATATATATATACCTTGATACGGCTAAATATCGGTAATTATTATAACTGTAAACAATAGAGTTTGGTCCAGTTACTGGAGATCGCAGGTGGATTTGAGTCACGTATAGTATGGCATGAGTTTCACAAGGCGTTGGGAAAGGGGTGCGCCTAACTAAACCACGCATATTTTTTTTCCTGAAACACCTCTGTCGCCCTGCGCCCTATCTACGCATGCGCCTTATACACCGAAAATTACGGTAAATTGACAAATAATTTGTGTTTTGAAGATTTTGGATGATATTGAGTTAGAGACTTACCTACTTTAAACTGCTACTCGTGGGTCTGTCATGCCGAATTTGCTGTGTTTTCTTCCTGAAACAATGGAATAAGGTCGGTGAATTTTCTTGTCTGAGAAACTCGGAAAATGGATTTACAAAACTCCAAATATAGGTTCATTTTAATTATATCATTACCTTGACTAAGTTTGATGGTGACAATTTTCTACTTAGACGTAGGAGTGATTTGACTGATCACTTTGGAAATTAACCACTCTGCTTTTAAATAATTGAGGTAGAATGTTTAAACTTGATGTAAATGTTCATCTGGTGAATGTCTTGACCAAGTCAATGATTGACATTTCGAGCTACAGCTAAGCGGAGCTAAGCAATTTCATTGGTCGATGCTTTGGGATAAGATAACCTTGATTCTATCTGATAGACAATGACGAAACTTGCAGTATAGTTTGATTGCTCGATTTGGTTGTCGCCTACAATTTGAAGTGTGTTCTCTCAATTATCAATATATCATAATGGAAAATTTAAAAGAAGCAATTAAATCATCTATAAACCCAATCAAAGATTTCCTGGCTACTAGAAGGTGAATGGTCGGATAATGACCTCAATTTGATCAATACCAACCATTGTTCAATTTAAGGGAATCTGTGAATCAAGTTTCTTGTCCCAAACTGTGCTTGAAAAAATGTTTACCAAATGTGAAACATGTGATGCTTCAGTAATACTCTTAGAAAGTAGGTTATTTTCCCTTATCTTCTAATAAAATATCAATAACTCTTGTAGACTAATTATTGACAGTCACTGGGTGTACATACATTTATATTTACCGATATATGTCATTTACTTTAACATTGACATACAATTTACATGTGCTTGTCCTTGAACAAATATTTTCTTTAACTTTTATTCACCTGGTTGTTGGATATTTTTACCAATGCTGATCCAGAGAACTCGGGACTTATTGCAGACTCAGAAGTAGTGAAATTATTTAAACGCATCAACGACACAATAACAACATCCGTTATATCACAGAAAATAAAGGTAAGTTATAAAATCTGTTGTATTAGTCCGGCTTAAAATTGAGGGAGGTGCCACCTGGAGAGGTAGAAGAAATTCTCATGTGGTTTTTCTAGACAAGATTTTTATGCTGAACAAGAATATGTGAGGTAAACAGGCCATGTCCTGGACCTTTTTCTGTGAGAGCGCTTTTTTGAAAATGGCTGCCAAAATCTCATATATGACACAGGCCACGATAAGGTGTAGAACTAACATATGGTTTTGCAAAAATTGATTTTTCCCAAAGCTAGGACAAATCCAATGTAATTTTTGGTATGGTTATACACAAAATATAATAAAGAGATAATAAACACAACTTCATGATCAAACTAGTACAAATAAAGTATTTATTGCGAAACAAAAATAAAAATACCCCCTTTTTTGATGTCTAAATTTGTCCCTCTTGGTGGTGTTAAAAAAGGGTAAGTATTTTGATACTGAAGACATAGATTGAAATCTACAAGTTGTTTCTTAAATTGAAGATAAAGGATGTTTCTATCCATCAGAAGTGTCAAATTCCAAAAATCTTAATATTTTTCAATAAAAAAAATTGTTTAAAAAGTGTGTAACGGACGTGACAAATTCCGTCCAAAAAAAACGATTTTTTAATGCATTGAAAGAGTTGCTCACCACCTGCATCTATATGTATGTTTATGTTACAAATCAAGAGGCATAATTGAGTGATATGATGTAATTATTTCTGTTGATTTAGAGACGTTTGAGAAGAAACTATTCGCATTTTCGATCGTCCACTCGAGATTCCGTCAAAGAATCACGTCCGTTATTTGCGTTTACGATGATCGATATTTCCCCTCCCGTTTCAAATCCATGGCTCTTCCGCGGTTATTAGCTCCCTTGTTCTACACACAGTTCGTATACCTCACGATTTTGCGGGTAATTAAAAATGGTCGACGCCGGGACCCCACAAGGAAATTCCGTCCTCAAACTTTTGTTGTCGTCACGTCCGTTATATTATTACAAGAATTTGGCAAAAACTGAGGATATTAAAGATGTCAAAGCCGTCTGCTTCGCGCTCAAAATCAAGAGCCGTTCCACACAATTGGGTGATCGAAAAAAAAATGAAAGAATCATGCAAATTTGATTGATAACAGTTTGACTTTCGGTTTTACGTGTAACGGACGTGATGGTGGACGAAATTGATAATGTCAAACATCACTACCGTTACACAAGGAGCTAAGATGACCTAAAGAAAATTACGACTCTTTATTAAATTTAATAAAATTACATAGATTGCCTTCTTTTTTAAATGTCCTCAAACTATGCATGGAAAAGATCGTTAAACACCTCAGATACACCTCGCACTGTTAATTGGGTCAATAGTGACGTCCGTTACAAAAGTCACGTCCGTTACATAGTAGGGAGTCACGTCCGTTACAAATATTTTGTGCAATATTGACAAAACAGTACACAGAAGTAAAATTTAATAACAAAATAATAATTGATCAAATATTGTAACATAATGGCTAAGAATGACAATGAAATCATGCCCAAGAAAGAGTGTAAAAGAGTTATCAGTTCAGACATTTCACACTGTTTTGAAACCAGATGTCCATGAAAGATCTTTGCCAATTTTGGGGGGTAAACAGCGCACAGACATTTTTTTACATTCTAGAATATAGATTTTGATATTATCACACTCAAATCAACTGGGCTGGTAGTTATTAGCAAATTTGGGGCAAATATTAATTGGACATGTAACGTCTGTTACAAGCTTATATGGTCCGCAAAATATGTATTTGCACAAAAACAGAACAACAAGTTGTCTTTTCCTTTACAAAATTTGAAAGATGAATTATTAATACAAGTTTTTAACCCCCAAAGAATTCGTAAAAATTTATTTAAATTTAAGTGCTTTTTCATCTGAAGTTCTACACCTTTTCGTGGCTTGTGTCATATAGAGTGTCTATATGGGTCAAGTAAGTAACAATGATACATGTTTGACCACTTTTTGCATTAGTTATCATTAGAGTTATTCCCAAACAAGCTGTGATAGTATCCCAGACTCTTGAAAGTAAAACAAAGTGAGGGCGCTCTCCATATGCCGCCAAAAAATGTAGTTAAACTGTATATATATATTTCAATGAGCATTTTTTAGGCCATGCAATGGTCACATTTTGCATTAGGTGTGATTAGAGGTGTTCACAAAGCATCTTGTTATTTACCACACATTTTATGGAGAGATAAAACGATAAGGGTGCTCTTTAAAATGGCCACTAACATCTCACAAGAAAAGGGATATGGGCCTATTTAGGTTGAAAAAAGATTATCGCGGCGCAATTGACCTCTTTTTATACGCCCACATTTTCATGTGGACGTATATTGTCGTCGCCCCTGTTCGTCAGTCCGGACGTCCGTCCGTCCACAATTGTTTGTGAACAGTCTACAGGTCACAATTTTTATCCGATTTCAATGAAACTTAAAATATAGGTTTATCACCCTAAGATCTCGGTTCCTTTCGATACTGGCATGTATCGGATCTTAACCCCTGATTGTTACGGCCCCTGATTGTACGAAAAATCACGGTTAGCTTGTGAACAGTGTAGAGGTCACAATTTTGAACCGATTTGGATGAAACTTGAAATGCATGTTTATAAACCAAAGATCTTGGTTCCTTTCGATATTTGCGCCAATTGGATCGTAACTTCCTGAATTATGGCCCCTGATTGTCCGAAAAATCGCCCTTTTTAGCTTGTGGTCCCTCTGGAGGTCAAAATTGTCATCCGATTTAAAAAAACGTTTGATTGTATCATCGTTTCATGGTTACGAAGGTTGAGTTCGAATTTCGTGAAAATCGGACCAAAATTGACGGACAAAATGGCCGCCATTTGTACGCGAATACTGTGAAAATATGTTTTATCAAGGTTGTGAACAGAGTAGAGGTCACAATTTTGAACCGATTTGGATGAAACCCAAAGATATTGGTTCCTTTCGATATTTGCGCCAATCGGATCGTAACTTCCTGAATTATGGCCCCTGATTGTCCGAAAAATCGCCCTTTTTAGCTTGTGGTCCCTCTGGAGGTCAAAATTGTTATCCGATTTAATAAACGTTTGATTATATCACCGTTTCATGGTTTTGAAGGTTGAGATTGAATTTCGTGAAAATCAGACCCAAATTGACGGACAAAATGGCCGCCATTTGTACGCGAATAGTGTGAAAATATGTTATATCAAGGTTGTGGACCTTATAGAGGTCACAATTTTGAACCGATTTGGATGAAACGTGACATGTATGTTTATAACCGAAAGATCTTGGTTCCTTTCGATATTTGCGCCCATCGGATCGTAACTTCCTGAATTATGGCCCCTGATTGTCCGAAAAATTGCCCTTTTTAGCTTGTGGTCCCTCTGGAGGTCAAAATTGTTATCCGATTTAAAAAAAACGTTTGATTATATCACCGTTCCATGGTTATGAAGGTTGAATTCGAATTTCTTGAAAATCGGACCAAAATTGACAGACAAAATGGCCGCCGTTTGTACGCGAATAGTGTGAAAATATGTTATATCAAGGTTGTGGACCTTATAGAGGTCACAATTTTGAACCAATTTTGATGAAACGTGACATGTATGTTTATAACCCAAAGATCTTGTTTCCTTTCGATATTTGCGCCCATCGGATCGTAACTTCCTGAATTATGGCCCCTGATTATCCCAAAAATCGCCCTTTTTAGCTTGTGGTTCCTCTGGAGGTCAAAATTGTTATCCGATTTAAAAAAACGTTTGATTATATCAACGTTACATGGTTATGAAGGTTGAATTCGAATTTCGTGAAAATTAGACCAAAATTGACGGACAAAATGGCCGCCGTTTGTACGCGAATAGTGTGAAAATATGTTATATCAAGGTTGTGGACCTTATAGAGGTCACAATTTTGAACCAATTTTGATGAAACTTGACATGTATGTTTATTTTGATGAAACTTGACATGAATGATTATAACCCAAAGATCTTGGTTCCTTTCGATATTTGCGCCCATCGGATCGTAACTTCCTGAATTATGGCCCCTGATTGTCCAAAAAAATCGCCCTTTTTAGCTTGTGGTCCCTCTGGAGGTCAAAATTGTTATCCAATTTAAAAAAACCATTTGATTATATCACCATTTCATGGTTATGAAGGTTGAATATGAATTTTGTGAAAATCGGACCAAAATTGACTCACAAAATGGCTGCCATTTGTACGCGAATAGTGTGAAAATATGTTATATAAAGGTTGTGGACCTTATAGAGGTCACAATTTCGAACCGATTTTGATGAAACTTGACATGTATGTTTATAACCCAAAGATCTTGGTTCCTTTCGATATTTGCGGCCATTGGATCATAACTTCCTGAATTATGTCCCTGCGTTGTCCGAAAAATCGCTTTTGTTCGCTTTTGGTCCCTCTGGAGGTCAAAATTATTATCCGATTTAAAAAAACGTTTGACTATATCACCGTTACATGGTAATGAAGAGAGAGTTTGAATTACGTGAAAATCGGACTAGAATTGACGGACAAAATGGCCGCCGTTTGTACACAAATAGTGTGAAAATATGTTATATCAAGGTTGTGGATCCTATAGAGGTCACAATTTTGAATCGATTTTAATGAAACTTGACATGTATGTTTATAACCCAAAGATCTTGGTTCCTTTCGATATTCGCGCCCATCGGGTCATTACTTCCTGAATTATGTCCCCTGATTGTACGAAAAATCACCCTTTTTAGCTTGTTGTGCCTCTGGAGGTCACAATTATTATCTGATTTAAAAAAAACCGTTTGATTAAAAAAAACAAACAAAATCTAATGATTTTCTGATAATTCCTTAATATGCGACAACTCTTGTTGACTGCCCGGACGATTTGGCTGCTGTGTGGGCGTATGTTTCGTTGCCTGGCAACCTATTTAGGGTTTCACACTGCGTAGCTTGTGTGAAACACTATTGTTTTTGTTAAAATTATTATTAAGCTTTCATATTACATATGAAAGCTTATTGTTTCTGTTAAGATTATTATTATTTTTTTTTTTGTGTATTTTCTGCAAATAGGATTTCTCAGAATCTAACCATGGGATCTTTCTAAAACTTTGACCTACCTCCCCAAAAATGGGGTGCGAACGTTGTTTAAATATATTTTCAAAACGTTTTACGAATCCGAAATCACCGAATTTTACGAACGAAAAAATTGACAATGCATAGTCGTAACTTTGTTATTTTTTGACCGATTTTACTAATTCTTTTTTCTTTGAATACCTTGAAAAAAATCATTTTCATCTGCAGTTTCACATTTTCGAATTTCGAAAATTCGTCGCTGTGATTTCGAACCGGAAGTTTAGACCAATTTGACAACTTCTTTAATAGATGTACGATTTTCATGAAATTTAGTATACAAGTAGATCTTACCGATGTGACTTCAAAAATATAATTAGAAATTTTCTAAATTATCTCCCCTTGGTGAAATTAAGGATCAAAGTTTTAAAAAAAATCGTCGAAATATAGGTCAGAATGACCTAATTTTTTTTTTCGATACTAGACAAGGAATTGCTGATTCGTACACAAAATATGGAGTTTGTCGATCGAACCGGAAGTGCCACCATCTTTAAACGTGAAAAATCAAAAAGGCTTTTTATACGCCCACATTTTCATGTGGACGTATTATGTCGTCGCCCCTGTCCGTCCGGACGTCCGTCCGTCCACAATTTGTTTGTGGACTCTCTACAGGTCACAAATCTTAGCCGATTTTGACGAAACTTGAAATATAGGTTTATCCCCAAAAGATCTCGGTTCCTTTCGATATTGGCATGTATCGGATCAAAACTTCATGGATTATGGCCCCTGATTGTACGAAAAATCACGTTTTTAGCTTGTGGACCCTATAGAGGTCACAATTTTGAACCGATTTTGATGAAACTTGACATGCATGTTTGTAACCCAAAGATCTTGGTTCCTTTCGATATTTGCGGCTATCGGAATGTAATTTCCTGAATTATGGCCCCTGATTGTCCGAAAAATCACCCTTTTTAGCTTGTGGTCCCTCTGGAGGTCACAATTATTATTCGATTTCAAAAACCGTTTGATTATATCACCGTTACACCCTAAGGAAGGTTGAGTTCGAATTTCGGGAAAATCGGACGAAAATTGCCATACAAAATGGCCGCCGTTAGTACGCGAATACTGTTAAAAAATGGTATATCAAGGTTGTGGACCCTGTGGAGGTCACAATTTTGATTCGATTTTGATGAAACTTGAAATTCATGGTTATAACCCAAAGATCTTGCTTCCTTTCGATATTTGCGCATATCGGATCGTAACTTCCTGAATTATGGCCCCTGATTATACGCAAAATCGCCTTTTTTTTAGCTTGGAGGTCACAATTATTATTCGATTTAAAAAAACGTTTGATTATATCACCGTTACACCCTAAGGAAGGTTGAGTTCGAATTTCGGGAAAATCGGACGAAAATTGCCATACAAAATGGCCGCCGTTTGTACGCGAATACTGTTAAAAAATGGTATATCAAGGTTGTGGACCCTGTGGAGGTCACATTTTGATTCGATTGTGATGAAACTTGAAATTCAAGGTTATGACCCAAAGATCTTGCTTCTTTTCGATATTTGCGCATATCGGATCGTAACTTCCTGAATTATGGCCCCTGATTATACGCAAAATCGCCTTTTTTTTTTAGCTTGGAGGTCACAATTATTATCCGATTTAAAAAAACGTTTGATTATATTATCGTTACACCGTAAGGAAGGTTGAGTTCGAATTTCGGGAAAATCAGACCAAAATTGCCATACAAAATGGCCACCGTTTGTACGGGAATACTGTTAAAAAATGGTATATCAAGGTTGTGGACCCTGTAAAGGTCACAATTTTAATTCGATTTTGATGAAACTTGAAATGCATGGTTATAACCCAAAGATCTTGGTTCCTTTCGGTATTTGCGCATATCGGATCGTAACTTCCTGAATTTTTCGAATTTCGTGAAAATGGTACCAAAATTGCTGGACGAAATGGTCGCCGTTTGTACGCGAATAGTGTAAAGATATGGTATATCATGGTTGTTGACTCTGTACAGGTCACAATTCTTATCCGATTTTGACGAAAAGTCACATTTCTAGGTTGTGTACCGTCACACCATAATCATTGTCGACTTCGAATTTCATGAATATCAGACTGGAACTGACCAACAAAATGGCTGCTCCCAATACAGTATGAAATACAGGACTTAATGATGTAGGAAAAATCACTTTCCGTATTGTTTGTTCTCTATCCATCTCTCGAAAATGTGGGCGTATCCTGCCTGGCAGTGCCAGCCTATCTTTTGCTATTTTACTTACAGACTCGGGAGTTATATTTTCGGAATCCTTGAAGGAATGCCTAAAAATCTATCGGATCAGAATTTTGATTTCGGTCATGTGATGGTCACAATTTTGAATTGAAAATGAAAAATAGAAGCAATTTGAAAGTCCCGGACTTCGGAACACAATAACTCTCCTTCTAATTAAGCTAGAATGTTCAAACTTGGTGTAGACGTTCACTAGGTCAATGTTATGATTGAGTTCAAAGTTGAGCATTTTCTGCTTAGGGTGAGCAGAGATAAGCATGCTGATTTGTTGATTCTTTAGGGCACGATAACTTCGGTTATAATGAAGGGAGGGCGGTGAAACTTTTGTCAATAGAGAGTCTAATGGGTAGCCTGTTGTGTGAAATGATTGTATCATTTTTTTTAAATATCAGGGATAGCCGAAAAGAAGAGATTGAAAATCCAAAAAGTCGTATTTTTACAATTTGGAGCATGTTTAGAGGTCTTTCTCGTAAAGTCAACATACTATTTTTTGGGAACTTCTTCTACAAAGAGTCTTATTGGTAGTCTTTTATATGAAACCATCGATCAACAGTCCAACATATCAGGAGTAGAAGAACAAAAGGATCGAACATTGAAAACGGCATCCTTTCATTGTTGAGCGAAACATGAAGTGTGGGTGACTACAATCTACGCATTTAGTCATCGTATAGAGCTTATTCAACAGTATCGAATTCCAACTGCTTAGGGATATTTTACATGCACTCCAATGTGTACACGGGACCTTGGTTTTTCGTCCCATCCGAAGGACTAGACAGCTGTGCTTGTCAGGCCCTCCGTTCTGCCTTACTGACAAGGGAACCACGCCGGGAAATCGAGATGAACTTTCTCTGTGCAGAACTTTCAATTCAGGCAAAACGTTTATTGCATACGATTAAGCTGGTCAGTTGGAGCTTATTTTCAAAAGTTTTGTAATAATCGGTTGGTAATTAAAGTACCGTGCACATTAAACTGTTAAAACAGAAAATTTCGCGCGGTTGAAATGTTTCTTGCTATAAGTCAGCAATTTTCCGAATTCAGAGAGGCTGGATGGCTGAATGGTTAGCATGTGCTCGCTGTATCGTAACCTTTGTCATTGAGTCAACGGGCGTCGTTTGGATCTCCAGGTTGCACGTGACATGGTGTATGATGTCCAACCTCGTGGGTTTTCTCCGTGTTCTTCGGTTTCCTCCCAACGGCTAAAGACCAGTACGTGCAAGGGGAGTTTTTAAATAAAATTAAAAAACATATGTTAGTCCCGAAATGACCTAGTTTGTGTCGAATGGACGTTAGGCCGCATTTCTCTCTTTCTCTTTTTAAAGTTTTGTAATAATCGGTTGGTAATCAAAGGTACTGTTAAAGTGATAAAACAGAAAATTTGGCCCGGTTGTAATGTTTCTCACTTTAAATTCAGCAATTTGTCGATTTTAAGGGGCAAACGTTTATTGCGAACGATTAAGCTGGTCAGGGGGAGCTTATTTTTAAAAGTTTTGTAATATTCGGTTGATAACTAAAGGTACCGTGCAAATTAAACTGTTAAAATAGAAAATTTGGCCCGGTTGAAATGTTTCTCGCTGTAGGTCAGCAATTTGCCGATTTTGACGAGACTTGAAATATAGGTTTATCCCCAAAAGATCTCGGTTCCTTTCGATATTGGCATGTATCGGATCAAAACTTCATGGATTATGGCCCCTGATTGTACGAAAAATCACGTTTTTAGCTTGTGGACCCTATAGAGGTCACAATTTTGAACCGATTTTGACGAAACTTGACATGCATGTTTGTAACCCAAAGATCTTGGTTCCTTTCGATATTTGCGGCTATCGGAATGTAATTTCCTGAATTATGGCCCCTGATTGTCCGAAAAATCACCCTTTTTAGCTTGTGGTCCCTCTGGAGGTCACAATTATTATTCGATTTAAAAAACCGTTTGATTATTTCACCGTTACACCCTAAGGAAGGTTGAGTTCGAATTTCGGGAAAATCGGACGAAAATTGCCATACAAAATGGCCGCCGTTAGTACGCGAATACTGTTAAAAAATGGTATATCAAGGTTATGGACCCTGTGGAGGTCACAATTTTGATTCGATTTTGATGAAACTTGAAATTCATGGTTATAACCCAAAGATCTTGCTTCCTTTCGATATTTGCGCATATTGGATCGTAACTTCCTGAATTATGGCCCCTGATTATACGCAAAATCGCCTTTTTTTTAGCTTGGAGGTCACAATTATTATTCGATTTAAAAAAACGTTTGATTATATCACCGTTACACCCTAAGGAAGGTTGAGTTCGAATTTCGGGAAAATCGGACGAAAATTGCCATACAAAATGGCCGCCGTTTGTACGCGAATACTGTTAAAAAATGGTATATCAAGGTTGTGGACCCTGTGGAGGTCACATTTTGATTCGATTGTGATGAAACTTGAAATTCAAGGTTATGACCCAAAGATCTTGCTTCTTTTCGATATTTGCGCATATCGGATCGTAACTTCCTGAATTATGGCCCCTGATTATACGCAAAATCGCCTTTTTTTTTTAGCTTGGAGGTCACAATTATTATCCGATTTAAAAAAACGTTTGATTATATTATCGTTACACCGTAAGGAAGGTTGAGTTCGAATTTCGGGAAAATCAGACCAAAATTGCCATACAAAATGGCCACCGTTTGTACGGGAATACTGTTAAAAAATGGTATATCAAGGTTGTGGACCCTGTAAAGGTCACAATTTTAATTCGATTTTGATGAAACTTGAAATGCATGGTTATAACCCAAAGATCTTGGTTCCTTTCGGTATTTGCGCATATCGGATCGTAACTTCCTGAATTATTCGAATTTCGTGAAAATGGTACCAAAATTGCTGGACGAAATGGTCGCCGTTTGTACGCGAATAGTGTAAAGATATGGTATATCATGGTTGTTGACTCTGTACAGGTCACAATTCTTATCCGATTTTGACGAAAAGTCACATTTCTAGGTTGTGTACCGTCACACCATAATCATTGTCGACTTCGAATTTCATGAATATCAGACTGGAACTGACCAACAAAATGGCTGCTCCCAATACAGTATGAAATACAGGACTTAATGATGTAGGAAAAATCACTTTCCGTATTGTTTGTTCTCTATCCATCTCTCGAAAATGTGGGCGTATCCTGCCTGGCAGTGCCAGCCTATCTTTTAATTTCTGCATAGAAATCTCTGGCCAGTTTTTTTTTTATTGCAGAGTGCCATTCTTGTATATTGCAGTCTATGACCCTTTGTTTAAAACATGCTTAAGAAGTCGTCACGATTTCCTACTTATAACCAAACATATTGGAAACCATAATTATATAACATATCTTGGAAGCCCGATTACAGCTATACAAGTTTCAGTTATTTCCCTTTAGTTTAAAGATTATTTTTTTGCCCCGGTGCAATGTTTCTCACTACATTTAAATTTGTAACTTTGTGAGTTTTTGACCGATTTTGATATTATGTCTTTATAATTTTCCAAATCTACATATTTAACGTACATATTCAACAGTTGAGTTCAACCTGATTCCTTAGTTTTGTTCAAAGTTATCTCATTTAATTTTTCGATGTTTTCTTACCATTTTCATTTCATTTTTCTGAAAGTTTTGAAATCGGAAGTCATCCCGATTACAGCAACACAAGTATCAGTTATTTCCCTTTAGTTTTCAGATTACTCAATGTTTCATACTATATTTAGACTTGTAACTTCGCGAGTTTTTGACCAATTTTGATAGTTTGTTATTCTTATCCTTTTATTTGAGATACTTGATATAATCGATGACACGTGACGATGAATATGAAAGCTTTCATATCTGCATGCGACAGTAGCAGATCTAGTTCTTATTAAGCTTTCATATTACATATGAAAGCTTATTGTTTCTGTTAAAGTTATTATTATTATTATTTTTTTTTTTTGTGTATTTTCTGCAAATCGGATTTCTCAGAATCTAACCATAGGATCTTTCTGAAACTTTGACCTACCCCCCTATAAATGGGGTGCGAACCTTGATTAAATATATTTTCAAAATGTTTTACGAATCCGAAATCACCGAATTTTACGAACGAATGTATTTGACCTACAATGCTGTAACTTTGTGACTAGTTGACCTATTTAATTAATTCTTTTTTCTATGAGTACCTTGAGACATTTACTTCAATTCTGCAATTTCGGATTTTCGAATTTCGAAAATTCGTCGCTGTGATATCGAACCGGAAGTTTAGACCAATTCGACAACTTCTTTAGTAGTTGTACGATTTTCATGAAATTTAATATGTAAGTAAACTTTAATGATGCGACTTGAAAGATGACTTCTGAAATTTTCTAAATTATCTCCCCTTGGAGAAATTGAGGATCGAAATTTTCAAAAAAATCGACGAAATATAGGCCAAATCATCTTGAATTTTTTTTTGGTTACTAGTTCCGAGACCACTGATTCGTACACAAAAAATGGAGTTTGTAGCTCAACCCGGAAGTGCCACCATCTTGAAATGTAAAAACCTCAAACGCCATTTTGCTATTTTACTTACAGACACGGGAATTATATTTTCTGAATCCTTGGAGGAAGGCCTAAAAAACGTCGGGAGTAGAATTTTCATTTAGGTCAACTGGGAGTCACCATTTTGAATTGATAATGAAAAATAGAAGCAATTTGAATGGCCGAGTTTTTGGAACACAATACCTCTCCTTCTAATTAAGCTAGAATGTTTAAACTTGGGGTAGACGTTCACTAGGTCAATGTCATGATTGAGTGTAAAGATGGGCATTTTCTGCCCAGGGTAAGCAGAGATAAGCATGCTGATTTGTTGATTCTTTAGGGCACAATAACTTCCGTTATAATGAAGGGAGGGTGGTGAAACTCTTGTCAATCGAGAGTCTAATAGCTACCCTGTTGTGCGAAATCATTGTATCATTTTTTTTAAATATCAGGGATAGCAGAAAAAAGAGATCGAAAATCCAAAAAGTGGTATTTTTACGATTTAGAGCATATTTAAAGGTCCTTTTCTCTTAAAGTGAACATAATATTTTTTGGGGAACTTCTTGTACAAATAGTCTTATCGGTAGTCTTTTATATGAAACCATCGATCAACAGTCCAAAATATCAGGAGTAGAAGAATAAAAGGATCGAAAATTGAAAACGGCACCCTTTCATTGTTAAGCAAAACATGCAGTGTGGGTGGCTACAATCTGCACATTTAGTCATCGTATAGAGCTTATTCAACATTATCGAATTCCAACTGCTAAGGAATCTTTTACGTGCACTCCAATGTGTACACGCCGGTGGGAGGACACGCCAGAAAATCGAGATGAACTTTCTCGGCCAATGCAGGGATCGAACACCCGACCTCCTGGCTAGCAGGTCAACGCCTTCGCCACATAGTGTGGACACCCATCGTACATTTCATCCGTCAAATCAAAGCATTTCATTGCATTAGACCAATAATTAATTATTCTTAATTTGAAACTTTATTTTAATATTATTAAATCCTCATTTTATTGGTAGACGTTCGTCTTATTTAAAATTAAACTTTCATTTAACTATGAACAACCCTTAACGTGTCTCTTAACAAAACAATTAAATACTCTAAAATAGTATCTCAACCTTTTGACCTAAGCTCATTAATTTACCATTTTGTATGTGAGCGACTTGTTATTCTTCTTATATGACATATTGCACGTGTCTGATTTCAAAGGGGAGTTTGGTGGCTGAATGGTTAGCACGCGCGCGCTGTATCATAAAGCCTGTCATCGAGTCAGCTAGCGTGTTTTCGAATCTCCGGTCGTACCTGACAAGGAGTAAGGTCGCCTGTCCATCTTGGTGGGTTTTCTTCATTTCCTCCGGTTTCCTTCCACTGCCAAAGACCTCTACGCGCAAGCGAAATATTGAAATAAAATCGAACTATATGTTAGTCCCGAAATGATCTAGTTTGGGACACAATAACTCGCTTTCTAATTCAGCTAGACTTGGTGTGGGTGTTTATTAGGCCAATACCTTGATGACTCTGGAACACAATAACTCTTCTTCTAATTGGGGTACAAAGTTCAAACTTGGTATAGGCATTCACTAGGTCAATGTCTTGATGAAGTTCGAAGTAGAATTTTGATTTAGGTCAACTGGTAGTCACCATTTTGAAGTGAATATGAAACATAGTGAAAAATCGACATTTACGGACTTGTAAACAAACACAATAGAGCATAGTATGTTCAATGCGTCTCCTATGTCTGACATTAATACATTTCAGGATAGTCGGGATACGGTATTTGAATATTTCAAAAATTCGATTTTTGCCTTTGATGTTTTTCGTGCTGACAAAATTCTTTACGAGTGAAAAATCACATTAACTTTACTAGATTGTGACCGATTTTAATGATTTTTTTTCCTTGTTCGGATTATTCATATGACCCATGGCATGTGACAGGAAGTGACTGTGAATATGAAAGCTTTCATATCTGCATGGGACAGTAGCAGATCTAGTTATTATTATTATTTTTTTTTTCTGTATTTTCTGCAAATCGGATTTCCCAGAATCTAACCATAGGATCTTTCTGAAACTTTGACCTACCCCCCTATAAATGGGGTGCGAACCTTGATTAAATATATTTTCAAAACGTTTTACGAATCCGAAATCACCGAATTTTACGAACGAATGCATTTGACCTACAATGCTGTAACTTTGTGACTATTTGACCTATTTAATTAATTCTTTTTTCTATGAGTACCTTGAGACATTACCTTCAAATCTGCAATTTCGGATTTTCGAATTTCGAAAATTCGTCGCTGTGATTTCGAACCGGAAGTTTAGACCAACTCGACAACTTCTTTATTAGTTGTACGATTTTTATGAAATTTGATATGTAAGTAAACCTTAATGATGCGACTTGAAAAATGACTTTAGAGAAATTGAGGATCGAAATTTTCAAAAAAATCGATGAAATATAGGTCAAATCATCTTGATTTTTTTTTTTGGTTACTAGCTGCGAGACCGCTGATTCGTACACAAAAATTGGAGTTTGTAGCTCAACCCGGAAGTGCCACCATCTTGAAATGTAAAAACCTCAAACGCCATTTTGCTATTTTACTTACAGACACGGGAACTATATTTTCTGAATCCTAGGAGGAAGGCCTAAAAAACGTCGGGAGTAGAATTTTCATTTAGGTCAACAGGGAGTCACCATTTTGAATTGAAAATGAAAAATGGAAGCAATTTGAAGGGCTGAGTTTTGGGAACACAATAACTCTCCTTCTAATTAAGCTGGAATGTTTAAACTTGGGGTAGACGTTCACTAGGTCAATGTCATGATTGAGTGTAAAGATGAGCATTTTCTGCCCGGGGAAAGCAGAGATACGCATACTGATTTGTTGATTCTTTAGGGCACAATAACTTCGGTTATAATGAAGGGAGGGTGGTGAAACTCTTGTCAATCGAGAGTCTAATAGCTAGCCTGTTGTGTGAAATCATTGTATCATTTTTTTTAAATATCAGGGATAGCAGAAAAAAGAGATCGAAAATCCAAAAAGTCGTATTTTTACGATTTAGAGCATTTTTAAAGATCCTTTTCTCTTCAATCAACATAATATTTTTGGGGAACTTCTTCTACAAAGAGTCTTATCGATAGTCTTTTATATGAAATCATCGATCAACAGTCCAAAATATCAGGAGTAGAAGAATAAAAGGATCGAAAATTGAAAACTGCAACCTGTCATTGTTAAGCGAAACATGCAGCATGGGTGACTACAATTTGCACATTATTCATTGTATAGAGCTTATTCAACAGTATTGAATTCCAACTGCTTAGGGATATTTTACGTGCACTTCAATGTGTACACGGAACCTTGGTTTTTCGTCCCATCTGAACGACTAGACAGCTGTCCTTGTCAGGCCCTCCGTTCTGCCTCACTGACAAGAGGGAACCACGCCGGAAAATCGAGATGAACTTTCTCGGTGCAGAACTTTCAATTCACGCCAAACGTTTATTGCATACGATTAAGTTGGTCAGTTGGAGCTTATTTTCAAAAGTTTTGTAATAATCGGTTGGTAATTAAAGTACTGTGCAAATTAAACTGTTAAAACAGAAAATTTCGCTCGGTTGAAATGTTTCTTGCTATAAGTCAGCAATTTCCCAATTTTAGGGAGGCTGAATGGTTAGCATGTGCGCGCTGTATCGTAACGTCTGTCATTGAGTCAACCGGCGTCGTTTTGATTTCCAGGTAGTACGTGACATGGAGTATGGTGTCCAACGTCGTGGGGTTTCGGTTTCCTCCCACGGCTAAAGACCCGTACGCGCAAGGGAAGTTTTAAACCGTGCAAATTGAACTGTTAAAACAAAAATATTAGCCCGGTTAAAAATATTAACCAGCAATTTCCCGGTTTTAGGGAGGCTGAATGGTTCGCATACGCGCTGTATCGTAACGTCTGTTTTGCGTTTCTTACGTGGGTTATTATATGATATTTATGCTATGGTTTGTACAATTACATGGTCTCAAAAACTTATAGTTTTTTAGTTTTTAACGTTATTTCATCTTGATTATCGCCCTTTTTTATCGGGAAATTGCACCTTCTAGCGACGACGTCATAACAACTATAACTACAGATTCACGTCACGCCATTCAGTTAGCAGACGACAGTCTCCCTAGACGGTCTTACACTCCTTTGCTTATGTATTCAGTTTTGTTCTTGTTTCTGTGACGGTTGTAACGTGTTTCCAAATGCATTCAAGATACTTCAATCCTCTTCTTTATTGATTTAATGCATCTAGTTTTTTTTAGAACTAGGCCTACTTCTTGGATACATTTAACGATGTGGTTACTTGTATAATTTGGAATTTATACAACAATATGCTTGCATTCGTATTTCTTGCAACATATAGCAGATCATGACTCATACTGACATTATATAATTATTTACTTGGGTTTTTTACTCCCAACTTGTTTTTCAAATATGAGTGAAGTCTGTGTCACCACAGGCCCGGGACTGTACAGCGCAGTGGACGCTTACAGCTAGCCCCCGGATCCATTCACTCTTTTTTGATTTGTTGTTGTTTGTGATCTCTTAGCATTATGTCTTATCTGTATATTTGTTTTTGTGTAGAATTGTGTGTGGTGCAGTCCCCCTGCACTTACTATTGAGTCAACCGGCGTCGTTTCGATTTCCAGGTTGCACGTGACATGGAGTATTGTGTCCAACCTCGTGGGTTTTCTCCGTGTCCTTTGTTTTCGTCCCACGGCTAAAGACCCGTACGCGCAAGGGAAGTTTTTAAATAAAATTAAAAAAAACATATGTTCGTCCCGAAATGACCTCGTTTGTGTCGAATGGACGTTAAGCCGCATTTCTCACTTTCTCTTTTATTTTTAAAGTTTTGTAATAATCGGTTGGTAATCAAAGGTACTGTAAAAGTGATAAAACAGGAATTTCGCCCGGTTCTAATGTTTCTCACTTTAAAGTCATTGTATAGAGTTTTGTAATAATCGGTTGGTAATCAAAGGTACTGTAAAAGTGATAAAACAGAAAATTTCGCCCGGTTGTAATGTTTCTCACTTTAAAGTCATTGTATAGAGCGTATTCAACAGTATCGAATTCCAACTGCAAATGGATCTTTTATGTGCACTCCAATGTTTACACGGCGGGAGGGGGGACACGCCAGAAAATCGAGATGAACTTTCTCGGCCAATGCAGGGATCGAACACCCGACCGTCTGGCTAGCAGGCCAACGACTTAGCCACATAGTCTGGACACCCATCGTACATTTCATCCGTCAAATCAAAGCATTTCATTGCATTAGACCAGGGGGGTGGGGGTGGACTAGAGTGCCGCGCTTCGATCTCTAGCTGACCAGTCCCCTCTGGCTGTGGTTTCGAGCCCAGGTCTGAGCGTATGTGGCATGGAGATAGGGGATCCTTCTCAACCTCGAGGGTTTCGTCCGGGAACTCCGGTTTCCTCCCACTGCTAAAGACCCCTACGCGCATGCGAATTATTGAAATAAAATTAAAACATATGTTAGTCCCGAAATGACCTAGTTTGTGTTGAGTGGAGGTTAAACCTATTTCTCTCTCTCTTTCTCTCTCTCTCGCATTAGACCAATAATTAATTATTCTTAATTTAAAACTTTATTTTAATATTAGTCTGGCATTATTAATTCCTAATTTTATTGGTCTTATTTAAAATTAAACTTTCATTTAACTATGAACAACCCATAACGTGTCTCTTTAAAACAAATAAATACTCTAAAACAGTAGCTCAACCTTTTGACCTAAACTCATTAATTTACGATTTTGTTGTGAGCGACTTGTTATTCTCCCCATATGAAATATTGCACGTGTCTGATTTCAAACGGAGGGGGGGGGTGGCTAAATGGTTAGCACGCGCGCCTTTCATTGAGTTAACTAGCGTGTTTTCGAATGCCCGGTTGTACGTGACAAGGAGTAAGGTCGCCTGTCCAACCTGCCATTTTTAGTTCTTTCCCGCCATTTTCATTTCATTTTCTCGTCCGTCTCATTACAGTAATACAAGTTTCGGTTATTTCCTTTTAGTTTTCAGATTATTGTTATGCCTGGGTGCAATGTTTCATACTGTATTTAGACTTGAAACTTCGCGAGTTTTTGACCAATTTTGATAATTTTTTCTTCTTATCCTTTTATTTAGGATACTTGATACAATGGATGACACATGACGTTGAATATGAAAGCTTTCATATCTGCATGGGACAGTAGCAGATCTAGTTATTATTATTATTATTATTCAGATTCCAATTTGAATAGATCTCAGCAACTACGTGTCGCATCGTTACGATTTCTTCTGTTTTACTGGGAAAGTGGGTGTGACTTAGAGGATAAAGCTATTTTGAACGTTCTGCGCCAATGCGAAATGTCCGAAATCACCGAAGTTATCGTTTTTGAAAATATTGCAGTAATTTTAACAATAATCATTGGATTTTAACTTTCGATACATTTTGGCATAGCCTGAGACAGGGCACATAGCTACGCTACTTTCGATTTTTGATTTTCGGCAAATCTTCGAAGATATTAGGCGCCAAATTTCGAAAATTTAAAATTTTACTAAAATTTTTTTTATTTATGAATATTTTTTAGTCGTATTGTGCACAGAATTAAAGAGTCATCTGACTAGCGCAAAAATGTTAAAAAATTTTGTCTCAGTAATTTTCCTTGGCCGCCATTGGCTAATTCAGTTTTTCAGTCCTAGATTAATTTTTTATTGTTCGATTTGTATAAAACAAAGTTCATATGCTTCGTTGTCTCAATTGTCATTTTTTTTGTTACCAATAATGTTATCTGTCGGCACCGGAAGTGGCATAATTTTACCAAAAACTACAATTTTGACAGTTATTTTCTTATTTCGAAAACAAATATTATTTTTTTGAAAAATTATATGACTCAAAGAGTGTGTCTTTTCAAGGCGCAAAAAATGTAGGAAGCAGTTTTTTTAATTTCGATTTCATTTTCGAGCAAATTCGATTAAGAGGCTAAAAATGGTGTAAAATTGGCCTATTTACAACCTATTCAGGCTTTTCAGATTTTAAAATATTTCTTCGTAACTTTTATAAACTTGTAGCTATAATCCATACGAAGAAAATGTATGTTAAAATTCGTTTGTAATATAAGCAGTTACCAAGAAATGGGCAGTTCTGTACAAGTCACTGTTTTCGTTATTTTGCCTGTAAAATAGTCAATTATGATTGGATTTTTATAAAAGTGACATCATTTGATTCAAAAAGCATGTAGCGTCATATCAAGTTGATTGCAATTTAAAATTGACACCGGAAGTGACATCATTTGGTCAAAAAATGCATTTTAAACTTTTTAAATCAATGTTTTATTCAACCAAGAATAACTTAATATGTATTAATAATTTTAACTTTTGGTTTAAATTCACATATAAACAAAACTCGTATGGTCATATAGATATCATAAAATGGTTTCTAACTTATTCGGTTGCCGAGAAATAGACGGTTTTCTACAGGTCACTTTTGAAGGTTTCGAGGCCATAAAAGGGTCAATTATTATTCGATTTTCATAAACCTCACACCATGTTATACCTAATGCCATTTGGGATTTCATACAAGTAATTTAAGATTTTGATTATCACCGGAAGTAACGTCATTTTGGCAAAAACTGTATTTTTAGCCTCCAAAACAGATATTTTATTCAAATGAGTCTGTTTTGAAATCTTTTTCAAATTATGGTATTTGATGCCAATCAACAAATAGAATGAACCCATACGATCATACAGATACCACAAAATGGTTTCTAACTTGTACGGTTGCAGAGAAATAGCTGATTTTCTACAAGTCACTTTTCAAGTTTTTTGGTCTTTAAAAGTGGCAATTATTATTCGATTTACATAAAATTTTCACTATATGATATCGTATGCCATTTCTGATTTCATAAGACTAATTGAATATTTGCATTAACACCGGGAGTAATTTAATTTTGTCAAGATCATTTACAAGTAACAAATGTATAAAATGAATTGATATTGCTGGATTTTGTTGATTCTGCGTCCATTTTATTTGTATGCAATGTTAATTTGGAAACCTGTTTAGTGGTTTCGCTGGTACCGAAAGTGACATATGTTCAAGGGTAACTTGACACCGGAAGTGACATGTTTAAGGGTAACATGGCACCAGTGAAACCCGTCATTCCTGCATGCAGGTCTAGTTTTCCATTAGTTTTACATAAAGTTACTTTAAAAAAATCTATGTGTGACAAATAATAATTATATAGAGGTGAAAATTGTGGGTGCTCTTCAAAATGACCGCAAAAATCCAAGTTGGTAAGTTGTTTCTATATAACCACTGAAAAGACGTTTGACATCGCATTCTTTAGGGAGCTTGAATTGTCCTTAGAATGATTCTGGTATGACAAATCATTCACAATGCTACAGCATTAATGTTCCAAGTCGCTCAGATCACCACATGCTGAATTGTCCTCACACTCATTGTTAATAAACAGTTCATGCATATCTTCAGGCATCATTGTCTCCATCCACTTAGGCTCATTTCATTCTTTCCAACCGTTGTCACAAGAATCTGTGCCTTGATTGATGCCTGTTGAACGCCATTCTCGAGCTATGAAATGCACTCAGAGGTTATGAAGTTACAATGTTTGACGACAGGGTGGTAGCACTGCTATATCCTTTGTCAACTTTTGGTCAAGGATGGCACATCTGGCTTAATTGACGTTGTTTATCTCTACCCCGTACAGCAGTTACACGTATTCTTCAAGGCCCTCGAATACATATGGGGGAATTATCACCGACGTGTTCGGGGGCTATTCTTTGTTGGAATATTCACCCAGGTGATACATATGTACATATGTAATATTTCATACATATGGATGAGCTAGGATTGGGGGTGTATAGCTCATTCCTGGAGAAGTATTCTAGTGAAGGCGGTCACTGTTCATTAAAAGTCCAATTCCAAATCCATTTCAATATTACTTTATATCCAGTTTAAAAAATACATTATTTACAAATTATATACAAGTAATTTGATCTCCTTGTCTGTCTGTATATCTGTATGTCTCATCTGTTTGTGTATGGGTCTTTTAAAGACACTAATTTGCATACACACAAAGGAACAATTTTGACAAATCAGATGAAAGATAAAATTATTGTAACACATCAAATTAAAAGAAGTTAAATAAATATATAAATTTCATTGGTTGAGAGTTTCGTAGTGAAATATAATTTATAGGATCTAATAAGCTTTAAGCCATAACAATTAAAAAGCATTGACACTTGATTGGCATTGATCAGACTGCATTGTTAACTGTATAAATCTTTGCTCAAGGTTTCTCTTAATAAGCCTACTGGCATCCAAAGATTATAAAACAGTCAAAGCCAATCATGCTTTTAGGCAATTACTTTAAATCAAAATATTGACATTAAATGCAAGGAAAGACCAACTGATAACCTTAATATTAGCTATATTGTCTAAATGCTTATTAAATAAATTCTGTATATTCTTAAAAATGAAATTTGAAAAAGAAGTAAAATTCTGTATCACTATTTGGTGATAAATGCCCCGTCCTGAAAAATTCATGCGTCCTCGCATGAGATATATATATATATATATATATATATACACAATATACTTGATGAAACCATTAATAAATAGTTAAAAGAAAAATATATGCTTCTAATTAAAGATTTGTTTAAAGTTTTGTATCACAATATCTTGAGTGAATTATGTTGTTATATGATTATACAGGCTAAAGTCACTTATGTAATCCTTTGTTGTCGCCTTATGTATAATACATTCTTGTCACATACATAAATATCACTTGCAATAATTATGAGAAAAAAAAGATTTTAAGGAATGCAAAATTCCAATTAAAACGATCTTCAGTCAGTAATCAAACTGAATAAAAAATATATGAAATTAAAAAGTCAATGGTAAGAGTCATATAATAAAGTATTAGCACTATGCTGACGAAGTTTCAATATCTTCACTTTTAAAGTCTGCGTCATCGGAATATTTATAAATTGTGGAGGTAATTATTTCTAGCAGTAGTTGTTAATTGATTGTTTCCAATGCAGTCCACATACACATATTAGCTATTTACATGGTTATATAAAAAATAATTTCTGCTGCAACACACAACTTTAATGAATTCACTGCACTTTATACACAAAATTTTATCAGGAACACACTTTAAATCTTCAGCAATATCTGGAACATTACAATTTACCGAGTCAGGGATTATGACTAAGGTCCACCACATTCATCTTTTTGATCAAGCACATTTTGTTATCTGGTTACCTTGCAGTCTCATGCGCTGGTAGTTCTTCTTCTTGACATGGAGAAATCTCACTTGGTTTGACAAAGTCAACCTTGCCCAGAATTGAAGATATCAGCTTCAAACTTCTTTGGTCCAGTCTGTTATCAGAGATGTTGTTCAGCAAGATCAAACCTGAAATATCTCTTGACCATCTCATATAATAACATTCAATGTGTGACAATAAATCAATTATATTAAATAATTTTGAATCAAAAGAATGTGGTCATTCCTTGTACTCAACCTGACTAAATGTAATACCATTCTCACTTTCCGTTCCAAATATAATCATGTATTTCCTCAACACTGTTAAATTGTCAAGACTGTGCAAAGGCTCAGAAGATACTCTATTCTTTTATTCTTTTTCTCATATAGTACTATTCAATGTTTTAGTTATTACCATGATCATTTGTTATTCTTATGATCATTTCTTATTCTTATTATGATCATTTCTTATTATGATCTAATTCATTTTCTTATTTATTCTTATATATTATTTATGATCTAATATATTGTCATATGTCATTTATTCTTTATTCATCTTCATGTTATAATTATTAAACAAAAAAAAAATTGGGGGGGGGGGGTATTTTTCACAAAATGTGAAAAAGAAAACAATTTATATTTATATATACATATCATTCAATATATTAATAATCATATTGAGAACTTTTATTTTATTTCATGAAAAACATAGTAATGTTGTTATTATCTTATGTTTAAAATTAAAAGAACTAGATCTATGTGGTCTAATCAAACTTTGTAAAAGTTTGTAAAATGATTACTCAGTGCTTTACACATTGATCGTCACCAATATGGCACAGCGCTGGCGTGTCAGTCAAAAATGGATGGCCAGTCCACCTTGCCTGACAAACCTGATTGTAGCTATATAACAATAATTTTAAAAATAACTTAGACACACAGACCTTTTTCTTTTTTTTTTGAAAGTAATATAATGTAATTAATATGTGGAAATTTTAAGGGTGTTAAATTTTAGTCGCTTTTTACGACACGCAATTTAACCAAACGTTGGGCCTACTCTTGTCCCCGGTCCCACAGGGGAACAAAGTCACTATATCTATTTGTTATAATAATTTTTTTTTTTTCTTTTTTCAATGTAATGAATCTGTTCTAACTTCCTTCGTTTTTGTACTGTGTAATGCAGTTAAAGTCTGTGTAACTGCCTTGTGTACCGATGTAATCAACGCTTTAAAAGTTGCTGTGGAAATTGCTTTATTGTATTGTACATGATTAAAAAGATCATTAGAAAAATAATTACAATAGTCTGTTAGATCAGATATTTCCTTATAATTATTGTTACAGCGATTGTCACAATGTTTTGATAGGCTCTCTATTTCCATCCAAATGTGGTCCACTATTTCATCAAAATTCTGGGTTCTCTGTTCATGACAAAGGTTTTGTCCCTCTTCTATCCGTAGCTTTAATCCTTTATCCATTTGCATCATTTTTCTTTCAAGGCCTGTCTTCATGCTTCTCATATCACACAGCATTTTAATGTTAGTGTTAAGTTTGAAGTCCGCCATCATTTTTTCTAAATCTTGTTTTGTATTTTGCTGATGTTTTATCATAATATTCACATTTTGTAAATTTGTCGAATTCTGTGATTTGGTGATATCTTCATCCTTTTTGACAAAAAAATTTATGGTTCCGGAGAGGGCGCTTCCGTTTCTTACCAGCTTCGTTTCTCGTAATGTGGAACTCCTTGCGTAATTTTTCAGGTATTTGTTCTGTAAATTGCCATTGTGTTGACCCATCAATCAGTTTGATTAGATATGACTTTCGTCCCTGGAACTGTGCTGCTTTAATGATTTTTACAATCTGTGCTTCAGACAACATTTTTGATTTTGACACTTGAGATTGTGTTTGTTGCTGCGAGTTAGATTGTAAAGAATCATTGGTAGCTTCGTCAGTAGATTTCTGTTCTGTATCCTGTTCCTCTTCAAGTTCTTCTGGATTTAATTCCTCTTCGGACTCAATAGGTACATTTGTGGGGCGTGTTGCAGGGTCAAAATATTTCTTTAGACGATTGGCATTTGTAAGATATTTCTGCATCTGGTAAAACTTTATCTAACAGTGATTTGGAAATACAAGATATGCTCGCCCCTGTATCAATGAGACTTTTTATGACAGTATTGCCTAAAGTCACATTTACAAAATTTTTATTTAGGGAAGCGATAACATTTATATCGGTAGTCAAAGATTTGGTATTACAATCTAGTTCCTTTGAGTGAGAATGACCCATCTTACTGATTTTGACTTAGGTTGAAATCAACTAGTAAATAAGTCTATTTTCAAAAAGAATGATAATTATTGTCACACACTAAATGTAAATTTTCGAGAATGGTACAAGAAATAGTTAATTTAACTTACCAAACTAATTCTCTGATCTCATATGAACCAAATCTAGGAATCCACTTGTATCTCCAATCTGTTCTTGAATGTCTTTGTTCAAACCATTAGACCTTCAGTTTTTCTCGCTTGGCATGTTAGAGGTTCCGAGTCTTGAATTCATCTTCCACCATTATATCACCGACGCTTCGGGGCTATTCTTCTTCGTTCGAATATTCACCCAGGTGATACATATGTACATATGTAATATTTCATACATATGGATGAGCTAGGATTGGGGATGTATAGCTCATTCCTGGAGAAGTATTCTAGTGAAGGCGGTCACTGTTCATTAAAAGTCCAATTCCAAATCCATTTCAATATTACTTTATATCCAGTTTAAAAAATACATTATTTACAAATTATATACAAGTAATTTGATCTCCTTGTCTGTCTGTATATCTGTATGTCTCATCTGTTTGTGTATGGGTCTTTTAAAGACACTAATTTGCATACACACAAAGGAACAATTTTGACAAATCAGATGAAAGATAAAATTATTGTAACACATCAAATTAAAAGAAGTTAAATAAATATATAAATTTCATTGGTTGAGAGTTTCGTAGTGAAATATAATTTATAGGATCTAATAAGCTTTAAGCCATAACAATTAAAAAGCATTGACACTTGATTGGCATTGATCAGACTGCATTGTTAACTGTATAAATCTTTGCTCAAGGTTTCTCTTAATAAGCCTACTGGCATCCAAAGATTATAAAACAGTCAAAGCCAATCATGCTTTTAGGCAATTACTTTAAATCAAAATATTGACATTAAATGCAAGGAAAGACCAACTGATAACCTAAATATTAGCTATATTGTCTAAATGCTTATTAAATAAATTCTGTATATTCTTAAAAATGAAATTTGAAAAAGAAGTAAAATTCCGTATCACTATTTGGTGATAGAATGTTTGAAGCCACCGGTATGTCGGAATTTGTTGGAGACCACACCCAGGTTTGTTAAGGCAGTCTGTCTTATGGAAGCCTATTGAAAATGAGTGAGGGGACTAGTCAGAATTCAGTGATTTGACCGACTTTGAAAATTAATGATATAACATTGAGCGATTTGTCATGCCAGAATACATTGAAAGGACAATTTGGTATAAGCCCTTACCCTTTAAGCTCCCTCAAGAATGAGATGTCAAACATTTTTTCAGTTATCATAAAGACACAACTTTACAAATTTTAACTTACTATCTAGACATATAAACATATTACGCTTTGTAATGCTTATTTAAAGCTTAATGACACAAACATGTGGAGCCAAAAGACTTTTTTATAGTTGTTGTATGTGCTATGAGCAGGATTTGTGGATTTGGCGCCATATAAATGGATATATTACATGTAGTATTAATTTAGAATGGATTTTATTTCAGCGGCTATTTTGAAGAGCACCCCCAATTTTCACCTCCATGCAGATTATTGGACACGCATGTAGATTCTTTTCAAACAATTTTATGTAAAACTAATGCAAAAAGAGGTCCAATTTTTTATACGTCCACATGTGAACGTATTATGCCGTCGCCCCTGTCTGTGTGTGTGTGTGTCTGTGGTTCGCCTACAGGGCGCAATTCTTCATGGATTTTCTTCAAACTTGGTGCATGCCCGACCCCCAGGGGCAGAGCCACGCCCATTTCTAGTATTTGTTTGTTTGTCGTCTAAAGGCCACATTTCTTAATTTATAATCTTGAAACTTTGCATACACATTTTTTGTACCCTAAGGAACATCCCTATCGTTTGGGGTGTATGCCCCACCCCCAGGGGCAGAGCCGCGCCCATTTTCTTTTTGTGAGTCTTTGTGTCGCCTACAGGGCGCAATTCCTACTGGATTTTCTTCAAACTTGGTATACGTATTTCTTATACCCTTAGGAAGATCTCTATTGTTTTTGGTGCATGCCCGACCCCCAGGGACAGAGCCACACCCATTTCTAGTATGTATTTGTTTGTCGTCTACAGGCCACATTTCTTAACTTATAATTTTGAAACTTAGCATACACATCCTTTGTACCCTAAGGAACATCCCTATCATTTGGGGTGCATGCCCAACCCCCTGGGTCAGAGCCACACCCATTTTCTTTTTGTGTGTCTTTGTGTCGCCTACAGGCCGCAATTCTTATTGGGTATTCTTTAAAACTTTGTATACTTACTCTTTATACTCTAAGGATGACCCCTATCGTTTGGGGTGCATGCCCAACCCCCAGGGGCAGAGCCACGCCCATTTTCTTTTTGTGTGTCTCTGTGTCGCCTAGAAGCCGCAATTCTAACTAGATTTTCTTAAAACTTTGTATACTTACCCTAAGGATGATTCGTATTGTTTTTTGGTGCATGCCCGACCCCCAATGGCAGAGCCACGCCCATTCCTTGTATTTATTTGTTTGTCGTCTACAAGCCACATTCCTTAACGTATCATCTTGAAACTTTGAATGATTATTCTTTGTACCCTAAGGAACATTTCTATAATTTGGGGTGCATGCCCAACCCCCAGGGACAGAGTCACGCCCTTTTTTTTTTTGTCTGTCTGTGTGTCACCTACAGCCCACAATTCTTAATCGATCGTCTTGAAAACTTTTTTTATACTTATTCCTTATACCCTAAGGCTGACCACTATTATTTTTGGTGCATGACGGACCCCCTGGGACAGAGCCACGCCCAATGCTTTTGTGTCTTGTGTTCGCCTACAGGATGCAATTCTTAACATCCTTTTAAAACTTTACAAACCTATTCCTTATACCCTAAAGATGACCCCTATTGTTTTTGGTGATTTCCTAACCCCCAGGGGCAGAGCCATGCCCATTTTTACTTCGTGTCTATGTGTGTTGTCTACAGGCCAGGATTCTTAATGGATCGTCTTTAAACTTGGGATATGTATTCCATATAGCCTAAGGACGTCAACTGCATGTCCTGACTCACACAGGCAAGACACGACCAATTTTTGTGTTTGTCATTACAGGCCGCAATTCTGAATGAATCAGCTTGGTACTTGGCTTATGTATTCCTTATAGCCTTAGGGCGTCCACTATTGATTTTGATGAATGTCCCGACCCCAAGGGGCAGAGCCACGCCCACTTTTTGCCTTTGGCGTTGGGAAGGCACAATTCTGAATGGATTATCTTGGTATAGTTATTCCTTATATTCTAAGGACGGCAACTATTAATGTTGGTGCACGACCCCCAACGCTAAACAAACCAAACGCCTAGCCTTCTTGACAAAGTACCATATCAATCAAAGCAGGAATGTGGGCATATATTGTAGCGTTAGCGTTATGTTTTTTCATTTTCAAGGGTCTGGATTACATTCGAAGCTTGTTTGGGAATAACCTTATAAAAACTAATGCAAAACGTGGACAAACGTGCATCATTGTTACTTACTTAACCCATATAGTCACTATTATGAGATTTTGGTTGCCATTTTGAAAAAAGCGCCCTAACGGAAATGGGTTCAGGATATGGTCTGTTTACCTCACATATTCTTGTTCAGCATAAAAATCTGGTCTAGAAAAACCACATGAGAATTTCTACCTCTCCAGGTGGCACCTCCCTCAATTTTAACGTGGACTACACTACTACTTCCACAACAGAGATCGAAATTACAAGTTTTACTTTAGGGCAATTCCACGGTAACGGACGTACATTTTGCACTCGTTATATTTTGAATTCTTCCAATATTATCTAACCATGAATAATTAACTGTTTGGTTTTATATAGTATTAAAGACATATATTTTAAGTATTAATTGACATATGATTTTATTTATTTCTGAATACCAGAAATAAATATTGGCTCCTCAAAGTATAGGTAACGGACGTACAGAAATGAACACCATGATTTACCTACATGAACATGGTTGCAAAACTCTGTGAATTGTCCTGTGGAATTCAACAGTTTTTATCCCTGTAAGAAAGGGCACTAACTAGATGTGTGCTGTATGATCACTTCTCACATTTAGATTCTTGTAATCCAGTAAATTAGAAATTACTGTGGTAACGGACGCACATATTTTCTGGTAACGGACGTACGAGTGCAAATTGCCTACCAATTAAGTGAGCTATGTAAACTTTCAAGTAATAGGACTGATAGATAATACTAATTATTAACTCATTTGAATTAATGGAGCAGTTAATTTCCTGAAAACATTACTTCTTACATAAAATATTGCGACCTAAAAATTTTTGTAACAGACGTACATTTTTACTCTAAATCTATGAAACCCCAAATATTCAGTGAATTGGGTCAAAATGTTTTCCTTCTACAGTCATAATATCAAGAATGGGTGATGTTAGCTTTATATATGAGTTTTTGAACAGTTCCATAAATAAATATGAATGAGAGAGATGAAATATAAATATTTGATAAAATGAAATGCCATAAAAAGTAACGGACGTACATGTACGAAAACCCAAGTTATTCTGAGAATTTTTGCCAATCTTTTCTTTTTTTGGTCATTATAATAAGAATAGGTTATTTTAGCTTTAGATATGAAATTTTAAACAATTCAATTCATAAATATGAATGAGAGAGGAAAAAATGTGAATATTTGGTAACGGACGTACATTCTCATAGCGATATTTTTCTATGTTGATTCCTTCACAAAAATATGTTATTTTCATATTTTAATGTATAAATATCATGTTTATATACATTGTCAGATAACTAATGCCAAATCATTCATTATAACTTAGAATTATCCAACAAACACAAAGTAAGAAAATGCATAAAAATTATAAATTCAACATTTACAACGTACAACTCGTCAAGACCAAATAAAAAAAAATTAGGAACAATTTCTGCCAAAATTTAAGTTTGTTTTCAAAATATAGATTATTTTTCACCATAAAACATTATTTTTGTCCACATATCACCTAATTAAATTTTTCACCTAATTGTTTACTTCAGCGTGGAATTGCCATTTAAGTAGTTGGTCAAAAACTACAGTTCACATTTGCCAAAGTAGGCATTGCCAAATATTTTGTCTTTAAAATATGAAAGTAGAAAATATTTTTCTTTTGGCAATGTGACATACCTGTCCACTGCATATCACTCATCGTTACTATACTATTCAAAAAAGTAGGGGATATTTGATTTTGGGGGCATAATACTATAATATGCAAATGACTACGAAAAAAGTCACTATAGAACCTAACAGAAGAAACATTTCCAGTTACATGTGACGCCAAAACGCACCAATAGCTACCGCATGGAATGCAGGTGATGCTTGTGATCATCATGGGGGTCCAACCCAAGATTTGCACGACTCTGACTTTGAATTTTACAGTCATTGTGGCATTGAATTCCAGGGTGGAAACATCAGTTTAATTGTTTTAGGCTTTATGCTTCGGGTTACCCAAAATGAAAGGTTACATGCCCTTGGCATGTTACAGATCAGCACAACACAGGCGGCTGTGGCGCGGATGATGAATGTTTCTCAGTCTGTCATAAGCAGGCTATGGTCCAGATACCGTGATACACAATCTGTACAAGACAGACCACGCCCAGGTCGACCAAGGGCGACAACTTAAGCCCAGGATCGATTTATCCGTACCTTGGCCTTGAGAAATCGGGTCATCACAGCAAATCAGATCAGCGCTCGTCTTCAAACAGACACTGGTGTGAGAGTGAGTGGCCAGACGCTTCGGAATCGACTGCATAGGGGTCACCTTCGTGCCCGACGTCCTCGTGTGATCCCTTGTTGGAGAGATCAACACATTCAGGCAAGACATCGTTGGTGTAGGGATCGTCAACACTGGGATAATCGACGCTGGAGCAATGTGATATTTTCAGATGAGTCAAGGTTCACTGTTGATTTTTTGGACAGACGTAAGAGGGTGTGACGTGGTCGAAACGAGCGCTTCCAAGACGTTAACGTCATCAGACATTATCGTCAACAACGTCCTGCCAATGTCCAAGAAATTGCTGCTGCGTTGCTACAGGAATGTGCCAATCTGGACCAAAATGACCTTAGACGTCTTATTAGGAGTATGCCACGTCGGATCAATGCTTGTTTGGCAAACAGAGGAGGATGTACCCGTTACTGACTTTGTTGTGATGCTGTGGTAACTTTGCTGTTTGACCCCGGGTATCATTTTACCCTTATAATAGTCAGTCTGTGCCTTACTTAATCTAACGATCATTTGGAATAAATCGATGAATGTGAACTAGAGGCCAAAGTTAATATCTGAATGCTCTAGAGGCCAAAGTTAATATCCGATTGACTTCAAATTGATACACAGTGTTTAAGATCATGAGACGAAGAAGCCTATTGTTTCTCTACGATTTCTGATAATAACTACCAGAGTTTCAGCGATTTCCGATAATTAGTGCCAGAGTTATGGCCCTTGATCACTTCAAACAATCTTGTGGACACTCTAGAGGCCAAAGTTAATATCCGATTGACTTTAAATTTATACACAGTGTTTAAGGTCATGAGACGAAGAAGCCTATTGATTTTCAGTGATTTCCGATAATTAGTGCCAGAGTTATGGCCCTTGATCACTTCAAAAAATCTTATGGACGCTCTAGAGGCCAAAGTTAATATCCGATTTACTTTAAATTTATACATAGTGTTTAAGGTCATGAGACGAAGAATCCTACTGATTTTCAGCGATTTCCGATAATTAGTGATAGAGTTATGGCCCTTGATCACTTCAAAAAATCCTGCGGACGCTCTAGAGGCCAAAGGTAATATCCGATTGACTTTAAATTTATACACAGTGTCTAAGGTCATGAGACGAAGAAGCCTTTTGATTTTCAGTGATTTCCGATAATTACTGCCAGAATTATGGCCCTTGATCACTTCAAAAAATCCTGCGGACACTCTAGAGGCCAAAGTTAATATCCGATCGACTTTAAATTAACACACAGTGTTTAAGGTCATGAGACGAAGAGGCCAAAGTTAATATCCGATTGACTTCTAATTTATGCATAGTGTTTACAGTCATGAGACTAAAACGTCTATCGATTTTCAGTGATTTTCAATAATTGCTGCCAGAGTTATGGCCTTGATCACTTCGAAAAAATCCTGTGGAAGCTCTAGAGGCCAAAGTTAATATCCGATCGACTTTAAATTAACACACAGTGTTTAAGGTCATGAGACGAAGAAGCCTATTGATTTTCAGAGATTTCAAATAATTACTGCCAGAGTTATCTCCCTTGATAACATCAAAAAATCTTGTGACGCTCTAGAGGCCAAACTTATCATCCGATTGACTTTAGATTGATACACAGAGTTTAAGGTGTTGAAATGAACAAGTATTTTGATTTTCAATGAATTTTGATAACTGAACAGCTAAATCCATGATATTAAATGTTTCATGTATATACTAATTGTTAGCGTGGGGTAAAACTTTTATAAAAAGCAAACAAATTCTAATGATTTTCTGATAATTACATAATGATTTGTTACTCTTAATCAGTTTTTAGTGTATTACAAATGTTTCAAAAGTCAAAATATGCGACAACCCTTGTTGACTGCCCGGACAATTTAGCTGCTGTGGGCGTATGTTTCGTTGCCTGGCAACCTATCTTTTTAAATTATAGATTTATTAAAATGAACAAAACACATCCTTGGCGCTAATGCACTTTCGTACAGCTAGTACTCCTTTTGGATAAAAACGTTTCACCAAACACGACTTGTGCATTTTCGTTTTGGTACTAATTTCTCTTTTCAACTAGCCACTCCAACTCCATAATTTCCTGTGTAGGTGTACTATAGTACTGCTAGTACTAGCTAAGTTTTCCATAATTAAATTAAATACAATGCGTCTGCATGTGACCCTGTGTAAGAAAATTCTCAAATATCACATGCAACGGAAGTAAGTAGATGCAGTCTTCAAGTCTTGTATTGTAAGTTCAAACATAGTTTAACAAATACTAAATGATCCGAACTATCTTCCATTCAAGCATTTGTTTTATTATACGCCCACATTGAAATGTGGTCGTATATTGTCGTCGCCCCCGTCCGTCCATCCCTCTGTCCGTCTGGCTAAAGTTAATATCCGATTGACTTTAGATTTATACACAGTCTTTAAGGGCATGAGACGAAGAATCCTATTATTTTTCAGCGATTTCCGATAACTACCAGAGTTATGGCCCTTGATCACTTCTAAAAATCTTGTGGCTCTAAAAGCCAAAGTTAATATCCGATTGACTTTAAATTTATACACAGTGTTTAAGGTCATAAGACGATTTCCCATAATTAGTGTCCGAGTTTGACCCTTGATCACTTCAAAAAATCTTGTGGCCTCTAGAGGCCAAAGTTAATATCCGGTTGACTTTAAATTTATACACAGTGTATAAGATCATGAGACGAAGAAGTCTATTGATTTTCAGCGATTTTCAATCATTACTGCCAGAGTTATGGCCTTAATCACTTCAAAAAATCTTGTGGATGCTCTAGAGGCCAAAGTTAATATCTGAATGCTCTAGAGGCCAAAGTTAATATCCGATTGACTTCAAATTGATACACAGTGTTTAAGATCATGAGACGAAGAAGCCTATTGTTTCTCTGCGATTTCTGATAATAACTACCAGAGTTTCAGCGATTTCCGATAATTAGTGCCAGAGTTATGGCCCTTGATCACTTCAAAAAATCTTGTGGACGCTCTAGAGGCCAAAGTTAATAACAGATTGACTTTAAATTTATACACAGTGTTTAAGGTTATAAGACAGAGAAGCCTATTGATTTTCAGCAATTTCCGATAAGTAGTGCCAGAGTTATGGTCCTTGATCACTTCAAAAAATCTTGTGGATGCACTAGAGGCCAAACTTAATATGCGATTGACTTCAGATTGATACACAGAGTTTAAGGTGTTGAAACGAACAAATGTTTTGATTTTCAATGAATTTTGAACGGAGCAGCTAAATCCATCATATTAAACGTTTCCTATACTAATTGTTAGTGTGGGGCAAAACTTTATAAAAAGCAAACAAATTCTAATGATTTTCTGATAATTACATAATGAGTTGTTACTCTTAATCAGATTTTAGTGTATTATAAATGTTTCATTACCGAAAAAAGTAAAAATATGCGACAACTCTTGTTGACTGCCCGGACAATTTAGCTGCTGTGGGCGTATGTTTCGTTGCCTGACAACCTATCTTTTAAAAATACGATAACCTATTTATAGCCTGGTAATTAGCTGCTGTAGTGGGAAATTTCAGGCGTTTAGAAGGCCTAAGTTTTACATGTAGTAATATCTGACAATTTATTGGCGACTAAAACAAAGTAAAAGTAACGCATGCATACACGTTGCACTCAGATGCAGTGAAAAACGGCTGCGGACTGTGTGCAAGTGTTTTGAACATTTAACGATTCTCAAAACATTAGTTTTATTATAGTTTACTGCCTTCGGCTAATTTCCACTGCTGTATAGCATATTTATTATCTGTTTTTATGATAATTTTTTTTGATATTTGAAGTTTTGGGCAATATTCGAAAAACCACTATATATCAACGATTTTTGGCCACATGATATCGTAGTTGAGTCTGAAAATACCATTTTGAGATAAATGACTATATCGAGAATATTGTACAGCCGTAACTCAAAGCTAACCAATTTTCCCCATGTAGTGTTTGAAAATAGTCTTTATCTGCATGGATAATCTGGTCTTGGATGTTTAGCTTGTGAACCCTTTAATAAATTTTTATCCAATTTCAAAAAACATCCAAATATATCACTATAACACAGTAATTAGTGTTATGTTCAAATTTCGTGAAGATCAGACCGAGACTTTCTGACAATGGTCGCTCCCCGTTATGCAAATAGTATAATAAGCATGTAATACCCAGTTTCTGGAGCCTCTAGAGCTTAAAGTAAGCACAAAGGCATGCTTTACTTTTTTTTACGTAAGAATCTTTATAAAATGCTGTCTCTAGAAAATTCTCAAGACCAATCTGATGTAAGCACATCTCAAGTATGAGTCTAAGCACATTGTGACTGGTAAACTGAGACTATAATTCTCTTTATTATAAAAACAGTTTTGGTATGCAAATTACTAAGTCTGTGCAAAAATATCAATAGTAGAAGTTATTTAGCGATACGATAATCAATATTGAAATTCAAATATCGATTATCGGTATATTCACCTTCTGACGGCAAGTTACGGTCACTTTTACAAGTCTGAACTTGCCGTAGTCTGGCATTAGCCAATAACAAATAAATGAATGAATACACAACGTCAACACAACTATTTCCCCCCTCGGTTTACAAACTGGCACATTTTGAATATATATTATTGTAAAAAAACTAAACTTTAAGATTTTAATGTTTTTGTTGTTATTATTAGTTGAAACTAAAATAAATCACGCACTTTGTGAACAATGACAATCGCACGTGGTTGATATTGAAATTCAAATATCGATTATCGATATATTCACCCTCTGACGGCAAGTTACGGTCACTTTCACATGATTGAACTTGCCGTAGTCTGGCGTTAGCCAATAGCAGACGTATGAATGAATACACAATGTCAACACAACTATTTCCCCCCTCTGCTTACAAACTGGCACATTTTAGATATATATTATTGTAAAAAAAAACTAAACTTTAAGATTAAATACATTATTTTACTATTTTCGTTGTTTTTGTTGTTATTATTAGTGGAAACTAAAATAGTTCACAATCGCACGTGATATATAGTAAAATTAGAATTATCTCCCCTCTTTGCTCTTGATTTGTAGAGAAATCGTCTGTGTTTTCACGATAAAACTCAGCTTTTATTACTAAATCATGTCAGATACAGCCCATACACATTTTTGACTTCTTGGGAAAGGCAAAAAGCGAGGTATGGAATTGTTTTGGTTTTTACGGAACCGATGACATTGACCTAATACATGTAACAGTTATCTACCTTCATGGACTCTGGTAATGAAGATAAATAAGATCAATTTACTTTTGTTTGTGTTTTTTTTATAACGATTGAGTATTGACACATTGTATAATAATTTGATAAATATAATATGTTTAAATAAACTGTAAGAAAGACTGAAGATGTTTTGGCATATTTTTATTATGCAATATTATTATTAAACATAACTGTTGAAGAACAAATACAGCAAAATAGTGGTAGCCTGTGTCGACTAACACAAATAACAGGTCGTTAAAATTCAGATTTTTCCGGAAAAATGATAATCGATTATTATCAATAATCGCTGACAAATTCTTGCCCGATAATCGATATTGAAATTTCATATCGATTCCCAGCCAGACATTTGTTTATCAAGGACATCATAGAACTGTACTTCCCAGCAAATGGTGGTTTTAAATGCATTTGACATGTTCAATATACAGAATAAAATGTGCGAGAAGCTAAAAAAACACAAGCACATGCAAACAGCTTTAAAAAATGTGAGGGTGTCTGATCTTAAAGTAGCCCGTGTGATTGTGTTGTTTATTAATTGGCAAATACATAAAATGGTTTCAGGGTAGAAGCCAAATTTTCTATTGCCTTGTTAAGTTTTAAGAACAACATTTTTTTCTTGGAACACATAAGAACGTATTGTGCATTTACTTAAAATCTAGCCGCAAGAATGTTCTTAAAAAATTTCTGGGGACACAAAATAAGGTAAGTTTACTTAAATGTAAAGTCTACTAAAAATCTTTAGCAAGAGTGTGCTTAAGAATTTCTAGGAATCAGGCCCAGCCCCGGGGTGTCAAACTTAGCTTATTCAGGGGCCACATGAACTAACATCAAATGTGCCGGACATGTACATAAATAATTTGCACACAACTCAATGAGTTATTTGCCAAGTATTTTATACGCCCACATTTTTATGTGGACGTATATTGTCGTCACCCCTGTCCGTCTGTCCGTCCACAATTGTTTGTGAACAGTCTACAGGTCACAATTTTGATCCGATTTCAATGAAACTTAAAATATAGGTTTATCACCCTAAGATCTCGGTACCTTTCGATATTGGCATGTTACGCACTGTAACTTCATGGGTTATGGCCCCTGATTGTACGAAAAATCACGTTTTTAGCTTGTGAACAGTGTAGAGGTCACAATTTTGATCCGATTTCGATGAAACTTAAAATGCATGTTTATAATCCAAAGATCTTGGTTCCTTTCAATATTTGCGCATATCGGATCGTAACTTCCTGAATCGTGGCCCCTGATTGTCCGAAAAATCACCCTTTTTAGCTTGTGTTTAGCTGATTGTCCGAAAAATCACCCTTTTTTAGCTTGTGTTCCCCCTGGAGGTCAAAATTGTTATCCGTTGGATTATATCACCATTTCATAGTTATGGGTGTTGAGTTCGATTTTCGTGAAAATCGGACCAAAATTGACAGACAAAATGGCCGCTGTTTGTACGCGAATAGTGTAAAAATATGTTATATCAAGGTTGTGGACCCTATAGAGGTCACAATTTTGAACTGATTTTCATGAAACTTGACATGTATGTTTATAACCCAAAGGTCTTGGTTCCTTTCAATATTTGCGCCCATCGAATCATAACTTCCTGAATTATGGCCCCTGACTGTCCAAAAAATCACCCTTTTTATACGTCCACATTCATAATGTGAACGTATTATGCCGTCGCCCCTGTCTGTGTGTGTGTGTGTATGTGTGTGTGTGTCTGTGGTTCGCCTACAGGGCGCAATTCTTCATGGATTTTCTTCAAACTTGGTATACTTATTCCTCATACTCCAAGGAAGATCCCTATTGTTTTTGGTGCATGCCCGACCCCCGGGGGCAGAGCCACGCCCATTTCTAGTATTTGTTTGTTTGTCATCTACAGGCCACATTTCTTAACTTATAAACTTGAAACTTTGCATACACATTCTTTGTACCCTAAGGAACATCCCTATCGTTTGGGGTGCATGCCCAACCCCCAGGGGCAGAGCCACGCCCATTTTCTTTTCGTGTGTCTTTGTGTCGCCTACAGGGCGCAATTCTTACTGGATTTTCTTCAAACTTGGTATACCTATTCCTTATACCCTAAGGAAGATCTCTATTGTTCTTGGTGCATGCCCGACCCCCAGGGGCTGAGCCACGCCCATTTCTAGTATGTGTTTGTTTGTCGTCTACAGGTCACATTTCTTAACTTATAATTTTGAAACTTTGCATACACATTCTTTGTACCCTAAGGGACATCCCTATCTTTGGGGTGCATGCCCAATCCCCAGGGTCAGAGCCACGCCCATTTTCTTTTCGTGTGTCTTTGTGTCGCCTACAGGGCGCAATTCTTATTGGATTTTCTTCAAACTTTGTATACTTACCCTTTTTACTTTAAGGATGATCCCTATCGTGTGGGGTGCATACCCAACCCCCAGGGGCAGAGCCACGCCCATTTTCTTTTTGTGTGTCGGTGTGTCGCCTACAGGCAGCAATTCTAACTGGATTTTATTAAAACTTTGTATACTTACTCTTTACACCCTAAGGATGATCCGTATTGTTTTTTGGTGCATGCCCGACCCCCAGTGGCAGAGCCACGCCCATTCCTTGTATTTATTTGTTTGTTGTCTACAAGCCACATTTCTTAACGTATCATCTTGAAACTTTGAAGGCTTATTCTTTGTACCCTAAGGAACATTCCTATCATTTGGGGTGCATGCCCAACCCCCAGGGGCAGAGTCACGCCCATTTTCTTTTTGTGTGTCGCCTACAGGCCACAATTCTTAATCGGTCATCTTGAAACTTAAAATACTTATTCCTTATACCCTAAGGATGATCCCTTTTGTTTTGGGTGCATGCCCGACCCCCGTGGGACAGCAACACCCATTTCTTGTATTTGTTTGTCTGTCGTCTACAGGCTGCATTTCTTAATGTATCATCTTGAAACGTTGAATACTTATTCTTGGTACCTTAAGGAAGATCCCTATTGTTTTTGGTGCATGCCCGACCCCAAGGGACAGTGCCACGCCCATTTTTTTTTATGTCTGTCTGTGTGTCACCTACAGGCCACAATTCTTAATCGATCGTCTTGAAAACTTTTTTTTATACTTATTCCTTATACCCTAAGGCTGACCACTATTATTTTCGGTGCATGCCGAACCCCCTGGGACAGAGCCACGCCCAATGATTTTGTGTCTTGTGTTCGCCTACAGGATGCAATTCTTACCAGATCCTTTTAAAACTTTACAAACCTATTCCTTATACCCTAAAGATGACCCCTATTGTTTTTGGTGATTTCCTAACCCCCAGGGGCAGAGCCACGCCCACTTTTTGCCTTTAGCGTTAGGAAGGCACAATTCTGAATGGATTGTCTTGGTATACTTATTCCTTATACTCTAAGGACGGCAACTATTGATGTTGGTGCACGACCCTCAACGCTAAACAAACCAAACGCCTAGCCTTCTTGACAAAGTAACATATCAATCAAAGCAGGAATGTGGACGTATATTGTAGCGTTAGCGTTATGTTTAGCTTGTGGTGTCTCTGGAGGTCAAAATTGTGATTCGATTTAAAAAAAAGTTTGATTATACCACCATTACATGGTTATGGAGGTTGAGTTCGAATTTCGTGAAAATCGGACCAAAATTGACAGACAAAATAGCCGCCGTTTGTACGCGAATAGTGTGAAAAAATGTTATATCAAGCTATAGAGGTCACAATTTTGAACCGATTTTGATGAAACTTGACATGTATGTTTATAACCCAAAGATCTTGGGTCCTGATCGTAACTTCCTGAATTATGTCCCGTGATTGGCCGAAAAATTGCCTTTTTATACGCCCACATAGAAATGTGGACGTATATTGCCGTCGCCCCCGTCCGTCCGTCTGTCGGTCCGTCCGTCCGTCCATCGTCCACAATTTCTTGTGAACGCACTAGAGGCCAGGGTTAATATCCGATTGACTTTAAATTTATACACAGTGTTTAAGGTCATGAGACGAAGAAGCCTATTGATTTTCAGCAATATCCGATAATTACTGCCAGAGTTATGACCCTTGATCACTTTGAAAAATCTTGTGAACGCTCTAGAGGCTAAAGTTAATATCCGATTGACCTTAAATTTATACACAGTGTTTAAGGTCATGAGATGAAGAAGCCTATTGATTTTCAGCAATATCCGATAATTACTGCCAGAGTTATGACACTTGATCACTTGGAAAAATCTTGTGAACGCTCTAGAGGCTAAAGATAATATTCGATTGACCTTAAATTTATACACAGTGTTTAAGGTCATGAGACGAAGAAGCCTATTGATTTTCAGCGATATCCGATAATTACTGCCAGAGTTATGACCCTTGATCACTTTGAAAAATCTTGTGAACGCTCTAGAGGTTAAAGTTAATATTGGATTGACTTTAAATTTAAACACAGTGTTCAAGGTCATAATACGAAGAAGCCTATTGATTTTCAGCAATATCCGATAATTACTGCTAGAGGTTATGACTCTTGATCACTTTGAAAAATCTTGTGAATGCTCGAGAGGCTAAAGTTAATATCCGATTGACTTTAAATTTATACAGTGTTTAAGGTCATAAGAAGCCTATTGATTTTCACGGATTTCCGATAATTAATACCAGAGTTATGGCCCTTGATCACTTCAAAAAATCTTGTGGATGCTGTCCGATTGACCTCAAATTTATACACAGTGTTTAAGGTCATGAGACGAAGAAGCCTACTGATTTTCAGCGATTTCAAATAATTACTTCCAGAGTTATCTCCCTTGATCACTTCAAAAAACCTTGTGACGCTATAGATGCCAAACTTATCATCCGATTGACTTCAGATTGATATACAGAGTTTAAGGTGTTGAAACGAACAAGTATTTTGATTTTCAATGAATTTTGATAACTGAACAGCTAAATCCATGATGTTAAATGTTTCCTATACTAATTGTTAGCGTGGGGCAAAACTTTATAAAAAGCAAACAAATTCTAATGATTTTCAGATAATTACAAAATGAGTTGTTACTCTTAATCAGATTTTAGTGTATAACAAATGTTTCATTCCCAAAAAAAGTAAAAATATGCGACAACCCTCGTTGACTGCCCGGACGATTTAGCTGCTGTGGGCGTATGTTTCGTTGCCTGGCAACCTATCTTTTTAGCTTGTGTCCCCTCTGTAGGTCAAAATTATTATCCGATTTAAAAAAACGTTTGATTATCAATAGTGTAAAAATATGGTATATCAAGGTTGTATACCCTGTAGAGGTCACAATTTTAATACGATTTTGGTCAAACTTGAAATGCATGTTCATAACTGAAAGATCTTGGTTCCTGTAGATATTTGGACATATCTGATCGTAACTTCCTGAATTATGGCCCCTGATTGTACGAAAAGTCGCCATAATATTAAATGTTTCGTATCCAGTGGAGGTGACAGCTAATTCCATAATATTAAATGATTCGTATACTTAACATTAGCATGGGGCAGAACTTTATAAAAACCAAACAAATTCTAATGATTTTCTGATAATTACTTAATATGCGACAACTCTTGTTGACTGCCCGGACATTTTAGCTGCTGTGTGGGTGTATGTTTCGTTGCCTGGCAACCTATTTTTAAATAGATATCGGCGATTCAAGTATCGGCATAATAGTAATAGCTGTTTATTAGATGATACCAATTGACCAATTACCAATGGTGAAATCGATGATCAGAACATCACAATTTGTAATTATTTCAATTGATTGTATTTCTTTTCTAAGTCAAAACTCCAAATTGGGTATTTCTGAAATATTTTTTCTTCTTATAAAGTTTAGTTACATGTATGTATATAAGTCACAATAAGATAATATTTCAAACTTGATTTTTATACGCCCCCATGAAAATGTGGTTGTATATTTCCGTCTGTCCGTCGTCCACAATTTCTTGTGAACGCTCCTGCGGCTAAAGTTAATGCTGTTGCGGCTCAAGTTAATATCCGATTGACTTTAAATTTATACACAGTGTTTAAGGTCATGAGACGAAGAAACCTCTTGATTTTCAGCGATATCCGATAATTACTGCTAGAGTTATGTCCCTTGATCACTTCAAAAAATCTTGTGGAGGTCAAAGTTAATCACTTTGAAAAATCTTGTGAACGCTCTAGCGGCTAAAGTTAATATCCAATTTACTTTGAATTTATACACAGTGTTTAAGGTCATGAGACGAAAAATCCTATTGATTTTCAGCGATTTCCTATAATTACTGCCAGAGTTATGGCCCTTGAACACTTCAAAAAAATCTTGTGGACGCTCTCAAGGCCAAAGTCGATATCCGATTGACTTCAATTTTATACACAGTGTTTAAGGTAGTGAGATGAAGACACCTATTGATTTCAGATAATTGCTGCCCAAGTTATCTCCTTGGATCCCTCTGGAGGCCAAACTTATGATCCGATTGACTTCATATTGATACACAGGGTTTAAGGTCTTGAAACGAACAAGTCTAGTGATATTCAATGAATTTTGATAGAACAGCTAAATCCTTGATATTAAATGTTTCGTATACTAAACTTTAGTATGGGGCAGAACTTTATAAAAACCAAACAAATTCTAATGATTTTCTGATTAATACTTAATGAGTTATTACTCTTAGTATTAATCAGTCAGTGTATTATAAAGGTTTTTAAGGTCGTGAGACGAAGAAGCCTATTGATTTTCAGCGATATCCGATAATTACTACCAGAGTTATGACCCATGATCTCTTTGAAAAATCTTGTGAACGCTCTAGAGGCTATAGTTAATATCCGATTGACTTTAAATTTATACACAGTGTTTAAGGTCATGAGACGAAGAAGCCTATTGATTTTCGGTGATATCTGATAATTACTGCCAGAGTTATGACCCTTGATCACTTTGAAAAATCTTGTGAACGCTTTAGAGGCTAAAGTTAATATCCGATTGACTTGAAATTTATACATGGTGTTTAAGGTCGTGAGACGAAGAAGCCTATTGATTTTCAGCGATATCCAATAATTACTACCAGAGTTATGACCCATGATCTCTTTGAAAAATCTTGTGAACGCTCTAGAGGCTATAGTTAATATCCGATTGACTTTAAATTTATACACAGTGTTTAAGGTCATGAGACAAAGAAGCCTATTGATTTTCGGTGATATCTGATAATTACTGCCAGAGTTATGACCCCTGATCACTTTGAAAAATCTTGTGAACGCTTTAGAGGCTAAAGTTAATATCCGATTGACTTAAAATTTATACACGGTGTTAAAGGTCGTGAGACAAATAAGCCTATTGATTTTCAGTGATATCTGATAATTACTGCCAGAGTTATGACCCTTGATCACTTTGAAAACTGTTGTGAACGCTCTAGAGGCTATAGTTAATATCCGATTGACTCTAAATTTATACACAGTGTTTAAGGTCATGAGACGAAGAAGCCTATTGATTTTCGGTGATATCTGATAATTACTGCCAGAGTTATGACCCTTGATCACTTTGAAAAATCTTGTGAACGCTTTAGAGGCTAAAGTTAATATCCGATTGACTTAAAATTTATACACGGTGTTAAAGGTCGTGAGACAAATAAGCCTATTGATTTTCAGTGATATCTGATAATTACTGCCAGAGTTATGACCCTTGATCACTTTGAAAACTGTTGTGAACGCTCTAGAGGCTATAGTTAATATCCGATTGACTCTAAATTTATACACAGTGTTTAAGGTCATGAGACGAAGAAGCCTATTGATTTTCAGTGATATCTGATAATTACTGCCAGAGTTATGACCCTTGATCACTTTGAAAAATCTAAAGTTAATATTCGATTGACTTTAAATTTCAACACACTATTTACGGTCATGATACAAAATACAATGTAGCCTATTTATTTTCAGCGATATCCAATAATTACTGCCAGAGTTATGACCCTTGATCACTTTGAAAAACCCTGTGAATGCTCTGAAGGCTAAAGTTAATATCCGATCGACTTTAAATTTGTACACAGTGTTTAGGGTCATGAGACGAAGAAGCCTATTTGATTTTCAGTGATATCTGATAATTTCTGGCACTTGATCACTCTGAAATATCTTGGGGACAAAGGCCTTGAGACAAACCATCAAAACTATTCTAATCATTTCTGATAATTATTTAATGGGCTATTATCATGTGTTGTAAATGTTCTCCTTACTGATAAAAGAAACAATATGCGACAACCCTTGTTGACTGCCCGGACGACTTAGCTGTTGTGGGCGTATGTTTCGTTGCCTGGCAACCTATCTTTTTGGTTGAGTAGATGGTATGGTAGTTTTATGGAAATCAATAGGTGGAAAATATTGAACAGTAATCTAATTGAACTTGCTAGATAAAATCCCCTGGAGTCAGTCTGAGTGAAGAACTATAGGTGGTGAATTAGGGCATGCTAGGAATAAAGTGTTGTACTGAATTTGATCACCAATAAAAGTTGTGTTGTGAGAGAATTAATAGGTCAGTGCTATAGGAAAAGAGACAGACTCTAGAACGGTGGCTAATATATAGATGAAGTACTAAATGTTAGTCTGCTGTCTGTCAGATCATGAAGAATTATGTTCTATCTTGGTTAACATTTTCTGAAGAAAAGAATCAGATTATTAGGCTTTACTTATCTTGGTGTAAGAACAAAATGTATTGAATTGTGATAAACTACATCATGATTATCATGTACACACTAGACTGTAAAACCTTTCACCAATATAATACATGGTGGTGATATAATGTGACTTTTCCTGTTAGTAATCCCTGGAGAAAACTATGGCCCTTGATCATTTCAAAAAATCTTGTGGATGCTCTAGAGGCCAAAGTTAATATCTGATTGACTTCAAATTTATACATTGTGTTCACAGTCATGAGACGAAGAAGTCTATTGATTTTCAGACATTTCAAATAATTACTACCAGACTTATCTCCCTTGATAACTTCAAAAAATCTTGTGACGCTATAGAGGCCAAACTTGTCATCCGATTGACTTTAGATTTCTACACAGAGTTTAAGGTGTTGAAACAAACAAGTGTTTTGATTTTCAATGAATTTTGATAACTGAACAGCTAAATCCATGATATTAAATGTTTCATGTATATACTAATTGTTAGCGTGGGGTAAAACTTTTATAAAAAGCAAACAAATTCTAATGATTTTCAGATAATTACATAATGAGTTGTTACTCTTAATCAGATTTTAGTGTATTACAAATGTTTCATTACCAAAAAAAGTCAAAATATGCGACAACCCTTATTGACTGCCCGGACGATTTAGCTGCTGTGGGCGTATGTTTCGTTGCCTGGCAACCTATCTTTTAGCTTGCTGTCCCTCTGTAGGTCAAAATTATTATCCGATTTAAAAGAATGTTTGATTATATCACCGTTACATGGTAATAAAGAATGGGTTTGAATTTTGTGAATATCGGACCAAATTCGCGGACAAAATAGTCGCGGTTTGTACGCGAATACTGTGAAAATATGTTATATCAAGGTTGTGGACCCTATTGAGGTCATAATTTTGAACCGATTTTGAGGAAACTTGAAATACATGTTTATAACCTAATGATATTGGTTCCATTGCATATTTGCACAAATCTGAACGTAATTTACTAAATTATGGCCCCTGATTGTAAGAAAATCGTCATTTTTTAGCTTGTGGTTCCTTTGGAGGTCACAATTATTAACAGATTTAAAATAACCTTTGATTATATCATTGTTTCACCGTAATGAAGGGTGAGTTTGAATTTCGTTGAAATCGTACCAAAACTGATGGAAAAAAATGACTGCGGCTTGTACGCGAAAACTATAAGAATATGGTATATCAAGGTTGTAGACCCTCTGAAGGTCACAATTTTAATCTGATTTTGATGAAACTTTAAATGCATGTTTATAATCCAAAGATCTTGGTTCCTTGCGATATTTGCTCATATCAAATTGTAACTACCTGAATAATGGCCCTTGATTGTACTAAAAATCGCCTTTTTAGCTTGTGGTCCCTCTAGAGTTCAGAAAACTGTGATTTTACAATATTGTGCAAAGCTTTATTTCAGTCACACTAAGTCACTATTTCAAAAACTATTGTCATTAATATTTCAATGTCTGCTCATTGCTGTGCATCCTCTCACATAACATATGTTATTAACCGGTAATCACTAAAAAAACGTAGTAGGCCCCCTATCGAAATAATGTCGATGACATTTCTGGGTTGATTCGTCTTTTGAACATTCAATATTCACAACCATGTCATTTGTTGACGTAGCAGCCATTCACAATATTTTCCGCGTTGATGCATCGGGAGATAATATCGATACTCGCAATCCATCAATGATATATCGGTAAATTTGACAGACTTTAGCCTACAACTAGGAAGATCGCTGTCGTCAATCGAAAATTCCCTGCTGCAAATCTCTGTTAAAAATTCGTCATTTAGTACCTACATTTATACTAGTAACATCATATCAATATAATATATATAACCTGACATCATATCAATATAAAACAAAAATAAAAATGGTTGGAGTGCCCAAGTTGAGATTTTGTCGTTGATTCCATAAAGTAGTTAGGTTTTAAAAAGTTAAATATTGTGTAATTCAACATGGTGCCCGATGGGGTGTAATAGTATAGGTACGGATCTGTACCAAATAGTTCATTTATATTAGTCAATATGTTACAAACTTTGGCAAATCTCTGCACAACCCTGGCAAGCGAACTACCGACCCTGGTAACAAATTCACAAACCCCCTCAAGAGGTCAACCCCGGCAACCCTGCCAAGTTGTCAAACCTTTGTACAGCCCAGGTAAGTGAGTTGCCAATCCCGGTAACAATTTGCAAACCCCGATAAGGGGCCAACCCCGGTAACCCCGCCTGTAGACTTAGATGGCCAAGGGACTGTTTGTACACATTCGGATTCAACCATAGAAAATATACGAATTTAATCAGACCATGCTTTATTCAACTGCGACTACAATACAAACTTATCAATGGGAGACAACTCTTGTCTTTAATAGTCATGTAGACTAGAACATACATGTGCATTAGTATTAATTATATAGTCAGATACTACAATCCCTTTCTTTTTTCTTAATGAACAAAATTGTCTATTTTGAAATCCTGTAACTAAAAACTAAAATATATTTCAGTCAGTTTGAATGTCCAATAAAGTTAAAAACACTCATAGTATTTGTACTTTTCAGGCATTTTTGTTTTTCTCCTAAGTCTTGACTCTGTCTGAATAGTATCAGGTAACTGTACTTTCATATCACGATTCGGATCGCACTTATTTTCAAATGATGTTTCACTCACACTATTATCATTTGACGCTCTTTCCATACAAGGCAACTCTGCAGTTTCTATTTGATTTTCATTGTTACTATTAGACAGTTTTCCATGATACTTTTTCACACGCGTAATATTTCTACGATATTTATTATACGGCGCATTTTCACTCTGTATTAACACACTATTTCCATCTTTACGAATAACATCAAACATGGTTGGACTAAAGTTTGTTGAGAACTTATTTTGATAGTCCTGACGTACCAACACTTTATCTCCAATAGTAATATCGCTTTCGCAAGCACGTCTTTTATTATCAGAATACACTTTCCCTTTTTCTTTTCTTTCAGAATCGCGGTCGCGAACTTCTACATCATTACAAAATTCGCTAAGTTGTGGTAATTTGGTTCGTATCTTCCTGCCATACAGTAATTCAGCGGGACTAACACCTGTAGTTGAGTGTGGTGTACTGCGGTACATCATCAAATATTTGTCAAGTTCTTCCTTCCAATTCTTCTTTTCAGCTTGTGCAATTCGAATTCGTTTCATTATAGATGAGTTTTGTCTTTCCACTTCGCCATTTGCTTGCGGCCACAGAGGTGTTGATTTCCTGTGTTCAATACCATATTCTAACATAAAGTCTGAAAACTGTAAACTTATAAATTGAGGTCCATTATCAGTTTGTATTGATAACGGTAGTCCATGAGTAACAAACATTTTATTCAGCATAGATATGATTTTGTCTGAGGTAGTAGATTTGGTAACTTCTGCTTCAAAATATCTACTATAGTAGTCTACTAAAACGAATATGTAATCTCCAGTAGGTAGAGGTCCTAACAAATCTGCTGCTAAATGCTGCCATGGTGCGGACGGTAACTGTGTTCTCTTCATTGGTTCTGGCAGTGTAGCCTTACCTACAAGTTGGCACCCATGACAAGATTTACAAAAAGTTTCTATTTGTTTGTCAATACCAGGCCACCATACACACGGACGAAGTCGTTGTTTCATGCCTAGTATGCCTGGATGTCCTTCGTGCGCTAAAGTCAATACTTTTTCGCGTAGTTCAGCAGGGATTAGAATTCTTGTTCCTCGAAGTACTAATGTTCCTATAGCACAAAGTTCATGTCTCATGGGCAAATATTCTTTGAATTGAATGTTCTCCCATTTACCTTGTAGTAAATGATTACGAATGGCTTCACACTCAGGATCATTAACTGATTTAGTTTCAATTTCTTTTGTAGACATAGCCTTGGGTGTTGATTGTTTTGCAATGAACCTAACATAAGCCTGGTCAATGCTACGACCTTTGACATCTATAACTTTTGATTCGTTTAAAAGTCTAGATAAAGAGTCTGCAATGTTCTGCGTACCTTTAATGTTTTACTGTATATTTATACGGCTGCATGCGTAATACCCATCTTTCAATACGAGCACAGGGCTTTGATCTAGTCGAATAAATATACTCTAAAGCCTTGTGGTCTGTTAACAGTTCAAAATCAGTTCCTAACAAATACACGTTAAAATGTTCACATGACCAGACGAGCGCAAGGGCTTCTTTTTCGGTTTGCGAGTAACGCCTTTCTACATCAGTTAAACTACGGCTTGCATAAGAAATAATTCTATGTTCTCCATTTTGAATTTGGATTAAAACAGCGCCAAGTCCAACAGGGCTTGCATCAGCTATGACTTTTGTTGTCGCATTTTTATCAAAATAGGCTAAAGTTTCTGCACTTGATAACCTGCGTTTCAATTCACTGAATGCGTTTTGTTGAGACCATCCCCATACGAATTCTTCATTCTTCTTGGTCAATTTACGAAGCGGTTCTGTAACGGTTGATAAATCAGCAATATAACGTCCTGTAAAATTTACAAGTCCTAAGAAACTACGTACTTCAGTAGCAGTTTGTGGTGCACGAGCATTAACGATTGCTTGCACTTTAACGCTTGCAGGTCCTATTCCTCTATCTGATAATACATGACCCATAAACTCTAAATTAGTCAAATTAAACTGACACTTGTCTTTGTTCAGCGTCATACCCTTTTCACTTATAACACGAATAACATTTTCAAGTCTCCTGTTATGTTCTTCCACAGTTGGAGCATGAACATGATGTCATCAAATATGTTGTGTACCCCTTCACAGTGTTGAAGTGACTGTTGTATTACCTTTTGGTACATCTCTGGAGCGCAGCTAACACCAAACATGAGTCGCTTATATCTATATAAACCATTATGCGTTACGAACGTAGTAATGTCTCTTGATTCTTCGTCAAGTTCAAGTTGGTGATATGCCCACTTAATGTCCAACTTACTAAAAAACTTACTATGAGACATATCCTGTAATATCTCATCAATCGTAGGAATTGGGTGTCGCTCACGTCTAACGGCAGTATTGGCTAACCTCATGTCAACACATAGTCTAATGTCTGGAAGTGTAATCTCGGTTGACTTCTTATTTCGCGCCGACTTTTTCAATACACATACAACTGGTGAGACCCAAGTTGACGGACCATTGACTTTTTCAATAATATCCAAGTTTTCTAATTCTTTCAGTTTCTCTGTTAATTTATCCCGCAATTGATACGATACTCTTCTAATGTTTTGTACTATTGGCGTAACACTTTTATCAATTGGAATTCTAAGTTTAAAGTCTTTTAATTTTCCAAGGCCCTCAAAACAACTTTTATATTTCTCTGTTATCTTATCAACATTATTTTCAATCACATTTACTGAGTTACAGTTTATTTTTAAAATACCTAATTTGATAACGGTTTCGCGACCTAATAACGATTGTCCTTCTTGATTAATGACGACAAATTCTACCTTCTCAAACTTCCTGTTACTAAATTTAATATTTGTTGTAAATTCCAACAAAATAGGAATGGGCTGTTTACTGGCATACGGGTAAAGTTTCTTTGTCGAGTTCTCATTTACGGAATGAAAGTTTATATTATTCTCCTTCAAAACTTTCCATTGACGATAATCAATTATATTTGGACCTGACCCAGAATCAACAATAAACGAAACGACCGTTCCACCTACGTCTATATTGACTCTGTCGTCCAGTACTTTAGAAACTCTATAAACAGGATCACTATCAGTATCAAACTCCCCTTCTTTGTCTTCTTCAATTTGTCGTACTTGTGATCTATTAGTATTACTCCTGTATCTATTTCTTCTGAATTCGGGCTTTTCATTTCTGTAATTTCCTCTATTTCTCCTGTCATATGACTGTGACATGTGCATTTTCGTCTTACACATTCTTTCGTAATGTCCAAAATTCTTGCATTTACGACATCTTTCTCTTAAAGCAGGGCAATTTGGATCAGAATGTCTATGTCCCTCATATCCACAATTAAAACATTTTCCATGCATTTCCCTGTCTGGATAATGTGGTCTACTGTTACTATTATTACCGTTGTGTCTAGGCCTATATCTGGAACGTCGATTCTTGATTGTTAATTTATTTACATCATACGAGAGGCCTTCTATCGAGCTAGCCTGTCTCACTGATTCTTCCATTGCACGTGCTATCTCTATTGTCCTTTGGAGGTTCAGATTTGCTCCCTTTTCTAAGAGTTTTCTTCGAAGTTCATTCGATGAACATTTTGTAATCACCTGGTCCCGAATTTCGTCATCAATATTTGCAAACTCACATCCATCAACACTCTGTCTGAGTCTGGTGATGAACTGTTCCACCGTTTCATTTTCATCCTGTTTTAATTTTCTGAACACACATCTTTCGAACGGCACATTTCCTCGAGGGTTGAAACACGTGTCTAGTGCGTGTTTTGCTTTCGTGTATACGTCTTCTCCCTCTTCTTCTTCGTCATCATTATCATCATCGCCGACATCTAACGTGTAAAATACATCTTGCACATCCATACCAGCGGTGTGTAGGAGTAAAGCCCTTTTCTGTTTCGCATCTTGGGTTCCTCGGCTCGTTACATAAAGGTCAAATGCTCGGATCCATCTTCGCCATCGGGAAGCAATTCCGGTGCGGTCTTTGCAGTCAAAATGAGGCAAATTCCCAACGTTGTTATTCGTCGACATAATTGTATTTTAAAACTTTCGTTGTCAAGGAAATGTTCTAAATACCTTCCTGTATCCTCGTCGCCAAACTGTAGACTTAGATGGCCAAGGGACTGTTTGTACACATTCGGATTCAACCATAGAAAATATACGAATTTAATCAGACCATGCTTTATTCAACTGCGACTACAATACAAACTTATCAATGGGAGACAACTCTTGTCTTTAATAGTCATGTAGACTAGAACATACATGTGCATTAGTATTAATTATATAGTCAGATACTACACCGCCTATTAGTAACCATTCAAACCCCGCCGGGGTTTTGGAACAGTATAAATAGAAACACCCGCCATGTGAGTCCAATCAGTCTGTAGAGCGAAACTAGTCTCTGCTCGAAACTACGAACGAAACTAGTCACTGCAAATAGGGATAACTGGTGGAATCACCCATCCTTATCCTTCTATCATATCAATATATATAACAGTACATATTAATACTCTTTGTTGTATTGTTCATACCAATATAAGCTTTTGATAGATTTAATAAATGGCCTGTACTGTTCAGACACATTAACATGTTTTGACATTAAAGGCCAATTCTTGGGTCATTTGGCACAAGAAACTGTCTGAAGCCCATATATATGCAGAACAAATACCTAATAATAGATCTTCTAATATTTAAATTATTGGTTAATATGTGATTTTAAAGTAATATGTCTGGCTAAGCCAGTATGACACTAGATACGTTTGTCACTGTGGGCCATAATAAGCATCTTATCATTACCAGCCACCATACCATACCTAAATCTAACTTCTGGTAATTGAAGTAGATGATTTGTTCCTTCGATGGTTTACTATTTAACGTCTACTCCCATTAATTGTGATGTTGGAGATTCAAGATGTAGTAGTTTTTTGTAGGCATGTAAATTGTTGTCACTTCGATTTCTATCAACAAACAGTTAGCAGCTATTTAATGTGATCAACTAATTGACTTTAAATTTCAAATTTATTTCTCATCATAACATCACTTACCTAGTTAAGTGATGTTACCTAGTTAAGCCATAGGAATCTTGTGAATGCTCAGCCTGTAGGCTTAAGTTATATCTATTGGTGACAAAACTCAATGGATGCATGCAGCCAACCAAATTTTATTATTAAAAATCAAATGCACATTCACTTACCTAATTTATATGCCCGAAATGGTGTGAAACATTGGGGTCATGAGAGAAAGAAACATATCATATTCAGGGTTCCACAAACTTTCATTTCAAAGTTACCCCTTCTGGATGAAAAGCAGGTGAACACGATATAGACTACAGTATTTGATCAATTTTTTTGATATTTGGTGAGAAGCATTGGGTTCATGCAAGGACAAACTGTTAGTTTTGCATTCCAGAGTTAACCCTCTTTGCTCGTTGCTTGAAAACCTTGTGAATGTAATAGAGGATACATTTGTAACAGTCGTAGAGGGCATATTGATCAAATTTGCTTTTACACTATGGCTATCTTGTTCTCAAGGCATAAACTACTGCATGGGCGTATTTTGACGCTTCACATGGCTATCATTGTTATCTGTAGGTAGATAAACAATATCCCTTACATCCACTCATGTATTTTCATTGAAAGAACTAAAACTAGATTAGGATACGTTAAATTTTAATGGATGTCATAGAAAAGAAATATTGAACTAATGTTTTAAGAGAAAACATGGCCATTTACACTCATTAAGGTTGAAGGAAAAGCAAGCTTTTGATTGACATATAATAGAAGCTTGTTTTATGTAAGGACTTTTCTCATACTGGACATACACCATAGGTGTCGAAGATATTTTTCATTTGGGTGGGCAAGAGACATTTTGTGTGAAAATTTGTATAATTTACATTTGGTATGATGTGAGGTCAAAAGTAAACAAAGCTTTGGTGTATAAACTTCAGGAAGTTGACAAGTAAAGAACATCACTCATTCACTGAATCATTTCAGTACCCTAATGAATAGAAACTAGGCTTGTGTTTCGCAAGTTATGGGTATTTATAAAGAATTGTAGCCCAAAATTGAAATCTTGGATTCTAAATTTGTCGAAAAATGGCGTTGAATGAGTATAACAGTCCTCTAAATTTCCTAGGCGACTCACTACAAATGAATATTTTGTGGGTGCTAGACTATGTTTGCAGTGATAAAAAATTCTACACCTCAAAACTTTATTCCAGGAAATCTTCATGAATTCTTTCTTGTATGTCATCAACAATGAAATTCAACCCTGGGCTTATTGAAACACACACCTGAAACACACAAAAAATCAAAATTAGTGAGTGTATTTGAAAGATAGTGGGAAAGTTTCATTTCAAAGCTGGTCTGGCAATAATCATAATAATGGTTGCTATGGTCATTTTGTCATAATCAAACTGGTCAAAATCGAAGATTTTCAACAAGTGAATAAAAATACTACAATTTATTGAACTCTTTTTCAACTGTAAATAACTAATGGTGGTATATTTTAAAAGTCGGAGTGATTGATACTGATATGAATAGGACAAAGACTCATTTTCATACATGTTTTGAAGGGGGGGGGGGGGTTTGAGAAGAAAAAGATCACACCGTCTAAATGACATGGTATAGTTTTCAAACAAGCATAGCAAACGCATGTGTACGCTAAACTGCATGTATCTACACAGTCACCCATGACGACGTTTTGAAGAATGTTTTATCTTGCAAAGTTTTCAAGGTTTAAAGCTGTTTTTCTTTCAAGTTTATCCGATTTTTATACGCCCACATTGAAATGTGGTTGTATATTGTCGTCGCCCCACGTCCGTCCGTGGACGCTCTAGAGGCTAAAGTTAATATCCGATTGACTTTAAATTTATACACAGTGTTTAAGGTCATGGGACGAAGAAGCCTATTGTTTTTCAGCGATTTCCGATTATAACTACCAAAGTTAATATCCGATTGACTTTAAATTTATACACAGTGTTTAAGGTCATGAGACGAAGAAGCCTACTGTTTTTCAGCGATTTCCGATAATAACTACCAGAGTTATGGTCCTTGATCACTTCAAAAAATCTTGTGGACGCTCTAGAGGCCAAAGTTAATATCCGATTGGCTTTAAATTTATACACAGTGTTTAAGGTCATGAGACGAAGAAGCCTATTGATTTTCAGCGATGTCCGATAATTACTGCCAGAGTTATGGCCCTTGATCACTTCAAAAAATTTTGTGGACGCTCTAAAGGCCAAAGTTAATATCCGATTGACTTCGAATTTATACACAGTGTTTAAGGTCATGAGACGAAGAAGCCTATTTTCAGCGATTTCCAATAATTACTGCCAGAGTTATGGCCCTTGATCTCTTTAAAAAAATCTTGTGGACACTCTAGAGGCCAAAGTTAATATCCGATTGACTTTAAATTTATATACAGTGTTTAAGGTCATGAGACGAAGAAGCCTATTGATTTTCAGCGATTTCTAATAATTAGTGCCAGAGTTGTGGCCCTTGATTAATTACTGCCAGAGTTATGGCCCTTGATCACATCAAAAAATCCTGTGGACGCTCTAAAGGCCAAAGTTAATACCTGATTGACTTTAAATACACACACGCTGTTTAAGGTCATGAGACGAAGAATCCTATTGATTTGAGCGATTTCAAATAATTACTTCCAGAGTTGTCTCCCTTGATCACTTCAAAAAACCCTGTGATGCTATAGAGGCCAAACTTATCATCCGATTGACTTCAGATTGATACACAGAGTTTAAGGTGTTGAAACGAACAAGTATTTTGATTTTCAATGAATTTTGATAACTGAACTGCTAAATCCATGATATTAAATGTTTCCTATACTAATTGTTAGCGTGGGGCAAAACTTTTATAAAAAGCAAACAAATTCTAATGATTTTCAGATAATTACATAATGAGTTTTTAGTGTATTACAAATGTTTCATTACCAAAAAAAGTAAAAATATGCGACAACCCTTGTTTACTGCCCGGACGATTTATTTTACTGCTAAATCCATGATATTAAATGTTTCCTATACTAATTGTTAGCGTGGGGCAAAACTTTTATAAAAAGCAAACAAATTCTAATGATTTTCAGATAATTACATAATGAGTTGTTACTCTTAATCAGATTTTAGTGTATTACAAATGTTTCATTACCAAAAAAAGTAAAAATATGCGACAACCCTTGTTTACTGCCCGGACGATTTAGCTGCTGTGGGCGTATGTTTCGTTGCCTGGCAACCTATCTTCTTTAAACAAGGACAAGTTTGCACACCCTTCGAACGACGCAATTTTGAGAACTTCTTTCTTCAAGCAGCAAGTTTTCCTAATAAGAAAACCGGCGGCGCATCGCAGTTGTATAGGCGTAGGTACATCTTACTCACTGTCATACAGCCGAGGCTAGATGTAGGTTCCGGAATCTGCCAAGGTTGCTGAGTGATATTTTGGGCTACAATATAGATAAACACCTCCTGTTTTAGAATTTATCTTACTGTTATTGTCCACTTGATACCGCTTGAATTTTTCATTAGCGACCGAGATCGTGCAGCGGTAATGATTTGAGCGGTATCAAATGGACATTGTTTCAATAGTATCTTGAGTATCCAGACCCAGAATACAACTATCATTAGACAAGAGCGACTAGAATTATACAATACTTTAATTACCATTATTGGCCATTCTTATTTCTCAGTAAATAAGATGTCAATTTTTTTATTAAATTACTCTGAAGATGAAGAAAAACAAGAATTAACCATTTATTTTACTTACATTTTTATGCTTGACCTGTACCAGACATGTTGCCTTAGGTGATCTAAACAAGTAATTGTATATTAAATTGAGCTGAAAATAGAGAAATGGGGAAGCTTTTGGGTGTCTGAAAGAAAAAGAAAGTAATTTTGACAAGAAAATAGAGTGAATATCAGACAGTAATGTTAGACCAAAAATAAGATTCTTTAAAAATAATTGAGTGGCAATTACCTAGCTGCCACTACCTTTTCCAACTTTGGTCTATTCTTGGACAGACGGCAATGTGATTACTCTAAAAGTAGCCTATAGTGTAAATGGAGGAAAAGCTTTACAGAAGATCTAATTACCGTTTTAATATTTTTATCTGGCTAAGCATAAAATAAGATTATTGCCGAAATAATAAGCGTAAATTTTAAAAAAAACAAAAGCAATTGAAATATTAGTAAGTCGCGGAATTTGAAGTAGTGACACCTGTTAGGACATATTAATTGTCTTATATAATGTGTAGATACCACTGGACAATTTTTGCCTTGCGGATGTACTACAGAAAAAAAAATTGTGAACCCCGGGAGGCGTCGGGAACAGATTTACCACTTACTCAACAGGAAAATTGACAGGAAAACAAGCCGGGAAGGCATCAACGGAGCTTTCCAGGTCCACAAGGAAACTCTGGGAATGATTGCCTTGTTTCAGGAACAGGGTTAGGCGTGGGGACAGGTTTGTCGGTGTCCCAGGGGAGCTCCTGGGGGATAGCTAGCCTTGTGGAGAACTGCGAAAAGTTTCAATGCTTGCATTGTCAGACCGGGGGGCATTCCCGGATCTTTCCAGACCCACAAGGAAACTCAGCGGCATCAGCGAAGCATGTGAGATGTCTTGCCTAAGTGTCAGGGGACTTTTGAGGATATTTAAATCGAGTGCCTCTGGAATAGTATTTTGCAGAAGCTTCGGAGAAGTATCGAACAAAATATCGGCCAAATTTTCAATACAAACTTTGAAATTTTTCGCAGTAATCCCGAGGCCACCCAATGATTCCTTATCGCTTGCGACGAACCCCCAATCTCCCCCTAGTCATGTCATGCTGACTTATCAGGAGCCCTTTGAGGATATTTCATTCGGGGATGCTATGGAAAAAGAAATACTTCGCTGAAGTTTCACGACGACGGCCTGTGTCATAAATGTACCATCCTAGTGTGACAAAAAAAGAGACCGATCGAGAAGATCACCGGTGCTGACCGAAACTATTTGAACGTGCCCTATTGCTTGCTCTCCGTGTCTCTCTCTCCGCCGAGCAAAGGAGGAGAGGAGGGAAAGAGATGAGCGGGGAGGGAGGTTCGCGAACAACGTACCGACAAGAGAAAAGCCACAACCGAAACCATGCATCTCCCACCCGCCAAAGACAAGCCTCCTAGCGTCTTGTGAAACGGTAAAGTTTCGATGGTTAGTGTTCCGTCATCTCTCGCACACAGGAGAAAGAGACCGAAGATAATGAGGCTTCAGAAGGTTCACCTTCGGAAACATTCTATCGAAGGTAGTGACCGACGTGTGTACAAAAGGCAGAAACTTAATCGGCATCAGCTGATGACGTCCGCCTACTCGGAATTCCTCATTTAAGCCCCGATTCCCAGCACAAAGACCATTGGCACGGTTAACCCGTTGTAGGCGAGACTGTCCCCGAAGGAAAAATCCCCCACCCCCCACCCCCCTCACGGACGGGTTCCTCGTCTGACCATAGGTACTTGGGCTTTCCTCTTCTCCCCGCCCGGTACGCTCGCCCCCCTCGGTTCCTCTTGAACCCTAGCTCTCCGGCGAAACCAAACCAAAAGCGACGTCACCAAGTTGACCGGACCACCCTCCGGAAAAGAGCATCCCCACTTATTCCAACGACGAAATGTTCAGGCTAGGGGTTTTATCCCGCCTTTAGCACTCTTAATGTTTACAAGGTAGACAGAAAATGCGGCGGGTTCTATCCCGCAAAGGAGAAAAACGAGGCAGGAACGACACAGGCTATTGGAGCAGGAATTACTGCGGCTGCTTGCACCAGGCTTGCCCTATAATAGCTCCTCGCACACTCTTTTAAATTGCGCTCGTTTATCCTGTGGCGACCATGAAATGGCCACACCACGTTATTTTTCGTAAGTGGCGCGCCTGCTGCCCTCCTTGGATGTGGTAGCCGTTTCGCAGGCTTCCTCTCCGGATTCGAACCCTGATTCCGCGTTACCCGTCAACAGGTAGACAGGTCTCCGTCCATCGCCAATTGATAGGACATTTCATGGCAAGGACGTCGGGGGCCCGGAAAGACAGCGCGTTTGGCACAGTTATTCGGATTTCAAGGTCGCTACTTTTAACGGTAGCTTCGCAGACTACGGCGATCTGGTATAGAGGATAAATGCCGTTCCCCTCATCGAGGAACAAAAATGTGCAGTTTCGGCTCGCTTCCCGAAAGGAACAAGCCTGAACGTAAACTTACATGGCTTCACTGGCAGGATCAACCATATAACCTTCACGAGTTCGAGTGAGAATCACGAGTAAACGGTAAACGCCCCCAGTCGCAGTCACCTGTCTCCCTTTGTCCTACTCCTCCGGAAGGAAGGTGAGCAACAGAAGAGCGGGGGCGAGATCCACGGGTGAGGGGGGACGAAAGAGCGGGAGGACAGTAGCCAGGACTGAACATCGCCGACCTTGTTCGCTGAGCAACCCCAGACGAAGAGGGAGACGATTCGCTCGCTCGAGCTAGGTTGAGACGAGACGGGCTACAGGAGACCATCTTGAGCATACCGCTGGCTGAAAATCGGGGGTAGTAGTGGCGACTCGCTGATTTGACAATCGAACGAGCCAGTCTGCCCCGCCGTGTAAGTGTACACCGGAACATTTCGGGTCTGCCGGGAGGAAGGGAGAAATCAATCTCCGCCGACCGCCGCGAGCTGTGACCGTGTGCCGAGGGGTCGTCGTCCCCGTGTCTTTCTCGCCCCCTGTCTCATTACAACCTTGAATCGTACGAAGACGAGACGAGAGATTGGGCGGGACGAGAGATTGGGCTAAACGAGCCCCGCCTTTCGACTTTTGAAATGTCAACTTGAATTTTCAAATGTCAACATGATTTTTCAAATGTCAACATGACTTTTCAAATGTCAACATGACATTTCAAATGTCAACATGACTTTTCAAATGTCAGCATGACTTTTCAAATGTCAACATGATTTTTCAAATCTTAACATGACTTTTCAAATTTCAACTTGACTTTTCAAGTAAAATTAGTTTTATGTAACTTTTTACCCTCAATCGAAGGGCGATCCTCAGGCGTAAAGTGTTTCTTACACATTAATGTCTTTAAAAGTAAGTAATAGCTTGTTGATAATTAAATGAGGATCCGTTTTGGGATTATCGTTTGTTGTAATATTACAACAAAGGAGCATTAGAGAGTTTGTACGCACCGCATTGGTATACACTTCTAACGTCCTCTGATGTGAGTGTGTGTGTACTCGGTTGTTAGTTTTCACCATACACAAAGTCTCCATTTGTCGGTATTAAAACATAATGTGCGTCCTCGGTTATTCACATTAATAAATAACTGTTATATCGCGGTATTATGTTTTTTTATTGGGCTGCTCCTGTGGTCAAAGGGGACCTGTTCTCGGATATAGAGTGTTGAACCAACTCAATTTTTATACGCCCACATTTTCATGTGGACGTATATTGTCGTCAACCCTCAGTAGTGGACACCCTCAGGCTATAAGGAATACATAAGCCAAGTACCAAGCTGATTCATTCAGAACTGCGGCCTGTAAACGACAAACACAAAAATTGGGCGTGTCTTGCCTGTGCGAGTCGGGACATGCAGTTGACGTCCTTAGGCTATATGGAATACATATCCCAAGTTTAAAGACGATCCATTCAGAATCGGACGGACGGACGAACAGGGTTGACGACAATATACGTCCACATGAAAATGTGGGCGTATAAAAATTGAGTTGGTTCAACACTCTATATCCGAGAACTGGTCCCCTTTGACCACAGGAGCAGCCCAATAAAAAAACATAATACCGCGATATAACAGTTATTTATTAATGTGACCATCCGAGGACGCACATTATGTTTTAATACCGACAAATGGAGACTTAGTGTATGGTGAAAACTAACAACCGAGTACACACACACTCACATCAGAGGACGTTAGAAGTGTATACCAATGCGGTGTGTTAGGAAAGCACAATTCTGAATGGATTATCTTGGTATACTTATTCCTTATGTTCTAAGGACGGCAACTATTGATGTTGGTGCACGACCCTCAACGCTAAACAAACAAACGCCTAGCCTTCTTGATAAAGTCCTAAAAAAAACGTTATAGGCAAAATAGTTGGGCATAGTAGTGTAATCAGCAAATGGACTGTTCATCGTGTACGAAATACACAACAAACAGTGGTAACAGGTGTCCGGAAGAGTAAGCTTACCCTGCCGGCGCGCCATAGCTGCATTCAAACTATTAGACGAAATCTCGGTAAAATAGCGTGATTGGCCAATGGACTATCATTGACAGCCTACACCGGCAGTATTCCCCATAAATAAAACGGTATACTTCAAATCTGCAATTTCGGATTTTCGAATTTCGAAAATTCGTCGCTGTGATTTCGAACCGGAAGTTTACACCAACTCAACAACTTCTTTAGTAGTTGTACGATTTTCATGAAATTTAATATGTAAGTAGACCTGAATGACGCGACTTGAAAAATGACTTTAGAAATTTTCTAACTTATCTCCCGTTAGAGAAATTAAGGATCAAATTTTTCAAAAAATTGACGAAATATAGGTCAGAATGACCTTATTTTTCGATACTAGCTAGACAAGTAATTACTGATTCGTACACAAAATATGGAGTTTGTCGATGGAACCAGAAGTGCCACCATCTTGAAACGTGAAAAATCCCTAAGGCTTTTTTGCTATTTTACTTACAGACATGGGAGTTATATTTTCTGAATCCTTGAAGGATGGCCTAAAAATTGTTCAGAGCAGAATTTTGATTTAGGTCAATTGATGGTTGCCATTTTGAAGTGAATATGAAAAGTAGTAGCAATTTGAAGGGCCGAGACTTTGAAACACAATAAATCTCCTTCTTATTGATCTAGAATGTGTAGAGGTTCACTAGGTCAATGTCATGATTGAGTTCTAAGATGAGCATTTTCTGCCTAGGGTAAGCAGAGAGATAAGCATGCTGATTTGTTGATTCTTTAGGGCAAGATAACTTCAGTTATAATGAAGGGAGGGGGGTGAAACTCTTGTTAATCGAGAGTCTAATAGCTAGCCTGTTGTGTGAAATCGTTGTATCATTTTTTATTTTTGAATATCAGGGATAGCAGAAAAAAAGAGATCGGAAATCCAAAAAGTCGTATTTTTACGATTTGGAGCAATTTTAAAGTCAACATATTATTTTTTGGGAACTTCTTCTACAAAGAGTCTTAGCGGTAGTCTTTTATATGAAAACTTCAATCAACAGTCCAAAATATCAGGAGTAGAAGAATAAAAGGATCGAACATTGAAAACGGCACCCTTTCATTGTTAAGCGAAACATGCAGCGTGGGTGACTACAATCTGCGCATTTAGTCATCGTATAGAGCTTATTCAACAGTATTGAATTCCAACTGCTTAGGGATATTTTACGTGAACTCCAATGTGTACACGGGACCTTGGTTTTTCGTACCATCCGAATGACTAGACACTGTCCTTGTCAGGCCCTCCGCTCTGCCTCACTGACAAGGGGGAACCACGCCGAGATGAACTTTCTCGGTGCAGAACTTCCAATTCCGGTCAAACTTTTGTTGCATACGATTAAGCTGGTCAGTTGGAGCTTATTTTCAAAAGTTTTGTAATAATCGGTTGGTAATTAAAATACTGTGCAAGTTAAACTGTTAAAAATTGACATGCATGTTTATAACCCGAAGATCTTGGTTCCTTTCGATATATGCGCTCATTGATACATAACTTCCTGAATTATGGCCCTTGATTGTACGAAAAATCACCCTTTTTAGCTTGTGGTCCCTCTGGAAGTCACAATTATTTTCCGATTTAAAAAAAACGTTTGATTATATCACCGTTTCACCTTAAGGAAGGTTTGAGTTCAAATTTCGGGTAAATCGGACCAAAATTGATAGACAAAATGGCCGCCGTTTGTACGCGAATGTTTTTAAAAAATGGTATATCATGGTTGTGGACCCTGTATAGGTCACAATTTTAATTTTTAGCTTGTGGTCCCTCTGGAAGTCACAATTATTTTCCGATTTAAAAAAAACGTTTGATTATATCACCGTTTCACCTTAAGGAAGGTTTGAGTTCAAATTTCGGGTAAATCGGACCAAAATTGATAGACAAAAAGGCCGCCGTTGTGGACCCTGTATAGGTCACAATTTTAATTTGATTTTGATGAAACTTGAAATGCATGGTTATAACCCAAAGATCTTGGTTCCTTTCGGTATTTGCGCATATCGGATCGTAACTTCCTGAATTATTCGAATTTCGTGAAAATTGTACCAAATTTGACGGACGAAATGGTCGCCGTTTGTACGCGAATAGTGTAAAGATATGGTATATCATGGTTGTGGACTCTCTACAGGTCACATTTCTTATCCGATTTTGCCGAAAAGTCACATTTCTAGGTTGTGTACCATCACACAATAATCATTGTCAGCTTCGAATTTCATGAATATCAGACTGGAACTGACCAACAAAATGGCTGCTCCCAATACAGTATAAAATACAGGACTTAATGATGTAGGAAAAATCACTTTCGGTATTGCTTGTTCTCTATCCATCTCTCGAAAATGTGGGCGTATCCTGCCTGGCAGTGCCAGCCTATCTTTTAGCTTGTCAACAGTGTACGTAGAGGTCACAATTTTGAACCAATTTGGATGAAACTTGAAATGCATGTTTATAACTCAAAGATCTTGGTTCTTTCGATATTTGCGCCAATCGGATCGTAACTTTCTGAATTATGGCCCCTGATTGTCCGAAAAATCGTCCTTTTTAGCTTGTGGTCCCTCTGGAGGTCAAAATTATTATCCGATTTAATAAAAAAGTTTGATTATATCACCGTTACATGGTAATGAAGAGAGAGTTTCAATTTCTTGAAAATCGGACCAGAATTGACAGACAAAATGTCCGCTGTTTGTCCACAAATAGTGTGAAAATATGTTATATCATGGTTGTGGACTCTATAGAGGTTACAATTTTGAACCGATTTTGATGAAATTTGACATGTATGTTTATAACCCAAAGATCTTGGTTCCTTTCGATATTTGGGGCCATCGGATCATAACTTCCTGAATTATGTCCCCTGATTGTCCGAAAAATCGCTTTTGTTAGCTTGTGGTCCCTCTGGAGGTCAAAATTATTATCCGATTTTAAAAACCGTTTGATTATATCACCGTTTCATGGTAATGAAGAGAGGAAATGAATTTCGTGAAAATCGGACCAGAGTAGTCGGATAAAATGGCCGCCATCTGTACGCGAACAGTGTGAAAATATGTTATATCAAGGTTGTGGACCCTATAGAGGTCACAATTTTGAACCGATTTTGATGAAACTTAAAATACATGTTTATAACCTAATGATCTTGGTTCCATTGTGTATTTGCCCATATCGGATCGTAACTCCCTGTATTATGGCCCCTGTTTGTACGAAAAATCACCCTTTTTAGCTGGAGGTCACAATTATTATCTGATTTAAAAAAACCTTTGATTATATCACAGTTACACCGTAGTTATGGGTGAGTTTGAATTATGATTTTCTGATGATTACTTAAAATGCAACAACTCTTGTTGACTGCCCGGACGATTTGGCTGCTGTGTGGGCGTATGTTTCGTTGCCTGGCAACCTATTTTTGGAAAAAGTAATAAATATATTGAATGGGATGTAATGTCAGGCCTGTAACAACTGTTTTGACTGAGAAACCAGATCTAAAATAAACAGATTTATAACATAATATTACATATTAAAACCTTATAACAAGCTGATGAAATAATATTAATTCATTACTTGGCCTTTGATTTTCAATTTTTTCCTAGGATCAAAGTTGCACTTCGACCTTCGATCCAAAAAACAATTTGCAGCCCTGATTATGCAAGAGCTAAATCTTGCTTTTGTAATAATGATCTTAACTTCTACTTTTTGAGTGTTTTGTAGGGGCAAAAAGTAGAAATTATGAATGGCTTCCATATCAATGACCAACATGTAGTACCTAGTGTAGTGTACAGATAGGGTAGCATGCTACATTGGAGTAAATGATAAAACATTTATATTGTGTTAATTGTCCTGCTATTAATAGATATCATCTGTTTGTTGTAAATTGAGTAGAAACATAGCAGATTGACCCTTCTAAAATAAAGAAAAGATAATAGTCTCATAAATATCAACTTATGGTACTGGTTGGTAAACCTTTTATCGAAATGGGGGTGGGGGGGATGGCCGAATGGTTAGTGTGCATGCGCTGTACTACGGCTTGCCATTGTGTCAACTAGTGTGGTTTCGTATCTGCGGTTGTATGTGTTAAGGATTAGGGTCGCCTGTCCAACCTCGTGGGTTTTCTCCAGGTAGGCCTACTCCAGTTTTGTCCCATTGGGCAAGCAAACTATAAAAATAAAATTTAAAACCATATGTTAGTCCCAAAATGACCCCATCTCTCTCTCTATCGAAATGGAAAAAGTTGCCAAGCACTGTAAATGACAATGACATCAAAAGGGAAATTAATTTTTTTTTTGGAGAACTATGATTTATTTTCATGTTATGCCTAATTTCATGTTTTGTAGATAAACATTGTTCTACTAATTGTTTGTATTGTTGGTGGATCCAAAACAAATGTTAAAATATTTTTTTTGTTACTTTCAGGAATTACAAATCAAAAGAGGAGATGGTTTACGCAATAGATTGAACAGCGATGAATTTGTTGCATTATTTAAAGAGATCTCTACAAGACCAGAGATATATTTTCTTCTTGTAAGGTATGTTGATTGATGATTGAACATTTATTAAATACTACAGGGAGCCACTATGACTTAAGATGCTGGCTTGCTAACTTGGAGGTCAATCAGGATTTTCCGGCATGGTTTCCCTTTGTCAGTGGTGACGACAGAGTACCTGACAAGGTCTCTTGTATACATTGGCATGCACATATAATAATGACCTTGGCAGTTGGAATTCGATATAAGAATAATAGCCTGTAGCACCGCTGTCCGGACAAAATGTCCATCATAACACACTGCATGGCGTATGCTCATCTTTAATAGCCCAGTCGGAGAAGGACGTTAAACCCAGTTTCATATCAAATAATCTAAATTTACAGATTATTAAATTCTTGTAATTTGAAGAATTTTGCAATATTCCAACCAATTGCGTCAACAGAAATGCCGACCGCATTTTATAGCCGGTCTATACCTATATTATCACCAAAAAAGGTCCCAGTCCAAAATTCTTGCCCAAATAATGGGTCAAATTGGCAAAAATCCAAAATGGCTGCCAGTTTTTACTGGAAAATGCAAATTTTTATCCACTTCAATTCCACGCCAAAGTATACAATTAGGTGAAAAATTTAATTAGTTGATAAGTGGACAAAAATAGTGTTTTATGGTAAGAAATAATCTATATTTTGAAGACAAACTCAAATTTTGGTGGAAATTGTTCCCAATTTTTTTTTATTTGGTCTTTTGTCGAGGTGTATGTTGTAAATGTTGAATTTATAATTTTTATGTATTTTCTTACTTTGTGTTTGTTGGATAATTCTGAGTCATAATGAATGATTTGGCATTAGTTATCTGACAATGTATATAAACATGATATTTATACATTAAAATATGAAAATAACATATTTTTTTGCAAGTAACCAACATTGAAAAATATCGCTATGAGAATGTACGTCCGTTACCAAATATTCACATTTTTTTCTCTCTCATTCATATTTATGAATGGAATTGTTTAGAATTTCATATCTAAAGCTAATATAACCCATTCTTATTATAATGACCGAAAATAGAAAAGATTTGCAAAAGTTCTCAGAATAACTTGGGTTTTCGTACATGTACGTCCGTTACTTTTTACGATATTTCATGTTATCAAATATTTACATTTTATCTCTCTCATTTATATTTATTTATGGAACTTTTCAAAAACTCATATATAAAGCGAACATCACCCATTCTTGATATTATGACTGTAAAATGAAAACATTTTGACCAAATTCTCTAAATCATTTGGGGTTTCATAGATGTATGCACGTCCGTTACTAAAATTTAGGGTAAAAATGTACGTCTGTTACCAAAATTTTAAGGTTGCAATATTCTATGTAAGGAGTAATGTTCCTAGGAAAGTAACTGCTCCATTAATTCAAATGAGTTAATAATAAGTATTATCTATCAGTCCCATTACTTGAAAGTTTACATATCTCATGTAATGGGTTAGCAATTTGCACTCGTGCGTCCGTTACCAGAAAATATGTACGTCCGTTACCACAATAATTTCTAATTTACTGGATTACAAGAATGCAAATGTGAGAAGTGATCATACAGATCACATCTAGTATTAGTGCCCTTTCTTACATGGATAAAAACTGTTGAATTCCACAGGACAATTCACAGAGTTTTGCAACCTTTTCTTGCAGGTAAATCATGGTGTTCATTTCTGTACGTCCGTTACCTATATTTTGAGGGGTCGATTTTTATTTCTGGTGTTCAGGAATAAATAAAATCATATGTCAATTAATACTTGAAATATATGTCTTTAATACTATATAAAACCCAAACACTTAATTATTCATGGTTAGATAATATTGGAAGTATTTAAAATATGACGAGTGCAAAACGTACGTCCGTTACCGTGGAATTGCCCTAATATGATCGAGTTTGGTATCAAAATATATCCTTTCGGGTCAGCTGAAGCCATTTACATACACATTTTGGTGATTAGTTATACCACAGAGTCAATATTGGGATATAATTTCAGATGGCAGGAAAGTTCAAATTTTATAAAATGACAACATTTGGTGTCAAAATATAAATTTTGAAAACAGCAGATTCCATTTTGACACATTTTGTCATCTTGGTAATTAACTGGTTCCCCTCGTCAAAATCCTGTTGTGGATTGGGGTGTAAAGAGTAGTCGAGTCTGTCTCATTTAATAAATTCCCAGGCTGACCACTGCTCACTACGAAAGCAGCATAGCAGGCATGATGAAAGGGCCCATTCTCAGCCCACTGTGGACACAGCATTGTGGGCGTGTCAAAATTAAATCACCAACTGCGAAAATTGAGCCAAGACGCTCTAGAGGCTAATGTTAATATCCGATTGATTTTAAATTTATACACAGTGTTTAAGGTCATGAGACGAAGAAGTCCATTAATTTTCAGTGGTTTCCGATAATTACTGTTAATGTGAATACTTATGACCTTTGAATATATGAATAGTAATGAGATGTTTGTGTGTGCGCAGTCGTAGATCTTGTTGTCATGGTAAAGCGTGCACAAGTAAAGCGTGCACAAGTATTCTGTACATCGAAGCATGAACATGTTATGGTCTTATGAGGTTGACAATAAAGTATCGAAATGAATATAGTGTGGTCACTTAACATGGTAGCAGAGCGTGTGGTAACGCAAATGGACAAATGAAGAGCGCAAAGGAAGGTCAAATGAAAACAGTGAAATTAACTTTGATAATAATTATTTTCCTGGTAGTGACAGCGAAGCGAGAAAACTATGGCGATATTTTCAATGGTGTAAGCGACAAGATGGCGACTTCGAGAAAAATGTATTCTCCACCTTCTCTGACAAGTCTAACTGATGACTTTGATTCGTGGATGAGAGAAATTGAAATATGGAGATGTGTCACGGATTTAGATAAGAAAAAACAGGGACCGGCCATTTATCTTTCACTGGAGGGCCAAGCGAGAAAAGCGTGTGTAGATATAGACATTAAGGACCTAAGCGGCAATGATGGTGTCGATGTTTTGACAACAAAATTGAAGTCTTTGTATGCAAAAGATGCCCAACAACTTGCGTTTATGGCGTATGACAGATTCGAGAAATTCCAAAGGCCTCGTGGCATGAGTATTGGTGATTATATAAACGAATTCGAACGACTATATTATAAAATTAAAAGCTGTGAAATGGAACTGCCGGACGGTGTTCTGGCCTATAGACTCTTAAAAAGTGCCAACATTACCGAAGAAAAACAACAGTTAGCCCGTGCCACTATTTCGAAATTGACATATGAAAATATGAAGAGACAGTTAAAATCCATTTTTGACTATATAGCCGAAAATACCTCAGAAATTAAAAGAGAAGGAAATGGTGGTCTTAAAATAGAAATTGATGAACAACAAGAAGATGTTTTGTATAACAACAGTTATGGTAATAGTTCTTTCTCAGGGACTCGTGGAAACTGGCGTGGTCGAAGCAGCAGACGACCATATTACTCGTCTCGTACTAAGGGAAATTGGGAATCCAGACCAACTGATGCATATCAACAACAAGTGGACATTATCTTATTCCTATTATGAATGGTAAAAACATTTCGAATAGTGTTCTTTTTAATGTGTCTGAAAAACCAACAAGTGAAAAAGAAAAAATGGTCATTAAGTTACACAAGCAATTTGGACATCCAGGGGGCGATAAACTGGTTAAATTGGTGAAAGAGGCAGGAATAGATGATAAAGAATTTATTCAGTTGATTAGAGACATAGATAAAACTTGTGCGATATGTAGGCAATACAAGAGACCTGCATTACGACCAGTGGTAGGGTTTACTTTGGCTAGAGAGTTCAATGATACAGTCTCCATGGACTTAAAAATGATGAATGGTTCAATAATTTTACATCTTATAGATCACGCCACAAGATACAGTGTAGCCACAATCATCAAATCTAAACGAAAAGAAGAAATTATTGACAATTTGTTTAGACATTGGATTGCAATATTTGGAGTTCCAAATCAGTTTCTGAGTGACAATGGGGGAGAATTCAATAATGAACTTTTCCGCGATATGGCTGAAAATTTGAACATTAGAGTGCTCACAACAGCTGCTGAGTCACCATGGTCGAACGGTATTACAGAAAAACATAACGGCATTATCGGAAGTATGGTAGAAAAGATTATGTTAGACACAAACTGTTCCCTACAAATAGCTCTGGCATGGTCAGTTAGAAACCCAAATCTACCTTCGGCGTTTACTGATAAACCTCCAGCACTAGAAGCCAGTACAAAAAGCGAGCTTATTGCGGATCATCTTAATGCCTTACACACTGCAAGAAAGGCCTTCATTGAAAGCGAATCAAGTGAAAAACTGAGAAGAGCTTTAAGACATCAAGTCAGACCATCAACTGGACTTATCTATCAGCCTGGCGATCATGTATTTTACAAGCGAAATGATTCTAATAAGTGGAGGGGACCAGGGGTTGTTATCGGAAAGGATAATCAGCAAATCTTTGTAAGACATGGTGGTATTTATGTACGGGTTCACCCATGCCACTTAAGACATGAGAAAAATGAAACTTTAGTAAATAATAAAACAAGTGACATGATGAATGTGGATGAAAATGAAACTGTTGAAGATATAAAATGTGAAGAAGCAGGTGACAGTTCGTGTGAAACTCATCAAAATCATGAACTGCTCAAAGATGTTAATGTTCCGGTAGAAAAAGAAGTGAATTTAAATAGTGATCAAACAGTGGTTATAGATTTGAATGATGAAGTTATCAGTGACACTAATAGTAAAACTAGTATAGACTTGAATGATGAAGTTATCAGTGACACTAATAATAGTAAAACTAGTAATCGTGATACTGAAGCTTCGACAGAAGTTGATGGTTGCATTGAACTACCAATTAAAGGATGTAAAATCATTTATCAACAACCAGACATGGATGACTGGACAGAAGCTGTGGTATTAAATAGAGCAGGTAAAGCTACAGGAAAGAACCGATATTGGGTCAACATTAAGGACCTGAACGATGGTACATTGAGAAGTATAAACCTGGAATCCCTGAAATGGGAGACTGTGGAAGAGGTATTTATTAACAGTGTTAGTATACACAACAGCTCTTTAGAAGTATCCCAGGCTAAATTTGACGAAATAAACAAATGGCAAGTCCATGATGTTTTTACCGAAGTTCCAGATGAGGGTCAAACTATTATTTCTGTTAGATGGGTGATAACCGAAAAAGTCAAAGACGGTAAACCTGTTGTAAAAGCAAGACTTGTAGCCCGTGGATTTGAGGAACGATCTTTAGATTTAAGAACAGATTCTCCAACATGCTGTAAGGAAAATTTAAGACTGGTATTGACAATCATATCTAGTTTTGGGTGGAAACTGAATTCCCTTGATGTTAAGGCAGCCTTTCTACAGGGAAATGAAATTGATAGAGATATATTTCTCAAGCCTCCTCCAGAAGTTGGTCATGGTAAGCTTTGGAAATTGAAAACTACAGTCTATGGTCTTTCTGACGCACCTAGAGTCTGGTATCTTCGAGTAAAGGAAGAATTGATAAATTGTGGAGCAACAATGAGTAAATACGATGAAGCGCTATTCTACTGGTATTTTCAAGAAAAACTACAAGGCATCATATGCTGTCATGTGGACGATTTTTGTTGGGGTGGATCAGAACTGTTTGTGAATAAGGTGATAAAAACTGTTAGAACTAAGTTTATCATGGGCACAGAAGAAAGTCTGGCATTTAAGTATGTTGGGTTAGAACTGAATCAAAAGAATAACGCAATAACCATGCATCAGAATACATATATTGGAGAGATTGAACCAATTGAGTTAAGTGGATCGCGGGATAAATGTGATGGAATAACTGAAAGTGAAACGCGTATGTTAAGGGGTGTTGCTGGACAATTGAACTGGGCAGCAAATCAAACGAGACCCGACATTGCGTATAATGCATGTGAAGTTAGTGTATCACAAAAAGACAGTACAGTTGACGATTTATTTAAAGCCAATAAAAGTATAAAAAAACTAAAATCAGAAAATGTGGAACTGAAATTTCCTAATCTGGGTAACATTAAGAAACTGTGTTTGATATGTTTCAGTGATGCATCATTGGCTAATCTGAAAGATGGCGGTTCACAGGGGGGGTATATTGTATTCCTGGTGGGAAGTAACGCTAAATTTTCTCCTTTAACATGGATGTCGAAGAAAATAAGGCGTGTTGTAAAAAGCACTATCGCAGCTGAAACACTAGCTTTATTGGAGGCTGCAGAAGCATGCTGCTTATTGAGAACAGTTTTGTGTGAGGTGTTAAAATTGGCAAGTGACTCTGTTCCGATACACTGTGTGACAGACAATAAATCGCTATACGAAACTGTACATTCAACAAAGACACTGACAGACAAAAGGTTAAAAATCGATGTATGCGTTCTTCGTGATATGTTGTCCCGAAAAGAGATTCAAAATATTGAATGGACCGAGAGTAAATTTCAGTTGGCAGACTGTTTAACTAAATGTGGTGCATCAAGTAAAAATCTAATCGATGTTTTAAATCATGGAGAATGGAACTGTCACTACTGTATTAAAACTTAGTTAGAACTAACATATATGTTTCTGTACATGTGTATAATGTGTGATTTTTAAAGTGCTAGTCCATATATAGATACATGTACCTATTCATTTTTATTCGTTATATATATCAAAATACCATAAAAATATTTTTAGGAAAATCTTAACTGTGATATAATTAAAAAAAAAAAAAGAAAAGAAAAAAAGAAAAGAAAATAAGTTCGATAAATAATTGCTATAGTTTTTGTGGAACTAAATCAAATGACTATTTTAGTTATGGTAAAAAGAAATTGTTTTTATTTTTAATAAGAGTAATTATCTAATAAGAACTTGAAAGATAAAAGACTGTGAATGTTAATGTGAATACTTATGACCTTTGAATATATGAATATATGAATAGTAATGAGATGTTTGTGTGTGCGCAGTCGTAGATCTTGTTGTCATGGTAAAGCGTGCACAAGTAAAGCGTGCTCAAGTATTCTGTACATCGAAGCATGAACATGTTATGGTCTTATGAGGTTGACAATAAAGTATCGAAATGAATATAGTGTGGTCACTTAACAATTACTGCCAGAGTTATTGCCATTGATCACTTCAAAAAATCTTGTGGACTCTCTAGAGGCCAAAGTTAATATCCGATTGACATTAAATTTATACATTGTTTAGGTCATGAGATGAAGAAGCCTATTGATTTTCAGCGATATCTGATGATTACTACCTACCAGAGTTATGGCCCTTGACCACTTTGAAATATCTTGTGGACGAAGGCCATGAGACAAACAATCGAAACAATGCTAACCATTTCTGATAATTACTTAATGGACTCTTAATAGTCTTAATAAGATTTTCATGTGTTATAAACGTTCTCCTTACTGACAAAAGAAAAAATATGCAACATCCCTTGTTGACTGCCCGAACAACTTAGCTGTTGTGTGTGTATGTTTTGTTGCCTAGCAACCTATCTTTGCAATTTTCCTAAATTCATTTAGATGAATAAATAAAAGTAAGACAAATTATTTGATTCTGAATGTTATGGAAATATTTATCCAGCTGTTAAATCTATTCAGGAACTCATCTGAGAAAATCAGAGTCTAAGCTTGTATGGGGCCCTTACATCATGTATGAAAAATGCCTATATTCTGTAGTGCTGGGTATTACGACTGCAGTCACGATACGATACATATTGCGATTCATGTGCCACGATACGATACGTATCGCGATTCATGTGCCACGATACGATACATATCGCGATTAATAACTAGGTCATAGATTTATCAATTAAACAACAAATTAAATATGTGATTGTGTTTTAATGAAGTCACTTAAACCAGGAAATAAATAAATTTGATTTTCACCGCAGGTTGAACTGGCCGTCTTCTTAATCTTAGCAGACGAACTTAGACAGTCGGCACTATGGTGTCTTGTCAAGTGAGTGCTGAGGAGATTGGTTGTATTACCACAATATTTTAGAATAGTTTTGCATATGTCACCTTTTAAAAACCCAAAGTTTTCCCAAATTTTAGATTTATATTTCGCTAGAGGATTTGTTATTGCGACGTGTGTTTTCCACCATTTTGATTTTTATATGCCCACATTGAAATATGGTCATATATTGTCGTCGCCTCCATGACACTCCAAATGAAATTTCGATGATACTTGATCAATGTCAATGTATTAGTATTAGGTCTAATTAAGGTAGGAGTATCATTAATCTCCAATCCCCAATCAGAAATCTAAATCCTTACTCATACTTTCTCCAATATCGACACATGGAATCACTTATTCACTAAAAGATGTACAAAAGTGGATTCAGCTACCTCCAAAACGTATATTTTGACACCAAACTTGATCCTTATGTAAAATTCAAATATTCCTGCCAAAACTAAATGCGTTACTATACAATAATCGAAAACTGAAGTAGAAATCTCGCGAGACGCATGAAATTACATGAGATGTAAACATGACAATTATTGCGTTTATTCTCAGGTTTATGATAATATTTTGAATAAGGATAAAGTTTTAAAAAAAAAATAAATAAGCTGAGAAATGTCGACAAATATTTCGATTGGAATAGTGTAAATGTAAATAGTTAATTGTTTTACTCGATGGCACGTGCGAGTGCTATTATTTAACAAATGATATCAAGGGCTCAGTATTGTGGAGCGATGGTCACTGCCAACAAATTTGGAGATGTCCTTTTGTTTACCTCCATCCGTAAAGAAGTCAAAATGGAGTAGAAGACAAATGCCTGATTTCTACATAAAAAAAAGTTTTGACTTGTACCCTGAAAAATATGGTAATTTTGGAGGTGAATTTGAACAAAAGTTTGGGTTGGCAGTAGTTAACGGGTGCCAGTCAAGTCGTCCATAAGCAAAGTCGTCCACAGTGAAGTCGTCCACACCCGTTGGTGGAGTCGTCCACAAGGCATTGGTGATGTCGTCCACAACTATTGGTGATGTTGTCAACAACTAAGAATAAGACTTACACAATTTACACAATAGAAAGTTAAAATAAAGCCCTAAAATAGATTGTATCTATAAACAGTCATACCTTGTTAAATGATAGTCCTATTAATCCTATAATTCACTATTGCTAGTTGAGAAATTGGCAAAAATATCATTTTCAGCTTCAAATTCAAAGGTTTGAAGATTGCCATTGCATGGAGTGGAATGGGAAAACAAGGGAAGTAATTGTGTTATTAATTTCTGTGTCAGGGATTTTTATGCCTGTGAAATATTGTCCATGATCGTATAATAGTGAGTTAACAACCTTTTGAGCAAAAGACATAGTTATGTTTTGACTTCCTTAGAAAATATGAAATTTCCGCTTTAAGTGATGATATTAAACAGGGAACTGTTTTGTACAGTGTTATAACTTTTATAAGAGAAAGAGTGTTGTGTTACAACTGTTATTATTGCATGGTGATGTATTAGTTATAATAATTACAGCTGTTGTGAAAGAACAGGGTTCTTCTCTCTCCTATTAAAAATGTGTTTTATGGATGGGTATATATATATCCTTCATATAGCTGCAGGTCTGGCAAATAATCAATCAGATAAATGACATTCCTCTATATTTCTTTTTTCTCTTACTTTTTATACAGTGGCTGACATTTTTATGGACATATTCACCCGTTCACAATTTATCTTGGAATCGTGCATTGAACATTAATTAACTCTTTATTAAAATAGAATATTTGTTTCTTTGATCAAATCAATGTCTCACATTATCTTAAACTATAAAATTCATATTTGTATATTTTCTTTCCTTTGGACCCTATATCTGTTTGTTGTAAACACTGCATGCAAACATTATGGGTGAAATTTGTCTGTATTATGACACTTTTGGAAGAATTCCAAGGCAAATTTTATGTAAACCTTTTTAAGTTCATTGAGATCTTTAGGGCTTTATGTTTATGTCAACATGTTATTTTTTTTAATATTCACCCCAAAAACTGTACGGTCATGTAACAACATAAACACCATGTACTATCTAATGCTACAGGTAGTTGTATACAAATTTGATAGATATTTTAAAGAATATGTTTCTATTGAATTTAAGCACCTTAATTAAGAGCTACCTTAAATTTAGGTCAATTCAAAATTAGATATTTGGTTTCGCTAACTCTTAAGATTAAATATTTGTTTTGAAAGGTTAAGCGTAAGTCAGCTTTTTAGTAATTTTAGTTAAATGTTTGGCTTACTGTCTCAACAATTGGGCACAAAATTGGTTATATCTCAACACGAGTTTAACTATGGATATGAATTTTTCAAAAATTATTAACATCTCACAAAACTTATCACATAGATCAAATGCGTTAAAATCAACAATTAATTATTTGACCCCAATGAACTATTGATTAAGGGAAGCTCTGTGCTATCTGTTCCCGGAGGGATGGGGGGGGGGGCGCGGATGGTTAACGCCTGTAGTTTCTTCCCACTGCTGTAAAGATCCCTACGTGCGAGAGAATTATTTAAATTAAAAAAAATTGAAAACATGTTAGTCCCGAAATGACCTAGTTTATGTCGAATTTGATGTTAAACCCCTTTTCTCTCTTTTTATACGCCCACATTTTTATGTGGATGTATATTGTCGTCGCCCCTGTCCGGACGTCCGTCCGTCCACAATTTGTTTGAGGACTCTCTACAGGTCACAATTCTTATCCGATTTTGACGAAACTTGAAATATAGGTTTATCCCCAAAAGATCTCGGCTGCTTTCGATATTGGCATGTATTGGATTAAAACTTCATGGATTATGGCTCCTGATTGTATGAAAAATCACGTTTTTAGACGCCCACATTTTCATGTGGACGTATTATGTCGTCGCCCCTGTCCGTCCGTCCGTCCGTCCGTCCACAATTTGTTTGTGGACTCTCTACAGGTCACAATTCCTATCCGATTTTGACGAAACTTGAAATATAGGTTTATCCCCATAAGATCTTGGTTCCTTTCGATATTGGCATGTATCGGATCGGACCTTCATGGATTATGGCCCCTGATTGTACGAAATATCATGTTTATACGCCCACATTTTTATGTGGACGTATATTGTCGTCGCCCCCGTCCGTCCACAATTGTTTGTGAACAGTCTACAGGTCACAATTTTTATCCGATTTCAATGAAACTTAAAATATAGGTTTATCACCCTAAGATCTCGGTTCCTTTCGATATTGGCGTCTATCGGACTGTAACTTCATGGGTTATGGGCCCTGATTGTACGAAAAATCACGTTTTTAGCTTGTGAACAGTGTAGAGGTCACAATTTTGATCCGATTTCGATGAAACTTGAAATGCATGTTTATAACCCAAAGATCTTGCTTCCTTTCGATATTTGTGCATATCGGATCGTAACTTCCTGAATTATGGCCCCTGATTGTTCAAAAATCACCCTTTTTAGCTTGTGTTCCTTCTGGAGTCAAAATTGTTATCCGATTTAAAAAAACGTTTGATTATATCACCGTTACATAGTTATGGGGGTTGAGTTCGAATTTCGTGACAAAATGGCCGCTGTTTGTACGCGAATAGTGTGAAAAAATGTTATATCAAGCTATAGGTCACAATTTTGAACCGATTTTGATGAAACTTGACATGTATGTTTATAACCCAAAGATCTTCGGTCCTTTCTATATTTGCGCCCATCTGATCGTAACTTCCTGAATTATTTCCTGTGATTGACCGAAAAATTGCCTTTTTATACGCCCACATTTTTATGTCGACGTATATTGTCATTGCCCCTGTCCGTCCATCCATCCGTCAACAATTTGTTTGTGGACTCTCTACAGGTCACAATTCCTATCCGATTTTGACGAAACTTGAAATATAGGTTTATCCCCATAAGATCTCGGTTCCTTTCGATATTGGCATGTATCGGATCGGAACTTCGTGGATTATGTCCCCTGATTGTACGAATATCATGTTTTTAGCTTGTGGACCCTATAGAGGTCACAATTTTGACCCGATTGTGATGAAACTTGACATGCATGTCTATAACCACAAAATCTTGGTTCCGTTCGATATTTGCGCCCATTGCATCGTAACTTCCTGAATTATGGCCCCTGATTGTCCGAAAAATCGCCCTTTTTAGCTTGTGGTCCCTCTGTAGGTCAAAATTATTATCCGATTTAAAAAAATGTTTGATTATATCACCGTTGCATGGTAATGAAGGTTGAGTTCAAATTTTGTGAAAATCGGACCAAAATTGACAAACAAAATGGCCGCCGTTTGTACGCGAATAGTGTGAAAATATGTTATATCAAGGTTGTGGACCCTATAGAGGTCACAATTTTGAACCGATTTTGATCAAACTTAACATGTATGTTTATAACCCAAAGATCTTGGTTCCTTTCTATATTTGCACCCATCGGATCGTAACTTCCTGAATTATGGCCCGAAAAATTGCCCTTTTTAGCTTGTGGTCCCTCTGGTAATGAAGGCTGACTTCGAATGTCGTGAAAATCGAACCAAAATTGACGGACAAAATGGCCGCCGTTTGTACGCGAATAGTGTGAAAATATGTCATATCAAGGTTGTGGACCCTACAGAACACGCATCGCGCAGGTTTGATCAAACACAATATTACCGTGTTTTCTATCGTGGAATTTCATGATTTACCGAGTGAATATCGAGGAAATATAGAGGGACACGATAGCAGTGCCTCGGTGTTAAAAACACTGTGTGACTCAGTGTTTTAATTAAAACATGCCTCTCGTGGTTTATTTCAGGTGAAATACAGTAGCACATTAATTATTATAGTTCAGTTACTACGTTGGCATTTTCCCATTAATCACGAATATTTGATGGCTTGTTCGAAATCGGAAAAGGAATAAACACAATTTTCGGTAAACCCCGGATACTATTCATTCCTTTTCTAAAAAGAATATGCTTAAAGAAACCAATACGTTATTACTTCATAATATGTTCCATATTTTTAATACTTTCGCCAATCGACTATTACAAATCCATTTATATTACGGGAAAAAATAAATGCGCACAAATCAATTCTGGTCTTACCGGGGTGTAGTTTAAACTGTTTTATCCATTCAAATAGTAATTCACATACTGACAAATAAGCCATGTGGTGCATACAGTATTGGTAAATCACATCTCAACTAATATATCTTTTCTGGTTTAAATCACAAATGAATTAAAAGCCTTCGTCACTTGAGACGAAGCACATTTTGCTGAATGGACGTGGACACGTATCAGTCCGATAAAGGCGATAATATAATGCTGACTTTTTCATTTCCACACCAAAGAGTCTAGTGAATGCATACTTTCAATCAAGGTTTGATCAAGTAAATTGGCACGTGACATCAAAAGAAACCAACTGACAGAAAATTGCACGCCCATTGTACAACAAATTATTATCCTGTTGTAGTCATCTTGACAGTACGACTTGTATTGTAAATTGTCATTAGTAAAAACTACCCAAAAAGGTTTGAATCTTTATTTTAAAATTGTTAAATTGATTCTGATATATATGCAAATGGTTGGCATTCAAGAGGGGTCACAATGGTTTGTTCTTTGCATCTCAATTAGTTTGGGCGTTTTGGTTAAAATTAAACGTAAACGGGAAATTTTGAAAAAAGATATCTTGTAAAATAACCCGTATTACTGAAATATTTTCTCGATTAGCAGAATGTCAAATTAAAGAAAACCACGCAACACTTACAATATGACTAACTACGGGGTTTGTATTTGGCTGGACACCCCCACCCCTTCCCTACATGTAATACCGATATGTAACGAGGAATTGTGATTACTGTTTTACGGTAAAAGTCATGTTTTTAGAGATTGTTCAATTATTTAAATCGGTACAGACTCGAAAGTTGACTCCTGCAGATCATGTAATGGGCAAAATAATGTTTAGTCATCATATTTGCAATTGACATAATATTCTGTCAATAAAATCACACCGGTGCTCATTAATAATTTATCAGGTGGTTATTATTTTATTACATTGTGCACAAATGTCAGTCCTTAAATAGCACCAGACACCTTTAACACTTAAGAATGCGTTCGCGAGACAACCATGCAAAATTGAAAAAAAGCGGCACAAGCGATATCGGGCGATTTTGGTCAAACTTTGTGGAATTGGTCATTGGGTACCCCGCATACCCCACATGAAATTTGGGGGTCACCAACCTTTTAGTTAGAGAGAACCAGCTATGACCAGTTTATACTGAAAAAACGTTATTTTTTTATGATTTATGGCCTAAATTCAAATAATTCTCATAAATTGCCTGATTATATTTTATTATTTCTCATTATTTTTCATGAAAGGTATTGTCAACTACTCTCATAAAAAAATGACCAATAAAGTTTTCCGACATAGTTTGGACCATGAGAAATTCATGTAGATAGGTAGTTTTTGCTCTAAGGTGATACATATGAACTTTATGGTGCTATATCTCCACCACTGCGGGGCTGAGGATAAATCCATTAATAATGGAGGTTGAGGTCAACTAATACTAATATTTGGTTTTGAAAAAATCACTAGCACAGATCTCTTTAATACTGAATTCGACGATCGAAATTAAGGAAAATTACTAATTTTCTGACATTATTTCACTAATAAAATCGGTCTTTGCCTGTGTTTTTAGGTTTGAATTAGCCTCATTCACCATCGATCAGTCGGGGCCGGAACAGATCATCGGCCAGGTTGTTGAAGTTGGGATTGGAATCCAGTCTGTCAGCATCCAAGATGGCGGCGTCCCCCGTTTGCTCGTTTTCCCGTCTTTTTCCAAAGACGAATGAATAGATAGGACAACACATCTTGCATGAACCTACGTGAACCTAAAATCTTACTTTGTATTGGAACTATTCAGATTAGATCTTTTCATCGTTCTGATAAGACCTGAAAATGTTCATTTCTGACATTTTTTGGTGCTATCCATAATATGATTCGTAATACTTTCTTATTTGATCTCAACACTTGTAAATAAGTAACGACTTCTGGCCTTCTCTACTATTATCCCATTTGTTTCACTCATTGTACATAATATTTTCCGTATGATATCATGTGATATGGTGACAAAGACCGACCAAGTCTGTATTGTATCGACCATCTATGTCTTCATTTAGTAATGGTGCCAAATCAACACCTGTAAATTTCTATAATCCTTTCACTTTCATGGCACATTAAATCACAACATCCTAAATACATCATTTGGCCCATCTCAAGATGCCTGCTCTTACAGCTGCCTGCTATCATAAAATTGGTGGTTTTTACGTCTCTTTTCCCTGTTAGCAGGTTTGTTGGACATAATCTGTGACCCCCTGAGGGTCACAGATTATGACTAACTTGCTGTGGGAGCAGTCTTCTCTATTTGAATACTGTTGCCTTCATTACATAGTAATCTTAGTTCACCTGTGTACAGTATAAATTATGTTTTCCTTCCAAAATCTTATACGGCACCAATACCGTATCTGTACAAAATCTTATACTTTACTATAGATTATTTGATCACATGATATATTTTGCATATTATAGAATTCAGACTTCATTAAATGTATAGTACAGGTCTGAGCATCTCTGGGTCTGTGTACTTCCATGGAATTTAGTTTGCTTCTTAGCTACTTTTCCTGGTCTGTAGATTTGACCTAGAGCTGTCTAGACAGCTCCATGTCCATATCTAATATGGAAGTAGAAAATATTGTTTGCGAAATTATTCAAACTTCGATGTCGAAGTCGATGTAGTACTATGTAGTTTAATTTTGCACCTAGAAGACTATTTTACCTATTATACTGGAGTCTATAATTTCAATGAAACTCTCCAATTGCCTGTAACAAACGTATCACTTGCAGATTAGTTAAAATTTAGTATTGGTGTTCTTCATGAGACTCGTAGATTCTAGGCTGAGCATATTGAACCGATACGTATTATTATTATTTGGTGAAATATTTGCAATCTTGAAATTGAAAAATTTATGTTAAATATTTTGTTGTTTTGATGATTTTCAAAATTCACATTTTCAAAAATGAACGTATTTGATGAAACAATATATTATTATATTGAGTTTTCATTCCGTAATTATCTTCTCATATTTTAATATGAGAAGAAACCATGTGCTACAATTCACGGAGAATCTTTATTGATGATGATGGTATTGATTAGGTACTGTTGATGCAGGTTGTTGGAAGCGTGATTATTGGAAAACTTCGTAAAGTGTATCCTTCCCTTCTGGAAGGGATTATGGCGGCGTTTAAGACATGCATAACAGGCGGTATTCTCCCCTCCTTATCTATCCAATCGGAGACTTGATATCAGAAAATTCAATAGCAGATTAACGGTGGGGTCGATATCAGTAATTTTCTCACAAGTGCCCCCTGCTGATACAGATCTCGGATTTTTTTTGAAAATCGCTTCTAAAACTCAGGTCAGCTCAGATTCATGAGTCGTTATTCCACTCGATTTCCGATTGAATTTTTCTTGTATTTGGATCAGTACCCCATACACCAGTCATTTTTCGTTCGAACTTGTTTTCAATATGAGGACTCTCTTCGGGTGTATGTGTGGTGTGTGGTATACCCCCTCAATTTGCATTTCAATGCTCTAATACAAAAGTTTATAGGGCTTAAATGGTGTTTTATCTGTCAAAAAATGGGAAAAAATCATCATTTTGGAATCGAAATAGTTAATTTTTTTACTGCTAAGTGGTTCGAGTGCTACCCAATTTTTTTCTTGATCGTAATACTATAGATAAATACCTTTTCACTCAGCATTCCAAAAAAATTCATATACCCGCAGTGGGTGAGATATGGTTAAAATGCTATCACCTACATAATTATGCTATTTTTGGTACCTTCCAGCACTAAGACCCTAAACCAGGAATCCCTCTAAGGGGGTCCATCAAACTTTCAGGAAATACACTGAAGGCCCATATCTACTACCCTATCGAGTTTCATTCATCTACCTTATCTACTTGAGTTGTAACAAATAACTGAAAAATAGCATTAAATTGTTGATTTTTCATGTTTTTTTCTATCTTATAATTTCAATTATTTTTCTAGGGTCTAATAATTGTTCAATTGATCTCATATTATGTCGGTGGACTTTTGGGGGGTTAGCCATCATACATAAAAAATTTGGTGAAATTTGGTCACCCACCATGTGCCGGCCCCTGCATGGTGCTCTCGCAGACGCGTTCTTAATAAGCACGTTTTTTTGTGTGAGGCAATCGCTTCTCTTCGCTTTGATGGGTTGCTTTGGTGTGTTGCATTCTTGGCTAACTGACACCTCGATAACACTAATACTACTATTATTAATCTCACTATCAAAGAGGCTTCAATTCATAAGAAATGGTCGTGAGACGTGTTGAGGGGTAAAACAATCAAAATGAATATGACGTGATAATTTTTGGAAACTAAAACGGTTTTATTAATAAGGGTATTTATGGTCGATGGCATGAATACGGTCGATGGCATGAATACGATTACTGGGACCGGATAGCAAATAGTGTCTCACTAGCTAAAGCTGAAAACAAACCTTGTCTTATTGTAGGCGATTTTAACGTTAACCTTAGGTTAAATACACCATCCAGATTATTTGATATTATAAAACGCTTTAACTTAGCCCAACTCGTTAGAGACGCAACACGAATCACATCCCACTCTTCCACTTTACTGGATCTCGTTTTAGTTAGCTGTCCCGATTTCGTTTACTCAACAAATGTTCTTGAAGCAAGCCTGAGCGACCACTGCCCGGTTAAAGTGTTTCTTACTTTTGATAACCCCCAACCGAAAAACTACACTAGAACTATATGGTCATATTCTAAAATCGATTTTGAAGAACTGAATAGGCACTTTGAGGCATTAAATTGGCAAAGTATTTTTGAGATAGACGAATCCTCTAATAATTTGGCCAATGCCTTTTCTGGTGTGTTGATTAAAACCATTGAAGATTACACCCCACACAAAACCGTGATAATACGCCCTCGAGATACGCCGTGGATGAATGGTCATTTGAGGAAAATCATACGCAAAAGAAACCGTATACATCGCCACTCAAAACGTCATAACACGTATGAATCTTGGGAAAATTTCAGATCGTATCGCAACTTTGTTATTTCTGAAATTCGCAAATCGAAACAATTATACTATGATAAACTTAACCAAAACATTTCAGAGAATAATTTCAGTGAGAATAATTGGTGACGACTTGTCAAATTGATTTCCATTAAACAAGGTAACTCGATCAAAGAAATACCTCCTCTCTATTTTAATAACACGATATTTTACGATACGAACGATAAGGCAAATATTTTAAATAATGTCTTTGTTAGTAACAACCAACTAAGCGACATAGATGATGAGCCGCCGACATTACCATTTAATGATTTCTCCATCGAATACATATTGATGACTTCTTCCGAAGTGCATGATATATTAACTTCAGTCTGCGTTAAAAAGGCCCCCGGGCCTGACAATATAAATAATTTGATATTAAAATCGTGTGCTAAAAGCATATGCGGACCCTTAACCAAACTTTTCAATTTCCTAATTGATAACGTCACTTTTCCCAACTGTTGGAAAGAAGCCAGCGTAGTACCGATCCACAAGCATGGTGACAGACATGACCCTCAAAATTATAGACCAATATCTCTGTTATCAACCTTAGGTAAAATCTTTGAGAAATGTATTTTTAAATATATTAAACAATTTTCTTATTAGTCATGATATCTTGACTCCGCTCCAATCTGGTTTCAAAAGTAATGACTCTACGATTTTCCAATTGGTTGACTTATATGACCAAATTTGTCGTTCGCTTGATAACGGTAATGAAGTAAAGTCCATATTCTGTGATGTTAGTAAGGCATTCGACCGTGTTTGGCACAAGGGTCTCATCTATAAATTAAACTCTATTGGTATTCGGGGGAAATTACTTAAATTAATTGAAAATTACTTACAAAACCGTCAACAGTCAGTTGTAATCCGCAATCAAAGCTCTGATGTCCTCATGATAAACTCTGGAGTACCACAAGGCTTGGTACTCGGGCCTCTTCTATTTTTGATTTATGTAAACGATATTACGCGTGGAATAAATGCAAATATCCGTCTTTTTGCGGACGATACGTCCCTATACATGGTAATCGATGATCCAATAGGATGTCAATCCCTTCTAAATGAAGACTTAAAGAAACTAAGCAACTGGTCGAAAAGTTGGAAAATTTACTTTAATCCGCAGAAAACAAAAACTATCACATTCTCGAGAAAACAAAACCCTACCCGTATTAATCTTTACTTTGATGGAACAGCACTAACTGATATCAAAGACCACAAGCATCTGGGAGTTTATTTAAGTAGTAATTGTAATTGGACTGCTCATATTAATTATATTGTGACAAAAGTTAGTAAATTTATAGATTGTTTCAGAAGTTTAAAATATCGTTTAAACAGAAGGTCTCTTGAGACAATATATAAAGCATTTATACTACCGTTATTTGATTACGGTGACGTAATCTGGAATAACTGTACTAAACAAGAAAGTACTGTACTTGAAAACTTAAATCTTGATGCCCTTAGAACAATTACTGGATTAGTGAGAGGTACATCTCATAATCTATTGTATAAAGAATCCGGGTTCACTTCGCTTAAACTAGACGATATCGTCATAAACTAATCTTGTTTTACAAAATGGTGAATAAAATAACTCCAGGTTACTTGTCTATTCTAGTTCCTCCCAAATCTTCGGACGTAAACCCTTACGAAACGCGGAATTCACAACTATATAGAAATATTCCTGCTACTACATTTTATAAAAATTCCTTTTTACCGTCCGTAATAAAAGACTGGAATAATTTACCTGAGCACACGAAATCATGCCCTAGTATAAAACTTTTTAAAGCACAGTTAACCAATGATGATAAATTAGTACCTAAGTATTTTTACACCGGAAAGCGTTCTTCTCAAATAATCCATACAAAACTGCGTCACAACAAAAGTAACTTAAACTACCATAAATTTGTCATGCACTTAACGGACAACCCAGCATGTTCCTGTGGCCACTATATAGAGGATACGGAACATTATTTATTATATTGTCCAAAATTTACCAATGTTAGATTCCAAAATATAAATACATTACCAAATATTTTTATTAACTTACAAACATTAATCAACGGTGATAGCAATAATACCTTACAAATAAATACGCACATTTTCAATACAGTCCACACATTTATACATTTATCTAAAAGACTACAATAACCATCGTAAAATACCATCTAAATTAATTATTTTTCGGTTAATATACATCTGACGTCCACAAAACATGATGCAAAGCAAGCGTATTATGAAATAGTAAGGCGATGTAAGTGACACTAACTGTTAAATTACTTGCATGCACGATTAGTGTGAATATTAAATATTGTACTGTTAAAGGTATTTTGTATGAGAAGTGTACATATCACAGTTGTATTTGTAGTATACTCAATATATAAGGAGACGAATTAATATAAGCCTTTTGCTTGTTTTTGAATCCTTACGTCCAGAATTGTATATGTATACAACACCTAACTTATTTGAATAAAATATAGTTTAAACAAACAATACGGTCAAATGTTTGTATGTTTCATTCATATGAACGGGTGTCAGTAAACTCGTCCACAAGCAAACAGGTACGCAGTTAGGTCATCCACAGGGCGTATTGGTTTTTTTTATAAGCAATATTTTTATTCAGATTTGTATCTGAATAGGGATTGGGGAACGGGCATAGCCTAAATTAAACCCCTCCGCCGTTGTTGTTGTTGTTTAATAATTTAATTGTATTACTCACTGGTTGTTTATATTGTTTTATTTACCCAATAATCCATTATCTTGGCAAGCCGATCAAACCGAGATGAGTTCACCGATGTTTTTGTAATAAAGAGCAATAGTATTATTTGTTGATTAGCTTTATGATTTTAAACATAATAAATTCACCAATGTTTTTGTTATAAAGTAAACTCGTATTGATTGGTTTGTTGATTGACGTTATCTCATTATTTAAAATATTTGGCACTGGTTAATATCGGGTCAAAATTAATTCCTTAAATTGCGCCGCAGCCCCTTTTAGATAAACTGAATTCGCTTTTTATAAGATGGCGATCATTAGTAGATGAATGACTGCCATACGCAACGTGGGTATATACTTTATTAATAGAAACGTTCATTGAGTTATTTAGGCGACAATTTGTCTTTACTAACAATGCATGCACAAGTAAAAGGGGCAGTAGTTTAAGGAATGATTTTATTGGCAGAATATGCCCACTGCGAATATGCTGATTATACATAGTTTTCGTCATAAGACGCGCTGTTATGTAACAATCTTCAAGTCTGTACCAATTTAAACATTGAATAAACACTGACATCCACAATTTTGAAAGCGTGAGCTCTGCGGTAAAAAAAAAATAAAATCCCTCGTAACATATTAAGATGTATTCTTGGGGTGGGGGCTTTCCATCGTGGTCTGTTCTTATTTAACCATGACAACGACAGTTTTTTTATGTGTGAATCCAGATTGGTCACGTACCAGTTGCAATTGTTTTTTTTAAAAAATGAGGGCAATAATGTTAGGTAATGCCCACTTCATGACAATTTGCAATAAAAGTCATATTGTCTACAAGACTATTTTTTGTTAAAAGGACTTCTATTTTTTTTAGTCGATTAACGTTTCCTTTTGATGTTTGATGGCTCTTTTATATTCACGTTATTTGGAAACTTGATTGACAGTATGAAAAGGTCACCAAGATGTTATCCGACGGAGACACGTTTTAATGAACATGTATTCCACAACAGGTGAGCAGGAGAGACAGACTTTTTAATTCATTTATGATTTAAACCCGAAGATATTACTTGAGATGTGATTTACCTATTTATTTGTCAGAATGGGACTCCGTTAGAATATAACCTCATAAAAGTACATTCTTTTTATGCAGCGTGGCTATTCGCGTCAGGATTATTGAAAAAACTATTCAACATTTCAAATATCGTGGCAATTTGATAACATCGTGGCAGTATTTTTTGACATCAATTATTTATGACAGATAAACATCGTTAATTTTACATATCAAATTACACCGAGGCCTATCGTGTCACGCGACTATCGTGGCACACGATAGCGACTGCTACACCGAGTTATTTATCGTGGCAATATCGTGCCGTTATCGTGGAAATTTTTAACAAAGACGACACGATAATCGTGTTTGATAGAACCTGTGCGATGCGTATACTGTATATAGGTCACAATTTTGAACCGATTTTGATGACATCAATTATTTATGACAGATAAACATCGTTAATTTTACATATCAAATTACACGAGGCCTATCGTGTCACGCGACTATCGTGGCACACGATAGCGACTGCTACACCGAGTTATTTATCGTGGCAATATCGTGCCGTTATCGTGGAAATTTTTAACAAAGACGACACGATAATCGTGTTTGATAGAACCTGTGCGATGCGTGTACTGTATATAGGTCACAATTTTGAACCGATTTTGATGAAACTTGACATGCATGTTCATAACCCGAAGATCTTGGTTCCTTTCGATATTTGCGCTCATTGATTTGTAACTTCCTGAATTATGGCCCCTGATTGTACGAAAAATCACCCTTTTTAGCTTGTGGTCCCTCTGGAGGTCACAATTATTATCTGATTTTAAAAAAAACGTTTGATTATAAAAACCAAACAAATTCTAATGATTTTGCGACAACTCTTGTTGACTGCACAGACGATTTAGCTGCTGAGTGGTCACAATTATTATCTGATTTTAATAAAAATCAATTATTTATGACAGATAAACATCGTTAATTTTACATATCAAATTACACGAGGCCTATCGTGTCACGCGACTATCGTGGCACACGATAGCGACTGCTACACCGAGTTATTTATCGTGGCAATATCGTGCCGTTATCGTGGAAATTTTTAACAAAGACGACACGATAATCGTGTTTGATAGAACCTGTGCGATGCGTGTACTGTATATAGGTCACAATTTTGAACCGATTTTGATGAAACTTGACATGCATGTTCATAACCCGAAGATCTTGGTTCCTTTCGATATTTGCGCTCATTGATTTGTAACTTCCTGAATTATGGCCCCTGATTGTACGAAAAATCACCCTTTTTAGCTTGTGGTCCCTCTGGAGGTCACAATTATTATCTGATTTTAAAAAAAACGTTTGATTATAAAAACCAAACAAATTCTAATGATTTTGCGACAACTCTTGTTGACTGCACAGACGATTTAGCTGCTGAGTGGTCACAATTATTATCTGATTTTAATAAAAATCAATTATTTATGACAGATAAACATCGTTAATTTTACATATCAAATTACACGAGGCCTATCGTGTCACGCGACTATCGTGGCACACGATAGCGACTGCTACACCGAGTTATTTATCGTGGCAATATCGTGCCGTTATCGTGGAAATTTTTAACAAAGACGACACGATAATCGTGTTTGATAGAACCTGTGCGATGCGTGTACTGTATATAGGTCACAATTTTGAACCGATTTTGATGAAACTTGACATGCATGTTCATAACCCGAAGATCTTGGTTCCTTTCGATATTTGCGCTCATTGATTTGTAACTTCCTGAATTATGGCCCCTGATTGTACGAAAAATCACCCTTTTTAGCTTGTGGTCCCTCTGGAGGTCACAATTATTATCTGATTTTAAAAAAAACGTTTGATTATAAAAACCAAACAAATTCTAATGATTTTGCGACAACTCTTGTTGACTGCACAGACGATTTAGCTGCTGAGTGGTCGTATGTTTCGTTGCCTGGCAACCTATTTTTTGATATCAAAACACAGGAGTTGGAGATTCTCTATATGTTCAACAGGATATAAACTCATAGAAAAATATTTTTTGTCTTTTTAATGGCTAAGGGCATAATAAAAATATTCAGGCTGTAATTTTCTCTTGAGAAATTTCAGGAATCTCATTTTAGAAACTGATTTTATATAAAGTGTAATATACAATGTATTATTGCCATATTATATAACCATTACATGTCAATTGTAACGAGACCCCAAGTTCAGCCACATGAAAGCAAAAGGTAAATTTGTATTCCTTTATTGAACTCACAAAGTGTCTTTCACCTGACTTCTCTATGTAATTCTAATTTAACCATTCCCTCCCTGACTTGCATTATTTTCTTATATGCTATTGACTTAGTAAATAGTATACTCGAGATTAAAGGAGCTAAATATTTCACATGACACTCAAAATCAAAAACACATATTAGTTAGTATTCAGTATCTGGCCTTTTCAATCAATATTGGTGTTTCACTCTTTATATGAAAATATGGTACCCTTATATCCAATCAGTACATGAGTCGTGTATTCTGTGGTTTTGCGTGCCATTGGTAATGAACAAAGAAAAACATATCCTTTTAGACAATGCAGACGTAGTAATGGCTGATTCACAACCAACAAAATGATCATGAAAAAAGATGTCTAGAATGGACTATGCAGGCGTAGAGTACAGGAATTCAGTTTGGACTGTCAACTTTTTCACTGATTAGAAATTACATTAATTTTGTAAAAAATTAAATATATAATTACTTTATATACATTCATGTACATTAATATGTGCTTTTAGACCCATTTTGAGGTTCCATAAATAGAGCTGTACATCCTTGGTTTAATGGACATGTTGCAAATTCATCAAAGTCACGTGTGATGCTACTTGTCAGTGTCTGACTCCTCATTGAATTCCAACTGTCATGGGTTCTTTATGTGAATGTCAACTAGTAAATAGGGGGACTTCTGTTTTCTGTCCCACCCAAATAACTTGAGATGTTGTTTTTATACGCCCACATTTTCATGTGGACGTATATTGTCGTCGCCCCTGTTCGTCCGTCCGTCCGTCCGTCCGTCCACAATTGTTTGTGAACAGTCTACAGGTCACAATGAAACTTGAAATATAGGTTTATCACCCTAAGATCTCGGTTCCTTTCGATATTGGCATGTATTGGACCGTAACTTCATGGGTTATGGCCCCTGATTGTACGAAAAATGACGTTTTTTAGCTTGTGAACAGTGTAGAGGTCACAATTTTGAACCGATTTGGATGAAACTTGAAATGCATGTTTATAAACCAAAGATCTTGGTTCCTTTCGATATTTGCGCCAATTGGATCGTAACTTCCTGAATTATGGCCCCTGATTGTCCGAAAAATCGCCCATTTTAGCTTGTGGTCCCTCTGGAGGTCAAAATTGTTATCCGATTTAAAAAACCGTTTGATTATATCACCGTGCCATGGTTATGAAGGTTGAGTTCGAATTTCGTGACAATCGGACCAAAATTGGCGGACAAAATGGCCGCCATTTGTACACGAATAGTGTGAAAATATGTTATATCAAGGTTGTGAACAGTGTACAGGTCACAATTTTGAACCGATTTGGATGAAACTTGACATGCATGTTTATAACCCAAAGATCTTGGTTCCTTTCGATATTTGCGCCAATCAGATCGTAACTTCCTGAATTATGGCCCCTGATTGTCTGAAAAATCGCCCATTTTAGCTTGTGGTCCCCCAAAATTGTTATCCGATTTAAAAAAACGTTTGATTATATCACCGTGCCATGGTTATGAAGGTTGAGTTTGAATTTCGTGAAAATCGGACCAAAATTGACTGACAAAATGGCCGCCATTTGTACGCGAATAGTGTGAAAATATGTTATATCAAGGTTGTGAACAGTGTAGAGGTCACAATTTTGAACCGATTTGGATGAAACTTGACATGCATGTTTATAACCCAAAGATCTTGGTTCCTTTCGATATTTGCGCCAATCGGATCGTAACTTCCTGAATTATGGCCCCTGATTGTCCGAAAAATCGCCCTTTTTAGCTTGTGGTCCCTCTGGAGGTCAAAATTGTTATCCGATTTAAAAAAAATGTTTGATTATATCACCGTTTCATGGTTATGAAGGTTGAGTTCGAATTTCGTGAAAATCGGACCAAAATTGACGGACAAAATGGTCGCCATTTGTACGCGAATAGTGTGAAAATATGTTATATCAAGGTTGTGGACCTTATAGAGGTCACAATTTTTAACCGATTTGGATGAAACTTGACATGTATGTTTATAACTGAAAGATCTTGGTTCCTTTCGATATTTGCGCCCATCGGATCGTAACTTCCTGAATTATGGCCCCTGATTGTCCGAAAAATTGCTTTTGTTCGCTTTTGGTCCCTCTGGAGGTCAAAATTATTATCCGATTTAAAAAAAACGTTTGACTATATCACCGTTCCATGGTAATGAAGAGAGAGTTCGAATTACGTGAAAATCGGACTAGAATTGACGGACAAAATGGCCGCCGTTTGTACACAAATAGTGTGAAAATATGTTATATCAAGGTTGTGGACCCTATAAAGGTCACAATTTTGAATCGATTTTGATGAAACTTGACATGTATGTTTATAACCCAAAGATCTTGGTCCCTTTCGATATTTGCGCCCATCGGGTCATTACTTCGTGAAATATGTCCCCTGATTGTACGAAAAATCACCCTTTTTAGCTTGTTGTGCCTCTGGAGGTCACAATTATTATCTGATTTAAAAAAAAACAGGTTTGATTATAAATACCAAACAAATTCTAATGATTTTCTGATAATTCCTTAATATGTGACAACTCTTTTTGACTGCCCGGACGATTTGGCTGCTGTGTGGGCGTATGTTTCGTTGCCTGGCAACCTATTTTCTAGACTCTTTGTGCTGCACCACTGAGGAAAATCCTGGGGAACTTTCTTGGCCAACACCAGGGGGACCTCATAGTTAGTGAGCAGGCCTTCACGTCTGAAAAAAAATCATGGTGAGCTTAAAAAAAAAAGATCTCCTGGGAATGGAAAATACTGAAAATCGCTCTCCTGATATTAAGGACAAATGACATATATGTCAATATATGTAATGTTGCTTATTTGAAAAATAAAACACTTTATTGCTAGTATTTTGTTTCTTGACTAGAATTTAAAAAATACACTTGAATTAAACAAAAATAATACTGTCTATAACTTTGTGCTTTGCGTATTAATGTTAAATGCTTGTAAACCGCTTGTAATCACTTCCATTATAAGCCAAAATAATGTTTTGTCAGTTACACTAGTGACATAGATGCAAATTACAGAGCTGGTGTGAATAATAATATTCAAAAGAGCGAAGGACATTGAAAACATTGATTATCGTAACATCGATTAAAGTAACTGTACTAATGAAAAGGCCATGCGAGGCGAGCGTGATACGGGAAAAAGCACTTCGTCTGATTGGAAGTGTCTGTTGTCATGACCCAGTTGTAGTTTTCATCATAGATCGTATACAATAATTCTCGTACAGTTCTATGTTTTCATAGCCAAGATCAATGACATAGATATATACAAAAAATAAAAACAAGTACGAACAATCCAAACGTCATTGGCCAAGACCGGAAATTTACTTCAATTTCTTAAACCTTTAAAATGTGTGGATAATCGAGACTAGATCGCGTGGACGTTTATAATACCGAATTGCTGATTGGGCATGTATCTGTAGATATATAAATATTGGCCAATAAAATTACTCGGTACAGGTTATTAATGGAGAGTGGTTTTAAGTAAACATGAATGACACTTGCTGGGGCCGACTGATATTCGTCCATTTCTGTCTGACGTTTTTGTGGAAATAAAATACACAGTTAGGGAGAGTGAATTTGAAGGAACGAGGAAAGCAATAAAAAACGCACCAGGATTGGGATATAGGTGAGCGATGGCGCGACAGCACGCTTCAAATGTGAAGGCCTGAGTGAGCCAGTACCATGCTCACAATGCCACAAAATACTATACACCCTAATATTTAGAACATTTTCTTACCCCAATTAGTTCCCAGTTATTGTAGTGTTCAAGTTAAGTGTTCATTTAACTTGAAGAAATGGAATGCATGAAGAGATAAAAGTTTAAATTGAACAATGCATGATTGTCAGGCGGAATTGTGTATTAATCTAGAAACGCAATAACCAAAACAATTAGATATTTAAAGTGTATAACTCAATCGTTAAATTACTGGTAAGACTGCTAAGAATTCCGGTATTGGCAAATCTCACAGAATGAAGGCGCTCAATATATTGATTACCACAGCTCAATTTAGAAACGATTGTGTGGTTTACATATTTGACATGAGGTCTCCATTATTTCACCATATATACTTGAAATATAGGATTTATTAGACAGTATTATTATATTTATATAACAGCTAGCCTTTCAAAGTCAAACATTCTTTCAGATTCACACTCTGGGGTCACTGCAACATGTTTTCTATTCATAATAAAACACAACACAAGGTATATATGGATATAACTACTTCTCTATACTTTAATAACGACGTTTCGTAACACATACAGGTCACGTTTTCAAACTTAAAAATGTGACCTGTATGTGTTACGAAACGTCGTTATTAAAGTATAGAGAAGTAGTTATATCCATATATACCTTGTGTTGTGTTTTATTATGAATAGTGATCCGTGCTTCTAGATGTCATTTAAAGAACATGTTTTCTTACATCTGAATATACAGAATGATTGTCATTGTTATATTATGACATATCATTGAAATGTAAGGCTTCTTTAGATAAAGCTCAACAATAGCATGCTGAAAACCATAGATTAGAACATGAAAGAAACTTACGAAAAGGGTTATCCTAGAGTAATGTGTATTGAAAGGCTTTTCCTACTAACTGGTTTAAATTGGCAGATAGCTGAATATTAACAATACGTGTTTAACTAGAACTGTGATGAAGGGTTTCACAGGTACTGCATTATCCATGGATGTCACTTCCACCAATGGAACCGGGTTCAATTTAGTCTAAAACCAATGAGTAGCAAATTTTTGTGACAGATTCACATTTTGGCTAATCAATTCAAAATTTGAATAGCATTTGCTCAGATTTGAGAAGCAGTAGAACGTAGCCTAATCACAAAAATAATTTGCAATCTGATTTTTCGAGGTATAAGTGGATACCTTTTCCGCCGAAGTCCGGCCATCGTTGTATTCGGCTAATGTGCGGATGAAGGTAAAAAAAACCTGTGACATTCCCCCCCCCCCCAAAAAAATCAGTTACCGTCTCTCCAAGATGCTGGACACACTAATCCAAATCGTCTTAAACAAAACTACATGTACTTCAAGTTACACCATTCCAATCAAAATATTTGTAGACGTGGCTTTGCTTGTTTATTTCTTTATTTAAAAACATCCCCCTCTCCACCTTCAAAATATTATCAACCTTAGAATAAGCCATAGTTTCACGCGTCTCACGAGATGTCTACTTTAGTTTTATATTCCAGTTAAGTTAACCAATCATTGGCCTACTATACTGCGTTGTTTTATTCTATTTTTAGTAACATATTTTATAAACACGTGTGATTAAAAACAGAGTCTGCATTGTCTTCTAGTTATCGGATATATTGAAATAAAAACTGGTTCAAATTAATCACGACCACAACTTGGAATATTAGTTAGTCCTGCATTTAATAATTGATTTGTTCATAGGCCTAACTATACTCCACATTCATCCAAAATGTAATGAATCGCACTTCACAAGTTTGAAAGCAATTTTTGGCTAATAAATGAAATAATTGTATCGCTTTTACCATGATCTGGGTCGCTTTTTGCGATGCGATACCGCTTAAATTGAACCCTGCAATGGAACCATTAAACATACTTCCACTTGATCATTTCTCAGGTGTTATGAAAAGAATGCAGAATTTCCTCATAAATCCAGCAGTATCGGCTCCATTTATACGTTTGTTACTCTCTACACAATGCAATCAAATATCATAGCTGAATATTACATGTATTGATTCATTTTATTTGTTCATTGAAATCAAATATCATAATTTTAAACGAAAAATGAATATCATTCTCTTGTTTTGATGGTTAAAAAAACAGTTTTTGCTGAAATGACGTTCCTTTCAGTATTTACACATATTGGAATTGGATGGTAACTTCCTAAATTATGGCCCTTTCTACGCAATTATATATTAAACAGCAAAAAAACGTCAGCATGATTTCAAAATCAGAGAGGCACTTAAATCAATCTAGCAAATGACCTACTAAATGGATCAAAGCAATTTTTTAGGAACAATAAGTTTACACATTAGTGATTAATTCATCACAATTCCAAAACATAACGAGTCTGTAAACAGTCCATACATCAGTATATGGTGTGTCCACCACCAGTGTCAATAACAGCAGCGCATCATCTGTTCTAGATAACAAACCTTAAAGATACATTATGGGAGATAAGATAAAGAGATGGCAGTTCTCACTATAATAGTTAAAAACTAGATAGTCTAAAGGTAATTTGCTGAAAATTTCACTCAAATTGGTCCACTATTTAGCCGAGAAAAAAGCATTTGAAATATTCACATAGCCTCGGTCATTAATATAAACAGCATAGTCTCGATTATCCACTTGATTGATTTAATTATCAACAGCCATTAAGCGGCATATGAGAATTTAATCCGCCAACATAGAAGGCTAGCCTTGACTTTAAGAGTTTATTATGGTCTGGATATGTTAATTAATGTCTAATTGATTATTTAGATAAAATCTCAGGCCTAAAGAAAGACCTGTAATAAGCAGATTTTGCTCTTGCATAATGCTATTTTAATATCTCAACCTCTCTGTGTTTCGAGATAAGCAATCGTCCTATATAGTTCAACGTTGGAAAGGCAAATGCACTTTACATTCACTATAAGTAAGCTAAATTGGCAGTATTTTTCATCCAAACGATTGATTATTGTTATTTATAACATTTCTGCCACATCCAACTACAAGCATAAATCCTAACAAACCCCCTCTTTTTATATCAAGACGATAGTAGATTGCTTTTTCCGACATATTAAATTTACGTTGTTTACACATAAAGGCAGGGCCTCATGTGCAATAGCCAATCAAAGTACTAATTGGATCCAAATCAATTTTGATAAAAACAACGCTTGATTTACTGTATTGTCAATATTAACTGATAAATGAATGTTGTTTCATAAGATTTGGCTGCGTATGTGTAATAAATGCTGTAGTGCATAAAATTAACTTATTTTTATGTGGTCGTATATTGTCGTCGCCCCCCGTCCGTCCGTCCGCCGTCCACAAGCAACTATGTGGACGCTCTGCAGGCTAAAGTTAATATCTGATTGACTTTAAATTTATACACAGTTTTTAAGGTCATGAGACGAAGAAGTCTATTGTTTTTCAGCGATTTCCGAAAATAACTACCAGAGTTATGGCCCTTGATCACTTCAAAAAATCTTGTGGACGCTCTAGAGGCCAAAGTTAATATCCGATTTACTTTAAATTTATACAAAGTGTTCAAGGTCATGAGACAAAGTTATGGCCCTTGATCACTTAAACAAATCTTGTGGACACTCTAGGGGCCAAAGTTAATATCCAATTGACTTTAAATTTATACACAGTGTTTAAGGTCATGAGACGAAGAAGCCTATTGATTTACAGAGATTTCAAATAATTACTGCCAGAGTTATCTCCCTTGATAACATCAAAAAATCTTGTGACGCTATAAAGGCCAAACTTATCATCCAATTGACTTTAGATTGATACATAGAGTTTAAGGTGTTGAAACGAACAAGTATTTTGATTTTCAATGAATTTTGATAACTGAACAGCTAAATCCATGATATTAAATGTTTCATGTATATACTAATTGTTAGCGTAGGGTAACACTTTCTAAAAAGCAATCAAATTCTAATGATTTTCTGATAATTACATAATTAGTTGTTACTCTTAAACAGTTTTTAGTGTATTACAAATGTTTCATTAGCAAAAAAAGTGAAAATATGCGACAACCCTTGTTGACTGCTCGGATGATTTAGCTGCTGTGGGCGAATGTTTCGTTGCCTGGCAACCTATCTTTAAGATGGTACATGCATTGATAGAGAAATTGAGTTTGCCACTTGGTACTAAAAGCTTCCAATCGTAGCTAAAAACAAGCACATCAGTATATATCAACGATTTTGGTTACGTTCTTGTAGCTACGTCTGTACATGGAGTGGATCAGACGATTGAAAAACACAATTGACACCTGGAACCACACTCACAGAAAAGCCTGTGTTTGGTCTTGGTTCAACATTATGAAGTCTCCTCTAAATTTCATCCCAAAGATATTCAATTGGGTTTAAGTCCTGACTAAGGGCTGACCACTGCTTAACGTTGACACCGTTCTGCTGTAGAAAGTCCCAAGTAACTCTGGTGGTGTGGGTAGAGGCGTTGTCATGCTTGAAAACATTGTAGTGGTCTTGAGAGCTTGATCTATGTAGTGCACTGCTGTGATGCCACATCTTCTCCCTGGACCAAGATTTTGGGACATCACAGGATCCACTCTCTGGTTCAGGTTGATCGCACCCCAAAATATTATGATACGCAATACCAACTCTCATCTGTGAACAGCGCAGATCTTCATTGCCTGTGTCCCCAGTTGTGGTGTTGTTGGGCAAACTGTAGATGTTCACTTTGTTGGCGAGGGGTAAGGATCGCTCTATGGCAATGGATGTTCTCTCTGTTGAGGCGTTGGCGCACTGTATGGGTACTGATGGGTCTTCTGTGTGTTCCCACTGTCTGACGTGCTGCCCCAAATGCCTGTATGACGGCATTCTGCACGAGCTGTTGCACAACATAGTGGTCTTATCTAGATTCTATCTGAGAGTGATGAAATTTAGTATATAGTTTGATCGCCCGATACTTTTGAAAGAAAATTACATGTGCCATTAATTAATATGTTTCATCAATTTATTTTGGGATTTCAGCAGGGGATATGGTTTTTTTTTTTTCACTTGAGCATATCTCGGAAGCTACTTCTCAAATCAATTTGATGTCTTCGGTTTTATTGGGAAAGTGGGTATGAATAAGATTTTAAAGCTATTTCGAACTTTCTGTGACCATGCCAAATCAACAAGTTGTCGTTTTTTCAAATATTGCCATAATATTTTCAATAATTATTGGATTTTAATATTTGATACATTTTATTTTCGTTGAATCTTCGTAGATATTAGGCACCAAATTTTGAAAATTTAAATTTTGTTCAAACACTTTTTTATTTATGAATATTTTTTATGGTGTTTTACCCTTAATTAAAAGGTCAGGTGATTTGAACAAAAATATGAACATTTTTTGTCTTGATAATTCAACTTGGCCGCTATTGGCTTATTCAGTTTATAGGTTCTAGGTTAATTGTTTATCGCTTGATTTGTATAAATCAAAGTTCATATGCTAAAATGGTGCAAAGTCTCAACTTTTTTTTTATTACTGATAAAGTTTTCTACACTGGAAATGACATCATTTTGACAAAAACTACAATTTTGGCAGTTAAGAACGTCTTTTCACAAACAAGTATGAAATTTTAAAAATAAGTAAAAAGATGTGCCATGTAAGGGCTCCAAAAAAGTTGGAAGCAGTTATTTCGATTTCATTTTTGCACCATTTCCATTTTAAGGCATAAAAATGATCTATTCACAACCCATTCAGGCTTTACATATTTTGAAGTATTTCTTCACAACTTTCATAAACATGTAGCAATAATCCATACGGAGAGAATGTATACTATTCAAAAAAAGGAGGGGATATTTGATTTTTAAGTGTTATTAAAGTCACCTAATGAAACTGACGAAGAAACAAATGACAAAATGAAATGAAGTTCACATTCATCGATTTATTTCAAATGATCGTTAGACTAAATAAGGCACAGACTGACCATTATAAGGGTAAATTGATACCCGGGGTCAAACAGCAAAGTTACCACAGCATCACAATAGTCAGTAACGGGTAAATCCTCCTCTGTTTGCCAAACAAGCATTGATCCGACATGGCATACTCCTAATGAGACGTCTAAGGTCATTTTGTTCCAGATTGTCCCATTCCTGTTACAATGCAGCAGCAAGTTCTTGGACATTGGCAGAACGTTGTTGACGTTGACGTAACCTCTGTCCAAGCATGTCCCAGACATGCTCGATGGGGGAGAAGTGGGGGCTCAGTGCTGGCCAAGGTAATGTGGTGATGTTCTGTTGTTTGAGGTAACCTGTAACGATCCTGGCCCTGTGACATCTTGTGTTGTCATCCTGGAAGATGAAACGGCAGCCATGACGTCGTGCGAACGGCACAACATGGACTGCCAAGATGTTGTCCCGGTAGTACTGGCCTGTAACACGCCCTGCAACAACATGTAAAGCCGTTCTTCCAGCAACAGTGATGCCTCCCCACACCATAACAGAACCCCCAAATCGATCATGTCTGATGACGTTAACGTCTTGGAAGCGCTCGTTTCGACGACGCCACACCCTCCTACGTCTGTCCAAAAACTCAACAGTGAACCTTGACTCATCTGAAAACATCACATTGCTCCAGCGTCGATTATCCCAGTGTTGACGATCCCTACACCAACGACGTCTTGCCTGAATGTGATGATCTCTCAAACAAGGGATCACGCGATGGATGACGTCGGGCGCGAAGGTGACCCCTATGCAGTCGATTCCGAATCGTCTGGCCACTCACTCTCACACCAGTGTCTGTTTGAAGACGAGCGCTGATCTGATTTGCTGTGATGACACGATTTCTCAAGGCCAAGGTACGGATAAATCGATCCTGGGCTTGAGTTGTCGCCCTTGGTCGACCTGAGCGTGGTCTGTCCTGTACAGATTGTGTATCATGGTATCTGGACCATAGCCTGCTTATGACAGACTGAGAAACATTCATCGTCCGCGCCACAACCACCTGTGTTGTGCCGATCTGTAGCATGCCAAGGGCACGTAACCTTTCATTTTGGGTAAGGCGACGCATATCAAAATTTGTTTTCTGGTCACTAAAACAATTAAACTGATGTTTCCACCCTGGAATTCAATGCCACAATGACTGTAACATTCAAAGTCAGAGTCGTGCAAATCTTGGGTTGGACACCCATGATGATCCCAAGCATCACCTGCATTCCATGCGGTAGCTATTGGTGCGTTTGGGCGTCACATGTAACTGGAAATGTTTCTTCTGTTAGGTTCTATAGTGACTTTTATCATTGTCATTTGCATATTTTAGTATTATGCCCCCAAAATCAAATATCCCCTACTTTTTTTGAATAGTATATGTGAAAATTAGTTTGTTATGAGAGGTTGGCGTTAAATTGGCAATTTTGCCTGCAAAATCCATTTTACAAAATCCATTTTACGGCAAGTTCAAACTAATCTGATTAAAATTAATTCAGATATTTACGTTTTAGTATCCGACTGTCAAAAACGGTTTTCAAATTTTCAATTACAACCTTAATCCGGTTGATTGGTTGGTGACGTCACGTCACAGGCACTACACATAGTATACACATCATCTATACAATATTTCACTGCAATATATCACTGTATATATACACACAGCCAGTTGACATGTGTGTATTTGTCAGTCCAATTAACATTTGACTGGCGTAATCATTAATGTGTAATTATTTTCAAAGCATTTTCGAAAGCCGACATTTCTCGACTTGAGTTATAATAGATTATATATTTGTGACTAGAATATTACCGAGTGTATTTCAAGATGCCATACTAACGTTATGTAAATGGAGAGTTGTGGAAATTCCAGCAAGGGAAAGGGGAATAATGTACCGGCGTTTCTAAGACGTATATATCAAGGCAGTCAATCTAATTAAAATATAGATCTATATTTCGTTTCGTTTTTTTAGACTTCCGATGGCCTACACTCATGTAGATCTAACTAGTTATAGTGGGAGCTCACGTTCTATGACGTCAGGTATCAAGCACGGGACATTTGACCCGATAACGTCAGTCATTCGATTAACCAATTAGCGACCGCCATGCTTTTTAAAATCTACTTTTGTTTTCTTTTGATTTATATCCACAGGTAATATTTACCCACAGTTCCACGCATGAAAAGGTCAAACGGTCGATTCGACAGACCATTTGATTGGCTGACCCCTCATTTCAGGCAGAACACGACTTAAATAACAAGTCTTTCAGATCCAAGAGTAATAAAGACAAGTAAAAACGAAATTTTGAACTATAATAAACGAAGCGAAATTGGATCTGTGTTTTAATCAGATTGCAAGGCAGTTAGACTGGAATCTGAGGTGGTCGGTTATACAATGTATTGGGTACTGCATTTCTTCAAAAGCGGCCATCTTATATTTTGTACGCTGTATTTCAATGCAGCATACAGACTCGTCTTCTGTGGACATTAACGTACACTTTTCACACTGACACCTGTATCCGAATACAATATATTATTATGCAATGGTACAGATTTACAAAAAACTGTTTTTATACGCCCACATTTTCATGTGGACGTATATTGTCGTCGCCCCTGTTCGTCCGTCCGTCCGTCCGTCCACAATTGTTTGTGAACAGTCTACAGGTCACAATTTTTATCCGATTTCAATGAAACTTAAAATATAGGTTTATCACCCTAAGATCTCGGTTCCTTTCGATATTGGCATATATCGGACTGTAACTTCATGGGTTATGGCCCCTGATTGTACGAAAAATCACGTTTTTTAGCTTGTGAACAGTGTAGAGGTCACAATTTTGAACCGATTTGGATGAAACTTGTAATGCATGTTTATAACCCAAAGATCTTGGTTCCTTTCGATATTTGCGGCAATCTGATCGTAACTTCCTGAATTATGGCCCCTGATTGTCCAAAAAATCGCCCTTTTTAGCTTGTGGTCCCTCTGGAGGTCAAAATTGTTATCGGATTTAAAAAAACGTTTGATTATATCACCGTTCCGTAGTTATGAAGGTTGAGTTCGAATTTCGTGAAAATCGGACCAAAATTGACGAACAAAATGGCCGCCGTTTGTACGCGAATAGTGTGAAAATATGTTATATCAAGGTTGTGGACCTTATAGAGGTCACAATTTTGAACCGATTTTGATGAAACTTGACATGTATGTTTATAACCCAAAGATCTTGGTTTCTTTTGATATTTGTGCCCATTGGATCATAACTTCCTGAATTATGTCCCCGGATTGTCCGAAAAATCGCTTTTGTTAGCTTTTGATCCCTCTGGAGGTAAAAAATTATTATCAGATTTAAAAAAACGTTTGACTATATCACCGTTACATGGTAATGAAGAGAGAGTTTGAATTACGTGAAAATCTGACTAGAATTGACGGACAAAATGGCCGCCGTTTGTACACGAATAGTGTGAAAATATGTTATATCAAGGTTGTGAACCCTATAGAGATCACAATTTAGAATCGACTTTGATGAAACTTGACATGTATGTTTATAACCCAAAGATCTTGGTTAATTTCGATATTTGCGCCCATTGGGACACTACTTCCTGAATTATGTCCCCTGATTGTACGAAAAATCACCCTTTTTAGTTTGTGGTCCCTCTGGAGGTCACAATTATTATCTGATTTAAAAAAAAATGTTTGATTATAAAAACCAAACAAATTCTAATGATTTTCTGATAATTCCTTAATATGCGACAACTCTTGTTGACTGCTCGGACGATTTGGCTGCTGTGTGGGCGTATGTTTCGTTGCCTGGCAACCTATTTTTAATAGATATTACAAATTAATAAAATTTGAAGACTGTCATTCAGTCAAAAAATTCGAACACAAAAAAAAGTGTATAAAATATTATGCATTCCGGTACACACCATTCCAGAGAATCACAACAGTCGGGTGATTGTTAGATCCCGTATTCTCTACTTCGCCATCCTACACGGAACTACTGTCAGATAATTACAGCTCAAACATATATGGCGCTATATTAATCACTTCTTGCGACGTATCTGTGTACGATATACTGCCCGAGCGAAAAGAACTACTGCATGCTACAGGATAACTTGAAATCTTCTGCCTCCATTCTCTAGGTGTATGATAAAATGATCAATAACACAAATGTTGATGATCTAAGTTTATTATTTGAAACCATTTCATTTCTTAAAAGCCGACAATTAATTATTTCTATTGGCTTCAAAGGTGTCCGTAGCGCCGGCTATGACAATTTTACACCAATCTTGTTTCAATCAGCGGCCAATTATTGTTGGCTTACGGTCGACTTATTCTGATTAAAAAGACTATGGCTACAACAATTACCGTTATAAAACAAATTCTAAATTACATCACAAATTATTCCGTAGTCAATTGTTTTATTTAATTGTGAGGATTAAGGAATCAGTCAGGCGTTAATGAATACACACGCGGGGTGTACTGTATATAGGTAATTAAAGAATAAACATTCCGAATATGCATTCGGTCACTGGCGTCTAAGGGGATTAAGAATGTTTTCAATAATTGGCAAAGTCATTTTTACGGGAAGTCTATTTTTATTGACTTTCAGTGAAGATAACTGAATTAATTTTAGTCGAATTGATGTGAATTTGCCGTAGATAAAATAACCATAGAGTATACATATAAAAAAATTCCCAGGACCATTTGATGTGCTCTTTAAGATTATGATATTTGATTCCAATGGACAAAGTACAGTTCAATACAGTCACATTGATATCAAAAATTCAAATTATTCAACTGAATCACCTTTGTAATTTGTTTATAATTAAGATATTTGCTTCCAAGGTATTGGTCTAGAAAAGTGTCTTATCATAATTTGATTTCCATAAAATTTTCACCATGTGATGCCTTATGCCATTTATGATTTCATAGAACTAATTTAACATTTCATTATCACTTGAAGTAATGTCATTTTGTCAAAAACTGTATTTTTAACCACCAAAACGATTAAGCTACATTTATTATTTGTTTAAAGTGCAGAAATAATAGCCCTAAATTTTTTTCTATATGTCTAGTCCATGGTTATTTTATCCACTTTACGGCAAATTCACATCAATCTGACTAAAATTAATTCTGCTATCTTCACTCAAAGTCGTATCTCGGAACGACTTTGCCAACATCGAAAACACTCTTAAACGCGTCAGACACCAGTGACGTCACATATTCGAAATATTTATTCCTTAATTACCTATATAAACCTGGCGTGTGTATTCATTAAAGCCCCAATAACACTCTTGCTGAAACTGAATAATATTTCCCAATCTTCATTCTGGTCAACAAATTGTATTATTTTACAATATTCAAATTAATTGATGATATAGATTTCATCTTAGCACGCCTAATTTAAAAAATTGGAAAAATTCAACTAATTGATTTGAAAAGTCTAACGGGAAACCTTTTCAAATGTGGCTTGGATTTTAAAATATTTTCGAACCTTCTGGACAAGTAAAATAGGTTGTAATAGATAATTTATACAACAGGTAGGACACTAAAACATCTAGTACTTAGAATAAGGCTATTATTTATTTTCTCGAGCTGCCAACCCACCAAGAGTGTTATTGTCCCTTTAATGCCTGACTGATTCCTTAATCCCCCTAATTAAATAAAACAATTGACAGAATAATTTGATTTGTAATTCATTTTAATTCAAGATCCAATTTAAAATTTGTTTCATAATGTACGGTCTTTCTGTTTTCCCACGGCACCGATTTTAATACACTCTACCAACGTGTGCAGTCCAAACGATTCAAGATACATTTTGGTCAGAAGAGTATTGTGGTTCTAATTTAGAATTATGACGAAAATGTATCATGAATCGTTTGGACTGCTTGTGGTACCTCTGGAGGTCAAATTATTATCTGATTTAAAAACACTGTTTGATTATATCACCGTTACATGGTAATGAAGGTTGAGTTTGATTTTTGTGAAAATCAGACCAAAATTGAAGGACAATGGCCGCCGTTATGCGAATAGTGTGAAAATATGTTATATCAAGGTTGTGGACCCTATAGAGGTCACAATTTTGAACCGAATTTGATGAAACTTGAAATACATGCTCAACAGCGGCCTCGCTTCATAGGCTTTATCACGAGATAGAACTTACGAAGCGAGGCTGCTGATGAGCGAGACTCGATCACCCAGTTCCTATGCACATATAGAGTAATGATAGGTTTATAAAGGAACTGGGTGATACAGACTTCTTTTGACCTTTTTTCGGGTTACTTCTGGTGTAAATTAACATGTCATGTAACGTACTAACTGTAGACAACTCCCAACATTTTACTAAGTAATTACGGTGTAAATCATTAAACACACTAATTTCTAATAATTATATGTAACTACAGGAATCCTCTAGTACAAACAACTGCTATTTACTCACCTATTCTAACGGCGTGGTCACGACGCCATCCGTGATCTGTTTACACACAGCTGCATGTGAAAATCTCGATTGACATAGATCTTCCTGTTGTAAGTACAAAGATGTCTCCTGTTATCCAGTCTCCCAAATCTTTCCTACGTTTGATTATTCACATCTGCTACATGAAACAGCTCCCCTTTTAATCAGATTATTTTACTTTCTACATTTTGTCGATATACATTTATAATCTGCTCCGATATCTTGATGTTTTCCAACCATGCCCACAGTCATATTGTTTCAAGTTTACAAAAAATGTACATATTATTTTCATTTTTTATGTATTATAGACCGTCTTGATGTAGCACTGCACTTTACATGTAAATATTTTTATTACCTTTTGATGTGCTATATAATATATTCTGATTATTCTGTATCACATTATCCATTGTACTTGACATATACACCGAACTTAAAATACAGTTGTAAAAAAAATAAAAAAACAAACTATTAATCAACCGAATATTTCACAATTGGCATTACTCCTTTCTGGTGACATTGAAGTAAATCCTGGTCCATCTGATATATTATCTCACGTGCATCTAAATGTAAGAAGCCTTCGAAATAAAGTTGACATAATCATAGCAGAACTCTCAAATAATTTTGATATAATATCGTTAAGTGAGACATGGCTTGACAAAATGATAAATTCTAATATCCTAACCATCCCGTCATTTCACGACCCCATCAGAAAAGACATGACAGACAGACAGGGGGGTGGAGTTTCGGTATATATCCGGAGAAATTTAATTTTTAAACAAAGATTAGATCTAGAAATCGACAGTACAGAGTGCATATGACTAGAAATCAATTCAAATAATACCAAATTTCTTATAGGAACGTTTTTACAGACCCCCTAACTCCACACCTGATGTTAATAATAAGATTGCTGAATCAATTACTAGGTCAATATATGACGATATCAATAAATGTTTTATAATAGGTGATTTTAATATCGATATGAATGTTAAACAAAATACTTTTATACATAACACCATTAATCTTTTTGATTTGAAACAACTTATAAACAAGTCTACAAGATATGATAGTAAAGGTTATAACTCTCTGACTTAATAATAACCAATTGTTCGGGTTTCACAACTGATTCAGGATGTCTTGATAATTTCTGTAGCGACCACTGCCCTGTGTACTGTCGATTAAGTTTCCAAAAATCGAAAGTAAGATGCTATAAAGAACTATCTGGGACTAAAAAAATACCAATTACGAAGGACTAAGACAGGACGTACTATCCACCAACTGAGACAATTTTTTTAACACTAACTGTATATACAGTTAGTGTTAAAATGTTACAGTCAATTTGTGTAATCAGTCATTTCGCGTAATGACTAAATGAATCAGTCATTTCACGAAGAGCCTGTGAGCACCAGGCAATATGTGTAATGACTGAAAATTCCAGACATTACACGAAATGACTAAAAATCATGGGCAGACATTACGCGAAATGACTGAAGTACTGTCAAACCACAAAAAATCACTGTAAAACATTTATTGACTTCTCATCCAACGTTAAATCATACATTATAAATGAAATAAATTCCCTCGAAACGAAATATTAATTTCAGCACTAAAATCTTACGGTCAAATCACTTTGTTTAAAAGTTTGATTTAAGAGTTTGATTTTTAAACATTTGCATTTGTCCCATATCTCTTAGAACCAGCACAATTACATCGAACATACCGCTGTCCACTGCTGCTGGATTCTTTATGTGCAGCCTGACGAAGTGTTACCATCTTTGTAACATCAGATTCAAAGTAACTGTTTGGGACACAAATCAAATTGATTGCGTGAAAAAATCGCTTTCCGAATCACTGCTTTGACACAAATGGTGTACACGTTATTCTTATCACGGTCGAAGATAATTCCCAGAATATTTCGTGGATCACCACAACCTCTATCTACTAAAGGGATAGGTACAGCTACGTTGTCTCCATAACCTGGCACCATTTCTTTCCCGTAGGATGTTTTGCAAACGGGCATTGGGTAAATCGAAGGGACTATTCCCCTGTTCAATTTAGCTAGCTGGAGATTCAAAGTCAAAATCCAGACTGGTAGTTTGTGTCGGTTCCTGACTGGTAGTTTGTGACATTTCCTGACTGGTAGTTTGTGACGTTTTCTGACTGGTAGTTTGTGACGGTTCCTGACTGGTAGTTAGTGTCGGTTTCGGACTGGTAGTTTGTGACAGTACCTGACTGGGAGTTGGTGTTGGATCCTGGCTGGTAGTTTGCGATGGAATTAAAATTTTCTTGCAAACTTCATATTTCTTGTAAAGCTCTGCTTTAAACTGATTTTCGTAAGATTCTGTCATGATGATGTCAAGTAAATTTTTTCAATGGAATTTAGTAATTGAACTGGAAAATACTGGTCACAATTCTACGGAATACAATTATTACTGAATGATGTTTCGACTAAGCTTCTCTAATCATTATCAAGCAATGACAAAATATATAAAATATAACAACACAATATAAACATGTAAACAGCAATACATGGTTAATGCTGACCAACCAGAGACACCCTTCTAATTACCTTGAAGGAAACCTAACTTATTTAACTTAATGTAATTATTGAAAGTGATGTGATATGGGTAATGCTAATAGCAACATTCAGTATGACACTCTACCTGAAAATAAAACACAATGATTAATGGATAACTTATTTTGAAATGTTGACAATGATTTTATCAGGTTTTTTAGATACATAAAACCCTTAACGAAGATAAAAATTTAATTAATATTGTCAGTGAAAAATGTTGATAAAGACATAAAGATTTAACATGATTTCACTTAAATACAAACACCATTAGAACAAAGACCCTACAAACCTTCAGTGGTCCCCTAGAGGCCGGATAATTAAATCAGTGAGTAGTTTTAGTTATAGAGATTCCTTCAAATTGAAATGACATCATTCATCTATTAAAACGGCAATTGATCTTCCATGAAACTAAAAACAGGTTATTGGAAGGGCAGGATTAAAACTTTAAAGTTCATTAAATTTCAATAAAAACAACCATTCTACTTACCTAATGCCCAGAAAAGCGAAATAAAACTAAAAACCAATATTAAATGTTTTATTTTAAAAGTTTATGTTATGTGTTTAGGTCTACACATATTGCCTGATTTGCAAAATCTGCAATCAGGCAGTATGTGTAAAAAAAAAAGGGTAGGAATTTTAGTCATTTCATGTAATGTCCGGAATCTTCAGTCATTACACGTATTGCCTGGTGCTCACAGGCTCTTCGTGAAATGACTAATTCATTTAGTCATTACGCGAAATGACTGATTACACAGATTGACTGTAACATATATATCTTGTAATAATTTCACAAATGAATTGACAAAAAACACATTCCAAATAAATTAGTAACCATTAGACCTAGGGACCAACCATGGATGAATAACAGAATAAGAAAAATGAGTAAAAAGAAAAAAAAACTCCACAAAAAAGCTGTAAAGGAAAACTCAGACACAGCCTGGCAGAATTTCAGAACTATTAGAAATGATTATATTGATTTTATAAGAAAATGCAAACGCAAATATTTTACCCAAACTTGATGATGAGATTAACGATAAGGAAAACTTTAGTAATAAGAACTGGTGGAAACTTGTCAATTCATTTATGAAAACGACACGACAGACTTGAAACGAATTACCTCCCCTTACACAAGACGACAGAACATTCTTTTCCCCAACTGATAAAGCTGACTGTTTAAACAACTACTTTATAACTCAATCATCACTTGACAGCACAGATGCATTTCTTCCCACATTAAGCCGCAACGAAAACTCACGTTGTACTATTGAACTAATTCCCCAGGAAATTAAGGACATGCTCCTAACAATTGATCCATCAAAATCCAATGGCCCGGACGAAATAAGCGAAAAACTATTAAAATCAGTATCTGAAGAAATATCTAAACCTTTATGTAATATATTTAACCTATCCCTCAAAAGTAAAATCGTACCTGATATTTGGAAATTTGCAAACATTACAGCTATCCTCAAAGAAGGCGATCCGACAAACTGTGGAAACTATAGACCCGTATCTCTTTTAAGTATTCTTGCCAAAACTTTCGAAAAATGCATGGATGTCTTTAACTTCTTCCATGACAATTCTATTATTACTAATCTTCAGAGCAGCTTTCTGCACGGCGAATCAACTGTTTACCAACTTACTGATTTAACACACACGTTTTGTCAAGCCATCGATCAAGGCAAATATATATACGAGAGCAGGGTTCTGCGACATAAGCAAAGCTTTTGACAGAGTCTGGCACGCTTGAGGCGGCTGGGGCTAGAGGGGACGTACTTCACTGGTTCGAAAATTACTTAACTAACCGTAAACAAAGAGTTGTTGTGAATGGCGCCTCCTCCGCCCCCAGAACAGTTCCGCAGGGCTCTGTTCTCTGTCCCCTACTATTTCTCATCTATATTAACGATATCATAGAAAATATAAACTCCAACATTCGTCTATTTGCAGATGACACCACCCTATATCTCACAATCGATGATCCAGCTGCTAATGCCGATACAATCAATATTGACCTAGAAAAATTAAACGCGTGGACTAAAACATGGCTAGTATCCTTCAACCCCCTTAAAACTGAAACATTGGCACTAACTAACAAGAAAAATCCTCCACTTCCAGCCCTTAGATTTAATCAAATTCTTATAAAAGAAGTCGACGAACATAAACACATCGGTTTAATCCTTTGGTCAAACTGCAAATGGCACGCACACGTAGATTCAATTATCACTAAAACAAGCAAACTAATTAACGCTTTAAGGTCACTTAAATATAGGCTTACACGAAAATCCCTGCACACTCTGTACACTTCCTTTATTTTACCCCATTTCGATTACTGTGATGTTATCCGAGATGGGTGCACAAATGACCATACTAAAAAAACTAGAAAACTTACAATTACATGCACTAAGAACAATATGTGGGGCTGTAAGGGGTACCAGTCATAAACTCTTATATAACGAAACTGGTTTTATTACACTACAAGAAAGACGCAAACGACACAAACTGACAGATATTTATAAAATCATTAATGACTTGACACCTGCTTACCTTAAGAACTTAATACTATACCCCTCAAATAAATATCATCTTCGAAATAATGACAACCTTTCAGAATACCAAAGTAAAACAAAAATCTTTTCGAACTCTTTCGGACCCTCATCAACAAAAGGATGGAATAAACTTGATATCAATATAAGAATTTCTCCATCTCTCACAACTTTCAAACAAAATCTAAAACTAAACATTCCAATAATTCCAAATTCATTTCTGCAGGGCAAAAGAAAGAACCAAATAATTCACAGCAGACTGCGGCTTTCTTGTAGTGACCTAAACGGGCATAAATTTTTACGACATATCTCCGAGGATCCATTCTGCAGCTGCGGTCATTGTTTTGAAGATTCTGAACATTTTCTCCGCTGGTGCCCACTGTACTCAGATGCACGAAAAATTACAATACATATTTTACCTTCACACCAGCAATCAATTACACCACATCTTTTTGGCATAGAAAATCAGGCTACATCTAATAATATCTTTGGGGGGTTGGGATGGCCTAGTGGTCTAGAGTGTCGCTCTAGCTGGCTTGCGGCTGTGGGTTCGAGCCCTGGTGTGAGCGTATGTGGCATGGAGATAGGGGCACCTTCACAACCTCGTGGGTTTCCTCCGGGCACTCCGGTTTCCTCCCACTGCCAAAGACCCCTGCACGCAAGCGAATTATTGAAATAAAATGAAACCATATGTTAGTTCCAAAATGACCTAGTTTGTGTTGAGTGGACGTTAAACCCCATTTCTCTCTCTCTCTCTCTCTAATAATATCTTTAAAATAGTACATAATACTTCGATGTTACCAGACGTTTCAATATCTGATTCTATTTATAGAAACCTTTTATTCATGTTATAAAACAGCACTTCCTCCTTTTTATTTGTTGTAAATAGTATTTATATTAATTGTTTAACTTCATATGAAATTCACCACAATTGTATAATATGTACATAGACGATCTGTATATATTACTATGTTTTATATTCCTTGTATGAGGAGAGGGGTGATATAGGCTTTGCCTGTTCCCTGATCCCTTTTCATGCACTTCTGAAATAAAATATTGTTTACACAAAAAAAAAAAAAATCACAAGGGACTAAACTTCATTATGTATTCTTATTGAAGAGCATGAAATTGGTTATATATCAGAGAAAAATTAGCCTTGTAATTATGATTGCTATCTCTTGATATTTTCTTCGGTAAATTGTCAACAACTGACCCCTAACTTATTTTATAATGACTAACATGACATAAGACACAATTTTAGCAAACTACTAGCAATTTACGTCTGCTTGCATCTTGGAGAAAGACAAGGCTAGAAATCGATCGACAGTTGTATAATAGCTGCTGCAACATCACTAGGAATCTTGTGAAAAAATCAAAAGCGGAATATTATATCAAAGTGATTGAAGATAGTGTAGATAACCCTAAAGCTAAAGCATTGTTTGGAACCTTAAACTACCAACTTGGCAAGTCTCATGATGCGATATATCCCAAGGAAGATGTCGATGATGTTAATAATGTCACAAGCTTTAACACCTATTTCATTGATAAGATTGCTAAAATCCAAACTAGTTTTACTGTGGTTAATGCAGTATCTGATACCCGTGCAGTAGATCATGCTCAACTTTGTAATAGCTTTCAATATTTTAATCCTATCAGAAAAGATGCACTTAAAAATATTATTATTCAATCAAAATGGACATCATGTGCACTAGATCCCATCCCAACTAGTCTTTTCATCCCAACTGGTCTTTTCTACAGCGTCTCGAGTATGAATATGGAATTAGTTCCACTGTTTTAAACTGGTGCTCATCATACTTATCCCAAAGATCACAAGCTGTTGTTGTTAGACAATCTGTGTCAAATCCTGTAACCCTAACATGTGGTGTACCCCAGGGATTTGTTGTTGGACCAATCCTATTTTGTCTTTACACCAAACCTCTCGTAGACTTGTTAAAATCGGCACTTGATCACACATCACAGTTATGCCGATGATACTCAACTGTTTAACAGTTTCCTTCCATCACACACAAGCCAAGTTGCTGCTTGTCATCAATTGGAAAATTGTATAGATGATGTCCAAAAATGGATGGACGATAACATGTTAAAACTAAATTCTGATAAAACTGAAGCAATTCTTATTGGTCATCAATCTCGACTTAAGAAGTGTAAAGTACAGTCCCTAAATGTAAATGAATCTATCATTCCTTTCACTTCATCTGTTAAGAATCTCGGAATTCATATTGACTCTTTGTTAACAATGGAAACACATGTCAGAGTTTAAGTTGTTGAAACGAACAAGTATTTTGATTTTCAATGAATTTTGATAACTGAACAGCTAAATCTGTGATATTAAATGTTTCGTATACTAATTGTTAGCGTGGGGCAAAACTTTATATAAAGCAAACAAATGCTAATGATTTTCTGATAATTACATAATGAGTCTTAATCAGATTTTTGTGTATTACAAATGTGTCATTACCGAAAAAAGTAAAAATATGCGACAACCCTTGTTGACTTCCCCGACGATTTAGCTGCTGTGGGCGTATGTTTTGTTGCCTGGCAACCTATCTTTTAGCTGCCGTCCCTCTGGAGGACACAGTTGTTATCTGATTTAAATAACGTTCAATTATATCACTGTTACACCATGGGGAAGGTTGAGTTCGAATTGTGTTAAGATCTGACCAAAATTGCCGGACAAAATGGTCGCCATTTGTACACAAATAGTGTAAAAATATGGTAAATAAAGGTTGAAGACCCTTGTAGATGTCACAATTTTGATCAGATTTATGGCCCCTGATTTTAGAAAAATCACCTTTGTTAGCCTTTGGTCCCTTTAGAGGTCACAATTATTATCCGATTTTAAAAACCTTTTGATTTTATCACTGTTACACCATAATGAAGGTTCAGTTCAAATTTTGTAGAAATTAGACCAAAACTGCCAGACAAAATGGCCAATGCTTGTACGCGAATAGTGTGAAAAATATGGTATATCAAGGTTTTGAAGTTCATTGTGATTAGAGCAATATACACAAGGATAATTGATTGGCAGTGGTTTCCATTCGTGGGCTACTGAACATTGTTAATATTATTATACCCGATAGTTTACATCACGCCACGCATGGAGTTTCGTTGTCTCCCGGATTTTATGATTTAGCACAAAATATGCTATTTTTCCGGCGTGCAAATTGACCTACGGGTCTGACCCAGATTCGGTCATTTTCCAAAGCCGTAGGTCCCGACCGTCATTTATTTATTTTATTTTATTTATTTATTCTTCAAGTAAAGGTTACAACATGACAACAATTAATTAAAGTACATGTACTAAGAACTATGAGCTGCATTGTATGATCGGGAAAGTGGCAACAATATAATATATTAAGTTGTGCATATAAAATAAAGACGTTCTGATGCATTGTATGAGTGGAATGAGAAATGAGAAGTATGATAGGTATGATGTCATGAGGAGAACTTTACTTAGGATAGCCCAAAAAGCTTGACGTAAATAACATCTATTGCTTATTTCCATTGGGGTCCAGGGTTGTCGAGGTCGCGTCAGGTCATCATTAGGAGACAAAATTTAATAACTAAGCCATCACAGCAATGTATCACAAATAATTAAAAAATAGTTACGTCTACATGTTATACACCAACCAATTTTCTAATAGTAGATAATAAGGCATGTAGGCCTATCACAGATTAATTTTGGGTTTACAATAAATACTTCTTGGTTGCAGCTTTAAAGCTGTATAGTGATTCTAAAGACTTAATATCATTCGGTAAATCGTTCCAGATACTTATGGCTGTGTAATAAAATGATATGAACTGATCTCTGTCCGCGCATTTTGGAACAGAAAAATTGAATAAACTAGATTTTTGTGCCGTATTGCTGAGTATCTCTAAAACATTTGAATTTTGATTTAAGGTATGATGGACAATTATTATGAAAAAAATCTTATGTACATGGTTTAGTTTTAACGGTTTAACTCGGTTTTCGACATTTAGTACTTTGAAATCTGAATATGAAACATGATCTCCGAAATGGAACCCATGTTTTGAACCCTGTAGAGGTCACAATTTTGATCGGATTTTTATGAAACTTGAACCTATTTAATTTTAAAAAAATATATCACTGTTACACATCAATGAAGGTTGAGTTCGAATTTTGTAAAAATCTATTTAATATGAAGGATGTGGGCCCTTTAGAGGTCACAATTTTTATCCATTTTGATGAAATTTAAAAAGTATGTTAATATCTTAAAAGTCTCTGTTCCTTCCCATATTTACGCTCTTCAGTTTTGTCCATTTCTGGCGATTTCAATTTATAGGTTCACAAGATGGTCTGGTTCGAAGACAATAATTATATTACCAGTTGTAGTTCTTATGTCTATGATAGTATGAGTCATTCAGTGATTGTACTTGCTGGTGGCAAAAGTTAGTTTCAACCAAACTGATCTATCCCTCTCAGACTTAAAACTTTTCGGCCAGCCCTCGTAACTAAGGTGACTATAGAATAGTTGTCCAATTTGGAAAAATTAGAATTGTGTCCTGTGTATTTCCTGTTTAATTACTAAATGCCAATGAAACAATTCACTTACATGATAATGAGGTTTTGTCATGAACAACTGGAATATATACATACTTTTCAAGAAAAGGTCAGATTTTAGTGTGAGATTAAGGGAACTCCTAAATTGGATATGTTTAGCCTCATTTATCGAATCGCCTCATACAAATAGCATGCAATTCATGTGCCAATTTTGATATTTTCATTTTGTCTTAAAGATACTTTCCCAGAATAAGTATTTACCGGGTAGTTATTATATCCAATAAATGTATTGCAATTTTAGTATATATGGAAAGTAGAAACATAGTTCGGGTTAAAATTGAGGGAGGTGCTACCTGGAGAGGTAGAAATTCTCATGTGGTTTTTCTAGACCAGATTTTTATGCTGAACAAGAATATGTGAGGTAAACAGACCATATCCTGAACCTTTTTCTGTTAGGGCACTTTTTCAAATTTGCGGCCAAAATCTCATATATGGATAAGGCCGCAGTACTGGTACATAAGTTACTACAATGAACGAAACCCTTATAAAATTTTAAAAATTAGTATTAACTGGACCTCTTTAAATTTGTATATTTAGAAAACACCCTGCAGCAATAACATACGCCAGATTTAAGTGTTTCTTTAAAAGTCTAAATGAAAAATTGTCTATGTCCATCACTAATTTCCCACATTTTGTAAAAAATAGTTCACAAATCTTATGCATCACTCACGGATAATCGAATTACACTGTAAACTTGTAATTTAAAAACTAGTGTTTTTATACGTCCACATTCATAATGTGAACGTATTATGCCGTCGTCTGTGTGTGTGTGTGTCTGTGTGTCTGTGGTTCGCCTACAGGGCGCAATTCTTTATGGATTTTCTTCAAACTTGGTATACTTATTCCTTATACTCCAAAGAAGATCCCTATTGTTTTTGGTGCATGCCCGACCCCCAGGGGCAGAGCCACGCCCATTTCTAGTATTTGTCTGTTTGTCATCTACAGGCCACATTTCTTAACTTATAAACTTGAAACTTTGCATACACATTCTTTGTACCCTAAGGAACATCCCTATCGTTTGGGGTGCATGCCCAACCCCCAGGGGCAGAGCCACGGCCATTTTCTTTTCGTGTGTCTTTGTGTCGCCTACAGGGCGCAATTCTTACTGGATTTTCTTCAAACTTGGTATACGTATTCCTTATACCCTAAGGAAGATCTTTATTGTTTTTGGTGCGTGCCCGACCCCCAGGGGCAGAGCCACGCCCATTTCTAGTATGTGTTTGTTTGTCGTCTACAAGTCACATTTCGTAACTTATAATTTTGAAACTTTGCATACACATTCTTTGTACCCTAAGGGACATCCCTATCTTTGGGGTGCATGCCCAACCCCCAGGGTCAGAGCCACGCCCATTTTCTTTTCGTGTGTCTGTGTCGCCTACAGGGTGCAATTCTTATTGGATTTTCTTCAAACTTTGTATACAATATTTTTACTCTAAGGATGATCCCTATCGTGTGGGGTGCATGCCCTACCCCCAGGGGCAGAGCCACGCCCATTTTCTTTTTGTGTGTCGCCTACAGGCAGCAATTCTAACTGGATTTTCTTAAAACTTTGTGTACTTACTCTTTACACCCTAAGGATGATCCGTATTGTTTTTTTGGTGCATGCCCTACCCCCAGGGGCAGAGCCACGCCCATTTTCTTTTTGTGTGTCGGTGTGTCGCCTACAGGCAGCAATTCTAACTGGATTTTCTTAAAACTTTGTATTCTTACTCTTTACACCCTAAGGATGATCCGTATTGTTTTTTTGGTGCATTCCCGACCCCCAATGGCAGAGCCACGCCCATTCCTTGTATTTATTTGTTTGTCGTCTACAAGCCACATTTCTTAACGTATCATCTTGTAACTTTGAAGGCTTATTCTTTGTACCCTAAGGAACATTCCTATCATTTGGGGTGCATGCCCAACCCCCAGGGGCAGAGTCACGCCCATTTTTCTTAATCGGTCATCTTGAAACTTAAAATACTTATTCCTTATATCCTAAGGATGATCCCTTTTGTTTTGGGTGCATGCCCGACCCCCGTGGGACAGCAACACCCATTTCTTGTATTTGTTTGTCTGTCGTCTACAGGCTGCATTTCTTAATGTATCATCTTGAAACGTTGAATACTTATTCTTGGTACCTTAAGGAAGATCCCTATTGGTTTTTTTTGTGTGTCGTCACCTACAGGCCACAATTCTTAATCGATCGTCTTGAAAACTTTTTTTTATACTTATTCCTTATACCCTAAGGCTGACCACTATTATTTTCGGTACATGCCGAACCCCCTGGGACAGAGCCACGCCCAATGCTTTTGTGTCTTGTGTTCGCCTACAGGATGCAATTCTTAACAGATCCTTTTAAAACTTTACAAACCTATTCCTTATACCCTAAAGATGACCCCTATTGTTTTTGGTGATTTCGTAACCCCCAGGGGCAGAGCCATGTCCATTTTTACTTTGTGCCTGTGTGTATTGTCTACAGGCCACGATTCTTAATGGATCGTCTTTAAACTTGGGATACATGTATGTATTCCATATAGCCTAAGGACGTCAACTGCATGTCCCGACTCACACAGGCAAGACACGCCCAATTTTGTGTTTGTCGTTTACTTGGCTTATGTATTCCTTATAGCCTGAGGGCGTCCACTATTGATTTTGATGAATGTCCCGACCCCCAGGGGCAGACCCACGCCCATTTTTTGCCATTAGCGTTAGGAAGGCACAATTCTGAATGGATTATCTTGGTATACTTATTCCTTATACTCTAAGGACGGCAACTATTGATGTTGGTGCACCACCCTCAACCTCAATGCTAAACAAACCAAACGCCTAGCCTTCTTGACAAAGTACCATACCAATCAAAGCAGGAATGTGGACGTATATTGTAGCGTTATGTTTGATATATGTCAAGAGTACTATAAAAAGACTTTCCGGGGGCAATGACCACAATTTAATTTAATTTATTTTTTTTTGTATATTTGAGCAAAAAAAATCAGGTACAGTACATAACGCCTTTGTGTCCAACTTCGTTACATACGTTCTACATCGTTTTCCAGCTGAACAGAGGATCAAGTGAAGCCGTGACTATGTCGTAAAAATGTGTACGAAGTCCACGCATTTTGTAACCGCAATTTGAGTGATGAAAATATTCATTAGTATTTATTATTTGTTTCAACCCATGTGTACTTGACTTCGTGTCCAATATCATGTTACATACAGCAAAATTCATCGAAGCTTTCCAGCTATATGGCTTGATATTTACGACAGTTCACGACATCAATATACGCTAAAGCCCAAACTGCATTGTTACGGTAGACAAGTTTATGGCAAAATGTACGCTAACAACGAAAGTTGCGAGTGATTTCAATTATTTTGGAACAATGTTCCTAAAATGTTACGTACCTACGACCAAAATAGGTCATGTTACATACATTTTTAGATACAGTAAATATAGATAAATAAGTGAGTGCATTTCCAAGTGCAAAAACGTATTCTCGAAGACATTCAGCAGAAGGAATGAAATGCAAATTTTCATTCTGATGGAAGCGAGAAGCAGGCATGTAACACGGACAAGTGTGGAGTTATGCTCTGCTGTATTACCATATTTACATACATTAAATACAAATAAATAAAGTTTTTAATTATCAAATTGGATTTTCAGCTGAAGGATTGACATGCAAATAGTCATTCTGATAAAAGCGAGAAGCAGGCACGTAACATGTATATAATTAGTGGTGTAGACTATTACCTTTTCTAACGAAGTTCTCCGAGTAATTCTATCCACGTATTATATGATTTGTATTAAAATTATCAGTTGGGTACGAGACCTAAAATCCGTGACCAATTTGCGGGGAAATTGTTTTGTAGGTGGTTTCTATATGAAAAAAACCTGCTGAAGCGATTAAGCTTGGGTGCCTCTCTCTAAAATGCTGGCGGAAGCCGCTAGAGGGCCAAATTCAAAATGGTGGTCAGATGTGGCGGGAAAATATAAAGTTATGTAATATAGTCTTCTGATGTGTCTATTCGTATGTTTTAAGGGTCTCTGAATCGAAATATTGTAATGAAAAATCAATCCAGCCACTAGTTTTGCCAATATGGCCTAAAAATCCAAGATGACCACCAGTTTTGCCCTGGAAAATAGTTTTGGGGTAGAGGTCTTCAATTTCGATGAATTTGTGTCGATAGATGCAACCAACAACAATACTTACCGATATTTAGCATCTGATATACTCTGTAGTCAACTGATTTTGATTTTAATTTAATCAACGCTTACTAATGGACCCATGTAAGGCCCTGTATCCATAGGTTGTTCCCTTCTGGCGTGTTCCCTTGTGACGCGCCACAAGGACAATGAACCTTTGTTTTTTTAATGTGGCTGTTCCCATAGTTTGTACCCAGGGAACATGTGGCCTCGCGCACGGAACATGTGGTCTTGTGACCTTCAACACAGACAATGAAATGTCAATTCTTTTGCAGCTGCACAAGAGGGAACACGCAATTACCAGTACGATATTGTATGGAGATGCATCTCCTGCTCTGTTTCAAGGCCTGGAAACTTGTGGGAAATTCACCTAGTTCATTGCGAGTTCTAAAATTGGCCGAACCCAGCACCGTGGTCGTTGTCTGAAGACATGTTTGTCACAGGATGAGTGACGCGTGACCGTTTTGGGGAATAAAGAAAACTAAGATAAAAAAGAATTCAGTTTATATAGTACAACATAAATATATACAACATAACAATTTTTTCAAAAATGTTCACCCATCGGCAAGACCCTACTTCGACAATACCATTTATCAGTGACCAGTCATCGACGATACCATTCCAGGAACAAACTGTCGACGAAACCATTTATCGGCTACTATTCTCAGATGATACCATTTATCGGCGACTATTCTTAGACGATACCATTCCAAGAAGAAAATGTCCACCCATTGGCAAGACCATACTACGACGATACCATTTATCGGCTACTATTCAACGACGATACCATGTATGGGCAACTATTCAACGACGATACCATGTATGGTCTACTATTTAACGACGATACCATGTGTCGGCTACTATTCAACGACGATACCATGTATCGGCTACTATTCAACGACGATACCATGTATCGGCTACAATCCTACGACGATACCATTTATCGGCGACTATTGTTAGACGATACCATTCCAGGAACTATCAGTAAATACCCAAAGGGCACCTGTAAAATTAGTCAACATTTGTACATAAATTTACTCATACTAACTTATTTACTCATACTAAAATATACAACGACGAGTAAAACATACGAATCCTGCACAGAGGAACCCAAGACAGTATAATAAAAGTATAATTTCACTCACCCAAGTACCTGGTGGCAGTATCGAGTCCTCAGTACCGCTGTCATAATTCACCTCCCATACAAGCCTGATTGACTGGCTTATATACTCTCTGTATGCACGTGCATTGCACGTAGAAAGTTTAGGCGAGCCTTAATATATTACAGGTAAATAGTTACGGTGAGCCACACAGCAGAGTTTGAGCGACCAATAGTGATACTAATGAAATACGACCGTGACAGTGTTGTCTTCTGACATGAGCTCCAGCATGGAAAATAAATGCAATAGCGGCATCCTCCTCATCCTTCCGATTTTCAGTAGTTAAGTTCATTGTCGAGCTATCAATAAAAAAAACTGTTCGCATAACGATAGTTGTGTCTTGTGCTTAATTACTGAAAGTCTGAGACCACACACTCTTCAGTTGGTAATGGTTGAAAACTGCTCCATAATGGACAGTGCGGCTCAATAAGATATGTGAACCCAGCATTACCAGGACGTTTAAGTGACTTTCTTTTTCACTGCAGTGATAGTGCAAGTGATGAAGATTCCAATGAAACTTCAACTTCTGAATCTGAACAATCAAAACTGAACCTATCTTTTGAATAGAATGACTGTGATTCTGATAAGTAAAACATTGACTGGCTGGATAAGTTGGTGATGTTGATTATCATGCGTGATTAAATATTACATGGGTCCATTATTAAGAGTTGATTAGATCAAAATCAAAATCATTTGACTATAGAGTATATCGGTATATTGGTATCATTGCTGGTTGCCATTTATCGACACAAATTAATCAAAATTGAAGACATCGACCCCGAAACTATTTACCAGGACAAAAATGGTGGTCATCTTGGATTTTTCGGCCATATTGGCAAAACTAGTGGCTTGCTGGATTTTTGATTACAATATTTCGATTCAGGGACCCTTAAAACATACAAATAGACACATCAGAAGCCTATATTACATAACTTTATATTTTCCAGCCACATCTGACCACTATTTTGAATTTGGCCCTCTAGCGGCTTCCGTCAGCATTTTAGAGAGAGGCACCCAAGCTTAATCGCTTCAGCAGTTTGAAATGTTGAAAAGGAAAGTTAAACCCCCATCTACCATAAAAACATCGTAGGTAACTAACCTACGAAAATTAAATGGTAGCTGGCTTTTTTTTTCGCACCTGTACAGTGAATGGCGATTTTGCTCAGTAATCCCGGCCAGAATTTGACTGCATCTGCGTGTAATAATTATTCAAAATGTCTGTATTGCTGTGAGCTGAACAAAAAAAAAAAAAAAAAAAAAATAACAATCACATGACAAAAAAAAACCTTTTAAAACATGAATTTACCTATTGCAGGTATTTCTTTGGGCCTGTATTGTTATCTAAATTTTTAATTTGACTTATCCAGACCATAATCAACTCTCGATGCGTCGTTAGTCTGTGATATTTGGTGGATTTGAATACATTTTGCGATGGATAATTTAACGTTAAAATGGGTATTCTAAATTTTTGTTATCAAATATCAATGCCAGTAATGATGACTGAGGCTAGCCAAAAATTCAATGGCTAATATCTTGTTTTAGAGTGAAGCAATTTAACTGAAATTTTCAGCATATTTTGTTTTAATTACCTATTTTTTAAAATATTATAGCAAGAACCGTTGGTTCTTTATCAAATCTTACCTAATGTCCCTTAAATGCAAACACCCATGTCCATGTTACATACATCCCCACATTCAAATTCTTCAGTGAGAAAATAAATTGCCTTTAGATTGGAAGACTGTGATTTCCAGACTTCTTTGGTGTAATTTTTTCCACCAATAAACTGTTTTCATACTCTTTTTCCACATTTTTAGAAAATGTTCATGTTACATGCTGTTTTATGATTTCTCATTTCCTACTGTCTTGCTGAGGTGGTTTGATTTTGATGTTAAAAATTATTTACCATTAATAACCTTCAGATTTCTTATTTTGTTAACCATTAAGACAATGCTCTTAACTAGGAGAGCCGATGAAAGTAAAAATTGTGTCTTAGTTACATACAGTTCTTTGTGCAGTTAATAATATACTCAATAAATAAAAAAATTGGTGGTTATATGCCCACATTTTCATGTGGACGAATTATGTCATCGCCTCTGTCCGTCCAGACGTCCCTCTGTCTGGACGTCTGTCCACAATTTGTTTGTGGACTCTCTATAGGTCACAATTCTTATCTGATTTTGACGAAACTTGAAATATAGTTTTATCCCCATAAGATCTCGGCTGCTTTTGATATAGGCATGTATCGGATCAAAACTTCATGGATTATAACCCTTGATTGTATGAAAAATCACGTCTTTAGCTTGTGGACCCTATAGAGGTCACAATTTTGAACCGATTTTGATGAAACTCGACATGCATGTTATTTATAACCCAAAGATCTTGGTTCCTTTCAATATTTGCGCCTATCGGAACGTAATTTCCTGAATTATGGCCCTTGATGATCAAAAAAATCACCTTTTTATATGCCCACATTTTCATGTGGACGTATTATGCTGTCGCCCCTGTCCGTCCACAGTTTGTTTGTAGACTCTCTACAGGTCACAATTCTTATCCGATTTTGACGAAACTTGAAATATAGGTTTATCCCCAAAAGATCTCGGTTCCTTTTGATATTGGCATGTATCGGATCAGAACTTCATGGATTATGGCCCCTGATTGTACGAAATATCATGTTTTTAGCTTGTGGACCCTATAGAGGTCACAATTTTGAACCGATTGTGATGAAACTTGACATGCATGTTTACAACCCCAAAATCTTGGTTCTTTTCGATATTTGCGCCGATCGGATCGTAACTTCCTGAATTATGGCCCTGATTGTCAGAAAAATCGCCCTTTTTAGCTTGTGGTCCCTCTGGAGGTCAAAATTATTATCTGATTTAAAAAACCGTTTCACTATATGACCGTTACATGGTAAAGAAGGTTGAGTGAAAATCGGACCAAAATTGACAAACAAAATGGCTGCCATTTGTACGTGAATAGTGTGAAAATATGTTATATCAAGGTTGTGGACCCTATAGAGGTCACTATTTTGAACCGATTTTGATGAAACTTGACATGTATGTTTATAACCCAAAGATCTTGGATCCTTTCTCTATTTGCGCCCATTGGATCGTAAACTTCCTGAATTATGTCCCCATATTGTCCAAAAAATCGCTTTTGTTAGCTTGTGGTCCCTCTGGAGGTCAAAATTATTATCCGATTTAAAAAAAACGTTTGATTATATCACCGTTATATGGTGATGAAGGTTGAGTTTGAAATTCGTGAAAATCGGACCAAAATTGCTGGACAAAATGGCCGCTGCTTGTATGCGAATAGTGTAACAATATTGTTTTGTATATCAAGTGGACCTGTAGAGGTCACTATTTGATTTTGATGAAACTTGAAACAGAGTTTAAGGTCTTGAGACCAACAAGTATATTGATTTTCAATGAATTTGATAATTGTACAGCTAAATCCATAATATTAAATGTTTCGTATACTAAACATTAGCATGGGGCAGAACTTTATAAAAAAACAAACAAATTCTAATGATTTTTGATAATTACTTAATATGCAACAACTCTTGTTGACTGCCCGGACAATTTAGCTGCTGGTGGGCGTATGTTTCGTTGCCTGGCAACCCATTTTTTAAATTTATCATATAGAAACAACTTCACAAATTCTAACTTACTGTCTGGACATATAAACATATTACGCTTTGCAATGCTTATTTAAAGCTTAATGACTCAAAGGTTTGGAGCAAAAAGACTTTTTGTATAGTTGTTGTATGCGCTATGAGCCCAATTTAAGGATTTGGCGCCATATAAATGGACATATTATTATTAATTTAGAATGAATTTTAGCGGTTATTTTGAAGAGCACCCCCAATTTTCACCTCCGTACAGATTTTTGGTCACACATGTAGATTCTTTTCAAATAACTTTATGTAAAACTATTGCAAACTTGATGAAACTTGAAACACACGTTTACAACTTAACATTCTTAGTTCCTTTCGATATTTGTGCATATCAGATTGTAACTTCCTGAATTATGGCCCCTGATTGTACGAAAAATGACCTTTTTTTTTTAGCTTGTGGTCCCTCTGGGGTCGGAATTATTATCCCATTTAAAAAAACGTTTGATTATATCACCGATACATCGTAATGAAGGTTGAGGTCGAATTTCGTGAAAATCGGATCAAAATTGACAGCTGTTCTTGTCAGGCCATCCATCCTTCATCACTACCAAGGGGATACTATGCCAGAAAATCTAGATGAACTTTGTCACCCAATGCAGGGATCAAACACCCAACCTCAAGACTACCGAAACAGCATCTTATCCACTTAGCAACATGATCCCCAGTCGAATTTGAAGCCTACTGAAATGAACCTAACCCAAAGATCTTAATTTATTTCGATATTTGCACATATCAAATTCTAACTTAATGATGTAGGAAAAATCACTTTCGGTATTGCTTGTTCTCTATCCATCTCTGGAAAATGTGGGTGTATCCTGTCTGGCAGTGCCAGCCTAATTTTTGGTGTATAAGGGGCACTTTTTTTTTTACCGGATATTTTTTTTACAGAAGGGGTGCGCCTTATACATAGTAATAAGCAAATCTTGGCTTTCACTGTGTCAACACTGGCGTCTAAAGTTGATGATGTCGGCCTTTCCCGTGCAATAAAGATGGCGGCCATTTTACAGACGGCAATTCAGTATACCGTTAGTCATAAACGACAGTGCTAACAATATGGGCCGATAGCTGTTTAGTTTAAATTATCGTAAATATTTCTGCTATTTCTACGCATTTCATGACGTATATTTCAACTATTCCGACATTCAGATGTCGACATTTGTCCAGGCCTGTAGCCAGGGGGTGGCAAGGGGGGGCAATGCCCCCCTGAAAAAATGTTTTGCCCCCCCGAAAGAAAATTTGCCAACCATAACTCTAAAATACCTACTATAGACTGTAACGGGTGTGCCCCTCCTAAAAACTTCTCTCCCCCCCGAGAACATGGGCCTGCATTTGTCTACGATAACGGTGACGGCCATTTCGGACACCACTATTCCGTATACCGTTACTCATAAACGACAGTGCTAAAAATATCTGCAAATCTTTAATATTACTGTCATTCCTACGTATTTGGTGACATATATATTTCTGCGAATCGTTAATATTACTATCATTCCTACGTATTTGGTGACATAAATATTTCTGCTAATCCTTCACTGTTGGCCATTACCGGCAATCCAAACGTCTCGTCAATGGCGGTGTTGAGTGTTGTCAGTCAGTTGACGAAAAGGCGGGGCTTACGACAGACCAGACATTTCATTGGCTTTTAGAAAGATAACATCGACTGAGCACACACTCAGTATACCATAGGTGTTTTCTTTGAGCAATACTGTCTTATAATTTAAACATATAACTGTTTTAAGTTACCACAGTTCATATTCAACATGGATTCTGTGATTGACCCATTGTTATAAATTACCGGTATAGTTAATTATCAACCAGTGAGTTGTTACCGGTTTCTTTACGAAGTTGTTTGTAGTTTACAAAATCATTGATTCTTTGATTGGTATTAAAAATGCTATTGTGTTATTTTTCTGATAGATCTAAATGGCTACAATCTGGGTATTGTCATGACGTGTGTAGTGGGCGGGGCAACTGACGCGATCGATTGTTTGTCAGTTGTTTGCAAGTTAACAAAATTGTTTGTAGTTAACAAAATCATTGATTCCTTGATTGGTATTAAAAGAGCTATTGTATTATTTTTGTCCCCCGCCTTTCGAAGAAAGCAGGGGACTATTAAAATGGGTTCGTCCGTCTGTCTGTCCGTCACACTTTTTGGGACACAATAACTCTCTTCCTAATTGAGCTAGAATGTTCAAACTTGGTGTATGTGTTTATTAGGTCAATGCCTTGATGGAGTTCGAAGATGAGCATTTTCCGCTTAGGGTAAGCAGAGATAAGCAATTTGATTGGTTGATGCTTTGGGACACGATAACTCTCTTCCTAATTGGGCTAGAATGTTCAAACTTGGTGTATGTGTTTATTAGGTCAATGCCTTGATGGAGTTCGACGATGAGCATTTTCCGCTTAGGGTAAGCAGAGATAAGCAATTTGATTGGTTGATGCTTTGGGACACGATAACTTTTAATTGAGCTAGAATGTTCAAACTTGGTGTATGTGTTTATTAGGTCAATGCCTTGATGGAGTTCGAAGATGAGCATTTTCCGCTTAGGGTAAGCAGAGATAAGCAATTTGATTGGTTGATACTTTGGGACACGATAACTCTCTTCCTAATTGAGCTAGAATGTTCAAACTTGGTGTATGTGTTTATTAGGTCAATGCCTTGATTGAGTTCGAAGATGAGCATTTTCCGCTTAGGGTAAGCAGAGATAAGCAATTTGATTGGTTGATGCTTTGGGACACGATAACTCTCTTCCTAATTGGGCTAGAATGTTCAAACTTGGTGTATGTGTTTATTAGGTCAATGCCTTGATTGAGTTCGAAGATAAGCATTTTCCACTTAGGGTAAGCAGAGATAAGCAATTTGATTGGTTGATGCTTTGGGACACGATAACTTTAGTTCTAATTAAGTGAGATTGATGAAACTTGGTGCATAGTTTAATTATAGTAATACCTTGACTAAGTTCGATAATGAGCATTTTCTGCTCAGGGTAAGCAGAGCGATACGCAATTTGATTGGTCGAGATTTTGGAATACAATAACTCTCTTTCTAATTAAGTTAAAATGTTCAAACTTGGTGTATATGCTTATTAGGTCAATGCCTTGATGGAGTTCGAAAATGAGCATTTTCCGCTTAGGGTAAGCAGAGATAAGCAATTTGATTGGTTGAAGCTTTGGGACACGATAACTTTAGTTCTACTTAAGTGAGAGTGATGAAACTTGGTGTATAGTTTCATTACAGTAATACCTTGACTAAGATCGATAATGAGCATTTTATGCTCAGGGTAAGCAGAGCGATAAGCAATTTGATTTGCCAAGACTTTGGAACACAATAACTCTCCTATGAATTGAGTTAAAATGTTCAAAATTGGTGTGTATGCTTATTAGGTCAATGCCTTGATGGAGTTCGAAGATGAGCATTTTCTTCTTACGTAGGCAGAGATAAGCAATTTTTGGATGACACTTCGTGTTCAGTTTGATTGCTCGATACGTTTGAAAAAAATAAATGTGCGATTAATTAATATGTGTCATCTATTTATTTTGGGATTTCGGCGGGGGACATCAGCCTCACTGTTGGCTTGTACTGATAGATCTAAATGGCTACAATCTAGGTATTGTCATGACGCATGTAGTGGGCGGGGCAATGGACGCTATTGATTGTTTGTAAGTTGTTTGCATGACTTAGAGTAAACCTGGAATTGTTGTTTCTCTTTTACCGGTAGTCAAGATTTAAGCCGTGAGTAGCTGATCATGAGAAATTATTTCTACAGTTAATTTGTTTATCGTCAAAACATTTATCACAGCCAATTACTCACGAATTTAACACAATGTAATAGACGGCCATGTGGGCGGGACTTGAATGTCAATTTCACTACCGTACGAGTAACAAAAGTACCTCTAAAGCCTAGCTTATGTCGCCCTACGACGCGACGAAACTGACGGCAACTAACGACGACTGAGAGCTTATGTCGCTACGACTGAATTTATCCATGACTGGATTCAACCACGAGCAACTAGTTGGTCTTATCGTAAGCCCGCTTATGTCACCCGGCATCAGTTAGAGAATCGGAGTCACAACTGATCACATGACTGCAAGTAGCACGTGATAAGCTTCAAAATGGCGGCGGCAATTCTGAAAGAGGAGAGCTCCACATCAACAAAATTTATCGTTGTAATAAATAAAAGGGGGTAGGCCCTACTGTTCATTTATCCCAACAATGCCTGGTATTAACATGTTTTTTTTTTCTTGTTTTTAAACAAATCAGATTTAGTCACGTGTTGCCGAATAGCGAGGGTCGTTGCTGCCATAATTCAATTAACCTATCTTTGTCGGCCTCGATCCACTTTTCCGCCATGATTGTTGCCTCCCTTGTTACCACGTGACTAAATAACCGAATCTTATTGGCTACCGCAGGGAAGCGCTGAGTCCAGATTGTCGTAAGAGCGCTCCTGTCGCTTACGCCCAGTCGTAAGAGTAGAACATGCGCGCTCAGGTTGCCAAGGTAGTCACGACTGATCAGTTCCAGTTGATCGTAAACCAGTCGCCGATTCCCAGTCGCCGTCAGTTTTGTCTCGTCGTACGGCGACATAAGCTAGGCTTAAAAGTTATGAAATAATCAATTGTATAAAATTAATAGAAACAAATGTAACAAAAGCAATTTATTTCATAAGAAATATATATATACCTTGATACGGCTAAATATCGGTAATTATTATAACTGTAAACAATAGAGATCGCAGGTGGATTTGAGTCACGTATAGTATGGCATGTTTCACAAGGCGTTGGGAAATGGGTGCACCTAAACCACGCATATTTTTTTTTCCTGAAACACCTCTGCCAAATCTACGCATGCTCCTTGTACACCGAAAAGTACGGTAAGCATTTTCTGCTTAGGGTAAGCAGAGATAAAAAAAGCGTGACTTCTACCACAAACGAATCCACGAATGCAACAAAGACCACAAGAAGATATTCTCTATCACCAATAAATTATTGGATAGGCAAAAGTTCAGCGAGACCCTCCAAACACATAATTCTGTCAACGAACTTGCAGACAGGTTTGTACACTACTTCAAGGACAAGATTCTGAAGATAAGGACTGATATCATGGAGGTTCAAGCTTCTATGACACTATTGGTGCCTACTTACAGAATCACTACAGCAAATCTATGGAATAATTTCCACACCTATACAAACGAATCTCTTCTTAAGATAATCCAGGAAACTAAATCAAAATCTTGTGAGTTGGATCCAGCACCAACCACTCTTGTCAAAGATAACATTCATCTTCTTCTTCCAGTTCTCTGTGGCATTGTTAATAGTTCCTTACAGGAAGGGGTGTTCCCTCAAGAACTGAGCAAAGCCCTCATTCGACCACTTCTCAAGAAACAGAACCTTGATCGTGATATAATGAAAAATTACAGGCCTGTCAGTAACCTCAGCTACCTTTCAAAACTGATAGAGAAATGTGTACTTAATCAACTATCAAAACACATGGAATCCAACAACCTAACAAACATCTTACAGTCCGCATACAAACGTTTTCACAGCACCGAGACAGCTTTAATCAAAATAACTAATGATATATACCGAACTATTGATGATCAAAAATGTATTTTGCTGATACTTTTGGACCTTTCGGCTGCCTTTGATATTCTCGATGTCGAAGACCTTCTCCAAGCTCTGCAGGAAGAAATAGGGGCTAGAGGCACTGTTTTAAGCTGGTTCCGAGCATACCTAGAAAACAGACAACAATGTGTCAAGATCGACAACTTCAAATCTGTTAAGGTCCCTATGGTGTGTGGTGTCCCCCAAGGGTCAGTTCTAGGCCCTGTATTGTTCATTATCTTCACCCGACCATTAACTAAAATTGCTGAAAAGTTTGGTCTTAGTATTCACTTGTATGCTGATGACACACAGATATATGCATCCTTCAATCAACAATCCACAAATTCAGCTTTAACTAATATTGAAAACTGTCTGGAAGAAATCAGGTTATGGATGACATCACACTTTCTGAAACTAAATCCTGAAAAAACCGAGTATCTGGTAATTGGAACAAAACAACAACTTAGTAGGTTCTCAATACCAACTCTTAAATTTCAACACGAATGTCTTGCTCAATCTCCAGAAGCCAAAAACATTGGCGCAGTTCTAGATTCCACCATGTCCTTTAGCTCCCACATCAAATCTGTTTGCTCCTCTTCCTATTTCCATCTTTACAGAATTAACAAAATAAAGAAATACCTAAATGCTGAGAGCACAGAACTCCTCATTCATTCATTCATTACAAATAAACTAGACTATCATAATGCCTTATTTTTTGGCCTTCCGAATTATCAAATTCAGCACCTTCAACGAATTCAAAATGCTGCCGCCAGAGTTTTGACAAGGACAAAAAAATTAGACCACATCACCCCGATTCTGGAAAATCTCCACTGGCTCCCAGTTCAACAACGTATCAAGTTCAAAATATTACTGTTGACTTTCAAGGCGTTACATGATCAATCACCAAAATATATCAAAGACCTGATTACCCCATATAAATCCACAAGAACCCTTAGATCCACAGATAAACAATTTCTGTATCAACCATCAGTGAATCTTGAAATAGCAAAAAGATCTTTCTCGTTCTCTGCTCCTATGTTATGGAATTCGCTGCCTTACAACATTAGAACTATTAACTCACTAGATGCATTTAAATCCCAGCTAAAGTCGTTCCTGTTTACAGAGGCGTTTCCGTAGTTCAATTGAGAAATCTTGAAAAGCGCAATAGAAACTTTAATTTTAGTATTATCGCGCTATATAAATAGAGGATTATTATTATTATTATAAGCAATTTGATTGGTTGATGCTTTGGGACACAATAACACTAGTTCTAATTAAGTGAGAGTGATGAAACTTGGTGTATAGTTTCATGACATTAATACCTTGACTAAGTTCGATAATAAGCATTTTCTGCTCAAGGTAAACAGAGTGATAAGCAATTGGATTGGCCAGGACTTTGGAACACAATAACTCTCCTCATTGAGTTTAAATGTTCAAACTTGGTGTATATGTTTATTAGGTCAATGTCAGGATGGAGTTTGAAGATGAGCATTTTTTGCATAGTGTCATTACACCAGTACCTTGACTAAGTTTGATAATGAACATTTTTTGCTCAGGATAAGCAGAGAAATAAGCAATTTGATTGGCCAAGATTTTGGAACATAATAACTCTCCTTCTAAATTTTAAATGAGCTAGAATGTTCAAACTTGATGTAAGCTTTCTTTGGGTGAATACCTTGATTGAGTTCAATGATGAACATTTTCTGCTTACAGTATGCAGAGATAAGCAATCTGATTGGTTGATGCTTTGGGGCACAATGACTTTGGTTATAATGAAGTGAGAGCGATCAAACTCAGAATAGAGATTAATATCATTACCGTGACTAAGTTCGATAGTGAGTGTTTTCAGCTGAAGCTAAGCAGAGCTAATCAATGTTATTGCTCGATATTTTGGGACAAGATAATCTTGATTCAATCTGATAGAGAGTGATGAAACTTAGTGTATAGGTTGATTGCTGTATACTGTTGAAAAAAATAAATGTGTCATCAATTTTTGGATTTCGGTGGGGGACATCAGCCTCACTGTTGGCTTGTTAAAAGTCATTGCGTAAACTGTACATAAACAGTCAAATAACTAGTGTACGACTCAACTGACTCAATTTTGACCAAATGTTCTTGGCAGTTACAGAGTAGTGAATTTAGACTTAAGTGATGGACTAAGCAGTATGTTGAACAAAGTTTATGACAGCGCTGTCCTGTAATTGCCTTAATTTCCCTGGCAATATTCAGTCAGCACAAAACATAATCTTGTTATGAACCTTTTGTGGTTGGCTAGTTGCCAGGTCTAAATACGAGAAAGATTCAGCCATATATAAGTACCATAAGTATCACATCAACTGATTAATAAATACCATTCTGTAAATGACAATAGAAAGAAATGAATTGTCACTACATGTAATTAATGAATATTCATGTGGTTGACTTCTGGATAACAGTTTTTTTTCTCTGCAGTCTACATATTTGATTTTAGGCCAGAAGGTAGTGAATAATATGAATACATTATGTGACTGATATTAGCTATTCCCACAGGCTTTTCTCTTACTTATTGAAATTCTATGAGATAAACAAGTCTTACGTCAAAGCCTTTGACAAATTGTCTGTTGTAGATATTCAGTTAATTTAACATTCAATATTTAAATTTGTTACCCAAGGTCCCAAGAATGGATTAATTTTAATCTTGAATATGATATTAAGCTGAGATTGTAAAACTCAGGAAGTAATTATCTGATATAATCTTGTGAATACAAATCATAAATGACATATATATCTGATATTATTTAAATGTAACCTCCAGTATATCTGTTTATATTGTATGTAATGTCCATGATATGTTGTCAGAGATTTTCAATTAAACTCATGTTGTCTGTATATATTTACCTTGTACAGATCTGATTCCTGGTACTATAGATTATGTTTATGATGGGAATACCAGGATAAAGCTTAGTTAGGTAAACTGTAGCTCTAATAATTCTGTTAAAATGGCACATACTTCTCATCTTGTGGATGCTCTAGAGGCCAAAGTTAATATCCGATTGACTTTAAATTACACAGTATTTAAGGTCATGAGACGAAGAAGCCTATTGATTTTCACCGATTTCAAATAATTACTTCCACAGTTATCTCCCTTGATCACTTCAAAAAACCTTGTGACGCGCTATAGAGGCCAAACTTATCATCTGATCGATTTCAGATTGATACACAGAGTTTAAGGTGTTGAAACGAATAAGTATTTTGATTTTCAATGAATTTTGATAACTCAACAGGTAAATCCATGATATTAAATGTTTCCTATACTAATTGTTAGCGTGGGGCAAAACTTTATAAAAAGCAAACAAATTCTAATGATTTTCAGATAATTACATAATGAGTTGTTACTCTTAATCAGATTTTAATGTATTATAAATGTTTCATTACCAAAAAAAGTAAAAATATGTGACAACCCTTGTTGACTGCCCGGACAATGTTTCGTTGCCTGGCAACCTATCTTTCTTGACGAAATTAGTTATTTTTCTTCACTCGTAGCAGTCGTAGCGGGACGATATCACCAAATAGTGATACTAAATTCTACTTTTTTCAAATTTTATTTTAAAGATATACAGAATTTATTTCTTAAAGTATATAGACAATATAGCTAATATTAAGGTTATCATTTGGTCTTTTCATACTTTTAGTGTTAATATTTTGATTTAAAGTCTATTACGGTAATTGCCTAAAAGCATGATTGGTGTTGACTGTTTTATATTCTTTGAATGCCAGTAGGCTTATCAAGAGAAACCTTGAGCAAAGATTTATACGGTTTATTCCCACGAAGGCGCAGTTATTGACCGTAACGGATTAAAAAAGATCGTTTTCGACGACTTAGCGGGAATCCAACTCCTAGGGATTAAAATTGATTAAAAACGTAACAATGGTGTTATAGGTTGTTATGATAAGAATTTACACTTTCATAATCCCCACTGGAACTAATTAACCATTATTTTAGCATCATTTTTAGCATAGATATTAAAAACATAACTAGACTATAACAAAAATTAATTTAATTTCGCCAAATAACATGAGTATACTACTATAACAAATTTCGCCAAATAAGAATTAAACACATGACTATACTATAACAAAATTCGCCAAATAAATAAAAACTTAACTATACTATAACAAATTAGTTTAATTTCGCCAAATAAGACACCCTGTCCAAATACTCAATTAAATTCAATTCTTCTTCGTGTCTTCCTTTTAATTCCTGGAGCTGGCTTTGGATTTGGGTATATTTTTGCCTCTTCCTTGGTGGTTCCTGTCCCCCTGCATACTGGACGATTTTTATCTCATTATTTTCTTCCTGTTGCAAAAATGCGATCATTTCAAACACATTAGGATGGGCTTTTCCAACTAGTTTCTTGACTCTTGAATGCCATCCTTCCAAAATTCACCCTGGAACCATTGATTTGTTATGTAGCCGGCCAATTTGGTTATTTTTGGATTGGCTGGCATTGGTGTAACAAAACCAAGAATCCTATCATCGGCACCATCATCGATTAGGTAAAATGGCTCACCACTAATGGTATGCTTTAGATTATTACTAATATTAGGTATTTCAATTTCACGTTTTGTTGTTGATATTTTTGGATATATTGGCACGATAAGACTATTTTTCGTAGATGCAAAGGTTGGAAATTAGTTGCCAATTGGTGAATAAAATTCTGAGTGAACATAAATTTATAAATTCTTTAACACCCTTAATTGGGTTCTAATAACAACATGTCTCCCTTCAAACGAAAGCCGTCACATCGATATCTGCGCCTTCGTGGGAAGGATTAATTTTGGTCACGCTCTGTAATTGCGCCTTCGCGGGAATACACCATTTATACAGTTAACAATGCAGTCAGATTCTTTATGGCGTAAAGCTTATTAACTAATTCCATTAATTTTGATTTACTGTAAAACTTTTACCCAATGAAATGTTATAATAATTTAACTATTTTTCATTTGATTGACTACAATATATTGTTTATCCCAAATTTTATCTTTGATCTGATTTGTCGAAATTGTTCCTCTGTGTATGCAAATTAGTGTCTTTAAAAGACCCATACACAAACAGATGAGAGACACATACAGATAGGGAGATCAGATGCCTTGATGTGATCTTGTAAATAATGTATTTTTAAACTGTTAAAAAGTAATATTGAAACGGACTTGGAATTCTAATGAACAGTGTGACCGTCTTTACCAGAATACTTCTCCAGTAATGAGCTATATACACCCCCAATCCTAGCTCATCTATATGTATGAAATATTGCATATGTATCACCTGGATGCATATTCGAACTAAGAATAGCCCTGAACCGTCAGTGATATCACCATGGGTTGAAAAAATGATAACGAATAACAAGCCGAAATGTGACGATTCTCGAGTCTGACATTGTTTAATTCCACTCATATTTTGATAACATTACGGTAAGTATTTTGACACTAAAAAATTGACATTTCTATAGGGCCTCATATTTTGATAACGTTACAGTATCTGAAAATATTAAAAGACCTATTCTACACGCAAAATCTTATTTTAATTCACATGTTAAATGAACACGCGTATAGCTGTGGCAGGTTCTTTGAGGATTATCCAATCAACAAATCTTAATCTCCTCACCACTAGCTGGCATTAAGGTGCTAATTAATTGATGAGATTACGAAACGAGTGCATTTACTACTACGATTTTGTCGTCAGTACACTTGAAATCCTAAATAACAAAAATATGAAAGGACAGAATAGCAAATAAGTGGCGGAAATTATCGGATCAAATTTTTACTATGATTTTCGTCTTCAGCACCTCTCAAAACCCATGGAAATATATATTCAACAATGAAACAGCAAATAAATGGCCTGGTTGCTATGGGATTTTGTTTTGGATCATACCAAATCTTTAATTTGCTTTTTCTCAAAACTTACATTTGTGAGTTGAGTAGCTTCAAATGGACACAGCTCAGTCAGTTTTTTGTCCAATTCAAACAAACTATACACCAAATTGAAGGTAATGAGGTCGAGAATGTGAAAATAACAATAACTCAATTTTCGAAATTTCCTCATCCCAACTCAGTATGCCATGCCGGGTCACAAATCTTATTGAATTTCAGCAAATTTTCATCAATTATGCCATGAGTTATGGCCCTTGTTTTACTTTGTTGAACTTTGTGAATGTTCTTACGATGAAAGTTATCGTCCGATCTATATGGAATTTATATTCCGTTATTTGAATTAGTAAAACGAAAATTTCAACAATTTCTGTAGATTACTTGTTTTAGTTATTAGAACCTTACCTTGTCAATCTTAAACATTTTTTTCTGGAAATTTAATAAAATAATGTGAAGTATTTGCAATATTACGTATGTGTTACTTTTGCATGAAATTGTCTTACTATAGCCTTCCATATAAATAGATACTATATATATTGTCCCTTTATAGTCTACTTTGGAATGATCGATAAACTTTTCGGACATTTTTACCTCTTGCAAAATGCCAAGATTGGGCACTTAAGGGTTAAATCCTTCAAAAGTTAAAAAAAGTTATGTGAACAGTCAATCAATAATTTTTAAACGTGACAAATGGCTGTACAACTAACACCTATGGCTATGGAACTTAAAAATTCAAGGTATTTGGGGTGGGTAGTGTATGTGTGTTTTATTTTATTGGGCCCACGAGTTAATGTTACGACACGCAACTTTCATGAATGGCATCAACCATCGGGCCCTGTTGGCTTACAACTTTTCTTACCGAATTTTAAATACTGGTGATAAAGCCTCCCTCTTTTGACCTTAATTCTCCAGACATTTTTACAAAAGTCTCCTGACATTTTACTTGTGGCCAATCACATGTATTTCAATAAAGAAAAAAATAGGATCTGTGTTTTAATCAGATTCGTTCAAACTTGGTGTAGATATTTGTTGTATGAATGTCTTCACTAATTTCATTAGATCCCTATTGTTGAGAAAGTAAAGTATGAACACTTTAAAGAAATAGACTATAATAATATTAAGTTCAGTGATATTTATATAATGTACATCAATATGATATAGACTATAGTTTTGGCGGGAAATTGTTGAATGCGCCTAAATCAGAACGTCAGTCTTTGAATAGTTGTTGATGAGGCATGTTGTTAATAATGATGATTAGAAGCCATTGGGTCGTCTAGAATCTGATATGGTGTCAGAAGCTGGAGTTAAATAGTCTTAGATGTAGTGATGATTATAGTGATGGTTGCACATTGAATTGTGACACAGGTCGAAAAAAAAACAACCCAGAAATTAATTAACCCCTTTTGGACGGATGACGTGTTGACACGCAAATATTTTCCGTGCCCAGAGACGGTTGACGTGTTGGCACGTCACACGTGACACCCTGAATCAGTCCTCATTTAAATATGCTAAATTTAGCACGGGGAATCCCCCTTTGCCTTGCGATCATAAACTAGTTATCTCCCGTTGTTCTAGATGGCATCACTTGTATTTTATCGTGTAATTTTCTCGAATTTTCTGCATAGTTACGACATGTAAACAATGGTGGTTGCCAGGAAGCGCCAGCTGTCTTTCGACGAAGTAAAATAGACAATAAGGCAAGGAAAATTCATTTTGTGAACTCAAAACATCATAAAATTACAACAGGAATTCTTTTATAAGAATTTAAGCCAAGCAGATTGAAGTTAAATTCACATCTCCTAAATAATCCCGTCCAGGGTTACGAAATTTCGTCGAAAATCCCGTCCACAAGGGGTTAAGAAGACAGAAAATGGCAAAGTTTTTACCTCCACAGAATTTTCATTTTGACAAACCTAACGAATGGCCAGAGTGGAAACAGAGATTTTCAAAGTATAGGTTAGCAACAAAATTACACAGAGAAGAAGGCGACGTCCAGGTTAGTTCTTTGATTTACGCCATGGGCAACGAAGCTGAAAATATTTTCCGCAGTTTTGTATTTGAAGCGGAGGAAGATGGAGAATATTATGAGGATGTGATAGCCAAATTTGACAATTATTTCGTACCCAAGAGAAACATGATTTTTGAGAGATCAGTATTCCATCAGTGTATTCAGAAATCAGGAGAAAATATTGAATCATTCATATGTCATTTGTATGAATTATCGGAACATTGTGGATTTGATAACAAAGAAGAAAGAATTCGCAATCAATTTGTGATTGGTTTGTCAGATAAATCGGTATCGCAGAAATTACAGATGGAAGCTGATTTAAATTTAACAAAGGCTGTTGATCTGGCGAGAAATAATGAACTTGTGAAAAATCAAAATACACCCCTAAGTGATAGATTTGATACGACAGAAATGAGACGAGGACTTGATGCTGTGGGTCGCGAAAAGAGACAATATCGTCCAAATAATAATTATAGAAGTTATGATTCGAGTACTTTTAATACGAGACCACAGTGGAGGCCTAGTTATAAACAGAATAGACCCATCAATCAGTTTAACCGGGGATTTTCAAATAGATCTTACAGATTTCCACAACAAAATAACCATAGATATTATCGTGAGTTAAATAATGGAAACGCTTTCGTTCATAAAAACTGTACCCGATGCAATAGAAGACACCGGCAATTTGATGGATGCCCAGCTGAGGGAGCATTATGTCGAAAATTATGGAAGGGTTTTTGGGTCTAAATAAGATGATCTGCTAATTTGTGTAATCCATTGTTGAAATGTTCAAAATGTCAAAAATACTTATTATGATACCCTCAACTTGGTCATATTGCTTAAGTAAATTGTAATAAAACAAATGTTTTTTGTCATTTCCTCACTCCAACTCTTCAAACTACACTTTACATATCATGTTGGTATTATCATTTTAAACATATCATTTTCAACATTTCTCTAAGCGCAATATGCAAATGAGATCAAAAGGCTTGGCTTTCAGAAAAATGTTTTCACACACACTAATACCTCCCAAGGAAAGATAACTAGGCTAAACAGACTCATACGGAGACAGACCATATGTCTTTCTCTGTAGCTCTATGCCAGTCTCTTTCTATATGTCTCTCTGTCTCGCTCTGTTTGTTTGCCTTTTGCTCTTTCTGTATCTGATTGTGTCTGTATGTCTCGGCCTGTCTGTCTTTGTGTTTCTGTCGGCCGTTCTCTCTCTCTCTGAAACTCTCCCTTTCTGTCTGTCCGTCTCTCTGTGTTTCTCGGTAAGTCTGTCTTTGCGTTTCTGTCTGACTTTCTCTTCCTCTCTCTTTGCCCCCTGTATGTCTCTGTCTCTCTCTGCCCCTCTCCCTGTTTGTCTGTCTGCCTGTCTGTCTCTCTGTCTCTCTCTGTCTGTATCTGTCTCCCTGTGTCTGCCTGCCTGTCTTATTCTGTCTGTCTACCTCTTGCTCTGTATGTCTGTGCTGTGTCTCTCTCTGTATGTCTCGGTCTGTCTGTCTTCCCCTTGCTCTGTCTGTCTGCCTGTGTCGCTCTCTCGGTCTGTATGTCTGAGTCTGTCTGTCTGCCTTTCTCTTGCCCTCTGTATGTTCCGGATTACGACATCAATCACAACTTCAACTTCAACTTCAACTTTTTATTTGCATATGACGTCCATTAAGAACAGTATACAAAACATCAACATACATATGCATGCAAAAGATATATTTGTCATGGAATACTATATAAATAATGAAAATATAATGAAATTATAATGAGATATATCTATGTACATGCACCATTGGGATGATACCAATGAAAACAACAATGAAAGTATGACAATGAAATAAAAATAATCATAAAATATGTAGTAAAAGTATATCGGTGTACATAAGAGTATGATGATCAAATGGGGAAAGAGCATTCAGCAGATACTAAGAGACAGGTACACCCCTTTCCCGAAGAGCATGGTATGTGTACATGGCGATTTACATTGAATCGACACGGTACAATCCGACCTTCAACCGGTGGGTGTGAATCAAGCAATTACCAATCAATTATCGGTTAGATTAAAACTCAATGGGTGTGAAGCCACAAAACATGGGTGGGGGGCCTAGTGATCCCGAGTGCCGCGCTTCGACGTGTAGCTGGCCGGTCACCTCTGGCTTGCGGCTGTGGTTTCGATCCCTGGTGTGAGCGTATGTGGCATGGGGATAGGGGCGCCTTCTCAACCTCGTGGGTTTCCTCCGAGCACTCTGGTTTCCCAACACTGCTAAAAACTCATACGCGCAAGGGAATTATTGAAATGAAATTAACCATCTCTCTTTCTCTCGCTCTATATATGTCTGTTTCTCTCTCTGTCTTTCTGTCTCTCTCTGTCCCCCTCTCCTTCTCTCTCTGCCTGATATGCTGTCAGTGTGTGTCTGTCTGCCTCTCTCTTCTCTCTCTCGTCTGTCTCCTCTCTCGGGTTTATTATTATTCTTGGATTTCCTGTCAGGTTTAAAGTGTTTTAAACATTGTTAAATAAAAAAGGTCCCTGGTCAAAGGAACATTTCATAATTAAATGGCCTTAATTTATAAGTTAAGTTTTCATGAAATACTCCTTAAAAAGAACGGTAAAAAAAGACAAGTAAAATTTAAATTTGATTTCAAACACGTTTTTAATATGTTGATTTTATTTTTACAGGGCCTAATATATAGTTTCTATACATTTCAATTAACACAACATGCCATTAATTATTAAGTAAAGTCGTAAAGTCCAAATCCATACAACCCACATTATATACACAAATAGCAGCTCAGACGATATTTATAGAACAGACGATACAGCCAGTCACGTGACGCACACTTCTCTTCTGTGCTATTGTACCTTGAAACTCGGCCATGATTAATGCATTTGCACTATCAGGCCACCGATCACTTATTATTTCCCCATTGAATATTCACCAAAACCTGGCAGAAAATGTATTTTCAAACCCTTTTCTTCGATTCTACACCAAAAAGTAAACAAAAATCACCTGGCAACGCACCGGTGAGAGAAAATCAAAATCAAAGAATAACTGCAAAAATGATGGCCCTTTAAGTATACAAGCTGCTTTATGTACAGCAGTGCATCTCAGGTCCCTGGGCCTTTTGTGCTAAAAATCTTTCTTATTAAAGGCAGTATTTGACTTTTGTGAAAAAATACGACAAGTAACAAACAAATTACACAGAAAACACTCATAATCTGAAATTTTTTTCAAAAATATATTTTTTTACTGTCATGTCGTGAAAAATGGACAGAATTTACACATAGCATCTTTCAAAAAACCAAGAATTTAAGAACTTTTTTTGATAGCCAGACTCGCAAGTAATATATTTTTGGAAACCCTGGACAATATGCAAATAGAAAAATCACAAAACTGTTGAATTCATTGAAATTATAAAGGTCTGTACTGAAACATGTAAACCCACCCGCTAAAAATGCCAACTACTGAATCAATCTTATCTTTGGTTGCAAAGCTAACATTACCAAAAGAATCTAACAGATATGATTTACCATCCCTGGCTAATATATGAACATAAAAACTAAAATAGGTGCAATAAATGTGAATTATGGTTAAAATAGGCCTTGCTGAAAGAAAAAAATGCCATAATTGGCTTATGTCCACCCCTCTCTAACAAAAGGGTCACAGAATACACAATTTTTATAAATTTGGAAAGAGTTCAATGTTATCAATATAGTGATCTGTGTCCATCAATAAACGCGCGGTTATTCAGAGTTATCTTTCCTTGGGAGGTATGAGTGTGTGTGAAAACATTTTTCTGGAAGCCACGCCTTTTGCATATTGCTAAGAGAAATGTTTAAAATGATATGTAGAAAATGATATGTTGAAAATGATAATACCAAAATGATATGTAAAAGTGTGATTTGAAGAGTTGGAGTGAGGAAATGACAAAAAAACATTTGTTTTATCACAATTTACTTATGCAATATGACCAAGTTGACGGTATCATAATAAGTATTAGACAATTCAGCAGATCATCTTATTTAGACCCAAAAACCCTTCCATAGAAAATGTGGGAAAATAGGACATTTCGCTATTCGATGCAGAACATCAAACAGTTTTAATGTAAGAGAAATACATGCAAATAATGCACGTCTGCCGTCACCTAGCAACAATGTTTCAAGCCTAGACTACACACCTGTGATAGTGGGGTTTATAAGACAATAATGCCCAGTGATTATAATAATGCACAAGGATTTCTAGGTTCAGTTAATAGTGTTTACGTAATGATAATTGTGAGCCAGCTTGGAATGTTGAGTTAGAAATTAAAGGGACAATCTGTACATTTCAAGTTGTCTCCGGTGCAGACATTTCAGTTTTATCCCGTCATCCTTCAGTCGGAATAAAAGGAGATTAGCATAGGGTCACGTGATCATCAGTAAACGTGACTGATAACAGTCGGGATAAGCATCCCAATGCCATTTCAGGGTGAGCAATTACAAATAAACGTAGCGGAAAATCCCGTACGCCTGAGGCGTCAGCGGGTTCGGAGAGTGAATTGAAACGACAGTCTCTACTTGATTCAATAACACAGTCGTGCAGCCAGTCCAATGTCAAGGTCAATGATGGCCTTCCAATTTCGTCTCAATGGCGACTACCGAGTGTTAGTACTCGTAATACTTTATCAACCCAACATTCAGAATGCTCTGACGAAAGTGAAGACCCACTAAACTTGTTTACCGGTGCCGTTACTGCTATGACAAAAAATCTAACAAATTTCATGGCTGACTTGAAAAAATCTCAACTTGATTATGCAGTAGAAATGTGCAAATCACAACAGGAATTTTTTAATTATTTCTGTGATAATGAGTCTATGGTATCTTGTGATGATTTTGACAATCAAGGTCTGCCTGTCCTTCTGTCTGTCTGTCTGTCCGTCTGTCCGTCACACTTTTTGGGACACAATAACTCTCTTCCTAATTGAGCTAGAATGTTCAAACTTGGTGTATATGCTTATTAGGTCAATGCCTTGATGGAGTTCGAAGATGAGCATTTTCCGCTTAGGGTAAGCAGAGATAAGCAATTTGATTGGTTGATGCTTTGGGACACGATAACTTTAGTTCTAATTAAGTGAGAGTGATGAAACTTGGTGTATAGTTTCATTACAGTAATACCTTGACTAAGCTCTATAATGAGCATTTTCTGCTCAGGGTAAGCAGAGTGATACGCAATTTGATTGGAACACAATAACTCTCCTTCTAATTGAGTTAAAATGTTCAAACTTGGTGTATATGCTTATTAGGTCAATGCCTTGATGGAGTTCGAAGATGAGCATTTTCCGCTTAGGGTAAGCAGAGATAAGCAATTTGATTGGTTGATGCTTTGGGACACGATAACTTTAGTTCTAATTAAGTGAGAGTGATGAAACTTGGTGTATAGTTTCATTACAGTAATACCCTGACTAAGTTCGATAATGAGCATTTTCTGCTCAGGGTAAGCAGAGCGATACGCAATTTTATTGGTCGAGACTTTGGAACACAATAACTCTCCTTCTAATTGAGTTAAAATGTTCAAACTTGGTGTATATGCTTATTAGGTCAATGCCTTGAAGGAGTTCGAAGATGAGCATTTTCCGCTTAGGGTAAGCAGAGATAAGCAATTTGATTGGTTGATGCTTTGGGACACGATAACTTTAGTTCTAATAAAGTGAGAGTGATGAAACTTGGTCTATAGTTTAATTACAGTAATGCCTTGACTAAGATCGATAATGAGCATTTTCTGCTCAGGGTAAGCAGAGCGATAAGCAATTTGATTTACCGAGACTTTGGAACACAATAACTCTCCTTCTAATTGAGTTAAAATGTTCAAAATTGGTATGTATGCTTATTAGGTGATGGAGTTCGAAGATGAGCATTTTCTGCTTAGGGTAGGCAGAGATAAGCAATTTGATTGGTTGATACTTTGGGTCAAGATAACTTAGGTTCATCTTGATTGATGACTTTTATGCCAATACAATGACTGCATTCTCATTCAGTAATGGATTCGACAGTAACAGTGTATAGAAACGATTGACTCAGACACAAGGGCCCTTTCCCTTGGCCAGAGGGGTCCTTTTGTCAAGCGTGGGGGCCCTTTTGTCTGCCTTTAGGGCCCCCCTAACTAGGGTACATTTTCATTTTTCTCATCGGTTTTAGCATTTTTCTTTATAAAACACTTTTGGATGACACTTCGTGTACAGTTTGATTGCTTGATACGTTTGAAAAAAATAAATGTACGATTAATTAATATGTGTCATCTATTTATTTTGGGATTTCGGCGGGGGACATCAGCCTCACTGTTGGCTTGTTGACGTTATGATGCGAAGAATGCGTATACTCGAGCCGAGAGCAAGCGTGTCGCCGCCATTTTGGATTCGCTCGCTCAAACAGATGACAACAGGAAACATACGGCTAATAATTCTAGACTTTGGAAAGCTAAATTGAATCAAAACTTTTAGGATTTAATACAAGCTAAATAGGGGAATATTACACTGTCGAAGATTTCAAATATATATTTTTATTTTCGACGCAATGAAGGAAAGAAAACGACACTTCCTGTCATATACATGTATCCAAAGAAAGGCAGAAATGTTAAATGCCGTATGCGATGAAGTGACCGTTATTTTGGGTGATATTTCTTTTTAAAAGTTATATTTATACTAACTTAGAACACTGCTGCCAACACAAGGGATTATATTTTTGTTTTATTTTTTTTTTTTTTTTAAATCGTTAGGGATACTTTTTCACATTATTTTGCCAATATGATAGAGAAAAGTCATAATTTTAGTGGAACTGCCTTTTCAATATTATTTATAGTAATATACATGCTACTTTGTAAAATTGAATTTTATATCATTGGAGAAAGAACACGGCAATGTGTACATTTTTGTAACAGAGTATTTTTATGTATAAAAAATATTTTTTTTAATTATTTACAATTTTGTAGAGGGTATTAGGATTAACAATAATCCTGTAATTGGCTTAGGAAGATGGGCCCTGCTGGTTCAATGAGCTTAGGGTTAAGGGTAGCTAATCTTTTAATTGGCTCAGGGTTAAATGGGTTAAGTTAACCGTTTAAATGCGTTTAATGTTATTAAGTAAATGACACGTGAATTTAGTTTAACATAGTTTCTATGAATAAGGACACAGGAAGTGTATGAACAGTTTAGTTTGAAATTATTGTATTAAAAACTATTTGCTTTTCAAAAGGAGGGAGATGTTGAGAAAGTAAAGTATGAACACTTTAAAGAAATAGACTATAATAATATTAAGTTCAGTGATATTTATATAATGTACATCAATATGATATAGACTATAGTTACAGCAGGAAATTGTTGAATGCGCCTAAATCAGAACGTCAGTCTTTGAATAGTTGTTGATGAGGCATGTTGTTAATAAAGATGATTAGAAGCCATTGGGTCGTCTAGAATCTGATACATATATGCACTAAATTTGTTAAATAGAATTGTCTGCAGAGTAGAGTAATTTGATAGCTAGAAGTTTGAGATAATGAAATAAAATGATATAACCATAACTATGTAAAGTGTAGTTTATGTGGTAATCACAATAAAATGGCCAAAGGAATTAGATATCAATGAGAAATTTGATTGTTAGTGAATACTTCCAGGTATTCTCAAGGCAATCCATACATAAACACAGTTGTGTAATGAATTTACATTCAACATTGAAACAAAAGATGATATGACATTTAACAAACTTCTATTACCCAATTTTTTTTTTTTTAAAGAAAGAATAAGAAGAAACTTACCGGTTGTACGTGACAAGGAGCAGGGTCGCCTGTCTAACCTCATGGGTTTTCTCATGGTTCTCCAGTTTCTTACCACTGTGCGCAAGGGTATTATTGAAATAAAATTGAACCACGTTTTTGTCCCGAAATGACCAAGATATAGTGTCACAAGATAGTGTCACGTGATGTTAAACCCCATCTCTCTCTCTCTCTCTCTCTCTCTCTGTTTAGTGCAAACAATTATAGGCTACTTAAAGCTCATATATCTCTTGTAATGTTTGATCAATCATTTCTGTTTTCTTTATTTCCAGATATGCAAGTAATGCAGATCATTTGTGTACTGATGATTTATTACTGTTTTTAGAAGCAGAACAAGGGGTAGGTACTGCAAATAATAAAAAAAACACCAAAATGTACGTAAAAAAAATCTGTTCCAGAAAAACTTGGTCTCATAAATTCTCCTTTCGGGTGATGATACTCCCTTCTGAACCACCAGACTATAATAAAAGGCTTCCATAGATAATTGACCAGTTTTGTATGGGTTTCTGCTTTAACATTTTCAAAATCATACATCGAAGAATGATGTAATGCATCGTTGAAGAATAAAAGCTTGGTTATGACTTTACTTAATGTAGCTAGTCTCTAATTCAATATCATCCAAAATCTTCCAGTTTTGTATGGGTTTCTGCTTTAACGTTTTCAAAATCATACATCGAAGAATGGTGAAATGCATCGTTGAAGAATAAAAGCTTGGTTATGACTTTACTTAAAGTATCTAACTCAATATCATCCAAAATCTTCCACATAGAAAACATGCATTATTTGTCAATTTAAATCAACATTGATGCTGTGATCTTACCGGGAAAAGATGTGATTCTGATATCCAATATTTAAGACGAAATAAACATTTTACCATTGGTACATGAATCGTGTCGATACAGTTGATTTTCGATACGATGCATATTGATGATACGGCTAGCCGATACGATTGCGATGTGGTGACATCATAACAAATTCTGCCAAAAATAATCCCAAACTATGTTTCAAGACGTTTGTTTGTGTTGTGTAAGCATCTGACCATCTAAATCAATTTTAAAACGAACCGGCAAGTGAGGTCCCACAGGAAATGGGTTAATTATATGCGTCCACCTTTTGAAAATTGTCCATGTTGAATTCATATTTTCATATACCATCTTTGAAGTTACGTCAGTAATATTTCAAAATAAATTACTGTCTTCCTTCATTCGATGAAACACGACGTTCCCGTTTCATAAGTCGACGATCTAAAATATTAGCATTTTTCTACTACAGTCAGTATCAGAGAATACCATAAAGCTGATACGCACCATGGCATTTCTTCATAACACAATTTGTAGCTTAATCTATCACATAACTAGTCACATAACTTGCAAAAGTTTTTATTCATTCACCAATGATAGACACGCGATACACTTGTCACGTGACAACCATACTGAAAGCGCTTGAAAATAAAAAAATCTATACGATTATGATATAGCCTTCAATAAAAACGACAATATTTTTTAAATTAAACTTTTGTCAAAATGTGTATAAAATATAAAAAAAAATCAGAACCGTAGGCGCTATTTAGAACTGGTTTATTGACCTAATTTGCAACCGATGTCACATGTCATTGGAATTCAGCATTGGAGATGCCATCCAGAAAATATATTATTAATGATTGGTTTCTCTGTGTATTTGGTGTTTTATCAGGGGATTATATTCATTAAAGATTTAAATTTACCTAACAACTGGTCAGTGACATACATCTATGTATGATCCAGTTATGATTATAATATCTAGCGGTACATGGAATTCATACGGGACGTGAAAGACCCTCGATTGACAAACCATGTCGAGATCGTTTTCTTTTGCCACGTGGGTTTCAATTCATGGTCTTTCTTAACTGAAGAATTTTTAGCGAATTAGCTCCTTTTAGACAGTTGATTAGCTCAACACTTTGTCTTTAAACTAAAGAAAGATTTAACTTGATTGATCCATTAATGAACAATCACACGGCCATGACAAGCTAAAATTTTCCTGTTAATTCAGTCTCATGCTAAGTAAACAAAGACCTCAAGGTAGGAATTTTGTATTACTTGATTAAAGAAAGATAACTTGTTTCTGCATCCACATAAAGGAAGAATTTGCATTTGATTATAAGAGTTATATCAGATATATCACAGTGCCAATTGTTACAAATGTTATAGGAAAAGAGTCCCATAATTCCATTACATATTTGAATGGTACCAAAAAGTGTGATCAATGCAGTTTGTTTATTCACCAAAATTATTGAGTATAGTGACATCCAATATCTATTGAAAAACATGTCATTTTGCACTCTTAATAAAACCAAAATTATATACTTCAAGAGCTTACTTTTTGATGTTAATTATTAGTAGACATGAGTCATCATATATACAAAGGTCAAGGGTGATTGAAAGGTTAGGTCAACGTCTAGAATGTGAAAAGTCAAACAAAATAGGAAGTAAACAAAATCAAACTTCAAAAATCAGTTCCCTGCGCATTGTTGCAATTTGGAGTAAGTTCAGTAAAAAAAAAAAAAGTTTTTGAAAAACAAAATGTGATTGAACACGCCATCTTGAGCCGGAATGCGCAAAATCTAATTTTGGAGTAGAGGCAAAATAAGTGAAAATATTGAGATTTTCTCAAAAATGAGTCTATAACAGGATTTCTACTTCAAAAATTTTCCCAGACAGTCATTTTTCTCACAGAGAAAGAGGTGCTATTTTAAGCACAGAATAAGAAGCCAAAAACTACATGCTATTGGAATGTCGATCGATTTTAACTGGGTCAAGGACAGTCAAAGAAAAAGTCAATCTCACATCGACATTTATATACCCACCCACCTATCCCCCTAATAAATAAAAGAACACATGTAATCAATTATTATCATTTAGTTATTTATACATTCATAAAGTATTCTGTATAACAATAACAAGATGCATTCATTTCTCGAAAGTACAGTATTTTTGTCCCCCGCCTTTCGAAGAAAGTTGGGGGACTATTAAAATGGGTTCGTCCGTCTGTCTGTCTGTCCGTCACACTTTTTGGGACACAATAACTCTCTTCCTAATTGAGCTAGAATGTTCAAACTTGGTGTATGTGTTTATTAGGTCAATGCCTTGATGGAGTTCGAGGATGAGCATTTTCCGCTTAGGGTAAGCAGAGATAAGCAATTTGATTGGTTGATGCTTTGGGACACGATAACTTTAGTTCTAATTAAGTGAGATTGATGGCACTTGGTGTATAGTTTCATTACAGTAATACCTTGACTGAGTTCGATAATGAGCATTTTCTGCTCAGAGTAAGCAGAGCGATACGCAATTTGATTGGTTGATGCTTTGGGACACGATAACTTTAGTTCTAATTAAGTGAGATTGATGGCACTTGGTGTATAGTTTCATTACAGTAATACCTTGACTAAGTTCGATAATGAGCATTTTCTGCTCAGGGTAAGCAGAGCGATACGCAATTTGATTGGTCGAGACTTTGGAACACAATAACTCTCCTTCTAATTGAGTTAAAATGATCAAACTTGGTGTATATGCTTATTAGGTCAATGCCTTGATGGAGTTCGAAGATGAGCATTTTCCGCTTAGGGTAAGCAGAGATAAGCAATTTGATTGGTTGATGCTTTGGGACACGATAACTTTAGTTCTAATTAAGTGAGAGTGATGAAACTTGGTGTATAGTTTCATTACAGTAATTCCTTGACTAAGTTCGATAATGAGCATTTTCTGCTCAGGGTAAGCAGAGTGATGCGCAATTTTATTGGTCGAGACTTTGGAACACAATAACTCTCCTTCTAATTGAGTTAAAATGTTCAAACTTGGTGTATATGCTTATTAGGTCAATGCCTTGATGGAGTTCGAAGATGAGCATTTTCCGTTTATGGTAAGCAGAGATAAGCAATTTAATTGGTTGATGCTTTGGGACACGATAACTTTAGTTCTAATTAAGTGAGAGTGATGAAACTTGGTGTATAGTTTCATTACAGTAATACCTTGACTAAATTCGATAATGAGCATTTTCTGCTCAGGGTAAGCAGAGCGATACGCAATTTGATTGGTCGAGACTTTGGAACACAATAACTCTCCTTCGAATTGCGTTAAAATGTTCAAACTTGGTGTATATGTTTATTAGGTCAATGCCTTGGTTGTGTTCGAAGATGAGCATTGTCCACTTAGGGTAAGCAGAGATAAGCAATTTGATTGGTTGATGCTTTGGGACACGATAACTTTAGTTCTAATTAAGTGAGAGTGATGAAACTTGGTGTATAGTTTCATTACAGTAATACCTTGACTAAGTTCGATAATGAGCATTTTCTGCTCAGGGTAAGCAGAGCGATACGCAATTTGATTTGCCGAGACTTTGGAACACTATAACTCTCCTTCAAATTGAGTTAAAAATGTTCAAAATTGGTGTGTATGCTTATTAGGTCAATGCCTTGATGGAGTTTGAAGATGAGCATTTTCTTCTTAGGGTAGGCAGAGATAAGCAATTTGATTGGTTGATACTTTGGGACAAGATAACTTAGGTTCATCTTGATTGATGATTTTTATGCCAATACAATGACTGCATTCTCATTCAGTAATGGATTCGACAGTAACAGTGTATAGAAACGATTGACTCGGACACGAGGGCCCTTTCCCTTGGCCAGAGGGGCCCTTTTGTCAAGTGTGGGGGCCCTTTTGTCTACCTTTAGGGTCCCCCTAACTAGGGTACATTTTCATTTTTCTCGTCGGTTTTAGCATTTTTCTTTATAAAACACTTTTGGATGACACTTCGTGTACAGTTTGATTGCTTGATACGTTTGAAAAAAATAAATGTGCGATTAATTAATATGTGTCATCTATTTATTTTGGGATTTCGGCGGGGGACATCAGCCTCACTGTTGGCTTGTCTTAATTTGTTTATGACATCACCCGTATATACTCATCGGTTTTTACAGGATTTCCATTTCTGTAAAGCACGTGCCGATTGAAATTCTGCAAGTGGTGGCCCCTTCATAGAAATTCTCATTAATTCGTCAAGATTTTTCATGCTCAAGGAACATCGTAACTTGGTTTTAATTTTAATTATGTTTTGGTGCAAGAATCCCCGTTCTCAGTGCGTACGTGACATATTCGGCGGTTGACTATTTTCTCCAAACACGAGGGAAAAAGTAGTTCCGAATGATTAGCACACGTAAATAATTCAAAGTCATACACAGGTTCAATAATTAACATAATTCTTAAACTTATCAATTTATTAACTAGTATTGATATTTTGAGAGCTCAGATAATATCGTGCTAGTATTTTAACTCTATAACATGTTAAGATATTTGCACATATTTCAAAATGACGGCGATCGTAAAAGCTCATTGTTTTAACCAAATGGCGTCTATCAATTGTTATATAAAAGGAAAAAATGGATTAAAAACACACCCGGAAATACATCTTTTTGTGTGGGAATATCATATCTTAACCATGGGAATATTTGTGACCATTTAGTAGAGAATTTACGGCTGACTTTGTTTTTCGGGGCAGAACTGTCATCTTCTTGGTTTGATGTTGAAGAAGGGGGATCAGATTCATTGACAGCAATATCATCATCTCGCTTTCTTTTGTTATTCTGGGAGGTAAGGAATTTCAACATTTTGAAATGATATATTGAATGCCAATATTCTTGTATATTATATCATTTTGCAAGATTGACATGATCTTGTGATCAAGTGAAGACATCAAAGAAAAGTTTTTAGTTTGTTTGATGTTCAAACAGTGAATTGCCGCACGAATGATGAAAGTCGAAAGTCGGTAAATATGCTGTAACAACAACTCCAGAATGTTCACGCTCACAGTATTACTAATTATAAAACAAAACACAACTAAGTTAATTGATTAAATGTCGAGCTTTTAATCTGTTTGATGTAGCCCCTTTGTTAATTGTGATTTGAGCAATATACACAAGGATAATTGATTGGCAGTGGTTTCCATTCGTGGGCTACTGAACACTGTTAATTTTAATATACCTGATATTTTACATCACGCCACGCACAGAGTTTCGTCGTCTCCCGGATGTTATGATTTAGCACAAAATATGCTATTTTTCCGGCGTGCAAAATGACCTACGGGTCTGATCCAGATTCGGTCATTTTCCAAAGCTGAAGGTCCCAACCGGCATATTCGGCCGAAATGGAACCCATGGTCTATAAATATACTATCTATCGACACAAAAGATCAAAATAGCAATAAAAGATTTTTAGAACACCTTTATTTGAACGTTATGTAAGCGTACCATATTCTTAAATCTGTCCTATTTCTTAAAATTTTCGGCGAAATTAGTTATGTTTCTTCGCTCGATGTGGAACGACCAGTCATTCCTCTTGCATAATAATTGGCATCGTAAAGCGGAGAATCTCTAGATTACAAATATTATCAAAATATTATCGCTGAATTGATTTTGAACGGACACACTCGAGTTTTAATACCCCTAGAAAATATAAACAAACACCATGTGGTCATGCTGTCTACATAACTCGTTAGCTGATTGGCCCAGACATCGCGTGCAAAGCATTATGGTTACGAGGATGGCTGAGCGGGCGATAAATATTTGGTTTAGGCAATAATGTTTTGTGTACCTACATGCGATTCACTCTGATACGTGACAGAAAAAAATTAATTCTGATCGTATATAGATTGCTGTTTAGTGTTCATCAAAACCATGTGGCTGATTATGTAAATGAATCGGCAAGCGGGTGTGTGTCGTTGAGTAATACTAATCAACTGTCACAGGTCAATGATAAAGCCGTCGATAACTCATTATTTACTGCGAATAATATCTCATACCATCTTTAAAAAATAATTCATAGGCCTTAAATGGAAATAAAAATGGCCAATAATTTTCTTTTCGAAGGGAATTTTATCGATAGCTTAATTCTGTTAACTGTCGCTTCTTCATACGGCATGTAAAATAAGGAATGAAATGACTATGAAATTGACAGCTATCTATAGGGACTCATATTTTGATAACGTTATCGTATCTGAAAATATTATAGACGTATCATACACCCAAAATCTTATTTCAATTCACGTCTTAAATGAACATACGTACAGCTGTGGCGGCTGCTTTGATGATTACCCAATCAACAATGATCTTAATCTGTTCTCTTGATGAGATTAACTTCAGTTAATCCTAGCAAAGTTACATAATATACAAATTAATACTAATGTATAGATTGTTCTTCAGTATAACACTATGATGTTGTGGATTTTTTGTTACAAAAAGAGTGGATTTACAACGATTTTCGTCTTCAGCACACTTACAATTCTAAATAAAAAATCATTAATTGACAAAATAGCAAATAAATGTTGGATATCGTCTGATCAAATTTTTACTACGATTTTCGTCTTGTGAGTTGGGTAGCTTCAAATGGACACAGCTCATTCAATTTTTGTTCAATTTAAACAAACTATACATCAAATTGAAGGTACATATGAGTTGGAGAATGTAAAAATAACAATAACTCAATTTTCAAAATTCCCTCATTGTGACACATTATGGCATGTATGGTCACAAATAAAATTGCAGCTGAATGAAAAAAATCAAAATTAGAAAATAGACTCCCTTAGGATTGTTGCCATTTGATAAAACCGGAAGTTATACTTCATGACAAAACTTTTTTGGTCCCCTGCCCTTCGAAAAAAGCAGCTGTCAGGCTGTCCTTCAAACTTTTGGGGACACAATAACTCTCTTTCTAATCGAAATTAAAAAATAGGTTCCCTAAGGATTGTTTCTATTTGGAGTAGGTTCAATACAAAAAAAATCGGAATTAAAAAATCGTGGCTGAATATTGTTTAGAAGGTTTTTTTTGTGAAATCCAATATGGCAGCCAAGCAATTGAAAATGTCATGGAACAAGATCTTTGAATATGAAAGATAATATCTGGGTCTAACACCACCATATGTCATTTTAAGTCTACTTTTAAAATGGAGGGAATTATTCACTTAAGGGGAAAATCAAAAGTTTCCAAAAGCCGTCACAAATCCTTTTAATACACCATTTTGAATGCATCGACGTGTTCATTATCCTACCAAGTTTCAACTTGATACATCAAATAGTAACAACAGAGATACGCCATCTTGAAAAAATATGCCATCTTGAATGTTGAAAAAATGATAAAGAAAACTTCCGCCAATCTTTGATGCTAAATCTAATAATGCAAACTTCGGAATTTCGAAAAACCATCAGTGAGAGCCCATATGTGATTCGTCCAAAGAATCCAAAAATGAAAACCAGTAATCAGATTGTAAATGTTTTCATAACTGACAAAAGAAAAAATATGCAACAACTCTTATTGACTGCCGGGACGACTTAGCTGCTGTGGGCAACTGGGCATATGTTTTGTTTACTGGCATCGTATCATTTTTTAGCTTATTCTGCAATATTATGTTCTGATTATAAGTCTAGTTCCAATGTGAATCATATCAAAGGATTCTATCTGTGCTGTGCATTCTGAAGACTTGTAAAATTCGGGGGGAAAAAACAATATTGCTTCAACCAAATTTTCTTTTTAAACGCAATTCTTCTTTAGGCAGCTTTCGAAGAATATATTATATTATCTTTGTTTTCTTTTGTTGCTGGCATGTATAATGTAGCTTATATATAATAAATTACGTTAAGTTTTTACCTTATCAGATGCAACGAGTAACCAAAGAAAGATGTTTGGAAATTATATCAAGATTTGAACCAACAAAAGAAGGTCGAGAGAAAGGTCATCTGGGTATTGATGGTAAGCTACTCTAGCCTAAACTTGTAAACTTAAAAGTTGGATTTTTTTCTAGTTTCTAGACATCAAAAAATCACTAAAGAAAAATAATATTTACAGCAAACTTTACTTACGCTAATAAGCTCATTAATTATTAACATATTATTTAGATAATGTCTATTTTCCGAAATTGTATATTAACCTGTGACATTTAGATCACCCCAAACTGCATGCTCCCTTGACCACCCCAAGTGTCTAATAAGCATCTGTAATGCCTTCAAGAACTAGCAGTCCTACACATGACTCAGGTGGTGAAAAGAGAAGCAGCTGTCCCAGTTATTGTCTTTTAAGGCGAGTGATCGCTCTCAAATGCCTACAGCTCACCTGAATGTCGACCGAGGGGAGCTTTTTTTCCCTCCCCTTAAAATTGAATGTCATTGGGGGTTTATTAACATTTAACTACCAATCACTCTCTTTAATATCAGATCACTCTTCTTAATTTCTAAATCACTCTTCTTAATTTCTAAAGCATTCCTCTTATCTAAACTGTGAGAACCTTTTAGGAGAGACATTTTTTTCAATTTATTGATTGAGGGGAGCTTTTTTTGGCTCTTCTCTGAAATACAAAAACAACAACTGCTGTCCAGGAATAAACCAGTATGGAATAGATCACTTTTCTCAAAAACATTTCAAGTAACCAGAGGGTAGTAAATATTTACACGTACCAAGTGCTAAAGGGTAACGGTAATTGCTGTGGGTTTGTTTGGTTATGTTGCTAGCTTGTAGAACATTTTCATTAAACTTTTTTTTTTACGCTAATATCTCTCTTGTATATGATGTATAATACGTACGGGATTTGAATATTTTGTTGAAATGTGGTATGAATTGAATACCGTACAGGAATTAAATATGAAAAATAGCGAGGTTCACCTAATTTTGTTATGTACGTGATTTGAATATTTTGATGACATGTGACTTTTAATTGTGGTATGAATTTGTCTGCTCAAAAAACGATAAGAGTTATGCCCCTTTTTTTTTTTCGGTAAAATGTCCGACACAAAAAATTTTGAAATCCCAATACATCATGTATTGTTATCAAAGACATTGTCTGTGTCTAATGTTCCAAATTGGTTAGCCTTAAAGAGATTTGGCAACTTTTTTTGTTCCTGAATAATCAATGTCATTAAATGGAAATGGATTTGGATAAAGTTAAGTGCATGGAAGGTAAATTTGTAGATTTTTATGTCAGATGTTCTGCTTTAAATCCCCAGAGATTTTTATTGCATGTCTAATCTCAGCCTTCCTTCCAGTAGATATTGATATCATTTAGACAAATGATTAAATAATGGTTGAAGTATTTGAAAAAAATATATGTAAAACTGCAAAGATACAATGAGAAGTAGAAGTATAGACTGGTGGCCAGTCTTCTCCACACACCAAAAATTGGCCAGTCCTCTCAAAAAAAAAAACCGAAAAAAAAACGTAATCTCTAGAGACTGGGCAAATAGAGATTCATTCTCATCTAGTAGGTCAATCTGCATTATGTAGGTCGTGTGACGTCGTGCACGGGATTACTGCATTTGCACTGGCAAACTGGTGTAGGTGCGAGATGTTTGTTGTGGATAACAGTTATTGTTATTTAGTGATACTTTAACGATCTAAGAATTTTGTTGACGGACAATATGATAATATCTGTCGAATGAACGGATACAACTAATGGGATGAGGTGAATGAACATAAATAATTACACACGACATCATTATAACAACTTAACGAAGCCAGTTCATGCGTATCGGGACGAAGCCGAATGGCGAATGGAAACAAAAACGTGACATCAGCCCGCAGACAGTTTCAGCATGACTGCTTTGCACTCCATTCGAGACGCATGATTCATGAAGGTAAATATCGAACTTAATTTATCTTAGACATCACATTTACAAATTCGTGTCACGTGACTCGGGGCTTGCTTGACAACTGTCAATCATTCCAAATAAGGAACAATGTAAAACAGGACAAGAAACGCCCATTTTATTGTGAAGCTCGCAAATTGTCCAGTCTCTGGTGCTGGTTACAGGTTTACTCAAATTTTTTTTTTATATACAAATGGAAACAAAAGTGTTGGTTTACTAAAAATTACTACTTTTATATAAATCGAAATGTAAAATAAATAGAAGAGACTGGGCCAGTCTAGTAGAAGTAGTGTTCTTTGTATGTTTTGGGCATAGATATCTAGCAACTTTGGTAAATTTGTACAAGTAACAGTAAAATTCTAATTATCGCATATCTAATACCGCAAGGATAAAATCTGTAGATACGGTATGTTAATTAACAGGGATGAGAAATTAACTGAAAGGTGATTTAATTATCGCTAGTGGTGAGTTTTCTCAAAAGCATATTATAGCTGAAGCAAAGGTGTTTTATCAAGGACCAACAGGCTTTTATCTAACGTGTAGGTGTTAAATCAAATTTATCGTGCGATTTCAATAATATCAACTACCCGAGTCATAGTGAAAATGTTACTGTTTATATGTAGGCCGCGTGCAGATAAAACAATCAATAATTCTTAGAATCTGCTTTTTTTATGCTGGTTATATCATCAATCCGGGTCCTACTAAAAATATTACTACTTTTTATAGAATCGGCTCAAAATCCAGACCCAAAAATATCAACGACCCGAGTCATAGTGAAAATGTTACTCGGCCGCGTGCAGATAAAATAATTAACCAATCATTTTTAGAACCGGCTTTTTTATGCTCACGCTGGTTATATCAACGAACCGAGTCTCAGTAAAAATATTACCATTTTTTTTAATCGGCGCTTTTACGCTGGTTAATATCAACGACCCGAGGTGTAGCAGCTAGCTTTGCGTTACTTTCGTATATGATTAGCTCTAAGTCACAAATAACATGACATGTAATTACACAAATCATTAGTAATAAAAGTAAAAATATTTAAAATGTTACAAGAAAATGTTCAAGTTGACTATGGGTGTAATTAGGGAGAGACTTTTTATACGAAAATTAAAATATCTCATTTTATTGGGCACTTCCGATGTCAATGTAAATAGAAGAGCCTTGAAAACATGTCGAATAAAATAACTTCTTATTTTTCCCAACCCTTGGGCACGGGATATCGCGGCTAGTGGTACCGTTCCAAAAAATTTTAAGACAGGTACTGCGTCTAATGTCTTTCAAAATGACATTTCTAAACTGGGACCATCGCCGTCACTAGTTCGAAAATTACACATACAATAAGAATGGTAGAAAAGTGGATATAAAATGATGTAGCAAAATCCAATGCTGACGTGTGGTTAACGATGGTTTTGTGACTACACTAAAATGTGAACTCTGTATAAAGTATTTTAAAACATATCAAATATATGAGGGAATTTTCCACTGCATGGAATAATGGTATTTGTCTGGCTGAAAATCTGAAATGTCCGGCCGAAAATCAGTTCAACCTGACATGATGTCAGGCTGAACCTTAGCAGTTATTTCAAGGCTTGCTAAAGACGTTGAAAAAAATCACTTGATTTAAAGTGGGAATTTCATATTTTCTAAGTAAGTCAAAACATAATTATTTCTATGTCTTTTACTCAAACGGTTGTCAACTCACTATTATACGCTCATGGGCATTATTTCACAGGCATAAAAATCGGTGAAAATCAGTGACACAGGAAATAATAACACAATTAACTCCCTTGTTTTCCATTAACACACACACACACACACCATTACATGTAAAAGGTGGAAAATGAAGACAGCTGTATCAACCCCCCCATACCGAGGGCCGGTTCAATAATGCTCTGAGAGCAGAATTAAAGTCATCTTGGAATAACCCCGTTTCACCTGATCATGAAATTGTAAATTAAAGTTCTGTATCGGTTTATTTTAGGTATGTGATTTTTTATAGAATAATGTAGGACATACACGTTACAACAATGACACACAGGTGTGCGTGCACGCATGGAATGTATTGAGGACATGAACACAAGGCTTATAATCGAGGTCACACCATTTGTGTGCACAGGAATGGTACAAAACGAGGTCATTAGTTCTGGAGTTAACAATCGCGGACATCACAGATTTACTTGAAACCTCGAATTAACTCCCCGTTGACCACACGAGACTATATGAAAAAAGGTGTAACATACAATATCAGTGCCTTTTATTTTTTCACAATAAATGGTTAACACACAACTACTAAGAATGATATAAACTGGGGACATCAGAGTCAGAACAATTCGCCACGACAACATTGGCATTCCCACCCCCACCCCCACCCCAAAGGTAAACAATTGAAGGCTGTAATTAATAGATAATTGGATGGAAATTCATTTGTACAGTGTGTGATGGATTACTACAGATATAGGACACTTTGGTTCTTTTAACAACAACAGTGGACGTTATCTGTTCTCGGTAGGTATGTCAGATGTCATTAAACACATGTACATTAAACAGCGGTCCCGCTAATCGAGGACATTATTTATCAAATGGTTGGACTGTGTGAGTTGGATTACTATAAATCGAGGACATATTGATTCATGTATTACCAATTGTGGACGTACGTGTTGTCTCCCCTTTGACCACATGTCGTACAAATCTCGTTCTCTGAAGACAGGCCGATATTAAAAATGACAAAAATATTTATTAAATTATGATTATAATACCGGATACATTCCCTTTGACATTGCCATGGTAAAGTGTGGACACACAACTGTTCGAATGATAGCAAATGAGGACAAACGGGTGTGTGCGTGTAGCATTAAAATAAATCGAGGACATAGCGATTCATGTAGGCTATTACCAATCGTAAGTAGTGCTGGCAAAACATATTATCGATATAGCCGATAATCGTCCGCGACTTATGGAAAATATCGATATCGATATTCAGTTTCGTGATATCGATACACGTATAAATATAAATGGACTTCAATAAAATAAGATTAATGGAATGTTTGGTATCAAATTGGCCTTATTCAGCGTTAGATCATTCAATTCACGCTAAAACTAAAAACACGCACACCTCGCAGTTCAACCATCGCTTCGGTAATTTTCGATGTCGCTTACAACAATGACAAAAAGTAATTAAGTTCAGGGGGAACAACTCCATTTTAATAAGTTTGTTTATTGCTATAAGCGACTAAACAAAATCGTCAACAATGACTCGTGGATGATTGATGGCGAGCGCGAAGCTGCGAAACTATTTTATTACTAACACCATTGCAGCATCAAGTTTAAGCTTTGAATGAAAAGAATATTATGAAACAATAGCTAAGAATCATAGTTTGTTTATTTTTTTCTTTTATTCGATCAATAACACATTCAAATACCCGGTACATTTTTAGTATACAATTTTCGTTTTTTTCCGATATATCGATACCGATATCTCCCAAACGGTTGCCGATATCGATATGTAAAATCAGTATCGATTGCCAGCACTAATGGTAAGCGTGATCTGCCTACCTGGAAAGCAACATTTGTCCCCCATTTGACTACATTTGAATCAATTACGTTCTCTGATGACTGATCAATATTATAAATTACAAAATTAAATATCATAACTAATAGTGGGGTCATTGTCTGATACCACTGAACACACTTGCACTAAACATCGGTCCCCCTCACCGAGGACATTATTTGATAAAAAGCTGATTGGTCTGTTACCAGGTTTATTTATTCCAACAACAAGTTCGGAGTTTCATCAGTATAGTCGAAATCTTACTTAACCAGACAGTTCCAAAAATATTTGAAAGACTTTAGTCACACACGCGTGTGTGTCCAATTACTGCAGATAGAGGACATTTTGATTCTTTTATGAACAACTGAGGACGTTATCTGTCCTCGGTAGGTGGGGCCGATGTCAGATGCTATTAAACACATTTACATTACACAGCGGTCCCACGAATCGAGAGCAGTATTTAAAAACGGTTGGAATGATCTGTTATCGTCGTTCTTTGTAATAATATCAAGGTCAAACTGGCAATAATGTATTTGAAATTTAAAAATAAGACAGTGTCAAATACCTCAAGTACAGGGGTTAAAAACTAAAATTCTGAGCAAACACACGTGTGTGGGTGGGATTACTATAAATCGAGGTCATATTGATTCCTGTATTAACAATCGTGGACGTACGTGTTGTCTCCCCTTTGACCAAATGTCGATTAAATTTTCATTCTCTGAAGACTGGACACTATTACAAAATATATACTAAAACATGATTATAATAAGTGATACACTCCATTTGACATTATCATTGTGAAGTGTGGATACACAACTGTTCGAATGATAGAAAATGAGGTCAAACGTGTGTGTGTGTGTAGGATTAATATAAATCGAGGACATATAGATTCATGTATTACCAATCGTAGGTGTGATATGCCTACCTGAAAAAGATCCTTGTTGTCACACTACATTCGAATCAGTTTTATTCTCTGATGACTGGTCAGTATTATTAATTACAAAATTACAACTAAACTAAAAGTCGGGACAATGTCTGGTACAACTGAACAGACTGGCACTAAACATCGGCCCATCTAATCGAGGACATTAATAAATAGCTGATTGGTCTGTTACCAGGTTTATTTATGCCAACAGCAAAGTTCGGGTTTAATCAGTAAAGCCGAAATCTTACACAGGCTGCTGAGATCATGGGCGCTCATAATTAATGCTAGATTGGTTAGGCCCCCAGGAATAATTTGAGCACCCAAACGACGTGACAATCTTCAAAATTCAAACGGAATGATTTGTGAAGTACCTCAGACCGAAAGGGCACCCATAATGCCGAGATCATGGGCGCCATTAATATAATGCTAATGAGATTGGATAAGCGCCCATGAATGAATCGGGCGCCCAAAACGGTGTGATAATCTTCAAAATACAAACGGCATGTTTCGTGGGGTGCCTCATCCCGAAGGGGCACCCTTAATTACGTGTCCTTGGGCTGCAATAATATTGGTTAGGCACCCACTAATGTATTGGGCACCCAAAACTGCATGATAATCTTCAAAAGTCTCGCATCCTAACCCGATTCTGAACTTTTCATTTTTCTTATAAATTATTATGGGTATGTTAAAGTCGGTTTCTTCCTTCAAATGTTATGATGTTCATATCAAATTATCATAATACGCCAGTATTGCAAAATCAGCATCAAAATTTTAATTTTCCGTCATTTTCAGGTGCAAACACTATTTTCGAGGAGGGGGGGCGGAGCCCCATAGGCAATCTGACCGTTCGGGCAGATGGGTAAAGTGAAAACAAATAATATTATCTGGTTGGCAAAATAGCGTGCCCGAAATCTGAGCCGTTCGTTTAATCTCAGGTCTTCCCTGAAACTTTGAACAGTGATTTATTGAATCCGTTTAGATAGCCTCGTTTATCACGCAATTACTTTTTTTGCAACATTCTGTTATGCATTGGTTAATTGGGTATAATAAAACCGCGAACCACGACGTCAGAGTCGGCAGTTGTGATATAACTCCTTCACAGTCTGTTAGAAATTTGGGTGTCATGTTTGACGATGACGGTCTAATGAAGTCACAAGTGAATGCCATTTCCAAGTCTGCTTACTTTGCTTTATTTCAAATCAGTAAGATTAGGAATCTTCTCGACCGTGCTACGACTGAAAAACTAATTCACCCTTTTGTTTCATCGAAATTAGACTACTGTAATAGTTTGCTTGTTGGTCTTCCTCAGAATCAATTGTCTAAATTACAGTCTGTCCAGAACGCTGCAGCAAAGTTGATCTCTAGATCACGAAAGTACGATGAAGTTCCCCCAATTCTGTACTATTTACATTGGTTAAAAGTTGAATTCCGTTTCAATTTAAAAATTATGTCATTCGTTTTTATACGCCCACATTTTCATGTGGACGTATTATGTCGTCGCCCATGTCCGTCCGTCCGTCTGTTCGTCCGTCCACAATTTGTTTGTGGACTCTCTACAGGTCACAATTCTTATCCGATTTTAACGAAACTTGAAATATAGGTTTATCCCCAAAAGATCTCGGCTGCTTTCGATATTGGCATGTATCGGATCAAAAGTTCATGGATTATGGCCCCTGATTGTACGAAAAATCACGTTTTTAGCTTGTGGACCCTATAGAGGTCACAATTTTGAACCGATTTTGATGAAACTTGACATGCATGTTTGTAACCCAAAGATCTTGGTTCCTTTCGATATTTGCGGCTATCGGAATGTAATTTCCTGAATTATGGCCCCTGATTGTCCGAAAAATCACCCTTTTTAGCTTGTGGTCCCTCTGGAGGTCACAATTATTATTTGATTTAAAAAAAACGTTTGAATATATCACCGTTACGCCCTAAGGAAGGTTGAGTTCGAATTTCGGGAAAATCGGACCAAAATTGACCGACAAAATGGCCGCCATTTGTATGCGAATACTGTTAAAAAATGGTATATCAAGGTTGTGGACCCTGTGGAGGTCACAATTTTAATTTGATTTTGATGAAACTTGAAATTCATGGTTATAACCCAAAGATCTTGGTTCCTTTCGATATTTGCGCATATCGGATCGTAACTTCCTGAATTATGGCCCCCGATTATATTATACGCAAAATCACCTTTTTTTTTTAGCTTGTGGTTCCTCTGGAGGTCACAATTATTATCGGATTTAAAAAAATGTTTGATTATATTACCGTTGCACCGTAAGGAAGGTTGAGTTCGAATTTCGGGAATGGCTGCCGTTTGTACGCGAATACTGTTAAAAAATGGTATATCAAGGTTGTGGACCCTGTAAAGGTCACAATTTTAATTCGATTTTGATGAAACTTGAAATTCATGGTAATAACCCAAAGATCTTGGTTCTTTTTGATATTTGCGCATATCAGATCGTAACTTCCTGAATTATGGCTCCTGGTTTTATGCAAAATCCCCCTTTCTTTAGCTTGTGGTCCCTCTGGAGGTCACAATTATTATCAGATTTAAAAAAACGTTTGATTATATCACCGTTACACCGTTTGTACGCGAATAGTGTAAAAATATGGTATATCATGGTTGTGGACTCTCTACAGGTCACAATTCTTATCCGATTTTGATGAAAAGTCACATTTCTAGGTTGTGTACCGTCACACCATAATCATTGTCGGTTTCGAATTTCATGAATATCAGACTGGAACTGACCAACTAAATGGCTGCTCCCAATACAGTATGAAATACAGGACTTAATGATGTAGGAAAAATCACTTTCGGTATTGCTTGTTCTCTATACATCTCTCGAAAATGTGGGCGTATCCTGCCTGGCAGTGCCAGCCTATCTTTAGAATTCTAAGTGGTCATGCTCCGCATTATCTCAATTCACTGATTGGGCGCTATGTTCCAAGAAATCGCAGTTTGCGATCTGGTGACTTGAACAATGTAACACTTGTTAGAACGGATAAACACAAGAAGACGAAGGAAAATCCACGAACTACCATCAAGAGATACGGCTGGAGGGCTTTTTCTGTGGTCGCCCCGTTCTTGTGGAACGAGCTTCCACGCAGTGTGCGCTAATGACCAAATCTAGTGACATTTAATTAAATCCGGACTAAAAACATTTTATTTTAAAAAATAATTCAATTTATAGTCTAGTCAGTCGTTTGTTAGGGTTTCACACTGCGTAGCTTGTGTGAAACACTATTGTTTTTGTTAAAATTATTATTCTTATTATTATTATTATTATTATTATTCAGATTCCAATTTGAGTAGATCTCAGCAACTACGTGTCGCATCGTTACGATTTCTTCGGTTTTACTGGGAAAGTGGGTGTGACTTAGAGGATAAAGCTATTTTGAACGTTCTGCGACAATGCGAAATGTCCGAAATCACCGAAGTTATCGTTTTTGAAAATATTGCAGTAATTTTAACAATAATCATTGGATTTTAACTTTCGATACATTTTGGCATAGTCTGAGACAGGGCACATAGCTACGCTACTTTCGATTTTTGATTTTCGGCAAATCTTCGAAGATATTAGGCGCCAAATTTCGAAAATTTAAAATTTTACAAAAAACTTTTTTATTTATGAATATTTTTTAGTCGTATTGTGCACAGAATTAAAAAGTCATCTGACTAGCGCAAAAATGTTAAAATTTTTTGTCTCAGTAATTTTCCTTGGCCGCCATTGGCTAATTCAGTTTTTCAGTCCTAGATTAATTTTTTATTGTTCGATTTGTATAAAACAAAGTTCATATGCTTCGTTGTCTCAATTGTCATTTTTTTTATTACCGAAAGTGTTATCTGTCGGCACCGGAAGTGGCATAATTTTACCAAAAACTACAATTTTGACAGTTTTTTACGATCTTCAAAAACAAATATTATTTTTTTGAAAAATTATATGACTCAAAGAGTGTGTCCTTTCAAGGCGCAAAAAATGGCGGAAGCAGTTTTTTTAATTTCTATTTCATTTTCTAGCAAATTGGATTAAGGGGTGAAAAAAGGCGTAAAATTGACCTATTTACAACCCATTCAGGCTTTTCAGATTTTAAAATATTTTTACATAACTTTTGTAAACTTGTAGCTATAATCCATACGAAGAGAATGTATGTAAAAATTAGTTTGTAATATAAGCAGTTGCCGAGAAAAGGGCAGTTTTGCATAAGTCACTGTTTTCGCAATTTTGCCTGTAAAATAGTCAATTATTAATGGATATTCACAAAAGTGACATCATTTGATTCAGAAAGCAAGTGTGCGTTATATCATGTTGATTACTATTTAAAATTGACACCGGAAGTGACGTCATTTAGTCAAAAACTCAATTTTTAACTTTTGAAATCGATATTTTTTTCAACCAAGAATTATGTCACATATAATAATAAAATCAACTTTTGGTTTAAATTCACATATTAACAAAACTCATACGGTCAAAAAGATATCATAAGATTGTTTCTAACTTGTTCGGTTGCCGAGATATAGGCGATTTTCTAAAAGTCACTTTTGAAGGTTTTTGGCCCATAAAAGTGTTAATTATTATTCGATTTTCATAAAATTTTCACCCTTTGAAGCCTAATGTCATAGACGATGTTATAAAACTAATTTAACGTTTTCATTATCACCGGAAGTAACGTCATTTTTGCAAAAACCGTATTTTAAGCCTTTAAAACAGATATTTCATTCAAATGAGTCTGATTTGTAATGTTTATACAATTATGATATTTGATTCCAATCAACAAATAGATTAAACCCATACGGTCATATAAATACCAAAAAATGGTTTCTAACTTGTACGGTTGCCGAGAAATAGACGATTTTCTACACGTCACTTTTCAAGGTTTTTGGTCTATAAAAGTGGCAATTATTATTCGATTTACATAAAATTTTCACCATGAGATGCCTTATGCCATTTCTGATTTCATAAAACTAATGGAACATTTACATTATCACCGGAAGTACTGTAATTTTGTCAGGATCAATTACATGTAACAAATGTATAAAATGAAATGATATTGCTGGGTTTGTTTGTTTCTGTTTCCATTTTATTTGATGTGTGCAATGCTTATGTGGAAACCTGTATATTGGTTTCATTGGTACCGGAAGTGACATATGTTCAAGGGTAACGTGGCACCGAAAGTGACACAAGTTCAAGTTCAAAGGTAACATGGCACCAGTGAAACCCGTCATTCCTGCATGCAGGTCTAGTTTTAATTTGTTTTCTTTTAAATATGTAAACTGTCTTATTCATATTTGTACAGCGCTCTGAAACGAAGTGTAGATCGCTTTAATCAATAAATATTGTTATATTATTAAGATTATTATATTGTGACTTTATATAGACATAATTTATTTTGCCCAATTTGGAGCTCTGTTTAAAGCGTAATGATATTGTTATGCAGTTGTTAATTGGATTATTTGCCAGTAATAATTTGCAATATAAATTTGCTTCAAATACAGCAGTGTGAAGTAGGTTTATCGCTCTAACCAAACGAAACCAAAAGAGTATGGTACGCCATCACGCGCTTGTGAGTACGATTGATACAGATAGAGGACATTTTGATTCTTTTATTAACAACTATAGGCGTTATCTGTCCTCGGTTGGTGGGGCCGATGTCAGACGTTATTAAACACATATGCATTAAACATCGATCCAGCTTATCGAGGACAGTATTTAACAAACCGTTGGATTTGTCTGTTATCGGTTTCTGTGTAACAATATCAAGACTAGACTGGCAATAATCTATTTGAAAGATAAAAAAAAAAGAAAAAAAAGTGTCAAATTTTTAAAAAAAAAGTCTCAATTAAATACCTCAAGTACCGGGGTTAAAAATTATAATTCTGGGGAAACTCACGTGTGTGTGTGTAGGATTACTATAAATCAAAGACATATTGATTCATTTGACATTGTCATTGTAAAGTGAGGACATACAACTGTTCGAATCATAGAAATTGAAGACAAACGTGTGTGTGTAGGATTAAAATAAATCGAGGACATACTCATCTATTACCAATCATAGGCGTAATCTGTCTTCCTGAAAAAGCCCCGTGTTTTCTCCCATTTGACCACATTCGAATTAATTTCGTTCTCTGATAACTGGTCAATATTATACGTTACAAAATTACCTATCATTATTAAAGGTGTGGCCAATGTCCGATACTACTGACCACACTGGCAGTAAACAATTGTTCCCCTAACCAATGACATTGGTCTGATTGGTCTGTTAACAAGCCTATTTGTGCCATAAAAAGTTTGGAATTTTATCAGTATAGCCGAAATCTTACTGAACCAGACTGTTTCAAAACATATTAAAGACTTTAGTCGCACGTGCGTGTGTGTCCAATTACTACAGATAGAGGACATTTTGGTTCTTTTATGAACAACTGAGGACGTTATCTGTCCCCGGTAGGTGGGGCGGATGACAGATGTTATAAAACACATTTACATTAAACATCGGTCCAGTTAATCGAGGACAGTATATAAAAACGGTTGGATTGATATGTTATCGGCGTCTGTGTAACAAAATCAAGTAGGGCCGAAACGATACGCTGTGCCACAATATGATACAGCATGATGTCGTAGACCAACGATACGGGTGCATCACGATACACGCGCCATTAATGTGAAATAGACTAAAGTTTTCTTGAAATAAAGAAAAAATACACAATGTTTTAAACTTATATTGTTTATTATTAGATAAATTAAAATTTTATGTTTAACTTTTAACCAATATTTTTGGCAAATTTTTCATTTTGTGCGAAACACTCAAACAGGAAGTACGAAACAGGAAAACCAATATTCTCCCACACCTTCGATCGCAATCTGTTTCACAGAGAATTACTTATGAATTATCTCTGTAACAGATGACTGTCCACAACATGTGCGTTGACGCCATCAGACATTGGCTCAACGGTTCGTGCAATGTTTACTTAACACCTAACTGCTTCGGGCAAAATGATGCATTTTACTCATTTTAATACCCATTTACACTAAATAGGAAATAATTTTTAACTACAAATACTTCAAATGTCTTTATTTATTTTTCTTTTACCTCAAAAAATGTTTGAGAATTTAATTTGTCGGAGTAAAAAAATTCATATGCCGTACTCATTAAGCCTCGTCGATGTCATGCTTATCAGTGATTGTAGCGGCCAAGCGAATATTCACAATGGGATCAGTTTGCTTCGATCGAACAGGCCGGTGGCTTTTCCATTTCAACTTCACCAAGTGTAACACTGCTACAACCAGTACTGGGCGTGAACATAATAGTCGAAAGACTAAGAGAGACTGTTAACCAAAATTTCAACACACTTTTCATTCATTTGAATAAGAGCCACCAGCATCGCGAGGAAGAAATGACTGTTAAATAAAATGCGATTTCATTGGTGTAAAACGCATGGCTTCCACCTATTTTGTCCAATGGAAAACATTGTCTTATCCAGTTTTCGAGTCGTATTTTGCACGCAATTAGTAGGTCAGTTTTGCAATGATTGTGAAGTCTGGATGCCCGGGCCTATAGAAGACACGTGCTGTTCCTAGTCTATTTATAGCTACCAAGGGTTTCTTCTTTACTTAGGCCTTGTGTACGTACGTACTGAACTGATAGGTAATTTCTTAGGGTCCTACATGTCTCCATATTCCTGAAGCAATGGCGCGAGAAATCCCTCTCTTACCATTGCTGGATAGAAGTCATATTCTTGAAATTGGGCGGGGCGTGTCTCTTTTTAACGTCCAGTCAAATCCTTCCTCTCTTCTCGCATTCGGCATAATTTTCAAAATGGCCGACGAAGAAAACATGTTGGCACTGGATAATTGAGCATAATAAATTTCGCGGGTTATGACGTAAACAAGTCGCGATTGTCACTAGATACATTGCGGTAACATATTTTGAGGTCTGGTTAACCCCGATATTGTTTGTTACAATGTAGGTCATTGGTTGGTAATGGCACTACTGACCAATAATAATTTAGCACAACAATGTTCACTCAAGATAGCAGTGTGAAGTGGATTAGTTCTAATCAAACGAAACACTGCGCAGGAGTATGACATGTCTCATTTATTGAACAAATATCGCAATATAGTATGAAATTAATCATGAACCTTAAATTGAAAAAAAAATCTCGATTATCGATATTCTTAAAAAAAATATCGTTCAACGTTTTCATGGAAAAAATCGCGGTACACCGGTTCAACGGTGAATCCTTTCGGCCCTAATATCAAGACCAGGTCGACAATTGTCACGTAGAGGAGTTAACTTAAGGGCGTTGAGCAGTCTAAGATTCGCACTAACTTTTCAACGCCAATCTTATTAAGTCTTTGCAAACTTGTTCCACTTATAAAATAACTCAGAAAACTCTTGAAAGTCGCGTCGTTTTATGTGTAACAATGGAGATACGAGGCGGAGGAATAAAACTATTTATAGCAAACGAGACTGATTCCCCGACCTAGATCAGGTGTTGAATAAATTATGACGTCGTGCACGCCAGTCACGTGATCAACACAGACGTGGCTTCAACGGGAGTGGAAGATGTCACGTGACCAGAAGGAATTCCCTGTATGACGCGATTATCCAGGTCTATTTATCTATCACGAAAGGAACATGACGGATTTTTTTTTTTATGGTCAAAGATTACTATTTTTTGAATGCATAACATGATTTAGAGTGCGGTGGAGTAGTGCAGTGAAGTAATTATTTACTTTTACATCCGAATTGTTGTATTTTAATACTTGTTGTCGACGTATTCAAAGAATTAACCCAAAATCGCAAAATCTCGTTTGAAGGTAAATAATGAACAACAATTTTAAAATACTTTGAGTTGGTATTTTTTAACGTTTTTGGTGTCGAAATGTAGCTTATAACCTCCACTTTCGATCTACTGGTGGGATTATCAATAAATCTTTTTAGCTTGTACTAATAGAATTTCAAAGAAAACGCATCGTTTTTTTGCGTTTCCATGGATACAAGACAAACCACAACCTATAGCCAAAAATTGACCAGTGTATTTTTGGGACTTGCTATTAGCATTGTTCATGCGAAATTTGATGAAAATATCTGCAGGCATAACTGAGAAAATTCTACTTTTGTTGTCATCAATACCCCTTTTTATCATGCTTTTGGGCCAAGTTTGGAACATAGTTGGTAAATAAAATTGGTATTTATTTGGTGATTAATATGTAGTTTATCACCTCAAATAACAAAAAATGTCATATCTTATCAACAAAAATTACAGTGCAAGCTTTAAAATTTGCATTTTAGACTACTCAACGCCCTTAAGAGAAATAAACTTTCAATAAAAAATGAATCCGTCATTTTATAACGATGTAACGTAATGATCATGTGATTGTGTGTACACGTTTAAAAAATCTCCATCAAGGACAATGCTCCAGACATGTACATATTCAAATGAACGAGGATGTAGAATACACACCATACATTTTTAGGCTATCACACTACACACGGTACATGTACTGTAACGTCAACAGAGGAAAAAAATAGATTTCAAGATTTTTAGATAGATCTATGTTTTAGACTCTCCTAAGCACCCTCAGCAAGTCAGTTCTGGGTTCGACCCAAGTCCTCAATTAGAAGGTGTGTGTCCTCGTTTTCCACCATTTACGTACGCACACACACACACACACCCGGCCGACATTTTGATTTTTTTATTTCCGTAGTAAATCGATATTGTATTCACCGACCACAGGCCGACATTTTGATAAAAAAAATTCATAGTAAAAATCGTGGTAAGTCGTATCTGGGTCTTCTTCTCCGTTTAAAATCTTGGAAAAAACACTATCATGGAAACTAGTGAGATTAATATTCACATCTAAAATAACCTTTGATAAAAAATCCTCCAAATTCTGATTCAGATTCCCTTCCCATAGCGAAGAAATTATTAAAATTGAGAGCGAGGCTATTACATTCGACGAAGCCATGCTGCCATTTTTGGTACGCTGTATATCATACATATCTTCTTCTCTGTTTCAAATCTTGGAAAAATCACTTTCCGAAACATTACTGAGATTAATATTCACATGTAAATATCCTTTGATAAATTCCTTCATATTCTGAATCGGAATCACTTGTCCATAGCAAAGAAATTTTTGTATGAACACACCAATTTGATCCTGGCTGTATTAGATTTGTTGCAATAATTAGAATTTTACCGATACTCATACAAATTTACCAAAATCACTAGATATCTATTCCCAAAACGTACCAAGAACACTATTACTACTTCTAGCATTAATATTGTCTGACATGTGATCATTTGAATCGGGGTACCCTTTCGCATGTTTTGAAACTACTGGGCCTCTATGTATTACTTGGTAGCTCCTGTAGCACTACAAAATCCAGAAAATAAACACTTACACCAATTTTTATACTCCCACATTTTCATGTGGACATATATTGTTGTCGCCCCCGTCCGTCCGTCCACAATTGTTTGTGAACAGTCTACAGTACACAATTTTTATCCGATTTCAATGAAACTTAAAATATAGGTTTATCACCCTAAGATCTCAGTTCCTTTTGATATTGGCATGTATCGGACTGTAATTTCATGGGTTATGGCCCCTGATTGTCCGAAAAATCACGTTTTTAGCTTGTGAACAGTGTAGTGGTCACAATTTTGAACCGATTTTGATGAAACTTAACATGCATGTTTTGTAACCCAAAGGTCTTGGTTCCTTTCGATATTTGCGCCTATCGGAACGTAATTTCCTGAATTATGGCCCCTGATTGTCCGAAAAATCACCTTTTTTAGCTTCTGGTCCCTCTGGAGGTCACAATTATTATCCGATTTAAAAAAACGTTACACCCTAAGGAAGGTTGAGTTCGAATTTCTGTAAAATCGGACCAAAATTGCCATACAAAATGGCCGCCGTTTGTACGCAAATACTGTTAAAAAATGGTATATCAAGGTCGTGGACCCTGTAGAGGTCACAATTTTAATTCGATTTCTATGAAACTTGAAATTCATGGTTATAACCCAAAGATCTTGGTTCCTTTCGATATTTGTGCATATCGGATCGTAACTTCCTGAATTATGGCCCCTGATTATACGCAAAATCGCCTTTTCCGATTGAAAAAAACGTTTGATTATATTACCGTTACACCGTAAGGAATTTTGAGTTCGAATTTCAGGAAAATAGGACCAAAATTGCCATACAAAATTTCCGCCATTTGTACGCGAATACTGTTAAAAAATTGTATATCATGGTTGTGGACCCTGTAGAGGTCACAATTTTAATTCGATTTTGATAAAACTTGAAATGCATGGTTATAACCCAAATATCTTGGTTCCTTTCGTTATTTACACATATCTGATCGTAACTTCCTGAATTATGGCCCCTGATTGTCCAAAAAATCGCCTATGGTCCCTCTGGAGGTCACAGTTATTATCTGATTTAAAAAAACGTTTGACTCTATCACTGTTACACCCTACGGAAGGTTGATTTCGAATTTCGAGAAAATCGGACCATAATTGCCAGAAAAAATGGCCGCCGTTTGTATGCAACAGTGAAAAAATATGTTATATCAAAGTCGTGGACCCTGTAGAGGTCACAATTTTAATTCGATTTTGATGAAACCTGAATTGCTTGTTTATACCTAAAGATCTTTATTCTTTTTGATATTTGCGCATTTCAAATTGTAACTTAATGAATTATGGCCTTTGATTGTTGGAAAAATCACTTTCGGTATTGCTTGTTCTCTGTCTATTTCTCGAACAATTATTATCTGATTTAAAAAAAAATCTCTGATTATATTTCTGTTGGCACCATAAGGAAGGTTGAGTTCAAATTTCGTGAAAATCGTACCAAAATTGCCGGACAAACGTTTGTGTGCGAATAGTGTAAAAATATGGTATATCATGGTTGTGGACTCTCTACAGGTCACAATTCTTATCCGATTCTGACGGAAAGTCACATTTCTAGGTTGTGTTTTGTTACACCATAATCATTGTCGGCTTCGAATTTCATGAATATCAAACTGGAACTGACCAACAAAATGGCTGCTCCCAATACAGTATGAAATACAGGACTTAATGATGTAGGAAAAATCACTTTCCCTATTGCTTGTTCTCTATCCATCTCTCAAAAATGTGGGCGTATCCTGCCTGACAGTGCCAGCCTATCCTTTAGCTTGTGGTCCCTCTGGAGGTCACAATTATTATGCGATTTATAAAACCGTTTGATTATATCACTGTTACACCCTAAGGAAGGTTGAGTTCGAATTTCGGGAAAATCGGACCCTAATTGCCATACAAAATAGCCGCCGTTTGTATGCGAATACTGTTAAAAAATGGTATATCAAGGTTGTGTGCCCTGTAGTGATTATATCACCGTTACATGGTTATGAAGGTCGAGTTCAAATTTCGTGAAAATCGGACCAAAATTGACAGACAAAATGGCCATCGTTTGTACGCGAATTGTGTGAAAATATGTTATATCAAGGTTATGGACCCTATGAAACTTGACATGTATGTTTATAACCCAAAGATCTTGGTTCCTTTCGATACTTGCGCCATCGGATCGTAATTTCCTGAATTATGGCCCCTGATTGGTCGAAAAATCGCCCTTTTTAGCCTTTGAAATGTCAAAATGGTTACGAATCTAAACAGACTACAATAAATTGAAACTAATAATGGAAAGAGAACAAAATACAAATTCTAACTGCAATATTTAAGAAATAAGTAATATAAATTAGCACTTTTACATGTTTCAATAGCCAATTTAACATATTTGTTAGTAAGAAGTTACATGCATAGAAGTAAGCATATTAGCATACGCATTACTAGTAGGATTTAGAATTATCGGGGAAATTACGCTCCATATGATATAACATATTTTCACACTATTCGTGTACAAACGGCGGCTATTTTGTCCGTCAATTCTGGTCTGATTTTCATGAAATTCAAACTCTCTCTTCATTACCATATAACAGTGATATAATCAAACGTTTTTTTTAAATCGGATAATAATTTTGACCTCCAGAGGGACCACAAGCTAACAAAAGCGATTTTTCGGACAATCAGGGGACATAATTAAGGAAGTTACGATCCGATGCCTAAATGGTATATCAAGGTTGTGGACCCTGTAAAGGTCACAATTTTAATTCAATTTTGATGAAACTTGAAATTCATGGTTATAACCCAAAGATCTTGGTTCCTTTCGATATTTGTGCATATCGGATCATAACTTCTCGAATTATGGCCCCTGGTTATACGCAAAATCACCTTTTTTTTAGCTTGTGGTCCCTCTGGAGGTCACAATTATTATCCGATTTAAAAAAAACGTTTGATTATATTACCGTTACACCATAAGAAAGGTTGGTTCCTCTAGGGGGTCTCAATTGTTATCCGATTTTAAAAAAACGTTTGATTATATCACCTTTACACTGTAATGAAGGTTGAGGTCAACTTTCGTACAAATTGGACCAAAACTGCTGGACAAAATGGCTGCGCTATGGGAATAGTGTAAAAATATGATATATCAAGTTTGTGAACCCTGTAGAGGTCACATTTTAATCCGATTTTGATGAAATTGATTTTCAATGAATTTTGATAACCTAACAGCTAAATCCATGATATACAATGTTTTGTATACTGAACAGTTAGAATTGGACAGAACTAGAAGCCAAGCAAATTCCAATAGTTTCTGATAATTGTTGCTCTTAATAAGATTTGACTAAATTGTAAATATTCCATTATACTGACCAAAGAAAAATATACGAAAACCCTAGTTGAATACCTGGACAGTTTAGCGCATGGCCATATGTGTTCTTGCCTGGTAACCAATCTTTGAAGTAAAGTGATATACAAACTTGTATTTCTGTTAGTGATTTTAAAAAAATAGTAAAATTCTTACAATGGAAGATGGAAGGCATGCTTTTCACTGCCTGACAATCATTTCCACATGACATTGCTTTCAGTTTCTGGTTGAATATTTCTCAAAAAGTATTATTTTATATTCAAAAAAGCTACATTTAGACGAATAAATTGTAATATTTTTAGGTTAGTGATTTTAAGAAAATAGTAAAATTCTTAAAATGGAAGATGGAAGGCTTGCTTTTCACTGCCTGACAATCATTTCCACATGACATTGCTTTCTATTGCTGGTTGAATATTTCTCAAAAAGTATTATTTTATATAAAAAAAAGCTATATTTAGACGAATAAATTGTAATATTTTTAGGTTTTACAGCCTATCTTTTATCAGAAGAATGTGATATTTTTGATGAGGAACATAAGGAAGTTTGTCAAGATATGACCCAATCTTTTACCCATTATTTCATTTCTACATCTCACAATACGTAAGTACCTGTCATCTTCAGCTTATTGTTTACTTTTTGATGTTAATTTTCTCATTTATCACACCATTTAGGTGTTGTACATAAAGCAGGGTATGCTAACTCTTTAAAGAGCAGCAATACCACTTCATTTGGAAAGGCTAGCCTGGAGGGCAGGTGTTCGATCCCTGCATTGGCCGAGAAAGTTCATCTCAATTTTCCGGTGTTGTTTAGATGGGACGAAAAACTGACACATTGACATGCACGTAAAAGATCAGTTGGCAGTTGGAATTCGATATAAGAGTAGGCTGTAGTCTTCCATTAGAACAGGTTAGGTACAGAAGAGTAGGACATTAAACCCCATTTCATTTCATTTGGAAAATTCACATTGGTAAACGAATTGTTGTAGCTACTGTTGTATTATTCAGATTTTCAGGTTTTATTTATTGAAATGATCGATTCAACATTCATAAACATTTTCAATTAGAACATCATGCCAGTATTAGATATTAAAGGAGCTAAGTCTCTAACTCAATTTAATCCCTAAAGCTTCAGCTTTGAAAACACAAATTATTTGTCAATTTATATCAACATGGATGTTGTGATCTCACCGAAAAAAGATGAGCTTCTGATATCCAATATTTAAGACAAAATAAACATTTTACCATTGGTACAAAAATCGTGTACCATGATGTGTTTCAGCCCCATTTCTAGGAGTAAAGATGGAAACCATTGAATGTAAATCAGTTTATATGCATTCATATAACAGTATTATAAGCGTTGGGAGTCCCAATTTTCGACATTGATTGAATGGGCCAGTCCCTGAACGTTCAGGGTGAGTGTAATGAGACCGACGTTCAGAGCTGAACTAACCCTTGGCCGGTTCATTTCAAAATTGATTAAGAACCCTGGTTGGGACCCACTTCTGTCAATTTCTAGGTCCTAATTGTTAGCGATTTAGCTCCTTTAAGGGCATTGCCATGTTTAAGATTTGCACTGACTTTTCAAACTATTTCCCAGTGATACTTAGTACCTGTCTCTTTTCCCCTAAAAATATAAGTTGTCAAGAATAAGAAACTTTCACTTCGCCAGATAGGTTATGATTCTCAGTTAAAGGGAGAGAATCCCTGACCTTGGTTGATTTTAAAAATAGGATCCGAATTTGTTTTGAACATTACAATAAGTATAGTAGGTCGTCGTTCTTTGTTTCTGCATAGAAATATGTTTCTGTAGCCTGGTTTTGACCATTTCTGATACACAGAAACTAGACTAAGGGAAATCATCTGATCTCGAATAACCAGTCTTTTTGACAGCTGCCAATAACAAAAAAATGGCTCCATTCGTTTTCTTTGTTTTGTGGGACAAAGATCTCATATTATTAGTTTTCATAAACTACACAGACAGGAGCGGCAATGTTTACTCATTGCTAATTCATGACATTTTGTCCAGTTTTTTTTTACAAATAGCATTAATTATTACACAAATATGTCACGATTCGAAAGAACATTTTTAGTAACCAAGGAAGATGATGAAATAAATCCAAGGTCTATTCAACCGATTTTAACAAACTTGGTGTCAAATGTTTCTGAAAGTACTCAGCAAACCATGTCAGATTCTGGTACCCTACATCTGGATTATACGGTGTTGATGGATGTTGTAATCCAGATATAGTGAGACCGGATTAACCAGAGATTTTTTGGCTGAAGTAATAAGGAAATAAAATCGGTACATGAAAATGATGTTGGATTTCATAGAGTTCACTGTATATGGATTTTCAATGAATTTTGATAACTGAACATATTAAATGTTTTGTATGCTGCTATGCTAAACGTTAGCATGGGGCAGAACTTTATTAAAACCAAACAAATTCTAAAGATTTTCTGAAAATTACTTAATGAGTTGTTACTCTTCATCAGATTTTAGTGTTTTATAAATGTTTCATTACCGTAAAAATATGCAACAACTCTTGTTGACTGCCCAGACTTTAACTGCTGTAAGCGTATGTTTCTGGCAACCAATCTTTTGATTTTTATACGCCCACATTGAAATGTGGTCTTATATTTTCAGCGCCCCTGTCCGTCCGGCGGTCTGGCGTCCACAATTGCTTGTGGACGCTCTACAGGCTAAAGTTAATATCCGATTGACTTTAAATTTATACACAGTGTTAAAGGTCATGAGACGAAGAACCCTATTGTTTTTCAGCGATTTCCGATAACAACTACCAGAGTTATGGCCCTTGATCACTTCAAAAAATCTTGTGGACGCTTTAGAGGCCAAAGTTTTATATCCGAATGACTTTAAATTTATACACAGTGTTTAAGGTCATAAGACAAAGACGCCTATTGATTTTCGGCGATATCCGATAATTAGTGCCAGAGTTATGGCCCTTTATTTCGCACTAGCTTAGCTATTTGCATGCCAAAAATTATTTAATTCGAATCAGACTAGACTAAGAACTTTTTAGATTTATGACGAAAATTGATCATTTTTTAGCCAATTTCATAATTTGATATCTTTAGAACCACGAGATATGTGCCAAAACTATGACTTATAACACGGCTTCAGATCATACCAATTTATTTGGAACAGAGTTTGAAAAATATAACATTAATCCCAAATTACCATAGGCTAGACATGGCAATGCCCTTAAACAGGAATTATGTTTATTTGATTATTTATGATAATGAAACCAGTTTATTATCTTTCTTTTTCATTTTAGCTACTTATTAGAGGATCAGTTAAAGGGACCGTCTAGTGTGGATGGTTATATCTCAGCACTTAAAAAAGGCTGTCGTTGTCTAGAATGTGAGTTTTATACCTTTACACTCAAGACATTTAACTTTTCTTTGGATATGAACTGCAATCTAACAATGTAAAGCAGTTTGCCAGCTTTAAATTACAGACCTACCACATTTACAAGTGAGGATGTCACATTGTAATAATTAAAATTCCTTGAACAATAGCTGATTTAAGGGTTAAACTTTGTCATTTTATGATATAACTGGCACTTACTGATTTCAAGGGGAGGATCATGGAGTGGGAATCATAAAATACCTGTGAATGTGTAATATTGTCTATGTTATAGCTTTATGTTTTCAATTAATTATATTTGTAAACTTTATAGCGTAATTTCAATAAGGCTACATTACGTCCTAAATCATTTCATGTAATTATGTAGCATTTCTGTTTTGTATCACAAATATGTATGTAGTTACGTGTGTTTTTAAAACCAATTCAAAGAAAAACTTCATTGATTGAAATGAAATGGTAATGTATACAATCATTCTTGAGATAACAAAAACATAAAATGCAGATCAAAATTTCATCCATGTACTACTATAACTCATTTTTTCTTTTTTTTTTTTGTTTCAGTGGATTGCTGGGACGGTCCAAATGATGAACCTATTATATACCATGGTCACACGTTAACTTCCAAAATATCTTTTCAAGCAGTCATAGAGGCAATTAATGAACACGCATTTTCAAAATCTGAGTATGTTCTTTATATTACTAACCAAAATTTAATTTTCCTTTTATTGAATATTGAAGAATAAGATAAGAAAATTTGAATATGATACAAGTTTACTGTTTTTGGCAAAACACTAATATGCCATTCAGACAGCCAAGTACAAACCAGTTTAAAAATGCTAGCATTTTTTATACGCCCACATTTTCATGTGGACGTATTATGTCGTCGCCCCTGTCCGTCCGGACGTCCGTCCACAATTTGTTTGTGGACTCTCTACAGGTCACAATTCTTATCCGATTTTGACGAAACTTGAAATATAGGTTTATCCCCAAAAGATCTCGGTTCCTTTCGATATTGGCATGTATCGGATCAAAACTTCATGGATTATGGCCCCTGATTGTACGAAAAATCACGTTTTTAGCTTGTGGACCCTATAGAGGTCACAATTTTGAACCGATTTTGATGAAACTTGACATGCATGTTTGTAACCCAAAGATCTTGGTTCCTTTCGATATTTGCGGCTATCGGAATGTAATTTCCTGAATTATGACCCCTGATTGTCCGAAAAATCGCCCTTTTTAGCTTGTGGTCCCTCTGGAGGTCACAATTATTATTCGATTTAAAAAAACGTTTGATTATATCACCGTTACACCCTAAGGAAGGTTGAGTTTGAATTTCGGGAAAATCGGACGAAAATTGCCATACAAAATGGCCGCCGTTAGTACGCGAATACTGTTAAAAAATGGTATATCAAGGTTGTGGACCCTGTGGAGGTCACAATTTTGATTCGATTTTGATGAAACTTGAAATTCATGGTTATAACCCAAAGATCTTGCTTGCTTTCGATATTTGCGCATATCGGATCGTAACTTCCTGAATTATGGCCCCTGATTATACGCAAAATCGCCTTTTTTTTAGCTTGGAGGTCACAATTATTATTCGATTTAAAAAAACGTTTGATTATATCACCGTTACACCCTAAGGAAGGTTGAGTTCGAATTTCAGGAAAATCGGACGAAAATTGCCATACAAAATGGCCGCCGTTTGTATGCGAATACTGTTAAAAAATGGTATATCAAGGTTGTGGACCCTGTGGAGGTCACAATTTTGATTCGATTGTGATGAAACTTGAAATTCAAGGTTATAACCCAAAGATCTTGCTTCTTTTCGATATTTGCGCATATCGGATCGTAACTTCCTGAATTATGGCCCCTGATTATACGCAAAATCGCCTTTTTTTTTTTAGCTTGGAGGTCACAATTATTATCCGATTTAAAAAAACGTTTGATTATATTACCGTTACACCGTAAGGAAGGTTGCGTTCGAATTTCGGGAAAATCAGACCAAAATTGCCATACAAAATGGCCACCGTTTGTACGTGAATACTGTTAAAAAATGGTATATCAAGGTTGTGGACCCTGTAAAGGTCACAATTTTAATTCGATTTTGATGAAACTTGAAATGCATGGTTATAGCCCAAAGATCTTGGTTCCTTTCGGTATTTGCGCATATCGGATCGTAACTTCCTGAATTATTCGAATTTCGTGAAAATGGTACCAAAATTGCCGGACGAAATGGTCGCCGTTTGTACGCGAATAGTGTAAAGATATGGTATATCATGGTTGTTGACTCTGTACAGGTCACAATTCTTATCCGATTTTGACGAAAAGTCACATTTCTAGGTTGTGTACCGTCACACCATAATCATTGTCGACTTCGAATTTCATGAATATCAGACTGGAACTGACCAACAAAATGGCTGCTCCCAATACAGTATGAAATACAGGACTTAATGATGTAGGAAAAATCACTTTCGGTATTGTTTGTTCTCTATCCATCTCTCGAAAATGTGGGCGTATCCTGCCTGGCAGTGCCAGCCTATCTTTAATTGAAGAGAATGTAGCAATTATACACACTAGAGTGGAAACAAGCTTAATGCTGCTGTCTGCCATGTTCACAGCATATAGTCAATTACGCATGTGTATACTCTACTTGAAATTGCACAAAATATTTTTAAAAAAAATGAAAATCAGACCAAAACTGCCTGACAAAATAGTCGCTCTTTGTATGCAAATAGTATAAAAGTATGTAATACTAACACTGAGAACTGCAAAGGAGTTAAAATGTGCACAGCCCGCATAGTATTCTTAATCCTGGTTGTTATTTATACGGATGTCGGAAGATAATTAATTTTCGGACTATTACTCGGTATTACCGGTTTAAAACTGTAAAAAGGTGTGTTAATTAACGAGGGTGAAAAACGGTCCGAGAGGTGGGTTAATTAACGCTAGGTGCGTTTTCTGTAGAGGTGTGTTAATTAACGGACCAGTAAAAAATGAATGTCAATGTTGTGTATTGTTTAATTGGCGTGTTTTCTCGATAGTTGCGATAACTGCACCAAAAGGAGTATAATCAAGGACCAACATGCTTTATCAGACACGTACGTGTTAAATCAAAATTTGAGAAGTAAAACTGTTTAACCGTGCGATTAATCATTCGGCCGTGTGTTTTACGCAGGTCTTTGTAAAATAATGAGGTCTTTAGATAGGCGTGTGTGCTCGCTATGATCTACGTTTCTCTTATGTCTATTGTAGGCCTATTACGTACCATATATATAAAGTTGCATTTTATGAAATAAAAATATGGATTAATCTATCGTATACGGAAAGGCGAATGTAATGTCATTTATAAATACCAAGCAGTCAACGTGAAATAGAGAGTAAATCCAGCAAAAACGGGCCACAATGCGTAAATTGTGCATCTTACCTTCAATAGCAAAATCCATCAAACAGAAATCTCCTTGTTGATAAATATTACGACACAACAACCACGCAAATGGTATTTAAAGCCCCAATAACACTCTTGTTGTAACTGAATAATATGTCCCAATCTTCATTCTGGTTAACAAATCGTATTATTTTAGAATATTCCAAGTAATTGATGATATAAATTACATCTTAACACACCTATTTTAAAAAATTGGAAAAATTCAACCAATTGATTTGAAAAGTCTAACGTAAACCTTTTCAAATGTGACTTGGATTTTAAAATATTTTCGAACCCTCTGGACAAGTAAAATAGGTTGGAATGGATAATTTACACAACAGGTAGGACACTTAAACATCAAGTAGTTAGAATAAGGTCATTATTTATTTTCTGGAGCTACCAAGCCAGCAAGAATGTTATTGTCCCTTTAAACTAGGTGTCACAGCTCCATTGCTCGCGTTGGAAGAAAGTCGTTTTTTCCCGATTTGTAACCTTTCTTCAACTTAACGTCACACAGACGCTATTTCATCATTTGTAATAATTTCAAAATATTTTGGAAGCAGAAAAATTGTTCTTTTGTTTGATATAAATTTTATATATGTGTTCCTTATATTAATTTCAAAACAATCAATTAAAAAACGTCAATTTCGCGTGTTTTGACGTTACGCTAAAAAATTTTGTCACGTTTTTAAACGAGGGTACCCCACTTCATGTGCTCGGCGGAGGTTTCTGTTTTTATACGCCCACATAGAAATGTGGACGTATATTGCCGTCGCCCCCGTCCGTCCGTCTGTCGGTCCGTCCGTCGGTCCGTCCGTCCGTCCATCGTCCACAATTTTTTGTGAACGCACTAGAGGCCAGGGTTAATATCCGATTGACTTTAAATTTATACACAGTGTTTAAGGTCATGAGACGAAGAAGCCTATTGATTTTCAGCAATATCCGATAATTACTGCCAGAGTTATGACCCTTGATCACTTAGAAAAATCTTGTGAACGCTCTAGAGGCTAAAGTTAATATCCGATTGACCTTAAATTTACACACAGTGTTTAAGGTCATGAGACGAAGAAGCCTATTGATTTTCAGCGATGTCCGATAATTACTGACAGAGTTATGACCCTTGATCACTTTGAAAAATCTTGTGAACGCTCTAGAGGCTAAAGTTAATATTGGATTGACTTTAAATTTATACACAGTGTTCAAGGTCATGATACGAAGAAGCCCATTGATTTTCAGCAATATCCGATAATTACTGCCAGAGTTATGACCCTTGATCACTTTGAAAAATCTTGTGAATGATCAAGAGGCTAAAGTTAATATCCGATTGACTTTAAATTTATACACAGTGTTGAAGGTCATAAGACGAAGAAGCCTATTGATTTTCACGGATTTCCGATAATTAGTGCCAGAGTTATGGCCCTTGATCACTTCAAAAAATCTTGTGGATGCTCTAGAGGACAAAGATGATGTCCGATTGACTTCAAATTTACACATGGTGTTTAAGGTCATGAGACGAAGAAGCCTATTGATTTTCAACGATCTCTGATAATTATTGCCAGAGTTATGGCCCTTGATCATATCAAAAAATCCTGTGGACGCTCTAGAGGCCAAAGTTAATATCCGATTGACTTTAAATTTACACACACTGTTTAAGGTCATGAGACGAAGAAACCTACTGATTTTCAGCGATTTCAAATAATTACTTCCAGAGTTATCTCCCTTGATCTCTTCAAAAAACCTTGTGACACTATACTATAGATGCCAAACTTATCATCCGATTGACTTCAGATTGATACACAGAGTTTAAGGTGTTGAAACGAACAAGTATTTTGATTTTCAATGAATTTTTCTAACTGAACAGCTAAATCCATGATATTAAATATTTCCTATACTAATTGTTAGCGTGGGGCAAAACTTTATAAAAAGCTAACAAATTCTAATGATTTTCAGATAATTACATAATGAGTTGTTACTCTTAATCAGATTTTAGTGTATTACAAATGTTTCATCCCCCCAAAAAGTAAAAATATGCGACAACCCTTGTTGACTGCCCGGACGATTTAGCTGCTGTGGGCGTATGTTTCGTTGCCTGGCAACCTATCTTTAATATTTTTTGTTCATTTTAATATCATTAGAAAGATAATTGAACGATCTTTCGATCGGCGGGGGGTGCTTTGTTGGCATTTCGAAATACCATGCCCTTTTTTAAGTTGAAGGCTTCAATTCACGTAATTTTTTTTTGTGGCGATTTGCCAGGGTATCACCCCCCGCCGATCGAAAGTTCGTTTTATTGTCGTTTCAATGCTATTAAAATCAACAAAATCGGAGCATTTTTAGTACCTCCGCCGAGCATTTGAAAATTGTATACAATGATGAGCAATTTTGTCAAAAATAAATCGCGTAGTTTTTGCCTTGTTATGACGTCATTTCAATACCAAAACTAAAATGTATTCCAAGTTCCTAAGACTCATATTCGCGGTAAATTACATCGAAAGGCAAATCCGATGTTAATTTATGAATGTAAGCGCTATGTTATATGTATAAAAGACTTGCCTGGAAATAAATAACATAGTTAAAATCCATTTTTTAACGACTTTCACGGGATTGATTATATTTACATCACGTGACTCATATTCGCGCGCTTTTATAACCATGTGACGATGTGGAGGATCGAACGGAAATTTCCTTCGAGCTACTCCACGTCTCTACGTTTGACACCAAACATTTGTCAAGAATGGAAAAATTCCGTAAAATAGACGACTGTTTCAATGCTCTGAAATCATAAATTCGCTGTTCCATGGATTATTCAAGCCCAGTGTTAAAAGTATTTCTGTGCACACGAATGGGTTTGAAACCGGAAAATATCCACACAGGTCTCTGTGTGTATTCTTTACTTTACTGACCGCAGCCGTGAGTCGGCGTGATGACGATAACGTAGTAGTCTATGGATAATTAATACGATTTCTTTTCACTTAAAAATGGAATTGTACCCTAATAAAGTTGGATCAACGAAAGAATTAACGCCAGCTGAAACATTTTAAAAAATGGCTCTATTTCTGGATTTGTCGTTGGGCATTTTTTACAACATTTCGTTTGACTTTGAGATGATGGAGCCGACAGATGAATTTACTATTTAGGTCAGTCATGTCAAAAAATAATCAGTGTCGATACGGATACCCAATTTTGCAAAAAATTTTATTATTTAGCATTACATAACAGTTGTCACACTAATTATTATAATTTTAATTCTTGTTTTTTAGAGGAACTAATTAACATCTCAAGTATCACATTTTTGATCAGTCAACAAATTGTAAGAACCGATACAAGCGTACGTAACGTAAGGCCTTTTAGTTTTACTCCTTTAGGCCTTTATTTGATATTTATTTACATAACATTGATTAAAATCTACAAAAACTAAGAAAGTTGCCCAATGACAATAGGCTACATACTGATTTGAAGGAATAATAGAAATATTCAAAAGTGAAGTAAAAACAAAAAAAGAATTCTAACAATAATGTAAGCAACGAATGCAGAAAACAGTGATAATGAAACAACAGTTGTCCTTTCTTTAAAATTATGTGGTTGCTATGGCAACCATCCAAAATCCTTAATATTTCACTAAAATTATACAATTCACAATATTTTATATCACATTAGCTGTAAATATGTGCTAAAATGATTTCTGCTATCGTACTTAAAATGTGGTACCGTAATCAATTGGTTTGTCATGGTGATCAATTGGTTTGAAAATTGAATAACATTGCCTTTTTGAGGGTTTGTTTTTGTTTTGATTGCTATAACAACCAAATATTAAGTATTATAGAAGAGAAAAGATAAGTAATTGTAAAAATTCACTACATTTACCAGTACGGTACACAAATTTCACTTGAAAATCTCAATTCCTTCATAATTTTTTTAACCCTAAAATTGGGCAATTTCCAATTGCGGAAGGTTTTTCAAAGGTAAACCCTCTCCTGTGTATAAAGATGGCACATAAATATTTTGTTATTATTTATTTGTTCAATCTTGCCTGACACCTACTGACTTAAAATAATATAAAAATTAATATTAATGAGTTAAATTATCGGAAAATGATGCTTTTTTTAAAAAATATACAGTGGTTGCTATGGTAACCACTCAAACTCCTTAATATTTTGGTCAAACTTATACAATCAATATCATTTGACATTACTTGGGTTTTAAATATTTTAAAATGCTTATTTTTAAATGTGGTGATCACCTTTTGGGTTATGGTAAATAGCGTTGAAAATGGTCAAAAATTGCATTTTTTCCATTTTGGTTGCTATGACAACCAAAATTGATAGTATATGGCGGATTGGAAATATGTAATTTTAAAAATTCACAAACTTTTTGACATGTTCCCATAATTTCACTTCCGTATCTCCATTCTTTATTATTTTGTTAATGTCCCCAAAACGCCCCAAAAATAGGCAAATGTGTGCCGCGGACAATTGGTGAAAAATGAACATAAATCCAGCTCTTGAGAAAAGGCATATAGATATTTTTACGATTTTTTTTTCTTTTAATCTTACTTGATAGCTTCTGATTTTAAAATGCATTACAACCAGATTCAATATTTCAGATATAACATGGATAAGACCAATTTTTCATGAAAAAATTGACCAAAATCACTTTGAAACAATGGGTTTTTGAGAAAACCTCCGTATTTTGGAGTTGCTGGGGAAACCGGAGTTATTGTTACACAAATGTGAAAATTGAAACATCATTAGCTTTAAAGTTGTATTTCATGAATATACATCTACATTTTTGATAGTTTCGATATAAAATGAACTATGGCATCACAAAAAACGCCAAAAATGACCAGTTCAGAGTGTTGAAAAACCTTTCTTCCGTGAAAAGTCAAAAATCGCAGCTTTGAACCTCAATAAAATAAAAAAATTTCATCCGATTTTGAATCTGTAAAAAGTTTTGTGAGAAGAATGATGAGATCTACTTAAAAAACTAATAAAATCAAATGTATAATCGTTATCTCAAAATCACCTTTTCCACCTATTTAAACTAAAATTATTTTAGCTTTTCAATAAATTTACATTGCATCAATCCAACTATCCAAATTCCAGAACTAAACTTGTAACTTTACCGTATGTAAATATACTTATTCTCGTAAATATACTTCCAACAAGTTATTATTTGTGTTCATGATCAAAAAAATAATATAATTCAAATCAATGTTAACCCATCCATTGGCATTTCAGACTTTACGTCTCCCCGGTTCATGCATTGTCCGTGCAGATTCGACAATCTCAATTACGTCTCCTTGATCAAAGCAACACTTCTGTTTATAGAGGCGTGTACGAGCTTATTTGCACGTATTAGAAAACCGTTCGGTTGCTTTATTTGAGAAGATATTAATAATAAACTATAACATTTGGCAATTTTTCTTTGAAAATTCTGATAAATTGGTAGCTTTTCGGGAAGCGCTGATCATATAGCTTACCCTGTTTGTGTGTGTTGTAAGTTTTTATAATAGCTAGCAAATAATTTGGGATATCTGAATACTTTCTGAATGAACATATATCTCGTTATTAGTTTTTAAAAGACTTTTTTTCTGATAGTCGGATATCATTCACAGATATCAAATATAAATCAAAATAGATAGACAATGCAGATTTGAAACAAACAGCATTGTAATTTTATGCAAAAATACATTTACCTGTTTCCTAATTCGATTTAATATTTGATTTAAACTTCACAGTCCAATTAGACCTTAGACAATTATGTTTCCAACTGGCTCGGAAAAATAATTCAAATCAAATTTATTATCAACATCGGGGAGATGTTTTGCAATTAACGGGAACAAATTAATAATAATACTATAAATCGAAATTTTGTTACTGTTAATACATATACAGTGTATTAAAGTTTAAGAACGGATATTGATACACTACACTATATAATCAATCGAATCAAATCCTAGTCAAACTGACCCAAATAGATGGTGTCGAAACAACTCCAGTAGTGGGTGTCGAACCCGCTCGATGTCGAAACAACTTGTTCCCGTAAGTTCACATATTGACTTACGATTTATAGTATGCATTGAAGGCCGAGTCGTTGGGGCCAAAATGAAAAATAGAAATCGGCATGGTATTGTATCTGTCACGTTAATCCAGAAAAAATTATAAATCTGATCCCGATAGAACTAGACGATATTAATACTTGGGATGTGTTGCGAACATTTAAATAGTTCATCAATAAGACCGCCTATATTTCTTATCGTTTTCTTAAATACAATATTAAAGCACTTGTATCTTGTATATACAGTCAAACTGGGGGAAAGTATTGTCATCTTTTTGTTTTGGTTGATTGATCAGAATGTTTGAAAACGTTGACCTATATAGGTGTTGCGTAACACTTGATTGGTGTCATAAAGTAATAAACTAATCAACAAGCTACATGGATTATTTACTTCAACTAAAATGTGTATTAGAATTTGCTGTCTGAATTACAGTTTAATTTTGTTTATAGATTTATCAATTAAATGTTTTCGATAACTTCAAAAATCGTGCAAAATGAAAAATAAGGTAATTTATGTTTAAAACTTTTATGGCATGTAAATAGAATACATATATAGAAGCGTGTATTGTAAAAATTACTGCAACCAGTAACTAACTCTCTCTTGATATATCATACAGGCGTGTCTGTTTTATGGAATGATCTACCATTTACTTAGTTTAAGATGTTGCAAATATCTTTATTCTCTAAATAAAAGGATATTTAAAACAAATTAATTATATTGGCTTTTAATATATTTTTTTACATGATTAAATTGTCACTTTGTAAAGCGTCCCTAAACAAGTTATGAAGAGCTCTTTATCTTATCTCCCATAATGTAACTTTAAGTGTAGGTCTTAATATGGATTTATAGGGGAGACCGGGGCAAGGAGCCTACCCTAAGGGAAAACAACCATAGCGTCTATTATTGTGCACTTATTTTTATTCTGTGTTGATAACTAAGTTCTTCCATGTTAGGAGATTAATATATATTGTCTGAACAGTCCTAATAGCGATAGTTTCGTGTACACATCAATTTATATTTTTTTACGTGATTGGCCTTTTTGCCCCATGGCTGGGGCATAACGCCCTTTCATCAGGGGCAAAAAGCCTAGTATAGGCTTTTTGCCCCAGACATAAAAAAAAGACAGACATTATATAATTTTCCTTCTAATTTAATTAAAACAACACTGAAATTGATGTTTTAAATTCATCATTTAAAGTTCATCATCTGATTCACAGTTGGGGCAAATGAACTGACGTGTACCGGATGTGCAGAGTTCGTGGGCCCATTTCAAACACACCTGGCACTGAATCCAAACTTCGCCAGGCCTGGTTCTGCTATACGGCTCGCAGCAAATAATACAAGGCCATTCTTCGTCGTCGCTGTCTTCGTCTAGTCGGGCTTTTGTTTTCCCTCTTCCCTTTTTTGGTTTCTTTGGTTGTTTAGAGGTCTTCGTTTCCTTGTTTCTTTGTCGTTCTATTTTTTAATCAGAATCTTCTTAAATGGTGAAGATGTGAGCAGGGTAGCTGACTCGGCTTTTCTGGTTCTAGGCCGTTTGTTGGTAATTTTGGGAAGTGGTGATAGTTGATTTATAATTTCTCTCATTTCTACTGTTGCAGGTTGTTTGCCAGGGTTGGTACTTGCTGATAGATTGGACAGACAATCATAATGGCCAATGTCCTCGCCTAACGAAGTAAACTGGACAAAGAGTGGGGTGTTAAGCATGTAGTCCTCACCGAAAGAGGATATAATAGATCTGTTCTTGTTAACAATGACAATAGTTCTCTGTAGAAACCTGCTTGCAGCAAGAATCTCTAACTCACCAGGCATTGAGTCAGAGTTTGCCATTGTTTCTATTCTATGGTTGAGAGATGTAAATGTGATGTTATCAGGCAAGTCTGCATTGACATGCTTCTCAAATTCTACAAAAGAAGCCATGTTTGAACGTAAATAGGCAACAGTGCCAGCTCTTATTTTGTCTGCCTTCTCAGATTCTTGTTTTGCAAGAACATGACTTTCCAAAGAGCCATGTTGGTTTCTTTTGGCTCTTTGGAGTTCAACATCTAAATTCGCTGCAATACTTCGGAAGAAACACCGTCCATCACCAACAGTAGGGACCAATGTGGTTGGTATTGTAAGATCTTTGACCTGAGCACTTACTCCAGAGGACTGAGAAAACTCTGAAGGCTGAGGAGCGGACTCTGAAGACTGAGGAGTGGGCTCTGAAGGCTGAGGAGCGGACTCTGAAGACTGAGCAGTGGGCTCTGAAGGCTGAGGAGAGGGCTCTGAAGGCTGAGGAGTGGTCTCTGAAGGCTGAGGAGCAGACTCTGAAGGCTGAGGAGCGGACTCTGAAGTCTTAGCAGTGGGCTCTGAAGGCTGAGGAGTTTGCTCTGAAGACTGAGGAGCAGATCTGGAGGACTGGGGTTCAGATGCTTGTGAGGTCTGTGTTGGAGGTACATTTTCATCTTCTTCGGTCAGTTTTGAACCTGCAAAGTCAGCTTCATTGAAGACACCTGGATCCATTGGCCACAGTCCGCAAAGTTTAAAGCCATTTATGGCTTTTTCTGGTGTAGCAGACGCCAAAAATGCTTTGCAAGAAAGCTCTGCTATCTCGTATATTGAAATGCGACGCCCTGGGTTTGATGCCATCCAGTGGTCAGCGTTCTGGTTGTAGGCATTTTTCAGAGACTTAAAATAGCATCTATCCAGTGGCTGCATCTTGTGGGTACTGTGGGGAGGCAGGGTCAAGAGCAATCTTCCAGGAGTTTGCACTTTGTGATCTCGATGACGCCGAAGAGTTCGCGCTGGGATCCCATATTCTTTGCTCACTGTGTTGAGCGGTTTCCCTTCATTCAGAAGCTTTAAAGCTAGACTAAGGTTGTTGTTCCCGTAGTTACCTCGGTTACTTTTTCGCTTATAGTTCCTGACCATCCTGAAAACAAAAATAACCAGGCAATTGAGTTGTTGAGATCTGCCTTACGAATTAAATTTTGTAAAGTATAGTTTCAAGATTTAGTTCTGCCATAATTGTAGAAACGAATACAACTACACAACATTTTGATATTCGTGATCATGTATACAGACTTATGGGCATTGTGCAAAATCTACTGTCAAAAAGATATCTCCTGTGGAACCCAGTTTTGGATGATAAATGTATTTTTATTATATTCCACAATTTATTTACTGATTATGACGATTTTAGAATGATTCAGATATCGAATAAAGGTTTATGAAATGCATAATTAAATGTTAAATAAGTATATATTATTTGGGGCAAAACGCCCACCCGGCGGGGCAAGAGGCCTAGGGTGGGCGTTTTTCCCAAAACACTGGTAGGCGTTTTGCCCCAAGGCTTATATATTTTGCACACGTCACATAACGTCGCCATCGTTAGTTTGAAGCTGATTTTTCAACTGGCATGATGTATCAGATATTGACCTATCCAGAAAATGTATTGAACTTAGATTGTAAGAAATAGGGAAAGAGTAACAAACGTTTATCCTATAGGCAAAAGTTACACAACATGTGGTAAAAAGCATTGTTGTAGAATTATCAACTTACGTGAGTGACGGTGGTCGTGACCTTTCAAACCTTGACGGCGCATTCGAAGACGAGGCTTCTCAACACCACGTGGATGAAGATATCACGTGACTTAGTTCTATTTTAAGGGTGGGCGTCTTCCCCGGACTGGGCCTCTTGCCCCGGTCTACCCTACCTGGTGTAGGCCTACATGTAGTTACATATATGCGTTCTTATACGCATTTCATTTCTTGATGAATACAACGTGTTTTATACTTAGTTCCAATTTAATTATCTGATATACTCTTATCTCCATTGTCAAATCTCAGAGCCTGCACTGTGATTGTGAATCCAGCCTTTGTTTTACAATCATGCGCGCTTTTCACACGGAATTGCCCTTTGATGTTGTCAGACAACACACAGCTCTGCTCTTTGATGTTGACACGAGGCACAGTTAAATCGTGCACTTAAGGACTAGCTGATATAGTTGGTTACAGTTTATTCCAATAAGTCAGGCGTTGAAATGTTTGTAAACTTTTAGAATTATTTTTTTACTTGTCACTTGGTCATTTCAAGTTGTCACCTTTGATTTTCGTTTTTAACTTTAATAATTAAATTTTTTTTAATAAACTCAGCGTTCACCTGAGCACATTTTGGCGGAAGTAATGAAACAAATGACCACCGTTTTCTCACTCGAGAATCTTCGCTATTCCGACTCGTTCGTTGTACACACGTTTCCGACCCATTCTATGGTCATGCCAAATTTCAATTAATATAGTTATTGGTTGCATATTTTACATTCCAAATGAACCACAGTAGACGGGAATTCAACAATCAAAATATTAAATTCTCTTGCATTTCGTGCGATAGATTAGGGTCAATATTTTTATTTTATTAAATGCAACTTTATCTATAAGTAGCATGACTTACTATATTGGGTCTTTGAAAAATTGTTGGTTCACTCTTTCTTATAGATTCAAATCCGGCGTACTAAAAAAGCGGACATGTTTATATGTAAAACAATGGTGATATTTTGGTAAAATATCCATACAATTCAATCTGTTTATGATATATGCTTTGGTAGACCAAATAAGGCAATGTTCTCCCCCTGGTCTTGGGGAAATGGGGTGGTTTATTCCATTTGGCCTGGAAATGAAAGTCAAGGTCAGCCCAGAGGACGTGCAGAAAAAAGGGGGTTATAAAAGAGGGTGTTGAGCGAGACTGATAAGAGCTCAACAGGTATTCCGAGCAGCTATCATTTATGGAGAACGAGGGTTCTTCGAATCCAATCCAGCTTAATAACATAGTTGTAGAAACGAACTGGCCTGTAGTTTTATATGTTACGATCACGAAGAAACCATAACCAGGAAATCCAATATTACTACGAAGTCTCGAAAAATGATTACGTGTCAACTCTGGCGTATGTGTTTCTTCTGTAATTGCATAAAAACGGCTATTGAAAGTTACGAGTTCTGGAATGAGGATCGTTGGATTGATGCAATGTAAATTTAGTGAAAAGCGGTCACACGTCCGTATATAAGGACCTGATAAAGACCGGCGTAAAACACACGTTCAGACGATAAATCGCACGGTAAAACAGTTTTACTTCCCGGATTTTGATTTAACACACACATCTTAGATAAAGCCCGTTGATCCTTGATTATACTCCTTCGGTGCAGTTATCGCAACTAGCGAGAAAACACGCCAAATAAACAATACACAACATTGATATTCATTTTTACCGGTCGGTTAATTAACACACCTCTACAGAAAACGGACCTAACGTTAATTAACCCACCTCTCGGACAGTTTTTCACCCTCGTTAATTAACACACCTTTTTGCAGTTTTAAACCGGTAATACCGAGTAATAGTCAGAAAATTAATTATCTTCCGACATACGTATAAATAACAACCAGGATTAAGAATACTATGCGGGCTGTGCACATTTTAACTCCTTTGCAGTTCTCAGTGGGTTGTGGACTCTCTAGAAGTAGAAGTCATAATTTTTATCTGTTTTTGATAAAACTTAAAATATATCTTTATATTCCAAATATTTCGGTCCATTTTGATATTCGCAGACCATAACTTAATTAGACATTAATTAACTGATCTAGGCCTTAATCATCTCTCGATGGCATCAGATTTCTCTGATATTAAACAGATTAGGATGGTTAAGCGACCCTTTGATTTAATCAAATATGGAGGACCCATAGATAGCTTTGATCAACCAGTACCCTGGTTGAAATTATTGCACACGTCTGTAAAACATTCAAAGGCTAATATCTTCGCTTGCAATAGAGTAATTTGAATGAAATTTTCAAATTATTCATTTTACATTATCTACTTTCGAACTATTATAATGGATAGTTCTTTATCGAAATCTTACATAATGTATCTTTAATCTTAATCAGATTTCAGAGTATTATAATTGTTTCATTACCGAAAAAGTAAGAATATGCGACAACTCTTGTTGACTGCCCGGACGAATTAGCTGCTGTGGGCGTATGTTTCATTGCCTGGCAACGTATCTTTAAAGCCAGACTTATATTTCATTAAGTAATCATGTATATTAATTAACTATGCTATTCAAAAAAAGTAGGGGATATTTGATTATGGGGGCATAATACTAAAATATGCAAATGACTACAAAAAAAAGTCACTATAGAACCTAACAGAAGAAACATTTCCAGTTACATGTGACGCCCAATCGCCCCAACAGCTACCGCATGGAATGCAGGTGATGCTTGGGATCATCATGGGGGTCCAACCCAAGATTTGCACGACTCTGACTTTGAATGTTACAGTCATTGTGGCATTGAATTCCAGGGTGGAACATCAGTTTAATTGTTTCAGTGACCAAAAAACAAATTTTGATATGCATCGGCTTACCCAAAATGAAAGGTTACATCAGGGTTCGTACGCTACCTGGAAAACCTGGAAAGTCATGGAATTCCACGTATGAAAATTCCAGGCCTGGAAAACCTGGAATATGAGTATTTTATCATGGAAAGTCATGGAATATTCACCGTCCAGTAAATCACCCTTTCTCCGAAATTTGATCCCATTTATTCAATCTGTAAAACTTGTACGAAAGAAAACCATGTTTTTGCATACCTAATGAGGTTATTTTAAGAATATGTTATTTGATTGGTCGGTCGCTAAGGTCAATGGTTGAAGTGTCCAATCAGAAACAAGCAATTCTCCAGGTTAGGGTTATTAGGCATGCGCACTGAGATGATGTCCCAGATTATGCTTTCTCGTCGGTTTATCAGTGATATTCTTGAGAAATATTTCATTGTTTGTCGATATTCTGGCTTTAATTTTTTTTTAGATCACTCAACAAGTTTGACAGACACTCATAATTCAATAAATAATAGTAATACCATTACTAATTTCTGTTGTTTTGAATAACATTTATGTCAGTCAAAGTTACATTTACATACGTATGTGTCAAAGTTACATGCATGTAATAAATATACACACAGTAGGAAATAAAATAAGTCAATATTGAAATATTGTATAATTTATAAGAAATCCATATATGAAAAATCATTTTATTAAAGTAAAATAAATAAATGGAATATATCTGCCTAACTAACAGATCCCAAATCTTTTTTTTTTGTCTCCAGTTTTAGTCAAATTATATCTCTGAAAGTTATGGTCAGATTTTATTGAAAGTTGGAACCATTTCCTATACAGACTTTTTGCAAAGCCTTCAAAATAGTTGCTGATGTATTGCAAGAAGTAAAACAATGTTTGCCAATTGTTTGTTGAATCAAAAAGTTAATTTAGTAGGGAAAGTTTCCTAATTTGGAAAATTTTGATTTCTTTGCATATGTGAGCGGCTCTGGCAAAAACAGGCTTTTCTTGGAAAATTTCAAAATTGAGATTCTGGTAGATTTGGAATCCCCACACCAAGAGCTTTCTAAAATTGAATAAATTTTTGAAATCGGATGAAAATTCGATAAGTTATACCCTTTTCTGCGTTAGAACTCAGCAGAATGAGAAATTAAGAAAATGGCCGCCAAAAATAAAGATTGAAGAAAGTATTTATCTCATTCAAAAGTCCATAGCAACCAAGCTTATAAATCCATCAAATGACTTGGAAACTGCCACAGTCATAGCTCCGATCATTTCCCTTCGTTAAATTCATATGATCGTCCTATACCTAAGAAAAATATTTGATAAAACATCCAAAAATAATTACTCAAACAATGATCAAGTTTTCTCAAATCACAAATATGGGTTAAAGTTTGAAATACAGTTCCAACACCTGCAAAAATAAATCTTACACAGCATTGTTACTAATAAAATTTATTTAAATAAAATAACACAGCTTTGGCATAAATGAGCATCACCCACTGTTACCATAACAACCGAACAACCATCTTGGATTTCAATTTCAAAATGTTCAAAATGAAGTCAATCCCACCAAATCTGTCCTAATGCACAATGAGGTTTTTTTTATCAAGTTAAAACCAATTCAATAACATGCAAGGGTTTTTTTTTTACCAACCGATTCATTTTCCTTCTTTCGTGTGTATGTGTAGGACAGACCACTAGCCCAAGTTCCAGAGAAGGGTGTTTAGGAAATCTGACTATAGGCCTGGTAACAAGGCGGGATCAGTCATCGGGATCATAGGCCTAATATACTCCAAATTTATAATTTCACCAATGAGTAGGCCTATGACCTATATCTAAACGACCATGCAGCGGACCTCTATAGAATGCGTATTTCATGCAAGTAGGTCAACGAACAGACGATCTTTGCCGTGCTAGAGTAGTGCAATAGTATAGGCATACAGCACCGGCCCGAGAGTTTTATTTATTTTATTAATTTAGTAATAATTGACTGCATATGAACTAACGAAGCCGAAAAGTAATCTTCAAACAACTTCTCCGTCACCGAAGCCAAATTCACGGGTGGAATTTAGCACACGAGCTATTCTTGTGGTAGAATTGGCGGCAGACATTATTTTTCACACGTAAATAGTTCGAAGTAAGTCAAGTAATGTTATGACACTGGTTTAATCGTAGAACTGTACACGATCTATGGTTTAGTGACTGCTTCCGTTTCTCTCGTGCCGTAAAGCGCAAGTACATCTTAGCGCATGCGCAAGAGAAGATTGACCAATCAGCGTGTTCGAAAGAGCCACGCCCTAGCAACAAAACGTCATTGTTTACAGCTCTTAATAGATTGCAAGCTTTGATACTACTGTCCATTACACAACTAGATCTCATTGAATCTGCATAAATTTACCATATTTGGAAAGTTGACGCCAGGGGGCGGTGTTTGATAGAAGTACTGTCGCAATAGAGCCAGGAGAAATACTTCAAAACAATGTCCGATTTTTGTTAATTTTTTTTACTTTTAATTGGATAATAACATAACTTCTGAATGGATACCTTGATAAATCTCTTCAAAAATACAACTTTAGAGTTGAATTCCACTTTCTCTTTTTCAGGGATGAAAGATAAATGTATTTTCGATCTATTTTTGGCCGAAACACATTTTAGACAAAAATTTTATTTTGAAACGTATATTGGCCGTAGCTTAAAATAAGCACCTGCGAGAACCGCCTGTTTTCGCCAGAGGCAATCACATATGTGAGTGTAGATTAGCTTATTCGTGCAGATTTAATTCAAAGACAAACTTCAGTGCAATGCTCTAATATTGGTCCTGGAAAATGCCCTTTTTGGTCCTGGAAAGTCATGGAAAAGTCATGGAATTTCATTCTCATTTTAGTGTACGAACCCTGTTACATGCTCTTGGGATGCTATAGATCGGCACAACACAGGCGGTTGTGGCGCGGACGATGAATGTTTCTCAGTCTGTCATAAGCAGGCTATGGTCCAGATACCGTGATACACAATCTGTACAGGACAGACCACGCTCAGGTCGACCAAGGGCGACATCTCAAGCCCAGGATCGATTTATCCGTACCTTGGTCTTGAGAAATCGTGTCATCACAGCAAATCAGATCAGCGCTCGTCTTCAAACAGACACTGGTGTGAGACTGAGTGGCCAGACGATTCGGAATCGACCGCATAGGGGTCACCTTCGCGCCTGACGTCATCGCGTGATCCCTTGTTTGAGAGATCATCACATTCAGGCAAGACATCGTTTGTGTAGGGATCGTCAACACTGGGATAATCGACGTTGGAGCAATGTGATGTTTTCAGATGAGTCAAGGTTCAAGGTTGATTTTTTGGACAGACGTAGGAGGGTGTGGCGTCGTCGAAACGAGCGCTTCCAAGACGTTAACGTCATCAGACATGATCGATTTGGGGGTGGTTCTGTTATGGTGTGGGGAGGCATCACTGTTGCTGGAAGAACGGCTTTACATTTACATGTTGTTGCAGGGCGTATTACAGGCCAGTACTACCGGGACAACATCTTGACAGTCGTGTTGTGCCGTTTGCATGACGTCATGGCCGCCGTTTCATCTTCCAGGATGACAACGCAAGATGTCACAGGGCCAGGATCGTTACAGGTTACCTCCAACAACAGAACATCACCACATTACCTTGGCCAGCACTGAGTCCCGACCTCTCCCCCATTGAGCATGTCTGGGACATGCCTGGACAGAGGTTACGTCAACGTCAACAACGTCCTGCCAATGTCCAAGAACTTGCTGCTCCGTTGCAACAGGAATGGGACAATCTGGACAAAAATGACCTTAGACGTCTCATTAGGAGTATGCCACGTCGGATCAATGCTTGTTTGGCAAACAGAGGAGGATTTACCTGTTACGGACTTTGTTGTGATGCTGCGGTAACTTTGCTGTTTGACCCCGGGTATCATTTTACCCTTATAATGGTCAGTCTGTGCCTTACTTAGTCTAACAATCATTTGGAATAAATCGATGAATGTGAACTTCATTTCATTTTGTCATTTGTTTCTTCATCAGTTTAATTAGGTGACTTTAATAACACTTAAAAATCAAATATCCCCTACTTTTTTTGAATAGTATATATGTTATTCGCTTTTTGTAAATGCCTTAATTTTCCAGGTATCCGTTGGTTCTGTGTATTGAGAATCATTGTTCTATGAAACAACAACAAATAATGGCTCAACAGTTAAAAACAATACTTGGTGATAAACTAGATATGACAACTGTAGTTGAAAATATGACAGAATTTCCTTCACCCGAATTCTTTAAAGGAAAAATTATGATAAAAGTATGCAAGTTTTATACATCCACATGAAAATTGTTTGTAAACAGTTTACAGGTCATTGCCCCTGTCTGTTCGTCCACAATTGTTTGTGAACAGTTTACAGGTCACGATTTTTAGATTTTTATCCAATTTCAAGGAAACTTGAAATATAGGTTTATCAAACCAAGATCTCAGTTCTTTTCGATATTGGCATGTATCAGACTGTAACATCATGGATTATTGCCCCTTATTGTGCGAAAAATCTCGTTTTTGGCTTGTTTGTGAACAGGGTCCTTAATCCATTTTGAAATGAACCAGCCACGGGTAGGCGTAACGGGTAGTCGTCTTTTCAACTACAGACATGTTCATTTATGCATACTTTATTCACATCAATAATTGCATTACGTATTCTGAATGATAATAGCTTAAACTTCGAATAAACAAAGCCTTTGTTGTAATTCCATACTTGTATTCATATATCGATATAATGTCCAAATTTATAGTCAAATTTCAGCAACTTGCATAATGCATATTTCTACTATCGCTTTCATTCAACTAAACGGAAGTTATAATTTAGTACACGTAAATACAAATAAGTTTGTTTTAAATTATTTTATACGTAAACACTTGGCAATATATAAAAAAAACAAAGTATATTTGTAAGCACATGTCAATAATAACAAAGTAGCATAGATTATTTTCTGTGTATAGTCGGAACTCGGAAATTACCGTACGTTCGAAAGGTCACGTGGCCAATTGTGATTCAGATTAGTTTATTTTTAGTGTTCTGTGCATTTTTGTCAAACGAAAGCTATTTGAAAGTAGTTAACTATTCGGATCTAAAATATCTTCCAGACAGCAACTTTGGTTGACCTATATTGGACGTTGGAGGATCTCCAGCTTTTACAACTTCCAAATTCAATGAGGACGTGCATGCTTTAAGTTCAACCTCAACGCAACCATCACTTTTTCGTCTATTGTTTTACTTGGCATGAATTAACTGAATTAAGTTGTTTATTTACGAAATGAGCCGATAAGGATTGACTGAAGGCATTCTTTAATTAACTGACTCTTTGATGGGTTAATTAATCAACAAGTAATAATTACCTCTTTGTAATCATCCGTAAATAGATTGATATAGGACATCATAGTGGCCCGGTTCATTGTTTTATCGGGATGATGATTAACTCTTTGTAAATCGGCCGAAAGTAGATTGATATATTATACCATAGTGGCCGATTCTTTGTTTTGGCCACTATGGTATCATATATCATTCTTTGTACTTTAAGTAAGATCCCTATCGTTTGGGATGCATGCCCAACCCCCAGGGACAGTGCCACGCCCATTTTCTTTTTGTGTGTCTGTGTGTCACCTACAGGCCACAATTCTTAATCGATCATCTTGAAAACTTTTTTATACTTATTCCTTATACCCTAAGGCTGATCACTATTATTTTGGGTGCATTCCCGACTCCCTGGGACAGAACCACGCCCAATGTTTGTGTGTCTTGTGTTCGCCTACAGGATGCAATTCTTAACAGATTCTTTAAAAACTTTGCATAGCCATGCCAATTTTTACTTTGTGTCTACAGGCCACGATTCTTAATGGATCGTCTTTATAGCTGCATGTCCCAACCTCCAGAGACAAGCCACGCCAAATTTACAGGCCGCAATTCTGAATGAATCAGCTTGGTACTTGGCATATGTATTCCATATAGCCTGAGGGCATCCACTATTGATTTTGGTGAATGTCCCAACCTCCAGGGACAGAGCCACACCCACTTTTTGCCTTTAGCTTCTGAAAGCTACAATTCTGAATGGATTATTTTGGTATACTTATTCCTTATTCTCTAAGAACGGCAACTATTGATGTTGATGCACGACCCTCAACGCTAAACAAACCAAACACTTAGCCTTCTTGACAAAGTACCATATCAATCAAAACAGGAATGTGGACGTATGTAGCGTTAGCGTTATATTTTTAGCTTGTGGTCCCTCTGGAGGTCACAATTATTAACAGATTTTAAAAAAAAAACGTTTGATCAAATCACCCTTACATCCTAATAGAGGTTGAGTTCAAAATCGTGAAAATGTATGGTATTTATACCCATCATTTGAATTAGTGAAATTAAGAATCCTATTGAATTCCAGCAATTTCTGTTAATTTCTTACACATTTATGGCCCTTGTTTTAATTGTTGAACATTGTAAACGCTCGAATGACGAAAGTTGTCATCTGGTTTGTATGAAATTTATATGCATCATTGAAATTAGAGAAATAAAGGATCCTATTGAAATGTGGTCGTATATTATCATTACCCGCGTCTTTAAATTTATAAGCAGTGTTTAACGTCATAAGACGAATAAGCCTATTGAATTTCAGAAATTTCTGATAATTAATGCCAGAGTTAAGTCCCTTGTTCACTTTGAAAAGTCTTGTGGACGCTTTAGAGGCTTAAGTTAATATCTATGTAGATTTTTACACAGTGTTTAAGGTCATGAGACGAAGAAGCTTGTTGATTTTCAGTGATTTCTGATAATTATGTTATGGAGTTATGGTCCTTGATCACTTTAAAAAATCATGTGGACACTCTAGAGGCCAAAGTTAATATCCGATTGACTTTAAATTTGTACACAGTGTTTAAGGTCATGAAACGAAGAAGCCTTGATCATTTTGGAAAATCTTGTGACACTCTTAGAGGCCAAACTTATCATCCGAATGACTTCAGATTGATAAACAGAGTTTAAAGACCACATAAAACGACATATCGAAATTTAATATATGCATAGCCAATGGTTAGTATATCCATTTAACGGCAAGTTCACAACAATCTGATTAAAATTAAGTCGGCTGTTAACGTTTTAGTAACCGACATGCCAAAATGCTTTTCAATTTTTCAATTACGACCTTAATCCGGTTGATTGGCTGGTGACGTCACAGGCACTACACATAAGGATATACATTATCTATACAATATGTCACTGTCGGTAGAATATAGCACTATCAATACACACCACAAGTTGAGAGGCGTCTATTGACGGTCCAATTACCACGTAACTTGCCTATTTATAATCGCCGAATTATTGTCTTACATTGTTAAGGAATGAGACATTTGTGATTGGAATATTTTAGAGTGATTTTAAAATACTGTATCATGCTGTAGATCTATTTATGTGTCCTTTGTTTGCATAGGCCGTGTGACAAATGAAGATGACTCATGCACGCGATTAACGTATTTACTGGTAATTTGGATAACCCAGTAAGCAAATGGTGCCAGTCATTTGTCTATATATTAATATTAGCTATATTGTATATATAATAATAATAACCGTTTCTAAACACAAAGAACAACTTTTATCGTAACTCCATTAGAAATTCACAGCGAATATGGAATTTTTAGAAGACTAAGCAATAACAATAGATCGTCTTCATTTCTCAGCTAATCAATGCTGGGAATCTTATCACCCTGTACGGTTCCATGCACTACAGGCGAAAATTGAACGGGATCCATGGACATGAATATCAGATACACTTGATCAAATGTGGGTTTTCTGGTGCCGTTTGGTGAGTCATTAAACTGTCGATGTAATTGTAGCATACCTTTATTATTTAAAAAAAGTTAAACGATGTTAGACATTATAATCTTATCTTATCACAAACGTATATCCATCCCATGATTTATATTTAGATGTTTAAACATTATCAACAAATAATACGAGGCTACTTTATTACAAAAACATCGGTGAACAAAGCTTATTAATCTGGTCGGTGTAAAAAATGATAATTACCTAATCAGCATTCGTAATTAGTTTATGACCCAATCTCTGTGCAACGTTAGTCTGATTGATTTATGGCAGGTATAAACGACGCTACACTTGCCATCAATACACGAAGTAGTTAGATGACCCTTCTCAATCTGTTATTCCATTAAGATGGTTACCAACAAAATGTATTTGCACTGTTAATTCTGACGCATATTGAGATATTTTTTCGTATTTCATTTTTACGGTCTATGAAGTCAAAGTCGCATGCAGAAAGAAAGGAGCCATACAACGATAACGGATTGTCATTTACAAATCACGTTTCAATCATGTTTGATGTTTATAATACATTAGAGGGTATTTAATCGTGAGAAAATAGAACTATTGTACATTATGAAACAAATTCTAAATTAGAACAACAATACTCTTCTGAGGAAAATGTATCTCAAATTGCTTGGACTGCACACGATGGTAGACGGTATTAAAATCGCTGTCGAGAGAAATCAAAACAACCATAAATTATGAAACAAATTCTAAATTGGATCTTAAATTAAAATGAATTATCCATTATCCTATTAAAAATAGTATTCCACCATTGACAAATACGTCAAAAATTGGTAAATCTCGTCCTGGGTAATTATACAATCAGAACTCGGTAAATCACATAGGTAATGCATCTTCATTAAATCACAAATGAATTAACGTGTACATGTGGCCAGAAGCCAACCCAACAATGGCAGTGCGATAGACCTGCGAGAGAGTTAGACATGTACTGGCGCCGAAAGAAGTCACCCAGGAAATACGCTTCAATGATTGGTGCCTTGATGTTACGTAATCGACGGATTTGGGTCAATAAAATGTTGACTTTAGCACAACGGTTTTTGTTACACCTAAATCAAACCATATTGCATTATATCACAGGTGCATTTATCACAAATAATGCAGGTAGAAGTTATAAAACAAAAGCATTCCAGCAATCAAACAATTAATCCATGCTGTAATAACGGCGTGCGTATTCAAAAACATGGTTTCATATGGCACCCAGACATGAGAGCACAGGTGGGAATTAATAAAACAAGAGTATTCGTCCAATCAAATCTATATCTATATTGTAATAACTGACATTTGTGACTTTATATTTAAAATAACACCAAAGACAGAAATTAAATAAATTTAACGCATTTAGTAATTTGAACACTGATAGATAAGGTGATCAACCATGCCGCTCGTATTGTGTAATTGATCTATGTATGTACTTTGGTGTATTCTAGCTATGCTATACTGTACTATTGTTCTATAATATGTATATTATTATGATTGAAGATGGGTGAATTAAAAAAAACCTTAACATGTAAAACATATTTATTCAATACAATTGGTGTATGTACGAGTCAAGGATTTAGCACGATTACTTTATTATATTGGGCATGTGTGAAATGACTTTATTTTACACCCGCTTCCAAGCCATTTTATATCGGCACATGCACCATTCCTTAAATAGCGCCATTCCCCTTTAACAAAGAATTGAATGCTTTTTTTTTTTGGCAAAGAGTCTTTGTACCCTGTCATGCATAGTTCTCCAGACAAATTGTCGCCTCGATAATCCGAATGTTACTATTAATAATCTGTTTATCTGTGGGATAGGTTGCAATTCATAAGATCGTGTTTGATATTTCTTCCGAGTGATGACACATAAAGCAATGACAATTAGTATTTGTGGCTGTGATAATTACTGGAAACTGAACGGGGTTTAATTGGAATACGTATCGTCTTTTGTATGAATACGGTAAGCAGTTTGTATTTTGAATTTGTAAGTCAAAAAGCTTCAAGTACAAAAATATTTTGTAAAAGGGATGACGTGGCTATATTTAAGAAATGACTGAAATGTCATGTAATTATAAAGTAATTCCCAATTGCATGAAAATTCCAAAACCCAAATATATATATAAAAAATCTCATGTAATAATCACATTGTTTGCCATTGCTTCATTTAATTAGCTACGTGAAAGTTGGGTTGTATTTACATACGTTATTCATTTTTAAATAAAAATTCAAACACTTAAATATAAAACTCTAAGGTCATTTTCGTTTTGGTCTTCTCCAACTAAACACTGAAACCGGGCGATATAATAAAATCGATAGAAATAAAAGATTATGCAAATGTTGAAGATGAATATCACTTTCTGCTGTGCTGTCCCGCTTATATATTCATCCGTAGAAAATATTTTGGGTCTTTTCGATCACTTCAAAAATTAAAAAAAAAATCTCACGAATCACAGTGATAATAATATAAAACTGCTAAATCTTGGAAAATATTTGTACCACTCAATAAAAAATAAGAGAAAACCCATACCTAATGGCAAATGGTTTGAGGTTGGGCTATGATATATCTATCTATATTTCAGTTTACAAGGGTGAGAGGGGGATTATATACTGTTATTGTTATCTGTAGGTATATTTATATTACAATGCATAATATTTATATCTGTATATAATATTGGGCAATAGCAAACTTTTTGCTTCGCCTGTAATAAAAGTTCAATTAATTGTTATGGATTGGCAATAAAAACATGATTAACTGAGTGGGTTGTATGAAACAATTCTTTAAAAACAAATGGTTTTCTCAAATTAGCTTAAAGTTCATATAGACACAATTCATTAAATGGTTAAACAGCTGTGATACCTGACAAAAAGTTACTACACTAAAAAAATGACTTCGGATTGTAATTCATTTAAATTTAGTGAAATTCCACATGACGCTCTTTCTATTATTCTTAATATTGTAACAGATTGTGTTATAATTTAAAAGATTCATATTCATGTAATTATCAATGTATAGAATTCGCTTTTTGTTATTACATCATCGTAGCCAATTCAATTTCGGGGAACTAATTAAACAATGCGATATACTTTATTATTACTAAAACATCGGTGATCTGACCTAAAAATTTAAATTAAAACGCCAATTCAAAAATACTAATATACAGCCGTGAACTAATCTCGTTCGTGATCGGTAATCAACAAAAATCAAAGTGTAAAATTTATTTATCCCATACATTATTGTCTATTTAACAATAAGTAAGCGTTTAACAGTTTATTTAACAATAAGTGCAACTTGGTTAATACGCCCAAGTCTTGTCAGTCTCATTTTAAGAATCCACATAGAATTTCATATCTGAAATGACACTTGCGCACTTTCTCTGCAGGATAGAAATCTTAGCTTACCATCTTGGCACTGCTTATTATAAAATGAGTAAGTGGTTTCGCATTATATTATATGTAACGCCACGTAAGATCAATTACACTATATACGAGTAGCTTTGTTGATCTCCTTGTATCAGTGTTCAAATATGCCGTTTATACTTTGATGTTTTAAATTTATTTAATTTCTGTCATTGGTGTTATTTTAAATATAAAGAGAAGTCATAAATGTCAGTTATTACAATATAGATTAATATTTGATTGGACGAATACTATTTTTTTATTAATTAGGGTTTCACACTGCGTAGCTTGTGTGAAACACTATTGTTTTTGTTAAAATTATTATTCTTATTATTATTAGGGTTTCACACTGCGTAGCTTGTGTGAAACACTATTGTTTTTGTTAAAATTATTATTCTTATTAGGGTTTCACACTGCGTAGCTTGTGTGAAACACTATTGTTTTTGTTAAAATTATTATTCTTATTATTATTATTATTATTATTATTCAGATTCCAATTTGAATAGATCTCAGCAACTACGTGTCGCATCGTTACGATTTCTTCGGTTTTACTGGGAAAGTGGGTGTGACTTAGAGGATAAAGCTATTTTGAACGTTCTGCGCCAATGCGAAATGTCCGAAATCACCGAAGTTATCGTTTTTGAAAATATTGCAGTAATTTTAACAATAATCATTGGATTTTAACTTTCGATACATTTTGGCATAGCCTGAGACAGGGCACATAGCTACGCTACTTTCGATTTTTGATTTTCGTCAAATCTTCGAAGATATTAGGCGCCAAATTTCGAAAATTTAAAATTTTACTAAAAAAATTTTTATTTATGAATATTTTTTAGTCGTATTGTGCACAGAATTAAAGAGTCATCTGACTAGTGCAAAAATGTTAAAATTTTTTGTCTCAGTAATTTTCCTTGGCCGCCATTGGCTAATTCAGTTTTTCAGTCCTAGATTAATTTTTTATTGTTCGATTTGTATAAAACAAAGTTCATATGCTTCGTTGTCTCAATTGTCATTTTTTTTGTTACCGATAATGTTATCTGTCGGCACCGGAAGTGGCATAATTTTACCAAAAACTACAATTTTGACAGTTATTTTCTTATTTCGAAAACAAATATTATTTTTTTGAAAAATTATATGACTCAAAGAGTGTGTCCTTTCAAGGCGCAAAAAATGTAGGAAGCAGTTTTTTTAATTTCGATTTCATTTTCGAGCAAATTCGATTAAGAGGCTAAAAATGGTGTAAAATTGGCCTATTTACAACCTATTCAGGCTTTTCAGATTTTAAAATATTTCTTCGTAACTTTTATAAACTTGTAGCTATAATCCATACGAAGAAAATGTATGTTAAAATTCGTTTGTAATATAAGCAGTTACCAAGAAATGGGCAGTTCTGTACAAGTCACTGTTTTCGTTATTTTGCCTGTAAAATAGTCAATTATGATTGGATTTTTATAAAAGTGACATCATTTGATTCAAAAAGCATGTAGCGTCATATCAAGTTGATTACAATTTAAAATTGACACCGGAAGTGACATCATTTGGTCAAAAAATGCATTTTAAACTTTTTAAATCAATGTTTTATTCAACCAAGAATAACTTAATATGTATTAATAATTTTAACTTTTGGTTTAAATTCACATATAAACAAAACCCATATGGTCATATAGATATCATAAAATGGTTTCTAACTTATTCGGTTGCCGAGAAATAGACGGTTTTCTACAGGTCACTTTTGAAGGTTTCGGGGCCATAAAAGGGTCAATTATTATTCGATTTTCATAAACGTCACACCATGTTATACCTATTGCCATTTGGGTTTTAATACAAGTAATTTAAGATTTTCATTATCACCGGAAGTAACGTCATTTTGGCAAAAACTGTATTTTTAGCCTCCAAAACAGATATTTTATTCAAGTGGGTCTGTTTTGAAATCTTTTTCAAATTATGGTATTTGATGCCAATCAACAAATAGAATGAACCCATACGATCATACAGATACCACAAAATGGTTTCTAACTTGTACGGTTGCAGAGAAATAGCTGATTTTCTACAAGTCACTTTTCAAGTTTTTAAAAGTGGCAATTATTATTCGATTTACATAAAATTTTCACTATATGATATCGTATGCCATTTCTGATATCATAAGACTAATTGAACATTTGCATTAACACCGGGAGTAATTTAATTTTGTCAAGATCATTTACAAGTAACAAATGTATAAAATGAATTGATATTGCTGGATTTTGTTGATTCTGCGTCCATTTTATTTGTGTGCAATGTTAATTTGGAAACCTGTTTAGTGGTTTCGCTGGTACCGGAAGTGACATATGTTCAAGGGTAACTTGACACCGGAAGTGACATGTTTAAGGGTAACATGGCACCAGTGAAACCCGTCATTCCTGCATGCAGGTCTAGTTATTATTATTATTATTATTCAGATTCCAATTTGAATAGATCTCAGCAACTACGTGTCGCATCGTTACGATCTCTTCGGTTTTACTGGAAAAGTGGGTGTGACTTAGAGGATAAAGCTATTTTGAACGTTCTGCGACAATGCGAAATGCCCGAAATCACCGAAGTTATCGTTTTTGAAAATATTGCAGTAATTTTAACAATAATCATTGGATTTTAACTTTCGATACATTTTGGCATAGCCTGAGACAGGGCACATAGCTACGCTACTTTCGATTTTTGATTTTCGGCAAATCTTCGAAGATATTAGGCGCCAAATTTCGAAAATTTAAAATTTTACAAAAAATTTTTTTATTTATGAATATTTTTTAGTCGTATTGTGCACAGAATTAAAGAGTCATCTGACTAGTGCAAAAATGTTAAAAAAAATTGTCTCAGTAATTTTCCTTGGCCGCCATTGGCTAATTCAGTTTTTCAGTCCTAGATTAATTTTTTATTGTCCGATTTGTATAAAACAAAATTCATATGCTTCGTTGTATCAATTGTCATTTTTTTTATTACCAAAAGTGTTATCTGTCGGCACCGGAAGTGGCATAATTTTACCAAAAACTACAATTTTGACAGTTATTTTCCTACTTCGAAAACAAATATTATTTTTTGGAAAAATTATTTGACTCAAAGAGTGTGCCCTTTCAAGGCCCAAAAAATGTAGGAAGCAGTTTTTTTAATTTCGATTTCACTTTCGAGCAAATTCGATTAAGAGGCTAAAAATGGTGTAAAATTTACCTATTTACAACCTATTCAGGCTTTTCAGATTTTAAAATATTTCTTCGTAACTTTTATAAACTTGTAGCTATAATCCATACGAAGAAAATGTATGTTAAAATTCGTTTGTAATATAAGCAGTTACCAAGAAATGGGCAGTTCTGTACAAGTCACTGTTTTCGTTATTTTGCCTGTAAAATAGTCAATTATTATTGGATTTTTATAAAAGTGACATCATTTGATTCAAAAAGCATGTAGCGTCATATCAAGTTGATTACAATTTAAAATTGACACCGGAAGTGACATCATTTGGTCAAAAACTGCATTTTAAACTTTTTAAATCAATGTTTTATTCAACCAAGAATAACTTAATATGTATTAATAATTTTAACTTTTGGTTTAAATTCACATATAAACAAAACTCATATGGTCATATAGATATCATAAAATTGTTTCTAACTTGTTCGGTTGCCGAGAAATAGACGGTTTTCTACAGGTCACTTTTGAAGGTTTCGGGGCCATAAAAGTGTCAATTATTATTCGATTTTCATAAACGTTACACCGTGTTATACCTACTGCCATTTGGGATTTCATTCAAGTAATTTATGATTTTCATTATCACCGGAAGTAACGTCATTTTGGCAAAAACTGTATTTTTAGCCTTCAAAACAGATATTTTATTCAAATGAGTCTGTTTTGAAATCTTTTTCAAATTATGGTATTTGATGCTAATCAACAAATAGAATGAACCCATACGATCACACAGATACCACAAAATGGTTTGTAACTTGTACGGTTGCAGAGAAATAACAGATTTTCTACAAGTCACTTTTCAAGTTTTTTGGTCTTAAAATTTTACATAAAATTTTCACTATATGATATCGTATGCCATTTCTGATTTCATAAGACTAATTGAACATTTTCATTAACACAGGAAGTAATCTAATTTTGTCAAGATCATTTACAAGTAACAAATGTATAAAATGAATTGATATTGTTGGATTTTGTTGATTCTGCGTGCATTTTATTTGTGTGCAATGTTAATTTGGAAACCTGTTTAGTGGTTTCGCTGGTACCGGAAGTGACATATGTTCAAGGGTAACTTGGCACCGGAAGTGACATGTTTAAGGGTAACATGGCACCAGTGAAACCCGTCATTCCTGCATGCAGGTCTAGTTATTATTATTATTATTATTATTCAGATTCCAATTTGAATAGATCTCAGCAACTACGTGTCGCATCGTTACGATTTCTTCGGTTTTACTGGGAAAGTGGGTGTGACTTAGAGGATAAAGCTATTTTGAACGTTCTGCGACAATGCGAAATGTCCGAAATCACCAAATTATCGTTTTTTAAAATATTGCAGTAATTTTAACAATAATCATTGAATTTACCTTTCGATACATTTTGGCATAGCCAGAGACAGGGCACGTAGCTACACTACTTTTGATTTTTGATTTTCGGTAAATCTTCAAAGATATTAGGCGCCAAATTTTGAAAATTTAAAATTTTACAAAAAATTTTTTTATTTATGAATATTTTTTAGTCGTATTATGCACAGAATTAAAGGGCCATCTGACTAGTGCAAAAATGTTAAAGAATTTTGTCTCAGTAATTTACCTTGGCCGCCATTGGCTAATTCAGTTTTTAAGTCCTAGATTAATTTTTTATTGTTCGATTTGTATAAAACAAAGTTCATATGCTTCGTTGTATCAATTGTCATTTTTTTTATTACCAAAAGTTTTATCCGTCGGCACCAGATGTGGCATAATTTTACACAAAACTACAATTTTGACAGTTATTTTCCTTCTTCGAAAACAAATATCATTTTTTGGAAAAATTATTTGACTCAAAGAGTGTGCCCTTTCAAGGCGCAAAAAATGTAGGAAGCAGTTTTTTTAATTTCGATTTCATTTTCAAGCAAATTCGATTAAGAGGCTAAAAATGGTGTAAAATTGGCCTATTTACAACCTATTCAGGCTTTTCAGATTTTAAAATATTTCTTCGTAACTTTTATAAACTTGTAGCTATAATCCATACGAAGAAAATGTATGTTAAAATTCGTTTGTACTATAAGCAGTTACCAAGAAATGGGCAGTTCTGTACAAGTCACTGTTTTCGTTATTTTGCCTGTAAAATAGTCAATTATGATTGGATTTTTATAAAAGTGACATCATTTGATTCAAAAAGCACGTAGCGTCATATCAAGTTGATTACAATTTAAATTGACACCGGAAGTGACATCATTTGGTCAAAAAATGCATTTTAAACTTTTTAAATCAATGTTTTATTCAACCAAGAATAACTTAATATGTATTAATAATTTTAACTTTTGGTTTAAATTCACATATAAACACAACTCATATGGTCATATACATATCATAAAATTGTTTCTAACTTGTTCGGTTGCCGAGAAATAGACGGTTTTCTACAGGTCACTTTTGAAGGATTTGGCGCCATAAAAGTGTCAATTATTATTCGATTTTCATAAACGTTACACCATGTTATACCTAATGCCATTTGGGATTTCATACAAGTAATGTAAGATTTTCATTATCACCGGAAGTAACGTCATTTTGGCAAAAACTGTATTTTTAGCCTTCAAAACAGATATTTTATTCAAATGAGTCTGTTTTGAAATCTTTTTCAAATTATGGTATTTGATGTCAATCAACAAATAGAATGAAGCCATACGATCATACAGATACCACAAAATGGTTTCTAACTTGTACGGTTGCCGAGAAATAGCCGATTTTCTACAAGTCACTTTTCAAGTTTTTTGGTCTTTAAAAGTGGCAATTAATATTCGATTTACATAAAATTTTCACTATATGATATCGTATGCCATTTCTGATTTCATAAGACTAATTGACCATTTTCATTAACACTGGGAGTAATTTAATTTTGTCAAGATCATTTACAAGTAACAAATGTATAAAATGAATTGATATTGCTGGATTTGGTTGATTCTGCGTCCATTTTATTTGTGTGCAATGTTAATTTGGAAACCTGTTTAGTGGTTTCGTTGGTACCAGAAGCGACACATGTTCAAGGGTAACTTGGCACCGGAAGTGACATGTTTAAGGGTAACGTGGCACCAGTGAAACCCGTCATTCCTGCATGCAGGTCTAGTTCCCACCTGTGATCACATGTCTGGGTGCCATCATACTCCTGCGCAGTGTTTCGTTTGATTAGAACTAAGAGAGGGATTTCTCGCGCCATTGTTTCAGGATTATGGGGTGCCATATGAAACCATGTTTTTGAATACACACGCCGTTATTACAGTATGGATTAATTGTTTGATTGCTGGAATGCTTTTGTTTTATAACTTCTATCTGCATTATTTGTGATAAATGCACCTGTGATATAATGCAATATGGTTTGATTTAGGTGTAACAAAAACTGTTGTACTAAAGTCAACATTTTATTGACCCAAATCCGCGATTACGTAACATCAAGGCACCAATCATTGAAGCGTATTTCCTGGCTGACTTCTTTTGGCGCCAGTACATGTCTAACTCTCTCGCAGGTCTATCGCACTGCCATTGTGGGGTTGACTTCTGGCCACATGTACACGTTAATTCATTTGTGATTTAATGAAGATGCATTACCTATGTGATTTACCGAGTTCTGATTGTATAATAATTACCCAGGACGAGATTTACCAATTTTTGACGTATTTGTCAATGATGGAATACTATTTTTAATAGGATAATGGATAATATATAGTACGGCCACGGTAAGGTGAATATCGTGATTTACTGATTTTTGACGTATTTCTCAATTGTGGAATACTATTTTTATAGGCTAATGGATAATATATAGTACGACACGGTAAGGTGAATATCTATGTGTGCGCATTTTTTTACACTCAAATTTTTATTCGTACTTCGTATGTAAATAATCGTAATCAAAATGAATTGATCGGGTAAACGACACGCGGGATAGCAAAGTTTTATCTTATAATAAAACACCATAGATAAATTATTCGTATGTTGATTTATATGCGTATCTCGGGAAATTTGACGTATCATATTGATTTTGATGAATGTCCCGACCCCCAGGGGCAGAGCCACGCAAACTTTTTGCCTTTAGTGTTAGGAAGGCACAATTCTGAATGGATTATCTTGGTATAGTTATTCCTTATACTCTAAGGACGACAACTATTAACGTTGGTGCACGACCCTCAACGCTAAACAAACCAAACGCCTAGCCTTCTTGACAAAGTACCATATCAATCAAAGCAGGAATGTGGACGTATATTGTAGCGTTAGCGTTATGTTTAAACCCATGTCGGGGAAACTCAACTGTTCGGCCAATAAATGATCGCCATAAATAAGTGCACGGATCGTCCATTTTTAAACGCATCTCAGAGAAACTAAACCCGTTGCTATTAATCTAAACCATGGTACTAATTAAACCATTTTTGTTATTTTCAACGAGTTTTATCATTTATTGAACGATGTTTTGAAATTACACGATATGAATAGAAACTATCGGTAAAACTACCATTTTAGACGATACCGTAGTTGCAGTGTATGTTGATAGTCCAAAGATCTTGGTTCCTCTGGATATTTGCGTCCATCGGATCGTAACTTCCTGAATTATGGCCCCTGATTGTCCGAAAAATCACCCTTTTTAGCTTGTGGGCCCTTTGGACGTCAAAATTATTATCTGATTTAAAAAAACGTTTGATTATATCACCGTTACATGGTAATTTAGCATGGGGCAGAACTTAATAAAAACAAAACAAATTCTAATGATTTTCTGCTAATTACATAATATGTGACAACTCTTGTTGACTGCCTGGATGATTTAGCTGCTGTGCGGGCGTATGTTTCGTTGCCTGGCAACCTATTTTCTATCTTGTGGACCTTATAGATGTCACAATTTTATTCTTATTACACATAAATAATGGTTGAGTTAGATTTTCAATGAATTAGCTGCTGGTGGGCATATGTTTCGTTGCCTGGCAACCTATTTTTATACGCCCACATTTTCATGTGGACGTATATTGTCGTCGCCCCTGTTCGTCCGTCCGTCCGTCCGTCCGTCCGTCCGGACGTCCGTCCGTCCGTCCGTCCACAATTGTTTGTGAACAGTCTACAGGTCACAATTTTTATCCGATTTCAATGAAACTTGAAATATAGGTTTATCACCCTAAGATCTCGGTTCCTTTCGATATTGGCATGTATCGGACCGTAACTTCATGGGTTATGGCCCCTGATTGTACGAAAAATGACGTTTTTTAGCTTGTGAACAGTGTAGAGGTCACAATTTTGAACCGATTTGGATGAAACTTGAAATGCATGTTTATAAACCAAAGATCTTGGTTCCTTTCGATATTTGTGCCAATTGGATCGTAACTTCCTGAATTATGGCCCCTGATTGTCCGAAAAATCGCCCATTTTAGCTTGTGGTCCCTCTGGAGGTCAAAATTGTTATCCGATTTAAAAAACCGTTTGATTATATCACCGTGCCATGGTTATGAAGGTTGAGTTCGAATTTCGTGAAAATCGGACCAAAATTGACGGACAAAATGGCCGCCATTTGTACGCGAATAGTGTGAAAATATGTTATATCAAGGTTGTGAACAGTGTAGAGGTCACAATTTTGAACTGATTTGGATGAAACTTGACATGCATGTTTATAACCCAAAGATCTTGGTTCCTTTGGATATTTGCGCCAATCAGATCGTAACTTCCTGAATTATGGCCCCTGATTGTCCGAAAAATCGCCCATTTTAGCTTGTGGTCCCTCTGGAGGTCAAAATTGTTATCCGATTTAAAAAACCGTTTGATTATATCACCGTGCCATGGTTATGAAGGTTGAGTTCGAATTTCGTGAAAATCGGACCAAAATTGACGGACAAAATGGCCGCCATTTGTACGCGAATAGTGTGAAAATATGTTATATCATGGTTGTGAACAGTGTAGAGGTCACAATTTTGAACCGATTTGGATGAAACTTGACATGCATGTTTATAACCCAAAGATCTTGGTTCCTTTCGATATTTGCGCCAATCGGATCGTAACTTCCTGAATTATGGCCCCTGATTGTCCGAAAAATCGCCCTTTTTAGCTTGTGGTCCCTCTGGAGGTCAAAATTGTTATCCGATTTAAAAAAACGTTTGATTATATCACCGTTTCATGGTTATGAAGGTTGAGTTCGAATTTCGTGAAAATCGGACCAAAATTGACGGACAAAATGGCCGCCATTTGTACGCGAATAGTGAGAAAATATGTTATATCAAGGTTGTGGACCTTATCTTATAGAGGTCACAATTTTGAACCGATTTGGATGAAACTTGACATGTATGTTTATAACCGAAAGATCTTGGTTCCTTTCGATATTTGCGCCCATCGGGTCATTACTTCGTGAATTATGTCCCCTGATTGTACGAAAAATCACCCTTTTTAGCTTGTTGTGCCTCTGGAGGTCACAATTATTATCTGATTTTAAAAAAAACAGGTTTGATTATAAAAACCAAACAAATTCTAATGATTTTCTGATAATTCCTTAATATGTGACAACTCTTGTTGACTGCCCGGACGATTTGGCTGCTGTGTGGGCGTATGTTTCGTTGCCTGGCAACCTATTTTTAACTAGTATAGTGAGAACTGTCAACTCTATATCTAATCTCCCATTATGTACATAGGCGTACGGACTCGATGAAAGTTAGGGGGCAGAACCCTAAATGCCCGAAAAAATTTTGAGTGTACAGAGAGCGGTTTCAGTCTGCCTTGAGAGGCAAAGAAGCGGAGCTTAACTTGTATGGACAACACCCCACCCCCCTCAAAAGGAAATTTTGGAATATTTCACGACTGCAAACATGTTTTCCTGCGATTTTAGCCCGTGAGCAAAGCAATGACAAATCGATCTAATACAGCCTAATAAAGGTGGTTGGCTCGAATTCCAATCAATCGTTTACAGTCCAAGAAGACGGGACTGTTTGGAGAAAATTTAACTGCAGCAAACACGAAATTTAACTGCAGCAAACACGTTTTCCTGCTATTCCAGCCTGTGAATGCAGCAACTTCAATTTGGTCCTATATAACCTACCTGACTGACCTTAATTCCAAACAACCGATCAACTGTCGCTGGGTTTGAGGATATTTTCCTCCCGAAGAAAATTTTGAACATTTAACCACCCCGTATGCGTTTCCTGCTATTCTAGTCCGTGTATAGCCCATGGAAGTGACTCCATTGTAATCGAAATCCCACTCTGAATTCCAACCATCCAATCAGACTGTTGCAGCTGCTTTCACATAATAATCTATGCCCGAAAAATTTCGCACAAAGTAGAGTGGCTTCAGACAAAATATTTTAATCCATAGTCAACTCAGTACAAATTTGTGGTATTCAATTAAAAGAAAAAGTAAAATTAGTGTTATATTAAGGCTCGTTGACAGTTAGCGAAGCAAAACTAGAAATGCCCGAAAAAATTCAGGATTACAGAGAGCGCCATCTGTTTTCTTAGAGGTGAAGAAGCGGAACTGACCTTGAATGGACACCCCCATGAAAATTTTTGAATATTTGACGGCCGTAAACTTAGTGTTTTATAGATTTCAGGCACTTTTTTTTGCCAAGTAGATAAAGTAAATTTTCTTTTTTCACTTTGCCCGAAATATCAGCTTGCCCGAAAGTTAGGGGGCAGCTGCCCCCCGGCTCGTACGCCTATGATAATGTATCTTTAATGAGTTGTTACTCTTAATCAGATTTTAGTGTATTTTTAATGTTTCATTACTAAAAAAAGTAAATATATGTGACAACTCTTGTTGACGGACGATTTAGCTGCTGTGAGCATATGTTTTGTTACCGGGCAACCTATCTTAGCTATTAATGTTATTTCTTTTTGAGTTATGGTCATGGTTTCACTTTGTTGTACCTTGAGAACGCTCCTTCAAGAAAAGTAATCATCTGATCTGTATGAAATTATACACATATTGTAGATTAGTGAAACGAAGAAACCGATTGGATTTCAGTAATTTCCAATAATTAATTTTGGAGTTATTGCACTTGTTTAACTTTGTTGAACATTGTGAATACTCAAATGACAGAAGTACCTTTCGATATGTATGAAATTAATATAAATCATGTAAATTAGTGAAGCCTATTGAATTTCAGCACTTTCAGTCTATTACTTTTAGAGTTATTTCCCTTGTTTTACTTTGTGAACATTGTGAACATTCAAATGACGAAATTTATCATTCGATTTGTATGAAATTTATATGCATTATTTGAATTGATAAAACAGATCAGTCTGTAGAATTTCAACAATTTCCCTTGTTTCAGTTTGTCAAAACTTGTGAAGCACCAAATGATAAAAATTATAATCTAATCTGTATGAGACTGTCTTGTAAATTCCCCAAATTACCTACAAAAGAATAAATATGTGACAAGTCTTGCAGACAGCATGGATAATTTAGCTGCTGTAGGCGTATGTTTTGTTTTGCAACCTTTCTCACATTGTTTCTGTGAGATACAAGATGGTTTTCAAATTGTTCAAAAAAAATTGATTGACAGATAGTAGGATACTCCTGTTTTATTAATTAGAAGCTAATTAAGCATCTGAAGCCAATGATTTATTTTTCTCATTCATTATTAGTAGAAGCAACATATTTTCAGATCAAGTAAATGTATAGCCTTGATTTTTGTCTATAACTAGAACTGATGCAAATGTTGTAGAATAAGTAATCAGGAACTGTAAATATATGATGTTAAATGTTATTATTATAGGGTAAAAAATTAACAGGTAAACAAGAGAGTGGTGAAGGCTACGTTACAGATGAAGATGAAGGAGCAGAGACAGAAAAAAAGAAAAATAATAAAAGGGTAGGAAAAATATATTTATATGCTCACATTTCAGTGGAATTATCATCAAACTTATAATTAGGTCCTAAAACTACTACATGTAAATAATGTTTTAAAAATAAACTTTGATTTCAGGAAGGGTCAATGAAAAAACATAAACTTGCCAAAGAGCTTTCAGAACTTGTCAATTTTTTTGTGTCAAAGAGATTTGAGAGTTTTCAGATTTCTGTACAACAACGTAAGTTTATTATTTACAACCAAATACTTCATAAATCAACAAAATTTCTGTTAATAATCATACTTGTATTATAACTATTTGTGATTAACAGGTAAATTTAATCATAAGGTGAAAAAACTCCTTGTTTTTAGTAGTGATGGTCCGGTTATCTGTTTCAATATCAGTAATTGGCCGATAAGTGGCCTATCGAGAGAAATTGTTATCGCCGATACACAGCCATTTTGCCGATAATGGAGTTGCTGATATCTGTTCAGAACAACTCAGTAATTACCTTTGAAAAATTATTTGAGTTGTGAACAAATCACTATTTTTCTTAACACACTGTGCAACTAAATAGCCACATGTACGTGCACTTTGCTATTAAGACGGGACATAGGGGACATAAAAAATGAAAAAATAAACAGTAAAACTCTGATATATAAATAACCATGGTCCTCACAGTAGTTATTTGTCTATCACAATTCTCAAAAATAAAACCAAAGACAATGTCAATGATGGCTCATCATTGCATATCGTGCTGGTATAAAGCGTGCAACTTTTGTGGTGTTGCTTATCGTGAAATAGTTCCAAATCTTACTACTTCATGTTGTTTTTGTCCTACACCTTTAAAAGAAAGAAGGGGACTTTTCAAATTGGTTCAGTTGCCGTCTGTCCGATACACTTTTTGGGACACAATAACTCAGACATCTATTATAGATGAACGGGTGATGTTCACTCTAGGAAATTATATTTATAGTGTAATCTACACTTAAAATTTGATTATCTCGACTTTATTTTTTAATGATTCAGCAAATAATTAAATTCATAATAGATGGAGTGTATTTGTGATTATGTAGGACGCGTGACCCAATTTTATTACTTCAAAACCACAGCGTTAGTGTTTTATTCCCGAGATAAAATAGTACCACACATCTCCCGACAAACAATAACATATATCTACATAGATTATCTGGCCATTCAAGGCCTTTTAATGTGTTATAGTTTTTTATCACCACTATCGGTAATCATATCTGTATCGCCCAATATATTTCGCTGTCAGTATCTATTTTCGGTAAAACGTATTGGTTCCTCATCGGACCATCACTAGTTTATAGACATGAGGGTAGGATAGAAGTTCTCAGAATTCTCTTAGAAATTACTGCCTGTTAAAGGTTTATGATTTATCTTTAAAAAAAAGTGCCAGAATTAACCTCTTAAAATAGAAAACAACATGAGGGTAGGATAGAAGTTCTCAGAATTCTCTTAGAAATTACTGCCTGTTAGAGGTTTATGATTTATCTTAAAAAAAAGTGCCAGAATTAACCTCTTAAAATAGAAAACAACATTACTTCTCCTACTGTGAAAGAAAATCATCAAAGAACTATATTTTATTGTTACAGAAAACCTATGGGAAATGTGTTCATATAGCGAATCTCAAGCATTGAAGCTAGCCATGTCATGTCCTGAAGAATTTGTTAATCATAATAAACGTTTTTTATCTCGTGTTTATCCTAATGGAATGCGAGTCGATTCTAGTAATTATAATCCTCAAGATCTCTGGAACTGTGGATGTCAAATGGGTGAGTTACTATATGTTCATCTTTAGTTAGATTAGTTTTCAGTTTATGATAGATCAATCCAAATACAATTTGCTCTTGAGACATCAATCCTATCTAGTATAAAACCTCCCTGGGTTTCAACTTATGCTCTAAGTTAACCAGTTTGTTTTTTGTCCCACATCTTTTGAAGAAAAAAGGTCACTATTAAAATGGCTCCATATGTCTGTCGCCACACTTGTAGGGACGCGATAACACTGCTTCGAATTGAAGTAGAATGTTCAAACTTTTTGTAGATGCTTATTAGATGAATGTCTTGACAGCTTTTAAAAAAGTGCACACACTTAGTCTAAGTGGAGATAATTAGTCCATCAGTCAATGTGTTTGGACATAATAACTCTTCTTCAATTTTGAATGGATCACCTTGGAACTTTGTTTTCCTTATACTGTAAAGACAGCAACTATTTATTTTGGTGCATGCCCGACCCCCTGGAGCAGTGTCACATCTACTTTTATGTGCCCACAAACTGTAATATGAATGTATATAAACTGATTTAATAATAATAATAATAATAATATCAGTATTTGTATAGCGCATAAACACTGCTTCACAGTTTCTAATGCGCTTCGAGTTCACTAGATTTGTTCTCGATGTCAATACCACAAAGGACTTTCAAAAAGGAAAGTTTTCAGTTTGTTCTTAAAAACAGAAAGAGATGACACTAAACGTATGGATAGTGGGAGCTGATTCCAAAGAAACGGCGCTGAGTATGAAAATGCACGTTTTCCAGTCTCAAGGGTTACACAAGGGATCTTTAATAAGTGTTTATCAGATGAACGTAAATTTCGGTTTGTAGTGTAAGGTACTATCATATCTTGGATGTAGGAAGGTGATTGTGAATTTAGAGCTTTAAAGGTTAATAATAAAATCTTGAAATTAATTCACTGTTTAACGGGTAGTCAATGTAGTGATGATAATAATGTGGCAGAGATGCTGTCAAATCGTCCTTTCCCAGTGAGTAATCTGGCGGCTGAGTTCTGCACATATTGTAGCTTCTTTATGAGGTTTTCTGGAAGTTGATAAAGGATAGCATTATGGTAGTTGAGCTTAGATGTTATGAAAGCATGTATGAGTCTTTCTAGATTACCTCTGTTCAAATATTTTTTGATTTTGCTGATATTATGGAGATGGAAGAAGGATGAAGAGCAGACTGTCTGAACATGTTCTTTAAAACTGAGGTTGGAATCAATAACTTTGGCCTTTGCCGACTGAATGATCTCCTTATTGTCAAATGTAAGGGTAATATTTTCAGTTTGAAATTTTGTTTGATGCTTTTTGGTACCAATGATTAAAAATTCAGTTTTTTTCAGGATTTAGCTTCAGGAAATGATTTGTCATCCAATTGTGTATTTCTTTAATACAGTTCTTGACACAGTTAAGTGTTAGGATGCGAGAATTTGCATCAAATTCCATATATAGTTGGGTATCGTCGGCAAAAAGATGGACTGTTAATCCAAAATCTGCTGCTATCTTTGTAATTGGCTTTGTGAAGATGATGAATAGGACAGGACCCAGTACCGAGTCCTGTGGAACACCACGTACCATGTGTCTCTGATTTTGAAGACTTTATTTTAACACATTGAGATCTACATCGTAAGTACGATTCAAACCAAGAGTACACAGTATCACGAAGACCAACTTCGACCCTCAGTGTTTCAAGCAGACAGAAGGCTATCAACAATTTTAAACACAGTTTTCTGGCCGTTTCCACATTCTGTTAATTTGTTATAATAGAACTGCTTCTTGGTTTTATCAACTAGTGTGATGACACGTTTCGTTTCTGCTCGAAAAATCTCCCAGTGGATCGTTAGATTTGTACGTCGCCATGTTCGTTCTGCCCTCCGTCTGATCTTTCTTGCATCTCTGATGACATCATTAAACCACTTTTCTCGCCCTTGACATTCATATTCTTTGTGATCAGTGGTGCATGTTTTTCGAGAATTTTTAAAGATTCGGTCGTATGAATTTCAATCAGTTCAGAGAGATTACTATCACTATTAAACTCAACAAGCTCAGAATGGGCCATGTCGAATGCAAAGCTCTTTTGATCAATACTTTTCAGTTTACGGTAGGATATTTCCTGCCTTTTAGCAACAGGGGGGAATTGATAAGGAACAGAAAAGTGAACTGCATAGTGGTCACTGATTGAAGGATCATCTATTATAGGGCATAGTAAGATCTATTTCACCAGATCGTGTGATCACTAAGTCTAGGGTATGCCTACGTCGGTGTGTTGAACCAGTTGCATGTTGGACAAGTCCTAAAGAATGTAAAAGGTCATTGAATTGTAAAGTAGCATTATCAGAATTATTGTCAAGATGAATATTGATATCACCACCAATTATTAGTTTTCCCGTTATTAGTATAAGCTGTTAGTAAAATGTCCTGAATTCAGAAATAAAATTTGAAAAGGGACTTTTATTTGTTGGTGGTCGATAAACTACAACTATGCGTGTAGACTCATAGAGTCCTTTTAGAGTTATTTCAACATGTTCGAAAGACTTAAAACTTAAACATTTTTTCATGTCAGTTATCATCCCATGTCATGGCTCGAAATGTTCACCTGTCTACTTGTCGCCGACAGGCGATTTTTTCGTCCGACAGGTAGCAAATAAAACTACCTGTCGCTTGCGACAGGTGGACTAAATTTTACTTGATGTTCAGTAAATTGACCACAATACTCATGTCCACGTCATGTACATGTAGGCCGTATTTATTTATTCGTAGAGTCGTTCTAAATACAAGAATTAAGAATTGAGCACGGAAATACCGCGAAAAGCCGCCATTTGCATTGTTTACATTTTGCTCTGTCGCAGGCTACAGGTACTCAGTTTGGAAGTAGACAATTTTATAACAATGAATTTCACACCATCTACTCTTGTTTTCATCTACTTGGCACTAGTTTATAGCATTATGGAGTATTATATCTAAGTAAATTAAAACATCACCTGAAATAATTCTACCGTAACGACACCTTGAAAGTGGCTGGAGTGGAAGGGAAATACACACGGCTCGATAGATCGATGCCTCGTAAGTTCTTGTATCTAATCATTTAAATAATTCACAAGACAATTCGACAAAATCAAATAATCAGGTCGGAAAAATATCTCGGATATTAATATAATTTGTACTGTAGCGTAAATATAGTCCCGATACATTGTATGTGAGACGGGAATTCCAGGTGGCGCTACTTGTCTTTCGCACGCGGCATATTTCTTACTGTGCGATGCAAAGAGGTGATTTGTTATACGGATATTTTAAAATTTGAATTCTACACCTCAACGTCGAACTATTCGATTTAGCACGGAGGTGTAATACCATGATAATTTGCGGAATCCACGTGGCTACGGGTGATAGAAATTAGAATTGTAGTTGTACGAATCTTCGACTCGCTAGGCCAACGCAGATTCGCCGACTTTCAAGAACTTTTAGACATTCCGATGTCGAAGAAATAAAAAGGTTTTTATATTACGATATTTATATGAAGTAATGTAATTGCAATATCTAAACAAACGTGTGTGTAGTACACATGTATGGATATGTGTGATACTATATACTATTACTTAGTCTTTGGGTTTGACAATTGAGAGTGACAGGTTATTTACTGAAGCGACAGGTATGATGAAAAGCTACCTGTCGCTTGCGACAGGTAGCTTTTTTCAAACATTTCGAGGCCTGTCCCATGTGGATACCAGTACCACCCACTCTCCTTCCTCTTGGAATATGATGAAAGTCATAACCAAAGTTTTTCAGTTCACAAATTATTGGCCCACATGTGTTGGGATTTAACCAAGTTTCAGTAAAAGTAGGAAGAAAAGGGCGATCTTCTAGTTATCCCAGGCTAGACTTCAACCTAGATTCGATAGACTGAATTTCGAATCCAAAAAGGATGACCCCTTCCAAGGAAAGCACTTCCTCGGCAAAGGTCATATGTTCAACCAACCCCGTAAACCCACAGTACGAGCCTCACGTTTCAACCAGAACAACAAAAGATACCGATCACGTTCTTCCTCGAGAAGAAGAATTCCCATCACCGATCTAAACCAGAGTAAGATCAACCACATGGTTCAGGAAATTGCTAAACACCTTAATTTTAACCAAAATAGTAACACATGTCTAAATAGAACTTCTGAAACTTACACTAAGTCGTTTGTTGTCAATTTATCTAAGGTGGCGCTCACTAAACCACAACACTCCGTCCTAAACAAAGGACTTACTTTCAGCCCCACACCCATTGGGACTGATCTTAGCAAAATACTTCTAGACCTTAGAAATCTAATTCGCAAAATGAGAATCACCTATCACTTTGCAAAGACTCCCGTCACGCCTCCCACCTTTCTTTCCAAACTGGATCAAAAGTTCGCGCCAAAGAGCACCTGGACACCGAACCCAGGAGCAAATCTCAATCTGGAGATTTTCTTTAGAGTTATTAAACACCAATTACTCAATACGGAATCCGTTAAATTCAAAAGAAATAACCTCTCTAGACTAGAAAGGGAAGCGATTGGCCAACTCAAAACAAACCCCGATATTATCATTAAAAAAGCCGATAAGGGCTCAGCTGTTGTAATCCTCAACAAATCCGACTACATCCTTGAAGCCGAAAGACAGCTTTCTAACATTTCCTTTTACCTGCCTCTAGATGAGGACCCCACCCTCGAATTCAATGCTGAAATCACACTTTTCCTAACTAAAATGTACCAGTCGGGACACATTACGGAAAAACTCCTTAAAGGCCTCATTGTAGACGACCCAAAACCAGGTCGCTTCTACCTCTTACCCAAGATACACAAATCCAGTGAACCCGGTAAAGTCCCAGGCAGACCCATTGTCAGCGGGAACGGTACCCCCACGGAATTCATCAGTAGTTTTATAGATGAACATATCAAACATTTCGTCCCTCTTTACCCTAGTTATATAAGAGACACCACCCACTTTATCCAAAAATTGGAAGACATCGACCTCTCTCCACATTCAGATGTCATTCTTGTCACTATGGACGTCACTTCTCGTTACACCAACATCCCCACAAATGAAGGCTTACGAGCAGTCGCTAAAAGCATCCTCAAAAACAAACCCAAGTGGAGAACTGATCCCACCTATTTAATCGCACTCCTCAAACTTGTACTGACTAAAAACAACTTCGTTTTTAATAACAAACATTACCTCCAGATAGGCGGTACTAGCATGGGGACGAAAGTAGCCCCTAGCTTTGCCTGCGTGTTCCTTAGCGAATTAGAACAAATTATGTTAGATAAAGTACCTCTAAAACCTCTAGTCTTCGTCCGATACATAGATGATATCTTCCTTATCTGGACACATGGAAACTCTAAACTAATGGATTTCCTCCAATTGATGAACACCTTTCACAAAACTATCAAGTTCACAGCTGAATACTCCACTCTTAAAGTGCCTTTCCTAGACACTATGGTAAGCTTTAACGGTGAAACTAAGAAACTTTCCTTTGACCTATACTGTAAACCTACAGACACACACTCTTACCTATCCTACACCTCTTGTCATCCGCCACACATCAAACGCAAGGGACCGTACAGCCAATTTCTAAGAATCAAACGTATCTGCACAAATAACTCTGATTATATCAAACATGCTGACAAACTTGAATATTACTATCTCCAACGGGGTTACCCTAGAGATATTATTATAACCAATAGAAAAAAAGCCGATTCAATCCAGAGGATAAATCTCCTCAGAAACAAAACCACTGCCAACACTCAGAAACGTCCAGTGTTTATTACGAATTTCAACCCCACTTCGGTACATATCAGCAAAATCATTAGGGACAACTGGCACATTCTCCATAGCTCCCAGGACTGCCTCAAAGCATTCCCCTTACCTTGCCTCACCGCCTTTAGACGCAATCCCTCGCTAAAAGATCTATTAACTTCAGCAACTATCAAAAATCCCATACCTAAACCTCAAGTCAGTGGGAAAAGCTTTGCATATTTAGACTCTATATGCAACTCACCTAACTGTGCATATTGCCATACACTCCAACTCAAAACTACCTTCCGATCGACTCAAACCGGCAAAACGTACAAATGCCACGACCAGTGGACTTGCCACAGTAAGAATGTCATCTACCTTCTCACATGTAGGCTCTGCCATAAGCAGTACACAGGTGAAACGAAAAGATTGTTCCGCGTTAGGCTGAAAGAACACTTTGCTGATATTACCCACAAGAGAGACACCCCAGTCGCCTCTCACTTCAATTTACCGAGACATTCTAGTCGAGACCTTGACTACCAAATAATTAAACAACTGGGCTCAGACCCTGAGCTATACACTTCCACAACCTACAGACGCACCATTGAATTACATTGGATTATCAGATTAAAAACTTTTCAACCACATGGTATCAACGACAAAATCTGAACTTGGGCACCCCACCTATTTTTCTTTGTTCCAAGTTTCAGTAAGTAAAGCAATGTCTGTCTCCCTGTCTTCAAGATATTCAACCAACTCAATGCATTTTCCATTAAGTGAACGGACATTAAACACACAAAAGTTAGCAGTATTTTTTTTGGTAGAGGTTCGGGATATTCTAGTATCGGCTTTAGAAAACTTAGTTTTTCTCCCCCCTGTTTTACCCCTCTTGCTTTCTTTAAAGCCAAGTAGGTTTAAAGAAGATATAACTGAGTAAATTTCTTGATTAAGTCTCACTGAGGTATTGTTTAGAGAAAGTAGAGTCAATGGAGTATAACACAAAATCATGTCACATTTCACATAGAGTGAGTAGTAAGTTGAGAACTTTTCATTATACACAATGAAAATAATGAAATGTGTCCAAAATTTGAAAATTATGTAGTGTAACTTCAACAAAAGTACAAATTCCTGTTCTTGATATCCTTAACTAACACTATGCAGACTTTCACAATTTAAAAATCTTCTGATCACTTGCAATTGTTAACAAATCTAGAGAGCTCTCAATGCTGCTACTAAGCGCAAGGGATGGCTTAGTGGTCTAGAGTGCCGCGCTTCGAACTAGCTGGCTGGTCACCTCTGGCTTGCAGCCGTGGTTTCGATCCCTGGAGATAGGGGTGCCTTCTCAACCTCGTGGGTTTCCTCCGGGCACTCCGGTTTCCTCCCACTGCTAAAGAACCCTACGCGCAAGTGAATTATTGAAATAAAATTAAACCATATGTTAGTCCCGAAATGACCTAGTTTGTGTCGAGTTAAACCCACAGGTACATGGGGACAGGAACGCCCTTATTAGACTATGGCACACCTGACAAAGTAACTATGTGATTTTTCAAATTTTTTGAGTTTCTGTTTTTTTCTGAATATTTTTTAAATTTTTAATCTTATTTTATCCATATTTGATGCTAAATGATATAACATTTACTATCAAACATGTAATCTGTATTTTTAGAAAAAAATACCTTCCGATGTATTTATAAAAGAGAAGGGTAAGACACTTTTCTGTTGACGTTTCTTTTCCGTGAGGTACCTCTGTCGCTATTTACTTCAAAATAGTGAATGAAATTGGGTTACAATACAAATCAACTACCCAGTTCCTTTCTATATATATTTCTTTCGATAAAAACACACATTTCAGATTTTAAAAAAAATGTAAAGTCAATTTATTTGCCATAAATCACTAGAGATTTTTTACATTTTATCGACATTTGAGTAGAAATGACGGAAGTGGTAATAAGGGAGACAACCCTGTCAATTAAAGTAACCCGAACGACTCATTCGACAAACCTTTATTGGGGATTTCTTGGAATTCATAGGCATTACGAAAAGGTAAGCCGAATGAAAAATACGGGAAAAACACATGCGGTCAAAAATATATTGAATAAAGGATGAATGTCAAAAATTTGCGTCCAATTTAGTGGCAAATGGACACATCCTGGTCATAACAGGTCAAGCTGGAACTGGAAAGACATTTTTAGTAAAGAATATTTTTGACCGCATGTGATTTTCTTGTATTTTTATACGGCTTACCTTTTCGTAATGTCGATTAGTTAAATCAACATAATCATTCCCATTACAAAATCCTTACTTTTCTAGCAAGCAATTATAAAGAGAAACTTGATTAAATTCGCACATACTCCCAGAATAAAGCTTATTTTGATTATTTTCAATTTCAAATTTGTGCGCCAAAGCTACTTTTCAAGTATTTTTCATTCAGCCTAATGAAAATGAGTCATTCGAGTGATTTATGGCAAATAAATTGACTTTACATTTTTTTTAAAATCTGAAACGTGTGTTTTTATCGAAAGAAATATATACTATTCAAAAAAAGCAGGGGATATTTGATTTTGGGGGCATAATACTAAAATATGCAAATGACTACGAAAAAAGTCACTATAGAACCTAACAGAAGAAACATTTCCAGTTACATGTGACGCCCAAACGCACCAATAGCTACCTCATGGAATGCAGGTGATGCTTGGGATCATCATGGGGGTCCAACCCAAGATTTGCACGAATCTGACTTTGAATGTTACAGTCATTGTGGCATTGAATTCCATGGTGGAAACATCAGATTAATTGTATAGTGACCAGAAAACAAATTTTGATATGCGTCGGCTTACCCAAAATGAAAGGTTACGTGCCCTTGGCATGCTACAGATCGGCACAACACAGGCGGTTGTGGCGTGGACGATGAATGTTTCTCAGTCTGTCATAAGCAGGCTATGGTCCAGATATCGTGATACACAATCTGTACAGGACGACCATGCTCAGGTCGACCACTCAAGCCCAGGATCGATTTATCCATACCTTGGCCTTGAGAAATCTTGTCATCACAGCAAATCAGATCAGCGCTCTTCTTCAAACAGACATTGGTGTGAGAGTGAGTGGCCAGACGATACGGAATCGACTGCATAGGGGTCACCTTCGCGCCCGACGTCCTCGCGTGATCCCTTGTTTGAGAGATCATCACATTCAGACAAGACATCGTTGGTGTAGGGATCATCAACACTGGGATAATCGACGCTGGAGCAATGTGATGTTTTCAGATGAGTCAAGGTTCACTGTTGATTTTTTGGACAGACGTAGGAGGGTGTGGCGTCGTCGAAACGAGCGCTTCCAAGACGTTAACGTCATCAGACATGATCAATTTGGGGGTGGTTTTGTTATGGTTTGGGGAGGCATCACTGTTGCTGGAAGAACGGCTTTACATGTTGTTGCAGGGCGTTTTACAGGCCAGTACTACCGGGACAACATCTCGGCAGTCCATGTTGTGCCGTTCGCACGACGTCATGGCCGCCGTTTCATCTTCCAGGATGACAATACAAGATGTCACAGGATTGTTACAGGTTACCTCCAACAACAGAACATCACCACATTACCTTGGCCAGCACTGGGTCCCGACCTCACCCCCATCGAGCATGTCTGGTTACGTCAACGTCAACAACGTCCTGCCAATGTCCAAGAACTTGCTGCTGCGTTGCAACAGGAATGGGACAATCTGGACCAAAATAACCTTAGACGTCTCATTAGGTGTATGCCACGTCGGATCCATGCTTGTTTGGCAAACAGAGGAGGATTTACCCGTTACTGACTTTGCTGTGGTAACTTTGCTGTTTGACCCCGGGTATCATTTTACCCTTATAATGGTCAGTCTGTGCCTTACTTAGTCTAACGATCATTTGGAATAGATCGATGAATGTGAACTTCATTTCATTTTGTTATTTGTTTCTTCGTCAGTTTCATTAGGTGACTTTAATAACACTTAAAAATCAAATATCCCCTACTTTTTTTGAATAGTATATATGGAAAGGAACTGGGTAGTTGATGTGTAGTGTAACCCAATTTTATTCACTATTTTGAATTAAATAGCGACAGAGGTACCTCACGGAAAAGAAACATCAACAGAAAAGTGTCTTACCTTTCTCTTTTATAAATACATCAAAAGGTATTTTTTGAAAATTTGAATTACATGTTTGATAGTAAATATTATATCATTTAGCATCAAATGTGGATAAAATAAGATTAAAAATTTAAAAAATGTTCAGAAAAAAACAGAAACTCAACAAATTTGAAAAGTCACATTGTTGTCAGGTGTGCCATAGTCTAATAAGGGCGTCCGTGTCCCCATGTACCTGTGGTTAATCCCCATTTCTCTCTCTCTCTCTCTAACTGAGCTAGAATGTTTAAACTTGGTGTAGACGTTCATTAGGTCATGCCTTGCTGGAGTTCGATGATGAACATTTTCTGCTTACAGTAAGCAGAGATAAGCAATCTGATTGGTTGATGCTTTGGGGCACAATAACTTTGGTTACAAAGAAGTGAGAGCGATGAAACTCAGAATATGGGTTCATTATATCATTACCTTAACTGAGTTCGATTGTGAGAATTTTCTGCTTAGGCTAAGAAAGGATAAGCAATTGGATTGGTCAAGACTTTGGAAGACAACAACTCTGCTTTTATTTTAGGTAGAATGTTTAAACTTGATGTAGATGTTCATTAGGTGAATGTTTTGACTGAGTTCAATGATTAATATTTCAAGCTGAAGCTAAGCATAGCTAATCACTTTCATTGGTCAATGCTTTTCGACAAGATAAATGAAATGAAATGGGGTTTAACGTCCTACTCTTCTGCACCTAACCTGGACTTATGGAAGACGGGCATACGCCTTACAGTGTGCTATGAAGGAAATTTTGCTCAGGCAGCAGCGCTACGGCCTACTCTTATATCGAATTCCAACTGCCAAGGGATCTTTTACGTGCATGCCAATGTGTCAGTTTTTCGTCCCATCTTAACAACTAGACAGCTGTCCTTGTCAGGCTGTCCATTCTGCATCACTGACAAGGGGAAACCACGCAGGAAAATCAAATGGGCCAAGATAATCTTCATTCTATCTGATAGAGAGTGATGAAACTCAGTGTTTCCGCTAGCTTCAAAATTTATCGGTACACCGTACCGGCAGAGGTCAAAACTATCGGTCCACTCGTTTTTTTACCAGTCCAGTGAAAATAATTTTTTTTCCCGCTAGTTAATAATGTAAATGATTCAAATAAATAAACACTTTATTCAAACATATCGTGAAAATGAAACATATTGTGAAAATAAGCCAGGCGGATCTCGTCATGGATGGTGTTGTGAAACTCGAGATTCGCGCGTCTTTGATTCACGCTCCCATATGAATTCCAGGTAGATGGTAAAATAATAATTGGATCATACATTTGATGGTTTCACAGACCAGTTTCTAGTTCAATTTAAATCTTCATTGAATATAATCCACTGACAGAACACCGAAAATACTCTGAGAAACAGTCATTAAATATATAATTTTCTGATGAAATCTCGGAATACCGATGACACGTGACATCGCTAGAATTAGGTCAATGAATCAGTGACGAAAGCGTAAGTTTTATTAAATACTGTTTTACTTTACTACATGCTGGCAAAAGCTTTATTTAATAAATTTTGTCAATATTATTTAAGGCAATGACAAAACACTTTTATTTTAAAGCAATTTCAATTGTGGCGGTCACATGATCATTGTGTCGATCGTTTGTCTATCATCGTCGAATGAATGAAAACTAAAAGGTGACAGACAAAAACAACGGTGCTGTGATAAACGATTACGCATAGCACACACGTCTTTCCTCCGCTAGTACACTACTCACAGGAACTACCAAAGATATAAAGATGTTTCGATTGCGCTTGATACATGTATCACCACCCTTGTAAAGTAAAAGTACGAAAGATTTGTCTGCTTTGGCGCCACATTGTGAAGATCATGTCGACTTTGATTGTGCAGCGACCTTCACGATGGAAGATACCGTCATACTCATGTTACTATAAATAGCATCACGTTTCGGCAGCCATCGTCGGCACGAAACGTTAGACACGAGTTAGGAATCGAAAAATAAAGTAGCAGTTGATTTTGGTGAAGTTTATGATTTTCCATTATCATTGTTTACCGGTCAATGGACCGCCGGGAAGATAATTTACCGGTACACGTTGAAATTTACCGGTATAAAACCGGAAAATACCGGTTATCGGAAACTCTGGAAACTTAGTGTATAGTTTGATTGCTTGATACTTTTGAAAAAAATAAATGTACGAAAAACTCATAAAATATTATTTCCGGTCTACGATGGGTTAGGGCTGTACGATATTCTCGATATAATCATTTATTGCGATATGGTATTTTCAGACCCAACTATGATATCATGTGCCCAAAAATCGTTGATATAGTGGTTTATCGAATATCGCCAAAAACTTCAAATATCGAAAAAGATTATCATAAAAATAGGTAATACACTATACAGCAGTGGAAATTAGCCGATGGCAATAAACTATAATGAAACTAATGTTTTGAGAATCGTTAAATGTTGAAAACACTTGTGAACTGTCCGCAGCCGTTTTCCACTGCATTGTGTATGCTTTACTTTTACTTTTAGTTGGCAATAAATTGTCAGTTGTTACTACATGTAAGCTTAGGCCTACTAAACATTCGGTTATAAACATGCATTTCAAGTTTCATTGAAATCGGATCAAAATTGTGACCTCTACACTGTTCACAAGCTAAAAACGTGATTTTTCGTACATTTCGTGATTATATCACCGTTACATTGTTGTAAAAGATGATGTGGAATTTCGTGAAAATTGGACCAAAATTGACTGACAAAATGGCCGCTGTTTGTACGCGAAAAGTGTGAAAATATGTTATATCAAGATTGTGGACCCTATAGAGGTCACAATTTTGAACTGATTTTGATGAAACTTGAAATACATGTTAATAACATAAAGATCTTGGTTCCTTTCGATATTTGCGCATATTGGATCGTAACTTCCTGAATTATGGCCCCTGATTGTACTAAAAATTGCCTTGATCACCTTGTGGTCCCTCTGGAGGTAACAATTATTACCTGATTTAAAAAAACGTTTGATTATATCACCGTTACAGGATAATCTAGGTTGAGTTTGAATTTCATGAAAATCGGACCTAAATTGACAAACAAAATGACCACCGTTTGTACGCGAATGGTGTAAAAATATGGTATATCAAGGTTGTGACCCAATTTTAATACGTTTTTGATGAAACTGGAAATACATTTTTATAACCTAAACATGTATGTTTATAACCCAAAGATCTTGGGTCCTTTCTATATTTGCGCCCATCTGATCGTAACTTCCTGAATTATGTCCCGTGATTGACCGAAAAATTGCCTTTTTTAGCTTGTGGCCCCTCTGTAGGTCAAAATTATTATCCGATTTAAAAAAACGTTTGATTATATCACCGTTACATTGTTGTAAAAGATGCTGTGGAATTTCGTGAAAATTGGACCAAAATTGACTGACAAAATAGCCGCTGTTTGTACGCGAAAAGTGTGAAAATATGTTATATCAAGGTTGTGGACCCTATAGAGGTCACAATTTTGATTTGATTTTGATGAAACTTGAAATACATGTTTATAACATAAAGATCTTGGTTCCTTTTGATATTTGCGCATATTGGATCGTAACTTCCTGAATTATGGCCCCTGATTGTACTAAAAATTGCCTTGATCACCTTGTGGTCCCTCTGGAGGTAACAATTATTACCTGATTTAAAAAAACGTTTGATTATATCACCGTTACAGGGTAATCTAGGTTGAGTTTGAATTTCATGAAAATCGGACCAAAATTGACAAACAAAATGACCACCGTTTGTACGCGAATGGTGTAAAAATATGGTATATCAAGGTTGTGACCCAATTTTAATACGTTTTTGATGAAACTGGAAATACATTTTTATAACCTAAAGATATTGGTTCCTTGCAATATTTGCGCATATTGGATTGTAATTTCCTGAATTATGACCTCTGATTATACGGAAAATTGCCTTTATGGAGTTCAAAAACATTTGATTATATCACCATTACACTGTAATGAATTTTCAGTTTGAATTTTGTGAACATCGGACCAAAATTGATGAACAAAATGGCTGCCATTTTTACACGAATAGTGTAAAAATATGGTATATCAAGGTTGTGTACCCTGTAGAGGTCACAATTTTAATTTGATTTTGGTCAAACTGAAAGATCTTGGTTCCTGTCGATATTTGGACATATCTGATCGTAACTTCTTGAATTATGGCCCCTGATTGTACGAAAAGTCGCCATAATATTAAATGTTTCGTATCCAGTGGAGGTGACAGCTTATTCCATAATATTAAATGATTTGTATACTTTACATTAGCATGGAGCAGAACTTTATAAAAACCAAACAAATTCTAATGTTTTTCTGATAATTACTTAATATGCGACAACTCTTGTTGACTGCCCGGACGATTTAGCTGCTGTGTGGGCGTATGTTTTGTTGCCTGGCAACCTATTTTCGCATTTCTTTTTACGTGATCAGTGAGAGTCCTGTTAATTGATTGCTACTCATGAGATTAGCGGGGGTGTTACGAACGACAAGATGGTATCATTCAACAACGGCCGTTGAATGGGCGATGTTTTGTTAAATTTATTAGCAAAATAGTGACCACTGGCCGAGTTAGAGGAGTGGCCGTTGAATAAAGAGATGAAACAATAGAATTTTTACGGGGAGAATTTAGTGTGACGGCTTACAAGGAGATGTCGCTGAATAGGAGTGGCTGCTCAAACGTATTCTACTGTACATAGTAATAAGCAAATCTTGGCTTTTCCCTGTGTCAACATTGGCGTCTGAAGTTGATGATGTCAGCCTTTCCCGTGCAATAAAGATGGCGGCCATTTTACAGACAGCAATTCAGTATACCGTTAGTCATAAACGACAGTGCTAAACAATATGGGCCAATAGCTGTTTAGTTTAAATTATCGTAAATATTTCTGCTATTTCCACGCATTTCATGACGTATATTTCAACTATTCCGACATTCAGATGTTGACATTTGTCGTACGATAACGATGACGGCCATTTCAGACACTGCTATTCCGTATACCGTTACTCATAAACGACAGAGCTAAAAATATCTGCAAATCGTTAATATTACAATCATTCCTACTATTTGGTGACATATATTTCTGCAAATTGTTAATATTACTATTATTCCTACGTATTTGGTGACATATATATTTCTGCTAATCCTTCACTGTTAGCCATTACCGGCAATCCAAACGTCTCGTCAGTGGCGGTGTTGTCAGTCAGTTGACGAAAAGGCGGGGCTTACGACAGACAAGGTATTTCATTGGCTTTTAGAAAGATAACATCGACTTAGCACACGCTTAGTATACCATAGGTGTTTTTTTTCAGCAATACTGTCTTATAATTTAAACATATAACTGTTTTAAGTTACCGACAGTTCATATTCAACATGGATTCAGTGATTGACCCATTGTTATAAATTACCGGTATAGTTAATTATCAACCAGTGAGTTGTTACCATTTTCTTTACGAAGTTGTTTGTAGTTAACAAAATCATTGTTTCCTTGATTGGTATTAAAAATGCTATTGTGTTATTTTTCTGATAGATCTAAATGGCTACAATCTGGGTATTGTCATGATGCGTGTAGTGGGCGGGGCAGCGGACGCTATCGATTGTTTGTCAGTTGTTTGCAAGTTAACAAAATTGTTTGTAGTTAACAAAATCATTGTTTCCTTGATTGGTATTAAAAATGCTATTGTATTATTTTACTGATAGATCTAAATGGCTACAATCTAGGTAATGTCATGATGCGTCTAGTGGGCGGGGCAACGGACGCTATCGATTGTTTGTCAGTTGTTTGCATGACTTAGAGTAAACCTGGAATTGTTGTTTCTCTTTTACCAGTAGTCAAGATTTAAGCCGTGAGTAGCTGATGTTGAGAAGTTATTTCTACAGTTAACATTTAATTTGTTTATCGTCAAAACATTTATCACAGCCAATTACTCACGAATTTAACACGATGTAATAGACGGCCATGTGGGCGGGACTTGTTGTCAATTTCACTACTGTACGAGTAACAAAAGTACCGCTAAAAGTTATGAAATAATCAATTGTATGTTGTTATAATTAATAGAAACAAATGTAACAAAAGCAATTTATTTCGTAAAGAAATGTATATATACCTTGATACGGCTAAATATCGGTAATCATTATAACTGTTTGGTCTAGTAACTGGAGATCACAGGTGGATTTGAGTCACGTATAGTATGGCATGAGTTTCACAAGGCGTTGGGAAAGGGGTGCGCCTAAGCCACACATATTTTTTTTTCCTGAAACACCTCTGCCAAAGTCGCCCTGTGCCTTATCTACGCATGCGGCTTATACACCGAAAAATACGGTATTATATACGACTTGAAGACCGCATCTACTTACTTCCGCTGCATGTGATATTTGAGAATTTTCTTACACAGGATCACAAGCAGACGCTTTTTAAACATCAGCGATTGTATTTAATTTAATTATGGAAAACTTAGCTAGTACTAGAAGTAACAGTAGACCCACACAGGAAGTGGAGGGCCTAGGCCCAAGTACCAAAACGAAATGCACAAGTCGTGTTTGCAGTGTTTTTTTGTATTTTAGGGGAGAGTCGAAAAAAGCTCCCCTTAATTGAAGAAATTGAAAAATTGCTCTCCTAAAAAAGCTCTCCCAGTTTCGATAAGAAGAGTGATTTAGGAGTTAAGGAGAGTGATCTGATATTAAGAAGAGTGATTAGTTTTCTGTATATGGAAAATGGTTCTTAAGATCAATAACTTGATGCAAGGGGTCATACCTGTTTACATAATTGATAATATACATCGTCTGCTAAATAATATCATTCGTTCGTAGTCGTACGGTCAAGTAAAACTTCTGCTATCGTCTATAACTACTTACGGTATTCCAATAGAAATACTTGTCGAAATTGCTAAATACATTTAGCTTGTATAATTATTTTTTAGAAAACATAACCCCCATTCAAAATATAATCATAAACGCTTAAAAATTCCATCAAAATATAATCTATTTCTTCCTAAATTATTCGCATTGGAAATTTGTACGTGCTATCTCTCGTAATTTCTAACGTCTCGCGAGACGTCTACTTTTCATTTCAGTTAAATTAACTAATGGCGCATTGGCGCCATCTATTTTTAGCAACATATTCATCGGAATTTTATTACCATGTGCGATGACATACTAATCGAATACACCAAATAATTTAATTTCACAATGACAGCATGGCGGAGATCGAATGAATGTCCATGATTTACAAATATGGAGAGCGATGTTCAATTTTAAGGCGAGGGAGAAAAACCTCCCCTTGACTGACATTCAGGTGCGCGGCAGGCGCTCCCGAGCGATGGCGCGCCTCAAAAAACAATGACTATGTTTGGCGAAAAGTTTTTATCCAAAAAGGATGTGTTTTGTTCATTTTGATAAATCTATATTTTAAAAGAAGCAAAGTTTAAAGCAATTCTTACCCACAATTCTTACTCACACTATAGTCAGCTTTAATGCATATGTATTTAATTTATTTAATAGCAAAGTGACATCAATATCGATATCGTACAGCCCTACGATGGGTCAGGATAGGCTAGTGTATTTGGTTCGGCTGGCCTCTTAAAGCGATATCCTGTGCACCATCAATGTCGAAGAAACTATTGCAAAATTTGCCAGGGTCAAAAAAAGAAGAGTGTTCATCCATTGATCATTATCATTCAACTCTTAACTCGGCGTAACTTGACCCCGTATAACGCGAATTATCATGAAACTCGAACAAAATTTGTTGAACTAATCAGTGACCTAAATAATGGCCTGCCGGCCCGTAGCTGGTAAATTTCACTTCAGGCTGCCTGTAAAAATTCCCCACCAGCCCGGTTGTCAGGCTGATAAAAATTGACAGATATAATCTACTAACTTACTCATTCTAATTTAACACTTGCTGAAGTTTACTTTGCCTTTGCCATGTCTTGTTTTGATTATATTTATAAAGTTTATGAAAGTGAGATGCGAGTTTGTTATCGATGTTTTCTATTTATAAACGTAGGGCTTTCGGGTCACGTGACTTTAGTGTGAAATCGGACAGCCAATTGCTGAAATATTAAGCCCACTTCAATCTACGATTCTGAATTACTTTTTTATGTAAATGTATTACAAGCATTTCATTTGTATTGTAATAGTTTTATATCAATTTCAATATCTGCAAAGATTCAGGCTCAAAAGTTATTGATATATGTAAGCGAAATTACCGTTTGTTTGCTAAATTTCGACTAAATATAGCCAACGTTTTTTGTGGTATCATCCAGATTATAAGTTTTTAACATATACATTAAAATTATTATAATTCTGTGGCTTTTCAATTTTAAAATTGGTACTAGCGATTCTGAAGGGAAAATACCCATCATGACGTCACATAGATATGACTGAAAAGCACTTATTTGGTGCTATGCCACGCATTGACTGGTATAGAGCGTTTTGATTACATCATTGATGTCTGTCTCGGATTTTACAATTCCATAACTTTGGATCTAATTCGAAAAAAATAGGTAGCATTTTATGTAAGTTACATAATGTGGACTGGCAACATTCTAGATGTGCAGGCAACTTTTATGGGTCACCTGCCTGACAGGCAGGTTAAGTTTGAAAGTTATTTCAATCACTGAAATGAATACTTTCTTTCGTTTTCCTTTTTTAAAACATCGCATAGCTCGGAAACTGTAACTAGAATTATCACATAGATCAACCAAATTTCCGGTACAATACTTTTCGAAGTCTTATTTATTTACATGGCCTAACTCAAACTGTAAATAATGGATCTTGCAGGCGAGTGTACCTTGGCAACTTTCCCAGAAACTTGAAGATTTAAAAATTAAATGCTTTTTGTGGCTTTATCTAAGGGCGTAATACATGGTCTTTTATTGTCGTGGTGAGATCTTCTATCGGACCGAACATCATCTAACTCGAAGTATCCTATAACTCTAACAAATTACCCGTCCCTGTCATTTCGAGTAACATGAATTTTGCTTCAGATTGACGTACGAGTACAATTGTGTATAAGCTGTAGTTGTTGTTGTTGATATTTGTTGTGGGTATAAGCTGAATTTGATGAGATGCACATCATGATCACACGAAATATTCAGATTTCTTGATTAAATCTTGTATTACCATTTGGTACTTACAGTCTTAGACGTCGTCGAAAATCGAGTCTGTCTTGGTCGTAATGTTATGGCCTCCATTCATCAAATCATCGTGGGGGACTGGGGGATATAATACAATTCCGAATCAAGTGACCCCGTTACTTCAAAATAAGGTTTGATGTAGCTCTGCTCACTTACAGTGGCAGATTTAACAGGCTCAATGGGTCCAGCCCTTCTCCAGAAATGCCATCATTTCATAGCACTCTCATAGATTGGTCCACTGAAATAACGCCAGAATGCGCTAATTTTGTGGCAGAATTTTTTTTTTTTCTGGGGGAGGTACTTCTAAATGGTTCCGACAAAAGTGCCTGAAATGCCAGGAAATCACATTTCCGCCCTCCAATTTCTGAAAATTTCCTAGGGGAAGAGCACACACACCCTCCAGACCCCCATTGTGAGGTTTCGCACCATGGCGCTCGTCAGCCACACCTACTCGGTTGGTGATCAGGGGCCCCCCACATGTACCAGGGCCCCCACCATGGTTAAACCGGCATTGGTTCCCATTTGAATATTGTTCACAATAAGAAGCAAAATATATAAGATATGTTTACAGGATCATTTTGATATACGAAAAACTAAGTGATGCGTTTTCTATGGCGCTCAGTATATCTTGTGGATGCTCTAGAGGCCAAAGTTAATATTCAATTGACTTTAAATTTATACACAATGTTTATGGTCATGAGACGAAGAAATCTATTCATTTTCAATGAATTTTGCTAACTGAACAGCTAAATCCATGATATTAAATGTTACAGTCTTAATCAGATTTTAGTGTATTAAATGTTCCATTACCGAAAAAAGTAAAAAATTTTGACAACTCTTGTTGACTGCCCGGGCGATTTAGCTGCTGTGGGTGTATGTGTCGTTGCCTGGCAACCTATCGTTTGTTAATATTTTGTCTGTAAATTTAGCAAAACAAATGCCTAGCTGTCTTTGCCTCTTGTCATGTTAAAGCCATTTTATATTTCAATCGCTTCATTTTAAAAAGTACCATATCAATCAAATCTGCAGCATTAGTGATGATCGTATTAAAAGTATTTTAATTCATTCTATTTTCAGTTGCCTTGAACTTTCAGACAGCTGGATTAATGATGGATCTATATAACGGTTGGTTTCGTAAAAATGGTGGCTGTGGTTTTGTGTTAAAACCGTCCATAATGAGGGAAGAAATTGCATATTTTAGTGCAAGCACAAGGGAGGTTATTCCTGGTGTATCTCCTCAGATATTACATATAAAGGTAATGAACAAATCCACTGAATGGTGTAACTGAATAAATGTTATCTCAAAAATAGAAACATTGTATGAAAATTCTCAATTCAAGCAATGTAGGAAACTGCGTAAATGCAAGTACTATTACATTCCTACTCCCCACACACGTCCCAAAGGACAAGTGTTGTCAGGGTGCTCCTAAAAGAAATCATAGGATGTTTTGTGCACAGCCTGTAGCTATGAGGTCAAAACTGAGTAGGGTAAATACACCTCCTTGAAGAAAACACTGAATGAAAATAGCTGTTTCACTTCTTTTTCAACAACCCAGAGGATTAAAACTGAGTAGGGTAAATACATATGGAGCGGAATTTCCCCCATAATTCTAAATCCTAACCTAGTAATACGTATGCTAATATGCTTACTTCTATGCATGTAACTTCTTACTAACAAATGTTAAATTGGCTATTTAAACATATAAAAATGCTAAATATTGCAGTTAGAATTTGTATTTTGTTCTCTTTCCATTATTAGTTTTAATTTATTGTAGTCTGTTTAGTTTCGTTAACATTTTGACGTTTCACAAATGTTGCGCGATAAAGCTGTCATAATTCTAAGCCAAATTTTGCTAACAGACGGCGCTGCTTACAATTGTATGGTGGTTCATTAGGAACACGTAAAAATGACCCGATAAATAAATGGGCTATTTTATCGTGCATTTTCACAAATAATGCACTATCGATTGTTTTGGCTTATTTGTTTTCTAAAAGAATAATATATAGCAAGAACTCATTACTTCATGAATCAAAGTGATTAAATAATTATAAATCAGTCATGCTTAGTGTAGCTTATCTCTTCCCCTCAAAATTATGAAATGTTATACGCACACAAAGTATTTATGATCTTATTGAAGTCACCTATATCGGGCCAGGCTTCCTAATCATCGGGTGTCACGGTGCCTCGGTGAGTAAGTCACTGGCTCGGTAGCCAGGAGATCTCCGGTTTCCGGCTCGCTTCCACCTGTTAGTGCTTGACAAGGAACTGTGTCTTCATGGGACGAAAAGCCAATTACGTACACCAAGAGTAGGCCATAGCGCCCCTGTCTGTACAAAATCCCCAGAAATTGCACACTTCATGACGTTTCCCCGTCTTCATTAGCATAGTCAGTGCATAATAGCAGGGTGTTAAACTTTATTTCATTTCTAAATCACCGGTTTTGTGTCTGGAGGCAGGGGTTTTGGGGATTGGGCCATTATTGATCCCATTCTAAGGTGTCATAACACCCTCTCAAATTTCTATATAATGCGCCCGTTGAGGTGTTCCGTAATAATTGCCACCTCCCCTCTCCTCTTATATTTTAATGTTTCCAAATGAAATGGAGTTTAACATGATACTGTTCTGCTCCGAACTGAACTAATACGCCATACAGTGTGCTATGAGGGAAATTGTCAAGGGATCTTTGACATACACTAGACAGCTGTTCTTGCCAGCCCAGCCCAGCCTACGTCCTGCGTCACTGACTAGGGTGGGGGGAGCCGGAAAATCTGAATGAACTTTCTCGGCCAATGAACTTTCTCGACCTCCAGGCTAGCAAGCCCCGCCCCCAATTAATGTTGCCATGCCTGTAAATTATTTGGAATCAATAAACTTATACCAATGATAACTGACAGGTACATAACATTAAAATTGATTAGACAACATAGGGTAGTATAGACAAATATTATTCTTTCAAAAATTGCATCCATTCATATTTTCACGTGCACATATTATGCCATCACACTTGTTCGTGCGTGTGTCTACAGATCCCAATTTGTTATCCGACTTTGATGAAACTTAAATTGTATATTGATATCCCAAAGATTTCGATAACAGTTAGTAGTGTAGCTCCTGATTGCACGAAAGTCGCACAAACAGCTTGTGGATCACAATTTTTATTCAATTTCTTTAAAACTAAAATTGTATGTTATAAACGAAGAACTCGATTAGGTTCAATTCTGGCGCGTTTTGACCGTATTTTCCTGGATTTTAACCCCTGGTTAAGCCAAAATCGTGTACAGAGCTTGTGCGCCCTGAAGAGATCATAATTTTGATTAGCTATATATAATATGCTTTAAACATAAACAACAATCACTGGTGAATTCGATTTTGGAGGTAATCAGTCTGTAACTTCTCATTAAAATTGCTCCGCCCCTTTACGCAAATTAACAAAGCATGTAATACATATACATTTTCACAATAGGCCACCATATAGTAAACCGCGCCACCTGTTAGCATAATGATAGTTAGAATCATGACTTATTATAACGGGTTAAAAGGGAGTCATAATTTTAACACGCATTATGCTTACAGGTGGGGCTGTGTACTATATGGTAGTTCATTGGGGACATGTACAATATCGATCTTTTCATTACCCGTCAGACATGATGACATTTTTATGTCAAAAATACTTTACGTACAAAGGCAAATTATTCTACATATTTTTCAGATGAATAAATATGATACTTTTTCGTGCATTTGCCCCCGATATGGCCTTATCGATTGATTTAGTCTCCTTTTTTTGCAATATTCATTCTCAATATTTTTGAGAGAAGTAATTGACTAAAGATATATAAAATATGTTACGTACAAAAGTAAATTATTCTTATATTATTTAAATAATATAGAAATACACCGGTAGAAAAAGGCTATTTTGTGTTTGTTTTGGTTTATAAACAATATTTTATTTTATTTTTTTTTGAGATTGGATTGAAAAACAGGAAATGATAATTCAGATATAAATATTAAAGCAAAGCCACACCCCGCCCACTCCACACAGACACACCTCACCCACCCACAAACCCAAACTTTGGAATGAGATTAATAAAATCAATTTAAGGAGCGAATCGTTCGCCCAATGCCCAAAGAGACCCTCTACCTCATAAGACAACCCGGTGATTTGGAAATTAAACATACCGGTACATTATGCAAGAGCAGAATCTGCATTACCAATTGTCGATGTCACCTTTAGACTGCGATGATTACTGTATAAAGATCCGATCAGATGCTCAACGCTGATTCATGATTAAATCAAAAAATGGATAATCGAGACTATGTGGGTTTTTTTTGTATCTTACCGACTTTAATAATGATGATCGAGGCTATGCGCAAAATTCAATCGCTAAATTCTCGGTCAGAGTGAAACTGAAATTTTCAGCAAATTCTCTTTACATTAGTCAGCCTTTTGGGCCTATCTATTCTCCCTTAATTTATCTTTCAATGAAATCGAGTATAACGTCCTGTAATTCAGCATCAAGGCGAGAACACGCCATGAAGTGTGTAGTGTGAGGTGATTTTGCACGGATAGAGGCTCTACGGCTCATTATTATTTCAAATTCCAACGCCCAGGGTTCATTTACGTGCACGCCATTATAGAACGACTAGACATTGTTCCACGTCAGGAACCGAAGGGACGAAAAAGCGAGGTCCCGTGTATACATTGGCTGTAGCACTGCTACCCGGTCAAAATTTCCCTCATAGCACACTGTATGGCGTGTGCCCATTTTTCCTTAGCCCAGGTTAGGTGCAGAAGAATATAGGACAATTAAACCCGAGGGACTTTCTCTTCCAACACCGGCAGCGAACCCGGTTTTTCGTCCCTTCGGTTCCTGACGTGGAACAATGTCTCGTCGTTCAGCATCAAGGCGAGCACACGCCATGAAGTGTGTAGTGTGAAATGATTTTGCACGGTAGGAGGCGCTGCAGCCCATTATTATTTCAAATTCCAATGTCCAGGGTTCATTTACGTGCACACCATTAGAACGACTAGACATTGTTCCACGTCAGGAACCGAAGGGACGAAAAACCGAGGTCCCGTGTACACATTGGCTGTAGCGCTGCTATCCGGTCAAAATTTCCCTCATAGCACACTGTATGGCGTATGCCCATCTTTCCGTAGCCCAGGTTAGGTGCACAAAGATATAGGACATTAAACCTGTGGAAAACCTGAGGGACTTTCTCTTCCAACACTGGCAGCGAACCCGAGACCGAGTCTGGGACATACCCACCGAGCCACTGAGGATCATGAAAATTTGGAAGCTTGACCCGATAAAAAGCTAAAATAATATCAAAAAAAAATTTACTTATGTGCCTAAAATATTTCATAAATTTGAGGGGAAAAATGATTACCTATTTATATATATTTATTCACTCCCGTGGCATGACGTAATTATTTCTTACTATATATTTTATTGTTCTTTTAGAAACACAATATGCTAAATGGATCGATTTAGCAGTATTATTATGATAAATGCACGACAGAGAATCCTATTTATATATTTTAAACATATATAGTGTGGTGTAGTTTCAATTCTACCGCCCTCTGTTCCCATGAAAAGGCCCTCGTCAATGCGCTCACTTGACTTAATTCTTTTATTCAACTTCAACCATAATCATGTATGTATCAAAACTAAACTATCATAACATAGCGTAGCGATTAACTGAAATATATAACATTAAATTCCAGTAAATATACTATCAAGTCTTAACAAGTCTTAAATTGTGTTAGAATAAAAAATTAATTCGACCTAAACAGATTGCAAAGGAAAATAGTCTTATCTAAAACAATAGGCTAACAAACAGCCTGCACTGGTCTCTTATGCATATACAAATAGATTATCGAGCAACATAAGCAATTCACAAGTCAAATACACGTTAATAAGTTATAAAATACGCAACACTAAATATTGTGTACACTGTCTTACACTCAAATGCCTATTAAGTGCGCTGACCATTTAGTCTTACAAACAGTCATAGGTGAAGAATGGCGACGACGTCAGTGCGTGACCAGTCTGCAGAGGGGAAAAACACTGACAAGTTTATTGCTATTAAATATGCTATGCAAAAGTCTCCAAAAAAGGCATGACAACAATGCACATAGATAATAATGTTCTTAACAATGTTTTTGTAGTTCAAATACCGTATTAATAGGCTTTCCTGGGGAACAAACAGTCCTTAAATTCTAAATGTTCGGTTACTTAGTTCTGGGTCTCAAACACACCTGTTTCTCGAACATCAAGTCTCTTCTCACAATTAGAAAATGTACATCTGTTCACGGCTGGATGTTCTAGACCGATAAAGTTTCTTGACTAATATAGCACTTTGTTCGGGACAAAAATGACACTAAAATCGTACTCGGCTTAAGCGTTTAAAGGTCGGAAACGCCTGCAACGAATGTGCATACCACAAATAATGTTTCTGTATATTATTATAACAAATATAGTTTTTTGGCATCAACATACCGGCCCTCTAATTGTAAAGGCAGAAGACGTCACAATTATTAAATAGAAATATGCCAAATTCTTTCGCACACTAAGAACAAAACGCACACTAAGAAAAAATAAATGCAAATAAATGTTATATTTCTTTCCCGTTTTCAATGCACATTTCACATGTTTGACTTAACATTGACATACACTGTATATCAATGTTGATTTACTCTGCTTTCGCGACGATAACACAACACAATAACATTTTGGTGTTCCAAATAAAAAAGAAAACAGTATTCACATCTAAGTACTTACTAGTGAGTTAGTACTCGCCTTCTAAAATAACACATAACTTGTCAATTGGCCTTGTAAATATTGCTGATTTGGTTTTGACCTTCGCGATCCTGACATATCCTTTCTTATCTTTTATCACTTCGATCACTCTAGCTAAGGACCAGCTATTTCTATGTGTGTTATTGTCCACTATCAGTACCACATCGTCTTCTCTTACATTTCGGTGTGGTCTTAACCATTTCGCTCTCTGCTGAAGTGTAGGAAGATATTCGTTTATCCAGCGTTTCCAAAATATGTTAGCCAGATATTGGACTTGACGCCATCTTCTTCTGGTGTATACATCTTCCTTGTTGAATACTCCAGGAGGCAAATTCTGGTGTATATATCTTCTGGTGTATATATCTTCCTTGTTGAATACTCCAGGAGGCAAATTCTGGTTGTTTTGGAGTAGTAGCAAATTGTTGGGAGTGATGGCTTCTAAATCATTGGGATCATTCGAGTTCTTCGTAATCGGACGGCTATTAATGATGTTTTCAATTTCACAAAAGAGAGTTGCTAAATGCTCATCATTTAGTTTAATGACTTGCTCTTTAAGCAAAGAAAACATAATTTTCCTTAGAGTGCGAATCTGTCTCTCCCAAATTCCTCCAAAGTGTGATCCTGATGAAGGGTTCATTTTCCATGTTGTATTGGATTGATGTAGTAACTCAGATATTTTTGATTGGTTCCATTCTTGTATTGCATCTGACAGTTCATTTTTAGCCCCTACGAAGTTAGTTCCATTATCAGAGATCAGTGTCCTGACATTTCCTCTTCTGGCTATGAATCTTCTTAATGCATTTATGCAAGAATCCGTGCTTAAGGAATGAGCAACCTCAAGGTGAACAGCACATATTGCAAGGCAGGTGAATACCTGTCACAAAATTGGACCTTAGGTTCTTTTGGGGGCGGATTGACGGTCATGTACTTATATAGTTCCCATTAACAAAAACACAATATGATTTAAATATCTTTATATAACTACAATATAATACAATAATATATATTTATGTAATTATTCTCTAATTTCACAGATTCAAACAAGACGAATCACAGTTCTACATTGATGAAATGATGAAACACGCGCACACAGCCGTAATTAAATTAAATATCTGACGCTCCACAGCACATTTAAGATGATGAAGATGATCAGGTTGATGAGTTCATGTAGATCGTTTCATTATTTTCAACACCATAAAATAACTGGAACAGTAACGACCCCAGCAACAATATCGGTAACACTAACCGTAGCACATTAACATGATCAGAAACAGAATCAGGACACAATCAAAATCAGAATCAGGTCACCTATAAAACATAACACAATGTTTAACAAATAATCAAAATATTTCAACATTTCTACGATTATCACCATTACAAAAATCAAACAATACTTACAAGCATTTGTACTAATTATTACTCATAAATCACACAGATTACCATTATAACGACACACAGTCTAAACCTATGACACACAGTCTAACAGCCATTTAGTTGAAATACAATTTATAGGAATGATTCATGAATGAATGATGATTAATGGACACGTGTGATTCTCCCAAAATCCAGCATTAGAGTAACAATATAAATTCATATCTTCCACCACGTAAACTACAGTTTCACTCACAACCAATCAAACCACGACAACAAAACAGGCAGTGCACATGCATTCAATGCAATCATACCTGCAATCAGACAAGTGAATAACTCTACCTTGGCAAATATTAACTATCACACATACAAATAAACCAAAAAATCAAAGGTTTGTAAATCAACTTTATTACCACAATCTGAAACCATGTTCAATAGTTGTCATAAACTGTAATAAACAACAATAACATATATACTATATTTATTAATGTACAAATACTTGTGACCTTGAAACGTTCAGCAATACCATCGTGAATACATACCTATATGTAGTACATCCACGACAAACTATAATATAAACTGTCGTTATCAAATAAAGATATTGTCATACGTGACAACACCCCCCAACTCAAGAAGAAACTTCTATGATGTTTCTGAAATATAATATAATTAATAAACTCTACTTAAATAATCTGCACCAACATTTTCTTTTCCTTTTATTGCTCGTATCTTGAATCTGAAAGGTTGTAAAGCAAGCGCCCATCTCTTAATTCTGTTATGCTTTCAGAGCATGAAAAGCATTATTTTGCGACATTCCCCATTCTAATATATTAGGTTTTCCCTTTTTATACGCCCACATTTTCATGTGGACGTATTATGATTTAAACAATATTTTATTACTTGTAAAGTACAGTAGGTTAATATACAAAGAATACAAGGATACGATAACAAGCTAAGCTTATAAACACCGCTTCCTTAAGGGATAGTGTAAGACTATGTAAAGTACGTGGTTGGTATATACAAGGTGACTCATCAATACTGAAAACATAACATAACTGAGAGATAGAGTTACTAGTTAAAATAAACATTTGATTTTGATTAGCAAAAGGCAATATAGCGTTTGAAAAGTTTGGTAGGCTAACGTTTAGGGTTCAAGTTTAAGATATAAGTACAACTAGTTTGTTTTATACTTTATCAATGCAAGATATTGAGAGGTATTGGCTTATTCTGTGAGTTCCAAGGACTAGATTGAATTTTGATCTATGATAAACATAGATACATATTTATTTACCAAGGTAGGTAAGAATAAAACTGATGATCATTATCAGAGTACTGAAGAATTATTTGCTTTTATCATTTTAAAAGTGTACGTTTTTTGTTTTTTTTTTATTATCAATGGGATTTAAAACGTTTAGTAGCTATTATATATGATTGTACTGTTTGAAAGATATTAGTAGAAATTGGAATATCATTGTTTAATCCGAAAAGTAATGTATAAGATGTTTTGTATCTTGCATCTAATAAGTCAATCGTACTTGATCTTTGAGATTTATAGTGGGGGCGTATTATGTCGTCGCCCCTGTCCGTCCGGACGTCCACAATTTGTTTGTGGACTCTCTACAGGTCACAATTCTTATCCGATTTTGACGAAACTTGAAATATAGGTTTATCCCCAAAAGATCTCGGCTGCTTTCGATATTGGCATGTATCGGATCAAAACTTCATGGATTATGGCCCCTGATTGTACGAAAAATCACGTTTTTAGCTTGTGGACCCTATAGAGGTCACAATTTTGAACCGATTTTGATGAAACTTGACATGCATGTTTGTAACCCAAAGATCTTGGTTCCTTTCGATATTTGCGGCTATCGGAATGTAATTTCCTGAATTATGGCCCCTGATTGTCCGAAAAATCACCCTTTTTAGCTTGTGGTCCCTCTTGAGGTCACAAATATTATTCGATTTAAAAAAACGTTTGATTATATCACCGTTACACCCTAAGGAAGGTTGATTTTGAATTTCGGGAAAATCGGACGAAAATTGCCATACAAAATGGCCGCCGTTTGTACGCGAATACTGTTAAAAAATGGTATATCAAGGTTGTGGACCCTGTGGAGGTCACAATTTTGATTTGATTTTGATGAAACTTGAAACTCATGGTTATAACCCAAAGATCTTGCTTCCTTTCGATATTTGCGCATATAGGATCGTAACTTCCTGAATTATGGCCCCTGATTGTACGCAAAATCGCCTTTTTTTTAGCTTGGAGGTCACAATTATTATTCGATTTAAAAAACCGTTTGATTATATTACCGTCACACCCTAAGGAAGGTTGAGTTCGAATTTCGGGAAAATCGGATGAAAATTGCCATACAAAATGGCCGCCGTTTGTACGCGAATACTGTTAAAAAATGGTATATCAAGGTTGTGGACCCTGTGGAGGTCACAATTTTGATTCGATTTTAATGAAATTTGAAATTCATGGTTATAACCCAAAGATCTTGCTTCCTTTCGATATTTGCGCATATCGGATCGTAACTTCCTGAATTATGGCCCCTGATTATACTCAAAATCGCCTTTTTTTTAGCTTGGAGGTCACAATCATTATCCGATTTAAAAAAAAACGTTTGATTATATTACCGTTACACCGTAAGGAAGGTTGAGTTCGAATTTCGGGAAAATCAGACCAAAATTGCCATACAAAATGGCCGCCGTTTGTACGCGAATACTGTTAAAAAATGGTAATCAAGGTTGTGGACCCTGTAAAGGTCACAATTTTAATTCGATTTTGATGAAACTTGAAATTCATCGTTATAACCCAAAGATCTTGGTTCTTTTCAATATTTGCGCATATCGGATCGTAACTTCCTGAATTATGGCCCCTGGTTATACGCAAAATCCCCCTTTCTTTAGCTTGTGGTCCCTCTGGAGGTCACAATTATTATCCAATTTAAAAAAACGTTTGATTATATCACCGTTACACTGTAAGGAAGGTTGAGTTTGAATTTCGGGAAAATCGGACCAAAATTGACAGACAAAATGGCCGCCGTTTGTACGCGAATACTGTTATAAAAATGATATATCATGGTTGTGGACCCTGTATAGGTCACAATTTTAATTCGATTTTGATGAGGAAGGTTGAGTTCTAATTTCGTGAAAATCGTACCAAAATTGCCGGACGAAATAGTCGCCGTTTGTACGAGAATAGTGTAAAAATATGGTATATCATGGTTGTGGACTCGCTACAGGTCACAATTCTTATCCGATTTTGATGAAAAGTCACATTTCTAGGTTGTGTACCGTCACACCATAATCATTGTCGGTTTCAAGTTTCATTAATATCAGACTGGAACTGACCAACTAAATGGCTGCTCCAAATACAGTTTGAAATACAGGACTTAAAGATGTAGGAAAAATCACTTTCGGTATTGCTTGTTCTCTGTCCATCTCTCGAAAATGTGGGCGTATCCTGCCTGGCAGTGCCAGCCTATCTTTAGTCAAATCTGTTAAAGGGACAGCAACTGCAGAAAAATTAGGTATAAATGGTCTATAATATCCAACTAGGCCTAAAAATGATCTGAGTTGTTTCTTCGTTTCTGGAGGATTAGCATTTTGGATACTTTCTATTTTCTGTTCCATAGGACGTATACACTTCTTACCTATATCATGACCAAGATAATTTAATTTATTAAACCCAAAATAACATTTACTTGGTCTAGCCGTTATATTAGCAGACTGTAGCCTCGAAATTAACTTTCCGAGAATATTCAGGTGATCATCCCATGTATCGCTAAAAACCAAAATGTCATCTAAATAATTATCTGTACCTTCTAATCCATACAAAAGATCCCGCATATTTCTACTGAAGGACGCAGGTGCGGTAACTAAGCCGAAGGGCATCATTTTGAACTGCATTAAACCTAAGGGAGTAGAAAAGGCAGTTTTATATTTGGAATCTTCGTCAAGAGCTATCTGCCAATAACCTTTTGTAAGATCTATCTTAGACAAATATTTACTAGAGGCAATTTTCAAAAATATATCAGTCTGTCTCGGCATTGGTTCTGCATCGAATACAGTTAATCTTTTCAAGGCTCTGAAATCAATACAAAAACGATTAGTTCCATCTGGTTTTCTAACAAGTACCACTGGAGATGAATACGGTGAGTTAGATCTTTCAATAATTCCTAACTTAAGCATACTTTCAACTTCTTTTACGATAACGTCTTTCATGGCGAAAGGAATAGGATATGGTTTAAATCTAACAGGTTTATCTGAAATTATAGAAATTTTATGTTTCCTTCAATAAAGCCAACTTTAAATTATTATAATCGTTAGCTTGATCAGAAGATAGTCTAGAATATACATCAAGGGCTTTACCTCGTAAAAGTGAAGCAAGATTAACATCCATCAAGTCATCATCTAAATCTTGAGCATCAGCATACCTTTCAAAACATCATATGGTGGTAGCTTCATTATTATTTTCCGCGCTGGGACATTTTCGGCGCGAGTACTCTCGTGGTTAGCACTGGCTTCGGGGTTTTCACATTTCATAGTCTCAAGGTGTATTTCAGTGTCACACAATACCTTTCTAGCATTAATTTCTCTTAAATTCCTTTCTTTCTCTTCAATTCGCTCAACTCTCAAATTCTCTTTCAATATTTTCTCTCTGTCTCTCATTCTCAACAAACGTTCGTAAAGCCTCCCCATCATAACCCATTTCCTTACCAGCCTTAAGTAATTTAGTTAAATCCATTTTGATATCGCAACTACAAATAAACCAACTGAACTAAAACTAGACAATGCACTATCCAATACTCCAAATAAACTTAAACCTATTCAATTACCAAATCATAAGCTAGCAAAAGTGATCACAGACGTTTTAAATAACATATAAACATACGAGCTCATTCATAAAATACAATATAATAATGTAGCGATTCATAAAACATATCACAAGCAATAAAATGTATAAGTACCAATAAATTAATGGATGCATCCGAATATAATTAATGTTAACCAATAAGTACAAAATAGTCAAATCCTGGCAAGCTCGCCAGATGTCACAAAATTGGACCTTTGGTTCTTTTGGGGGCGGATTGACGGTCATGTACTTATATAGTTCCCATTAACAAAAACACAATATGATTTAAATATCTTTATATAACTACAATATAGTACAATAATATATATTTATGTAATTATTCTCTAATTTCACGGATTCAAACAAGACGAATCACAGTTCTACATTGATGAAATGATGAAACACGCGCACACAGCCGTAATTAAATTAAATATCTGACGCTCCACAGCACATTTAAGATGATGAAGATGATCAGATTGATGAGTTATTCATGTAGATCGTTTCATTATTTTCAACACCATAAAATAACTGGAACAGTAACGACCCCAGCAACAATATCGGTAACACTAACCGTAGCACATTAACATGATCAGAAACAGAATCAGGACACAATCAAAATCAGAATCAGGTCACCTATAAAACATAACACAATGTTTAACAAATAATCAAAATATTTCGACATTTCTACGATTATCACCATTACAAAAATCAAACAATACTTACAAGCATTTGTACTAATTATTACTCATAAATCACACAGATTACCATTATAACGACACACAGTCTAAACCAATGACACACAGTCTAACAGCCATTTAGTTGAAATACAATTTATAGGAATGATTCATGAATGAATGATGATTAATGGACACGTGTGATTCTCCCAAAATCCAGCATTAGAGTAACAATGTAAATTCATATCTTCCACCACGTAAACTACAGTTTCACTCACAACCAATCAAACCACGACAACAAAACAGGCAGTGCACATGCATTCAATGCAATCATACCTGCAATCAGACAAGTGAATAACTCTACCTTGGCAAATATTAACTATTACACATCTTACAAATAAACAATAAAATCAAAGGTTTGTAAATCAACTTTATTACCACAATCTGAAACCATGTTCAATAGTTGTCATAAACTGTAATAAACAACAATAACATATATATTATATTTATTAATGTACAAATACTTGTGACCTTGAAACGTTCAGCAATACCAGCGTGAATCCATACCTATATGTAGTACATCCACGACAAGTCTGCCATTTTCTGCTGTCCAGGTTTCTTCTGATATTTTTTGCAAATAACACAATCAGCTAGTATTTTCTTAATTTTAGAGTTGGCTCCTATTATCCAATAATTTTGTCTTACTCTGCTCAGGATGGATTCTCTGCCCAGATGACCTAATGTGCGATGTGTTTCATCCAGGATCACCAATGAAATGGCCGAGTTTTTTGGTAAAATAACTTGATGTTTCGACTCATCAGGAATAGCGGCTCTTTTAAGTCTTCCACCAACTCTTAAGACATCATCTGTAATTATTGGATCAAGCTTTGAAAATTTACTGCCTTTTCATATTTTTCCTTTGTTCAAAGCTTCTTCACCATTAAGCAGTCTCTTCTTTAAACTATCTATCTCTTCTTCAAAGTGATTCTTCTGAACATGAAGAATGAGTGTTCGTTCACCTTTGACAAAATATTCATGGGGTAATGGTAAAGGCTTGTCTTTAAATAAACGTCTTTTGCCTGTAGGCAATGTTTGTTTAATTGACATCTTCAATTTGTCAACAAACAATAGAACCCATCCAAGTACAGTTCTAAGTTTTGTCCAGCTGGAAAGTGTGGTTAATAATTTATTTAACACATGCGAAGTTTCCACAGTGGATGCAATAACAATGGTTTTCTTCTTAATTTCTGGGTCATCTTCAGGCAAATCTTCATCAATTTTAATTTGTGGCCAAGATGACTCTTCTTTCCAGAGAAAGTCTGGACCAGCTAACCATCGTCTGCTTCGTAATTCATTACCCACTAGGAGTCCTCGACTAGCATCATCTGCTGGGTTCTGGTTAGTTTCCACATATCTCCACTGTTGTAATTCTGTACCTTCGTGGATGACAGTTAAGCGGTTTGCAACGAATGTGTGAAATCTTGTCTTCTCATTTGCAAGGTACCGCAAGACTGACATGCTGTCAGTCCAGAAACATGCATCGTCTACTGACATGTCCAACTCTTTCAAAATCATGTGATGCATGCGAACTGATATCATTGCTGCAGTTAATTCCATTCTAGGTATAGTCTTCATTTTTAAAGGAGAAACTCTAGATTTTCCCATAATAATGTTACAGTGAATCCTGCCATCTTCATTTACCAGTCGAATGTATGCCACCATCCCATATCCCTTTTCACTTGCATCCGAGAAATTGTGCAATTGGCAGGCGACAATAGTGCCAAAATTGATAGGTTCATACATTCCAACAAGGGCAGTTGGGCTAACCATTTATTCCATCGCCGCTGATCCACATCTTTAACCTGTTCCTCCCATCCAATACCACGATGGCATAAATCTTGCAGAATGATCTTTGCAGGTAAAACAAAAGGTGCTGCCAGTCCTAAGGGATCATACACCGAACTGACAATAGACAGAATTCCTTTTCTGGTAGGTGGTCGATCATGAATCCTGATTTTGAAGCCTAGAGTATCCGACTCTACTGACAGGATACACCTAGGGCATGTTCAATTGGTAATTTGCCATAATCGAGGTCTAATTCCACCAGATCTTTAGCTATTTCCTCTACGCTGATTGTTTCAAGGACATTTCTGTCATTGGAAATCCACTTAGTTAACTTAAAACCTCCTCTTTGGCAAAGTCTAGTTAGATCATCCACTAAAGTAACTGCTCTTTCTGGTGAATCTACAGACTTCAGACAGTCGTCCACATAGAAATTTCTTCGAATAATTTCTATAGCATCTTTACTAAATAGGTTTTCATTGTCCTCGGCTGTCTTCAATAAGGCTGAAGCAGCACACGAAGGAGATGAAACTGCACCAAATAAGTGGACCGTCATTCTAAATACATCTGGTTTTAAGTGATAATTTCCATCCTTCCACCAATAAAACCTTAGACAGTCTCTGTCTTCTACAGGAACTTTGACTTGGTGGAACATGGATTTGATTTCAGCCATTAGTGCTATGTTTCCTTCTCTTAATCTCAGTAAAACTCCTAATAGGCTATTGATTAAAGTAGTAGATCGTTCAGTGCAACACCTCTGTACTTTGCACTACAGTCATAAACGATGCGTATTTTATCTTCTTTTTTAAATACACCATGATGTGGGATATACCAGACTCTTCCATCATCACGTCCTAAGTCTTTATCAGGAACCATTTCCGTGTAACCTTCCTCCATCATTTCGTTCATGAACTTTATATACTGGTTGTGAAATTGAGGGTTCCGTTCAAATTTCCTCTTCAGACCACCTAGTCGTACCAATGCTTGTTTATAATTATTAGGTAGTTTATCTTCATGGTTTCTAAATGGTAAGTTAATGTAATAATGGTTGTCTTGGAATGTTATGGATTCTCTGACATCATGTTCAAACTTTCTGTCTTCTATAGATTTTTCCTTACTATCACTAATTGTCTTCTCTGGAAAATCTAAATTTACATAGTTTCTAAACATGGTTTCCAAATTTTTTGTATCTTCATACACTGCAAATATTTCTTCATCTTTTCTTCTGTCTGATACAAAATTGCATACGTTTGTGGTACGGTTCTCATCAGAGCATCTAATTAAATTCCATACTGTCCAACCTAGACATGTTCTGTCTGCATGGGGTGATCCTGCTTGTCCTGTGATGATCTCTAAGGGAGTATAAGCATCTGGTACACCATTCCCGATCAACAGACCAATGTCGGCCTCAATTTTTGGTAGGTTGATATTTCTTAAATGTGGCCAGTTTTCAAGATCTTCTTGTGTTGGAATGTGATGCTCGGAAACGGGCATGTCGTCCTTTGTATAAATGGTAGGAAGCTCTACAGCATGTACACCATCAAGATCAAGGATTTCAAGTCCATTTATTTCCATGGTCTCCATTGTATATGGTGATGATCCCATTGTTTCAATCGTAATGACATGGTTTCTTCCTTCCATTCCTAATCTGTTTATTAAACTGTTGGTACAAAAACAAAGTGTGCTTCCAGGGTCATTGAATGCATAGGTTATTACGGATCTTTGTGTCTTCTTCTGTCTTACCAAGACAGGTACATTGATTCTATCTGTACTATTTCCACTAAGTGGTCAAACTTTGCTGGCACTTTTTTATCCTTGCACTCTTTGTATTTTGTTCTCCACTTTTCCTTAATGTTGTGCGGCAATTTGGACAACAATTTTTGGAGTATTCCGGAATTCTCCATGACGTCCAAGGTCTGCATTCCTTTTATGCCATACTTGCACTCCACTAGGAATATGGCAAAGTCTTCCAAACCCTTGCTGTCATCGGTTTTAATTATCGGCCAATTGGTAGCTTTCCTTACATACGCCTGCGCAATGACTTGGCTGTCACCATACATGCGCTCTAATTCCTCCATCGCAGCCAGAAACCCTTCCTTTGCATCCACGTGAGCATATCCAGAAACAATATTATTTGGTTTCCCTGTCTTAAAATATTCTAATGAGTCCATCATTTCATCTGTATCATCTGTGTTAGCCATTATCTTGGTTTTAAATTTTCTCTTAAACTGTTTGTACTCTAGTACGTTTCCACCAAACTTTTTCATCTCTGTTGTTGTTTTTTTCATTTCTCTAACTATCTTTAACATTATGTCTTCTGATGAATTACCACTGTTGTGTGACGATGAGTGAAATGGTAATAGTTCTGGAACTCTATTTGATTTTGGTTCAGATTTTACAGAGGCAATTGAAGGAGGCTTTCTTGAAAATGTGGACTGTGCTTGATTTTCTAGAATGTTCACATCTGCTGTTGCAATGGCCATTTCTTCTTCTAATTTCAATTGCTCTTCTTGCATTTCTTTTTCTAACTTTTGCTTTAACAAGGCTTGCCTTTTTTGCAGTATATCATTCTTAGCTTCTAGCTCTGCTGTTTTCAATCTTGCCTTTACAAGTGATGATGACGATGATGTTAACGAAAACTGACTACTGGCTGTCGACTTGACTCTGGCTACGGACTTTGAGGTACCTGTCTGCCTGCCGCGGTTTACTTGGGAAATGCTATCATTTTCCCCAATGTCGTCTATCGATGAACCTACTTGGGAGATATTCAAATCCGCCTTTGAACCTGACATGGTATGGCCTTCTTCTTCAAAGAACCAGTCTTCTACTTGCCTTTTAAATTTTGCAAACACTGCGTTTCACCTTCGTCATCGACTTCTATAGAAGGGAGAAGTTTCTCATATGCATCTTGTGCAAGAAGGAAATTTTCAAATATTTCCATCCATTCTGTATATTTTCTTCTCATTATTGACAGGTCAGGGTCACCTTCCATAAGAGCATTTATTTTCCTTAATTTGACAGTTAAGGAAACTGCTAAATTGTCTCTAGTTTTCTTACATTTTTCCAAGGTGTAAGCTTGACCTTTTCCTGTCATAGTTCTTTTCCTCGATTCCCTTGCCCTGTGAGGTTCTAGTTCACCTGGACTGGACTGAACCTTACTGGCTTGAGATGGTGCTTTGGAACTGGTAGGCTGTGTTTTGGACTTCACTGTTACATCAGATCTATCTGTTGTACCACTGGTAATATTTTCCTCTTCAGTGGCTTGACTGTCCTTAGAAACACCTTTAACACCGGTTTCTGATTTACTTGCCATATCAAATTAAAGTCTATTTAACTCTTAAATGTTCAATATTGAGCTAAGTGAAGGCAAATCCTAATACGTTTATAGAAATGTGGTGTAGTTTCAATTCTACCGCCCTCTGTTCCCATGAAAAGGCCCTCGTCAATGCACTCACTTGACTTGAATAACTAAGAATTTTCTATTCCAATAATTCTTTATTCAACTTCAACCATAACCATGTATGTATCAAAACTAAACTATCATAACGTTTAACTGAAATATATAACATTAAATTCCAGTAAATATACTATCAAGTCTTAACAAGTCTTAAATTGTGTTAGAATAAAATCTAAATTCGACCTAAACAGATTGCAAAGGAAAATAGTCTAATCTAAAACAATAGGCTAACAAACAGCCTGCACAGGGCCCGATTCCTAGAAAATTCTTAAGCACGTTCTTATGCTTAGATTTTAAATAGACTTTGCAATTAAGTAAACTCATCTTATTTTGTGTTCCCAGAAAATTCTTAAGAACGTCCTTGTGCTTAGATTTTAAGTAGACTTCAGTGTAAGCACAAGCACGTTATTATGTGTTCCAAGAAAAAACTTAAGCACAACTTTGTTCTTACAATTGTCAATCTAAGCACAAATCCCGAGCAAGGTATACGGCTTGCTTACCAACCTTAAACCTGTTTCTGCTTCAAACAATATGGCTGACCGCATATTCTCGACAAGAATGCTATAGAATATTTTGCTTCTACTCTAAAAACAATTTTTTTATTTACAAATTGGTAAACAACACAAACGCAGGCAACTTGAAAGGAGCTAAATCGCAAACATATCGGACCTAGAAATTGATAATACTCTCATATGAATGTATATAAACTGATTTACATTCAGTGGTTTCCGTTTTTACTCCAATTTCAAGTCAGTTATGTGCGGCAAAATTTGCCAACAGTGTCAATCCAATGCAAATTTCTAGCGTCTAGTTATTCCAGTCTACATGCGCCGTTTGATTTGGTGCAATGTTTCTAGCCTTGTTCCCCTGATTCTCTCGCTAGAACTTGGCTGAAACGCACTATGGTACACGATTCGTGTACCAATGGTAAAATATTTATCTTGTCTTAAATATTGGATATCAGAAACCCATCTTTTTCCACTAAGATCGCATCATCAATTTTGATTTAAACTGACAAATAATTCGTGTTTTCAATGTCGAAGATTCTGGATGACATTGAGGACTTAGTTACTTTAAAATCAGGCGGTGCCTCAGTCATTCCCTCTGTTTGCATTTGCTTGCGTTTTAGTTTGGGGTTTTTTTTAAATTTTTTTTAGCTTATAGACCTATAGGGGCCATGTCAAAGGGATCACGTGGTTAAGTGGGTAAGACGCTAGCCAGGGCAAATTCCTTGAAAATTCTTAAAACTAAGCGCAAAGTTATGCTTCACTTTTGCTTACGTAAGAAACTTTATAAAATACCGTCTCTAGAAAATTCTCAAGACCGTTCTTACGTAAGCACAAGTTAAGTACGAGTCTAAGCACATTGCGACTGGTAAATTGAGAGTACGATGCTCTCTAACGTCATAAAAACATTTTTGGTATGCAAATTACACCATAATTGTAAATTCGACTGCATCACAGAGTTTCTATATATAGCTCTATGGTCTGCATGGAGTTATAAATAGACCAATGGCATTAACCTCCCGGAAAATAGTCGATTTAGATGTATTCTATTATTTAACAAATGAAATGAAATGAAATTTAACGTCCTACTGTTTTGCTCCTAAACTATGGCGGGGTATCGGGTTCAAAATGCGATCTGCAGTTGAAAGTAGAAAATAAAAGACAAAAGAGAAAATTCTAATCCAAAATGGACATTTTCGTGTGGGAAACACTTACCGCTCGTGCTTTTCAACCTAATACGTCCCCCTTTTCAACTTGAAGTCGTAAATATTCTACTTTCAACAGCAGAATTTCTACTTTCAATAATCAACTTTTGACATTCGGACTTTCAACTTCAGATATTCTACTCCAGATTTTCTGCTAAAGATTTTCTCCATGCATATAACGGAAATAAATTTGATCAAGTGACTATTTCTGCATGTCATTAAAATTCGGCAATTACCCCTAGGTACCACTGGATTTGCAGTCAGCAAACTCGGTCGATGGTTGGTTTGAAATTTGGGAATAGTTTGTTTGACCTAAATAAAAAACGCACCAACTCAAATTTCATTACATCGTTTTTTGTCTATTTGGTATATAGACATAGTTCAACTATAATTCATCTTACATACATCGTGGCAAGACTTAGGGTCGCCTGTCCAACCTTGTGGGTTTTCTCCGGGTACTCCGGTTGCCTCCCACTGTAAAGACCATGTGTTAGTCCCGAAAGACCTAGTTTGTGTCGAGTGGACGTTAAACCTCTCTCTCTCTCTCGTAAATAAAAGTTAAAGAAACTGAACAGATCAACCACTTTAGTTGAGTTGCCAGTCTGTCATAATTTAAATCGACTTTACAAATTTATTTACTGTCTGCCTCTAAACAAGCAGTCAAAAGAACTACTGGCAGTGAACTAAGATAACAATAAGTAGCCTGGAGCAAGAGTGGCTAAGTGAGTAAGACGCTGGCGTGCTGGCCTGGAGATAGTGGGTTCTTTCCCGGTATTGCTTGAGACAGTTCCTCATGATTTTCCGGGTGGTTTCCTCTTGCTGGTGAGGTAGGACGTAGGGCCTGACAACAAGGACAACTGTCTTGTCGTTTGGATAGGACGAAAAACCAAGGTCTCATGTACACATTTGCACGCATGTAAAAGATACCCTTTCATTTGGAATTCAATATATAAGTAGGCTGTAGTGCTGCTGCACGGGCAAAATTTCCCTCGTAGCACACTGTATGGCGTATGCCCGTCTTCATAATCCCAGTCGGTGCACAACAGTAGTATGTTAAACCCCATTCCATTTCATAAAGTAGTGGTGGATTACAGTGGCTAAGTGGGTAAGATGCTTGATACCGCTGTCCTGGGAAAATTTCCCTCATTAGCCTAGTTTGGAGCAGAGCATTAAGACCTTTAATTTCATTAAGTAGCCCTTTCATGCTCATAACCGGGTTCCACTTTGTAGGATTATATCTTGTGGAGTGTTCTTTAAGTATTAGAAATGAATACAGATTCTTTGAATAGATCTTCAACACTTTATTTCAGGAGCAATAACAGCAACAAGTAAACAACTTATAACTTCCTATGAATCAGCTCTTCAACTAGCTAGTATATAGGTTCCCTAAGCTGGTCTCCCCAACTATTATTAATCGTACATACATTTCTCTCTTTATATAAATTTGTAACTTACTATTAGTTACCATGAAAGTGTTAAAGCCATTTAACTGATCAGATCAACCACTTCAGTTGCCATAATTTAAATCGAGTGACCAATTGCTGTCTGTTTCATCTGACTTACCAAGCATTAATGTATATTAAAATATAGATTTGAAATTAAAAATAGAAATAAACAATAATGAAGTAGCATGTTACCTATACATTAATCATATGTATCCACCCTACTTCAAACAAAAACATGTTTTAAATATTAATGCAATCAAAATCCTTATTTTTCCACTAATCAAAATAACATAATCTATAACTACTTTCACGATAATAATTTTTATTTCTGTACAAAGGATTCCTATAAGGCTTAAAATGGCTAAGGACTTGTACAAGTGGATCTTCTGAACAAACGCCGACGTAATCTTGGGTCTTGGCTGCTGGTGCTTTTTGCACTAAAACTTGCAACAACTTGCATTGCTGCAACCTCAACGTGGCTATTGGCAGAATGACATATTGTTTCTCTTGTCATACCATTCACACGAGGTTGTTAAAAACAGATACATCGTTAGTATCCGGATCATTTTAAAAACCCGCATCCTTTTTAGTGGAGGCCACAGAAACCTGTATTTTTTGGGCACCCATCTTTGCAAAAAATTCAAGCGGTCTCTGTCTAACCCTATGTATTTGGGCAAACGAACGATGTTTCTTTTCCGTTCTGGATAATTAGTTTCCCGAGAAGCCCCCTCGTTCAAGACCCTGTGATAGTTGAAACAGATTTCGTATTACTGCTACTACTACTGAAGGAGGAATAAAGTCGATATTCATCCCTTCTTTAATATATAATATGTACAATTTATGTTGCTTAGCTGTACCGCTTTCCCCACAATATAACACATTTTGACTTGCAGGGAATGTAGCTCGGCGGTGTGTGTTCTCTTAGATGAACACAGATTATTGGAATGGATCTTCAACACTTTATTTCAGGAGCAAATAAAAAACCCAGCAACAATTAAACAACCTATAACTTCCTATAAATCAAAACCCCAAATAGTATATACAGTCTTCCTAAGCTGGTCTCATTGGTTGATACTGACTAGAGAAGCCCAGTCGAAACGTCGCTCAGTAATAAACAGTAATTGTATTCCATAAAATTGTGACCTGTATATGCTAAAGACCCCTACACGCAAGCGAACTATTGAAATAAAATTTAAAACTATATGTTAGTCCCGAAATGACCTAGTTTGTACATATTATACATATTAAAGAAGAAGTTACTCAGTCCAACAAATCAGTCAATAAAATCAGTGAAATATCTCAGTCGAAAAAAAAACCCAGGCAGATAATTCAGTCGAATAACCCAGTCGAAAAATCAAGTCAAATAACCCAGTCGCTCAATACGGCAAGGAAAACGTAAAGCATGACTTTATTTAGCTGTGGTGGAACAAGCAGCCTACTCCTCTATAAATCCCTCCACATCTTTGTTTTCATTCCGAAGCGACTAGATACTATGCTGTCCTCAGTTTTATGCATCGGACACAGACTAAACGCTAACTGTATAAACAGTTATTGTTTTCAGTCGCTGACATCAGTCGTTGACCCTTAACCCGAAGTTGATGACCTTACTCTCAAAGAGAAGTCAACAGGTTGTTTAGGGGATTGCTATTAAAGAAAAATCTCAATACAGTTTTGATTTCAACTGTCAGATTTGAGCTTGGGGAAAAAACAAAATAGACAAAAAACGAAGTAATGAAATTTGAGTAAGTGCGTTTTTTATTTAAGTCAAACAAACTATTCCCAAATGTTAACCCAACCATCCAGGGGTAATTTCCATATTTTAATGACATGCAAAAATAGTCACGTGATCAAATTTATTTCCGTAATATGCATGGAGAAAAGCTCGAACAGAAAATCTGAAGTAGAAAATCTGAAGTTGAAATTCCGAATGTCAAAAGTTGATTATTGAAAGTAGAAATTCTGTTGTTGAAAGTAGAATATTTACGACTTCAAGTTGAAAAGGTGGACGTATTAGGTTGAAAAGCACGAGCGGTATATGTTTCCCACACAAAAATGTCCATTTTGGATAAGAATTTTCTCTTTTGTTTTTTATTTTCTACTGCAGATCGCATTTTGAACCCGATCGATACCCCGCCATACTAAACAGGGGTAATGAAGACAGACATACGTCATACAGTGTGCTATGAGGGAAATTTTGCCCGGGCAGCGGCCTACTCTATCGAATTCCAACTGCCAAGGGATCTTTTACGTGTACGCCAGTTTGTACACGGAACCTCGCTTTTTCGTCCCATCCGAATGACAAGACAGCTGTCCTCCGTCCTGCATCACTGACATGGAGAAACCACGTCGGAAAATTTGGATGAACTTTCTCGGCCAATGAAGGGATCGAACCCCCGACCTCCAGCCTAGCGAACCAGCGTCTTACCCACTTAGTCACGTGATCCCCTGATGCCTGTGACGTGTCCCCCATAGGCCTACACATATAAAATATACCACAGATTAAACAAAAGAAAACAACCCAAAACGCAAGTACATGCAAACAGACCGAATAATTGTGAGAATGACTGATCTTTAAGTAGCCCGCGTGTGTGTTGTTTACCAATTTGGAAATAAATAAATTGAGTTTAGGGTAGAAGCGAAATTTTCTATAGCATTCTTCACGAGAATATGTTTCTAAAGGATTTTCTGTCTTTCAATTGACTCTTAGATATCAAAAGATGTAGCAAATATCGTCGAATAAATCCACGGTCAGCCATATTGTTTGAAGCTGAAACAGGCTTACGGTTGGTAAGCAAGCCCTATACCTTGCTTGGGACTTGTGCTTAGATTGACAATTTTAAGAACGAAGTTGTGCTTAAGTTTTTTCTTGGAACACATAATAACGTGCTTGTGCTTACACTAAAATCTACTTAAAATCTAAGCACAAGAACGTTCTTAAGAATTTTCTGTTAACATGAAATAAGATAAGTTTACTTATTGACAAAGTCTACTTAAAATCTACATGTAAGCGCAAGAACGCGTTAAAGAATTTTTATGAATCGGGCCAAGGTAGGGTGTTCGATCCCTGCATTGGCCGAGAAGGTTCATCCCCTTGTCAGTGACGCAGACGAAAAAATAAGGTCACGTGTAAAAATTGACTTGCACGTCAAAGATTCCCTGGCCGTTGTAATTCGATATAAATAAGAGTAGGTCGTAGCGCCGCTGCCCGGGCAAACTTTCCCTCATAGCACACTTTATGGCGTATGTCCGTTTTCATTAGCCCAGCTTAGGTAGGAGCAAAACAGTAGGACGTTAAACCCTATTTCATTTCATGTCATTTGTCAAATACATCTAAATCGACTATTTGAAGTTAATGTCATTGATCTATTTATAACTCTATATGCAGACGAATTTACGGTGTAATTTGCATACCAGATTTGTTTTTGTGACGCTAAAGAGCATCTTAGTCTCAATTTACCAGTCACACTGTGTTTGGACTCGTACTTGGCTTGTTCTTACGTAAGAATGGTCTTGAGAAGTTTCTATAGAGACGGTATTTCATAAAGTTTCTTACGTAAGTAAAAGTGAAGCATAACTTTGTGCTTACTTTTAACAATTTTCTAGGAACCGGGCCCTGGTCTCTTATACAAATAGATTATCGAGCAACATAAGCAATTCACAAGTCAAATACACGTTAATAAGTTATAAAATACGCAACACTAAATATTGTGTACACTGTCTTACACTCAAATGCCTATTAAGTGCGCTGACCATTTAGTCTTTCAAACGGTCATAGGTGAAGAATGGCGACGACGTCAGTGCGTGGCCAGTCTGCAGTGGGGGAAAACACTGACAAGTTTATTGCTATTTAATATACTATGCAAAAGTCTCCAAAAAAGGCATGACAACAATGCACATAGATAATAATGTTCTTAACAATGTTTTTGTAGTTCAAATACCGTATTAATAGGCTTTCCAGGGGAACAAACAGTCCTTAAATTCTAAATGTTCGGTTACTTAGTTCTGGGTCTCAAACACGCCTGTTTCTCGAACATCAAGTCTCTTCTCACAATTAGAAAATGTACATCTTTTCACGACTGGATGTTCTAGACCGATAAAGTTTCTTGACTAATATAGCACTTTGTTCGCGACAAAAATGACACTAAAATCGTACTCGGCTTAAGCGTTTAAAGGTCGGAAACGCCTGCAACGAATGTGCATAGCACAAATAATGTTTCTGTATATTATTATAACAAATATAGTTTTTTTGCATCAACATATAGAATAGTTTATGATTTTGGTCTATGTCGGGTTATGAAAAGGACGAGATTTTGCATGTCCCCAATCAGCCTCCATACAATTGTAAACAGCGCCGTCTGTTAGCAAAATTTGGCTTAGAATTAAGACAGCTTTACCGCGCAACATTTGTGAAATGTCAAAATGTTAACGAAACTTAAAAGACTACAATAAATTAAAACTAATAATGGAAGAGAACAAAATACAAATTCTAACTGCAATGTTTAAGAAATAAGTAATATAAATTAGCATTTTTACATGTTTAAATAGCCAATTTAACATTTGTTAGTAAGAAGTTACATGCATAAAAATAAGCATATTAGCATACGCATTACTAGGTTAGGATTTAGAATTATGGGGGAATTTCCGCTCCATAAATACACCTCCTTGAAGAAAACACTGAATGAAAAAAGCTGTTTCGCTTCTTTTTCAACAACCCAGAGGATTAAAATATTTAAATTAAATTACAGATTTGAAATGATATCCTCCAAATCATATTAACAGTACAGACATGTTTGTACTTTGAATAAAGATGGTATTTATTAAATCTTACGTTTACATGCTCCAGGTTATAAAGGTGACAATTATTTGTTGTAATCTGTATGTTATAGTCCAGCGGAAATTTTGCAAAACTTATTGAATTAAGCGTTTTGTGGTAATATCAAATTTGACACAATAATAGTATAAGTTATGATAGTGAACAATATTGGATGTAAACGCCATTGAAATATGTCCCACATTTCCAATTTTATTTTATAAATATGCATGATTTATGAGTTTTAAAACATAAATGTCACTGGTGCTAGTTAAATCAGTCAGAATTCACATTCATTTATTTTACACTATAGGCCATTTTAATAAGGAATGTTAATTCATACATGATCCAGATTCTCCATAAAACTTTCCGTCCGCACATTTTTTGGGACACAATATCTCTCCTCCTTATTGAGCTAGAATATTCAAACTTGATGCAACAATTGAGTATAGATTCATTATATTATTCACTTGACTAAGTTTGATGATTAGAATTTTCTGCTTAGGCCAAGGAGCGATAAGCAATTTGATAGTTCAAGACTGCTTTTAATTTAGGTAGAATTACTAGAATGCTTAAAGTGCCAATCCCAATAACTTTTTGGTGAATAAAACTGCTTAATTTTGTATTAAAATCCTTTAAAATCCATAACCTAAGGCCCACCTACTAACCCGATATTTGTGATACGCTTGTAAATAACTTAAACCTGACAGTCATCATCTGGAAATGGAGACCGTTGTATTATACAGTATCTGGATAAAACCAGACTTTTTTCTATAAAAATAACATGTAGGTGAAATTTACCTTTTGTTATCAAGTACACGGCATGGGTCATTCACTGTATAGACCTCCCAAGAAACATTAATCGATTATCAGGTCACCCAATTAAAAAATTGACCCGAAATCTTAAAAGGGTTACGTGTCCGGATAAGCAGTGTTGACGGTCACGTCCAAACGACTCAATATTTTGAGCTGAAATTTTGAGACAAGGTAAATACATCATGCCACTATATTTTGGTCTATAAATTTTATAAATACTCGGACTTTAATTTTTGAGACTCTGTTCTTATCGGGATTGTCCCTTTAAACTTAATGTAAATGTTCATTATTATGAATGTCCTGACTGAGTTCAATGATTTATCATTAGGAGCTAAAGCTAAGCAGAGCTAAACAATTTCATTGGTCGATGCTTTGGGACAAGATAACTTTGATTCTATCTGATAAAAAGTGATGAAACTTAGTGTATAGTAAATAAGCGGTTTGATTGCTCCTTACTTTTGAAAAAAATAAATGTGCTATTAGTTAATATACTGAGCGCCATGGAAAACGCATCACTTAGTTTTTCGTATAACAAAATGATCCTGTAAACATATCTTATTTATTTTGCTTCTTATTGTGAACAATGTTCAAATGGGAACAATAACAACGCATTTGTACACTTATGGATGTTTAATCTGTAATCAACGGTACAAAGTCAGAGGGGTCAAAACCAAAAATACGACACATATGTCAGTAGCATGTGTGTCCTCCACAGGCTCTTAGGCACGCTGTGTAGCGATATCGCATGGAATTAACCAAGGTTTGAAAGAAGGCCTAGGGCAAATTGTTCAATTCTTGGACAAGAGCAGCTTCTAAATCAGTGATGGTGTGCCTCTGTGGTTTCCGATCAGGGCTCCCACTTCAAAATTTTCCCAACCGGTCATTTTTCTCACGGAGAAAGTGGTGCTATTTTAAGCACATAATAAGAAGCCAAAAACTACATGCTATCGGAATGTCGATCGACTTTAATTGGGTCAAGGACAGTCACACAAAAAGTCTATCTCACATCGACATTTATATACCCACCCACCTATCCCCCTAATAAATAAAAGAACACATTTAATCAATTATTATCATTTACTTATACATTCATAAAGTATAAAAATAACAAGATGCATTCATTTATCGAAAGTTCAGTATTTTCTTAATTTGTTTACGACATCATCCGTATGTATTCGTCGGTTTTTACAGGATTTCCATTTCTGTAAAGCACGTGCCGGTTGAATTTCTGCAAGTGGTGGCCCCAACATAGATATTATCATTAATTCGTCAAGATTTTTCAAGCTCATGGAACATCGTAACTTGGTTTTAATCATGGGTTCCATTTCAGTCGTATATGGCTTTGGAAAATGACCGAATCTGGATCAGACCTGTAGGTCATTTTGCACGCCAGAAAAATAGCATATTTTGTGCTAAATCATAAAATCCGGGAGACGACGAAACTCTGTGCGTGGCGTGATGTAAACTATCAGGTATAATAAAATTAACTGTGTCAGTAGCCCATGAATGGAAACCACTGCTAATCAATTATCCTTGTGTATATTGCTCTAATCACAATTAATAAAGGGGCTACATCAAACAGATTAAAAGCTCAACATTTAATCAATTTACTTAGTTTTGTTTTGTTTTATAATTAGTAATACTGTGAGCGTGATCATTCTTGAGTTGCTGTTACAGCATATTTACCGACTTTCATCATTCGTGCGGCAATTCACTGTTTGAACATCAAACAAATTAAAAACTTTTCTTTGATGTCTTCACTTGATCACAAGAGTTAATCATGTCAATCTGGCAAATGATATATATATACAAGAATGTTAGCATTCTATATATCATTTCAAAATGTTGAAATTCCTCACCTCCCAGAATAACAAAAGAAAGCGAGATGATGATATTGCTGTCAATGAATCTGATTCCCCTTCTTCAACATCAAACCACGAGGATGACAGTTCCGCCCCGAAAAACAAAGTCAGCCGTAAATTCTCTACTAAATGGTTACAAATATTCCCGTGGTTAAGATATGATATTCCCACACAAAAATATGTATTCCCAGGTGTGTTTTTATACGCCCACATGGAAATGTGGTCGTATATTGCCGTCGCCCCCGTCCGTCCGTCTGTCGCTCCGTCCGTCGGTCCGTCCGTCCATCCACAATTTCTTGTGAACGCTCTAGAGGCTAAAGTTAATAGCCGATTGACTTGAAATTTATACACGGTGTTTAAAGTCGTGAGACGAAGAAGCCTATTGATTTTCAGCGATATCCGATAATTACTACCAGAGTTATGACCCTTGATCACTTTGAAAAATCTTGTGAATGCTCTAGAGGCTATAGTTAATATCCGATTGACTTTAAATTTATACACAGTGTTTAAGGTCATGAGACGAAGAAGCCTATTGATTTTCGGTGATATCTGATAATTACTGCCAGAGTTATGACCCTTGATCACTTTGAAAAATCTTGTGAACGCTTTAGAGGCTAAAGTTAATATCTGATTGACTTTAAATTTATACACGGTGTTTAAGGTCGTGAGACGAAGAAGCCTATTGATTTTCAGCGATATCCGATAGTTACTACCAGAGTTATGGCCCTTGATCACTTTGAAAAATCTTGTGAACGCTCTAGAGGCTATAGTTAATATCCGATTGACTTTAAATTTATACACAGTGTTTAAGGTCATGAGAGGAAGAATCCTATTGATTTTCGTTGATATCTGATAATTACTACCAGAGTTATGACCCTTGATCACTTTGAAAAATCTTGTGAACGCTTTAGAGGCTAAAGTTATTATCCGATTGACTTTAAATTTATACACAGTGTTTAAGGGCATGAGACGAAGAAGCCTATTGATTTTCGGTGATATGAGATAATTACTACCAGAGTTATGACCCTTGATCACTTTGAAAAACCTTGTGAACGCTCTAAAGGCTAAAGTTTATATCCGATTGACTTTAAATTTGTACACAGTGTTTAGGGTCATGAGACGAAGAATCCTATTTGATTTTCAGTGATATCTGGCACTTGATCACTTTGAAATATCTTATGGACAAAGGCCTTGAGACAAACCATCAAAACTATTCTAATCATTTCTGATAATTATTTAATGGGCTATTACTCGTAATAAGATTATCATGTGTTGTAAATGTTCTCCTTACTGATAAAAGAAACAATATGCGACAACCCTTGTTGACTGCCCGGACGACTTAGCTGTTGTGGGCGTATGTTTCGTTGCCTGGCAACCTATCTTTAATCCATTTATTCCGTTTATATAACAATCGGTAGACGTCATTTGGTTAAAACAATGAGCTTTTACAATCGCCGCCATTTTGAAATATGTGCAAATATCTTTACATGTTATAGAGTTAAAATACGAGCACGATATTATTTGAGCCCTCAAAATATCAATACGAGTTAATAAATTAACTGTGTATCACTTTGAATTATTTACGTGTGCTAATCATTCAGAACTACTTTTTCCCCGTGTATGGAGAAAATAGTCAACCGCCGAATAATGTCACGTACGCCACTGAGAACCGGGATTCTAGCACCAAAACATAATTAAAACCAAGTTACGATGTTCCTTGAGCATGAAAAATCTTGACGAATTAATGAGAATTTCAACCGGCAAGTGCTTTACATAAATGGAAATCCTGTAGAAACCGACTAGTATATACGGGAGTGTTGTAAACAAATTAAGAAAATACTGTACTTTCGATAAATGATGCATCTTGTTATTGTTATACTTTATGAATGTATAAATAACTAAATGATAATAATTGATTATATGTGTTCTTTTATTTATTAGGGGGATAGGTGGGTGGGTATATAAATGTCGATGTGAGGTTGATTTTTTGTGTGACTGTCCTTGACCCAATTAAAGTCGATCAACATTCCGATAGCATGTAGTTTTTGGATTCTTATTATGTGCTTAAAATAGTACCACTTTCTCCGTGAGAAAAATGACCGGTTGGGAAAATTTTGAAGTGGAAGCCCTGGTTATACGTCCACATTCATAATGTGAACGTATTATGCCGTCGCCCCTGTCTGTGTGGGTGTGTGTGTGTGTGTGTGTGTGTGTGTGTGTGTATGTATGTATGTGTGTGTGTGTGTGTGTCTGTGGTTCGCCTACAGGGCGCAATTCTTCATGGATTTTCTTCAAACTTGGTATACTTATTCCTTATACCCCAAGGAAGATCCCTATTGTTTTTGGGGCATGCCCGACCCCCAGGGGCCGAGCCACGCCCATTTCTAGTATTTCTTTGTTTGTCGTCTACAGGCCACAAATCTTAACTTATAATCTTGAAACTTTGCATACACATTCTTTGTACCCTAAGGAACATCCCTATCGTTTGGGGTGTATGCTCCACCCCCAGGGGCAGAGCCACGCCCATTTTCTTTTCGTGTGTCTTTGTGTCGCCTACAGGGCGCAATTCTTACTGGATTTTCTTCAAACTTGGTATACGTATTCCTTATACCCTAAGGAAGATCTCTATTGTTTTTGGTGCATGCCCGACCCCCATGGACAGAGCCACGCCCATTTCTAGTATGTATTTGTTTGTCGTCTACAGGCCACATTTCTTAACTTATAATTTTGAAACTTAGCATACACATTCTTTGTACCCTAAGGAGCATCCCTATCATTTGGGGTGCATGCCCAACCCCCCTGGGGCAGAGCCACACCCATTTTCTTATCGTGTGTCTTTGTGTCGCCTACAGGCCACAATTCTTATTGGATTTTCTTTAAAACTTTGTATACTTACTCTTTATACTCTAAGGATGATCCCTATCGTTTGGGGTGCATGCCCAACCCCCCAGGGGCAGAGCCACGCCCATTTTCTTTTTGTGTGTCTCTGTGTCGCCTAGAAGCCGCAATTCTAACTGTATTTTCTTAAAACTTTGTATACTTACCCTAAGGATGATCCGTATTGTTTTTTGGTGCATGCCCGACCCCCAATGGCAGAGCCACGCCCATTCCTTGTATTTATTTGTTTGTCGTCTACAAGCCACATTTCTTAACGTATCATCTTGAAACTTCGAATGATTATTCTTTTTACCCTAAGGAACATTTCTATCATTTGGGGTGCATGCCCAACCCCCAGGGGCAGAGTCACGCCCATTTTCTTTTTGTGTGTCGCCTACAGGCCATAATTCTTAATCGGTCATCTTGAAACTTAAAATACTTATTCCTTATACCCTAAGGATGACCCCTTTTGTTTTAGGTGCATGCCCGACCCCCATGGGACAGCAACACCCATTTCGTGTATTTGTTTGTCTGTCGCCTACAGGCTGCATAAAGATGACTCCTATTGTTTTTGGTGATTTCCTAACCCCCAGGGACAGAGTCATGCCCATTTTTACTTCGTGTCTATGTGTGTTGTCTACAGGCCACGATTCTTAATGGATCGTCTTTAAACTTGGGATATGTATTCCATATAGCCTAAGGACGTCAACTGCATGTCCCGACTCACACAGGCAAGACACGACCAATTTTTGTGTTTGTCGTTTACAGGCCGCAATTCTGAATGAATCAGCTTGGTACTTGGTTTATGTATTCCTTATAGCCTGAGGGCGTCCACTATTGATTTTGATGAATGTCCCGACCCCCAGGGGCAGAGCCACGCCCACTTTTTGCCTTTAGTGTTAGGAAGGCACAATTCTGAATGGATTATCTTGGTATAGTTATTCCTTATACTCTAAGGACGGCAACTATTAATGTTGGTGCACGACCCTCAACGCTAAACAAACCAAACGCCTAGCCTTCTTGACAAAGTACCATATCAATCAAAGCAGGAATGTGGACGTATATTGTAGCGTTAGCGTTATGTTTTTAATTATGTTCTCAGTAAATTGATTAAATGTTGAGCTTTTAATCTGTTTGATGTAGCCCCTTTGTTAATTGTGATTAGAGCAATATACACAAGGATAATTGGTCGGCAGTGGTTTCCATTCGTGGGCTACTGAACACTGTTAATTTTATTATACCCGATAGTTTACATCACGCCACGCACGGAGTTTCGTCGTCTCCCGGATTTTATGATTTATCATAAAATATGCTATTTTTCCGGCGTGCAAAATGACCTACGGGTCTGATCCAGATTCGGTCATTTTCCAAAGCCGTAGGTCCCGACCGGCATAGACGGCCGAAATGGAACCCATGTTTCCAATACAGACGACGTCCAATCTCATCTCAGACATGTTCTATCGGTGCCATGTCCGGAGTCCAAGACATTGATGTTGTTGACAGCCAGGTAGTCCATACTGACATGGGCGGTATGCGGACGTGCATTATTCTGTTGGAAGTGCTGAAGTTGTGGGTGCGCTCGAAACATTGGAGCAACAATTGGTTGCAAGACATCATCACGGTAGGCTACAACATTAACGCGACCCCTGCAAATGTGTATGGGGGTCCGGTGATGAAATGTGAAGCCTCTCTATCCCATTACACTTCCCCCACCCCATCGATCCGTTTTGAAGACGCAGCAGTCAGCGTGATAAAGATGAAAGCAACTCTTATCACTGAAGAGCACACTTTGCCAGTCTACTTTTCTCCATGTCTGGTGTCGTGCATGGAGTCCTATTTCTCTTAGACAATGTCTTACGGTGTTGGCACTTACTGGTCCATGTCTTCCGACGATTGCTACACCTGTTCGAGTCGCTGGGCGGAATCTGTCATTCAGATGAGTGACCCGGATGTAGCACAAAAATATGTATTCCCAGGTGTGTTTTTAATCCATTTATTCCGTTTATATAACAATCGGTAGACGTCATTTGGTTAAAACAATGAGCTTTTACAATCGCCGCCATTTTGAAATATGTGCAAATATCTTTACATGTTATAGAGTTAAAATACGAGCACGATATTATTTGAGCTCTCAAAATATCAAACGAGTTAATAAATTAACTGTGTATCACTTTGAATTATTTACGTGTGCTAATCATTCGGAACTACTTTTTCCCCGTGTATGGAGAAAATAGTCAACCGCCGAATAATGTCACGTACGCCACTGAGAACCGGGATTCTAGCACCAAAACATAATTAAAACCAAGTTACGATGTTCCTTGAGCATGAAAAATCTTGACGAATTAATGAGAATTTCAACCGGCAAGTGCTTTACAGAAATGGAAATCCTGTAGAAACCGACTAGTATATACGGGTGATGTCGTAAACAAATTAAGAAAATACTGTACTTTCGATAAATGATGCATCTTGTTATTGTTATACTTTATGAATGTATAAATAACTAAATGATAATAATTGATTACATGTGTTCTTTTATTTATTAGGGGGATAGGTGGGTGGGTATATAAATGTCGATGTGAGGTTGATTTTTTGTGTGACTGTCCTTGACCCAATTAAAGTCGATCGACATTCCGATAGCATGTAGTTTTTGGCTTCTTATTATGTGCTTAAAATAGTACCACTTTCTCCGTGAGAAAAATGACCGGTTGGGAAAATTTTGAAGTGGAAGCCCTGGTTTTAATTATGTTCTCAGTAAATTGATTAAATGTTGAGCTTTTAATCTGTTTGATGTAGCCCCTTTGTTAATTGTGATTAAAGCAATATACACAAGGATAATTGGTCGGCAATGGTTTCCATTAGTGGGCTACTGAACACTGTTAATTTTATTATACCCGATAGTTTACATCACGCCACGCACGGAGTTTCGTCGTCTCCCGGATTTTATGATTTATCATAAAATATGCTATTTTTCCGGCGTGCAAAATGACCTACGGGTCTGATCCAGATTCGGTCATTTTCCAAAGCCATAGGTCTCGACCGGCATAGACGGCCGAAATGGAACCCATGTTTCCAATACAGACGACGTCCAATCTCAACCCAGACATGTTCTATCGGTGCCATGTCCGGAGTCCAAGACATTGATGTTGTTGGCAGCCAGGTAGTCCATACTGACATGGGCGGTATGCGGACGTGCATTATTCTGTTGGAAGTGCTGAAGTTGTGGGTGCGCTCGAAACATTGGAGCAACAATTGGTTGCAAGACATCATCACGGTAGGCTACAACATTAACGCGACCCCTGCAAATGTGTATGGGGGTCCGGTGATGAAATGTGAAGCCTCTCTATCCCATTACACTTCCCCCACCCCATCGATCCGTTTTGAAGACGCAGCAGTCAGCGTGATAAAGATGAAAGCAACTCTTATCACTGAAGAGCACACTTTGCCAGTCTACTTTTCTCCATGTCTGGTGTCGTGCATGGAGTCCTATTTCTCTTAGACAATGTCTTATGGTGTTGGCACTTACTGGTCCATGTCTTCCGACGATTGCTACACCTGTTCGAGTCGCTGGGCGGAATCTGTCATTCAGATGAGTGACCCGGATGTAGCAGTCTTGAGTCTGGGTTTTTTTGGCGGGGGACTGTAGGCTTGTGCAGTCAGTAGTCTGACTGGCAGTTTTTGTTGCATTTTGATGCATACTGCTGTGGCTTTGGTGAAGTAACCGAAGTGACTGATTTTGCTGGCACCTGTGTCAAATATGAAAAAATCATACACATCATTTAATATATAATTGCAATATTTCCCTGTGCTGCTGTACTGTTATGTGAGGTAATTTTGAATTTCAGATAATAAGTGGCCAAAATTTTCCCAAGCCGAAAGGTTCTGCAGCCAAAGGTGATGTTACAGATCCATATATAAATATAGAAGTGTTTGGCATACCAGCAGATTGTGCTGAAGAAAGGACCAGAACAATCGCTCATAATGGTAAATAGATGTTTATCAACTACAACTCCTGTCATTCAATCATATATAATATATTATTAATCACATATGGCGAGATGTTTCAAATACAGTAGAATCTGTATTAAGCAGCCACCCATGGGAATTTTTACGATTGACCGCTTAACAGGAGTGGCCTCTTAATAAAATCTCAGGGTTTTTTTTTTTTTGCTGACATCAAAATTTGGCCGTCGCTAAATCTCGGACATAACTTCCGTAAACTTGTCATTTTGTACCAACCTTCAATTCTGCTGTCTATCATTATGATGCATTCGATAATATTTATCCATTTTTTTGTAAAATCTAATGTTTTTTAGTGCTGACATCAATAAATATTACGCTTGAATGCATTGGCAGCAAACACCATTACTTCACTTGCATCGGTAAATTTGGCCGTCGCTGAATCTCGGACATAACTTCTGTAAACTTGTCATTTTGTACCAACCTTTAATACTACTGTCTATCATTGTGATGCATTCGATAATATTTATCCATTTTTGTGAAGAAAATCGATGAATTAATTTTATTTTATCAAATAAACACATGAACAAAAAAACATAGCTGATTTTCACAGGGGGTGTAACTCTGTGTGCAATATTACAGGTGGCGCCAAAAACGTCTTTTTAACAACATAGAGGCTTTATCGGTACTTTCAGTTTATTCAATCAGTATCAAATAATGTTCCCTTATGTGTGAACACAATGATCAGATTAGTCGTTTAAGAAAACAAAAGATTAATTAACAGATAATCCCGGGTTAATTGTTATTTTATGTTTCTTTTTACCTGATCAGTGGGAGTCCAGTTAATTGATTAACGGGATTAGCGGGGGTGTTACGAAGAACGACAAGATGGTATCATTCAACAATGGCCGTTGAATGAGCAATGTTTTGTTAAATTTTTTAGGAAAATAGTGACCGCTGGTCGCATTAGAGGAGGGACCGTTGAATAAAGAGATGAAACAATAGAATTTTTACGGGGGGAATTTATTGTGACCGCTTACAAGGAGATGTCGCTGAATAGGAGTGGCTGCTCATACGGATTCTAATGTATTCTAAATTGGGAATGGTGAAATATTTTGCTCAGTCATGTAATGTAAAAATAAATACATATATAGTGTTACCAGGTATATGCCCACCACTAGTAGTATTTTGAAAGCTTTCAAGTGTTAAGGAGCAATGATTATGCATACAGTTGATTGGCAAGGCTAAATTGGGATTAGCCAAACAATCTGGTCAAGTTTGACAAAAAATGAATCCCTAACTGACAGGAGAATATAATAAACTTTGAATTAATTTACACATTGTAAAGTGGTTTAACACATTTGGAAGATGAGACACAATACCTGTATGTATATAATAAAATGTAAATGGAATCCACCTTAATTTGTTTAAAATAAGTTTAACAACAAAATGTTGTGATTAAAAAGTAGGTAAGATATCATAAAATGGCTGTCACAATCAATGTCAAAATACCAGGGCCCTGTTTCTTGAAATCTTAACTAAAGATTAAATCCAAATTTTAGTAGTTACTTCAATTTTGATTGGCTAAGCACTAAAATCAATCTAATATTATCCGATCAAATTACTAAAATTTGGATTTTATCTTAGTTAAAATTTTGTGAAAGAGGCCCCAGGATTGTGAATTGATTGTAAATATTAGAATGAAAAGTCTTATAATTTTAAGATAATTTTTTCAGGTTATAATCCTATTTTTGATGAAAGTTTTGAGTTTCAAATTAACCTACCAGAGCTGGCTCTGATAAGATTTGCTGTATTAGATGATGAATATATTGGAGATGAGTTTATTGGACAATATACCATACCTTTTGAGTGTATGCAAACTGGTAAGTTGAAATAAAATCGAGATGATTATGTGTATGGTAGAGCACTATAATATGTCCCTTGACAAAAACCCCTATTGGAAAAAGGAAAACAATATCCACTATATAATTTTGTAAATCTATATATAATATTTACTACAAAAGTGACTTTTGGAAAATTGGGTCCTTTCCTTTAAAATTTATTGCCTCTGGTGATTTATCTATCACCTTCTGGACTTTTAAAGTTGATCAATTTTTATACGCCCACATTGAAATGTGGACGTATATTGTCGTCGCCCCCGTCCGTCCGTCCGTCGGTGCGGCGTGCACAATTGCTTGTGGACGCTCTACAGGCTAAAGTTAATATCCGATTGACTTTAAATTTATACACAGTGTTTAAGGTCATGAGACGAAGAATCCTACTGTTTTTCAGCCATTTCCGATAATAACTACCAGAGTTATGGCCCTTGATCACTTCAAAAAGTCTTGTGGACGCTCTAAAGCGAAAGTTAATATCCGATTGACTTTAAATTTATACACAGCGTTTAAGGTCATAAGACAATGACGCCTATTGATTTTCGGCGATTTCCGATAATTAGTGCCAGAGTTATGGCCCTTGATCTCTTTAAAAAATCTTGTGGACGCTCTAAAGGTCAAAGTTAATATCCGATTGACTTTAAATTTATACACAGTGTTTAAGGTCATAAGATGAAGAATCCTATTGATTTTCAGCAATTTCCGATAATTAGTGCCAGAGTTATGGCCCTTGATCACTTCAAAAAATCTTGTGGACGCTCTAGAGGCCAAAGTTAATCGACGATTGACTTTAAATTTATACACAGTGTTTAAGGTCATAAGACGAAGACGTCTATTGATTTTCAGCGATTTCCGATAATTAGTGCCAGAGTTATGACTCTTGATCACCTCAAAAATCTTGTGGACGCTCTAGAGGCCAAAGTTAATATCCGATTGACTTTAGATTTATACACAGTGTTTAAGGTCATGAGACGAAGAAGCCTATTGATTTTCGGCGATTTCCGATAATTAGTGCCAGAGTTATGGCCCTTGATCTCTTTAAAAAATCTTGTGGACGCTCTAAAGGTCAAAGTTAATATCCGATTGACTTTAAATTTATACACAGTGTTTAAGGTCATAAGACGAAGAATCCTATTGATTTTTAGCGATTTCCGATAATTAGTGCCAGAGTTATGGCCCTTGATCACTTCAAAAAATCTTGTGGACGCTCTAAAGGCCAAAGTTAATATCCGATTGACTTCAAATTTATACACAGTGTTTAAGGTCATAAGACAAAGACGCCTATTGATTTTCAGCGATTTTCGATAATTAGTGCCAGAGTTATGGCCCTTGATCACCTCAAAAAATCTTGTGGACGCTCTGGAGGCCAAAGTTAATATCCGATTGACTTTAGATATATACACAGTGTTTAAGTTAATGAGACTAAGAAGCCTATTGATTTTCAGCGATTTCAAATAATTATTGCCAGAGTTATCTCCCTTGATAACTTCAAAAATTCTTGTGACGCTATAGAGGCCAAAGTTACCATCTGATTGACTTCAGATTGATACATAGACTTTAAGGTGTTGAAACGAACAAGTATTTTGATTTTCAATGAATTTAGATAACTGAACAGCTAAATCCATGATATTAAATGTTTCATGTATATACTAATTTTGGTAAAACTTTATAAAAAGCAATCAAATTCTAATGATTTTCTGATAATTACATAATGAGTTGTTGCTCTTAATCAGTTTTTAGTGTATTACAAATGTTTCATTACCGAAAAAAGTAAAAATATGCGACAACCCTTGTTGACTGCCCGGACGATTTAGCTGCTGTGGGCATATGTTTCGTTGCCTGGCAACCTATTTTTTTTTAATAGCTTCATTTCTGGCATTTGACGATTTCTTAAACTAATGATTATTATGTTTATTTATGTTTCAGGTTATCGTCATATCCGTCTATTATCTAATACTGGAAGTATTATATTAAACTGTACATTATTTGTACATATAGCTATAACTAATAAAAGAGGGGGAGGTGTAAGTTAATCTTTGTAAAGTATTATTTTAATCTTCATTTCTATAAAATGGGAAGCCAAGGCAGCTCAGTGAGTAAGGTGTTGACCCACTAACCCAGTGGTTCCCATCTTTTCCCGTCAGAGGGGCAGGATGTAGTGCTTGACAAGGAACAGTGTCTCGTCATTAAGATGGGACAAAATGATAAAAAAATATGTCCTGTTTATATGTTGGTGTGCACATGAAAGAACACATGACAGTTGGAATTCAATTAAGATCAGGCAGAAATAGCACTGTCCAGGCAAAATTTCACTCACGGCACACTGTATTGCATATGCCTATGTTAATTAGAATGTTTCATTTATTGTCCCCCGACTTGTGAAAAAAGTGATGGAATTCAAAGATGAGCATTTTCTGCTAAGGGTAAGCAGAGATTAGCAATCTGATGGTGTGATTGGTTGATTCTTTGGGGCATGATAACTTTGGTTCTAATGAAGTGCGAGTGATGAAACTCTTAACAAAGATTCATTATATCATATCATTACCTTGACTAAGTTTGATGGTGAGAATTTTCTGCTTATGCTAAGGAGCAACAAGCTATTTGATTGGCCAAGACATTGAAACGTAATTGAGGTAGAATGTTTAAACTTGATGTAGATGTTTATTAGGTGAATGTCTTGATGGAGTTCAATGATTAACATTTCAAGCTATAGCTAATCAGATCTAAGCAATTTCATTGGTCAATGCATTAATTGGGACAAAAAACTTGATTCTATCTAATAGAGAGTGATGGAACTTAGTGTATAGTTTGATTGCTCGATATTTTTGAAAAATATAAATGTGTGATTAATTAATATGTGTTATCTGTTTATTTTGGTAATTCGGCGGGGGACATCAGCCTCACTGTTGACTTGTTTATTTAAAACAAACAATACTGACTACATAGATTACAAAGAAAAAGTTAACCTGAACAAAAACAAAAGCTAAGTAACAACTGTTTCCATGGAAGCATAACAAATTTTAAATTCAAATTTTAAAGGCTTGATGTGTGCAATATTCCATAAAGCTATTTTGAATCGTTACAAGATATGCTATAATATGGCAAAAGAAAGACGGGGAGGCAGAGCCAATGTCAATTGTCACCATAAACTTCACTCGTCATGGGATGATAAATAGGGCTTTCAAAGAAAATGTATATATTGCAGCTATACAGATATTCCACAATGAATTGTTTTTATTTTGTTTGCAAATAGACTTTTTGGTCATTCCATGTCAAGTGGGTTAATTTTCAGAAATTGAGGAAATTGACCCCCTTGAAAAAAATCTGGGAAAAATATATGTTATTGTACATCTAAAATCTAGAAGCTGCAAAATATGTGGTCTGTAGCATAAAAATTGACTGAGATACGGGTATTTAAGTTTTATGAGTTACCAAGTTTTCGAAACAAAATATGTATCACTAATTTACCGCTCAAATTTGGTAGTCTTGAAGAACTTTTTGTGTAGATTATGAATCTGCAATCAGATTACCGGTGAGTTGTAGGGTTTGCATGTTATTTGACCATGAAAACTGACAAAAATTTGGTGCAGTTGTATATTGTCTGGATTTTGAAGTGCTTCAGGTGCTACGAAGTAATAGATATAGACCCAAATATTGGTATATCCAGAGATTGCCAGTAGTACTACATAAGAAACGCATGAAAACGCACAAGTCTTGAATAGATTCCAAGAAAATTGACTGCGAATATGGTTTCAGACACAATTTTTCGAAAATTGTCTCATATTTTCGAGCCGATTTAACCTGGTAGATGAGCACCTAAAAATCTGATTATAGTTTGTAAATATAGGTTGTGCTAATGTCTTCAACATATGTGAAAGCCATTCTTGTCCCGGGCCATTTTGATATTTTTTCAATTGTTGTCGCCCCTGTCCGGCCGGCCGGCGGTCTGGAGTTCACAATTGCTTGTGGACGCTCTATAGGGTAAAGTTAATATCCAATTGACTTTAAATTCATACACAGTGTTTAAGGTCATGAGACGAAGAAGCCTATTGTTTTACAGTGATTTCCGATAATAGAAAGTTCATCGGGATATTTCTGTCTGACTTCACCTTGTCAGTGGTTCGGATGGTACTAAAAACCGAGGCCCAGGGTATACATTGCGTGCATGTAAAAGATCCCTTGGCAGTTGGAATTCGATATAAGGGTAGGCCATGATGCAACTGCCTGGGCAAAATTCCCGTCATAACACATTGTTTAGCGAATGTCCGTCTTTATTTGATGGACAGAACAAGATTACAAAAGGCGTTTTTTGTACAATCAGGGGTCATAATCCAGCAAGTTTCAGTCTGAAGTATCAAGGTTAGTAACCCAGATCTTTGGGATATAAATATGTAACTGGATGAAAATTGTGACCTCTAGAGGATTTAGAAGCTAAAACGAGATCTGGCTCGATTCATGCCAATATCGAGAGAAACCAAATTTTTTTGGAGAAATGCCCATCTTTCAAGTTAAGTCAAAAATTGTGACCTGAAGAGTGTCCACAAATAAATGGACAGGGTCGACAGCAGTATACATCCACAACAAAATGTAGTCGTATAAAAATAAGGACTGGACAAAATGAGCTTCCTCAAATTAAAATAACTGCTCTGGTTTCGGGCCAATTTTTTTACAAGGGACTCAAAGAACAAGGCTAGACATATTCCACAAGTTCTGTCAAACGGTGACCTGTATTCTTATCTGTAGAGAATGCACAATAAATACTATGGAGGTAGATTGGAATAACCAGATGCTTTAGATTGCTATTCGATTGAGACTTCTGGCGTATTTCGCCGAACATAAATATTTGAAATTATAGTAAAAACGGAAACAATTGAATGTAAATCAATTTATGTACATTCATATTACATTAGTATATGCGTTGCGACCCATTTGTGTCAATTTCTAGGTCCCAAATATTATCAATTTAGCACCTTCAATCTTAAAATATTTGTAAATTCTGTACAAAAATACACACTACTTTGTCTTGGGTCTAACCCGGCAAATCCTTGTCCAATTAAACTACATATCTTCTGTTTTCAGAAAAAAAAAATGATTATAAATAGCTCACCTTTATTGAAAGATGTCAATTTTTATTCTGGCATCCAATACCATTCATTTTAATGATAAAACTTGGTTTTGGGAAGAAATAAACAACTGATACCAATTATAGTAAAGAGCTTTTTATTTTCTAAATCAAAATGTTGTCATTTGATACTCTCAATAGCAGGCAGGTTAAAAGTTGTCAACACTTAACAGGGTAATAATGCTATCAAGTGGGACATGTTGTTTAGATATAACATACCAGCGAATTAAATGTCAGTGAACTGGACACAAGACAAACATCCAAAATTTAGCCCGTTTTTGGTACCTAGTTTGTGTAGTGTAGAGGCCAAAGTTAATATCCGATTGACTTTTAATTTATACACATTGTTTAAGGTCATGAGACGAAAAATCCTATTGATTTTCAGCGATTTCCGATAATAAATACCAAAGTTATGGCCCTTGATCACTTCAAAAAATTTTGTGGACGCTCTAGAGGCCAAAGTTAATATGCAATTTGATTGGTCGAGACTTTGGAACACAATAACTCTCCTTCTAATTGAGTTAAAATGTTCAAACTTGGTGTATATGCTTATTAGGTCAATGCCTTGATGGAGTTCGAAGATGAGCATTTTCCGCTTAGGGTAAGCAGAGATAAGCAATTTGATTGGTTGATGCTTTGGGACACGATAACTTTAGTTCTAATTAAGTGAGAGTGATGGAACTTGGTGTATAGTTTCATTACAGTATAATGCCTTGACTAAGATCGATAATGAGCATTTTCTGCTCAGGGTAAGCAGAGCGATAAGCAATTTGATTTGCCGAGATTTCTGAACACAATAACTCTCCTTGGCTAATTGAGTTAAAATGTTCAAACTTGGTGTATATGCTTATTAGGTCAATGCCTTGATGGAGTTCGAAGATGAGCATTTTCCGCTTAGGGTAAGCAGAGATAAGCAATTTGATTGGTTGATGCTTTGGGACACGATAACTTTAGTTCTAATTAAGTGAGAGTGATGGAACTTGGTGTATAGTTTCATTACAGTATAATGCCTTGACTAAGATCGATAATGAGCATTTTCTGCTCAGGGTAAGCAGAGCGATAAGCAATTTGATTTGCCGAGATTTCTGAACACAATAACTCTCCTTGGCTAATTGTGTTAAAATGTTCAAAATTGGTGTGTATGCTTATTAGGTCAATGCCTTGATGGAGTTCGAGGATGAACATTTTCTGCTTAGGGTAGGCAGAGATAAGCAATTTGATTGGTTGATACTTTGGGACAAGATAACTTAGGTTCATCTTGATTGATGATTTTTATGCCAATACAATGACTGCATTCTCATTCAGTAATGGATTTGACAGTAACAGTGTATAGAAACGATTGACTCGGGCACAAGAACCCTTTCCCTTGGCCAGAGGGGCCCTTTTGTCAAGCGTGGGGGCCCTTTTGTCTGCCTTTAGGGTCCCCCTAACTAGGGTACATTTTCATTTTTCTCGTCGGTTTTAGCATTTTTCTTTATATAACACTTTTGGATGACACTTCGTGTACAGTTTGATTGCTTGATACGTTTGAAAAAAATAAATGTGCTATTAATTAATATTTGTCATCTATTTATTTTGGGATTTCGGCGGGGGACATCAGCCTCACTGTTGGCTTGTTTAACATTGTGAAGAAATCATGTTGAGCTAAACTTTTCATGCAAGTTCATCTCAAGGTCACATGGTTTATAAGGTCAAATTCAAATGGTCTTCACTCTTTTAAAACACACCTGTATGTCAAAAATAAGTGTAGATTTAGAATTCTTTTGGAATTCCCATCCGTGGAAGACATATTCCAGCAATTTTGACCAATTGGTTACTGGGTATGGTCATTTGAATAATGGTAGCCACGCCCACTTTTGCCGAAATCCCACAAATTTGGTAGATCGTATCTCAGGAACTGTTGGTCGGATCAAGCTAAAATTGGGAATATCAGCTTTTTTGCCCAAAATAAACATTTAAACCAAATTTCAGCAAAATCGAAGGGGATTCAGTTGAAGTCATTGGGTGATAATTAACAAGGAATGGCCCATAACACAGATTTTGAAAAAATCTTAAAAATATTGAGATGACATGGGACAAGAATGGTTTTAACATATGTTAGAGACATTTGTACAAACTATAATTCCACCAAGTTTCAGATTTTTAGGTGCCCATCAAACGGGGGTTCAATCGGCTCCAAAATATGATTGTTGACATAGATTAACCCAAAACACAGATTTTCAAAAAATTGAAAAAATATCAAAATGGCCCGGGACAAGAATGGCTTTTACATATGTTGAAGACATTATTAGCACAAACTATATTTACAAACTATAATCAGATTTTTAGGTGCTCATCTACCAGGTTATATCGGCTCGAAAATATGAGACAATTTTCGAAAATTTGTGTCTGAAACCATATTTGCGTTCAATTTTCTGGGAATCTATTCAAGACTGATGCGCTTTCATGCGTTTCTTATGTAGTACTACTGGCAATCTCTGGATATACCAATATTTGGGTCTATATCTATTACTTTGTAGCACCTGGAGCTCTACAAAATCCAGACAATATACAATTGCACTAAATTTTTGTCAGTTTTCATGGCCAAGTACACCTCACTGGTAATCTGATCGCAGATACATGATCTACACAAAAAGTTCTCCAAAACTACCTAATTTGATCAGTATATCTTCACTGTAAAGGTAAAATCAAGATATCTGAAACTCAAGTAAATTAGTGACACATATTTCGTTTCGAAAACTTATTATTAACTCATCAAACTTAAATGCCCGTATCTCAGTCAATTTTCATGCTACAGACCACATATTTTGTACAGTTTCTAGATTTTAGATGTACAATAACATATATTTTTTCCAGACTTTTTTGAGGGGGTCAATTTCCCACCCCTGGCCCACTTGACATGGACTGACACTTTTGATATTTGTTATCATTTGGTTTGCAAATAGACTTTTTTTTTTTTATGAAAACACTTTTTATACGCCCACATTGAAATGTGGTCGTATATTGTCGTCGCCCCTGTCCGTCCGTCGGTCCAGCGTCCACAATTGCTTGTGGACGCTCTACAGGCTAAAGTTAATATCCGATTGACTTTAAATTTATACACAGTGTTTAAGGTCATGAGACGAAGAAGCCTATTGTTTTTCAGCGATTTCCGATAATTACTGCCAGAGTTATGGCCCTTGATCACTTCAAAAAATCTTGTGGACGCTCTAGAGGCCAAAGTTAATATCCGATTGACTTCAAATTTATACACAGTGTTTAAGGTCATAAGACGTAGAAGCCTATTGATTTTCAGCGATTTCCGATAATTAGTGCCAAAGTTATGGCCCTTGATCACCTCAAAAAATCTTGTGGCGCTCTAAAGGTCAAAGTTAATATCCGATTGACTTTAAATTTATACACAGTGTTTAAGGTCATAAGACAAAGAAGCCTATTGATTTTCAGCGATTTCCGATAATTAGTGACAGAGTTATGGCCCTTGATAACTTCAAAAATTCTTGTGACGCTATAGAGGCCAAAGTTACTATCCGATTGACTTCAGATTGATACATAGACTTTAAGGTGTTGAAACGAACAAGTATTTTGATTTTCATTGAATTTAGATAACTGAACAGCTAAATCCATGATATTAAATGTTTCATGTATATACTAATTGTTAGCGTGGAGTAAAACTTTATAAAAAGCAATCAAATTCTAATGATTTTCTGATAATTACATAATGAGTTGTTACTCTTAATCAGTTTTTAGTGTATTACAAATGTTTCATTACCGAAATTAGTAAAAATATGCGACAACCCTTGTTGACTGCCCGGACGATTTAGCTGCTGTGGGCGTATGTTTCGTTGCCTGGCAACCTATCTTTATCATTTAATTCATTAAAATTAAAGTACTGTAAACCATATCACAGTAAGAGCTTGTGTAAATCACTGCAGTTTTATCAGACCTTCTCATTTCTAAATTCCATTACAAACATTCCACAAATACATACAATCTTGTTTCAGTTGAGGCCTGATCTATGAAATTTTAGGATTTTCTCTTGAAACTGATTTTGCAATATATTTCATGCAATATTTATCTCAGTATTTTTAGCAATACTGTAATATTATTTTGGGTTGGGTAGCAATCACAGTCCTTATACTTATAGCAAATCAATCCATTCTGAAATAGATGAAAAAATATAACCACACGTACCTTTGTGAATAAAAACTGCAAATACAAGCAGAATAATAATTTGTAATCCATGTGGTGGAGAAAGAAAGAACTTAATGTTTTTATACGCCCACATTATGCAGTCGCCCCGTCCGGATATCCACAGTTTGTTTGTGGACTCTACAGGTCACAATTCTTATTCGATTTGAAATATAGGTATTTGGCCATTTATTCTAGAAGGCGTACAAACGTGGCATGTCAGTGAAAAAAACAAAAAGATCTCGTGATTATACCAGCATGAAGAATATTGGAGTTAAAGCCATTGATGAAACCTTCAAGGTTTGTATTTATTCTTTATCAGTCATGCTAAAAAATCTTCGATTTAATTGCTGGAACTACCTGTCTTTCCATCATATAGTTGTTACATTTACATGTTTGGCTACACCAGTCAGATACCCATGAGCTTGAAATTAGACATTTTCTAATGGACCAATTGGAATGAGGAAAAAAGGTTGTCATTTTTTTTCAAAAATTCAATTTGAATTAGTAGTATTGAAGCTTATGTTTTGGTGTGATTTAAGATTATTGACTGACCTCTAATAGGGTGCACACATTGCCCTTATGTGGTTGGATTTTCATGTAGATCAGCCGGATTATTCCACTAGCAGGCCTGATAGCTAATCTAAATTCTTTTTAAAATCCAAGTACATCTAGGGGGGCAACGAGCAATGGTCTTTTTTATACGCCCACATTTTCATGTGGACGTATATTGTCGTCGCCCCAGTCCGTCTCTACGTAAGTCTCTAAGGTCACAATTCTTATCCGATTTTGACGAAACTTGAAATATAGTTTTATCCCCATAAGATCTCTGCTGCTTTCGATATTGGCATGTACCGAATCGAAACTTCATGGATTATGGCCCCCGATTTTTCGAAAAATCATGTTTTTAGCTTGTGGACCCTATAGAGGTCACAATTTTGAACTGATTTTGATGAAAATTGACATGTATGTTTATAACCCAAAGTTGTGAGCCTATGTGGCATGAAGATAGGGGCGCCTTCTGAACCTCGTGGGTTTCCTCCGGGCACTCCGGTTTGCTCCCACTGCTTGTGTGAAAATATGTTATATCACGGTTGTGGACCCTATAGAGGTCACAATTTTGAACCGATTTTGATGAAACTTGACATGTATGTTTATAACCCAAAGATCTTGGTTCCTTTCGATATTTGCACCCATCGCATCGTAACTTCCTGAATTATGGCCCCTGGGGCCTATTTCACGAAATTTTAACTAAGTTAAGATTCCAATCTTAGTAATTTGATTGGATAATATTAGATTGATTTTAGTGCTTAGCCAATCAAAATTGAAGTATCTACTAAAATTGGATTATATCTTAAGTTAAAATTTCGTGAAACAGGGCCCTGATTGTACGAAAAATTGCCCTTTTTAGGTTGTGGTCCCTCTGGAGGTCAAAATTATTATCTAATTTAAAAATCCGTTTGATTATATCACCGTTACATGGTAATGAAGATTGAGGTAAAATTTCGTGAAAATCGGATCAAAATTGACAGACAAAATGGCTGCCGTTTGTACGCGATTATAGTGTGAAAATATGTTATATCAAGGTTGTGTGGACCCTATAGAGGTCACAATTTTGAACCGATTTTGATGAAACTTGACCTGCATGTTTATAACCCAAAGATCTTGGTTCTTTTCGATATTTGCGCCCATTGGATCTTAACTTCCTAAATTATGGCCCCTAATTGTACGAAAAATGACCTTTTTTATACGCCCACATTTTCATGTGGACGTATTATGTCGTCGCCCCTGTCCGTCCGTCCACAATTTGTTTGTGGACTATCTACAGGTCACAATTCCTATCTGATTTTGACGAAACTTGAAATATAGGTTTATCCCCATAAGATCTCGGTTCCTTTCGATATTGGCATGTATCGGATCGGAACTTCATGGATTATGGCCCCTGATTGTACGAAATATCATGTTTTTAGCTTGTGGACACTATACAGGTCACAATTTTGAACCGATTGTGATGAAACTTGACATGCATGTTTATAACCCCAAAATCTTGGTTCCTTTCGATATTTGCGCCCATTGGATCCTAACTTCCTGAATTATGGCCCCTGATTGTCCGAAAAATCACCCTATTTAGGTTGTGGTCCCTCTGGAGGTCAAAATTATTATCTAATTTAAAAATCCGTTTGATTATATCACCGTTACATGGTAATGAAGATTGAGGTAAAATTTCGTGAAAATCAGATCAAAATTGACAGACAAAATGGCTGCCGTTTGTACGCGATTATAGTGTGAAAATATGTTATATCAAGGTTGTGTGGACCCTATAGAGGTCACAATTTTGAACCAATTTTGATGAAACTTGACATGTATGTTTATAACCCAAAAATCTTGGTTCCTTTTGATATTTGCACCCATCGGATCGTAACATCCTGAATTATGGCCCCTGATTGTACGAAAAATTTCCCTTTTTAGGTTGTGATCCCCAGTCGAATTTGAAGCCTACTGAAATGAACCTTTATAACCCAAAGATCTTAATTCATTTTGATATTTGCACATATCAAATTCTAACTTAATGATGTAGGAAAAATCACTTTCGGTATTGCTTGTTCTCTATTCATCTCTCAAAAATGTGGGCGTATCCTGCCTGGCAGTGCCAGCCTATCTTAATCCGATTTTGATGAAATTTGAAATGTAAGTTTATAACCCAAAGATCACTGTTCCTTTCGATATTCGGGCACATTGGACCATAACTTCCTGAATTCTGGTCCCTGATTGTACAAAAAATCATGTTTTTATACGCCCACATTTTCATGTGGATGTATATTGTCGTCGCCCCTGTTCGTCTGTCTGTCCGTCCGGACGTCCACAATTGTTTGTGAACAGTCTACAGGTCACAATTTTTATCCGATTTCAATGAAACTTAAAATATAGGTTTGTCACCCTAAGATCTCGGTTCCTTTTGATATTGGCATGTATCGGACTGGAACTTCATGGGTTATGGCCCCTGATTATACAAAAAATCATGTTTTTTTAGCTTGTGAACAGTGTAGAGGTCACAATTTTGAACCGATTTGGATGAAACTTGAAATGCATGTTTATAACCCAAAGATCTTGGTTCCTTTCGATATTTGCGCCAATCGGATCGTAACTTCCTGAATTATGAGCCCCGATTATCCGAAAAATCGCCCTTTTTAGCTTGTGGTCCCTCTGGAGGTCAAAATTGTTATCCGATTTAAAAAAACGTTTGATTATATCACCGTTACATGGTAATGAAGATTGAGTTCATATTTCGTGAAAATCGGACTAAAATTGACAAACAAAATGGCCGCCGTTTGTACGCGAATAGTGTGAAAATATGTTATATCTTGGTGGGGAACCTAAAGAGGTCACAATTATGATCCAATTTTGATGAAACTTGACATGTATGTTTATAACCCAAAGATCTTGGTTCCTTTTGATATTTGCACCCATCGGATCGTAACTTCCTGAATTATGGCCCCTGATTGTACCAAAAATTGCCCTTTTTAGGTTGTGATCCCCAGTCGAATTTGAAGCCTACTGAAATGAACCTTTATAACCCAAAGATCTTAATTCGTTTTGATATTTGCACATATCAAATTCTAACTTAATGATGTAGGAAAAATCACTTTCGGTATTGCTTGTTCTCTATCCATCTCTCAAAAATGTGGGCGTATCCTGCCTGGCAGTGCCAGCCTATCTTAATCCGATTTTGATGAAATTTGAAATGTAAGTTTATAACCCAAAGATCACTGTTCCTTTCGATATTCGGGCACATTGGACCATAACTTCCTGAATTCTGGTCCCTGATTGTACAAAAAATCATGTTTTTATTCGCCCACATTTTCATGTGGATGTATATTGTCGTCGCCCCTGTCCGTCCGTATGTCCACAATTGTTTGTGAACAGTCTACAGGTCACAATTTTTATCCGATTTCAATGAAACTTAAAATATAGGTTTGTCACCCTAAGATCTCGGTTCCTTTTGATATTGGCATGTATCGGACTGGAACTTCATGGGTTATGGCCCCTGATTATACGAAAAATTATGTTTTTTTAGCTTGTGAACAGTGTAGAGGTCACAATTTTGAACCGATTTGGATGAAACTTGAAATGCATGTTTATAACCCAAAGATCTTGGTTCCTTTTGATATTTGCGCCCATCGGATCGTAACTTCCTCAATTATGAGCCCCGATTGTCAGAAAAATCGCCCTTTTTAGCTTGTGGTCCCACTGGAGGTCAAAATTGTTATCCGATTTAAAAAAACGTTTGATTATATCACCGTTACATGGTAATGAAGATTGAGTTCAAATTTCGTGAAAATCGGACTAAAATTGACAAACACAATGTCCGCCGTTTGTACGCGAATAGTGTGAAAATATGTTATATCAAGGTTGTGGACCTTATAGAGGTCACAATTTTGAACCGATTTTGATGAAACTTGACATGTATGTTTATAACCCAAAGATCTTGGTTCCTTTCGATATTTGCACCCATCGCATCGTAACTTCCTGAATTATGGCCCCGGATTGTCCGTAAAATCGCTTTTGTTAGCTTTTGGTCCCTCTGGAGATCAAAATTATTATCCGATTTAAAAAAAACCTTTGATTATATAATCGCTTTTGTAAGCTTGTGATCCCTCTGGAGGTCAGAATTATTATCCGATTTTAAAAAACGTTTGATTATATCACGGTGGCATGGTAATGAAGAGAGAATTTGAATTTCGTGAAAGTCGGACCAGAGTTGACAGATAAAATGTCCACCGTCTGAACGCGAATTGTGTGAAAATTTGTTATGTCAGGTCACAATTTTGAACTGATTTTGATGAAACCTGAAATACATGTTTATAACCTAATGATCTTGGTTCCATTGCATATTTGCCCATATCGGATCGTAACTTCCTGAATTATGGCCCCTGATTGTAGCTTGTGGTCCCTCTGGTGGTCACAATTATTATCTGATTTAAAAAATGTTTGATTATATCACAGTTACACCATAGTTATGGGTGAGTTTGAATTATGATTTTTTCATGATTACTTAAAATGCAACAACTCTTGTTGACTGCCCGGACAATTTGGCTGCTGTATGGGCGTATGTTTTTCGTTGCCTGGCAACCTATTTTTTACCTTGTGGATCCTATGGAGGTCACAATTTTATTCACGAATAAAAAAAGATTTGACTATATCCCCATTACACATTAATGATGGTTGAGTTTGAATTTCTTGAAAATCGATAATTGAACAGCTAAATCCATAATATTAATTGTTTCGTATACTAAACGTTAGCATGGGGCAGAACTTTATAAAAACCAAGCAAATTCTAATCATTTTCTGATAATTATTCAACTCTTGTTGACTGCCCGGACGATTTAGCTACCGTGGGCGTATGTTTCGTTGCCTGGCAACCTGTTTTTACAGTTTTCATGTCATTTACATTCTTTACACACGCATACACACGTACATGTATATTGCAATGATTAGCCAGCGGCGGCAGCCTGAGAACATCTCTATTGGCGATTCACAATATTGGATGCGACATTAACATACCCCCCCCTCCCTAATAATGACCATAAATCATGTATCAAAATTGTTTAAATGTCATAAAACTGTTAATACATCTATAATGTGGTATGCACAAACTATGAGGGGAAGTCTATAGGCTCATAGAGGTGGATATAAAACAGAAGCCAGAGGTTGTGTGGTGTGATATATTTTTCAATATAATCTCCCTGGACCTCGATGCACATTGCCCATTTGTCTTTGAGTGTGATTTCAAATTGCGAAACAGATAGAAATCGCTTGGGGCCAGATCTGGACTGTAGTGGGTTGGTTAAGTTGATCAAAGTCTCATTGTTGAAGTGCAGTCTGTGCAATATGACCTTGTATACCGAAGCGCTGTCATGAAGAAGCAGAACTCCAGCAGTCAACAACCTGTGCCTCTTCTTCTTGATCGCCACTCTCAATTGCTTGAACAAGTCAGCATAGTACTAATCAATAGGCTCCTGTTATTGTAGTTTTAGGTGGTTTATAATCTGTAAGTATCCCCCCCCTTGAATCCCAGAAAATGGTCGCCATGATCTTGCCAGCAGAAGGCTTAGTTCTGAACTTCTTGGGTACAGGAGAGTGCTTATGCTTCCATTGCATGGATTCTTGCTTGGTGTTAGAATCTCAGTGATAATTGCATCAAACAGACAGGCGTGAAAGTTATCAGGATTACTATTGTAGATGTCCAAGAGCTCATGACTGGATTCAACTCTCTGGTGTCGATCTTGAGCATTTAAGTTTTGTGAAAAATATCTTTCAGATACTTTGGACATGTACATGTGTTCATGAATTATGGTGCAAACTTTTCCATATCTCATCCACCTTTATTTTACGATCGGACCTGTAAGCCCTGGACCCATGCAACCATATCATCTTTAATGGCTTCAACAGACATTCCTGACTGTGGGTCATCGTCCAATGAGCTGCAACCCAGCTTAAACTCAGCTGACCATTTTGCAATAGTAAAATATTTAGTGGCTTCCTTCCTATGCATAGTGGTCATAGATTTATGTAATTCGGTCGCATTCACCCCTTCTTTCATGAGAAACTTAATAACTGCACAATGCTCAGTTCTAGAATGTTCCATCAATAATGTCTTTAGTCAGGGGTGTATCAATACCCACTTTTATGAACTTATTGACTTCCTCTCATATCTTGTTTTTTTTTTACTACAAACTGTAGTTTCTCTCAAGGTCTGATCAATGTGCTCAAAGTTGACTGGCATCTAGTTGCATACTCCTATTCCTTTTGAATTCAGGTGGCATCACCCCACAAATTTAAACAGCAAAATGTTTTGTACACAGGCAGATGCACTGATAACAAGTTATCGAATACCCACATCTCGACAAGTCCTAAGATGTGTACTATTTCAATTGGAGGATGGTTGTAAAGAGGAAATCCGTCTTCCATTAGCCCAGGAGGTGCAAAAGAGTAGGACATTAAACCCCATTTCATTTCATTTCGTAAAGAGGAAAGACCAAATATCAAACAGTTAAAATTGTCAACGGCACATTTTGCTAAAATTTCGTGGAAAATTCTAATCTTTAAAAACAGTAATACTGCTCAATTAGACATTGCTAACACTTGTAATATTTTGTACATTGTACATGTCAGATTAGCTGATTATTTGATGTGAAACACTTATAAAGAGTTTGATATGTTATATAAAAAGTTTTTCTTAAACAATTTTTCATGTTCAAATTTGTCAAAATTTCAAATTTCGAAGTGGATGGTTGCCCACCTAAATAGGTTTCGATTCTTTTCTCTTTTTTTGTACGTTTAGTGTACTAAAGTAGTGGAACACTTTGGGCAATCTGCAAGAAAATCAGTCAAGAATTTAAAATTCATGGGGCATTGTGTGCACCTAACCTCTCATATATGCCAGATCTTAGTGATTGTTTCCTCTCCTAGTAATTATGATTTCAATACAAGGAAAGTGAAAATATTTTTTTTAGGCAGCTGTTCAGCCACTGAGAGAAGGAACAGATTTAAGAGATGATGTACAGATATCATTAGCTGCATTTAAAGAGACCTGTGGTCTAGCACCTATAGCTAATATTAAACAATGTATTCGTCTATTGGCAACTAGAATAGCCAATACTGGTGAACAGTCATCATTAACGTATGTCATGAAAGGAGAGGTAATTATTTATAGTCTTAACTGGATTTAATTCATTTCTTGTAAATTTTCTTGGTGTTGTACAAGTTAAGCCTTTTCTTGCTCCACAACTACGTACATAACTAACGTACGAAAATTAAATGGTAGCTGGCTTTTTTCGCATGTATACAATGAATGGCCATTTTGCTCAGTAATCCCAGTCAGAATTTGGCTATTTTTTTAAAATTGCGTTAAAGTTTTAGAGTCTTCAAATTTATACACAGTGTTGAAGGTCATAAGAAGAAGAGGCCTATTGTTTTTCAGCAACATCCGATAATAACTACCAGAGTTATGGCCCTTGATCACTTCAAAAAATCTTGTGGACGCTCTGAAGGCCAAAGTTAATATCCGATTGACTTTAAATTTATACACAGTGTTGAAGGTCATAAGAAGAAGAACCCTTTTGTTTTTCAGCGATATCCGATAATAACTACCAGAGTTATGGCCCTAAATCACTTCAAAAAATCTTGTGGACGCTCTCACTATAAGATTGGTATCATGCAATCTTGCGTAAATAGCGTTATTTTCTAAGCTATGTGGAATTATTCATAAATATTATGGAATTTGGGCTAATAGCGTTCAATTTGTCCTTGTATGTAACTTAAATCTCAACGTTCAATTTTGATTACCAAGCGTTAATTAACTAGCGTTTAGTTTGTCGACAGGTGTGGAATAATAAGCGTCCCGCTTAATTATTACGACTGTTGAATAATTACTTGGATCGTTGAACTTCCCGAACCGTGAATAATTTTAGTCATGGTGTCCAATTACGCAAGATGTTCAATTTAGTTATCAAACATCCAATTTCACGTGCGATGTTCAGATATTACGATGTGTTTAGTTGTGGGTCATCGTTCAGTTTTGCTGCACGAGGTTTAAATACTGTAATAAGTGTTAGTTTTAGTACTGACCTGTACGGTGAAATATTTTTCAAGATTCCTACGATGGCATATGCCTGTCATTTTCCTGGGATTATTTTCCAAGATCACTACGGTAAACAAATTCTGGATTTTTAATGTCGACGGGACGGTTCTGAAGCAAAGCTTTCTTGAGATCCACATAACGTTTCGTCTCCAATTATAAAACGTTTATCTATATATCCATTTAAATTTTATTTCCCACGCTGACATGACACATCACGAATGATAAATCTCGCCCATCTCCCTGTCCTGATTAAATCCTATTGTTTAAATGTCTTCGCAATTAAGACTAGCGGCAGCTTGGATATTGCACCAACCATATATTACATAGGATCTATAGAAAGCATTTTGGGTTGAAGGGTAGTGCGATTATCTTTGGCAATAAACATAGAACGTTTGTGGAATTAATACACATGTGTCTGAAGCTAACAATATGTCTATTGTGTAAGGCAGTACGCGAAAATAAACTAATAATTCGATTTCTTTTTATTATTATAGCACGGCCCTTTTTTATGCAAATCAAATAAAAACAGAACGCTTATACGTCACAAAAGCCGTTTCGTTTCGTACTTTACTTCGTACCTCAAATTTATTCGTACCTTTCCTTTATTGTTGAAATCAGTTTAAAGAAATTGAATATTAATATACCGAACCAAAATATGTACCGCAAATTCATTAGTTCCCAAATGTAATTGAAAGAAATTGTAATAAAGGCTATATATAATTCGATTTGATCAAATCCAACGGCGAATTAGAATATACACGTGATCTGTATACCTCAACTGAATCGCATCTGTTCCTATATCCTGTTGAAATAAATTGAAATCATAAACGATCACCCGTCTATTGTTTAATGTGGTGTTGATATTGAACCAATTCTGCTCACTGAGTGGTAATTATTGACAATTGATTAGTTAAAGAACGACTGAAAAATATTTTATCTGGTGTTGATTATTGCACCCATTCTGCTCAGTGAGTTGTGATTATAGAAGATAATCAACTGGAGGTTGTTATAAACGATTGAATATACTAAGAATTCCAAAATGCGACACATTGTATTATTTATATCATTGTAAGGTGGGACCGCATGCTTTCTGCGATGCTTGGGTTATTGGAGTCTAAAAATAGAACACAGCAAGTCTCAAAGGTGCCTACGTGCAAATATTGACGTACGCGTTTCTTTGATCTGTTAATATGCACCGTACAGGATATACTGTTATATCACGGGGTATGAGCAATACGGAATCTATTTGATGGATTTGCACCGCGACGCGTTTTTTTTTTATCTTCATAATATTTCAACAGACTGTGGTATACTTTAAATGTTTTATATTCCTGTTATTATATCAATGCATACAATTTGCTTTTTGTTATTAAATCATCGTAGCTAATTCTCGTTCGACAGCCATTTTTATAAATTTAGCATAGCCTTGGATTTGATCAAATCAATTATTTATGCTTCATCAATTCGAGGTTTAAATTTCGAGCATATTCGAATTCTGGCTCAGCAACCATTTTTATAAATTAGGAATAGCTTCAGAATTTCTAAACCGAAATAGCTCTTTGAAATTAATGTCGTGGTTAGAAATTTCGGCATTTACCTGTTACAATAATTTTAGCGATATATAAAAGTATAGAATGGTTGATGCGTCACGCAAAGGTCTGTATGTGTGAATATTGGCGACGATTCGATGTCGATATTTAGTAATAAATTTGTTTATTAAACCGCCAAGGATTTATTTTAAATATTACATCATAAAAACAGACGGACATCACAAGGTTAGGCATATATTAATTCGTTTCTTTTATCAGTATTACAAATATATATCAATAATATGTAGATTGGTATCGCACACAGTTCCATGGTGTATATGCCGTGCCGTGTCATTATTCGACTTGTGAAAAAAACAATTCGGTCTTGGACCGGTCCTTTTTTTTCTTTTGAAGTCTAAATAATGGAATGTTGATTGACAGTTTGGGATTGGAGCCAGACGCCTTGGTGCCATATTGTAAAATCTGCTTTTCTGAATTATCTTGCGTTGAAAGTGGAGTGAGTGTTTGTGAATACGGGCGTCTATTCAATGTTGAATTTTTGTACTTTTTAATAGCAATGTCAATACATTGATGGTTTTAACCAATAGTATTTTTCGATGTACTTTTCTCTGATATACTTTATAAGATGGACAAACTAACAGAGCATGAAACCCGTCTTCAATTTCATCACAGTTACATGTGCTATTACTTGTCTGGATGTTGCTAAACATCCACGCTGTCGGCATTGAGGGGTTAGAGCTGCATACAACTAAATATTTTGTTAAAGTGTTTGCGATTTTCACATTTGCAATTCACGATATAATGACTATAGGAATAAAATAAGACCAAGTACGAACAATCCAAAGCATTAGACAAAATTCGAAGTCCTAAAAAACGTTATAAGCAAAACAGTGTAATCAGCAAATGGGCTGTTTTACTGTGTGCAAAATACACAACAGAAAATATAAGGTACATTTTCTATGTCATCTTTTAATACGATGTTAGTGCCAGTTTCGGTTAACAAAATGAGGTGAGGTGAGTATTTACAGGTTATAAGCACAGTACGGTTCGTTGATCACAGCCAAATAAAACCCTGACCTAGATATTACGTAATGGTCTTGATTGGGCAATAAAACTTAAAACATGCGACATGTAATCGTTCAAGCAGAAAATGAACCAAGGATGTTTTACTATCAACAATGTTAATTGTTTGTTAGTCATTTTCTAACATTTCTTACAAGTTGAAACTACTATATCATGTTTCATGAGCTTTGCATGGCGCATCAACCATTCTACATCCTTAAATATCGCAAAAATTATTGTCACGGGTAAATGCCAAAATTTCTAACAAAGACATTAATTCCAAAGAGCAGTCTGGCAGCACGAACTCTGTAAAATTAATGATTGGTGTCGCCTTTAAATCTGCAGAACAATTCCGTTCGACGTATTAATTCCAGCTTCCTTGTGGTTCGTAACCTCTATTCTAAAATGCGCTTTCGATATCATCTCATATTGTACGTCCAACAAAAACATCGAACTAACTTTTTTTTGTAATCCCCATTCTTTATGATACAATTCCTTTTTAAATTGGCGTTGACCTCCGTGCTTGCACACTGTTAGCAAATAGTTATTGTAAATTTTCCCGCGTTTAGACGGCTCTAACCAATGATAAAATAGTTGGCGACATCGATCGAACAATCCGCATTTTTATGCTATTTTCACTTGATTAAAGATGAATTATTGAAACAATAAACGATGATTATATCGAATCATTGAATAATTAATAAACCCCAAATTAAAACTTACAAACAAAGAAAGAAAATATGTCCATTGACTCCGAACAATTTTTCCAAACGTTCGATTGATAACTTTACGTATGCCTACGGTATCCAGCTTCTCACGCGTTTCTATTATAAGTGTGTGTGTGTTTAATTAATGGGTTCTTTTTTATAATAAAAAAAAATAAAAATAAAAGATGAATTTACATATGTAGGTCTTGAAATGTCGCTTCAGCAACTAACTTATAATTTCCCACGTCAGACATTATCCATGTAAGCCTACATGTAGGTACATAAACACGATGCAGGGCTAGTTCGCCAAAATAATCAAAAATTTTTTTATTTTTTTTCAAATTCTTACCCGTAGAAAAACAGAATTTGTTGTTTTTGTATATTATAAACAAACGCCTTTATATGTCACGAATTCAATTATTTTATATAGCCTATAATAAACAAACACAGTTCTTTCGCTATAAACGCGTTATGCCGCGGTCGAATTCGGATATTAATAGAAAATAAATGTAAACTTTAAAATACATAGACAATTTATTCAAAATAAATATCACATATGACAGAAGCGCTACAATCATAATTCCAACTGCAATCACATTGTAACTATCGGGCCACGTCCTGTCTGTTGTCCACCAAGATGGCGGCGGCCAATGTGTGTGACGTACGTCATGTGATTTTAAGCAGGTGCAATATCCAAGCTGCCGCTAGTCTTAATTGCGAAGACATTTAAACAATAGAATTTAATCAGGGAGTCGACGTGTACACACACACGAAAATCAGATGCGCGACATTTATCATTCGTGGATGTGTTATGTCAGCGTGGGAAATAAAATTTAAATGGATATATAGATAAACGTTTTATAATTGGAGACGAAACGTTATGTGGATCTCAAGAAAGCTTTGCTTCGGAACCGTCCCGTCGTCATTAAAAATCCAGAATTTGTTTACCGTAGTGATCTTGGAAAATAATCCCAGGACAATGACAGGCATATAGATACATGCTGTCGCAGGAATCCTGAACAATATTTCACCGTACAGGTCAGTACTAAAACTAACACTTATTACAGTATTTAAACCTCGTGCAGCAAAACTGAACGATGACCCACAACTAAACACATCGTAATATCTGAACATCGCACGTGAAATTGGATGTTTGATAACTAAATTGAACATCTTGCATAATTGGACACCATGACTAAAATTATTCACGGTTCGGGAAGTTCAACGATCCAAGTAATTATTCAACAGTCGTAATAATTAAGCGGGACGCTTATTATTCCACACCTGCCGACAAACTAAACGCTAGTTAATTAACGCTTGGTAATCAAAATTGAACGTTGAGATTTAAGTTACATACAAGGACAAATTGAACGCTATTAGCCCAAATTCCATAATATTTATGAATAATTCCACATAGCTTAGAAAATAACGCTATTTACGCAAGATTCCATGATACCAATCTTATAGTGTCTGAAGGCCAAAGTTAATATCCGATTGACTTTAAATTTATACACAGTGTTGAAGGTCATAAGAAGAAGAATCCTATTGATTTTCAGCTATTTCCAATAATTAGTGCCAGAGTTATGGCCCTTGATCACCTCAAAAAATCTTGTTGACGCTCTAGAGGCCAAAGTTATTATCCAATTGACTTCAAATTTATGCACAGTGTTTACAGTCATGAGACGAAGACGTCTATGGATTTTCAGCAATTTCCAATAATTACTGCCAGAGTTATGGCACTTAATCACTTCAAAAAATCCTGTGGACGCTCTAGAGGCCAAAGTTAATACCCAATCGACTTTAAATTTACACATAGTGTTTAAGGTCATGAGACGAAGAAGTCTATTGATTTTCAGCAATTTCAAATAATTACTGCCAGAGTTATCTCCTTTGTGACGCTATAGAGGCCAAACTTATAATCCGATTGACTTCAGATTGATACACAGAGTTTAAGGTGTTGAAACGAATAAGTAGTTTGATTTTCAATGAATTTTGATAGCCTTTTGTTTGAATGAGGTAGAAATTATACAATATTTATTTCAGTACCCTTGTTTAGAAGCGCAAGGTAATTTACCAGATATTCTGCGTAAAGCACTCATGTCATTTGAAGATGTAAGTATTTATTTAAATAACTATTATATGATACAGTGAAAAACTAAATAAACTTTGTTTGTAATGTGGTCGTATATTGTCGCCGCCCTCGTCCGTTCGTCTGTCGTTCCGGCGTCCACAATTGCTTGTGGACACTCTAGAGGCTAAAGTTAATATCCGATTGACTTTAAATTTATACACAGTGTTTAAGGGCAGAAGAAGCCTATTGTTTTTCAGTGATTTCCGATAATAACTAACATAACTATGGCCCTTGATCACATCAAAAAATCTTTTGGAAGCTCTAGAACCCAAAGTAAATATCCGATTGACTTTAGATTTAGATGAGACAAAGACGTCTATTGATTTTCAGCGATTTCCAATAATTACTGCCAGAGTTATGGCCCTTGATCACTTCAAAAAAATCCTAGGGGCTAAAGTTAATATCCGATTGACTTTAAATTTATACACAGTGTTTGCGATCATGAGACGAAGAAGCCTATTGATTTTCAGCGATTTCCGATAATAAATACCAAAGTTATGGCCCTTGATCACTTCAAAAAATTTTGTGGACGCTCTAGAGGCCAAATATAATATCCGATTGACTTTAAATTTACACATAGTGCTTAAGGGGAGAGGCTGGTCGAAAACCATTTTTTGGCCATAACTTTTTTAAAAATAAAGATAATCTAATGAAATTTGGAGGGATTATCAGGGCTGTTGCTAGAAGTACACACAGCAAATTTCATTGAGATTGATTAATAATATCATGAAAATTTTGATGAGAAAAAATCATGGGATGGTACCCCGATTTTAAAAAATCGTTTGAAGCCGATTTTAATTTTTTTTTGCCAAATTGATTTTTTTCCTGTTTGTTTATAACTAAGCTAGTTGAATAAGGAGTTTCTAAGAGAAAAATCGAACGAACGGTTATTTTTTTGTTAAAAAACTAAAGTTGATATTTTTGCCTTGACGGTGTCCTAATTCCAATATCTCATAATTTTTTTTTTTATTATAGTACATCTAAAATACTTCTTATTCCACTAGATAAATACATATGGAACATTCCCTCTAAATTTCAAGCTTGTAGTTCTAATAGATTTAGAGAACGATTTTTTTTCGTGCGACTGATCGGCAAAGAAATTGCTTCTGAGAAAATTGATGATAAAGTTTGACTTTCTCCTAACTTTTTTAAAAATAAAGATAATCTTATGAAATTTGGAGCGATTATTAGGGCTAATGAAAGAAGTATACACAGCAAATTCCATTGACATTGAGTTATATTATCATGAAAAATGTTATTGAGAAAAATTTATGGAAAGGTACCCCTTTACAAAAAAAATGTTTGAGGCCAATATTTTTTTACATTACATCAATAATATTACATATTTCTGCTTTCGTTAAGTTAAAATCAATAAAATAGTAGGCAACTTGTTCTATGACTATATTATGGTGTGATTTAGTTAGATCCACATAACTCAAAAAAGAATTACTACCAGTATAAGAAATAAAATAAAATTGGGTCTATATTTTTCAAAAAATTTTTGTAAAACTTTTGCAGGCAGTCATGCATAATATCTATAAAAAATTTTTCTTATTTATATTAGCAGTGTTGATAGTAATGCAATAATAGTAATATATTGCTTTGGGGGTTTTTTGTTTTGTTTTTTTTTTTTGTTTTTTTGCTGTACTACTAAAATCATTTGAAGATAGGTTGTTTTTTGTTTTTTTTAAATCTTCATTTTTTCATAGAAATGTTCCTGTCAGCGATAATGTCCGTAAATATGTAATGGAAAACCCCGTAAAACATGCGTCAACTTTCACTAGGATATATAAAAGAAAGTGAAAGAACGTCCTGGTAGTCGCGATTGTCATTTATAAGTAATAGTAACTAAATGGTGAGTCGTGTATGATCGCGCATCTCCGTAACTAGGCTACGTAACAATTATAATGTACTGCGCATGCGCCGGAAGAGTTCACAACCAATTGACCCTTATTATGTATTCAAAAATCCATAAAAGGCAGTTTCCGTGATATTTTTTAACGGAAAGAATCGGCAGTTGCCAAATATGTAACAGTTATAAATAGAATATTTTACGACTATCAAACGAAGCGGAACTTCCTCTTTCCATCGATATATCAAACATGGCTACCATAACAATGCCGTCAACGCCACGAAAGCCGAAGACAGTGGCATATTTTGCGTTTCTCTTTACAAAAAAATTGATTTTAATTGACCTAGGCATTTTTAAAACATGAAATTAGGTACTTATTTTTTATTTTGTCAATTTAATTTTTTTGTAATATGATAATAAACATATTTAACCTGCCGAAAATTATAAAATGTCAAAACTCAAAATTTTGAACATTTTTAGACTTTTCGACCCGCGTCTCCCCTTAAGGTCACAAGACGAAGAAGCCTATTGATTTTCAGCGATTTCCGATAATTAGTGCCAGAGTTATCTCCCTTGATAACTTCAAAAAATCTTGTGACACTATGGAGGCCAAACTTAGCATCCGATTGATTTCAGATTGATACACAGACGAAGAAGCCTATTGATCTTCAGCAATTTCAAATAATTACTGCCAGAGTTATCTCCCTTGATAATTTAAAAAAATCTTGTGACACTATGGAGGCCAAACTTAGCATCCGATTGATTTCAGATTGATACACAGAGTTTAAGGTGTTGAAAAGAACAAGTAGTTTGATTTTCAATGAATTTTGATAACTGAACAGCTAAATCCATGATATTAGATGTTTCGTATACTAATAGTTAGCGTGGGGCAAACTTTATAACAACCAAACAAATTCTAATGATTTTCTGATAATTACATGAGTTGTTACTCTTAATCAGATTTTAGTGTATTTCAAATGTTTCATTACCAAAAAAAAGCAAAAATATGCGACAACCCTTGTTGACTGCCAAGACGATTTAGCTGCTGTGGGCGTATGTTTCGTTGCCTGGCAACCTATCTTTGTATTTTTATGGAAAGATTAATTTGGTTTGTATTTTTGTGGAAGGATTAATTTGGTTTGTGTAAAAAATCAAAATTGTCTATTTATTATATATCCCAGTCATGCACTCACTATATGTTTTTCTTTTGTATTTAACTATTATTTGCTCAATTTATTTATTTTGATCATCTTATTTTGTAGTTAATTTCTGACTGTAAAAATGTTATTCAGAATGCAGAAACAGTTTATGAAAAGGTAGGCATTGAGATTTTGTTCTCCCGACTAAAATATTACCTGAACATTTTTTTTTTGTGCTAGATTTGAAATCCAGGAAAAAAAAATCAAGCATAAATTTCTTTTACTGTAAAAACAGCAAGGTTTATGGTAAATAAAAATATATGACACAAGCCACGAAAAGATGTAGAACTTTAGATGAAAAATCAGTTAAATTTAAATAAATTTTTTCAAATTCTTTGGGGGTTAAAAACTTGTATTAATAATTCATCTTTCAAATTTTGTAAAGGGAAAGATAACTTGTTGTTCTGTTTTTGTGCAAATACATTATTATGCAGACCATATAAGCTTGTAACAGATGTTACATGTCCAATTGATATTTGCCCTGAATTTGCTAATAACTACCGGCCCAGTTGATTTGCAGTGTGATAATCTATATTCTTGAATGTAAAAATATGTCTTTGTGCCCTGTTTACTTCAAGAAATTAGCAAGGATCTTTCCTGGACATCTGGTTTCAAAACAGTGTGAAATGTCTAAACTGATAACTCTTCAACACTCCTTCTTGAGCATGATTTCATTGTCATTCTTAGCCATTATGTTACAATATTTGATCATTTATTATTTTGTTATTAAATTGTACAAAATATTTGTAACGGACGTGACTCCCGACTATGTAACGGACGTCACTATTGACCCAATTAACAGTGCAAGGTGTATCTGAGTACAATGTCAGTGTTTAACGATCCTTTCCATGCTCAGTTTAAGGACCTTTAAAAAGAAGGCAATCTATGTAATTTTGTTAAATTTAATAAAGAGTTGTAAATTTCTTTAGGTCATCTTATCTTCTTTGTGTAACGGTAGTGATGTTTGACATTATCAATTTCGTCCACCATCATGTCTGTTACACGTAAAACTGAAAGTCAAACTGTTATCAATCAAATTTGCAGGATTTTTTCATTTGTTTTCGATCACCCGAATGTGTGGAATGTCTCTTGATTTTGAGCGCAAAGCAGGCAGCTTTGACGTCTTTAATATCCTCAGTTTTTGCCAAATTATTGTAATAATATAACGGAAGTGATTTTGATATAACGGACGTGACGACAACACAAGTTTGAGGACGGAATTTACTTGTGGGGTCCCTGCGTCGACCATTTTTAATTACACGTTAAATCGTGAGGTATACAAACTGTGTGTAGAACAAGGGAGCTAATAACCGCGGAAGAGCCATGGATTTAAAATGGGAGGGGAAATATCGATCATCTTAAATGCAAATAACGGACATGATTCTTAATCTCGAGTGGATGATCGAAAATGTGAATAGTTTCTTCTCAAACGTCTCTAAATCAACAGAAATAATTACATCATATCACTCAATTATGCCTCTTGATTTGTAACATAAACATGCATAATGATGCAGGTGTTGAGCAACTCTTTCAATGCAATAAAAAAATCAGGTTTTTTGGACGGAATTTGTCACATCCGGTACACACTTTTTAAACAATTTTTTCTTATTGAAAAATATTAAGATTTTTGGAATTTTACACTTCTGATGGATAGAAACATCCTTTAACCCACGTCATAATGGTCAATATTGTTAAAATCATACAACAACTGAAAATAAATCCCTTCTGGGCCTTCGTGTAAATGGATGAAATATTCTAAATTGCCATTTTCATAAATATGAATTTTATACAAAAAAATTAATTTAGACATTTCATGCAAAATTCATGTAGGCCTACCTAGATATATAGATCTAATGGTTATTTCTATTTTTTGTTCGGCTTTTGTGAACTAAAAAAAAAAACATTTATCATGAATTATTAAAATTTAAAAGTACCGATAATTAAAACTTTGTGGATTAGCCTAGCTTCTATCACGTTCTAGCCTAACGCAAAACTATAAAAATATCGAACCAACCACCGATAAAGTCTGAATCACTGTCAAGCAATAGGTATATGGTAACCTGTCGTACGGAGAACGTTGTCGTGTACTGTAGGCCTAGACATAACACTGTTTTATTATAATTTTTCAAGAAGAAACAGTAAGATTTTTAATTGTCAAAATGTCAAACAGAAAGTAAACAAATGAGAAAAGGACGCCTGTTTATAAAGGGAGTAACTTTCATTGCGCTAGGAATCTTGCATTCGGCTAACTAGTTTTGTCGACAAAAGTCGCTGTGGGTACTTAACACCACCAAGAGGGACAAATTTAGACACCAAAAAAGGAGGTATTTTTTATTTTTGTCACGCAATAAATACTTTATTTGTACTATTTTGATCATGAAGTTGTGTTTATTTTCTCTTTATTATATTTTGTGTATAACCATACCAAAAATTACATTGGATTTGTCCTAGCTTCGGAAAAAATCAATTTTCCCAAAACCATATGTTAGTTCTACACCTTATCGTGGCCTATGTCATATGTGAGAAAGGTAATTGTTGTCACTATTCTCTGACATGTTTTACATATAATAAACACAAACTAATGAAAGTATGTCTTGAGAATTAAGTGTAGATTTGTATGTAGTTCAATAAATTGACTGTATATATTTATAGTTATTACAATGTCAAAAAGCTGGTTTAGAATGGCATGAAGAATTAGAAACAGTTTGTCAACAAGCTGGACTACGCACTAAAAAATTAACTAAAGTAAGTTTTCAACATTTAATACATTAGAAAATATATTAGAAATGATAAACAATTTTTTTCTCGAAAATCTTCGAATCTTTTAAAATATGGGTCCGTCTGTTGAAATGAGTCTGTCGGTAGGGTAAGCAGAGATAAGCAATTTGATTGTTTGATGCTTTGGGACAGAATAACTTTGGTGCTTTTTAAGTGAGAGTGATGAAACTGTGTATGTAGTTTTGTCACATCAATACCCAAGGTAAGTTTTATATTGAGCATTTTCTGCTCATGGTAAGCAGAGCTATAAGCAATTTGGTTAGTTGAGACTTTGGAGCTTGACAACATTGATTCTAATTGAGTGATAGTAGTAAAGTCTGATGCTAGGCATTTTTGCTTAGGCAAAGTAGAGACTTCCATCTGATTGGTCGAGACTTTGGCACACAATAACTCTCCTTCTAATTGAGGCAAATGTTCAAACGTGGTGTAGATGCAACTGTTCTATATACTAAAATACAGAAAAAACCTTTTTGAATGACCGAATGGTTAGCATATATAGGCCTATAAAGCCTGTCATTGAGTCAACTGGTGTGATATCAAATCCCTGGTTGTACGTGACAAGGAGTAGGGTCGTCTGTCCACCCTAGTGAGTTTTCTCCAGGTCCTCTGGTTTCCCATAACTGCTAAAGACTCCTACACCTAAGACAGGGTTCAATTAGAGCCGTATCGCATCGCAAAAAACGACCCAAATCGCGGTAAAAGCGATAGAATTATTTTATTCATTAGCCAAAAATTGCTTTCAAACTTGTGAAGTGCGATTCATTACATTTTGGATGAATGTGGAAAATAATTAGACCTACGAAAAAATCAATTTATAAATGCAGGACTAACTTGTTAAAGGAGCTAAGTCTTTAAGTCAGTATCATCCAAAATCTTCAACATTGAAAACACGAATTATTTGTCAATTTAAATCAAAATTAATGCTGTGATCTAACCGGAAAAAGATGGGCTTCTGATATCAAATATTTAAGACAAAATACATATTTTACCATTGGTACACGAATCGTGTACCATAATGCGTTTCAGCCTCAGTTCTAGCAAGAGACTCGAGGAACGAGGCTAGAAACATTGTACCAAATCAAACGGCGTATGTAGACTGGAATAACTAGACGCTAAAAAAATGCCTTAGGTTGACACTGCTGGTTTATTTCGCCGAACATAACTGATTTGAAATTAGAGTAAAAACGGAAACCATTGAATGTAAATCAGTTTATATACATTCATATTACCTTATTATATGCGTTGTGACCCACTTGAGTCAATTTCTAGGTCCCAAATGTTAGCGATTTAGCTCCTTTAAATATTCCAGGTTGTGGTCGTGATTAATTTGAACCAGTTTTTATTTCAATATATCCGATAACTAGAAGACAATTATATGCAGACTCCGTTTTTAATCACACATGTTTATAAAATATGTTACTAAAAATAGAATAAAACAACACAGAATAGTATGATTGGTTAACTTAACTGGAAACTAAAAGTAGACATCTCGTGAGACGCGTGAAACGATGGCATATTCACGGGTTGATAATATTTTGAAGGCGGTTAGAGGGGTGAATTTAAATAAAGAAATAAACAAGCAAAGCCACGTCTACAAATATTTCGATTGGAATCTTGGTAACTTAAAGTACATGTAGTTTTGTTTTAAACGATTAGTGTTTGTCCGGCATTGTGGAGAGACGGTAACTGATTTTTTTTTTTTTTTGGCGATGTCAGTGTTTTTTACCTTCATCCGCACATAAGCTTAAGCAGTGTATACAACGGTCAACGAAGGCGGAAAAAGAATCTACTTATACCCCGAAAAATTAGAATTGCAAATTTTTGTGATTAGGCTACGTTTTACTGCTCCTCAAATCTGAGCAAATGCTATTCAAATTTTGAATTGATTAGCCAAAATGTGAATCTGTCACAAAAATTTGCTACTCATTGGTTTTAGACTAAATTTAACCCTGACCTAAGAATATTATTGAAATAAAATGAAACCATATGTTAGTCGCGAAGTAAAATCATACGTGCGTGTTATGTTTCTATATATAAATATATTAGTTAAAATGATCTAGCATTAAATAAAATAAATTGAAAGTAGACATATGTCATTGGATCAATGAAAGAGGACTTTATCTCTGCTAAATTATGTATATGTCAGAAAATATGTATATATGTCAGAAAATACTTTACAGTTGTTAAAATGTATTTGGATCTTCTTAATGGTGTGCAACCAGATATCTTGTATTTCGTGTTATGGCTGGTATTTTGACATTAAATACCCTCCCCACCCCTCATTTGTTAGTGTCAGTCAATTGTTTTTATACGCCCACATTAAAATGTGGTCGTATATTGTCGTCGCCCCTGTCCGAGGTCTAGAGGCTAAAGTTAATATCCGATTGACTTTAAATTTATACACAGTGTTTAAGGTTGTGAGACAAAGAAGCCTATTGTTTTTCAGAGTTATGGCCCTTGATTACTTCAAAAAATCTTGTGGACGCTGTAGAGGCCAAAGTTAATATCCGTTTGGCTTTAAATTTATACACAGTGTTTAAGGTCGTGAGACAAAGAAGCCTATTGTTTTTCAGAGTTATGGCCCTTGATCACTTCAAAAAATCTTGTGGACGCTGTAGAGGCCAAAGTTAATATCCGATTGGCTTTAAATTTATACACAGTGTTTAAGGTCACAAGACGAAGAAGCCTGTTGATTTTCAGCGATTTCCGATAATTAGTGCCAGAGTTATTGCCCTTGATCACTTCAAAAAATCTTGTGGACGCTCTAAATGCCAAAGTTAATATCCGATTGACTTGAAATTTATACACAGTATTTAAGGTCATGGGATGAAGAATCCTATTGATTTTCAGCGATTTCTGATAATTAGTGCAAGAGTTGTGGCCCTTGATTGCTTCAAAAAATCTTGTGGACGCTCGAGAGATCAAAGTTAATATCCGATTGACTTTAAATTCATACACAGTGTTTAAGGTCATAAGATGATGAAGCCTATTGGTTTTCAGCAATTTTCGATAATTAGTGCCAGAGTTAAGGCCTTTGATCACTTCAAAAAATCTTGTGACGCTATAGAGGTCAAACTTATCATCCGATTGACTTCAGATTGATACACAGAGTTTAAGTATCGAACAAGTATTTTGATTTTCAATGAATTTTGATAACTGAACAGCTAAATCCATCATATTAAATGTTTCCTATACTAATTGTTAGCGTGGGGCAAAACTTTTATAAACAGCAAACAAATTCTAATGATTTTCAGATAATTACATAATGAGTTGTTAGTCTTAATCAGATTTTAGTGTATTACAAATGTTTCATTACCAAAAAAAGTAAAAATATGTGACAACCCTTGTTGACTGCCCGGACGATTTAGCTGCTGTAGGCATATGTTTCGTTGCCTGGCAACCTATCTTTCGTTTTGCAAGTTAAGTAAATGTAAATTTCTATTTTGTAGCAAGAAAATGTGCGATTAATTAATATGTGTCATTTTTTTATTTTGGGATTTCGGCGGGGGACATCAGCCTCACTGTTGGCTTGTTAAGATTTAAATCCCTGCCACCTCCCCTCACTTAATAAATGAAATGAAAGGAAACAGAGTTTAACGTCCTACTATTCCAAACTAGGCCGATGAAGACGGGAATATGCTATACAGTGTGCTATGAGGGAAATTTTGCCCGAACAGCGACACAACGGCCGACTCTTATATATGGAATTTCATCTGTCAAGGGATATTTTACGTGCACGCCAATGTGTACACAGGGCCTCAGTTTTTTGTACCTTCTGAACTACAACACAGTTGTTCTTGTTATGCCCTTGGTCTTGCATCAGTGAGAAGGAGAAATAACGCCGGAAAATCTGTATGAACTTATTCCCAGGCACATTCATGAAAACCTGATTTAGAAGAGGTAAAACATTCTTTTGTTTGAACAAAGGAGGGTTTTTTTTGGAGTGGTTTTGATGTACGTGTCGAGGAGTAGGGACGCCTGTCCAATCTTGTGGGTTTTTCTCCGGCGCCCACGGTATCCTCCCACTGATAAAGAACCCTACACTCAAGCTAATTATTGAAATAAATTTGAACCATGTGTAAGTCCCGAAATAACCTAGTTGTGTCAAGTTGTTGTTAAACTCCATTTCTCCCTCTCTTTGAACAAAGAAATATGTCGCTATCAGACACGGCCTAATTTCTGAAAATAGACTACTTTCAATTTATTTTCGTTATCGGTGGCCCGGTCCGATTAGCCGTTCCACGCACGTGGCTTCACTAGAGAAATGAAAATGAAACGGGTTAAACATCTGACTGTTCTGCTCCTAAACTGGGCTAATGAAGACGGACATACGCCATACAGTGAGCTATGAGGGAAATTTTGCCCGGGCAGCAGCGCTACGGCCTACTGTTACATCGAATTCCAACTGCCAAGGGATCATTTCACTAGAGTCTCGGTCTCTGGGCGATTGTTCTCATTGTACATGTGCTTATACTCGATTCCCATTATTGTATGGTGACTTATTGTATGCCAATTTGATTTCTAATGTTCTGGTTCGATGAATTTTGAGAAATGTTTTGCAAGATTTGTATTTGGAGATTTGTATTTTGTTGTTCGATATTTGTTTTTCGTTGCATTTTTCGGATGAAATCTAAATATTTTTTTGATTTTCTAAAAAAAATTATTAAATATCTTATATTAAAATACATTTTACAAATCTGACATGACAGATGTATGATTTGTGAAACAAATATTGATTTTAATATACAAATGTTAATTTTAGTGTACAAATGTCGAAATACAACAACAAATGAAGAATTAAGGACTATGAATTTAGAACTAAGAACTAAGAACACTGAATAAAGAGCTGTCTTCCATAAAAAAAACAGGCATATATGACGTTTATGTGTTGACAGGGGGCCCAGTTGTGGAAATATGAACTTTTAAAGTTACCCTACTTGCAGTGATTTAAAATATGGACTCAATATTCAGACACTAAGGCCAAAGTTGATAAATTTGCCTGATTATTGCGTCTATAAATTTTATATTAAGCTGTGTAGGGTTACTTTAAAAGTCCATATGTCCACAACTTGACCCCCTATCAACGTGGTGATTTTCAATGATTTCCAATAATTACTACAAGAGTTATGACCTTTGATCACTTTCAAAATATCTTGTGGATGCTCTAGTTATTGTATACTGTTCAAAAAAAGTAGGGATATTTGATTTTGGGGGCATAATACTAAAATATGCAAATGACTACGAAAAAAGTCACTATAGAACCTTACAGAAGAAACATTTCCAGTTACATGTGATGCCCAAACGCACCAATAGCTACCGCATGGAATGCAGGTGATGCTTGGGATCATCATGGGGGTCCAACCCAAGATTTGCACGACTCTGACTTTGAATGTTAGTCATTGTGGCATTGAATTCCAGGGTGGAAACATCAGTTTAATTGTTTTAGTGACCAGAAAACAAATTTTGATATGCGTCGGCTTACCCAAAATGAAAGGTTACGTGCCCTTGGCATGCTACAGATCGGCACAACACAGGCGGTTGTGGCACTGACGATGAATGTTTCTCAGTCTGTCATAAGCAGGCTATGGTCCAGATACCGTGATACACAATCTGTACAGGACAGACCATGCTCAGATCGACCAAGGGCGACAACTCAAGCCCAGGATCGATTTATCCGTACCTTGGCCTTGAGAAATCGTGTCATCACAGCAAATCAGATCAGCGCTCGTCTTCAAACAGACACTGGTGTGAGAGTGAGTGGCCAGACGATTCGGAATCGACTGCGTAGGGATCGCCTTCGCGCCCAACGTCCTCGTGTGATCCCTTGTTTGAGAGATCATCACATTCAGGCAAGACGTCGTTGGTGTAGGGATCGTCAACACTGGGATAATCGACGCTGGAGCAATGTGATGTTTTCAGATGAGTCAAGGTTCACTGTTGATTTTTTGGACAGACGTAGGAGGGTGTGGCGTCGTCGAAACGAGCGCTTCCAAGACGTTAACGTCATCAGACATGATCGATTTGGGGGTGGTTCTGTAATGGTGTGGGGAGGCATCACTGTTGTTGGAAGAACGGCTTTACATGTTGTTACAGGCCAGTACTACCTGGACGACATCTTGGCAGTCCATGTTGTGCCGTTCGCACGACGTCATGGCCGCCGTTTCATCTTCCAGGATGACAACGCAAGATGTCACAGGGCCAGGATCGTTACAGGTTACCTCCAACAACAGAACATCACCACATTACCTTGGCCAGCACTGAGTCCCGACCTCTCCCCCATCGAGCATGTCTGGGACATGCTTGGACAGAGGTTACGTCAACGTCAACAACGTCCTGCCAATGTCCAAGAACTTGCTGCTGCATTGCAACAGGAATGGGACAATCTGGACCAAAATGACCTTAAACATCTCATTACGAGTATGCCACGTCGGATCAATGCTTGTTTGGCAAACAGAGGAGGATTTACCCGTTGCTGACTTTGCTGTGATTCTGTGGTAACGTTGCTGTTTGACCCCGGGTATCATTTTACCCTTATAATGGTCAGTCTGTGCCTCACTTAGTCTAACGATCATTTGGAATAAATCAATGAATGTGAACTTCATTTCATTTTGTCATTTGTTTCTTTGTCAGTTTCATTAAGTGACTTTAATAACACTTAAAAATCAAATATCCCCTACTTTTTTTGAATAGTATATATTCAGTTTTTCATGTGGATGTATATTGTTGTCGCCCCTGTCTGACCGTCCACAATTGTTTGTTGACACTTAATAGGTCACAATTTTTATCTTCCTAAGATCTCGGTTGCTTTCATGGATTGTGACCATTGATTGGGTGAAAAATCCAGTTTTTAGCTTGTGGACCCTAGAAGTCACAACTGTTATCTGATTTAATTTTAAAAAAAACTCTTCAAATATATTACAGTTACACCGTAATGTAGGTTGAGTTTGAATTTCATGGAAATTGGACCAAAACTGCCGAACAAAATCGCAGTGTAAAAATATGGAATATCAATATTCAATGGTTAACATCGGTCAATACTTTGAGACAAGATAACTGTGATTCTAACTGATGGAGGATGATGAAACTTAGTGTAAAGTTTCACTACTAGGAGCTTCAAAACCTTGTGTTTGATCATGAACATTTTATGTTTAGATAATCAGTATGATTGCTCGATACTTTTGAAAGAGATAAATGTGCAATTCATTAACTATACAGTGTGTGTCATCTATTATTTTTGGAGTTCGACGGTGAACATCAGCCTCACTGTTGGCTTGTGTATATTGCAGGCAACTGAGAATTTTGCATGGAATGTTCGTGTATTGAAGGGACAAGCTGATTTAGTGTTACAGTCTAAGAAAGATTGTAATGAATATGTAAGACAGGTATGTTAAATTGCAACCTAATATTACATATTATTTCTAGGTTCACACAAATGTTTCATAAAGTTTACAAATGGACCGATAAAATATAATAATAGAAATGGTGTTTTTCTCAAATCTAAATAATGCTATATAATTTTTGTATTTTTGTAATGGTAGATTAAAGAAGCTGCTGTGTCTACAGGTTTATCGAAACAACCAGAGCCTGATTTGTGTAATAACCATCAGAATCTTCAACAAGTATAAAACATACAGTTAAATACTCCTTATAACTTACAATTCACTACATGTTTTATCTTTACATCACTCACTGACAAATACTGTGTTTAAAAACCAAGCTATGGATACTCATGTTTGCCATAATTCACACAGAATTAAAGTCAATTATTCAACTTGGTGTGAAGATTTTCTTGTTGGTGAAATGATAAATAAACATGCTCAAAGTAATTGTTGTCAGTCATATGTGAACCAGAAATATAGAAACACTGTGGTGAAAAAAATCAAATGGAATTTCCAACAGTGCACTTTGTGAAATAAAAGAGCAATATTTATGAATGTGAAATCAACATATAATGAGTCGTGTAGTTTAATGAATACAAGACACGATGTTCATCATTAATTATAACATTATTGTACCTGAACTTACGGCCTTAATTAATTATTATTACACTTGTTACTGTAATTAGTAGAATCCTAGTTCCATATATTACTACGGTACTTGTAGTAATATGACATGTTGTTTGTCTTATAATAATCAACATGATAACAAAAGAAAGATGTTTATTAAGAAGAGAATGAATTGTTGAATTGTATAAAAAATATTGTTTTAATGTTTTATTAATTTTTGGAGTATATGTGAACTGTTGATCTTAGTTATGTGTTTTTTGTTAATTATGTGTCAGAACTACTTCTGTGATATTAATATAATTATTATTATAGCTGACAGAATGGAGATCTTGTTTTCTGTATGAAATAGATATATTGGGTTATTTTTAATCAATACAGGTATTTAAGATAATGTTTAAAGAGAAAATGACTATAATTATTTAATATTAAACATGTTTTTTAGGCTGTCTTCAATTGAAACTATTAAATTTTAATACCAAACAACAAGTTAATCTTTGTCTGTGCATATATGATGTGTAACACAGTATTAAAACCAAACCCACTTTAAATTGCATTTTTAAACAGTTGACTGGTTAAAACCTTCTCCAAAACTTTAAACCAGATATCAGTCCACTGATTAAAACCTTCTCCATTTAAACCTTATACCAGACCACTCTTCTCCCAAATTTTATACCCTACATCAGTCCACGCTGAGAACTGCAAAGGAGTTCAAATGTGCACAGCCCGCATAGTATTCTTAATCCTGTTTGTTATTTATACGTATGTCGGAAGATAATTAATTTTCGGACTATTACTCGGTATTACCGGTTTAAAACTGCAAAAAGGTGTGTTAATTAACGAGGGTGAAAAACTGTCCGAGAGGTGGGTTAATTAACGCTAGGTGCGTTTTCTGTAGTGGTGTGTTAATTAACCGACCGGTAAAAATGAATATCAATGTTGTGTATTATTTATTTGGCGTGTTTTCTCGCTAGTTGCGATAACTGCACCGAAGGAGTATAATCAAGGATCAACGGACTTTATCTAAGATGTGTGTGTTAAATCAAAATCCGGGAAGTAAAACTGTTTTACCGTGCGATTTATCGTCTGAACGTGTGTTTTACGCCGGTCTTTATCAGGTCCTTATATACGGACGTGTGACCGCTTTTCACTAACTTTACATTGCATCAATCCAACGATCTCCATTCCAGAACTCGTAACTTCCAATAGCCGTTTTTTTATGCAATTACAGAAGAAACACATACGCCCGAGTTGACACGTAATCATTTTTCGAGACTTTGAGTAATATTGGATTTCTTGGTTATGGTTTCTTCGTGATCGTAACATATAAAACTACAGGCCAGTTCGTTTCTACAACTATGTTATTAAGCTGGATTGGATTCGAAGAACCCTCGTTCTCCATAAATGATAGCTGCTCGGAATACCTGTTGAGCTCTTATCAGTCTCGCTCAACACCCTCTTTTATAACCCCCTTTTTCTGCACGTCCTCTGGGCTGACCTTGACTTTCATTTCCAGGCCAAATGGAATAAACCATCCCATTTCCCCAAGACCAGGGGGAGAACTTTGCCTTATTTGGTCTACCAAAGCATATATTATAAACAGATTGAATTGTATGGATATTTTACCAAAATATCACCATTGTTTTACATATAAACATGTCCGCTTTTTTAGTACGCCGGATTTGAATCTATAAGAAAGAGTGAACCAACAATTTTTCAAAGACCCAATATAGTAAGTCACGCTTCTTATAGATAAAGTTGCATTTAATAAAATAAAAATATTGACCCTAATCTATCGCACGAAATGCAAGAGAATTTAATATTTTGATTGTTGAATTCCCGTCTACTGTGGTTCATTTGGAATGTAAAATATACAACCAATAACGATATTAATTGAAATTATATATAATCGGCATGACCATAGAATGGGTCGGAAACGTGTGTACAACGAACGAGTCGGAATAGCGAAGATTCTCGAGTGAGAAAACGGTGGTCATTTGTTTCATTACTTCCGCCAAAATGTGCTCAGGTGAACGCTGAGTTTATTAAAAAAAAATTAATTATTAAAGTTAAAAACGAAAATCAATGGTGACAACTTGAAATGACCAAGTGACAAGTAAAAAAATAATTCTAAAAGTTTACAAACATTTCAACGCCTGACTTATTGGAATAAACTGTAACCAACTATAACAGCTAGTCCTTAAGTGCACGATTTAACTGTGCCTCGTGTCAACATCAAAGAGCAGAGCTAACTGTGTGTTGTCTGACAACATCAAAGGGCAATTCCGTGTGAAAAGCGTGCATGAATCGACAGTATTGTAAAACAAAGGCTGGAATAACAATCACAGAAACCTATGGTTTCTTAGAAGGCTCTGAGATTTGACAATGGAGATTATAGTATATCAAATAATTAAATTGGAATTAAGTATAAAACACGTTGTATTCATCAAGAAATGAAATGCGTATAAGAACGCATATATATAACTACATGTAGGCCTACACCATGTATAAATCCATATTAAGACCTACACTTAAAGTTACATTATGGGAGATAAGATAAAGAGCTCTTCATAACTTGTTTAGGGACGCTTTACAAAGTGACAATTTAATCATGTAAAAAATATATTAAAAGCCAATATAATTAATTTGTTTTAAATATCCTTTTATTTAGAGAATAGGGATATTTGCAACATCTTAAACTAAGTAAATGGTAGATCATTCCATAAAACAGATACGCCTGTATCAAGAGAGAGTTAGTTACTGGTTGCAGTAATTTTTACAACACACGCTTCTATATATGTATTCTATTTACTGCCATAAAAGTTTTAAACATAAATTACCTTATTTATTTAAACATAAATTACCTTATTAATTATCTTCCGACATACGTATAAATAACAACCAGGATTAAGAATACTATGCGGGCTGTGCACATTTTAACTCCTTTGCAGTTCTCAGTGCACTTGTTCTTATCTTTAATACACGCAGTTTACTGAGGAAAAAACACCTGGTCTTCCATCCAAAATTAATCCTTTATAATTGCCAACATGCTTTCCTAGAACCTTTAATGTGCATATTGGTTAATATGATAAAATAATTGAAAGCAGTAATAATATTAATTCGCCAAGTTTGAGTATTTGATTTGATAGATAAAGATTTTCTATTAATTGAATGCAGCCTAAAAATTGTTATATAATTAATAAACTACAAGAGTTTATCTAATCATTAGAAATAGCTTTAAGTACATATCTGCAACATTTCTAGTCTGTGACAAGATGTCACAAGAATCACTACTTGATTTTCATGTCTTGTTGAAAACATATTTTGAAAATGCATGAATTAAATGTATAAATGATATTGCATTAAAACTTTGGTATGATTTCAATCTGAAAGAACCAAAGATGTAGCTATCTCAAGCAATTCAAATTCTCTTTTCAACCCTACTGCAGTACATTCATCTATATTTTTTAGAAAAAAAAATATGTTAATTATTCAAGCCAGCAGTAACACAACATAAGGGTCCTTTAATTATCAAGTACAATGAAGAAATATGTCAGTTGATTACTTGGAGGGTGCTGTCACGGCTATCATTTACATAAACTTTGTCCTAGATATCTTAGATTATATTGTTTTAAGTGTGAATATTTTGACCAGTTTTTAACCTTAATTTCAAAACGCTCCTACCCGATATGTTTTGTCTCTAAATTTGGATATTAGTAAGTCAAATATGATAGGCCTAGTAGATCATGGTATAGATTTATTGACTGACATGACTATCATAAACTTGATATATGTACATGTATATCTATTGTCCACCTGCTCATGTATAAAAGAACTGTTAGAGAGAGAAATGGGGTTTAATGTCCACTCGACACAAACTAGGTAATTTCGTGACTAACATATGGTTTAATTTTATTTCAATAATTTGCTTGCGCGTAGGGGTCTTTAGCAGTTGGAGGAAACCGGAAGACCCGAAGAAAAACCCTTGAGATTGGACATGCGACCCTACTCCTTGTCATGCACAACCAGGAATTCGAAACCACGCCAGTTGACTCATCTGAGGTATTGATAAACAGAACATTTTATCCCAATTTCTCCTGTATTTATTATGCCTGTTCCTGTCAATTTCTTTTTGTTAGTGGAAAGGCTGCTAGTTGTTCGTGAAATTTAACGTTGGTCCTAGTCCCTGCAAAGAACAAGCTATCTCGAACTTTGATTTTCATTAAATTTAATTTTCAGAGAGTTAGGTATCTGGCCAGTATCCGAGGTATCTGTAGAAACTTCACACTCAGTGTGCAGGAGGAACTTTAGTGGTCCTATCAATATAATCAATCTTAATATTTTGTGGGGACTAACCCATCTTACAGAAAAAATTTGGTCCAAATTCCTGGCCCAAGGGTTATTGCCCCCTGCATGATGCTCTCGCGGACATGTTCTTAATATGTGGGGCAGTTTTATTTTGAGATCATCATCTCTGGAAGGTTTTAAGCATCAAAAATTTCTAGTGTATTGTTTGATAGGAACATGAAAAACAATCTTTTTTTAAAAGAAAAAACTATGCCCAATCTGTAATAAGGTCAAACTTTATGAAATTTGTTAAAATAAATGAAATTGGGTTCAACGTCCTATATTTTTGCACCGAATGGGCTGATGAAGATAGTGTTAAAATCTAAGCTATATATTACTGCAGACATGCACTGCCTTAGATATGAAGATTTATGAAAAATGAATCCTAAAATGTTTGACACAAAATTGTGTGCATAATAGCTCCTTCAGCACCCTTAATATAGCGTGTACATCAAAGTAATACTATATGCTCAGTATATATAGAATATCAAATCCTGTAATACTCTGTCTCATAGTGCTAATGCATTGCTAGGATTGTGGCATAATCCGACCATCATGGTACATATTTATTCTGTTTCTAGATATTCTGATACAATTTGAATCCAATAGTCACAAAATATTATAATATATAGTTGCACAAACCTCTATTTACCTAGACTATTTAATACTTTATATTATGTAAGGTCTTTGTGTAGTTTCAATAATCTCTAATAACAAAGCTCAAAACAGTTTATATAGTTATTAATAATTTATACTAATATCTGTTGAGTTCCATATTACTTTTAAAATTGTTTCCAGTATTTCTCATCTTATGTTTTTGTATTTGTTCTTGTATTTATATACCTTTAAAAATTTATAGTTGTATTCTCCAACAACCATACATTGTATATGATTAGCTTTTAACACCAGTACTTCTGGTATCATGTTAAAAATATCTAAATGATTTGATATACTAGTTATTACAATAGTTAATCTGTTTTTAATTATACGCAAGTTTTAGATTATATTATTTACATTTGTTAAGCTATAAATTGCGTTTGCTTTTGCTAACAATAGATAGTTTGGTCACAATTCACCTTGTTTTTACTTTAAATATGCGACAAATGATCCATTGAACTAAACAGTTTACTTTTTGTGTGATTTGATCTTTTCTAATCTTCCTGGGTGCTTTGTAATTGGTTTCATTTTAATTGCTGAAAATATCATTTATTATTTGTAATACCAAAAGTCAAGATGTCTAAGTCATTTTGTATGTGTAGTTGATGATAGCTTAAAATCTAATTTGAAGTTTTCACACATCTTTCAGCATTAAGACATGAGCATGCTTCTTGTAAAAGCAATGTTTACATTTTTACCTGTAATGATTTATGTTTTAATAAATTATTAAGTTTAGTTTTCTAGACTGTGCAAACTATCATGACAAATCCAATATTTACATAATTATGTACTATTAGAATTATTCAGTTCGGTTTACTGGAAAATGATAAATGAAAGGGTTAGTCATTTTCTTAGACTAAAATTAACAGTTTTGAGTTTTTGTCAAAAAATGTTAATAAAAAACTGAACTGCAATTCAATTACATTTAATCTTTATTTCATTCCAGCAAACCAAACTGAATAATTGCCTAGCCCAACCCATACTAGAAGATCTTTATCAATTTTCTATCTTTGAATTCTAATTTTGAATGGCCAAGGTATCGTTTCATTGGCTAGATGAAAGGCCAGGGCAGCTCAATGTAAAACTTCTTAACACATGTTGTTAAACCTATTGTAGTATAAATGTTAACTACAAAAAAATGAAATAGTCGATTCAGCTGCATATCATTAGAAACTCATATCTCAAATAAAAACAAGTCTATATCATTTTATATGCCCTCATGTTGTATATTGTCGTCGCCCACATACGTCCACCGTCCACAATTTCTTGTTAATACTAAACAGACTACATTTATTATTCAATCTTTATAAGATCTATATATGTTGACATGAAAGTTTAACAGCAAAGCACAGTGAATTCTAACAATTACTTCTAGAGTTGTAGAGTTATCGTCCTTGTTTCACTTTGTAGAACCTTGTGAAATGTGAACACACGATAGAAAGTTACCATCCAATCTGGATAAAAAATTTGTGTACTTATTGAAATTAGTAAAACGACGAAATGTTTGAATATCAGCTTTGATTTTTGGCCAATCTTTCTTAAAAATATTCTTATTAAGTGACACAGGAATATCTGCAAAACAGAAATAATTTGCCCTATGAACTGCTCAGGCGACATAGCTGCTGTGGGTGTATGTTTTGTTGCCTGGCAACTGATCGTTGTTTTATGAAGAGAATGTCTTTTATTAAAGATGTCTATTACAGCTTATTTATGTACACTTCAGCATATTCCTTTTTTTTGATGGATATTTTAAGTTAGATATTATATGTAAACATTCTTTTGAAAGCTAACTGTGACTGGTGTATGATTTTTTTTTTTAACATGTGTTAGTTAGATTAATTAATTTGTTTCTTTTAGTGAAAGAATGTGTATGACTTGGATTTTTTTTCTTTTTTTTTGTAAAAAAAAATTAACTACAAAAAATTAATCTGGGTTCTAGTGCAATATCAGACTGTTTGTTTTAATATTAAACTGGCAAAGATGAATAAAATATTAATACAAAGATACTATCTATTTCTTGAGTCATTTGTGAAGTGTGTTGTTTCATAGGACACTTTGTGTAAAAGTAATCTTAAATTTAAAGTAGCTTAATCTCTAACTCAATATCATCCAAAGTCTTACATGTTGATAACACGAATTATTTGTCAATTCAAATCAACATTGATGTTATCTTACCTTGAAAAGGTAGGCTTCTGATATCCAATATTAAGGCAAAATAAACGTTTTATTATTGGTACACGAAACGTGTACCACAGTGTGTTTTAGGGTCAGTTGTGACAGGTGACTAGAAAGAACGAGGCTTAACATATTCCACAACTCATGTCGAACGACGACACCATAACTTATCTGAAGAGCATGTGCAATAGACTGGAATTACAAGACACTAGAAATTTCTATTGGGTTGAGACTATGCCGTATTTCTCTGGACATAACTGATTTGAAAATAAAGTCAAAATGGGAACAATCAATGTAAATCAGTTCATAGACAAAACCGGATTAAATGTCTAGTTCAGTTCTGAATGTAAGTCTCATTACACTCACCCTTTATGTTCAGGGACCGTGCTATTGAATCTTTGTCAAAAATGTTTGGCTTCACAATCAATTTTACTGGCCAACTTTTTACTGCTGAACAGTCACGTGTCAGTCCCGGTGAATGCCAGGAATAACCAGACGCTAGAAATTTGCATTCGATTGAGACTGCGGACTTCTTTCGCTGAACATAACTGATTTGAAATTATTAGAGTAAAAATGGAAACCATTGAATGTAAATCAGTTTATATACATTCATATAACAGTATTATGTGTGTTGCGCCCCACTTCTGTCAATGTCTAGGTCCCAAATGTTAGCGATTTAGCTCCTTTAAGAATCAGAGGTATCCCTGAAATTACATAGTGTAAATTTTTTGTGGAAGCAACTCATATAATCTTTACACCAAGTTCCTAACAAAATGAGCATAAAAGAAGCATGAAAAGGCTATTAATTAATATTTTATTGCTCTCTGAGTGCCCCTGGGGGTTGGGATAGCCTAGTGGTCTAGAGTGCCGCGCTTCGAACTCTAGCTGGTCACCTCTGGTAGAGTGGTTCAGGCAAAAAATGTGTTATAACAAACAGACACTATTTCAGGACAGTAAATTATTAAAGACATTATATGATAAGACTTACTATAAAAACTTCATTGATCAACAATGGAAGTCTAGCTACTTCTGATTTTTGAGGATATATAACCATTTTGACATATGTTATAAATGACTCAAATTCTTCCAAGCTTCCATAATCAAAGGAGTTATCTCTTAGTGAGAATAAGAGCTATGTCCCTTGGTTGTATTAAAAAAAATATGCTCCAAGCTACACACGTCCCTGAAACAAAACAGCTTTATCGCAGTCAGAAAATATCGTTTATTTCCTTACTGCGAAGTAACAGAATACACTCTATGAGACAATTGGATTTGACATATGTACGCATGCGCGAACGCTTAGTTGTTTTAACAGGAAACCCGCGCCTTCAAATGTCTTTATATTAACTGTGTTTATAATGCTACAGTAGAAATTAAAATACATGTTAAGCTGGAGATGAAAAGATCGGCATTTGACATGAATTATTTCAAGATTAGCCTAATACATATATTAAAATGAACAGTGCGTTTACTTATTTATACCCAGACACTGGCCTATTTATAACGGCATGTTATGCAGAGGGAGCGAGGGAGAGAGAGAGGTCTATAAATCTAATAATGTAACACTTTAATGTTAATCTCAAAGATAACTAAATATTATATTGTGCAGTATGATGTTTGTTATGAAAAATAAATTGCCAGGTAAAGTACGAGGAAAATATAATGACATGTAATACGGGCAGTGAGAGAGAGGGATAAACACCCCAATAAAACTATTAATTTAAGACTTTATTTTTTGTCCCTCAGATAAATAAATATATGTGACCATCCGCTACAAAACCAGTCACATGTTTCAATTTTTGAAAACTGTGATTTAATGCTTATCTTAAAGGGAGCTGAAATTGTTTCCTGTTGATATATAAAGTATGCAAATCACAAAAAAATTGGCTGAGTTATGGCCATCTGAAGTTTCCATAGACGTGGTGCTACCAAATACAAAATAATGAGAAATTTGCATTTTAAAACAGCCAAAATAAATCCAATAGGAACACATATCTATTGCATTCATCAAAATGAATTTTTGTGCATATAACAATGTGTTGTGTACCAACATTTGTACAAAATTTTATCAACATATTTCTTTGGTAACTTTTTTAGGGTTTCACACTGCGAAGCTTGTGTGAAACACTATTGTTTTTGTTAAAATTATTATTAGGCTATTGAGATTACTAAAATTATTAAGCTTTCATATTACATATGAAAGCTTATTGTTTCTGTTAAGATTATTATTGTTATTTTTTTTTTGTGTTTTGTCCACAAATCGGATTTCTCAGAATCTAACGATAGGATCGTTCTGAAACTTTTACCTATCCCCCCAAAAATGGATGGTAGCTGTTGATTAAATATATTTTCAAAACGTTTTACGAATCCGAAATCACAGAATTTTACGAACGAAAAAACTGACAATGCATAGTCGTAACTTTGTTATTTTTTGACCGATTTTACTAATTCTTTTTTCTTTGAATACCTTGAAAAAAATCATTTTCATCTGCAGTTTCGCATTTTCCAATTTCGAAAATTCGTCGCTGTGATTTCGAACCGGAAGTTTAGACCAATTTGAGAACTTCTTTAATAGTTGTACGATTTTCATGAAATTTAGTGTATAAGTAGATGTTACCGATGTGACTTCAAAAATATAATTAGAAATGTTCTAAATTATCTCCCCTTGACGAAATTAAGGATCAAAGTTTTCAAAAAAATCGTCGAAATATAGGTCAGAATGACCTAATTTTTTTTTTGATACTAGACAAGTAATTACTGATTCGTACACAAAATATGGAGTTTGTCGATCGAACCGGAAGTGCCACCATCTTTAAACGTGAAAAATCAAAAAGGCTTTTTTGCTATTTTACTTACAGACTCGGGAGTTATATTTTCAGAATCCTTGAAGGAATGCCTAAAAATCTATCGGATCCGAATTTTGATTTCGGTCACGTGATGGTCACCATTTTGAATTGAAAATGAAAAATAGAAGCAATTTGAAGGGCCGGGACTTTGGAACACAATAACTCTCCTTCTAATTAAGCTAGAATGTTCAAACTTGGTGTAGACGTTCACTAGGTCAATGTCATGATTGAGTTCAAAGATGAGCATTTTCTGCTTAGGGTAAGCAGAGATAAGGATGCTGATTTGTTGATTCTTTAGGGCACGATAACTTCGGTTATAATGAAGGGAGGGCGATGAAACTTTTGTCAATAGAGAGTCTAATAGCTAGCCTGTTGTTTGAAATCATTGTATCAATTTTTTTAAATATCAGGGATAGCCGAAAAAAAGAGATTGAAAATCCAAAAAGTTGTATTTTTACAATTTGGAGCATGTTTAGAGGTCTTTCTCGTAAAGTCAACTTAATATTTTTGGGGAACTTCTTCTACAAAGAGTCTTATTGGTAGTCTTTTATATGAAACCATCGATCAACAGTCCAACATATCTGGAGTAGAAGAACAAAAGGATCGAAAATTGAAAACGGCACCCTTTCATTGTTAAGCGAAACATGCAGTGTGGGTGACTACAATCTACACATTTAGTCATCGTATAGAGCTTATTCAACAGTATCGAATTCCAACTGCTTAGGGATATTTTACGTGCACTCCAATGTGTACACGGGACCTTGGTGTTTCATCCCATCCGAACGACTAGACAGCTGTGCTTGTAAGGCCCTCCGTTCTGCCTCACTGACAACGGGGAACCACGCCGGGAAATCAAGATGAACTTTCTCCGTGCAGAACTTTCAATTCAGGCCAAACGTTTATTGCACACGATTAAGCTGGTCAGTTGTAATAATCGGTTGGCAATTAAAGTACCGTGCACATTAAACTGTTAAAACAGAAAATTTCGCCCGGTTGAAATGTTTCTTGCTATAAGTCAGCAATTTTCCGAATTCAGGGAGGCTGAATGGTTAGCATGTGCGCGCTGTATCGTAATGTCTGTCATGGAGTCAACGAGCGTTGTTTCGATCTCCAGGTTGCACGTGACATGAAGTATGATGTCCAACCTCGTGGGTTTTCTCCCAAAGGCTAAAGACCAGTAAGCGCAAGGGGAGTTTTTAAATAAAATTAAAAAGCATATGTTAGTCACAAAATGTCCTAGTTTGTGTCGAATGGACATTAGGCCGCATTTCTCTCTTTCTCTTTTATTTTTAAAGTTTTGTAATAATCGGTTGGTAATCAAAGGTACTGTAAAAGTGATAAAACAGAAAATTTCGCCCGGTTGTAATGTTTCTCACTTTAAAGTCAGCAATTTGCAGATTTTAAGGGGCAAACTTTTATTGCGAACGCTTAAGCTGGTCAGGGGGAGCTTATTTTTAAAAGTTTTGTAATATTCGGTTGATAACTAAAGGTACCATGCAAATTAAACTGTTCAAATAGAAAATTTGGGCCGGTTGAAATGTTTCTCGCTGTAGGTCAGCAATTTGCCGATTTTAGGGAGGTTGCGTGGCTGAATGGTTAGCACGTGCGCTCTGTATCAAAACGTCTGTCATTGAGTCAACTGGCGTTGTTTCGATTTCTTGGTTGTACGTGACAAGGAGTATGGTCGCCTGTCCATCCTCGTAGGCCGTAACGCTGCTGCCCGGGTAAAATTTCCCTCATTGCACACTTTATGGCATATGCCAGTCTTCATCAGCCCATTTTAGGAGCAGAACAGTAGGACGTTAAACCCCATTCAATTTCATTTCATTTTCTCTATGTTGCTTATTTATTGTAGTGGATAAATATTTTTCTGGTTCTAGCAATTATTTAATTTCTGCATAGAAATCTTGCTTTGGCCAGTTTTTTATACGCCCACATTTTCATGTGGACGTATTATGTCGTCGCCCCTGTCCGTCCGGACGTCCGTCCGTCCACAATTTGTTTGTGGACTCTCTACAGGTCACAATTCTTATCCGATTTTGACGAAACTTAAAATATAGGTTTATCCCCAAAAGATCTCGGTTCCTTTCGATATTGGCATGTATCGGATGAAAACTTCATGGATTATGGCCCCTGATTGTACGAAAAATCACGTTTTTAGCTTGTGGACCCTATAGAGGTCACAATTTTGAACCGATTTTGATGAAACTTGACATGCATGTTTGTAACCCAAAGATCTTGGTTCCTTTCGATATTTGCGGCTATCGGAATGTAATTTCCTGAATTATGGCCCCTGATTGTCCGAAAAATCACCCTTTTTAGCTTGTGGTCCCTCTGGAGGTCACAATTATTATTCGATTTAAAAAAACGTTTGATTATATCACCGTTACACCCTAAGGGAGGTTGAGTTCGAATTTCGGGATAATCGGACAAAAATTGCCATACAAAATGGCCGCCGTTAGTACGCGAATACTGTTAAAAAATGGTATATCAAGGTTGTGGACCCTGTGGAGGTCACAATTTTGATTCGATTTTGATGAAACTTGAAATTCATGGTTATAACCCAAAGATCTTGCTTCCTTTCGATATTTGCGCATATCGGATCGTAACTTCCTGAATTATGGCCCCTGATTATACGCAAAATCGCCTTTTTTTTAGCTTGGAGGTCACAATTATTATTCGATTTAAAAAAACGTTTGATTATATCACCGTTACACCCTAAGGGAGGTTGAGTTCGAATTTCGGGAAAATCGGACGAAAATTGCCATACAAAATGGCCGCCGTTAGTACGCGAATACTGTTAAAAAATGGTATATCAAGGTTGTGGACCCTGTGGAGGTCACAATTTTGATTCGATTTTGATGAAATTTGAAATTCATGGTTATAACCCAAAGATCTTGCTTCCTTTCGATATTTGCGCATATCGGATCGTAACTTCCTGAATTATGGCCCCTGATTATACGCAAAATCGCCATTTTTTTTAGCTTGGAGGTCACAATTATTATTCGATTTAAAAAAACGTTTGATTATATCACCGTTACACCCTAAGGAAGATTGAGTTCGAATTTCGGGAAAATCGGACGAAAATTGCCATACAAAATGGCCGCCGTTTGTACGCGAATACTGTTAAAAAATGGTATATCAAGGTTGTGGACCCTGTGGAGGTCACAATTTTGATTCGATTGTTATGAAACTTGAAATTCAAGGTTATAACCCAAAGATCTTGGGTCCTTTCGATATTTGCGCATATCGGATCGTAACTTCCTGAATTATGGTCCCTGATTATACGCAAAATCGCCTTTTTTTTTAGCTTGGAGGTCACAATTATTATCCGATTTAAAAAAACGTTTGATTATATTACCGTTACACCGTAAGGAAGGGTGAGTTCGAATTTCGGGAAAATCAAACCAAAATTGCCATACAAAATGGCCACCGTTTGTACGTGAATACTGTTAAAAAATGGTATATCAAGGTTGTGGACCCTGTAAAGGTCACAATTTTAATTCGATTTTGATGAAACTTGAAATGCATGGTTATAACCCAAAGATCTTGGTTCCTTTCGGTATTTGCGCATATCGGATCGTAACTTCCTGAATTATTCGAATTTCGTGAAAATGGTACCAAAATTGCCGGACGAAATGGTCGCCGTTTGTACGCGAATAGTGTAAAGATATGGTATATCATGGTTGTTGACTCTGTACAGGTCACAATTCTTATCCGATTTTGACGAAAAGTCACATTTCTAGGTTGTGTACCGTCACACCATAATCATTGTCGACTTCGAATTTCATGAATATCAGACTGGAACTGACCAACAAAATGGCTGCTCCCAATACAGTATGAAATACAGGACTTAATGATGTACTAAAAATCACTTTCCGTATTGCTTGTTCTCTATCCATCTCTCGAAAATGTGGGCGTATCCTGCCTGGCAGTGCCAGCCTATCTTTTTATTGCAGAGTGCCATTCTTGTATAATTCAGTCTATGATCCTTTGTTTAAAACATGCTTAAGAAGTCGTCATGATTTCCTACTTATAACCAAACGTATTGGAAATATTTGTCTGGCATTATTAAATCCTAATTTTATTGGTCTTATTTAAAATTAAACTTTCATTTAACTATGAACAACCCTTAACGTGTCTCTTTAAAACTATTAAGTACTCTAAAATAGTAGCTCAACCTTTTGACCTAAACTCATTAATTTACCATTTTGTTGTGAGCGACTTCTTATTCTTCCTATATGACATATTGCACGTGTCGGATTTCAAAGGGGGGGTTGGATGGCTGAATGGCTAGCACGCGCGCCTGTCATTGAGTTAACTAGCGTGTTTTCGAATGCCCGGTTGTACTTGACAAGGAGTAAGGTCGCCTGTCCAACCTGACATTTTTATTTTTTTTTTTCCCGCCATTTTCATTTCATTTTCTCATCCGTCTCATTACAGTAATACAAGTTTCAGTTATTTCCCTTTAGTTTTCAGATTATTGTTATGCCTGGGTGCAATGTTTCATACTATATTTAGACTTGTAACTTCGCGAGTTTTTGACCAATTTTGATAATTTTTTCTTCTTATCCTTTTATTTAGGATACTTGATACAATCAATGACACGTGACGGTGAATATGAAAGCTTTCATATCTGCATGGGACAGTAGCAGATCTAGTTATTATTTTTTTTTTTGTGTTTTATCCACAAATCGGATTTCTCAGAATCTAACCATAGGATCGTTCTGAAACTTTTACCTATACCCCCAAAAATGGGTGGTGGCTGTTGATTAAATATATTTTCAAAACGTTTTACGTATCCGAAATCACCGAATTTTACGAACGAATGCATTTGACCTACAATGCTGTAACTTTGTGACTATTTGACCTATTTTAGTAAATCTTTTTTCTTTGAGTACCTTGAGACAATTACTATAAATCTGCAGTTTCAGATTTTCGAATTTCGAAAATTCGTCGCTGTGATTTCGAACCGGAAGTTTAGACCAATTTGGCAACTTCTTTAATAGTTGTACGATTTTCATGAAATTTAGTATATAAGTAGATCTTACCGATGTGACTTCAAAAATATAATTAGAAATTTTCTAAATTATCTCCCCTTGACGAAATTAAGGATCAAATTTTTCAAAAAAATCGTCGAAATATAGGTCAGAATGACCTAATTTTTTTTTTTGATACTAGACAAGTAATTACTGATTCGTACACAAAATATGGAGTTTGTCGATCGAACCGGAAGTGTCACCATCTTTAAAAGTGAAAAATCCCTAAGGTTTTTTGCTATTTTACTTACAGCCTCGGGAGTCATATTTTCGGAATCCTTGAAGGAATGCCTAAATATCTATCGGATCCGAATTTTGATTTCGGTCACGTGATGGTCACCATTTTGAATTGAAAATGAAAAATAGAAGCAATTTGAAGGGCCGGGACTTTGGAATACAATAACTCTCCTTCTAATTAAGCTAGAATGTTCAAACTTGGTGTAGACGTTCACTAGGTCAATGTCATGATTGAGTTAAAAAATGAGCATTTTCTGCCTAGGCTAAGCAGAGATAAGCATGCTGATTTGTTGATTCTTTAGGGCACGATAACTTCGGTTATAATGAAGGGAGGGCGGTGAAACTCTTGTCAATAGAGAGTCTAATAGCTAGCCTGTTGTGTGAAATCATTGTATCATTTTTATACGCCCACATTGAGATGTGGTCGTATATTGTCGTCGCCCCCTTCCGTCCGTCCGTCCGTCCGTCCGTCCGTCGGTCCGTCCGTCGGTCCGGCGTCCACAATTGCTTGTGGACGCTCTACAGGCTAAAGTTAATATCCGATTGACTTTAAATTTATACACAGTGTTTAAGGTCATGAGACGAAGAAGCCTATTGTTTTTCAGCGATTTCCGATAATTAGTGCCAGAGTTATGGCCCTTGATCACTTCAAAAAATCTTGTGGACGCTCTAGAGGCCAAAGTTAATATCCGATTGACTTCAAATTTATACACAGTGTTTAAGGTCATAAGACGAAGAAGCCTATTGATTTTCAGCGATTTCCGATAATTAGTGCCAGAGTTATGGCCCTTGATCACCTCAAAAAATCTTGTGGACGCTCTAAAGGTCAAAGTTAATATCCGATTGACTTTAAATTTATACACAGTGTTTAAGGTCATGAGACGAAGAAGCCTATTGATTTTCAGCGATTTGCGATAATTAGTGCCAGAGTTATGGCCCTTGATCACTTCAAAAAATCTTGTGGACGCTCTAGAGGCCAAAGTTAATATCCGATTGACTTTAAATTTATACACAGTGTTTAAGGTCATAAGACGAAGACGCCTATTGATTTTCAGCGATTTCCGATAGTTTGTGCCAGAGTTATGGCCCTTGATCACCTCAAAAAATCTTGTGGACGCTCTGGAGGCCAAAGTTAATATCCGATTGACTTTAGATTTATACACAGTGTTTAAGGTCATGAGACGAAGAAGCCTATTGATTTTCAGCGATTTCAAATAATTACTGCCAGAGTTATCTCCCTTGATAACTTCAAAAATTCTTGTGACGCTATAGAGGCCAAAAGTTACTATCTGATTGACTTCAGATTGATACATAGAGTTTAAGGTGTTGAAACGAACAAGTATTTTGATTTTCAATGAATTTAGGTAACTGAACAGCTAAATCCATGATATTAAATGTTTCATGTATATACTAATTGTTAGCGTGGGGTAAAACTTTATAAAAAGCAATCAAATTCTAATGATTTTCTGATAATTACATAATGAGTTGTTACTCTTAATCAGTTTTTAGTGTATTACAAATGTTTCATTACCGAAATTAGTAAAAATATGCGACAACCCTTGTTGTCTGCCCGGACGATTTAGCTGCTGTGGGCGTATGTTTCGTTGCCTGGCAACCTATCTTTTTAAATATCAGTGATAGCCGAAAAAAAGAGATTGAAAATCCAAAAAGTCGTATTTTTACAATTTGAAGCATGTTTAGAGGTCTTTCTTGTAAAGTCAACATAATATTTTTTGGGAACTTCTTCTACAAAGATTCTTATTGGTAGTCTTTTATATGAAACCATCGATCAACAGTCCAACATATCAGGAGTAGAAGTACAAAAGGATCGAACATTGAAAACGGCACCCTTTCATTGTTAAGCGAAACATGCAGTGTGGGTGACTACAATCTAGCCATTTAGTCATCGTATAGAGCTTATTCAACAGTATCAAATTCCAACTGCTTAGGGATATTTTACGTGCACTCCAATGTGTACACGGGACCTTGGTTTTTCGTCCCATCCGAACGACTAGACAGCTGTGCTTGTCAGGCCCTCCGTTCTGCCTCACTGACGACGGGGAACCACGCCGGGAAATCAAGATGAACTTTCTCCGTGCAGAACTTTCATTTCAGGCCAAACGTTTATTGTATACGATTAAGCTGGTCAGTTGGAGCTTATTTTCAAAAGTTTTGTAATAATCGGTTGGTAATTAAAGTACCGTGCACATTAAACTGTTAAAACAGAAAATTTCGCGCGGTTGAAATGTTTCTTGCTATAAGCCAGCAATTTTCTGAATTCAGGGAGGCTGAATGGCTGAATGGTTAGCAAGTGCGCGCTGTATCGTAACGTCTGTCATTGAGTCAACGGGCGTCGTTTCGATCTCCAGGTTGCACGTGACATGGAGTATGATGTCCAACCTCGTGGGTTTTCTCCGTGTCCTTCGGTTTCCTCCCAACGGCTAAAGACCAGTAAGCGCAAGGGGAGTTTTTAAATAAAATTAAAAAACATATGTTAGTCACGAAATGACCTAGTTTGTGTCGAATGGACATTAGGCCACATTTTTCTCTTTCTCTTTTATTTTTAAAGTTTTGTAATAATTGGTTGGTAATTAAAGGTACTGTAAAAGTGATAAAACAGAAAATTTCGCCCGGTTGTAATGTTTCTCACTTTAAAGTCAGCTATTTGCCGATTTTAAGGGGCAAACGTTTATTACGAACGATTAAGCTGGTCAGGGGGGGGGGGGCTTATTTTTAAAAGTTTTGTAATATTCAGTTGATAACTAAAGGTACCGTGCAAATTAAACTGTTAAAATAGAAAATTTGGCCCGGTTGAAATGTTTCTCGCTGTAGGTCAGCAATTTGCCGATTTTAGGTTAGCATGTGCGCTCTGTATCATAAGGTCTGTCTTTGAGTCAACTGGCGTTGTTTCGATTTCTTGGTTGTACGTGACAAGGAGTATGGTCGCCTGTCCAACCTCGTAGGCCGTAACGCCGCTGCCCGGGTAAAATTTCCCTCATTGCACACTTTATGGCATATGCCCGTCTTCATTAGCCCATTTTAGGAGCAGAACAGTAGGACGTTAAACCCATTCAATTTCATTTCATTTTCTCTATGTTGCTTATTTATTATAGTGGATAAATATTTTTCTGGTTCTAGCAATTATTTAATTTCTGCATAGAAATCTTGCTTTGGCCATTTTTTTTATTGCAGAGTGCCATTCTTGTATAATTCAGTCTATGATCCTTTGTTTAAAACATGCTTAAGAAGTCGTCACGATTTCCTACTTATAACCAAACATATTGGAAATATTAGTCTGGCATTATTAAATCCTAATTTTATTGGTCTTATTTAAAATTAAACTTTCATTTAACTATGAACAACCCTTAACGTGTCTCTTTAAAACTATTAAATACACTAAAACAGTAGCTCACTCAACCTTTTGACCTAAACTCATTAATTTACCATTTTCTTGTGAGCGACTTCTTATTCTTCCTATATGACATATTGCACGTGTCTGATTTCAAAGGGGGGTTGGGTGGCTGAATGGTTAGCACGCGCGCCTGTCATTGAGTTAACTAGCGTGTTTTCGAATGCCCGGTTGTACGTGACAAGGAGTAAGGTCGCCTGTCCAACCTGCCATTTTTGATTTTTTTCCCCGCCATTTTCATTTCATTTTCTCATCCGTAATACAAGTTTCAGTTATTTCCCTTTAGTTTTCAGATTATTGTTATGCCTGGGTGCAATGTTTCATACTCCATTTAGACTTGTAACTTCGCGAGTTTTTGACCAATTTTGATAATTTTTTCTTCTTATCCTTTTATTTAGGATACTTGATACAATCAATGACACGTGACGATGAATATGAAAGCTTTCATATCTGCATGGGACAGTAGCAGATCTAGTTATTATTATTCTTCTTTTGTTTTGAGTAGGGGGGTTGGGATGGCCGAGTGGTCTAGAGTGCCGCGCTTCGACCTCTAGCTGGCCGGTCACCTCTGGCTTGCGGCTGTGGTTTCGAGCCCTGGTGTGAGCGTATGTGGCATGGAGATAGGGGCGCCTTCTCAACCCCGTGGGTTTCCTCCGGGCACTCCGGTTTCCTCCCACTGCTAAAGACCCCTACGCGCAAGCGAATTATTGAAATAAAATTGAACCATATGTTAGTCCCGAAATGACCTAGTTTGTGTTGAGTGGACGTTAAACCCCATTTCTCTCTCTCTTTGTTTTGAGTAGATCTCAGCAACTGCTTGTCGCATCGTTACGATGTCTTCGGTTTTGTTGGGAAAGTGGGTGTGACTTAGAGGATAAAGCTATTTTGAACGTTCTGCGACAATGCGAAATGCCCGAAATCACCGAAGTTATCGTTTTTAAAAATATTGCAGTAATTTTAACAATAATCATGGGATTTTAACTTTCGATACATTTTGGCATAGCCGGAGACAGGGCACATAGCTACGCTACTTTCGATTTTTGATTTTCGGTAAATCTTCGAAGATATTAAGCGCCAAATTTTGAAAATTTAAAATTTTACAAAAAACTTTTTTATTTATGAATATTTTTTAGTCGTGTTGTACACAGAATTAAAGAGTCATCTGACTTGCGCAAAAATGTTAAAATTTTTTGTCTCAGTAATTTTCCTTGGCCGTCATTGGCTAATTCAGTTTTTCAGTCCTAGATTATTTTTTTATTGTTCGATTTGTATAAAACAAACTTTATATGCTTCGTTGTCTCAATTGTCATTTTTTTTGTTACCAATAGTGTTATCTGTCGGCACCGGAAGTGGCATAATTTTACCAAAAACTACAATTTTGACAGTTTTTTACGATCTTCAAAAACAAACCCGCTGCCCGGGTAAAATTTCCCTCATTGCACACTTTATGGCATATGCCCGTCTTCATTAGCCCATTTTAGGAGCAGAACAGTAGGACGTTAAACCCCATTCAATTTCATTTCATTTTCTCTATGTTGCTTATTTATTATAGTGGATAAATATTTGTCTGGTTCTAGCAATTATTTAATTTCTGCATAGAAATCTTGCTTTGGCCATTTTTTTTATTGCAGAGTGCCATTCTTGTATAATTCAGTCTATGATCCTTTGTTTAAAACATGCTTAAGAAGTCGTCACGATTTCCTAATTATAACCAAACATATTGGAAATATTAGTCTGGCATTATTAAATCCTAATTTTATTGGTCTTATTTAAAATTAAACTTTCATTTAACTATGAACAACCCTTAACGTGTCTCTTTAAAACTATTAAATACACTAAAACAGTAGCTCACTCAACCTTTTGACCTAAACTCATTAATTTACCATTTTCTTGTGAGCGGCTTCTTATTCTTCCTATATGACATATTGCACGTGTCTGATTTCAAAGGGGGGTTGGGTGGCTGAATGGTTAGCACGCGCGCCTGTCATTGAGTTAACTAGCGTGTTTTCGAATGCCCGGTTGTACGTGACGAGGAGTAAGGTCGCCTGTCCAACCTGCCATTTTTGATTTTTTTTCCCGCCATTTTCATTTCATTTTCTCATCCGTCTCATTACAGTAATACAAGTTTCAGTTATTTCCCTTTAGTTTTCAGATTATTGTTATGCCTGGGTGCAATGTTTCATACTCCATTTAGACTTGTAACTTCGCGAGTTTTTGACCAATTTTGATAATTTTTTCTTCTTATCCTTTTATTTAGGATACTTGATACAATCAATGACACGTGACGATGAATATGAAAGCTTTCATATCTGCATGGGACAGTAGCAGATCTAGTTATTATTATTCTTCTTTTGTTTTGAGTAGATCTCAGCAACTGCTTGTCGCATCGTTACGATGTCTTCGGTTTTGTTGGGAAAGTGGGTGTGACTTAGAGGATAAAGCTATTTTGAACGTTCTGCGACAATGCGAAATGCCCGAAATCACCGAAGTTATCGTTTTTAAAAATATTGCAGTAATCTTAACAATAATCATGGGATTTTAACTTTCGATACATTTTGGCATAGCCGGAGACAGGGCACATAGCTACGCTACTTTCGATTTTTGATTTTCGGTAAATCTTCGAAGATATTAAGCGCCAAATTTTGAAAATTTAAAATTTTACAAAAAACTTTTTTATTTATGAATATTTTTTAGTCGTGTTGTACACAGAATTAAAGAGTCATCTGACTTGCGCAAAAATGTTAAAATTTTTTGTCTCAGTAATTTTCCTTGGCCGTCATTGGCTAATTCAGTTTTTCAGTCCTAGATTATTTTTTTATTGTTCGATTTGTATAAAACAAACTTTATATGCTTCGTTGTCTCAATTGTCATTTTTTTTTGTTACCAATAGTATTATCTGTCGGCACCGGAAGTGGCATAATTTTACCAAAAACTACAATTTTGACAGTTTTTTACGATCTTCAAAAACAAATATTATTTTTTTGAAAAATTATATGACTCAAAGAGTGTGTCCTTTCAAGGCGCAAAAAATGGCGGAAGCAGTTTTTTTAATTTCTATTTCATTTTCTAGCAAATTGGATTAAGGGGTGAAAAAAGGCGTAAAATTGACCTATTTACAACCCATTCAGGCTTTTCAGATTTTAAAATATTTTTACATAACTTTTATAAACTTGTAGCTATAATCCATACGAAGAGAATGTATGTAAAAATTAGTTTGTAATATAAGCAGTTGCCGAGAAAAGGGCAGTTTTGCATAAGTCACTGTTTTCGCAATTTTGCCTGTAAAATAGTCAATTATTAATGGATATTCACAAAAGTGACATCATTTGATTCAAAAAGCAAGTGTGCGTTATATCATGTTAATTACTATTTAAAATTGACACCGGAAGTAACGTCATTTAGTCAAAAATTCAATTTTTAACTTTTGAAATCGATATTTTTTTCAACCAAGAATTATGTCACATATAATAATAAAATCAACTTTTGGTTTAAATTCACATATTAACAAAACTCATACGGTCAAAAAGATATCATAAGATTGTTTCTAACTTGTTCGGTTGCCGAGATATAGGCGATTTTCTAAAAGTCACTTTTGAAGGTTTTTGGCCCATAAAAGTGTCAATTATTATTCGATTTTCATAAAATTTTCACCCTTTGAAGCCTAATGTCATAGACGATGTTACAAAACTAATTTAACGTTTTCATTATCACCGGAAGTAACGTCATTTTGGCAAAAACTGTATTTTAAGCCTTCAAAACAGATATTTTATTCAAATGAGTCTGATTTGTAATGTTTATACAATTATGATATTTGATTCCAATCAACAAATAGATTAAACCCATACGGTCATATAAATACCAAAAAATGGTTTCTAACTTATACGGTTGCCGAGAAATAGACGATTTTCTACACGTCACTTTTCAAGGTTTTTGGTCTATAAAAGTGGCAATTCTCATTCGATTTACATACAATTTTCGCCATTATGATGCCTTATGCCATTTCTGATTTCATAAAACTAATGGAACATTTACATTATCACCGGAAGTACTGTAATTTTGTCAGGATCAATTACATGTAACAAATGTATAAAATGAAATGATATTGCTGGATTTGTTTGTTTCTGTTTCCATTTTATTTGATGTGTGCAATGCTTATGAGGAAACCTGTATATTGGTTTCTTTTATATCATAATTTGAAATATATTACAAATCAGACTCATTTGAAAAAAATGTCTGTTTTGAAGGCTAAAAATACAGTTTTTGCCAAAATCACATTACTTCCGGTGATACTGAAAATGTTAAATTAGTTCTATGAAATCATAAATGACACAAGATATCATATGGTGAAAATTTTATGAGAATCGAATAATAACTGACACTTTTATAGACCAAAAACCTTGAAAAGTGACTTAAGGAAAATCGCCCATTTCTCTGCAACCGTACAAGTTAGAAACCATTTTGTGGTATCTGTATGATCGTATGGGTTCAATCTATTTGATCAATAGAATCAAATATCACAATTTGAAAAAAATAACAAATACGACTCATTTGAATAAAATATTGTTTTTTGAAGGCTAAAATTTAAGTTTTGAGCAAATGACGTCATTTCCGGTGGCAGCACAAGGGGTAAAATGGTTTGACATAGTCCACTATGGCATTAGGCATCCAATGACGAAAGAAAATTGAAAATCGAATAATAATTGATTCTTTTACAGCCAAAATTACGTGAAAAGTGACTCATGCAAAATTGCCTATTTCTCGGCAACTGCTTATATTACAAACTAATTTTCACATACATTCTCTTCGTATGGATTATAGCTACAAGTTTATAAAAGTTACGTAAAAATATTTTAAAATCTGAAAAGCCTGAATGAGTTGTAAATAGGTCAATTTTACGCCTTTTTTCACCTCTTAATCCAATTTGCTAGAAAATGAAAAAGAAATTAAAAAAACTGCTTCCGACATTTTTTGCGCCTTTAAAGGACACACTCTTTGAGTCATATAATTTTTCAAAAAAATAATATTTGTTTTCAAAAAATGTACCTAACTGTCAAAATTGTAGTTTTTGGTAAAATTATGCCACTTCCGGTGCCGACAGATAACACTTTTGGTAATAAAAAAAATGACAATTGAGACAACAAAGCATATGAACTTTGTTTTATACAAATCGAACAATAAAAAATTAATCTAGGACTGAAAAACTGAATTAGCCAATGGAGGCCAAGGAAAATTACTGAGACAAAATTTTTTAACATTTTTGCGCAAGTCAGATGACTCTTTAATTCTGTGCACAACACGACTAAAAAATATTCATAAATAAAAAAGTTTTTTGTAAAATTTTAAATTTCCCAAATTTGGCGCCTAATATATTCGAAGATTTGCCGAAAATCAAAAATCGAAAGTAGCGCAGCTATGTGCCCTGTCTCCAGCTATGCCAAAATGTATCGAAAGATAAAATCCCATGATTATTGTTAAAATTACCGCAATATTTGTAAAAACGATAACTTCGGTGATTTCGGACATTTCGCATTGTCGCAGAACGTTCAAAATAGCTTTATCCTCTAAGTCACACCCACTTTCCCAGTAAAACCGAAGAAATCGTAACGATGCGACACGTAGTTGCTGAGATCTACTCAAAACAAAAGAAGAATAATAATAATAACTAGACCTGCAAGCAGCACTGAACCGGCTTTCAGGAATCATACAGGAAGTTTATTATACCATAGCCGATCCATTGAGCTACCAAACTATACTTTAGGTTGTTTTGCTTTAGTGACACCCTCTATCATATGTAAAAGTAATATTTGCTGGCGAAAAGACCAGTCAAAATTGTAAATTATGGCAAAATTAAGTCACTTCCGGTGCCGAAAGAAATATTTATAGGTGAAAAATAAGTCGAAAATTCGCAACATACAAAATCCAAACGTTGTTTTATACATTTCGGGCAATAAATAATTAACCTATAACCCATAAACTGAAATTAAGAAGGTAAAAAACTTAAAAGTGACCCTGGGAAAATTGGTTATTATTCGACAAGGGAACATGCTAGAAGCCTTTTCTTGATATCAATATGATGGTATTGATTCACTCTTACTGCCCATTAGAGTCAGGCGTTATAAAGTTAAACGAATAATGAATATAAATCACTTCTAAAAAATGTTTGTTTTGAAGGCTAAAAATACGTTTTTTTGCAAAAATTACATTACTTCCGGTGATATTGAAAATGTTAACTTGGTTCATAGAAGTCATAAATTGCATAAGGTATCAAATGGTAAAAAAAAATATAAAAATCGAATAATAATTGACACTTTTATATACCAAAAACCTTGAAAAGTGACTTATAGAAGATCGCCTATTTCTCTGTAAACGTACAAGTTAGAAACCATTTTGTGGTATCTGTATGGTCTTATGGCTTCATTCTATTCGTTGATGAGAATCAAATATCATAATTTTAAAAATATTATAAGGGAGACTGATTTGAATAAAATTTTAGTTTTTTAGGTTAAAAATACAGTTTTTGCCCAAATGACGTCATTTCCGGTCACAGTGAAAATGTAAAATTGGCTTGACCTAGTCCAAATTGGCATTAGGCATCAAATGGGAAAAAAATATTGCAAATCGAATAATAATTCACTCTTGCATAGGCAAAATAACGTGAAAAGTGATGCATGCAAAATTGCATATTTCTCGGCAACTGCTCATATTACAAACTAATTTTCGCATACATTCTCTTCGTCTGGATTAGTGCTACGAGTTTATGGAAATTACAAATAAATATTTCAAAATATGAAGACGCTGAATGAATTGTAAATAACTGAATTTTACACTTTATTTTACATTTTATTCGAAATTGCCCGAAAATGGAATTGAAATTTAAAAATATGAGCTAAGGATTTTGTGCACCTTTGCAGGGTGCATCCATTTAGTTATATCAGTTTTGAAAAAAAATAATATTTGCTTTCAAAAAGTGGTACCGAACTGTCAAAATTGTAGTTTTTGTTAATATTACGTCACTTCCGTTGCCGACAGAAAAATTTCACCGTAACAAAAAAAATTACAATTGGGACCACGGAGCATATGAACTTAGTTTTATACAAATCGAACAATAAATAATTTTTCTGGGTACGAAAAACTAAATTAGCCGATGGCGGCTAACACAAATTACCGAGACAATTTTTTTTTTCTCATTTCTGCTCAAGTAGGATGATAGTTTAACCCCGTGTAAAATATCATCAAAAAATATTCATAAATAAAAAAGATTTTCGTAAAAAAAATATTTTTTTTCAAAATATCGGACATTTTTTCGACTACTTCCTTTTTTACGATCGTTGTTGTGATAGCTTTACGAAGTTCTTTGGATACTTAACTTTCTGTACCAGAAATGTCAGAAACATTCATTGAGCAGTTTTGAAAAAAAAAGATAAACTAAAGAGCGTTTACAAAAATTTAACGATTTTTCAATTTTTTCAAAGTTTGATGCCATTTTTGGACCACCTATATTATTTCAATGCTTTTCATTTTTGATTCACTATATAGACAACCGATAGGACTTTGAGTAAGAAAAGTTTAAGAAAAATCTGCGGCGTCGTTTTCGAGAAAAGGACGTCTCAGAATGTTAAAAAATCGGAAAATACTAGATTTTTGGCACACAATAATTTATTTCCTTACCATCGATATCGTATTATTTAGATACCATATGATGGTCCATTAATAGGGCTATCCAACGACACTTTAGTTCTTTTGGTCCGCTATTACCTAAGGGAGAAATCAAGTTTTTTGCAAGTGCGACATAGTTTTTAACCTTTTTTTACATTTTTTGAATACTTCCGGTATGGTTATTATTGTCGATATAGTTTTGATAACCGGTTTAGGCACTAAAATAGCCACAGGGCTCTGTAATGATATATTACAGTATCTGATCAGATAAAATGCCCCTGAGAAATCCTAGGTTCAAAAGTGCCAAAAATGCAAAAAATTTAAAATATCGAATATTAAATTTCAATAACTACATACATATTATACATCGATAGAATCGTAATTAGGTCAGCTATCTGAATATACAATTTTTTTTTGAAAATCTCTTAAAATAAAAAAATAGCAGAGCATTTTCCAAAATTTCACGATTTTTCGACTTTTTTCGATTTTCAGTCCGTTATTTCACCTTTTCCAGATATTTCAAAGTCGTAATGGAATGTTTCGTACACAAGACTACTGCAAGGTCTCTCGATAGAGAAAGTTTCATAAAAAACTGTGGAGCAGTTTTCGAGATACAGGCATCTAAAAACGCTCCAAATCAGAAAATACTTGATTTTCAGCGAGCCATATTTTGCTTCCTGCTGATCGTGTCCGTACGAATTGGGTATCATTCAGTGGTCCAATTACCGCCCGACCAAATGATACCTTAATTTGTTTAATCCGTTGATATCGGACGGAAAAATCGCGTTTTTACCCAAAACACCAATTTTTCACGTTTTTTTCAAAATATCGCATAGTATTTCGACTACTTCCGGTTTACGGATTGTTGTTGAAATTGCTTTAAACGGTGGTTTGACCATATTACTTCATGTTCCAGGAATTTCAGAAACGTCGATCCGGCCGTAAAACGAAACTTAAGCTCACAAAATGTGAAGAAAATTCGAAAAAAATCGAAAAATAAAGGGCGATGACTCTGAATGAAACTTATATTACTGGAACCGTATTGCCTTCAGGTATCCAAAAATGTATGTCAAATTTGACAATTTTGAAAAATAAAAAAAAATGTGTCTTAAACAACATATTTTCATTTTTCGAATGCTAGAAGTCAGCGGCGAAGTTTCTAAATTGCAAAATGTTCAACTGCTATCGTCCGAGAAAAGACTCAGGGTTTCCAAAAATGTAATTTGTATGAAAATAGGTACAGAATTGACGAATCTACGGCCGTTTTTTAATTTTTTGGCACCGCACAAAATTCGGCCACTTCCGGTCTGCGCAGAAGTTTCAAATACAGTGGAAGGGATGGCCACTATATGGTTTCCTGATAGAAAATTACGTCCCAGATCTGTATCTGTTACAGACACTGAGAAATAGGCTCCCCCGAAAAATAAAATAATAATAATAAATAATAATTTTAGTAATCACAATAGGCTTTCAGACGAAAGTCTGAAAGCCTAATAATAATAAGAATAATAATTTTAACAAAAACAATAGTGTTTCACACAAGCTTCGCAGTGTGAAACCCTAATGAATTGATATTGCTGGATTTGGTTGATTCTTCGTCTATTTTATTTGATGTTTACAATGCTTATGTGGAAACCTGTTTGATGGTTTCATTGGTATCGGAAGTGACATATGTTTAAGGGTAACGTGGCACCGAAAGTGACGTGGCACCAGTGAAACCCGTCATTCCTGCATGCAGGTCTAGTTAGGGTTTCACACTGCGTAGCTTGTGTGAAACACTATTGTTTTTGTTAAAATTATTATTCTTATTATTATTATTATTATTATTATTATTCAGATTCCAATTTGAATAGATCTCAGCAACTACGTGTCGCATCGTTACGATTTCTTCGGTTTTACTGGGAAAGTGGGTGTGACTTAGAGGATAAAGCTATTTTGAACGTTCTGCGACAATGCGAAATGTCCGAAATCACCGAAGTTATCGTTTTTGAAAATATTGCAGTAATTTTAACAATAATCATTGGATTTTAACTTTCGATACATTTTGGCATAGCCTGAGACAGGGCACATAGCTACGCTACTTTCGATTTTTGATTTTCGGCAAATCTTCGAAGATATTAGGCGCCAAATTTCGAAAATTTAAAATTTTACAAAAAACTTTTTTATTTATGAATATTTTTTAGTCGTATTGTGCACAGAATTAAAGAGTCATCTGACTAGTGCAAAAATGTTAAAAAAAATTGTCTCAGTAATTTTCCTTGGCCGCCATTGGCTAATTCAGTTTTTCAGTCCTAGATTGATTTTTTATTGTTCGATTTGTATAAAACAAAATTCATATGCTTCGTTGTATCAATTGTCATTTTTTTTATTACCAAAAGTGTTATCTGTCGGCACCGGAAGTGGCATAATTTTACCAAAAACTACAATTTTGACAGTTATTTTTTTATTTCGAAAACAAATATTATTTTTTGGAAAAATTATTTGACTCAAAGAGTGTGCCTTTTCAAGGCGCAAAAAATGTAGGAAGCAGTTTTTTTAATTTCGATTTCACTTTCGAGCAAATTCGATTAAGAGGCTAAAAATGGTGTAAAATTGACCTATTTAGAACCTATTCAGGCTTTTCAGATTTTAAAATATTTCTTCGTAACTTTTATAAACTTGTAGCTATAATCCATACGAAGAAAATGTATGTTAAAATTCGTTTGTAATATAAGCAGTTACCAAGAAATGGGCAGTTCTGTACAAGTCACTGTTTTCGTTATTTTGCCTGTAAAATAGTCAATTATTATTGGATTTTTATAAAAGTGACATCATTTGATTCAAAAGGCATGTAGCGTCATATGAAGTTGATTACAATTTAAAATTGACACCGGAAGTGACATCATTTGGTCAAAAACTGCATTTTAAACTTTTTAAATCAATGTTTTATTCAACCAAGAATAACTTAATATGTATTAATAATTTTAACTTTTGGTTTAAATTCACATATAAACAAAACTCATATGGTCATATAGATATCATAAAATTGTTTCTAACTTGTTCGGTTGCCGAGAAATAGACGGTTTTCTACAGGTCACTTTTGAAGGTTTCGGGGCCATAAAAGTGTCAATTATTATTCGATTTTCATAAACGTTACACCGTGTTATACCTAATGCCATTTGGGATTTCATACAAGTAATTTAAGATTTTCATTATCACCGGAAGTAACGTCATTTTGGCAAAAACTGTATTTTTAGCCTTCAAAACAGATATTTTATTCAAATGAGTCTGTTTTGAAATCTTATTCAAATTATGGTATTTGATGCTAATCAACAAATAGAATGAACCCATACGATCATACAGATACCACAAAATGGTTTGTAACTTGTACGGTTGCAGAGAAATAGCCGATTTTCTACAAGTCACTTTTCAAGTTTTTTGGTCTTTAAAAGTGGCAATTATTACTCGATTTACATAAAATTTTCACTATATGATATCGTATGCCATTTCTGATTTCATAAGACTAATTGAACATTTTCATTAACACAGGAAGTAATTTAATTTTGTCAAGATTATTTACAAGTAACAAATGTATAAAATGACTTGATATTGCTGGATTGATTGGTTGATTCTGCGTCCATTTTATTTGTGTGCAATGTTAATTTGGAAACCTGTTTAGTGGTTACGCTGGTACTGGAAGTGACATATGTTCAAGGGTAACTTAGCACCGGAAGTGACATGTTTAAGAGTAACTTGGCACCAGTGAAACCCGTCATTCCTGCATGCAGGTCTAGTTCTTATTATTATTATTATTATTATTATTCAGATTCCAATTTGAATAGATCTCAGCAACTACGTGTCGCATCGTTACGATTTCTTCGGTTTTACTGGGAAAGTGGGTGTGACTTAGAGGATAAAGCTATTTTGAACGTTCTGCGACAATGCGAAATGTCCGAAATCACCGAAGTTATCGTTTTTGAAAATATTGCAGTAATTTTAACAATAATCATTGGATTTTAACTTTCGATACATTTTGGCATAGCCTGAGACAGGGCACATAGCTACGCTACTTCCGATTTTTGGTTTTCGGCAAATCTTCGAAGATATTAGGCGCCAAATTTCGAAAATTTAAAATTTTACAAAAAACTTTTTTATTTATGAATATTTTTTAGTCGTATTGTGCACAGAATTAAAGAGTAATCTGACTAGTGCAAAAATGTTAAAAAATTTTGTCTCAGTAATTTTCCTTGGCCGCCATTGGCTAATTCAGTTTTTCAGTCCTAGATTATTTTTTTATTGTTCGATTTGTATAAAACAAAGTTCATATGCTTCGTTGTCTCAATTGTCATTTTTTTTGTTACCAATAATGTTATCTGTCGGCACCGGAAGTGGCATAATTTTACCAAAAACTACAATTTTGACAGTTATTTTCCTACTTCGAAAACAAATATTATTTTTTTGAAAAATTATATGACTCAAAGAGTGTGTCTTTTCAAGGCGCAAAAAATGTAGGAAGCAGTTTTTTTAATTTCGATTTCATTTTCGAGCAAATTCGATTAAGAGGCTAAAAATGGTGTAAAATTGGCCTATTTACAACCTATTCAGGCTTTTCAGATTTTAAGATATTTCTTCGTAACTTTTATAAACTTGTAGCTATAATCCATACGAAGAAAATGTATGTTAAAATTCGTTTGTAATATAAGCAGTTACCAAGAAATGGGCAGTTCTGTACAAGTCACTGTTTTCGTTATTTTGCCTGTAAAATAGTCAATTATGGTTGGATTTTTATAAAAGTGACATCATTTGATTCGAAAAGCACGTAGCGTCATATCAAGTTGATTACAATTTAAAATTGACACCGGAAGTGACATCATTTGGTCCAAAAATGCATTTTAAACTTTTTAAATCAATGTTTTATTCAACCAAGAATAACTTAATATGTATTAATAATTTTAACTTTTGGTTTAAATTCACATATAAACAAAACTCATATGGTCATATAGATATCATAAAATGGTTTCTAACTTATTCGGTTGCCGAGAAATAGACGGTTTTCTACAGGTCACTTTTGAAGGTTTCGGGGCCATAAAAGGGTCAATTATTATTCGATTTTCATAAACGTCACACCATGTTATACCTAATGCCATTTGGGATTTCATACAAGTAATTTAAGATTTTCATTAATAATAATAATAATGTACATTTGTAATTGCGCTAACTCCATCCATATTGCATGCTCTAAGCGCGAGGATAATAGCTAATCCTGATAATATGTCACAAACAAATGAGTTTTGAGTTTGGATTTGAACACAGCTAATGATTGAGAACTCTGTATCTCCAATGGTAAATTGTTCCACAAACGCGGTCCACAGACACTGAAAGCTTTATCCCCATACGATTTCAGTTTAGCTTGCGGCACAGCCAATGAGGGCTTATTTTGTGAACGAAGTGGTCGATTTGGTTGATATGTTTTAATGAGATCAGTGAGGTAAGATGGGGAAAGATCATGTTGACACATATAAACCAATGTCAGAATCTTGAAAGTTATCCGGGCTTCTATTGGTAACCAATGTAATGATTTTAAGATGGGAGTTATGTGAGAATACTTTTGTGTTCTTGTTATTATTCTGGCTGCGGTGTTCTGAATTTTTTGGAGTTTTGCACACAGGTTTTGGGGAATTCCAATCAAAGCACTGTTGCAGTAATCGAGCCTCGAGAATATCAAGGAACGCACAAGCAGCTTACAGGCTTCCAAAGTCAAGAGGTGTCGAATATTACCAATACATCGAAGATGGTAATTGCACGTACGGCAAAGTTGATCGACCTGTTTCTCCATGGTTAAGGAAGAATCCAGTAGTACACCAAGATTCTTCACACAGGATGAAAACTGAATTTTGGTTTCACAGATTACCACACTTGAATTTGGAGTAGACCTAAGTCGTTTAGATGTCCCTACAAGCATGGCTTCCGTCTTGTCATCATTCAGTTTGAGCTTACTCTCGTTCATCCACGATTTTACAGATTTGGAGCAGAGTGTTACCTGATGAAGAGACTCATCAATTTTATTTTGATAAGTGTCACCAATTAATTGGGTGTCATCAGCGTAGGAGTAGTGACTGATCCCGAAACTCTCTATTACATCGCCAAGGCATTTTGTGTATAAGACAAACAACACGGGCCCGAGTACGGACCCCTGAGGCACACCACAATCAAGTTTAACAGGATTTGATTCGGAACTGTTTACGAGAATCTTTTGACTTCTATCTGACAGATATGATGATATCCAACACAAAGCCGTTCCAGATATATGAAAATATTCACGTAATCTATGAACAAGGATCTGGTGGTCCACGGTATCAAATGCTGCGGACAGATCCAAGAGAATTAAGGATGCAAGCCTACCACCATCAACTATCCGCAGGAGATCATTCAACACCCGAACTATAGTTGTTTCAGTACTGTGAAGTAACCGGAAGTAACGTCATTTTGGCAAAAACTGTATTTTTAGCCTCCAAAACAGATATTTTATTCAAATGAGTCTGTTTTGAAATCTTTTTCAAATTATGGTATTTGATGCCAATCAACAAATAGAATGAACCCATACGATCATACAGATACCACAAAATGGTTTCTAACTTGTACGGTTGCAGAGAAATAGCCGATTTTCTACAAGTCACTTTTCAAGTTTTTTGGTCTTTAAAAGTGGCAATTATTATTCGATTTACATGAAATTTTCACTATATGATATCGTATGCCATTTCTGATTTCATAAGACTAATTGAACATTTGCATTAACACCGGGAGTAATTTAATTTTGTCAAGATCATTTACAAGTAACAAATGTATAAAATGAATTGATATTGCTGGATTTTGTTGATTCTGCGTCCATTTTATTTGTGTGCAATGTTAATTTGGAAACCTGTTTAGTGCTTTCGCTGGTACCGGAAGTGACATATGTTCAAGGGTAACTTGGCACCGGAAGTGACATGTTTAAGGGTAACATGGCACCAGTGAAACCCGTCATTCCTGCATGCAGGTCTAGTTATTATTATTATTATTATTCAGATTCCAATTTGAATAGATCTCAGCAACTACGTGTCGCATCGTTACGATTTCTTCGGTTTTACTGGGAAAGTGGGTGTGACTTAGAGGATAAAGCTATTTTGAACGTTCTGCGACAATGCGAAATGTCCGAAATCACCGAAGTTATCGTTTTTTAAAATATTGCAGTAATTTTAACAATAATCATGGGATTTTAACTTTCTATACATTTTGGCATAGCCGGAGACATGGCACATAGCTACGCTACTTTCGATTTTTGATTTTCGGCAAATCTTCGAAGATATTAGGCGCCAAATTTTGAAAATTTTAAATTTTACAAAAACTTTTTTATTTATAAATATTTTTTAGTTGTGTTGTACACAGAATTAAAGAGTCATCTGACTTGTGCAAAAATGTTAAAAAATTTTGTCTCAGTAATTTTCCTTGGCCGCCATTGGCTGATTCAGTTTTTCAGTCCTAGATTATTTTTTTATTGTTCGATTTGTATAAAACAAAGTTCATATGCTTCGTTGTCTCAATTGTCATTTTTTTTGTTACCGATAATGTTATCTGTCGGCACCGGAAGTGGCATAATTTTACCAAAAACTACAATTTTGACAGTTATTTTCCTATTTCGAAAACAAATATTATTTTTTGGAAAAATTATATGACTCAAAGAGTGTGTCCTTTCAAGGCGCAAAAAATGTAGGAAGCAGTTTTTCTAATTTCGATTTCATTTACGAGCAAATTCGATTAAGAGGCTAAAAATGGTGTAAAATTGGCCTATTTACAACCTATTCAGGCTTTTCAGATTTTAAAATATTTCTTCGTAACTTTTATAAACTTGTAGCTATAATCCATACGAAGAAAATGTATGTTAAAATTCGTTTGTAATATAAGCAGTTACCAAGAAATGGGCAGTTCTGTACAAGTCACTGTTTTCGTTATTTTGGCTGTAAAATGGTCAATTATGATTGGATTTTTATAAAAGTGACATCATTTGATTCAAAAAGCACGTAGCGTCATATCAAGTTGATTACAATTTAAAATTGACACCGGAAGTGACATCATTTGGTCAAAAAATGCATTTTAAACTTTTTAAATCAATGTTTTATTCAACCAAGAATAACTTAATATGTATTAATAATTTTAACTTTTGGTTTAAATTCGCATATAAACAAAACTCATATGGTCATATAGATATCATAAAATGGTTTCTAACTTATTCGGTTGCCGAGAAATAGACGGTTTTCTACAGGTCACTTTTGAAGGTTTCGGGGCCATAAAAGGGTCAATTATTATTCGATTTTCATAAACGTCACACCATGTTATACCTAATGCCATTTGGGATTTCATACAAGTAATTTAAGATTTTCATTATCACCGGAAGTAACGTCATTTTGGCAAAAACTGTATTTTTAGCCTCCAAAACAGATATTTTATTCAAATGAGTCTGTTTTGAAATCTTTTTCAAATTATGGTATTTGATGCCAATCAACAAATAGAATGAACCCATACGATCATACAGATACCACAAAATGGTTTCTAACTTGTACGGTTGCAGAGAAATAGCCGATTTTCTACAAGTCACTTTTCAAGTTTTTTGGTCTTTAAAAGTGGCAATTTATTATTCGATTTCCATAAAATTTTCACTATATGATATCGTATGCCATTTCTGATTTCATAAGACTAATTAGGGTTTCACACTGCGTAGCTTGTGTGAAACACTATTGTTTTTGTTAAAATTATTAGGGTTTCACACTGCGTAGCTTGTGTGAAACACTATTGTTTTTGTTAAAATTATTATTCTTATTATTATTATTATTATTATTCAGATTCCAATTTGAATAGATCTCAGCAACTACGTGTCGCATCGTTACGATTTCTTCGGTTTTACCGGGAAAGTGGGTGTGACTTAGAGGATAAAGCTATTTTGAACGTTCTGCGCCAATGCGAAATGTCCGAAATCACCGAAGTTATCGTTTTTGAAAATATTGCAGTAATTTTAACAATAATCATTGGATTTTAACTTTCGATACATTTTGGCATAGTCTGAGACAGGGCACATAGCTTAGCTACTTTCGATTTTTGATTTTCGGCAAATCTTCGAAGATTTTAGGCGCCAAATTTCGAAAATTTAAAATTTTACTAAAATTTTTTTTATTTATGAATATTTTTTAGTCGTATTGTGCACAGAATTAAAGAGTCATCTGACTAGTGCAAAAATGTTAAAATTTTTTGTCTCAGTAATTTACTTTGGCCGCCATTGGCTAATTCAGTTTTTCAGTCCTAGATTAATTTCTTATTGTTCGATTTGTATAAAACAAAGTTCATATGCTTCGTTGTCTCAATTGTCATTTTTTTTGTTAACAATAATGTTATCTGTCGGCACCGGAAGTGGCATAATTTTACCAAAAACTACAATTTTGACAGTTATTTTCTTATTTCGAAAACAAATATTATTTTTTTTAAAAATTATATGACTCAAAGAGTGTGTCCTTTCAAGGCGCAAAAAATGTAGGAAGCAGTTTTTTATACGCCCACATTTTCATGTGGACGTATATTGTCGTCGCCCCTGTTCGTCCGTCCACAATTGTTTGTGAACAGTCTACAGGTCATAATTTTTATCCGATTTCAATGAAACTTGAAATATAGGTTTATCACCCTAAGATCTCGGTTCCTTTCGATATTGGCATGTATCGGACCGTAACTTCATGGGTTATGGCCCCTGATTGTACGAAAAATGACGTTTTTTAGCTTGTGAACAGTGTAGAGGTCACAATTTTGAACCGATTTGGATGAAACTTAAAATGCATGCTTATAAACCAAAGATCTTGGTTCCTTTCGATATTTGTGCCAATTGGATCGTAACTTCCTGAATTATGGCCCCTGATTGTCCGAAAAATCGCCCATTTTAGCTTGTGGTCCCTCTGGAAGTCAAAATTGTTATCCGATTTAAAAAAACCGTTTGATTATATCACCGTACCATGGTTATGAAGGTTGAGTTCGAATTTCGTGAAAATCGGACCAAAATTGACGGACAAAATGGCCGCCATTTGTACGCGAATAGTGTGAAAATATGTTATATCAAGGTTGTGAACAGTGTAGAGGTCACAATTTTGAACCGATTTGGATGAAACTTGACATGCATGTTTATAACCCAAAGATCTTGGTTCCTTTCGATATTTGCACCAATCGGATCGTAACTTCCTGAATTATGGCCCCTGATTGTCCGAAAAATCGCCCTTTTTAGCTTGTGGTCCCTCTGGAGGTCAAAATTGTTATCCGATTTATAAAAACGTTTGATTATATCACAATTTCATGGTTATGAAGGTTGAGTTCGAATTTCGTGAAAATCGGACCAAAATTGATGGACAAAATGGCCGCCATTTGTACGCGAATAGTGTGAAAATATGTTATATCAAGGTTGTGGACCTTATAGAGGTCACAATTTTGAACCGATTTGGATGAAACTTGACATGTATGTTTATAACCGAAAGATCTTGGTTCCTTTCGATATTTGCGCCCATCGGGTCATTACTTCCTGAATTATGTCCCCTGATTGTACGAAAAATCACCCTTTTTAGCTTGTTGTGCCTCTGGAGGTCACAATTATTATCTGATTTAAAAAAAACCAGGTTTGATTATAAAAACCAAACAAATTATTATGATTTTCTGATAATTCCTTAATATGTGACAACTCTTGTTGACTGCCCGGACGATTTGGCTGCTGTGTGGGCGTATGTTTCGTTGCCTGGCAACCTATTTTTAATTTCGATTTCATTTTCGAGCAAATTCGATTAAGAGGCTAAAAATTGTGTAAAATTGGCCTATTTACAACCTATTCAGGCTTTTCAGATTTTAAAATATTTCTTCGTAACTTTTATAAACTTGTAGCTATAATCCATACGAAGAAAATGTATGTTAAAATTCGTTTGTAATATAAGCAGTTACCAAGAAATGGGCAGTTCTGTACAAGTCACTGTTTTCGTTATTTTGCCTGTAAAATAGTCAATTATGATTGGATTTTTATAAAAGTGACATCATTTGATTCAAAAAGCATGTAGCGTCATATCAAGTTGATTACAATTTAAAATTCACACCAGAAGTGACATCATTTGGTCAAAAAATGCATTTTAAACTTTTTAAATCAATGTTTTATTCAACCAAGAATAACTTAATATATATTAATAATTTTAACTTTTGGTTTAAATTCACATATAAACAAAACTCATATGGTCATATAGATATCATAAAATGGTTTCTAACTTATTCGGTTGCCGAGAAATAGACGGTTTTCTACAGGTCACTTTTGAAGGTTTCGGGACCATAAAAGGGTCAATTATTATTCGATTTTCATAAACGTCACACCATGTTATACCTAATGCCATTTGGGATTTCATACAAGTAATTTAAGATTTTCATTATCACCGGAAGTAACGTCAATTTTGGCAAAAACTGTATTTTTAGCCTCCAAAACAGATATTTTATTCAAATGGGTCTGTTTTGAAATCTTTTTCAAATTATGGTATTTGATGCCAATCAACAAATAGAATGAACCCATACGATCATACAGATACCACAAAATGGTTTCTAACTTGTACGGTTGCAGAGAAATAGCTGATTTTCTACAAGTCACTTTTCAAGTTTTTTGGTCTTTAAAAGTGGCAATTATTATTCGATTTACATAAAATTTTCACTATATGATATCGTATGCCATTTCTGATTTCATAAGACTAATTGAACATTTGCATTAACACCGGGAGTAATTTAATTTTGTCAAGATCATTTACAAGTACATGTAACAAATGTATAAAATGAATTGATATTGCTGGATTTTGTTGATTCTGCGTCCATTTAATTTGTGTGCAATGTTAATTTGGAAACCTGTTTAGTGGTTTCGCTGGTACCGGAAGTGACATATGTTCAAGGGTAACTTGACACCGGAAGTGACATGTTTAAGAGTAACTTGGCACCAGTGAAACCCGTCATTCCTGCATGCAGGTCTAGTTATTATTCTTATTAGGGTTTCACACTGCGAAGCTTGTGTGAAACACTATTGTTTTTGTTAAAATTATTATTCTTATTATTATTATTATTCTTCTTTTGTTTTGAGTAGATCTCAGCAACTGCTTGTCGCATCGTTACGATGTCTTCGGTTTTGTTGGGAAAGTGGGTGTGACTTAGAGGATAAAGCTATTTTGAACGTTCTGTGACAATGCGAAATGCCCGAAATCACCGAAGTTATCATTTTTAAAAATATTGCAGTAATTTTAACAATAATCATGGGATTTTAACTTTCGATACATTTTGGCATAGCCGGAGACAGGGCACATAGCTACGCTACTTTCGATTTTTGATTTTCGGTAAATCTTCGAAGATATTAAGCGCCAAATTTTGAAAATTTAAAATTTTACAAAAAACTTTTTTATTTATGAATATTTTTTAGTCGTGTTGTACACAGAATTAAAGAGTCATCTGACTTGCGCAAAAATGTTAAAATTTTTTGTCTCAGTAATTTTCCTTGGCCACCATTGGCTAATTCAGTTTTTCAGTCCTAGATTATTTTTTTATTGTTCGATTTGTATAAAACAAACTTTATATGCTTCGTTGTCTCAATTGTCATTTTTTTTGTTACCGATAATGTTATCTGTCGGCACCGGAAGTGGCATAATTTTACCAAAAACTACAATTTTGACAGTTTTTTTACGATCTTCAAAAACAAATATTATTTTGTTGAAAAATTATATGACTCAAAGAGTGTGTCCTTTCAAGGCGCAAAAAATGGCGGAAGCAGTTTTTTTAATTTCTATTTCCTTTTCTAGCAAATTGGATTAAGGGGTGAAAAAAGGCCTAAAATTGACCTATTTACAACCCATTCAGGCTTTTCAGATTTTAAAATATTTTTACATAACTTTTATAAACTTGTAGCTATAATCCATACGAAGAGAATGTATGTAAAAATTAGTTTGTAATATAAGCAGTTGCCGAGAAAAGGGCAGTTTTTCATAAGTCACTGTTTTCGCAATTTTGCCTGTAAAATAGTCAATTATTAATGGATATTCACAAAAGTGACATCATTTGATTCAAAAAGCAAGTGTGCGTTATATCATGTTGATTACTATTTAAAATTGACACCGGAAGTGACGTCATTTAGTGAAAAACTCAATTTTTAACTTTTGAAATCGATATTTTTTTCAACCAAGAATTATGTCACATATAATAATAAATCAACTTTTGGTTTAAATTCACATATTAACAAAACTCATACGGTCAAAAAGATATCATAAGATTGTTTCTAACTTGTTCGGTTGCCGAGATATAGGCGATTTTCTAAAAGTCACTTTTGAAGGTTTTTGGCCCATAAAAGTGTCAATTGTTATTCGATTTTCATAAAATTTTCACCCTTTGAAGCCTAATGTCATAGACGATGTTATAAAACTAATTTAACGTTTTCTTTATCACCGGAAGTAACGTCATTTTGGCAAAAACTGTATTTTAAGCCTTCAAAACAGATATTTTATTCAAATGAGTCTGATTTGTAATGTTTATAAAATTATGATATTTGATTCCAATCAACAAATAGATTAAACCCATACGGTCATATAAATACCAAAAAATGGTTTCTAACTTGTACGGTTGCCGAGAAATAGACGATTTTCTACACGTCACTTTTCAAGGTTTTTGGTCTATAAAAGTGGCAATTATTATTCGATTTACATAAAATTTTCACCATGAGATGCCTTATGCCATTTCTGATTTCATAAAACTAATGGAACATTTACATTATCACCGGAAGTACTGTAATTTTGTCAGGATCAATTACATGTAACAAATGTATAAAATGAAATGATATTGCTGGATTTGTTTGTTTCTGTTTCCATTTTATTTGATGTGTGCAATGCTTATGTGGAAACCTGTATATTGGTTTCATTGGTACCGGAAGTGACATATGTTCAAGGGTAACGTGGCACCGAAAGTGACACAAGTTCAAGTTCAAAGGTAACATGGCACCAGTGAAACCCGTCATTCCTGCATGCAGGCCTAGTTATTATTATTATTATTATTCAGATTCCAATTTGAATAGATCTCAGCAACTACGTGTCGCATCTTTACGATTTCTTCGGTTTTACTGGGAAAGTGGGTGTGACTTAGAGGATAAAGCTATTTTGAACGTTCTGCGACAATGCGAAATGTCCGAAATCACCGAAGTTATCGTTTTTGAAAATATTGCAGTAATTTTAACAATAATCATTGGATTTTAACTTTCAATATATTTTGGCATAGCCCGAGACAGGGCACATAGCTACGCTACTTTCGATTTTTGATTTTCGTCAAATCTTCGAAGATATTAGGCGCCAAATTTCGAAAATTTAAAATTTTACAAAGGCGCCAAATTTCGAAAATTTAAAATTTTACAAATCAGTAATTTTCCTTGGCCGCCATTGGCTAATTCAGTTTTTCAGTCCTAGATTAATTCTTTATTGTTCGATTTGTATAAAACAAAGTTCATATGCTTCGTTGTCTGAATTGTCATTTTTTTTGTTACCGATAATGTTATCTGTCGGCACCGGAAGTGGCATAATTTTTACCAAAAACTACAATTTTGACAGTTATTTTCCTATTTCGAAAACAAATATTATTTTTTTGAAAAATTATATGACTCAAAGAGTGTGTCTTTTCAAGGCGCAAAAAATGTAGGAAGCAGTTTTTTTAATTTCGATTTCATTTTCGAGCAAATTCGATTAAGAGGCTAAAAATGGTGTAAAATTGGCCTATTTACAACCTTTTCAGGCTTTTCAGATTTTAAAATATTTCTTCGTAACTTTTATAAACTTGTAGCTATAATCCATACGAAGAAAATGTATGTTAAAATTCGTTTGTAATATAAGCAGTTACCAAGAAATGGGCAGTTCTGTACAAGTCACTGTTTTCGTTATTTTGCCTGTAAAATAGTCAATTATTATTGGATTTTTATAAAAGTGACATCAGTTGATTCAAAAAGCATGTAGCGTCATATCCAAAAAATGGTTTCTAACTTGTACGGTTGCAGAGAAATAGCAGATTTTCTACAAAAAGCACGTAGCGTCATATCAAGTTGATTACAATTTAAAATTGACACCGGAAGTGACATCATTTGGTCAAAAAATGCATTTTAAACTTTTTAAATCAATGTTTTATTCAACCAAGAATAACTTAATATGTATTAATAATTTTAACTTTTGGTTTAAATTCACATATAAACAAAACTCATATGGTCATATAGATATCATAAAATGGTTTCTAACTTATTCGGTTGCCGAGAAATAGACGGTTTTCTACAGGTCACTTTTGAAGGTTTCGGGGCCATAAAAGGGTCAATTATTATTCGATTTTCATAAACGTCACACCATGTTATACCTAATGCCATTTGGGATTTCATACAAGTAATTTAAGATTTTCATTATCACCGGAAGTAACGTCATTTGGCAAAAACTGTATTTTTAGCCTCCAAAACAGATATTTTATTCAAATGGGTCTGTTTTGAAATCTTTTTCAAATTATGGTATTTGATGCCAATCAACAAATAGAATGAACCCATACGATCATACAGATACCACAAAATGGTTTCTAACTTGTACGGTTGCAGAGAAATAGCCGATTTTCTACAAGTCACTTTTCAAGTTTTTTGGTCTTTAAAAGTGGCAATTATTATTCGATTTACATAAAATTTTCACTATATGATATCGTATGCCATTTCTGATTTCATAAGACTAATTGAACATTTGCATTAACACCGGGAGTAATTTAATTTTGTCAAGATCATTTACAAGTAACAAATGTATAAAATGAATTGATATTGCTGGATTTTGTTGATTCTGCGTCCATTTTATTTGTGTGCAATGTTAATTTGGAAACCTGTTTAGTGGTTTCGCTGGTACCGGAAGTGACATATGTTCAAGGGTAACTTGGCACCGGAAGTGACATGTTAAGGGTAACATGGCACCAGTGAAACCCGTCATTCCTGCATGCAGGTCTAGTTAGGGTTTCACACTGCGTAGCTTGTGTGAAACACTATTGTTTTTGTTAAAATTATTATTAGGGTTTTACACTGCGAAGCTTGTGTGAAACACTATTGTTTTTGTTAAAATTATTATTAGGCTTTCAGACTTTCGTCTGAAAGCCTATTGTGATTACTAAAATTATTAGGGTTTCACACTGCGAAGCTTGTGTGAAACACTATTGTTTTTGTTAAAATTATTATTCTTATTATTATTATTATTATTATTATTCTTCTTTTGTTTTGAGTAGATCTCAGCAACTACGTGTCGCATCGTTACGATTTCTTCGGTTTTACTGGGAAAGTGGGTGTGACTTAGAGGATAAAGCTATTTTGAACGTTCTGCGACAATGCGAAATGTCCGAAATCACCGAAGTTATCGTTTTTACAAATATTGCGGTAATTTTAACAATAATCATGGGATTTTAACTTTCGATACATTTTGGCATAGCTGGAGACAGGGCACATAGCTGCGCTACTTTCGATTTTTGATTTTCGGCAAATCTTCGAAGATATTAGGCGCCAAATTTCGGAAATTTAAAATTTTACAAAAAACTTTTTTATTTATGAATATTTTTTAGTCGTGTTGTGCACAGAATTAAAGAGTCATCTGACTTGCGCAAAAATGTTAAAAAATTTTGTCTCAGTAATTTTCCTTGGCCTCCATTGGCTAATTCAGTTTTTCAGTCCTAGATTAATTTTTTATTGTTCGATTTGTATAAAACAAAGTTCATATGCTTCGTTGTCTCAATTGTCATTTTTTTTATTACCAAAAGTGTTATCTGTCGGCACCGGAAGTGGCATAATTTTACCAAAAACTACAATTTTGACAGTTAGGTACATTTTTTGAAAACAAATATTATTTTTTTGAAAAATTATATGACTCAAAGAGTGTGTCCTTTAAAGGCGCAAAAAATGTCGGAAGCAGTTTTTTTAATTTCTTTTTCATTTTCTAGCAAATTGGATTAAGAGGTGAAAAAAGGCGTAAAATTGACCTATTTACAACTCATTCAGGCTTTTCAGATTTTAAAATATTTTTACGTAACTTTTATAAACTTGTAGCTATAATCCATACGAAGAGAATGTATGTGAAAATTAGTTTGTAATATAAGCAGTTGCCGAGAAATAGGCAATTTTGCATGAGTCACTTTTCACGTAATTTTGGCTGTAAAAGAATCAATTATTATTCGATTTTCAATTTTCTTTCGCCATTGGATGCCTAATGCCATAGTGGACTATGTCAAACCATTTTACCCCTTGCGCTGCCACCGGAAATGACGTCATTTGCTCAAAACTTAAATTTTAGCCTTCAAAAAACAATATTTTATTCAAATGAGTCGTATTTGTTATTTTTTTCAAATTGTGATATTTGATTCTATTGATCAAATAGATTGAACCCATGCGATCATACAGATACCACAAAATGGTTTCTAACTTGTACGGTTGCAGAGAAATGGGCGAATTTCCTTAAGTCACTTTTCAAGGTTTTTGGTCTATAAAAGTGTCAGTTATTATTCGATTTTCATAAAATTTTCACCATATGATATCTTGTGTCATTTATGATTTCATAGAACTAATTTAACATTTTCAGTATCACCGGAAGTAATGTCATTTTGGCAAAAACTGTATTTTTAGCCTTCAAAACAGACATTTTTTTCAAATGAGTCTGATTTGTAATATATTTCAAATTATGATATTTGATTCCAATCAACAAATGGATTGAACCCATACGATCATATAGATACCAAAAGATAGTTTTTATCGTGTACGGTTGCCGAGAAATAGACGATTTTCTACAAGTCACTTTTCAAGGTTTTTGGTCTATAAAAGTGGCAATTCTCATTCGATTTACATACAATTTTCGCCATTATGCTGCCTTATGCCATTTCTGATTTCATAAAACTAATTGAACATTTTCATTATCACCGGAAGTAATGAAATTTTGCCAGGATCACTTACAAGTAACATATATATAAAATGAATTGATATTGCTGGATTTGGTTGATTCTTCGTCCATTTTATTTGATGTTTACAATGCTTATGTGGAAACCTGTTTGATGGTTTCATTGGTATCGGAAGTGACATATGTTTAAGGGTAACGTGGCACCGAAAGTGACGTGGCACCAGTGAAACCCGTCATTCCTGCATGCAGGTCTAGTTATTTATTATTATTATTTTTTTTTTCGCCGGAGCCTATTTCTCGGTGCCTGTAACAGATACCGATCTGGGACCTGATTCTCTATCGGGAAACCATGTGCTGGCTACTTGATAAACTATATTTGAAACTTCTGCGCAGACCGGAAGTGGTCGAATTTCGTGCGGTGTCAAAAAATCAAAAAACGGCCGTAGATTCGTCAATTCTGTACCTATTTTCATACAAATGACATTTTCGGAAACCCTGAGTCTTTTCTCGGACGATAGCAGTTGAAAATTTCGATATTTCGAAACTTCATCGCTGACTTCTTGCGATCGAAAAATGAAAAATGTTGTTTGAGAGACAATTTTTGTTATTTTTCAAAATTTTGAAATTTGACCTACATTTTTGGATACCTGAAGTCCATCCGATTCCAGTAATATAAGTTTCATTCAGAGTTATCGCCCTTTATTTTTCGATTTTTTTCGAATTTTCTACCCATTTTGCGAGCTCGGGTTTCTTTTTATGGCCGAATTGACGTTTCTGAAATTTCTGAGGCATGAAGCCAAATGACCATTGCAAGGAATAAAGCAATTTCAACAATAATCTGTACACCGGAAGTGGTCGAAATAATGTCCGATATTTTGAAAAAAATGCAAAAAATGGGTATTTTGGGGAAAAACGCGACTTCTCCGTCCGATATCAATGGATTAAACAAATTAGGGTACCATTGGACTGCACTAGTATTGTGCTATCGTATGATACCTAATTTGTACGGATACGACGAGCAGGAAGCAAAATATGGCACGCTGAAAATCAAGTATTTTCTGATTTGGAGCGTTTTTGGACGCCTGTATCTCGAAAACTTAACCGCAACTTTTTTTTTAACTTTCTCTATCGAGAGTCCATTCGATAGTCTTGTGATAGTCTTTCAAAATAAGACTTTGAAATGTCTGGAATATGATAAAAAAGGGACTGAAAATCAAAAAAAGTCGAAAAATCGTGAAATTTTGGAAAATGCTCTACTATTTTTTTATTTTAAGAGATTTTCAAAAAAAGGTTGTATATTCAGATAGCTGACCTAATTACGATTCTAATGATGTATAATATGTATGTAGTTATTGAAATTTAATTTTCGATATTTTAATTTTTTTGCATTTTTTGCACTTTTGAACATAGGATTTCTCAGAGGCATTTTATCTGATCAGATAATGTAATATATCATTACAGAGCCCTGTGGCTATTTTAGTGCCCAAACCGGCTATTAAAACTATTCCGACAATAATAACCATACCGGAAGTATTCAAAAAATGAAAAAAAAAAGGTTAAAACCATTGTCGCAGTTGCGAGAAACTTGATTTCTCCCTTAGGTAATAGCGGACCAAAAGAACTAAAGTGTCGCTGGATAGCCCTATTAATGGACCATCATATGGTATCTAAATAATACGATTTCGATGGTAAGGAAATAAATTATTGTATGCCAAAAATATATTATTTTCCTATTTTTTAACATTCTGGGACGCCCTTTTCTCGAAAACGACGCCGCAGATTTTTCTCAAACTTTTCTTACTCAAAGTCCTATCGGTTGTCTATATAGTGAATCCAAAATGAAATGCATTGAAATAATATAAATGGTCCAAAAATGGCCTCAAACTTTGAAAAAAATTGAAAAATCGTTAAATTTTTGGAAACGGTCTTTAATTTATCTTTTTTTCCAAAACTACTCAATGGATGTTTCTGACACTTCTGGTACAGAAAGTTAATTATCCAAAGAACTTCGTAAAGCTATCACTACAACGATCGTAAAACCGGAAGTAGTCGAAAAAATGTCCGATATTTTGAAAAAAAATAATTTTTTTACGAAAACCTTTTTTATTTATGAATATGTTTTGATGATATTTTACACAGGGTTAAAAATATCATCCTACTTGAGCAGAAATGAGAAAAAAAATTGTCTCGGTAATTTGCGTTAGCCGCCATCGGCTAATTTAGTTTTTCGTACCCAGAAAAATTATTTATTATTCGATTTGTATAAAACAAAGTTCATACGCTCCGTGGTCCCAATTGTAATTTTTGTTGTTACGGTGAAATTTTTCTGTCGGCAACGGAAGTGACGTAATATTAACAAAAACTACAATTTTGATCGTTCAGTACCACTTTTTAAAAGCAAATATTATTTTTTTTCAAAACTGATATAACTAAAAGGATGCACCCTGCAAAGGTGCACAAAATCCTTAGCTCAGATTTTTTAATTTCAATTTCATTTTCGGGCAATTTCGAATAAAATGTAAAATAAAGTGTAAAATTCAGTTATTTACAATTCATTCAGCGTCTTCATATTTTGAAATATTTATTTGTAATTTTCATAAACTCGTAGCAATAATCCAGACGAAGAGAATGTATGCGCAAATTAGTTTGTAATATGAGCAGTTGCCGAGAAATATGCAATTTTGCATGCATCACTTTTCACGTTATTTTGCCTATAAAAGAGTGAATTATTATTCGATTTGCAATATTTTTTTTCCATTTGATGCTTAATGCCAATTTGGACTAGGTCAAGCCAATTTTACATTTACACTGTGACCGGAAATGACGTCATTTGGGCAAAAACTGTATTTTTAACTTAAAAAAAAAATATTTTATTCAAATGAGTCTGCCTTATAATATTTTTAAAATTATGATATTTGATTCCCATCAACGAATAGAATTAAGCCATACGACCATACGGATACCACAATATGGTTTCTAACTTGTACGGTTACAGAGAAATAGGCGATCTGTTATAAGTCACTTTTCAAGGTTTTTGGTCTATAAAAGTGTCAATTATTATTCGATTTTTATCATTTTTTTACCATTTGATGCCTTATGCCATTTATGACTTCTATGAACTAAATTAACATTTTCAATATCTCCGAAAGTAATGTAATTTTTGCAAAAAACGTATTTTTAGCCTTCAAAACAAACATTTTTTTGAAGGGATTTATATTTATTATTCGTTTAACTTTATAACGTCTGACTCTAATGGGTAGTAAGATTGAATCAATACCATCATATTGATATCAAGAAAAGGCTTCTAGCATGTTCCCTTGTCGAATAATAGCCAATTTTCCCAGGGTCACTTTTAAGTTTTATACCTTCTTAATTTCAGTTTATGGGTTATAGGTTGATTATTTATTGCCCGATATGTATAAAACAAAGTTTGTATTTTGTATGTTGCGCATTTTCGACTTATTTTTCACCTATAAAAATTTCTTTCGGCACCGGAAGTGATGTAATTTTGCCATAATTTACAATTTTGACCGGTCTTTTCGCCAGCAAATATTACTTTTACATATGATAGAAGGTGTCACTGAAGCAAAACAATTAAAGTATAGTTTGGTAGCTCAATGGATCGGCTATGGTATAATGAACTTCCTGTATGATTCCTGAAAGCCGGTTCAGTGCTGCTTGCAGGTCTAGTTCTTATTATTATTATTCTTCTTTTGTTTTGAGTAGATCTCAGCAACTGCTTGTTGCATCGTTACGATTTCTTCGGTTTTACTGGGAAAGTGGGTGTGACTTAGAGGATAAAGCTATTTTGAACGTTCTGCGACAATGCGAAATGTCCGAAATCACCAAATTATCGTTTTTTAAAATATTGCAGTAATTTTAACAATAATCATTGATTTTTAACTTTCGATACATTTTGGCATAGTCGGAGACACGGCACATAGCTACACTACTTTCGATTTTTGATTTTCGGTAAATCTTCAAAGATATTAGGCGCCAAATTTTGAAAATTTAAAATTTTACAAAAAACTTTTTTATTTATGAATATTTTTTAGTCGTATTATGCACAGAATTAAAGGGTCATCTGACTAGTGCAAAAATGTTAAAGAATTTTGTCTCAGTAATTTACCTTGGCCGCCATTGGCTAATTCAGTTTTTAAGTCCTAGATTAATTTTTTATTGTTCGATTTGTATAAAACGAAGTTCATATGCTTCGTTGTATCAATTGTCATTTTTTTTATTACCAAAAGTTTTATCTGTCGGCACCGGAAGTGGCATAATTTTACCAAAAACTACAATTTTGACAGTTATTTTCCTTCTTCGAAAACAAATATTATTTTTTGGAAAAATTATTTGACTCAAAGAGTGCGCCCTTTCAAGGCGCAAAAAATGTAGGAAGCAGTTTTTTTAATTTCGATTTCATTTTCGAGCAAATTCGATTAAGAAGCTAAAAATGGTGTAAAATTGGCCTATTTACAACCTATTCAGGCTTTTCAGATTTTAAAATATTTCTTCGTAACTTTTATAAACTTGTAGCTATAATCCATACGAAGAAAATGTATGTTAAAATTCGTTTGTACCATAAGCAGTTACCAAGAAATGGGCAGTTCTGTACAAGTCACTGTTTTCGTTATTTTGCCTGTAAAATAGTCAATTATGATTGGATTTTTATAAAAGTGACATCATTTGATTCAAAAAGCACGTAGCGTCATATCAAGTTGATTACAATTTAAAATTGACACCGGAAGTGACATCATTTGGTCAAAAAATGCATTTTAAACTTTTTAAATCAATGTTTTATTCAACCAAGAATAACTTAATATGTATTAATAATTTTAACTTTTGGTTTAAATTCACATATAAACAAAACTCATATGGTCATATAGATATCTTAAAATGGTTTCTAACTTGTTCGGTTGCCGAGAAATAGACGGTTTTCTACAGGTCACTTTTGAAGGTTTCGGGGCCATAAAAGGATCAATTATTATTCGATTTTCATAAACGTCACACCATGTTATACCTAATGCCATTTGGGATTTCATACAAGTAATTTAAGATTTTCATTATCACCGGAAGTAACGTCATTTTGGCAAAAACTGTATTTTTAGCCTCTAAAACAGATATTTTATTCAAATGAGTCTGTTTTGAAATCTTTTTCAAAGTATGGTATTTGATGCCAATCAACAAATAGAATGAACCCATACGATCATACAGATACCACAAAATGGTTTCTAACTTGTACGGTTGCAGAGAAATAGCCGATCTCCTACAAGTCACTTTTCAAGTTTTTTGGTCTTTAAAAGTGGCAATTATTATTCGATTTACATAAAATTTTCACTATATGATATCGTATGCCATTTCTGATTTCATAAGACTAATTGAACATTTGCATTAACACCGGGAGTAATTTAATTTTGTCAAGATCATTTACAAGTAACAAATGTATAAAATGAATTGATATTGCTGGATTTTGTTGATTCTGCGTCCATTTTATTTGTGTGCAATGTTAATTTGGAAACCTGTTTAGTGGTTTCGCTGGTACAGGAAGTGACATATGTTCAAGGGTAACTTGGCACCGGAAGTGACATGTTTAAGGGTAACGTGGCACCAGTGAAACCCGTCATTCCTGCATGCAGGTCTAGTTATTATTCAGATTCCAATTTGAATAGATCTCAGCAACTACGTGTCGCATCGTTACGATTTCTTCGGTTTTACTGGGAAAGTGGGTGTGACTTAGAGGATAAAGCTATTTTGAACGTTCTGCGCCAATGCGAAATGTCCGAAATCACCGAAGTTATCGTTTTTGAAAATATTGCAGTAATTTTAACAATAATCATTGGATTTTAACTTTCGATACATTTTGGCATAGCCTGAGGCAGGGCACATAGCTACGCTACTTTCGATTTTTGATTTTCGGCAAATCTTCGAAGATAATAGGCGCCAAATTTCGAAAATTCAAAATTTTACTAAAAAATTTTTTATTTATGAATATTTTTTAGTCGTATTGTGCACAGAATTAAAGAGTCATCTGACTAGCGCAAAAATGTTAAAATTTTTTGTCTCAGTAATTTTCCTTGGCCGCCATTGGCTAATTCAGTTTTTCAGTCCTAGATTAATTTTTTATTGTTCGATTTGTATAAAACAAAGTTCATATGCTTCGTTGTCTCAATTGTCATTTTTTTTGTTACCAATAATGTTATCTGTCGGCACCGGAAGTGGCATAATTTTACCAAAAACTACAATTTTGACAGTTATTTTCTTATTTCGAACACAAATATTATTTTTTTGAAAAATTATATGACTCAAAGAGTGTGTCTTTTCAAGGCGCAAAAAATGTAGGAAGCAGTTTTTTTAATTTCGATTTCATTTTCGAGCAAATTCGATTAAGAGGCTAAAAATGGTGTAAAATTGGCCTATTTACAACCTATTCAGGCTTTTCAGATTTTAAAATATATCTTCGTAACTTTTATAAACTTGTAGCTATAATCCATACGAAGAAAATGTATGTTAAAATTCGTTTGTAATATAAGCAGTTACCAAGAAATGGGCAGTTCTGTACAAGTCACTGTTTTCGTTATTTTGCCTGTAAAATAGTCAATTATGATTGGATTTTTATAAAAGTGACATCATTTGATTCAAAAAGCATGTAGCGTCATATCAAGTTGATTGCAATTTAAAATTGACACCGGAAGTGACATCATTTGGTCAAAAAATGCATTTTAAACTTTTTAAATCAATGTTTTATTCAACCAAGAATAACTTAATATGTATTAATAATTTTAACTTTTGGTTTAAATTCACATATAAACAAAACTCGTATGGTCATATAGATATCATAAAATGGTTTCTAACTTATTCGGTTGCCGAGAAATAGACGGTTTTCTACAGGTCACTTTTGAAGGTTTCGAGGCCATAAAAGGGTCAATTATTATACGATTTTCATAAACGTCACACCATGTTATACCTAATGCCATTTGGGATTTCATACAAGTAATTTAAGATTTTGATTATCACCGGAAGTAACGTCATTTTGGCAAAAACTGTATTTTTAGCCTCCAAAACAGATATTTTATTCAAATGAGTCTGTTTTGAAATCTTTTTCAAATTATGGTATTTGATGCCAATCAACAAATAGAATGAACCCATACGATCATACAGATACCACAAAATGGTTTCTAACTTGTACGGTTGCAGAGAAATAGCTGATTTTCTACAAGTCACTTTTCAAGTTTTTTGGTCTTTAAAAGTGGCAATTATTATTCGATTTACATAAAATTTTCACTATATGATATCGTATGCCATTTCTGATTTCATAAGACTAATTGAATATTTGCATTAACACCGGGAGTAATTTAATTTTGTCAAGATCATTTACAAGTAACAAATGTATAAAATGAATTGATATTGCTGGATTTTGTTGATTCTGCGTCCATTTTATTTGTGTGCAATGTTAATTTGGAAACCTGTTTAGTGGTTTCGCTGGTACCGGAAGTGACATATGTTCAAGGGTAACTTGACACCGGAAGTGACATGTTTAAGGGTAACATGGCACCAGTGAAACCCGTCATTCCTGCATGCAGGTCTAGTTCTTCTTATTATTAGGGTTTCACACTGCGAAGCTTGTGTGAAACACTATTGTTTTTGTTAAAATTATTATTCTTATTAGGGTTTCACACTGCGAAGCTTGTGTGAAACACTATTGTTTTTGTTAAAATTATAAGAGTTTCACACTGCGAAGCTTGTGTGAAACACTATTGTTTTTGTTAAAATTATTATTCTTATTATTATTAGGGTTTCACACTGCGAAGCTTGTGTGAAACACTATTGTTTTTGTTAAAATTATTATTAGGGTTTCACACTGCGTAGCTTGTGTGAAACACTATTGTTTTTGTTAAAATTATTATTCTTATTAGGCTTTCAGACTTTCGTCTGAAAGCCTATTGAGATTACTAAAATTATTATTATTATTATTATTATTATTATTTACCGCGGGGGCCTAGATCTCCATGATCGAAAACAGATATCGATCTGAAATTAGATTTTCTATTGGGAAACCACGTGGTGGCTACTTGATAAAATATTTTTGAAATTTCTGCGCATACCGGAAGTGACCGAACTTTGCACGTTGTCTAAAAATTGAAAATCGGCCATAGTTTCGTCAATTCTTTATCCATTTTCAAACAAATTACATTTTTGGAATCCCTGAATCTTTTCTGAGACAATGGCTATCTCACATTTTTCAATTTCGAACATTCGTCTATGACTTTTATCGTTCGAAAATTGAAAACATGTTGTTTACGAGACAATTTTTGTCATTTTTCAAAATTTTCAAATTTGACCTACATTTTTGGATACCTGAAGTCCATCCGATTCCAGTAATATAAGTTTCATTCAGAGTTATCGCCCTTTATTTTTCGATTTTTTTCGAATTTTCTACCCATTTTGCGAGCTCGGGTTTCGTTTTATGGTAGAATTGACGTTTCTGAAACTTCTGGAACATGAAGTTATAGTCCAATACCAACTGATAAAGCAATTTCGACACGGATCTTTAAACCGGAAGTGGTCGAAATAATGTTCAATATTTTGAACAAAATGCAAAAAATGGATATTTTGGGGAAAAACGCGATTTCTCCGGCCGATATCAACGGATTAAAGAAATTAGGGTACCATTGGACTGCACTAGGATTGTACTATCGTGTGATACCCAATTCATACGGATACTATGATCAGGCAGCAAAATATGGCACGCTGAAAATCAAGTATTTTCTGATTTTTAGCATTTTTGGACGCCTGTATCTCGAAAACTTAACCGCAACTTTTTTTTTAATTTTTTATATCGAGAGTCCTTTCGGAGGTATTTTGCATGAAGCCATCCAATAAGACTTTGAAATGTCTGGAATAGGTGAAATAACGGACTGAAAATCGAAAAAAGTCGAAAAATCGTGAAATTTTGGAAAATGCTCTACTATTTTTTTATTTTAAGAGATTTTCAAAAAAAGATTGTATATTCAGATAGCTGACCTAATTAAGGTTCTAACGATGTATAATATGTATGTAGTTATTGAAATTTAATTTTCGATATTTTAAATTTTTTGCATTTTTGGCACTTTTCAACATAGGATTTCTCAGGGGCATTTCATCTGATCAGATAATGCAACATATCATTACAGAGCCCTGTGGCTATTTTAGTGCCCAAACCGGCTATTAAAACTATTCCGAAAATAATAACCATACCGGAAGTATTCAAAAAATGAAAAAAAAAGGTTAAAAACATTGTCGCACTTGCGAAAAACTTGATTTCTCCCTTAGGTAATAGCGGACCAAAAGAACTAAAGTGTCGTTGGAAAGCCCCATTAATGGACCATCGTATGGTATCTAAATAATACGATTTCGATGGTAGGGAAATAAATTATTGTATGCCAAAAATCTAGTATTTTCCGATTTTTTAACATTCTGAGACGCCCTTTTCTCGAAAACGACGCCGCAGATTTTTCTTAAACTTTCCTTACTCAAAGTCCTATCGGTTGTCTGTATAGTGAATCCAAAATGAAAAGCATTGAAATAATATAGGTGGTCCAAAAATGGCATCAAACTTTGAAAAAAATTGAAAAATCATTAAATTTTTGTAAACGCTCTTTAATTTATTTTTTTATCCAAAACTACTCAATGGATATTTCTGACACTTCTGGTACAGAAAGTTAAGTATCGAAAGAACTTCGTAAAGCTATCGCGACAATGATCGTAAAACCGGAAGTAGTCGAAAAAATGTCCGATATTTTGAAAAAAAAAATTTTTTTTACGAATACCTTTTTTATTTATGAATATTTTTAGATGGTATTTTACACAGGGTTAAAATATCATCGTACTTGAGCAGAAATGAGAAAAAAAATTGTCTCGGTAATTTGCGTTAGCCGCCATTGGCTAATTTAGTTTTTCGTACCCAGAAAAATTATTTATTGTTCGATTTGTATAAAACAAAGTTCATACGCTCCGTGGTCCCAATTGTAATTTTTTTTGTTACGGTGAAATTTTTCTGTCGGCAACGGAAGTGACGTAATATTAACAAAAACTACAATTTTGACAGTTCGGTACCACTTTTTGAAAGCAAATATTATTTTTTTTCAAAACCAATATAACTAAAAGGATGCACCCTGCAAAGGTGCACAAAATCCTTAGCTCATATTTTTTAATTTCAATTTCATTTTCGGGCAATTTCGAATAAAATGTAAAATAAAGTGTAAAATTCAGTTATTTACAATTCATTCAGCGTCTTCATATTTTGAAATATTTATTTGTAATTTTCATAAACTCGTAGCAATAATCCAGACGAAGAGAATGTATGCGAAAATTAGTTTGTAATATGAGCAGTTGCCGAGAAATATGCAATTTTGCATGCATCACTTTTCACGTTATTTTGCCTATAAAAGAGTGAATTATCATTCGATTTGCAATATTTTTTTTCCATTTGATGCCTAATGCCAATTTGGACTAGGTCAAGCCAATTTTACATTTTCACTGTGACCGGAAATGACGTCATTTGGGCAAAAACTGTATTTTTAACCCAAAAAACAAATATTTTATTCAAATGAGTCTGCCTTATAATATTTTTAAAATTATGATATTTGATTCCCATCAACGAATAGAATGAAGCCATACGACCATACAGATACCACAAAATGGTTTCTAACTTTTATGGTTACAGAGAAATAGGCGATCTTCTTTTAGTCACTTTTCAAGGTTTTTGGTCTATAAAAGTCTCAATTATTATTCGATTTTTATAATTTTTTTACCATTTGATGCCTTATGCCGTTTGTGACTTCTATGAACTAAGTTAACATTTTCAATATCACCGGAAGTAATGTAATGTTTGCAAAAAACGTATTTTTAGCATTCAAAACAAACATTTTTTTGAAGGGATTTATATTTATTATTTGTTTAACTTGATAACGTCTGACTCTAATGGGCAGTAAGATTGAATCAATACCATCATATTGATATCAAGAAAAGGCTTCTAGCATGTTCCCTTGTCGAATAATAGCCAATTTTCCGAGGGTCACTTTTAAGTTTTTTACCTTCTTAATTTCAGTTTATGGGTTATAGGGTAATTATTTATTGCCCGATATGTATAAAACAAAGTTTGTATTTTGTGTGTTGCGAATTTTCGACTTATTTTTCACCTATAAAAATTTCTTTCGGTACCGGAAGTGACGTAATTTTGCCATAATTTACAATTTTGACCGGTCTTTTCGCCAGCAAATATTACTTTTACATATGATAGAGGGTGTCACTGAAGAAAAACAACTAAAGTATACTTTGGTAGCTCAATGGATCGGCTATGGTATAATAAACTTCCTGTATGATTCCTGAAAGCCGGTTCAGTGCTGCTTGCAGGTCTAGTTATTATTATTATTATTATTTACCGCGAGGGCCTAGATCTCCATGATCGAAAACAGATATCGATCTGGAATTAGCTTTTCTATCGGGAAACCATGTGGTGGCTACTTGATAAAATATTTTTGAAATTTCTGCGCATACCGGAAGTGACCGAACTTTGTACTTTCTCTAAAAATTGAAAATCGGCCATAGTTTCGTCAATTCTTTATCCATTTTCAAACAAATTACATTTTTGGAATCCCTGAATCTTTTCTGAGACAATGGCTATCTCACATTTTTCAATTTCGAACATTCGTCTATGATTTTTATCGTTCGAAAATTGAAAACATGTTGTTTACGAGACAATTTTTGTTATTTTTCAAAATTTTCAAATTTGACCTACATTTTTGGATACCTGAAGTCCATCCGATTCCAGTAATATAAGTTTCATTCAGAGTTATCGCCCTTTATTTTTCGATTTTTTTCGAATTTTCTTCCCATTTTGTGAGCTCGGGTTTCGTTTTATGGCAGAATTGACGTTTCTGAAACTTCTGGAACATGAAGTTATAGTCCAATACCAACTGATAAAGCAATGTCGACAAGAATCCTTAAACCGGAAGTGGTCGAAATAATGTGCAATATTTTGAAAAAAATGCAAAAAATGGATATTTTGGGGGAAAAACGCTATTTCTCCGTCCGATATCAATGGATTAAACGAATGAAGGTACCGTTTGATGGCACGATTGTTGGACTATCATATGATACCCCATTCATACGGATACTATGAACAGACAGCAAAATATGGCACGCTGAAAATCAAGTATTTTCTGATTTGGAGCGTTTTTGGACGCCTGTATCTCGGAAACTTAACCTGCAATTTTTTTTAATTTTTTTCTATCGAGAGTCCTTTTGGAGGTATTTTGCATGAAGCCATCCAATAAGACTTTGAAATGTCTGGAATAGGATAAAAAAGGGACTGAAAATCGAAAAAAGTCGAAAAATCGTGAAATTTTGGAAAATGCTCTACTATTTTTTTATTTTAAGAGATTTTCAAAAAAAGGTTGTATATTCAGATAGCTGACCTAATTACGATTCTAACGATGTATAATATGTATGTAATTATTAAAATTTAATTTTCGATATTTTAAATTTTTTGCATTTTTGACACTTTTGAACATAGGATTTCTCAGGGGCATTTTATCTGATCAGATAATGTAATATATCATTACAGAGCCCTGTGGCTATTTTAGTGCCCAAACCGGCTATTAAAACTATTCCGACAATAATAACCATACCGGAAGTATTCAAAAAATGAAAAAAAAGAGTAAAAACATTGTCGCACTTGCGAAAAACTTGATTTCTCTCTTAGGTAATAGCGGACCAAAAGAACTAAAGTGTCGCTGGATAGCCCTATTAATGGACCATCATATGGTATCTAAATAATACGAATTCGATGGTAAGGAAATAAATTATTGTATGCCAAAAATCTAGTATTTTCCAATTTTTTAACATTCTGAGACGCCCTTTCCTCGAAAACGACGCCTACGATTTTTCTTAAACTTTTCTTACTCAAAGTCCTATCGGTTGTCTTTTTAGGGAATCCAAAATGAAAAGCATTGAAATAATATAAGTGGTCGAAAAATGGCCTCAAACTTTGAAAAAAACTGAAAAATCGTTAAATTTTTGGAAACGCTCTTTAATTTATCTTTTTTTCCAAAACTACTCAATGGATGTTTCTGACACTTCTGGTACAGAAAGTTAAGTATCCAAAGAACTTCGTAAAGCTATCACAACAACGATCGTAAAGCCGGAAGTAGTCGAAAAAATGTCCGATATTTTGAAAAAAAATAATTTTTTTACGAAAACCTTTTTTATTTATGAATATTTTTTGATGATATTTTACACGGGGTTAAAATATCACCGTACTTGAGCAGAAATGAGAAAAAAAATTGTCTCGGTAATTTGCGTCAGCCGCCATCGGCTAATTTAGTTTTTCGTACCCAGAAAAATTATTTATTGTTCGATTTGTATAAAATAAAGTTCATATGCACCGTGGTCCCAATTGCAATTTTTTTTGTTACGGTGAAGTTTTTCTGTCGGCAACGGAAGTGACGTAATATTAACAAAAACTACAATTTTGACAGTTCGGTACCACATTTTGAAAGCAAATATTATTTTTTTTCAAAACTGATATAACTAAAAGGATGCACCCTGCAAAGGTGCACAAAATCCTTAGCTCATATTTTTTAATTTCAATTTCATTTTCGGGCAATTTCGAATAAAATGTAAAATAAAGTGTAAAATTCAGTTATTTACAATTCATTCAGCGTCTTCATATTTTGAAATATTTATTTGTAATTTTTATAAACTCGTAGCAATAATCCAGACGAAGAGAATGTATGCGAAAATTAGTTTGTAATATGAGCAGTTGCCGAGAAATATGCAATTGTGCATGCATCACTTTTCACGTTATTTTGCCTATAAAAGAGTGAATTATTATTCGATTTGCAATATTTTTTTTCCATTTGATGCCTAATGCCAATTTGGACTAGGTCAAGTCAATTTTACATTTTCACTGTGACCGGAAATGACGTCTTTTGGGCAAAAACTGTATTTCTAACCTAAAAAACAAATATTTTATTGAAATGAGTCTGCCTTATAATGTTTTTAAAATTATGATATTTGATTCCCATCAACGAATAGAATGAAGCCATACGACCATACAGATACCACAAAATGGTTTCTAACTTGTACGGTTACAGAGAAATAGGCGATCTTCTATAAGTCACTTTTCAAGGTTTTTGGTCTATAAAAGTGTCAATTATTATTCGATTTTTATAATTTTTTTAACATTTGATGCCTTATGCCATTTATGACTTCTATGAACCAAGTTAACATTTTCAATATCACCGGAAGTGATGTAATTTTTGCAGAAAACGTATTTTTAGCCTTCAAAACAAACATTTTTTTGAAGTGATTTATATTCTTTATTCGTTTAACTTTATAACGTCTGACTCTAATGGACAGTAAGATTGAATCAATACCATCATATTGATATCAAGAAAAGGCTTCTAGCATGTTCCCTTGTCGAATAATAACCAATTTTCCGAGGGTCACTTTTAAGTTTTTTACCTTCTTAATTTCAGTTTATGGGTTATAGGTTAATTATTTATATGTATAAAACAAAGTTTGTATTTTGTATGTTGCTTATTTTCGACTTATTTTTCACCTATAAAAATTTCTTTCGGCACCGGGAGTGACGTAATTTTGTCATAATTTACAATTTTGACCGGTCTTTTCGCCAGCAAATATTACTTATACATATGATAGAGGGTGTCACTGAAGCAGAACAACTAAAGTATAGTTCGGTAGCTCAATGGATCGGCTATGGTATAATAAACTTCCTGTATGATTCCTGAAAGCCGGTTCAGTGCTGCTTGCAGGTCTAGTTATTAGGCTTTCAGACTTTCGTCTGAAAGCCTATTGAGATTACTAAAATTATTATTAGGCTTTCAGACTTTCGTCTGAAAGCCTATTGAGATTACTAAAATTATTATTAGGCTTTCAGACTTTCGTCTGAAAGCCTATTGAGATTACTAAAATTATTATTATTATTATTATTATTATTATTTACCGCGGGGGCCTAGATCTCCATGATCGAAAACAGATATCGATCTGAAATTAGATTTTCTATTGGGAAACCACGTGGTGGCTACTTGATAAAATATTTTTGAAATTTCTGCGCATACCGGAAGTGACCGAACTTTGCACGTTGTCTAAAAATTGAAAATCGGCCATAGTTTCGTTAATTCTTTATCCATTTTCAAACAAATTACATTTTTGGAATCCCTGAATCTTTTCTGAGACAATGGCTATCTCACATTTTTCAATTTCGAACATTCGTCTATGACTTTTATCGTTCGAAAATTGAAAACATGTTGTTTACGAGACAATTTTTGTCATTTTTCAAAATTTTCAAATTTGGCCTACATTTTTGGATACCTGAAGTCCATCCGATTCCAGTAATATAAGTTTCATTCAGAGTTATCGCCCTTTATTTTTCGATTTTTATCGAATTTTCTTCCCATTTTGCAAGCTCGGGTTTCGTTTTATGGTAGAATTGACGTTTCTGAAACTTCTGGAACATGAAGTTATAGTCCAATACCAACTGATAAAGCAATTTCGACACGGATCTTTAAACCGGAAGTGGTCGAAATAATGTTCAATATTTTGAAAAAAATGCAAAAAATGGATATTTTGGGGAAAAACGCGATTTCTCCGCCCGATATCAACGGATTAAAGAAATTAGGGTACCATTGGACTGCACTAGGATTGTACTATCGTATGATACCCAATTCATACGGTACGATGAGCAGGAAGCAAAATATGGCACGCTGAAAATCAAGTATTTTCTGATTTGGAGCATTTTTGGACGCCTGTATCTCGAAAACTTAACCGCAACTTTTTTTTTAACTTTCTCTATCGAGAGTCCATTCGATAGTCTTGTGAATTATGCCACCCAATAAGACTTTGAAATGTCTTGAATAGGTGAAATAAGGGACTGAAAATCGAAAAAAGTCGAAAAATCGTGAAATTTTGGAAAATGCTCTACTATTTTTTTATTTTGAGAGATTTTCAAAAAAAGATTGTATATTCAGATAGCTGACCTAATTACGATTCTAACGATGTATAATATGTATGTAGTTATTGAAATTTAATTTTCGATATTTTAAATTTTTGGCATTTTTGGCACTTTTCAACATAGGATTTCTCAGGGGCATTTTATCTGATCAGATAATGCAATATATCATTACAGAGCCCTATGGCTATTTTAGTACCCAAACCGGCTATTAAAACCATTCCGAAAATAATAACCATACCGGAAGTATTCAAAAAATGAAAAAAAAAGGTTAAAAACATAATGGCACTTGCGAAAAACTTGATTTCCCCCTTAGGTAATAGTGGACCAAAAGAACTAAAGGGTCGTTGGAAAGCCCTATTAATGGACCATCATATGGTATCTAAATAATACGATTTCGATGGTAGGGAAATAAATTATTGTATGCCAAAAATCTAGTATTTTCCGATTTTTTAACATTCTGAGACGCCCTTTTCTCGAAAACGACGCCGTAGATTTTTCTTAAACTTTTCTTACTCAAAGTCCTATCAGTTGTCTATATAGTGAATCCAAAATGAAAAGCATTGAAATAATATAGGTGGTCCAAAAATGGCATCAAACTTTGAAAAAAATTGAAAAATCATTAAATTTTTGTAAACGCTCTTTAATTTATCTTTTTTTCCAAAACTACTCAATGGATGTTTCTGACACTTCTGGTACAGAAAGTTAAGTATCCAAAGAACTTCGTAAAGCTATCGCGACAATGATCGTAAAACCGGAAGTAGTCGAACAAATGTCCGATATTTTGAAAAAAAATAATTTTTTTACGAATACCTTTTTTATTTATGAATATATTTTGATGGTATTTTACACAGGGTTAAAATATCATCGTACTTGAGCAGAAATGAGAAAAAAAATTGTCAGGGTAATTTGCGTTAGCCGCCATCGGCTAATTTAGTTTTTCGTACCCAGAAAAATTATTTATTGTTCGATTTGTATAAAACAAAGTTCATATGCTCCGTGGTCCCAGTTGTAATTTTTTTTGTTACGGTAAAATTTTTCTGTCGGCAACGAAAGTGACGTAATATTAACAAAAACTACAATTTTGACAGTTCGGTACCACTTTTTGAAAGCAAATATTTTTTTTTTCAAAACTGATATAACTAAAAGGATGCACCCTGCAAAGATGCACAAAATCCTTAGCTCAGATTTTTTAATTTCAATTTCATTTTCGGGCAATTTCGAATAAAATGTAAAATAAAGTGTAAAATTCAGTTATTTACAATTCATTCAGCGTCTTCATATTTTGAAATATTTATTTGTAATTTTCATAAACTCGTAGCAATAATCCAGACGAAGAGAATGTATGCGAAAATTAGTTTGTAATATGAGCAGTTGCCGAGAAATATGCAATTTTGCATGCATCACTTTTCACGTTATTTTGCCTATAAAAGAGTGAATTATCATTCGATTTGCAATATTTTTTTTCCATTTGATGTCTAATGCCAATTTGGACTAGGTCAAGCCAATTTTACATTTTCACTGTGACCGGAAATGACGTCATTTGGGCAAAAACTGTATTTTTAACCTAAAAAACTAATATTTTATTCAAATCAGTCTCCCTTATAATATTTTTAAAATTATGATATTTTATTCCCATCAACGAATAGAATGAAGCCATACGACCATACAGATACCACAAAATGGTTTCTAACTTGTACGGTTACAGAGAAATAGGCGATCTTCTATAAGTCACTTTTCAAGGTTTTTGGTCTATAAAAGTGTCAATTATTATTCGATTTTTATAATTTTTTTACCATTTGATGCCTTATGCCATTTATGACTTCTATGAACCAAGTTAACATTTTCAATATCACCGGAAGTAATGTAATTTTTGCAAAAAACGTATTTTTAGCCTTCAAAACAAACATTTTTTTGAAGTGATTTATATTCATTATTCGTTTAACTTTATAACGTCTGGCTCTAATGGGCAGTAAGATTGAATCAATACCATCATATTGATATCAAGAAAAGGCTTCTAGCATGTTCCCTTGTCGAATAATAACCAATTTTCCCAGGGACACTTTTAAGTTTTTTACCTTCTTAATTTCAGTTTAAGGGTTATAGGTTAATTATTTATTGCCCGATATGTATAAAACAAAGTTTGTATTTTGTGTGTTGCGAATTTTCGACTTATTTTTCACCTATAAAAATTTCTTTCGGTACCGGAAGTGACGTAATTTTGCCACAATTTACAATTTTGACCGGTCTTTTCGCCAGCAAATATTACTTTTACATATGATAGAGGGTGTCACTGAAGCAAAACAACTAAAGTATACTTTGGTAGCTCAATGGATCGGCTATGGTATAATAAACTTCCTGTATGATTCCTGAAAGCCGGTTCAGTGCTGCTTGCAGGTCTAGTTATTATTATTATTATTATTATTATTATTATTATTATTATTATTTACCGCGGGAGCCTAGATCTCCATGATCGAAAACAGATATCGATCTGGAATTAGATTTTCTATTGGGAAACCATGTGGTGGCTACTTGATAAAATATTTTTGAAATTTCTGCGCATACCGGAAGTGACCGAACTTTGCACGTTGTCTAAAAATTGAAAACCGGCCATAGTTTCGTCAATTCGTTATCCATTTTCAAACAAATTACATTTTTGGAATCCCTGAATCTTTTCTGAGACAATGGCTATCTCACATTTTTCAATTTCGAACATTCGTCTATGACTTTTATCGTTCGAAAATTGAAAACATGTTGTTTACGAGACCATTTTTGTCATTTTTCAAAATTTTCAAATTTGACCTACATTTTTGGATACCTGAAGTCCATCCGATTCCAGTAATATAAGTTTCATTCAGAGTTATCGCCCTTTATTTTTCGATTTTTTTCGAATTTTCTTCCCATTTTGTCAGCTCGGGTTTCGTTTTATGGTAGAATTGACGTTTCTGAAACTTCTAGAACATGAAGTTATAGTCCAATACCAACGTATAAAGCAATTTCGACAAGAATCCCTAAACCGGAAGTGGTCGAAATAATGTGCAATATTTTGAAAAAAATGCAAAAAATTGATATTTTGGGGAAAAACGCGAATTCTCCGCCCGATATCAATGGATTAAAGAAATTAGGGTACCATTGGACTGCACTAGGATTGTGCTATCGTATGATACCCAACTCGTACGGATACGATGAGCAGGCAGCAAAATATGGCACGCTGAAAATCAAGTATTTTCTGATTTGGAGCGTTTTTGGACGCCTGTATCTCGAAAACTTAACCGCAACTTTTTTTGTAATTTTTTCTATCGAGAGTCCTTTCGGAGGTATTTTGCATGAAGCCATCCAATAAGACTTTGAAATATCTGGAATAGGTGAAATAACGGACTGAAAATCGAAAAAAGTCGAAAAATCGTGAAATTTTGGAAAATGCTCTGCTATTTTTTTATTTTCAAATATTTCCAAAAAACGATTGTATATTCAGATAGCTGACCTAATTACGATTCTAACGATGTATAATATGTATGTAGTTATTGAAATTTAATTTTCGATATTTTAAATTTTTTGCATTTTTGGCACTTTTGAACCTAGGATTTCTCAGGGGCATTTTATCTGATCAGATAATGTAATATATCATTACAGAGCACTGTGGCTATTTTAGTGCCCAAACCGGTTATTAAAACTATACCGACAATAATAACCATACCGGAAGTATTCAAAAAATGAAAAAAAAGGTTAAAAACATTGTCGCACTTGCGAAAAACTTGATTTCTCCCTTAGGTAATAGCGGACCAAAAGAACTAAAGTGTCGTTGGATAGCCCTATTAATGGACCATCATATGGTATCTAAATAATACGATATCGATGGTAAGGAAATAAATTATTGTATGCCAAAAATCTAGTATTTTCCGATTTTTTAACATTCTGAGACGCCCTTTTCTCGAAAACGACGCCGCAGATTTTTCTTAAACTTTTCTAACTCAAAGTCCCATCGGCTGTCTATATAGTGAATCCAAAATGAAAAGCATTGAAATAATATAGGTGGTCCAAAAATGGCATCAAACTTTGAAAAAAATTGAAAAATCGTTAAATTTTTGTAAACGCTCTTTTATTTATCTTTTTTTCCCAAACTGCTCAATGGATGTTTCTGACACTTCTGGTACAGAAAGTTAAGTATCCAAAGAACTTCGTAAAGCTATCACAACAACGATCGTAAAACTGGAAGTAGTCGAAAAAATGTCCGATATTTTGAAAAAAATTATTTTTTTTACGAAAATCTTTTTTATTTATGAATATTTTTTGGTGATATTTTACACTGGGTTAAAATATCATCGTACTTGAGCAGAAATGAGAAAAAAAATTGTCTGGGTAATTTGCGTTAGCCGCCATCGGCGAATTTAGTTTTTCGTAGCCAGAAAAATTATTTATTGTTCGATTTGTATAAAACAAAGTTCATATGCTCCGTGGTCCCAATTGTTATTTTTTATGTTACGGTGAAATTTTTCTGTCGGCAACGGAAGTGACGTAATATTAACAAAAACTACAATTTTGACAGTTCGGTACCACTTTTTGAAAGAAAATATTATTTTTTTTCAAAACTGATATAACTAAAAGGATGCACCCTGCGAAGGTGCACAAAATCCTTAGCTCATATTTTTAAATTTCAATTTCATTTTCGGGCAATTTCGAATAAAATGTAAAATAAAGTGTAAGATTCAGCTATTTACAATTCATTCAGCGTCTTCATATTTTTAAATATTTATTTGTAATTTTCATAAACTCGTAGCAATAATCCAGACGAAGAGAATGTATGCGAAAATTAGTTTGTAATATGAGCAGTTGTCGAGAAATATGCAATTTTGCATGCATCACTTTTCACGTTATTTTGCCTATACAAGAGTGAATTATTATTCGATTTGCAATATTTTTTTTCCATTTGATGTCTAATGCCAATTTGGACTAGGTCAAGCCAATTTTACATTTTCACTGTGACCGGAAATGACGTCATTTGGACAAAAACTGTATTTTTAACCTAAAAAACTAATATTTTATTCAAATCAGTCTCCCTTATAATATTTTTAAAATTATGATATTTTATTCCCATCAACGAATAGAATGAAGCCATACGACCATACAGATACCACAAAATGGTTTCTAACTTGTACGGTTACAGAGAAATAGGCGATCTTCTATAAGTCACTTTTCAAGGTTTTTGGTCTATAAAAGTGTCAATTATTATTCGATTTTTATAATTTTTTTACCATTTGATGCCTTATGCCATTTATGACTTCTATGAACCAAGTTAACATTTTCAATATCACCGGAAGTAATGTAATTTTTGCAAAAAACGTATTTTTAGCCTTCAAAACAAACATTTTTTTGAAGTGATTTATATTCATTATTCGTTTAACTTTATAACGTCTGGCTCTAATGGGCAGTAAGATTGAATCAATACCATCATATTGATATCAAGAAAAGGCTTCTAGCATGTTCCCTTGTCGAATAATAACCAATTTTCCCAGGGTCACTTTTAAGTTTTTTACCTTCTTAATTTCAGTTTATGGGTTATAGGTTAATTATTTATTGCCCGATATGTATAAAACAAAGTTTGTATTTTGTGTGTTGCGAATTTTCGACTTATTTTTCACCTATAAAATTTCTTTCGGTACCGGAAGTGACGTAATTTTGCCATAATTTACAATTTTGACCGGTCTTTTCGCCAGCAAATATTACTTTTACATATGATAGAGGGTGTCACTGAAGCAAAACAACTAAAGTATACTTTGGTAGCTCAATGGATCGGCTATGGTATAATAAACTTCCTGTATGATTCCTGAAAGCCGGTTCAGTGCTGCTTGCAGGTCTAGTTATTATTATTATTATTATTATTATTCAGATTCCAATTTGAATCGATCTCAGCAACTACGTGTCGCATCTTTACGATTTCTTCGGTTTTACTGGGAAAGTGGGTGTGACTTAGAGGATAAAGCTATTTTGAACGTTCTGCGCCAATGCGAAATGTCCGAAATCACCGAAGTTATCGTTTTTGAAAATATTGCAGTAATTTTAACAATAATCATTGGATTTTAACTTTCGATACATTTTGGCATAGCCCGAGACAGGGCACATAGCTACGCTACTTTCGATTTTTGATTTTCGGCAAATCTTCGAAGATATTAGGCGCCAAATTTCGAAAATTTAAAATTTTACTAAAATTTTTTTTATTTATGAATATTTTTTAGTCGTATTGTGCACAGAATTAAAGAGTCATCTGACTAGTGCAAAAATGTTAAAATTTTTTGTCTCAGTAATTTTCCTTGGCCGCCATTGGCTAATTCAGTTTTTCAGTCCTAGATTAATTTTTTATAGTTCGATTTGTACAAAACAAAGTTCATATGCTTCGTTGTCTCAATTGTCATTTTTTTTGTTACCAATAATGTTATCTGTCGGCACCGGAAGTGGCATAATTTTACCAAAAACTACAATTTTGACAGTTATTTTCTTATTTCGAAAACAAATATTATTTTTTTGAAAAATTATATGACTCAAAGAGTGTGTCTTTTCAAGGCGCAAAAAATGTAGGAAGCAGTTTTTTTAATTTCGATTTCATTTTCGAGCAAATTCGATTAAGAGGCTAAAAATGGTGTAAAATTGGCCTATTTACAACCTATTCAGGCTTTTCAGATTTTAAAATATTTCTTCGTAACTTTTATAAACTTGTAGCTATAATCCATACCAAGAAAATGTATGTTAAAATTCGTTTGTAATATAAGCAGTTACCAAGAAATTGGCAGTTCTGTACAAGTCACTGTTTTCGTTATTTTGCCTGTAAAATAGTCAATTATGATTGGATTTTTATAAAAGTGACATCATTTGATTCAAAAAGCATGTAGCGTCATATCAAGTTGATTACAATTTAAAATTGACACCGGAAGTGACATCATTTGGTCAAAAAATGCATTTTAAACTTTTTAAATCAATGTTTTATTCAACCAAGAATAACTTAATATGTATTAATAATTTTAACTTTTGGTTTAAATTCACATATAAACAAAACTCATATGGTCATATAGATATCATAAAATGGTTTCTAACTTATTCGGTTGCCGAGAAATAGACGGTTTTCTACAGGTCACTTTTGAAGGTTTCGGGGCCATAAAAGGGTCAATTATTATTCGATTTTCATAAACGTCACACCATGTTATACCTAATGCCATTTGGGATTTCATACAAGTAATTTAAGATTTTCATTATCACCGGAAGTAACGTCATTTTGGCAAAAACTGTATTTTTAGCCTCCAAAACAGATATTTTATTCAAATAAGTCTGTTTTGAAATCTTTTTCAAATTATGGTATTTGATGCCAATCAACAAATAGAATGAACCCATACGATCATACAGATACCACAAAATGGTTTCTAACTTGTACGGTTGCAGAGAAATAGCTGATTTTCTACAAGTCACTTTTCAAGTTTTTTGGTCTTTAAAAGTGGCAATTATTATTCGATTTACATAAAATTTTCACTATATGATATCGTTTGCCATTTCTGATTTCATAAGACTAATTGAACATTTGCATTAACACCGGGAGTAATTTAATTTTGTCAAGATCATTTACAAGTAACAAATGTATAAAATGAATTGATATTGCTGGATTTTGTTGATTCTGCGTCCATTTTATTTGTGTGCAATGTTAATTTGGAAACCTGTTTAGTGGTTTCGCTGGTACCGGAAGTGACATATGTTCAAGGGTAACTTGACACCGGAAGTGACATGTTTAAGGGTAACATGGCACCAGTGAAACCCGTCATTCCTGCATGCAGGTCTAGTTCTTATTAGGGTTTCACACTGCGAAGCTTGTGTGAAACACTATTGTTTTTGTTAAAATTATTATTCTTATTATTATTATTCTTCTTTTGTTTTGAGTAGATCTCAGCAACTGCTTGTCGCATCGTTACGATTTCTTCGGTTTTACTGGGAAAGTGGGTGTGACTTAGAGGATAAAGCTATTTTGAACGTTCTGCGACAATGCGAAATGTCCGAAATCACCAAATTATCGTTTTTTAAAATATTGCAGTAATTTTAACAATAATCATTGAATTTTAACTTTCGATACATTTTGGCATAGCCGGAGACAGGGCACATAGCTACACTACTTTCGATTTTTGATTTTCGGTAAATCTTCAAAGATATTAGGCGCCAAATTTTGAAAATTTAAAATTTTACAAAAAACTTTTTTATTTATGAATATTTTTTAGTCGTATTATGCACAGAATTAAAGGGTCATCTGACTAGTGCAAAAATGTTAAAGAATTTTGTCTCAGTAATTTACCTTGGCCGCTATTGGCTAATTCAGTTTTTAAGTCCTAGATTAATTTTTTATTGTTCGATTTGTATAAAACAAAGTTCATATGCTTCGTTGTCTCAATTGTCATTTTTTTTATTACCGGAAGTGTTATCTGTCGGCACCGAAAGTGGCATAATTTTACCAAAAACTACAATTTTGACAGTTAGGTACCCTTTTTCGAAAACAAATATTATTTTTTGGAAAAATTATTTGACCCAAAGCGTGTGCCCTTACAAGGCGCAAAAAATGGCGGAAGCAGTTTTTTTAATTTCGATTTCATTTTCGAGCAAATTCGATTAAATGGCTAAAAATGGTGTAAAATTGACCCATTCACAACCTATTCAGGCTTTTCAGATTTTAAAATATTTCTTCGTAACTTTTATAAACTTGTAGCTATAATCCATACGAAGAAAATGTATGTTAAAATTCGTTTGTACTATAAGCAGTTACCAAGAAATGGGCAGTTCTGTACAAGTCACTGTTTTCGTTATTTTGCATGTAAAATAGTCAATTATGATTGGATTTTTATAAAAGTGACATCATTTGATTCAAAAAGCACGTAGCGTCATATCAAGTTGATTACAATTTAAAATTGACACCGGAAGTGACGTCATTTGGTCAAAAAATGCATTTTAAACTTTTTAAATCAATGTTTTATTCAACCAAGAATAACTTAATATGTATTAATAATTTTAACTTTTGGTTTAAATTCACATATAAACAAAACTCATATGGTCATATAGATATCATAAAATGGTTTCTAACTTGTTCGGTTGCCGAGAAATAGACGGTTTTCTACAGGTCACTTTTGAAGGTTTCGGGGCCATAAAAAGGTCAATTATTATTCGATTTTCATAAATGTCACACCATGTTATACCTAATGCCATTTGGGATTTCATACAAGTAATTTAAGATTTTCATTATCACCGGAAGTAACGTCATTTTGGCAAAAACTGTATTTTTAGCCTCTAAAACAGATATTTTATTCAAACGAGTCTGTTTTGAAATCTTTTTCAAAGTATGGTATTTGATGCCAATCAACAAATAGAATGAACCCATACCATCATACAGATACCACAAAATGGTTTCTAACTTGTACGGTTGCAGAGAAATAGCCGATTTCCTACAAGTCACTTTTCAAGTTTTTTTGGTCTTTAAAAGTGGCAATTATTATTCGATTTACATTAAATTTTCACTATATGATATCGTATGCCATTTCTGATTTCATAAGACTAATTGAACATTTGCATTAACACCGGGAGTAATTTAATTTTGTCAAGATCATTTACAAGTAACAAATGTATAAAATGAATTGATATTGCTGGATTTTGTTGATTCTGCGTCCATTTTATTTGTGTGCAATGTTAATTTGGAAACCTGTTTAGTGGTTTCGCTGGTACCGGAAGTGACATATGTTCAAGGGTAACTTGGCACCGGAAGTGACATGTTTAAGGGTAACGTGGCACCAGTGAAACCCGTCATTCCTGCATGCAGGTCTAGTTATTATTATTATTATTCTTCTTTTGTTTTGAGTAGATCTCAGCAACTACGTGTCGCATCGTTACGATTTCTTCGGTTTTACTGGGAAAGTGGGTGTGACTTAGAGGATAAAGCTATTTTGAACGTTCTGCGACAATGCGAAATGTCCGAAATCACCGAAGTTATCGTTTTTACAAATATTGCGGTAATTTTAACAATAATCATGGGATTTTAACTTTCGATACATTTTGGCATAGCTGGAGACAGGGCACATAGCTGCGCTACTTTCGATTTTTGATTTTCGGCAAATCTTCGAAGATATTAGGCGCCAAATTTCGGAAATTTAAAATTTTACAAAAAACTTTTTTATTTATGAATATTTTTTAGTCGTGTTGTGCACAGAATTAAAGAGTCATCTGACTTGCGCAAAAATGTTAAAAAATTTTGTCTCAGTAATTTTCCTTGGCCTCCATTGGCTAATTCAGTTTTTCAGTCCTAGATTAATTTTTTATTGTTCGATTTGTATAAAACAAAGTTCATATGCTTCGTTGTCTCAATTGTCATTTTTTTTATTACCAAAAGTGTTATCTGTCGGCACCGGAAGTGGCATAATTTTACCAAAAACTACAATTTTGACAGTTAGGTACATTTTTTGAAAACAAATATTATTTTTTCGAAAAATTATATGACTCAAAGAGTGTGTCCTTTAAAGGCGCAAAAAATGTCGGAAGCAGTTTTTTTAATTTCTTTTTCATTTTCTAGCAAATTGGATTAAGTGGTGAAAAAAGGCGTAAAATTGACCTATTTACAACTCATTCAGGCTTTTCAGATTTTAAAACATTTTTACGTAACTTTTATAAACTTGTAGCTATAATACATACGAAGAGAATGTATGTGAAAATTTATTTGTAATTTAAGCAGTTGCCGAGAAATAGGCAATTTTGCATGAGTCACTTTTCACGTAATTTTGGCTGTAAAAGAATCAATTATTATTCGATTTTCAATTTTCTTTCGCCACTGGATGCCTAATGCCATAGTGGACTATGTCAAACCATTTTACCCCTTGCGCTGCCACCGGAAATGACGTCATTTGCCCAAAACTTAAATTTTAGCCTTCAAAAAACAATATTTTATTCAAATGAGTCGTATTTGTTATTTTTTTCAAATTGTGATATTTGATTCTATTGATCAAATAGATTGAACCCATACGATCATACAGATACCACAAAATGGTCTCTAACTTGTACGGTTGCAGAGAAATGGGCGATTTTCCTTAAGTCACTTTTCAAGGTTTTTGGTCTATAAAAGTGTCAGTTATTATTCGATTTTCATAAAATTTTCACCATATGATATCTTGTGTCATTTATGATTTCATAGAACTAATTTAACATTTTCAGTATCACCGGAAGTAATGTCATTTTGGCAAAAACTGTATTTTTAGCCTTCAAAACAGACATTTTTTTCAAATGAGTCTGATTTGTAATATATTTCAAATTATGATATTTGATTCCAATCAACAAATGGATTGAACCCATACGATCATATAGATACCAAAAGATAGTTTTTATCGTGTACGGTTGCCGAGAAATAGACGATTTTCTACAAGTCACTTTTCAAGGTTTTTGGTCTATAAAAGTGGCAATTCTCATTCGATTTACATACAATTTTCGCCATTATGCTGCCTTATGCCATTTCTGATTTCATAAAACTAATTGAACATTTTCATTATCACCGGAAGTAATGAAATTTTGCCAGGATCACTTACAAGTAACATATATATAAAACGAATTGATATTGCTGGATTTGGTTGATTCTTCGTCCATTTTATTTGATGTTTACAATGCTTATGTGGAAACCTGTTTGATGGTTTCATTGGTATCGGAAGTGACATATGTTTAAGGGTAACGTGGCACCGAAAGTGACGTGGCACCAGTGAAACCCGTCATTCCTGCATGCAGGTCTAGTTATTATTATTATTATTATTATTATTATTCTTTTGTTTTGAGTAGATCTCAGCAACTACGTGTCGCATCGTTACGATTTCTTCGGTTTTACTGGGAAAGTGGGTGTGACTTAGAGGATAAAGCTATTTTGAACGTTCTGCGACAATGCGAAATGTCCGAAATCACCGAAGTTATCGTTTTTACAAATATTGCGGTAATTTTAACAATAATCATGGGATTTTAACTTTCGATACATTTTGGCATAGCTGGAGACAGGGCACATAGCTGCGCTACTTTCGATTTTTGATTTTCGGCAAATCTTCGAAGATATTAGGCGCCAAATTTCGGAAATTTAAAATTTTACAAAAAACTTTTTTATTTATGAATATTTTTTAGTCGTGTTGTGCACAGAATTAAAGAGTCATCTGACTTCCTTGGCCTCCATTGGCTAATTCAGTTTTTCAGTCCTAGATTAATTTTTTATTGTTCGATTTGTATAAAACAAAGTTCATATGCTTCGTTGTCTCAATTGTCATTTTTTTTATTACCAAAAGTATTATCTGTCGGCACCGGAAGTGGCATAATTTTACCAAAAACTACAATTTTGACAGTTAGGTACATTTTTTGAAAACAAATATTATTTTTTTGAAAAATTATATGACTCAAAGAGTGTGTCCTTTAAAGGCGCAAAAAATGTCGGAAGCAGTTTTTTTAATTTCTTTTTCATTTTCTAGCAAATTGGATTAAGAGGTGAAAAAAGGCGTAAAATTGACCTATTTACAACTCATTCAGGCTTTTCAGATTTTTAAATATTTTTACGTAACTTTTATAAACTTGTAGCTATAATCCATACGAAGAGAATGTATGTGAAAATTAGTTTGTAATATAAGCAGTTGCCGAGAAATAGGCAATTTTGCATGAGTCACTTTTCACGTAATTTTGGCTGTAAAAGAATCAATTATTATTCGATTTTCAATTTTCTTTCGCCATTGGATGCCTAATGCCATAGTGTACTATGTCAAACCATTTTACCCCTTCCGCTGCCACCGGAAATGACGTCATTTGCTCAAAACTTAAATTTTAGCCTTCAAAAAACAATATTTTATTCAAATGAGTAGTATTTGTTATTTTTTTCAAATTGTGATATTTGATTCTATTGATCAAATAGATTGAACCCATACGATCATACAGATACCACAAAATGGTTTCTAACTTGTACGGTTGCAGAGAAATGGGCGATTTTCCTTAAGTCACTTTTCAAGGTTTTTGGTCTATAAAAGTGTCAGTTATTATTCGATTTTCATAAAATTTTCACCATATGATATCTTGTGTCATTTATGATTTCATAGAACTAATTTAACATTTTCAGTATCACCGGAAGTAATGTCATTTTGGCAAAAACTGTATTTTTAGCCTTCAAAACAGGCATTTTTTTCAAATGAGTCTGATTTGTAATATATTTCAAATTATGATATTTGATTCCAATCAACAAATGGATTGAACCCATACGATCATATAGATACCAAAAGATAGTTTTTATCGTGTACGGTTGCCGAGAAATAGACGATTTTCTACAAGTCACTTTTCAAGGTTTTTGGTCTATAAAAGTGGCAATTCTCATTCGATTTACATACAATTTTCGCCATTATGATGCCTTATGCCATTTCTGATTTCATAAAACTAATTGAACATTTTCATTATCACCGGAAGTAATGAAATTTTGCCAGGATCACTTACAAGTAACATATATATAAAATGAATTGATATTGCTGGATTTGGTTGATTCTTCGTCCATTTTATTTGATGTTTACAATGCTTATGTGGAAACCTGTTTGATGGTTTCATTGGTATCGGAAGTGACATATGTTTAAGGGTAATGTGGCACCGAAAGTGACGTGGCACCAGTGAAACCCGTCATTCCTGCATGCAGGTCTAGTTCTTATTATTATTATTATTATTCAGATTCCAATTTGAATAGATCTCAGCAACTACGTGTCGCATCGTTACGATTTCTTCGGTTTTACTGGGAAAGTGGGTGTGACTTAGAGGATAAAGCTATTTTGAACGTTCTGCGACAATGCGAAATGTCCGAAATCACCGAAGTTATCGTTTTTGAAAATATTGCAGTAATTTTAACAATAATCATTGGATTTTAACTTTCGATACATTTTGGCATAGCCTGAGACAGGGCACATAGCTACGCTACTTTCGATTTTTGATTTTCGGCAAATCTTCGAAGGCGCCAAATTTCGAAAATTTAAAATTTTACAAAAAACTTTTATATTTATGAATATTTTTTAGTCGTATTATGCACAGAATTAAAGGGTCATCTGACTAGTGCAAAAATGTTAAAGAATTTTGTCTCAGTAATTTACCTTGGCCGCCATTGGCTAATTCAGTTTTTAAGTCATAGATTAATTTTTTATTGTTCGATTTGTATAAAACAAAGTTCATATGCTTCGTTGTATCAATTGTCATTTTTTTTATTACCAAAAGTTTTATCTGTCGGCACCGGAAGTGGCATAATTTTACCAAAAACTACAATTTTGACAGTTATTTTCCTTCTTCGAAAACAAATATTATTTTTTGGAAAAATTATTTGACTCAAAGTGTGTGCCCTTTCAAGGCGCAAAAAATGTAGGAAGCAGTTTTTTTAATTTCGATTTCATTTTCGAGCAAATTTGATTAAGAGGCTAAAAATGGTGTAAAATTGGCCTATTTACAATCTATTCAGGCTTTTCAGATTTTAAAATATTTCTTCGTAACTTTTATAAACTTGTAGCTATAATCCATACGAAGAAAATGTATGTTAAAATTCGTTTGTACTATAAGCAGTTACCAAGAAATGGGCAGTTCTGTACAAGTCACTGTTTTCGTTATTTTGCCTGTAAAATAGTCAATTATTATTGGATTTTTATAAAAGTGACATCATTTGATTCAAAAAGCACGTAGCGTCATATCAAGTTGATTACAATTTAAAATTGACACCGGAAGTGACATCATTTTGTCAAAAAATGCATTTTAAACTTTTTAAATCAATGTTTTATTCAACCAAGAATAACTTAATATGTATTAATAATTTTAACTTTTGGTTTAAATTCACATATAAACAAAACTCATATGGTCATATAGATATCATAAAATGGTTTCTAACTTGTTCGGTTGCCGAGAAATAGACGGTTTTCTACAGGTCACTTTTGAAGATTTCGGGGCCATAAAAGGGTCAATTATTATTCGATTTTCATAAACGTCACACCATGTTATACCTAATGCCATTTGGGATTTCATACAAGTAATTTAAAATTTTCATTATCACCGGAAGTAACGTCATTTTGGCAAAAACTGTATTTTTAGCCTCTAAAACAGATATTTTATTCAAATGAGTCTGTTTTGAAATCTTTTTCAAAGTATAGTATTTGATGCCAATCAACAAATAGAATGAACCCATACGATCATACAGATACCACAAAATGGTTTCTAACTTGTACGGTTGCAGAGAAATAGCCGATTTCCTACAAGTCATTTTTCAAGTTTTTTGGTCTTTAAAAGTGGCAATTATTATTCGATTTACATAAAATTTTCACTATATGATATCGTATGCCATTTCTGATTTCATAAGACTAATTGAACATTTGCATTAACACCGGGAGTAATTTAATTTTGTCAAGATCATTTACAAGTAACGAATGTATAAAATGAATTGATATTGCTGGATTTTGTTGATTCTGCGTCCATTTTATTTGTGTGCAATGTTAATTTGGAAACCTGTTTCGTGGTTTCGCTGGTACCGGAAGTGACATATGTTCAAGGGTAACTTGGCACCGGAAGTGACATGTTTAAGGGTAACGTGGCACCAGTGAAACCCGTCGTTCCTGCATGCAGGTCTAGTTATTCTTCTTATTAGGCTTTCAGACTTTCGTCTGAAAGCCTATTGTGATTACTAAAATTATTAAGCTTTCATATTACATATGAAAGCTTATTGTTTCTGTTAAGATTATTATTATTTTTTTTTTGTGTTTTATCCACAAATCGGATTTCTCAGAATCTAACCACAGTATCTTTATGAAACTTTTACCTACCCCCCCAAAAATTGGTGGTAGCTGTTGAGTAAATATATTTTCAAAACGTTTTACGAATCCGAAATCACCGAAATTTACGAACGACAAAATGGACATTGCATAGTCGTAACTTTATTGTTTTTTGACCGATTTTACTAATTCTTTTTTCTTTGAATACCTTGAAAAAAATCATTTCCATCTGCAGTTTCACATTTTCGAATTTCGAAAATTCGTCGCTGTGATTTCGAACCGGAAGTTTAGACCAATTTGACAACTTCTTTAATAGTTGTACGATTTTCATGAAATTTAGTATACAAGTAGATCTTACCGATGTGACTTCAAAAATATAATTAGAAATTTTCTAAATTATCTCCCCTTGGTGAAATTAAGGATCAAAGTTTTCAAAAAAATCGTCGAAATATAGGTCAGAATGACCTGAAATTTTTTTTCGATACTCGACAGGTAATTACTGATTCCTACACAAAATATGGAGTTTGTCGATCAAACCGGAAATGCCACCATCTTGAAACATGAAAAATCCCTAAGGCTTTTTTGCTATCTTACTTACAGACACGGGAGTTATATTTTCTGAATCCTTGAAGGATGGCCCAAAAATCGTAGGGAGCAGAATTTTGATTTCGGTCATGTGATGGTCACAATTTTGAATTGAAAATGAAAAATAGAAGCAATTTGAAAGGCCTGGACTTCGGAACACAATAACTCTCCTTCTAATTAAGCTAGAATGTTCAAACTTGGTGTAGACGTTCACTAGGTCAATGTTATGATTGAGTTCAAAGATGAGCATTTTTTGCTTAGGGTAAGCCGAGATAAGCATGCTGATTTGTTGATTCTTTAGTGCACGATAACTTCGGTTATAATGAAGGGAGGGCGGTGAAACTTTTGTCAATAGAGAGTCTAATGGGTAGCCTGTTGTGTGAAATGATTGTATCATTTTTTTTAAATATCAGGGATAGCCGAAAAAAAGAGATTGAAAATCCAAAAAGTCGTATTTTTACAATTTGGAGCATGTTTAGAGGTGTTTCTCGTAAAGTCAACATACTATTTTTTGGGAACTTCTTCTACAAAGAGTCTTATTGGTAGTCTTTTATATGAAACCATCGATCAACAGTCCAACATATCAGGAGTAGAAGAACAAAAGGATCGAACATTGAAAACGGCACCCTTTCATTGTTGAGCGAAACATGAAGTGTGGGTGACTACAATCTACGCATTTAGTCATCGTATAGAGCTTATTCAACAGTATCGAATTCCAACCGCTTAGGGATATTTTACGTGCACTCCAATGTGTACACGGGACCTTGGTTTTTCGTCCCATCCGAAGGACTAGTTAAGCTTTCATATTACATATGAAAGCTTATTGTTTCTGTTAAGATTATTAAGCTTTCATATTTCATATGAAAGCTTATTGTTTCTGTTAAGATTATTATTATTTTTTTTTTTGTGTTTTTCCTGCAAATCGGATTTCACAGAATCTATCCGTAGGATGTTTATGAAACTTTGACCTACCCCCCCAAAAATGGGTGGTGGCTGTTGATTAAATATATTTTCAAAACGTTTTGCGAATTCGAAATCACCAAATTTTACGAACGAAAAAACTGACAATGCATAGTCGTAACTTTGCTATTTTTTGACCGATTTTACTAATTCTTTTTTCTTTGAATACCTTGAAAAAAATCATTTTCATCTGCAGTTTCACATTTTCGAATTTCGAAAATTCGTCGCTGTGATTTCGAACCGGAAGTTTAGACCAATTTGACAACTTCTTTAATAGTTGTACGATTTTCATGAAATTTAGTATTTAAGTAGATCTTACCAATGTGACTTAAAAATTATAATGAGAAATTTTCTAAATTATCTCCCCTTGGTGAAATTGAGGATCAAAGTTTTAAAAAAAATCGTCGAAATATAGGTCAGAATGACCTGAAAATTTTTTTCGATACTCAACAGGTAATTACTGATTCCTACACAAAATATGCAGTTTGTCGATCAAACCGGAAATGCCACCATCTTGAAGCATGAAAAATCGCTAAGGCTTTTTTGCTATCTTACTTACAGACACGGGAGTTATATTTTCCGAATCCTTGAAGGATGGCCCAAAAATCGCAGGGAGCAGAATTTTGATTTAGGTCAACTGATGGTTGCCATTTTGAAGTGAATATGAAAAGTAGTAGCAATTTGAAGGGCCGAGACTTTGAAACACAATAACTCCCCTTCTAATTGAGCTAGAATGTTCAATCTTGGTGTAGACGTTCACTAGGTCAATGTCATGATTGAGTGCAAAGATGAACATTTTCTGCTTAGGGTAAGCAGAGATAAGCATGCTGATTTGTTGATTCTTTAGGACACAATAACTTCGGTTATAATGAAGGGAGGGTGATGAAACTCTTGTCAATCGAGAGTCTAATAGCTAGCCCGTTGTGTGAAATCATTGTATCATTTTTTTTAAATATCAGGGGTAGCAGAAAAAAGAGATCGAAAATCCAAAAAGTCGTATTTTTACGATTTTGAGCATTTTCAAAGGTCCTTTTCTCTAAAGTCAACATAATATTTTGGGGGAACTTCTTGTACAAAGAGTCTTATCGGTAGTCTTTTATGAAACCATAGATCAACAGTCAAAAATATCAGGAGTAGTAGAATAAAAGGATCGAAAATTGAAAACCGCACCCTTTCATTGTTAAGCAAAACATGCAGTGTGGGTGGCTACAATCTGCACATTTAGTCATCGTATAGAGCTTATTCAACAATATAGAATTCCAACTGCTAAGGGGTCTTTTACGTGCACTCCAATGTGTACACGGCGGATAGGGGGACACGCCAGAATATCGAGATGAACTTTCTCGGCCAATGCAGGGATCGAACACCCGACCTAGCAGGCCAACGCCTTAGCCACATAGTGTGGACACCCATCGTACATTTCATCCGTCAAATCAAATCATTTCATTTCATTGCATTAGACCAATGATTAATTATTCTTAATTTAAAACTTTATTTTAATATAAGTCTGGCATTATTAAATCTCTTTAAAACAATTAAATACAAAAAACAAAAAAAATCAATAAGCGGGTCAATTCAGGTAAGTATAACTACGGGTTCTGTCCACCATCTCTCCTCTACGGCCATACCACGTTGAAAACACCAGTTCTCGTCCGATCACTGAAGTTAAGCAACGTCGGGCCCGGTTAGTACTTGGATGGGTGACCGCCTGGGAACACCGGGTGCTGTAGACGCCTTTTTGCCCTGATTCTTCGTGAAAAAATCAATTTTCCGCCAATCAGACCACAACGCGCACTCTTTTGCACCACTCCGGCTCTCCGCTCGGCCCGTCTCCCGAGGGAAAAAGACACAAAAAGAATTTGAGTAACCACAAGTATGGGTTCTGTCCACCTTCTCTCGTCTACGGCCACACCACGTTGAAAACACCAGGGTCCGTATTCAAAGATTTTCTAAAAGTTAAGTAAAAATACTTAATTTTTCCACTTAACCAAGCGTCTTACCTTAAATCGGTATTCAAAGGTTGTATTTTACACATACTTGGCTATGTGAAAAGTTAACTGCACACTTAAATTATGGAATACTCACATTCGCCAAAAAGCATGATTTTTTTTATTTATGGAATACCCTCCACTGCCAAAAATCACGAATTACTGACATTGCCAGCTAGTTATGCCCCCTTAAGAGCATCGCTATATTCTATTAAATTCTTAGTTTACATCACCAGGAAAATGTCAAACTGATCCCGCAGTGAATATTCGCTTGGCCGCTACAATCACTGATAAGCATGACATCGACGAGGCTTAATAAGTACGGCATATTAACTTTTTTACTCCGACAAATTAAATTCTCAACCATTTTTTTGAGGTAACAGAAAAATAAATAAAGACGTTTGAAGTTATTGAAGTTAAAGAATATTTCCTATTAAGTGTAAATGGGTATTAAAATGAGTAAAATGCTTCATTTTGCCCGAAGCAGTGAGGTGTTAAGTAAACATTGCACGAGCCGTTGTGCCAATGACTGCAGTCAACGCACGTGCTATGGACACTCATCTGTTACAGAGTTAATTCCTAAGTAATTCTCTGTAAAACAGATTGGGAAAATGTTTGTCGAAATATTATATTGTAACCCATGAAAATAGTATGATTATAATTTAAGATATATTATGATAGTGTGCATCCTTTGCCGGAACAGCTGTTTTCATAGACTTTTTTTAAAATAAAATCCATCCAAATAGATTACAATAAATAGTGGTAGTATAATAATGGATATTGTAAGCTTTAATTTTTTTTAACAATATAACGCGAATAGAAAACAACATATTATTAACAATACACAGTGACCCTTGTCAAATTATACAGTGTTGTTTGTTAATCTATCATTTGAGAAATTCATAGATATTGTGTAAGTACCTACACTTTAGATTTTGACAGGTCTGGCATTGACGGTACATTGTGTGTACGAAATATTCATGCTTCATTATATTTTAACTAAATAAATACTACCGATTATGTATATATGGGAATGAGTTGTAAAAATTAGATAATGCCTTGCTTCTAGCGGTAGTATAAATAATTTCCGAAATCTATAAAGCAAAGTCTCCACAAATGAATTTAACTATATTTTATGACAGCCATGGAGACATACAAAATTTCGCCCGGTTGTAATGTTTCTCACTTTAAAGTCAGCAATTTGCCGATTTTAAGGGGCAAACGTTTATTGCGAACGCTTAAGCTGGTCAGGGGGGAGCTTATTTTTAAAAGTTTTGAAATATTCGGTTGACAACTAAAGGCACCGTGCAAATTAAACTGTTACAATAGAAAATTTGGCCCGGTTGAAATGTTTCTCGCTGTAGGTCAGCAATTTGCCGATTTTAGGGAGGTTGCGTGGCTGAATGGTTAGCACGTGCGCTCTGTATCATAACGTCTGTCATTGAGTCAACTGGCGTTGTTTCGATTTCTTGGTTGTACGTGACAAGGAGTATGGTCGCCTGTCCAACCTCGTAGACCGTAACCGCCGCTGCCCGGGTAAAATTTCCCTCATTGCACACTTTATGGCATATGCCCGTCTTCATTAGCCCATTTTAGGAGCAGAACAGTCTGACGTTAAACCCCATTCAATTTCATTTCATTTTCTCTATGTTGCTTATTTATTATAGTGGATAAATATTTTTCTGGATCTAGCAATTATTTAATTTCTGCATAGAAATCTTGCTTTGGCCAGTTTTTTTTATTGCAGAGTGCCATTCTTGTTTAAACAAACATGATCCTTTGTTTAAAACATGCTTAAGAAGTCGTCACGATTTCCTACTTATAACCAAACATATTGGAAATATTAGTCTGGCATTATTAAATCCTAATTTTATTGGTCTTATTTAAAATTAAACTTTCATTTAACTATGAACAACCCTTAACGTGTCTCTTTAAAACTATTAAGTACTCTAAACCAGTAGCTCAACCTTTTGACCTAAACTCATTAATTTACCATTTTGTTGTGAGCGACTTCTTATTCTTCCTCCTATATGACATATTGCACGTGTCTGATTTCAAAGGGGGGTTGGGTGGCTGAATGGTTAGCACGCGCGCCTGTCATTGAGTTAACTAGCGTGTTTTCGAATGCGACAAGGAGTAAGGTCGCCTGTCCAACCTGCCATTTTTAATTTTTTTTTTCCCGCCATTTTCATTTCATTTTCTCATCCGTCTCATTACAGTAATACAAGTTTCAGTTATTTCCCTTTAGTTTTCAGATTATTGTTATGCCTGGGTGCAATGTTTCATACTATATTTAGACTTGTAACTTCGCGAGTTTTTGACCAATTTTAATAATTTTTTCTTCTTATCCTTTTATTTAGGATACTTGATACAATCAATGACACGTGACGATGAATATGAAAGCTTTCATATCTGCATGGGACAGTAGCAGATCTAGTTATTATTATTTTTTGTGTGTGTTTTCTGCAAATCGGATTTCTCAGAATCTATCCGTAGGATCTTTCTGAAATTTTGACCTACCCCCCCAAAAATGGGGTGCGAACCTTGATTAAATATATTTTCAAAACGTTTTACGAATCCGAAATCACCGAAATTTACGAACGACGAAATGGACAAAGCATAGTCGTAACTTTGTTATTTTTTGACCGATTTTACTAATTCTTTTTTCTTTGAATACCTTGAAAAAAATCATTTTCATCTGCAGTTTCACATTTTCGAATTTCGAAAATTCGTCGCTGTGATTTCGAACCGGAAGTTTAGACCAATTTGAAAACTTCTTTAATAGCTGTACGATTGTCATGAAATTTAGTATATATGTAGACCTTACCGATGTGACTTCAAAAATATAATTAGAAATTTTCTAAATTATCTCCCCTTGACGAAATTAAAGATCAAAATTTTCAAAAAAATCATCGAAATATAGGTCAGAATGACCTGATTTTTTTTTTGGATACTAGACAAGTAATTACTGATTTGTACACAAAATATAAAGTTTGTTGATCAAACCTGAAGTGCCACCATCTTGAAACGTGAAAAATCCCTAAGGCTTTTTTGCTATTTTACTTACAGACTCGGGAGTTATATTTTCTGAATCCTTGAAAGATGGTCTAAAAATTGTTCAGAGAAGAATTTTGATTTAGGTCAATTGATGGTTGCCATTTTGAAGTGAATATGAAAAGTAGTAGCAATTTGAAGGGCTGAAACTTTGAAACACAATAACTCTCCTTCTAATTGAGCTAGAATGTTCAATCTTGGTGTAGACGTTCACTATGTCAATGTCATGATTGAGTTCAAAGATGAGCATTTTCTGCCTAGGGTAAGCAGAAATAAGCATGCTGATTTGTTGATTCTTTAGGGCAAGATAACTTCGGTTATAATAAAGGGAGGGCGGTGAAACTCTTGTTAATCGAGAGTGTAATAGCTGGCCTGTTGTGTGAAATCGTTGTATCTTTTTTTTTAAATATCAGGGATAGCAGAAAAAAAGAGATCGAAAATCCAAAAAGTCGTATGTTTACGATTTGGAGCATCTTTAAAGGTTCTTTTCTCTTAAAGTCAACATAATACTTTTTGGGAACTTCTTCTACAAAGAGTCTTATCGGTAGTCTTTTATATGAAAACTTCGATCAACAGTCCAAAATATCTGGAGTAGAAGAATAAAAGGATCGAACATTGAAAACGGCACCCTTTCATTGTTAAGCGAAACATGCAGTGTGTGTGACTACAATCTGCACATTTAGTCATTGTATAGAGCTTAGTCAACAGTATCGAATTCCAACTGCTTAGGGATATTTTACGTGCACTCCAATGTGTACACGCGACCTTGGTTTTTCGTCCCACCCGAACGACTAGACAGCTGTCCTTGTTAGGCCCTCCGCTCTGCCTCACTGACAAGGGGGGACCACGCCGGAAAATCGAGATGAACTTTCTCGTTGCAGAACTTTTAATTCAGGCCAAACGTTTATTGCATACGATTAAGCTGGTCAATTGGAGCTTATTTTCAAAAGTTTTGTAATAATCGGTTGGTAATTAAAATACCGTGCGAATTAAACTGTTAAAACAGAAAATTTCGCCCGGTTAAAATGTTTCTTGCTATAAGTCAGCAATTTCCAGATTTTAGGGAGGCTGAATGGTTAGCATACGCGCGCTGTATCGTGACGTTTGTCATTGAGTCAACCGGCGTCGTTTCGATTTCCAAGTTGCACGTGACATGGAGTATGGTGTCCAACCTCGTGGGTTTTCTCCGTGTCCTTCGGTTTCCTCCCACGACTAAAGACCCGTACGCACAAGGGAAGTTTATAAATACAATTAAAAAAACATATGTTGGTCCCGAAATGACCTAGTTTGTGTCGAATGGACGTTGAGCCGCATTTCTCTCTTTCTCTTTTATTTTTAAAGTTTTGTAATAATCGGTTGGTAATCAAAGGTACTGTAAAAGTGATAAAACATAAAATTTCGCCCGGTTATAATGTTTCTCACTTTAAAGTCAGCAATTTGCCGATTATAGAGGGCAAATGTTTATTGCGAACAATTAAGCTGGTCAGGGGGAGCTTATTTTTAAGGATGGCTGAATGGTTAGCATGTGCACGCTGTATCGTAACGTCTGTCATTGAGTCAACGGGCGTCGTTTCGATTTCGAGATTGCACGTGACATGGAGTATGGTGTCCAACCTCGTGGGTTTTCTCCGTGCCATTCGGTTTCCTCCCAACAGCTAAAGACCAGTACGCGCAAGGAGAGTTTTTAAATAAAATTAAAAAACATATGTTAGTCCCGAAATGACCTAGTTTGTGTCGAATGGACGTTAAGCCGCATTTCTCTCTTTTTTTTTATTTTTAAAGTTTTGTAATAATCGGTTGGTAATCAAAGATACTGTAAAAGTGATAAAACAGAAAAATTCGCCCGGTTGTAATGTTTCTCACTTTAAATTCAGCAATTTGCCGATTTTAAGGGGAATACGTTTATTGCGAACGATTTAGCTGGTCAGGGGGAGCTTATTTTTAAAAGTTTTGTAATATTCGGTTGATAACTAAAGGTACCGTGCAAATTAAACTAATAAAATAGAAGATTTCGCCCGGTTGAAATGTTTCTATCTGTAGGTCAGCAATTTGCAGATTTTAGGGAGGTTGCGTGACTGAATGGTTAGCACGTGCGCTCTGTATCATAACGTCTGTCATTGAGTCAACTGGCGTTGTTTCGATTTCTTGGTTGTACGTGACAAGGAGTATGGTCGCCTGTCCAACCTCGTAGGCCGTAACGCCGCTGCCCGGGTAAAATTTCGCTCATTGCACACTTTATGGCGTATGCCCGTCTTCATTAGCCAATTTTAGGAGCAAAACAGTAGGACGTTAAACAACCATTCAATTTGATTTCATTTTCTCTATGTCGCTTATTTATTATAGTGGATAAATGTTTTTCTGGTTCTATTAATTATTTCGCCTGTCCAACCTCGTAGGCCGTAACGCCGCTGCCCGGGTAAAATTTCGCTCATTGCACACTTTATGGCGTATGCCCGTCTTCATTAGCCCATTTTAGGAGCAAAACAGTAGGACGTTAAACAACCATTCAATTTGATTTCATTTTCTCTATGTCGCTTATTTATTATAGTGGATAAATGTTTTTCTGGTTCTATTAATTATTTCATTTCTGCATAGAAATCTTGCTTTGACCAGTTTTTTTTATTGCAAAGTGCCATTCTTGTATATTGCAGTCTATGACCCTTTGTTTAAAACATGCTTAAGAAGTTGTCACGATTTCCTACTTATAACCAAACATATTGGAAACCATAATTATATAACATATCTCTAATTTTGGAAGCCCGATTACAGCTATACAAGTTTGGGTTATTTCCCTTTAGTTGAAAGATTATTTTTTTGCCGAGGGTGCAATGTTTCTCACTACATTTAAATTTGTAACTTTGTGAGTTTTGCCCGATTTTGATAATTATGTCTTTATAATTTTCCAAATTTACATATTTAACGTAAATATTCAAACAATTGGGATCAACCTGATTCAAAAGTTTTTAGTTTTGTTCAAAGTTTTCTCATTTAATTTTTCGATGTTTTCTTACCATTTTCATTTCATTTTTCTGAACGTTTTGAAGTGGGAAGTCATCCCGATTACAGCAACACAAGTATCAGTTATTTCCCTTTAGTTTTCAGATTATGCAATGTTTCATACTATATTTAGACTTGTAACTTCGCGAGTTTTTGACCAATTTTGATAGTTTGTTATTCTTATCCTTTTATTTGAGATACTTGATATAATCTATGACACGTGACGATGAATATGAAAGCTTTCATATCTGCATGGGACAGTAGCAGATCTAGTTGTTTCTGTTAAGATTAATTAGGGTTTCACACTGCGTAGCTTGTGTGAAACACTATTGTTTTTGTTAAAATTCTTCTTATTATTATTCTTATTATTATTATTTTTTTTTTTCCAATTTGCTTATATCTCAGGAACTACTTGTCGGATCGATGCAATGTCTTGAGTTTTACTGCGAAAGTGGGTGTGACTTAGAGATTAAAGCTATTTCCGGCGTTCTGCGACAATGCGAAATGTCCGAAATCACCGAAGTTGTCGTTTTTTGAAATATTGCCGTAATATTAACAACAATTGTTGGATTTTATCGTTTGATAGTTTTTGACATAGCCAGAGACATGGCACATAGCTACGGGTCTTTAGAGCTTTAAATTTCGCCGAATCTTCGGAAATATAAGGCGCCAAATTTTGAAAATTTAAATTTTTACAAATTTTTTTTTTATTAATGAATATTTTTTAATGACCTTTTACCAAGGGTTAAAGGGTCGTCTGATTTGGGCAAAAATGTGAACATTTTTTTCTGGATAATTTTCCTTGGTCGCTATTGGCTAATTCAGTTTATCGGTTCTATATAAATTATTTATTGTCCGATTTGTATAAAACAAAGTTTATATGCTCCATGGTCCAAAATGTCATTTTTTTTGTTACCGGCAAAGTTTCCTATCGGCACCGTAAGTGACGTAAATTTAGCAAAAACTACAATTTTAACAGTTCGGTACCACTTTTTGAAAGCAAAAATTATTTTTTTCAAATCTAATATGACCGAAAAGATGTGCCATATAAATGCGCACAAAACATCGCGCTCTGTTTTTTTAATTTCGATTTCGTTTTCGGGCAATTTGGATTAAAGGGTGAAAAAAGGTGTCAAAATAAGCTATTTACAACCCATCCAGCGTCTTCATATTAAAAAATATATGCGACAACTCTTGTTGACTGCCCGGACGATTTGGCTGCTGTGTGGGCGTATGTTTCGTTGCCTGGCAACCTATTTTTTAGTTGGTAAGACCAAAAGTACGACACAGATGTCAGTAGCGCTTGTGTCCCCCACTGCCTCTTACATACGCTGTGCACACTGTACAGCGACGTAGCAAGGAATTAACCATCTGTGTCGTACTTTTGATTTTGATTTCTCTGACTTTATATCGTTGATTACAGATTAAACATCCATAAGTGTACAAATGTATTGTTATTGATGTGTTCCCATTGAATATTGTTCACAATAAGAAGCAAAATAAATAAGATATGTTTACAGGATCATTTTGTTATGCGAAAAACTAAGTGATGCGTTTTCTATGGCGCTCAGCATATTTTGCAAAATTTCTCTACCGCCGGTGGTCAGGGACAGGCTCGCCCCAAACTCCGGACCACCCTCCCCCCGCGAAAGAGGGCCATCAAAATAGTATAGCCTCCACCATGATAAAACGCCCCTAGCTATTCTAGTCATGAACGCATGACACACGAATCCAATTCTGATCCACGCGAGGGCGTATACTAGTCATTTTAGCCGCTCACTGACTATTGAATAACCTTATACACAACATTTCCGACATGTCACAGGTTACTAAGGGCATGACCGCAAATCATATGAAGTTCAGAGTAACCAGCTCATCCGCATAGTCTGGTGCATATACCACCCTTTAAATCATATTGAAGCCAGTGCAAACTATACATCCTTGTGAAATGTAACCATACCAATCATATCAACCAACTGAAAGCCAACTCAAGCACCTTCTAAAACATCTCAGAATGAATATATTACCAAAGGTGTTATCAATGTTAGCCTCCTCACAGGTGACAACCCAAAATCCGCACCTAAAGCCCCTAAAAAAACTTCAGAAAGAGGGGGATATCACAATAATAACTGTGGACAAAGAGACGGTAGCTGTAATAATGGATTCAAGAAGAATCATACTACCCCCCCCCTCACACACACACACACATACCTGCATCTAAGTCTTTGTCTGGTCCTTGACAGTAACCAAACTTGTGGGGACTAAACTTTATTCTTATATTTGAATCTAAAATATATTACTGATCGGTCTAAAGTACCAACGGGTAATGAAAAATATGTTATAATAAATCTTTAATATTAAACAGTAGCAACTGAGATTGTTGGGACACTTTAGTGGGACGTTGTGTGACACATCTTGTTGATGGACACTTAAAGAGCCGCACCGTCAAAGTGGTATAGTTACGCTTATTATACACATGTTACATACCCAGGATTTAATGAACTGCTGGGACGTCCTGATAATTACTTCTATTTAATTGTACACACCTATGTTTTAATGCACTATTGGGACGTCCGTATAATGACGTACATAATGGTTATCGGGAGGGCCCCGTTAAAGACGTACATTTAATTCACACACCACAAATTTAATAAACTGTTGGTACTGAAGGTGTCCTAATAACGATGTATATAACTATTTCGCACACGCAGTTGGAACTGAACATGTCCAAGCTAGATTTGGTATGAAGTGTGACAAGGCTGCAATTAGCCCACATTACAGGCACACCAACATTGGTCTCCCCTTTGACCACGAATCAATATAAATTTGTTTTGACTTAAAATCTGGACACACACTAAGTCATTGTATCACTACTGGGACCAATTCGACTAAATTGTCACCCGATCCGCCTATTTTTAGCCTGCTAGTAGTAGAAAGTTATTAGTCATTTTTAGATGCTAGTTACAGTAACAAGGGCTGCCCCTGCGCCTCTGGGGTCTGTTGTTAGCTGCTACAGTAACAGCTAACAAAGGCCACCTTTGTTATCTACTAATACCAGCTAACAAGGGCTGTATTTATTTTCTCAATTTCCGATTAATCGAAATAAAAGATCAGTAGTTCTGGGTAAAATCTAATCCATTCTAATTCCTTTATTTCTATGCCAGGAACAAGAATCCCGAACAAATTGTGAGTATAATGAACAACTTTGACCTGTAAAGCGCTTACAAAAAAATGTTAAAGTGGATTGATAACGTCCGGTTAAAAATCATTCCAAAATTGAATTCAGTCTTTATAATATATTTGATCATGACCACCAAGGGAATGTTGTTACAATTATTACTGAAAATCACACAGCGCCTGGCGAGTTACTTTGGTAAAATATAGGTACATATCTAATTTCAATGGTAAACCGATTTGCAGCCTACATGACAACACTAAATATTAAAAAAAATTTACACGATTGGTTTGGTTCGTTGTTCTTTTAGACCCGACAGTCTTGTAAGAACATCATTTAGCCTAGTCATTCGGAAGGACCGAAACAGTGAGATCCCGTGTACATATGGACCCTAAACAACCAGTTGGGTAGTTGGAATTCAAAATAAGAGATATAAGAGTAGGCCGTAGCATGTGTACACATTTGTCTGCACGTAAAATATCCCTCGAGGACGGATAGAATTCGTAACAAAAGCAGGCTGTATGGCGTAGCGCCTTCATTTGCCACCCGCTCCAATATTATTACCGCCTTGAAGGGGCTAATAACAACGAAATAAATCACCATGCCGTTTTTACCGTACGGTAAATTTATTACCGCCTTCATGGGGACATAAAGGCTCGCTTTCGCAAAACAAGTACATGTATGTTTTAGTCTCGGTTATCCACAATACTTTTTTTTTCTTTTTGTGGAGTTATCTCGCCTTGTTTTGCGTCAAATAATTTTTACGTGGCTACCTCACTTGGTCCCTAAATCCAAATGGAAATAGTAAAAGACGGACAACATCGTTAAGTAGTTGAGTGGAGGGGGGAGCATTTTAGTAGGCCTGCAAAAAGAGGTGGTGGTGTAATTTTGACAAAAACCCACCATATTACCGCCTGTAAGCACCCACATGAACCCACGTGGATGGGGGGGTGGGTGGATATTCTTGAAGTATATCGACCCCGGGTTTCATCCGGCCCCTCAAAAGTCACCCCTATGACCGGAAGTGGGTGAAATCTAGATTTTGTTTGCAGCAAAAGGCCTCACAGGGTCTCTGGGCCTGACGGAAAGTAATTAGGGGCGGGAGGGGCTTGCCTATTTACCAGACTTTCAACCTGAAGTCCAAGACGTCTGAATTTTAGGGCCGAAGGGTCCCCACCTTCCCCCAGGTGCTAAAGCCCCGGCCAAGGTCCCTTGTGGCTCCCGTGCCCCAAAACGTCCTTTTACATTAATTATTTTTTCTAATTTTTCAAGATCTTCTGAGGATCTGGTCCTCGCGGCTACCCCCACTAAATCTTCCCTTGCGCGTCGCGTGGTGCCATCGACAATTTTCTGGTGTGACCGGGTATGGATCAAAATGGCCAACGATGGCCATTTGACCCTGACCTTGACTTTTAAGGGTTAAAGCAAGGTCACCACGCGACTTTCATTGGTCGAGTTAATTGAAGAGGCCGCGACCACAAGGTCGTCGGATGCGATTCGGGAAGGGCCAGTTATCTGCCCTTGGACCACAGCAGTAAAAAGATAGCTATTTGACTTTCTCAGACAATTGGCCCCCAAAATGTCTTCCGATCGGCTCGAGATTTGGTAACCTGATAAACCGACCCCACATTTGTTCTTCATTTTTTAAAATCGTCAACCAAAAGTCGTGACCTTGACCCGCTAGCGGCCCCGGAAATATTTCGGTTTTTGTCCCCCAGGGGCCCAACTAATTAAGTCAGAGCCACCTTAACTTAACCTTTCGACATGTCATTGGGACCCACGTGACCCATGTGTGTCAAGGTCATATAAAAGGGTCAAGGTCACCAAAATATCGACCAACTTGGGTGCTGCGGGACCTCTGGCTGGGCCCCAGGGCCAGATAGCATGTCAAAAGTCATAACCATGGCTGGCATAACCTGTCCCTGGCGGCAACTTAGGTAAAAAATCAATTCCCAGACACACACCCTCGTCCCGAAAAGTCACCCATACACTTAAAAATGGTGATCCGAACCCTTGCCATCTTACCTGAACTTTGACCTGGAAAAAGCAGCTGTGAGGTGCACTTTTATGTCTTTTTGGGCCAAATTTCGGAACGGGAAGTCAGAGAGGTATGAAATTTAGGACCCTGGGGGTAGTTTCACAAAGCAACTTACGATGAAAAATTTATCGTAACGTAAACTTACGAAAAAATTGCGTTTCACTAAAATTCTTAACTTACAAAATTCGTAAATTTGATCGTAAAGTCTACGGCAACTCTCACCCTGTCGTAAATTGTATTTTTTTACGTATCTTAGACAAAATGGCCGCCTTGTTATTTTATGCCAGTGGTTCCCAACTTGTGGTACGCGTACCACGAGAGGTACGAGCGGGCCTTCCGGGTGGTACGCGAGCACTTTCGGGGTAATGAACGTTTTTAGTTATTTTTTACTTAACAAAAATGTTTACTGTCTAACACAAGATAATACCCATTATTTCCTCAGTTTGTATATGTTACTATTCTTATTGTTATTTTGTATAGGCCTACTTACTTATATTTTATCTCTATACTTCTTTATCTATTTCTTGATTGATTAATCTTTTTTTGGGAAAGAAGCAGATAGCCCACAACCCTCGCATTGAGTTGAGTTTTTTTTTTAGTTCATTTGTGTGTTCTACTTGTAAAATTATTCAAATAAAGTGCAGCTATGGCGGGTGTGGCGCCAGCAGGGTAAGCTTACTCTTCCGGGCACCTGTTACCACTGTTTGTCGTGTAATTTGTACACGGAGAGCAGTCCATTTTCTGATTACACTATTTTGCCTATTACGTTTTTTTAGGAATGCGAATTCTGTCTTATGGTTTGGATTGTTCGTACTTGGTTTTATTTTAGTTGATCGAATGCAGTTTCCCTGGAATCAGGTGGTAGCCTACGTGGCGAATGTATGGGACCTTTTGACAAGTGGTACTCTATCACAAAAAGGTTGGCGACCATTGCTTTACCCGGATCGACAAATTCGGCGAGAGAGAATATTTAGGGACACCCATACGGACGAGGAGTTAGTTTCACGTAACAAACTTGATTGGACCAGTAGGCCCCCTATATTACATGTTGTTTACTGTATTAAAGCGAGAATTTCATATTTTCCAAGAAAGTCAAAACATATTTATTTCTATGTCTTTTGCTCAATAGGTTGTCAACTCACTATTATACAATCAAGAAACATCTTTCACATGGAAAATAATAACATAATTACCTCCTTGTTTTCCAATTTCCCCCTGTGCAATAGCTATCTTCAAACGTTTGAATTTAATGTTGAAATTGATATTTTTGCCAATTTCTCAACTGGCAAAAGTGAATTATAGGATTATTCTTTAACAAGGTTGGACTGTTTATAGATAACATCTATTTTAAGGCTTTATTTTGAATATATTTTAAAAATATGAAATTGCCGCTTTAATGATGATATCAAAACCGCAACTTACCGATCGAAATCCTACTGTACAACTTACAAGTCCTGATTGCATTACGGTAGGCCTACTATGTTTCAAAAGGTTAGGATAAAACCAAACATAACGGTTATAATGCCGAATTTGTCAACATTATGACTGTGGGAATGTTTACAGAAGTTTGAATGAAGTGACGTCACGACCATTCGTGGCGTATATACGTAAAAAGATACGAGAAAAAGTTAAGAAAAAACTTACACCGGCCATCGTCAAACCGGCGTAAATAATTCGTATCTTTTTCGTAAGTTTTTTTTAACTTAACTTTTTTTCTAAAATTTTACGAACTTTTTTAAACTGCTTTCAGGAACTTCGTTGGGAGTGAATATTCAGGGATAGATTAAACCCTCCCGACATCCATACAGTTAGTTTCGCGGTACAAACTTGATCGGACCAATAAATATATTACATGTTATTAACTGTATTAATTATGATATCGAAACCGCAACTCAACGATCGAAATCCTTGTCGTCTGTAGTGTACAAACTACAGTACAAGTCCAGATTGCATTACGATAGGGGGATCGCGTGGCTAAATGTGTAAGGCGCTGGCTCGCTAGTCTGGAGGTCGGGTTCGATCCCTGCATTGGTCGAGAAAGTTCATCTTGATTTTCCGAAGTGGTTTCCCCTTGTCAGTGATAGAACGGGGGGGCTGACAAGGACTGCTGTCTAGTCGTTCGGATGGGACGAAAAACCGAGGTCCCGTGTACACATTGGCGTGCAAGTAAAAGATCGCTTGGCGGTTGAATTCGATATAAAAGAGTAGTCTGTAGTGCCACAGCCCGGGCAAAATTCCCCTCATAGCACTCTGTATGGCGTATGCCCGTCTTCCATTAGCCCAGGTTAGGTGTAGAAGAGTAGGACGTTAATTCCAATTTCATTTCATGCATTACGATAGGCTACTATGCCACAAGTAGCTTCCAAAAACTCATTGCTAATGGCACATGGGGTTAACGTACCATCAGTGTCTAGATTAATAGCCTTTTAAGTTTTGTGGTCAGGATCGGGTTTACCTACTATAGTCCCGGAAAGGTATGCCAATAGCCTATAGGCTTGGTAGACTCAGTCTTAAAACTAGGGTATCGTGAGCCTTCGGTTGTAGGCAAGCATTTACACTACAAGTACAATTGTACTTCAATCGGTTTTTGACAGTGAGAGGAAACCAGAGAGAGGACGATAAAGATGCAGGAAGGGGAAGAAAGCGAAACATTCTGGCTTCCACACAATATCTAAGAGAATAAGGGGGCTTGAATGAGGAGAGACATGGCAATATATATGAAGAGGGGAAGAGAGGCGGTGGGGGAGATAGAGAGGATGTGGAAATGTGAGGGATAAGGATACCAAGGACAAAATGAGAGAGAGAAGAGGTTGAGAGAGGATAGGGGTGAGAGGGATGGGGATACAAAATCAGTGCAGTCGGTCGCAGAATAGGAGCAATTGGTATCAAAATAAGTGCTTACTGCATACGACACAATACTCACGCTTAACTTTAGTATAAAATAATGTTGTCAAATTGTCATGTTTTTAAAAATGTTGTGTTTCACTCTTATTCTGTTTTGAGTATTTTGGTCTAAGAACAAAATTTCACCCAGGGAGAAAAATAGTCTGTCTCAACATAAAAGCAGTCACTGCATTCAGTCTCAAAAGTATGCATCTGCGACTTCATGAATTAATGGGGTAAACAAACAATGCCAGAATAGAGCCCAAATACTATGTATTTGCGTGAATCCGTGAGCCTAAATTGCATATGCGTACGTCACACAAATCTATGTCTGCTTGTCATGTTTGAAAAAATGTGTCACTCTTATTCTGTTGTGAGCATAGCCGGTCTTAAAAAAAAAGGATTCACCGCAGTCGGTCTCAGGCTAAATAAATTAATGAGGTAAACAAACAATCACAAAACAAACAAGATTTTGCGCCGTTTCTTATCCTCTCGTTAACGAGAATTTGGTTCCATTTGCCCAGGGGCGGATCCAGACCCCACCCTGCTCAGCTATAATATGAAAAAATAATGCCTTGCATCAATGAAAATACATCACAATGTGATCCTACATCATTATAAAGATAGGTTGCCAGGCAACGAAACGTACACCCACAGCAGCTATATCGTCCGGGCAGTCAACAAGGGTTGTCGCATATTTTTACTTTTTTTGGTAATGAAACATTTGTAATAAACTAAAATCTAATTAAGAGTAACAACTCATTTTGTAATTACCTGAAAATCATTAGAATTTGTTTGCTTTTTATAAAGGTTCGACCCACGCTAACAATTAGTATAGGAAATATTTAACATCATGGATTTAGCTGTTCAGTTATCAAAATTCATTGAAAATCAAAACACTTGTTCATTTCAACACCTTGAACTCTGTGTATCAATCTGAAGTCAATCGGATGACAAGTTTGGCATCCATAGCGTCACAAGTTTTTTTAAATGATCAAGGGAGATAACTCTGGGAGTAATTATTTGAAATCGCTGAAAATCAGTAGGCTTCTTCGTCTCATGACCTTAAACAGTGTGTGTAAATTCAAAGTCAATCGGATATTAACTTTGGCCTCTAGAGCGTCCAGAGGATTTTTATGGCGATACTCGATTCACAGTTCCGGAATTGAATTCCAAAACTGGTTTCAATCGAGTGAAAAGGAGAATTTCGGATTACAGCGCATGCGTCAACTGTATAAAAAGTATCCCAACCAATCATGACTGCTGAAACATATTTTTTACCTAGGAATACGTCACGATTCTACTCACTCCACCTCAGCTGTCGGGACTGGCAGAATTGTGACAGGACTGAATTCCGCGTCACACGATTGTAATTCTGTCGATTCGGGACGTCCTGGACTGTGAATCGAGCATCCCCTTGATGTTATCAAGGGCCATAACTCTGGCAATAATTATCAGAGATCACTGAAAATCAATAGGCTTCTTCGCCTCATGACCTTAAACACTGTGTATAACTTTAAAGTCAATCAGATATTAATTGTGACTTTTAAAGCGTCCACAAGATTTTTTTATGTGATCAAGGGCCATAACTCTGGTACTTATTATCGTCTTATGACCTTAAACACTGTGTATAAATCTAAAGTCAATCGGATATTAACTTTGGCTTTTAGAGCGTCCATAAAATCTGTTGAAGTGATCAAGGGCCATTACTCTGGTACGAATTATCGGAAATCGCTGAAAAACAATAGGCTTCTTCGTCTCATGACCTTAAACACTGTGTATAAATTTAAAGTCAATCGGATATTAACTTTAGCCTCTTATATAGAACGTCCACAAGCAATTGTGGACGCCGGACCGACGGGGGCGACGACAGTATACGACCACATTTCAATGTGGGCGTATAAAAATGATTTCTCTGTTTAAAAAGCCCAATTTGTATGTATGCCTATGTAATTTAGAGACGATATGGCAGATTTCCTTAAATGAAACCTGGCAAACCCCTCCTGCAAAAATTCCTGGATCCGTCCCTGTAATGCCATGACACTGACTAAAATTTTCAAGCCCAGTCCCAAAAATTTAAAAGCTCGGTTGCATATCATATGTAACTGTGGCGCTCAACACCATTCCTCTACCCTATTATCTAGTACTGTCTCGGCACTATTATATTCACAGTGATAGTGAAATTCCTAATTATACAGTACTGTGTGTAAGGATGTGCAAAAATATCAATATAATCGATAATCGGTAGAAGTTATTTAGCAATACGATAATCGATAATGATATTCAAATATCGATTATCAGTATACCTATTATCAGTATGACCCTATTTCTCGTTGTATTATCAAGTTCATTGTTCGTGGTGAAAGCAGAGACGATGACCTTCAAAAAAGGTAATTAGGTCAAAGCCGTAGGTCAAGGTCATGTTACAGTAAACTGGACAAATCGTGTACCATACGGCTTTTCAGACACGGCTAGGTATACTCCACCATAGATCTCCACATTACATCTCAAACGGTGAGCATGCACAATAAATACTATGTAGACTGGAATAACTAGACGCTATATATATATTGTGATTCAATTGAGACAACATTTGTCACCGTATTTTTCCTTGCCCCCACCATTGGCTGATTAAGTTTTTCGGTCCTAGATTAATTATTTATTGTTTATATAAAACAAAGTTCATATGCTCCGTGGTTTAAAATGCCATTTTTTTTTTGATCCCGGTAAAGTTGCCTTTTGGCAGTTCGGTACCACTTTTTGAAAGCAAATATTATTTTTTTCAAAAATGGTATGACTGAAAGGATGTGCCCTGTAAAGGCACAGAAATCATCGCGCTCAGTTTTTTTTTTAATTTCGATTTCAATTTCGGATCATTTCGATTTCAGGGTAAAAAAGGTATAAAAATGGACTATTCACAACCAATTCAGGCTTTTCATATTTTAAAATATTTATTTGCAACCATCACAAATTTGTAGCAATAATCCATACGAAGAGAATGTATGAGAAAATTAGTTTGAGAAATGGGCTATTTTGCAGAAGTCACTTTTTACGCTAGTTTGCCTGTAAAAGAGTCAATTATTATTGGATTTTCATAAACGTGACACCATTTAATGCGTAATGTCAATTTCAACTAGGCCAGACCAATTTAATATTTTCAGTGTCACCGGAAATGGTGTATAGCCTTCGAAACAAATAATTCATTCAAATGAGTCGTATTTGTTATGTGTTTAAAATTTTGATATTTGATTCCAATCAACTAATAGACTGAACCCATACGATCATATAGATATCACAAAATGGTTTCTAACTTGTTCAGTTGCGGAGAAATAGGCGATTTTGAATAGGTCACTTTTCAAGGTTTTTGGTTCATAAAAGTGTCAATTATTATTCGATTTTCATAAAAAATTTCACTGTGTGACACCTAATGCCATTTACAATTTCATAAAAGTAATTTAAGATTTTCATTATCCCCGGAAGTAACGTCATTTTGGCATAAACTGTATTTTTAGCCTTCAAAACAGATATTTAAATTAAAAGGGTCTGATTTGTAATATTTTTAAAATTATGATATTTCATTCAAATCAATATATAGATGGAACCCATATATAGGTACCCAAAAATAATTTCTAACTTGTACGGTTGCAGAGAGTTAGACAATTTTCTACAAGTCACTTTTCAAGGTTTTTGGTCTATAAAAGTGGCAATTATTATTCGATTTACATAAACTTTTCACCAAGTGATGCCTTATGCCATTTCTGATTTCATAAAACTAATTAAACATTTTCATTATCACCGGAAGAACTGTAATTTTGTCAGGATCAATTACATGTAACAAATGTATAAAATGAATTGATATTGCTGGATTTAGTTGATTCTGTTTCCCTTTTATTTGACGTGTGCAATGTTTATGTGGAAATCTGTTTATCGGTGCCATTTGTTCAAGGGTAACCTGGCACCGAAAGTGACATAAGTTCAAAGGTAACGTGGCACCAGTGAAACCCGTCATTCCTGCTACGCAGGTTTAGTTATTATTATTATTATGAGGGTTTGAATTAAGATTTTCTGTCAGGTTGATAAATATTCGTGATCAACCTTATACAATTTTTAGTGCGAAGACATGACCATTTGTTCCCCATCTTTAGTAAAAAGCATTCAGCCCACGAAAATTTGGGGAAAGGTTGGGTGTGGGCAAAGAGGCCAGAATTAACATTGAAGTCATTGGGGCAATTGTTGGTGGTCTGCCTCCATCCCTTGTTTCATTTGGCATCAGATCACTAATGATTCCACATCGACTTTAATGTTATTTCACGTCTCCTAGATCGGCTTCAACTTTTTCCCAAATTTTCGTCGGTTAGAACGATTTCTGTCGTAAACTCTTGCCCCAAAGCACATGTGAGTTCTTCGTGATTAATTTGAGATACACAAGCTGGAAGTTTAGAGACAAATAAACATGCAATTTCGGCCTTACATTTCAACCCAACCAACCTCTCAACTCGCGTATCCTTCCGCCTGAAAATCATGAATATTGACCAATACCTGACAAAAAGTGTATTTTCCAACCATTTCTTCGATTCTACACCATAAAGTGAAGGAAAATTAAATCTCACTATTTGGTTATTTTTGATTGGCCACATATTTACATAAAGAAAATGTCCCCAACTATGCATTGTCTTCATGATTCATAAAATCCCAACAACTATGCAAATTTTTGTGGACGTTACCCCGACAGGTCATTAATATGATCGAGAAATTTTTAACCCCCTACATCCCAAAAATATGATTTATATTTCTAGTCTTCTTTTTAGTTATCTACATGTATTTAACAAAGCAGTGTATGTTTAAATATTTGTTATCTTAGTGCTCGGGTATGTATAACTAACTGATAAAGCAATGTCCTTGAACCTGTGATAAAATTCCACCGTCTCGATGATTTATATAACTCATTAAATAATGTGTTGACGCTTGAAGCAAGCGAAAGGTAGGTGGTTATACAGGGTTTATTCAAATGAATTTTAATGTGTTTTTGTGCGGAATATCTTAACCTTTCCCGGTTTTCGTAAGCTATGTTGTTAGTCGACATCAATGCCAGTACTTTTCGGAACACCTGAACAGGTCTCATGTACGGGGGTTGTCGGGCATTTAATGATTTAATTTAAATGTGGAATAGCGAGACTAAATTTAATGTTTATATTACCTTAACCTACCTGTTTTTCTAAAAAGTACACAATGTCATTCTGTGAGGATATATTTTTTCTTGGGGTGGTTTAAAACATGTACTATTTTAGAGAACCCCACAAGGGGATGAAGCGATTTTCATAGAAGAACGAAATAATGCTTTGAAGTATGATGAGTTTTTAGTCACTTCTTTCTACCTGTCAGTGCAAGCCAACTCTATAATAAGTAAGGACGTCTGTAGTGGCGTCTCTCATAAAACACAATATTGTCGAGGCAATGGCAAAAAACAATATCAATATTTTCCAAAGACTTTACGCGTTAAGTTGAATTGTTTGATTTGCGCACAAATAGATGTTAGTGTATCAAGATCACCCACATGGATGTTAGTGTATCAAGATCACCCACAAAGTCCTCTGGTTCTTTACGCCTATGCCAAGAGCTGCTGAAGTTGCCTATGACTTTGGCAGGTGGGCCTAAGCTCACTAAAAAAAAGTGGGGCTATACTATAAAGAAAAAATTAAAAAAAAGAAAGAAAAAAGGAAGGGGAGAGGGAGGAAAGAAAAGAAGGAGGTGATAGGACGGGGGAAATAAAAGATAGGAAGCTTTGGTCTGAAATGCTTGGAAAATGGGTTTGCGGTTGTCATTTTTCCAGGTGGGAGAACTCGCACAGACCCCTCTCGGCCCACCTGTCCGGCACTGAGTGTTGCAAGGACAATCGCAAGTAACAGCCGTTGCCATTCCAGTGTGATCTGCTACAATAAGTAACTTTGTATCCATTACATTACCTGTATATTATGAAATATTATGTTTATAGAATAAACTTATGTTTTACCTTAAGAATTCTGCGCATGTCATGTTCGTTTTAACACATTGCTGAATCAATTTTAGTAAAATATAAGATAATTCGGGCATCTGACCAAATGTCTGACCACACTGAGCATGTGACCAGGCGTTTGATCAAATGGCTGATTTGACAGACTTACCTTTAAAAAAATATACCTTAAAAATGGCTCACTTACTAGAGCCAAATTTTTCTACGTCCAATCACTTTGTAAATTTTGCCGCCATATGATTATTAATTCTAATGTCACTTATTCTGAATAATAATTATACGTTTAGAATCAATCATAAAATGAATTGTAAGACGAATTAAATTGGGGAGTGCGGTACTAAACTACGCACACGCATCAAAGTACATAGTTTATAAACTAATCCTGTTTTGAAAGTCTCTAAACATTTCAAAATGAAACAAACCTCTTTGCTTTCAAGTGAAGGGGTGTTTTCAAAATTCAGTTTATAGATGGTCCGAATATAAAGCAAACCTTACCACATTCTTACAAATGTTTGCTAACGGGTATCATTCTATGTTCTAGATTTTTGATTTGAGAGCAATGAAGATTAATTTTGCGACTTAGTTGTTGGTCACTCTTCCAATAATAATCTTCTCCACAGTCAAATATTAATGATGTACCCTCAATTAATCATCTCTTCCACATTTTACCACTTCCTTATTTGGACCGAGGGATTCAAATTTAGCCCCAGTTAAAGTTATGTGGAAAGTTTAAACTTTTTGGAAATGTAGGTGTTGATTTCAAACATAGCCACAGTAACAAAACAAAAAGCGGATACTACCCATAACAGTCCATTAAGGAATATGCGATATTGAAACTGAACAACAAAAAGTTACATAATGGTTGGAATTACATGATAATGCTTATAACTAACCATCGCTTCAGGAATATAGTGAAACAACAATGAAATTAACCACACCAAATGTAGAAATACGCCCATAACGAAGTTATGTCTCTTAAACTGCTTATAAAAAGAAAGACTTGGGTAGTCTACTTGTAACAGCACATCTCGTTACGCAGACAGCCAAACCATAATGAACAGAGGTGTGATGCTAACCGATCGCAAGTCATCAAGACATTCTGGATTTGACATGTGGGAAATCCACACAGGAAGAATCATCGTACAACGACTTGATATATCGCTAATGTCCAATTTACAATTATGACTCGTAGTTGTAGGCCTTTCTGATTTATCAGGTCTTTCATGCACATCACCGTGTAAAGCTGTAGGATGATACATGTTACATATATCGCACGTTTTTCTTCTTCGACAAAACTTGTAATAATGTCCCGGATTTAAGCAACTAAAACATAATTTGTTGATTCTTAAAAATTCTTTTCTATCATCAATACGTTTCTTCAGAAAAACAGAACATCTATCCAGCATATGTGGATCTTTACAAAAGAAACAAACAGGTTGCCTTGGCGCATTTTCATAAAATTTTGACCTTGAGGGTATATAGTTTTCTGACGAATTTGTTGCAAATGAACCAACATTTCCAGGAGGTCTCCTAAAATGTGACTTATCTGATGACCAGTTTGATTTATTATTATATCTTAACGAATCTGGTTGATTCAACTCCTTTCCAGGTTGCTGTATAGACGTTACAGGATCGCAAGCAATGTTTGATTCTTTATCAATAAATTTCGCAAATTCTACAAATGGAGGGAATGTCATTCTCTCAGTTCTCCAGTCATGAACAATACGTGCCCATCGTGATACTAAATAATCACGAAGTTTCTTAAGTAATTTCTTATTTTCTCTATCATCGTTCAAAACACATAAACTTCTAGTAGTCCGCATTGCCACTTCACATTGCCGCAAAAAATCAGAAAATTTCCGCAAACCTATTCCATCTCTATAATGAATCTTGGGCCAAGCATCAAGTTTATCGCGAAACGCATTGGCAATGACAAAAGAATTACCAAATCTATCATCAAGAAGTTTCTTGGCTTCATCGTAGGCATCTTCTGTAGACAAAAGGAAATAATTCTCAACGCACTCTCTCGCAGATCCACTTAAATAACGCTTAAGATAATATATTCGTTCTGAAACAGGAATGTCTTTCTGGTCTATCAAAGTTTGAAACGCGCTTTTCCAACTTGGGTATTTTAACGGGTCGCCCGAGAATGTACCAGGCTCAGGAGGAGGTAAACGACTGAAACTCGCATGTTCCGCAAAAACTTGTGCTACTCTGACTAACGGATCATCTTCATTACTTGACCTTGTAGGAATGTTATAATCAATCTTTGTTGACATTACAGGATTCGGTTGTTGACTTGAATAAACTGTTGTACAGGTTTCTTGAGATCGCAACGCATGAGGGCTAACTTGAGGTGTTGAGGGGGTATAGTGAGGGTGAGACGCACAATGACTAAGTTCAACATTACAGGATGACGCAAACGCAGAATTATTAACTCCTGTATCATAAACTCTCGCAAACCCAAAGTTATTATCTTCATTACAAGTTATATGTGAAGGATTATTCTTGTCAGTATCATTATCTAGCGCAGACGCACGGTTTGTAAGTTCAATATCACTGGAGGTCGCACGCACAAAGTCAGGTTGAGCTTCGCATACAGGTGTTGACGCAAAATTAGTAGGTCTGTTATCGCAGCTTGTCGCAGTGGTAGTTACAGGTTGATTAGATGAGTTATTCAATTTGACTGATTTAAGCTCAGAATTGTGCAAAGTGTTAACATACTCTTGAACATATTCAGTTTTATCCGCAGACAATGCAGAATCAATGGCAAGACTTGTTCTATCATTTTCTTGTTCTATTTTCGCAATAGCATCTAACTTGGCTTCCGCAATTTCAATATCTCTTATTGTTTCTAAACGGTTTAATTCTGACTGTTTCTGATTCAATTCAATTTGTTTTTGATTCAATTCAACTTGTTTTTGAGAAAGTACATCAATAAATTTCAACTTTGACTTTAACGCAGCAGCCTCCGCAGCAAGATCTATCTTCTTTGAATAACGCCATGAACTTGAAGCAAAACTTCTTGTCTTATACGAAGAACTTGACCTTGATTGGCTGTGTGATCCTCTACTTGAATGACTGGACTCCATCGCAAAAATCTTTTCTGTACCTTGGCTGTGTGATCCTCTACTTGAATGACTGGACTCCATCGCAAAAATCTTTTCTGTACCGCAATATACGCAAATTAGGAGAAACAGCAACAAGTTTACACACAGGGCTAGATTCAAAGAGTTCGCAAAATAATTAGGCTTATACATTGGCCTACGCACGTAAAAGTTCTACAATGAAATGTTCGCACAAAATATATCATCACTCGCAAAGACGTGAATAAAAGTTTTCACTGTAACAGCACACCTCGTTACGCAGACAGCCAAACCATAATGAACAGAGGTGTGATGCTATGCGCAATATTCTGGGATTAAGTCGCAAGTTTCTTACTGGGCTACATGTATACCGAAATAAAACAACAAATCCATCATACAAGTTTGAGTTCAATGAATTATCTTTATATCATCATTTCAGTAGTTGGTTGACAGACAATTCTTAAAGGAGCTAAGTCTTTAACTCAATATCTTCCAATATCTTCAACATAGAAAACATGAATTATTTGTCAATTTAAATCAAAATTGATGATGTGATCTTACCGGAAAAAGATGGGCTTCTGATATCCAATATTTAAGACAAAATAAATATTTTACCATTGGTACACGAATCGTGTACCATAATGCGTTTCAGCCCCAGTTCTAGCAAGAGACTCGAGGAACGAGGCTAAAAACATTGTACCAAATCAAACTGCGCATGTAGACTGGAATAACTAGACGCTAAAAAAATGCCTTCGGTTGACACTTCTGGTTTATTTCGCCGAACATAACTGATTTGAAACTGGAGTAAAAACGGAAACAATTGAATGCAAATCAGTTTATATACATTTATATCACAGTATTATATGCATTGCGATCCACTTGAGTCAATTTCTAGGTCCCAAATGTTAGCGATTTAGCTCCTTTAAGATATGTATGGAGACACGTTGAATAATCAAATATACACATACAAATACACACACGTGAAAACTGAAATAACAAAATATTAACAGAATTACTAAACGGTAATAATTGATAGAGATAATAATAGCACAACGTACAAACAACGTAATGTTGTTAGCTAGGAAACGGCGTTTGACAGTGCCTGCATGACAGCTAATAGGGCCGACAATATACAAGATTTTAAACAACTAAAACGCAACTGTACATACCAAATAAGTGTACTGAAATATACTTAGTTATGTGATGGACATATTAATGTACAATTAATACCAAAAATATATGTTTATAACACAATACCTTTTTGACTTCACCCCTTTCCGCAACGCACGAATTTGGCTGCCATGCTTGATCCCAGACGAAAGACCACGATTTACAGGAGTAATCAATGAAGTACACATACACATTCGAACTAAATACTTATAATCATAATTTGATTAACTTAATGATTACGTACGTATTTAATATTAACTCTAATGAAAAGAATATACTAATAAACATATCTTTAGTTCGGATATAAAATATAAAAAATACATTATAGAATGAAAACAATTGATGCTCCCAATAGCTATCTCTAAAGGAAACCATACGGTCTATACATGCATTTAGTCAATCGCAACACTTCGGCAATACGACAATTGTTACACTACTAACGGATCCATTTGCTTATCTATCGTGTTCAGGAGCTTGAATAGGAGGTTCATCGTCTTAATATAATAATCTTTATTCCAAAATCTTCATCAGAAGATACATGAATATATATAATACATAATATAGATATAGTCGAACATGACAATCAATATTTTGAACATTTACGTACAGCTATTTACACATAATTATCGTGAATACAAGCTATTTACTAAATTTACATAATTTGGTTAAGTTTGTGCCTTTAACATTAAATAAATCTTTCATTTTATAGGTTGAGGGAGATTGGTTTTAAAAACGAGTTAAATATTCAGCGCTATCTTTGAGAAAAAAGAACATTTGAATATATAATGATATTCATTACCAACTTCATTATTATTACATATTGTACAGATTCTTTTTTCTTTAGGGATGTTTGTAAAAGAGCCAGTTTCTATTGGTAGCAAATGACTTCTGCATCGAAGTCGTGTGAAACTAACGCAGTATTTTCTAAGCAGACTTACTAGGTATTCTTCAAATGTAAGACATTCTTTAAATATTCTATATTTAAGGCACTTGCTACTGTTGTTTACTTTAGACCTCCATTCTTGTACATATTGGTCCATTAGTTTTAAGCCACTTTCCTTAAGCCATTTGGGATTAATATTGCTGTTAGAGACAAATATCGATGAGAAACCAGTTTCGTCCAAAATACATTTAACATAATTTATCCACTTTGTAATGTTTTCTAGTTTAATCATTAAAGTGCCAATCCCGATAACTTTTTGGGGAATAAAACTGCTTAATTTTGTATTAAAATCCTTTAAAATCCATAACCTAAGGCCCACCTACTAACCCGATATTTGTGATACGCTTGTAAATAACTTAAACCTGACAGCCTTCATCTGGAAATGGATAACGTTTTATTATATATAGTATCTGGATAAAACCAGACTTTTTTTCTATAAAAATAATATGTAGGTGAAATTTACCTTTTGTTATCAAGTACAGAGCATGGGTCATTCACTGTGTAGACCTCTCAAGAAACATTAATCGATTATCAACTAACCCAATGAAAAAATTGACCCGAAATCTTAAAAGGGTTACGTGTCCGGGTAAGCAGTGTTGACGTTCACCTCCAAACGACTCAATATTTTGAGCTGAAATTTTGAGACAAGGTAAATACACCATGCCACTATATTTTGGTCCATAAATTTCATAAATAGTCGGACTTTAATTTTTATCGGGATTATACAATATACACGACAGTTCATTTGGGTTACCAGAACTAATCTTATGCCAGTAGGATATCATTCTAGGTTTAACAATAAATTAAAGCGGAGAGACGCCCTACTCACCATATGCCATGGCGTTTGGGGTGGATTTCTTGACACTTAACACTATTTTGCAGAATCGTAGTTGAAGTCGTTCTAACAATTGTATACCCGAGTTTCCCCACACTTCACAACCATATAGCATAATAGGGATGACTAAAGTATTAAACACTTGAAGCTGTGTGTCAATGTCTAAATGCAGTTTCTTTGCTTTTTTAAGAATTGTAAACATTGCATTATTGGCTTTAGCATAGGCCCTATAACATTCTTATTGTTTTAGTAAAGGGGCCGTTGTAGGTAAAGACTATTCCTAAATAGTTATAATCATCTACGACATCCAGTAATACATCTCCATACATTATTTTCGGCTTGTTTCCAATTTTGCCCCTTGAAAAAACGACTTTTGTGTTGATGTCAAGTTTCCATATATTACAATATTCATGCATACCATTTATTGTGGCTTGAAGATCAGCTTCAGTTTATGCCAAAATAACAGTATCATCCGCATACAATGATATAAATAATTTTATATAAACATGCACATCACTACCCTCGTCTGTATTATTAAATACATGTGCGTTAAAATATTTTAAGCCTTCGTAATAATTCGAGAGGAATTATTCAATATCTCGAAAATAGATCGAAAAAAGTAAAGGAGTATGATTTTCTCCTTGTCTAACTCCAACCATACAGTTGAACATGTCTGACAGTTCATTCTCATGTTTAATACAAGATTTGGCTGATTTGTATATGTTATAAATAGCATTGAAAAGTTTATCATTAATTTTACAAGTAATGACTTTATACCATAGATTTATTCTATCAACAGAATCAAAGGCCTTTCTGTAATCTATAAAGGATGCATAAATTCGCTTTGTCTTTGATAAATACAAATCAATTAGACATTTGAGTTTGAATGTATGATTTAGAGTTGTGTACCCTTTACGAAATCCCGCTTGCTCAGGTCCAATACTACCCACAGACTCGATATATACTCTTCAAAAAAAAGAAACGCACAATCTTACTTGTTTTAATGTCATTATGCAAGGATAAAAGAAATTCATTATTGGTTTTAAATGTAGTGTCACTAATGGTGACTGGTCATTCTTTTTGCCGAAATTTGTTATCGCTTGATTGCACCAAGAAACATGAATTTAACAATTTCGCGAGCTTTTCGCATGGAACCTAAATCTAAGGCCTTTAAAATCAAGGGGTTCTCGGTTTCCAAATCAGTTGCACGTGTAACAATCTAATTAAAATATAGATCTATATTTAGTTTCGTTTTTTTAAACTTTTGATGGCCTACACTCATGTAGATCTAACAAGTTATAGAGGGAGCTCACGTTCTATGACTCAGGTATCAAGCACGGGACATTTGACCCGATAACGTCAGTCATTCGATTAACCAATTAGCGACCGCCATGCTTTTTAAAATCTACTTTTGTTTTGTTTTGATTTCTATCCGCTGGTAATATTTACCCACAGTTCCACGCATGAAAAGGTCAAACGGTCGATTCGACAGACCATTTGATTGCCTGACCCCTCATTTCAGGCAGAACACGACTTAAATAACAAGTCTTCCAGATCCAAGAGTAATAAAGACAAGTAAAAACGAAATTTTGAACTATAAAAAACGAAACGAAATTGGATCTGTGTTTTAATCAGATTGCACGTGTAAACACTCAACGAACCAAGTGATGCAACATCTGAATGAAGACCAACGCAACAAAGCTATTGGTCGATTACAAGCAGGTGAATCCCATAAAGATGTAGCCAGACTGCTGAATGTTTCCACGAGTACCATTTCTCGCCTTTGGGATAGGTATCGACAGCAAATGTCAACACGTGACCGCCCAAGCTCAGGTTAAACAAGAATGACCCCACCTGCCCTGGATCGTCACTTCCGGATACGTCACCTGCCCTGGATCGTCACTTCCGGATACGTCATTGGCGGAAACAGTGACCTCTGGTAAGCATTTTTTTCCGTCCACCGGAGCCTGGTCTTATGACGTCATATGAGGATTGTGGGTTAGGATAAGGGCTGTGGCCTGCAGATTTCGTCACAGTCTCGAGATGTAGACAGGGCTAGCCCTAACCCTAACCCTGGGCCAAGCCTAACCCTTATCCTAACCCACGTCATAAGACCAGGCTCCGGTGGACGGTAAAAAACGTTTACCGTGACCTCTACTGCAGCAGCAACCCCCGGGCGGCGTAGAATTTTGGACCAAACAGTCGGTAAACGCCTACGTGAAACCGATAAACGAGCCAGACGTCACTGATAAGAGCTTCTGTTTAGTAATACGCCGCCACCATAAAATCCAACTTCAGTGGGCTCATACACTGGGGGGTATGGCCACAGCAACACTGGAGAGCAGCTTGGTTCAGCGACGTGTCGCGGTTCCTGTTGCAACAAGGCGATGGTAGAGCGAGGATATACCGACGACGAAATGAAACATTGCGTTTCTTTTTTTGGGAAGAGTATATTTGGTTAACCTTTAACTTACTACTATCGTAAAAAGTTTACAAAGACAGCTTAAAATTGTGATACCACGTAATTGTCAAGGTCTGTTCTCACCCCTTTGTTTTTGTACACTGGACTTGTAATCCCGTCAACCATTCTGATGGTATAAATGAATGAAATGTTGTTTAATGGCACGTCAGCTCCAACCGGGCCATATTGCGCCAAACATGATGAAATTAACGAGACAAATTAAAACAATATCACAGGGGTGTATTCATATATTTAAATAAAAACAAATATCACAGAAAATATAATTAAAAATAAATATCAATTCCTTTACATATATAAATATTTAAAACGCAATATATGATAAATATAAACAATTAAAATTTAATATAAAAGTTTGTCCCTTTTTAAAAAAGCTAACAATTGAGCAAATAGCTGACGTGCTGACTGGCAACGGTCATATTTAGATCTAATATTCTTCAATCAAGATGTCTTTTACTGCCAAAGGAACATGACAGTGAACACATTCTGGTTGAGGCTCTCGCTTCAAAATGAAAATATGAGTTAAAAAAGTATGACCTATGCGAGAGCGACACAAGACAACCTCATCTCTCCTGCTCGTACGATAGGAGCTTGGCCAATCTCCTAAGAGAGGCTTGATGTGATGAAGTTTGTTTGTGTCTGCAAGATCCCAAGACCGTTGCCAGCGGTCATATATCAAAAAGTTAATAGACGACTTAAAATCGGTTTATAAATATCTGCTACTAATGGGTGTACAAGATGTTTATTGCTTATGACTTGCAAAGAGGACAGAGAATCAGTAAATATAACGTGTTTTATAGATGAAGAGGGTTTAATGAATTCCAAAGCCCGAAGGATGGCCTGGAGTTCAGCAGTACATATGGAAGCAGCAGGAGGAAGACGAACAGAAATGGTCCCAGATGGCGTGACGGTAGCCGAATCTACCCGATCACCATCTTTGGAACCATCTGTATAAATTGGAGCATAATCACCATATTTAGACCTTAACTCTTGAAAGCGAGATTGAAATACCGTGGAACTAGTATCTCTCTTTTTGTGTTGTGTAAGATCTAAATTGATCTTGGGAGGAGATATAACCTATGGTGGTGTTTCAAAGAAAGGGTTATTCGCAATATTGTCGTGACTGATACCAGCCTCAGACAATAGGGCTTGTATGCGAATACCGAATGGTGGAATGACTTTAGTCTTCACCAGATATAAATGCTCATAAAGAGGTCTAAATATGGTGTTAAATGAAATGTGATTTGGAAGTGATGCTATTTTCGTAGCATACTGCACGGCCAGTTTATCACGTCTGTTGTAGAGTGAGGGCTCATGCGCCTCGACGTATAAACTGTCCACTGGAGATGTACGAAATGCTCCTAAACTGATTCTAAGTCCTTGGTTGTGTATGGTGTCGAGATCTTTGAGATAAGACTCGCGGGTAGACCCATACACAGTACACCCATAATCGAGTTTTGATCTTATTAAAGCTCGATATAATCTGAGCTAGACCTTACGGTCTGCTCCCCAGTCAGTATTTGATAAGACTCTCAATATGCTAAGGGCTTTCACACATTTCTTTTTAAGGTTTTTAATGTGGGGGATAAATGATAATTTTTTTATCAAATATTAGCCCCAGAAATTTGGTTTTATCCACAACTGGTAGGCGATTGCCAACCAAGAAGATTTCTGGATCTGGATGTAAATCCCGTTTCTGACAGAAATTCATGCAGACAGTCTTGGATTTCGAAAAACGAAATCCATTTTCGGTTGCCCATTGTTGAAGTGAATTCAAACAAAGCTGCAACGTACGTTCAATTATCCGCATGTCTGCAGAACCATAGGACATCTGAAAGTCATCAACATAAAGAGCGCCATTTGTACTTGGTTTAAGGCACGCCGGAATTGTATTAATTTCTATCGCAAAAAGTGTAGGAGATAATATGCTTCCCTGGGGAACTCCCATTTCCTGAGGAAATGGGTCAGAGAATATTGATCCCAGTCGTACCTTAAATGACCTATCTTCGGAATTTTTTAATGAAGATAGGTAAGCGACCTCGTAGGCCGAGGTTATGGAGGTCGCGCATGATACCATGTTTCCACATGGTAGTATATGCTTTCTCCAGGTCGAAAAAAAAATGCAACTAAATGTTGCTTCCGAATGAAAGCGGGTCTGACGAACGTTTCAAATCGAACGAGATGATCAAGAGTGCTCCTTTTGGGACCGAAATCCAAATTGGAGGTACTCAAGGTATCAAACAAGCCTTCGATTGACCAATCTCTCCATGGTTTTGCAAATACAGCTAGTTAAGGCGATCGGACGATAGTTGGTAGGATTCGTATGATCTTTACCCGGTTTAGGGATGGGAATTACTGTGGCTTCATGCCACGAAGAAGGGAACTTCTCAGTTAAAAAGATCCAATAATATTAAGAGAGTTGGAAAAGGTAAATGTTTCAGAATTTGATAGTGTATTTCATCTGGACCAGTTGCAGTATCCCGAGCTCGCTTTAGCGAATCACGGAGCTCTGCAATGGAAAACGATCATTGTAGCATGCATCATTACGTGACTTGAAATTAAGTCGCCTTTTCTCCTGTTGTTGTCTAATGCCCCGAAAAGCATCGGAGGAGAAACTGGATGATGAATTATATGAAAATCTACTGGCCAGAGAATTAGCAATATCAGGAAATATTGTCAAGGTGGAATTATCAACATTTAGATGGTTAACTGATAATGCACTACTTTTACCTTTAATCCTACGGATCCTATCGCATACCGATTTTGATGTGGTACGGGAATTGATCCTGGAGACATAACCCTGCCATAAAGGTTTCTTTGCTTGGCGTATGGTTCTACGGGCCTTCCCCCGGACCATTTGGAATGCTTCAATATTCTCCATGGTAGGATGGTTCTTTAAAAGCGGATTTGCAATCGTCATTAAACCATGTTTTTTTAAACGTTTTGGTTCAGTCGTGGTTTTAGGAATCGCCTGCTCAGCTACATCTTGTAGAATTGAAGTAAATAAGGCCATGGGCTCATCTGCATCTTCTAACTCCTTTGTATCAAAAGAGAAGAGACACAAAGATTCGAAAAGAGCCCAATCAGCCTTATGTAACTTCCACCTCTGGGGTCTTTCGACCGGAGAGGGACCATTATTATCAATCAAGATATGAAAGTGGTCACTATCACACAGATCTTCATATACTCTCCATGTAAAATCCTGAAACAGGACCCGAGAGCAAATGGTCAGATCGAGGGAAGAAAAAGAAGCTGTGGCAGGATGTAGATAAGTAGGCGAGTCGTCATTGAATAAACACAAATTATTAATGTTAATGAAGTCCGCTATCTGTTTACCTATGTTGTTATCATCTGGACTACCCCAGAGTGAATGAAGACCATTGAAATCACCCGTTATAATAAACGGGAGAGGAAGCTGTGCAACAAGGTCATCGAGATCTCCGGGATTTAGATGCAAACTTGGTGGGAGATATACAGAGCACAGTGTTACAGGAATATGCAAAGTCACCCTTACTGCAACTGCCTGTAAAGGCGACTTAAGTGTGACTTTATTCTGAGGAATATCTTGTGATAGTATTTGTTCTTTAATCAGGTTCTTGATGACAACACTGGTATAACTCCAAAAAATGGTTTTTATTTCTTCTTTTAAACATATACAATACTTCTACTACATTACTTATGTTAACCGGGTTTTTTCGTCTGGTTGTCGTTTTGTTCCCCGTTTGGCTCTCTGGTCTCCATGTCCAGCCTTGCTGTCTTGATACCACTCCCATGCACCGTAACCTGATTGGCCAGTATCCGGTCGGGGTGGGTTAATAACCAATCAACTGATTCCAGGTTTTATGTTTCAGATTAAATTAGGGCCAGCTGGTCATTATATAATAACAGATTACGCTTCCCGTGCAGATTGCTTTACCATTCAAGGATCTTGCGTAACTCAGGACATCTGTGATGATTAATGACTTCCTAACGACTTTTGTCTGTCTGTTAGTCTTTACTGTCATCTTTTGATCCCCGCGACCCGTCTGCTAGCCCTATGATAAGATTGTTAATTGATTTCACGGGGTATACAATGATATATCCCCAGTTGTGTAACAATCTCCATTAAGAACAATAGAAACACCCCCATGAGCTCTACCATCACCAACTGAATGATGATGGTAACCAACAAAATGTCTAAAAGATAAAGTGTCAGAATTCCTCAGAGAAGTTTCTTGCAAACAAATAGCCAAAGGATTGTACTTTTGAATTAAAAATTGGACTTCATTAAAATTTGGTTTTAAACCACGACAATTCCATTGAATAATGGAGCTTACCATTGTCAGGGAAAATTAATTTTTGACCGGCTTACCGAAGGAGTCCATATTGCCATATTGACATCCGCTATGATAACATCGTCCATCGGATCAGCATCCCCATATCTATTGTGGAGGGAAATAGCGTCATTACTCCATTTTTTCTCCCCCTCTCTTAACTTCGCCAATCTATTCTTCTCTTTTTAGAAGCGTTTTCTTTCTCTTTTGATGAAGGTGCGGGGCCCGACTTCCGTCTGTCCTTTCCGCCAGCAGATTTTTGTGAAGAACTTGCTCTACGTCCGCTCTTCCCTTTGGGAATAACAGACTTCTCCTTTGGAGAAAAAGTCCCTGGAGATGTTGCGGATGAAGAGGGGGAGGGGGGTGAATTGGTTATTTCATTTATTATAATATTCGAGCTCTCAGATGTCTGAGAAGAGCTCGAAATGCCATTATTTACTTTGCTGATCTTTTAATAATTTTGGGTGATCCTCTTTGTCAGGCCAGTATTAATCGCTCTGAACGGATATACTTTTGGTGAATACTTTTACAACACCAGAAAACGACTTGCCGCCTTGCGGGGTCGATAACAGTGATGTAAGCTCCACTTGCTTTCTTGCATCAAAATAAGAAATTTTCCGTTCAGAAATTACCTGTTGTATCCGTTACTCTTTTTGCCATATTGTGCACTCACAGGAATATACGAAATGCTTGCCAATGCAGTTGACACAGGAAAAGTCTGCAGAGCAGGTAGCACTATCGTGACCAGAAACGCCACATCTAGCGCAGTTAGTTTTACCTTTGCAGACATTTTTACTGTGTCCAAATTTTTGACAATTAAAGCATCTGAGTGGATTTGAGATATATGGATCAGCAGGTATATATAAATAACCTGCCTTGATAGATTTCGGCGGTTGAAAGTGAGAATGTAACTACTAGTCTGGATAACCATATCGTTACGTCTCACACTGATTCTTTTGACGTGTGTGACGCCTTGTGATGATAGGTTCTCCACCATTTCCTCCTCACTACTGCCTTCTAGGTCCCGGCATCGAATGACACCTCTTGAAAAATTTGATGATTTATGTGGTGATACTCTGATGGCAATGTTCGGATTTTAAGAGTAAATCCGAATGTTTTTCTTTTGCACATTCCATCACAAGTGTTCCATTTTTCAATTTCTTAACTGATTTCGGTTCACTGGCCAAGCCAGTTATGCCTTCAGAAATTGCAAAAGGTGATATTTTTGATAAATCAACTTCAGAGGTGCTCTCTATCAAGAGGAACCTCGGTCATGTTCTTATATTTTTAGATGAGCTCAAGGTGTACAAGCCCGGGTATCTGAAATGGAAAAGGCTGATCACAATACTACTACTCAACAAACCCCAACCTCTAACAATGATATCACAGTCGTTGGAGTAAAATATGATTATGGTGAACACATTGAACAGGAGTGTGTCGATTAAGGTCAAGAAACCCAGAAAAACCCGGATTGGTGAAAATAAGCTTTGAAAACACTGAACAGAGAAACTTAACCCTACGAAATAAAGCAAATCTGAAGAATGGTGCCTTCAAGGATGTTTTCCTATCAAAAGCCAAATCATTTGAAGAGAGACTTATTGAGATGAAGCCAGATCAATCCTCTGCCATTTACCAAATGGACCAACACTTAGAGTTAGCTCCAATGGGCGTATTTTAACGCGGCAAGATAAAGAAGAGACACAAACTGTGGCTTTATAGTCATTGAGTCGTCAAAATACTGTTGTGTTTTGTGATATTGTTTAGATAATAATAATAGAGCTAATATCTCTATTCATTCACAGTCACACTTTTCTACTATCAGAGTAGCCCAAACTCAACTGTATTCAGAGAACGCCTAAAGTCACCGTAACACACAATACATCTAACCATACCGTACATAATCACCTAGATGATTGCATGATCTTTTAAAAAGTAACGGGTGCCCAATAAAGAGAACAAGATACTATTACTAACAGGTGTGGAGAAAGGCATACTTAAAGCCCCAATAACACTCTTGTTGTAACTGAATATGTCCCAATCTTCATTCTAGTCAACAAATCGTATTATTTTAGAATATTCCAATTAAATGATGATATAAATTTCATCTTAACACACCTATTTTGAAAAATTGGAGAAATTCAACCGATTGATTTGAAAAGTCTAACGTAAACCTTTTCAAATGTGACTTGGATTTTAAAATATTTTCGAACCCTCTGGACAAGTAAAATAGGTTGTAATGGATAATTTACACAACAGGTAGGACACTTAAACATCTAGTACTTAGAATAAGGGTATTATTTATTTTCTTGAGCTACCAAGCCAGCAAGAATGTTATTGTCCCTTTAAAGGTGCGGTAAAGATACCAATGTTGGAAATTACACCTGTGACGAAAAATCTGTAGTAGACTATATGATATGCACCTCCCAACCTTTTTATAACACTGAAGAATTCTATAGGGGGGATATTGAGAACATGCTATCGGATATACACCGCCCTATACATATAGTCTTGACTTCAGTCCTGGAAAGATCCCGGCTTCCGGTTAAAACTTCAAATTGTAATACCCGCCCTATGACCAAAATAAAATGGGAAAATGTCCTACAAGAAGACTTCTCTATGAATATAAATGAAGATGAGATTAGCCGTATCAATCAGATCCTGTATAACACTGAACCGTGCTCGGTTGACCAAGCTAGATTCGATTATATCGTCAAGTTAATTGCGAATATTTTCCGAGAGAGTGCTACGATATAGGAATAAGTACAACCATAAGTCTAACGCCAAACGACTGTACAAAATGAAAATCCACCAAAAAGCCATGGATCATGTGAATTGAAACATAACGCTTTTTGCTGTGCCAAAAACACCCTTAAATCAGTGAATACGGGCATAAACAATCCTAAACTACGCCAAGCGAGCTACGAATATAAATGCCAGTTATAAACCCAATACTCCCTGTACTATAAAGCATTTAACGTTCACTTAAAGTCTATTCAAAGAAATAACACGAAAGAATACTAGAGATTATTGAATAACGACAGGAAATATTGACATTGGACATTGACCGCTTTTATGAACACTTATCTAAGCTTTAATGAAGTCGAACCAATCAACGAGGATACAGAGAACGAACTATTACAGCAATCCTTCGGTGACGTCGAAAATGAACAAAATGTGCCTTTTACTGACGAAGAGATAATGAAGCATATACATAAAGCATATGGTATGCATAACATTTTAAATGAATATATTAAACAAGCTGAAAATATCACATCTAATTACATTCATGAACCCTCACAAAATATCACATGTAATACAAAAACTACGTTCATAATTTTTCACAATACATCAGAGACATTCAAGGAATCCTTTCCTTACAAAATATCAAATACAGTATTATACAAAATTTACATTCATGAACCCTCGCAAAATATCATACAAAATTTACATTCATCAATTTTTACAAAATATCCAGAAAACCACAGTTTTGACAGAGCGGGTTCTACGACAGTCTGAGTGGGTTCGAAAGACTAGTCTGTCAATTGCCGATGGTATCGAGTCGTTTAGCATCCATATTTTGTCACTATATTGATTAGAACATATCAATATCAGATGATCCAATATCAAAATTGTCAAAACTTAGACAATGTTATCGCGCATGCGTATGAAGATATATGGAATTTTATTTTTTTAATCGCGAGACCTGATACCCAGTTACTAACAACCACAAAAAAATTAAGGGACCCCGCGGCAGTGGAGATATCGAGCCATAAAGTTGGGGTACTTTATAGGGTTCGATTTATACCCTTCAGGAAAAACCAAATGGCACCCCTCAGTGGAAAGATAGATTTTTTTAAAATTATTTTTTTGAAACATTACTACCTAGCCTAGCCTAATATATCGAATCATCATTTGTTTCATAAGTACTCATTTACATGTAATCATCTAGGTGATTATGTACGGTATGGTTAGATGTATTGTGTGTTACGATGACTTTAGGCGTTCTCTGAATACAGTTGAGTTTGGGCTACTCTGATAGTAGAAAAGTGTGTCTGTGAATGATTAGAGATATTAGCTCTATTATTATTATCTAAACAATATCACAAAACACAACAGTATTTTGACAACTCAATGACTATAAAGCCACAGTTTGTGTCTCTTCTTTATCTTGCTGCGTTAAAATACGCCCATTGGAGCTAACTCTAAGTGTTGGTCCATTTGGTAAATGGCAGAGGATTGATCTCAATAAGTCTCTCTTCAAATGATTTGGCTTTTGATAGGAAAACATCCTTGAAGGCACCATTCTTCAGATTTGCTTTATTTCGTAGGGTTAAGTTTCTCTGTTCAGTGTTTTCAAAGCTTATTTTCACCAATCCGGGTTTTTCTGGGTTTCTTGACCTTAATCGACACACTCCTGTTCAATGTGTTCACCATAATCATATTTTACTCCAACGACTGTGATATCATTGTTAGAGGTTCGGGTTTGTTGAGTAGTAGTATTGTGATCAGCCTTTTCCATTTCAGATACCCTGGCTTGTACACCTTGAACCGTATTAACAACTTGGTCAATCCCGTCTCGTTCATAAGCTATTTAATATTTTCACTTTTGAGTCAATAGTGTTTATTAAATCACGTTTTAAATTATCAATACTCTCTTGTTTTTTCACGCATTTCTGTTATATTTTTCATCGCCACTTCAATCTGCTTAGAATTAAAGTCAATAGATCTGGGTTGTATAGAATCTGTAATATCCTCTCCCATCTTATTAGTTTTACTTTGTCGCTTTGGCGTTTCACCTTCACTATCTCTCCTTCTTTTACTTTGTGTAGTATTTGACATATTCTGTATAAACTTTAATGTTAATTACATGTACCTTTATTGTTTGTAATTGTTATATAAATCCACTGTATAGGTGTTATCAGCTGTTATCACGGTTCAGTTGTTCAGAGCTGCAGTAAAACACAACCGTTCAGCTCAATGCTTCACGACCAGTATTAAAATCAATACGGTTCATCCTCTGATTGAAGTGAAAAGCAAAGGATCCCCCTGTCACCACCAGCAGTGATTGGAGGGGCAAATCTGGGGCAAAGTCCAAGGTTAAGGGGGCACTGTGCCCCACACCAAAATTGAAAACACAGTTAACAATGGTTTCGGAAAAGGGGGTCATAATATCGACAGAAAGGTTGCACAACGCTGGAAATCGATAGTGTATATCCTCCCATGACACAATGACTCTTTCTAATTGAGCTAGAATGTTCAAACTTGGTGTAGGTGTTTATTAGGCCAATACCTTGATGGAGTTTGAATGTGGGCATTTTCTACTAAGGGTAAGCAGAGATAAGCAATTTGATTGGTTGATGCTTTGGGACACGCTAACTTTAGTTCTGATTAAGTGATAGTGATGAAACTGGGTCTATGGTTTCATTGCATCAATACCTTGACGAAGTTCGATAATGGGCACTTTGGGTAAGCAGAGTGATAAGCATTTTGATTGGCCGATACTTTTCAACACAATAACTGTGTGTGGGTGTTTATTAGGTCAATGCATTGATTGAGTTTATAGATAAGCATTTTCTTACTAGGGTAAGCAGAGATAAGCAATTGGATTGGTCGATGATTTGAGACACTATAAATTTATAAGCCCCCCCCCCCCTAATTTTCGACAGTGCCCTTTTTTACTACTGAAAGTGCCTTTCAACTAACGTTTTTGCTCGATTTTGAGGCTCTTTTTCTACGATTTCCGAACGTTTAGACGAAAATATCAACCAAATAGCTCTTGAATTGGCTACAGATGCAAGGAAATGACGGATAATTTTCTGCTTAAGCTTAGGAACGATAAGCAATTTGACCGGTCACTTTGGAACATAAAAACTCTACTTTTCATTGAGATAGAATGTTTAAACTTGGTGCAGATGTTTATCGGGGGAATATTTTGACCGAGTCAATGATTAACATTTGGAGCTAAGGCTAGGCGGAGCTAAGCAATTTCACTGGTCGATGCTTTGAGACAAAATACAATGGTTCCATCTGATAGAGAGTGATGAAACTTAGAGTATAGTTTGATTGCTCGATACTTTTGAAAAATATAAATGTGCGCTTAATTAATATGTGTCATCTATTTATTCTGGGTTTTCGGCGGGGATCATCAGTGGACGTATAATGCCGCCGCCGCCCTAGTTCAGCTCTGAACGTAGGTCTCATTACACTCGCCATTACTACGTTCAGATCTCGTGCCATTCAACCAATGTCGAAACTATAATCTGTCCCAGTCAATTTTACTTAACTAAATTTCGATTCATCTTATATGGCCGAGTTCGTAAATTTGTGCGTTACCCTATCAATGGCATCGGTCGTCTAGCTGACGGAGACGTATTTTTTAAAAGCGTGTTGTGTCGGTCATACTTGTTCTAGCTAGGTAAGCAAGGTCTTATTTTCCCACTAAGATGTTCATTCACATTGTTCAGGCGTTTACGGGGACTGACACGCGACCGTTTAGCCGTGAAAAGTTGCCCAATAAAATTGACTGGGACAGATTATAGTTTCGACATTGGTTGAATAGCACGAGATCTGAACGTAGTAATGGCGAGTGTAATGAGACCTACGTTGAGAGCTGAACTACCGCCGCCCCTGTCCGTCCGGACGCCCATCCGTACACAATTTGTTTGTGGACTCTGTACAGGTCACAATTCTTATCCGATTTTGACGAAACTTGAAATATTTGTTTATCCCCATAAGATCTCGGCTGCTTTGGATATTGGCATGTCGGCACAGATCACTAAATATTCATGGGCCGTAAACAAGAGCGAAAGTCATTTTTAGCCTTTTTCTCTTTTTCCGCCTTATTCTCTCTCCCCCCCCCCCTTTTTATTGGCGATTATTTTTTGTTGAGTTTTTGGTGTAGAATCGAAGAAAAGGGTTTGAAAATACATTTTCTGCCAGGTTTTGGTGACTATTCATGATTTTGAGGCGGAAAGATACAAGAGTTGTGAGGTTGGTTACGTTGAAAGGGAAGGCCGAAAATTGCGTGGTTAGCTGTCTCTACTTCCGGCTTGTATATCTCAAGTTTTTCATGAAGACCCTCATACATGCTTTTGGGCAAGAGTTTGCCAAATGTTGCTCCATCTGTGGCAGAAAGCGTTTTACCCAACAAATAATAATTAGTGATCTGTGACCACGTATCGGATCGAAACTTCATGTATTATGGCCCCTGATTGAGAAAAATCATGTTTTTAGCTTGTGAACCCTATAGAGGTGACAAATTTGAACCAATTTATAACCCAAAGATCTTTGTTCCTGTTGATATTTGCACCCATCGGATCGTAACTTCCTGAATTATGGTCCCTGATTGTCCGAAAAATCGCCTTTTTTAGTTTGTGGTCCCTCTGGAGGTAACAATTATTATCTAATTTAAAAAACGTTTGATTATATCACCGTTACAGCGTAATGATGGTTGAGGTCGAATTTTGTGAAAATCTGACCAAAATTGCCTGACAAAATGGGCGCCGCTTGTACGCGAATAGTGTAAAAAAATATGGTATATCAAGGTTGTGGACCCTGCAGAGGTCACAATTTTGATTCAATTTTGATGAAACTCGAAATACATGTTCATAACATAAAGATCTTAGTTCTTTTTAATATTTCCGCCTATCGGATCGTAACTTCTTGAATTATGGCCCCTGATTGTCCGGAAAATCGCCCTTTTTTAGCTTGGTCCCTTTGGATGTCAAAATTATTATCCGATTTAAAAAAAAAACGTGTGATTATATCACCGTTACAAGGTAACGAAGGTTGAGTTCGAATTTCGTGAAAATCGGACCAAAATTGGTTGACAACATGGCTGCCGTTTGTACGTGAATAGTGTGAAAATGTTATATGAAGGTCACAATTTTAATACGATTTTGACGAAACTTGAAATACATGTTTATAACCTAAAGATCGTGGTTCCATTCCATATTTACGCATATCGGATCGTAACTTCCTGAATTATGGCCTCTGATTGTACGAAAATTCGCCTTTTTTAGCTTGCCGTCTCTCTAGAGGTCATAATTATAATTCAATTTATAAAACCGTCTGATCATATCACCGTTACACTGTAATGAAAATTATTCGAATTTCGCGAAAAACCGGACGAAAATTGCCAGACAAAATGACCACTGATTGCACGCGAATAGTGTAAATATATGGTATATCAAGGTTGTGGACCCTTTAGAGGTCAATATTTTAATTCGATTTTGACGAAACTTGAAATACATGTTTGTAACCTAAAGATCTGGATTACTTTCGATATTTGACTTCCTGAATTACGGATTCTAATTGTACGCAAAATCGACTTTTTTTTTAGCTTGTGACCCCTCTAGAGGACTCAATTATTATCCGATTTTAAAAAACGTATGATTATATCACCGTTACACTATAATGAAGGTTGAGGTCGAATTTTGTAAAAATCGGACCAAAACTGCCGGACAAAATGGCTGCCGCTAATACGCGAATAGTGTAAAAATATGATATATCAAGGTTGTGGACCGTGTAGAGGTCACAATAAAATTTTAATCCGATTTTGATGAAATTTGAAATATAAGTTTATAGCCAAAAAATCGCGGTTCCTTTCGATATTCGGGCACATAACTTCCTGAATTATGGCCCCTGATTATATTTTTTTTTTTTTTTTTTTTTTTTTTTTTTTAAATAGTAAATAGTTTATTTGCAAATACATACATAGAAATATATGTGTATATACAAACGGGATCAGAACAAATTATACAATTTACGAATCTTCTCCCAGTATAATGTAAAATATTTACAAATACCACTGAAATTTAATTTACTACATAGTTATATACATATATACATGGTACCTTAGGATAATATGACCATGTCGTTACATACTAAGTGAATATTAATAGAGATAAACCACTGTCCAAATACAATACTAGCTACAAAGTACACGTGAATCTTTTCGTTTCTTTAATATAATTTTGTACGGTGTGAAATATATGGATATTAAAAGAATTTGGAAATAGTGTAGAGCCATCTAAGCAAATTTTGTGCAATTCAGGTCGTGGTAGTTTGGCTATAAAGCCAAGTTTATCGAATAAATGATGGCGCTGTAGCCCATATTTTGGACAGTTAAAAAAGTAGTGAAATGAATTTTCAATGCTTTTATTGTCACATGTGCAATATGGATTTTGAACGATATTTGATTTATTAAGATCATAATTTAGACCACTACAGGTATGGCGTATACGATTATGGTAAATTGATAATTTTCTGCTCCCGATGTTTCTTAACTTTGGAGGTTTGACTTTAGTTTTTATATTGGTTTTAAACTCCGATAAAGATATTGTGGATTTTAAACCGGGACGTAAACTATTGAACTGTTGGATGGTTTTAGGGAAAAGGGAGTTTTTTGTTACTGTTAAACGACAAAGTGGTACTTTTAGATCATTACAGTTCCTAAGATTATAATTATTGTTATGATAACCGATTATCTCTTGGAGATAAGACGGTCCTGTTTTGTGAATAAGCTTATGTAATATACATAGCCGTATAATCTTTCTGCGATCGTGTAATTTAGACCATGCAGTTTCAAAATAGAGCGATTCACGAGATGCATAAATAGTGCATCCCGTTACCGTGCGGGCAGCTTTAAGCTGTAATTTTTCAAGTTTTTCAGAATTGTAATTTGAACAGTTATCCCATACTTCGCAGCCATACTCAAGAATTGGTAAGATATAACATTTATATAATGTATTTAAGTTGGGTTGTGTTAATTGAAATTTAGCTCTACGTAGGTGGTTTAGTTTAAACGAAGCTTGTTTTATTATAGATTCAATATGATAATTCCATTTAAGGTCATCTTGGATATATACACCTAGATGTTTATGAACGGAAGCTGTATGTAGATACGTGCTTTGAAATTTAATATTTAAAGGGAATATGACATTTTTGTTTGTGAAGATCATTAATTTAGTTTTTTCAGGATTAAAGGTTATTAACAATTTATTAGCCCACATACACAACTGGTTTAAATCATAATTCAGTGCAGCTTCAACATTAGATAAATCTGTTGAGGAGGAACATAGCGTTGTGTCATCAGCAAATAATCTCGTTAAGCCTTTAGTTGATCAGATACATCGTTTATATAGATCAAAAAAGCAGTTGACCAAGAATAGAACCCTGTGGTACCCCAGAATTGTTAGAAAAAGTATCAGATAAACAATTTTCTAACATAAGAATTTGATTTCTATTATTCAAGTAATTTGAAATTAATTCGAGACAGTCATTTTGGATTCCATAACTGTTCAAGTTATGCAACAGTCCTTTATGCGAAACTTTGTCGAACGCTTTGGAAATATCGCAGAACACTAAGCCGGTGTATTCTTTTTTTTTTCTAAAGAAATACAAATGTATTGATATATTTCTATGAGTTGATGTACCGTAGATATGCCTGGTAAAAAACCCGATTGGTACTTATTAAAAAGTTCATTTTTTGAAAAATGACTTAGAAGATTCTGATGAATCAATCGTTCGAAGACTTTAGATATACTATTCAGTAGGGAAATGGGTCTATAATTTTTTGGATCCGACCTATCACCTTTTTTATACAGTGGGACAACATTGGCTTGTTTCCATGTACTCGGAAATATTTTCTGTTTTATAATTACTTTGAAAAGTAAATACAGTGGTTTACAAATACTATGTTTCACAGATTTGAATACTTTATTATTAACTAACCCGGGTCCGCTGGCTTTGGATTCGTTTAGTGAGTTTAATACATTTTTGATATCCGTTAAAGTAAAGGAATAAGGGGGGCATATTGTTGTACAGCGTGTTGGGAATTCGGGTAACACTTCCATATCCTGTATTGTCGAAATAGATGTAAAATATTGGTTCAAAAGATTAGCTTTCGATTTAGATTCGCTTACATAAAAATCATAAGTATTATTAAGAGGGGGAATTGATGTTTTTGAGAGGTTGGAATGAAGTGTTTCATCGCTTTCCAGTAATCCCTTTGGGATGGATTTGACAGGTTTTTTTATTCTATCATTAACTGATTCATTATACTTAGTTTTGGCATATTGTTTCATGTTATTAACTTTATTCCGCGCCTTTTTAAAGAGAGCAATATGCGATTCACTTTTGGTTTTTAAGGCTTTCTTTCTTAATATATCACGTTGTCGAATTTGTCGTCTTATTTGATTATTAAACCATGGTTTATCATTAGGATGGACAGTAATTGTTTTACTAGGAATATATTGAGATATTAGTTGTTCAATTTTCTCATCAAATTTGTCAATAATATTATCGATTGGGTATGAATCGTTAATAATTTCACGCCAGCTGAAACTGTTTATTTCATCATTTAAGGCGGCAAAATTTGCTCTTTTGTAAAGAGAAATTTTCCTTTTAAAAGATCTTTTAGAAGGCATACTATGGTTTAAATAGATGCATGTCGCTCTGTGATCAGATACAAATCTGGGAACGTCTAAAGTATCGGCTATAGCGTAAGTCATAAACGATGGGATAATAATAGGGTCTATTAATGTAAACTTTGTGTTTGATAATCTGGTGGGCTTAGTTATAACGTTTTTTAAATCATAAGAATTAATCAATGATTGTAACTTATTATTTGATGTTAAAAGGTCACAGTTCAAATCACCCAAAATTAGTATGCTACTTGATATATCTAAAGCATTCTCGATTGATTCATCTAATAAAAGCCAAAAGTTGTCTGGTGATTGTTCAGATCTATAAACACGGCATAACAACAATTTAATTGAATTAATTGCAATATTCAGCCAAATAATGTCAGCATCAAATTCAAGTGAAGGTACTCTGCATGATATAATATCATGTTGAGTGTAAATTAAAATTCCCCCAGCACGATTATTCCTATCTTTACGGTATGGCAAATTATATCCAGCTATATCTATTTCTTCATTGTTAATGTTACTATCCAAATGAGTTTCAGTAAAACATAATATATTGAAATCTGATAATTGGTTTGTAATGAAGTCTAATTTAAACCTTACTGATCTCGCATTTAAATGACAAATTGAAAGTTTGGAATTAATATCAATGGGGCCCGGATTGGGATGAATATCTATTTGTATGAGACGTAATACTAGAGCTACTACAACGCTTAATGTTAATTGTCTTTGAATTAAGAACATGGTCAATTTCAGTTTCATATAGTCATCATTCTTTGTTACATATTTTATGGTAGCAGTTAGATATAGTATTATGATACAACATACAATATGCTCAATAAGCTTTAAATACACAAAGTCATTAAAACAATAAACAAATGAAAATGAAAAACTATTAAATATTTGGTTAGTCATTCTGTGCAAAGATATACTATATTTTAGTAGTATACTTCTATAATTAGACATACTGTTTAAGTTTATACTAGAAGAAGTTGCCAGTAGAAAAAGAACATTGTTTGAGATGAAATAATCTCGTATTAAATTAGCACGATATCGTTTTCCGTCGAAATTATAAACTTTTTAAAAACAAGATCAATGATGTAGGTAAGATTAAATTCAATTGTTACAAGATATTTTCAATGGAATCAGCAATACGATATACGATATAGATGCACAAAATAAAATTATTAAGACATTACCAACTGAATTTATCAACACAAAATTTCTATTGTATGGCTCTACGGATATTTCACTTGAACAAAATAAATTATTATTTTCTGAGGTGCAAAACTTTTTAGAATTAAGTAATAGATTTTAAATACTAAATCGTCATTTACCATTACCATCCTATATAAATCCTATATATATATTTATACACTCGCCGGCCTTAAACCAAAATTAGTTATTATGTATAGCAAATAACCTTTCAGAATTTTATTAATTAATAACACAATATGAATATGAATATTTTTGACTATATACATATATTTAAGTAAACTAATTGTAATTATATTGTTTTGCTGAAGGGAGAGGGGTGAGATAGGCCTAGCCTGTTCACCAATCCTATTCTTATTGAATAAAATATAGTTTTAAAAAAAGATTGCATGAAAAATCATGTTTTTACCTTGTGGACCTTATGGAGGTCACAATTTTATTCCGAATTAAAAAAACAAGTTTGACTATAGCCCCGTTACACATTAATGATGGTTGAGTTTGAATTTCTTGAAAATTGATAATGGAACAGCTAAATCCATAATATTAAATGTTTCGTATACTAAACGTTAGCATGGGGCAGAACTTTATAAAAGCCTAACAAATTCTAATAATTTTCTGATAATTACTTAATATATGACAACTCTTGTTGACTGTCCGGACGATTTAGCTGCCGTGGGTGTATGTTTCGTTGCCTGGCAACCTATTCTTTTTTTTAGCTTGTGGTTCCTCTGGAGGTCAAAATTTTTATCCGATTTACAAATCCGTTTGATTATATCACTGTCAGATCATAATGAAGGTTGACTTCGAATTTTGTGAAAATCGGACAAAAATTGCTGGACAATATGGCTGGCGCTTGTATGTGAATAGTGTAAAAATATCATATAAAGGTTGTGGATCCCTAGAGGACACAATTTTTATACGTCCACATTGAAATGTGGTCGTATATTGTCTTTGCCCCCGTCCGTCTGTCTGTCTGTCCGTCGGTCCGGTGTCCACAATTCCTTGTGGACACTCTAGAGGCTAAATTTCATATCTGATTGACTTTCAATTTATACACAGTGTTTAAAGTCATAAGACGAAGATACAATATGCCCCCGTATTCCTTTACTTTAACGGATATCAAAAATGTATTAAACTCACTGAAGGAATACAAAGCCCGTGAACCCGGGTCAGTAAACAATAAGGTATTAAAATCTGTAAAACATAGTATTTGTAAACCACTGTATTTACTTTTCAAAGTAATTATAAAACAGAAAATATTTCCGAGTACATGGAAACAAGCCAATGTTGTCCCACTGTATAAAAAAGGTGATAGGTCGGATCCAAAAAATTATAGACCCATTTCCCTACTGAATAGTATATCTAAAGTCTTCGAACGATTGATTCATCAGAATCTTCTAAGTCATTTTTCAAAAAATGAACTTTTTAATAAGTACCAATCGGGTTTTTTACCAGGCATATCTACGGTACATCAACTCATAGAAATATATCAATACATTTGTATTTCTTTAGAAAAAAAAAAGAATACACAGGCTTAGTGTTCTGCGTTATTTCCAAAGCGTTCGACAAAGTTTCGCATAAAGGATTGTTGCATAAATTGAACAGTTATGAAATCCAAATTGACTGTCTCGCATTAATTTCAAATTACTTGAATAATAGAAATCAAATTCTTATGTAAGAAAATTGTTTATCTGATACTTTTTCTACATATTCTGGGGTCCCACAGGGTTCTATTCTTGGTCCTCTGCTTTTTTTATATTTATATAAACGATGTATCTGATCAACTTAAAGGCTTAATGAGATTATTTGCTATGTTCCTCTTCAACAGATTTATCTAATGTTTAAAACAATTATAAAAACTAAAGTCAAACCTCCAAAGTTAAGAAACATCGGCAGCAGAAATTAACAATTTACCGTAATCGTATACGCCATACCTGTAGTGTTCTAAATTATGATCTTAATAAATCAACCATCGTTCAAAATCCATATTGTACATGTGACAATAAAAGCATTGAAAATTCATTTCACTACTTTTTTGACTGTCCAAAATATGGGCTACAGCGCCATTATTCGATAAACTTGGCTTTATAGCCGAACTACCAAGATCTGTGTAGTAGGGTGTTATAGCCTCTTTAATTATTTTATTAGGTGTTATAATCCCTTTAAATCTTTTAGTCAGTTTCTATTGTCCGGTATATCCAGGTACATGTAGTCTTGCATTGCCAGTTGTTATAATTGCTTAGGTGTATAGTTTAAAGTTGCTATTTAAAGATGGTGAGTACTGTTCCGTTACTTAGCTACTGTCCTAACATCCTGTTTCACCTTTAGTCACTTTTTCTTCAGTCTCCATCTTGGATGCACCGATTTCACTAACTCAGGTAGGTTTATATTTGTTTAACTTGACTTGACATTAGTAAATATGACAATTCCTATTTAATTTAAATACTGTTTTATTCTGGCATAAATTATAAATAAGTAAATACAATAAAAATACATAAGTAATAATTTAAGTTAGATTCTAAATTGTATGTCTAATTTGGTGTTTGTTTTATCTTTTAGTGTTTCGCTATTTTCGTTATTTGTATATGGTTTTCCTGCTCTTCTAGTTCTTCCTTTTCCTTATATATTAAGAGCACCTTTCTCAGGGTACGTTTTTATCTATTTCCTTTAATCCTTATTATATGTATTACGTGTATGATAGTTCTGATTCTTTTATTATTACCTGTAATAGGCAATATATCTCTTATTAGTTATCTAGTTATTAGAAGCACTATATATCTAATTCTAAGCTATATCCTTTTGTATATATATTTGCTAATTTAGTTTTATTATTATTTCAGTGCTCTTCTACTTATTCTTCTTTCTGTAAATAATTGCCTGTTTTGTTCCTGTGTGTTCCGTGTTTTGTAAATAAACTGTATAGCTGTGTTCCTGTCTTGTCTCTTTATGGTTAACTCACGACCTGGAAAAGTGGATATAGTCTGTCGTCCATGATCCTGCTACAAAATGGCGCCCAACGTTGTTTAAAGAGACATTGTTCCAGTTTTGTGCTTTGTGATCTGTGTTTTGTGTTTGTGTATTTATTGGATGTTATATCGCGGGAATCAGCGCTGTAATCTGTAAGTTATTTTATTTTATACTTGGCCAAGTCATTAAGATTTGTGGGGGTTAATATTATATTTTATTGATGTAACTTTAGAAGTGGTTGTTATAATATTATAAGTCTTATTTATTGGCATTAACCGTGTGTGTGTGTGTGTGTATTTGGGGACGCTTGAATACACAATATTATTCAAAAGTTTTCTTATAATATTATAACATACTTATTTATTGCTATTTATCATATATATAATTAAGTAGATGCCTATTACAGGTGACATATATACATTTAACGCTATCATAATATATCTAATTTACATATTTACTAAGATAAGTTAATTACATAGTAGTACAAATAATTTATTTTGTTTAGCCCTTTAAATAAGTTCTCTTTAGTGTTAGGGTATAGTGACATTGACCTACTGACATTGACACAGTGACCTAATGACAGGACCGCCATTTTTATTTGTTTACATTTTCCATTGTTCTATAAATTAACAACTTTTGCACATACACTTGCAGGTAACATATCTTATTTTCAATACTTCTATTGTCTTAAATTTATTGGGTGTTTATATATATACATTTGGTTTATAATATTCGTACTTTGAATTAAATTGATCATTTGCGGTATCCGTAGTTGGTATTTAGATTTGTTTCATTATAACCAGATAAGGTTTACCATTTTTGACTTGTGGGTTAGATATTTTTTTGTCGGTGTTTTATATTACAGATTCCTTGTGTTGTCTGAACTTGTCTCCTCGATTTGTTTATTTATATTTTTTTGGACATAGCTTTAATTGATCGAATTAGTTAACATTGTGGTATTAGTATTTTAGTTTATGGACTTAGACTTATTTGAAATAGCTTGGTTGATTTCTGTCTGATCCTGGACTTAGTCTGGTTAGTTGATAGTGATAGTTCTTTATAGTTTGTTTACTATTTATAATTTTACTTAGATGTTTTGTTATTTTATTAAAGTTCCGATTTCTAGTTTGATAATTTGGGGAATATTTTGTATCCAACTTATTTCAATTTTCAACCTTGTTAGAATGGCTCAATCTCAGGATTCAAATTTAACTAGGGAAGTCATCAACGAAATTAAAGGCATTATGTCCACTTTAAATCTCGAATACCAACAGGAAATTTGTCATGATGTTCTTGGTTATGATCCATCAGTAAGACCCAATCATTCTTCACCAGTTACTAGTGCAGCTCCACCACACAGATACATTCCTGGTAATTACAGTTTCACTCCACGACCGATTCTTCAACCTCATTCCACTCCTTCTAGTTCTACGGTCACTAATGTTAATTCATATAGTATTCCTCCATCATTTCAGCCTGTTTATTCAAATCCACCTTGGCCTTATACTTCATATTCTCCAACATATGTGACATCTGCTTTTTCGACACCTAGATTGTCTACTTTTTCTGGGGATGGCAATAGGGGTGATGTGTCATATAACCAGTGGCGATTGGAAATTCTCGGTTTGCAGAGGGAAGGGACATATTCTATACCTGTTATAATTAATACTGTTCGTAGGGCATCTAGGGGTACTGCAGCAGATTTTCTTGTTGGTCTAAATCCGCAGTCTTTAGACGAATTATTCAGTCACCTGGATCCATTATTTGGCGATATTATTTCTGCAGAATTTTTACTCAATAAACTACATATTTCTAAACAAACTGATTCTGAATCAATTTCATCATGGGCATGTAGAGTTCAACATATTGTATTAAAATTAATTTCATCCGGAATTTTAACTGAATCTTCATCTGATAAAATTCTTAAAGATAAATTTTGGCATGGGCTTCACAATTCATTAGTTAAGAGCAACACGCGGCATATTCTCGATTCTGATGTTTCATTTTCAGAATTAATGACAGCAGTTAGAAAGTCCGAAGAAGAGTTAAATTTAGTTTCATGTTTTAAAGATACTTCAAATCATCCTTCAAATCATCCTTCAGTTATTCCCCCAAGTTCTGTAAATTCTTCTGATAATTTCCAGAGTAGAGTTCTACAGCAGATATCAAATCTTTCCGATCAAATTAAAAATATTAGTGTTAGAATAAACGACATGGAACAAACGTCAACTTCTCGTCCGAGATCTTATCCACCTAGAATTTCTCAAGCTCCAAATTTTTCTGTTCCTCCACCTACACCTTCGTTTAATCCAGCTTTCCGTCCTCCACCACGTTTTACTACTTCAAATTTACCTCGTGTTAGTCCCATTTGTTTTAAATGTCAACAACCTGGACACAGACAAGGTGATAGAATTTGCCCGTTAAACTATCATGGACTTGTTCCACGAGGCGGTCGATGAGTCCTGATGTTTTCTCACAGAAAGATAATGCCTCAGATTTTATTTCTAATGTTGTTGGAAGTTCTAATATAGCAGATATTTTAGTTAATAATATTTTATGTCCTTCATTATTGGATTCAGGTTCTATGATTTCTACTTTGTCAGAAGAGTTTCACCATAAATATTTATCAGAATTTCATATTTATCCTTTGAATGATTTATTAGATGTTCGTGCTGCGGGTGGTGTTCCAGTTTCATATCTTGGGTACATTTCAGTTCCAGTTCGTATTCCAGATACTTCAGAAGATTTGCAAGCCTTAGTTTTAATTGTCCCCTCGTGTTCTTTCAATTTAAAGGTTCCATTTTTAATTGGTACAAATATTTTATCTAGGTTGTGTAATTTTCATACAAAATCCACTGTGTGGAATTCTACATTTTCAATTTTATGTGATAGGATTAATGCTAGTAATGTTCCTCAATTTTTAAAAAACACTTCTAAGACTGTAACTGTTCCAGCAAATTCTTCTATGGTTGTTGTTGGTAGTTGTAATTTATCTAAACCTATACCTGGTAAACAATATTTGGCATTAGACTACAATTCACTTCCTGGTTTCCTTCATGTAGTTCCTGGGATTGTACAACCTTCTACTAATATTCATATAAACATCACTAATTCTTCAAATAAGCCGATTGCTATTTCTCGTAATAGTGTTCTTTGTCAACTTCAACAAGTAAATATTGTCAATGATTCTCCATTTTCTAATCCACATGATTCACCTTCTAAACCTTTCGAAGAGTTATTCAATTTTAATTCAGTTAATTCTAAATGTTCTCCTGGTGAAACACAACAACTTAAAGACCTTCTCCATGAATTCAAAGATATTTTCAGCATGTCTGACACTGATTTCGGCAGAACTGATATTATGAAACATAAAATTAAACTAACTGATGATACTCCATTTAAGCAACGACATCGTAGAATACCTCCTTCCATGTTTCAAGAAGTTAAAGACCATATTAACGATATGATTAAGGCTGATGTCATTCGTCCATCTAACAGTCCATTTGCTTCTCCTGTTGTACTTGTACGAAAAAAAGATGGTTCATTACGATTCTGCGTAGATTATAGAAAGCTCAATTCAAAAACTGTTCGTGATTCTTATGCTCTTCCTCGCATAGACGAGATTTTAGATTCATTAAATGGCTCGAAATATTTTTCATCTTTAGATTTAAAAAGTGGATATTGGCAGATTGAGATGGCAGAAGAAGATAAATGTAAAACAGCTTTCACTACAGGTAGCCTTGGCTTTTGGGAGTTCAATTCTATGCCATTCGGATTAACTAACGCACCTAGTTCTTTTCAGCGTTGTTTAGAGCGTTGTATGTCGGATATTCATTTATTTCATTGTTTAATTTATATTGACGATATCATCGTATTTTCAAAAACCTTTGATGAACACATTTTTCGTCTTCGATCAGTATTTTCTAGGTTAAGGAAACATAATCTTAAGTTAAAACCTTCAAAATGTGAGTTTCTGCAGTCTTCATTAAAATATTTAGGGCATATAATTTCTGAAGATGGTATTAAAGCTGATCCTGATAAAATTTCTACTCTTACAGGTTGGCCTATTCCTACATCGGTTTCAAAAGTACGCAGTTTTCTTGGATTTTGTGGATATTTCAGACGTTTCATCAAAGATTATGCAAAGATTGCTCGACCTTTAACAGATCTTCTTCTTGGCGATTCACCTAAAAAACACAGAAAATCTAATTGTAATTCATTTCACTGGGGTGCAGATCAACAACAAGCTTTTGATAATCTCATTTCTCAATTAACTTCTTCACCTATCTTAGCTTTCGCCGATTTTACTCAACCTTTCATTTTAGAAACAGATGCTAGTTCTCATGGTTTAGGTGCTATTTTATATCAAATTCAGGATGGAAAACAAAGAGTAATTGCTTATGCCAGTCGCATTATTTCAAAAAGTGAAAAGAACTATCCAGCACATAAACTCGAATTTCTGGCTTTGAAATGGGCTGTCACTCAAAAATTTCAAGATTATCTTTATGGCAACAAATTCACTGTTAAAACAGACAACAACCCACTTACATATATTCTTTCTTCTGCAAAACTTGACGCCACAGGTCATAGATGGTTAGCTGATCTTTCTGCATTTGATTTTTCTTTAGAATACTTACCTGGATCTCGTAATGTTGCTGCAGATGCGTTATCAAGACTTCCTGTTTCATTTGTAGATAATTCTGTCGTAGCTGCTATAACTAATTTCACAGACGTTGAGCATAGTAAAGTTGAAACTTTTTCTTTTAATCAAGATGTAATTGATTGTTTTATGTCTCCTATTATTGGAATTCCTGTAGAATATACCAAGTTAATTGACAATTCTAAGATTTTAAAAGCCCAGCAAGAATGTTTAGGTATTCGAAACATCATTCATTTTGTGAAATCTGGTTGTAAGCCGTCAGATACATTTTTATTTTATATTGATAAAGACTTCCGAGTTCTATTTCGTCATTGGGATAATTTAATTGTGAAAGATGATATATTATATAGGAAATACTTACCTACACCGTCATCTGATACTGTATTTCAAATTGTTTTACCTGTTTCTCTTCGTCAACATGTATTATCATTACTGCATGACAACATGGGTCACATGGGTCGTGATCGCACGTTGGACCTGGTCAAATCACGTTTTTTCTGGCCTTCAATGTCGAAGTATGTAGAGGATTACGTCAGATCGTGCGACAGATGCATTCGTCGAAAATCTCCTCAACAGAATATTAGAGCTCCTTTAATTAATATTTCTACATCTGAACCATTACAACTTGTCTGTACAGATTTTTTATCTTTAGAACCTTCAAAGGGTGGAATTGAAAATATTTTAATTATCACTGATCACTTCACGAAATTTGCTGTTGCTGTTCCAACTAAAAACCAGACCGCTAAAACCACTGCAAGAGCATTAATTCATAATTTCTTTCTACCATATGGAATTCCTGCAAAACTTCATTCCGATCAAGGTCGTAATTTTGAGTCCAGTATTATCAAAGAAGTCTGTAGTATTTTAGGGATACACAAATCTCGCACTACTCCATATCACCCAATGGGAAACGGTTTATGTGAACGCTTCAACAGAACACTTTTAAATATGCTCGGAACTCTTTCAGAACAACAGAAACAGAGATGGAAAGATCACGTTCCTTACTTAGTTTTTATATATAATTCAACTAGACATGAATCCACTTCTTTTTCACCTTTTTATTTGATGTTTGGAAGAAATCCTAAGTTACCTATTGATATAATTTTCGGAGATACGTCTGCTACAGATGTACGTAATTCTTATACCCAGTTTGCTTCTGAACTTCAAGATAAATTTAAAGCCGTAAACAGTATTGCTACAGAAAATATTAATAAAGCGCAGCAGAAGCAGAAATTTCATTATGATGTGAAAACCCGAGGTGCTAATCTACATATTGGTGATGTTGTTTTAGTTCGTAATGTACAGATCAGAGGTAAAAATAAACTTGCAGATAAATGGGAGAATGATTGTTATACAGTTATTTCACAACCAGATGTTAAAATTCCAGTTTTTGTAGTTCAGAAAGCTGACTCTTCATTAAGGCGTACTTTACACAGAAATCTTCTTCTTCCAATAAGTTCTTCCGGTCGACCTATTCCTGCTCCACGATTAAATGTTCAACTTCCACGTGTTGTTCCTTCATCTGATGTTAGTATTCCTGATAATGGAATTACTTCTTCAGTTTCTATGGGTAATGATTCATCTAGTTTTTCTCATGATGTAAGTACAGTTATTTCTAAAGATGATTCTCTTATTAATAAGGTTCCAGTAATTCCTATTCCAGATAATTGTGATCCTGGTATTTCTAATAATGATACATCTGATGATTCAATTTCTCCGCCTGATCCTGATATTTCTTCCGATGATGCATGTATTTCACAACCAGTCCTATCTCCTAAACGACAACGTAAACCACCTGCTTGGATGAAATCTGATGCTTGGGTTTTAGAGAATACTGTTTGGCTTTGATTTTCATTAGTTGTATCTATTTTGATAAATTTTTTTTGTTTTGTTTCATTTCTGCATTTTTACTTAGGTTATAAAGTTGCTTACAGTTTTACTTGATGACGACTTGGCTTTGTTTATGGATTGTGATTTTGGTTATGTGGATTGGTTCATTTTTGTGGTATATATGTATGTTTTTTATTTTTATTATGGTGTACCGTAATTATTTAGATTTGGTCGTGTCGGGACGCCACTTCTTGTGCTGGGGGGATAGTGTAGTAGGGTGTTATAGCCTCTTTAATTATTTTATTAGGTGTTATAATCCCTTTAAATCTTTTAGTCAGTTTCTATTGTCCGGTATATCCAGGTACATGTAGTCTTGCATTGCCAGTTGTTATAATTGCTTAGGTGTATAGTTTAAAGTTGCTATTTAAAGATGGTGAGTACTGTTCCGTTACTTAGCTACTGTCCTAACATCCTGTTTCACCTTTAGTCACTTTTTCTTCAGTCTCCATCTTGGATGCACCGATTTCACTAACTCAGGTAGGTTTATATTTGTTTAACTTGACTTGACATTAGTAAATATGACAATTCCTATTTAATTTAAATACTGTTTTATTCTGGCATAAATTATAAATAAGTAAATACAATAAAAATACATAAGTAATAATTTAAGTTAGCTTCTAAATTGTATGTCTTATTTGGTGTTTGTTTTATCTTTTAGTGTTTCGCTATTTTCGTTATTTGTATATGGTTTTCCTGCTCTTCTAGTTCTTCCTTTTCCTTATATATTAAGAGCACCTTTCTCAGGGTACGTTTTTATCTGTTTCCTTTAATCCTTATTATATGTATTACGTGTATGATAGTTCTGATTCTTTTATTATTACCTGTAATAGGCAATATATCTCTTATTAGTTATCTAGTTATTAGAAGCACTATATATCTAATTCTAAGCTATATCCTTTTGTATATATATTTGCTAATTTAGTTTTATTATTATTTCAGTGCTCTTCTACTTATTCTTCTTTCTGTAAATAATTGCCTGTTTTGTTCCTGTGTGTTCCGTGTTTTGTAAATAAACTGTATAGCTGTGTTCCTGTCTTGTCTCTTTATGGTTAACTCACGACCTGGAAAAGTGGATATAGTCTGTCGTCCATGATCCTGCTACATCTGAATGGCATAAAATTTGTTTAGATGGCTCTACACTATTTCCAAATTCTTTTAATATCCATATATTTCACACCGTACAACGTTATATTAAAGAAACGAAAAGATTCACATGTACTTTGTAGCTAGTATTGTATTTCGACAGTGGTTTATCTCGATTAATATTCACTTAGTATGTAACGACATGGTCATATTATCCTAAGGTAGCCTGCAATGTATATATGTATATAACTACATGTATGTAGTAAATTAAATTTTAGTGGTATTTGTAAATATTTTACATTATACTGGGAGAAGATTCGTAAATTTGTTCTGATCCCGTTTGTATACACTGCAAGATACATAGTGTGTAGAAATGTCGTCAGAGCTTTTAGTAATGGGCTTCTGCGTTAGAAAATCCTCCAAGCAAGTAGAAAAGCTTAATTGTGGTTACTATTCATGGAAACCGGTGAGAAATATACGTGTTGTCAGTTGTCTCTTAAATCCTTCAATACTTGTAACGTACGTCAGTTTTCTTATAAATGGTCAGTAATAATCATAGGGTGAGCATTTAAGTTAATCAGTTAGTTTTTCAAACTTGTGTCAGTATGTAAAAATAACGTGACTAATTAAAGAAACTTGAGTTTATACAAACATACCACCAATCTGTTTCACAGAGAATTACTTACGAATTAACTCTGTAACAGATAGTGTCCACAGCACGTGCGTTGACTGCAGTCATTGGCTCAACGGCTCGTGCAATGTTTACTTAACACCTAACTGCTTCGGGCAAATGACGCATTTTACTCATTTTAATACCCATTTACACTTAATAGGAAATATTTTTTTAACTTCAAAAACTTCAAAAGTCTTTATTTATTTTTCTGTTACCTCAAAAAAATGTTTGAGAATTTAATTTGTCGGAGTAAAAAAGTTAATATGCCGTACTTATTAAGCCTCGTCGATGTCATGCTTATCAGTGATTGTAGCGGCCAAGCGAATATTCACTGCGGGATCAGTTTGACATACCACTAGTCAGGCGTGTGCGGGAGAAATCGGGAAAAGCGTGACTAATTAAGAAAACGTCAGTATTTGGGCTACCGTTAACTACCTGGGTGAAACCGCCAGTTATCTTTGATGTGCGTCAGTAATTGGAAACGTCGCCAGTAGAGCGTGAAATCGTTAATTATATTAATTTTGGGTGAGTATTGTTACAGAACGTGATTGAATAAATTATTTATTTAATATTCTTGAACCGGAGGAATTTTTAAAACAATAACGGATCGTAGTGAGCAAAGGGAATATTTGTCGGTGATTTCGATAACGACTGTAGTTTGGTAGTTTGCCAAAGACAAAGACACCTTCATATATAAATACAAATTTAAATGCTCAGTGACGAAGTTTGATTCGTCACACTATTTGTACCCGTTCACGTTTTTACAACGGGTTTCCCATGCAGAATAGGGCGCAGTGTGTAGTGTTTTTAAATTTACAATTTATATGTATTCTTGTTGCACGCGGGTTGGCACATATTTTGGGGCATACGGCACTGTATGGATTAGTAAATTTGGAATGAGAACTAATGGTTTAAAAAGATCACCAACACAAATCTGTTTTCGGTAATTTTGTTGTTGAAACAGATAATATGATAGCATATAATATTGAACTTCATACACATACACATATATACACGCTGAAAATCTGAGAACCGAAGAATCATGTGAATGTCTATTTACATTTGAGAAATAATAATAAATACATATAACATATTTACATTTTAGAAAAAATAACTATTAAACGATACATATAACGATGACAATAGTAATAGCATATAATAAGATACGATATACAATGTTAAAATACAATATGATCGTACGTGAGAGAAAAAAAAAAGAATTTCATTCAAGTAATTCGAAATTATGAGCACGAAAGAGTCCATTAATATTTTAGAAATTGTTTTATTTAGCACACGATAAATATAACCGATACATTGCATGCAATAGTGAAATAATAAAAACATGTAAGACGGTCGATCTTGGGATACCTTTAATATGTGAAATTTGAAAGTCATGTAGATATCCCGTACTAAGGCTGGTAGAAATACATATATAGCCACGTTGAAAATTATTCCCTAAAAAACACATTTATAACTAAACTATATTACATATTCAAAACTGATACATTCTAAACACGAGAAATTACAAGAAATTGCGAAACGATAGCGAAACTATTGTCAAAGATTTTCAACAAATAGAGCATTTTTATTTTTTAAAAATTGACAGTTACATATTCGAAATTTTCGTCTGAGTTCTACTTCAATAGTCACAATAACACATTTTCTTTTAATGATACAGTTTATCAATAAACTTAACAGAAATTTATATAATTAATGAATTCATGCTCTACTGAGTTGGTAAACCAACCCAATCAACATTCTTAATCTCTTGAGCACTATAACACAAAGGTGCTAATTAAGTGATGAGATTAACAGAATTTAATCCCATAAAAGATTTAATATACAAGACCTATATTACTAATGCACGGACTGTTCTCTTTCGTTCTAAATTAGAACACCGAGAGACATAGGCGTAGGAGCTCAAAGTAATTCAGGGGGGCATAAGAGAAAATTGCCCGAAATCAATATAATATAATTGATATAGTATATATATCGAAATCAATATGATCAATATACATGTATAGTATATTATATTGATTATATATAATCAATATAATATAATATAAATCAATATAATTCTAACAAATTAAACAATATTTTGATATTCGGAGATAATCGTCTCACCAGATTGATCGTACAAATCAGGACTCGGGAACAAAAGTAAAACATTTAAGAAACATGAGAGGCACGTCCATACGGCGTCCAGCAGAATGTTCACAATTTCGTACAGTTTCTCAAGTAGTCCAATAGTCTTTTTTTAGAAAAAGTGAGAGGCACGGCCATGACGTCCAGAAAAAATGACGTCCGAAAACAGGCGAATCCACCCTGGCAACTGGCTGTTTCCTAGCAGTTTTCCATTTGGCTCGTTTCCCCTGCCGTTTACCGGCCCAATGCCCGTCTTTCGGGCAATAACTATTTTCGGGCAATACCGTTTTTTCGGGCGGCTTCGGGCATATTTTCGAGCATGCAGTGGACGAGAAAATACTTTTTGGGCAGTGTGGATCTCATTGAAATAAGTTAGTTATATTTTTTCTGTAAATGTTAATAGAAAAAAAAAGGTCGTCGAATTTTTCATTGCCCGAAAATAATTTTTTTTTTGGGGGGTGGGTGGGTGGGGGTGGGGTGGGGTGGAGGACAAATGCATCCCCTGCCCCCCCCCCCCCCCGGCTCCTACGCCTATGCCGAGAGAAATATTAAACAAACATTAACAAATATATGACGTGGTTGTTTTGTGATATAGTGTTAGAATATAACCATATCTTTAACTTGCTTTTTCTTCGGCGACCCCAAGTTTAATATCAGTTATCTTTTTAAATAAAGCGTCCGAACTGCAGTCGCCTTGAAACCAAAAGTTCTTCAATATGAACCCTGAATAAGCGCATGAACGCTTGTACATGTATAAATAGAATAATTCCTTTGATCTAGAAAGGTTACTTCGTGACGTCTGAAATAGTCGGGTTGACGTTTGAATCATATGCTCTTTATCTGGAATCGAGGTAGATGGTACAAATTTACAAATAATAATGTAAATAGATATTCACACGAGTCCTCGGTGCTCAGAATTACAGCTTGTATGTATGTACGTGTATGTATGAAATTCATTATTTCTGTTATCTGCTATCATTATCTGTTTCAATAAAATTAGTGAAAGCAGATTTGTGTTGATGATCTTTTTTAAACCATTAGTTTGTGATTCCAAATTTAACCCATGCAGATATCAAAGGGCCGAACATACTAAAATAACAACCACATATTGATTATAATATGTCATGTGTGGATTACGATGTAATTCATAGAGTGGTTGACAACTGTATGCCCAATCTCGTTCCCAGAGGCAGCCGCGGAGCCGAAGGCCTCTGGCACATTAGATCGTCCATTTTTTCCAATTTTTGTCAAACCTAAGCCCCGCCCATTCTGACCTCTGATTGGTAAATCTTTTTGGGTCGATTTCTCGAAAACTAGAGTTCGGATCGTCGTTTCGTTTGTTGTAAAATGATCCTTGAGTCAAAGTCAACTCACTGACATAACACATTGGATCCTAAACGAACAAATTCAAGTTTTTGTAAAGATCTATTTTTCTACGCGTGGGTATATTTCTAAGTGATTCGGTCATCCAGACACGTAAAATCAGGGGCGTCCGACGCAAATAAACGAGAACTTTCGCGCGTAGGAATTACATATCATTTTCCGGGAAAATGGCTACCCCTATTCACCAGAGAAATTTCTTCAAAAATTTTTCTGGTTTCGAGATTGCTGTATGCCTATAATATGACAACATCAAAGCGAAGAGCTCCGTAACCGGTCTGTAAACAGTTGCAATCACGTGACATTCTCCCACCATTTCTAGAACGATAGTTAAGGAAAAAAACCATCTAATGCAAACTTATTTGTTGGTTATATTATTAATAAATAAAGTATTATCTATATTATAAATTATTATTTGTTAATACAAATTGTGTCTAAATTCTTAAAGTAGCCTAGCATAACAAAACAAATCACTAAATTATTTCTAAATTTTCATCAGCTGAAATGTCAATCTTGTGACATCAAAGGGATATCCTCCATTTCATCTTTCATTCTACTCACACGTAAACCATGCGGTATATGTCCCTGCCTTTTCCAATACTTCTACTAAACCGTGCGACATATCTTCCCGCCCTTTCCAGTACTTCTACTCGTAATGATTAAGTGTCCAGACAATACCAGCTGTGATCTAGACAGAAGCAACGTAAAAAAAAACGCGAAGTAGTAAGATTTGGAACTATTTCACGATAAGACAAATAACTATAGTGAGGTCCATTGTTTATTTCACAATTAATAAATTGGTTAATACTTATCAGAAACAATTTAAATATTGTAATGTCTGTGTGCACGTACATGGGCAGAATGGTATTCTCAAAAGTCGGATTGAGAGAACCGAACTCTCAAACAGTGTGTGAATAAGGATTTAAAAAGATAACACAGACCGGTAAGGATTTTGTACTGTTATTTCGTTTGCCGTGCGCGTGGTTATTTATATAACGGAGACCGATGAGGCTTTTTATGGTTTATTCTTTCCTTTTTACGGCCCCATGAGAGTATAAAATAGCAAGATGAACAACAATAAATACAAATTGCAAATTAAATAACACTATACATATTGCCCGCATCCTGCAAACTACGGCGGTTATGGAAATCGCTGAAAAAATACACCGATTATTGTTTAAAAACAGTATTCTGCAAACTACAGCCATAACCGAAAAATACTCCTGTTGTTCACTGCCATCCATTATTGTTAAAGAAAACATTTCCAGATTCGAGAATATCAATAAATAATAAATTAGTATTTTATTCAGAACGTAGTGACAATTTAACGGGCAAGTTACAATTACCTATAGTAACAATACTCACCAGAAAATATATAGTTAACGATTTCACGCTCTACTGGCGCCGTGTCCAATTACTAATGCACATCGAAGATAACTGGTGGTTTCATCTAGATAGTGAATGGGGGCTCCAATGTAACGTTTTGTTAATTAGTCTCGCTTTTCCCGATTTCTCCAACACACACCAGACTAGTGATAAAGTTTTATTTTCTGAAACGCCAAAGGGATTACAGGAGTTGTTAGATACACCTGCTGTAGATACTAATAAATGGAATTTAACAGTAAATACTAGTAAAACTAAAGTAGTTATTTTTAGAAATTGTGGCAAAATAACAGGTAAAGAAAAATGGAATTTTAACGGTAATGAATTAGAGGTTGTGAATGAATTTAATTATCTAGGCATCTTACTTAATTTTAATGGTAAATTCTTGACTACGCAGAAAAACTTAGCTTTACAAGGAAGAAAGGCAATGTTCTCCGTTATTAAAACTTGCAGGGAGAATTATTTTAATGTCAAAACATCACTGTATGCCTTTGATACCTATGATGTTAGTATATTAAATTATGGTGCTGAAATCTGGGGGTTTTCATAAAGCACCCGAAATTGACAAACTGCATTTTTATTACCTAAAATTAATTTTAGGTGTTAAACGATCCACGAATCATGGCATGCTATTATTTGAACTGGGTAGATATTCTTTACATATCTTAAGGAAAATTAAAATTTTTAAATATTATATTAAACTTTTTTCTACAGAAAATGACTTACTTAGATGTTGTTTAACTGATATGCTTAATAATAATGATAACTGGATTTGTAACCTTAAAAATGAATTAGATGGTCTTGGGTTAGGGTATATGTGGCAAAATGTTGACAAACATTCAGCGTTCATTTTTAAGCAGAGAATATTTGATATCTTTAAACAGTCGTGTTATAGCAATATATGCCATTGTCCTAAAGGAATCTACTATCAACATTTTGTATTAAATTTTACACCCCAACCCTATCTTTTAAAGCCTATAAAACCCTTATTATTAAAATATTTAACTCGTCTACGCTTATCAGCCCATAAATTATTTATAGAAACCGGTCGATATACTAAAGTGCCACGTGATCAACGATTATGTATGTTTTGCCAGCTTGGGGAAGTGGAGGATGTATTTCACAACGTCCTAATTTGCTCGTCATTTTTGTGGATATACGCATTAAGTTTATTACGTCGTATTATTACACTAGACCTAATGTTTTTAAATTCTCCCAGTTGCTTAGTACCAGTAATATAAAAGACTTGTATAAACTAGGCAAATATTTGTCTTATGCCGATAAGCGTCGATCAGAGTTGTTTAAAAATAAAAAAAAAAAATAAATAAATAATAATAATGTAATTAAATAAAATGTAGAAAGCCTAATTGATTAAAACCTAAATGCTGTTTGGTATAATCAACTTTAATTACTAACTTTGATGACATTATAATAATATATAATTTAAATTTCCACTCTCTGTTTAATTACTTTGTATATTGTACATACTATTTATTGTGTAAATAATGTAATTATATGTACACTGATGAGTTTTATACTCAAAGTAAATAAAGAACTGAACTGAACTGAACTGATATGTTCGTATAAACTCACGTTTGTTTGATTACTCACGTTATTTTTACATACTGACACAAGTTAGAAAAACTAACTGATTAACATAAATACTCACCCTATGATTATTACTGACCATTTATAAGAAAACTGACGTACGTTACAAGTATTGACGGGTTTAAGCGACAACTAACTGACAACTCGTATATTTCTCACCGGTTTCCATGAATAGTAACCACAATTAAGCTTCGATACACATATACTTCTATGTATGTATTTGCAAATAAACTATTTATTATTGATTTTCAGCGATTTCAAATAATTACCGCCAGAGTTATTGCCCTTGATTTTATTGTGTTATAATTGTTTCTTTTCCGAAAAAAATAAAAATAGGCGAAAACTCTCGTTGGCTGCCCGGACGATTTAGCTGTTTAGCTGCTGTGGACGTACGTTTCGTTGTCTGACAACCTATTTATTTTTTTTAATTATAGTGTGGTTACATATTCGTTATAAATATTAGTTTAAACATTCATTATACAAGAGCTAAATCGGCCTATTTTCCATTATCGAGATAAGCACATGCTAAGGTGAAAAACATTTTATTACAATATGCATTTTATTTTTTTATTCTTCAGAACTATTATCATGCCGATGTGTATAGTAAATACCAATCGTAAAAGCGAAGACATACCGGATGACTTTGAAGCCAAATTGGCAGAGAAAGTTGCCAGTGTATTAAACAAACCACTTTCTGTAAGTCCAATTACTGTATATATCGGTATATAGAATATTTCTTAGATTGTTTTAAGTGTTTAAATCTCTGTTCTTTAGAACCTTAAAATAGACGAGAATGTGTCGAAAAGCACTTACAAATGTAATATGAGTGTATAAATAACGTGATTTGCATCAAATTTATAATATTGTTCTAGTAATGTTCGTTGTGTCTTAAATATTGAGGGTACCAGATTTCTCACAGCAAGGCAACAACATCAATATTGTTTCAAATTGAACAATATTGAATTCTAATTAGTGTCTTATTTTGGAATTTTATGGATAATATTGAGTTAGGGGTTTAGGTTACTTAAGATGGTTGTTGTTGCTGTAGAACATTTCTCAGATTGTTACTGTAGAATGTTTTGAGTTATTTGGGTTTTTTCCATATTATTTTCAGATTGTTTCAAGTTGGTTGTTGTTACATTTCCAACACGGCTTTATTTCTTTGTTTTCTACAACAATTTTCCGCAGACCGAAATTTTTGATGTTTCATAGTGGTGGTTCCCATCTTCTGAAATTTTAAGCATGTTATCAAAAGCGCCGCATTCATGCATGTAATGTGTTTATTCCGTACCTACGAAAACATCTCCATTATTGAATAAATAATAAGTTTACAGTGGGTCAATTCAAGTCCTGGGATATGGTGCTGCAGTGTTTAACATAGTTAAATCAGTGTAGCACTCTATTAGAAATCAATTCGCGTTAAAATCTGTGGTTCAGGTTGTGTTAAACAAGGATTAACACAACACCAGTGTCGTATGTGTGTTATCCAAGCACTAACTGAGCTCCTCAATTTGTCTATATTTCCAATATCAGTTTCTCTATTTAAGAAATAAATTTACATGAATAAAAAATGGAAAGACAAGATGCTGTGTGCAATATTATTTCTTATTACTTAAAGTAGCGAAGTCTCTAACTCAATATCATCCAAAATCCTCAACTTTGAAAACACGAATCATTTGTCAACACGGATGCTGTGATCTTACCGGAAAAAGATGGGTTTCTGATATCCAATATTTAAGACAAAATAAACATTTTACCATTGGTATACGGGTATACGAATCGTGTACCATAATGCGTTTAAGCCCCAGTTCTAGCAAGAGACTTGGGAAACGAGGCTAGAAACATTGCCTTCAAATCAAGCGGCGTATGTCGACTGGAATAACCAGACGCTAGAAATTTGCGATCGATTTAGACTGCTGGCTTATTTCGCCGAACATAACTGATTTGAAATTAGAGTAAAAACTGAAACCATTGAATGTAAATCAGTTTATATACATTCATATTACAGTATTATATGCGTTGCGACCCACTTCTGTCAATTTCTAGGTCTCAAATGTTATTAGCTCCTTTAAGTTATCTGTGCACGGCATTTTATTCTTTTTATTGTTTCCCTCTCAGGCTATGCAAGTTATAGTAAATAGTGGGGTACGGATGTATCGTAAAGAGAGTGCAGCACCAGCATGTATTATGCAGCTTTATTCGATTGATGTATTTGATGAACAAAGAAATCCCACCTACACACCGCCATTACTAGACTTTCTTAAAACGCAGTTAAGGCTCGGTGAAAATAGGTAAGTTCAAAGAGCATTTTCGTGTGAATGGTCGTTTGTTCATTTTTGTCTCAAATTTGAACTGACTGTTTTATTCGAAAGGGGGCGGGGTGGGGCGGGGGTTGGTGTGGTCATTAGCGTGGTCACTGAAATTTGGCGCCAAAGGCCCGGTAGTTTACACAACGTAAATTCAACCTCCTTATTATCACTACCAGTGGAACCAGTCCTATCCTCATGTAGGTGTGTGTGTGGGGGTGGTGGCGAATTGTTAGCGTGCGCGCGCTGTATCATGCGACCTGCCAGTCCTGCTAATGAGTCAACTGGCGTGGTTTCGAATCCCCGGTTGTACGTGGAAAGGAGTAGGGTTGCCTGTCCAGCCTCGTGGGTTTTCTCCGTGTACTCCGGTTTCCTCCCACTGCTAAAGACCCCTACGCGCAAGCGAATTATTGAAATAAAATTAAAAAATTACTGTTCTCCCTTTTTTCCAGGACAGTTGTACATTATATACCAGCACAACGCTTCATGTTTGGTCAATAATTATTAATGACCTACCGACAATACTTTATGTTTATGTGCATAAATATATATATAATTTGGTAAATTAATTTATTTGGTGATATTCCCTCAATAGCCTGCTATATAAATCATCCTAATTAACGAGTCCGAACTCAAATATTTGATTATTTGATAACATATAATGAATAAATAAATGTATTATTTAAAACCATTGACTTTGTTCAAATATGCCCGGTCTTCTTCTCCTTGGGACGTTAAACCCCATTTCTCTCGCTCTCTTCTTCTCCTTGGGATGATCAGATATTACAAAATTTTATATTGTTCAACTCAGTCTTAGTTTTAAACTGACGTCTGCTTTAAAATGAAATGAAATGGGGCTTAACATCCCTCGTTTCTGCACCAACCGGACTAATGAAGACGAACATACGCCATGCAGTCTGATATGAGGAGCATTTTGCCAGGACAGCGACGTTTTGCATCACTGGCGTGGAGAGGCCACGCTGTAACCACCCGACCAGCATCGGGATCGAGCCCGAGACGTCCTGATTAGTGAACCAAGACTTTATTTACTGAGCCACCGTGGCTCCTTGTGCCCTTTTTAGTAGTTAACTAATTACTGTATTTCAATTAAAATGGCGAGACATTTCATTGCTGTAGCATTTCCTATTAATGAAGAACATTAACAATTCCACCTTTTGCGCATGATCAAAATTTATTGCAACAGATCAGATTACACCAGAAGCAGACACCGTATTTGCTACAACTGAAGAGATTGTGATGATAAGGTGAAAGTTTTATTTAATTAGAATAGTTAATGTATGGAACTTAATTTGTTGCTAAAGTTTGTGCTTGGCTTATTTATAAGGCATATAAGATGAATAGTCAGTTCTTAACACAGGATTGGAAGTGTCAAAATGAAAGGTAAGTTGTCTGCTTATTACTTCTGCCAGTCGGGAACATCAATTCAGTGCGGTATGGTAGTTATAGTTATGACAGTGCCACACTACGCTAATGTAATCCTAGTTATAGTATATTGAGTTTAGACACTTAAGAAACTAGGTTAATATCTATCAAGAATTCTAATTTTGTTAAGCTGTATATTGACTGTCGGGCGACTTAATAACTGAAAGCTCAAAACATAAAAGCAACTTGTTAATACGTGCTACAAAATACATTTTATTGCCTTGAAACTGAGGACGTGTTAGGCCGCCGCCTCTGTCCGTCCGTCGTCCACAATTAGTTTGTCGACACTCTGCGGGTCACAATTTTAATCCGATTTTAACCAACGATATCGGTTCCTGTCGCCGTGCATCGGGCGCATAACTTCATGGATTATGCCCTCGATTGTACGAACACTCCAGAGGTCACAATTTTCATCTAATTTTGATGACAAATGAAATAAAATGGGGTTTACCGTACTGCTGTTCTGCGCCTAAAATTGGCTAATGAAGACGGGCATATGACATACCGTGTGCTATGAGGGAAATTTTGCCCGGGCAGCGGCGCTACGACCTACTTTTATATCTAATTCCAACTGTCATGGTATCTTAAACGTGCACGCCTCTGTGTACACTGGACCTCGGTTTTTCGTCCCATCGGTAACACTAGACAGATGTCCTTGACAGGCCCTCCGTCCTACATCACTGACAAGTAGAAACCACGTCGAAAAATCTGGATGAACTTTATCGGCTCATTTATGAATCAAACACCCGGATCCCCCGATTTTCATTAGTCTATGACACTGCATGTTTATAATCCAAATATCTTGGTTCCTTTTGATATTTAGAAGATAAACACGATCCTAATTCGCATTTAGAGGGGTGTTATTGTCCAACAGACATGTCCTGAAATCATTAATTTAAAATTTCACGACTTGTCTATTGGACAATAACACCCCTCTAAAGGCGAAAAAAGAAGTGTTTGTCGACATTCTAACAATCTTTTTTAGCATTATAATAGAAATTTCTAAAACAGAAGTGTGTAATTGTCCAATCGACGGTGTCTAATTGGCAAATCAAAACGCAGGATTCACCCTTAAGCATGTTACAATCGCGCATATCGGATGGTAACTTCCTGAATTATGGCAGCCGATAGACGAAAAAAGGCGTTTTTAGATTGTGGTATCTGTGGGGGTCACAATTATTATCAGATTTAACCAAAAGTTCAAATATATCACTGTTATACCATAATGTCGGTTGAGTTCGAATTTAGTGACAATATTTCCAAATCATACCAAAAATGCTAAAAAAAAATCCTAATTTCATTTCTGGAGCGTCAGTGCTAAAGATCCTTACGTGCATTGTTGATATTGAACTGTGCATGTTACTCTCAATAAGACCTAGTCTATGTTGACGTCAAACCTCATTTCTCTCCTTATGCATAAGTGTGCAATAAGAGGTAGGTCTCTTTTTCGGTTTAAATGTCAAGTGTTGTATTTGTGTGCTCACCAACACAATACGCATATGGCGGATCTGAAGAACGACTTGGCGCACATCCCTTGTCAGTCCCGCAGACACTGCCCTTAAAAATCTCTAATTGGGAGATATTCACTTTTTGTTTCGAATTACATGGAGTATTATTGTCCAATTGATGTGTCCTGAGATCATTGGGATCAAAGACGTTTCCATAATTCCTGCGATGTACCTTTATGATTTTGAACGCAATTTAACGTCTCCGCTTAACATTCAGCTTTCGTTTCTAAATATATCTTTCGTTTGTTATCTTCATTGTGTCATGGAGTAAGTAAACAAATCCTTATAATTAATGCTATGTTTATACGTCATGAAGACGGGTCTAAATATATGGCGTGTACAACAGCCAATAATGCACAAATGCCTATTTCAATTTTGATATAAAAAAAAACACCGCTTGATTAACTTAACTATTTGCAGATAAACGAAAGTTGTTTCACTACATTGGGTCGGGTATGTTTAATTAGTCCTAATAATATTAAAATTAACTTCAAATGTTACATGCCTAATAACGAACTCAAGATTGCCAGGTGACACTAAAGGTATCCAATCGTAGCTAAAAACAAACACATATCTCGACGTTTTAGCTACATTCTCGTAAGCCGAGATCGTAATACTGTAAGGTAGAGTTTTAGATGCTAGATTGTAATCTGATATAGACAGGAGATAACGTTAAACTTTAATACTACAACCATCTGGACTCTGGACATCTCAACTTATCAATCATTAATCACAGAGTACTTCATATTTAACACGACTCTCAATACTATTCCAATCAACAACCTAATGTAATAGTTAAAGATAGCACGAGAACAACACAAGACAACTAGTCTCAACAGATACACATCACTATATCAAACTTTTAATACAGATCACAATATTATGACCTTTATGTACATGTAAACTATATTTCCAGATTTGTATTTTGCTGAAAGGTTAGAAAAATTGACTCCTTTTTAAATAATAAAAGCATCAACGCTCTTCTAAAATTGCACATTTTTTTTCAATTCTCAGAGATTTGAGGATGTTTTCACAAATATATAAGATTTTTCAGTAAAGCCTATAAAAATATATATGATTACTCAGTAAAGCCTGTAAAAAATATACGATGGCTCAGTAAAACCTGTAAAATCTCAAGAATGAAATTTACAAAGCTGAGCAAATGCTACGTGAAACATATATACTTGTCTGTATATATATATATATATGTATACGTGTATATAATACAAGTAGTACAGCTAAATGGGCAGTTTCTTGTATGCTGTACAAAAAATATCTTTCCAGAAGCGAGTTGTACAACAGAAGCAGGCTAACTAAAATTTGAACTAGTTCGCTGTTGTGCACGATTTTCAATTTAAAGCACAACGAGACCTTCGCTCAAATTATCAGAAATCTTGCCTTTTACAAAATATTTCAAAAATGTAAGTTCATTTTTTATTAGATACAACCACCATATGTTTAATAAGATTTTATTAATGAAAACTAGTGATTAATGAAAAAACATGTCAAGTGGTTCACAGGTATCTCAAAGTCCCTATATGTAATATTTACAATAAAGACCAGGCACAAAACATACATAAAGAATAGCTTTATTTGCACTGATTTGAACACATTTATTTAACCAGACGGTGGAGACACGAAAGGACCAAGATAGAAGAATAAAACCTTATTGCATAAAAAACATACAGGGTCATGTGCATATAATACATGTATGAATAAAAGACTATGCATGAAACAAACAAAACATAATTACACGTATACGCACACAGAGCTAAAACCTTACAATGCAACAAATGGTTGGTTTACGAATTGTGTGCATTTTGATAGTCCTATATATTTTTGTTCAGCATCAATATATTGAATCTGAAGAGATCTTTCTTCTTTCAGTTCAGTATGTTTTATTTAGCCGGATATTAAAACATGAATTTTATCTTCTACCTCCTGGCATATAATACATAAACCATCTTTAACATAATTATATATTTGCATGTTGATAATGTTCATAACATGATGAAAAAGTTACAAATATGCTTTTCTTTAGGTTTTTGAATGATATTTTTCATGGTTACAATGTGGGGTAAACAAACCAACATCCATTTTAACTTCCAAAATGAAAATAACGTAGATATCAGTATCACCCCATTTCACCTCAATTTTGCCAATTGCCTTGAAAACAGTGGCCACACTTGTTCTGACTGGTGTGCTTGGAAAATAAAGCTTGCTAGTTGGAATTCGATGAAGTGACGAGGAAACGTCGATATTCGGGAAAAATTTACCTCAAAACACACCGGTCTATACGCTCATTTTTAAACCAGTTTAAAATCGTTGGGTTTTTTTTTTTGGGGGGGGGGGGTGTATTTAAAAGACAGCATCGTGTGGCATTCATATGTACTATCGGGGGTTATTCATAGGGACACTCGGCTGTTTTCCGATTGATATTCTTTATTCGGTTCTCGCACGCTTTCGATAAAACTGGCACTGTCTGACCCCGATATTTACCCGGGAATGTAACTTACTGCTTACTTTTAAGCCAACCCGTTCAGACGGTGAAGATGAACCAGTTTAAAGGAGCTAAATCGCTAATAATATTTGGGGCCTAGAAATTGACACAAATGCGTTGCAAGCAATATAATAATTTAATATGAATGTATATAAACTGATTTACATTTAATCGTTTCCGTTTTTACTCTAACATCAGATCAGTTATGTTTGGCGAGGTACACAAAAAGTCTCAATGGAATCACAATATATACAGCGTCTGGTTATTCCAATCTGCTCACTGTTAGAGATGTACATGTAATGTGGAGTATACCTAGCCTTGTTCTTTGGGTCCCTAACTGAAAATGAGCCTGAAACGCCGTACAGTACACGATTCGTGTACCAGTGGTAAGAAAATTATTTCGTCTTAAATAGTGGATATCAGAAGCCCATATTTTCCTGGTAAGACCACGCCATCAATGTTGATTTAAATTGACAAATAATTTGAGTTTTCAACGTGGAAGACTTTCGATGATATTGAGTTACAGACTTAGCTATTTTAAAATAAAAAGCCTTCTCGAAGGTCGCGAACTGAGGTTTTTAAATTCGTTTATTTTCCCCGTCATGTGCGTTCAGACGACCAAGTTAAACTGTTTTAACGACCCCCGTTCAACTTAAGCGCCTGAGCGGGTTATAAAGCCCCCGTCAGACCGGAGTGGTGACCCTACTGCGCTCTGCGACCGAACGGCGGCCTGGAAATACACAAGGTCGTCGGCAAGCGTGAACACAACGCGGAGAAATGTCCCAAAATTACAAACTTAAAAAAGTCGCGTTCTTACTGCGACCTGTGCGTTTATATAGCATTCTCGCGGCGGGTTCGTCACAATCTCTCCGCGCCTATGGCGTTTCGATTGAGATCTATAAGCTTGGCAACGGCGGTCATCGCGAACCCGCGTCGCTCAACCACACGTCTTATCTGGACTACACGTGCGTTTCCACCACGTGATCACGGCGACTATGCAAGCTTGTTTGATTTTTTTTTCGAAATTTCAAGATGACCTTTGAATCGTCCGTTTTCAAAGCAAGTCGTGCATGAAATGCATGGTCGCTATAAGCGAATAATCCAAGCTTGGTAACCGCACCATGGTCGTATTAAGAACTCCATACACGTTGTGGCAACCTCATAAAATCGCCATATGCTTTAGAGGTAGCCCCATGAGGTCGTGATGCAGTCGCGCAACAGTGGTGGAATCATCGTAACATCGCTATGACAACGCCATAAGGACTCAGAGCGCTTGGTGGGGTCCCATTTAACGCATGAAGGTTGTGGTGAAGACGCCATGAAGGCACCGTTGCAAATGTTACAATTTTCGCAGCGCCTTTTCTACGTGTGTACTGCGCGTGTGCTGCGTTCATAGAGATGTTACCACGCTTATCGCGCGACCCTCACGACCCACCACGTTCTCTCGGATTTCAATGTCATATGACAGGACCTTGGCGTTTTCTTTGAACATACTCAAAACAAACGCCGTGACTCAGCGATCATTGGCGACCATGGAGACCACAGAACGATATCTCGCGTTTCCACAGCGCTCAGGGTGATTTTGGCACGCTCTGAAAACATTTTTTGTCGCCGTAGCAGCGCAATAAGGACTTTTGCGACCACATCACGTTCTCGCAGCTTTCCAGATCATATGCGCATGTTCAAAACAAACGTCGTGGCTCGGCGATCATTGGCGACCATGGAGACCACAGCACGATATCCAGTGTTTCCGACGCGCTGTTGCCACGCTTATGGCGTTCTTAACTCGCTCTGAGACCATTTTTTGTCGCAGTGGAAGCGCAGTAAGGACGCAACTCCGGTCTGACGGGGGTATAATAGATAACTATTGATATAAAACACACAGCTATGATATTATAAATAAAGTGTCTATATCAGGCCTTTAAAATAATACATCTGCTTCTTATATTCTATCTTATGACAAACTGCTTTACTTACTTAGTGTTTTAAAAATGTTAAATAAAATTGTATTACGTCATGAAAAAGAGATTGCTTGGTAGACATAATTGTCCATTTATTTTAAATCTTGACGATTCTTTGATGCATTCTCCTTAAATTATATCTGACACATGTACTCACCCGATTTCCTTTCAGTTTTCAAATTAAATTTCATAATTATGACCCGGAACGCTTTGAACAGATTCACTGTATCTAATTTCAAAATTATTCCTAAAATTTCATCTTTCAAACGATTTGAATTGGTAAATGAAAATGCAATATACCAGAAAACAATTTAGAATAGTAGCTGGTTTATCCGAGTAAATAGAGATTTGATTTTAAAAGAAATAAAAATTCAGATCAGCTGAATAAAGTGCCTGGTACACTTCTATATATACTTCACTGGCCCCAAGAAGGGGTAGGGACTAAAGATGTAACGCGTGCCTCCACCAGACTGATGTTTCTGAAAAATTCCGAGTTTTCCAGGTTTCTCGTTGTTCATCTTGAATCTTGGATGAAGAGTGAACCCGCTCCAGTAAAACTACTCACAGAGTGCTTTTTATACGCCCACATTGAAATGTGGTCGTATATTGTCGTCATCCCGTCCGTCCGTCCGTCTGTCGGTCCGGCGTCCACAATTCCGTGTGGACGCTCTGGAGGCTAAAGTTAATATCCAATTGACTTTAAATTCATACACGGTTTTTAAGGTCATGAGACGAAGAAGCCTGTTTTTTTTTCATCGATTTCCGATAATAACTACCAGAGTTATGGCCCTTGATCACTTCAAAAAATCGTGTGGACGCTCTAACAGCCAAAGTTAAAATCCGATTGACTTTAAATTTATACACAGTGTTAATGGTCACGAGACGAAGAAGCCTATTGATTTTCAACGATTTCCGATAATTAGTGTCAGAGTTATGGCCCTTGATCACTTCAAAAACCTTGTGGACACTCTAGAGGCCAAAGTTAATATCCGGTTGACTTTAAATTTATACACAGTGTTTAAGGTCATGAGACAAAGAAGCCTATTGATTTTCATCGATTTCCGATAATTACTACCAGAGTTATGGCCCTTGATCACTTCAAAAAAAAAACCTGTGAAAGCTCTAGAGGCCAAAGTTAAGATCCGATCGACTTTAAATTTACACACAATGTTTAAGGTCATGAGACGAAGAAGCCTATTGATTTTCAGAGATTTCAAATAATTACTGCCAGAGTTATCTCCCTTGATAACTTCAAAAAATCTTGTGACGCTATAGAGGCCAAACTTATCATCCGATTGACTTCAGATTGATACACAGAGTTTAATGTGTTGAAACGAACAAGTATTTTGATTTTCAATGAATTTTGATAACTGAACAGCTAAATCCATGATATTAGATGTTTCATGTATACACTAATTGTTAGCGTGGGGTAAAACTTTATAAAAAGCAATCAAATTCTAATGATTTTTTTTAATTACATAATGAGTTGTTACTCTTAATCAGTTTTTAGTGTATTACAAATGTTTCATTAGCAAAAAAAGTAAAAATATGCGACAACCCTTGTTGACTGCCCGGACGATTTAGCTGCTGTGGGCGTATGTTTCGTTGCCTGGCAACCTATCTTTAAGGATTCTTACTCATAGAATTTTCCAGAAAGGAACAAAGCCCTCCCCCATACCCCCCCCCCCTCTCCCTATCTCTCTCTCTAACAACGATAAAATTTAATGTTTACTTTTCGACCCATCAAGGTGGGCTACATCCGACCAACATATGAAGGCCAAATCACTAACGTCCAAGTTGTCAACATTGGTTTTAATAACCAACGTTCTATGCTTGACCTTTTTTTTATCTAACCATATGTTTATCTTTGTGAACAGTAAGTAAAACCATGTTCACCAATTATTGATAGTAACCGTGATAAAATTGCAGCAATAATTAGCTCACACCTGATTGGTTATCTGGAAACGTAGATTAATAATTAATCTAACACGTTTGGTACTTATTTACCTCTACTCACACACTCTTCAATCATACCTCTAGTGATACTACTAATAAATAAAAATATTACTATAACATCTGGAAGAAAGCTTCATATACTTACTATGTGACGTCATACTTCCTCAAGCGCTAATCAAACCAGACAACCTTCAATTGATAAGGAACCATTTAAATCATTCATCTGCTAGTGGAGATCAGTATCGTTGGGGTTTCTAAAATTCAAATTTAACGTCATATCAGATACGGTACCACAAGTGTCCTTTAATCATATGAAAATTAAAACAAACTTGACTGCTTAAATTACAGTACCAAAGTTGGAGTGATATCAAACATAACGCTAACGCTCAATATACCTCCACATTCCTTCTTTGATTGATATGGTACTTTGTCAAGATGGCTGAGCGTTTGGTTTGTTTAGCGTTGAGGGTCGTGCCCCAACATCAATAGTTGCCGTCCTTAGAGTATAAGGAATAAGTATACCAAGATAATCCATTCAGAATTGTGCCTTCCTAACGCTTAAGGCAAAAAGTGGCCGTGGCTCTGCACCTGGGGGTCGGGACATTCATCAAAATCAATAGTTGACGTCCTCAGGCTATAAGGAATACATAAGCCAAGTACCAAGCTGATTTATTCAGAATTGCGGCCTGTAAACGACAAACACAAAAAATTGGCGTGTCTTGCCTGTGTGAGTCGGGACATGCAGTCGACGTCCTTAGACTATATGGAATACATATCACAAGTTTAAAGACGATCCATTAAGAATCGTGGCCTGTAGACAACACACACAGACACGAAGTAAAAATGGGCATGGCTCTGCCCCTGGGGGTTAGGAAATCACCAAAAACAATAGGGGTCATCTATAGGGTATAAGGAATAGGTATGTGAAGTTTTAAAAGGATCTGTTAAGAATTGCATCCTGTAGGCGAACACAAGACACAAAAGCATTGGGCGTGGCTCTGTCCCAGGGGGTCCGGCATGCACCAAAAATAATAGTGGCCAGCCTTAGGGTATAAGGAATAAATATTAAAAAAAGGTTTCAAGACGATCGATTAAGAATTGTGGCCTGTAGGTGACACACAGACAGACAAAAAAAATGTAACGTGGCACTGTCCCTTGGGTTCGGGCATTCACCAAAAAAGAATGCAGCCTGTAGACGACAGACAAACAAATACAAGAAATGGGTGTTGCTGTCCCACGGGGGTAGGGCATGCACCCAAAACAAAGGGATCATCCTTAGGGTATAAGGAATAAGTATTTTAAGTTTCAAGATGACCGATTAAGAATTGTGGCCTGTAGGCGACACACAAAAAGAAAATGGGCGTGACTCTGCCCCTGGGGGTTGGGCATGCACCCCAAATGATAGGAATGTTCCTTAGGGTACAAAGAATAAGCATTCAATGTTTCAAGATGATACGTTAAGAAATGTGGCTTGTAGACGACAAACAAATAAATACAAGGATTGAAGAAAATCCATTAAGAATTGCGCCCTGTAGGCTACACAAAGACACACGAAAAGAAAATGGGCGTGGCTCTGACTCTGGGGGTTGGGCATGCACCCCCAACGATAGGAATGTTCCTTAGAGTACAAAGAATGTGTACGCAAAGTTTCAAAATTATAAGTTAAGAAATGTGGCCTGTAGACAACAAACAAACACATACTAGAAATGGGCGTTGCCCTGCCCCTGGGGTCAGACATGCACCAAAAACAATAGAGATCTTCCTTAGGGTATAAGGAATACATATACCAAGTTTGAAGAAAATACAGTAATAATTGCGCCCTGTAGGCGACACAAAGACACACGAAAAGAAAATTGGCGTGGCTCTGCCCCTGCTGGTTGGGCATGCACCCCAAACGATAAGGATGTTCCTTAGGGTACAAAAAGAATGTGTATGCAAAGTTTCAAGATTATAAGTTAAGAAATGCGGCCTGTAGACGACAAACAAACAAATACTAGAAATGGGCGTGGCTCTGCCCCTGGGGATCGGGCATGCACCAAAAACAATAGGGATCTTCCTTGGGGTATAGGGAATAAGTATACCAAGTTTGAAGAAAACCCATGAAGAATTGCGCCCTGTAGGCGAACCACAGACACACACACACCCACCCATACATACACACACACACACACACACAGGGGCGACGGCATAATACGTTCACATTATGAATGTGGACGTATAAAAATCTATCATCACTCGACCGGCAAGAACGGACAAAAAGTGCTGAAGGAAATGTATATGTTAGGCGCACTCCGCGCGCGCAGATTAGGCCGTGGTGTGAAATTTCTAGCTGACTTTCTTCTGTCGCTCCATCCCGACTTTTTTCAGGCGAAAAATAAACTACATCATCTTATTCTTCTAGTATTACTCTGTTTTGCCACACAACATTTATGTTATCAATTCTTTGACGTTTGATAGAAAACGTAAATTAAATATGGACTTACTTGTCAATGTGCAATGGTATTTAAATTTCGCGGTGATTTGGTTTTAATAGATCACGTGACATAACTGGCCAATCAGGCATACACCACGAAAAGTTCATAGGGTCGTGTGGTGTCAAAGATCACAGTTGTGTTTACATTTTCATCGTTAACATGGCGGAAAGAGTAGATAAAACTGTTCGCTGCATTCTTCATATAGATTCTGTAGAAACAACTATGCTAAAACAATTCACTGGGACTGCTGGGCAAAATATAAGGTGTGTGCAAGCCAGTGGATAAAAATGGCGGAGAAAAATGTCGATTTGTTAGACAAAGAACTGCATTAATAGACATGCAATGGACAATGGTTGAAGAAGGGATGAATTTTAGGAACTGTAGGAAAAAATACTGTAAAATAAACACTAAAATATTTGCAGCTTGGGGGCAATACAGAAATCGTTCAATCACAACAAGTGCATTTTTAAAATAAGCGGGTAATTTGTATGGCCATAAATAGTTGGTTAACAAATTTAATGCAATAGTAAAACAAATACATTTACAAATTTAATGAAATAGTTTAAAGAGTTTAATTTAAGTATACATTTCTTTATAAATACATTTATTCATGAAATAATATAAAAGCCGTAAATATATAATATAATGAAATCAATGTAATTGATTTATGCATGAAATTTAACAAATAAATCTATTTATAAAATAGATAATTCAAAGTAATTGATTTATGTATGAAATGATTTATGTATGAAATGATACAAATAGCATTACTAAAAGTGCCATGACATGTTGTTATTGTTATAAATGTATGAATAAAATAGTAAAAATACGTAAAACCTGTTTATTGATTTGTGGGATGAAACGATCCGATATCGTTTCAGTTTTTACTCTGCTTTCAAATCAATTATGTTCGGCGAAATATGCCAGAAATCTTAATCGAATTGAATTCATCTAGCGCCTGGTTGTTCCAGTCGGTATAATATTTACTGCACATTTTCCCCAGATAAGAATGGTATGGAATATCTCTAGCCTTGCAGTTAAAGTCCTTTCTAAGAAATGGCACTGCATCTCAGTGAAACACACTATGGTACACGATTCGTGTACCAATGGTAAAATATTTATTTTGTCTTAAATATTGGCAAATGATTTGTGTTTTCAATGTCGAAGACTTCGGATGATATTGAGTTAGAGACTTAGCTACTCTAACACAGCACCTCTGCATAGCCAGGGTATCACTACATTTTCATCCAACAACTTTCCAGAATCGATCAGACAAAGGAGTAGGATGTTAAACCCCATTTCATTTCGATTTATGGGAAAGGAAAGAAAAAAGTATTTGAACTGGCTGAAAAAAATAATTCATATTTAGATGTTTTAGGTCATCAAGGTGAAAGTTTTGACATGGTTGATTGGCCAGAAACTGTGTCTAAATTTGAAGTTTGTATTTCATATTTATGATGTAAAATGCAACAGTGTAAATGAGGCAAGGTACAAACTTTTCTGCACAAAATCAGCAAGTGAAAAAGAGTATGCCTCCAACTACGGATGCTCTAACACAACATATCGAACGTGTTAACTACCAGGCTGCCATTCATCGCAGGGCTTTGGATGCCTGGATTAAAAACCCATCCCCAGCACAGCATAGGTGGACTGTTGAGGATAGTATGGATGACTGCAGATCCAGCACCAAAGGAAATTCTCACGGTTTTAAACTGTGGATGTAAATCAGGATGCAGTACAGATAGATGTACATGTTACAGGTCGAAACTATCTTGTACAGATTTGTGTAAATGTGAAAATTGTTTGAATGAAAAAGCGACAGCCGCTGAATCATTAGTTGAAACAGAAACATACGCTGACAGTGACTTCAATAGTGATGATGATAATGATGAAATGATGTGATTTTTATGTGTAAACATGTGTTTCTGTAATCAATTTTTTTAATACATGTATTTTAATGTTTTCATATTTTCATATTTATGCTATTTTGTGTCACTTTATGCTTACTCAGATGTCTTTATTTTACTTGTTTCCTAGATCATTTTACTGGAGCCCTTTTTAAATACAGAACTGTTTGTTTTCTTTTGTATGTGTTGCGATGTACCTTTTAATCTTAGATAGTGCATATGTAGTAAATATTCAGTGACTATAACAACCAAAAGCACATTAGAAACCGTCCATCAGTATAAAACATGCCTCATAAATGATGATGTTATTATTATTAGAATACTGTATGAGGAAGTATATAAAATTGCATTCATTTCTTATTTTTTTATTAACATATTTCTTTCTTTATGTATACTTGTTTGACATCTGTTATAATATGTCTATATTGGGTTTTTTTTTAAAAAAAAAAAACAAACAAAAACAAGTATAATTGGTGCATGTACAGAGGTAGTTGTGAGGTGAATCATTATCAATATTCTGTTGGCTCAGATGGTATTATTTTTTTGGTCTTTTTCTCAACATTATATATAATTTTATACCGAACTAGTATTTCAATCATGCCAAAAACGTTTTCATCTGTATATTATACTTATATTTCTTTTGGATATTGTTTAATTAAAATAAAATGGAAAAAAATGCTTTTTTCCATGAAATATCACATTCATTGATACAATTTCGCTTTTGACCACATTTTTGCCGCAAATCAGGGTCTAGCCGTGTTCACGGTGTCAACACAAAATTTATCTGATATTGTTGTCCCGTAATTCAGGCATATTTGCAGAAAAATTCTCTCATACAAATGTAAACAAGCCAACGTGTTCCGTCTCGTAAAAGGTATTCCCTGGTCTATTTATGGCTATTGACCCCTGACCTAGTGACGTTGATTGCTTTTCTGGTTTCTGATTGGCTTAGAATTTGATTTCTTCACCACATTATGGCTGCACTTGACAAATATAGTCCGAGGCGTAATTTGAGTTCTGGTCTGATTGTGCAAAACATCGCAATAGAAATGTGTACTACAGTAACGACTTACTTGTTTACTTGTGCAGCAAAGGGTCAGATTTTCACCTGGAATTTGCTGAGACAAAATGAAACGATTTTCGTGGCAAAATCACTGCTAGATTCCAATCTACGCTGATGAAGCTGGTGCGCAGATTGCCCACTTTGTGCTGATTACCCCTCGATGTTTTTAGAGATGTTAGTTGTCTGTCAGACGTAAATATATATATGACCTGCCCTCTATCGTCTTTGTAGTGTAGTGACAAATTTTTAAAATCGCAACATAAGTAGCGTGTGTGCTTAGAAAATTTATTTTTAATTATGTCAGCAGTATCTCATAATCGGCGCTGACCACGTGACTGAAAGTAAAAAAATATTTGCTGTAGTTTGACGTAACTACACGTGGTTACGATTTGTGTGGTTACAATTAATAGAAAAAAAGATTTTAAAAATACTCACTGATTCAACTTGGTCATGATTTTATTATTTCTGTCATTCATATTCCATCAAGAGGAAATGTTATAAAAATGGCTGAAGTATTACCAACGTGCACCAAACAGCAAGAGGATCTTATAAAGGCATTTAGTCAGGTCAATATACAGTTTAACCCCCACAAATTGCAACAAAAGGTTTCTCAACTGATTCTGGCAGGGTTTGATGTACTTTATAACATACTAAAAGTATTTTTATACGCCCACATTTTCATGTGGACGTATATTGTCGTCGCCCCTGTTCGTCCGTCCGTCCGTCCCTCCACAATTGTTTGTGAACAGTCTACAGGTCACAATTTTTATCCAATTTCAATGAAACTTAAAATATAGGTTTATCACCCCAAGATCTTGGTTCCTTTCGATATTGGCATGTATCGGACTGTAACTTCATGGGTTATGGCCCCTGATTGTACGAAAAATCATGTTTTTTAGCTTGTGAACAGTGTAGAGGTCACAATTTTGAACTGGTTTGGATGAAACTTGAAATGCATGTTTATAACACAAAATCTTGGTTCCTTTCGATATTTGCGCTCATCGGATCGTAACTTCCTGAATTATGGCCCCTTAATTTCCGAAAAATCGCCCTTTTTAGCTTGTGGTCCCTCTGGATGTCAAAATTGTTTTCCGATTTAAAAAACCGTTTGATTATATCACCGTTCCATGGTTATGAAGGTTGAGTTTGAATTTTGTGAAAATCGGACCAAAATTGACAGACAATAATGGCCGCCGTTTGTACACGAATAGTGTGAAAATATGTTATATAAAGGTTGTGGACCTTATAGAGGTCACAATTTTGAACCGATTTTGATGAAACTTGACATGTATGTTTATAACCCAAAGATCTTGGTTCCTTTCGATATTTGCGCCCATCGGATCATAACTTCGTGAATTATGTCCCCGGATTGTCCGAAAAATCGCTTTTGTTAGCTTTTGGTTCCTCTGGAGGTCAAAATTATTATTCGATTTAAAAAAACGTTTGACTATATCACCATTACATGGTAGTGAAGAGAGAATTTGACTTTCGTGAAAATCGGACTAGAATTGACGGACAAAATGGCCGCCGTTTGTACACGAATAGTGTGAAAATATGTTATATCAAGGTTGTGGACCCTATAGAGGTCATAATTTTGAATCGATTTAAAAAAACGTTTGACTATATCACCATTACATGGTAGTGAAGAGAGAATTTGACTTTCGTGAAAATCGGACTAGAATTGACGGACAAAATGGCCGCCGTTTGTACACGAATAGTGTGAAAATATGTTATATCAAGGTTGTGGACCCTATAGAGGTCACAATTTTGAATCGATTTTGATGAAACTTGACATGTGTGTTTATAACCCAAAGATCTTGGTTCCTTTCGATATTTGCGCCCATCGGATAATTACTTCCTGAATTATGTCCCCTGATTGTACGAAAAATCACCCTTTTTAGCTTGTGGTCCCTCTGGAGGGAAATCGAATTCATGACCTTCAGCTGTCCACTACCTAATGCACAAACACTCCTGTCCATAGAATTAGCTTCAGAGCGTTCAGTTTTGAGTGTCATGCTCCACCTCAGTATCGACCTATCGAGTGTTGCTTGAATTATCACAATTTCCAGATTGACAGGGGCCACATACAGCAGTGTAGGAAAGTCCATAACGTCTTCAGCTGCATCGAGAGGACTTACATCCCCCCGAAAAGTTGCAATGGGTAATTTTCAAGAGTTCGCCAGACACAGCATTGTTTTGGGTCATAATGTTATATATTTTATTTGTCAGACCATAATCAACTCTCAACGCTATCGGCTGACTCCTAGTTAGATCCATTTCGTCCATACCGTAATTTAAAAGTACACGCATTGCCTATGAAATCTTGTTGCAGGTGATGTTTGGGGAAACCATTAAGGAACGACAGATGCATCAGCTGTTGAAACTTTCTTGGTGAAAATGATATGGCACAGTGATGATAGCGTATCATTCTGTTTGCCATTAAATAGATCAACTATCAGGTCTTTGCCAATATCTGATATGTCCTCTTGAGATTCGTTTTGAAGGGTGAATGCACTAGCACAGAACATCATGACAGGATCAGATTTCACTAATTTCCGGTTGGTGGACTTTTTTCCGATGCCTACAATCCTTGAAATTGAATCACAGCCAGGGTAAACATGTACAAAGAGCAACTCGTTGCACGCATCGTCTCCAAAAGTTTCTTTCGACAGGTCTATGTTATACACTTTGTTTTCTTGTGGCTGCTTGTTTGAACGGAAGTAGATGATCTCAGTGTCTGTTCAGGAGTAATGAAGGAGCAAATCTGTGACCATTCAAACAACACCCAAGAGGTCGATACTGAGGAGGAGGAGGATGACACTCAAAACTGAACGCTTCGAAACGTTTTCCATGATAGGGGACAGCTGAAGGTCACGAATTCAATTCCATAATGATTAAACAGCTCAGTGATATCCAAAGTTCTCTAATGTGTTCCCTGTCCCCCAAAACCTGTGGATAGACATCAAGATCATCAAATTTGAGTCAATAGTTATGGACTTTCGATCACTTGGATGTGTTGGCGGCCATTTTTGACATGATATGCCCACATCATTTTTAATGATCTTAACGTGTTCTTTGCCTCCCAAAACCCAAGATCTTTAAATTTAAGTTGATAGTTACATAGTTATGATCATTTTAAAACGTTTCGGTGGCCATTGTTGACGCCATCTTGAAATAGCACTTTTCCGAGAGTCCTATTTTGGTAAACTTTTAGTATGTTATAAAGTACACTAAACCCTGCTAGAATCAGTTGAGAAACCTTTTGATCCAATTTTTTTTTTTGGTGGGGGGGGGGGCGGGGGTTGAGGGAGTATTTTCCAAATATTTACCTAATTGTCTGGAATTGACGCCTGTGTTTTGACTTGTGTAGAAATAGTTGCTGGAACAATCTGACCTGGTGCTGACGGGTGTTTATGTGGTAGTCTACCGGGAGTAAACTGGACACCTTTTGGGTTTTCTGTTGCCGGACATCGGTTGGTTTTGCCTCTAACGCTACACCACCACCATGTCTTGTCGTCCGTCAGTCGTTTAACTGTAAAGGAAAATCCGTCACTGGAGAAGAGCTTATGTTTTCCGCGTTTGGTGCCTTGGACTAGAATTCTATACGTCGTTGGGGCATCAGGATTAATGCCCTACATAATCCCACCTCACCCAGCAGAATGGACTCAATAATCAAAACCAGATTAAATATTTTTCAATCTCTATTTAACCCCATTAACAATCGTCAATCAATTATCGTCAAGAATCACAATTCACACGCTTAATGGGTTCAGTAATCAACACCAGATTATAAACAACAAAGGCAGATCGCAGTGTTTGGTTTTTTTTTGCCAGCTTATATTCTTAAATTTCTTTCAACATATTTAAAAAAAAGCACAAAGCAATTTGGGGTTCTAATTCTGGTTCAGCAGCATTTTTTTTTTTTATAAGATTCGCGCAACAAGCAGCCATCTTTGTTTTATAAAGTTCGCTTTGCAGCCATTTTTATAAAATTCTCGTAGTGGTTGGATATTATTAAGTCGTTGTGTTCCAACATTATTTCAACATGTAGGAAAAGGCACGAATCATGTTTCATCTTTATTTCAACAACACGTAGGAAAAGGTACGAATCATGTTTCAACTTTATTTCAACAACACGTAGGAAAAGGTACGAACCAGTCTGAGGTACGAAACGAGGTAAGAAAGAACTAAGTACGAAACAGACAGGTTACGAAACAGCCTGCACCCGCTAGCGAGCCAGCGTCTTATCCACTTAGCCACCGTAATCCTCACACAGAAACAAATAGAAGCCAATCGAACTTTAATTATTTCTGATAATTTCTTCATGGGTTGTTACACTTGATGAGTTTTAAAGGTCTTGTGTTTCTCACCTAATAAAGAATTAAAAAATATTTTTTACAACCAAGGGACACAATTTGGGGTTCTAATTCTGGTTCAGCAGCATTTTTTTTTTATAAGATTCGCGCAACAAGCAGCCATCTTTGTTTTATAAAGTTCGCTTTGCAGCCATTTTTATAAAATTCTCGTAGTGGTTGGATATTATTAAGTCGTTGTGTTCCAACATTATTTCAACATGTAGGAAAAGGCACGAATCATGTTTCATCTTTATTTCAACAACACGTAGGAAAAGGTACGAATCATGTTTCAACTTTATTTCAACAACACGTAGGAAAAGGTACGAACCAGTCTGAGGTACGAAACGAGGTAAGAAAGAACTAAGTACGAAACAGACAGGTTACGAAACAGCCTGCACCCGCTAGCGAGCCAGCGTCTTATCCACTTAGCCACCGTAATCCTCACACAGAAACAAATAGAAGCCAATCGAACTTTAAATATTTCTGATAATTTCTTCATGGGTTGTTACACTTGATGAGTTTTAAAGGTCTTGTGTTTCACCTAATAAAGAATTAAAAAATATTTTTTACAACCAAGGGACACAAAGGGTTAAAAGGGTTTTCGAAAATATTATCACTTTTATGAACCTACTGGTGAAAAATATATAGAATGTCATATAAACTCCATTAAGTCCATATGCCGCTTATGTTAGAATAAACTATATATCCAGAAAGAGTGCTAAGAATCATGCAATCTCTTAGACACTTTAATTACATTTTTCATAGCTATGCCTTTGTTCGAGCAAACTCAAAAAGTAGCCAGTCCTGTAAAAAAGACAACCCGCCGGTGACAGGGTAAAACCTCGTAAGAATTGTTTTCTATTTGGGATTCATATTATGTGTTTAATTTCCCATCTGACAATCGGGGGTCACGGTGGATAAGTCGCTGGTTCGCTAGCCTGGAGGTCGGGTGTTCGATCCCTGCATTGGCCGAGAAAGTTCATCTCGATTTTCCGGCGCGATTCCCCTTGTCAGTGATGCAGAAGGAGAGCCTGACAAGGACAGTTGCCTAGTCTTGTCTTCGGATGGTACGAAAAACCGAGGTAACGTGTACAAATTGGACTGCACGTAAAAGATCCCATGGCAGTTGGAATTCGATATATATAAGAGTAGGCTGTAGTGCCGCTGCCCGGGAAAAATTTCCCTCATAGCACACTGTATGGCGTATGCCCGTCTTCCATTAGCCCAGGTTAGGACGTTTAACCCCATTTCATTTCCATCTGACAATGTCATTGGCTTGTTTTTTTTTATCTTGTATAGTTTATTCACAATTTCAATTTGAAAAAAAAACTCGTAAGTTTCCTGATACCAATTTTTGGATTGTTACAAGCTGGTTACTTTCGATGGCCTACATTACATGAAGATTTGACCAGTTGTACTGGGAGGTAGCCTCAGGGGTCATACGAGCGGCTTTTGACCTATGACCTTTACCCACAGTTCCGTTCACAGAGAGAGAGAAATGGGGTTTAACGTCCACTCGACACAAACTAGGTCATTTTGGGACTAACATATGGTTTAATTTTATTTCAATAATTCGCTTGCGCGTAGGGATCTTTAGCAGTGGGAGGAAACCGGAGTGCCCGGAGGAAACCCACGGGGTTGAGAAGGCGCCCCTATCTCCATGCCGCATACGCTCAAACCAGGGCTCGAAACCACAGCCGCAAGCCAGAGTTGACCGGCCAGCTAGTTCCGTTCAGAGCACACCAAGAACTTGCCATAAGAAATTGTTTCATTGGCTAATTCTTCACATCAACTAGAACGCGTGTTATCTTACAGATCCTAATGTTATGAAAACAAGTAAAACTAAACTTTGAACTATGAAAAACGAAACGAAATAGGATCTGTGTTTTAGTCAGAGTGAGGTTATAACAAAAATCTGTAAACGAACTTTCGAGGCTTTCTAAGATCACTAATGTTTGATACAAATTCCCTTGGGTTAAGTTTTTTGTAATAATTGAAAGATAAAAAGAGTTATTGAAGGATATGATTTCGATAAATACATAAATCAGCATTATTTAGAAATTACAACAAAACAATTAAAAATTGCATATAAATGAATTTATATTCATTAATATACTATTCAAAAAAAGTAGGGGATATTTGATTTAAAGTGTTATTAAAGTCACCTAATGAAACTGACGAAGAAACAAATGACAAAATTAAATGATGTTCACATTCATCGATTTATTCCAAATGATCGTTAGACTAAGTAAGGCACAGGCTGACCATTATAAGGGTAAAATGATACCCGGGGTCAAACAGCAAAGTTACCACAGCATCACAACAAAGTCAGTAACGGGTAAATCCTCCTCTGTTTGCCAAACAAGCATTGATCCGACGTGGCATACTCCTAATGAGACGTCTAAGGTCATTTTGGTCCAGATTGTCCCATTCCTGTTGCAACGCAGCGGCAAGTTCTTGGACATTGGCAGGACGTTGTTGACGTTGACGTAACCTCTGTCCAAGCATGTCCCAGACATGCTCGAAGGGGGAGAGGTCGGGACTCAGTGCTGGCCAAGGTAATGTAGTGATGGTCTGTTATTGGAGGTAACCTATAACGATCCTGGCTCTGTGACATCTTGCGTTGTCATTCTGGAAGGTGAAACGGCGGCCATGACGTCGTGCGAACGGCACAACATGGACTGCCAAGGTGTTGTCCCGGTAGTACTGGCCTGTAACACGCCCTGCAACAACATGTAAAGCCGCTCTTCCAGCAACAGTGATGCCTCCCCACACCATAACATAACCACCCCCAAATCGATCATGTCTGATGACGTTAACGTCTTGGAAGCGCTCGTTTCGACGACGCCACACCCTCCTACGTCTGTCCAAAAAATCAACAGTGAACCTTGACTCATATGAAAACATCACATTGCTCCAGCGTCGATTATCCCAGTGTTGACGATCCCTACACCAAAGACGTCTTGCCTGAATGTGATGATCTCTCAAACAAGGGATCACGCGAGGACGTCGGGCGCGAAGGTGACCCGTATGCAGTCGATTCCCAATCGTCTGGCCACTCACTCTCACACCAGTGTCTGTTTGAAGACGAGTGCTGATCTGATTTGCTGTGATGACACGATTTCTCAAGGCCAAGGTACGGATAAATCGATCCTGGGCTTGAGTTGTCGCCCTTGGTCGACCTGAACGTGGTCTGTCCTGTACAGATTGTGTATCACGGTATCTGGACCATAACCTGCACAGACTGAGAAACATTCATCGTCCGCGCCACAACCACCTGTGTTATGCCGATCTGTAGCATGCCAAGGGCACGTAACCTTTCATTTTGGGTAAGCCGACGCATATCAAAATTTGTTTTCTGGTCACTAAAACAATTAAACTGATGTTTCCACCCTGGAAATGACTGTAACATTCAAAGTCAGAGTCGTGCAAATCTTGGGTTGGACCCCCATGATGATCCCAAGCATCACCTGCATTCCATGCGGTAGCTATTGGTGCGTTTGGGCGTCACATGTAACTGGAAATGTTTCTTCTTTTAGGTTTTGTAGTGACTTTTTTCGTAGTCATTTGCATATTTTAGTATTACGCACCCAAAATCAAATATCCCCTACTTTTTTTTGAATAGTATATTACATTAATGTGTGCTTTTAGAGCCATGTGCTGTTTAAATATCATACAGGTAATAAAAACTACATTTGAGCAACGTTATCTATAATCCCAGCTAAGGCTGCAATTAAATCAAAATGTTTTTTTGTGGTTTTGTCAAAATCACGAAAAGGGACATTAGAGGTGTTACCATGTCAATAACGTTATTTGACAAAGGATTATAAATAAGCCGTTCTTCTAAAATCGCTTTAAAAAATGCTAGCACGAATCGTGATAGCGGGAAACTATAGCATTAGCTGAAAAACTTTAATTCCTTCTTGGCTGTCGTCTATTCATAGCCCATTGTTAATGTACTGAGCCCGTGCTGTTTTGTTGAGTAAATGACTGTTTACGTTACGTAGTTTGGGGTGTAGCTCAGTACTATTAGTGAAAGGATCTTGCACGTTCTCACAGTATATATATTCTGGGGGATCTAAAAATAATATACAGTTCCAAAAAAATCACAAATGCTGATGAAGGTTAAACGTTTATTATACGACTGACACAGTAAGAATACCGACCGTATGTCTTCTGTCGTATATAAAGCAAACCTTATCATCAGTTTAGAAGTTTTACTTGGAACTAAATTAAACATGTTCAGGTGATTATAGATAAATTTAAAAGATTAACCCCTTGAACAAGAGATAGTCGTAAGACTCTTTAAACATCACAATAGGTAAAGTTAACCTATGGATATTATTTGATGACAATAAAGACGCGAGAGATTTTCTACTGCCATATTAATTTTAAAACAATTATTTTGAAAAACAAAAATATCTATACTATATCAGTACCATAAGGGAATTTTATAATACAAGCATATTGGATGTATATTTTACTGTTTAGATTATCGAATAATTCAATTATGTAGCGACGTGTACGTTTCTTAATCATTTTGCACAACTGGCATAGCACCAGCTACTTAAAACACGCAGTATCTATACATACATCTACATAGATGAAACAACCATTTTGTTTTTTTCATCGTTTATTTATCGTTAATTACCATATTACGTAGAAATAAACCCTAAAACATATAATGAACAAGGGTATGGCTTATCAGATTTAACAGTTTACAGGTTGTCGTGTTGGATGATCTATACGTGCATCACAATAATGTACAATTTGGCCAATATCTAAAACTATTTGTAAGGGAAAGAACAACAGAAAATACCCAAGCCAGAAAAATAAAATATCTGGCCACATAAAGTACTCGTGTCAACTCTTCTTATATCAGAATCGAAATCAGACTACGGGTTTCATCGCCATGACCAATAATATGCACTCACTTTAAGGACTATGACTAGAGTAAATTTTATAATTGACCTCTGCATGTGTAATTCATTATTCCACACCAAACGTATGTGTTTGCTTGATTTGAAACGTCGCAGTGTCATTCCATAAGAAGTGTGTTATCTGATTATAACCCATGCATTTGCTATGATTATAATTGTTATGCTATCTTGAAATATAAACAGGAGAAAATTCTTTGATCATAAGGCACTTAGTTTTTCATTTTAAAAGTCAATCTCTATATCATTTTTCACAAAAAACACATCGAAAATGATTTTAGAACACACATTCAAGTAGTATACTTACAGAAGGACAAATAGCCATTAATAACCGTGCTGGGGTATGGTATTTATCAGTTGCAATCTATATCTAGATCATTTCAGATGAAAAATTTAAAACTGAAAATCTTTAAAGTTAATTCTGCTTTGATTTAAACATCCAGGACAGTCAGTAATATTTTTACAACATCTTGTATGTAGCGCTTAAAGTAAGGTGGGTGTAATTAGGGTTGAAATACTGTTATACAAAACAATGACAGACATTTTACCGTAAATTGACTGGCAGAAAGTTGCCAGTAAAATGACTGTACTTTAACAGCATGTAAATTTACAGTGAGTGTAAAATTACTTCGATGTAAATTTACATTGTGCTTGTAAATAGAAAGTGAGGTAAATTTACTGTAAATTTACATTTCTCTAAAATAGACTAATTTTACTGACATAACAGTAAATATTTTTCGATATGTAGTCGAAGGGGAATAACCGATTTGAACACTAAAAGACGGTAAATTTACAATTTGTTGTAAAAATACTAATTCAAATGGCATTGTTGTAAATATACAGCTGACATAATGCAAATTGCCATATGGTTGTATATCTACATTACGTTTCTATATCCTACATGAGGCCATAGAGGGAACGACCGATGTGGCCACTATTTGACAGTTATTTTACAATTTGCTGTAAAAATACTATTTCAAATGCCGTTTATGTTATTATACATACTACATAAAGTAAACTGACATAAATATGGTTGTATTTCTACATTAAGTTTGATGTTATCTTACATAATCTTTGTATTCGTGTGCATTTACATCGTTTTAAATGTAAACTATGTGATATTTTAAGTATACTTATAACTGTAAATATACATATAATTTAACAGGTTAATATGGATCTTTTACTTACACCCAAGTGTGTACATTGGACCTCGCTGTATTGTCCCATCTGAACGACTATGGGAAACCCCGCCTGAAAATCTGCAAGGAACTTTCTCGGCCAATGCAGGGATCGAATATTCGACCCCCAGACTAGTGATCCAGCGTCTTACCCACTTAGCCAGCGTGACTAAAAGCGAAAATTAACGAAGCCTTAAAAGGCCAATCAATGTTAACGTTGTAAATTGTACACAAATCCCGATTTTAACATGTTTGGCACCAGTTAAAATACAACATACATGTACGTTAACAACCATAGTTATATTAATACAGGTTACATGTAAAAATGAATACAGTTATAATTTGTAAAACTGCACTTTCATTGTTAATTTACCTATCTTTTACAGTAATCACAGTAAATTTATAGTATAAAAACACTCAGTGGTATTTTTACAGCATTATGTTAAAAGAAAATATACGTATTTTGCGTTGTAATTATATTTTTAACAATGCAGACATTATAAATCGCAATAAGACTAATCTTCGTAAGTTAAAAATATTTTACTGGCGATGTCTGAATAACAATTTCTTTCATAATTCATTTAAAAGCGACTTGAGACTGAAGCATTTTAAAATTAGCAAGAAAAGGAGGACAGTCGATTTAAATGTATGGAGAATACTAAGAATATTTTCTAAAAAAAAAAAACAACACGTGGCCAAATAAGGGACTTTTAAAATTGGTGTAAAACTCTTTCTTGAATAGTTCCAAAGAAAATCCCTAAATATTTGGGCTAAAATATCGATAAATAAGTTCATGTTTCGAATTCATCGGGTATTTATTGTTCATTCACCACGCCCGAATAATGTTCTAATGGAAAATTCGAAGCAATAGCGTAGCCTTAAAACTATAGAATTACATAAATCCTGTATTTAAACATGTATGAACAGTAAAATTACACATAGAAAGCAGTCAAGGTACAACATACATGTACTTTAACAAACATAGTTGTATCAATACAGGTTACATGTAAAAAAAAATACAGTTTTAATTTGTAAAACTGCACCTTTATTGTTAATTTACCATTTGTTTACAGTAACCCAATGTTACCTCTCTAACACAGTAACTTTATGGTAAAAAAAAAACCATGCAGTGGTATTTTTACAGCGTTTTTAAAATAAATTACATATTTTCCACTGTAATTTTACATTAATTTTTAACAGTGGAAGACTTTTATACATAAAAAGTCATCATTAATATGCCCTGTCTGCAGAACATGTCAATTAAATTTCAATCTATTTATTGTTTTATATATACCGTTGTTTTATTTCTTAGAAATGTATTGTAATTTTGTACTTGATACTTCAGTTACTTAAAGAATTTATTTCAGTGACGTTTCGACGAGGGTTCTCCCGTCTAAAGCAAAGAATGTTTTCCTTTGTTTCATATTTTGTACATATATCTTCATTTGGTTGTCATTCTTTACTTGATAAAGACGGGAGAACCCTCGTCGAAACGTCGCTGAAATAAATTCTTTAAGTAACTTGTATTCCATATAATTGTGTCATGTGTTATCTTCATCCAGTTACTAAATGCCACTTAAACAACTTGATACTTCAGTCTTTTGGGTGCTCGTCCGTTATCTGCGGTCCTGTAATTGTATAAATATAATTATTAGCATAAGTGTCCAGTATTAAAGATTGAAGAACCATTGCAAACTCTTGTCAAATCTTAAGGCCCTCGCTGTAGTTTTCCAGGCCACCAATCCTGCGCCAGGTGGAAAACACGCCGAGGAACGTTCTTGGTTCAGTCTGGGATCAAACTCTGAATCTTCTGCTTAATGAGTTAGCTCCTTACTCACCGGGGTCCGCTTATTATACTAAATTTGGAATTTGCGTATTGCCTTAGAAATTCCAACGTTTTAGTATCCGGTAGTTTAATCATTCTTAACACTCGATAACTTAGTGTTAACAAACGTTATTTTGGTTACATACTGATTGAAGAATTAGAGTTTTCAACCGTTGTCAATTAATAATCATATTGCTACGTTATGGTATAAAAAAAACAAAAATATCGACCACAATGAACAACGTATATTTTAATACTGTTTAATGTGTATACGGCAATTGTGCGCTCACTAACTGAAATATGGGTTTAAAATATGAAACAACTCGCGTATGTTACTAACATGAGTCATTCATTTTCAAAAGTACATTATAAACAGGTGTTGTCAATTAACAGTATTTAGCGGCACCCTGCATGGCGCCCATTTCTTTATTGATGCCTAACGTTATGTTCTTTTGTGTATTAATGTTTGATTAGCGGTAGTACCCGTATTTTCACAATCTTCTTCGATCTTTATCTCGCCTTAAGTCTTATGAAAGGTAATAAGAAGTCTTTTTTTTTAAAGAATGATATTGGTATCGAATGTTGGCTTATCTTATGTAGTTTATTTATATTCGCTAGGGTGGGTTTGTCGGTGTATTTGTGTATTACAAACAACAATTTTGATATGAATTTTTTTCCCGATAATTACATTCATTTCAAAATACATAAACATGTATGATCTTAGACGAGTGCTTGTTGTATAAAGTTAAGAATTTATCGGGTAAGCACGTCTTAGATCAAAGTTGAGCATTGATAGGGGTTGGGGATACACTGTCTCTGAAAAAGATATAATCTAGAGGGATGAACAGAGTATGTTTGTCTCTGGCCACAGGTCACTAAAAATTATCTTACTGGCTTTGATGTTAATTCTCTCTTCTCTTTGTCCGAGAGAGAGAGAGAGAGAGAGAGAGAGAGAGAGAGGGGGAGATAGAGTTGAACAGTTTATGGTCTGCACCCAACTCTACCATTTGGTTGGAGTTACCTCCCTTCAATAGTTCATGTTGGGATGTGATTCAGTCTATTCATCATAAAAATTTTGTTTCACAAATTAAAATCTATAGAATCTGAATTCTTGTTGAAACTGTAGTTTACTGCTACATACAAAGTGATAAAGTCACTACAGAACGATCAAAAAAAAAAAGCGGACACATCAAAACTTGATTACCAGAAACGCATGTTACACCAAAGCACTATGCGTAAATCAAACACCAGCATATTCTACCCTATACAATGTATATGGCAAGAATATTACAGAATATCTATGATTCTACCGGTAATACGTCATACATCACGTAATAATCATTCGAAACGCAATCATAAAATACATTACTTCCTCTTTAAAGGCTGTACTGTTCACATAAACTAAATTGTTTCTATTTGAAAGAACAAAACAAAATAAACCTTAATTATTTTAAAGTTCACACGAATAGTTCACATAATTAACTTCTGTGGTGGTTTTCGAACTCTATGTGGGTAACGTTGTTTGATAGCAACCGGTTTGAAGGGTGATGTTGAAGTATCAATACTTGCTGCTTTAGGCATTGTACTCGACGAAGTACGTGAAGTAATTGAAATATAAGGCATAATAATAATACGAACCGTAATCATAAATACTACAGAAACATAACCCATTTTTCCACGTTATCATGTTTTGTGCATCCTCGGTTCAGTATAGCTTGGTGAATTTATCACATTTCAAACTGTCTTCGAATCCTAACAAAATGTGTAATCGGAGGCGGGTAACGGATGGCTCTATTCTTTGGAACCATAAAATAGACAAAATGGGACTAAAAGCACATGTTATTGTGTTATTGTAATATGAATAATTATAAATCGATTTAAAATCGATTGATTAAAAAAAAATTAATATTTTATCAATTTTATGAAAAATAAATATTGTAATTTTTAACCAAAAATACGTTCGGTAGAATACGTGAACAGTCTAAATTGAACGACAGTTGTTTGCGCCTGCTTTTGTCATTCAACAGGTGTCCTATACTATTTGTTATTATTTTGTTGTTATTATGTTTAATTACTCACGCGTTGTCTTCTGGTACATGTTTTCCTTTTTCATTTCAGACGGTACCAGAAACCATTATATCCCTAGAATACACGACTCGTGTACTGAATATAAAATTGATTGAAATTAACCAATACTGAATTCTAATTCGTGTTTTTAATTTCAACTATTATGGAAAATATTGAGTTAATGGTTTGGCCCTTTAAAAATAGATGAAAATTGGCTGAAAAACACATATTGATGTACCATGAATGTACGTGTATATAAAGGGATTTACATCCAAGTTTTAAAATTTGTACTGTAATTTCTAATCAATTATGTCCGGTGAAATACACATACAGGCCACATTGAACAACTTTCGTTTGCGTCGGCTAACGCCATGTTACACGGACGTTTTTTTTAAAATTATTTTTTAATGTGTATTGTTGTTCTGCCTTCTTTTAACCTGCACACAGCTTAACCACCCCCAAACACCAAATAAGACAAATTTTCTACCTATAAATGTCTTTATATAGATATTTAAGATATGGTAAAAAGACTATGGTTACTCATAGTCTGTACAGTAAAAACTTGTTGGATACAACGGAAGCGGAAAATAAAAGGTTTTAAAATAAACAAAAGGGAGGTAATTAGTTTTGGAGACAGACCGACAATTTGTTGTCCTACAGAGTTCAGTTCATTTGTCATAAGAGTTCTGTGACATAACAATTTTCTTGTGTGCATGTTTTTCTTACTTCATTACAAATGACATCGAAGCCATTATGGCCATAGAGTACACGCGACGCCGTGTACCGATTTTAAAATGTTCATTGTACCTTTAAGGGTGAATTTCATATTTTCTAAAAAAGTCATAACATAATTATTTCTATGTCTTTTGCTCATAAGGTTGTCAACTCACTATTATACGATTATGGGCAATATTTCACAGGCATAAAAATCCGACAAAGAAAATAACAAAGTTACTTGAATTACCTCTCTTGTTTTCCCATTCCCCTCCATGGAATGGCGATCTTCAAACGTTTGAATTTGAAGTTGAAAATGATATTTTTGCCAATTTCTCAACTGGCAATAGTGAATTATAGGTTTAATATGATTATTCTTTAACAAGGTATGACTGTTTATAGATACAATCTATTTTAGGGCTTTATTTTAATATATTTTAAAAATATAACTAAAAAATATGAAATTGCTGTTTTAAATATTGTACATTAGGATTCCATTTTTTCGCGCTAAAATAACAACATCAATATTCATTGAAATGGACCCATATTAAATACTAATTCTTGTTTTTTAACGGGGGCTGATACGGAACTATCTCGACCAGCATCGGGATCAAACTCGCGATGTCCTGGTTGGCGAGTCAGTGCCTTACTGATCCACCGTGGCTCTCTAAACAGATAAGTTCAGGATAAGTCACATATTCCCCGCACTGTTCCAAATTTCGACTGGTCAATAGCCCAATTAACAACCAATACCTAAATACGTAACAATTTGATTACGCTTTAAATATAGTTCCACGTTGGACCAAATATGTTTACATAACGTAACGCCATGACGCACGATTCTATTATGTCCAATAATTTAACCAGTCCGTAGCAGAATATTGCAGAAAAGGTAATTGCGTGACAAACGAGGCTATCAACATTGACATAATGTAAACAATACTGTATGGATACGAACATACTTTCACCGGTTTAATACCTAAAGTCACTGTCCAAAGTTTTTGGGAAGACCCCAGATTAAATGATGGGCTGTCATGTTGCTGTACTTGGGATAGATTTGATTGAACGGAATGAACAGACATTCCCTCAGAAGCTCAAAGCAATGGGCAGAGAGGGATTTCTTGGGCCATTGCTTCCGGCATATGGATAGGTCACAGAACTTCAATTATTAACATGGCGGATCTAGAGACAGCGGGGGCTCCGGGTTTACTCCCATGGAAAATTTAGAAAAATAGCAGCCCGGAAATGCCAATTCCAGTGATCTGGGACAAGAATCGGTTTCTAAAATAATGAATTATCATGGGACATTTCAGTCGATCAGCTCTTGTTTAAATTATAATATGCATGTACAAAGACTACTTTTCACGGGTTTATATCAAAACACGAAAGAAAAACAGACGAAAGAGGCGTCGATTTTATAAAATACACTGACCATCAGCATCTTTTTTGGTGATATTTTCTCGCACTGGCTGAGCGACTTTTGCGTTAAGTCTGGAAACACGACGATCTGAATCGTCGCTTTCAGCCACCAATGACTTTTCAATAACCCCATTGTTAAAATAAGAAATTAAAATGCAATGAGATTTAATGTCCTACTTTTCTGCACCGACAGAGCCAATATACAGACGAGTTGTTAAAACAGAAGTAAGAAATACACATATCGAGAACCAAAACGGATAGAAATGTTCTTTAACAATTTTCTGTCCACGGTATAATACAAAGTCTCATCATTTACTGATTTGTCTAAATTAGGAAAACACATTTTGTTTTCGTTTATATGGGTACAATTTAAGCGAGAGTCATGCTATAGGACGTATAACACCAGCGTGTGTCTATGTTCTAGTGTATATACAGAGTAGGCTCTTTGATTGTATTATACATATATAAAATGCTAAATTAAATATTTGGTTACACCCGAACGGGTCCATAGATTTTGCGTCAAAAGAAAGGCCGTTCTTTTTTTCAAGTATCATTATTATATTAAAAATGTTAGTAAAGTGTCCTTGCCCTGATCCATGTTAAATATATGTAGAGACATATATAGTGCATCCGTCTAGATGAAAAGACGTGGGTAGTATATTGTTATTGAAATAACAAATGAATAAATGTCTTGGGCATCATTTATAACTTTCTAGCTCATCACAGAGAATAATTCTTTGGTGAAAGAAGAAAAAACGCATGTGCGCAAGTTTACACTTGTTAATGTTGTGCGATTTGCCGTATATAGTTGGTATTGTATAGGAATCGATCTCTCCAGTCAATTATCTCAGTAAGTTTACACATATCTTTTTTTAAAAATTGCATTTTGGGGGAAAATTTAGCCATGATCGACAGATGGGTGACATAAAGATATGTAGTATATTTCAATTTTGAATATGGATTAGATGAATGGAATGAAATAAAAATAGATTTCTTGTGGGTTTATCTAAAGATTTGTATTTTTATCAGCATAGAAAGTTGTATATTCCCATATTCCCCTCGTGCACTAAATCCAGTACTTACAGTTCATCATATAGTTGTGCTTTAACCTAATTATTCAACCTATGTAAATTATAACGTAAACTGGGTTAGAAACACACATTTTACTGCTCCCTTTGACTTTGTAAATGTTTATTTGCAAGACAGCAGTTGTTAATCTATGCGATTATGGTATCTTTACATTTGTCACGCATATGTAGACCCGTGGTAATTAAGCTAGCTGACAGATTAATATTGTTACATCTCTCCCAAATTTCATCAATGAAGAGTCCCGGTGTTTTAAAGGAGCTAAATCGCTAACATTTGGACCCTAGAAATTGACACAGTGCAGTGGGTAGCAACACATATATATGACAATGTAATATGAATGTATATAAACTGATTAACATTCAATGGTTTCCGTTTTTACTCTCGTTTCAAATCAGTTATGTTCGGCGAAATAAGTCAACAGTCCCAACAAATGTAAATTTCTAGCGTCTGGTTATTCCAGTCTACATAGTATTTATTGCGCCGTTTGATTTGGTGCAATCTGTTAAGCCTCGTTCCTCTAGTCTCTTGTTACATCTGAAACGCATAATGTTACACGATTCGTAAATGGTAAAATGTTTTAAACTATAACACATACTTATGGAAGAACAATTACTGATTTATTTAGGCGACGTTTCGAAGAGTATTCTCTCAACGTTTTCAAGCAAGTGCAATAACAAATGTGTATGGCAATTATATATAGACAAGGAATAACAACAATTCTGAAACCATGCATGACAACAACAATATCAAAGGCATATAACAACATGATCAAAGGCAAGGTGCATATAAAGGATTAGTGAGGCCACTGATAATTGGCATTAATTAACATTAAAGGGATATTAATAAGTAATAGTAGGGATAAATTGTTCAACTTGAACAACCAATCATGATAAATCCGAAACCATACATGAACTAGGTTACATCAAAGGGATAGTAGCCGATTGATAATGAGTAATAATAACAGCATAAACAACAAACAAAAAGGGAAACCATACATGAGAACATCGGAGAACTAGTAACTCCAGATAAATTAAATGGGGATAAATATTTGGACCATAATTAAGTTAATATAGTTAAGAAAATTGAATACACACAAAACAAGACAACCCGCACACCCCCTTCTTTATAGTCACACCCTCTTCCATCTGATTGACACCAACACAGTTTGCACAGGTAAAATAAAAGAAACAGTTGACCAGTTACTAAATGATAATTATGTACATGACCAGGATTAAATAGGGTATAACTATTGAATTATGAGTATTTAGAAAGTCAGGCCTCAGTCCTATTCACAGGCTCCTAAATCATATATTGCAAGACTAGCGTTGTATATATTCGCATGGTATATCAATGTGTATTTACCTGTTTGTCTTGATTAAGTTAATGTGTCAGTCAGGTGTGATGTTGAACTTCAGCTTACTAATCGTTGGCTACTGGAAATTAGCTTTTCCTAATGATCAACGACAAACAAATGTCACACCCTTGGTCTACTTTAATTTTGCCAGTTAGATATATTTGGTATGACATAAAACGTCACTATGATACAATCATTGTAGTGGAGTAGATAGTTTGTAATGATTCCCAATGGTGTTTGTGATTACCCAAGGGAAAGGGCCCCGAGTCCGAGTCAATCGTTTTCTATACACTGTGACTGTCGAATCCATTACTGAATGAGAATGCAGTCATTGCATTGGCATAAAAGTCATCAATCCCCCCCCCCCTCTCCGAAAGAGGGCCCTCAAAATAGTATAGCCTCCGCCGTGATAAACCTTAATACACCCCTGCCCAAATGACGCGGCGCCTCATAATGATCCACACGATGAACACAACAACTGACGGGGCCCCGAAAACGGCTTGATCTGTGACGGGAGGACATTATGACGTGATTGATGGGCCGCCTTATAATGTTGGGCCGCACATAATGCATAATGCCGAACCAGATTGGTTGGGCGCCCACAACTTGATCAGTGGGGCGCCCCAAACTGCATGATGTGTGTAGTGCCTCATCCCAGAATGGTGTGTTACAACCCCTATTGTAATAACAACCCCTATTGTAATAAATGTAATAATTGTAATAAAACTTCAATTAACCCCTATTGTAATATCAACCCCTATTGTAATAAAAGTAATAATTGTAATAAAATTTCAATCAACCCCTATTGTAATAAATGTAATTAATGTATTTTACCATACAAAAAATCGACATCTAAAGTCTATTGATTTTGATAACCGTTTGAATATCAATATATAATAGGAGTAATCGTATGCTTTTATACTGCATAGGGTATTTCAGAACAGCACAACCGAAAACGTCATTAAAAGCCGTTAACGAGTTTGGAGAAATTATTGAAAAGGGATGTCACCCACTATTGTTATCAATGATATTTAAATGAACGTAAAGTATGTTCTCTGAAAAACCTGTCGTTTAAGGATTTTGAACATCTTTTCCGTGTGCATATTAGATAAAAAAATAATCTTCCTGATAGCATTTTCTAAATCCTTAGACACATTTATTACAATAGGGGTTGATATTACAACAGGGGTTACATGGTAAAACCTCTATTGTAATAAAATTCCAGTCAACCCCTATTGTAATAAATTTGTTATGCCATACCAATAAAATCAACACCTAACGTTAAAAGTGTATGAATTTGGATCACCATTTCCGTAAGTTTTGTTCTCTGAAATATATGTCCTCTGATTATGTTATCTGATATGCAGACGGAGAAGATTTTCAAAATCCCAAGAAGACAGAATCTTGAGGGAACATACTTGGCGTTAAATTAGATATCATTGGTTACAACAGAGGTTGATATTCCATTTAATAATTCTCCAAATAGCCTTGGGACATGTTTTTGGTGGTTTTGTTTCATAATATTCTATACAGTATAAGGGCATATCTGTACTCTTATTTCGGGACTAACATATTTTTAAATTTTATGTCAATAATTCGCTCGCGCATAGGGGTCTTAAGCAGTGGGAGGAAACTGGAAAAGCCAGAGAAAACCCACGAGGTTGGACGGGCGACCCCACTCCTTGTCACGTACAACCGGGGATTCAAAACCACGCCAGTTGACCCAATTACAGGCTCTATGATACAGCACGCACGTGCTCACCATTCGGCCATCCAACACCCCCCACCCCTATCCATACGGACATGGTGATCAAAATCCAAAGACTTTTAAAGTTAGGTGTCGATTTTATTGGCGGGGCAAAACACATTTATTACAATTATTACAATAGGGGTTGACAGTAATTTTATTACAATAGGGGTTATAACGCGTAACCGCTATTGTAATATCAACCCCTATTGTAATAAATGAGTCTAATTGTAGAGGAGGAATTTTAAAATGCGATCAGGAGGATTATTTTATTTTATCAATAGGGGTTGACATTCTATTCCCCAAACAGCTTTTTAAAATATGTTTTTGGTTGTGATTTTATTGGTATGGAAAAACAGATGTATTACAATTATTACAATAGGGGTTGACAGAATTTTTATTACAATAGGGGTTATAACGCCTAACCCCTATTGTAATATCAACCCCTATTGTAATAAATTTGTCTTAGTGTAGATAAGAATTTTAAAAATGCTAACAGGAGGATTATTTTATCTGATAAGCACACGGAAAAGATGTTCAAAATCCCCAGACGACAGGTTTTTCAGAGAACATACTTTACGTTTATTTAAATATCATTGATTGCAATAGGGTTTGACATTCCAGACGTTTTCAAAACATGTTTTCGATGGTGTTATTACATATACGGTATCAAGACATACTATTATATTATATATTGATACGGAAATGGTGATCAAAATCCATACACATTTTAAGTTAGGTGTCGATTTTATAGGCATGGCAAAATACATTTATAACAATTATTACAATAGGGGTTGACAGAAATTTTATTACAATAGGGGTTGTGTCGTGTAACCCCTATTGTAATATCAACCCCTATTGTAATAAATTTTCCTAACTGTAAAGGAGACTACTAAAAAATGCAATCATATGGATTATTTTATCTGATTTGCATACGGAACAGATATTCAAAATCCCCAGGCTACCGATCTTTTCGGGAACATACTTGGCGTTCCATTATATATTATTGGTTACAATATGGGTTGTTATTTCATTTGAATAATTCTCCAAACGGCCTTGAGACATGATTTTGGTGGTTTTGTTTCATAATATTCTATACAGTATTAGCGCATACCTTAACTCTTAAATTTTGATACGGACATGGCGATCAAAATCCATACACTTTTAAAGTTTTGTGTCTATTTTTTGGTATGGCAAAACACATTTATTACAATTATTACAATAGGGGTTGACAGAAATTTTATTACAATAGGGGTTGTGTCATGTAACCCCTATTGTAATATCAACCCCTATTGTAATAAATTTTCCTAACTGTAAAGGAGACTATTAAAAAATGCAATCATATGGATTATTTTATCTAATCAGATAAAATAATCCTCCTGATCGCCTTTTTAAATTTCTCCTCTACAGTTAGATTCATTTATTACAATATGGGTTGATATTACAATAGGGGTTACGCGTTATAACCCCTATTGTAATAAAGTTTCTGTCAACCCCTATTGTAATAAATATGTTTTGCCAGGCCAGTAAAATCGACACCTAACTTTAAAAGTCTATGGGTTTTGAACACCATTTTCGTATGGATATGGGGGTAGGGGTGGATGGGCGTATGGTTAGCACGTGCGCGCTGTATCATAGAGCCTGTAATTGGGTCAACTGGGGTGGTTTCGAATCGGTTGTACATGACAAAGAGTGGGGTCGCCCGTCCAACCACGTGGATGGGCGCACAAAAGGCGTGATAATCTTCAAAATCAAATAAGTGGCAATCTAACATGATTCCGAACTTTTTCTCATAAATCATTATAGGTACGTTAAAGTCGTATTCCTTCCTTCAAATGTTTATATTGTTCATATCAAAATATCATAATACGCCAATATCACAAATTAAGCTTCAAAATTGAAAATGTCCCTCATTCTAAGGTGAAAACCCTATTTCCAAAATTTTCCGGGGAGGGGGGAGGGCGCCATAGGCAATCTGACTTTTCGGAAAGATGGGTAAAGTGAAAACAAAATATTATTTCATCTTATTGGCAAAAGTGCCCGAAATCTAATAAAACAGTAAATTGCCTATGTATTAAAACATTTTGTCTGGAGCCACTACACTTAGTGCCAGATTTTCCGGACATCGGTTTTTATTTGTGAATGCAGCTGCAACAGTCCGATCGGATGGTTGGAATTCAAGTCGGCATAGATTTGGGTTTCGGTTACAAAAATGGTCGGAAAATTGGAAGTTACTTTACTCTTGGGTTACAATAACTGAAAAAGCGCATATGCGGCGGTTGTTTGGGATCCACCATGCCCTTGAAGCAATGGCCCAAGAAATCCCTCTCTGGGCCTTCGTTTAATCTTGGATCTTCACTAAAACTTTGGACAGTGATTTAAGGTACTGTATCCGTTTTGTAACACAATTACTTTTTCTGAAATATTCTGTTATGCACTGGTTTATTGGGTATAATTAAATCGTCACCCATGACGTAACATATTTGGTCCAATTTGAAGCTATGTTATTGTTACGCGGTTAGCTATTGGTTGTTCATTGGACCATTGACCAGTCCTAATTTGGAATATTTACTTACATTACAGCAGTGTTGGGTGGGATTAGCTTTAATCCAACGAAACAATGCGACCACATTTAAGATGCCGTATTCACGGGCTTGAATAGCAGGAAAACAGGTTTGTAGCAGTCAAAATTTGATCCCGACGGCCCCATCTTCGTGGAATATAAACGACTGATTGAAATTCGTCTAGTTAGGCTATATCAGATCACCTACTGTATTCAGGGACTGGAACAGCGAGAAAACACGTTTGAGGTCGTCAAATTTTCTAAGGGTAGGGGGGAGCTAACACGAAATTTGTTCGGGAATTTCAGATTCTGCCCCCTAACATTCATCGAACCCTTACAGCTATAGCGAGTACCATATAGACCCTTCCACGGTACTGTTCGCCGTGGACCAAGTGTAGGTACATCGGCGCCCACAGAAACCCCATCAGCGCCCCCAGAAGCCTTTGCACCCCTCGCAATTTTGGGCTAGCTACTATCTAGCTAGCTTTAAATTATGTCTCTATATTAACCTGTCCTAAAATAATGCATTTGGCTCTGATTGAGTGAGTATTGAGACGAGACACGGGTTGAGAGTTGTCATCTAGACACGGGTTACATAAACAGCTGCAACATCCTTATGATGATGATGCCATGTTGGTACACAATGTTACATTTTTAATCCACGACAGCCACCGTGACGGGTTTTTTCTGCCCATAACAATGCCATGGGCTCCGTGCCAATTTGTTCATTAAAATATCACAGTAACTAATACTTGTCATGTAGTAAGTTGATTTGCAAATGCCAAAATAGTATTGTTTTTACAGATTAAATTCATATTTATTGTCGCACAAATTTAGGAGTGGGGGGATTTTATAGTCACCAGTGAAAATATGACACAGCGTGGTTAGCTTCATATTAATGAAGAGACCCGTATGTGTGACAAGAAATGCCAATGATACACAGCACCCGAGGAATTCAGGTCTATTACCCTTACATCTACATAAAAAATCTCAGAAAATGTGGAATTGTCTTACCACGACTTTCCTGCAAATTTATGAGAAAAAAATAATTTTGTTTCGATCTCGAATTACGAAACACGTTCTGTCTCGCTATTGGTTATTCTGTTTCGTTATTTGCCAATAACGAATAACGAAATTCTACACCGTATATTCAGTATGAATTTCGTTGAATGAAAGTCATGGCAGGAAAATTCCACACTTTCAATAGCATATACATGTACACCAAAAAACAAAAACATTCCTTTCTCGAACTGGGAGTGGTGATGAAAAAAAATATACAACAAAGATTCTTTAACGTGTTTACTTTCTAGAATGCGTTGATATATTACGTCTTTAGTTCTTGTGTTCAAACATAATGTTACATGAGATTATTTTGTACTGTTTGATTATCAGCCTTTTGGCTAGACCGTCTACACCTTTACTTATTGGATGACTTACAGTGAGACAGGAATGTGCTTTGTTGGTTCTGTCCTCTTCTATTACACGAGGAATTATCTGTAGGTAGATAATGGTTACAGACCAATCCTTTGTTTTCCTCAAGATTTTCAAACTTAACCTTATCTTGTAAACATCCGCCAGATAATGAGGAGCAGTATTTTAATATTTCTTGTATTTTACATATAATTGTCCATCATAAATCGGTTGCTTAAGTAATATACATTATTCAGTTGTTTGGTTTCTGTGAATTTTTATGTACATATGAGGGTAATAGATCTGAATTCTTCGGGTGCTGTGTACTACGGAAGCGTAATAGGGCCACATATTTTTTTAAATTCTATTTTCAATTTTTCAAGTTAGTAACTTGAATTTTCAAGGTAGTAACTTGAATTTTCAAGATACTAACTTGAATTTTCTAGTTACTAACTTGAATTTTCAAGTTACTGTTATATTATGAAATAAGCGTTTTGATGTAATGATATAGTATGTCATGCAATGCTTTAGTCAATGGACGGCACGGTTATAGACCTCAATGACAAGGTGCGGGAGTAGCCTATTCGATCACACAGGTTTCCCCCTGCAGCGAAATTACTCCCCGCGCATTATAGTGTCGACGTTCCATAAAACACCATTTATTGATTGATTGATTCATTCATTCATTCATTTTTAACAGTATTGAGCCCTATAGAAAACCTTTTTGAAGTACAAAAAAAAAAATTAAATGACAAATCAAACGTCCCAGTTCCCAGTTCTAAAAATAGTCTTTAGTGACATAATACACGACCCCCCCCCCCCGGATATCTGCCCCCACTGCTAAAGACCCCTACGCGCAAGCAGATTATCGAAATGAAATTAAACCCTTATGTTAGTCCCGAAATGACCTAGTGTGTGTCGAGTGGACGTTAAACCCCAGTTCTCTCTCTCTCTCTCTCTCTCTCTCTCTCTCCCTCTAAACGGTGGGTGGCGGGGGCAGAGATGTTCTAGGGGGCAGATGTTCCGGAGGAAAAATGTCGGGGGGAGGGGTTAAACTCTGGGGGTAGATGTCCTAGGGGTGGGGGAATGTCGTGTATTACGTCACTAAAGACTATTTTTAGAACTGGGAACTGGAACGTTTGATTTGTCATTTAATTTTTGGGGGGAATTCAAAAAGGTTTTCTATAGTCTATAGGGCTCAATACTGTTAAAATGATTTAATGAATGAATAAATGGTGTTTTATGGCACGTCGACACCATAATAATCTGGTCAATTTGCGCCAATCTATGTGCTATCGGAGATGATTTGCCTAATGCGCGGGGATTAATTTCACTACAGGGAGGAAACCTGCGCGTTCGAATTCTAGTTAACTTGAAAATTCAAGTCAGTTAACTTAAAAATTCAAGTTAGTTAACTTGAAGATTCAAGTTACTAACTTGAAAATTCAAGTTAGTATCTTGAAAATTCAAGTTAGTATCTTGAAAATTCAAGAAATTCAAGTTAGTATCTTGAAAATTCAAGAAATTCAAGTTAGTATCTTGAAAATTCTTTTTATTCTGATTTTTTAAGTAGATCGAGACATTTGTCAACTAAGCTTCAACTACAAGAATACTTACGCACTAAACTTATAAAATCCTTTAAAAAGTTTTATGGCCGTCATATTGACTTGATTGATAAATATAACATGTCGCTCTCAGCTATTATTCTTGATATATTTAATTGACGCGTATCCTATTTACTATCTCTCTGATTATGTCTACTACACCGTTAACAATGTTCATCACGTGCATTTTTCATACCGATAGTCCATTGGCCAATCACGTTATTTTACCTACATTTTGCCTAGTAGTTTGGATGCAGCGATGGCGGGTGTGGCGCGCTAGGCAACGTAAGCTTACTCTTCCCCTGTTACTACTGTTTGTTGTGTATTTCGTACACGATGAACAGTCCATTTGCTGATTACACTACTTTGCCTAACGATTTTGCCTATAACGTTTTTTAGGACTTCGAACGAATTTTGCCTAATGGTTTGGATTGTTCGTACTTGGTTTTATTTTATTTAAAACGCAGCGAAGGGGTGAAGCGAAAAAACAGAACGAAACACCCGAGAAAGGTCAAAAAAGAAAACTTCTAGGCCTAAAAAGAAGTAACCGAAATGATACAAAAATTAAGTATATGGTGTGACAGTATTACATTAGTTCTTTAAATCAGGTTCTTTATGATAACACTGGTGTGACTTCAAATATAATTCTTTTATTCAGCTTCTTACAATAGGTACAAACATCGTGATGTAAACGACCGTAGAACTAACTATATGGAAGGAGTCATGACTTAATTAGCTTGGCTTAGCACAAGTGTGCTAACTCCAGAAGCTCTCGTCTCGTCTCCGACTCCTAGGCCTGACTATAGTACTCCTGAGGTACCTTAACTAGGCGCCCGCCTAGCATGGCCTCTTGGACCTCACTGACCATTCGTTTATGTTCTGAGTTTATAAACGTATTCAAGACAAAAGAGCTCATTAGACACCTGTCTAATGTATCATGCATAATATCAGGTTTAACATTCAATATAGTTTATCAGATAAAGTTAGATAAGACATGCCAACAACAAGTTCTAGTTACGCAATGACATAAGGAATACTACCAAGATCTCCAGCCGAGTGCTGATAGCAACAGGTTTATGTTACAATCACTTACACGTATTTTGATATGGCAGGACGCTTCTATGACATATGTCATTGTGTAATATAGGGCTACATGACCATTTCCACCCTTACCCCAAATCTTCTTTTTTAAGGATGTTTATGCATTTCAGGGAATTGTATATAGTACTATGCTTTCTTATCAAATTGAAAATGTGTCAATATACAGTTTAACCCCCCAAAAATTGCAACAAAAGATTTCTCAACTGACAGGGTTTAGTGTACTTTATAATATACTAAAAGTTTACCAAAGTAGGACCACCGGAAAAGTGTTTTTTTCAAGATGGCGTCGAAAATGACCTCCGAAATATCTTAAAACGATCATAACTATGTTACTATCAGCTCAAATTTGATGATCTTGGTGTCTTTTCCTAGGTTTTTCGGAGCAGGGAACACATTCAGATCATTAAAAATGATGTTGGAATATTATGTCAAAAATGGCCGTCAACACCTCCAAATGACCGAATTGACTCAAATTTGATTATTTTGTATTTTGATGTCTATCCCCAGGGGGGGGGGGGGTGGCAAGGAACACATTAAGAGAACCTTGGATGTCAATTAGCTGTTCAATCATTACGAAACGAATTCGAATGCATGATCTTCAGCTGTCCACTGCCACCTAATGCACAAACACTACTGTCCATAGCATAAGTTTTAGGGCGTCCAGTTTTGAGTGTCATCTTCCACCTCAGATCGACCTATGGAGTGTTGTTTGAATTGTCATAATTTACAAATGGACAAGGGCCACATAAATCAGTGTAGAGGAGTCCATAGCGTCTGCAGCTGCATCGAGAGGACTTGCATCCTCCCGAAAAGTTACAATGGATAATTTTCAAGAGTTTGCCAGGCACAGTATTGTTTTGGGTCATAATGTTATATATTTTATTTGTCAGACCATAATCTACTCTCAACGCCATCGGCTGACTCCTAGTTAGAACCATTTCATTTGCCATCCCCGTCCATACCATAATTTGAAAGTACGCATGTTGGCTATGAAATCTTGTTGCAGGTTATGTTTGGGGAAACCATTAAGGAATGACATGGTCTCACTCCCTGTTCATACATGGCACCCCTTAAGGACCTCTAACTGTTAGTGTTAATAACCCCTACTCATGCAGTATTAGTGTTTATTTGTGGCTAATTACCTTGTTATGTTTGTTGTTTTTGTTAAATATCCTTTACTCCTTATATTATTTCCATTATTGTTATTTTAATCCATGTAAATGGTTTCTTATTATTTCATATATATTGACCTCAAGTTTACTAAATTGTCATTTGTGCTTGATATGGATAAGAGGATACTTGTCGAAACGTCGTGCTTTTAGAATAAAACTAGTGATTGTATCCCATAAAATTTGTGTTCTGTTAATGTGTTTTCCTGATCGCTTAATGCCACTTAAAGATTATGTTCGCCGTCAATATGGGGATGCGGCAATTAAGTGTGTGCGTCTGATTAGTAAACTTGAAGAAAAATATATAAGAGTGTGTAATAATTTAACCTTTCTCATGAGATGCAGAGATAGTGATATTGTGCCACAGGGATTAAAAGTTAAAGGTTCAGTTAATTCATATGCTGCAAATAAGATCTTACTTCAAGCCAGTAAATCCCTAGTACGTGAACGCATTCAACATCACCGGAATACCAAGCATCGACTTCTGCAAGAAATTCAATCATCACATCGTGAACTTAAAGATCTAGTCATTACAGAGGATTTTAATTCCATCCGCAAGGCTCAGTCTTCCTCCAACCTAGCTATCGAAGGAAGAATCAAACGCCGACACCTCCAAAAGTTTGAACAACTTAAGAAGGATAATGCCACAACACAGAAAACCGATACAGCCAAGAACAAGACTGACTTCCTTACCAAGACAGTTGTCAACCTAAGCAGTAAAGAACTAACCGATGACCAAATCAGTTTACTTTCTAAGGGTCTGAAGTATGCCCCATCCTGGACACCAAGAAATCATGATGTATTTATCGCCAACAATGAGAAAGGTCTACGCCAACTAGCACCAGGGGGTAAAGTTGATTTCCGTCGTCATCAGATAGCCAACCTAATTGTCAAATCCACCACACAGAAGAACTCCCACAATATTACTAAAGGTGAGTCTAAAGCCATACAAGATTTAAAAAATGACAAGTCTATAGTGATAATACCAGCCGACAAAGGGAAATCAACTATAATTATGAACACCGATGAATACAATTCAACCGTCAACCAGCTGCTCAATGATACCACAACCTACAGAAAAATCAGGAAAAATCCAACAACAACGTTAGAAAAACAACTAATTGACAAGCTTAAAGAATTGTGTGATTCCGAACAACTAACCAAAGATCTTTGTTACCAGTTGAAACCAAACCACCCACGCCCTCCTTATGCTCGAGCCACTATCAAGACTCGCAAAAACCCGATTAAAGCCAGGTTATTAGTATGTTCAAGAGATTCGGTTTTTTACAACGTTGCTAAATACATGTCAAAACTACTTGCATCTTTAGGAACTTCATCTACATCCTTTATCAAAGACTCTGGTGGTTTTTGCAACACTATTAGAGACCTAAACCGCCCTGGAAGAATTGTTTCGTACGATGTTGTTGACATGTTTACCAACGTCCCTCGTCAAGAAGCCATTGAAGTCCTGCGTACCCGAATAGATGAATTAGATGTACCCCTAGAAACCAAGTTATCAACCGACAGTATCCTGGAGTTAGTTACTATGTGCCTTGATTCGACATTTTTCACCTGGGGAGATGACATGTACAAGCAAGTCAACGGCTTACCCATGGGCAGCCCCCTATCACCCTTAATCTCTGAAATCTACATGACCGATTTTGAAAATTGTGCACTAAGAACCTCTCCGATTACCCCTATCCTTTGGCTTCGCAAGGTAGACGATACGTTTGTAGTGCTCGATGAAAAAGATGAACCGATGTCCCTCCTTGAACACCTAAACAAACAGCATCCTAGAATTAAATTTACTGTTGAAATAGAAAAAGAAGAGTCGCTACCATTCCTTGATGTACAAGTCATAAAAGTTAATAATCAAATGAAAACTAAAATATACCGCAAACCAACCCATACAGATCAATATATTAATTACAACTCCAGCCATCCTCATTACATCAAAAGAGCCCTTATATCCACCCTAGCGCGCAGAGCAATCACCATTTGTGAACCCGAATTCCTGCAGGAAGAATTGGACCATTTACGCTACGTATTTTGTAACCTCAATAATTATCCCCCCTTACTAGTAAATAAGCAGATCAATGAAACAATAAAAACCACCAGGAATGATTATCAAAAACCTGAGAAATCCCCCATCAGAATAACCTTGCCATTTTATGGGAAGCTTACATACAGGGTGAGCAATCTTCTTAAGAAATCGAACATTGATACTACATTTTCTGTCCCGACCACCCTGAAACAGATCTTGAAAGCCAACGGCAAGCTGCAACCAATTCTCCCCACTCAACCCAAAGGAGTCGTCTATCAAGTGGTTTGCTCCTGCAATGTCTCATACATTGGAGATACGAAACGTCCCATTGACAAAAGGATAAAGGAACATAGGTCCAAAGCTCTCACTAATAATTCAGCAATAGCCGAACATCTCCAGAATCACCCACAACACAAAGTTAAATGGAATGAGGTCGAGATACTAACAGCCAACCAACATAACAAGAAAACCAGGCAGATCCTAGAGGCCATAAATATCAGAAGATATTCATCTGAACTTAATAGGGACTTAGGGCTTCACATCTCCAGGGCATATGATGACGTTATTAAGATGCATAATACAACTTAATATAATAATATAAGCACTTTTATTGGAATAATGGAATCCCCCCCCCCACCCCAGCAATAAGTTACATGTATTATACTTCTCCCTAACCTGTCCCCACATTCCTTTCTCTTTTACTTATTTTCTCAGTCATATTGTGTATTGTAATACATGTAATTATATTAAGATAATGATACCTATTTAGCTTTATGGATATGGCCTCACTCCTTGTTTATACAGTCACCCTTTGAAGAGCCTCAATATATGGAAATGGTCTCACTCCCTGTTCATACATGGCACCCCTTAAGGACCTCTAACTGTTAGTGTTAATAACCCCTACTCATGCAGTATTAGTGTTTATTTGTGGCTAATTACCTTGTTATGTTTGTTGTTTTTGTTAAATATCCTTTACTCCTTATATTATTTCCATTATTGTTATTTTAATCCATGTAAATGGTTTCTTATTATTTCATATATATTGACCTCAAGTTTACTAAATTGTCATTTGTGCTTGATAACGATAAGAGGATACTTGTCGAAACGTCGTGCTTTTAGAATAAAACTAGTGATTGTATCCCATAAAAATTGTGTTCTGTTAATGCTAGAATCAGTTGAGACACCTTTTGTTGCAATTTTTTTTGTGGGGGGGGGGGGGGTATTTTCCATATATTGACCTGACTATGACTACATGTACATTTTAGAATGCAATAAAGCCCGTATTACATTAATCCAAAATCATTATCATTTAATCTTATTAATAACATAGAAATAAATAGTCAGTTTAATAATGTATATATTATACTGTAACATTTTGGGGGCTTTTTGTCTGCATATACAACTGGTAGTAGTTTTTTTCTTTGATGTCCATAGCAGTTATATCTCATAACAACCTCTCATGGCGTCATCAGAGGTTGATATATTCGGTTCATATCAACCGCTGATGACGTCATGGCAGGTTGATATTTCATATCAACCGCTGATGATGTCATCCAAGGTCGATATATTCGGCTCATATCAACCGCTGATAATGTAGATGATCGTGTATACAAAGAACACAGACATAAAATTTTATTCTTTAGACAGTAAAAAAAGTTATGGTACAGTTTGTAGCATTCAGTAACGAAATAGACGGTGTACTTATCGGCATATTTAAATCGGTTATCCATACTCCATGTCTAAGATATCTTTCAGAATTTTCTTTCCGCTAACATTATTTCTCCACACACTGCAAGACTTGAAAGTATTTATCGCTCAAAAGTTCCTTTGTAAAGTATTTTTGGATAAAGTCCACTTAAACCAGTCGGTCAAATTCTTCTATGAACATACCTAAATTTCAATCACGGTTCATTGTCAGAAATATTGGAAAAGATTGCCTTTTGATCCAAATTTTCTTCAGGCTTTGGATAGATCCTCATCATATTAGCATCCACATCTATTCCATCGTCAATATGATGACTAAAAAGGATTGATTATTCGTCTGACTTGCTTTCAATTCAATTTCCCCAAAATGGCGACGTGTCAACAAAAACACGCGCGATATTACATCGGTAATTCTCGCTATTTGGCGGAAACTACCGAGCATTTTTCCAATCACTGTTGCCTTTTTTAGAAGAGTCCATTAAGATTAAGGGTGAACGTTGTATATGTCAGATATAAACCTACTTTCCCTCGGAATGATATGATAGAGAACCCTTGGGCTTCGCCCGCGAGTTCTCTATCATATCAACCTTGGGTAGGTTAATATCCTATACATATCTATTGTTGATCAATCAACTGGATGATCATAGTAAGATGTAATTAATATAGTTTAGTTTTCGCAGATATACTTTAACTGTACATGTATGGTATTCTTCTCTATGTATTGTAAAATTAAATTTTGATCTATATATAAATAACTTAGTCAGTTGAAATTCCTGAAAAGAAGGGGACGTGCCAGTAATTATTAGAGGGGGTTGGTGACAGTTAACAATAAAGACAACATAGTCCTTAAAAGGTTGGATTTTGCCAAATCCTGGTTTTTGTGTAGGACAGCATAGGCAGATAAACAAAAACTAGATCAAATATTTAAACAGAGTGAACAGGATAGTTCATTATTATCGCATGTCCATCATCAGTGTTTCTACATTAATATTCTTCAAGAATTCCAGATAAATTCTTCATTCCGGTAAAACAGATACCGTCCAGATTCAAGAATATCAAGTGGTTTTCGAGGTTTCTGGTATGCTCCTTTGGCACCAAAGACCATTTTGTTTATTTCTTGAACGTGTTTCTAACTTTGATAACAGCTGACGCCTCCCATTTGACCTCTTCTACTTTCATTCACTTCCAGGAACCAAAGATAAGTAACGATTCCCAACAGCATATGTGAAGCGCGTGAGCATGTTCGCGGAAAAATTCCATTTCACGAGCTGTTTGGTTTACTTACTACGTCTCCCGTGAGTGCGTTGATTGGGATAGTTTTAACAGCCGGGTTCAAAGTTCACTTGAGGTAGAGAGATTTGTAAACGAAAATAAGCCGTCTAAATGTTAAGTACAGACTGAGTGAATGATTTCAATGGGTTCTTTAACTGAAAGATATTCAAAAATTTTATCCAGGTAGGATCTTTTAATTAAGTAAATATATACATGTATATCTAGGATATATAGTAATTTTATCCAGGTAGGATCTTTTAATTAAGTAAATATATATATCTATGATATATAGTAAGAAGTGGTACATGTAGGTTCTTTGCTATTGTTTGAAAACGTTATACACATGATGCAGTGTTTTCAATTAATTAGGCCATTAGTCCGAAGTTCAAAAATGATCCTTAATAGGTGAAAGATAATCTATGAAGATAGGGTTAAACGTACACTCGAAACATCGCCGGATTAACCACAGGGCACGGAGGGGCCTGGGTCTCAGCGGTATGGGTACGGTCGGACGGTGGACTCAATATTTATGGTATATGGGGGTCACATGAAATAGTCTGATTTCTTGATTGAATCTCGTATTTTCGCATGGTTCTTACTGTGTTCGATGTTCGTCTAAAATCCGACCGGTTACTATGTCATAACGTTACGGCCTTCGCGGATAGATAAGATAAGATAAGATTTTAAGATAAGATTTTATTGCATCGAAACGTCCATTTAGGACAGCATACAATATAAACATGAACATTTGATAACAATATGACCAATAATATTAACATTCATGTATAAGACAATGGTCATTTTCATATAGCTTATAATAATAATAATAACATATACATTTACTAACAGGGCAGCATTATGTGTAATGTAAAAATTAACGACAACCGGGTCAAGGTCAATACAATTATGATGCATGAGTATAATAAATACATAAATGACAAGAAGACTTTGCATTGTTATTACAATGTATGATAATGATAATATAAATATAGTAGTGGAAAATGTAGAGAGTAATTTGATACAAGAGAGACAGGCTACACATATTATGACCTTAGATTCAATGCATGAAAAACAAAGGCACAAACTGAGTTTGCAACTGTTTTAAGTGGGTTAAACAGGTTTTCTAGGGAAAAGGATAGATAGTTATCTGTAAGTTTCGGGTATATGTGTACCATACGCAAATCTTCATACAGTGGACATTCAAGTAAAAAATGAGCTTCATCTTCAATTTTTTGCATAGAGCATTGTTGGCATATTCTTAGATCTGGGGGGACATTTTTGTATCTACCGATTTCAATTTGTAGTGAGTGGGAACTAAGTCGGAGTGCAGTCATGGCTATTTTAAAGTTCTTATTGTGTACATGACAGAGATATTCAGTAGGTTTATAGATTTTGGTTTTAAATAAGCCAAGAGTCCCGAGTTTTGTAGTTTTAGACGGGCTAGAGTGGCACGATTCAGTGAAAAGGGAGTTGAATTTTGATTGAAGTGATAATTTGATATTAGTTTTTGTGAGGTTTTACGGGTTTATATTGAAATAATTTATTAAGTGAGTTATAGAAACAGTCCATGAGAGTTTAATATTAGAGTTTGCTGTTTTAATATCATCATTATAGGCTTCAGTCAGTATCGGGTTTGAATCTTTCATTTAAATCATCCTTTTCATCCCTTCGACTCAGCTCGCACAAATTGGAAATAGAGAGAGGCCGATACAAGAATATTCCACCTGATCAAAGGTTATGCACGCAATGTTCTCTTTCTGCCGTTGAAGATGAATTCCATTTTCTTTTACAGTGTCCCCGATATGAAAACCTGCGTCTGAGATATATCTACCCTACTTTAATACCATCTTGTCAATTAACTCTTGAAATTCTTTTTAATCCGCCAAATTTCCTTGCTAAGGCAGTAGCCATGTACACATACCATGCTCTTCGGGAAAGAGGTGTACCTGTCTCTTAGTATCTGCTGAATGCTCTTTCCCCATTTGATCATCATACTCTTATGTACACCGATATACTTTTACTACATATTTTATGAGTATTTTTATTTCATTGTCATACTTTCATTGTTGTTTTCATTGGTATCATCCCAATGGTGTATGTACATAGATATATCTCATTATAATTTCATTATATTTTCATTATTTATATAGTATTCCATGACAAATGTATCTTTTGCATGCATATGTATGTTGATGTTTTGTATACTGTTCTTAATGGACGTAATATGCAAATAAAAAAAGTTGAAAGTTGGATGGTTTAATCTTTTATAATAGAGTAGCATTCTATGATATATATCTAGTTGCAGTGGGAAAATTCCTAGCTCTGCAAGGCAACCAATATTAGTAGTTTCAGGGGGTTGGCACAATATTGACTTACATGTTTTTATGGTTATCTTATTGTGTTCTATATTACTCCACTTAGGTAAATTTAATTTTACATTGTGCACTAATTGAGAACCCCAAACATCAGAGGCATACAATCCAATTTGCTTTACAACAGAGTCATACAGTTTAATTAGAACTTCAGTAGGTAATTGATTATGAGTGCATACTTTACTTTTAATACTATACCACTATGAGTGCATACTTTACTTTTAATACTATACCAAGCTCGCCTTGCCTTTTTGCATAGGTCTGACATAGCTCCTTTAAAAGATGCGTTATTTGTTATATTTACTCCTAAATACATATATGAGTTAACAATATCCAGAGAAAATTTACCAAAAGTAACGTTTGCAATTTTACTCTTGAAAATTTTATTATCTTTTGATGAATTTATAAAACACATTATTTTAGATTTAATCGGGTTTACTTCTAATTTCCACTTAGTACAAAAGTCCATATCAAGGTCTCCCCGTTATTTTTCACTGAGCAACTTCAGTGTCAAATGTCATTGCCTTTCTATTTGTTATACGCCGTGAGATAATAATAATGATATTTTTATCGCGCAGCTATTCAATCCACTAGGGAATGCACTAGGCGCTGGAAAATGTTCTCACTTTGGAGTGTTAATAATAGTGACTAAATAACCAAGTTTTCACTTTGGATTTAAAAACCGACAGAGATTCACATTGTCGGATATTTTCTGGAAGTGTATTCCAAACAATTGATGCACTGTATCGAAAAGTTCTAGACCCAAAAGATTTAAATTTATAGGCAGGTACATCTAATAATAGTTTCCCTTCTGATCTTAATGATCGTTTAGGTTGATACAGTGATACTAGATTTTGAAGGTAACCTGGCGCGGATTTATTTATCGATTGATATGTTAACGATAAGACTTTAAAGTTGATCCTTTCTCGAACACGGAGCCAATGTAATTTGTTCAGGACTGGGGTGATGTGTGATCTTGATTTAGTTTTTGTGACAATGTAAGCAGCACGGTTTTGTAATCTTTGGAGTTTTGAAATCTGTTCGTTCGTAATACCAGTTAGTACTGAATTACAATAGTCTATTCTGGACAGGACGAAGGATCGAGCTAAGGTTGCAGCAGCATCTTCAGTTATTAGATGACGAATGGACCCTATCCTTCGGAGATGGAAATGACATATTTTACAAATGTTGTTCACATGGTTTTCAAAGCTGAGACGAGAATCGACAAGAATTCCAAGATTTCTCACAGATTTAGACATAGGAATTTCGGTGTTTCCAATGCTGATCTTTCGAATGTCACATTTCTTAAGTCTGCTGGCAGGACCCACCAGAAGAAACTCAGTCTTTTCATCGTTGAGTTTAAGCATATTGGATGACATCCATTTTTTGACATTTTCAAGACACCCTTCCAGATTCTTAATGATGGCATTTTGATCGATCGGAAGTGGCTTGAAGCTGTCAAGGAGCTGAGAATCATCAGCATAAAAATGATACAGCAGATTGTCACCATGAATAAGTTTGCCTAACGGCTTAGTATACATTGTGAAGATTATCGGGCCCAAGACAGATCCTTGGGGAACACCACATACGAGTTGTTGATGACTTGATGAGGAGTTGTTAACTTCAACATACTGAAATCGTCCTGTGAGATAGGATGAAAACCATTTTAGAATGTTTCCAGTTAGTCCATAATCTGATGAAAGTCGATTCAGTAGGTAGCCGTGGTCAATAGTATCGAAAGCTGCTGATAAATCCAACAGGACCAGCACTCCGATCTTTCCTTCATCAACAGATGATTTTATGGCATCAAGAACACATAGTAGTGCTGTCTCAGTGCTGTGGCCAGAGCGATAAGCGGACTGGAACTCCTCAAGAAGTTGAAATTTTTCTAAATGACCAAGAAGTTGCTGCTTGACAACCTTCTCCAGAATTTTAGACAGAAAGGTCAAATTTGATACTGGTCGATAATTTTTCAGTAGTTGTGGGTCAAGTGTCGACTTTTTTATAAGTGGTTTGACTACTGCAGTTTTAAAACATACCGGTACTATTCCAGACTGCAAACTCGTATTTATGATGTTAGTAATAATGGGTAAAATTGTATCAAGAATTTTAAGCAGGAAATGTGTTGGTATGACATCCAAGGAGCAAGACGTTGGTTTGGATTGACATATTATCTTCCTTATCTCCTCAGGTGAGACTGGATTAAAGGAGTCAAATTGAATTGACGGAACTACGAACCTACTGTCATCACACCCTTGTGCGTTGATAGAACCAAGACCATGACGAATCTTATCGATTTTATCAATGAAATAATCACTGAAATTTTGAGCAACAGTACTATCATCTCCCTCTGGAATAATGACACTCTTTTCTTTTCCCAGTAAATAGTTTAGCGTTGAGAACAATAATTTCGGATTTCGTGAGCATGATGATATTTCTTCGTTGAAATACTGTGATTTGGCATTTTTAACACATTTCATAAAATGTTTTCGAGACTCTGTGTAAATTTGTTTATGTACCACTAACCCTGATTTACGCCACTTCCTTTCAGCTGCTCGGCGTGTTCGCTTAGCATCATTTACAGACGCATCATACCATGGTGTTTTCTTTAAATGGTTGATGGTTTTGGTTTGGATGGGTGCATGTTTATCAAGGAGGTCAAGTAATGTTTTATCGAGTACAGCTACCATATGGTCAACATCATTAGAACATTGTGTGAATAGAGTGCTGTTTAGAAGATCGATATTAAATTCTTCAAAATTGATGGATTTGAAGTTCCTATAGCATATTTTCCGGTTTTTACGTGAAGTATTTGAGAAATTAAAATTAAAGGATATAACAAAATGATCAGACATTAGCTTGTCAATGACATCCGCATTATGAATAAGTTCATGATTACGGCAAGCAACCCAGTCCAAGGTGTGCCCTGAACGATGTGTCGGCTGAGTAATGGTCTGCACCAAGCCGTGAATATCCAGAAGCTCGCAGATACGTTTTGTAATTTTGTTATTAGAAGAATCAAAATGCACGTTAAAATCTCCAGCAATTAGGATGTTATCATTGCAATCAAGATCTTCACAGAGATTATTGAAATCAGTTACGAAGTCTGAATCGGTAGACTTGTTTTTTCTTGAAGGGGGTGGTCTGTAGATACAGATTATCTTTAGGTTTTTTGATGCAGATTTTATGGTAAATGATAAATGTTCAAAAGATGTGTACGTTTTCGGTGTTTGAAGCCTCTGTAGCCGCAAGTGTTCTTTGAAAATAACAGCTATACCCCCTCCCCTACCAGTTATTCGTGGAGCGTGAACACACATAAAACCCGGTGGTGTCATTTCAGCACACCTGGCTTCGTCACCACTCTGAGACAACCATGTTTCAGTTATTAAGAAGACATCAAATTCACAATCGGTTATACAATCAAATGTTTCAAGGGTTTTGTTTCTAACAGACTGGGCATTCCAAAGACCTATTTTCAAAGACCCTGGAAGCGCCTGAGAGTAAGATTCATTTTGCTTCTGAGCGCCAGAACGCTTCCCTCTAAATTTTTTAAGAATACCAATTTCTTTAAGACATACAAAATCATTGTGAGATAGTGTTCTTATAGTTGATGATTGTTGTAAGTGCATGAGTTGTGCTTGTGAGTAGTTGATCATGATGATCAAACCATGATACAATAACAATAGGTTAACACCAAAATACATTAATCAGCTTGAAATCCAATTAATCCTCTGAGTGAAAGTCAAGGTAATTCAAGTCTTCAACTAAATCGAGATCTAATTAATCCTCTGAGTGAAAATCAAGGGAATTCAAGGCTTCAACTAAATCAAGATCACAAGTTGTTTGGTTTCAAATTCCACTTCAAAACACAGATTTTGAGGGACAATTTTATCCCTATGCTGATCTTGAAACTTGAAGGTATACACAGATCCAAAATTTAAGAATGTAAACCCAAGAACTTAGACACAAATTAACAATATGTGAGAGCTCTTTCACATGTGCAGCCACATGGGCGCCATCTTTGATATAACAGATACAAGTCAATTATCTCTACAACAGAGTTTTCGTCAACTGGGTCCCAAATGTCGTTTGTGTTGAGTCCCAAATGACGTGAGTCCCAAATGACGTGATACCCCTCGAACATGGTTTTCATCTAAAATTATGTCTTTCATCTTCCGAAATAACAAACTTGAAAACTTTCGTGAACACGTTTACGACTAAATTCACTTTATCCGTGTCTGTTTGTCCGATCTATACCCATTATGTCAGAATCTGTAATCTGTGACGTCATATTAATCTCGCGTTCATCGCCTTATAAATACAAAATCTTGAATGTGAATAATCATATACCATTACTGACCATGATGTAAAATATGTAGTCGGGGAATTAACGTCTGCTTCCACAGTAATGATGTTGATTGATTTATATTCACACAGAACATGTTAATATCCATTATTAATGCCAGTATTATAAAGGTGAACATAACACAGGTTATTTATATTCTTTGAAGTTCATTTCAATTTAACCAATGAATCAAAGCTAGGAATGTATTTCAGTTTAGATTGACATGACGCATACTGTCAATCATTTCATATGCATGTCAAGATTGACATAACGGTCGGTTAAGCACAAAGTACGGGTCATTTTCAATGATGATCTGCACGATATCGTATCATTTCCGTATATCTTGATATGATTATTTTAATTGGTTGCTTTATACCCAGTAGGAACATTTTTGGTTACATCAATAAAACAACATTATCTATATTTGAAAAGATAATAGATATACACTGCAAGTGTGTGTGGGGGGGGGGGGGCGCAAAGGTCCACAGACCGTTTTCCAATTCCAATTGTACACACGGAAAGTGGTTTTGACATAACTTACTAATAAATAACAATAACAGTTTTCTCTGTTATAATGGTCCTTTATTTAACAACACATCACTTGTCTAATTCTTAAGAAATCTTGTCACTTAACTAATTGTTTTTATTCAGATTAAGAAGCTGTTGACATGCAGGATACGCCCATGTTTTACAACAGGTGGATGTATAACATGGAAAATGGATAGCACTCTCCTCTCACAGTTCGAATGATGTGGTAAAAACTGTACCCTCTATTGCGCTCACGAGATTTTGGGGAATCGAAACGGAAGATCAGGGAACGCTGAATATTGACAATGTTCGTCTTCTCATGTCCCAAATGATTCCCATCAAATTTGAAATAAATCCTGTATAGCCTCTATCAGTTTCGGGTGGTTTTCGGGAAAAGGGGTTAACTCCCGAACGGAAGGTTGTCGAACGCTGAATATTTAAAAGTATGTCCTCTGATGAACAAAATGCTTCACACCAAATTTGAAAAACATATAACCAAAGACAGCTGCTTATCCCAAAAATATCCACGCTGACTGATACGTCCACGTGAAAATGTGAGGTTATTAGAATTCATCTACAGTTTTATCTGGTCTTTTTCACACACAAAATAGATTTATATTTATTTGCTACACTAATTTAGTCATATAATTGAAAGACCCATTTGTTAGAGTGATGCGTCTGTATTAGATTTAATTATATTATAATTATATTAGTCAAACTACTTTAAATATGTCAGTGAATTTAGAAGGCTTCCAATAGTTTTGTGTTGAATATCTACCATCTCAATAGTTTTATAATGGCTGCAATCATTATTATACTGGTTGGCCAATCAAATTCACGTAACACTAACAAGTAAAAAAAAAAAGAGACTGTGCTGAGGTTTTTTTTCGGGGGAGGGGGGTGGGTCACTTTATCGACGACGACGAGTGTTGATAATTTTTAATATAAAAAAAAAGACGAGTAGGAAATTTGATTTATCACCCAATCCTTTCTTGCATGCACAAATAAATAAATACAATTCACTTTTTAAAAACCTGGTTACATTAGGGTGTAGTGATATAAGTGATACATCCTTATTATTGACCGTTATTGACCAAGTATTTCTCTAAGGGTCAATTCAATAAAAATGGTTCATTTTTAATTGTTTTAAAAAAAAGAAGTTGACTTTAATGAAAAATTAACTGTTCTTTGGAATTAAAAAAAAGTAGTTCCTTTTCAACTGATCATTCAAAATTATGTAAAGAGATATCTCCTTAGGAGATATCGCAGTAGATTATGAAAGTTATCACACAAGCGATATCTACTGTAGAATGTATCATTGGGTGATAAAATGTTATAAATCTCATTGGGTTGAGAAACGACCCGTGTACTGCATTCTTTGTGTACTGTCATCTGCATGTCTCGATTCATTTAATTACTACACATTATACAGGTGTTATTTTATTGGTGTATAATTCTTTATAAAATCAGATATAAACCAGCACCATGTGTCTGATAAACTTTGGGTATTTTAATGGTGGCTTACCTATCTCACATACTATATAAATAAAAATCAAGTGATTAAATTTCGCACTGGTCGATTTGGTTATTCACATCATATTGAATTTAAATTATTACTTTGAACGATTTGATTATTCATGTGATCTTGAATCGATTTAATTGGTAATTTTGATAATTTGATCTATTGTCGACATTGAACAGCCGAGGCTGTTATTGTTAAAGTTCCTTTTCCGGGTACAAACTGGGTGATTTGATGTGTTTACTCCCACTGTGCCAGTTTTATTGTTTAGGGATTAATCAAATAATTAACCATACCACAATGGGGGTTAGTTAGGATTAAGGGTTTACCAAAGGATCAACAGTTTAATTTAATATTTTATTCCATTTTAAATCTACCTTTTTAAACGCCCACATTGAAATATGGTCGTATATTGTCGTCGCCCCCGTCCGTCGGTCCGTCCGTCCGTCGGTCTACAGGCTTGTGGACGCTCTACAGGCCAAAGTTAATATCCGATTCACTTTAAATTTATACACAGTGTTTAAGGTCATGAGACGAAGAAGCCTATTGTTTTTCAGCGATTTCCGATAATAACTACCATAGTTATGGCCCTTGATCACTTCAAAAAATCTTGTGGACGCTCTAGAGGCCAAAGTTAATATCCGATTCACTTTAAATTTATACACAGTGTTTAAGGTCATGAGACAAAGAAGCCTATTGATTTTCAGCGAATTCCGATAATTAGTGCCAGAGTTATGGCCCTTGGTCACTTCAAAAAATCTTGTGGACGCTCTAAAGGCCAAAGTTAATATCCGATTGACTTTAAATTTATACACAGTGTTTAAGTTCATAAAACGAAGGAGCCTATTGATTTTCAGCGATTTCCGATAATTAGTGCCAGAGTTATGGCCCTTGGTCACTTCAAAAATCTTGTGGATGCTCTAAAGGCCAAAGTTAATATCAGATTGACTTTAAATGTATACACAGTGTTTAAGGTCTTAAGACAAAGAAGCCTATTGATTTTCAGCGATTTCCGATAATTAGTGCCAGAGTTAAGGCCCTTGATCACTTCAAAAAAATCTTGTGGACGCTCTAGAGGCCAAAGTTAATATCCGATTGACTTTAAATTTATACACACTGTTTAAGGTCATGAGACGAAGAAGCCTATTGATTTTCAGCGATTTCAAATTATTACTTCCAGAGTTGTCTCCCTCGATCACTTCCAAAAACCTTGTGATGCTATAGAGGCCAAACTTATCATCCGATTGACTTCCGATTGATACACAGAGTTTAAGGAGTTGAAACGAACAAGTATTTTGATTTTGCGATGAATTTTGATAACTGAACTGCTAAATCCAGGATATTAAATGTTTCCTATACTAATTTTTAGCGTGGGGCAAAACTTTTATAAGAAGCAAACAAAGTCTAATGATTTTCAGATAATTACATAATGACTTGTTCCTCTTAATCAGATTTGAGTGTATTACAAATGTTACATTACCAAAAAAAGTAAAAATATGCGACAACCCTTGTTGACTGCCCGAACGATTTAGCTGCTGTGGGCGTATGTTTCGTTGCCTGGCAACCTATCTTTTACACATTACTATACTAAAATACAATATTTAAAATTTTTAGCATATAATGTACAAGTTATCATTTAAACATTTTATTTAATCAAACATGTTCCTATTAAATGTTCCTATTAATCAAACATGTTCCTATTAATCAAACATGTTCCTAATAATAATACATCTTCAACAAAATACATCTTACAAACCAACTAAATGGGAGACCAGTCTGTCTTCCAACTGCCGGTACTTCCTTTTTCTGGGTTTGTTACTGCTAGAGGCACCAGCAGCTAGCTTGTATGAATCTAACATTTTTTTTTTTTTTTTTTTTTTTTTTTTTTTTTGATTTTATTAATATACAAATTAATAAATATATAATAAGTACAAATGTAGTAAGTTCAATTAATTATAATAATTACAAATTAAATATATAAAATATATTGGTGCAGAGCAGTTTTCTAAGAGACGGGATGATGTTGATTGAGTGAAACCGGAACCATTACACTTTTATTTCTTTTTTTTTTACATTTCATAAACAAATATATTATACAAAAATATACACCCTGAAATTATATATTTAACCAATCAAAGCATTTTTACATCTGTAGGGAAAACAATGATAATAATTTAAAAAAAAAACCAAACAAACAAAAACAAACAAAACTAGACCTGCATGCAGGAATGACGGGTTTCACTGGTGCCGTGTTACCCTTAAACATGTCACTTGAGGTGCCAAGTTACCCTTTAACATATGTCACTTCCGGTACCAGCGAAACCACTAAACAGGTTTCCAAATTAACATTGCACACAAATAAAATGGACGCAGAATCAACAAAATCCTGCAATATCAATTCATTTTATACATTTGTTACTTGTAAATGATCTTGACAAAATTAAATTACTCCCGGTGTTAATGCAAATGTTCAATTAGTCTTATGAAATCAGAAATGGCATACGATATCATATAGTGAAAATTTTATGTAAATCGAATAATAATTGCCACTTTTCAAGACCAAAAAACTTGAAAAGTGACTTGTAGAAAATCGGCTATTTCTCGGCAACCGTACAAGTTAGAAACCATTTTGTGGTATCTGTATGATCGTATGGCTTCATTCTATTTGTTGATTATCATCAAATACCATAATTTGAAAAAGATTTCAAAACAGACTCATTTGAATAAAATATCTGTTTTGAAGGCTAAAAATACAGTTTTTGCCAAAATGACGTTACTTCCGGTGATAATGAAAATCTTAAATGACTTGTATGAAATCCCAAATGGCATTAGGTATAACATGGTGTAACGTTTATGAAAATCGAATAATAATTGACACTTTTATGGCCCCGAAACCTTCAAAAGTGACCTGTAGAAAACCGTCTATTTCACGGCAACCGAACAAGTTAGAAACAATTTTATGATATCTATATGACCATATGAGTTTTGTCTATATGTGAATTTAAACCAAAAGTTAAAATTATTAATACATATTAAGTTATTCTTGGTTGAATAAAACATTGATTTAAAAAGTTTAAAATGCAGTTTTTGACCAAATGATGTCACTTCCGGTGTCAATTTTAAATTATAATCAACTTGATATGACGCTACATGCTTTTTGAATCTAATGATGTCACTTTTATAAAAATCCAATAATAATTGACTATTTTACAGGCAAAATAACGAAAACGGTGACTTGTACAGAACTGCCCATTTCTTGAAAAACTGAAATTAGCCAATGGCGGCCAAGGAAAATTACTGGGACAAAATTTTTTAACATTTTTGCACTAGTCAGATGACTCTTTAATTCTGTGCATAATACGACTAAAAAATATTCATAAATAAAAAAGTTTTTTGTAAAATTTTAAATTTTCGAAATTTGGCGCCTAATATCTTCGAAGATTTGCCGAAAATCAAAAATCGAAAGTAGCGTAGCTATGTGCCCTGTATCAGGCTATGCCAAAATGTATCGAAAGTTAAAATCCAATGATTATTGTTAAAATTACTGCAATACTTTCAAAAACGATAACTACGGTGATTTCGGACATTTCGCATTGTCGCAGAACGTTCAAAATAGCTTTATCCTCTAAGTCACACCCACTTTCCCAGTAAAACCGAAGAAATCGTAACGATGCGACACGTAGTTGCTGAGATCTATTCAAATTGGAATCTGAATAATAATAATAATAATAACTAGACCTGCATGCAGGAATGACGGGTTTCACTGGTGCCACGTTACCCTTAAACATGTCACTTCCGGTGCCAAGTTACCCTTGAACATATGTCACTTCTGGTACCAACGAAACCACTAAACAGGTTTCCAAATTAACATTGCACACAAATAAAATGGACGCAGAATCAACAAAATCCTGCAATATCAATTCATTTTATACATTTGTTACTTGTAAATGATCTTGACAAAATTAAATTACTCCCGGTGTTAATGCAAATGTTCAATTAGTCTTATGAAATCAGAAATGGCATACGATATCATATAGTGAAAATTTTATGTAAATCGAATAATAATTGCCACTTTTAAAGACCAAAAAACTTGAAAAGTGACTTGTAGAAAATCGGCTATTTCTCTGCAACCGTACGAGTTAGAAACCATTTTGTGGTATCTGTATGATCGTATGGGTTCATTCTATTTGTTGATTGGCATCAAATACCATAATTTGAAAAAGATTTCAAAACAGACTCATTTGAATAAAATATCTGTTTTGGAGGCTAAAAATACAGTTTTTGCCAAAATGACGTTACTTCCGGTGATAATGAAAATCTTAAATTACTTGTATGAAATCCCAAATGGCATTAGGTATAACATGGTGTGACGTTTATGAAAATCGAATAATAATTGACCCTTTTATGGCCCCGAAACCTTCAAAAGTGACCTGTAGAAAACCGTCTATTTCTCGGCAACCGAATAAGTTAGAAACCATTTTATGATATATATATGACCATATGAGTTTTGTTTATATGTGAATTTAAACCAAAAGTTAAAATTATTAATACATATTAAGTTATTCTTGGTTGAATAAAACATTGATTTAAAAAGTTTAAAATGCTTTTTTGACCAAATGATGTCACTTCCGGTGTCAATTTTAAATTGTAATCAACTTGATATGACGCTACGTGCTTTTTGAATCAAATGATGTCACTTTTGTAAAAATCCAATCATAATTGACTATTTTACAGGCAAAATAACGAAAACAGTGACTTGTACAGAACTGCCCATTTCTTGGTAACTGCTTATATAACAAACGAATTTTAACATACATTTTCTTCGTATGGATTATAGCTACAAGTTTATAAAAGTTACGAAGAAATATTTTAAAATCTGAAAAGCCTGAATAGGTTGTAAATAGGCTAATTTTACACCATTTTTAGCCTCTTAATCGAATTTGCTCGAAAATGAAATCGAAATTAAAAAAACTGCTTCCTACATTTTTTGCGCCTTGAAAAGACACACTCTTTGAGTCATATAATTTTTCAAAAAAATAATATTTGTTTTCGAAATAGGAAAATAACTGTCAAAATTGTAGTTTTTGGTAAAATTATGCCACTTCCGGTGCCGACAGATAACATTATCGGCAACAAAAAAAAAATGACAATTGAGACAACGAAGCATATGAACTTTGTTTTATACAAATCGAACAATAAAAAATTAATCTAGGACTGAAAAACTGAATTGGCCAATGGCGGCCAAGGAAAATTACTGAGACAAAAATTTTTAACATTTTTGCACTAGTCAGATGAATCTTTAATTCTGTGCACAATACGACTAAAAAATATTCATAAATAAAAAAGTTTTTTGTAAAATTTTAAATTTTCGAAATTTGGCGCCTAATATCTTCGAAGATTTGCCGAAAATCAAAAATCGAAAGTAGCGTAGCTATGTGCCCTGTCTCAGGCTATGCCAAAATGTATCGAAAGTTAAAATCCAATGATTATTGTTAAAATTACTGCAATATTTTAAAAAACGATAATTTGGTGATTTCGGACATTTCGCATTGTTGTTGTTCTTGGTGTTTAACGTCCGCTTCCACCGAGGTGATATCGCAGACAAGGCTTATTTTTGATTTTCATTATCTTAGCGCACGCGCAGGGGCCTTTGCTGTGGGAGGAAACCGGAGTGCCCGGGGGAAACCCACGAGGTTGAGAAGGAGCCCCTATCTCCATGCCACATACGCTCACACCAGGGCTCGAAACCACAGCCGCAAGCCAGAGGTGACCGGCCAGCTAGAGGTCGAAGCGCGGCACTCTAGACCACTAGGCCATCCCAACCCCCCCCCCCGCATTTCGCATTGTCGCAGAACGTTCAAAATAGCTTTATCCTCTAAGTCACACCCACTTTCCCAGTAAAACCGAAGAAATCGTAACGATGCGACAAGCAGTTGCTGAGATCTACTCAAAACAAAAGAAGAATAATAATAATAAGAACTAGAACTGCAGACCTGCAGTGCTGAATCGGCTTTCGGGAATCAGACAGGAAGTGCGTCATACAATAGCCGCTTCATCAAGCTACCAAACGAAACTGTAGTTGTTATGATTCAGTGACACACTCTGTCAGATTTGTAAGTAATATTTGCTTGCGAATAGACCGGTCAAAATTTTAAAATCTGGCAAAATTACTTCACTTCCGGTGCCAAAAGAAATCATTATCGGTAACAAATAAGTTGAGAATTCGCAATTGAGAATTGTTTTATACACACCAGGCAATAAATAATAAACTTGGAACCCATAAACTGAAATTAAAAAGGTAAAAAGGGAGACAAAATATATCTCAAATTAACCGGCACTACCGAGATGAGAGAAATGGGGTTTGACGTCGACTAGACACAAACTATGTCATTTCGGGACTAGCATGGTTTAATTTTATATCAATAATTCCTGTGTAAAATATCATTAAAAAATATTCATAAATAAAAAAGGTTTTCGTAAAAGAATAATTTTTTTTTCAAAATATCGGACATTTTTTAGACTACTTCCGGTTTTACGATCGTTGTCGTGATAGCTTTGCAAAGTTCTTTGGATACTTAAATGTACGTACCAGAAGTGTCAGAAACATCCATTGAGTAGTTTTGGAAAAAAAGATAAATTAAAGAGCGTTTCCAAAAATTTAACGATTTTTCAATTTTTTTCAAAGTTTGAGGCCATTTTTGGACAACTTATATTATTTCAACGCTTTTCAGTTTGGATTCAATATATACACAACCGATAGGACTTTGAGTAAGAAAAGTTTAAGAAAAATCTGTGGCGTCGTTTTCGAGAAAAGGGCGTCTCAGAATGTTAAAAAATCGGAAAATACTAGATTTTTGGCATACAATAATTTATTTCCTTAGTATCGAAATCGTATTATTTAGACACCATATGATGATCCATTAATAGGGCTATCCAACGACACTTTAGTTCTTTTGGTCCGCTATTACCTAAGGGAGAAATCAAGTTTTTTTGCAAGTGCGACAATGTTTTTAACCTTTTTTTTCATTTTTTGAATACTTCCGGTATGGTTATTATTGTCGGAATAGTTTTAATAGCCGGTTTGGGTGCTAAAATAGCCACGGGGCTCTGTAATGATATATTACATTATCTGATCAGATAAAATGCCCCTGAGAAATCCTATGTTCAAAAGTGCCAAAAATGCAAAAGAATTAAAATATCGAAAATTAAACTTCAATAACTACATAAATATTATACATCGTTAGAATCGGAATTAGGTCAGCTATCTGAATATACAATCTTTTTTTGAAAATCTCTTAAAATAAAAAAATAGCAAAGCATTTTCCAAAATTTCACGATTTTTCGACTTTTTTCGATTTTCAGTCCGTTATTTCACCTATTCCAGATATTTCAAAGTCTTATTGGATGGCTTCATGCAAAATACCTCCGAAAGGACTCTCGATAGACAAAATTTAAAAAAAAAACTGTGGTTAAGTTTTCGAGATACAGGCATCCAAAAACGCTCAAATCAGAAAATACTTGATTTTCAGCGTGCCATATTTTGCTGCCTGCTCATCGTATCCGTACGAATTGGGTATCATACGATAATCCTAGTGCCCAATGGTACCCCAATTCGTCTAATCCATTGATATCGGACGGAGAAATCGCGTTTTTCCCCAAAATACCCATTTTTTGCATTTTTTTCAAAATATCGGACATTATTTCGACCACTTCCGGTGTACAGATTATTGTTGAAATTGCTTTATTCCTTGCAATGGTCATTTGGCTTCATGCCTCTGAAGTTTCAGAAACGTCACTTCTGCCATAAAACGAAACCCGAGCTCACAAAATGGGTAGAAAATTCGAAAAAAATCGAAAAATAAAGGGCGATAACTCGGAATGAAACTTATATTTCTGGAATCGGATGGTTTTCAGGTATCCAAAAATGTAGGTCAAATTTGAAAATTTTGAAAAATAACAAAAATCGTCTCTCAAACCACATTTTTCATTTTTCGATCGCCTGAAGTCAGCGATGAAGTTTCGAAATATCGAAATTTTCAACTGCTATCGCCCGAGAAAAGACTCAGGGTTTCCGAAAATGTCATATGTATGAAAATAGGTATAGAATTGACGAATCTACGGCCGTTTTTTAATTTTTGGACACAGCACAAAATTCGACCACTTCCGGTCTGCGCAGAAGTTTCAAAAATAGTTTATCAAGTAGCCAACACATGGTTTCCCAATAGAGAATTAGGTCCCAGATCGGTATCTGTTACAGGCACTGAGAAATATGCCCCGGCTAAAAAAAAATAATAATAACTAGACCTGCAAGCAGCACTGAACCGGCTTTCAGGAATCATACAGGAAGTTTATTATACCATAGCCGATCCATTGAGCTACCAAACTATACTTTAGGTTGTTTTGCTTTAGTGACACCCTCTATCATATGTAAAAGTAATATTTGTTGGCGAAAAGACCAGTCAAAATTGTAAATTATGGCAAAATTAAGTCACTTCCGGTGCCGAAAGAAATTTTTATAGGTGAAAAATAAGTCGAAAATTCGCAACATACAAAATCCAAACGTTGTTTTATACATTTCGGGCAATAAATAATTAACCTATAACCCATAAACTGAAATTAAGAAGGTAAAAAACTTAAAAGTGACCCTGGGAAAATTGGTTATTATTCGACAAGGGAACATGCTAGAAGCCTTTTCTTGATATCAATATGATGGTATTGATTCACTCTTACTGCCCATTAGAGTCAGGCGTTATAAAGTTAAACGAATAATGAATATAAATCACTTCTAAAAAATGTTTGTTTTGAAGGCTAAAAATACGTTTTTTTGCAAAAATTACATTACTTCCGGTGATATTGAAAATGTTAACTTGGTTCATAGAAGTCATAAATTGCATAAGGTATCAAATGGTAAAAAAATTATAAAAATCGAATAATAATTGACACATTTATATACCAAAAACCTTGAAAAGAGACTTATAGAAGATCGCCTATTTCTCTGTAAACGTACAAGTTAGAAACCATTTTGTGGTATCTGTATGGTCGTATGGCTTCATTCTATTCGTTGATGGGAATCAAATATCATAATTCTAAAAATATTATAAGGCAGACTCATTTTAATAAAATATTTGTTTTTTAGGTTAAAAATACAGTTTTTGCCCAAAAGACGTCATTTCCGGTCACAGTGAAAATGTAAAGTTGGCTTGACCTAGTCCAAAATGGCATTAGGCACCAAATGGAAAAGAAATATTGCAAATCAAATAATAATTCCCTCCTTTATAGGTCAAATAACGTGAAAAGTGATGCATGCAAAATTGCATATTTCTCAGCAACTGCTCATATTACAAACTAATTTTCCCATACATTCTCTTTGTCTGGATAAATGCTACGAGTTTATGAAAATAACAAATAAATATTTCAAAATATGAAGACGCTGAATGAATTGTAAATAACTGAATTTTACACTTTATTTTACATTTTATTCGAAATTGCCCGAAAATGAAATTGGAATTAAAAAATCTGAGCTAAAGATTTTGTGCACCTTTGCAGAGTGCATCCTTTTAGTTATATCAGTTTTGAAAAAAATAACATTTGCTTTCAAAAAGTGGTACAGAACTGTCAAAAGTGTAGTTTTTGTTAATATTACGTCACTTCCGTTGCCGACAGAAAAATTTCACCGTAACAAAAAATATTACAATTGGGACCACGGAGCATATGAACTTTGTTTTATACAAATCGAACAATAAATAATTGTTCTGGGTACGAAAAACTAAATTAGCCGATGGCGGCTAACGCAAATTACCGAGACAATTTTTTTTTTCTCATTTCTGTTCAAGTAGGATGATATTTTAACCCTGTGTAAAATACCATCAAAAAATATTCATAAATGAAAAAGGTTTTCGTAAAAAAATATCGGACATTTTTTCGACTACTTCCGGTTTTACGATCATTGTCGTGATAGCTTTACGAAGTTCTTTGGATGCTTAACTTTCTGTACCAGAAGTGTCAGAAACATCCATTGAGTAGTTTTGGAAAAAAAGATAAATTAAAGAGCGTTTCCAAAACTTTAACGATTTTTCAATTTTTTTCAAAGTTTGAGGCCATTTTTGGACCACCTATATTATTTCAATGCTTTTCATTTTGGATTCACTATTTAGACAACCGATTGGACTTTGAGTAAGAAAAGTTTAAGAAAAATCGTAGGCGTCGTTTTCGAGAAAATGGCGTCTCGGAATGTTAAAAAAGCGGAAAATACTTGATTTTTGGCATACAATAATTTATTTCCTTACTATCGAAATACCATTTAAATCGTATTATTTAGATACCATATGATGGTCCATTAATAGGGCTATCCAACGACACTTTAGTTCTTTTGGTCCGCTATTACCTAAGGGAGCAATCAAGTTTTTCGTAAGTGAGACAATGTTTTCAACCTTTTTTTTCATTTTTTGAATACTTCTGGTATGGTTATTATTGTCGGAATATTTTTAATAGCCTGTTTGGGCACTAAAATAGCCACAGGGCTCTGTAATGATATATTACATTATCTGATCAGATAAAATGCCCCTGAGAAATCCTGTGTTCAAAAGTGCCAAAAATGAAAAAAATTTAAAATATCGAAAATTAAATTTCAATAATCACATACATATTATACATCGTTAGAATCTTAATTAGGTCAGCTATCTGAATATACAACATTTTTTAAAAAATCTCTTCAAATAAAAAAATAGTAGAGTATTTTCCAAAATTTCACGATTTTTCGACTTTTTTCGATTTTCAGTCCGTTATTTCACCTATTCCAGATATTTCAAAGGCTTATTTGGTGGTTTCATGCAAATTAACTCCAAAAGGACTCTCGATAGAAAAAATTTAAGAAAATGTTTCGGTTAAGTTTTCGAGATATAGGCGTCCAAAAACGCTCCAAATCAGAAAATACTTGATTTTCAGCGTGCCATATTTTACTGCCTGATCATAGTATCCGTATGAATTGGGTATCATACGATAGTACAATCCTAGTGCAGTCCAATTGTTCCCTAATTTGTTTAATCCATTGACATCGGACGGAGCAATCGCGTTTTCCCCCAAACTATCCATTTTTTGCATTTTTTCAAAATATTGCACATTATTTCGACTACTTCCGGTCTACGGATCATTGTTGAAATTGCTTTATTCCTTGCAATGGTCATTTGGCTTCATGCCTTAGAAGTTTCAAATTCGCCAATTCAGCCATATAACGAAACCCGAGCTCACAAAATAGGTAAAAAATTCGAAAAAAATCGAAAAATAAAGGGCGATAACTCTGAATGAAACTTATATTACTGGAATCGGATGGACTTAAGGTATCCAAAAATATAAGTCAAATTTGAAAATTTTGAAAAATGAAAAAAATTGTCTCTTAAACAAAATTTTTTAATTTTCGAACGCTAGAAGTCAGCGACGAAGTTTCGAAATTACAAAATCTTAGATTGCTATTGGCTCGGAAAAGATTCAGGGTTTCCGAAAATGTCATTTGTTTGAAAATGGGTAAATAATTGACGAAACTATGGCCAATTTTCAATTTTTTGACAACGTACAAAGATCTGCCACTTCCGGTATGCGCAGAATTTTCGAAAATACTTTATCAAGTAGCCACCACATGGTTTCCCGAAAGAAAAGTTGATTTCAGATCGATATCTGCTTTCGATCATGGAGAACTTGGCCGCCGCGGTAAATAATAATAATAACTAGACCTGCATGCAGGAATGACGGGTTTCACTGGTGCCACGTTACCCTTAAACATGTCACTTCCGGTGCCAAGTTACCCTTGAACATATGTCACTTCCGGTACCAGCGAAACCACTAAACAGGTTTCCAAATTAACATTGCACACAAATAAAATGGACGCAGAATCAACAAAATCCAGCAATATCAATTCATTTTATACATTTGTTACTTGTAAATGATCTTGACAAAATTAAATTACTCCCGGTGTTAATGCAAATGTTCAATTAGTCTTATGAAATCAGAAATGGCATACGATATCATATAGTGAAAATTTTATGTAAATCGAATAATAATTGCCACTTTAAAAGACCAAAAAACTTGAAAAGTGACTTGTAGGAAATCGGCTATTTCTCTGCAACCGTACAAGTTAGAAACCATTTTGTGGAATCTGTATGATCGTATGGGTTCATTCTATTTGTTGATTGGCATCAAATACCATAATTTGAAAAAGATATCAAAACAGACTCATTTGAATAAAATATCTGTTTTGGAGGCTAAAAATACAGTTTTTGCCAAAATGACGTTACTTCCGGTGATAATGAAAATCTTGAATTACTTGTATGAAATCCCAAATGGCATTAGGTATAACATGGTGTGACGTTTATGAAAATCGAATAATAATTGACCCTTTTATGGCCCCGAAACCTTCAAAAGTGACCTGTAGAAAACCGTCTATTTCTCGGCAACCGAACAAGTTAGAAACCATTTTATGATATCTATATGACCATATGAGTTTTGTTTATATGTGAATTTAAACCAAAAGTTAAAATTATTAATACATATTAAGTTATTCTTGGTTGAATAAAACATTGATTTAAAAAGTTTAAAATGCATTTTTTGACCAAATGATGTCACTTCCGGTGTCAATTTTAAATTGTAATCAACTTGATATGACGCTACGTGCTTTTTGAATCAAATGATGTCACTTTTATAAAAATCCAATCATAATTGACTATTTTACAGGCAAAATAACGAAAACAGTGATTGGTACAGAACTGCCCATTTCTTGGTAACTGCTTATAGTACAAACGAATTTTAACATACATTTTCTTCGTATGGATTATAGCTACAAGTTTATAAAAGTTACGAAGAAATATTTTAAAATCTGAAAAGCCTGAATAGGTTGTAAATAGGCCAATTTTACACCATTTTTAGCCTCTTAATCGAATTTGCTCGAAAATGAAATCGAAATTAAAAAAACTGCTTCCTACATTTTTTGCGCGTTGAAAGGGCACACTCTTTGAGTCAAATAATTTTTCCAAAAAATAATATTTGTTTTCGAAGACGGAAAATAACTGTCAAAATTGTAGTTTTTGGTAAAATTATGCCACTTCCGGTGCCGACAGATAAAACTTTTGGTAATAAAAAAATGACAATTGATACAACGAAGCATATGAACTTTGTTTTATACAAATCGAACAATAAAAAATTAATCTAGGAGTTAAAAACTGAATAAGCCAATGGCGGCCAAGGTAAATTACTGAGACAAAATTCTTTAAACTTTTTGCACTAGTCAGATGACCCTTTAATTCTGTGCATAATACGACTAAAAAATATTCATAAATAAAAAAGTTTTTTGTAAAATTTTAAATTTTCAAAATTTGGCGCCTAATATCTTTGAAGATTTACCGAAAATCAAAAATCGAAAGTAGTGTAGCTATGTGCCCTGTCTCCGGCTATGCCAAAATGTATCGAAAGTTAAAATTCAATGATTATTGTTAAAATTACTGCAATATTTTAAAAAACGATAATTTGGTGATTTCGGACATTTTGCATTGTCGCAGAACGTTCAAAATAGCTTTATCCTCTAAGTCACACCCACTTTCCCAGTAAAACCGAGGAAATCGTAACGATGCGACAAGCAGTTGCTGAGATCTACTCAAAACAAAAGAAGAATAATAATAATAAGAATAACTAGACCTGCAAGCAGCACTGAACCGGCTTTCAGGAATCATACAGAAAGTTTATTATACCATAGCCGATCCATTGAGTTACCAAACTATTTCAAAATATGAAGACGCTGAATGATTTGTAAATAACTGAATTTTACACTTTATTTTACATTTTATTCGAAATTGCCCGAAAATGAAATTGGAATTAAAAAATCTGAGCTAAAGATTTTGTGCACCTTTGCAGGGTGCATCCTTTTAGTTATATCAGTTTTGAAAAAAATAACATTTGCTTTCAAAAAGTGGTACAGAATTGTCCAAATTTTAGTTTTTGTTAATATTACGTCACTTCCGTTGCCGACAGAAAAATTTCACCGTAACAAAAAATATTACAATTGGGACCACGGAGCATATGAACTTTGTTTCATACAAATCGAACAATAAATAATTGTTCTGGGTACGAAAAACTAAATTAGCCGATGGCGGCTAACGCAAATTACCGAGACAATTTTTTTTCTCATTTCTGTTCAAGTAGGATGATATTTTAACCCTGTGTAAAATACCATCAAACAATATTCATAAATGAAAAAGGTTTTCGTAAAAAAAATATTTTTTTTTCAAAATCATATACAAATCGAACAATAAAAAATTAATCTAGGACTGAAAAACTGAATTAGCCAATGGCGGCCAAGGAAAATTACTGAGACAAAATTTTTTAACATTTTTGCACTAGTCAGATGACTCTTTAATTCTGTACACAAAACGACTAAAAAATATTCATAAATAAAAAAAATTTTAGTAAAATTTTAAATTTTCGAAATTTGGCGCCTAATATCTTCGAAGATTTGCCGAAAATCAAAAATCGAAAGTAGCGTAGCTATGTGCCCTGTCTCAGGCTATGCCAAAATGTATCGAAAGTTAAAATCCAATGATTATTGTTAAAATTACTGCAATATTTTCAAAAACGATAACTTCGGTGATTTCGGACATTTCGCATTGGCGCAGAACGTTCAAAATAGCTTTATCCTCTAAGTCACACCCACTTTCCCAGTAAAACCGAAGAAATCGTAACGATGCGACACGTAGTTGCTGAGATCTATTCAAATTGGAATCTGAATAATAATAATAATAAGAACTAGACCTGCATGCAGGAATGACGGGTTTCACTGGTGCCATGTTACCTTTGAACTTGAACTTGTGTCACTTTCGGTGCCACGTTACCCTTGAACATATGTCACTTCCGGTACCAATGAAACCAATATACAGGTTTCCACATAAGCATTGCACACATCAAATAAAATGGAAACAGAAACAAACAAATCCAGCAATATCATTTCATTTTATACATTTGTTACATGTAATTGATCCTGACAAAATTACAGTACTTCCGGTGATAATGTAAATGTTCCATTAGTTTTATGAAATCAGAAATGGCATAAGGCATCTCATGGTGAAAATTTTATGTAAATCGAATAATAATTGCCACTTTTATAGACCAAAAACCTTGAAAAGTGACGTGTAGAAAATCGTCTATTTCTCGGCAACCGTACAAGTTAGAAACCATTTTTTGGTATTTATATGACCGTATGGGTTTAATCTATTTTTTGATTGGAATCAAATATCATAATTGTATAAACATTACAAATCAGACTCATTTGAATAAAATATCTGTTTTGAAGGCTTAAAATACAGTTTTTGCCAAAATGACGTTACTTCCGGTGATAATAAAAACGTTAAATTAGTTTTATAACATCGTCTATGACATTAGGCTTCAAAGGGTGAAAATTTTATGAAAATGGAATAATAATTGACACTTTTATGGGCCAAAAACCTTCAAAAGTGACCTTTAGAAAATCGCCTATATCTCAGCAACCGAACAAGTTAGAAACAATCTTATGATATCTTTTTGACCGTATGAGTTTTGTTAATATGTGAATTTAAACCAAAAGTTGATTTTATTATTATATGTGACATAATTCTTGGTTGAAAAAAATATCGATTTCAAAAGTTAAAAATTGAGTTTTTGACTAAACGACGTCACTTCCGGTGTCAATTTTAAATAGTAATCAACATGATATAACGCACACTTGCTTTTTGAATGAAATGATGTCACTTTTGTGAATATCCATTAATAATTGACTATTTTACAGGCAAAATTGCGAAAACAGTGACTTATGCAAAACTGCCCTTTTCTCGGCAACTGCTTATATTACAAACTAATTTTTACATACATTCTCTTCGTATGGATTATAGCTACAAGTTTATAAAAGTTATGTAAAAATATTTTAAAATCTGAAAAGCCTGAATGGGTTGTAAATAGGTCAATTTTACGCCTTTTTTCACCCCTAAATCCAATTTGCTAGAAAATGAAATAGAAATTAAAAAAACTGCTTCCGCCATTTTTTGCGCCTTGAAAGGACACACTCTTTGAGACATATAATTTTTCAAAAAAATAATATTTGTTTTTGAAGATCGTAAAAAACTGTCAAAATTGTAGTTTTTGGTAAAATGATGCCACTTCCGGTGCCGCCAGATAACACTATCGGTAACAAAAAAAATGACAATTGAGACAACGAAGCATATAAAGTTTGTTTTATACAAATCGAACAATAAAAAAATAATCTAGGACTGAAAAACTGAATTAGCCAATGGCGGCCAAGGAAAATTACGGAGACAAAATTTTTTAACATTTTTGCGCAAATCAGATGACTCTTTAATTCTGTGTACAACACGACTAAAAAATATTCATAAATAAAAAAGTTTTTTGTAAAATTTTAAATTTTCAAAATTTGGCGCTTAATATCTTCGAAGATTTACCGAAAATCAAAAATCGAAAGTAGCGTAGCTATGTGCCCTGTCTCCGGCTATGCCAAAATGTATGGAAAGTTAAAATCCCATGATTATTGTTAAAATTACTGCAATATTTTTAAAAACGATAACTTCGGTGATTTCGGGCATTTCGCATTGTCGCAGAACGTTCAAAATAGCTTTATCCTCTAAGTCACACCCACTTTCCCAACAAAACCGAAGACATCGTAACGATGCGACAAAAGTGACTTATAGAAGATCGCCTATTTCTCTGTAACCGTACAAGTTAGAAACCATTTTGTGGTATCTGTATGGTCGAATGGCTTCATTCTATTCGTTGATGGGAATAAAATATCATAATTTTAAAAATATTATAAGGGAGACTGATTTGAATAAAATATTAGTTTTTTAGGTTAAAAATACAGTTTTTGCCCAAATGACGTCATTTCCGGTCACAGTGAAAATGTAAAATTGGCTTGACCTAGTCCAAATTGGCATTAGACATCAAATGGAAAAAAAATATTGCAAATCGAATAATAATTCACTCTTGTATAGGCAAAATAACGTGAAAAGTGATGCATGCAAAATTGCATATTTCTCGACAACTGCTCATATTACAAACTAATTTTCGCATACATTCTCTTCGTCTGGATTATTGCTACGAGTTTATGAAAATTACAAATAAATATTTAAAAATATGAAGACGCTGAATGAATTGTAAATAGCTGAATTTTACACTTTATTTTACATTTTATTCGAAATTGCCCGAAAATGAAATTGAAATTTAAAAATATGAGCTAAGGATTTTGTGCACCTTCGCAGGGTGCATCCTTTTAGTTATATCAGTTTTGAAAAAAAATAATATTTTCTTTCAAAAAGTGGAACCGAACTGTCAAAATTGTAGTTTTTGTTAATATTACGTCACTTCCGTTGGCGAAGAAAAATTTCACCGTAACATGAAAAATAACAATTGGGACCACGGAGCATATGAACTTTGTTTTATACAAATCGAACAATAAATAATTTTTCTGGGTACGAAAAACTAAATTCGCCGATGGCGGCTAACGCAAATTACCCAGACAATTTTTTTTCTCATTTCTGCTCAAGTACGATGATATTTTAACCCAGTGTAAAATATCACCAAAAAATATTCATAAATAAAAAAGATTTTCGTAAAAAAAATAATTTTTTTCAAAATATCGGACATTTTTTCGACTACTTCCAGTTTTACGATCGTTGTTGTGATAGCTTTACGAAGTTCTTTGGATATTTAACTTTCTGTACCAGAAGTGTCAGAAACATCCATTGAGCAGTTTTGGAAAAAAAGATAAATAAAAGAGCGTTTACAAAAATTTAACGATTTTTCAATTTTTTTCAAAGTTTGATGCCATTTTTGGACCACCTATATTATTTCAATGCTTTTCATTTTGGATTCACTATATAGACAACCGATGGGACTTTGAGTTAGAAAAGTTTAAGAAAAATCTGCGGCGTCGTTTTCGAGAAAAGGGCGTCTCAGAATGTTAAAAAATCGGAAAATACTAGATTTTTGGCATACAATAATTTATTTCCTTACCATCGATATCGTATTATTTAGATACCATATGATGGTCCATTAATAGGGCTATCCAACGACACTTTAGTTCTTTTGGTCCGCTATTACCTAAGGGAGAAATCAAGTTTTTCGCAAGTGCGACAATGTTTTTAACCTTTTTTTTCATTTTTTGAATACTTCCGGTATGGTTATTATTGTCGGTATAGTTTTAATAACCGGTTTGGGCACTAAAATAGCCACAGTGCTCTGTAATGATATATTACATTATCTGATCAGATAAAATGCCCCTGAGAAATCCTAGGTTCAAAAGTGCCAAAAATGCAAAAAATTTAAAATATCGAAAATTAAATTTCAATAACTACATGCATATTATACATCGTTAGAATCGTAATTAGGTCAGCTATCTGAATATACAATCGTTTTTTGGAAATCTTTGAAAATAAAAAAATAGCAGAGCATTTTCCAAAATTTCACGATTTTTCGACTTTTTTCGATTTTCAGTCCGTTATTTCACCTATTCCAGATATTTCAAAGTCTTATTGGATGGCTTCATGCAAAATACCTCCGAAAGGACTCTCGATAGAAAAAATTACAAAAGAAGTTGCGGTTAAGTTTTCGAGATACAGGCGTCCAAAAACGCTCCAAATCAGAAAATACTTGATTTTCAGCGTGCCATATTTTGCTGCCTGCTCATCGTATCCGTACGAGTTGGGTATCATACGATAGCACAATCCTAGTGCAGTCCAATGGTACCCTAATTTCTTTAATCCATTGATATCGGGCGGAGAATTCGCGTTTCTGTTTGTTTTGAAGGCTAAAAATACGTTTTTTGCAAAAATTACATTACTTCCGGTGATATTGAAAATGTTAACTTAGTTGATAGAAGTCATAAATGGCATAAGGCATCAAATGGTAAAAAAAATATAAAAATCGAATAATAATTGACACTTTTATAGACCAAAAACCTTGAAAAGTGACTTATAGAAGATCGCCTATTTCTCTGTAACCGTACAAGTTAGAAACCATTTTGTGGTATCTGTATGGTCGTATGGTTTCATTCTATTCGTTGGTGGGAATCAAATATCATAATTTTAAAAATATTATAAGGCAGACTCATTTGAATAAAATATTTGTTTTTTAGGTTAAAAATACAGTTTTTGCAGAAATGACGTCATTTCCGGTCACAGTGAAAATGTAAAATTGGCTTGACCTAGTCCACATTGACATTAGGCATCAAATGGAAAAAAAATATTGCGAATCGAATAATAATTCACTCTTTTATAGGCAAAATAACGTGAAAAGTGATGCATGCAAAATTGCATATTTCTCGGCAACTGCTCATATTACAAACTAATTTTCGCAAATATTCTCTTCGTCTGAATTATTGCTACGAGTTTATGAAAATCACAAATAAATATTTCAAAATATGAAGACGCTGAATGAATTGTAAATGATTGAGATTTTACACTTTATTTTACATTCTATTCGAAATTGCCCGAAAATGAAATTGAAATTAAAAAATCTGAGCTAAAGATTTTATACACCTTTGCAGGATGCATCCTTTTAGTTATATCAGTTTTGAAAAAAAAAATATTTGCTTTCAAAAAGTGGTACCGAACTGTCAAAATTGTAGTTTTTGTTAATATTACGTCACTTCCGTTGGCGACAGAAAAATTTCACCGTAACAAAAAAAATTACAAATGGGACCACGGAGCATATGAACTTTGTTTTATACAAATCGGGCGGAGAATTCGCGTTTTTCCCAAAAATATCCATTTTTTGCATTTTTTTCAAAATATTGCACATTATTTCGACCACTTCCGGTTTAAGGATTCTTGTCGAAATTGCTTTATACGTTGGTATTGGACTATAACTTCATGTTCTAGAAGTTTCAGAAACGTCAATTCTACCATAAAACGAAACCCGAGCTGACAAAATGGGAAGAAAATTCGAAAAAAATCGAAAAATAAAGGGCGATAACTCTGAATGAAACTTATATTACTGGAATCGGATGGACTTCAGGTATCCAAAAATGTAGGTCAAATTTGAAAATTTTGAAAAATGACAAAAATGGTCTCGTAAACAACATGTTTTCAATTTTCGAACGATAAAAGTCATAGACGAATGTTCGAAATTGAAAAATGTGAGATAGCCATTGTCTCAGAAAAGATTCAGGGATTCCAAAAATGTAATTTGTTTGAAAATGGATAACGAATTGACGAAACTATGGCCGATTTTCAATTTTTAGACAACGTGCAACGTTCGGTCACTTCCGGTATGCGCAGAAATTTCAAAAATATTTTATCAAGTAGCCACCACATGGTTTCCCAATAGAAAATCTAATTCCAGATCGATATCTGTTTTCGTTCATGGAGATCTAGGCCCCCGCGGTAAATAATAATAATAATAATAACTAGACCTGCAAGCAGCACTGAACCGGCTTTCAGGAATCATACAGGAAGTTTATTATACCATAGCCGATCCATTGAGCTACCGAACTATACTTTAGTTGTTTTGTTTCAGTGACACCCTCTATCATATGTAAAAGTAATATTTGCTGGCGAAAAGACCGGTCAAAATTATGGCAAAATTACGTCACTTCCGGTGCCGAAAGAAAATTTTATAGGTGAAAAATAAGTCGAAAATTTGCAACATACAAAATTTGTTTAATACATATCGGGCAATGAAAAATTAACCTATAACCCATAAACTGAAATTAAGAAGGTAAAATAATTAAAAGTGACCCTTGGAAAATTGGCTATTATTCGACAAGGAAACATGCTAGAAGGCTTTTCTTGATATCAATATGATGGTATTGATTCAATCTTACTGCCCATTAGAGTCAGACGTTATAAAGTTAAACAAATAATAAAAATAAATCCCTTCAAAAAAATGTTTGTTTTGAAGGCTAAAAATACGTTTTTTTGCAAAAATTACATTACTTCCGGTGATATTGAAAATGTTAACTTAGTTGATAGAAGTCATAAATGTCATAAGGCATCAAATGGTAAAAAAAATATAAAAATCGAATAATAATTGACACTTTTATAGACCAAAAACCTTGAAAAGTGACTTATAGAAGATCGCCTATTTCTCTGTAACCGTACAAGTTAGAAACCATTTTGTGGTATCTGTATGGTCGTATGGTTTCATTCTATTCGTTGGTGGGAATCAAATATCATAATTTTAAAAATATTATAAGGCAGACTCATTTGAATAAAATATTTGTTTTTTAGGTTAAAAATACAGTTTTTGCAGAAATGACGTCATTTCCGGTCACAGTGAAAATGTAAAATTGGCTTGACCTAGTCCACATTGACATTAGGCATCAAATGGAAAAAAAATATTGCGAATCGAATAATAATTCACTCTTTTATAGGCAAAATAACGTGAAAAGTGATGCATGCAAAATTGCATATTTCTCGGCAACTGCTCATATTACAAACTAATTTTCGCAAATATTCTCTTCGTCTGAATTATTGCTACGAGTTTATGAAAATCACAAATAAATATTTCAAAATATGAAGACGCTGAATGAATTGTAAATGATTGAGATTTTACACTTTATTTTACATTCTATTCGAAATTGCCCGAAAATGAAATTGAAATTAAAAAATCTGAGCTAAAGATTTTATACACCTTTGCAGGATGCATCCTTTTAGTTATATCAGTTTTGAAAAAAAAAATATTTGCTTTCAAAAAGTGGTACCGAACTGTCAAAATTGTAGTTTTTGTTAATATTACGTCACTTCCGTTGGCGACAGAAAAATTTCACCGTAACAAAAAAAATTATAAATGGGACCACGGAGCATATGAACTTTGTTTTATACAAATCGAACAATAAATAGTTTTTCTGGTTACGAAAAACTAAATTAGCCGATGGCGGCTAACGCAAATTACCGAGACAATTTGTTTAATCATTTCTGCTCAAGTAGGATGATATTTCAACCCTGTGTAAAATACCATCAAAAAATATTCATAAATAAAAAAGGTTTTCGTAAAAAAAAAAATTTTTTTCAAAATATCGGACATTTTTTCGACTACTTCCGGTTTTACGATCATTGTCGTGGCAGCTTTACGACGTTCTTTGGATACTTAACTTTCTGTACCAGAAGTGTCAGAAACATCCATTGAGTAGTTTGGGGGAAAAAAAATAAATTAAAGAGCGTTTCCAAAAATTTAACGATTTTTCAATTTTTTTCAAAGTTTGAGGCCATTTTTGGACCTCTTATATTATTTCAATGCTTTTCATTTTGGATTCACTATATAGACAACCGATAGGACTTTGAGTAAGAAAAGTTTAAGAAACATCTGCGGCGTTGTTTTCAAGAAAAGGGCGTCTCAGAATGTTAAAAAATCGGAAAATACTAGATTTTTGGCATACAATAATTTATTTCCTGATCATCGAAATCGTATTATTTAGACACCATATGATGGTCCATTAATAGGGCTAACCAGCGACACTTTAGTTCTTTAGGCCCGCTATTACCTAAGGGAGAAATCAAGTTTTTCGCAAGTGCGACAATGTTTTTAACATTTTTTTTCATTTTTTGAATACTTCCGGTATGGCTATTATTGTCGGAATAGTTTTAATAGCCGGTTTGGGCACTAAATTAGCCACAGGGCTCTGTAATGACATATTACATTATCTGATCAGATAAAATGCCCCTGAGAAATCCTATGTTCAAAAGTGCTAAAAATGCAAAAAAATTAAAATATCGAAAATTAAATTTCAATAACTACATACATATTATACATTGTTAGAATCGTAATTAGGTCAGCTATCTGAATATACAACCTTTTTTTGAAAATCTCTTAAAATAAAAAAATAGTAGAGCATTTTCCAAAATTTCACGATTTTTCGACTTATTTCGATTTTCAGTCCGTTATTTCACCTATTCCAGATATTTCAAAGTCTTATTGGATGGGTTCATGCAAAATACCTCCGAAAGGACTCTCGATAGAACAAATTTAAAAAAAAGTTGCGGTTAAGTTTTCGAGATACAGGCGTCCAAAAACGTTCCAAATCAGAAAATACTTGATTTTCAGCGTGCCATATTTTGCTGCCTGCTCATCGTATCCGTACAAATCGGGTATCATACGATAGCACAATCCTTGTGCAAGCCAATGGTACCTTAATTTGTCTAATCCATTGTTATCGGACGGAGAAATCGCGTTTTTCCCCAAAATACCCATTTTTGGCATTTTTTTCAAAATATCGGACATTATTTCGACCACTTCCGGTGTACAGATTATTGTTGAAATTGCTTTATTCCTTGCAATGGTCATTTGGCTTCATGCCTCCGAAGTTTCAGAAACGTCAATTCTGCCATAAAACGAAACCCGAGCTAACAAAATGGGTAGAAAATTCGAAAAAAATCGAAAAATAAAGGGCGATAACTCGGAATAAAACTTATATTTCTGGAATCGGATGGTTTTCAGGTATCAAAAAAAGTAGGTCAAATTTGAAAATTTTGAAAAATAACAAAAATTGTCTCTCAAGCTACATTTTTCATTTTTTGATCGCAAAAAGTCAGCGATGAAGTTTCGAAATATCGAAATTTTCAACTGCTATCGTCCGAGAAAAGACTCAGGGTTTCCGAAAATATCATTTGTATGAAAATAGGTACAGAATTGACGAATCTACGGCCGTTTTTTAATTTTTTGACACAGCACAAAATTCGACCACTTCCGGTCTGCGCAGAAGTTTCAAAAATAGTTTATCAAGTAGCCAACACATGGTTTCCCAATAGAGAATTAGGTCCCAGATCGGTATCTGTTACAGGCACTGAGAAATAGGCTCCGGCGAAAAAAAAAATAATAATAACTAGACCTGCATGCAGGAATGACGGGTTTCACTGGTGCCACGTTACCCTTAAACATGTCACTTCCGGTGCCAAGTTACCCTTGAACATATGTCACTTCCGGTACCAGCGAAACCACTAAACAGGTTTCCAAATTAACATTGCACACAAATAAAATGGACGCAGAATCAACAAAATCCAGCAATATCAATTCATTTTATACATTTGTTACTTGTAAATGATCTTGACAAAATTAAATTACTCCCGGTGTTAATGCAAATGTTCAATTAGTCTCATGAAATCAGAAATGGCATACGATATCATATAGTGAAAATTTTATGTATATCGAATAATAATTGCCACTTTTAAAGACCAAAAAACTTGAAAAGTGACTTGTAGGAAATCGGCTATTTCTCTGCAACCGTACAAGTTAGAAACCATTTTGTGGTATCTGTATGATCGTATGGGTTCATTCTATTTGTTGATTGGCATCAAATACCATACTTTGAAAAAGATTTCAAAACAGACTCATTTGAATAAAATATCTGTTTTAGAGGCTAAAAATACAGTTTTTGCCAAAATGACGTTACTTCCGGTGATAATGAAAATCTTAAATTACTTGTATGAAATCCCAAATGGCATTAGGTATAACATGGTGTGACGTTTATGAAAATCGAATAATAATTGACCCTTTTATGGCCCCGAAACCTTCAAAAGTGACCTGTAGAAAACCGTCTATTTCTCGGCAACCGAACAAGTTAGAAACCATTTTATGATATCTATATGACCATATGAGTTTTGTTTATATGTGAATTTAAACCAAAAGTTAAAATTATTAATCCATATTAAGTTATTCTTGGTTGAATAAAACATTGATTTAAAAAGTTTAAAATGCATTTTTTGACCAAATGATGTCACTTCCGGTGTCAATTTTAAATTGAAATCAACTTGATATGACGCTACGTGCTTTTTGAATCAAATGATGTCACTTTTATAAAAATCCAATCATAATTGACTATTTTACAGGCAAAATAACGAAAACAGTGACTTGTACAGAACTGCCCATTTCTTGGTAACTGCTTATAGTACAAACGAATTTTAACATACATTTTCTTCGTATGGATTATAGCTACAAGTTTATAAAAGTTACGAAGAAATATTTTAAAATCTGAAAAGCCTGAATAGGTTGTAAATAGGCCAATTTTACACCATTTTTAGTCTCTTAATCGAATTTGCTCGAAAATGAAATCGAAATTAAAAAAACTGCTTCCTACATTTTTTGCGCCTTGAAGGGGCGCACTCTTTGAGTCAAATAATTTTTCCAAAAAATAATATTTGTTTTCGAAGAAAGAAAATAACTGTCAAAATTGTAGTTTTTGGTAAAATTATGCCACTTCCGGTGCCGACAGATAAAACTTTTGGTAATAAAAAAAATGACAATTGATACAACAAAGCATATGAACTTTGTTTTATACAAATCGAACAATAAAAAATTAATCTAGGACTTAAAAACTGAATTAGCCAATGGCGGCCAAGGTAAATTACTGAGACAAAATTCTTTAACATTTTTGCACTAGTCAGATGACCCTTTAATTCTGTGCATAATACGACTAAAAAATATTCATAAATAAAAAAGTTTTTTGTAAAATTTTAAATTTTCAAAATTTGGCGCCTAATATCTTTGAAGATTTACCGAAAATCAAAAATCGAAAGTAGTGTAGCTATGTGCCGTGTCTCCGGCTATGCCAAAATGTATCGAAAGTTAAAAATCAATGATTATTGTTAAAATTACTGCAATATTTTAAAAAACGATAATTTGGTGATTTCGGACATTTCGCATTGTCGCAGAACGTTCAAAATAGCTTTATCCTCTAAGTCACACCCACTTTCCCAGTAAAACCGAAGAAATCGTAACGATGCGACAAGCAGTTGCTGAGATCTACTCAAGACAAAAGAAGAATAATAATAAGAAGAATAATAATTTTAACAAAAACAATAGTGTTTCACACAAGCTTCGCAGTGTGAAACCCTAATAAATAATAATTTTAGTAATCACAATAGGCTTTCAGACGAAAGTCTGAAAGCCTAATAATAATAATAATAATAATAATTTAGTAATCTCAATAGGCTTTCAGACGAAAGTCTGAAAGCCTAATAATAATAATAACTAGACCTGCAAGCAGCACTGAACCGGCTTTCAGGAATCATACAGGAAGTTTCTTATACCATAGCCGATCCATTGAGCTACCAAACTATACTTTAGTTGTTTTGCTTCAGTGACACCCTCTATCATATGTAAAAGTAATATTTGCTGGCGAAAAGACCGGTCAAAATTGTAAATTATGGCAAAATTACGTCACTTCCGGTACCGAAAGATATTTTTATAGGTGAAAAATAAGTCGAAAATTCGCAACACACAAAATACAAACTTTGTTTTATACATATTGGGCAATAAATAATTACCCTATAACCCATAAACTGAAATTAAGAAGGTAAAAAACTTAAAAGTGACCCTGGGAAAATTGGCTATTATTCGACAAGGGAACATGCTAGAAGGCTTTTTTTGATATCAATATGATGGTATTGATTCAATCTTACTGCCCATTAGAGTAAGACGTTATCAAGTTAAACGAATAATAAATATAAATCCCTTCAAAAAAATGTTTGTTTTGAAGGCTAAAAATACGTTTTTTGCAAAAATTACATTACTTCCGGTGATATTGAAAATGTTAACTTAGTCCATAGAAGCCATAAATGGCATAAGGCATCAAATGGTAAAAAAAATATAAAAATCGAATAATAATTGAGACTTTTATAGACCAAAAACCTTGAAAAGTGACTTATAGAAGATCGCCTATTTCTCTGTAACCATACAAGTTAGAAACCATTTTGTGGTATCTGTATGGTCGTATGGCTTCATTCTATTCGTTGTTGGGAATCAAATATCATAATTTTAAAAATATTATAAGGCAGACTCATTTGAATAAAATATTTGTTTTTTTGGGTTAAAAATACAGTTTTTGCCCAAATGACGTCATTTCCGGTCACAGTGAAAATGTAAAATTGACTTGACCTAGTCCAAATTGGCATTAGGCATCAAATGGAAAAAAAATATTGCAAATCGAATGATAATTCACTCTTTTATAGCGAAATAACGTGAAAAGTGATGCATGCAAAATTGCATATTTCTCGGCAACTGCTCATATTACAAACTAATTTTCGCATACATTCTCTTCGTCTGGATTATTGCTACGAGTTTATGAAAATTACAAATAAATATTTCAAAATATGAAGACGCTGAATGAATTGTAAATAACTGAATTTTACACTTTATTTTACATTTTATTCGAAATTGCCCGAAAATGAAATTGAAATTAAAAAATCTGAGCTAAGGATTTTGTGCATCTTTGCAGGGTGCATCCTTTTAGTTATATCAGTTTTGAAAAAAAAAATATTGGCTTTCAAAAAGTGGTACCGAACTGTCAAAATTGTAGTTTTTGTTAATATTACGTCACTTTCGTTGCCGACAGAAAAATTTTACCGTAACAAAAAAAATTACAATTGGGACCACGGAGCATATGAACTTTGTTTTATACAAATCGAACAATAAATAATTTTTCTAGGTACGAAAAACTAAATTAGCCGATGGCGGCTAACGCAAATTACCCTGACAATTTTTTTTCTCATTTCTGCTCAAGTACGATGATATTTTAACCCTGTGTAAAATACCATCAAAATATATTCATAAATAAAAAAGGTATTCGTAAAAAAATTATTTTTTTTCAAAATATCGGACATTTGTTCGACTACTTCCGGTTTTACGATCATTGTCGCGATAGCTTTACGAAGTTCTTTCGATACTTAACTTTCTGTACCAGAAGTGTCAGAAGCATCCATTGAGTAGTTTTGGAAAAAAAGATAAATTAAAGAGCGTTTACAAAAATTTAATGATTTTTCAATTTTTTTCAAAGTTTGATGCCATTTTTGGACCACCTATATTATTTCAATGCTTTTCATTTTGGATTCACTATATAGACAACCGATAGGACTTTGAGTAAGAAAAGTTTAAGAAAAATCTGCGGCGTCGTTTTCGATAAAAGGGCGTCTCAGAATGTTAAAAAATCGGAAAATACTAGATTTTTGGCATACAATACTTTATTTCCCTACCATCGAAATCGTATTATTTAGATACCATATGATGGTCCATTAATAGGGCTTTCCAACGACCCTTTAGTTCTTTTGGTCCGCTATTACCTAAGGGAGAAATCAAGTTTTTCGCAAGTGCGACAATGTTTTTAACCCTTTTTTTTCATTTTTTGAATACTTCCGGTATGGTTATTATTTTCGGAATAGTTTTAATAGCCGGTTTGGGCACTAAAATAGCCACAGGGCTCTGTAATGATATATTGCATTATCTGATCAGATAAAATGCCCCTATGTTGAAAAGTGCCAAAAATGCAAAAAATTTAAAATATCGAAAATTAAATTTCAATAACTACATACATATTATACATCGTTAGAATCGTAATTAGGTCAGCTATCTTAATATACAATCTTTTTTTGAAAATCTCTTAAAATAAAAAAAATAGTAGAGCATTTTCCAAAATTTCACGATTTTTCGACTTTTTTCGATTTTCAGTCCGTTATTTCATCTATTCCAGACATTTCAAAGTCTTATTGGGTGGCATAATTCACAAGACTATCGAATGGACTCTCGATAGAGAAAGTTAAAAAAAAAGTTGCCGTTAAGTTTTCGAGATACAGGCGTCCAAAAACGCTCCAAATCAGAAAATACTTGATTTTCAGCGTGCCATATTTTGCTTCCTGCTCATCGTATCCGTATGAATTGGGTATCATACGATAGTACAATCCTAGTGCAGTCCAATGGTACCCTAATTTCTTTAATCCGTTGATATCGGGCGGAGAAATCGCGTTTTTCCCCAAAATATCCATTTTTTGCATTTTTTTCAAAATATTGAACATTATTTCGACCACTTCCGGTTTAAAGATCCGTGTCGAAATTGCTTTATCAGTTGGTATTGGACTATAACTTCATGTTCCAGAAGTTTCAGAAACGTCAATTCTACCATAAAACGAAACCCGAGCTCGCAAAATGGGAAGAAAATTCGAAAAAAATCGAAAAATAAAGGGCGATAACTCTGAATGAAACTTATATTACTGGAATCGGATGGACTTCAGGTATCCAAAAATGTAGGTCAAATTTGAAAATTTTGAAAAATGACAAAAATGGTCTCGTAAACAACATGTTTTCAATTTTCGAACGATAAAAGTCATAGACGAATGTTCGAAATTGAAAAATGTGAGATAGCCATTGTCTCAGAAAAGATTCAGGGATTCCAAAAATGTAATTTGTTTGAAAATGGATAAAGAATTGACGAAACTATGGCCGATTTTCAATTTTTAGACAACGTGCAAAGTTCGGTCACTTCCGGTATGCGCAGAAATTTCAAAAATATTTTATCAAGTAGCCACCACGTGGTTTCTCAATAGAAAATCTAATTTCAGATCGATATCTGTTTTCGATCATGGAGATCTAGGCCCCCGCGGTAAATAATAATAATAATAACTAGACCTGCAAGCAGCACTGAACCGGCTTTCAGGAATCATACAGGAAGTTTATTATGCCATAGCCGATCCATTGAGCTACCAAAGTATACTTTAATTGTTTTGCTTCAGTGACACCCTCTATCATATGTAAAAGTAATATTTGCTGGCGAAAAGACCGGTCAAAATTGTAAATTATGGCAAAATTACGTCACTTCCGGTACCGAAAGAAATTTTTATAGGTGAAAAATAAGTCGAAAATTCGCAACACACAAAATACAAACTTTGTTTTATACATATCGGGCAATAAATAATTAACCTATAACCCATAAACTGAAATTAAGAAGGTAAAAAACTTAAAAGTGACCCTGGGAAAATTGGTTATTATTCGACAAGGGAACATGCTAGAAGCCTTTTCTTGATATCAATATGATGGTATTGATTCAATCTTACTGCCCATTAGAGCCAGACGTTATAAAGTTAAACGAATAATGAATATAAATCACTTCAAAAAAATGTTTGTTTTGAAGGCTAAAAATACGTTTTTTGCAAAAATTACATTACTTCCGGTGATATTGAAAATGTTAACTTGGTTCATAGAAGTCATAAATGGCATAAGGCATCAAATGTTAAAAAAATTATAAAAATCGAATAATAATTGACACTTTTATAGACCAAAAACCTTGAAAAGTGACTTATAGAAGATCGCCTATTTCTCTGTAACCGTACAAGTTAGAAACCATTTTGTGGTATCTGTATGGTCGTATGGCTTCATTCTATTCGTTGATGGGAATAAAATATCATAATTTTAAAAATATTATAAGGGAGACTGATTTGAATAAAATATTAGTTTTTTAGGTTAAAAATACAGTTTTTGCCCAAATGACTTCATTTCCGGTCACAGTGAAAATGTAAAATTGGCTTGACCTAGTCCAAATTGGCATTAGACATCAAATGGAAAAAAAATATTGCAAATCGAATGATAATTCACTCTTGTATAGGCAAAATAACGTGAAAAGTGATGCATGCAAAATTGCATATTTCTCGACAACTGCTCATATTACAAACTAATTTTCGCATACATTCTCTTCGTCTGGATTATTGCTACGAGTTTATGAAAATTACAAATAAATATTTAAAAATATGAAGACGCTGAATGAATTGTAAATAGCTGAATTTTACACTTTATTTTACATTTTATTCGAAATTGCCCGAAAATGAAATTGAAATTTAAAAATATGAGCTAAGGATTTTGTGCACCTTCGCAGGGTGCATCCTTTTAGTTATATCAGTTTTGAAAAAAAATAATATTTTCTTTCAAAAAGTGGTACCGAACTGTCAAAATTGTAGTTTTTGTTAATATTACGTCACTTCCGTTGCCGACAGAAAAATTTCACCGTAACATAAAAAATAACAATTGGGACCACGGAGCATATGATCTTTGTTTTATACAAATCGAACAATAAATAATTTTTCTGGGTACGAAAAACTAAATTCGCCGATGGCGGCTAACGCAAATTACCGAGACAATTTTTTTTCTCATTTCTGCTCAAGTACGATGATATTTTAACCCAGTGTAAAATATCATCAAAAAATATTCATAAATAAAAAAGATTTTCGTAAAAAAAATATTTTTTTTCAAAATATCGGACATTTTTTCGACTACTTCCAGTTTTACGATCGTTGTTGTGATAGCTTTACGAAGTTCTTTGGATACTTAACTTTCTGTACCAGAAGTGTCAGAAACATCCATTGAGCAGTTTTGGAAAAAAAGATAAATAAAAGAGCGTTTACAAAAATTTAACGATTTTTCAATTTTTTTCAAAGTTTGATGCCATTTTTGGACCACCTATATTATTTCAATGCTTTTCATTTTGGATTCACTATATAGACAACCGATGGGACTTTGAGTTAGAAAAGTTTAAGAAAAATCTGCGGCGTCGTTTTCGAGAAAAGGGCGTCTCAGAATGTTAAAAAATCGGAAAATACTAGATTTGTGGCATACAATAATTTATTTCCTTACCATCGATATCGTATTATTTAGATACCATATGATGGTCCATTAATAGGGCTATCCAACGACACTTTAGTTCTTTTGGTCCGCTATTACCTAAGGGAGAAATCAAGTTTTTCGCAAGTGCGACAATGTTTTTAACCTTTTTTTTCATTTTTTGAATACTTCCGGTATGGTTATTATTGTCGGTATAGTTTTAATAACCGGTTTGGGCACTAAAATAGCCACAGTGCTCTATAATGATATATTACATTATCTGATCAGATAAAATGCCCCTGAGAAATCCTAGGTTCAAAAGTGCCAAAAATGCAAAAAATTTAAAATATCGAAAATTAAATTTCAATAACTACATACATATTATACATCGTTAGAATCGTAATTAAATCAGCTATCTGAATATACAATCGTTTTTTGGAAATCTTTGAAAATAAAAAAATAGCAGAGCATTTTCCAAAATTTCACGATTTTTCGACTTTTTTCGATTTTCAGTCCGTTATTTCACCTATTCCAGATATTTCAAAGTCTTATTGGATGGCTTCATGCAAAATACCTCCGAAAGGACTCTCGATAGAAAAAATTACAAAAAAAGTTGCGGTTAAGTTTTCGAGATACAGGCGTCCAAAAACGCTCCAAATCAGAAAATACTTGATTTTCAGCGTGCCATATTTTGCTGCCTGCTCATCGTATCCGTACGAGTTGGGTATCACACGATAGCACAATCCTAGTGCAGTCCAATGGTACCCTAATTTCTTTAATCCATTGATATCGGGCGGAGAATTCGCGTTTTTCCCCAAAATATCCATTTTTTGCATTTTTTTCAAAATATTGCACATTATTTCGACCACTTCCGGTTTAAGGATTCTTGTCGAAATTGCTTTATACGTTGGTATTGGACTATAACTTCATGTTCTAGAAGTTTCAGAAACGTCAATTCTACCATAAAACGAAACCCGAGCTGACAAAATGGTAAGAAAATTCGAAAAAAATCGAAAAATAAAGGGCGATAACTCTGAATGAAACTTATATTACTGGAATCGGATGGACTTCAGGTATCCAAAAATGTAGGTCAAATTTGAAAATTTTGAAAAATGACAAAAATGGTCTCGTAAACAACATGTTTTCAATTTTCGAACGATAAAAGTCATAGACGAATGTTCGAAATTGAAAAATGTGAGATAGCCATTGTCTCAGAAAAGATTCAGGGATTCCAAAAATGTAATTTGTTTGAAAATGGATAACGAATTGACGAAACTATGGCCGATTTTCAATTTTTAGACAACGTGCAAAGTTCGGTCACTTCCGGTATGCGCAGAAATTTCAAAAATATTTCATCAAGTAGCCACCACATGGTTTCCCGATAGAAAATCTAATTCCAGATCGATATCTGTTTTCGATCATGGAGATCTAGGCCCCCGCGGTAAATAATAATAATAATAATAACTAGACCTGCAAGCAGCACTGAACCGGCTTTCAGGAATCATACAGGAAGTTTATTATACCATAGCCGATCCATTGAGCTACCAAACTATACTTTAGTTGTTTTGCTTCAGTGACACCTTCCATCATATGTAAAAGTAATATTTGCTGGCGAAAAGACCGGTCAAAATTGTAAATTATGGCAAAATTACGTCACTTCTGGTGCCTAAAGACATTTTCATAGGTGAAAAATAAGTCGAAAATTCGCAACATACAAAATACAAACTTTGTTTTATACATATCGGGCAATAAATAATCAACCTATAACCCATAAACTGAAATTAAGAAGGTAAAAAACTTAAAATTGACCCTGGGAAAATTGGCTATTATTCGACAAGGGAACATGCTAGAAGCCTTTTCTTGATATCAATATGATGGTATTGATTCAATCTTACTGCCCATTAGAGTCAGACGTTATAAAGTTAAACGAATAATAAATATAAATCACTTCAAAAAAATGTTTGTTTTGGAGGCTAAAAATACGTTTTTTGCAAAAATTACATTACTTCCGGTGATATTGAAAATGTTAATTTAGTTCATAGAAGTCATAAATGGCATAAGGCATCAAATGGTAAAAAAATTATAAAAATCGAATAATAATTGACACTTTTATAGACCAAAAACCTTGAAAAGTGACTTATAGAAGATCGCCTATTTCTCTGTAACCGTACAAGTTAGAAACCATTTTGTGGTATCTGCATGGCCGTATGGCTTCATTCTATTCGTTGATGGGAATCAAATATCATAATTCTAAAATTTTTATAAGGCAGACTCATTTTAATAAAATATTTGTTTTTTAGGTTAAAAATACAGTTTTTGCCCAAATGAAGTCATTTCCGGTCACAGTGAAAATGTAAAATTGGCTTGACCTAGTCCAAATTGGCATTATGCATCAAATGGAAAAAAAATATTGCAAATCGAATAATAATTCGCTCTTTTATAGGCAAAATAACGTGAAAAGTGATGCATGCAAAATTGCATATTTCTCGGCAACTGCTCATATTACAAACTAATTTTCCCATACATTCTCTTCGTCTGGATTAATGCTAGGAGTTTATGAAAATAACAAATAAATATTTCAAAATATGAAGACGCTGAATGATTTGTAAATAACTGAATTTTACACTTTATTTTACATTTTATTCGAAATTGCCCGAAAATGAAATTGGAATTAAAAAATCTGAGCTAAAGATTTTGTGCACCTTTGCAGGGTGCATCCTTTTAGTTATATCAGTTTTGAAAAAAATAACATTTGCTTTCAAAAAGTGGTACAGAACTGTCCAAATTGTAGTTTTTGTTAATATTACGTCACTTCCGTTGCCGACAGAAAAATTTCACCGTAACAAAAAATATTACAATTGGGACCACGGAGCATATGAACTTTGTTTCATACAAATCGAACAATAAATAATTGTTCTGGGTACGAAAAACTAAATTAGCCGATGGCGGCTAACGCAAATTACCGAGACAATTTTTTTTCTCATTTCTGTTCAAGTAGGATGATATTTTAACCCTGTGTAAAATACCATCAAACAATATTCATAAATGAAAAAGGTTTTCGTAAAAAAAATTTTTTTTTTCAAAATATCGGACATTTTTTCGACTACTTCCGGTTTTACGATCATTGTCGTGATAGCTTTACGAAGTTCTTTGGATACTTAACTTTACGTACCAGAAGTGTCAGAAACATCCATTGGGTAGTTTTGGAAAAAAAGATAAATTAAAGAGCGTTTCCAAAAATTGAACGATTTTTCAATTTTTTTCAAAGTTTGAGGCCATTTTTGGACCACCTACATTATTTCAATGCTTTTCATTTTGGATTCACTATATAGACAACCGATAGGACTTTGAGTAAGAAAAGTTTAGGAAAAATCGTAGGCGTCGTTTTCGAGAAAGGGGCGTCTCGGAATGTTAAAAAATCGGAAAATACTAGATTTTTGGCATACAATAATTTATTTCCTTACCATCGAAATCGTATTATTTAGATACCATATGATGGTCCATTAATAGGGCTATCCAACGACACTTTAGTTCTTTTGGTCCGCTATTACCTAAGGGAGAAATCAAGTTTTTCGCAAGTGCGACAATTTTTTTAACCTTTTTTTTTCATTTTTTGAATACTTCCGGTGTGGTTATTATTGTCGGAATAGTTTTAATAGCCGGTTTGGGCACTAAAATAGCCACAGGGCTCTGTAATGATGTATTACATTATATGATCAGATAAAGTGCCCCTGGGAAATCTGGTGTTCAAAAGTGCCAAAAATGCAAAAAAATTAAAATATCGAAAGTTAAATTTCAATAACCACATACATATTATACATCGTTAGAATCGTAATTAGGTCAGCTATCTGAATATACAACCTTTTTTTGAAAATCTCTTAAAATAAAAAAATGGTGGAGCATTTTCCAAAATTTCACGATTTTTCGACTTTTTTCGATTTTCAGTCCCTTATTTCACCTATTCCAGATATTTCAAAGTGGTAATGGAATGATTCGTACGCAAGACCGCCACGAGGTCTCTCGATAGAGAAAGTTTCATAAAAATAACTGGCGTAGTTTTCGAGATACAGGCGTCCAAAAATGCTAAAAATCAGAAAATACTTGATTTTCAGCGTGCCATATTTTGCTGCCTGATCATAGTATCTGTATGAATTGGGTATCATACGATAGTACAATCCTAGTGCAGTCCAATGGTACCCTAATTTGTTTAATCCATTGATATCGGACGGAGAAATCGCGTTTTCCCCAAAACTATCCATTTTTTTGCATTTTTTCAAAATATTGCACATTATTTCGACTACTTCCGGTCTACGGATCATTGTTGAAATTGCTTTATTCCTTGCAATGGTCATTTGGCTTCATGCCTTAGAAGTTTCAGATTCGGCAATTCGGCCATATAACGAAACCCGAGCTCACAAAATAGGTAGAAAATTCGAAAAAAATCGAAAAATAAAGGGCGATAACTCTGAATGAAACTTATATTACTGGAATCGGATGGACTTAAGGTATCCAAAAATATAAGTCAAATTTGAAAATTTTGAAAAATGAAAAAAATTGTCTCTTAAACAAAATTTTTCAATTTTCGAACGCTAGAAGTCAGCGACGAAGTTTCGAAATTACAAAATCTTAGATTGCTATTGGCTCGAAAAAGATTCAGGGTTTCTGAAAATGTCATTTGTTTGAAAATGGGTAAATAATTGACGAAACTATGGCCAATTTTCCATTTTTTGACAACGTACAAAGATCTGCCACTTCCGGTATGCGCAGAATTTTCGAAAATACTTTATCAAGTAGCCACCACATGGTTTCCCGAAAGAAAAGTTGATTTCAGATCGATATCTGCTTTCGATCATGGAGAACTTGGCCCCCGCGGTAAATAATAATAATAACTAGACCTGCAAGCAGCACTGAACCGGCTTTCAGGAATCATACAGGAAGTTTATTATACCATAGCCGATCCATTGAGCTACCAAACTATACTTTAGTTGTTTTGCTTCAGTGACACCCTCTATCATATGTAAAAGTAATATTTGCTGGCTAAAAGACCGGTCAAAATTGTAAATTATGGCAAAAGTATGTCACTTCCGGTGCCGAAAGAAATTTTTATAGATGAAAAATAAGTCGAAAATTCGCAACATACAAAATACAAACTTTTTTTTATAAATATCGGACAATAAATAATTAACCTATAACCCATAAACTGAAATTAAGAAGGTAAAAAACTGAAAAGTGACCCTCGGAAAATTGATTATTATTCGGCAAGGGAACATGCTAGAAGATTTTTCTTGATATCAATATGATGGTATTGATTCAGTCTTACTGCCCATTAGAGTCAGACGTTATAAAGTTATACGAATAATAAATATAAATCCCTTCAAAAAAATGTTTGTTTTAAAGGCTAAAAATACGTTTTTTGCAAAAATTACATTACTTCCGGTGATATTGAAAATTTTAACTTGGTTCATAGAAGTCATAAATAGCATAAGGCATGAAATGGTAAATAAATTGTAAAAATCGAATAATAATTGACAGTTTTACAGACCAAAAACCTTGAAAAGTGACTTATAGAAGATCGCCTATTTCTCTGTAACCGTACAAGTTAGAAACCATTTTGTGGTATCTGTATGGTCGTATGGCTTCATTTTATTCGTTGATGGGAATCAAATATCATAATTTTAAAAATATTATAAGGCAGACTCATTTGAATAAAATATTTGTTTTTTAGGTTAAAAATACAGTTTTTGCCCAAATGACGTCATTTCCGGTCACAGTGAAAATGTAAAATTGGCTTGACCTAGTCCAAATTGGCATTAGGCATCAAATGGAAAAAAAATATTGCAAATCGAATAATAATTAACTCTTTTATAGGCAAAATAACGTGAAAAGTGATGCATGCAAAATTGCATATTTCTCGGCAACTGCTCATATTACAAACTAATTTTCGCATACATTCTCTTCGTCTGGATTATTGCTACGAGTTTATGAAAATTACAAATAAATATTTCAAAATATGAAGACGCTGAATGAATTGTAAATAACTGAATTTTACACTTTATTTTACATTTTATTCGAAATTGCCCGAAAATGAAGTTGAAATTAAAAAATATGAGCTAAGGTTTTTGTGCACCTTTGCAGGGTGCTTCCTTTTAGTTATATCAGTTTTGAAAAAAAATAATATTTGCTTTCAAAAAGTGGTACCGAACTGTCAAAATTGTAGTTTTTGTTAATATTACGTCACTTCCGTTGCCGACAGAAAAATTTCACCGTAACAAAAAAAATTACAATTGGGACCATGGTGCATATGAACTTTGTTTTATACAAATCGAACAATAAATAATTTTTCTGGGTACGAAAAACTAAATTAGCCGATGGCGGCTAACGCAAATTACCGAGACAATTTTTTTTCTCATTTCTGCTCAAGTACGATGATATTTTAACCCTGTGTAAAATATCATCAAAAAATATTCATAAATAAAAAAGGTTTTCGTAAAAAAATTATTTTTTTTCGAAATATCGGACATTTTTTCGACTACTTCCGGTTTTACGATCGTTGTTGTGATAGCTTTACGAAGTCCTTTGGATACTTAACTTTCTGTACCAAAAGTGTCAGAAACATCCATTGAGTAGTTTTAGAAAAAAAGATAAATAAAAGAGCGTTTCAAAAAATTTAACGATTTTTCAATTTTTTTCAAAGTTTGAGGCCATTTTTCGACCACTTATATTATTTCAATGCTTTTCATTTTGGATTCCCTATATAGACAACTAACAGGACTTTGAGTAAGAAAAGTTTAAGAAAAATCGTAGGCGTCGTTTTCGAGAAAAGGGCGTCTCAGAATGTTAAAAAATTGGAAAATACTAGATTTTTGGCATACAATAATTTATTTCCTTACCATCGAAATCGTATTATTTAGATACCATATGATGGTCCATTAATAGGGCTATCCAACGACACTTTAGTTCTTTTGGTCCGCTATTACCTAAGGGAGAAATCAAGTTTTTCGCAAGTGCGACAATGTTTTTACTCTTTTTTTTCATTTTTTGAATACTTCCGGTATGGTTATTATTGTCGGAATAGTTCTAATAGCCGGTTTGGGCACTAAAATAGCCACAGGGCTCTGTAATGATATATTACATTATCTGATCAGATAAAATGCCCCTGAGAAATCCTATGTTCAAAAGTGCCAAAAATGCAAAAAATTTAAAATATCGAAAATTAAATTTTAATAATTACATACATATTATACATCGTTAGAATCGTAATTAGGTCAGCTATCTGAATATACAACCTTTTTTTTAAAAATCTCTTAAAATAAAAAAATAGTAGAGCATTTTCCAAAATTTCACGATTTTTCGACTTTTTTCGATTTTCAGTCCCTTTTTTATCCTATTCCAGACATTTCAAAGTCCTATTGGATGGCTTCATGCCAAATACCTCCAAAAGGACTCTCGATAGAAAAAAAATAAAAAAAATTGTAGGTTAAGTTTTCGAGATACAGGCATCCAAAAACGCTCCAAATCAGAAAATACTTGATTTTCAGCGTGCCATATTTTGCTACCTTTTCATAGTATCTGTATGATTTGGGTATCATACGATAGTCCATTCTTCATGCAACCCAACGATACCTTAATCCCTTTAATCCGTTGATATCGGGCGAAGAAATCACGTTTTTCCCAAAACCACCCATTTTTTTCGTTTTTTTGCAAATTTTGCACATTATTTCGACCACTTCCGGTTTAAGGAGTCTTGTCGAAATTGCTTTACCTGTTGATATTGGACTTTAACTTCATGTTCCAGAAGTTTCAGAAACGTCAATTCTGCCATAAAACGAAACCCGAGCTCACAAAATGGGAAGAAAATTCGAAAAAAATCGAAAAATAAAGGGCGATAACTCTGAATGAAACTTATATTACTGGAATCGGATGGACTTCAGGTATCCAAAAATGTAGGTCAAATTTGAAAATTTTGAAAAATAACAAAAATTGTCTCGTAAACAACATGTGTTCAATTTTCGAACTATAAAAGTCATAGACGAATGTTCGAAATTGAAAAATGTGAGATAGCCATTTTCTCAGAAAAGATCCAGGGATTCCAAAAATGTAATTTGTTTGAAAATGGATAAAGAATTGACGAAACTATAGCCGATTTTCAATTTTTAGAGAAAGTACAAAGTTCGGTCACTTCCGGTATGCGCAGAAATTTCAAAAATATTTTATCAAGTAGCCACCACATGGTTTCCCAATAGAAAAGCTAATTCCAGATCGATACCTGTTTTCGATCATGGAGATCTAGGCCCTCGCGGTAAATAATAATAATAATAATAATAATAATAATAATAATAATAATAATTTTAGTAATCTCAATAGGCTTTCAGACGAAAGTCTGAAAGCCTAATAATAATTTTAGTAATCTCAATAGGCTTTCAGACGAAAGTCTGAAAGCCTAATAATAACTAGACCTGCAAGCAGCACTGAACCGGCTTTCAGGAATCATACAGGAAGTTTATAATACCATAGCCGACCCATTGAGTTACCAAACTATACTTTAGTTGTTTTGCTTCAGTGACACCCTCTATCATATGTAAAAGTAATATTTGCTGGCGAAAAGACCAGCCAAAATTGTAAATTATGGCAAAATTACGTCACTTCCGGTGTCGAAAGAAATTTTTTATAGGTGAAAAATAAGTCGAAAATTCGCAACATACAAAATAGAAACTTTGTTTTATACATATCGGGCAATAAATAATTAACCTATAACCCATAAACTGAAATTAAGAAGGTAAAAAACTTAAAAGTGACCCTGGGAAAATAGGCTATTATTCGACAAGGGAACATGCTAGATGCCTTTTCTTGATATCAATATGATGGTATTGATTCGATCTTACTGCCCATTAGAGTCAGACGTTATAAAGTTAAACGAATAATAAATATAAATCACTTCAAAAAAATGTTTGTTTTGAAGGCTAAAAATACGTTTTTTGCAAAAATTACATTACTTCCGGTGATATTGAAAATGTTAACTTGGTTCATAGAAGTCATAAATGGCATAAGGCATCAAATGGTAAATAAATTATAAAAATCGAATAATAATTGACACTTTTATAGACCAAAAACCTTGAAAAGTGACTTATAGAAGATCGCCTATTTCTCTGTAACCGTACAAGTTAGAAACCATTTTGTGGTATCTGTGTGGTCGTATGGCTTCATTCTTTTCGTTGATGGGAATCAAATATCATAATTTTAAAAACATTATAAGGCAGACTCATTTGAATAAAATATTTGTTTTTTAGGTTAAAATACAGTTTTTGCCCAAATGACGTCATTTCCGGTCACAGTGAAAATGTAAAATTGGCTTGACCTAGTCCAAATTGGCATTAGGCATCAAATGGAAAAAAAATATTGCAAATCGAATAATAATTCACTCTTTAATAGGCAAAATAACGTGAAAAGTGATGCATGCAAAATTGCATATTTCTCGGCAACTGCTCATATTACAAACTTATTTTCGCATACATTCCCTTCGTCTGGATTATTGCTACGAGTTTATAAAAATTACAAATAAATATTTCAAAATATGAAGACGCTGAATGAATTGTAAATAACTGAATTTTACACTTTATTTTACATTTTATTCGAAATTGCCCGAAAATGAAATTGAAATTAAAAAATCCGAGCTAAGGATTTTGTGCACCTTTGCAGGGTGCATCCTTTTAGTTATATCAGTTTTGAAAAAAAATAATTTTTGCTTTCAAAAAGTGTACCGAACTGTCAAAATTGTAGTTTTTGTTAATATTACGTCACTTCCGTTGCCGACAGAAAAATTTCACAGTAACAAAAAAAATTACAATTGGGACCACGGAGCATATGAACTTTGTTTTATACAAATCGAACAATAAATAATTTTTCTGGGTACGAAAAACTAAATTAGCCGATGGCGGCTAACGCAAATTACCGAAACAATTTTCTTTCTCATTTCTGCTCAAGTACGATGATATTTTAACCCTGTGTAAAATATCATGAAAAAATATTCATAAATAAAAAAAGTATTCGTAAAAAAATTAATTTTTTTCAAAATATCGGACATTTTTTCGACTACTTCCGGTTTTACGATCATTGTCGCGATAGCTTTACGAAGTTCTTTCGATACTTAACTTTCTGTACCAGAAGTGTCAGAAACATCCATTGAGTAGTTTTGGAAAAAAAGATAAATTAAAGAGCGTTTACAAAAATTTAATGATTTTTCAATTTTTTTCAAAGTTTGATGCCATTTTTGGACCACTTATATTATTTCAATGCTTTTCATTTTGGATTCACTATATAGACAACCGATAGGACTTTGAGTAAGAAAAGTTTAAGAAAAATCTGCGGCGTCGTTTTCGAGAAAAGGGCGTTTCAGAGTGTTAAAAAATCGGAAAATACTAGATTTTTGGCATACAATAATTTATTTCCCTACCATCGAAATCGTATTATTTAGATACCATATGATGGTCCATTAATAGGGCTTTCCAACGACACTTTAGTTATTTTGGTCCGCTATTACCTAAGGGAGAAATCAAGTTTTTCGCAAGTGCGACAATGTTTTTAAACTTTTTTTTTCATTTTTTGAATACTTCCGGTATGGTTATTATTTTCGGAATAGTCTTAATAGCCGGTTTGGGCACTAAAATAGCCACAGGGCTCTGTAATGATATATTGCATTATCTGATCAGATCAAATGCACCTGAGAAATCCTATGTTGAAAAGTGCCAAAAATGCAAAAAATTTAAAATATCGAAAATTAAATTTCAATAACTACATACATATTATACATCGTTAGAATCGTAATTAGGTCAGCTATCTGAATGTACAATCTTTTTTTGAAAATCTCTTAAAATAAAAAAATAATAGAGCATTTTCCAAAATTTCACGATTTTTCGACTTTTTTCGATTTTCAGTCCGTTATTTCACCTATTCCAGACATTTCAAAGTCTTATTGGGTGGCATAATTCACAAGACTATCGAATGGACTCTCGATAGAGAAAGTTAAAAAAAAAGTTGCGGTTAAGTTTTTGAGATACAGGCGTCCAAAAATGCTAAAAATCAGAAAATACTTGATTTTCAGCGTGCCATATTTTGCTGCCTGATCATAGTATCCGTATGAATTGGGTATCATACGATAGTACAATCCTAGTGCAGTCCAATGGTACCCTAATTTCTTTAATCCATTGATATCGGGCGGAGAAATCGCGTTTTTCCCAAAAATATCCATTTTTTGCATTTTTTTCAAAATATTGAACATTATTTCGACCACTTCCGGTTTAAAGATCCGTGTCGAAATTGCTTTATCAGTTGGTATTGGACTATAACTTCATGTTCCAGAAGTTTCAGAAACGTCAATTCTACCATAAAACGAAACCCGAGCTCGCAAAATGGGAAGAAAATTCGAAAAAAATCGAAAAATAAAGGGCGATAACTCTGAATGAAACTTATATTACTGGAATCGGATGGACTTCAGGTATCCAAAAATGTAGGTCAAATTTGAAAATTTTGAAAAATAACAAAAATTGTCTCGTAAACAGCATGTTTTCAATTTTCGAACGATAAAAGTCATAGACGAATGTTCGAAATTGAAAAATGTGAGATAGCCATTGTCTCAGAAAAGATTCAAGGATTCCAAAAATGTAATTTGTTTGAAAATGGATAAAGAATTGACGAAACTATGGCCGATTTTCAATTTTTAGACAACGTGCAAAGTTCGGTCACTTCCGGTATGCGCAGAAATTTCAAAAATATTTTATCAAGTAGCCACCACATGGTTTCCCAATAGAAAATCTAATTCCAGATCGATATCTGTTTTCGATCATGGAGATCTAGGCCCCCGCGGTAAATAATAATAATAATAATAATAACTAGACCTGCAAGCAGCACTGAACCGGCTTTCAGGAATCATACAGGAAGTTTATTATACCATAGCCGATCCATTGAGCTACCAAAGTATACTTTAGTTGTTTTGCTTCAGTGACACCCTCTATCATATGTAAAAGTAATATTTGCTGGCGAAAAGACCGGTCAAAATTGTAAATTATGGCAAAATTACGTCACTTCCGGTACCGAAAGAAATTTTTATAGGTGAAAAATAAGTCGAAAATTCGCAACACACAAAATACAAACTTTGTTTTATACATATCGGGCAATAAATAATTAACCTATAACCCATAAACTGAAATTAAGAAGGTAAAAAACTTAAAAGTGACCCTGGGAAAATTGGTTATTATTCGACAAGGGAACATGCTAGAAGCCTTTTCTTGATATCAATATGATGGTATTGATTCAATCTTACTGCCCATTAGAGCCAGACGTTATAAAGTTAAACGAATAATGAATATAAATCACTTCAAAAAAATGTTTGTTTTGAAGGCTAAAAATACGTTTTTTGCAAAAATTACATTTCTTCCGGTGATATTGAAAATGTTAACTTGGTTCATAGAAGTCATAAATGGCATAAGGCATCAAATGGTAAAAAAATTATAAAAATCGAATAATAATTGACACTTTTATAGACCAAAAACCTTGAAAAGTGACTTATAGAAGATCGCCTATTTCTCTGTAACCGTACAAGTTAGAAACCATTTTGTGGTATCTGTATGGTCGTATGGCTTCATTCTATTCGTTGATGGGAATAAAATATCATAATTTTAAAAATATTATAAGGGAGACTGATTTGAATAAAATATTAGTTTTTTAGGTTAAAAATACAGTTTTTGCCCAAATGACGTCATTTCCGGTCACAGTGAAAATGTAAAATTGGCTTGACCTAGTCCAAATTGGCATTAGACATCAAATGGAAAAAAAATATTGCAAATCGAATAATAATTCACTCTTGTATAGGAAAAATAACGTGAAAAGTGATGCATGCAAAATTGCATATTTCTCGGCAACTGCTCATATTACAAACTAATTTTCGCATACATTCTCTTCGTCTGGATTATTGCTACGAGTTTATGACAATTACAAATAAATATTTAAAAATATGAAGACGCTGAATGAATTGTAAATAGCTGAATTTTACACTTTATTTTACATTTTATTCGAAATTGCCCGAAAATGAAATTGAAATTTAAAAATATGAGCTAAGGATTTTGTGCACCTTCGCAGGGTGCATCCTTTTAGTTATATCAGTTTTGAAAAAAAATAATATTTTCTTTCAAAAAGTGGTACCGAACTGTCAAAATTGTAGTTTTTGTTAATATTACGTCACTTCCGTTGCCGACAGAAAAATTTCACCGTAACATAAAAAATAACAATTGGGACCACGGAGCATATGAACTTTGTTTTATACAAATCGAACAATAAATAATTTTTCTGGGTACGAAAAACTAAATTCGCCGATGGCGGCTAACGCAAATTACCCAGCCAATTTTTTTTCTCATTTCTGCTCAAGTACGATGATATTTTAACCCAGTGTAAAATATCACCAAAAAATATTCATAAATAAAAAAGATTTTCGTAAAAAAAATATTTTTTTTCAAAATATCGGACATTTTTTCGACTACTTCCAGTTTTACGATCGTTGTTGTGATAGCTTTACGAAGTTCTTTGGATACTTAACTTTCTGTACCAGAAGTGTCAGAAACATCCATTGAGCAGTTTTGGAAAAAAAGATAAATAAAAGAGCGTTTACAAAAATTTAACGATTTTTCAATTTTTTTCAAAGTTTGATGCCATTTTTGGACCACCTATATTATTTCAATGCTTTTCATTTTGGATTCACTATATAGACAACCGATGGGACTTTGAGTTAGAAAAGTTTAAGAAAAATCTGCGGCGTCGTTTTCGAGAAAAGGGCGTCTCAGAATGTTAAAAAATCGGAAAATACTAGATTTTTGGCATACAATAATTCATTTCCTTACCATCGATATCGTATTATTTAGATACCATATGATGGTCCATTAATAGGGCTATCCAACGACACTTTAGTTCTTTTGGTCCGCTATTACCTAAGGGAGAAATCAAGTTTTTCGCAAGTGCGACAATGTTTTTAACCTTTTTTTTCATTTTTTGAATACTTCCGGTATGGTTATTATTGTCGGTATAGTTTTAATAACCGGCTTGGGCACTAAAATAGCCACAGTGCTCTGTAATGATATATTACATTATCTGATCAGATAAAATGCCCCTGAGAAATCCTAGGTTCAAAAGTGCCAAAAATGCAAAAAATTTAAAATATCGAAAATTAAATTTCAATAACTACATACATATTATACATCGTTAGAATCGTAATTAGGTCAGCTATCTGAATATACAATCGTTTTTTGGAAATCTTTGAAAATAAAAAAATAGCAGAGCATTTTCCAAAATTTCACGATTTTTCGACTTTTTTCGATTTTCAGTCCGTTATTTCACCTATTCCAGATATTTCAAAGTCTTATTGGATGGCTTCATGCAAAATACCTCCGAAAGGACTCTCGATAGAAAAAATTACAAAAAAAGTTGCGGTTAAGTTTTCGAGATACAGGCGTCCAAAAACGCTCCAAATCAGAAAATACTTGATTTTCAGCGTGCCATATTTTGCTGCCTGCTCATCGTATCCGTACGAGTTGGGTATCATACGATAGCACAATCCTAGTGCAGTCCAATGGTACCCTAATTTCTTTAATCCATTGATATCGGGCGGAGAATTCGCGTTTTTCCCCAAAATATCCATTTTTTGCATTTTTTTCAAAATATTGCACATTATTTCGACCACTTCCGGTTTAAGGATTCTTGTCGAAATTGCTTTATACGTTGGTATTGGACTATAACTTCATGTTCTAGAAGTTTCAGAAACGTCAATTCTACCATAAAACGAAACCCGAGCTGACAAAATGGGAAGAAAATTCGAAAAAAATCGAAAAATAAAGGGCGATAACTCTGAATGAAACTTATATTACTGGAATCGGATGGACTTCAGGTATCCAAAAATGTAGGTCAAATTTGAAAATTTTGAAAAATGACAAAAATGGTCTCGTAAACAACATGTTTTCAATTTTCGAACGATAAAAGTCATAGACGAATGTTCGAAATTGAAAAATGTGAGATAGCCATTGTCTCAGAAAAGATTCAGGGATTCCAAAAATGTAATTTGTTTGAAAATAGATAACGAATTGACGAAACTATGGCCGATTTTCAATTTTTAGACAACGTGCAAAGTTCGGTCACTTCCGGTATGCGCAGAAATTTCAAAAATATTTTATCAAGTAGCCACCACATGGTTTCCCAATAGAAAATCTAATTCCAGATCGATATCTGTTTTCGATCATGGAGATCTAGGCCCCCGCGGTAAATAATAATAATAATAATAATAATAACTAGACCTGCAAGCAGCACTGAACCGGCTTTCAGGAATCATACAGGAAGTTTATTATACCATAGCCGATCCATTGAGCTACCAAAGTATACTTTAGTTGTTTTGCTTCAGTGACACCCTCTATCATATGTAAAAGTAATATTTGCTGGCGAAAAGACCGGTCAAAATTGTAAATTATGGCAAAATTACGTCACTTCCGGTACCGAAAGAAATTTTTATAGGTGAAAAATAAGTCGAAAATTCGCAACACACAAAATACAAACTTTGTTTTATACATATCGGGCAATAAATAATTAACCTATAACCCATAAACTGAAATTAAGAAGGTAAAAAACTTAAAAGTGACCCTGGGAAAATTGGTTATTATTCGACAAGGGAACATGCTAGAAGCCTTTTCTTGATATCAATATGATGGTATTGATTCAATCTTACTGCCCATTAGAGCCAGACGTTATAAAGTTAAACGAATAATGAATATAAATCACTTCAAAAAAATGTTTGTTTTGAAGGCTAAAAATACGTTTTTTGCAAAAATTACATTACTTCCGGTGATATTGAAAATGTTAACTTGGTTCATAGAAGTCATAAATGGCATAAGGCATCAAATGGTAAAAAAATTATAAAAATCGAATAATAATTGACACTTTTATAGACCAAAAACCTTGAAAAGTGACTTATAGAAGATCGCCTATTTCTCTGTAACCGTACAAGTTAGAAAACATTTTGTGGTATCTGTATGGTCGTATGGCTTCATTCTATTCGTTGATGGGAATAAAATATCATAATTTTAAAAATATTATAAGGGAGACTGATTTGAATAAAATATTAGTTTTTTAGGTTAAAAATACAGTTTTTGCCCAAATGACGTCATTTCCGGTCACAGTGAAAATGTAAAATTGGCTTGACCTAGTCCAAATTGGCATTAGACATCAAATGGAAAAAAAATATTGCAAATCGAATAATAATTCACTCTTGTATAGGCAAAATAACGTGAAAAGTGATGCATGCAAAATTGCATATTTCTCGACAACTGCTCATATTACAAACTAATTTTCGCATACATTCTCTTCGTCTGGATTATTGCTACGAGTTTATGAAAATTACAAATAAATATTTAAAAATATGAAGACGCTGAATGAATTGTAAATAGCTGAATTTTACACTTTATTTTACATTTTATTCGAAATTGCCCGAAAATGAAATTGAAATTTAAAAATATGAGCTAAGGATTTTGTGCACCTTCGCAGGGTGCATCCTTTTAGTTATATCAGTTTTGAAAAAAAATAATATTTTCTTTCAAAAAGTGGTACCGAACTGTCAAAATTGTAGTTTTTGTTAATATTACGTCACTTCCGTTGCCGACAGAAAAATTTCACCGTAACATAAAAAATAACAATTGGGACCACGGAGCATATGAACTTTGTTTTATACAAATCGAACAATAAATAATTTTTCTGGGTACGAAAAACTAAATTCGCCGATGGCGGCTAACGCAAATTACCCAGACAATTTTTTTTCTCATTTCTGCTCAAGTACGATGATATTTTAACCCAGTGTAAAATATCACCAAAAAATATTCATAAATAAAAAAGATTTTCGTAAAAAAAATAATTTTTTTCAAAATATCGGACATTTTTTCGACTACTTCCAGTTTTACGATCGTTGTTGTGATAGCTTTACGAAGTTCTTTGGATACTTAACTTTCTGTACCAGAAGTGCCAGAAACATCCACTGAGCAGTTTTGGAAAAAAAGATAAATAAAAGAGCGTTTACAAAAATTTAACGATTTTTCAATTTTTTTCAAAGTTTGATGCCATTTTTGGACCACCTATATTATTTCAATGCTTTTCATTTTGGATTCACTATATAGACAACCGATGGGACTTTGAGTTAGAAAAGTTTAAGAAAAATCTGCGGCGTCGTTTTCGAGAAAAGGGCGTCTCAGAATGTTAAAAAATCGGAAAATACTAGATTTTTGGCATACAATAATTTATTTCCTTACCATCGATATCGTATTATTTAGATACCATATGATGGTCCATTAATAGGGCTATCCACCGACACTTTAGTTCTTTTGGTCCGCTATTACCTAAGGGAGAAATCAAGTTTTTCGCAAGTGCGACAATGTTTTTAACCTTTTTTTTCATTTTTTGAATACTTCCGGTATGGTTATTATTGTCGGTATAGTTTTAATAACCGGTTTGGGCACTAAAATAGCCACAGTGCTCTGTAATGATATATTACATTATCTGATCAGATAAAATGCCCCTGAGAAATCCTAGGTTCAAAAGTGCCAAAAATGCAAAAAATTTAAAATATCGAAAATTAAATTTCAATAACTACATACATATTATACATCGTTAGAATCGTAATTAGGTCAGCTATCTGAATATACAATCGTTTTTTGGAAATCTTTGAAAATAAAAAAATAGCAGAGCATTTTCCAAAATTTCACGATTTTTCGACTTTTTTCGATTTTCAGTCCGTTATTTCACCTATTCCAGATATTTCAAAGTCTTATTGGATGGCTTCATGCAAAATACCTCCGAAAGGACTCTCGATAGAAAAAATTACAAAAAAAGTTGCGGTTAAGTTTTCGAGATACAGGCGTCCAAAAACGCTCCAAATCAGAAAATACTTGATTTTCAGCGTGCCATATTTTGCTTCCTGCTCATCGTATCCGTACGAGTTGGGTATCATACGATAGCACAATCCTAGTGCAGTCCAATGGTACCCTAATTTCTTTAATCCATTGATATCGGGCGGAGAATTCGCGTTTTTCCCCAAAATATCCATTTTTTGCATTTTTTTCAAAATATTGCACATTATTTCGACCACTTCCGGTTTAAGGATTCTTGTCGAAATTGCTTTATACGTTGGTATTGGACTATAACTTCATGTTCTAGAAGTTTCAGAAACGTCAATTCTACCATAAAACGAAACCCGAGCTGACAAAATGGGAAGAAAATTCGAAAAAAATCGAAAAATAAAGGGCGATAACTCTGAATGAAACTTATATTACTGGAATCGGATGGACTTCAGGTATCCAAAAATGTAGGTCAAATTTGAAAATTTTGAAAAATGACAAAAATGGTCTCGTAAACAACATGTTTTCAATTTTTGAACGATAAAAGTCATAGACGAATGTTCGAAATTGAAAAATGTGAGATAGCCATTGTCTCAGAAAAGATTCAGGGATTCCAAAAATGTAATTTGTTTGAAAATGGATAAAGAATTGACGAAACTATGGCCGATTTTCAATTTTTAGACAACGTGCAAAGTTCGGTCACTTCCGGTATGCGCAGAAATTTCAAAAATATTTTATCAAGTAGCCACCACATGGTTTCCCAACAGAAAATCTAATTCCAGATCGATATCTGTTTTCGATCATGGAGATCTAGGCCCCCGCGGTAAATAATAATAATAATAATAATAATAATAATAATAATAATAATAATTTTAGTAATCTCAATAGGCTTTCAGACGAAAGTCTGAAAGCCTAATAATAATAATAATAATAATTTTAGTAATCTCAATAGGCTTTCAGACGAAAGTCTGAAAGCCTAATAATAATTTTAGTAATCTCAATAGGCTTTCAGACGAAAGTCTGAAAGCCTAATAATAATAATAATAATTTTAGTAATCTCAATAGGCTTTCAGACGAAAGTCTGAAAGCCTATTAACTAGACCTGCAAGCAGCACTGAACCGGCTTTCAGGAATCATACAGGAAGTTTATTATACCATAGCCGATCCACTGAGCTACCAAACTATACATTAGTTGTTTAGCTTCAGTGACACCCTCTATCATATGTAAAAGTAATATTTGCTGGCGAAAAGACCGGTCAAAATTGTAAATTATGGCAAAATTACGTCACTTCCGGTGCCGAAAGAAATTTTTATAGGTGAAAAATAAGTCGAAAATTCGCAACATACAAAATGCAAACTTTTTTTTATAGATATCGGGCAATAAATAATTAACCTATAACCCATAAACTGAAATTAAGAAGGTAAAAAACTTAAAAGTGACCCTCGGAAAATTGGTTATTATTCGACAAGGGAACATGCTAGAAGCCTTTTCTTGATATCAATATGATGGTATTGATTCAGTCTTACTGCCCATTAGAGTCAGACGTTATAAAGTTAAATGAATAATAAATTTAAATCCCTTCAAAAAAATGTTTGTTTTGAAAGCTAACAATACGTTTTTTGCAAAAATTACATTACTTCCGGTGATATTGAAAATTTTAACTTGGTTCATAGAAGTCATAAATGGCATAAGGCATCAAATGGTAAATAAATTATAAAAATCGAATAATAATTGACACTTTTACAGACCAAAAACCTTGAAAAGTGACTTATAGAAGATCGCCTATTTCTCTGTAACCGTACAAGTTAGAAACCATTTTGTGGTATCTGTATGGTCGTATGGCTTCATTCTATTCGTTGATGGGAATCAAATATCATAATTTTAAAAACATTATAAGGCAGACTCATTTGAATAAAATATTTGTTTTTTAGATTAGAAATACAGTTTTTGCCCAAAAGACGTCATTTCCGGTCACAGTGAAAATGTAAAATTGGCTTGACCTAGTCCAAATTGGCATTAGGCATCAAATGGAAAAAAAATATTGCAAATCGAATAATAATTCACTCTTTTATAGGCAAAATAACGTGAAAAGTGATGCATGCAAAATTGCATATTTCTCGGCAACTGCTCATATTACAAACTAATTTTCGCATACATTCTCTTCGTCTGGATTATTGCTACGAGTTTATGAAAATTACAAATAAATATTTCAAAATATGAAGACGCTGAATGAATTGTAAATAACTGAATTTTACACTTTATTTTACATTTTATTCGAAATTGCCCGAAATTGAAATTGAAATTTAAAAATATGAGCTAAGGATTTTGTGCACCTTTGCAGGGTGCATCCTTTTAGTTATATCAGTTTTGAAAAAAAAAATATTGGCTTTCAAAAAGTGGTACCGAACTGTCAAAATTGTAGTTTTTGTTAATATTACGTCACTTTCGTTGCCGACAGAAAAATTTTACCGTAACAAAAAAAATTACAATTGGGACCACGGTGCATATGAACTTTGTTTTATACAAATCGAACAATAAATAATTTTTCTGGGTACGAAAAACTAAATTAGCCGATGGCGGCTAACGCAAATTACCGAGACAATTTTTTTTCTCATTTCTGCTCAAGTACGGTGATATTTTAACCCCTTGTAAAATATCATCAAAAAATATTCATAAATAAAAAAGGTTTTCGTAAAAAAATTATTTTTTTTCAAAATATCGGACATTTTTTCGACTACTTCCGGCTTTACGATCGTTGTTGTGATAGCTTTACGAAGTTCTTTGGATACTTAACTTTCTGTACCAGAAGTGTCAGAAACATCCATTGAGTAGTTTTGGAAAAAAAGATAAATTAAAGAGCGTTTCCAAAAATTTAACGATTTTTCAGTTTTTTTCAAAGTTTGAGGCCATTTTTCGACCACTTATATTATTTCAATGCTTTTCATTTTGGATTCCCTAAAAAGACAACCGATAGGACTTTGAGTAAGAAAAGTTTAAGAAAAATCGTAGGCGTCGTTTTCGAGAAAAGGGCGTCTCAGAATGTTAAAAAATTGGAAAATACTAGATTTTTGGCATACAATAATTTATTTCCTTACCATCGAATTCGTATTATTTAGATACCATATGATGGTCCATTAATAGGGCTATCCAGCGACACTTTAGTTCTTTTGGTCCGCTATTACCTAAGAGAGAAATCAAGTTTTTCGCAAGTGCGACAATGTTTTTACTCTTTTTTTTCTCATTTTTTGAATACTTCCGGTATGGTTATTATTGTCGGAATAGTTTTAATAGCCGGTTTGGGCACTAAAATAGCCACAGGGCTCTGTAATGATATATTACATTATCTGATCAGATAAAATGCCCCTGAGAAATCCTATGTTCAAAAGTGTCAAAAATGCAAAAAAATTAAAATATCGAAAATTAAATTTTAATAATTACATACATATTATACATCGTTAGAATCGTAATTAGGTCAGCTATCTGAATATACAACCTTTTTTTGAAAATCTCTTAAAATAAAAAAATAGTAGAGCATTTTCCAAAATTTCACGATTTTTCGACTTTTTTCGATTTTCAGTCCCTTTTTTATCCTATTCCAGACATTTCAAAGTCTTATTGGATGGCTTAATGCAAAATACCTCCAAAAGGACTCTCGATAGAAAAAATTTAAAAAAAATTGCAGGTTAAGTTTCCGAGATACACGCGTCCAAAAACGCTCCAAATCAGAAAATACTTGATTTTCAGCGTGCCATATTTTGCTGTCTGTTCATAGTATCCGTATGAATGGGGTATCATATGATAGTCCAACAATCGTGCCATCAAACGGTACCTTCATTCGTTTAATCCATTGATATCGGACGGAGAAATAGCGTTTTCCCCAAAAATATCCATTTTTTGTATTTTTTTCAAAATATTGCACATTATTTCGACCACTTCCGGTTTAAGGATTCTTGTCGAAATTGCTTTATAAGTTGGTATTGGACTATAACTTCATGTTCCAGAAGTTTCAGAAACGTCAATTCTGCCATAAAACGAAACCCGAGCTCACAAAATGGGAAGAAAATTCGAAAAAAATCGAAAAATAAAGGGCGATAACTCTGAATGAAACTTATATTACTGGAATCGGATGGACTTCAGGTATCCAAAAATGTAGGTCAAATTTGAAAATTTTGAAAAATAACAAAAATTGTCTCGTAAACAACATGTTTTCAATTTTCAAACGATAAAAAATCATAGACGAATGTTCGAAATTGAAAAATGTGAGATAGCCATTGTCTCAGAAAAGATTCAGGGATTCCAAAAATGTAATTTGTTTGAAAATGGATAAAGAATTGACGAAACTATGGCCGATTTTCAATTTTTAGAGAAAGTACAAAGTTCGGTCACTTCCGGTATGCGCAGAAATTTCAAAAATATTTTATCAAGTAGCCACCACATGGTTTCCCGATAGAAAAGCTAATTCCAGATCGATATCTGTTTTCGATCATGGAGATCTAGGCCCTCGCGGTAAATAATAATAATAATAACTAGACCTGCATAGCAGTGCTGAATCGGCTTTCAGGGTCCTTTAGATCATTGCCATGCTTTTAAATTTACGTTTATACCCTAAACGACCGATAGGACTCGGGGTAACAGAAGTTTAAGAAGTGAAATAGAAGTAGTTTTCGAGATAAACGAGTTTGAAAAGGCTCCAAAAAAAGAGGAAAATACTATATTTTCGGCATCTCATAATCTATTGCCTAACCATCGAATTTGTATCATTCTGATATCATATAAAAGTCCAAAAAGGAAAATACTAGATCTTCAGCGTCCCGTAATATTTGTCATTGAACACGCCATCTTGAGTCGGATCGCGCAAAATCTAATTTTGGAGTAAAATTTTATTTTGAAGTCTAAAAATACGGTTTTTGCAAATATAACATTACTTCCGGTGATAATGGAAATGTTGAATCAGATCATTGCAATCATAAATGGCATAAGGCATCACATGGTGAAAATTGTATGAAAATTGAATAATAATTGACACTTTTATAGACCAAAAAGCTTGAAAAGTGACTTGTAGAAAATCGTCTATTTCTCGGCAACCGTACAAGTTAGAAACTTTTTTGTGGTATCTGTATGATGGTATGGGTTCATGCTATTCGGTGATGGGATTCAAATATCATAATTTTAAAAATATTATAAACAAGACTCATTTGAATAAAATATTTGTTTTCTAGGTTAAAAATACAGTTTTTGCCAAAATGACGTCATTTTCGGTCACAGGGAAACTGTAAAATTGGCTTAACCTAGTCCAAATTGGCATTAGGCATCGAATGAAAAAAAATTATTGAAAATCGGATAATAATTTACTATTTTACAGGCAAAAAAACGTGAAAAGTGATGCATGCAAAATTGCATATTTCTCGGCAACTGCTCATGTTACAAACTATTTTTCGCATACATTCCCTTCGTCTGGATTATGGCTACGAGTTTATGAAAGTTACGAATAAATAGTTCAAAATATAAAGACGTTGAATGGGTTGTAATAACTGAATTTTACCCTTTTTTTTACATTTTATTCGAAATTGCCCGAAATGAAATTGAAATTTAAGAATCCCAGCCAAACATTTTATGCGCCTTTACAGGGCGCATACTTTTTGTTATATCAGTTTTCGAAAAAAAAAATATTTGCTGTCAAAAAGTGGTACTTAACTCTCAAAATTGTAGTTTTTGTTAATTTTACGCCACTTCCGTTGCGTGCAGAAAAATGTCACCGTAACAAAAAATATTACAATTGACATTACGAATCATATGCACTTTGTTTTATACAAATCGAACAATAAATAATTAATCTAGGTACGAAAAACTAAATTAGCCAATGGCGACTAAAGAAAATTACTGAGACAAAATTCTTTCTCACTTATGCTCAAGTAGGGTGATACTTTAACTCTGTGTAAACTACCATCAAAAAATATTCATAAATAAAAAAGTTTTCTGTAAAAATGTAAAAAAAAATCAATATATCGGATATTTTTTCGACTACTTCCGGTTTTTCGATCATTGTCGGAATTGCTTTAACAAGTTGATTAGATACTTAACTTCCTGTAGCAGAAATATCAGAAACATTCATTAAGTAATTTTTGAAAAAAAGATAAATAAAAGAGCATTTTCAATAATTTAATGATTTTTCAACTTTTTTCAAAGATTGAGGTCAATTTTGGACCGCCTATAATATTGCAACGCTTTTATTATTAAATGCACACGCTAGGCCACCGATAGGACTCTGAGTAAAAAATGTTTAAGAAAAATCGTAGGCGTCGTTTACGAGAAAAAGGCGCCTCAGAATGCTCCAAAACGGAAAATACTTAGTTTTCGGCGTACCATAATTTATTTCCTAAGAATCAAATTCGTGTTATTTAGATGTTATACGATCGTCTATTAATGGAACTATCCAAAGACACTTTAATTGTTTTGGTCCGCTAATATGTGACGGAGAATTCGAACTTTTGGCAAGAGCTCCAATTTTTTTTCATCTTTTTTACATTTTTCTTTGTTTTTTGAACTACTTCCGGTATACGAATCATTGTCGAGTAGTTTTCACATCCAGTTTTGGAGTTTGCATGGGAACAGGGCTCTCTAATGATATACGACACTATACGATCAAATAAAATACTTCTGAGAAATCCTATGTTCAAAAGTGTTAAAAATGTCAAAATGTCAAAATATTGAAAATTAAATTTCAATAACTGCATACATATTATACATCATTAGAATCGTAATTAGGTCAGCTTTTTAAATATATATCTTTTTTTTGAAAATCTCTTAAAATAAAAAAATAGTAGAGCATTTTCCCAAATTTCACGATTTTTCGACTTTTTTCGATTTTCAGTCCCTTTTTTGTCTTATTCCAATTATATAATAGTCTTAATGGATGGATCCATGCTAAAGACTACCGGAAGGACCATCGATAGATAAAGTTTAAGAAAAATCGCTGGAGCAGTTTTCGAAATACAGGCGTCCAAAAACGCTCCAAATCAGAAAATACTTGATTTTCAGCGTGCCATATTTTGCTTCCAGCTCATCGTATCCGTACGAATTGGGTATCATTCAGTGGTCCAATCACCGCTAGACCAAATGATACCTTAATTTGTTTAATCCGTTGATATCGGACGGAGAAATCGTGTTTTTACCCAAGACACCAATTTTTCACGTTTTTTTCAAAATATCGCATATTATTTCGACTACTTCCGGTTTACGGATTGTTGTTGAAATTGCTTTAAACGGTGGTTTGACAATATTGCTTCATGTATCAGGAATTTGAGAAACGTTGATCCGGCCGTAAAACGAAACTTAAGCTCACAAAATGTGAAGAAAATTCGAAAAAAATCGAAAAATAAAGGGCGATAACTCGGAATGAAACTTATATTCCTGGAACCAGATTGCCTTCAGGTATCCAAAAATGTAGGTCAAATTTGAAAATTTTGAAAAACAACAAAAATTGTCTCTCAAATAAAATTTTTCATTTTTCGATCGCAAGAAGTCAGCGATGAAGTTTCGAAATATCGAAATTTTCAACTGCTATCGTCCGAGAAAAGAATCAAGGTTTCCGAAAATGTCATTTGTATGAAAATAGGTACAGAATTGATGAATCTACGGCCGTTTTTTAATTTTTTAACAGAGCACGAAATTCGACCACTTCCGGTCTGCGCAGAAGTTTCAAAAATAGTTTATCAAGTAGCCAACACATGGTTTCCCTATAGAGAATTAGGTCCCAGATCGGTATCTGTTACAGGCGCTGAGAAATAGGCTCCCCCGAAAAATAAAATAATAATAATAAATAATAATAATTTTAGTAAAAACAATAGTCTTTCAGACGAAAGTCTGAAAGCCTAACTAGATCTGCTACTGTCCCATGCAGATATGAAAGCTTTCATATTCATCGTCACGTGTCATTGATTGTATCAAGTAACCTAAATAAAAGGATACGAAGAAAAAATTATTAAAATTGGTCAAAAACTCGCGAAGTTACAAGTCTAAATATAGTATGAAACATTGCACCCAGGCATAACAATAATCTGAAAACTAAAGGGAAATAACTGAAACTTGTATTACTGTAATGAGACGGATGAGAAAATGAAATGAAAATGGCGGGAAAAAAAAATTAAAAATGGCAGGTTGGACAGGCGACCTTACTCCTTGTCACGTACAACCGGGCATTCGAAAACACGCTAGTTAACTCAATGACAGGCGCGCGTGCTTACCATTCAGCCACTCAACCCCCCTTTGAAATCAGACACGTGCAATATGTCATATAGGAAGAATAAGAAGTCGCTCACAACAAAATGGTAAATTAATGAGTTTAGGTCAAAAGGTTGAGCTACTGTTTTAGAGTACTTAATAGTTTTAAAGAGACACGTTAAGGGTTGTTCATAGTTAAATGAAAGTTTAATTTTAAATAAGACCAATAAAATTAGGATTTAATAATGCCAGACTAATATTTCCAATATGTTTGGTTATAAGTAGGAAATCGTGACGACTTCTTAAGCATGTTTTAAACAAAGGATCATGTTTGTTTAAACAAGAATGGCACTCTGCAATAAAAAAAACTGGCCAAAGCAAGATTTCTATGCAGAAATTAAATAATTGCTAGAACCAGAAAAATATTTATCCACTATAATAAATAAGCAACATAGAGAAAATGAAATGAAATTGAATGGGGTTTAACGTCCGACTGTTCTGCTCCTAAAATGGGCTAATGAAGACGGGCATATGCCATAATGTGTGCAATGAGGGAAATTTTACCCGGGCAGCGGCGGTTACGGCCTACGAGGTTGGACAGGCAACCATACTCCTTGTCACGTACAACCAAAAAATCGAAACAACGGCAGTTGGCTCAATGACAGACGTTATGATACAGAGCGCACGTGCTAACCATTCAGCCACGCAACCTCCCTAAAATCGGCAAATTGCTGACCTACAGCGAGAAACATTTCAACCGGGCCAAATTTTCTATTGTAACAGTTTAATTTGCACGGTACCTTTAGTTATCAACCGAATATTACAAAACTTTTAAAAATAAGCTCCCCCCTGACCAGCTTAAGCGTTCGCAATAAACGTTTGCCACTTAAAATCGGGAAATTGCTGACTTTAAAGTGAGAAACATTACAACCGGGCGAAATTTTCTGTTTTATCACTTTTACAGTACCTTTGATTACCAACCGATTATTTTCTGTTTTATCACTTTTACAGTACCTTTGATTACCAACCGATTATTACAAAACTTTAAAAATAAAAGAGAAAGAGAGAAATGCGGCCTAATGTCCATTCGACACAAACTAGGTCATTTCGGGACTAACATATGTTTTTTAATTTTATTTAAAAACTCCCCCTGCGCTTACAGGTCTTTAGCCGTTGGGAGGAAACCGAAGAACACGGAGAAAACCCACAAGGTTGGACATCATACTTCATGTCACGTGCAACCTGGAGATCGAAACGACGCCCGTTGACTCAATGACAGACGTTACGATACAGTGCGCACATGCTAACCATTCAGCCATTCAGCCTCCCTGAATTCAGAAAATTGCTGACTTATAGCAAGAAACATTTCAACCGGGCGAAATTTTCTGTTTTAACAGTTTAATGTGCACGGTACTTTAATTACCAACCGATTATTACAAAACTTTTGAAAATAAGCTCCAACTGACCAGCTTAATCGTATGCAATAAACGTTTTCGCCTGAATTGAAAGTTCTGCACGGAGAAAGTTCATCTCGATTTCCCGGCGTGGTTCCCCTTGTCAGTGAGGCAGAACGGAGGGCCTGACAAGCACAGCTGTCTAGTCATTCGGATGGGACGAAAAACCAAGGTCCCGTGTACACATTGGAGTGCACGTAAAATATCCCTAAGCAGTTGGAATTCGATACTGTTGAATAAGCTCTATACGATGACTAAATGTGTAGATTGTAGTCACCCACACTGCATGTTTCGCTTAACAATGAAAGGGTGCCGTTTTCAATGTTCGATCCTTTTGTTCTTCTACTCCTGATATGTTGGACTGTTGATCGATGGTTTCATATAAAAGACTACCAATAAGACTCTTTGTACAAGAAGTTCCCAAAAAATATTATGTTGACTTTACGAGAAAGACCTCTAAACATGCTCCAAATTGTAAAAATACGACTTTTTGGGTTTTCAATCTCTTTTTTTCGGCTATCCCTGATATTTAGAAAAAATAATACAATGATTTCACACAACAGGCTAGCTATTAGACTCTCTATTGACAAAAGTTTCACCGCCCTCCCTTCATTATAACCGAAGTTATCGTGCCCTAAAGAATCAACAAATTAGCTTGTTTATCTCTGCTTACCCTAAGCAGAAAATGCTCATATTTAAACTCAATCATAACATTGACCTAGTGAACGTCTACACCAAGTTTGAACATTCTAGCTTAATTAGAAGGAGAGTAATTGTGTTCCAAAGTCCCGACCCTTCAAATTGCTTCTATTTTTCATTTTCAATTCAAAATGGTGACCATCACGTGACCGAAATCAAAATTCTATTCGCGACATTTTTTAGGCCTTCCTACAAGGATTCAGAAAATATAACTCCCGAGTCTGTAAGTAAAATAGCAAAAAAGCCTTATTGATTTTTCACTTTTAAATATGGCGGCACTTCCGGTTCGATCGACAAACTCCATATTTTGTGTACAAATCAGTAATTACTTATCTAGTATCCAAAAAAAAAATCAGGTCATTCTGACCTATATTTCGATGATTTTTTTGAAAATTTTGATCCTTAATTTCGTCAAGGGGAGATAATTTAGAAAATTTCTAATTATATTTTTGAAGTCACATCGGTAGGATCTACTTAGATACTAAATTTCATGAAAATCGTACAACTATTAAAGAAGTTGTCAAATTGGTCTAATCTTCCGGTTCGAAATCACAGCGACGAATTTTCGAAATTCGAAAATGTGAAACTGCAGATGAAAATGTTTTTTTTAAAGGTATTCAAAGAAAAAAGAATTAGTAAAATCGGTCAAAAAATAACAAAGTTACGACTATGCATTGTCATTTTTTTCGTTCGTAAAATTCGGTGATTTCGGATTCGTAAAACGTTTCGAAAATATATTTAATCAAGGTTCGCACCCCATTTTTGGGGGGGTAGGTCAAAATTTCAGAAAGATCCTATGGATAGATTCTGAGAAATCCGATTTGCAGAAAACACACAAAAAAAAAAAAATAATAACTAGATCTGCTACTGTCCCATGCAGATATGAAAGCTTTCATATTCATCGTCACATGTCATCGATTATATCAAGTATCTCAAATAAAAGGATAAGAATAACAAACTATCAAAATTGGTCAAAAACTCGCGAAGTTACAAGTCTAAATATAGTATGAAACATTGAGTAATCTGAAAACTAAAGGGAAATAACTGATACTTGTGTTGCTGTAATCGGGATGACTTCCGATTTCAAAACTTTCAGAAAAATGAAATGAAAATGGTAAGAAAACATCGAAAAATTAAATGAGATAACTTTGAACAAAACTCAACTGTTTGAATATGTACGTTAAATATGTAGATTTGGAAAATTATAAAGACATAATATCAAAAACGGTCAAAAACTCACAAAGTTACACATTTAAATGTAGTGAGAAACATTGCATCCGGGCAAAAAAATAATCTTTAAACTAAAGGGAAATAACTGAAACTTGTATAGCTGTAATCGGGCTTCCAAGATATGTTATATAATTATGGTTTAAAATATGTTTGGTTATAAGTAGGAAATCGTGACGACTTCTTAAGCATGTTTTAAACAAAGGGTCATAGACTGCAATATACAAGAATGGCACTCTGCAATAAAAAAAAACTGGCCAGAGATTTCTATGCAGAAATTAAATAATTGCTAGAACCAGAAAAATATTTATCCACTATAATAAATAAGCAACATAGAGAAAATGAAATGAAATTGAATGGGGTTTAACGTCCTACTGTTCTGCTCCTACAATGGGCTAATGAAGACGGGCATACGCCATAAAGTGTGCAATGAGGGAAATTTTATCCGGGCAGCGGCGTTACGGCCTACGAGGTTGGTAAGGCGACCATACTCCTTGTCACGTACAACCAAGAAATCGAAACAAGGCCAGTTGACTCAATGACAGACGTTATGATACAGAGCGCACGTGCTAACCATTCAGCAACGCAACCTCCCTAAAATCGGCAAATTGCTGACCTAGAGCGAGAAACATTTCAACCGGGCCAAATTTTCTATTTTAACAGTTTAATTTGCACGGTACCTTTAGTTATCAACCGAATATTACAAAACTTTTAAAAATAAGCTCCCCCTGACCAGCTTAATCGTTCGCAATAAACGTTTGCCCCTTAAAATCGACAAATTGCTGACTTTAAAGTGAGAAACATTTCAACCGGGCCAAATTTTCTGTTTTATCACTTTAACAGTACCTTTGATTACCAACCGATTATTACAAAACTTTAAAAAGAGAAAGAGAGAAATGCGGCCTAACGTCCATTCGACACAAACTAGGTCATTTCGGGACTAACATATGTTTTTTAATTTTATTTAAAAACTCCCCTTGCACGTACTGGTCTTTAGCCGTTGGGAGGAAACCGAAGAACACGGAGAAAACCCACGAGGTTGGACATCATACACCATGTCACGTGCAACCTGGAGATCGAAACGACGCCCGTTGACTCAATGACAAACGTTACGATACAGCGAGCACATGCTAACCATTCAGCCATCCAGCCTACCTGAATTCGGAAAATTGCTGACTTATAGCAAGAAACATTTCAACCGGGCGAAATTTTCTGTTTTAACAGTTTAATGTGCACGGTACTTTAATTACCAACCGATTATTACAAAACTTTTGAAAATAAGCTCCAACTGACCAGCTTAATCGTACGCAATAAACGTTTTGCCTGAATTGAAAGTTCTGCACGGAAAAGGTTCATCTCGATTTCCCGGCGTGGTTCCCCTTGTCAGTGAGGCAGAACGGAGGGCCTGACAAGCACAGCTGTCTAGTCCTTCGGATGGGAAGAAAAAACAAGGTCCCGTGTACACATTGCAGTGCACGTAAAATATCCCTAAGCAGTTGGAATTCGATACTGTTGAATAAACTCTATACGATGACTAAATGCGTAGATTGTAGTCACCCACACTGCATGTTTCGCTTAACAATGAAAGGGTGCCGTTTTCAATGTTCGATCCTTTTGTTCTTCTACTCCTGATATGTTGGACTGTTGATCGATGGTTTCATATAAAAGACTACCAATAAGACTCTTTGTAGAAGAAGTTCCCAACCAATATTATGTTGACTTTACGAGAAAGACCTCTAAACATGCTCCAAATTGTAAAAATACGACTTTTTGGATTTTCAATCTCTTTTTTTCGGCTATCCCTGACATTTAAAAAAAAATTATACAATGATTTCACACAACAGGCTAGCTATTAGACTCTCTATTGACAAAAGTTTCACCGCCCTCCCTTCATTATAACCGAAGTTATCGTGTCGTAAAGAATCAACAAATTAGCATGCTTATCTCTGCTTACCCTAAGCAGAAAATGCTCATCTTTAAACTCAATCATAACATTGACCTAGTGAACGTCTACACCAAGTTTGAACATTCTAGCTTAATTAGAAGGAGAGTAATTGTGTTCCAAAGTCCCGACCCTTCAAATTGCTTCTATTTTTCATTTTCAATTCAAAATGGTGACCATCACGTGACCGAAATCAAAATTCTATTCGCGAAATTTTTTAGGCCTTCCATCAAGGATTCAGAAAATATAACTCCCGAGTCTGTAAGTAAAATAGCAAAAAAAGCCTTATTGATTTTTCACTTTTAAATATGGCGGCACTTCCGGTTCAATCGACAAACTCCATATTTTGTGTACAAATCAGTAATTACTTATCTAGTATCCCCAAAAAAAATCAGGTCATTCTGACCTATATTTCGACGATTTTTTTGAAAATTTTGATCCTTAATTTCGTCAAGGGGAGATAATTTAGAAAATTTCTAATTATATTTTTGAAGTCACATCGGTAAGATCTACTTAGATACTAAATTTCATGAAAATCGTACAACTATTAAAGAAGTTGTCAAATTGGTCTAAACTTCCGGTTCGAAATCACAGCGACGAATTTTCGAAATTCGAAAATCTGAAACTGCAGAATTATAGTAATTGTCTCAAGGTACTCAAAGAAAAAAGATTTAGTAAAATAGGTCAAATAGTCACAAAGTTACAGCATTGTAGGTCAAATGCATTCTTACGTAAAATTCGGTGATTTCGGATACGTAAAACGTTTTGAAAATATATTTAATCAACAGCCACCACCCATTTTTGGGGGGATAGGTAAAAGTTTCAGAACGATCCTATGGTTAGATTCTGAGAAATCCGATTTGTGAATAAAACACAAAAAAAAAAAATAATAATAATACTAGATCTGCTACTGTCCCATGCAGATATGAAAGCTTTCATATTCATGGTCACGTGTCATTGATTGTATCAAGTATCCTAAATAAAAGGATAAGAAGAAAGAATTATCAAAATTGGTCAAAAACTCGCGAAGTTACAAATCTAAATATAGTATGAAACATTGCACCCAGTCATAACAATAATCTGAAATCAGCCGTGGGAGGAAACCGAAGGACACGGAGAAAACCCACGAGGTTGGACACCATACTCCATGTCACGTGCAACCTGGAAATCGAAACGATGCCGGTTGACTCAATGACAGACGTTACGATACAGCGCGCACATGCTAACCATACAGCCATTCAGGCTCCCTAAAATCGATAAATTGCTGACTTATAGCAAGAAACATTTCAACCGGGCATTTCAATCGAAACAACGCCAGTTGACTCAATGACAGACGTTACGATACAGTGCGCAGGTGCTAACCATTTAGCCACGCAACCTCCCTAAATTTGGCAAATTGCTGACCTACAAGGAGAAACATTTCAACCGGGCGGAATTTTCTATTTTAACAGTTTAATTTGCACGGTACCTTTAATTATCAACCGAATATTACAAAACTTTTAAAAATAAGCCCCCCCCCCCCCTGACCAGCTTAATTGTTCGCAATAAACGTTTGCCCCCTAAAATGAGCAAATTGGTGACTTTAATGTGAGAAACATTACTACCGGGCGAAATTTTCTGTTTTATCACTTTTACAGTACAGTACAACCGATTATTACAAAACTTTAAAAATAAAAGAGAAAGAGATAAATGCGGCTTAACCTCCATTCGACACAAACTAACATATAGATGGGACGAAAAACCAAGGTCCGGTGTACACATTGGAGTGCACGTAAAATATCCCTAAGCAGTTGGAATTCGATACTGTTGAATAAGCTCTATACGATGACTATGCAAACCATTATTAATCGATGAAGGTGTTAAAATGTACACAATATAAACAGTATTAATCTAAATCAATAACATAAATGATTAAAAATATTTTTTTTTAGATAGTTTTAAAATAGAAAACAAATAATTATATCAAATCAAACCTATTCAATTTCAATTAATATGAGGACTGGCTGCAAAGTTCTAAGCCTATGTGTGCAAGACCTATATATTGTTGATGTTTCCTTTTATTTTTCTATATAGTTTCCATCAAAGCTCAATTTTTTCATCAGTTATTTACGGTGATTTTGGATTCGCAAAACGTTTTGAAAATATATTGATTCCAAGGCCACCACCCATTTTTGAAAGGAGGCTAACCAGAAAAGTAAAATAGATCACAAAATCACGAAGTAACACAGCTGTCAAGGTCAATTTTTTCATCAGTTGTTTTCGGTGATTTTGGATTCGCAAAACGTTTTGAAAATATATTGATTCCAAGGCCACCACCCATTTTTGAAAGGAGGCTAACCAGAAATGTATTGATTTCCCAGATTTGAGACAAAATCGCGAAACTGCGATCCATTTGATTATTTTCAAGCTGTTAATCGGAGTTATTCACGCGAAAACAACTTTGTCGGCACGGAAAACATCAAAGGCGAAATTTGAAATTTTGAAATTTGCAAATACCAAAAATTCGACAATGAGCTAGGCTATCCCCAAATGTATTAATTTCAAAGATAAGAAACGAATTCAACAAACTACGGTCTGTTCTGATAATTTACATGCCCGTTAATGTCCATTTTTCACTATTTCTGATATTCAATTCAATATGGTGACTATCCATTGACTTAAATCAAAATTCTACTGCCAACATTTTATAGCCATCCCTTCAAGGATTCAGAAAATATAACCCCCGTGTCTGTATGTAAAATAGCAAAATGGCGTTTGAGGTTTTTACATTTCAAGATGGTGGCACTTCCGGATTGAGCTACAAACTCCATTTTTTGTGTACTAATCAGTGGTCTCGTAGCTAGTACCTAAAAAAAAATCAAGATGATTTGACCTATATTTCGTCGATTTTTTTGAAAATTTCGATCCTCAATTTCTCCAAGGGGAGATAATTTAGAAAATTTCCAAAGTATTTTTTCAAGTCGCATCATTAAGGTTTACTTACATATTAAATTTCATGAAAATCGTAAAACTACTAAAGAAGTTGTCGAGTTGGTCTAAACTTCCGGTTCGAAATCACAGCGACGAATTTTCGAAATTCGAAAATCCGAAATTGCAGATTTGAAGTAAATGTCTCAAAGTACTCATAGAAAAAAGAATTAATTAAATAGGTCAAATAGTCACAAAGTTACAGCATTGTAGGTCAAAAGCATTCGTTCGTAAAATTCGGTGATTTTGGATTCGAAAAACGTTTTGAAAATATATTTAATCAAGGTTCGCACCCCATTTTTGGGGGGGTAGGTCAAAGTTTTAGAAAGATCCTATGGTTAGATTCTAAAAAATATCCCTAAGCAGTTGGAATTCGATACTGTTGAATAAGCTGTATACGATGACTAAATGTGTAGATTGTAGTCACCCACACTGCATGTGTCGCTTAACAATGAAAGGATGCCGTTTTCAATGTTCGATCCTTTTGTTCTTCTACTCCTGATATGTTGGATTGTTGATCGATGGTTTTATATGAAAGACTACCAATAAGACTCTTTGTAGAAGAAGTTCCCAAAAAATATTAAGTTGACTTTACGAGAAAGACCTCTAAACATGCTCCAAATTGTAAAAATACGACTTTTTGGATTTTCAATCTCTTTTTTTCGCCTATCCCTGATATTTAAAATAAATGATACAATGATTTCACACAACAGGCTAGCTATTGGACTCTCTATTGACAAAAGTTTCACAGCCCTCCCTTCATTATAACCGAAGTTATCGTGCCCTAAAGAATCAACAAATCAGCATGTCCATCTCTGCTTACCCTTGGCAGAAAATGCTCATCTTTGGACTCAATCATGACATTGTCCTAGTGAATGTCTACACCAAGTTTGAACATTCTAGCTCAATTAGAAGGAGAGTTATTGTGTTTCAAAGTCTCGGCCCTTCAAATTGCTACTACTTTTCATTTTCAATTCAAAATGGTGACCATCACGTGACCGAAATCAAAATTCTGCTCCCTATGATTTTTGGGCCATCCTTCAAGGATTCAGAAAATATAACTCCCGTGTCTGTAAGTAAAATAGCAAAAAAGCCTTAGGGATTTTTCATGTTTCAAGATGGTGGCACTTCCGGTTCGATCGACAAACTCCATATTTTGTGTAGGAATCAGTAATTACTTGTCGAGTATCGAAAATTTTTTTTAGGTCATTCTGACCTATATTTCGACGATTTTTTTGAAAACTTTGATCCTTAATTTCACCAAGGGGAGATAATTTAGAAAATTTCTAATTATATTTTTGAAGTCACATCGGTAAGATCTACTTGTATACTAAATTTCATGAAAATCGTACAACTATTAAAGAAGTTGTCAAATTGGTCTAAACTTCCGGTTCGAAATCACAGCGACGAATTTTCGAAATACGAAAATGTGAAACTGCAGATGAAAACGATTTTTTTTCAAGGTATTCAAAGAAAAAAGAATTAGTAAAATCGGTCAAAAAATAACAAAGATACGACTATGCATTGTCAGTTTTTTCGTTCGTAAAATTCGGTGATTTCGGATTCGTAAAACGTTTTGAAAATACATTTAATCAAGGTTCGCACCCCATTTTTGGGGGGGTAGGTCAAAATTTCAGAAAGATCCTATGGATAGATTCTGAGAAATCCGATTTGCAGAAAACACACAAAAAAAAAAAATAATAATAATAATAACTTTAACAGAAACAATAAGCTTTCATATGTAATACATATGAAAGCTTAATAATAACTTTAACAGAAACAATAAGCTTTCATATGTAATATGAAAGCTTAACTAGACCTGCATGCAGGAATGACGGGTTTCACTGGTGCCACGTTACCCTTAAACATATGTCACTTCCGATACCAATGAAACCATCAAACAGGTTTCCACATAAGCATTGTAAACATCAAATAAAATGGACGAAGAATCAACCAAATCCAGCAATATCAATTCATTTTATATATATGTTACTTGTAAGTGATCCTGGCAAAATTTCATTACTTCCGGTGATAATGAAAATGTTCAATTAGTTTTATGAAATCAGAAATAGCATAAGGCAGCATAATGGCGAAAATTGTATGTAAATCGAATGAGAATTGCCACTTTTATAGACCAAAAACCTTGAAAAGTGACTTGTAGAAAATCGTCTATTTCTCGGCAACCGTACACGATAAAAACTATCTTTTGGTATCTATATGATCGTATGGGTTCAATCCATTTGTTGATTGGAATCAAATATCATAATTTGAAATATATTACAAATCAGACTCATTTGAAAAAAATGTCTGTTTTGAAGGCTAAAAATACAGTTTTTGCCAAAATGACATTACTTCCGGTGATACTGAAAATGTTAAATTAGATCTATGAAATCATAAATGACACAAGATATCATATGGTGAAAATTTTATGAAAATCGAATAATAACTGACACTTTTATAGACCAAAAACCTTGAAAAGTGACTTAAGGAAAATCGCCCATTTCTCTGCAACCGTACAAGTTAGAAACCATTTTGTGGTATCTGTATGATCGTATGGGTTCAATCTATTTGATCAATAGAATCAAATATCACAATTTGAAAAAAATAACAAATACGACTCATTTGAATAAAATATTGTTTTTTGAAGGCTAAAATTTAAGTTTTGAGCAAATGACGTCATTTCCGGTGGCAGCGCAAGGGGTAAAATGGTTTGACATAGTCCACTATGGCATTAGGCATCCAATGGCGAAAGAAAATTGAAAATCGAATAATAATTGATTCTTTTACAGCCAAAATTACGTGAAAAGTGACTCATGCAAAATTGCCTATTTCTCGGCAACTGCTTATATTACAAACTAATTTTCACATACATTCTCTTCGTATGGATTATAGCTACAAGTTTATAAAAGTTACGTAAAAATATTTTAAAATCTGAAAAGCCTGAATGAGTTGTAAATAGGTCAATTTTACGCCTTTTTTCACCTCTTAATCCAATTTGCTAGAAAATGAAAAAGAAATTAAAAAAACTGCTTCCGACATTTTTTGCGCCTTTAAAGGACACACTCTTTGAGTCATATAATTTTTCAAAAAAATAATATTTGTTTTCAAAAAATGTACCTAACTGTCAAAATTGTAGTTTTTGGTAAAATTATGCCACTTCCGGTGCCGACAGATAACACTTTTTGTAATAAAAAAAATGACAATTGAGACAACGAAGCATATGAACTTTGTTTTATACAAATCGAACAATAAAAAATTAATCTAGGACTGAAAAAGTGAATTAGCCAATGGAGGCCAAGGAAAATTACTGAGACAAAATTTTTTAACATTTTTGCGCAAGTCAGATGACTCTTTAATTCTGTGCACAACACGACTAAAAAATATTCATAAATAAAAAAGTTTTTTGTAAAATTTTAAATTTCCGAAATTTGGCGCCTAATATCTTCGAAGATTTGCCGAAAATCAAAAATCGAAAGTAGCGCAGCTATGTGCCCTGTCTCCGGCTATGCCAAAATGTATCGAAAGTTAAAATCCCATGATTATTGTTAAAATTACCGCAATATTTGTAAAAACGATAACTTCGGTGATTTCGGACATTTCGCATTGTCGCAGAACGTTCAAAATAGCTTTATCCTCTAAGTCACACCCACTTTCCCAGTAAAACCGAAGAAATCGTAACGATGCGACACGTAGTTGCTGAGATCTACTCAAAACAAAAGAATAATAATAATAATAATAATAAGAATAACTAGACCTGCATGCAGGAATGACGGGTTTCACTGGTGCCACGTCACTTTCGGTGCCACGTTACCCTTAAACATATGTCACTTCCGATACCAATGAAACCATCAAACAGGTTTCCACATAAGCATTGTAAACATCAAATAAAATGGACGAAGAATCAACCAAATCCAGCAATATCAATTCATTTTATATATATATATGTTACTTGTAAGTGATCCTGGCAAAATTTCATTACTTCCGGTGATAATGAAAATGTTCAATTAGTTTTATGAAATCAGAAATGGCATAAGGCAGCATAATGGCGAAAATTGTATGTAAATCGAATGAGAATTGCCACTTTTATAGACCAAAAACCTTGAAAAGTGACTTGTAGAAAATCGTCTATTTCTCGGCAACCGTACACGATAAAAACTATCTTTTGGTATCTATATGATGGTATGGGTTCAATCCATTTGTTGATTGGAATCAAATATCATAATTTGAAATATATTACAAATTAGACTCATTTGAAAAGAATGTCTGTTTTGAAGGCTAAAAATACAGTTTTTGCCAAAATGACATTACTTCCGGTGATACTGAAAATGTTAAATTAGTTCTATGAAATCATAAATGACACAAGATATCATATGGTGAAATTTTTATGAAAATCGAATAATAACTGACATTTTTATAGACCAAAAACCTTGAAAAGTGACTTAATGAAAATCGCCCATTTCTCTGCAACCGTACAAGTTAGAAACCATTTTGTGGTATCTGTATGATCGTATGGGTTCAATCTATTTAATCAATAGAATCAAATATCACAATTTGAAAAAAATAACAAATACGACTCATTTGAATAAAATATTGTTTTTTGAAGGCTAAAATTTAAGTTTTGAGCAAATGACGTCATTTCCGGTGGCAGCGCAAGGGGTAAAATGGTTTGACATAGTCCACTATGGCATTAGGCATCCAATGGCGAAAGAAAATTGAAAATCGAATAATAATTGATTCTTTTACAGCCAAAATTACGTGAAAAGTGACTCATGCAAAATTGCCTATTTCTCGGCAACTGCTTATATTACAAACTAATTTTCACATACATTCTCTTCGTATGGATTATAGCTACAAGTTTATAAAAGTTACGTAAAAATATTTTAAAATCTGAAAAGCCTGAATGAGTTGTAAATAGGTCAATTTTACGCCTTTTTTCACCTCTTAATCCAATTTGCTAGAAAATGAAAAAGAAATTAAAAAAACTGCTTCCGACATTTTTTGCGCCTTTAAAGGACACACTCTTTGAGTCATATAATTTTTCAAAAAAATAATATTTGTTTTCAAAAAATGTACCTAACTGTCAAAATTGTAGTTTTTGGTAAAATTATGCCACTTCCGGTGCCGACAGATAACACTTTTGGTAATAAAAAAAATGACAATTGAGACAACGAAGCATATGAACTTTGTTTTATACAAATCGAACAATAAAAAATTAATCTAGGACTGAAAAAGTGAATTAGCCAATGGAGGCCAAGGAAAATTACTGAGACAAAATTTTTTAACATTTTTGCGCAAGTCAGATGACTCTTTAATTCTGTGCACAACACGACTAAAAAATATTCATAAATAAAAAAGTTTTTTGTAAAATTTTAAATTTCCGAAATTTGGCGCCTAATATCTTCGAAGATTTGCCGAAAATCAAAAATCGAAAGTAGCGCAGCTATGTGCCCTGTCTCCAGCTATGCCAAAATGTATCGAAAGTTAAAATCCCATGATTATTGTTAAAATTACCGCAATATTTGTAAAAACGATAACTTCGGTGATTTCGGACATTTCGCATTGTCGCAGAACGTTCAAAATAGCTTTATCCTCTAAGTCACACCCACTTTCCCAGTAAAACCGAAGAAATTGTAACGATGCGACACGTAGTTGCTGAGATCTACTCAAAACAAAAGAAGAATAATAATAATAACTAGATCTGCTACTGTCCCATGCAGATATGAAAGCTTTCATATTCATCGTCACGTGTCATCGATTATATCAAGTATCTCAAATAAAAGGATAAGAATAACAAACTATCAAAATTGGTCAAAAACTGCTAGAACCAGAAAAATATTTATCCACTATGTAATTGCTAGAACCAGAAAAATATTTATCCACTATAATAAATACAAGTCTAAATATAGTATGAAACATTGAGTAATCTGAAAACTAAAGGGAAATAACTGATACGTGTGTTGCTGTAATCGGGATGAATGAGATAACTTTGAACAAAACTAAAACTTTTTGAATCAGGTTGAATCAACTGTTTGAATATGTACGTTAAATATGTAGATTTGGAAAATTATAAAGACATAATATCAAAATCGTTCAAAAACTCACAAAGTTACAAATTTAAATGTAGTGAGAAACATTGCACCCGGGCAAAAAAATAATCTTTAAAGTAAAGGGAAATAACCTAAACTTGTATAGCTGTAATCGGGCTTCCAAAATTAGAGATATGTTATATAATTATGGTTTCCAATATGTTTGGTTATAAGTAGGAAATCGTGACAACTTCTTAAGCATGTTTCAAACAAAGGGTCATAGACTGCAATATACAAGAATGGCACACTGCAATAAAAAAAACTGGCCAGAGATTTCTATGCAGAAATTAAATAATTGCTAGAACCAGAAAAATATTTATCCACTATAATAAATAAGCAACATAGAGAAAATGAAATGAAATTGAATGGGGTTTAACGTCCTACTGTTCTGCTCCTACAATGGGCTAATGAAGACGGGCATACGCCATAAAGTGTGCAATGAGGGAAATTTTACCCGGGCAGCGCCGTTACGGCCTACGAGGTTGGTAAGGCGACCATACTCCTTATCACGTACAACCAAGAAATCGAAACAAGGACAGTTGACTCAATGACAGACGTTATGATACAGAGCGCACGTGCTAACCATTCAGCCACGCAACCTCCCTAAAATCGGCAAATTGCTGACCTACAGCGAGAAACATTTCAACCGGGCCAAATTTTCTATTTTAACAGTTTAATTTGCACGGTACCTTTAGTTATCAACCGAATATTACGAAACTTTTAAAAATAAGCTCCCCCTGACCAGCTTAATCGTTCGCAATAAACGTTTGCCCCTTAAAATCGACAAATTGCTGAATTTAAAGTGAGAAACATTACAACCGGGCCAAATTTTCTGTTTTATCACTTTTACAGTACCTTTGATTACCAACCGATTATTACAAAACTTTAAAAAGAGAAAGAGAGAAATGCGGCCTAACGTCCATTCGACACAAACTAGGTCATTTCGGGACTAACATGTTTTTTAATTTTATTTAAAAACTCCCCTTGCACGTACTGGTCTTTAGCCGTTGGGAGGAAACCGAAGAACACGGAGAAAACCCACGAGGTTGGACATCATACACCATGTCACGTGCAACCTGGAGATCGAAACGACGCCCGTTGACTCAATGACAATACAGCGAGCACATGCTAACCATTCAGCCACCCAGCCTCCCTGAATTCGGAAAATTGCTGACTTATAGCAAGAAACATTTCAACCGGGCGAAATTTTCTGTTTTAACAGTTTAATGTGCACGGTACTTTAATTACCAACCGATTATTACAAAACTTTTGAAAATAAGCTCCAACTGACCAGCTTAATCGTATGCAATAAATGTTTTGCCTGAATTGAAAGTTCTGCACAGAGAAAGTTCATCTCGATTTCCCGGCGTGGTTCCCTTGTCAGTAAGGCAGAACGGAGGGCCAGACAAGCACAGCTGTCTAGCTAGTCCTTCGGATGGTACGAAAAACCAAGGTCCCGTGTAGACATTGGAGTGCACGTAAAATATCCCTAAGCAGTTGGAATTCGATACTGTTGAATAAGCTCTATACGATGACTAAATGCGTAGATTGTAGTCACCCACACTTCATGTTTCGCTCAACAATGAAAGGGTGCCGTTTTCAATGTTCGATCCTTTTGTTCTTCTACTCCTGATATGTTGGACTGTTGATCGATGGATTCATATAAAAGACTTCCAATAAGACTCTTTGTAGAAGAAGTTCCAAAAAAATAGTATGTTGACTTAACGAGAAAAACCTCTAAACATGCTCCAAATTGTAAAAATACGACTTTTTGGATTTTCAATCTCTTTTTTTCGGCTATCCCTGATATTTAAAAAAAATGATACAATCATTTCACACAACAGGCTACCTATTAGACTCTCTATTGACAAAAGTTTCACCGCCCTCCCTTCATTATAACCGAAGTTATCGTGCCCTAAAGAATCAACAAATCAGCATGCTTATCTCTGCTTACCCTAAGCAGAAAATGCTCATCTTTGAACTCAATCAAGATAGTGACCTAGTGAACGTCTACACCAAGTTTGAACATTCTAGCTCAATTAGAAGGAGAGTTATTGTGTTCCGAAGTCCGGGCCTTTCAAATTGCTTCTATTTTTCATTTTCAATTCAAAATTGTGACCATCACATGACCGAAATCAAAATTCTGATCCGATAGATTTTTAGGCATTCCTTCAAGGATTCCGAAAATATAACTCCCGAGTCTGTAAGTAAAATAGCAAAAAAGCCTTTTTGATTTTTCACGTTTAAAGATGGTGGCACTTCCGGTTCGATCGACAAACTCCATATTTTGTGTACGAATCATTAATTCCTTGTCTAGTATCGAAAAAAAAAATTAGGTCATTCTGACCTATATTTCGACGATTTTTTTGAAAACTTTGATCCTTAATTTCACCAAGGGGAGATAATTCAGAAAATTTCTAATTATATTTTTGAAGTCACATCGGTAAGATCTACTTGTATACTAAATTTCATGAAAATCGTACAACTATTAAAGAAGTTGTCAAATTGGTCTAAACTTCCGGTTCGAAATCACAGCAACGAATTTTCGAAATTCGAAAATGTGAAACTGCAGATGAAAATGATTTTTTTCAAGGTATTCAAAGAAAAAAGAATTAGTAAAATCGGTCAAAAAATAACAAAGTTACGACTATGCATTGTCAGTTTTTTCGTTCGTAAAATTCGCTGATTTCGGATTCGTAAAACGTTTTGAAAATATATTTAAACAACGTTCGCACCCCATTTTTGGGGGGGTAGGTCAAGGTTTTAGAAAGATCCCATGGTTAGATTCTGAGAAATCCGATTTGCAGAAAATACACAAAAAAAAAATAATAATAATCTTAACAGAAACAATAAGCTTTCATATGTAATATGAAAGCTTAATAATAAGAATAATAATTTTAACAAAAACAATAGTGTTTCACACAAGCTTCGCAGTGTGAAACCCTAACTAGACCTGCATGCAGGAATGACGGGTTTCACTGGTGCCACGTTCCCCTTAAACATGTCACTTCCGGTGCCAAGTTACCCTTGAACATATGTCACTTCCGGTACCAACGAAACCATTAAACAGGTTTCCAAATTAACATTGCACACAAATAAAATGGATGCAGAATCAACCAAATCCAGCAATATCAATTCATTTTATACATTTGTTACTTGTAAATGATCTTGACAAAATTACATTACTTCCGGTGTTAATGAAAATGTTCAATTAGTTTTATGATATCAGAAATGGCATACGATATCATATAGTGAAAATTGCCACTTTTAAAGACCAAAAAACTTGAAAAGTGACTTGTAGAAAATCGGCTATTTCTCTGCAACCGTACAAGTTAGAAACCATTTTGTGGTATCTAAATGATCGTATGGGTTCATTTTATTTGTTGATTGGCATCAAATACCATAATTTGAAAAACATTTCAAAACAGACTCATTTGAATAAAATATCTGTTTTGAAGGCTAAAAATACAGTTTTTGCCAAAATGATGTTACTTCCGGTGATAATGAAAATCTTAAATTACTTGTATGAAATCCTAAATGGCATTAGGTATAACATGGTGTAACGTTTATGAAAATCGAATAATAATTGACACTTTTATGGCCCAAAAACCTTCAAAAGTGACCTGTAGAAAACCGTCTATTTCTCGGCAACCGACCAAGTTAGAAACCATTTTATGATATCTATATGACCATATGAGTTTTGTTTATATGTGAATTTAAACCAAAAGTTAAAATTATTAATACACATTAAGTTATTCTTGGTTGAATAAAACATTGATTTAAAAAGTTTAAAATGCATTTTTTGACCAAATGATGTCACTTCCGGTGTCAATTTTAAATTGTAATCAACTTGATATGACGCTACGTGCTTTTTGAATCAAATGATGTCACTTTTATAAAAATCCAATCACAATTGACTATTTTACAGGCAAAATAACGAAAACAGTGACTTGTACAGAACTGCCCATTTCTTGGTAACTGCTTATAGTACAAACGAATTTTAACATACATTTTCTTCGTATGGATTATAGCTACAAGTTTATAAAAGTTACGAAGAAATATTTTAAAATCTGAAAAGCCTGAATAGGTTGTAAATAGGCCAATTTTACACCATTTTTAGCCTCTTAATCGAATTTGCTCGAAAATGAAATCGAAATTAAAAAAACTGCTTCCTACATTTTTTGCGCCTTGAAAGGGCACACTCTTTGAGTCAAATAATTTTTCCAAAAAATAATATTTGTTTTCGAAGAAGGAAAATAACTGTCAAAATTGTAGTTTTTGGTAAAATTATGCCACTTCCGGTGCCGACAGATAAAACTTTTGGTAATAAAAAAAATGACAATTGATACAACGAAGCATATGAACTTTGTTTTATACAAATCGAACATTAAAAAATTAATCTAGGACTTAAAAACTGAATTAGCCAATGGCGGCCAAGGTAAATTACTGAGACAAAATTCTTTAACATTTTTGCACTAGTCAGATGACCCTTTAATTCTGTGCATAATACGACTAAAAAATATTCATAAATAAAAAAGTTTTTTGTAAAATTTTAAATTTTCAAAATTTGGCGCCTAATATCTTTGAAGATTTACCGAAAATCAAAAATCGAAAGTAGTGTAGCTATGTGCCCTGTCTCCGGCTATGTCAAAATGTATCGAAAGTTAAAATTTAATGATTATTGTTAAAATTACTGCAATATTTTAAAAAACGATAATTTGGTGATTTCGGACATTTCGCATTGTCGCAGAACGTTCAAAATAGCTTTATCCTCTAAGTCACACCCACTTTCCCAGTAAAACCGAAGAAATCGTAACGATGCGACAAGCAGTTGCTGAGATCTACTCAAAACAAAAGAAGAATAATAATAATAAGAACTAGACCTGCATGCAGGAATGACGGGTTTCACTGGTGCCACGTTACCCTTAAACATGTCACTTCCGGTGCCAGGTTACCCTTGAACATATGTCACTTCCGGTACCAACGAAACCATTAAACAGGTTTCCAAATTAACATTGCACACAAATAAAATGGATGCAGAATCAACTAAATCCAGCAATATCAATTCATTTTATACATGTGTTACTTGTAAATGATCTTGACAAAATTACATTTCTTCCGGTGTTAATGAAAATGTTCAATTAGTTTTATGAAATCAGAAATGGCATACGATATCATATAGTGAAAATTTTATGTAAATCGAATAATAATTGCCACTTTTAAAGACCAAAAAACTTGAAAAGTGACTTGTAGAAAATCGACTATTTCTCTGCAACCGTACAAGTTAGAAACCATTTTGTGGTATCTGTACGATCGTATGGGTTCATTTTATTTGTTGATTGGCATCAAATACCATAATTTGAAAAACATTTCAAAACAGACTCATTTGAATAAAATATCTGTTTTTAAGGCTAAAAATACAGTTTTTGCCAAAATGATGTTACTTCCGGTGATAATGAAAATCTTAAATTACTTGTATGAAATCCTAAATGGCATTAGGTATAACATGGTGTAACGTTTATGAAAATCGAATAATAATTGACACTTTTATGGCCCAAAAACCTTTAAAAGTGGCCTGTAGAAAACCGTCTATTTCTCGGCAACCGAACAAGTTAGAAACAATTTTATGATATGTATATGACCATATGAGTTGTGTTTATATGTGAATTTAAACCAAAAGTTAAAATTATTAATACATATTAAGTAATTCTTGGTTGAATAAAACATTGATTTAAAAAGTTTAAAATGCAGTTTTTGACAAAATGACGTCACTTCCGGTGTCAATTTTAAATTGTAATCAACTTGATATGACGCTACATGCTTTTTGAATCAAATGATGTCACTTTTATAAAAATCCAATCATAATTGACTATTTTACAGGCAAAATAACGAAAACAGTGACTTGTACAGAACTGTCCATTTCTTGGTAACTGCTTATATTACAAACTAATTTTAACATACATTTTCTTCGTATGGATTATAGCTACAAGTTTATAAAAGTTACGAAGAAATATTTTAAAATCTGAAAAGCCTGAATAGGTTGTAAATGAGTCAATTTTACACCATTTTTAGCCATTTAATCGAATTTGCTCGAAAATGAAATCGAAATTAAAAAAACTGCTTCCGCCATTTTTTGCGCCTTGAAAGGGCACACTCTTTGAGTCAAATAATTTTTCAAAAAAATAATATTTGTTTTCGAAAAATGGTACCTAACCTTCAAAATTGTAGTTTTTGGTAAAATTATGCCACTTTCGGTGCCGACAGATAACACTTCCGGTAATAAAAAAAATGACAATTGAGACAACGAAGCATATGAACTTTGTTTTATACAAATCGAACAATAAAAAATTAATCTAGGACTGAAAAACTGAATTAACCAATAGCGGCCAAGGAAAATTACTGAGACAAAATTTTTTAACATTTTTGCACTAGGCAGATGACTCTTTAATTCTGTGCACAATACGACTAAAAAATATTCATAAATAAAAAAGTTTTTTGTAAAATTTTAAATTTTCGAAATTTGGCGCCTAATATCTTCGAAGATTTGCCGAAAATCAAAAATCGAAAGTAGCGTAGCTATGTGCCCTGTCTCAGGCTATGCCAAAATGTATCGAAAGTTAAAATCCAATGATTATTGTTAAAATTACGGCAATATTTTCAAAAACGATAACTTCGGTGATTTCGGACATTTCGCATTGTCGCAGAACGTTCAAAATAGCTTTATCCTCTAAGTCACACCCACTTTCCCAGTAAAACCGAAGAAATCGTAACGATGCGACAAGCAGTTGCTGAGATCTACTCAAAACAAAAGAATAATAATAATAATAATAAGAATAATAATTTTAACAAAAACAATAGTGTTTCACACAAGCTTCGCAGTGTGAAACCCTAATAATAATTTTAACAAAAACAATAGTGTTTCACACAAGCTTCGCAGTGTGAAACCCTAACTAGACCTGCATGCAGGAATGACGGGTTTCACTGGTGCCACGTCACTTTCGGTGCCACGTTACCCTTGACCATATGTCACTTCCGATACCAATGAAACCATCGACCAGGTTTCCACATAAGCATTGTAAACATCAAATAAAATTGACGAAGAATCAACCAAATCCAGCAATATCAATTTATTTTATATATATATATATATATATATATATATATATATATATATATATATATATATATATATATGTTACTTGTAAGTGATCCTGGAAAAATTTCATTACTTCCGGTGATAATGAAAATGTTCAATTAGTTTTATGAAATCAGAAATGGCATAAGGCATCATATGGCGAAAATAGTATGTAGATCGAATAAGAATTGCCACTTTTATAGACCAAAAACCTTGAAAAGTGACTTGTAGAAAATCGTCTATTTCTCGGCAACCGTACATGATAAAAACTATTTTTTGGTATCTATATGATCGTATGGGTTCAATCGATTTGTTGATTGGGATCAAATATCATAATTTGAAATATATTACAAATCAGACTCATTTAAAAAAAATATCTGTTTTGAAGGCTAAAAATACAGTTTTTGCCAAAATGACATTACTTCTGGTGATACTGAAAATGTTAAATTAGTTCTATGAAATCATCAATGACATAAGATATCATATAGTGAAAATTTTATGAAAATCGAATAATAACTGACACTTTTATAGACCAAAAACCTTGAAAAGTGACTTAAGGAAAATTGTCCATTTCTCTGCAACCGTACAAGTTAGAAACCATTTTGTGGTATCTGTATGATCGTATGGGTTCAATCTATTTGATCAATAGAATCAAATATCATAATTTGAAAAAAATAACAAGTACGACTCATTTGAATAAAACATTGTTTTTAAAGGCTAAAATTTAAGTTTTGAGCAAATGACGTCATTTCCGGTGGAGGCGTAAGAGGTAAAATGGTTTGAAGTAGTCCACTATGGCATTAGGCATCCAATGGCGAAAGAAAATTGAAAATCGAATAATAATTGATTCTTTTATAGCCAAAATTACGTGAAAAGTGACTCATGCAAAATTGCCTATTTCTCGGCAACTGCTTATATTATAAACTAATTTTCACGCATATTCTCTTCGTATGGATGATAGCTACAAGTTTATAAAAGTTACAAAGAAATATTTTAAAATTTGAAAAGCCTGAATAGGTTGTAAATAGGTCAATTTTACACCATTTTAGCCCCTTAATCGAATTTGCTCGAAAATGAAATCGAAATTAAAAAAACTGCTTCCTACATTTTTTGCGCCTTGAAAGGGCACACTCTTTGAGTCAAATAATTTTTCCAAAAAATAATATTTGTTTTCGATATAAGAAAATAACTGTCAAAATTGTAGTTTTTGGTAAAATTATGCCACTTCCGGTGCCGACAGATAACACTTTCGGTAATAAAAAAAATGGCAATTGAGACAACGAAGCATATGAACTTTGTTTTATACAAATCGAACAATAAAAAATTAATCTGGGACTGAAAAACTGAATTAGCCAATGGCGGCCAAGGAAAATTACTGAGACAATTTTTTTTACTATTTTTGCGCTAGTCAGATGACTCTTTAATTCTGTTCACAACACGACTAAAAAATATTCATAAATAAAAAAGTTTTTTGTAAAATTTTAAATTTTCGAAATTTGGCGCCTAATATCTTCGAAGATTAGCCGAAAATCAAAAATCGAAAGTAGCGTAGCTATGTGCCCTGTCTCCGACTATGCCAAAATGTATCGAAAGTTAAAATCCAATGATTATTGTTAAAATTACTGCAATATTTTCAAAAACAATAACTTCGGTGCTTTCGGACATTTCGCATTGTCGCAGAACGTTCAAAATAGCTTTATCCTCTAAGTCACACCCACTTTCCCAGTAAAACCGAAGAAATCGTAACGATGCGACAAGTAGTTGCTGAGATATAGTCAAAGTGGAATTGGAATAATAATAAGAATAATAATAAGAATAACTAGACCTGTATGCAGGAATGACGGGTTTCACTGGTGCCACGTTACCCTTGAACATGTCACTTCCGGTGCCAAGCTACCTTGAACATATGTCACTTCCGGTACCAACGAAACTACTAAACAGGTTTCCAAATAAACATTGCTCACATTAAAAAAAAACGGGGAATCAACCAAATCCAGCAATATCATTTCATTTTATACATTTGTTACTTGTAAATGATATTGACAAAATTACATTTCTTCCGGTGTTCATAAAAATGTTTTATTAATTTTATGAAATTAGAAATGGCATAGATATCATAATATAGTGAAAAAATTTTTGTAAATTGAATAATAATTGCCACTTTTAAAGACCAAAAAACTTGAAAAGTGACTTGTAGAAAATCGGCTATTTCTCTGCAACAGTACAAGTTAAAACCATTTTGAGGTATCTGTATGATCGTATGGGTTCATTCTATTTGTTGATTGGCATCAAATATCATAATTTGAAACAGATTTCAAAACAGACTCATTTGAATAAAATGTCTGTTTTGAAGGCTACAAATACAGTTGTTGCCAAAATGACGTTACTTCCGGTGATAATGTAAATCTTAAATTACTTGTATAAAATCCTAAATGGCATTAGGTATAACATGGTGTAAAGTTTATGAAAATCGAATAATAATTGACACTTTTATGGCCCCAAAACCTTCAAAAGTGACCTGTAGAAAACCGTCTATTTCTCGGCAACCGAACAAGTTAGAAACAATTTTATGATATCTATATGAACATATGAGTTGTGTTTATATGTGAATTTAAACCAAAAGTTAAAATTATTAATACATATTAAGTAATTCTTGTTTGAATAAAACATTGATTTAAAAAGATTAAAATGCAGTTTTTGACAAAAAGACGTCACTTCCGATGTCAATTTTAAATTGTATTCAACTTGATATGACGCTACGTGCTTTTTGAATCAAATGATGTCACTTTTATAAAAATCCAATAATAATTGACTATTTTACGGGCAAAATAACGAAAACAGTGACTTATGCAGAACTGCCCATTTCTTGGCAACTGCTTATATTACAAACTAATTTTAACATACATTTTCTTCGTATGGATTATAGCTACAAGTTTTTAAAAGTTACGAAGAAATATTTTAAAATCTGAAAAGCCTGAATAGGTTGTAAATAGGTCAATTTTACACCATTTTTAGCCTTTTAATCGAATTTGCTCGAAAATGAAATCGAAATTAAAAAAACTGCTTCCGACATTTTTTGCGCCTTGCGTCATATAATTTTTCAAAAAAATAATATTTGTTTTCGAAAAATGGTACCTAACTGTCAAAATTGTAGTTTTTGGTAAAATTATGCCACTTCCGGTGCCGACAGATAACACTTTTGGTAATAAAAAAAATGACAATTGAGACAAAGAAGCATATGAACTTTGTTTTATACAAATCGAACATGAAAAAATCAATATAGGACTGAAAAACTGAATTAGCCCATGGCGGCCAAGGAAAATTACCGAGGCAAAAAATGTTAACATTTTTGCGCTAGTCAGATGACTCTTTAATTCTGTGCACAACACGACTAAAAAATATTCATAAATAAAAAAGTTTTTTGTAAAATTTTAAATTTTCGAAATTTGGCGCCAAATATCTTCGAAGATTTGCAGAAAATCAAAAATCGAAAGTAGCGTAGCTATGTGCCCTGTCTCCGGCTATGCCAAAATGTATCGAAAGTTAAAATCCAATGATTAATGTTAAAATTACTGCAATATTTTCAAAAACGATCATTTGGTGATTTCGGACATTTCGCATTGTCGCAGAACGTTCAAAATAGCTTTATCCTCTAAGTCACACCCACTTTCCCAGTAAAACCGAAGAAATCGTAACGATGCGACACGTAGTTGCTGAGATCTATTCAAATTGGAATCTGAATAATAATAATAATAAGAACTAGATCTGCTACTGTCCCATGCAGATATGAAAGCTTTCATATTCATCGTCATGTGTCATTGATTGTATCAAGTATCCTAAATAAAAGGATAAGAAGAAAAAATTATCAAAATTGGTCAAAAACTCGCGAAGTTACAAGTCTAAATATAGTATGAAACATTGCACCCAGGCATAACAATAATCTGAAAACTAAAGGGAAATACCTCAAACTTGTATTACTGTAATGAGACGGATGAGAAAATGAAATGAAAATGGCGGGAAAAAAAATTAAAAATGACCGGTTGGACAGGCGACCTTACTCCTTGTCACGTACAACCGGGCATTCGAAAACACGCTAGTTAACTCAATGACAGGCGCGTGTGCTAACCATTCAGCCACCCAACCCCCCTTTAAAATCAGACACGTGTAATATGTCATAGGAAAAATAACAAGTGGCTCACAAAAAATGGTAAATTAATGAGTTTAGGTCAAAAGGTTGAGCTACTGTTTTAGAGTATTTTTTTATGTTTTAAAGAGACACGTTAAGGGTTGTTCATACTTAAATGAAAGTTTAATTTTAAATAAGACCAATAAAATTAGGATTTAATAATGCCAGACTAATATTAAAATAAAGTTTTCAATTAAGAATAATTAATTATTGGTCTAATGTAATGAAATGCTTTGATTTGACGGATGAAATGTACGATGGGTGTCCACACTATGTGGCTAAGGCGTTGGCCTGCTAGCCAGGAGGTCGGGTGTTCGATCCCTGCATTGTCCGAGAAAGTTCATCTCGATTTTCTGGCGTGTCCCCCCACCCGCCGTGTACACATTGGAGTGCACGTAAAAGATCCCTTAGCAGTTGGAATTCGATACTGTTGAATAAGCTCTATACGATGACTAAATGTGCAGATTCTAGCCACCCACACTGCATGTTTTGCTTAACAATGAAAGGGTGCCGTTTTCAATGTTCGATCCTTTTGTTCTTCTACTCCTGATATGTTGGATTGTTGATCGATGGTTTTATATAAAAGACTACCAATAAGACTCTTTGTAGAAGAAGTTCCCCAAAAATATTAAGTTGACTTTACGAGAAAGACCTCTAAACATGCTCCAAATTGTAAAAATACGACTTTTTGGATTTTCAATCTCTTTTTTTCGCCTATCCCTGATATTCAAAATAAATGATACAATGATTTCACACAACAGGCTAGCTATTGGACTCTCTATTGACAAAAGTTTCACAGCCCTCCCTTCATTATAACAGAAGTTATCGTGCCCTAAAGAATCAACAAATCAGCATGACTATCTCTGCTTACCCTAGGCAGAAAATGCTCATCTTTGAACTCAATCATGACATTGACATAGTGAACGTATACACCAAGTTTGAACATTCTAGCTCAATTAGAAGGAGAGTTATTGTGTTTCAAAGTCTCGGCCCTTCAAATTGCTACTACTTTTCATTTTCAATTCAAAATGGTGACCATCACGTGACCGAAATCAAAATTCTGCTCCCTACGATTTTTGGGCCATCCTTCAAGGATTCAGAAAATATAACTCCCGTGTCTGTAAGAGCAATATCGCAAAAGTTCATTGTTTTTTCACGTTTCAAGATGGTGGCACTTCCGGTTCGATCGACAAACTCCATATTTTGTGTAGGAATCAGTAATTACTTGTCGAGTATCGAAAAATTTTTTTAGGTCATTCTGACCTATATTTCGACGATTTTTTTGAAAATTTTGATCCTTAATTTCACCAAGGGGAGATAATTTAGAAAATTTCTAATTATATTTTTGAAGTCACATCGGTAAGATCTACTTGTATACTAAATTTCATGAATATCGTACTACTATTAAAGAAGTTGTCAAATTGGTCTAAACTTCCGGTTCGAAATCACAGCGACGAATTTTCGAAATTCGAAAATGTGAAACTGCAGATGAAAACGATTTTTTTCAAGGTATTCGAAGAAAAAAGAATTAGTAAAATCGGTCAAAAAATAACAAAGTTACGACTATGCATTGTCAGTTTTTTCGTTCGTAAAATTCGGTGATTTCGGATTCGTAAAACGTTTTGAAAATATATTTAAACAACGTTCGCACCCCATTTTTGGGGGGGTAGGTCAAAGTTTCAGAAAGATCCCATGGTTAGATTCTGAGAAATCCGATTTGCAGAAAATACACAAAAAAAAAAAATAATAATAATCTTAACAGAAACAATAAGCTTTCATATGTAATATGAAAGCTTAATAATAATTTTAACAAAAACAATAGTGTTTCACACAAGCTACGCAGTGTGAAACCCTAATAATTTTAACAAAAACAATAGTGTTTCACACAAGCTACGCAGTGTGAAACCCTAATAATAATAATAACTAGACCTGCAAGCAGCACTGAACCGGCTTTCAGGAATCATACAGGAAGTTTATTATACCATAGCCGATCCATTGAGCTACCAAACTATACATTAGTTGTTTAGCTTCAGTGACACCCTCTATCATATGTAAAAGTAATATTTGCTGGCGAAAAGACCGGTCAAAATTGTAAATTATGGCAAAATTACGTCACTTCCGGTGCCGAAAGAAATTTTCATAGGTGAAAAATAAGTCGAAAATTCGCAACATACAAAATGCAAACTTTTTTTTATAGATATCGGGCAATAAATAATTAACCTATAACCCATAAACTGAAATTAAGAAGGTAAAAAACTTAAAAGTGACCCTCGGAAAATTGGTTATTATTCGACAAGGGAACATGCTAGAAGCCTTTTCTTGATATCAATATGATGGTATTGATTCAGTCTTACTGCCCATTAGAGTCAGACGTTATAAAGTTAAACGAATAATAAATTTAAATCCCTTCAAAAAAATGTTTGTTTGGAAGGCTAAAAATACGTTTTTTGCAAAAATTACATTACTTCCGGTGATATTGAAAATTTTAACTTGGTTCATAGAAGTCATAAATGGCATAAGGCATCAAATGGTAAATAAATTATAAAAATCGAATAATAATTGACACTTTTACAGACCAAAAACCTTGAAAAGTGACTTATAGAAGATCGCCTATTTCTCTGTAACCGTACAAGTTAGAAACCATTTTGTGGTATCTGTATGGTCGTATGGCTTCATTCTATTCGTTGATGGGAATCAAATATCATAATTTTAAAAACATTATAAGGCAGACTCATTTGAATAAAATATTTGTTTTTTAGGTTAGAAATACAGTTTTTGCCCAAAATACGTCATTTCCGGTCACAGTGAAAATGTAAAATTGGCTTGACCTAGTCCAAATTGGCATTAGGCATCAAATGGAAAAAAAATATTGCAAATCGAATAATAATTCACTCTTTTATAGGCAAAATAACGTGAAAAGTGATGCATGCAAAATTGCATATTTCTCGGCAACTGCTCATATTACAAACTAATTTTCGCATACATCCCCTTCGTCTGGATTATTGCTACGAGTTTATGAAAATTACAAATAAATATTTCAAAATATGAAGACGCTGAATGAATTGTAAATAACTGAATTTTACACTTTATTTTACATTTTATTCGAAATTGCCCGAAATTGAAATTTAAAAATATGAGCTAAGGATTTTGTGCACCTTTGCAGGGTGCATCCTTTTAGTTATATCAGTTTTGAAAAAAAATAATATTTGCTTTCAAAAAGTGGTACCGAACTGTCAAAATTGTAGTTTTTGTTAATATTACGTCACTTCCGTTGCCGACAGAAAAATTTCACCGTAACAAAAAAAAATTGCAATTGGGACCACGGTGCATATGAACTTTGTTTTATACAAATCGAACAATAAATAATTTTTCTGGGTACCAAAAACTAAATTAGCCGATGGCGGCTGACGCAAATTACCGAGACAATTTTTTTTCTCATTTCTGCTCAAGTACGGTGATATTTTAACCCCATGTAAAATATCATCAAAAAATATTCATAAATAAAAAAGGTTTTCGTAAAAAAATTATTTTTTTTCAAAATATCGGACATTTTTTCGACTACTTCCGGCTTTACGATCGTTGTTGTGATAGCTTTACGAAGTTCTTTGGATACTTAACTTTCTGTACCAGAAGTGTCAGAAACATCCATTGAGTAGTTTTGGAAAAAAAGATAAATTAAAGAGCGTTTCCAAAAATTTAACGATTTTTCAGTTTTTTTCAAAGTTTGAGGCCATTTTTCGACCACTTATATTATTTCAATGCTTTTCATTTTGGATTCCCTAAAAAGACAACCGATAGGACTTTGAGTAAGAAAAGTTTAAGAAAAATCGTAGGCGTCGTTTTCGAGAAAAGGGCGTCTCAGAATGTTAAAAAATTGGAAAATACTAGATTTTTGGCATACAATAATTTATTTCCTTACCATCGAATTCGTATTATTTAGATACCATATGATGGTCCATTAATAGGGCTATCCAGCGACACTTTAGTTCTTTTGGTCCGCTATTACCTAAGAGAGAAATCAAGTTTTTCGCAAGTGCGACAATGTTTTTACTCTTTTTTTTCATTTTTTGAATACTTCCGGTATGGTTATTATTGTCGGAATAGTTTTAATAGCCGGTTTGGGCACTAAAATAGCCACAGGGCTCTGTAATGATATATTACATTATCTGATCAGATAAAATGCCCCTGAGAAATCCTATGTTCAAAAGTGTCAAAAATGCAAAAAATTTAAAATATCGAAAATTAAATTTTAATAATTACATACATATTATACATCGTTAGAATCGTAATTAGGTCAGCTATCTGAATATACAACCTTTTTTTGAAAATCTCTTAAAATAAAAAAATAGTAGAGCATTTTCCAAAATTTCACGATTTTTCGACTTTTTTCGATTTTCAGTCCCTTTTTTATCCTATTCCAGACATTTCAAAGTCTTATTGGATGGCTTCATGCAAAATACCTCCAAAAGGACTCTCGATAGAAAAAATTTAAAAAAAATTGCAGTTTAAGTTTCCGAGATACAGGCGTCCAAAAACGCTCCAAATCAGAAAATACTTGATTTTCAGCGTGCCATATTTTGCTGTCTGTTCATAGTATCCGTATGAATGGGGTATCATATGATAGTCCAACAATCGTGCCATCAAACGGTACCTTCATTCGTTTAATCCATAGATATCGGACGGAGAAATAGCGTTTTCCCCAAAAATATCCATTTTTTGCATTTTTTTCAAAATATTGCACATTATTTCGACCACTTCCGGTTTAAGGATTCTTGTCGAAATTGCTTTATAAGTTGGTATTGGACTATAACTTCATGTTCCAGAAGTTTCAGAAACGTCAATTCTGCCATAAAACGAAACCCGAGCTCACAAAATGGGAAGAAAATTCGAAAAAAATCGAAAAATAAAGGGCGATAACTCTGAATGAAACTTATATTACTGGAATCGGATGGACTTCAGGTATCCAAATATGTAGGTCAAATTTGAAAATTTTGAAAAATAACAAAAATTGTCTCGTAAACAACATGTTTTCAATTTTCAAACGATAAAAATCATAGACGAATGTTCGAAATTGAAAAATGTGAGATAGCCATTGTCTCAGAAAAGATTCAGGGATTCCAAAAATGTAATTTGTTTGAAAATGGATAAAGAATTGACGAAACTATGGCCGATTTTCAATTTTTAGAGAAAGTACAAAGTTCGGTCACTTCCGGTATGCGCAGAAATTTCAAAAATATTTTATCAAGTAGCCACCACATGGTTTTCAGATAGAAAAGCTAATTCCAGATCGATATCTGTTTTCGATCATGGAGATCTAGGCCCTCGCGGTAAATAATAATAATAATAATAACTAGACCTGCAAGCAGCACTGAACCGGCTTTCAGGAATCATACAGGAAGTTTATTATACCATAGCCGATCCATTGAGCTACCGAACTATACTTTAGTTGTTCTGCTTCAGTGACACCCTCTATCCTATGTATAAGTAATATTTGCTGGCGAAAAGACCGGTCAAAATTGTAAATTATGGCAAAATTACGTCACTTCCGGTGCCGAAAGAAATTTTATACTTGAAAAATAAGTCGAAAATTCGCAACATACAAAATACAAACTTTGTTTTATACATATCGGGCAATAAATAATTAACCTATAACCCATAAACTGAAATTAAGAAGGTAAAAAACTTAAAAGTGACCCTGGGAAAATTGGTTATTATTCAACAAGGGAACATGCTAGAAGCCTTTTCTTGATATCAATATGATGGTATTGATTCAATCTTACTGCCCATTAGAGTCAGACGTTATAAAGTTAAACGAATAAAGAATATAAATCACTTCAAAAAAATGTTTGTTTTGAAGGCTAAAAATACGTTTTTTGCAAAAATTACATTACTTCCGGTGATATTGAAAATGTTAACTTGGTTCATAGAAGTCATAAATGGCATAAGGCATCAAATGTTAAAAAAATTATAAAAATCGAATAATAATTGACACTTTTATAGGCCAAAAACCTTGAAAAGTGACTTATAGAAGATCGCCTATTTCTCTGTAACCGTACAAGTTAGAAACCATTTTGTGGTATCTGTATGGTCGTATGGCTTCATTCTATTCGTTGATGGGAATCAAATATCATAATTTTAAAAATATTATAAGGCAGACTCATTTCAATAAAATATTTGTTTTTTAGGTTAGAAATACAGTTTTTGCCCAAAAGACGTCATTTCCGGTCACAGTGAAAATGTAAAATTGACTTGACCTAGTCCAAATTGGCATTAGGCATCAAATGGAAAAAAAATATTGCAAATCGAATAATAATTCACTCTTTTATAGGCAAAATAACGTGAAAAGTGATGCATGCACAATTGCATATTTCTCGGCAACTGCTCATATTACAAACTTATTTTCGCATACATTCTCTTCGTCTGGATTATTGCTACGAGTTTATAAAAATTACAAATAAATATTTCAAAATATGAAGACGCTGAATGAATTGTAAATAACTGAATTTTACACTTTATTTTACATTTTATTCGAAATTCTCCGAAAATGAAATTGAAATTAAAAAATATGAGCTAAGGATTTTGTGCACCTTTGCAGGGTGCATCCTTTTAGTTATATCAGTTTTGAAAAAAAATAATATTTGCTTTCAAAATGTGGTACCGAACTGTCAAAATTGTAGTTTTTGTTAATATTACGTCACTTCCGTTGCCGACAGAAAAACTTCACCGTAACAAAAAAAAATACAATTGGGACCACGGTGCATATGGACTTTGTTTTATACAAATCGAACAATAAATAATTTTTCTGGGTACGAAAAAATTAATTAGCCGATGGCGGCTAACGCAAATTACCGAGACAATTTTTTTTTCTTATTTCTGCTCAAGTACGATGATATTTTAACCCTGTGTGAAAGATCATCAAAAAATATTCATAAATAAAAAAGGTTTTCGTAAAAAAAAATTTTTTTTTCAAAATATCGGACATTTTTTCGACTACTTCCGATTTTACGATCGTTGTTGTGATAGCTTTACGAAGTTCTTTGGATACTTAACTTTCTGTACCAGAATTGTCAGAAACATCCATTGAGTAGTTTTGGAAAAAAAAATAAATAAAAGAGCGTTTCCAAAAATTTAACGATTTTTCAATTTTTTTCAAAGTTTGAGGCCATTTTTCGACCACTTATATTATTTCAATGCTTTTCATTTTGGATTCCCTATATAGACAACCGATAGGACTTTGAGTAAGAAAAGTTTAAGAAAAATCGTAGGCGTCGTTTTCGAGAAAAAGGCGTCTCAGAATGTTAAAAAATTGGAAAATACTACATTTTTGGCATACAATAGTTTATTTCCTTACCATCGAAATCGTATTATTTAGATACCATATGATGGTCCATTAATAGGGCTATCCAGCGACACTTTAGTTCTTTTGGTCCGCTATTACCTAAGAGAGAAATCAAGTTTTTCGCAAGTGCGACAATGTTTTTACTCTTTTTTTTTTCATTTTTTGAATACTTCCGGTATGGTTATTATTGTCGAAATAGTTTTAATGGCCGGTTTGGGCACTAAAATAGCCACAGGGCTCTGTAATGATATATTACATTATCTGATCAGATAAAATGCCCCTGAGAAATCCTAGGTTCAAAAGTGCCAAAAATGCAAAAAATTTAAAATATCGAAAATTAAATTTTAATAATTACATACATATTATACATCGTTAGAATCGTAATTAGGTCAGCTATCTGAATATACAACGTCTTTTTAAAAATCTCTTAAAATAAAGAAATAGTAGAGCATTTTCCAAAATTTCACGATTTTTCGACTTTTTTCGATTTTCAGTCCCTTTTTTATCCTATTCCAGACATTTCAAAGTCTTATTGGATGGCTTTATGCAAAATACCTCCAAAAGGACTCTCGATATAAAAAATTAAAAAAAAATTGCAGGTTAAGTTTTCAAAGATACAGGCGTCCAAAAACGCTCCAAATCAGAAAATATTTTGCTGTCTGTTCATAGTATCCATATGAATGGGGTATCATATGATAGTCCAGCAATCGTGCCATCAAACGATACCCTCATTCGTTTAATCCATTGATATCGGACGGAGAAATAGCGTTTTCCCCAAAAATATCCATTTTTTGCATTTTTTTCAAAATATTGCACATTATTTCGACCACTTCCGGTTTAAGGATTCTTGTCGAAATTGCTTTATAAGTTGGTATTGGACTATAACTTCATGTTCCAGAAGTTTCAGAAACGTCAATTCTGCCATAAAACGAAACCGGAGCTCACAAAATGGGAAGAAAATTCGAAAAAAATCGAAAAATAAAGGGCGATAACTCTGAATGAAACTTATATTACTGGAATCGGATGGACTTCAGGTATCCAAAAATGTAGGTCAAATTTGAAAATTTTGAAAAATAACAAAAATTGTCTCGTAAACAACATGTTTTCAATTTTCGAACGATAAAAATCACAGACGAATGTTCGAAATTGAAAAATGTGAGATAGCCATTGTCTCAGAAAAGATTCAGGGATTCTAAAAATGTAATTTGTTTGAAAAGGGATAAAGAATTGACGAAACTATGGCCGATTTTCAATTTTTAGGAAAAGTACAAAGTTCGGTCACTTCCGGTATGCGCAGAAATTTCAAAAATATTTTATCAAGTAGCCACTACATGGTTTCCCAATAGAAAAGCTAATTCCAGATCGATATCTGTTTTCGGTCATGGAGATCTAGGCCCTCGCGGTAAATAATAATAATAATAATAATAATAACTAGACCTGCAAGCAGCACTGAACCGGCTTTCAGGAGTCATACAGGAAGTTTATTATACCATAGCCGATCCATTGAGCTACCAAACTATACTTTAGTTGTTTTGCTTCAGTGACACCCTCTATCATATCTAAAAGTAATATTTGCTGGCTAAAAGACCGGTCAAAATTGTAAATTATGGCAAAAGTATGTCACTTCCGGTGCCGAAAGAAATTTTTATAGATGAAAAATAAGTCGAAAATTCGCAACATACAAAATACAAACTTTTTTTTATAAATATCGGACAATAAATAATTAACCTATAACCCATAAACTGAAATTAAGAAGGTAAAAAACTGAAAAGTGACCCTCGGAAAATTGGTTATTATTCGACAAGGGAACATGCTAGAAGATTTTTCTTGATATCAATATGATGGTATTGATTCAGTCTTACTGCCCATTAGAGTCAGACGTTATAAAGTTAAACGAATAATAAATATAAATCCCTTCAAAAAAATGTTTGTTTTAAAGGCTAAAAATACGTTTTTTGCAAAAATTACATCACTTCCGGTGATATTGAAAATTTTAACTTGGTTCATAGAAGTCATAAATAGCATAAGGCATGAAATGGTAAATAAATTGTAAAAATCGAATAATAATTGACAGTTTTACAGACCAAAAACCTTGAAAAGTGACTTATAGAAGATCGCCTATTTCTCTGTAACCGTACAAGTTAGAAACCATTTTGTGGTATCTGTATGGTCGTATGGCTTCATTTTATTCGTTGATGGGAATCAAATATCATAATTTTAAAAATATTATAAGGCAGACTCATTTGAATAAAATATTTATTTTTTAGGTTAAAAATACAGTTTTTGCCCAAATGACGTCATTTCCGGTCACAGTGAAAATGTAAAATTGGCTTCACCTAGTCCAAATTGGCATTAGGCATCAAATGGAAAAAAAATATTGCAAATCGAATGATAATTAACTCTTTTATAGGCAAAATAACGTGAAAAGTGATGCATGCAAAATTGCATATTTCTCGGCAACTGCTCATATTACAAACTAATTTTCGCATACATTCTCTTCGTCTGGATTATTGCTACGAGTTTATGAAAATTACAAATAAATATTTCAAAATATGAAGACGCTGAATGAATTGTAAATAACTGAATTTTACACTTTATTTTACATTTTATTCGAAATTGCCCGAAAATGAAGTTGAAATTAAAAAATATGAGCTAAGGTTTTTGTGCACCTTTGCAGGGTGCATCCTTTTAGTCATATCAGTTTTGAAAAAAAATAATATTTGCTTTCAAAAAGTGGTACCGAACTGTCAAAATTGTAGTTTTTGTTAATATTACGTCACTTCCGTTGCCGACAGAAAAATTTCACCGTAACAAAAAGAATTACAATTGGGACCATGGTGCATATGAACTTTGTTTTATACAAATCGAACAATAAATAATTTTTCTGGGTACGAAAAACTAAATTAGCCGATGGTGGCTAACGCAAATTACCGAGACAATTTTTTTTCTCATTTCTGCTCAAGTACGATGATATTTTAACCCTGTGTAAAATATCATCAAAAAATATTCATAAATAAAAAAGGTTTTCGTAAAAAAATTAATTTTTTTCGAAATATCGGACATTTTTTCGACTACTTCCGGTTTTACGATCGTTGTTGTGATAGCTTTACGAAGTCCTTTGGATACTTAACTGTACGTACCAGAAGTGTCAGAAACATCCATTGAGTAGTTTTGGAAAAAAAGATAAATTAAAGAGCGTTTCAAAAAATTTAACGATTTTTCAATTTTTTTCAAAGTTTGAGGCCATTTTTCGACCACTTATATTATTTCAATGCTTTTCATTTTGGATTCCCTATATAGACAACTGACAGGACTTTGAGTAAGAAACGTTTAAGAAAAATCGTAGGCGTCGTTTTCGAGAAAAGGGCGTCTCAGAATGTTAAAAAATTGGAAAATACTAGATTTTTGGCATACAATAATTTATTTCCTTACCATCGAAATCGTATTATTTAGATACCATATGATGGTCCATTAATAGGGCTATCCAGCGACACTTTAGTTCTTTTGGTCCGCTATTACCTAAGGGAGAAATCAAGTTTTTCGCAAGTGCGACAATGTTTTTACTCTTTTTTTTCATTTTTTGAATACTTCCGGTATGGTTATTATTGCCGGAATAGTTCTAATAGCCGGTTTGGGCACTAAAATAGCCACAGGGCTCTGTAATGATATATTACATTATCTGATCAGATAAAATGCCCCTGAGAAATCCTATGTTCAAAAGTGCCAAAAATGCAAAAAATTTAAAATATAGAAAATTAAATTTTAATAATTACATACATATTATACATCGTTAGAATCGTAATTAGGTCAGCTATCTGAATATACGACCTTTTTTTAAAAATCTCTTAAAATAAAAAAATAGTAGAGCATTTTCCAAAATTTCACGATTTTTCGACTTTTTTCGATTTTCAGTCCCTTTTTTATCCTATTCCAGACATTTCAAAGTCCTATTGGATGGCTTCATGTCAAATACCTCCCAAAGGACTCTCGATAGAAAAAATTTAAAAAATATTGCAGGTTAAGTTTTCGAGATACAGGCGTCCAAAAACGCTCCAAATCAGAAAATACTTGATTTTCAGCGTGCCATATTTTGCTGTCTGTTCATAGTATCCGTATGAATGGGGTATCATATGATAGTCCAACAATCGTGCCATCAAACGGTACCTTCATTCGTTTAATCCATTGATATCGGACAGAGAAATAGCGTTTTCCCCCAAAATATCCATTTTTTGCATTTTTTTCAAAATATTGAACATTATTTCGACCACTTCCGGTTTGAAGATCCGTGTCGAAATTGCTTTATCAGTTGGTATTGGACTATAACTTCATGTTCCAGAAGTTTCATAAACGTCAATTCTACCATAAAACGAAACCCGAGCTCGCAAAATGGGAAGAAAATTCGAAAAAAATCGGAAAATAAAGGGCGATAACTCTGAATGAAACTTATATTACTGGAATCGGATGGACTTCAGGTATCCAAAAATGTAGGTCAAATTTGAAAATTTTGAAAAATAACAAAAATTGTCTCGTAAACAACATGTTTTCAATTTTCGAATGATAAAAGTCATAGACGAATGTTCGAAATTGAAAAATGTGAGATAGCCATTGTCTCAGAAAAGATTCAGGGATTCCAAAAATGTAATTTGTTTGAAAATGGATAAAGAATTGACGAAACTATGGCCGATTTTCAATTTTTAGAGAAAGTACAAAGTTCGGTCACTTCCGGTATGCGCAAAAATTTCAAAAATATTTTATCAAGTAGCCACCACATGGTTTCCCGATAGAAAAGCTAATTCCAGATCGATATCTGTTTTCGATCATGGAGATCTAGGCCCTCGCGGTAAATAATAATAATAATAATAATAATAATTTTAGTAATCTCAATAGGCTTTCAGACGAAAGTCTGAAAGCCTAATAATTTTAGTAATCTCAATAGGCTTTCAGACTTTCAAAAATATTTTATCAAGTAGCCACCACATGGTTTTCAGATAGAAAAGCTAATTCCAGATCGATATCTGTTTTCGATCATGGAGATCTAGGCCCTCGCGGTAAATAATAATAATAATAATAACTAGACCTGCAAGCAGCACTGAACCGGCTTTCAGGAATCATACAGGAAGTTTATTATACCATAGCCGATCCATTGAGCTACCGAACTATACTTTAGTTGTTTTGCTTCAGTGAAACCTTCTATCATATGTAAAAGTAATATTTGCTGGCTAAAAGACCGGTCAAAATTGTAAATTATGGCAAAAGTATGTCACTTCCGGTGCCGAAAGAAATTTTTATAGATGAAAAATAAGTCGAAAATTCGCAACATACAAAATACAAACTTTGTTTTATACGTATCGGGCAATAAATAACTAACCTGTAACCCATCAACGGAAATTAAGAAGGTAAAAAAATTAAAAGTGACCCTGGGAAAATTGGCTATTATTCGACAAGGGTACATGCTAGAAGCCTTTTCTTGATATCGATATAATGGTATTGATTCAATCTTACTGCCCATTAGAGTCAGACGTTATAAAGTTAATTGAATAATAAATATAAATCCCTTCAAAAAAATGTTTTGTTTTGAAGGCTAAAAATACGTTTTTTGCAAAAATTACATTACTTCCGGTGATATTGAAAATGTTAACTTAGTTCATTGAAGTCATAAATGGCATAAGGCATCAAATGGTAAAAATATTATAAAAATCGAATAATAATTGACACTTTTATAGACCAAAAACCTTGAAAAGTGACTTATAGAAGATCGCCTAATTCTCTGGAACCGTACAAGTTAGAAACCATTTTGTGGCATCTGTATGGTCATATGGCTTGATTCTATTCGTTGATGGGAATCAAATATCATAATTCTAAAAATATTATAAGGCAGACTCATTTGAATAAAATATTTGTTTTTTAGGTTAAAAATACAGTTTTTGCCCAAATGACGTCATTTTCGGTCACAATGAAAATGTAAAATTGGCTTGACCTAGTCCAAAATGGCATTAAGCATCAAATGGGGAAAATAAATTGCAAATCGAATAATAATTCATTCTTTTATAGGCAAAATAACGTGAAAAGTGATGCATGCAAAATTGCATATTTCTCGGCAACTGTTCACATTACAAACTAATTTTCGCATGCATTCTCTTCGTCTGGATTATTGCTACGAGTTTATGAAAATTACAAATAAATATTTCAAAATATGAAGAGCTGAATGAATTGCAAACAACTGAATTTTACACTTTATTTTACATTTTATTCGAAATTGCCCGAAAATGAAATTGAAATTAAAAAGTCTGAGCTAAGGATATTGTGCACCTTTGCAGGGTGCATCCTTTTAGTTATATCAGTTTTGAAAAAAAATAATATTTGCTTTCAAAAAGTGGTACCGAACTGTCAAAATTGTAGTTTTTATTAATATTACGTCACTTCCGTTGCCGACAGAAAAATTTCACCGTAACAAAAAAAATTACAATTGGGACCACGGAGCTTATGAACTTTGTTTTATATAAGTCGAACAATAAATAATTTTTCCGGGTACGAAAAACTTAATTAGCCGATGGCAGCTAATGCAAATTACCGAGACAATTTTTTTTCTCATTTCTGCTCAAGTAGGATGATATTTTAACCCAGTTTAAAATACCGTCAAAAAATATTCATAAATAAAAAAGGTTTTCGTAAAAAAAATAATTTTTTTCAAAATATCGGACATTTTTTCGACTACTTCCGGTTTTACGATTGTTGTCGTGATAGCTTTACGGAGTTCTTTGGATACTTAACTTTCTGTACCAGAAGTGTCAGAAACATCTATTGAGTAGCTTTGGAAAAAAAGATAAAATAAAGAGCGTTTACAAAAATTTAACGATTTTTGAATTTTTTTCAAAGTTTGATGCAATTTTTGGACCACCTATATTATTTCAATGCTTTTCATTTTGGATTCACTATATAGACAATCGATAGGACTTTGAGTAAGAAAAGTTTGAGAAAAATCGTAGGCGTCGTTTTCGAGAAAAGGGCGTCTCAGAACGTTAAAAAATCGGAAAATACTGGATTTTTGGCATACAATAATTTATTTCCTTGCCATCGAAATCGTATTATTTACATACCGTATGATGGTCCATTAATAGGCTATCCAACGACACTTTAGTTCTTTTGGTCCGCTATTACCTAAGGGAGAAATCAAGTTTTTCGCAAGTGCGACAATGTTTTTAACCTTTTTTTTTAATTTTTGAATACTTCCGGTATGGTTATTATTGTCGGAATAGTTTAAATAGCCGGTTTGGGTACTAAAATAGTCATAGGGCTCTATAATGATATATTACATTTACTGATAAAATGCCACTGAGAAATCCTATGTCCAAAAGTGAGAAAAATGCAAAAAATTTAAAATATCGAAAATTAACTTTCAATAACTACATACATATTATACATCGTTAGAATCGTAATTAGGTCAGCTATCTGAAAATACAACCTTTTTTCGAAAATCTCTTTAAATAAAAAAATAGTAGAGCATTTTCCAAAATTTCACGATTTTTCGACTTTTTTCGACTTTCAGTCCCTTTTTATTCTATTCCAGACATTTCAAAGTCTTATTGGTTGGCTTCATGCAAAATACCTCCAAAAGGACTCTCGAAAGAAAAAATTAAAAAAAAATTGTAGGTTAAGTTTTCGAGATACAGGCGTCCAAAAATGCTAAAAATCAGAAAATTCGTGATTTTCAGCGTGCCATATTTTGCTTCCTGATCATAGTATCCGTATGAATAATACTATCATACGATAGTACAATCCTAGTGCAGTCCAATGGTACCCTAATTTCTTTAATCCATTGATATCGGGCGGAGAAATCGCGTTTTTCCCCAAAATATCCATTTTTTGCATTTTTTTCAAAATATTGCCCATTATTTCGACCACTTCCGGTTTAAGGATTCTTGTCGAAATTGCTTTATAAGTTGGTATTGGGCTATAACTTCATGTTCCAGAAGTTTCAGAAACGTCAATTCTGCCATAAACCGAAACCGGAGCTCACAAAATGGGAAGAAAATTCGAAAAAAATCGAAAAATAAAGGGCGATAACTCTGAATGAAACTTATATTACTGGAATCGGATGGACTTCACTTATCCAAAAATGTAGGTCAAATTTGAAAATTTTGAAAAATAACAAAAATTGTCTCGTAAACAACATGTTTGCAATTTTCAAACGATAAAAGTCATAGACGAATGTTCGAAATTGAAAAATGTCTCAGAATAGATTGTCTCAGAAAAGATTTAGGGATTCCAAAAATGTAATTTGTTTGAAAATGGATAAAGAATTGACGAAACTATGGCCGATTTTCAATTTTTAGATAACGTACAAAGTTCGGTCACTTCCGGTATGCGCAGAAATTTCAAAAATTTTTTATCAAGTAGCCACCACATGGTTTCCCAATAGAAAATCTGATTCCAGATCGATATCTGTTTTCGATCATGGAGATCTAGGCCCTCGCGGTAAATAATAATAATAAATAACTAGATCTGCTACTGTCCCATGCAGATATGAAAGCTTTCATATTCATCGTCACGTGTCATTGATTGTATCAAGTATCCTAAATAAAAGGATAAGAAGAAAAAATTATTAAAATTGGTCAAAAACTCGCGAAGTTACAAGTCTAAATATAGTATGAAACATTGCACCCAGGCATAACAATAATCTGAAAACTAAAGGGAAATAACTGAAACTTGTACTACTGTAATGAGACGGATGAGAAAATGAAATGAAAATGGCGGGAAAAAAATAAATAAAAATGGCAGGTTGGACAGGCGACCTTACTCCTTGTCACGTACAACCGGGCATTCGAAAACACACTAGTTAACTCAATGACAGGCGCGCGTGCTAACCATTCAGCCACCCACCCCCACTTTGAAATCAGACACGTGCAATATGTCATATAGGAAGAATAAGAAGTCGCTCACAACAAAATGGTAAATTAATGAGTTTAGGTCAAAAGGTTGAGCTACTGTTTTAGAGTACTTAATAGTTTTAAAGAGACACGTTAAGGGTTGTTCATAGCAGGGAATATTTTACTTTTTTACATTTGATTAGCAGTTTCCAGAAAAATTGTGTAAGAATGCTAATCAATTGTATAATTGAGTAGCAAAATTTACCAATTGATTAGCAGTTTTTTAGTATGTAATAGAATTCTTATTTCACATAATTAGGCCTATATGTGACAATAACAATACCCACATTATTTGTATTACCAAACGGTTGTTTATATTTATATATAAAATAAAAATAAAAGTATGTGACCACATGTTATTCTTTGTACGAAACCTGGACATTCTTTATTTACTTCATACTCTAGTCAGATCTTTTCTGCGTCATATTTCCTCACCCAATCTTGAACTGTTGCTAATTTTAATGTCGAATTTGAAGATAGAACATAATATCATGTGTTTGAATTTCGCGACGTACCCTCGATCATCCGGTAATTTTATCTTGTAGTGTTTTGAATGTCTGTCTTGACGAATGTGACTACAACAGATATAGAAATAAAGTATGTAGCGTTGTCATCTCTGTCATCAAAACTTTTTACGTCTATAAATAGCAGACGTCAACATGTACTGCTCTCGTTCCACTGGACCGTTGCAGAGGCACGTAAAGAGTCTTGATGATATAGACAATAAAATTGCGAGATTTCAGATTTGTTTTGATGTGTTTTACGATACTGAATGGTTTTAAAGTTAAAATTAATTTTCAAAACTTTGATTCGCGCTGAAGCAGGGTTTTAAGCTAATAATGCTAATCAAATATGAATTTGATTCGCAAAATCGGACGTTTGAGTCTCAAATTGCGATACGAACCCGGTTAAAATATTCCCTGGTTCATAGTTAAATGAAAGTTTAATTTTAAATAAGACCAATAAAATTAGGATTTAATAATGCCAGACTAATATTTCCAATATGTTTGGTTATAAGTAGGAAATCGTGACGACTTCTTAAGCATGTTTTAAACAAAGGATCATTTTTGTTTAAACAAGAATGGCACTCTGCAATAAAAAAACTGGCCAAAGCAAGATTTCTATGCAGAAATTAAATAATTGCTAGAACCAGAAAAATATTTATCCACTATAATAAATAAGCAACATAGAGAAAATGAAATGAAATTGAATGGGGTTTAACGTCCACTTGTTCTGCTCCTAAAATGGGCTAATGAAGACGGGAATATGCCATAAAGTGTGCAATGAGGGAAATTTTACCCGGGCAGCGGCGGTTACGGATTACGAGGTTGGACAGGCGACCATACTCCTTGTCACGTACAACCAAGAAATCGAAAAAACGCCAGTTGACTCAATGACAGACGTTATGATACAGAGCGCACGTGCTAACCATTCAGCCACGCAACCTCCCTAAAATCGGCAAATTGCTGACCTACAGCGAGAAACATTTCAACCGGGCCAAATTTTCTATTGTAACAGTTTAATTTGCACGGTACCTTTAGTTATCAACCGAATATTACAAAACTTTTAGAAATAAGCTTCCCCTGACCAGCTTAAGCGTTCGCAATAAACGTTTGCCCCTTAAAATCGGCAAATTGCTGACTTTAAAGTGAGAAACATTACAACCGGGCGAAATTTTCTGTTTTATCACTTTTACAGTACCTTTGATTACCAACCGATTATTACAAAACTTTAAAAATAAAAGAGAAAGAGAGAAATGCGGCCTAATGTCCATTCGACACAAACTAGGTCATTTCGGGACTAACATATGTTTTTCAATTTTATTTAAAAACTCCCCTTGCGCTTACAGGTCTTTAGCCGTTGGGAGGAAACCGAAGGACACGGAGAAAACCCACGAGGTTGGACATCATACTTCATGTCACGTGCAACCTGGAGATCGAAACGACGCCCGTTGACTCAATGACAGACGTTACGATACAGTGCGCACATGCTAACCATTCAGCCATTCAGCCTCCATGAATTCAGAAAATTGCTGACTTATAGCAAGAAACATTTCAACCGGGCGAAATTTTCTGTTTTAACTGTTTAATGTGCACGGTACTTTAATTACCAACCCATTATTACAAAACTTTTGAAAATAAGCTCCAACTGACCAGCTTAATCGCATGCAATAAACGTTTTCGCCTGAATTGAAAGTTCTGCACAGAGAAAATTCATCTCGATTTCCCGGCGTGGTTCCCCTTGTCAGTGAGGCAGAACGGAGGGCCTGACAAGCACAGCTGTCTAGTCATTCGGATGGGACGAAAAACCAAGGTCCCGTGTACACATTGGAGTGCACGTAAAATATCCCTAAGCAGTTGGAAATCGATACTGTTGAATAAGCTCTATACGATGACTAAATGTGTAGATTGTAGTCACCCACACTGCATGTTTCGCTTAACAATGAAAGGGTGCCGTTTTCAATGTTCGATCCTTTTGTTCTTCTACTCCTGATATGTTGGACTGTTGATCGATGGTTTCATATAAAAGACTACCAATAAGACTCTTTGTAGAAGAAGTTCCCAAAAAATATTATGTTGACTTTACGAGAAAGACCTCTAAACATGCTCCAAATTGTAAAAATACGACTTTTTGGATTTTCAATCTCTTTTTTTCGGCTATCCCTGATATTTAGAAAAAATAATACAATGATTTCACACAACAGGCTAGCTATTAGACTCTCTATTGACAAAAGTTTCACCGCCCTCCCTTCATTATAACCGAAGTTATCGTGCCCTAAAGAATCAACAAATTAGCATGCTTATCTCTGCTTACCCTAAGCAGAAAATGCTCATCTTTAAACTCAATCATAACATTGACCTGGTGAACGTCTACACCAAGTTTGAACATTCTAGCTTAATTAGAAGGAGAGTAATTGTGTTCCAAAGTCCCGACCCTTCAAATTGCTTCTATTTTTCATTTTCAATTCAAAATGGTGACCATCACGTGACCGAAATCAAAATTTTATTCGCGACATTTTTTAGGCCTTCCTACAAGGATTCAGAAAATATAACTTCCGAGTCTGTAAGTAAAATAGCAAAAAAGCCTTATTGATTTTTCACTTTTAAATATGGCGGCACTTCCGGTTCGATCGACAAACTCCATATTTTGTGTACAAATCAGTAATTACTTATCTAGTATCCAAAAAAAAAATCAGGTCATTCTGACCTATATTTCGATGATTTTTTTGAAAATTTTGATCCTTAATTTCGTCAAGGGGAGATAATTTAGAAAATTTCTAATTATATTTTTGAAGTTACATCGGTAAGATCTACTTAGATACTAAATTTCATGAAAATCGTAAAACTATTAAAGAAGTTGTCAAATTGGTCTAAACTTCCGGTTCGAAATCACAGCGACGAATTTTCGAAATTCGAAAATGTGAAACTGCAGATGAAAATGATTTTTTTCAAGGTATTCAAAGAAAAAAGAATTAGTAAAATCGGTCAAAAAATAACAAAGTAAATAACATATGTAATATGAAAGCTTAACTAGACCTGCATGCAGGAATGACGGGTTTCACTGGTGCCACGTTACTCTTAAACATGTCACTTCCGGTGCCAAGTTACCCTTGAACATATGTCACTTCCGGTACCAGCGAAACCACTAAACAGGTTTCCAAATTAACATTGCACACAAATAAAATGGACGCAGAATCAACAAAATCCAGCAATATCAATTCATTTTATACATTTGTTACTTGTAAATGATCTTGACAAAATTAAATTACTCCCGGTGTTAATGCAAATGTTCAATTAGTCTTATGAAATCAGAAATGGCATACGATATCATATAGTGAAAATTTTATGTAAATCGAATAATAATTGCCACTTTTAAAGACCAAAAAACTTGAAAAGTGACTTGTAGGAAATCGGCTATTTCTCTGCAACCGTACAAGTTAGAAACCATTTTGTGGTATCTGTATGATCGTATGGGTTCATTCTATTTGTTGATTGGCATCAAATACCATACTTTGAAAAAGATTTCAAAACAGACTCATTTGAATAAAATATCTGTTTTAGAGGCTAAAAATACAGTTTTTGCCAAAATGACGTTACTTCCGGTGATAATGAAAATCTTAAATTACTTGTATGAAATCCCAAATGGCATTAGGTATAACATGGTGTGACTTTTATGAAAATCGAATAATAATTGACCCTTTTATGGCCCCGAAACCTTCAAAAGTGACCTGTAGAAAACCGTCTATTTCTCGGCAACCGAACAAGTTAGAAACCATTTTATGATATCTATATGACCATATGAGTTTTGTTTATATGTGAATTTAAACCAAAAGTTAAAATTATTAATACATATTAAGTTATTCTTGGTTGAATAAAACATTGATTTAAAAAGTTTAAAATGCATTTTTTGACCAAATGATGTCACTTCCGGTGTCAATTTTAAATTGTAATTAACTTGATATGACGCTACGTGCTTTTTGAATCAAATGATGTCACTTTTATAAAAATCCAATCATAATTGACTATTTTACAGGCAAAATACCGAAAACAGTGACTTGTACAGAACTGCCCATTTCTTGGTAACTGCTTATAGTACAAACGAATTTTAACATACATTTTCTTCGTATGGATTATAGCTACAAGTTTATAAAAGTTACGAAGAAATATTTTAAAATCTGAAAATCGTGAATAGGTTGTAAATAGGTCAATTTTACACCATTTTTAGCCTCTTAATCGAATTTGCTCGAAAATGAAATCGAAATTAAAAAAACTGCTTCCTACATTTTTTGCGCCTTGAAAGGGCACACTCTTTGAGTCAAATAATTTTTCCAAAAAATAATATTTGTTTTCGAAGAAGGAAAATAACTGTCAAAATTGTAGTTTTTGGTAAAATTATGCCACTTCCGGTGCCGACAGATAAAACTTTTGGTAATAAAAAAAATGACAATTGATACAACGAAGCATATGAACTTTGTTTTATACAAATCGAACAATAAAAAATTAATCTAGGACTTAAAAACTGAATTAGCCAATGGCGGCCAAGGTAAATTACTGAGACAAAATTCTTTAACATTTTTGCACTAGTCAGATGACCCTTTAATTCTGTGCATAATACGATTAAAAAATATTCATAAATAAAAAAGTTTTTTGTAAAATTTTAAATTTTCGAAATTTGGCGCCTAATATCTTTGAAGATTTACCGAAAATCAAAAATCGAAAGTAGTGTAGCAATGTGCCCTGTCTCCGGCTATGCCAAAATGTATCGAAAGTTAAAATTAAATGATTATTGTTAAAATTACTGCAATATTTTAAAAAACGATAATTTGGTGATTTCGGACATTTCGCATTGTCACAGAACGTTCAAAATAGCTTTATCCTCTAAGTCACACCCACTTTCCCAGTAAAACCAAAGAAATCGTAACGATGCGACAAGCAGTTGCTGAGATCTACTCAAAACAAAAGAAGAATAATAATAATAAGAATAACTAGACCTGCATGCAGGAATGACGGGTTTCACTGGTGCCACGTTACCCTTAAACATGTCACTTCCGGTGCCAAGTTACCCTTGAACATATGTCACTTCCGGTACCAGCGAAACCACTAAACAGGTTTCCAAATTAACATTGCACACAAATAAAATGGACGCAGAATCAACAAAATCCAGCAATATCAATTCATTTTATACATTTGTTACTTGTAAATGATCTTGACAAAATTAAATTACTCCCGGTGTTAATGCAAATGTTCAATTAGTCTCATGAAATCAGAAATGGCATACGATATCATATAGTGAAAATTTTATGTAAATCGAATAATAATTGCCACTTTTAAAGACCAAAAAACTTGAAAAGTGACTTGTAGGAAATCGGCTATTTCTCTGCAACCGTACAAGTTAGAAACCATTTTGTGGTATCTGTATGATCGTATGGGTTCATTCTATTTGTTGATTGGCATCAAATACCATACTTTGAAAAAGATTTCAAAACAGACTCATTTGAATAAAATATCTGTTTTAGAGGCTAAAAATACAGTTTTTGCCAAAATGACGTTACTTCCGGTGATAATGAAAATCTTAAATTACTTGTATGAAATCCCAAATGGCATTAGGTATAACATGGTGTGACGTTTATGAAAATCGAATAATAATTGACACTTTTATGGCCCCGAAACCTTCAAAAGTGACCTGTAGAAAACCGTCTATTTCTCGGCAACCGAACAAGTTAGAAACCATCTTATGATATCTATATGACCATATGAGTTTTGTTTATATGTGAATTTAACCCAAAAGTTAAAATTATTAATACATATTAAGTTATTCTTGGTTGAATAAAACATTGATTTAAAAAGTTTAAAATGCATTTTTTGACCAAATGATGTCACTTCCGGTGTCAATTTTAAATTGAAATCAACTTGATATGACGCTACGTGCTTTTTGAATCAAATGATGTCACTTTTATAAAAATCCAATCATAATTGACTATTTTACAGGCAAAATAACGAAAACAGTGACTTGTACAGAACTGCCCATTTCTTGGTAACTGCTTATAGTACAAACGAATTTTAACATACATTTTCTTCGTATGGATTATAGCTACAAGTTTATAAAAGTTACGAAGAAATATTTTAAAATCTGAAAAGCCTGAATAGGTTGTAAATAGGCCAATTTTACACCATTTTTAGCCTCTTAATCGAATTTGCTCGAAAATGAAATCGAAATTAAAAAAACTGCTTCCTACATTTTTTGCGCCTTGAAAGGGCGCACTCTTTGAGTCAAATAATTTTTCCAAAAAATAATATTTGTTTTCGAAGAAGGAAAATAACTGTCAAAATTGTAGTTTTTGGTAAAATTATGCCACTTCCGGTGCCGACAGATAAAACTTTTGGTAATAAAAAAAATGACAATTGATACAACGAAGCATATAAACTTTGCTTTATACAAATCGAACAATAAAAAATTAATCTAGGACTTAAAAACTGAATTAGCCAATGGCGGCCAAGGTAAATTACTGAGACAAAATTCTTTAACATTTTTGCACTAGTCAGATGACCCTTTAATTCTGTACATAATACGACTAAAAAATATTCATAAATAAAAAAGTTTTTTGTAAAATTTTAAATTTTCAAAATTTGGCGCCTAATATCTTTGAAGATTTACCGAAAATCAAAAATCGAAAGTAGTGTAGCTATGTGCCGTGTCTCCGGCTATGCCAAAATGTATCGAAAGTTAAAAATCAATGATTATTGCTAAAATTACTGCAATATTTTAAAAAACGATAATTTGGTGATTTCGGACATTTCGCATTGTCGCAGAACGTTCAAAATAGCTTTATCCTCTAAGTCACACCCACTTTCCCAGTAAAACCGAAGAAATCGTAACGATGCGACAAGCAGTTGCTGAGATCTACTCAAGACAAAAGAAGAATAATAATAATAAGAACTAGACCTGCATGCAGGAATGACGGGTTTCACTGGTGCCACGTCAACTTTAAACTTATGTCACTTTCGCTCCCATGTTGCCCTTGATTGCCTTGAACCAATGGCACCGATAAACAGATTTCCACATAAACATTGCACACATCAAATAAAAGGGAAACAGAATCAACAAAAATCCACCACTATCAATTCATTTTATACATTTGTAACATGTAATTGATCCTGATAAAATTACAGTACTTCCGGTGATAATGAAAATGTTCAATTAGTTTCATGAAATCAGAAATGGCATAAGATATCATATAGTGAAAATTTTATGTAAATCGAAAAATGATTGCCACTTTTATTGACCAAAAAACTTGGAAAGTGACTTGTAGAAAATCGGCTATTTCTCTGCAACCGTACAAGTTTTTGTGGTATCTGAATGACAGCATGGGTTCATTCTATTAGTTGATGTGAACTAAATATCATAATTTTAAATATATTACAAATCAGACTCATTTGAAAAAAATATCTCTTTTGAAGGCTAAAAATACAGTTTTTGCCAAAATATAATTACTTCCGGTGATACTGAAAATGTTAAATTGGGTCTATGAAATCATAAATGACGTAAGATATCATATGGTGAAAATTTTATGAAAATCGAATAATAACTGACACTTTTATAGACCAAAATCCTCTAAAAGTGACTTGTGGAAAATCGCCATTTCTCTGCAACCGTACAAGTTAGAAACCGTTTTGTGATATCTGTATGATCGCATGGGTTCATTCTATTTGATGAATAGAATCAAATATCATAATTTGAAAGAAATAACAAGTACGACCCATTTGAATAAAATATTGTTTTTTAATGCTAAAACTTAAGTTTTGAGCAAATGACGTCATTTCCGGTGGCAGCGTATGAGGTAGAATGGATTGACCTTGTCCACTATGGCATTAGGCATCCAATGGTGAAAGAAAATTGAAAATCACATAATAATTGATTCTTATACAGCCAAAATAACGTGAAAAGTGACTCATGCAAAATTGACTTTTTCTCGGCAACTGCGCATATTACAAATTAATTTTCACATACATTCTCTTCGTATAGGTTATTGCTACGAGATTATGAATGTTACGAAGATATGTTTTTTAATATGAAGACGCTGGATGGGTTGTAAATAGCTTATTTTGACACCTTTTTTCACCCTTTAATCCAAATTGCCCGAAAACGAAATCGAAATTAAAAAAACTGAGCGCGATGTTTTGTGCGCCTTTATATGGCACATCTTTTCAGTCATATTAGATTTGAAAAAAATAATTTTTGCTTTCAAAAAGTGGTACCGAACTGTTAAAATTGTAGTTTTTGCTAAATTTAACTCACTTACGGTGCCGACAGGAAACTTTGCCGGTAACAAAAAAAATGACATTTTGGACCATGGAGCATATAAACTTTGTTTTATACAAATCGGACAATAAATAATTTATATAGAACCGATAAACTGAATTAGCCAATAGCGACCAAGGAAAATTATCCAGAAAAAAAATGTTCACATTTTTGCCCAAATCAGACGACCCTTCAACCCTTGGTAAAAGGTCATTAAAAAATATTCATTAATAAAAAAGTTTTTTGTCAAAATTTAAATTTTCAAAATTTGGCGTCTTATTTTTCCGAAGATTCGGCGAAATTTAAATCTTTAAAGACCCGTAGCTATGTGCCATGTCTCTGGCTATGTCAAAAACTATCAAACGACAACATCCAACAATTGTTGTTAATATTACGGCAATATTTCAAAAAACGACAACTTCGGTGATTTCGGACATTTCGCATTGTCGCAGAATGCCGGAAATAGCTTTAATCTCTAAGTCACACCCACTTTCTCAGTAAAACTCAAGACACTGCATCGATCCGACAAGTAGTTCCTGAGATATAAGCAAATTGGAAAAAAAAAATAATAATAATAAGAATAATAATAAGAAGAATTTTAACAAAAACAATAGTGTTTCACACAAGCTACGCAGTGTGAAACCCTAATAATAATTTTAACAAAAACAATAGTGTTTCACACAAGCTTCGCAGTGTGAAACCCTAATAATAATAATAATTTTAGTAATCTCAATAGGCTTTCAGACGAAAGTCTGAAAGCCTAATAATAATAATAATAATTTTAGTAATCTCAATAGGCTTTCAGACGAAAGTCTGAAAGCCTAATAATTTTAGTAATCTCAATAGGCTTTCAGACGAAAGTCTGAAAGCCTAATAAGAATAATAATTTTAACAAAAACAATAGTGTTTCACACAAGCTTCGCAGTGTGAAACCCTAACTAGACCTGCATGCAGGGATGACGGGTTTCACTGGTGCCACGTCACTTTCGGTGCCACGTTACCCTTAAACATATGTCACTTCCGATACCAATGAAACCATCAAACAGGTTTCCACATAAGCATTGTAAACATCAAATAAAATGGACGAAGAATCAACCAAATCCAGCAATATCAATTCATTTTATATATATGTTACTTGTAAGTGATCCTGGCAAAATTTCATTACTTCCGGTGATAATGAAAATGTTCAATTAGTTTTATGAAATCAGAAATGGCATAAGGCAGCATAATGGCGAAAATTGTGTGTAAATCGAATGAGAATTGCCACTTTTATAGACCAAAAACCTTGAAAAGTGACTTGTAGAAAATCGTCTATTTCTCGGCAACCGTACACGATAAAAACTATCTTTTGGTATCTATATGATCGTATGGGTTCAATCCATTTGTTGATTTGAATCAAATATCATAATTTGAAATATATTACAAATCAGACTCATTTGAAAAAAATGTCTGTTTTGAAGGCTAAAAATACAGTTTTTGCCAAAATGACATTACTTCCGGTGATACTGAAAATGTTAAATTAGTTCTATGAAATCATAAATGACACAAGATATCATATGGTGAAAATTTTATGAAAATCGAATAATAACTGACACTTTTATAGACAAAAAACCTTGAAAAGTGACTTATGGAAAATCGCCCATTTCTCTGCAACCGTACAAGTTAGAAACTATTTTGTGGTATCTGTATGATCGTATGGGTTCAATCTATTTGATCAATAGAATCAAATATCACAATTTGAAAAAAATAACAAATACGACTCATTTGAATAAAATATTGTTTTTTGAAGGCTAAAATTTAAGTTTTGAGCAAATGACGTCATTTCCGGTGGCAGCGCAAGGGGTAAAATGGTTTGACATAGTCCACTATGGCATTAGCCATCCAATGGCGAAAGAAAATTGAAAATCGAATAATAATTGATTCTTTTACAGCCAAAATTACGTGAAAAGTGACTCATGCAAAATTGCCTATTTCTCGGCAACTGCTTATATTACAAACTAATTTTCACATACATTCTCTTCGTATGGATTATAGCTACAAGTTTATAAAAGTTACGTAAAAATATTTTAAAATCTGAAAAGCCTGAATGAGTTGTAAATAGGTCAATTTTACGCCTTTTTTCACCTCTTAATCCAATTTGCTAGAAAATGAAAAAGAAATTAAAAAAACTGCTTCCGACATTTTTTGCGCCTTTAAAGGACACACTCTTTGAGTCATATAATTTTTCAAAAAAATAATATTTGTTTTCAAAAAATGTACCTAACTGTCAAAATTGTAGTTTTTGGTAAAATTATGCCACTTCCGGTGCCGACAGATAACACTTTTGGTAATAAAAAAAATGACAATTGAGACAACGAAGCATATGAACTTTGTTTTATACAAATCGAACAATAAAAAATTAATCTAGGACTGAAAAACTGAATTAGCCAATGGAGGCCAAGGAAAATTACTGAGACAAAATTTTTTAACATTTTTGCGCAAGTCAGATGACTCTTTAATTCTGTGCACAACACGACTAAAAAATATTCATAAATAAAAAAGTTTTTTGTAAAATTTTAAATTTCCGAAATTTGTCGCCTAATATCTTCGAAGATTTGCCGAAAATCAAAAATCGAAAGTAGCGCAGCTATGTGCCCTGTCTCCAGCTATGCCAAAATGTATCGAAAGTTAAAATCCCATGATTATTGTTAAAATTACCGCAATATTTGTAAAAACGATAACTTCGGTGATTTCGGACTTTTCGCATTGTCGCAGAACTTTCAAAATAGCTTTATCCTCTAAGTCACACCCACTTTCTCAGTAAAACCGAAGAAATCGTAACGATGCGACACGTAGTTGCTGAGATCTACTCAAAACAAAAGAAGAATAATAATAATAATAAGAAGAACTAGACCTGCATGCAGGAATGACGGGTTTCACTGGTGCCAAGTTACTCTTAAACATGTCACTTTCGGTGCCAAGTTACACTTGAACATATGTCACTTCCGGTACCAACGAAACCACTAAACAGGTTTCCAAATTAACATTGCACACAAATAAAATGGACGTAGAATCAACCAATCAATCCAGCAATATCAAGTCATTTTATACATTTGTTACTTGTAAATGATCTTGACAAAATTAAATTACTTCCGATGTTCAATTAGTCTTATGAAATCAGAAATGGCATACGATATCATATAGTGACAATTTTATGTAAATCGAATAATAATTGCCACTTTTAAAGACCAAAAAACTTGAAAAGTGACTTGTAGAAAATCTGCTATTTCTCTGCAACCGTACAAGTTAGAAACCATTTTGTGGTATCTGTATGATCGTATGGGTTCATTCTATTTGTTGATTGGCATCAAATACCATAATTTGAAAAAGATTTCAAAACAGACTCATTTGAATAAAATAACTGTTTTGAAGGCTAAAAATTCAGTTTTTGCCAAAATGACGTTACTTCCGGTGATAATGAAAATCTTAAATTACTTGTATGAAATCACAAATGGCATTAGGTATAACATGGTGTAACGTTTATGAAAATCGAATAATAATTGACACGTTTATGGCCCCGAAACCTTCAAAAGTGACCTGTAGAAAACCGTCTATTTCTCGGCAACCGAACAAGTTAGAAACAATTTTATGATATCTATATGACCATATGAGTTGTATTTATATGTGAATTTAAACCAAAAGTTAAAATTATTAATACATATTAAGTTATTCATGGTTGAATAAAACATTGATTTAAAAAGTTCAAAATGCAGTTTTTGACCAAATGACGTCACTTCCGGTGTCAATTTTAAATTGTAATCAACTTGATATGACGCTACATGCTTTTTGAATCAAATGATGTCACTTTTATAAAAATCCAATCATAATTGACTATTTTACAGGCAAAATAACGAAAACAGTGACTTGTACAGAACTGTCCATTTCTTGGTAACTGCTTATATTACAAACTAATTTTAACATACATTTTCTTCGTATGGATTATAGCTACAAGTTTATAAAAGTTACGAAGAAATATTTTAAAATCTGAAAAGCCTGAATAGTTTGTAAATGGGTCAATTTTACACCATTTTTAGCCATTTAATCGAATTTGCTCGAAAATGAAATCGAAATTAAAAAAACTGCTTCCGCCATTTTTTGCGCCTTGAAAGGGCACTCTCTTTGAGTCAAATAATATTTCCAAAAAATAATATTTGTTTTCGAAAAATGGTACCTAACTGTCAAAATTGTAGTTTTTGGTAAAATTATGCCACTTTCGGTGCCGACAGATAACACTTCCGGTAATAAAAAAAATGACAATTGAGACAACGAAGCATATGAACTTTGTTTTATACAAATCGAACAATAAAAAATTAATCTAGGACTGAAAAACTGAATTAGCCAATAGCGGCCAAGGAAAATTACTGAGACAAAATTTTTTAACATTTTTGCACTGAGCAGATGACTCTTTAATTCTGTGCACAATACGACTAAAAAATATTCATAAATAAAAAAGTTTTTTGTAAAATTTTAAATTTTCGAAATTTGGCGCCTAATATCTTCGAAGATTTGCCGAAAATCAAAAATCGAAAGTAGCGTAGCTATGTGCCCTGTCTCAGGCTATGCCAAAATGTATCGAAAGTTAAAATCCAATGATTATTGTTAAAATTACTGCAATATTTTCAAAAACGATAACTTCGGTGATTTCGGATATTTCGCATTGTCGCAGAACGTTCAAAATACCTTTATCCTCTAAGTCACACCCACTTTCCCAGTAAAACCGAAGAAATCGTAACGATGCGACAAGCAGTTGCTGAGATCTACTCAAAACAAAAGAAGAATAATAATAATAAGAAGAACTAGACCTGCAAGCAGCACTGAACCGGCTTTCAGGAATCATACAGGAAGTTTATTATACCATAGCCGATCCATTGAGCTACCGAACTATACTTTAGATGTTTTGCTACAGTGAAACCTTCTATCATATATAAAAGTAATAATGTGCTGGCGAAAAGACGGGCCAAAATTGTAAATTATCGCAAAATTACGTCACTTCCGGTGCAAAAGAAATTTTTATAGGGGAAAAATAAGTCGAAAATTCGTAACATACAAAATACAAACTTTGTTTTATACGTATCGGGCAATAAATAACTAACCTGTAACCCATCAACTGAAATTAAGAAGGTAAAAAAATTAAAAGTGACCCTGGGAAAATTGGCTATTATTCGACAAGGGAACATGCTAGAAGCCTTTTCTTGATATCGATATGATGGTATTGATTCAATCTTACTGCCCATTAGAGTCAGACGTTATAAAGTTAATTGAATAATAAATATAAATCCCTTCAAAAAAATGTTTTGTTTTGAAGGCTAAAAATTCGTTTTTTGCAAAAATTACATTACTTCCGGTGATATTGAAAATGTTAACTTAGTTCATTGAAGTCATAAATGGCATAAGGCATCAAATGGTAAAAATATTATAAAAATCGAATAATAATTGACACTTTTATAGACCAAAAACCTTGAAAAGTGACTTATAGAAGATCGCCTATTTCTCTGTAACCGTACAAGTTAGAAACCATTTTGTGGCATCTGTATGGTCGTATGGCTTGATTCTATTCGTTGATGGGAATCAAATATCATAATTCTAAAAATATTATAAGGCAGACTCATTTGAATAAAATATTTGTTTTTTAGGTTAAAAATACAGTTTTTGACCAAATGACATCATTCCGGTCACAGTGAAAATGTATAATTGGCTTGACCTAGTCCAAATTGGCATTAGGCATTAAATGGAAAAAAATATTGCAGATCGAATAATAATTCACTCTTTTATAGGCAAAATAACGTGAAAAGTGATGCATGCAAAATTGCATATTTCTCGGCAACTGCTCATATTACAAACTAATTTTCGCATGCATTCTCTTCGTCTGGATTATTGCTACGAGTTTATGAAAATTACAAATAAATATTTCAAAATATGAAGAGCTGAATGAATTGCAAACAACTGAATTTTACACTTTATTTTACATTTTATTCGAAATTGCCCGAAAATGAAATTGAAATTAAAAAGTCTGAGCTAAGGATATTGTGCACCTTTGCAGGGTGCATCCTTTTAGTTATATCAGTTTTGAAAAAAATTAATATTTGCTTTCAAAAAGTGGTACCGAACTGTCAAAATTGTAGTTTTTATTAATATTACGTCACTTCCGTTGCCGACAGAAAAATTTCACCGTAACAAAAAAAATTACAATTGGGACCACGGAGCATATGAACTTTGTTTTATACAAATCAAACAATAAATAATTTTTCTGGGTACGAAAAACTATATTAGCCGATGGCGGCTAACGCAAATTACCGAGACAATTTTTTTTTCTCATTTCTGCTCAAGTAGGATGATATTTTAACCCTGTGTAAAATACCATCAAAAAATATTCATAAATAAAAAAGGTTTTCGTAAAGAGATAAATTATTTTCAAAATATCGGACATGTTTTCGACTACTTCCGGTTTAACGATCGTTGTCGTGATAGCTTTATTAACTTCTTTGGATACTTAACTTTCTGTACCAGAAGTGTCAGAAACATCCATTAAGTAGTTTTGGAAAAAAAGATAAATTAAAGAGCGTTTACAAAAATTTAACGATTTTTCAATTTTTTTCAAAGTTTGATGCCATTTTTGGACCACCTATTTTATTTCAATGGTTTTCATTTTGGATTCACTATATAGACAACCGATAGGACTTTGAGTAAGAAAAGTTTAAGAAAAATCGTAGGCGTCGTTTTCGAGAAAAGGGCGTCTCAGAATGTTAAAAAATCGGAAAATACTAGATTTTTGGCATGCAATAATTTATTTCCTTACCATGGAAATCATATTATTGAGATACCATATGATGGTCCATTAATAGTTCTATCCAGCGACACTTTAGTTCTTTTGGTCCGCTATTACCTAAGGGAGAAATCATGTTTTTCGCAAGTGCGACAATATTTTTATCTTTTTTTTTTATTTTTTGAATACTTCCGGTATGGTTATTATTTTCGGAATAGTTTTAATAGCCAGTTTGGGCATTAAAATAGCCACAGGGCTCTGTAATGATATATTACATTATCTGATCAGATAAAATGCCCCTGAGAAATCCTACGTTCAAAAGTGCCAAAAATGCAAAAAATTTAAAATATCGAAAATTAAATTTCAATAATTACATACATATTATACACCATTAGAATCGTAATTAGGTCAGCTATCTGAATATACAACCTTTTTTTAAAAATCTCTTAAAATAAAAAAATAGTAGAGCATTTTCCAAAATTACACGATTTTTCGACTTTTTTCGATTTTCAGTCCCTTTTTTATCCTATTCCAGGCATTTCAAAGGCTTATTGGATGGCTTCATGCAAAAGACTTCCAAAAGGACTCTCGATAGAAAAAATTTAAAAAAAAATGTAGGTTAAGTTTTCGAGATACAGGCGTCCAAAAACGCTCCAAATCAGAAAATACTTGATTTTCAGCGTGCCATATTTTGCTGCCTGATCATACAATCCGTATGAATTGGGTATCATACGATAGTACAATCCTAGTGCAGTCCAATGGTACCCTAATTTCTTTAATCCATTGATATCGGGCGGAGAAATCGCGTTTTTCCCCAAAATATCCATTTTTTGCATTTTTTTCAAAATATTGCCCATTATTTCGGCCACTTCCGGTTTAAGGATTCTTGTCGAAATTGCTTTATACGTTGGTATTGGACTATAACTTCATGTTCCAGAAGTTTCAGAAACGTCAATTCTGCCATAAACCGAAACCCGAGCTCACAAAATGGGAAGAAAATTCGAAAAAATTCGAAAAATAAAGGGTGATAACTCTGAATGAAACTTATATTACTGGAATCGGATGGACTTCAGGTATCCAAAAATGTAGGTGAAATTTGAAAATTTTTAAAAATAACAAAAATTGTCTCGTAAACAACATCTTTTCAATTTTCAAACGATAAAAGTCATAGACGAATGTTCGAAATTGAAAAATGTGAGATAGCCATTGTCTCAGAAAAGATTCAGGAATTCCAAAAATGTAATTTGTTTGAAAATGGATAAAGAATTGGCGAAACTATGGCCAATTTTCAATTTTTAGACAACGTACAAAGTTCGGTCACTTCCGGTATGCGCAGAAATTTCGAAAATATTTTATCAAGTAGCCACCACATGGTTTCCCAATAGAAAATCTAATTCCAGATCGATATCTGTTTCGATCATAGAGATCTAGGCCCTCGCGGTAAATAATAATAATAATAACTAGACCTGCAAGCAGCACTGAACCGGCTTTCAGGAATCATACAGAAAGTTTATTATACCATAGTCGATCCATTGAGCTACCAAACTATACTTTAGTTGTTTTGCTTCAGTGACACCCTATACCATATGTTAAAGTAATATTTGCTGGCGAAAAGACCGGTCAAAATTGTAAATTATGGCAAAATTACGTCACTTCCGGTGCCGAAAGAAATTTTTATAGGTGAAAAATAAGTCGAAAATTCGCGACATACAAAATACAAACTTTGTTTTATCATATCGGGCAATAAATAATTAAGGTAAAAAACTTAAAAGTGACCCTGGGAAAATTGGCTATTATTCAACAAGGGAACATGCTAGAAGCCTTTTCTTGATATCAATATGATGGTATTGATTCAATCTTACTGCCCATTAGAGTTAGACGTTATAAAGTTAAACGATTGATAAATATAAATCCCTTCAAAAAAATGTTTGTTTTGAAGGCTAAAAATGTTTTTTTTTGCAAAAATTACATTACTTCCGGTTATATTGAAAATGTTAATTTAGTTCACAGAAGTCATAAATGGCATAAGGCATCAAATGGTAAAAAAATTATTAAAATCGTATAATTATTGACACTTTTATGGACGAAAACCCTTGAAAAGTAACTTATAGAAGATCGCCTATTTCTCTGTAACCGTACAAGTTAGAAACCATTTTGTGGTATCTGTATGGCCGTATGGCTTCATTCTATTCGTTGATGGGAATCAAATATCATAATTCTAAAAATATTATAAGGCAGACTCATTTTAATAAAATATTTGTTTTTTAGGTTAAAAATACAGTTTTTGCCCAAATGACGTCATTTCCGGTCACAGTGAAATTGTAAAATTGGCTTGACCTAGTCCAAATTGGCATTAAGCATCAAATGGAAAAAAAAATTGCAAATCGAATAATAATTCCCTCCTTTATAGGCAAAATAACGTGAAAAGTGATGCATGCAAAATTGCATATTTCTCGGCAACTGCTCATATTACAAACTAATTTTCCCATACATTCTCTTCGTCTGGATTAATGCTACGAGTTTATGAAAATAACAAATAAATATTTCAAAATATGAAGACGCTGAATGATTTGTAAATAACTGAATTTTACACTTTATTTTACATTTTATTCGAAATTGCCCGAAAATGAAATTGGAATTAAAAAATCTGAGCTAAAGATTTTGTGCACCTTTGCAGGGTGCATCCTTTTAGTTATATCAGTTTTGAAAAAAATAACATTTGCTTTCAAAAAGTGGTACAGAACTGTCCAAATTGTAGTTTTTGTTAATATTACGTCACTTCCGTTGCCGACAGAAAAATTCCACCGTAACAAAAAATATTACAATTGGGAACACGGAGCATATGAACTTTGTTTCATACAAATCGAACAATAAATAATTGTTCTGGGTACGAAAAACTAAATTAGCCGATGGCGGCTAACGCAAATTACCGAGACAATTTTTTTTCTCATTTCTGTTCAAGTAGGATGATATTTTAACCCTGTGTAAAATACCATCAAACAATATTCATAAATGAAAAAGGTTTTCGTAAAAAAAAATTTTTTTTTCAAAATATCGGACATTTTTTCGACTACTTCCGGTTTTACGATCATTGTCGTGATAGCTTTACGAAGTTCTTTGGATACTTAACTTTACGTACCAGAAGTGTCAGAAACATCCATTGAGTAGTCTTGGAAAAAAAGATAAATTAAAGAGCGTTTCCAAAAATTTAACGATTTTTCAATTTTTTTCAAAGTTTGAGGCCATTTTTGGACCACCTACATTATTTCAATGCTTTTCATTTTGGATTCACTATATAGACAACCGATAGGACTTTGAGTAAGGAAAGTTTAAGAAAAATCGTAGGCGTTGTTTTCGAGAAAAGGGCGTCTCGGAATGTTAAAAAATCGGAAAATACTAGATTTTTGGCATACAATAATTTATTTCCTTACCATCGAAATCGTATTATTTAGATACCATATGATGGTCCATTAATAGGGCTATCCAACGACACTTTAGTTCTTTTGGTCCGCTATTACCTAAGGGAGAAATCAAGTTTTTCGCAAGTGCGACAATTTTTTTAACCTTTTTTTTCATTTTTTGAATACTTCCGGTATGGTTATTATTGTCGGAATAGTTTTAATAGCCGGTTTGGGCACTAAAATAGCCTCAGGGCTCTGTAATGATGTATTACATTATATGATCAGATAAAGTGCCCCTGGGAAATCTGGTGTTCAAAAGTGCCAAAAATGCAAAAAAATTAAAATATCGAAAATTAAATTTCAATAAGCACATACATATTATACATCGTTAGAATCGTAATTAGGTCAGCTATCTGAATATACAACCTTTTTTTGAAAATCTCTTAAAATAAAAAAATGGTGGAGCATTTTCCAAAATTTCACGATTTTTCGACTTTTTTCGATTTTCAGTCCCTTTTTTATCCTATTCCAGACATTTCAAAGTCTTATTGGATGGCTTCATGCAAAATACCTCCAAAAGGACTCTCAATAGAAAAAATTAAAAAAAAATTGTAGGTTAAGTTTTCGAGATACAGGCGTCCAAAAATGCTAAAAATCAGAAAATACTTGATTTTCAGCGTGCCATATTTTACTGCCTGATCATAGTATGAATTGGGTATCATACGATAGTACAATCCTAGTGCAGTCCAATGGTACCCTAATTTGTTTAATCCATTGATATCGGACGGAGAAATCGCGTTTTCCCCAAAACTATCCATTTTTTTGCATTTTTTCAAAATATTGCACATTATTTCGACTACTTCCGGTCTACGGATCATTGTTGAAATTGCCTTATTCCTTGCAATGGTCATTTGGCTTCATGCCTTAGAAGTTTCAGATTCGCCAATTCGGCCATATAACGAAACCCGAGCTCACAAAATAGGTAGAAAATTCGAAAAAAATCGAAAAATAAAGGGCGATAACTCTGAATGAAACTTATATTACTGGAATCGGATGGACTTAAGGTATCCAAAAATATAAGTCAAATTTGAAAATTTTGAAAAATGAAAAAAATTGTCTCTTAAACAAAATTTTTCAATTTTCGAACGCTAGAAGTCAGCGACGAAGTTTCGAAATTACAAAATCTTAGATTGCTATTGGCTCGAAAAAGATTCAGGGTTTCCGAAAATGTCATTTGTTTGAAAATGGGTAAATAATTGACGAAACTATGGCCAATTTTCCATTTTTTGACAACGTACAAAGATCTGCCACTTCCGGTATGCGCAGAATTTTCGAAAATACTTTATCAAGTAGCCACCACATGGTTTCCCGAAAGAAAAGTTGATTTCAGATCGATATCTGCTTTCGATCATGGAGAACTTGGCCCCCGCGGTAAATAATAATAATAATAACTAGACCTGCATGCAGGAATGACGGGTTTCACTTTTGCCATGTTACCTTTGAACTTGAACTTGTGTCACTTTTGGTGCTACGTTACCCTTGAACATATGTCCTTTCCGGTACCAATGAAACCAATATACAGGTTTCCACATAAGCATTGCACACATCAAATAAAATGGAAACAGAATCAAACAAATCCAGCAATTTTATTTTATACATTTGTTACAAGTAATTGATCCTGGCAAAATAACAGTACTTCCGGTGATAATGTAAATTTTCCCTTAGTCTTATGAAATCAGAAATGGCATAAGGCATCATATGGTGAAAATTTTATGTAAATCGAATAATAATTTCCACTTTTATAGACCAAAAACATTGAAAAGTGACGTGTAGAAAATCGTCTATTTCTCGGCAACCGTACAAGTTAGAAACCATTTTTTGGTATTTATATGACCGTATGGGTTTAATCTATTTGTTGATTGGAATCAAATATCATAATTGTATAAACATTACAAATCAGACTCATTTGAATAAAATATCGGTTTTGAAGGCTTAAAATACAGTTTTTGCCAAAATGACGCTACTTCCGGGGATAATGAAAACGTTAAATTAGTTTTATAACATCGTCTATGACATTAGGCTTCAAAGGGTGAAAATTTTATGAAAATCAAATAATAATTGACACTTTTATGGGCCAAAAACCTTCAAAAGTGACTTTCAGAAAATCGCCTATATCTCGACAACCGAACAAGTTAGAAACAATTTTATGATATCTATTTGACCGTATGAGTTTTGTTAATATGTGAATTTAAACCAAAAGTTAATTTTATTATTACATGTGACATAATTCTTGGTTGAAAAAAAGATCGATTTTAAAAGTTAAAAATTGAGTTTTTGACTAAATGACGTCACTTCCGGTGTCAATTTTAAATAGTAATCAACATGATATGACGCACACTTGCTTTTTGAATCAAATGATGTCACTTTTGTGAATATCCATTAATAATTGACTATTTTACAGGCAACATTACGAAAACAGTGACTTATGCAAAACTGCCCATTTCTCGGCAACTGCTTATATTAGAAACTAATTTTAACATACATTCTCTTCGTATGGATTATAGTGACAGGTTTATAAAAGTTAAGTAAAAAAATTTTAAAATCTGAAAAGCCTGAATGGGTTGTAAATAGGTCAATTTTACGCCTTTTTTCACCCCTTAATCCAATTTGCTAGATAACACTTTTGGTAATAAAAAAAATAACAATTGGGACAACGAAGCATATGAACTTTGTTTTATACAAATCGAACAATAAAAAATTAATCTAGGACTGAAAAACTGAATTAGCTAATGGCGGCCAAGGAAAATTACTGAGACAAATTTTTTTAACATTTTTGCGCTAGTCAGATGACTCTTTAATTCTGTGCACAACACGACTAAATAATATTTATAAATAAAAACGTTAAATCGAATAATAATTGCCACTTTTAAAGACCAAAAAACTTGAAAAGTGACTTGTAGAAAATCGGCTATTTCTCGGCAACCGTACAAGTTAGAAACCATTTTGTGGTATCTGTATGATCGTATGGGTTCATTCTATTTGTTGATTGGCATCAAATACCATAATTTGAAAAAGATTTCAAAACAGACTCATTTGAATAAAATATCTGTTTTGGAGGCTAAAAATACAGTTTTTGCCAAAATGACGTTACTTCCGGTGATAATGAAAATCTTAAATTACTTGTATGAAATCCCAAATGGCATTAGGTATAACATGGTGTGACGTTTATGAAAATCGAATAATAATTGACCCTTTTATGGCCCCGAAACCTTCAAAAGTGACCTGTAGAAAACCGTCTATTTCTCGGCAACCGAACAAGTTAGAAACCATTTTATGATATCTATATGACCATATGAGTTTTGTTTATATGTGAATTTAAACCAAAAGTTAAAATTATTAATACATATTAAGTTATTCTTGGTTGAATAAAACATTGATTTAAAAAAGTGTAAAATGCATTTTTTGACCAAATGATGTCACTTCCGGTGTCAATTTTAAATTGTAATCAACTTGATATGACGCTACGTGCTTTTTGAATCAAATGATGTCACTTTTATAAAAATCCAATAATAATTGACTATTTTACAGGCAAAATAACGAAAACAGTGACTTATGCAGAACTGCCCATTTCTTGGCAACTGCTTATATTACAAACGAATTTTAACATACATTTTCTTCGTATGGATTATAGCTACAAGTTTATAAAAGTTACGAAGAAATATTTTAAAATCTGAAAAGCCTGAATAGGTTGTAAATAGGCCAATTTTACACCATTTTTAGCCTCTTAATCGAATTTGCTCGAAAATGAAATCGAAATTAAAAAAACTGCTTCCTACATTTTTTGCGCCTTGAAAGGGCACACTCTTTGAGTCATATAATTTTTCAAAAAAATAATATTTGTTTATGAAGATCGTAAATAACTGTCAAAATTGTAGTTTTTGGTAAAATTATGCCACTTCCGGTGCCGACAGATAACACTTTCGGTAATAAAAAAAACGACAATTGATACAACGAAGCATATGAACTTTGTTTTATACAAATCGAACAATAAAAAATTAATCTAGGACTGAAAAACTGAATTAGCCAATGGCGGCCAAGGTAAATTACTGAGACAAAATTTTTTAACATTTTTGCACTAGTCAGATGACCCTTTAATTCTGTGCACAATACGACTAAAAAATATTCATAAATAAAAAAGTTTTTTGTAAAATTTTAAATTTTCGAAATTTGGCGCCTAATATCTTCGAAGATTTGCCGAAAATCAAAATTCGAAAGTAGCGTAGCTATGTGCCCTGTCTCAGGCTATGCCAAAATGTATCGAAAGTTAAAATCCAATGATTATTGTTAAAATTACTGCAATATTTTTAAAAACGATAACTTCGGTGATTTCGGACATTTCGCATTGTCGCAGAACGTTCAAAATAGCTTTATCCTCTAAGTCACACCCACTTTCCCAGTAAAACCGAAGAAATCGTATCGATGCGACACGTAGTTGCTGAGATCTATTCAAATTGGAATCTGAATAATAATAATAATAATAATAAGAATAATAATTTTAACAAAAACAATAGTGTTTCACACAAGCTACGCAGTGTGAAACCCTAATAATTTTAGTAATCTCAATAGGCTTTCAGACGAAAGTCTGAAAGCCTAACTAGATCTGCTACTGTCCCATGCAGATATGAAAGCTTTCATATTCATCGTCACGTGTCATCGATTATATCAAGTATCTCAAATAAAAGGATAAGAATAACAAACTATCAAAATTGGTCAAAAACTCGCGAAGTTACAAGTCTAAATATAGTATGAAACATTGAGTAATCTGAAAACTAAAGGGAAATAACTGATACTTGTGTTGCTGTAATCGGGATGACTTCCGATTTCAAAACTTTCAGAAAAATGAAATGAAAATGGTAAGAAAACATCGAAAAATTAAATGAGATAACTTTGAACAAAACTAAAACTTTTTTAATCAGGTTGAACTCAACTGTTTGAATATGTACGTTAAATATGTAGATTTGGAAAATTATAAAGACATAATATCAAAATCGGTCAAAAACTCACAAAGTTACAAATTTAAATGTAGTGAGAAACATTGCACCCGGGCAAAAAAATAATCTTTAAACTAAAGGGAAATAACTGAAACTTGTATAGCTGTAATCGGGCTTCCAAGATATGTTATATAATTATGGTTTCCAATATGTTTGGTTATAAGTAGGAAATCGTGACGACTTCTTAAGCATGTTTTAAACAAAGGGTCATAGACTGCAATATACAAGAATGGCACTCTGCAATAAAAAAAACTGGCCAGAGATTTCTATGCAGAAATTAAATAATTGCTAGAACCAGAAAAATATTTATCCACTATAATAAATAAGCAACATAGAGAAAATGAAATGAAATTGAATGGGGTTTAACGTCCTACTGTTCTGCTCCTACAATGGGCTAATGAAGACGGGCATACGCCATAAAGTGTGCAATGAGGGAAATTTTACCCGGGCAGCGGCGTTACGGCCTACGAGGTTGGTAAGGCGACCATACTCCTTGTCATGTACAACCAAGAAATCGAAACAAGGCCAGTTGACTCAATGACAGACGTTATGATACAGAGCGCACGTGCTAACCATTCAGCCACGCAACCTCCCTAAAATCGGCAAATTGCTGACCTACAGCGAGAAACATTTCAACCGGGCCAAATTTTCTATTTTAACAGTTTAATTTGCACGGTACCTTTAGTTATCAACCGAATATTACAAAACTTTTAAAAATAAGCTCCCCCTGACCAGCTTAATCGTTCGCACTAAACGTTTGCCCCTTAAAATCGACAAATTGCTGAATTTAAAGTGAGAAACATTACAACCGGGCCAAATTTTCTGTTTTATCACTTTAACAGTACCTTTGATTACCAACCGATTATTACAAAACTTTAAAAAGAGAAAGAGAGAAATGCGGCCTAACGTCCATCCGACGCTAACTAGGTCATTTCGGGACTAACATATGTTTTTTAATTTTATTTAAAAACTCCCCTTGCACGTACTGGTCTTTAGCCGTTGGGAGGAAACCGAAGAACACGGAGAAAACCCACGAGGTTGGACATCATACACCATGTCACGTGCAACCTGGAGATCGAAACGACGCCCGTTATCTCAATGACAAAGGTTACGATACAGCGAGCACATGCTAACCATTCAGCCATCCAGCCTCTCTGAATTCGGAAAATTGCTGACTTATAGCAAGAAACATTTCAACCGGGCGAAATTTTCTGTTTTAACAGTTTAATGTGCACGGTACTTTAATTACCAACCGATTATTACAAAACTTTTGAAAATAAGCTCCAACTGACCAGCTTAATCGTATGCAATAAACGTTTTGCCTGAATTGAAAGTTCTGCACAGAGAAAGTTCATCTCGATTTCCCGGCGTGGTTCCCTTGTCAGTAAGGCAGAACGGAGGGCCTGACAAGCACAGCTGTCCAGTCCTTTGGATGGGACGAAAAACCAAGGTCCCGTGTACACATTGGAGTGCACGTAAAATATCCCTAAGCAGTTGGAATTCGATACTGTTGAATAAGCTCTATACGATGACTAGCGTAGATTGTAGTCACCCACACTTCATGTTTCGCTCAACAATGAAAGGATGCCATTTTCAATGTTCGATCCTTTTGTTCTTCTACTCCTGATATGTTGGACTGTTGATCGATGGTTTCATATAAAAGACTACCAATAAGACTCTTTGTAGAAGAAGTTCCCAAAAAATAGTATGTTGACTTTACGAGAAAGACCTCTAAACATGCTCCAAATTGTAAAAATACGACTTTTTGGATTTTCAATCTCTTTTTTTCGGCTATCCCTGATATTTAAAAAAAATGATACAATCATTTCACACAACAGGCTACCCATTAGACTCTCTATTGACAAAAGTTTCACCGCCCTCCCTTCATTATAACCGAAGTTATCGTGCCCTAAAGAATCAACAAATCAGCATGCTTATCTCTGCTTACCCTAAGCAGAAAATGCTCATCTTTGAACTCAATCATAACATTGACCTAGTGAACGTCTACACCAAGTTTGAACATTCTAGCTTAATTAGAAGGAGAGTTATTGTGTTCCGAAGTCCGGGCCTTTCAAATTGCTTCTATTTTTCATTTTCAATTCAAAATTGTGACCATCACATGACCGAAATCAAAATTCTGATCCGATAGATTTTTAGGCATTCCTTCAAGGATTCCGAAAATATAACTCCCGAGTCTGTAAGTAAAATAGCAAAAAAGCCTTTTTGATTTTTCACGTTTAAAGATGGTGGCACTTCCGGTTCGATCGACAAACTCCATATTTTGTGTACGAATCAGTAATTCCTTGTGTAGTATCGAAAAAAAAAAATTAGGTCATTCTGACCTATATTTCGACGATTTTTTTGAAAACTTTGATCCTTAATTTCACCAAGGGGAGATAATTTAGAAAATTTCTAATTATATTTTTGAAGTCACATCGGTAAGATCTACTTGTATACTAAATTTCATGAAAATCGTACAACTATTAAAGAAGTTGTCAAATTGGTCTACACTTCCGGTTCGAAATCACAGCGACGAATTTTCGAAATTCGAAAATGTGAAACTGCAGATGAAAATGATTTTTTTCAAGGTATTCAAAGAAAAAAGAATTAGTAAAATCGGTCAAAAAATAACAAAGTTACGACTATGCATTGTCAGTTTTTTCGTTCGTAAAATTCGGTGATTTCGGATTCGTAAAACGTTTTGAAAATATATTTAAACAACGTTCGCGCCCCATTTTTGGGGGGGTAGGTCAAAGTTTTAGAAAGATCCCATGGTTAGATTCTGAGAAATCCGATTTGCAGAAAATACACAAAAAAAAAATAACTAGATCTGCTACAGTCCCATGCAGATATGAAAGCTTTCATATTCATCGTCATGTGTCATTGATTGTATCAAGTATCCTAAATAAAAGGATAAGAAGAAAAAACTATCAAAATTGGTCAAAAACTCGCGAAGTTACAAGTCTAAATATAGTATGAAACATTGCACCCAGGCATAACAATAATCTGAAAACTAAAGGGAAATACCTCAAACTTGTATTACTGTAATGAGACGGATGAGAAAATGAAATGAAAATGGCGGGAAAAAAAATTAAAAATGACCGGTTGGACAGGCGACCTTACTCCTTGTCAAGTACAACCGGGCATTCGAAAACACGCTAGTTAACTCAATGACAGGCGCGCGTGCTAACCATTCAGCCACCCAACCCCCCTTTAAAATCAGACACGTGTAATATGTCATAGGAAAAATAACAAGTGGCTCACAAAAAATGGTAAATTAATGAGTTTAGGTCAAAAGGTTGAGCTACTGTTTTAGAGTATTTTTTTATGTTTTAAAGAGACACGTTAAGGGTTGTTCATACTTAAATGAAAGTTTAATTTTAAATAAGACCAATAAAATTAGGATTTAATAATGCCAGACTAATATTAAAATAAAGTTTTCAATTAAGAATAATTAATTATTGGTCTAATGCAATGAAATGCTTTGATTTGACGGATGAAATGTACGATGGGTGTCCACACTATGTGGCTAAGGCGTTGGCCTGCTAGCCAGGAGGTCGGGTGTTCGATCCCTGCATTGTCCGAGAAAGATCATCTCGATTTTCTGGCGTGTCCCCCCACCCGCCGTGTACACATTGGAGTGCACGTAAAAGATCCCTTAGCAGTTGGAATTCGATACTGTTGAATAAGCTCTATACGATGACTAAATGTGCAGATTGTAGCCACCCACACTGCATGTTTTGCTTAACAATGAAAGGGTGCCGTTTTCAATGTTCGATCCTTTTGTTCTTCTACTCCTGATATGTTGGATTGTTGATCGATGGTTTTATATAAAAGACTACCAATAAGACTCTTTGTAGAAGAAGTTCCCAAAAAATATTAAGTTGACTTTACGAGAAAGACCTCTAAACATGCTCCAAATTGTAAAAATACGACTTTTTGGATTTTCAATCTCTTTTTTTCGCCTATCCCTGATATTTAAAATAAATGATACAATGATTTCACACAACAGGCTAGCTATTGGACTCTCTATTGACAAAAGTTTCACAGCCCTCCCTTCATTATAACCGAAGTTATCGTGCCCTAAAGAATCAACAAATCAGCATGCCTATCTCTGCTTACCCTAGGCAGAAAATGCTCATCTTTGAACTCAATCATGACATTGACCTAGTGAACGTCTACACCAAGTTTGAACATTCTAGCTCAATTAGAAGGAGAGTTATTGTGTTTCAAAGTCTCGGCCCTTCAAATTGCTACTACTTTTCATTTTCAATTCAAAATGGTGACCATCACGTGACCGAAATCAAAATTCTGCTCCCTACGATTTTTGGGCCATCCTTCAAGGATTCAGAAAATATAACTCCCGTGTCTGTAAGTGCAATATCGCAAAAGTTCAATTGTTGTTTCACGTTTCAAGATGGTGGCACTTCCGGTTCGATCGACAAACTCCATATTTTGTGTAGGAATCAGTAATTACTTGTCGAGTATCGAAAATTTTTTTTAGGTCATTCTGACCTATATTTCGACAATTTTTTTGAAAACTTTGATCCTTAATTTCACCAAGGGGAGATAATTTAGAAAATTTCTAATCATATTTTTGAAGTCACATCGGTAAGATCTACTTAGATACTAAATTTCATGAAAATCGTACAACTATTAAAGAAGTTGTCAAATTGGTCTAAACTTCCGGTTCGAAATCACAGCGACGAATTTTCGAAATTCGAAAATGTGAAACTGCAGATGAAAACGATTTTTTTCAAGGTATTCAAAGAAAAAAGAATTAGTAAAATCGGTCAAAAAATAACAAAATTACGACTATGCATTGTCAGTTTTTTCGTTCGTAAAATTCGGTGATTTCGGATTCGTAAAACGTTTTGAAAATATATTTAAACAACGTTCGCACCCCATTTTTGGGGGGGTAGGTCAAAGTTTCAGAAAGATCCCATGGTTAGATTCTGAGAAATCCGATTTGCAGAAAATACACAAAAAAAAAAAATAATAATAATCTTAACAGAAACAATAAGCTTTCATATGTAATATGAAAGCTTAATAATAATCTTAACAGAAACAATAAGCTTTCATATGTAATATGAAAGCTTAATAATTTTAGTAATCGCAATAGGCTTTCAGACGAAAGTCTGAAAGCCTAATAACTAGACCTGCATGCAGGAATGACGGGTTTCACTGGTGCCAAGTTACTCTTAAACATGTCACTTTCGGTGCCAAGTTACACTTGAACATATGTCACTTCCGGTACCAACGAAACCACTAAACAGGTTTCCAAATTAACATTGCACACAAATAAAATGGACGTAGAATCAACCAATCAATCTAGCAATATCAAGTCATTTTATACATTTGTTACTTGTAAATGATCTTGACAAAATTAAATTACTTCCGGTGTTAATGAAAATGTTCAATTAGTCTTATGAAATCAGAAATGGCATACGATATCATATAGTGACAATTTTATGTAAATCGAATAATAATTGCCACTTTTAAAGACCAAAAAACTTGAAAAGTGACTTGTAGAAAATCTGCTATTTCTCTGCAACCGTACAAGTTAGAAACCATTTTTTGGTATCTGTATGATCGTATGGGTTCATTCTATTTGTTGATTGGCATCAAATACCATAATTTGAAAAAGATTTCAAAACAGACTCATTTGAATAAAATATCTGTTTTGAAGGCTAAAATTTACACTTGAACATATGTCACTTCCGGTACCAACGAAACCACTAAACAGGTTTCCAAATTAACATTGCACACAAATAAAATGGACGTAGAAACAACCAATCAATCTAGCAATATCAAGTCATTTTATACATTTGTTACTTGTAAATGATCTTGACAAAATTAAATTACTTCCGGTGTTAATGAAAATGTTCAATTAGTCTTATGAAATCAGAAATGGCATACGATATCATATAGTGACAATTTTATGTAAATCGAATAATAATTGCCACTTTTAAAGACCAAAAAACTTGAAAAGTGACTTGTAGAAAATCTGCTATTTCTCTGCAACCGTACAAGTTAGAAACCATTTTTTGGTATCTGTATGATCGTATGGGTTCATTCTATTTGTTGATTGGCATCAAATACCATAATTTGAAAAAGATTTCAAAACAGACTCATTTGAATAAAATATCTGTTTTGAAGGCTAAAAATTCAGTTTTTGCCAAAATGACGTTACTTCCGGTGATAATGAAAATCTTAAATTACTTGTATGAAATCACAAATGGCATTAGGTATAACATGGTGTAACGTTTATGAAAATCGAATAATAATTGACACTTTTATGGCCCCGAAACCTTCAAAAGTGACCTGTAGGAAACCGTCTATTTCTTGGCAACCGAACAAGTTAGAAACAATTTTATGATATCTATATGACCATATGAGTTGTATTTATATGTGAATTTAAACCAAAAGTTAAAATTATTAATACATATTAAGTTATTCATGGTTGAATAAAACATTGATTTAAAAAGTTTAAAATGCAGTTTTTGACCAAATGACGTCACTTCCGGTGTCAATTTTAAATTGTAATCAACTTGATATGACGCTACATGCTTTTTGAATCAAATGATGTCACTTTTATAAAAATCCAATAATAATTGACTATTTTACAGGCAAAATAACGAAAACAGTGACTTGTACAGAACTGCCCATTTCTTGGGAACTGCTTATATTACAAACTAATTTTAACATACATTTTCTTCGTATGGATTATAGCTACAAGTTTATAAAAGTTACGACGAAATATTTTAAAATCTGAAAAGCCTGAATAGGTTGTAAATAGGTCAGTTTTACACCATTTTTAGCCATTTAATCGAATTTGCTCGAAAATGAAATCGAAATTAAAAAAACTGCTTCCGACATTTTTTGCGCCTTGAAAGGGCACACTCTTTGAGTCAAATAATTTTTCCAAAAAATAATATTTGTTTTCGAAAAATGGTACCTAACTGTCAAAATTGTAGTTTTTGGTAAAATTATGCCACTTCCGGTGCCGACAGATAACACTTCCGGTAATAAAAAAAATGACAATTGAGACAACGAAGCATATGAACTTTGTTTTATACAAATCGAACAATAAAAAATTAATCTAGGACTGAAAAACTGAATTAGCCAATGGCGGCCAAGGAAAATTACTGAGACAAAATTTTTTAACATTTTTGCACTAGTCAGATGACTCTTTAATTCTCTGCACAATACGACTAAAAAATATTCATAAATAAAAAAGTTTTTTGTAAAATTTAAATTTTCGAAATTTGGCGCCTAATATCTTCGAAGATTTGCCGAAAATCAAAAATCGAAAGTAGCGTAGCTATGTGCCCTGTCTCCGGCTATGCCAAAATGTATCGAAAGTTAAAATTCAATGATTATTGTTAAAATTACTGCAATATTTTAAAAAACGATAATTTGGTGATTTCGGACATTTCGCATTGTCGCAGAACGTTCAAAATAGCTTTATCCTCTAAGTCACACCCACTTTCCCAGTAAAACCGAAGAAATCATAACGATGCGACACGTAGTTGCTGAGATCTATTCAAATTTGAATCTGAATAATAATAATAAGAATAACTAGACCTGCAAGCAGCACTGAACCGGCTTTCAGGAATCATACAGGAAGTTTATTATACCATAGCCGATCCATTGAGCTACCGAACTATACTTTAGTTGTTCTGCTTCAGTGACACCCTCTATCATATGTATAAGTAATATTTGCTGGCGAAAAGACCGATCAAAATTGTAAATTATGGCAAAATTACGTCACTTCCGGTGCCGAAAGAAATTTTTATAGGTGAAAAATAAGTCGAAAATTCGCAACATACAAAATACAAACTTTGTTTTATACATATCGGGCAATAAATAATTAACCTATAACCCATAAACTGAAATTAAGAAGGTAAAAAACTTAAAAGTGACCCTGGGAAAATTGGTTATTATTCGACAAGGGAACATACTAGAAGCCTTTTCTTGATATCAATATGATGGTATTGATTCAATCTTACTGCCCATTAGAGTCAGACGTTATAAAGTTAAACGAATAAAGAATATAAATCACTTCAAAAAAATGTTTGTTTTGAAGGCTAAAAATACGTTTTTTGCAAAAATTACATTACTTCCGGTGATATTGAAAATGTTAACTTGGTTCATAGAAGTCATAAATGGCATAAGGCATCAAATGTTAAAAAAATTATAAAAATCGAATAATAATTGACACTTTTATAGACCAAAAACCTTGAAAAGTGACTTATAGAAGATCGCCTATTTCTCTGTAACCTTGAAAAGTGACTTAGGGAAAATTGTCCATTTCTCTGCAACCGTACAAGTTAGAAACCATTTTGTGGTATCTGTATGGTCGTATGGCTTCATTCTATTCGTTGATGGGAATCAAATATCATAATTTTAAAAACATTATAAGGCAGACTCATTTCAATAAAATATTTGTTTTTTAGGTTAGAAATACAGTTTTTGCCCAAAAGACGTCATTTCCGGTCACAGTGAAAATGTAAAATTGACTTGACCTAGTCCAAATTGGCATTAGGCATCAAATGGAAAAAAAATATTGCAAATCGAATAATAATTCACTCTTTTATAGGCAAAATAACGTGAAAAGTGATGCATGTACAATTGCATATTTCTCGGCAACTGCTCATATTACAAACTAATTTTCGCATACATTCTCTTCATCTGGATTATTGCTACGAGTTTATAAAAATTACAAATAAATATTTCAAAATATGAAGACGCTGAATGAATTGTAAATAACTGAATTTTACACTTTATTTTACATTTTATTCGAAATTGCCCGAAAATGAAATTGAAATTAAAAAATATGAGCTAAGGATTTTGTGCACCTTTGCAGGGTGCATCCTTTTAGTTATATCAGTTTTGAAAAAAAATAATATTTGCTTTCAAAATGTGGTACCGAACTGTCAAAATTGTAGTTTTTGTTAATATTACGTCACTTCCGTTGCCGACAGAAAAACTTCACCGTAACAAAAAAAATTACAATTGGGACCACGGTGCATATGAACTTTGTTTTATACAAATCGAACAATAAATAATTTTTCTGGGTACGAAAAACTTAATTAGCCGATGGCGGCTAACGCAAATTACCGAGACAATTTTTTTTCTTATTTCTGCTCAAGTACGATGATATTTTAACCCTGTGTGAAAGATCATCAAAAAATATTCATAAATAAAAAAGGTTTTCGTAAAAAAAATTTTTTTTTTCAAAATATCGGACATTTTTTCGACTACTTCCGATTTTACGATCGTTGTTGTGATAGCTTTACGAAGTTCTTTGGATACTTAACTTTCTGTACCAGAATTGTCAGAAACATCCATTGAGTAGTTTTGGAAAAAAAAATAAATTAAAGAGCGTTTCCAAAAATTTAACGATTTTTCAATTTTTTTCAAAGTTTGAGGCCATTTTTCGACCACTTATATTATTTCAATGCTTTTCATTTTGGATTCCCTATATAGACAACCGATAGGACTTTGAGTAAGAAAAGTTTAAGAAAAATCGTAGGCGTCGTTTTCGAGAAAAAGGCGTCTCAGAATGTTAAAAAATTGGAAAATACTACATTTTTGGCATACAATAGTTTATTTCCTTACCATCGAAATCGTATTATTTAGATACCATATGATGGTCCATTAATAGCGCTATCCAGCGACACTTTAGTTCTTTTGGTCCGCTATTACCTAAGAGAGAAATCAAGTTTTTCGCAAGTGCGACAATGTTTTTACTCTTTTTTTTTCATTTTTTGAATACTTTCGGTATGGTTATTATTGTCGAAATAGTTTTAATGGCCGGTTTGGGCACTAAAATAGCCACAGGGCTCTGTAATGATATATTACATTATCTGATCAGATAAAATGCCCCTGAGAAATCCTATGTTCAAAAGTGCCAAAAATGCAAAAAATTTAAAATATCGAAAATTAAATTTTAATAATTACATACATATTATACATCGTTAGAATCGTAATTAGGTCAGCTATCTGAATATACAACGTCTTTTTAAAAATCTCTTAAAATAAAGAAATAGTAGAGCATTTTCCAAAATTTCACGATTTTTCGACTTTTTTCGATTTTCAGTCCCTTTTTTATCCTATTCCAGACATTTCAAAGTCTTATTGGATGGCTTTATGCAAAATACCTCCAAAAGGACTCTCGATATAAAAAATGAGAAAAAAATTGCAGGTTAAGTTTTCGAGATACAGGCGTCCAAAAACGCTCCAAATCAGAAAATACTTGATTTTCAGCGTGCCATATTTTGCTGTCTGTTCATAGTATCCATATGAATGGGATATCATATGATAGTCCAGCAATCGTGCCATCAAACGATACCTTCATTCGTTTAATCCATTGATATCGGACGGAGAAATAGCGTTTTCCCCAAAAATATCCATTTTTTGCATTTTTTTCAAAATATTGCACATTATTTCGACCACTTCCGGTTTAAGGATTCTTGTCGAAATTGCTTTATCAGTTGGTATTGGACTATAACTTCATGTTCCAGAAGTTTCAGAAACGTCAATTCTGCCATAAAACGAAACCGGAGCTCACAAAATGGGAAGAAAATTCGAAAAAAATCGAAAAATAAAGGGCGATAACTCTGAATGAAACTTATATTACTGGAATCGGATGGACTTCAGGTATCCAAAAATGTAGGTCAAATTTGAAAATTTTGAAAAATAACAAAAATTGTCTCGTAAACAACATGTTTTCAATTTTCGAACGATAAAAATCACAGACGAATGTTCGAAATTGAAAAATGTGAGATAGCCATTGTCTCAGAAAAGATTCAGGGATTCCAAAAATGTAATTTGTTTGAAAATGGATAAAGAATTGACGAAACTATGGCCGATTTTCAATTTTTAGGGAAAGTACAAAGTTCGGTCACTTCCGGTATGCGCAGAAATTTCAAAAATATTTTATCAAGTAGCCACCACATGGTTTCCCGATAGAAAAGCTAATTCCAGATCGATATCTGTTTTCGGTCATGGAGATCTAGGCCCTCGCGGTAAATAATAATAATAATAATAATAATAATAATAATTTTAGTAATCTCAATAGGCTTTCAGACGAAAGTCTGAAAGCCTAACTAGACCTGCAAGCAGCACTGAACCGGCTTTCAGGAATCATACAGGAAGTTTATTATACCATAGCCAACCCATTGAGGTACCGAACTAAACTTTAGTTGTTTTGCTTCAGTGACACCCTCTACCATATGTAAAAGTAATATTTGCTGGCGAAAAGAGCGGTCAAAATTGTAAATTATGACAAAGTTACGTCACTTCCGGTGCCGAAAGAAATTTTTATAGGTGAAAAATAAGTCGAAAATTTGCAACATACAAAATTTGTTTAATACATATCGGGCAATGGAAAATTAACCTATAACCCATAAACTGAAATTAAGAAGGTAAAATAATTAAAAGTGACCCTTTTAGAAGCCTTTTCTTGATATCAATATGATGGTATTGATTCAATCTTACTGCCCATTAGAGTCAGACGTTATAAAGTTAAACAAATAATAAATATAAATCCCTTCAAAAAAATGTTTGTTTTGAAGGCTAAAAATACGTTTTTTGCAAAAATTACATTACTTCCGATGATATTGAAAATGTTAACTTAGTTGATAGGCATCAAATGGTAAAAAAATGATAAAAATCGAATAATAATATTGACACTTTTATAGAGAGAGAGAGAGAGAGAGAGAGAGAGAGAGAGAGAGAGAGAGAGAGAGAGAGAGAGAGAATGGGGTTTAACGTCCACTCGACACAAACTAGGTCATTTTGGGACTAACATATGGTTTCAGTTTTATTTCAATAATTCGCTTGCGCGTAGGGGTCTTTAGCAGTGGGAGGAAACCGGAGGGCCCGGAGGAAACCCACGAGGTTGAGAAGGCGCCCCCATCTCCATGCCACATACGCTCGCACCAGGGCTCGAAACCACAGCCGCAAGCCAGAGGTGACCGGCCAGCTAGAGGGCGAAGCGGGGCACTCTAGACCACTAGGCCATCCCAACCCCCCGACACTTTTATAGACCAAAAACCTTGAAATGTGACTTATAGAAGATCGCCTATTTCTCTGTAACCGTACAAGTTAGAAACCATTTTGTGGTGGTCGTATGGTTTCATTCTATTCGTTGATGGTAATCAAATATCATAATTTTAAAAATATTATAAGGCAGACTCATTTGAATAAAATATTTGTTTTTTAGGTTAAAAATACAGTTTTTGCAGAAATGACGTCATTTCCGGTCACAGTGAAAATGTAAAATTGTCTTGAACTAGTCCACATTGACATTAGGCATCAAATGGAAAAAAAAAATATTGCAAATCGAATAATAATTCACTCTTTTATAGGCAAAATAACGTGAATAGTGATGCATGCAAAATTGCATATTTCTCAGCAACTGCTCATATTTCAAACTAATTTTCGCATACATTCTCTTCGTCTAGATTATTGCTACGAGTTTATGAAAATCACAAATAAAGACGCTGAATGAATTGTAAATAATTGAATTTAACACTTTATTTTACATTTTATTCGAAATTGCCCGAAAATGAAATTGAAATTTAAAAAATCTGAGCTAAAAATTTTATACACCTTTGCAGGGTGTATCCTTTTAGTTATATCAGTTTAAAAAAAAAAAATATTTGCTTTCAAAAAGTGGTACCGAACTTTCAAAATTGTAGTTTTTGTTAATATTACGTCACTTCCGTTGCCGACAGAAAAATTTCACCGTAACAAAAAAAATTGCAATTGGGAGCACGGAGCATATGAACTTTGTTTTATACAAATCGAACAATAAATAGTTTTTCTGGTTACGAAAATCTAAATGAGCCGATGGCGGCTAACGCAAATTACCGAGACATTTTTTTTTATCATTTCTGCTCAAGTAGGATGATATTTTAACCCTGTGCAAAATACCATCAAAAAATATTCATAAATAAAAAAGGTTTTCGCAAAAAAAAAAAAACAATTTTCAAAATATCGGACATTTTTTCGACTACTTCCGGTTTTACGATCATTGTCGTGACAGCTTTACGAAGTTCTTTGGATACTTAACTTTCTGTACCAGAAGTGTCAGAAACATCCATTGAGTAGTTTTGGAAAAAAAGATAAATTAAAGAGCGTTTCCAAAAATTTAACGATTTTTCAATTTTTTTCAAAGTTTGAGGCCATTTTTGGACCTCTTATATTATTTCAATGCTTTTCATTTTGGATTCACTATATAGACAACCGATAGGACTTTGAGTAAGAAAAGTTTAAGAAAAATCTGCGGCGTTATTTTCGAGAAAAGGGCGTCTCAGAATGTTAAAAAATCGGAAAATACTAGATTTTTGGCATACAATAATTTATTTACTAATCATCGAAATCGTATTATTTAGACACCATATGATGGTCCATTAATAGGGCTATCCAGCGACACTTTAGTTCTTTTGGTCCGCTATTACCTAAGGGAGAAATCAAGTTTTTCGCAAGTGCGACAATGTTTTTAACATTATTTTTTCATTTTTTGAATACTTCCGGTATGGCTATTATTGTCGGAATAGTTTTAATAGGCGGTTTGGGCACTAAAATAGCCACAGGGCTCTGTAATGACATATTACATTATCTGATCAGATAAAATGCCCTTGAGAAATCCTATGTTCAAAAGTGCCAAAAATGCAAAAAAATTAAAATATCGAAAATTAAATTTCAAAAACTACATACATATTATACATCGTTAGAATTGTAATTAGGTCAGCTATCTGAATATACAATCTTTTTTTGAAAATCTCTTAAAATAAAAAAAAAGTAGAGCATTTTCCAAAATTTCACGATTTTTCGACTTTTTTCGATTTTCAGTCCGTTATTTCACCTATTCCAGATATTTCAAAGTCTTATTGGATGGCTTCATGCAAAAAACCTCCGAAAGGACTCTCGATAGAAAAAATTAAAAAAAAAGTTGCGGTTAAGTTTTCGAGATACAGGCGTCCAAAAATGCTAAAAATCAGAAAATACTTGATTTTCAGCGTGCCATATTTTGCTTCCTGCTAATCGTATCCTTACGAATTGGGTATCATTCAGTGGTCCAATCAGCGCCCGACCAAATGATACCTTAATTCGTTTAATCCGTTGATATCGGACGGAGAAATCGTGTTTTTACCCAAAACACCCATTTTTCACTTTTTTTTTCAAAATATCGCATATTATTTCGACTACTTCCGGTTTACGGATTGTTGTTGAAATTGCTTTAAACGGTGCTTTGACCATATTACTTCATGTTCCAGGAATTTCAGAAGCGTCGATCTGGCCGTAAAACGAAAGTTAAGCTCACAAAATGTGAAGAAAATTCGAAAAAAATCGAAAAATAAAGGGCGATAACTCTGAATGAAACTTATATTACTGGAACCGGATTGCCTTCAGGTATCCAAAAATGTAGGTCAAATTTTAAAATTTTGAAAAATAACAAAAAATGTGTCTTAAACAACATATTTTCATTTTTCGAACGCTAGAAGTCAGCGGCGAAGTTTCGAAATTGCAAAATTTTCAACTGCTATCGTCCGAGAAAAGACTCAGGGTTTCCAAAAATGTAATTTGTATGAAAATAGATACAGAATTGACGAATCTACGGCCGTTTTTTAAATATTTGGCACCGCACGAAATTCTGCCACTTCCGGTCTGCGCAGAAGTTTCAAATACAGTGGAAGGGATAGCCACCATATGGTTTCCTGATAGAAAATTATGTCCCAGATCTGTATCTGTTACAGACACTGAGAAATAGGCTCCCCCGAAAAATAAAATAATAATAACTAGATCTGCTACTGTCCCATGCAGATATGAAAGCTTTCATATTCATCGTCACGTGTCATTGATTGTATCAAGTATCCTAAATAAAAGGATAAGAAGAAAAAATTATCAAAATTGGTCAAAACCTCGCGAAGTTACAAGTCTAAATATAGTATGAAACATTGCACCCAGGCATAACAATAATCTGAAAACTAAAGGGAAATAACTGAAACTTGTATTACTGTAATGAGACGGATGAGAAAATGAAATGAAAATGGCGGGAAAAAAAAATAAAAATGTCAGGTTGGACAGGCGACCTTACTCCTTGTCACGTACAACCGGGCATTCGAAAACATGCTAGTTAACTCAATGACAGGCGCGCGTGCTAGCCATTCAGCCATCCACCCCCCCCCCCTTTTGAAATCCGACACGTGCAATATGTCATATAGGAAGAATAAGAAGTCGCTCACAACAAAATGGTAAATTAATGATTTTAGGTCAAAAGGTTGAGCTACTATTTTAGAGTACTTAATAGTTTTAAAGAGACACGTTAAGGGTTGTTCATAGTTAAATGAAAGTTTAATTTTAAATAAGACCAATAAAATTAGGATTTAAAATGCCAGACAAATATTTCCAATATGTTTGGTTATAAGTAGGAAATCATGACGACTTCTTAAGCATGTTTTAAACAAAGGATCATAGACTGAATTATACAAGAATGGCACTCTGCAATAAAAAAAACTGGCCAAAGCAAGATTTCTATGCAGAAATTAAATAATTGCTAGAACCAGAAAAATATTTATCCACTATAATAAATAAGCAACATAGAGAAAATGAAATGAAATTGAATGGGGTTTAACGTCCTACTGTTCTGCTCCTAAAATGGGCTAATGAAGACTGGCATATGCCATAAAGTGTGCAATGAGGGAAATTTTACCCGGGCAGGGGCGTTACGGCCTACGAGGTTGGACAGGCGACCATACTCCTTGTCACGTACAACCAAGAAATCGAAACAACGCCAGTTGACACAATGACAGACGTTTTGATACAGAGCGCACGTGCTAACCATTCAGCCACGCAACCTCCCTAAAATCGGCAAATTGCTGACCTACAGCGAGAAACATTTCAACCGGCCCAAATTTTCTATTTGAACAGTTTAATTTGCATGGTACCTTTAGTTATCAACCGAATATTACAAAACTTTTAAAAATAAGCTCCCCCTGACCAGCTTAAGCGTTCGCAATAAACGTTTGCCCCTTAAAATCTGCAAATTGCTGACTTTAAAGTGAGAAACATTACAACCGGGCGAAATTTTCTGTTTTATCACTTTTACAGTACCTTTGATTACCAACCGATTATTACAAAACTTTAAAAATAAAAGAGAAAGAGAGAAATGCGGCCTAATGTCCATTCGACACAAACTAGGTCATTTTGTGATAGAAACATTTCAACCGGGCGAAATCTTCTATTTTATTAGTTTAATTTGCACGGTACCTTTAGTTATCAACCGAATATTACAAAACTTTTAAAAATAAGCTCTCCCTGACCAGCTAAATCGTTCGCAATAAACGTATTCCCCTTAAAATCGGCAAATTGCTGAATTTAAAGTGAGAAACATTACAACCGGGCGAATTTTTCTGTTTTATCACTTTTACAGTATCTTTGATTACCAACCGATTATTACAAAACTTTAAAAATAAAAAAAAAAGAGAGAAATGCGGCTTAACGTCCATTCGACACAAACTAGGTCAATTCGGGACTAACATATGTTTTTTAATTTTATTTAAAAACTCCCCTTGCGCGTACTGGTCTTTAGCTGTTGGGAGGAAACCGAATGGCACGGAGAAAACCCACGAGGTTGGACACCATACTCCATGTCACGTGCAATCTCGAAATCGAAACGACGCCCGTTGACTCAATGACAGACGTTACGATACAGCGTGCACATGCTAACCATTCAGCCATTCAGCCTCCCTTAAAAATAAGCTCCCCCTGACCAGCTTAATTGTTCGCAATAAACATTTGCCCTCTAAAATCGGCAAATTGCTGACTTTAAAGTGAGAAACATTATAACCGGGCGAAATTTTATGTTTTAACAGTTTAATTCGCACGGTATTTTAATTACCAACCGATTATTACAAAAGTTTTGAAAATAAGCTCCAACTGACCAGCTTAATCGTATGCAATAAACGTTTGACCTGAATTGAAAGTTCTGCAACGAGGAAGATCATCTCGATTTTCCGGCGTGGTCCCCCCTTGTCAGTGAGGCAGAACGGAGGGCCTGACAAGGACAGCTGTCTAGTCGTTCGGGTGGGACGAAAAACCAAGGTCCCGTGTACACATTGGAGTGCACGTAAAATATCCCTAAGCAGTTGGAATTCGATACTGTTGAATAAGCTCTATACAATGACTAAATGTGCAGATTGTAGTCACACACACTGCATGTTTCGCTTAACAATGAAAGGGTGCCGTTTTCAATGTTCGATCCTTTTATTCTTCTACTCCAGATATTTTGGACTGTTGATCGAAGTTTTCATATAAAAGACTACCGATAAGACTCTTTGTAGAAGAAGTTCCCAAAAAGTATTATGTTGACTTTAAGAGAAAAGAACCTTTAAAGATGCTCCAAATCGTAAACATACGACTTTTTGGTTACAGTACCTTTGATTACCAACCGATTATTACAAAACTTTAAAAATAAAAGAGAAAGAGAGAAATGCGGCTCAACGTCCATTCGACACAAACTAGGTCATTTCGGGACCAACATATGTTTTTTAATTGTATTTATAAACTTCCCTTGCGCGTACGGGTCTTTAGCCGTGGGAGGAAACCGAAGGACACGGAGAAAACCCACGAGGTTGGACACCATACTCCATGTCAAGTGCAACTTGGAAATCGAAACGACGCCGGTTGACTCAATGACAGACGTTACGATACAGCGCGCGTATGCTAACCATTCAGCCTCCCTAAAATCTGGAAATTGCTGACTTATAGCAAGAAACATTTTAACCGGGCGAAATTTTCTGTTTTAACAGTTTAATTCGCACGGTATTTTAATTACCAACCGATTATTACAAAACTTTTGAAAATAAGCTCCAACTGACCAGCTTAATCGTATGCAATAAACGTTTGGCCTGATTTGAAAGTTCTGCAACGAGGAAGATCATCTCGATTTTCCGGCGTGGTCCCCCCTTGTCAGTGAGGCAGAACGGAGGGCCTGACAAGGACAGCTGTCTAGTCGTTCGGGTGGGACGAAAAACCAAGGTCGCGTGTACACATTGGAGTGCACGTAAAATATCCCTAAGCAGTTGGAATTCGATACTGTTGAATAAGCTCTATACAATGACTAAATGTGCAGATTGTAGTCACACACACCATATGTTTCGCTTAACAATGAAAGGGTGCCGTTTTCAATGTTCGATCCTTTTATTCTTCTACTCCAGATATTTTGGACTGTTGATCGAAGTTTTCATATAAAAGACTACCGATAAGACTCTTTGTAGAAGAAGTTCCCAAAAAGTATTATGTTGACTTTAAGAGAAAAGAACCTTTAAAGATGCTCCAAATCGTAAACATACGACTTTTTGGATTTTCGATCTCTTTTTGTCAGCTATCCCTGATATTTAAAAAAAAGATACAACGATTTCACACAACAGGCCAGCTATTACACTCTCGATTAACAAGAGTTTCACCGCCCTCCCTTCATTATAACCGAAGTTATCTTGCCCTAAAGAATCAACAAATCAGCATGCTTATTTCTGCTTACCCTAGGCAGAAAATGCTCATCTTTGAACTCAATCATAACATTGACCTAGTGAACGTCTACACCAAGTTTGAACATTCTAGCTTAATTAGAAGGAGAGTAATTGTGTTCCAAAGTCCCGACCCTTCAAATTGCTTCTATTTTTCATTTTCAATTCAAAATGGTGACCATCACGTGACAGAAATCAAAATTCTATTCGCGACATTTTTTAGGCCTTCCTACAAGGATTCAGAAAATATAACTCCCGAGTCTGTAAGTAAAATAGCAAAAAAGCCTTATTGATTTTTCACTTTTAAATATGGCGGCACTTCCGGTTCGATCGACAAACTCCATATTTTGTTTACAAATCAGTAATTACTTGTCTAGTATCAAAAAAAAAAATCAGGTCATTCTGACCTATATTTCGATGATTTTTTTGAAAATTTTGATCTTTAATTTCGTCAAGGGGAGATAATTTAGAAAATTTCTAATTATATTTTTGAAGTCACATCGGTAAGGTCTACATATATACTAAATTTCATGACAATCGTACAACTATTAAAGAAGTTGTCAAATTGGTCTAAACTTCCGGTTCGAAATCACAGCGACGAATTTTCGAAATTCGAAAATGTGAAACTGCAGATGAAAATGATTTTTTTCAAGGTATTCAAAGAAAAAAGAATTAGTAAAATCGGTCAAAAAATAACAAAGTTACGACTATGCTTTGTCCATTTCGTCGTTCGTAAATTTCGGTGATTTCGGATTCGTAAAACGTTTTGAAAATATATTTAATCAAGGTTCGCACCCCATTTTTGGGGGGGTAGGTCAAAATTTCAGAAAGATCCTACGGATAGATTCTGAGAAATCCGATTTGCAGAAAACACACAAAAAAAAAAATAATAATAACTAGACCTGCAAGCAGCACTGAACCGGCTTTCAGGAATCATACAGGAAGTTTCTTATACCATAGCCGATCCATTGAGCTACCAAACTATACTTTAGTTGTTTTGCTTCAGTGACACCCTCTATCATATGTAAAAGTAATATTTGCTGGCGAAAAGACCGGTCAAAATTGTAAATTATGGCAAAATTACGTCACTTCCGGTACCGAAAGATATTTTTATAGGTGAAAAATAAGTCGAAAATTCGCAACACACAAAATACAAACTTTGTTTTATACATATTGGGCAATAAATAATTACCCTATAACCCATAAACTGAAATTAAGAAGGTAAAAAACTTAAAAGTGACCCTGGGAAAATTGGCTATTATTCGACAAGGGAACATGCTAGAAGACTTTTTTTGATATCAATATGATGGTATTGATTCAATCTTACTGCCCATTAGAGTCAGACGTTATCAAGTTAAACGAATAATAAATATAAATCCCTTCAAAAAAATGTTTGTTTTGAAGGCTAAAAATACGTTTTTTGCAAAAATTACATTACTTCCGGTGATATTGAAAATGTTAACTTAGTTCATAGAAGCCATAAATGGCATAAGGCATCAAATGGTAAAAAAATTATAAAAATCGAATAATAATTGAGACTTTTATAGACCAAAAACCTTGAAAAGTGACTTATAGAAGATCGCATATTTCTCTGTAACCATACAAGTTAGAAACCATTTTGTGGTATCTGTATGGTCGTATGGCTTCATTCTATTCGTTGATGGGAATCAAATATCATAATTTTAAAAATATTATAAGGCAGACTCATTTGAATAAAATATTTGTTTTTTGGGTTAAAAATACAGTTTTTGCCCAAATGACGTCATTTCCGGTCACAGTGAAAATGTAAAACTGACTTGACCTAGTCCAAATTGGCATTAGGCATCAAATGGAAAAAAAATATTGCAAATCGAATGATAATTCACTCTTTTATAGGCAAAATAACGTGAAAAGTGATGCATGCAAAATTCCATATTTCTCGGCAACTGCTCATATTACAAACTAATTTTCGCATACATTCTCTTCGTCTGGATTATTGCTACGAGTTTATGAAAATTACAAATAAATATTTCAAAATATGAAGACGCTGAATGAATTGTAAATAACTGAATTTTACACTTTATTTTACATTTTATTCGAAATTGCCCGAAAATGAAATTGAAATTAAAAAATCTGAGCTAAGGATTTTGTGCATCTTTGCAGGGTGCATCCTTTTAGTTATATCAGTTTTGAAAAAAAAAATATTTGCTTTCAAAAAGTGGTACCGAACTGTCAAAATTGTAGTTTTTGTTAATATTACGTCACTTTCGTTGCCGACAGAAAAATTTTACCGTAACAAAAAAAATTACAATTGGGACCACGGAGCATATGAACTTTGTTTTATACAAATCGAACAATAAATAATTTTTCTGGGTACGAAAAACTAAATTAGCCGATGGCGGCTAACGCAAATTACCCTGACAATTTTTTTTCTCATTTCTGCTCAAGTACGATGATATTTTAACCCTGTGTAAAATACCATCTAAATATATTCATAAATAAAAAAGGTATTCGTAAAAAAATTATTTTTTTTCAAAATATCGGACATTTGTTCGACTACTTCCGGTTTTACGATCATTGTCGCGGTAGCTTTTTGAATTTCTTTCGATACTTAACTTTCTGTACCAGAAGTGTCAGAAGCATCCATTGAGTAGTTTTGGAAAAAAAGATAAATTAAAGAGCGTTTACAAAAATTTAATGATTTTTCAATTTTTTTCAAAGTTTGATGCCATTTTTGGACCACCTATATTATTTCAATGCTTTTCATTTTGGATTCACTATATAGACAACCTATAGGACTTTGAGTAAGAAAAGTTTAAAAAAAATCTGCGGCGTCGTTTTCGAGAAAAGGGCGTCTCAGAATGTTAAAAAATCGGAAAATACTAGATTTTTGGCATACAATAATTCATTTCCCTACCATCGAAATCGTATTATTTAGATACCATATGATGGTCCATTAACAGGGCTTTCCAACGACCCTTTAGTTCTTTTGGTCCGCTATTACCTAAGGGAGAAATCAAGATTTTCGCAAGTGCGACAATGTTTTTAACCTTTTTTTTTCATTTTTTGAATACTTCCGGTATGGTTATTATTTTCGGAATAGTTTTAATAGCCGGTTTGGGCACTAAAATAGCCACAGGGCTCTGTAATGATATATTGCATTATCTGATCAGATAAAATGCCCCTGAGAAATCCTATGTTGAAAAGTGCCAAAAATGCAAAAAATTTAAAATATCGAAAATTAAATTTCAATAACTACATACATATTATACATCGTTAGAATCGTAATTAGGTCAGCTATCTGAATATACAATTTTTTTTTGAAAATCTCTCAAAATAAAAAAATAGTAGAGCATTTTCAAAAATTTCACGATTTTTCGACTTTTTTCGATTTTCAGTCCGTTATTTCACCTATTCCAGACATTTCAAAGTCTTATTGGGTGGCATAATTCACAAGACTATCGAATGGACTCTCGATAGAGAAAGTTTAAAAAAAAGTTGCGGTTAAGTTTTCGAGATACAGGCGTCCAAAAACGCTCCAAATCAGAAAATACTTGATTTTCAGCGTGCCATATTCTGCTTCCTGCTCATCGTATCCGTATGAATTGGGTATCATACGATAGTACAATCCTAGTGCAGTCCAATGGTACCCTAATTTCTTTAATCCGTTGATATCGGGCGGAGAAATCGCGTTTTTCCCCCAAATATCCATTTTTTGCATTTTTTTCAAAATATTGAACATTATTTCGACCACTTCCGGTTTAAAGATCCGTGTCGAAATTGCTTTATCAGTTGGTATTGGACTATAACTTCATGTTCCAGAAGTTTCAGAAACGTCAATTCTACCATAAAACGAAACCCGAGCTCGCAAAATGGGAAGAAAATTCGATAAAAATCGAAAAATAAAGGGCGATAACTCTGAATGAAACTTATATTACTGGAATCGGATGGACTTCAGGTATCCAAAAATGTAGGTCAAATTTGAAAATTTTGAAAAATGACAAAAATTGTCTCGTAAACAACATGTTTTCAATTTTCGAACAATAAAAGTCATAGACGAATGTTCGAAATTGAAAAATGTGAGATAGCCATTGTCTCAGAAAAGATTCAGGGATTCCAAAAATGTAATTTGTTTGAAAATGGATAACGAATTGACGAAACTATGGCCGATTTTCAATTTTTAGACAACATGCAAAGTTCGGTCACTTCCGGTATGCGCAGAAATTTCAAAAATATTTTATCAAGTAGCCACCACGTGGTTTCCCAATAGAAAATCTAATTTCAGATCGATATCTGTTTTCGATCATGGAGATCTAGGCCCCCGCGGTAAATAATAATAATAATAATAATAATAATAATAATTTTAGTAATCTCAATAGGCTTTCAGACGAAAGTCTGAAAGCCTAATAATAATCTTAACAGAAACAATAAGCTTTCATATGTAATATGAAAGCTTAATAACTAGACCTGCAAGCAGCACTGAACCGGCTTTCAGGAATCAGACAGGAAGTTTCTTATACCATAGCCGATCCATTGAGCTACCAAACTATACTTTAGTTGTTTTGCTTCAGTGACACCCTCTATCATATGTAAAAGTAATATTTGCTGGCGAAAAGACCGGTCAAAATTGTAAATTATGGCAAAATTACGTCACTTCCGGTACCGAAAGATATTTATATAGGTGAAAAATAAGTCGAAAATTCGCAACATACAAAATACAAACTTTGTTTTATACATATTGGGCAATAAATAATTACCCTATAACCCATAAACTGAAATTAAGAAGGTAAAAAACTTAAAAGTGACCCTGGGAAAATTGGCTATTATTCGACAAGGGAACATGCTAGAAGGCTTTTTTTGATATCAATATGATGGTATTGATTCAATCTTACTGCCCATTAGAGTCAGACGTTATCAAGTTAAACGAATAATAAATATAAATCCCTTCAAAAAAATGTTTGTTTTGAAGGCTAAAAATACGTTTTTTGCAAAAATTACATTACTTCCGGTGATATTGAAAATGTTAACTTAGTTCATAGAAGCCATAATTGGCATAAGGCATCAAATGGTAAAAAAATTATAAAAATCGAATAATAATTGAGACTTTTATAGACCAAAAACCTTGAAAAGTGACTTATAGAAGATCGCCTATTTCTCTGTAACCATACAAGTTAGAAACCATTTTGTGGTATCTGTATGGTCGTATGGCTTCATTCTATTCGTTGATGGGAATCAAATATCATAATTTTAAAAATATTATAAGGCAGACTCATTTGAATAAAATATTTGTTTTTTGTGTTAAAAATTTAGTTTTTGCCCAAATGACGTCATTTCCGGTCACAGTGAAAATGTAAAATTGACTTGACCTAGTCCAAATTGGCATTAGGCATCAAATGGAAAAAAATATTGCAAATCGAATGATAATTCACTCTTTTATAGGCAAAATAACGTGAAAAGTGATGCATGCAAAATTGCATATTTCTCGGCAACTGCTCATATTACAAACTAATTTTCGCATACATTCTCTTCGTCTGGATTATTGCTACGAGTTTATGAAAATTACAAATAAATATTTCAAAATATGAAGACGCTGAATGAATTGTAAATAACTGAATTTTACACTTTATTTTACATTTTATTCGAAATTGCCCGAAAATGAAATTGAAATTAAAAAATCTGAGCTAAGGATTTTGTGCATCTTTGCAGGGTCCATCCTTTTAGTTATATCAGTTTTGAAAAAAAAAATATTTGCTTTCAAAAAGTGGTACCGAACTGTCAAAATTGTAGTTTTTGTTAATATTACGTCACTTTCGTTGCCGACAGAAAAATTTTACCGTAACAAAAAAAATTACAACTGGGACCACGGAGCATATGAACTTTGTTTTATACAAATCGAACAATAAATAATTTTTCTGGGTACGAAAAACTAAATTAGCCGATGGCGGCTAACGCAAATTACCCTGACAATTTTTTTTCTCATTTCTGCTCAAGTACGATGATATTTTAACCCTGTGTAAAATACCATCAAAATATATTCATAAATAAAAAAGGTATTCGTAAAAAAATTATTTTTTTTCAATATATCGGACATTTGTTCGACTACTTCCGGTTTTACGATCATTGTCGCGATAGCTTTACGAAGTTCTTTGGATACTTAACTTTCTGTACCAGAAGTGTCAGAAACATCCATTGAGTAGTTTTGGAAAAAAAGATAAATTAAAGAGCGTTTACAAAAATTTAATGATTTTTCAATTTTTTTCAAAGTTTGATGCCATTTTTGGACCACCTATATTATTTCAATGCTTTTCATTTTGGATTCACTATATAGACAACCGATAGGACTTTGAGTAAGAAAAGTTTAAGAAAAATCTGCGGCGTAATTTTCGAGAAAAGGGCGTCTCAGAATGTTAAAAAATCGGAAAATACTAGATTTTTGGCATAAAATAATTTATTTCCCTACGATCGAAATCGTATTATTTAGATACCATATGATGGTCCATTAATAGGGCTTTCCAACGACCCTTTAGTTCTTTTGGTCCGCTATTACCTAAGGGAGAAATCAAATTTTTCGCAAGTGCGACAATGTTTATAACCTTTTTTTTCATTTTTTGAATACTTCCGGTATGGTTATTATTTTCGGAATAGTTTTAATAGCCGGTTTGGGCACTAAAATAGCCACAGGGCTCTGTAATGATATATTGCATTATCTGATCAGATAAAATGCCCCTGAGAAATCCTATGTTGAAAAGTGCCAAAAATGCCAAAAATTTAAAATATCGAAAATTAAATTTCAATAACTACACACATATTATACATCGTTAGAATCGTAATTAGGTCAGCTATCTGAATATACAATCTTTTTTTGAAAATCTCTCAAAATAAAAAAATAGTAGAGCATTTTCCAAAATTTCACGATTTTTCGACTTTTTTCGATTTTCAGTTCGTTATTTCACCTATTCCAGACATTTCAAAGTCTTATTGGGTGGCATAATTCACAAGACTATCGAATGGACTCTCGATAGAGAAAGTTAAAAAAAAAGTTGCGGTTAAGTTTTCGAGATACAGGCGTCCAAAAACGCTCCAAATCAGAAAATACTTGATTTTCAGCGTGCCATATTTTGCTTCCTGCTCATCGTATCCGTATGAATTGGGTATCATACGATAGTACAATCCTAGTGCAGTCCAATGGTACCCTAATTTCTTTAATCCGTTGATATCGGGAGGAGAAATCGCGTTTTTCCCAAAAATATCCATTTTTTGCATTTTTTTCAAAATATTGAACATTATTTCGACCACTTCCGGTTTAAAGATCTGTGTCGAAATTGCTTTATCAGTTGGTATTGGACTATAACTTCATGTTCCAGAAGTTTCAGAAACGTCAATTCTACCATAAAACGAAACCCGAGCTTGCAAAATGGGAAGAAAATTCGATAAAAATCGAAAAATAAAGGGCGATAACTCTGAATGAAACTTATATTACTGGAATCGGATGGACTTCAGGTATCCAAAAATGTAGGTCAAATTTGAAAATTTTGAAAAATGACAAAAATTGTCTCGTAAACAACATGTTTTCAATTTTCGAACGATAAAAGTCATAGACGAATGTTCGAAATTGAAAAATGTGAGATAGCCATTGTCTCAGAAAAGATTCAGGGATTCCAAAAATGTAATTTGTTTGAAAATGGACAAAGAATTGACGAAACTATGGCCGATTTTCAATTTTTAGACAACGTGCAAAGTTCGGTCACTTCCGGTATGCGCAGAAATTTCAAAAATATTTTATCAAGTAGCCACCACGTGGTTTCCCAATAGAAAATCTAATTTCAGATCGATATCTGTTTTCGATCATGGAGATCTAGGCCCCCGCGGTAAATAATAATAATAATAATAATAATAATAATTTTAGTAATCTCAATAGGCTTTCAGACGAAAGTCTGAAAGCCTAAATAATAATTTTAGTAATCACAATAGGCTTTCAGACGAAAGTCTGAAAGCCTAACTAGACCTGCATGCAGGAATGACGGGTTTCACTGGTGCCAAGTTACTCTTAAACATGTCACTTTCGGTGCCAAGTTACACTTGAACATATGTCACTTCCGGTACCAACGAAACCACTAAACAGGTTTCCAAATTAACATTGCACACAAATAAAATGGACGTAGAATCAACCAATCAATCCAGCAATATCAAGTCATTTTATACATTTGTTACTTGTAAATGATCTTGACAAAATTAAATTACTTCCGGTGTTAATGAAAATGTTCAATTAGTCTTATGAAATCAGAAATGGCATACGATATCATAATAGTGACAATTTTATGTAAATCGAATAATAATTGCCACTTTTAAAGACCAAAAAACTTGAAAAGTGACTTGTAGAAAATCTGCTATTTCTCTGCAACCGTACAAGTTAGAAACCATTTTTTGGTATCTGTATGATCGTATGGGTTCATTCTATTTGTTGATTGGCATCAAATACCATAATTTGAAAAAGATTTCAAAACAGACTCATTTGAATAAAATATCTGTTTTGAAGGCTAAAAATTCAGTTTTTGCCAAAATGACGTTACTTCCGGTGATAATGAAAATCTTAAATTACTTGTATGAAATCACAAATGGCATTAGGTATAACATGGTGTAACGTTTATGAAAATCGAATAATAATTGACACTTTTATGGCCCCGAAACCTTCAAAAGTGACCTGTAGAAAACTGTCTATTTCTCGGCAACCGAACAAGTTAGAAACAATTTTATGATATCTATATGACCATATGAGTTGTATTTATATGTGAATTTAAACCAAAAGTTAAAATTATTAATACATATTAAGTTATTCATGGTTGAATAAAACATTGATTTAAAAAGTTTAAAATGCAGTTTTTGACCAAATGACGTCACTTCCGGTGTCAATTTTAAATTGTAATCAACTTGATATGACGCTACATGCTTTTTGAATCAAATGATGTCACTTTTATAAAAATCCAATAATAATTGACTATTTTACAGGCAAAATAACGAAAACAGTGACTTGTACAGAACTGCCCATTTCTTGGGAACTGCTTATATTACAAACTAATTTTAACATACATTTTCTTCGAATGGATTATAGCTACAAGTTTATAAAAGTTACGAAGAAATATTTTAAAATCTGAAAAGCCTGAATAGGTTGTAAATAGGTCAATTTTACACCATTTTTAGCCATTTAATCGAATTTGCTCGAAAATGAAATCGAAATTAAAAAAACTGCTTCCGACATTTTTTGCGCCTTGAAAGGGCACACTCTTTGAGTCAAATAATTTTTCCAAAAAATAATATTTGTTTTCGAAAAATGGTACCTAACTGTCAAAATTGTAGTTTTTGGTAAAATTATGCCACTTCCGGTGCCGACAGATAACACTTCCGGTAATAAAAAAAATGACAATTGAGACAACGAAGCATATGAACTTTGTTTTATACAAATCGAACAATAAAAAATTAATCTAGGACTGAAAAACTGAATTAGCCAATGGCGGCCAAGGAAAATTACTGAGACAAAATTTTTTAACATTTTTGCACTAGTCAGATGACTCTTTAATTCTGTGCACAATAGGACTAAAAAATATTCATAAATAAAAAAGTTTTTTGTAAAATTTTAAATTTTCGAAATTTGGCGCCTAATATCTTCGAAGATTTGCCGAAAATCAAAAATCGAAAGTAGCGTAGCTATGCGCTCTGTCTCCGGCTATGCTAAAATGTATCGAAAGTTAAAATTCAATGATTATTGTTAAAATTACTGCAATATTTTAAAAAACGATAATTTGGTGATTTCGGACATTTCGCATTGTCGCAGAACGTTCAAAATAGCTTTATCCTCTAAGTCACACCCACTTTCCCAGTAAAACTGAAGAAATCAAAACGATGCGACACGTAGTTGCTGAGATCTATTCAAATTGGAATCTGAATAATAATAATAAGAATAACTAGACCTGCATGCAGGAATGACGGGTTTCACTGGTGCCACGTTACCCTTGAACATATCACTTCCGGTAACAAGTTGCCCTTGAACATATGTCACCTCCGGCACCAACAAAACCACTAAACAGATTTCCAAATAAACATTGCTCACATCAAATAAAATGGACGCAGAATCAACCAAATCCAGCAATATCTTGACAAAATTACATTACTTCCGGTGTTAATGAAAATGTTCAATTAGTTTTATGAAATCAGAAATGGCATACGATATCATATAGTGAAAATTTTATGTAAATCGAATAATAATTGCCACTTTTAAAGACCAAAAAACTTGAAAAGTGACTTGTAGAAAATCGGCTATTTCTCTGCAACCGTACAAGTTAGAAACCATTTTGTGGTATCTGTATGATCGTATGGGTTCATTCTATTTGTTGATTGGCATCAAATACCATAATTTGAAAAAGATTTCAAAACAGACTCATTTGAATAAAATATCCGTTTCGAAGGCTAAAAATACAGTTTTTGCCAAAATGACGTTACTTCCGGTGATAATAAAAATCTTAAATTACTTGTATGAAATCCCAAATGGCATTAGGTATAACATGGTGTAACGTTTATGAAAATCGAATAATAATTGACACTTTTATGGCCCCAAAACCTTCAAAAGTGACCTGTAGAAAACCGTCTATTTCTCGGCAACCGAACAAGTTAGAAACCATTTTATGATATCTATATGACCATATGAGTTGTGTTTATATGTGAATTTAAACCAAAAGTTAAAATTATTAATACATATTAAGTAATTCTTGGTTGAATAAAACATTGATTTAAAAAGTTTAAAATGCAGTTTTTTGACAAAATGACGTCACTTCCGGTGTCAATTTTAAATTGTAATCAACTTGATATGACACTACATGCTTTTTGAATCAAATGATGTCACTTTTATAAAAATCCAATAATAATTGACTATTTTACTGGCAAACTAACGAAAACAGTGACTTATGCAGAACTGCCCATTTCTTGGCAACTGCTTATATTACAAACTAATTTTAACATACATTTTCTTCGTATGGATTATAGCTACATGTTTTTAAAAGTTACGAAGAAATATTTTAAAATCTGAAAAGCCTGAATGGGTTGTAAATAGGTCAATTTTACACCATTTTTAGCCTCTTAATCCAATTTGCTCGAAAATGAAATCGAAATTAAAAAAACTGCTTCCGACATTTTTTGCGCCTACAAAGGACACACTCTTTGAGTCATTTAATTTTTCAAAAAAGTAATATTTGTTTTCGAAAAATGTACCTAACTGTCAAAATTGTAGTTTTTGGTAAAATTATGCCACTTCCGGTGCCGACAGATAACACTTTCGGTAATAAAAAAAATGACAATTGAGGCAACGAAGCATATGAACTTTGTTTTATACAAATCGAACAATAAAAAATTAATCTAGGACTGAAAAACTGAATTAGCCAATGGCGGCCAAGGAAAATTACTGAGACAAAATTTTTTAACATTTTTGCGCTAGTCAGATGACTCTTTATTTCTGTGCACAACACGACTAAAAAATATTCATAAATAAAAAAGTTTTTTGTAAAATTTTAAATTTTCGAAATTTGGCGCCTAATATCTTCGAAGATTTGTCGAAAATCAAAAATCGAAAGTAGCGTAGCTATGTGCCCTGTCTCCGGCTATGCCAAAATGTATCGACAGTTAAAATCCAATGATTATTGTTAAAATTACTGCAATATTATTAAAAACGCTAACTTCGGTGATTTCGGACATTTCGCATTGTCGCAGAACGTTCAAAATAGCTTTATCCTCTAAGTCACACCCACTTTCCCAGTAAAACCGAAGAAATCGTAACGATGCGACAAGCAGTTGCTGAGATCTACTCAAAACAAAAGAAGAATAATAATAATAATAATAACTAGACCTGCATGCAGGAATGACGGGTTTCACTGGTGCCATGTTACCCTTAAACATGTCACTTCCGGTGCCAAGTTACCCTTGAACATATGTCACTTCCGGTACCAGCGAAACCACTAAACAGGTTTCTAATTAACATTGCACACAAATAAAATGGACGCAGAATCAACAAAATCCAACAATATCAATTCATTTTATACATTTGTTACTTGTAAATGATCTTGACAAAATTAAATTACTTCCTGTGTTAATGAAAATGTTCAATTAGTCTTATGAAATCAGAAATGGCATACGATATCATATAGTGAAAATTTTATGTAAAATTTTAAGACCAAAAAACTTGAAAAGTGACTTGTAGAAAATCTGCTATTTCTCTGCAACCGTTAAAGTTACAAACCATTTTGTGGTATCTGTGTGATCGTATGGGTTCATTCTATTTGTTGATTAGCATCAAATACCATAATTTGAAAAAGATTTCAAAACAGACTCACTTGAATAAAATATCTGTTTTGAAGGCTAAAAATACAGTTTTTGCCAAAATGACGTTACTTCCGGTGATAATGAAAATCTTAAATTACTTGAATGAAATCCCAAATGGCAGTAGGTATAACACGGTGTCAATTTTAAATTGTAATCAACTTGATATGACGCTACATGCTTTTTGAATCAAACGATGCCACTTTTATAAAAATCCAATAATAATTGACTATTTTACAGGCAAAATAACGAAAACAGTGACTTGTACAGAACTGCCCATTTCTTGGTAACTGCTTATATTACAAACGAATTTTAACATACATTTTCTTCGTATGGATTATAGCTACAAGTTTATAAAAGTTACGAAGAAATATTTTAAAATCTGAAAAGCCTGAATAGGTTGTAAATAGGTAAATTTTACACCATTTTTAGCCTCTTAATCGAATTTGCTCGAAAGTGAAGTCGAAATTAAAAAAACTGCTTCCTACATTTTTTGCGCCTTGAAAGGGCACACTCTTTGAGTCAAATAATTTTTCCAAAAAATAATATTTGTTTTCGAAGTAGGAAAATAACTGTCAAAATTGTAGTTTTTGGTAAAATTATGCCACTTCCGGTGCCGACAGATAACACTTTTGGTAATAAAAAAAATGACAATTGATACAACGAAGCATATGAATTTTGTTTTATACAAATCGGACAATAAAAAATTAATCTAGGACTGAAAAACTGAATTAGCCAATAGCGGCCAAGGAAAATTACTGAGACAAATTTTTTTAACATTTTTGCACTAGTCAGATGACTCTTTAATTCTGTGCACAATACGACTAAAAAATATTCATAAATAAAAAAAAATTTTGTAAAATTTTTAATTTTCGAAATTTGGCGCCTAATATCTTCGAAGATTTGCCGAAAATCAAAAATCGAAAGTAGCGTAGCTATGTGCCCTGTTTCAGGCTATGCCAAAATGTATCGAAAGTTAAAATCCAATGATTATTGTTAAAATTACTGCAATATTTTCAAAAACGATAACTTCGGTGATTTCGGACATTTCGCATTGTCGCAGAACGTTCAAAATAGCTTTATCCTCTAAGTCACACCCACTTTCCCAGTAAAACCGAAGAGATCGTAACGATGCGACACGTAGTTGCTGAGATCTATTCAAATTGGAATCTGAATAATAATAATAATAAGAATAATAATTTTAACAAAAACAATAGTGTTTCACACAAGCTACGCAGTGTGAAACCCTAATAAGAATAACTAGACCTGCATGCAGGAATGACGGGTTTCACTGGTGCCAAGTTACTCTTAAACATGTCACTTTCGGTGCCAAGTTACACTTCAACATATGTCACTTCCGGTACCAACGAAACCACTAAACAGGTTTCCAAATTAACATTGCACACAAGTAAAATGGACGTAGAATCAACCAATCAATCCAGCAATATCAAGTCATTTTATACATGTGTTACTTGTAAATGATCGTGACAAAATTAAATTACTTCCGGTGTTAATGAAAATGTTCAATTAGTCTTATGAAATCAGAAATGGCATACGATATCATATAGTGACAATTTTATGTAAATCGAATAATAATTGCCACTTTTAAAGACCAAAAAACTTGAAAAGTGACTTGTAGAAAATCTGCTATTTCTCTGCAACCGTACAAGTTAGAAACCATTTTTTGGTATCTGTATGATCGTATGGGTTCATTCTATTTGTTGATTGGCATCAAATACCATAATTTGAAAAAGATTTCAAAACAGACTCATTTGAATAAAATATCTGTTTTGAAGGCTAAAAATTCCGTTTTTGCCAAAATGACGTTACTTCCGGTGATAATGAAAATGTTAAATTACTTGTATGAAATCACAAATGGCATTAGGTATAATATGGTGTAACGTTTATGAAAATCGAATAATAATTAACACTTTTATGGCCCCGAAACCTTCAAAAGTGACCTGTAGAAAACCGTCTATTTCTCGGCAACCGAACAAGTTAGAAACAATTTTATGATATCTATATGACCATATGAGTTGTATTTATATGTGAATTTAAACCAAAAGTTAAAATTATTAATACATATTAAGTTATTCATGGTTGAATAAAACATTGATTTAAAAAGTTTAAAATGCAGTTTTTGACCAAATGACGTCACTTCCGGTGTCAATTTTAAATTGTAATCAACTTGATATGACGCTACATGCTTTTTGAATCAACTGATGTCACTTTTATAAAAATCCAATAATAATTGACTATTTTACAGGCAAAATAACGAAAACAGTGACTTGTACAGAACTGCCCATTTCTTGGGAACTGCTTATATTACAAACTAATTTTAACATACATTTTCTTCGTATGGATTATAGCTACAAGTTTATAAAAGTTACGAAGAAATATTTTAAAATCTGAAAAGCCTGAATAGGTTGTAAATAGGTCAATTTTACACCATTTTTAGCCATTTAATCGAATTTGCTCGAAAATGAAATCGAAATTAAAAAAACTGCTTCCGACATTTTTTGCGCCTTGAAAGGGCACACTCTTTGAGTCAAATAATTTTTACAAAAAATAATATTTGTTTTCGAAAAATGGTACCTAACTGTCAAAATTGTAGTTTTTGGTAAAATTATGCCACTTCCGGTGCCGACAGATAACACTTCCGGTAATAAAAAAAATGACAATTGAGACAACGAAGCATATGAACTTTGTTTTATACAAATCGAACAATAAAAAATTAATCTAGGACTGAAAAACTGAATTAGCCAATGGCGGCCAAGGAAAATTACTGAGACAAAATTTTTTAACATTTTTGCACTAGTCAGATGACTCTTTAATTCTGTGCACAATACGACTAAAAAATATTCATAAATAAAAAAGTTTTTTGTAAAATTTTAAATTTTCGAAATTTGGCGCCTAATATCTTCGAAGATTTGCCGAAAATCAAAAATCGAAAGTAGCGTAGCTATGTGCCCTGTCTCCGGCTATGCCAAAATGTATCGAAAGTTAAAATTCAATGATTATTGTTAAAATTACTGCAATATTTTAAAAAACGATAATTTGGTGATTTCGGACATTTCGCATTGTCGCAGAACGTTCAAAATAGCTTTATCCTCTAAGTCACACCCACTTTCCCAGTAAAACCGAAGAAATCATAACGATGCGACACGTAGTTGCTGAGATCTATTCAAATTGGAATCTGAATAATAATAATAAGAATAATAATTTTAACAAAAACAATAGTGTTTCACACAAGCTACGCAGTGTGAAACCCTAATAATTTTAACAAAAACAATAGTGTTTCACACAAGCTTCGCAGTGTGAAACCCTAATAATTTTAACAAAAACAATAGTGTTTCACACAAGCTACGCAGTGTGAAACCCTAATAATTTTAACAAAAACAATAGTGTTTCACACAAGCTACGCAGTGTGAAACCCTAATAATTTTAACAAAAACAATAGTGTTTCACACAAGCTTCGCAGTGTGAAACCCTAATAACTAGACCTGCAAGCAGCACTGAACCGGCTTTCAGGAATCATACAGGAAGTTTATTATACCATAGCCGATCCATTGAGCTACCAAACTATACTTTAGTTGTTTTGCTTCAGTGGCATCCTCTATCATATGTAAAAGTAATATTTGCTGGCGAAAAGACCGGTCAAAATTGTAAATTATGGAAAAATTGCGTCACTTCCGGTGCCCATAAGAAATTTTTAGAGGTGAAAAATAAGTCGAAAATTCGCAACATACAAAATACAAACTTTGTTTTATACATATCGGGCAATAAATAATTAACCTATAACCCATAAATTGAAATTAAGAAGGTAAAAAACTTAAAAGTGACCCTGGGAAAATTGGTTATTATTCGACAAGGGAACATGCTAGAAGCCTATTCTTGATATCAATATGATGGTATTGAATCAATCTTACTGCCCGTTAGAGCCAGACGTTATAAAGTTAAACGAATAATAAATATAAATCCCTTCAAAAAAATGTTTGTTTTGAAGGCTAAAAAGACGTTTTTTGCAAAAATTACATTACTTCCGGTGATATTGAAAATGTTAACTTGAATCATAGAAGTCATAAATAGAATAAGGCATCAAATGGAAAAAAAATTATAAAAATCGAATAATAATTGACACTTTTATAGACCAAAAACCTTGAAAAGTGACTTATAGAAGATCGCCTATTTCTCCGTAACCGTACAAGTTAGAAACCATTTTGTGGTATCTGTATGGTCGTATGGCTTCATTCTATTCGTTGATGGGATTCAAATATCATAATTTTAAAAGTATTATAAGGCAGACTCATTTGAATTAAATATTAGTTTTATAGGTTAAAAATACAGTTTTTGCCCAAATGACGTCATTTCCGGTCACAGTGAAAATGTAAAATTGACTTGACCTAGTCCAAATTGGCATTAGGCATCAAATGGAAAAAAAATATTGCAAATCGAATAATAATTCACTCTTTTATAGGCAAAATAACGTGAAAAGTGATGCATGCAAAATTGCATATTTCTCGGCAACTGCTCATATTACAAACTAATTTTCGCATACATTCTCTTCGTCTGGATTATTGCTACGAGTTTATGAAAATTACAAAAAAATATTTCAAAATATGAAGACGCTGAATGAATTGTAAATAACTGAATTTTACACTTTATTTTACATTTTATTCGAAATTGCCCGAAAATGAAATTGAAATTAAAAAATATGAGCTAAGGATTTTGTGCGCCTTTGCAGGGTGCATCCTTTTAGTTATATCAGTTTTGAAAAAAAATAATATTTGCTTTCAAAAAGTGGTACCGAACTGTCAAAATTGTGGTTTTTGTTAATATTACGTCACTTCCGTTGCCGACAGAAAAATTTCACTGTAACAAAAAAAATTACAATTGGGACCACGGAGCATATGAACTTTGTTTTATACAAATCGAACAATAAATAATTTTTCTGGGTACGAAAAACTAAATTAGCCGATGGCGGCTAACGCAAATTACCGAGACAATTTTTTTTCTCATTTCTGCTCAAGTACGATGATATTTTAACCCTGTGTAAAATATCATCAAAAAATATTCATAAATAAAAAAGGTTTTCGTAAAAAAATGATTTATTTTCAAAATATCGGACATTTTTTCGACTACTTCCGGTTTAACGATCGTTGTTGTGATAGCTTTACGAAGTTCTTTGGATACTTAACTTTCTGTACCAGATGTGTCAGAAACATCCATTGAGTAGTTTTGGAAAAAAAGATAAATTAAAGAGCGTTTCCAAAAATTTAACGATTTTTCAATTTTTTTCAAAGTTTGAGGCCATTTTTGGCCCACTTATATTATTTTAATGCTTTTCATTTTGGATTCACTATATAGACAACCGATAGGACTTTGAGTAAGAAAAGTTTAAGAAAAGTCGTAGGCGTCGTTTTCGAGAAAAGGGCGTCTCAGAATGTTAAAAAATCGGAAAATACTAGATTTTTGACATACAATAATTTATTTCCTTACCATCGAAATCGTATTATTTAGATACCATATGATTGTCCATTAATAGGGCTATCCAGCGACACTTTAGTTCTTTTGGTCCGCTATTACCTAAGGGAGAAATCAAGTTTTTCGCAAGTACGACAATAATTTTACTCTTTTTTTTTTCATTTTTTGAATACTTCCGGTATGGTTATTATTGTCGGAATGGTTTTAATAGCCGGTTTGGGCACTAAAATAGCCACAGGGCTCTGTAATGATATATTACATTATCTGATCAGATAAAATGCCCCTGAGAAATCCCATGTTCAAAAGTGCCAAAAATGCAAAAAATTTAAAATATCGAAAATTAAATTTCAATAATTACATACATATTATACATCGTTAAAATCGTAATTAGGTCAGCTATCTGAATATACAACCTTTTTTTAAAAATCTCTTAAAATAAAAAAAATAGTAGAGCATTTTCCAAAATTTCACAATTTCTCGACTTTTTTCGATTTTCAGTCCCTTTTTTATCCTATTCCAGACATTTCAAAGTCTTATTGGGTGGCTTCATGCAAAGTACCCCCAAAAGGACTCTCGATGAAAAAAATTGAATAAAAAATTGTAGGTTAAGTTTTCGAGATACAGGCGTCCAAAAACGCTCCAAATCAGAAAATACTTGATTTTCAGCATGCCATATTTTGCTTCCTGCTCATCGTATCCGTACGAATTGGATATCATACGATACTGCAATTTTCATGCAAATCAACGATACCTTGATCGTTTTAATCCGTTGATATCAGCGAAGAAATCACGTTTTTCCCAAAACAACCCATTTTTTTCGTTTTTTTTGCAAATTTTGCACATTATTTCGACCACTTCCGGATTAAGGAGTTTTGTCGAAATTGCTTTACCTGTTGGTATTGGACTATAACTTCATGTTCCAGAAGTTTCAGAAACGTCAATTCTGCCATAAAACGAAACCCGAGCTCACAAAATGGGAAGAAAATTCGAAAAAAATCGAAAAATAAAGGACGATAAGTCTGAATGAAACTTATATTACTGGAATTGGATGGACTTCAGGTATCCAAAAATGTAGGTCAAATTTCAAAATTTTGAAAAATAACAAAAATTGTCTCGTAAACAACATGTTTTCAATTTTCCAACGATAAAAGTCATAGACGAATGTTCGAAATTGAAAAATGTGAGATTGCTATTGTCTCGGAAAAGCCTCAGGCTTTCTAAAAATGTAATTTGTTTGAATATAGGTAAAGAATTGACGAAACCACGGCGTTTTTTAATTTCTTACCAACGTTCAAAATTCGGTCACTTCCGCTCTGCGCAGAAGTCTAAAAATTGCTTTATTGAGTAACCACCACATGTTTTCCCAATAGAAAAATGAACCGCAAATCGGTATCTTTTTCCGATCATAGAGAAATAGGCTCCCGCGGTAAAGAATAATAATAATAAAAAAAATAATAATTTTAGTAATCTCAATAGGCTTTCAGACGAAAGTCTGAAAGCCTAATAATTTTAACAAAAACAATAGTGTTTCACACAAGCTTCGCAGTGTGAAACCCTAATAATAATTTTAACAAAAACAATAGTGTTTCACACAAGCTTCGCAGTGTGAAACCCTAACTAGACCTGCATGCAGGAATGACGGGTTTCACTGGTGCTATGTGTCCTTTAACATGTCACTTCCGGTGCCAAGTTACCCTTGAACATATGTCACTTCCGGTACCAGCGAAACCACTAAACAGGTTTCCAAATTAAAATGGACGCAGAATCAACAAAATCCAGCAATATCAATTCATTTTATACATTTGTTACTTGTAAATGATCTTGACAAAATTAAATTACTCTCGGTGTTAATGCAAATGTTCAATTAGTCATATAGTGAAAATTTTATGTAAATCGAATAATAATTGCCACTTTTAAAGACCAAAAAACTTGAAAAGTGACTTGTAGAAAATCGGCTATTTCTCTGCAACCGTACATGTTAGAAACCATTTTGTGGTATCTGTATGATCGTATGGGTTCATTCTATTTGTTGATTGGCATCAAATACCATAATTTGAAAAAGATTTCAAAACAGACTCATTTGAATAAAATATCTGTTTTGGAGGCTAAAAATACAGTTTTTGCCAAAATGACGTTACTTCCGGTGATAATGAAAATCTTAAATTACTTGTATGAAATCCCAAATGGCATTAGGTATAACATGGTGTGACGTTTATGAAAATCGAATAATAATTGACCCTTTTATGGCCCCGAAACCTTCAAAAGTGACCTGTAGAAAACCGTCTATTTCTCGGCAACCGAATAAGTTAGAAACCATTTTATGATATCTATATGACCATATGAGTTTTGTTTATATGTGAATTTAAACCAAAAGTTAAAATTATCAATACATATTAAGTTATTCTTGGTTGAAACCACTAAACAGGTTTCCAAATTAACATTGCGCCCAAATAAAATGGACGCAGAATCAACAAAATCCAGCAATATCAATTCATTTTATACATTTGTTACTTGTAAATGATCTTGACAAAATTAAATTACTCTCGGTGTTAATGCAAATGTTCAATTAGTCATATAGTGAAAATTTTATGTAAATCGAATAATAATTGCCACTTTTAAAGACCAAAAAACTTGAAAAGTGACTTGTAGAAAATCGGCTATTTCTCTGCAACCGTACAAGTTAGAAACCATTTTGTGGTATCTGTATGATCGTATGGGTTCATTCTATTTGTTGATTGGCATCAAATACCATAATTTGAAAAAGATTTAAAAAAAAGGCTCATTTGAATAAAATATCTGTTTTGGAGGCTAAAAATACAGTTTTTGCCAAAATGACGTTACTTCCGGTGATAATGAAAATCTTAAATTACTTGTATGAAATCCCAAATGGCATTAGCTATACCATGGTGTGACGTTTATGAAAAACGAATAATAATTGACCCTTTTATGGCCCCGAAACCTTCAAAAGTGACCTGTAGAAAACCGTCTATTTCTCGCCAACCGAATAAGTTAGAAACAATTTTATGATATCTATATGACCATATGAGTTTTGTTTATATGTGAATTTAAACCAAAAGTTAAAATTATTAATACATATTAAGTTATTCTTGGTTGAATAAAACATTGATTTAAAAAGTTTAAAATGCAGTTTTTGACCAAATGATATCAACTTGATATGACGCTACATGCTTTTTGAATCAAATGATGTCACTTTTATAAAAATCCAATAATAATTGACTTTTTTACAGGCAAAATAACGAAAACAGTGACTTGTACAGAACTGCCCATTTCTTGGTAACTGCTTATATTACAAACGAATTTTAACATACATTTTCTTCGTATGGATTATAGCTACAAGTTTATAAAAGTTACGAAGAAATATTTTAAAATCTGAAAAGCCTGAATAGGTTGTAAATAGGTAAATTTTACACCATTTTTAGCCCCTTAATCGAATTTGCTCGAAAGTGAAATCGAAATTAAAAAAACTGCTTCCTACATTTTTTGCGCCTTGAAAGGGCACACTCTTTGAGTCAAATAATTTTTCCAAAAAATAATATTTGTTTTCGAAATAAGAAAATAACTGTCAAAATTGTAGTTTTTGGTAAAATTATGCCACTTCCGGTGCCGACAGATAACACTTTTGGTAATAAAAAAAATGACAATTGATACAACGAAGCATATGAATTTTGTTTTATACAAATCGAACAATAAAAAATTAATCTAGGACTGAAAAACTGAATTAGCCAATGGCGGCCAAGGAAAATTACTGAGACAAATTTTTTTAACATTTTTCCACTAGTCAGATGACTCTTTAATTCTGTGCACAATACGACTAAAAAATATTCATAAATAAAAAAGTTTTTTGTAAAATTTTAAATTTTCGAAATTTGGCGCCTAATATCTTCGAAGATTTGCCGAAAATCAAAAATCGAAAGTAGCGTAGCTATGTGCCCTGTCTCAGGCTATGCCAAAATCTATCGAAAGTTAAAATCCAATGATTATTGTTAAAATTACTGCAATATTTTCAAAAACGATAACTTCGGTGATTTCGGACATTTCGCATTGTCGCAGAGCGTTCAAAGTAGCTTTATCCTCTAAGTCACACCCACTTTCCCAGTAAAACCGAAGAAATGGTAACGATGCGACACGTAGTTGCTGAGATCTATTCAAATTGGAATCTGAATAATAATAATAATAATAATAATAATATCTAGACCTGCATGCAGGAATGACGGGTTTCACTGGTGCCACGTCACTTTCGGTGCCACGTTACCCTTAAACATATGTCACTTCCGATACCAATGAAACCATCAAACAGGTTTCCACATAAGCATTGTAAACATCAAATAAAATGGACGAAGAATCAACCAAATCCAGCAATATCAATTCATTTTATATATATGTTACTTGTAAGTGATCCTGGCAAAATTTCATTACTTTCGTTGATAATGAAAATGTTCAATTAGTTTTATGAAATCAGAAATGGCATAAGGCATCATAAAGGCGAAAATTGTATGTAAATCGAATGAGAATTGCCACTTTTATAGACTAAAAACCTTGAAAAGTGACTTGTAGAAAATCGTCTATTTCTCGGCAACCGTACACGATAAAAACTATCTTTTGGTATCTATATGATCGTATGGGTTCAATCCATTTGTTGATTGGAATCAAATATCATAATTTGAAATATATTACAAATCAGACTCATTTGAAAAAAATATCTGTTTTGAAGGCTAAAAATACAGTTTTTGCCAAAATGACATTACTTCCGGTGATACTGAAAATGTTAAATTAGTTCTATGAAATCATAAATGACACAAGATATCATATGGTGAAAATTTTATGAAAATCGAATAATAACTGACACTTTTATAGACCAAAAACCTTGAAAAGTGACTTAAGGAAAATCGCCCATTTCTCTGCAACCGTACAAGTTAGAAACCATTTTGTGGTATCTGTATGATCGTATGGGTTCAATCTATTTGATCAATAGAATCAAATATCACAATTTGAAAAAAAAATAACAAATACGACTCATTTGAATAAAATATTGTTTTTTGAAGGCTAAAATTTAAGTTTTGAGCAAATGACGTCATTGCCGGTGGCAGCGCAAGGGGTAAAATGGTTTGACATAGTCCACTATGGCATTAGGGATCCAATGGCGAAAGAAAATTGAAAATCGAATAATAATTGATTCTTTTACAGCCAAAATTACGTGAAAAGTGACTCATGCAAAATTGCCTATTTCTCAGCAACTGCTTATATTACAAACTAATTTTCACATACATTCTCTTCGTATGGATTATAGCTACAAGTTTATAAAAGTTACGTAAAAATATTTTAAAATCTGAAAAGCCTGAATGAGTTGTAAATAGGTCAATTTTACGCCTTTTTTCACCTCTTAACCCAATTTGCTAGAAAATGAAAAAGAAATAAAAAAAACTGCTTCCGACATTTTTTGCGCCTTTAAAGGACACACTCTTTGAGTCATATAATTTTTCAAAAAAATAATATTTGTTTTCAAAAAATGGTACCTAACTGTCAAAATTGTAGTTTTTGGTAAAATTATGCCACTTCTGGTGCCGACAGATAACACTTTTGGTAATAAAAAAAATGACAATTGAGACAACGAAGCATATGAACTTTGTTTTATACAAATCGAACAATAAAAAATTAATCTAGGACTGAAAAACTGAATTAGCCAATGGAGGCCAAGGAAAATTACTGAGACAAAAAATTTTAACATTTTTGCGCAAGTCAGATGACTCTTTAATTCTGTGCACAACACGACTAAAAAATATTCATAAATAAAAAAGTTTTTTGTAAAATTTTAAATTTCCGAAATTTGGCGCCTAATATCTTCGAAGATTTGCCGAAAATCAAAAATCGAAAGTAGCGCAGCTATGTGCCCTGTCTCCAGCTATGCCAAAATGTATCGAAAGTTAAAATCCCATGATTATTGTTAAAATTATCGCAATATTTGTAAAAACGATAACTTCGGTGATTTCGGACATTTTGCATTGTCGCAGAACGTTCAAAATAGCTTTATCCTCTAAGTCACACCCACTTCCCCAGTAAAATCGAAGAAATCGTAACGATGCGACACGTAGTTGCTGAGATCTACTCAAAACAAAAGAAGAATAATAATAATAAGAACTAGACCTGCATGCAGGAATGACGGGTTTCACTGGTGCCATGTTACCCTTAAACATGTCACTTCCGGTGCCAAGTTACCCTTGAACATATGTCACTTCCGGTACCAGCGAAACCACTAAACAGGTTTCTAATTAACATTGCACACAAATAAAATGGACGCAGAATCAACAAAATCCAACAATATCAATTCATTTTATACATTTGTTACTTGTAAATGATCTTGACAAAATTAAATTACTTCCTGTGTTAATGAAAATGTTCAATTAGTCTTATGAAATCAGAAATGGCATACGATATCATATAGTGAAAATTTTATGTAAAATTTTAAGACCAAAAAACTTGAAAAGTGACTTGTAGAAAATCTGCTATTTCTCTGCAACCGTTAAAGTTACAAACCATTTTGTGGTATCTGTGTGATCGTATGGGTTCATTCTATTTGTTGATTAGCATCAAATACCATAATTTGAAAAAGATTTCAAAACAGACTCACTTGAATAAAATATCTGTTTTGAAGGCTAAAAAAACAGTTTTTGCCAAAATGACGTTACTTCCGGTGATAATGAAAATCTTAAATTACTTGAATGAAATCCCAAATGGCAGTAGGTATAACACGGTGTCAATTTTAAATTGTAATCAACTTGATATGACGCTACATGCTTTTTGAATCAAACGATGCCACTTTTATAAAAATCCAATAATAATTGACTATTTTACAGGCAAAATAACGAAAACAGTGACTTGTACAGAACTGCCCATTTCTTGGTAACTGCTTATATTACAAACGAATTTTAACATACATTTTCTTCGTATGGATTATAGCTACAAGTTTATAAAAGTTACGAAGAAATATTTTAAAATCTGAAAAGCCTGAATAGGTTGTAAATAGGTAAATTTTACACCATTTTTAGCCTCTTAATCGAATTTGCTCGAAAGTGAAGTCGAAATTAAAAAAACTGCTTCCTACATTTTTTGCGCCTTGAAAGGGCACACTCTTTGAGTCAAATAATTTTTCCAAAAAATAATATTTGTTTTCGAAGTAGGAAAATAACTGTCAAAATTGTAGTTTTTGGTAAAATTATGCCACTTCCGGTGCCGACAGATAACACTTTTGGTAATAAAAAAAATGACAATTGATACAACGAAGCATATGAATTTTGTTTTATACAAATCGGACAATAAAAAATTAATCTAGGACTGAAAAACTGAATTAGCCAATGGCGGCCAAGGAAAATTACTGAGACAAATTTTTTTAACATTTTTGCACTAGTCAGATGACTCTTTAATTCTGTGCACAATACGACTAAAAAATATTCATAAATAAAAAAAAATTTTGTAAAATTTTTAATTTTCGAAATTTGGCGCCTAATATCTTCGAAGATTTGCCGAAAATCAAAAATCGAAAGTAGCGTAGCTATGTGCCCTGTTTCAGGCTATGCCAAAATGTATCGAAAGTTAAAATCCAATGATTATTGTTAAAATTACTGCAATATTTTCAAAAACGATAACTTCGGTGATTTCGGACATTTCGCATTGTCGCAGAACGTTCAAAATAGCTTTATCCTCTAAGTCACACCCACTTTCCCAGTAAAACCGAAGAGATCGTAACGATGCGACACGTAGTTGCTGAGATCTATTCAAATTGGAATCTGAATAATAATAATAATAAGAATAATAATTTTAACAAAAACAATAGTGTTTCACACAAGCTACGCAGTGTGAAACCCTAATAATAATTTTAACAAAAACAATAGTGTTTCACACAAGCTTCGCAGTGTGAAACCCTAATAATAATAATTTTAGTAATCTCAATAGGCTTTCAGACGAAAGTCTGAAAGCCTTATAATAATTTTAACAAAAACAATAGTGTTTCACACAAGCTTCGCAGTGTGAAACCCTAACTAGACCTGCATAGCAGTGCTGAATCGGCTTTCAGGGTCCTTTATATCATTGCCATGCCTTTAAATGTACATTTATACTCTAAACGACCGATAGAACGCGGGGTAACAGAAGTTTAAGAAGAGAAATAGAAGTAGTTTTCGAGATAAACGAGTCTGAATAGGCTCCAAAAATAGAGGAAAATGCTACATTTTCGGCATCTCATAATCTATTGCCTACCATTGCATTTGTATCATTCTGATATCATATAAAAGTAAATTATCCGCGCTATTTAACGACACTCTATTTGTTTCGATTGGGTGAAATCTGCCGTAGAATTCAGGTTTTTTTGCAAAGTCTACATTTATTTTACTTATTTATAGGTTTATTCAAAATATCGGATCATTTTTGGGCTATTCCCGGTTCACAGATCATTGTTGAGATAATTTTAGCAAGTTGTCTGGATAATTAACTTCAAGTACTAGAATTTTCAGAAACATCCATTATGTAATATATATCATCTTTGATTGGCATTTAGTAATTGAACATATAACACAAGGTACAATTTTATGGATACACAATTACTGAGTTTGATACTGAGCGACGTTTCGACGAGGATACTCTCGTCTTTATCAAGCAAATGATACACAAATGTGAATAGTAGGGAAATATATACAGAATATGCAACAAAGATAAGAGTAAATACAATTAAAGTTTAACACCTTTGATTAGGGGCCATTAAGGACTAATCCCACACAACGGAAAGCTCTTACAGGGATTAAAAGGAGGCGATTGCTATTATCTATAAAAAGATCAGTGTATTAACACTATTAATGGAAAACCAATTAACCTGAGCTATAGATAAACAATAATATATAGAGAAGTCTGTACGCATAAGTGAACAAGAGTGATCGCTGATGCATGTGTAAAGAGAAATAAAATAATAAATTAAAATTCAGAAATAAAAAATATAAAATATATTAATTGAATCTCCAAAAAATCATGATAGATGTTCAAATATATTGATTCAGTAAACTGAAAATCGAGGATTGTGTATTATATCTCTAGACTGTAAGAACTGGTTAAGTACTGCAAAGAAACATATATAAAATGTATAATTAGACTGTGAAAACTGGATAACCACTGAAAAGGAACAAAAGTATGAGAATGAATAGCTGGAAACTCAGTAATTGTGTATCCATAAAATTGTACCTTGTGTAATATATATCAAAAGGAAAATTAGTAAATAATTAGTGGCCTGATTCCATCCCACTTAGCACTAGTTATCTCCCTTACACCAATATTATAACTATAGTTTAAAATACAACAATTTTTCTAATTTGTTCAAAGATTGTGGACCTTTTTGGATCAATTATACTATATAGAGGCTTTTTAATTTCGATTCACGCACTATACCACAATTAGGATTCTAAGTAACAGAAGTGTAAGAAAAGAAATAAGACTACTTTTCGAGATAAAATTATCTGAATAGCCTGAGAAATCGCAAATTTTGCAAGAGTACCAATTCTTCACTGTATTTTCTCAAAATATCAAATATTTTTTCCACTACTTCCGGTTTTTGGATCTTTGTAGGTATTTTTTTTAACAAGTTGTTTTCATACTTAACTTTCTGTCCCATAAGTGTCAGAAATATCTATTCAGTAGTTTTTGTAAAAAAGATAAATAAAAGAACATTTTCAATAATTTAACGATTTTTCAACTTTTTTCAAAGATTGAGGCCATTTTTGGACCACTTATATTATTTCAAACCTTTTCATGTTGGATTCACGCAACAGACCACCGATAGGAATCTGCGTTAAAAAAGATTCAGAAGAATCGTAGGAGTTGTTTTCGAGAAAATAGCGTCTAAAAAGGCTCCAAAAAGGGAAAATACTAGATTTTCGACGTACCGTTATTTATTTTCTAACCATCGAAATCGTACCATTGAGATGCCATATAATAGTCCTTTAATGGGGCTATCCAAAGACACTTTACTTATTTTGGTCCGGTAATGTCTGTCGGCGAAATCAAGCTTTTCGGAAGAGCGCCTATTTTTAAACTTTTTTTTTCCATTTTTTTAATACTTCCGGTATGGAGATTATTTCCAGGATAGTTTTAATAACCAGTTTCGGCAATTATATAGCCGCAAGACTCTGTAATAGTATATTACATTATCTGATCAGATAAAATGCCCCTGAGAAATCCTATGTTTATAAGTGCCAAAAATGCAAAAATGTCAATATATTGAAAATTAAATTTCAATAACTGAATACATATTATACATTATTGGAATCGGTATTAGATGAGCTATCTAAATATAAAAACATTTTTTGAAAATCTGTAAAAAAGAAAAATTAATAGAGTTTTTTTCAAAATTTCACGATTTTTCGACTTTTTTCGATTTTCAGTTCGGTATTTGACCTATTACAAATATTTCAAAGTCTTAACGGAATGTTTGATACACAAGACTACCGAAAGGTCTCTAGATAGAGACAGTTTAAGAAAAATCGCTGGAGCAGTTTTCGAGATAAAGTCGTCCAAAAACGCTCCAAATCAAAATATGCTTGATTTTCAGCGTGTCATATTTTACTTCTGGATCATCGTATCTGTATGAATTAGGTATCATACGATACTCCAATTCCGATGTAAACCAACGATACCTTAACCCATTTGATCGGTTGATATGGGACGAAGAAATCACGTTTTTCCCCAAAGTCCCCATTTTTTTAGTTTTTTTCAAAATATCAGACATTATTTCGACTACTTCTGGTTTACGGATCGTTGTTGAAATTGCTTTATAAAAAGGTCTGACTATATAGCTTTATGTACCAGAGCTTACAGAAATATCGGATTATTCTTTCCAAAAAATATAAGGGTCGGAAAATGGCACAAAATTCGAAAAAAATCGAAAAATAAAGGGCAATAACTCGGAATTAAACTTGTATTTCTGGAATCGGATGGTCTTCAGGTATCCAAAAATGTAGGTGAAATTTGAAAATTTTGAAAAATAACAAAAATGTCTCTTTTGTCTCATTTTTTCAGTTTTCGAACGCTAGAAGTCAGCGACGAAGTCTCAAAATTTCGAAATTTTCAACTGCTATCGTCCGAGAAAAGACTCAGGGTTTCCGAAAATGTCATTTGTATGAAAATAGGTACAGAGTTGACGAATCTTCGGCCGTTTTTTTAATTTTTTGGTACCGCACGAAATTATGTCACTTCCGGTCTGCGCAGAAGTTTCAAAAGTGATTTAATGAGTAGCCACCACCTAGTTTCCCGATAGAATATTTGGTTCCAGATCGATATCTGTTTTCGATCATGGAGAAATAGGCTCCGGGGATAAATAATAATAATAACTAGACCTGCATAGCAGTGCTGAATCGGCTTTCAGGGTCCTTTATATCATTGCCATGCTTTTAAATTTACCTTTATACTCTAAACGACCGATAGGACTCGGGGTAACTGAAGTTTAAGAAGTGAAATAGAAGTAGTTTTCGAGATAAACGAGTCTGAAAAGGCTCCAAAAAAAAAGAGGAAAATACTACATTTTCGGCATCTCATAATCTATTGCCTAACCATCGAATTTGTATCATTCTGATATCATATAAAAGTCAAAAAAGGAAAATACTAGATCTTCAGCGTCCCGTAATATTTGTCATTGAACACGCCATCTTGAGTCGGATCGCGCAAAATCTAATTTTGGATTAGAGGCAAATAAGTAAAAATATTGATGAGATGTTCTCAAAAATGAGTCGATAAATATACTATCTATCGACACAAAAGATCAAAATAGCAATAAAAGATTTTAGAACACCTTTATTTGAACGTTTTGTAAGAGTACCGTATTTTTAAATATGTCCTATTTCTGAGAATTCTCGGCGAAATTAGTTATGTTTCTTCGCTCGCTATGGAACGACCGATCATTCCTCTTGCATAATAAATGGCATCGTTGTAAAACGGAGAATCTCCAGATATCAAATATTATCAAAATATTATCGCTGAATTGATTTTGACGGACACGCCCGAGTTTTAAAACCCCTAGAAAATATAAACAAAAACCATGTGACCATGCTGTCTAACCAACTCATTTGCTGATTGGCCAAGACATCGCGTGCAAAGCATTATGATTACGTGGCTGACTGAGCGGGCGATAAATATTTGGTTTAGGCAATAATGTTTTTGCGTACCTACATGCGATTCACTCTGATAAGTGACCGAAAAAATTTAATTCTGATCGTATACAGATTGCCGTTGAGTGTTAATCAAAACCGTGTAGCTGATTATGTTAATTAATCGGCAAGCGGGTGTGTGTCGTTGAGTAATAATAATCAACTGTCACGGGTCAATGATAAAGCCGTCGACAACTCATTATTTACTGCGAATAATAAATAATACCATCTTTAAAAAATAATTTATAGGCCTTAAATGGAAATAAAAATGGCCAATAATTTTCTTTTCGAGGGGAATGTTATCGATAGCTGAATTCTGTTAACTGTCGCTTCTTCATACGGCATGTAAAATAAGGAATGCGTATTGGATATCAATGTTCTTACCACCATGGGTCGAAAAAATGAGAACGACCAACGAGCCGAAATGCGACGATTCTCGAACCTACCATTGCTTAATTACATCAAAGCCAAAATGCACGAAAGTGAACGTAAGCTTTAATTGGCTATTAAATTGACAGCTATCTATAGGGACTCATATTTTGATAACGTTACGGTATCTGAAAATACTATACTACGTACACCCAAAATCTTATTTTAATTCACGCGTTAAATGAACACACGTACAACTGTGGCGGCAGCTTTGATGATTACCCAATCAACAATAATCTTAATCTCCTGTCCACTAGCTGGCACTTAGGTGCTAATTAATTGATGAGATTAACTTCAGTTAATCCTACCAAAGTTATAATATACAAATTACTACTAATGTATAGATTGTTCTTCAGTATAACACTATGATGTTATGGATTTTTCGTTACGAAAAGAGCACCCTTGCAATATTCAGATTTGTCAGCATAATTCCTCCCTTGTCAAAGGTGTAGGGATGGTGCCCTAGAATAGTAGATCAGAGTAGATGCGAAACCGAGGTCCTATGTACACATGTTTAAGGAGGGGAGGGGATGTCCAAATGTACATGACAAGGACTAGGTTGCCAGTCCAACCTGCTGCATTTCCTCCACAGCACTGAATCGGCTTTCAGGAATCAGACAGGAAATACGTCATACAATAGCCGATCTATCCAGCTACCAAACGATACTGTATTTTTTTTTTTTTTTTGATTCAATGACACCCTTTATCAGACTTGTAAAAGTAATATTTGCTTGCGAAAAGATCGGTCAAAATTGTAAAATCTGGCAAAATTACGTCACATCCGGTGCCAAAAGAAATCATTATCGACAGCAAATAAGTTGAGAATTTGCAACATGAAACAAAGAAACATACAAACTTTGTTTTATACGTATCAGGCGATAAACACTAAACCTAGATCCCATAAATTGAAATTAAAAAGGTGAAAAAACTTAAAAAGTGATCCTGAGAAAATTGGTTATTTCTCGACAAGGGAATATGCTAGAAGCACTTTTTTGACATCAATATTATTGTATTGATCCAATCTAAATGACCATTATAATCAAACATTATAACGTTAAACAAATAAAAAATATAATACACTTAAAAAAAATATTTGTTTTGAAGTCTAAAAATACGGTTTTTGCAAAAAAGACATTACTTCCGGTGATAATAAAAATCTTAAATTAGTTTAATGCAATCATAAATGGCATAAGGCACAAAATGGTGAAAATTGTATGAAAATTGAATAATAATTGACACTTTTATAGACCAAAAAGCTCGAAAAGTGACTTGTAGAAAATCGTCTATTTCTCGGCAACCGTACAAGTTAGAAACTTTTTTTGTGGTATCTGTATGATCGTATGGGTTAATGCCATTCGTTGATGGGATTCAAATATCATAATTTTAAAAGTATTATAAAAAAAAGACTCATTTGAATAAAATATTTGTTTTTTAGGTTAAAATACAGTTTTTGCCAAAATGACGTCATTTCCGGTAACAGTGAAACTGTAAAATTGGCTTAACCTAGTCCAAATTGGCATTAGGCATCGAATGAAAAAAAAATATTGAAAATCGGATAATAATTTACTATTTTATAGGCAAAATAACGTGAAAAGTGATGCATGCAAAATTGCATATTTCTCGGCAATTGCTCATATTACGAAATATTTTGTGCATACATTCTCCTCGTCTGGATTATTACTACGAGTTTATGAACGTTACGAATACATAGTTCAAAATATGAAGACGTTGAATGGGTTGTAAATAACTGATTGTTACACCTTTTTTTACATTTATTCGAAATTGTCCGAAAATGAAATTGAAATAAAAAAATCTGAACTAACGATTTGTGCCCCTTTACAGCGTGCATCCTTTTTGCTATATCAGATATCGAAAAAAATAATATTTGCTTTCAAAAAGTGGTACTGAGCTGTCAAAATTGTAGTTTTTGTTAATATACTTCCGTTGCGTGCAGAAAAATTTCACGGTAACAAAAAAATTACAATTGAGACCACGGAGCATATGCACTTTGTTTTATACAAATCGAACAATAAATAATTAATCTAGGTTCGAAAAACTAAATTAGCCAATGGCGACTAAAGAAAATTACTGAGACAAAATTCTTTCTCACTTGTGCTCGAGTAGGGTGATACTTTAACTCTGTGTAAACTACCATCAAAAAATATTCATAAATAAAAAAGTTTTCTGTAAAAATGTAAAAAAAATTCAAAATATCGGAGATTTTTTTGACTACTTCCGGGTTTTCAATCATTGTCGGAATAGCTTTAATTTAACAAGTTGATTAGATACTTAACTTCCTGTAGCAGAAATATCAGAAACATTCATTGAGTAATTTTTGAAAAAAAGATAAATAAAAGAGCATTTTCAATAATTTAATGATTTTTCAACTTTTTTCAAAGATTGATGTCATTTTTGGACCACCTATAATATTGCAACGGTTTTATTATTAGATGCACACGATAGGCCACCGATAGGACTCTGAGTAAAAAATGTTTAAGAAAAATCGTAGGCGTCGTTTTCGAGAAAAAGGTGTCTCAGAATGCTCCAAAACGGAAAATACTTAGTTTTCGGCGTACCATAATTTATTTCCTAAGAATCAAATTCGTGTTATTTAGATGTTATACGATCGTCTATTAATGGAACTATTCAACGACACTTTAATTGTTTTGGTCCGCTAATATGTGACGGAGAATTCGAACTTTTGGCAAGAGCTCCAATTCTTTTTTATCTTTTTACATTTTTTGTCGTATTTTGAACTACTTCCGGTATACGAATCATTGTCGAGTAGTTTTCACATCCAATTTTGGAGTTTGCATGGGAACAGCGCTCTCTAATGATATACGACACTATACGATCAAATAAAATATTTCTGAGAAATCCTATGTTTAAAAGTGTTAAAAATGTCAAAATGTCAAAATATTGAAAATTAAATTTCAATAACTGCATACATATTATACATCATTAGAATCGTAATTAGGTCAGCTTTCTAAATATATATCTTTTTTTTTTGAAAATCTCTTCAAATAAAAACATAGTAGAGCATTTTCCAAAATTTCACGATTTTTTGACTTTTTTCGATTTTTAGTCCCTTTTTTGTCTTATTCCAATTATTGGAAGATTGTAATGGATTGCTTCATGCTAAAGACCACCGAAGGGACTCTCGATAGATAAAGTTTAAGATAAATCGCTGGAGCAGTTTTCGAGATAAAGGCGTCTAAAAACGCTCCAAATCAGAAAATACTTGATTTTCAGCGTGCCATATTTTACTTCCGGGTCATCGTATCTTTATGAAATGGGTACCATACGATACTTCAATTCCCGTGCAACCCAACGATACCCTAATCTCTTTAATCCGTTGATATCGGACGAAATAATCACGTTTTTCCCCAAAGCACCCATTTTTTGCATTTTTTTCCAAACATCAGAAATTATCTCGACTACTTCCGGTTTACGGATCGTTGTTGAAATTGCTTTATCCAACTGTCTGACTATATGGCTTTATGTTCCAGAGGTTTCAGAAATATCGATTTATCCTTTCCAAAAAATATAAGGGTTTGAAAATCGGTAGAAAATTCGAAAAAAAACGAAAAATAAAGGGAGATAACTCTGAATGAAACTTATATTACTGGAATTGGATGGACTTCAGGAATCCAAAAATGTAGGTCAAATTTGAAAATTTTGAAAAATAACAAAAATTGTCTCATAAACAACGTCTTTTCAATTTTCGAACGATAGAAGTCATAGACGAATGTTCGAAATTGAAAAATGTGAGATAGCCATTATCTTGCAAAAGATTCAGGGTTTCCGAAAATGTCATTTGATTAAAAATGGGTAAAGAATTGAAGAAATTATGGCCGATTTTCAATATCATGACAACCTACAAAGTTCGGCCACTTCCGGTATGCGCAGAAGTTTGAAAAATAGTTTATGCACTAGCCACCACATGTTTTCCCGATAGAAAAGTTTGTTCCAGATCGATATCTGTTTTCGATCATGGAGAAATAGGCTCCCGCGGAAAAAAATAATAATAATAAGAACTAGACCTGCATAGCAGTGCTGAATCGGCTTTCAGGGTCCTTTATATCATTGCCATGCTTTTAAATTTACCTTTATACTCTAAACGACCGATAGGACTCGGGGTAACTGAAGTTTAAGAAGTGAAATAGAAGTAGTTTTCGAGATAAACGAGTCTGAAAAGGCTCCAAAAAAAAAGAGGAAAATACTACATTTTCGGCATCTCATAATCTATTGCCTAACCATCGAATTTGTATCATTCTGATATCATATAAAAGTCAAAAAAGGAAAATACTAGATCTTCAGCGTCCCGTAATATTTGTCATTGAACACGCCATCTTGAGTCGGATCGCGCAAAATCTAATTTTGGATTAGAGGCAAATAAGTAAAAATATTGATGAGATGTTCTCAAAAATGAGTCGATAAATATACTATCTATCGACACAAAAGATCAAAATAGCAATAAAAGATTTTAGAACACCTTTATTTGAACGTTTTGTAAGAGTACCGTATTTTTAAATATGTCCTATTTCTGAGAATTCTCGGCGAAATTAGTTATGTTTCTTCGCTCGCTATGGAACGACCGATCATTCCTCTTGCATAATAAATGGCATCGTTGTAAAACGGAGAATCTCCAGATATCAAATATTATCAAAATATTATCGCTGAATTGATTTTGACGGACACGCCCGAGTTTTAAAACCCCTAGAAAATATAAACAAAAACCATGTGACCATGCTGTCTAACCAACTCATTTGCTGATTGGCCAAGACATCGCGTGCAAAGCATTATGATTACGTGGCTGACTGAGCGGGCGATAAATATTTGGTTTAGGCAATAATGTTTTTGCGTACCTACATGCGATTCACTCTGATAAGTGACCGAAAAAATTTAATTTTGATCGTATACAGATTGCCGTTGAGTGTTAATCAAAACCGTGTAGCTGATTATGTTAATTAATCGGCAAGCGGGTGTGTGTCGTTGAGTAATAATAATCAACTGTCACGGGTCAATGATAAAGCCGTCGACAACTCATTATTTACTGCGAATAATAAATAATACCATCTTTAAAAAATAATTTATAGGCCTTAAATGGAAATAAAAATGGCCAATAATTTTCTTTTCGAGGGGAATGTTATCGATAGCTGAATTCTGTTAACTGTCGCTTCTTCATACGGCATGTAAAATAAGGAATGCGTATTGGATATCAATGTTCTTACCACCATGGGTCGAAAAAATGAGAACGACCAACGAGCCGAAATGCGACGATTCTCGAACCTACCATTGCTTAATTACATCAAAGCCAAAATGCACGAAAGTGAACGTAAGCTTTAATTGGCTATTAAATTGACAGCTATCTATAGGGACTCATATTTTGATAACGTTACGGTATCTGAAAATACTATACTACGTACACCCAAAATCTTATTTTAATTCACGCGTTAAATGAACACACGTACAACTGTGGCGGCAGCTTTGATGATTACCCAATCAACAATAATCTTAATCTCCTGTCCACTAGCTGGCACTTAGGTGCTAATTAATTGATGAGATTAACTTCAGTTAATCCTACCAAAGTTATAATATACAAATTACTACTAATGTATAGATTGTTCTTCAGTATAACACTATGATGTTATGGATTTTTCGTTACGAAAAGAGCACCCTTGCAATATTCAGATTTGTCAGCATAATTCCTCCCTTGTCAAAGGTGTAGGGATGGTGCCCTAGAATAGTAGATCAGAGTAGATGCGAAACCGAGGTCCTATGTACACATGTTTAAGGAGGGGAGGGGATGTCCAAATGTACATGACAAGGACTAGGTTGCCAGTCCAACCTGCTGCATTTCCTCCACAGCACTGAATCGGCTTTCAGGAATCAGACAGGAAATACGTCATACAATAGCCGATCTATCCAGCTACCAAACGATACTGTATTTTTTTTTTTTTTTTGATTCAATGACACCCTTTATCAGACTTGTAAAAGTAATATTTGCTTGCGAAAAGATCGGTCAAAATTGTAAAATCTGGCAAAATTACGTCACATCCGGTGCCAAAAGAAATCATTATCGACAGCAAATAAGTTGAGAATTTGCAACATGAAACAAAGAAACATACAAACTTTGTTTTATACGTATCAGGCGATAAACACTAAACCTAGATCCCATAAATTGAAATTAAAAAGGTGAAAAAACTTAAAAAGTGATCCTGAGAAAATTGGTTATTTCTCGACAAGGGAATATGCTAGAAGCACTTTTTTGACATCAATATTATTGTATTGATCCAATCTAAATGACCATTATAATCAAACATTATAACGTTAAACAAATAAAAAATATAATACACTTAAAAAAAATATTTGTTTTGAAGTCTAAAAATACGGTTTTTGCAAAAAAGACATTACTTCCGGTGATAATAAAAATCTTAAATTAGTTTAATGCAATCATAAATGGCATAAGGCACAAAATGGTGAAAATTGTATGAAAATTGAATAATAATTGACACTTTTATAGACCAAAAAGCTCGAAAAGTGACTTGTAGAAAATCGTCTATTTCTCGGCAACCGTACAAGTTAGAAACTTTTTTTGTGGTATCTGTATGATCGTATGGGTTAATGCCATTCGTTGATGGGATTCAAATATCATAATTTTAAAAGTATTATAAAAAAAAGACTCATTTGAATAAAATATTTGTTTTTTAGGTTAAAATACAGTTTTTGCCAAAATGACGTCATTTCCGGTAACAGTGAAACTGTAAAATTGGCTTAACCTAGTCCAAATTGGCATTAGGCATCGAATGAAAAAAAAATATTGAAAATCGGATAATAATTTACTATTTTATAGGCAAAATAACGTGAAAAGTGATGCATGCAAAATTGCATATTTCTCGGCAATTGCTCATATTACGAAATATTTTGTGCATACATTCTCCTCGTCTGGATTATTACTACGAGTTTATGAACGTTACGAATACATAGTTCAAAATATGAAGACGTTGAATGGGTTGTAAATAACTGATTGTTACACCTTTTTTTACATTTATTCGAAATTGTCCGAAAATGAAATTGAAATAAAAAAATCTGAACTAACGATTTGTGCCCCTTTACAGCGTGCATCCTTTTTGCTATATCAGATATCGAAAAAAATAATATTTGCTTTCAAAAAGTGGTACTGAGCTGTCAAAATTGTAGTTTTTGTTAATATACTTCCGTTGCGTGCAGAAAAATTTCACGGTAACAAAAAAATTACAATTGAGACCACGGAGCATATGCACTTTGTTTTATACAAATCGAACAATAAATAATTAATCTAGGTTCGAAAAACTAAATTAGCCAATGGCGACTAAAGAAAATTACTGAGACAAAATTCTTTCTCACTTGTGCTCGAGTAGGGTGATACTTTAACTCTGTGTAAACTACCATCAAAAAATATTCATAAATAAAAAAGTTTTCTGTAAAAATGTAAAAAAAATTCAAAATATCGGAGATTTTTTTGACTACTTCCGGGTTTTCAATCATTGTCGGAATAGCTTTAATTTAACAAGTTGATTAGATACTTAACTTCCTGTAGCAGAAATATCAGAAACATTCATTGAGTAATTTTTGAAAAAAAGATAAATAAAAGAGCATTTTCAATAATTTAATGATTTTTCAACTTTTTTCAAAGATTGATGTCATTTTTGGACCACCTATAATATTGCAACGGTTTTATTATTAGATGCACACGATAGGCCACCGATAGGACTCTGAGTAAAAAATGTTTAAGAAAAATCGTAGGCGTCGTTTTCGAGAAAAAGGTGTCTCAGAATGCTCCAAAACGGAAAATACTTAGTTTTCGGCGTACCATAATTTATTTCCTAAGAATCAAATTCGTGTTATTTAGATGTTATACGATCGTCTATTAATGGAACTATTCAACGACACTTTAATTGTTTTGGTCCGCTAATATGTGACGGAGAATTCGAACTTTTGGCAAGAGCTCCAATTCTTTTTTATCTTTTTACATTTTTTGTCGTATTTTGAACTACTTCCGGTATACGAATCATTGTCGAGTAGTTTTCACATCCAATTTTGGAGTTTGCATGGGAACAGCGCTCTCTAATGATATACGACACTATACGATCAAATAAAATATTTCTGAGAAATCCTATGTTTAAAAGTGTTAAAAATGTCAAAATGTCAAAATATTGAAAATTAAATTTCAATAACTGCATACATATTATACATCATTAGAATCGTAATTAGGTCAGCTTTCTAAATATATATCTTTTTTTTTGAAAATCTCTTCAAATAAAAACATAGTAGAGCATTTTCCAAAATTTCACGATTTTTTGACTTTTTTCGATTTTTAGTCCCTTTTTTGTCTTATTCCAATTATTGGAAGATTGTAATGGATTGCTTCATGCTAAAGACCACCGAAGGGACTCTCGATAGATAAAGTTTAAGATAAATCGCTGGAGCAGTTTTCGAGATAAAGGCGTCTAAAAACGCTCCAAATCAGAAAATACTTGATTTTCAGCGTGCCATATTTTACTTCCGGGTCATCGTATCTTTATGAAATGGGTACCATACGATACTTCAATTCCCGTGCAACCCAACGATACCCTAATCTCTTTAATCCGTTGATATCGGACGAAATAATCACGTTTTTCCCCAAAGCACCCATTTTTTGCATTTTTTTCCAAACATCAGAAATTATCTCGACTACTTCCGGTTTACGGATCGTTGTTGAAATTGCTTTATCCAACTGTCTGACTATATGGCTTTATGTTCCAGAGGTTTCAGAAATATCGATTTATCCTTTCCAAAAAATATAAGGGTTTGAAAATCGGTAGAAAATTCGAAAAAAAACGAAAAATAAAGGGAGATAACTCTGAATGAAACTTATATTACTGGAATTGGATGGACTTCAGGAATCCAAAAATGTAGGTCAAATTTGAAAATTTTGAAAAATAACAAAAATTGTCTCATAAACAACGTCTTTTCAATTTTCGAACGATAGAAGTCATAGACGAATGTTCGAAATTGAAAAATGTGAGATAGCCATTATCTTGCAAAAGATTCAGGGTTTCCGAAAATGTCATTTGATTAAAAATGGGTAAAGAATTGAAGAAATTATGGCCGATTTTCAATATCATGACAACCTACAAAGTTCGGCCACTTCCGGTATGCGCAGAAGTTTGAAAAATAGTTTATGCACTAGCCACCACATGTTTTCCCGATAGAAAAGTTTGTTCCAGATCGATATCTGTTTTCGATCATGGAGAAATAGGCTCCCGCGGAAAAAAATAATAATAATAAGAACTAGACCTGCATAGCAGTGCTGAATCGGCTTTCAGGGTCCTTTATATCATTGCCATGCTTTTAAATTTACCTTTATACTCTAAACGACCGATAGGACTCGGGGTAACAGAAGTTTAAGAAGTGAAATAGAAGTAGTTTTCGAGATAAACGGGTCTGAAAAGGCTCCCAAAAAAAGAGGAAAATACTACATTTTCGGCATCTCATAATCTATTGCCTAACCATCAAATTTGTATCATTCTGATATCATATACAAGTCCAAAAAGGAAAATACTAGATCTTCAGCGTCCCGTAATATTTGCGCAAAATCTAATTAGTATAATTAGTAAAAATATTGATGAGATGTTCTCAAAAATGAGTCTATAAATATACTATCTATCGACACAAAAGATCAAAATAGCAATAAAAGATTTTAGAACACCTTTATTTGAACGTTTTGTAAGAGTACCGTATTTTTAAATTTGTCCCATTTCTTAAAATTCTCGGCGAAATTAGTTATGTTTCTTCGCTCGCTATGGAACGACCTCTGCAGACCTGCAGTGCTAAATGGGCTTTCAGGAATCAGACAGGAAGTGCGTCATACAATAGCCGATCCATCGAGCTACCAAACGATACTGTAGTTGTTATGATTCAGTGACACCCTTTATCAGACTTGTAAAAGTAATATATGCTTGCAAATACACCGGTCAAAATTGTAAAATCTGGCAAAATTACTTCACTTCCGGTGCCAAAAGAAATCATTATCGGTAACAAATAAGTTGAGAATTCGCAATTGAGAATTGTTTTATACATATCAGGCAATAAATAATAAACTTGGAACCCATAAACTGAAATTAAAAGGTAAAAAAACTTAAAAAGTGATCCTTAGAAAATTGGTTATTTCTCGACATGGGAACATGCTAGAAGCAATTTTTTGATATCAGTATGATTATATTGATCCAATCTAAATGGCCATTAGAATCAAACGTTATAACGTTAAACAAATAACAAATATAACTCACTTCAAAAAAACATTTGTTTTGAAGTCTAAAAATACGGTTTTTGCAAAAAAAGACATTACTTCCGGTGATAATAAGAATCTTAAATTAGTTTAATGCAATCATAAATGGCATAAGGCATCAAATGGTGAAAATTGTATGAAAATTGAATAATAATTGACACTTTTATAGACCAAAAAGCTTGAAAAGTGACTTGTAGAAAATCGTCTATTTCTCGGCAACCGTACAAGTTAGAAACTTTTTTGTGGTATCTGTATGATCGTATGGGTTCATGCTATTCGGTGATGGGATTCAAATATCATAATTTTAAAAATATTATAAAAAAGACACATTTGAATAAAATATTTGTTTTTTAGATTAAAAATACAGTTTTTGCCAAAATGACGTCATTTCCGGTCACAGTGAAACCGTAAAATCGGTTTAAACTAGTCCAAATTGGCATTAAGCATCGAATGAAAAAAAAAATATTGAAAATCGGATAATAATTTACTCTTTTATAGGCAAAATAACGTGAAAAGTGATGCATGCAAAATTGCATATTTCTCGGCAATTGCTCATATTACGAACTATTTTTTGCATACATTCTCCTCGTCTGGATTATTACTACGAGTTTATGAAAGTTACGAATAAATAGTTCAAAATATGAAGACGTTGAATGGGTAGTAAATAGCTGATTGTTACACTTTTTTTACATTTATTCGAAATTGCTCGAAATTGAAATTGAAATTAAAAAATCTGAGCTAACGATTTGTGCCCCTTTACAGCGCGCATTCTTTTTGCTATATCAGATTTCGAAAAAAATAATATTTCCTTTCAAAAAGTGGTACTGAACTGTCAAAATTGTAGTTTTTGTTAATATTACGCCACTTCCGTTGCGTGCAGAAAAAATTCACGGTAACAAAAAAAATTACAATTGAGACCACGGAGCATATGCACTTTGTTTTATACAAATCGAACAATAAGTAATTAATCTAGGTACGAAAAACTAAATTAGCCAATGGCGACTAAAGAAAATTACTGAGACAAAATTCTTTCTCACTTCTGCTCAAGTAGGGTGATACTTTAACTATGTGTAAACTACCATCAAAAAATATTCATAAATAAAAAAGTTTTCTGTAAAAATGTAAAAAAAATTCAAAATATCGGAGATTTTTTCGACTACTTCCGGTTTTACGATCATTGTCGGAATAGCTTTAACAAGTTGATTAGATACTTAACTTCCTGTACCAGAAATGTCAGAAACATTCATTGAGTAATTTTCGAAAAAAAGATAAATAAAAGAGCATTTTCAATAATTTATTGATTTTTCAACTTTTTTCAAAGATTGAGGTCATTTTTGGACCACCTATAATATTGCAACGCTTTTATTATTAAATGCACACGCTAGGCCATCGATAGGACTCTGAGTAAAAAATATTTAAGAAAAATCGTAGGCGTCGTTTTCGAGAAAAAGGCGTCTCAGAATGCTCCAAAACGGAAAATACTTAGTTTTCGGCGTACCATAATTTATTTCCTAAGAATCAAATTCGTGTTATTTAGATGTTATACGATTGTCTATTAATGGAACTATCCAACGACACTTTAATTGTTTTGGTCCGCTAATATGTGACGGAGAATTCGAACTTTTGGCAAGAGCTCCAATTTTTTTTCATCTTTTTTACATTTTTCTTCGTTTTTTGAACTACTTCCGGTATACGAATCATTGCCGAGTAGTTTTCACATCCAGTTTTGGAGTTTGCATGGAAACAGGACTCTCTAATGGTATACTACACTATACGATCAAATAAAATACTTCTGAGAAATCCTATGTTCAAAAGTGTTAAAAATGTCAAAATGTCAAAATATTGAAAATTAAATTTCAATAACTGCATACATATTATACATCATTAGAATCGTAATTAGGTCAGCTTTTTAAATATATATCCCTTTTTTGAAAATCTCTTAAAATAAAAAAATAGTAGAGCATTTTCCAAAATTTCACGATTTTTCGACTTTTTTCGATTTTCAGTCCGTTTTTGGTCCTATTCCAATTATTGGAGGTTTTTAATGGATGGCTTCATGCTAAAGACCACCGAAGGGACTCTCGATAGAGAAAGTTTAAGATAAATCGCTGGAGCAGTTTTCGAGATAACGGCGTCCAAAAATGCTCCAAATCAGAAAATACTTGGTTTTCAGCGTGCGATATTTTACTTCCGGGTGTTCGTATCTTTATGAAATGGGTACCATACGATACTTCAATTCCCGTGCAACCCAACGATATCCTAATCTCTTTAATCCGTTCATATCGGGCGAAATAATCACGTTTTTCCCCAAAGCCCCCATTTTTTGCATTTTTTTCCAAACATCAGAAATTATTTCGACTACTTCCGGTTTACGGATCGTTGTTGAAATTGCTTTATCCAACTGTCTGACAATATGGCTTTATGTTCCAGAGGTATGAGAAATATCGATTTATCCTTTCCAAAAAATATAAGGGTTTGAAAATCGGTAGAAAATTCGAAAAAAATCGAAAAATAAAGGGAGATAACTCTGAATGAAACTTATATTACTGGAATCGGATGGACTTCAGGAATCCAAAAATGTAGGTCAAATTTGAAAATTTTGAAAAATAACAAAAATTGTCTCATAATCAACGTCTTTTCAATTTTCGAACGAGAGAAGTCATAGACGAATGTTCGAAATTGAAAAATGTGAGATAGCCATTATCTCGCAAAAGATTCTGGGTTTCCGAAAATGTCATTTGTTTAAAAATGGGTAAAGAATTGACGAAATTATGGCCGATTTTCAATATCCGGACAACCTACAAAGTTCGGCCACTTCCGGTATGCGCAGAAGTTTGAAAAATAGTTTATGCACTAGCCACCACATGTTTTCCCGATAGAAAAGTTGGTTCCAGATCGATATCTGTTTTCGATCATGGAGAAATAGGCTCCCGCGGAAAAAAATAATAATAATAAGAATAACTAGACCTGCAAGCAGCACTGAACCGGCTTTCAGGAATCATACAGGAAGTTTATTATACCATAGCCGATCCATTGAGCTACCAAACTATACTTTAGGTTGTTTTGCTTTAGTGACACCCTCTATCATATGTAAAAGTAATATTTGCTGGCGAAAAGACCAGTCAAAATTGTAAATTATGGCAAAATTAATTCACTTCCGGTGCCGAAAGAAATTTTTATAGGTGAAAAATAAGTCGAAAATTCGCAACATACAAAATCCAAACGTTGTTTTATACATTTCGGGCAATAAATAATTAACCTATAACCCATAAACTGAAATTAAGAAGGTAAAAAACTTAAAAGTGACCCTGGGAAAATTGGTTATTATTCGACAAGGGAACATGCTAGAAGCCTTTTCTTGATATCAATATGATGGTATTGATTCACTCTTACTGCCCATTAGAGTCAGGCGTTATAAAGTTAAACGAATAATGAATATAAATCACTTCTAAAAAATGTTTGTTTTGAAGGCTAAAAATACGTTTTTTTGCAAAAATTACATTACTTCCGGTGATATTGAAAATGTTAACTTGGTTCATAGAAGTCATAAATTGCATAAGGTATCAAATGGTAAAAAAATTATAAAAATCGAATAATAATTGACACTTTTATATACCAAAAACCTTGAAAAGTGACTTATAGAAGATCGCCTATTTCTCTGTAAACGTACAAGTTAGAAACCATTTTGTGGTATCTGTATGGTCTTATGGCTTCATTCTATTCGTTGATGAGAATCAAATATCATAATTTTAAAAATATTATAAGGGAGACTGATTTGAATAAAATTTTAGTTTTTTAGGTTAAAAATACAGTTTTTGCCCAAATGACGTCATTTCCGAGCACAGTGAAAATGTAAAATTGGCTTGACCTAGTCCAAATTGGCATTAGGCATCAAATGGGAAAAAAATATTGCAAATCGAATAATAATTCACTCTTGCATAGGCAAAATAACGTGAAAAGTGATGCATGCAAAATTGCATATTTCTCGGCAACTGCTCATATTACAAACTAATTTTCGCATACATTCTCTTCGTCTGGATTAGTGCTACGAGTTTATGGAAATTACAAATAAATATTTCAAAATATGAAGACGCTGAATGAATTGTAAATAACTGAATTTTACACTTTATTTTACATTTTATTCGAAATTGCCCGAAAATGGAATTGAAATTTAAAAATATGAGCTAAGGATTTTGTGCACCTTTGCAGGGTGCATCCATTTAGTTATATCAGTTTTGAAAAAAAATAATATTTGCTTTCAAAAAGTGGTACCGAACTGTCAAAATTGTAGTTTTTGTTAATATTACGTCACTTCCGTTGCCGACAGAAAAATTTCACCGTAACAAAAAAAATTACAATTGGGACCACGGAGCATATGAACTTTGTTTTATACAAATCGAACAATAAATAATTTTTCTGGGTACGAAAAACTAAATTAGCCGATGGCGGCTAACACAAATTACCGAGACAATTTTTTTTTCTCATTTCTGCTCAAGTAGGATGATAGTTTAACCCCGTGTAAAATATCATCAAAAAATATTCATAAATAAAAAAGATTTTCGTAAAAAAAATAATTTTTTTCAAAATATCGGACATTTTTTCGACTACTTCCGGTTTTACGATCGTTGTTGTGATAGCTTTACGAAGTTCTTTGGATACTTAACTTTCTGTACCAGAAATGTCAGAAACATCCATTGAGCAGTTTTGAAAAAAAAAGATAAACTAAAGAGCGTTTACAAAAATTTAACGATTTTTCAATTTTTTCAAAGTTTGATGCCATTTTTGGACCACCTATATTATTTCAATGCTTTTCATTTTTGATTCACTATATAGACAACCGATAGGACTTTGAGTAAGAAAAGTTTAAGAAAAATCTGCGGCGTCGTTTTCGAGAAAAGGACGTCTCAGAATGTTAAAAAATCGGAAAATACTAGATTTTTGGCACACAATAATTTATTTCCTTACCATCGATATCGTATTATTTAGATACCATATGATGGTCCATTAATAGGGCTATCCAACGACACTTTAGTTCTTTTGGTCCGCTATTACCTAAGGGAGAAATCAAGTTTTTTGCAAGTGCGACATAGTTTTTAACCTTTTTTTTACATTTTTTGAATACTTCCGGTATGGTTATTATTGTCGATATAGTTTTGATAACCGGTTTAGGCACTAAAATAGCCACAGGGCTCTGTAATGATATATTACATTATCTGGTCAGATAAAATGCCCCTGAGAAATCCTAGGTTCAAAAGTGCCAAAAATGCAAAAAATTTAAAATATCGAAAATTAAATTTCAATAACTACATACATATTATACATCGATAGAATCGTAATTAGGTCAGCTATCTGAATATACATTTTTTTTTTGAAAATCTCTTAAAATAAAAAAAATAGCAGAGCATTTTCCAAAATTTCACGATTTTTCGACTTTTTTCGATTTTCAGTCCGTTATTTCACCTTTTCCAGATATTTCAAAGTCGTAATGGAATGTTTCGTACACAAGACTACTGCAAGGTCTCTCGATAGAGAAAGTTTCATAAAAAACTGTGGAGCAGTTTTCGAGATACAGGCATCTAAAAACGCTCCAAATCAGAAAATACTTGATTTTCAGCGAGCCATATTTTGCTTACTGCTGATCGTGTCCGTACGAATTGGGTATCTATCATTCAGTGGTCCAATTACCGCCCGACCAAATGATACCTTAATTTGTTTAATCCGTTGATATCGGACGGAAAAGTCGTGTTTTTACCCAAAACACCAATTTTTCACGTTTTTTTCAAAATATCGCATAGTATTTCGACTACTTCCGGTTTACGGATTGTTGTTGAAATTGCTTTAAACGGTGGTTTGACCATATTACTTCATGTTCCAGGAATTTCAGAAACGTCGATCCGGCCGTAAAACGAAACTTAAGCTCACAAAATGTGAAGAAAATTCGAAAAAAATCGAAAAATAAAGGGCGATGACTCTGAATGAAACTTAAATTACTGGAACCGTATTGCCTTCAGGTATCCAAAAATGTAGGTCAAATTTGAAAATTTTGAAAAATAACAAAAAATGTGTCTTAAACAACATATTTTCATTTTTCGAATGCTAGAAGTCAGCGGCGAAGTTTCTAAATTGCAAAATTTTCAACTGCTATCGTCCGAGGAAAGACTCAGGGTTTCCAAAAATGTAATTTGTATGAAAATAGGTACAGAATTGACGAATCTACGGCCGTTTTTTAATTTTTTGGCACCGCACAAAATTCGGCCACTTCCGGTCTGCGCAGAAGTTTCAAATACAGTGGAAGGGATGGCCACTATATGGTTTCCTGATAGAAAATTACGTCCCAGATCTGTATCTGTTACAGACACTGAGAAATAGGCTCCCCCGAAAAATAAAATAATAATAATAAATAATAATAATTTTAGTAATCACAATAGGCTTTCAGACGAAAGTCTGAAAGCCTAATAATAATAATTTTAGTAAAAACAATAGTCTTTCAGACGAAAGTCTGAAAGCCTAATAATAATAATTTTAGTAAAAACAATAGTCTTTCAGACGAAAGTCTGAAAGCCTAACTAGATCTGCTACTGTCCCATGCAGATATGAAAGCTTTCATATTCATCGCCACGTGTCATTGATTGTATCAAGTATCCTAAATAAAAGGATAAGAAGAAAAAATTATCCAAATTCGTCAAAAACTCGCAAAATTACAAGTCTAAATATAGTATGAAACATTGCACCCAGGCATAACAATAATCTGAAAACTAAAGGGAAATAACCGAAACTTGTATTACTGTAATGAGACGGATGAGAAAATGAAATGAAAATTGCCGGAAAAAAAATAAAAATGACAGGTTGGACAGGCGACTTTACTCCTTGTCACGTACTAACGAGCATTCGAAAACACGCGCGTGCTAACCATTCAGCCGCCCAACCCCCCTTTGAAATCAGACACGTACAAGCCACTCACAACAAAATGGTAAATTAATGAGTTTAGGGCAAAAAGGCGTCTACAGCACCCGGTGTTCCCAGGCGGTCACCCATCCTATTACTAACCGGGCCCGACGTTGCTTAACTTGAGTGATCGGACGAGAACTGGTGTTTTCAACATGGTATGACCGTAGACGAGAGAAGGTGGACAGAACCCGTAGTTATACATACTTGAATTGACCCGCTTATTGATTTTTTTTGGGGGTTTTGTCGGTTTTAAAAAGCACAGCACAGCACCTGGTGTTCCCAGGCGGTCACCCATCCAAGTACTAACCGGGCCCGACGTTGCTTAACTTCAGTGATCGGACGAGAACTGGTGTTTTCAACGTGGTATGGCCGTAGACGAGAGAAGCTGGACAGAACCCGTAGTTATACTTACCTGAATTGACCCGCTTATTGATTTTTTGTTTTGTTTTTTGTTTTAGAGTATTTAATTGTTTTAAAGAGACACGTTAAGGGTTGTTCATAGTTAAATTAAAGTTTAATTTTAAATAAGACCAATAAAATTAGGATTTAATAATGCCAGACTGATATTAAATAAAGTTTTAAATTAAGAATAATTAATTATTGATCTAATGCAATGAAATGTACGATGGGTGTTCACACTATGTGGCTAAGGCGTTGGCATGCTAGCCAGGAGGTCGGGTGTTCGATCCCTGCATTGGCCGAGAAAGTTCATCTCGATATTCTGGCGTGTCCCCCCATCCGCCGTGTACACATTGGAGTGCACGTAAATGATTCCTTAGCAGTTGGAATTCTATATTGTTGAATAAGCTCTATACCATGACTAAATGTGCAGATTGTAGCCACCCACACTGCATGTTTTGCTTAACAATGAAAGGGTGCGGTTTTCAATTTTCGATCCTTTTATTCTACTACTCCTGATATTTTGGACTGTTGATCTATGGTTTCATATAAAAGACTACCGATAAGAATCTTTGTAGAAGAAGTTCCCCAAAAATATTATGTTGACTTTAAGAGAAAAGGACGTTTAAAAATGCTCCAAATCGTAAAAATACGACTTTTTGGATTTTCGATCTCTTTTTTCTGCTACCCCTGATATTAAAAAAAAAATGATACAATGATTTCACACAACGGGCTAGCTATTAGACTCTCGATTGACAAGAGTTTCATCACCCTCCCTTCATTATAACCGAAGTTATTGTGCCCTAAAGAATCAACAAATCAGCATGCTTATCTCTGCTTACCCTAGGCAGAAAATGTTCATCTTTGCACTCAATCATGAAATTGACCTAGTGAACGTCTACACCAAGATTGAACATTCTAGCTCAATTAGAAGGAGAGTTATTGTGTTTCAAAGTCTCGGCCATTCAAATTGCTACTACTTTTCATATTCACTTCAAAATGGCAAACATCAGTTGACCTAAATCAAAATTCTGCTCCCTACGATTTTCGGGCCATCCTTCAAGGATTCAGAAAATATAACTCCCGTGTCTGTAAGTAAGATAGCAAAAAAGCCTTAGGGATTTTTCATGTTTCAAGATGGTGGCATTTCCGGTTTGATCGACAAACTCCATATTTTGTGTAGGAATCAGTAATTACCTGTCGAGTATCGAAAAAAAAATTCAGGTCATTCTGACCTATATTTCGACGATTTTTTTTAAAACTTTGATCCTTAATTTCACCAAGGGGAGATAATTTAGAAAATTTCTAATTATATTTTTGAAGTCACATCGGTAAGATCTACTTATATACTAAATTTCATGAAAATCGTACAACTATTAAAGAAGTTGTCAAATTGGTCTAAACTTCCGGTTCGAAATCACAGCGACGAATTTTCGAAATTCAAAAATGTGAAACTGCAGATGAAAATGATTTTTTTCAAGGTATTCAAAGAGAAAAGAATTAGTAAAATCGGTCAAAAAATAACAAAGTTACGACTATGCATTGTCAGTTTTTTCGTTCGTAAAATTCGGTGATTTCAGATTCGTAAAACGTTTTGAAAATATATTTAAACAACGTTCGCACCCCATTTTTGGGGGGGTAGGTCAAAGTTTCAGAAAGATCCCATGGTTAGATTCTGAGAAATCCGATTTGCAGAAAATACACAAAAAAAAAAAAAATAATAACTAGATCTGCTACTGTCCCATGCAGATATGAAAGCTTTCATATTCATCGTCACGTGTCATTGATTGTATCAAGTATCCTAAATAAAAGGATAAGAAGAAAAAATTATTAAAATTGGCCAAAAACTCGCGAAGTTACAAGTCTAAATATAGTATGAAACGTTGCACCCAGGCATAACAATAATCTGAAAACTAAAGGGAAATAACTGAAACTTGTATTACTGTAATGAGACGGATGAGAAAATGAAATGAAAATGGCAGGTTGGACAGGCGACCTTACTCCTTGTCACGTACAACCGGGCATTCGAAAACACGCTAGTTAACTCAATGACAGGCGCGCGTGCTAACCATTCAGGCACTCAACCCCCCTTTGAAATCAGACACGTGCAAAATGTCATATAGGAAGAATAAGAAGTCCCTCACAACAAAATGGTAAATTAATGAGTTTAGGTCAAAAGGTTGAGCTACTGTTTTAAAGTACTTAATAGTTTTAAAGAGACACGTTAAGGGTTGTTCATAGTTAAATGAAAGTTTAATTTTAAATAAGACCAATAAAATTAGGATTTAATAATGCCAGACTAATATTTCCAATATGTTTGGTTATAAGTAGGAAATCGTGACGACTTCTTAAGCATGTTTTAAACAAAGGATCATGTTTGTTTAAACAAGAATGGCACTCTGCAATAAAAAAACTGGCCAAAGCAAGATTTCTATGCAGAAATTAAATAATTGCTAGAACCAGAAAAATATTTATCCACTATGTAATTGCTAGAACCAGAAAAATATTTATCCACTATAATAAATACAAGTCTAAATATAGTATGAAACATTGAGTAATCTGAAAACTAAAGGGAAATAACTGATACTTGTGTTGCTGTAATCGGGATGACTCCCGACTTCAAAACTTTCAGAAAAATGAAATGAAAATGGTAAGAAAACATCGAAAAATTAAATGAGATAACTTTGAACAAAACTAAAACTTTTTGAATCAGGTTGAACTCAACTGTTTGAATATGTACGTTAAATATGTAGATTTGGAAAATTATAAAGACATAATATCAAAATCGGTCAAAAACTCACAAAGTTACAAATTTAAATGTAGTGAGAAACATTGCACCCGGGCAAAAAAATAATCTTTAAACTAAAGGGAAATAACTGAAACTTGTATAGCTGTCACTTCCGATTCATGAATTCTTTATTACTCCTCTATGGTAGCGATGATCTTTGTGTTAATAATATTTTTGGAAAGTGTTTAATCAGTTCTATCACATATGTGATAATGACTGGCACCAACATTGTCCTTTAATAGTCAACCCGACGAATAAGGGTACCTGCACGCTTGGCGTTGAAGGCTGCACGCGAACTTGAGTGATTTGTGTACATTTTGAAAAACTTTATGAAGAGTTAGACATACAACAATTTCTGGGGTAAAAATCACGGAAAAAGACGCATGCAGTGGATAATCCGAGAATTTAATTAGGATTCTATATTTGTAGTAAATAGTCAGCGCTTACAGACAACATCGTCTTGTGTATGCAATGCATTCTCCCCTGTCGTCTGCCACCGTTGCCATTGGTTACGGTGAGGGGTATTCGCCTGACGCAAACATGGTCTCTTTCGATAGATTTTTATAGCAGGCTATTCTCGTCAATAAAAATGTTATGAGAACGATTTGAAGCAAAATTATGATAAGATAATTAGTTTGAATATGTTTTTAATTCTAATATATCATCAAATCACCCAGTTTGTATCCGAGAACCCAACTTTAAGCATATTTTAAACAAAGGGTCATAGACTGCAATATACAAGAATGGCACTCTGCAATAAAAAAAATGGCCAAAGCAAGATTTCTATGCAGAAATTAAATAATTGCTAGAACCAAAAAAATATTTATCCACTATAATAAATAAGCAACATAGAGAAAATGAAATGAAATTGAATGGGGTTTAACGTCCTACTGTTCTGCTCCTACAATGGGCTAATGAAGACGGGCATACGCCATAAAGTGTGCAATGAGGGAAATTTTACCAGGGCAGCGGCGTTACGGCCTACGAGGTTGGACAGGCGACCATACTCCTTGTCACGCACAACCAAGAAATCGAAACAACGCCAGTTGACTCAATGACAGACGTTATGATACAGAGCGCACGTGCTAACCATTCAGCCACGCAACCTCCCTAAAATCGGCAAATTGCTGACCTACAGCGAGAAACATTTCAACCGGGCGAAATTTTCTATTTTAACAGTTTAATTTGCACGGTACCTTTAGTTATCAACCGATTAATACAAAACTTTTAAAAATAAGCTCCCCCTGACCACCTTAATCGTTCGCAACAAACGTTTGCCCCTTAAAATCGACAAATTGCTGACTTTAAAGTGAGAAACATTACAACCGGGCCAAATTTCTGTTTTATCACTTTTACAGTACCTTTGATTACCAACCGATTATTACAAAACTTTAAAAATAAAAGAGAAAGAGAGAAATGCGGCCTAACGTCCATTCGACACAAACTAGGTCATTTCGGGACTAACATATGTTTTTTTAACTTTATTTAAAAACTTCCCTTGCGCGTACTGGTCTTTAGCCGTTGGGAGGAAATCGAAGAACACGGAGAAAACCCACGAGGACATCATACACCATGTCACGTGCAACCTGGAGATCGAAACGACGCCCGTTGACTCAATGACAGGCGTTACGATACAGCGCACACATGCTAACCATTCAGCCTCCCTGAATTCGGAAAATTGCTGACTTATAGCAAGAAACATTTCAACGGCGTGGTTCCCCTTGTCAGTGAGGCAGAACGTAGGGACTGACAAGCACAGCTGTCTAGTCGTTCGGATGGGACGAAAAACCAAGGTCCCGTGTACACATTGGAGTGCATGTAAATTATCCCTAAGCAGTTGGAATTCGATACTGTTGAATAAGCTCTATACGATGACTAAATGCGTAGATTGTAGTCACCCACACTGCATGTTTCGCTTAACAATGAAAGGGTGCCGTATTCAATGTTCGATCCTTTTGTTCTTCTACTCCTGATATGTTGGACTGTTGATCGATGGTTTAATATAAAAGACTACCAATAAGACTCCTTGTAGAAGAAGTTCCCAAAAAATAGTATGTTGACTTTACGAGAAAGACCTCTAAACATGCTCCAAATTGTAAAAATACGACTTTTTGGATTTTCAATCTCTTTTTTTCGGCTATCCCTGATATTTAAAAAAAATAATACAATGATTTCAAACAACAGGCTAGCTATTACACTCTCTAATGACAAAAGTTTCACCGCCCTCCCTTCATTATAACCGAAGTTATCGTGCCCTAAAGAATCAACAAATCAGCATGCTTATCTCTGCTTACCATAAGCAGAAAATGCTCATCTTTGAACTCAATCATGACATTCACCTAGTGAACGTCTACACCAAGTTTGAACATTCTAGCTTAATTAGAAGGAGAGTTATTGTATTCCAAAGTCCCGGTCCTTCAAATTGCTTCTATTTTTCACTTTCAATTCAAAATGGTGACCATCACGTGACCGAAATCAAAATTCGGATCCGACAAATATTTAGGCATTCCTTCAAGGATTCTGAAAATATAACTCCCGAGTCTGTAAGTAAAATAGCAAAAAAGCCTTTTTGATTTTTCACGTTTAAAGATGGTGGCACTTCCGGTTCGATCGACAAACTCCATATTTTGTGTACGAATTAGTAATTACTTCTCTAGTATTCAAAAAAAAAATTAGGTCATACTGACTTATATTTCGACGATTTTTTTGAAAACTTTGATCCTTAATTTCACAAAGGGGAGATAATTTAGGAAATTTCCAAGGACATCATTGAAGTCGCATTGGCAAGATCTACTAACATTCTAAATTTCACAAAAATCGCACAACTATTAAAGAAGTTGTCAAATTGGTAATAACTTCCGGTTCGAAATGACAGCGACGAATTTTCGAAATTCGAAAATCCGAAATTGCAGATTTGAAGTAAATGTTTCAAGATACTCAAAGAAAAAAGAATTAGTAAAATTGGTCAAAAAATAACAAAGTTACGACTATGCATTGTGAGTTTTTTCGTTCGTAAAATTCGGTGATTTCGGATTCGTAAAACGTTTTGAAAATACTGGTCAAAGCAAGATTTCTATGCAGAAATGAAATAATTAATAGAACCAGAAAAACATTTATCCACTATAATAAATAAGCAACATAGAGAAAATGAAATCAAATTGAATGGGGTTTAACGTCCTACTCCTAAAATGGGCTAATGAAGACGGGCATACGTCATAAAGTGTGCAATGAGGGAAATTTTACCCGGGCAGCGGCGTTACGGCCTACGAGGTTGGACAGGCGACCATACTACTTGTCACGTACAACCAAGAAATCGAAACAACGCCAGTTGACTCAATGACGGACGTTATGATACACAGCGCACGTGCTAACCATTCAGTCACGCAACCTCCCTAAAATCGGCAAATTGCTGACCTACAGATAGAAACATTTCAACCGGGCGAAATCTTCTATTTTATTATTTTAATTTGCACGGTACCTTTAGTTATCAACCGAATATTACAAAACTTTTAAAAATAAGCTCCACCTGACCAGCTAAATCGTTCGCAATAAACGTTTTCCCCTTAAAATCGGCAAATTACTGACTTTAAAGTGAGAAACATTACAACCGGGCGAAATTTTCTGTTTTATCACTTTTACAGTATCTTTGATTACCAACCGATTATTACAAAACTTTAAAAATAAAAAAAAGAAAGAGAGAAATGCGGCTAAACGTCCATTCGACACAAACTAGGTCATTTCGGGACTAACATATGTTTTTTAATTTTATTTAAAAACTCCCCTTGCGCGTACTGGTCTTTAGCTGTTGAGAGGAAACCGAAGGACACGGAGAAAACCCACGAGGTTGGACACCATACTCCATGTCACGTGCAACTTGGAAATCGAAACGATGCCGGTTGACTCAATGACAGACGTTACGATACAGCGCGCGTATGCTAACCATTCAGCCTCCCTAAAATCTAGAAATTGCTGACTTATAGCAAGAAACATTTTAACCGGGCGAAATTTTCTGTTTTAACAGTTTAATTCGCACGGTATTTTAATTACCAACCGATTATTACAAAACTTTTGAAAATAAACACCAACTGACCAGCTTAATCGTATGCATGTCCATGTCACGTACAATCTCGAAATCGAAACGACGCCCGTTGACTCAATGACAGACGTTACGATACAGCGCGCACATGCTAACCATTCAGCCATTCAGCCTCCCTTAAAAATAAGCTCCCCCTGACCAGCTTAATTGTTCGCAATAAACATTTGCCCTCTAAAATCGGCAAATTGCTGACTTTAAAGTGAGAAACATTACAACCGGGCGAAATTTTATGGTTTATCACTTTTACAGTACCTTTGATTACCAACCGATTATTACAAAACTTTAAAAATAAAAGAGAAAGAGAGAAATGCGGCTCAACGTCCATTCGACACAAACTAGGTCATTTCGGGACTAACATATGTTTTTTAATTTTATTTATAAACTTCCCTTGCGCGTACGGGTCTTTAGCCGTGGTAGGAAACCGTAGGACACGGAGAAAACCCACGAGGTTGGACACCATACTCCATGTCACGTGCAACTTGGAAATCGAAACGACGCCGGTTGACTCAATGACAGACGTTACGATACAGCGCGCGTATGCTAACCATTCAGCCTCCCTAAAATCTGGAAATTGCTGACTTATAGCAAGAAACATTTTAACCGTGCGAAATTTTCTGTTTTAACAGTTTACTTCGCACGGTATTTTAATTACCAACCGATTATTACAAAACTTTTGAAAATAAGCCCCAACTGACCAGCTTAATCGTATGCAATAAACGTTTGGCCTGAATTGAAAGTTCTGCAACGAGAAAGTTCATCTCGATTTTCCGGCGTGGTTCCCCTTGTCAGTGAGCAGAACGGAGGGCCTGACAAGGATAGCTGTCTAGTCGTTCGGATGGGACGAAAAACCAAGGTCCCGTGTACACATTGGAGTGCACGTAAAATATCCCTAAGCAGTTGGAATTCGATACTGTTGAATAAACTCTATACGATGACTAAATGCGTAGATTGTAGTCACCCACACTGCATGTTTCGCTTAACAATGAAAGGGTGCCGTTTTCAATGTTTGATCCTTTTGTTCTTCTACTCCTGATATGTTGGACTGTTGATCGATGGTTTCATATAAAAGACTACCAATAAGACTCTTTGTAGAAGAAGTTCCCAAAAAATAGTATGTTGACTTTACGAGAAAGACCTCTAAACATGCTCCAAATTGTAAAAATACGACTTTTTGGATTTTCAATCTCTTTTTTTCGGCTATCCCTGATATTTAAAAAAAATGATACAATGATTTCACACAACAGGCTAGCTATTAGACTCTCTATTGACAAAAGTTTCACCGCCCTCCCTTCATTATAACCGAAGTTATCGTGCCCTAAAGAATCAACAAATCAGCATGCTTATCTCTGCTTACCCTAAGCAGAAAATGCTCATCTTTGAACTCAATCATAACATTGACCAGTGAACGTCTACAACAAATTCGAACATTCTAGCTTAATTAGAAGGAGAGTTATTGTATTCCAAAGTCCCGGCCCTTCAAATTGCTTCTATTTTTCATTTTCAATTCAAAATGGTAACCATCACGTGACCGAAATCAAAATTAGGATCCGATAGATTTTTAGGCATTCGTTCAAGGATTCTGAAAATAACATCGGCAAATGGCTGACCTACAGCAAGAAACATTTCAACCGGGCCAAATTTTCTATTTTAACAGTTTAATTTGCACGGTACCTTTAGTTATCAACCGAATATTACAAAACTTTTAAAAATAAGCTCCCTCTGACTATCTTAATCGTTCGCAATAAACGTTTGCCCCTTTAAATCGGCAAATTGCTGACTTTAAAGTGAGAAACATTACAACCGGGCGAAATTTTCTGTTTTATCACTTTTACAGTACCTTTGATTACCAACCGATTATTACAAAACTTTAAAAATAAAAGAGAAAGAGAGAAATGCGGCCTAATGTCCATTCGACCGAAACTAGGTCATTTCGGGACTAATATACGTTTTTTAATTTTATTTAAAAACTCCCCTTGCGCTTACTGGTCTTTAGCCGTTGGGAGGAAACCGAAGGACACGGAGAAAACCCACGAGGTTGGACATCATACTCCATGTCACGTCAGCCTGGAGATCGAAACAACGCCCGTTGACTCAATGACAGACCTTACGATACAGCGCGCACATGCTAACCATTCAGCCATTGAGCCTCCCTGAATTCGGAAAATTGCTGACTTATAGCAAGAAACATTTCAACCGGGCGAAATTTTCTGTTTTAACAGTTTAATGTGCACGGTACTTTAATTACCAACCGATTACTATAAAACTTTTGAAAATAAGCTCCGACTGACCAGCTTAATCGTATGCAATAAACGTTTGGCCTGAATTGAAAGTTCTGCACGGATGACTAAATGTGTAGATTGTAGTCACCCACACTGCATGTTTCGCTTAACAATGAAAGGGTGCCGTTTTCAATGTTCGATCCTTTTGTTCTTCTACTCCTGATATGTTGGACTGTTGATTGATGGTTTCATATAAAAGACTACCAATAAGACTCTTTGTAGAAGAAGTTCCCCAAAAATATTATGTTGACTTTACGAGAAAGACCTCTAAACATGCTCCAAATTGTAAAAATACGACTTTTTGGATTTTCAATCTCTTTTTTTCGGCTATCCCTGATATTTAAAAAAAATGATACAATGATTTCAAACAACAGGCTAGCTATTAGACTCTCTATTGACAAAAGTTTCACCGCCCTCCCTTCATTATAACCGAAGTTATCGTGCCCTAAAGAATCAACAAATCAGCATGCTTATCTCTGCTTACCCTAAGCAGAAAATGCTCATCTTTGAACTCAATCATAACATTGACCTAGTGAACGTCTACACCAAGTTTGAACATTCTAGCTTAATTAGAAGGAGAGTTATTGTATTCCAAAGTCCCGGCCCTTCAAATTGCTTCTATTTTTCATTTTCAATTCAAAATGGTAACCATCACGTGACCGAAATCAAAATTCGGATCCGATAGATTTTTAGGCATTCGTTCAAGGATTCTGAAAATATAACTCCCGAGTCTGTAAATAAAATAGCAAAAAAGCCTTTTTAATTTTTCACGTTTAAAGATGGTGGCACTTCCGGTTCGATCGACAAACTCCACATTTTGTGTACGAATCAGTAATTACTTGTCTAGTATCGAAAAAAAAAAATTAGGTCATTCTGACCTATATTTCGACGATTTTTTTGAAAACTTTGATCCTTAATTTCACCAAGGGGAGATAATTTAGAAAATTTCTAATTATATTTTTGAAGTCACATTGGTAAGATCTACTTATATACTAAATTTCATGAAAATCGTACAACTATTAAAGAAGTTGTCAAATTGGTCTAAACTTTCGGCTCGAAATCACAGCGACGAATTTTCGAAATTCGAAAATGTGAAACTGCAGATGAAAATGATTTTTTTCAAGGTATTCAAAGAAAAAAGAATTAGTAAAATCGGTCAAAAAATAACAAAGTTACGACTATGCATTGTCAGTTTTTCGTTCGTAAAATTCGGTGATTTCGGATTCGTAAAACGTTTTGAAAATATATTTAAACAAAGTTCGCACCCCATTTTTGGGGGGGTAGGTCAAAGATTCAGAAAGATCCCATGGTTAGATTCTTAGAAATCCGATTTGCAGAAAATACACAAAAAAAAAAATAACTAGATCTGCTACTGTCCCATGCAGATATGAAAGCTTTCATATTCATCGTCACGTGTCATCGATTATATCAAGTATCTCAAATAAAAGGATAAGAATATCAAACTATCAAAATTGGTCAAAAACTCGCGAAGTTACAAGTCTAAATATAGTATGAAACATTGAGTAATCTGAAAACTAAAGGGAAATAACTGATACTTGTGTTGCTGTAATAGGGATGACTCCCGACTTAAAAACTTTCAGAAAAATGAAATGAAAATGGTAAGAAAACATCGAAAAATTAAATGAGATAACTTTGAACAAAACTAAAACTTTTTGAATCAGGTTGAACTCAACTGTTTGAATATGTACGTTAAATATGCAGATTTGGAAAATTATAAAGATATAATATCAAAATCGGTCAAAAACTCACAAAGTTACAAATTTAAATGTAGTGAGAAACATTGCACCCGGGCAAAAAAATAATCTTTAAACTAAAGGGAAATAACTGAAACTTGTATAGCTGTAATCGGGCTTCCAAGATATGTTATATAATTATGGTTTCCAATATGTTCGGTTATAAGAAGGAAATCGTGACGACTTCTTAAGCATGTTTTAAACAAAGGGTCATAGACTGCAATATACAAGAATGGCACTCTGCAATAAAAAAAAAACTGGCCAGAGATTTCTATGCAGAAATTAAAAGATAGACTGGCACTGCCAGGCAGGATACGCCCACATTTTCGAGAGATGGATAGAGAACAAACAATACGGAAAGTGATTTTTCCTACATCATTAAGTCCTGTATTTCATACTGTATTGGGAGCAGCCATTTTGTTGGTCAGTTCCAGTCTGATATTCATGAAATTCGAAGTCGACAATGATTATGGTGTGACGGTACACAACCTAGAAATGTGACTTTTCGTCAAAATCGGATAAGAATTGTGACCTGTACAGAGTCAACAACCATGATATACCATATCTTTACACTATTCGCGTACAAACGGCGACCATTTCTTCCGGCAATTTTGGTACCATTTTCACGAAATTCGAATAATTCAGGAAGTTACGATCCGATATGCGCAAATACCGAAAGGAACCAAGATCTTTGGGTTATAACCGTGCATTTCAAGTTTCATCAAAATCGAATTAAAATTGTGACCTTTACAGGGTCCACAACCTTGATATACCATTTTTTAACAGTATTCACGTACAAACGGTGGCCATTTTGTATGGCAATTTTGGTCTGATTTTCCCGAAATTCGAACTCAACCGTCCTTACGGTGTAACGGTAATATAATCAAACGTTTTTTTAAATCGGATAATAATTGTGACCTCCAAGCTAAAAAAACAGGCGATTTTGCGTATAATCAGGGGCCATAATTCAGGAAGTTACGATCCGATATGCGCAAATATCGTAAAGAAGCAAGATCTTTGGGTTATAACCTTGAATTTCAAGTTTCATCACAATCGAATCAAAATTGTGACCTCCACAGGGTCCACAACCTTGATATACCATTTTTTAACAGTATTCGCGTACAAACGGCGGCCATTTTGTATGGCAATTTTCGTCCGATTTTCCCGAAATTCGAACTCAACCTTCCTTAGGGTGTAACGGTGATATAATCAAACGTTTTTTTAAATCAAATAATAATTGTGACCTCCAAGCTAAAAAAAAGGCGATTTTGCGTATAATCAGGGGCCATAATTCAGGAAGTTACGATCCGATATGCGCAAATATCGAAAGGAAGCAAGATCTTTGGGTTATAACCACGAATTTCAAGTTTCATCAAAATCGAATCAAAATTGTGACCTCCACAGGGTCCACAACCTTGATATACCATTTTTTAACAGTATTCGCGTACTAACGGCGGCCATTTTGTATGGCAATTTTCGTCCGATTTTCCCGAAATTCGAACTCAACCTTCCTTAGGGTGTAACGGTGATATAATCAAACGGTTTTTTAAATCGAATAATAATTGTGACCTCCAGAGGGACCACAAGCTAAAAAGGGTGATTTTTCGGACAATCAGGGGCCATAATTCAGGAAATCACATTCCGATAGCCGCAAATATCGAAAAGAACCAAGATCTTTGGGTTACAAACATGCATGTCAAGTTTCATCAAAATCGGTTCAAAATTGTGACCTCTATAGGGTCCACAAGCTAAAAACGTGATTTTTCGTACAATCAGGGGCCATAATCCATGAAGTTTTGATCCGATACATGCCAATATCGAAAGGAACCGAGATCTTTTGGGGATAAACCTATATTTCAAGTTTCGTCAAAATCGGATAAGAATTGTGACCTGTAGAGAGTCCACAATCAAATTGTGGACGGACGGACGTCCGGACGGACAGGGGCGACGACATAATACGTTCACATGAAAATGTGGGCGTATAATAATTGCTAGAACCAGAAAAATATTTATCCACTATAATAAATAAGCAACATAGAGAAAATGAAATGAAATTGAATGGGGTTTAACGTCCTACTGTTCTGCTCCTACAATGGGCTAATGAAGACGGGCATACGCCATAAAGTGTGCAATGAGGGAAATTTTACCCGGGCAGCGGCGTTACGGCCTACGAGGTTGGTAAGGCGACCATACTCCTTGTCACGTACAACCAAGAAATCGAAACAAGGCCAGTTGACTCAATGACAGACGTTATGATACAGAGCGCATGTGCTAACCATTCAGCCACGCAACCTCCCTAAAATCGGCAAATTGCTGACCTACAGCGAGAAACATTTCAACCGGGCCAAATTTTCTATTTTAACAGTTTAATTTGCACGGTACCTTTAGTTATCAACCGAATATTACAAAACTTTTCAAAATAAGCTCCCCCTGACCAGCTTAATCGTTCGCAATAAACGTTTGCCCCTTAAAATCGACAAATTGCTGAATTTAAAGTGAGAAACATTACAACCGGGCCAAATTTTCTGTTTTATCACTTTAACAGTACCTTTGATTACCAACCGATTATTACAAAACTTTAAAAAGAGAAAGAGAGAAATGCGGCCTAACGTCCATTCGACACAAACTAGGTCATTTCGGGACTAACATATGTTTTTTAATTTTATTTAAAAACTCCCCTTGCACGTACTGGTCTTTAGCCGTTGGGAGGAAACCGAAGAACACGGAGAAAACCCACGAGGTTGGACATCATACACCATGTCACGTGCAACCTGGAGATCGAAACGACGCCCGTTGACTCAATGACAAAGGTTACGATACAGCGAGCACATGCTAACCATTCAGCCATCCAGCCTCTCTGAATTCGGAAAATTGCTGACTTATAGCAAGAAACATTTCAACCGGGCGAAATTTTCTGTTTTAACAGTTTAATGTGCACGGTACTTTAATTACCAACCGATTATTACAAAACTTTTGAAAATAAGCTCCAACTGACCAGCTTAATCGTATGCAATAAACGTTTTGCCTGAATTGAAAGTTCTGCACAGAGAAAGTTCATCTCGATTTCCCGGCGTGGTTCCCTTGTCAGTAAGGCAGAACGGAGGGCCTGACAAGCACAGCTGTCTAGTCCTTCGGATGGGACGAAAAACCAAGGTCCCGTGTACACATTGGAGTGCATGTAAAATATCCCTAAGCAGTTGGAATTAGATACTGTTGAATAAGCTCTATACGATGACTAAATGCGTAGATTGTAGTCACCCACACTTCATGTTTCGCTCAACAATGAAAGGATGCCGTTTTCAATGTTCGATCCTTTTGTTCTTCTACTCCTGATATGTTGGACTGTTGATCGATGGTTTCATATAAAAGACTACCAATAAGACTCTTTGTAGAAGAAGTTCCCAAAAAATAGTATGTTGACTTTACGAGAAAGACCTCTAAACATGCTCCAAATTGTAAAAATACGACTTTTTGGATTTTCAATCTCTTTTTTTCGGCTATCCCTGATATTTAAAAAAAATGATACAATCATTTCACACAACAGGCTACCCATTAGACTCTCTATTGACAAAAGTTTCACCGCCCTCCCTTCATTATAACCGAAGTTATCGTGCCCTAAAGAATCAACAAATCAGCATGCTTATCTCTGCTCACCCTAAGCAGAAAATGCTCATCTTTGAACTCAATCATAACATTGACCTAGTGAACGTCTACACCAAGTTTGAACATTCTAGCTTAATTAGAAGGAGAGTTATTGTGTTCCGAAGTCCGGGCCTTTCAAATTGCTTCTATTTTTCATTTTCAATTCAAAATTGTGACCATCACATGACCGAAATCAAAATTCTGATCCGATAGATTTTTAGGCATTCCTTCAAGGATTCCGAAAATATAACTCCCGAGTCTGTAAGTAAAATAGCAAAAAAGCCTTTTTGATTTTTCACGTTTAAAGATGGTGGTACTTCCGGTTCGATCGACAAACTCCATATTTTGTGTACGAATCAGCAATTCCTTGTCTAGTATCGAAAAAAAAAATTAGGTCATTCTGACCTATATTTCGACGATTTTTTTGAAAACTTTGATCCTTAATTTCACCAAGGGGAGATAATTTAGAAAATTTCTAATTATATTTTTGAAGTCACATCGGTAAGATCTACTTGTATACTAAATTTCATGAAAATCGTACAAAGTTGTCAAATTGGTCTAAACTTCCGGTTCGAAATCACAGCGACGAATTTTCGAAATTCGAAAATGTGAAACTGCAGATGAAAATGATTTTTTTCAAGGTATTCAAAGAAAAAAGAATTAGTAAAATCGGTCAAAAAATAACTAAGTTACGACTATGCATTGTCAGTTTTTTCGTTCGTAAAATTCGGTGATTTCAGATTCGTAAAACGTTTTCAAAATATATTTAAACAACGTTCGCACCCCATTTTTGGGGGGGTACGTCAAAGTTTTAGAAAGATCCCATGGTTAGATTCTGAGAAATCCGATTTGCAGAAAATACACAAAAAAAAAATAATAATAATCTTAACAGAAACAATAAGCTTTCATATGTAATATGAAAGCTTAATAATCTTAACAGAAACAATAAGCTTTCATATGTAATATGAAAGCTTAATAATAATCTTAACAGAAACAATAAGCTTTCATATGTAATATGAAAGCTTAACTAGATCTGCTACTGTCCCATGCAGATATGAAAGCTTTCATATTCATCGTCACGTGTCATCGATTATATCAAGTATCTCAAATAAAAGGATAAAAATAACGAACTATTAAAATTGGTCTAAAACTCGCGAAGTTACAAGTCTAAATATAGTATGAAACATTGAGTAATCTGAAAACTAAAGTCAAATAACTGATACTTGTGTTGCTGTAATCGGGATGACTTCCCACTTCAAAACTTTCAGAAAAATGAAATGAAAATGGTAAGAAAACATCGAAAAATTAAATGAGATAACTTTGAACAAAACTAAAACAGGTTGAACTCAACTGTTTGAATACGTACGTTAAATATGTAGATTTGGAAAATTATAAAGACATAATATCAAAATCAGTCAAAAACTCACAAAGTTACAAATTTAAATGTAGTGAGAAACATTGCACCCGGGCAAAAAAATAATCTTTAAACTAAAGGGAAATAACTGAAACTTGCATAGCTGTAATCGGGCTTCCAAGATATGTTATATAATTATGGTTTCCAATATGTTCGGTTATAAGTAGGACATCGTGACTTCTTAAGCATGTTTTAAACAAAGGGTCATAGACTGCAATATACAAGAATGGCACTCTGCAATAAAAAAACTGGCCAAAGCAAGACTTCTATGGAGAAATTAAATAATTGCTAGAACCAGAAAAATATTTATCCACTATAATAAATAAGCAACATAGAGAAAATGAAATGAAATTGAATGGGGTTTAACGTCCTACTGTTCTGCTCCTACAATGGGCTAATAAAGTGTGCAATGAGGGAAATTTTACCCGGGCAGCGGCGTTACGGCCTACGAGATTGGACAGGCGACCATACTCCTTGTCACGTACAACCAAGAAATCGAAACAACGCCAGTTGACTCAATGACAGACGTTATGATACAGAGCGCACGTGCTAACCATTCAGCCACGCAACCTCCCTAAAATCGGCAAATTGCTGACCTACAGCGAGAAACATTTCAACCGGGCCAAATTTTCTATTTTAACAGTTTAATTTGCACGGTACCTTTAGTTATCAACCGAATATTACAAAACTTTTAAAAATAAGCTCCCCCTGACCAGCTTAAGCGTTCGCAATAAACGTTTGCCCCTTAAAATCGGGAAATTGCTGACGTTAAAGTGAGAAACATTACAACCGGGCGAAATTTTCTGTTTTATCACTTTCACAATACCTTTGATTACCAACCGATTATAACAAAACTTTAAAAATAAAAGAGAAAGAGAGAAATGTGGCCTAACGTCCATTCGACACAAACTAGGTCATTTCCGGACTAACATATGTTTTTTAATTTTATTTAAAAACTCCCCTTGCGCGTACTGGTCTTTAGCCGTTGGGAGGAAACCGAAGAACACGGAGAAAACCCACGAGGTTGGACACCATACACCATGTCACGTGCAACCTGGAGGTCGAAACGACGCCCGTTGACTCAATGACAGACGTTACGATACAGCGCGCACATACTAACCATTCAGTCATTCAGCCTCCCTGAATTCGGAAAATTGCTGACTTATAGCAAGAAACATTTCAACCGGGCGAAATTTTCTGTTTTAACAGTTTAATGTGCACTGTACTTTAATTACCAACCGATTATTACAAAACTTTTGAAAATAAGCTCCAACTGACCAGCTTAATCGTATGCAATAAACGTTTTGCCTGAATTGAAAGTTCTGCACGGAGAAAGTTCATCTCGATTTCCCGGCGTGGTTCCCCTTGTCAGTGAGGCAGAACGGAGGGCCTGACAAGCACAGCTGTCTAGTCGTTCGGATGGGACGAAAAACCCAAGGTCCCGTGTACACATTGGAGTGCACGTAAAATATCCCTAAGCAGTTGGAATTCGATACTGTTGAATAAGCTCTATACGATGACTAAATGTGTAGATTGTAGTCACCCACACTGCATGTTTCGCTTAACAATGAAAGGGTGTCGTTTTCAATGTTCAATCCTTTTGTTCTACTACTCATGATATGTTGAACTGTTGATCGATGGTTTCATATAAAAGACTACCAATAAGACTCTTTGTAGAAGAAGTTCCCAAAAAATATTATGTTGACTTTACGAGAAAGACCTCTCTAAATATGCTCCAAATTGTAAAAATACGACTTTTTCGATTTTCAATCTCTTTTTTTCGGCTATGCCTGATATTTAAAAAAAATGATACAATGATTTCACACAACAGGCTAGCTATTAGACTCTCTATTGACAAAAGTTTCACCGCCCTCCCTTCATTATAACCGAAGTTATCGTGCCCTAAAGAATCAACAAATCAGCATGCTTATCTCTGCTTACCCTAAGCAGAAAATGCTCATCTTTGAACTCAATCATAACATTGACCTAGTGAACGTCTACACCAAGTTTGAACATTCTAGCTTAATTAGAAGGAGAGTAATTGTGTTCCAAAGTCCCGACCCTTTAAATTGCTTCTATTTTTCATTTTCAATTCAAAATGGTGACCATCACGTGACCGAAATCGAAATTCTGATCCGACAGATATTTAGGCATTCCTTCAAGGATTCCGAAAATATAATTCCCGAGTCTGTAAGTAAAATAGCAAAAAAGCCTTTTTGATTTTTCACTTTTAAAGATGGTGGCACTTCCGGTTCGATCGACAAACTCCATATTTTGTGTACGAATCAGTACTTACTTCTCTAGTATCCAAGAAAAAAATTAGGTCATTCTGACCTATATTTCTTTGATTTTTTTGAAAAATTTGATCCTTAATTTCGTCAAGAGGAGATAATTTAGAAAATTTCTAATTATATTTTTGAAGTCACATCGGTAAGATCTATTTATATACTAAATTTCATGAAAATCGTACAACTATTAAAGAAGTTGTCAAATTGGTCTAAACTTCCGGTTCGAAATCACAGCAACGAATTTTCAAAATTCGAAAATGTGAAACTGCAGATGAAAATGATTTTTTTCAAGGTATTCAAAGAAAAAAGAATTAGTAAAATCGGTCAAAAAATAACAAAGTTACGACTATGCATTGTCAGTTTTTTCGTTCGTAAAATTCGGTGATTTCGGATTCGTAAAACGTTTTGAAAATATATTTAAACAACGTTCGCACCCCATTTTTGGGGGGGTAGGTCAAGGTTTTAGAAAGATCCCATGGTTAGATTCTGAGAAATCCGATTTGCAGAAAATACACAAAAAAAAAAATAATAACTAGATCTGCTACTGTCCCATGCAGATATGAAAGCTTTCATATTCATCGTCACGTGTCATCGATTATATCAAGTATCTCAAATAAAAGGATAAGAATAACAAACTATCAAAATTGGTCAAAAACTCGCGAAGTTACAAGTCTAAATATAGTATGAAACATTGAGTAATCTGAAAACTAAAGGGAAATAACTGATACGTGTGTTGCTGTAATCGGGATGAATGAGATAACTTTGAACAAAACTAAAACTTTTTGAATCAGGTTGAACTCAACTGTTTGAATATGTACGTTAAATATGTAGATTTGGAAAATTATAAAGACATAATATCAAAATCGTTCAAAAACTCACAAAGTTACAAATTTAAATGTAGTGAGAAACATTGCACCCGGGCAAAAAAATAATCTTTAAAGTAAAGGGAAATAACCTAAACTTGTATAGCTGTAATCGGGCTTCCAAAATTAGAGATATGTTATATAATTATGGTTTCCAATATGTTTGGTTATAAGTAGGAAATCGTGACAACTTCTTAAGCATGTTTCAAACAAAGGGTCATAGACTGCAATATACAAGAATGGCACTCTGCAATAAAAAAAACTGGCCAGAGATTTCTATGCAGAAATTAAATAATTGCTAGAACCAGAAAAATATTTATCCACTATAATAAATAAGCAACATAGAGAAAATGAAATGAAATTGAATGGGGTTTAACGTCCTACTGTTCTGCTCCTACAATGGGCTAATGAAGACGGGCATACGCCATAAAGTGTGCAATGAGGGAAATTTTACCCGGGCAGCGCCGTTACGGCCTACGAGGTTGGTAAGGCGACCATACTCCTTATCACGTACAACCAAGAAATCGAAACAAGGACAGTTGACTCAATGACAGACGTTATGATACAGAGCGCACGTGCTAACCATTCAGCCACGCAACCTCCCTAAAATCGGCAAATTGCTGACCTACAGCGAGAAACATTTCAACCGGGCCAAATTTTCTATTTTAACAGTTTAATTTGCACGGTACCTTTAGTTATCAACCGAATATTACGAAACTTTTAAAAATAAGCTCCCCCTGACCAGCTTAATCGTTCGCAATAAACGTTTGCCCCTTAAAATCGACAAATTGCTGAATTTAAAGTGAGAAACATTACAACCGGGCCAAATTTTCTGTTTTATCACTTTTACAGTACCTTTGATTACCAACCGATTATTACAAAACTTTAAAAAGAGAAAGAGAGAAATGCGGCCTAACGTCCATTCGACACAAACTAGGTCATTTCGGGACTAACATGTTTTTTAATTTTATTTAAAAACTCCCCTTGCACGTACTGGTCTTTAGCCGTTGGGAGGAAACCGAAGAACACGGAGAAAACCCACGAGGTTGGACATCATACACCATGTCACGTGCAACCTGGAGATCGAAACGACGCCCGTTGACTCAATGACAATACAGCGAGCACATGCTAACCATTCAGCCATCCAGCCTCCCTGAATTCGGAAAATTGCTGACTTATAGCAAGAAACATTTCAACCGGGCGAAATTTTCTGTTTTAACAGTTTAATGTGCACGGTACTTTAATTACCAACCGATTATTACAAAACTTTTGAAAATAAGCTCCAACTGACCAGCTTAATCGTATGCAATAAATGTTTTGCCTGAATTGAAAGTTCTGCACAGAGAAAGTTCATCTCGATTTCCCGGCGTGGTTCCCTTGTCAGTAAGGCAGAACGGAGGGCCAGACAAGCACAGCTGTCTAGCTAGTCCTTCGGATGGTACGAAAAACCAAGGTCCCGTGTACACATTGGAGTGCACGTAAAATATCCCTAAGCAGTTGGAATTCGATACTGTTGAATAAGCTCTATACGATGACTAAATGCGTAGATTGTAGTCACCCACACTTCATGTTTCGCTCAACAATGAAAGGGTGCCGTTTTCAATGTTCGATCCTTTTGTTCTTCTACTCCTGATATGTTGGACTGTTGATCGATGGATTCATATAAAAGACTTCCAATAAGACTCTTTGTAGAAGAAGTTCCAAAGAAATAGTATGTTGACTTAACGAGAAAAACCTCTAAACATGCTCCAAATTGTAAAAATACGACTTTTTGGATTTTCAATCTCTTTTTTTCGGCTATCCCTGATATTTAAAAAAAATGATACAATCATTTCACACAACAGGCTACCTATTAGACTCTCTATTGACAAAAGTTTCACCGCCCTCCCTTCATTATAACCGAAGTTATCGTGCCCTAAAGAATCAACAAATCAGCATGCTTATCTCTGCTTACCCTAAGCAGAAAATGCTCATCTTTGAACTCAATCAAGATAGTGACCTAGTGAACGTCTACACCAAGTTTGAACATTCTAGCTCAATTAGAAGGAGAGTTATTGTGTTCCGAAGTCCGGGCCTTTCAAATTGCTTCTATTTTTCATTTTCAATTCAAAATTGTGACCATCACATGACCGAAATCAAAATTCTGATCCGATAGATTTTTAGGCATTCCTTCAAGGATTCCGAAAATATAACTCCCGAGTCTGTAAGTAAAATAGCAAAAAAGCCTTTTTGATTTTTCACGTTTAAAGATGGTGGCACTTCCGGTTCGATCGACAAACTCCATATTTTGTGTACGAATCATTAATTCCTTGTCTAGTATCGAAAAAAAAAATTAGGTCATTCTGACCTATATTTCGACGATTTTTTTGAAAACTTTGATCCTTAATTTCACCAAGGGGAGATAATTTAGAAAATTTCTAATTATATTTTTGAAGTCACATCGGTAAGATCTACTTGTATACTAAATTTCATGAAAATCGTACAATTATTAAAGAAGTTGTCAAATTGGTCTAAACTTCCGGTTCGAAATCACAGCGACGAATTTTCGAAATTCGAAAATGTGAAACTGCAGATGAAAATGATTTTTTTCAAGGTATTCAAAGAAAAAAGAATTAGTAAAATCGGTCAAAAAATAACAAAGTTACGACTATGCATTGTCAGTTTTTTCGTTCGTAAAATTCGGTGATTTCGGATTCGTAAAACGTTTTGAAAATATATTTAAACAACGTTCGCACCCCATTTTTGGGGGGGTAGGTCAAGGTTTTAGAAAGATCCCATGGTTAGATTCTGAGAAATCCGATTTGCAGAAAATACACAAAAAAAAAATAATAATAATCTTAACAGAAACAATAAGCTTTCATATGTAATATGAAAGCTTAATAATCTTAACAGAAACAATAAGCTTTCATATGTAATATGAAAGCTTAATAATAATAACTTTAACAGAAACAATAAGCTTTCATATGTAATACATATGAAAGCTTAATAATCTTAACAGAAACAATAAGCTTTCATATGTAATATGAAAGCTTAATAAGAATAATAATTTTAACAAAAACAATAGTGTTTCACACAAGCTACGCAGTGTGAAACCCTAATAATAATTTTAACAAAAACAATAGTGTTTCACACAAGCTACGCAGTGTGAAACCCTAATAATAATTTTAACAAAAACAATAGTGTTTCACACAAGCTACGCAGTGTGAAACCCTAAAAAAAAAAAAAAAAAAAAAACTCCAGTATAAGAACGTTAAGAACGTTTGCCATCTTGTGATATCTGACAGTTGTTCCATATATATATATAGTGCCCTCTGAACGGAGTTCTATGGTGTTCTATTTTGTTCTTATACCTTTCATTTTACTGTCGAATTAATCCATCGCCATCTAAACATGATAGAATTAGTTTTAGATTGAATATCTTAAAAATCAGTACTCTTTTTGAAAAATAGACAAGCAATCTGTAATTAACTGATACGAAAGACGGGTAGGGACATTCCAACTTCAGTGTTCCGACTTCGAACTTCTAAGTTCCAACTTACAACTTCCATGTTCCATGTTTCATTCTCCATTTTATCAGTAGCCACGTGTGTGTAAGACTGTGATAAACTGAGGTGAACAATGTATACTCGATGTGTGTTCATCGATAGAATATAATTTCCACGTCGAAATTATTCTTCTGTGTAAACAAAATTAAATTTTTGATGTAATTCTTCTTTGAAAGGGTATAGATAATATCGCATTCCGCGCATAAAAGTTTCGATGTAATTATCAAAATTTCAATCTATTTTTATTGAACAATCAACGTTATTATCTGTTTCACTATGTCGTCATAACACAGGAAATCACCAGTAAGAAACGATACCAACAAAATTCCCCCACCAACTAAATATTTTATATCTGACTCATCTCCATGTCTGTTATTTTGTTATCGTTACTGTGGTTGTTAAGGGGGGGCACAGAATTACTTCTGTTTATGGTTAAAATATTACCATATAACAACCATAACTTTAACTACTAAACATTTGTTTTATTATAACTCATATCTTACTATGCAAGTGTTCCACTCTGCAATATCTTATGTACCTATTTTGCGTACTTAGTATATGTTATGATATTGCTATAAAGGTCTACCATAGTAGTCTTTATTATGTAGTTGATATACCATTCTAGGCTAGAACATGTAGTGTTTATTATATCAGATTGTTTGATTGGTATTTGGGGTGTGTTGTGGAGGTTACTATTGAGTCTATATAAAGTACATATATGTAACATATATAATAGTAATTGGTATTTTGTTGGTGGTTAAAAATATATAGTGGGTATCTAAACAATTAAACGTCATATTGAACGTAAAATAGGTTGAGAAAGCTCTTTGTACTAAAAATACCTAAGGCCACGGCAACCAAAAGAAAATTATTTTTTTTTTTATAAAACAAGATGTTGAGTGTATGTATTAGAATAAACGGGAAATCTATTAATTATTAAACTGCCTCAGGACTGCGATGAGGTAAACTATATTTGGGATTTAACGAACCGAGTTGAAGACGAGGTCTAAATATATTTTACCGTGTTTCTGTTTCATATTTAATTTTAAAAATGTTGATTTTGAGAAATTGGTGTCAACTTATTAAATAGTAGAATCTCAATGATTAAAACAAACTTTATTTATATGATTTACACGAATACTCGGGGTATATTATATAGGCTACTCAAACCAGACTGTTTGAATATTTGGTTTGGCCTAGCTGTTTCTGATTGGATCAGTGAAAGTGTAAACCCTAGTGATAGGGAAGTTGTATGGCATTGCTGTCAGTATTGGACGGGATAGTGTGATATATAGGTTCTATACCTATCATTACATATTATTTATCTGGTGTGGAATGTGTATACCTATATCGACACTATGGGACATTATATCAACCTTGAGGTGGACTATCCCGATATTTGTTACTACAAAATCAGGTAATTTTTTTTTTCTTTCATATAATTTCTATAATTATGCTTCCGATAAATAGTGAAAGAGTTGGCATTACGTACCAATTTAAAGTGCCAATCCCGATAACTTTTTGGGGAATAAAACTGCTTAATTTTGTGTTAAAATCCTTTAAAATCCATAACCTAAGGCCCACCTACCAACCCGATATTTGTGATACGCTTGTAAATAACTTAAAGCTGACAGTCTTCATCTGGAAGTGGAGAACATTTTATAATACAGTATCTGGATAAAACCAGACTTTTTTCTATAAAAATAATATGTAGGTGAAATTTACCTTTTGTTATCAAGTACAGGGCATGCGTCATTCACTGTATAGACCTCTCAAGAAACATTAATCGATTATCAGGTCACCCAATGAAAAAATTGACCCGAAATCTTAAAAGGGTTACGTGTCCGGATAAGCAGTGTTGACGTTCACGTCCAAACGACTCAATATTTTGAGCTGAAATTTTGAGACATGGTAAATACACCATGCCACTATATTTTGGTCCATAAATTTCATAAATACTCGGACTTTAATTTTTGAGACTCTGTTCTTATCGGGATTATCCCTTTAAAGGTATCCGATATTCCGATCCGATCAGATAATTAAGTTCTTCTGTATATTTTAAATGAAAAATCCCAGACATAATATCAAGTTGTAAACTTTGTGTCCATCCTTATTAATCATCATTGAAGTTTTTATATATAATATTTATCTGTTGTATATTAAACTGGCAATTATTGTTTAACAAATTTCAGTATTTATTGGAATTTGTAAAACATTTAAAATGTAAACTGCATAAAACAGAAAAAAAAACGTTGTTCATAGATCTAATTACTATTTAATTACATTTGTAGTCTATGAGTGATATATTGATATCCTATTGATATACTGTTTTTTTTGTTTTTTTTTTTTTTTTTTGTTTCGTGAACTAAACCGAATATTACATCAAAAAATCGATACAAGGTATATATTTGCACTGATGGCTCATATTCATGTATGCATATCCTACATGTAGGCGCCCTGAGAGATTGCAGAAACCTTTCAGTTGGAACTAAAATGAGGTTTAACGTCCTATGTTTTCTGTACTACCCGGGACAATGAGAGAGAGACAGAGAGAGAGACAGACAGAGAGACAGAGAGAGAAATGGGGATTAACGTCCATTCGACACAAACTAGGTCATTTCGGGAATATGGTTTGATTTTATTACAATAAATAGCTTGCGCGGAGGGGTCTTTAGCAGTGGGAGGAAACGGGGGGACCCGGAGAAAGCCCACGGTGTTGGATAGGCGACCCCACTCCTTGTCACGTACAACCGTGCGTGCACGCCAACGAATACACGAGACCTAGTTTTTCGTGCAATCCGATAGGCGTTGCTCCTTGCCAAGCCCTGAACCCTGCATTATACTTTACAAGATGAACCACGCTGGAAAATTCCGAGGAAGTTTGTCGATCAACACAGGGATCGAACACGGCGGGACCTCCATTTGAGCGCCTTTCTGACTGAGCCATTGCGACTCTCCTTGTTTTAGTTATTTTGCCCGATATACATTTCCAGGGAAATTGTCATGATAAAAAGCTCGATCAAATTGCCTTTTTGTCGTACGGAAATATACACGCAGAAAAACATTCAGCCAATTGCTGCTGACTCATCTACTGAAACGAAATAACAATAATTATGCATAGTTTTCCATCAAATTCAATTAGTCCAACGTTTCGCTCTATTAAAATGTCTGTTTTATATTTATGCCTTTAGCAAACGAGAATCGATTTTATAATTAAATTACATGTCATGGTAGGTTGTTCCAGCCAAGTACAGATATGTCGTAACAAGGCTTCGATTCAATAATTGAAATCACCACATTCAAAGCTACAGAAGCGAAACTAAAATTATTGATAAAATGTAACGTTACAATTTCTTTTGTTCATTCTGCGATTTCCAAAGAAAATGTCAGAAATTACGTCAGCCCAACCTTCGTATCCTGACAAGCATGATAAGTATTTTGACATTTTTGAAATACTTAACAAACTGTTGAAGTTTTATCCTCGCTGACGCAAGCTGCCACAGTGCAAGGGAATAACTCGACCTTAGTTATGCTCGTCCTTCCATTCTGCGGATTTGTAAAGAGCTTCGTAATGAATAAAAATTGCTTGTCTTTCTTTCAACTTCTTGTCAATTGTGGATATATGTTGACCTTTAAAACATACGACAAGAATTTAAATAAGGGTATGTAGATGTGGTTTGCTTTTCAATTTTAAAAAAGGTTACGGGTTTTTTTTTTTTTCCTTTCATCTGTCATCATCATACAATTTCTTTTTTTATTGAAAAAAAAAACCGAACATGCTAAACGCCACAAGCCACAACTTGAAAACGTGATCATAAGTGCGGGGTTTCAGAAAAATAAGCTTCGGGGCCAAACGAGATTAATGACGCCCCACAGGATGGTTTCCTATATAATACTTGAGCTGCATATAATATAGTGCCTATCTAATTGAACACCATAAGGGGTACACTATATATTTCTAATTAGAAACGGAAATTTACTGTCTTTGTACTATTGGAGTTGGATATAATATAATAATTGGGCAACTTCCCTTTAAATTCACATTTTAATTAAAGTGATTGTTGACTTTATAAAATCAAACTGCGTCGGTTTAATCTCACCGTGCCACCTAATCAACTGGTGTTATAGTCTAGTGGTGTGAAAATTTAAGTTAACAAAGGATTATAGACTGTATCCTTATTAGTACTGTTCACCTAGTTAAGATTTAATTATTTTAATTCTCAAGGAGGTCAAAATTTAGTTAATTTGGCACAGTAAAATGAAGAAGATCGGAAAAAGCCACCCAAATATATTTAAATTTATTAACATTGCGTTGAAAGAGCAGACTTGTACTGAAAATACCATAGTTCAATTGAATAACGGCGGACGATTACCCCCTAAAAGGTGAAAATAAAAGAGTAGAAGAATCTATTCATGATCCAAAATCGAACTGCTAATGGGGTAAATGGAGTACAAATTTTGCAATTGAATATACTGATGTCATATCACATTTAGTAGGGTAATGAATTATGGTTGATACATGGACTTGTTGTTACTTTAATGTAATTTATTGTAAATAAAGTTATAAACTATAACACATACTTATGGAATAACAGTTACTGATTTATTTAGGCGACGTTTTGAAAAGTATTCTCTCAACGTTTTCAAGCAACGTTGAGAGAATACTCTTCGAAACGTCGCCTAAATAAATCAGTAACTCTTTATTCCATAAGTATGTGTTATAGTTTATTGCTCTTTCCAGTTACTAAATGCCTCTTAAAGATTAAGATTGTAAATAAAGTTGTTAATCAGTCTAAATCTAGTAGTTTTAAAAAGCGGACTATACTTTTAACGGTATCCTGCCAAAACTTAGACAGCCATATCTTAGACAGCTTAAAACAACAACATTTACGGTCAAGTGCAAAACTAATCCTCAACCTCTTACCTATATTTGATAATGGAACAGTCCAAGAAAATCTAGAAAAATCCCAAAACTTAGACAGCTAGTTCAAAACAACAGCAAATTGTAACATTGGTATGTTAAAGCAGATTTATTAACAAATATAAAACAACCAGTTTCGCTCGATCTGCGTTCTCGATTCTCTTGATGATGCCAACAAAGCGGAAGATGTTGGGATGTCGGTGGGGGAGAGAGCGGTTCAACCTGTTGTGAAATCCCTCCAGGTTGTTATTGGTTCTTGGGCCTTGTGTGTTGTGCAGAAAGAGTCGTCCATCTGATGTCTTGGTCCACGCTTCATCAAGGGCAACTTCAGAGAGACTCTTGGGCAAGCAGGTAGTCTTCCGGCGATGACGATACAGGGCGCTGCTGACACTGGAGAAGGCCGGCAGCGATCTCGTTATCGTAGAGGGTGTGCATCTGTGCGGTCTCTTCTCTTGCTCTCTTCCGTAGGTTGCTGAGGAACTTGATCTTGGTTGCTTCTTCAGGAGGATGAATGTGGTCGCTGACATTCTAACAAAAGTCACCCATAGTGGTGCACTTTCCGGAACATGCAGTAACTACACATCGCCAGTGTGTGCAGGTCTGTCTCACTTTGTTTTTGTTGTACAGAAAACCGTCTAGGAAAACTTGCGGAGTTCCCTTCTGTGATGTGACAAAGTCTACCTTTCGCAGTCCAGCCATGTTGCGATAATGTCTTAACATCAAGGTCAGTCATTTTATATTGCTGTTTAAAGTTCGAAGGAAGTTATATTTTGAAATCAAAACATCTCAGCTGCTTACACATCCTTTACTGCTATGGGCCAATAACACCACTGATTAGGACTGTTCCATTGCAGCTATGGGTGTTGTGTTAATTAATAACTTACTCCACTGTCTAAGTTATGGCTGTCTAAATTATGGCTGTCTAAGTTTTGGGAGATAACCCTTTTAACACCATTGTATTCGATAATCCCTCGCTTGATTAATCCCCCCATCAGAACAATAGTGGGTGGCACAGTGAGATGTCCTCACTGCGTCGACGTCACGCAAAAAATATAGAATAGCTCATGTTTCACAAGGCACTTTTTTAATGGAGTTTAACCGTTGAAGTGTTGTCTATAAATCAATGGTTTTATATGTATACAAATGTGTTTTAAGCTTTTATATACCTATGTACCCACACTCCAACTCCCTACCCCCACGCCCACTCGCTTTCAGAAAAATGTTTACGAGTTTTGCCTACACGATTTTCTCAACACGACCTTTTCAAAGAGCTGAAAGAAACAGCTTTGTTAGTTGGTAACTGTCAGATAAAATGACGTCGGAATATCTATTCCCCAAGATATTTTTTAAAAAACCAATGACGGCATCGTGAATTTCGATAAATTAATTCAGCGACAGGCATCACATTCAGGAACGCATCTGTATAGCATGTCTATAATGTCCTGTCCACATATAGGAAGTAAGTAATGTAGCGTGTGGTGGAAGGGGCCCAGAGCGCAGACGTGATGGCTTGCAAATTACCCTCTGGCCCTGGCCAAATTTACATTAATTAATGCCCTCCCAGATTTTTATTTCTGCTCAAATACAGTGCCAGAATTAAAATAATATTTGTTATTTATTCGATATTTCTGCTGAAATACAGTGACAACATTAAAGTTTTCTTTGAAAATTAATTATCTTTCACTTTATATTTTGTTTTTCTTACCTCATTACGCGATTTAGCAAGATTTCGTGAAAAATTTCGAAATTATGAATACCTGCGGGGGGCCGCAAAATTATCGTTCATCTGAGCACTGAGAACCTTGATACCGTGCCTTGGGATTTCTTGTTTTGCCCCATAGTTGCACTGTTTTCATTCATAAGTCCCTGGGAAAATGTACAATAATAACGTCACACTTGTTATTACTATTTCATAAATCATCTTCCACTTGTATAGTATAATTACGGCCTGGCAATATTATAGCTGTCTTTTTCATTAGTACTGTCGAATGATGAGTACAATTTTCACTGATGTCATCAACTTCTGAGTTGTTGCCATGTTGTGGGAATACTTTCCCTTTAGAGAAATGGGAGTTTTTGGTTATCTTGTCATCTTAGAATCATATAAATAATAACTAAAAATATAATTCTTTTGGGTGTCACCCCTACGTCGCCCCTTTCTTTCTTTGATCAATATAAACACATTCTTTTGTAACAATAATATATACTACTATAACAGTTTGAAATTTAACAAGTACAACTTGAAGGCATTGGTATTTTTCATTCTAATTCTTAAACACTGGCGTCAGTCAGGATTTAAATTGCCGAAATGACATTTTTCAGCGATATGAAATAACGAACGACGTCAATCGTTTTAATGTAGACGTCTCTGTGCGTGATTCTTGTATGATTGCATTCAATTAATAACGTAACGACTTTTACATTTTTGTAATGCTGATTTAAATTCAATGTATAATGTAGTCATAAGGTTTTTCATCCTAGTCATAAGGTTTTTCATCCTGAACTCTAGATCAAAACGGATGTCGTGTACGAGGCATGTTTGTTTTCTCATTCTCATTTCACATTGAAGTTTATTTTTACTTTAATATTATGTGGACCACGAATCTTGCTTGCATTTTCATCTATCACCTATCTAATTATTTTAATATTAATCCACGAGTAAACGCACCCAGCAGTATACAAATCGTCCATCTTATGCAAAACCAGAAAACATGATAATCAGGTTTATACTTGCCTTTTGTTAACAAAGGAGGGGTATATTTGAAAGTCGTTTTAATAGATTGTTGTATTTAGATCTGTCTGTTTGATTATCTCATATAAATAAATGCATTAAATGGTTTGACATGATGTAATTGTCCTTGTTGCAATATTTAATGAACCATATGGACATGCGTCAGGTTACAGAGTGGTGTCTAGTTGTGTCTTACGAGCTCCCGTTGGTAAATATACATCGTAGATAATTAAATGTTAATATGTATCTAGGCAAATATTTCCCAGGACTATGAACAGTTAAGTAAGGTGTGGTACATTTAGTTGAACATAATAAGAGCAATCACCGTATAAACCATTCATTTTATATTCGTAACCTTGTTAAGAATATTTTTGACTAGTAGTTAGGTTTTAAAAAGATGTTCAACAAGATCTTGATAAGCTAAAAATGGTTATATTTAATGCATTCATACATGTGCTTTAACCTTATTGTAAATTAATTCATTAAATGATTTAGAATATTATCGAATAAACAGTTCCTCAGAGGATTTAATAACTACGTGTCAATTTCGAACGTGAATTAAATTTAATAACTTAAATATTTTCATTGGATATCCATATCAATACAGTAAACATCCCGCTTCCTCCAAAAGTATCAAGGCATTTGCGTGATTTTTCAGAAAATATTCATTAACATTCGATCATATTTCTGGTACACGTGAGTCGGTTTGGTTAAATTTAGCTTATTGGGCATCAACAATTAATTGATAATTTGAAAGTTTCAAGATGTCTGTTTTATCTGTTGATGGCACATGATACCATGGCCATTCGATATCTTCAGATGAGAACATTCAATTAAACCAATGATTTTTCAGTGAGTGACGTTCGTGTTGATATGTATTAGTTGGGGGTATTTTCTAGATAAGTACAAGATGAACACTATCATATCATGGTCATTTCCAGTAAGGGTAATTGCACCACCCCTATGACGTATACCAATATATGACTGACGTCTTTGGCCAAGAATATACAAAACGCACGTGTCGCTTATGAATGGTTACAGTTGTGATGGACATGATGACGTGTACACATTCTTGATAGCCATGAATATCAAGACGTATTTCTTCCATAATAGTTTGGACACAGATCACCAAATTATTCATGGGCCGTCACCCAAACAAGGGCGAATGTTATTTTTAGTCCTTCTCTTCCTTTCCCTTTGCCCCCCTTTTGCATGGCGATTTTTGTTGAATTTTTGGTGTAGAATCGAAGAAAAGGGTTTGAAAATACAGTTTCTGCCAGGTTTTGGTGAATATTCATGATTTTGAGGCGGAAGGATACAAGAGTTGTGAGGTTGGTTCCGTTGAAAGGGGGGCCGAAAATTGCAAGGTTAGCTGTCTCTACTTCCAGCTTGTCTATCTCAAGTTTTTCATGAAGAACCTCATACATGCTTTTGAGCAAGAGTCTGCCACATGTTGCTCCATCTGTGGCAGAAAGCGTTTTACCCACCGAATATTTGGGAAAAAGTTACAACCGGTCTAAGAGACGAGAATTAACATTAAAGTCAATGGGGCAATAATTAGTGATCTGTGGCCTGTCTGTGTATGACAAGGATGTGACTGATATGCCTTAGTTTTGAAAATATGTTGACTAATTTGTCAGAAAATATGTATTTAATAACTTGACTACAGAAAAACTAAAAAAAAAATTATCAAAGTTTTGGGAAAAATTGTGATTTTAATGCAAATTTTCCAATTTTCAGTTTTTATTTAATTTCTAACAGTAAGAAAAATATTTCAATGTCCAATTTTGGTGTATTCGGCCTCAGAAAGCACAGATAAAGTGAACAACATTGTAATTTCTCCAGATTCTCCCATTTCGATGTAAAAATTAATGCTTTCATACCTACTCAAATGACTCAAAATTTCTAAAAATGCCCTTATTTTCATTGCTAATGTAACTTAGATGGGATCTATAAGTTTGTCAAGTTTAGAAATAGCTCCAGCTTTCCTACAGAAAATGGAAAATTGGCAACACTGAGATAATAATATACAGCAGATGGGTTTGTACAAAATGTTCAAAACAGGGGTAGGCTCAATTTGGCCACTATTTTACCCGGAAAGGGCATTTTTTTCTTCTTTGAAGCATTAAATTCTTGCATTTTCTTCATGTAGGAAGCAATATCCCAGTCTTTATAGACATTTTTAACCCCATCTTTCTGTTTAGAGGGGCTATAAATGCCCACCCACCCGTTTTTATTAATTTGTTTTGAGAGATCTAATTGCACCTGACAATTAAATAATAATAATTGGAATTTGTTGTTGAATTACCGATGGGAATGTTATTTTTTACCAATAACTGGTCATTTTGTACATTTCAAGGATTTCTGACCTTTTTTGTTCATAGTCAAACTTAGAACCTTGCGACATGTCAGGCCAGTAAGACCACACCCTGATACAGAACTGGTGTGGATGTGTAAATGTCAGCTTAATGGTCAATATTTTCTTATCAAAATCTAGGATTTGTGGTGTTTGTTGCATTTATGTCACTTATAGAACAGTAAAATGTTAATTTTGCTCCTTTTCGGGCCTCTTTTATGTTGTCAACTATGTTATAACTACCTTTTTGACTTCATTTTTAAGGCAATTGATGTAAAGGTCCAGACATCTCGCTTCAGTACAATAATTGCAATAAAGATTTGTATGATGCCTCTGTGGTTTGAGATGTTGAAAACATTAAACTATTTCCAAATTTGTAAAAATTGTGTATTCTGTGACCCTTTTGTTAGAGAGGGGTGGACATAGGCCGAATATACCTTTTTTATTCTTTCGGCAAGGCCCAATTTAAACCATAATTCATATTTATTGCACCTATTTTAGCGTCTATGTACATATATTAGCCAGGGATGGTAAAACATATCTGTTAGACAGATTCCTTTGGTAATGTTAGCTCTGCAATCAAAGATAAGATTGATTCAGTCATTGACATTTTTAGGGGTGGGGTTACATGTTTCAGTACAGACCTCTATAATTACAATTAATGAAATTGATTTGTGATTTTTCTGTTTGCATATTGCCCAGGGTTTCCAAAAATATATTACTTGCCAGTCTGGCTATCTAAAAAAGTGGAAAATTATTGGTTTTTTGAAAGATGCTACATGTAAATTTTGTACATTTTTCATGACATGACAGTAAAAAAATATATTTTTGATAAAAATTCCAAATTATGAGTGTATTCTATGTAGTTTGTTTGCAACTTGTCTAATACTGCCTCTATTAAAAAAGATTTTTCAAATTTTAGTACAAAAGGCCCAGGGACCTGAGATGCACCACTGTATACTTAAAGAGCCATCATTTTTGCAGTTATTCTTTGATTTGGATTTCCTGTCACCAGCATGTTGCCAGAACATATGGGGAGCAAATACAAAAGGCCTTTTGGTGATATCCGAGGTTTCACCCCTATATAGGACACAGATCACCAAATATTGATGGGCCGTTTTCCACGAAACAAGGGCCAAAGTTATTTTTAGTCCTTCTCTTCCTTTCCCTTTTCCCCCTTTTGCATGGCGATTTTTGTTGGATTTTTGGTGTAAAATCGAAGAAAAGGGCTTGAAAATACATTTTCTGCCAGGTTTTGGTGAATATTCATGATTTTGAGGCGGAAGGATACAAGAGTTGTGAGGTTGGTTACGTTGAAAGGGAGGGCCGAAAATTACAAGGTTAGCTGTCTCTACTTCCAGCTTGTCCATCTCAAGTTTTTCATGAAGAACCTCATACATACATTGGGCAAGAGTCTGCCACATGTTGCTCCATCTGTGGCAGAAAGCGTTTTACCCAACGAATATTTGGGAAAAAGTTACAACCGGTCTAAGAGACGAGAATTAACATTAAAGTCAATGGGGCAATAATTAGTGATCTGTGGCCGTTTGGTTTTTTTTTTCTTCCTTTTTGCTTATCTTGACCATGCGCCTCGAATAGCCAGTCGAACATCTTCAGGACACGATTGAAGTGTTTATGATAACTGGTATGTTTACATACATACCATATGAGGTCTCTAGCCAAGTGTTATTGCTATTTTATGGCGTCTAAAACTGAAATGACCATATCTACCCACGTTAGTATAGAAAACTTAACCTGGTGGGTGAGATATAAAAAAAAAATACTGTTTGCCGCTCTTCGACTAAACGTAAGTTGAATTTAGGTAACGGTATAGTTATGATTTCAGTCAAAATACAAGATATTTGTGATTTGAAGGTTTACTGCTAAAACAAGATTTGTCAGCATGTCAGTTATAAATATACGTTTTTTGTTAATACTTAATATTTTATGAGTATCATTTTCCTCACCGTATCTCTTGTTATTACCAAAATAAAGATCCAGGTGCTTAATAGAATTACCAAACTTCTGACAAGTTTTGACTGGTTTGCTAAAACAGCATTACAGCGTTAACATACCATTTCTAACATTAGATAACTAGAAAGAAGATAATATACATTTAAGCTATATATCATATTCTCTTACACTCGTCTTTACATAACTTTCTCTTGTAAAGATATCTGAGACATATTACTCTTATTGCTGACTTAAGGTAAAATTGTTAATGGAATGAAAACGGTGTATAGGACTTTACCTCTGAGCCATCCATCATAATTGTGTTTGATTATGTAGATCGTTTTCCTTCAGCGCCGTATGTATGTAGAACACGGTAACATAGATAACTTCACCGAATGTTATGGCTTACGGTGTGTTGTTGATACAAGCGTATAATGATGAACACACTGTATGGCGCGAGGGATAAAGATACGGAATTGAAAAGGTATCCGCCAGGTATTCCATCTTTAGTAGAAAAGGTTAAACATGCGTAAGCCAACTTTAAGGTAAATGGTATCAGTTAGCTATATGAAATGGACGTTATGCCACCTTTATGACTGGTGAGTGATCCCAGGGGAACATGTTAAGTGGCTTCTGATTAAGATCATTGTTTTTAAGAACCAAATGTTTGTACCTTATTCTACATCATTCGTTGCTAATAGATGTATCCATAAATATAAATTATAAAATACGTGATTGTTGTTTTCAACTAAATGACATAAAGGGTCATTGTCGTAAAATTAAAGCTGTTCAGTACTTTAATTGTAGCACTCATGTAATTCGTTCGATTTTTGTTGGTCCCTAGCTTCATAATATTGCAGACCTGATTGGTTTCGTACCTGTGGTTTGTCGAGATCACCATTATTATTTCTCGGGTATTACAAGTATCCTGAAAGACTAATATATAGTAAGTATCGTTTTGTATGGATCGAAACTGAATAAGAAAGACAAAAATTATAGTTCATTTGAAAGTATGAGCTTGGACAGGACATTTTGGGGTAATTGTAGTTCTATTTGTAAAAAGAATATATTTCGTATGTTTCAACAGATAACGCAGGAATACCAGTATTGAATAGACCTCGTTTTACTAAGATGCTCGACTTCATTCTAATAAAAAGTATGCTAATACTGTCTTTTTCAATTTATTTACCGTGTCTATACGTTAATACCTTGTAATTAATCTCTTTCTTAATTTGTTTTTTCTAAAAATGCGTGCGTGGTACCCCTCCTCCCCCCCCCCCCCCAAAAGAAAACCAAGATACGCCACAGTAACTAATTCATATTAGCTTGTTGAAGTGTTTAGGCAGCGTCTTTGTGTCATACATACTCGTTATAAGTTTACCTGTCATACACATACTCATTGTCAGCTTAATGTATCATACACTACATCCATTGTAAGTTATTGTATCATACACACCCTTTATAAGATATTGTGTCATCTATACCCATTGTAAGTTATTGTGTATCATGCACACCCATTACAAGTTATTGTATCAGTTATACCCATTGTAATTTATTATGTATCTTATAGACACTTTGTAAGTTATTGTAGCAAGTAATCTGGTTTAAATGTGAATTTCTATACCTATTGTTTTCTATCACACTTGTTCTAATATGTCACCTGTGTTTCATGTTAGCCCGTTATTATCTAAATGTCTTCATTTGTGGCTTTGTGCCATTTTTTCCGTTCATTATCAAGAACCAGCTGGGTATCGCCGCTGTTAAACTGACAACCTTTTTGTGTTCTGATCCGGTATGTCCATCAACAGGAACGTAAAACTGTTATGGAATCGTATTGAACCTCTTTGTGATTTTATCATTTAAATACCTAATACCAAGAGATAACGCTTCAGCTACCGTAGATTCCATTATCATACAAAGTTTGTATTAATTACAGGCTTTCTAGAATACTGCCAAAGATGGATACAAAAACATTGAAAGTTACTTTGTTCCTACCAATCATCATATATTTGGTCAAATTAAATTAATACACTGGGAAATTTGATTTTTGTGAAGTTATATGTTAAGTAAGAAAGGTAGTTATCTTCTGAATTTCGACCTATTTGGCCCATTGAATCATAATTTTGAATTTAAAAATATATGAGTTTTCTTACGACTATAAATAAACATTCCAAAATAGATTTTCAAAAATCACTGCTTAAATGTTGGGGTGCTGTTTTAAAATCAAGAACGTAATAAATAAGGTTGTTCTGAACTGATATACAAGAATATTGGTATTAAGTTTTATATTATGAAATACTACTGCAGACTTCTTACTCTTTGAACTTCCATTCAGCTGTTCATTAATGATGGCATCTGCACCGGGTTGCGCCTCTCTACTGGATTATTTGATTTCAATTATTCGTGATCCACCTACTTGAAGCTGTTAAAGCGATAATTTCATATTTTCAAAAGAAAGTCAAAACAAATTATTTATATGTCTTTTGCTCAAAATGTTGTCAACTCACTATTATACGATCATAGGCATTATTCCCCACACTTAAAAATCATTGACACAAAACATATTAACAAAATTACCTCCTTGTTTCTCCATTCCCCCCATGATAATGCTATCTTCAAACGTTTGAATTTAAAGTTGAAAATGATATACACGTATTTGCCAATTTCTCAACTGGCAATAGTAAGTTATAGGATTAATAGGATTATTCATTAACAAGGTAGGACTGTTCATAGATACCATCTATTTTAAGGCTTTAATTTAATACATTTTTAAAATATAACTTAAAAATATGAAATGACAACTTTAAGTAATTACCAACCACATTTTTAAAGCCATTGTGATGGGCTGTTTATCCCCAACACTGTTTCTTAAGTAAGCAGAACTAAAAAAAAATTGTATTATAACATCTGGTAGTCATTACACAGACTGTTCGTCTACACAAACAAATAATGACCATTGTAAATTGCTTAATTGAAACAAATGCCTTTTCTGGAATGTAAAAGGCATGTTTAGATTTTTTTGTCATTACTACAATATTATTTCGTTGCTGACATATTTCTAGACATTTATCTGACAGTCGATTCAGTTTGGTCATTGTTTCAACAAAAGACACATTCTTGGAAATAAATTGTTACTTTTGCAATCACCAGTAGGCCTACATTAAACTCTGTGAACATATTTCTATGTCTTGACATAGTGCTAACAGTAAATGCACTGATCTAAGGCTACCAGACATTTTGAGAACAACGCCCTATATTTTGTTCTTGCATTTCTATCTGTGCCTCTATAACATTTTCCAAGATGGAAGTTATTAGATTACGTTGGTTGTTTTCCTTATAGATGCCATCTCGAAAGAATGTTCCTTTGAACGAAAGGCAAATTTCTTGCAGATAGTATTTTTGACATTTTCATGATTTGACCTAATTTCCGGTTTCTTTTCAGGTGTTTGCCCAAAGATAGGTCCGCGATGAATAGCAAAGTGCATGTGGATGAGAGTGAACCAACCGGCGGTAAGTATCTGATCATGTGATTTTCTTTGGTTGGAACCTTGCAGCAAATTTGAACTTTCTACAACTGAGACTGTATACATTTGTTAATGTGTCAAAATGTAGAAAATAACTAAATGTTTTGGGAAGAGAGAGATAATACATTTCAGATGTTATGAGCCTCACACTGGTAAAATTTGTTGATATTACAACGGTTTTCTTTAACCTTGGGATACATGGTGCTGATTTTATTATATCAAAATTATTCCATAGATTGCAATTAGATTCCTGTACACTATTATGGGCTTTATGCTAATAGATAAAATATGGATAAACCTGAACATCTCGTCTTGACAATTATCCAAATTCCACCTCAATATGGCACACATACTACATTTATAGACCTTAGATTTGCTAAAATAAAAAAAAAAACGTTGGTCTGTCGGGTGTGTTTGTTTTAATGACAAACCTGGTAGTGTTATCATTTCTAGCTTTATCTAAGCAAACAAACATTAATATGGTGCTGTTACAGGACGAAAATAAAACGATCGTTCCATTATACACAACATTTCATATTTAAAAAAACCTTACAGCTTGTAAGATAGTCTGCTTTGAAGTGAAGCAATATCTATCACAAACCTCTTTAAAATATAGGCCCTAAAAACTACTCATGTGAAACGTCACAGACTGATATATAAGGAACACACTCTTCACAACAGACACATTCTGTAGATTTATTATAATAGAAAACTATTAAAGGACCACCCGTTTCGTAATATTAAAACAAAAAACCCGTTGGGTTTTTTTTACGCTGGTAATGTTGATCAAATAATCAACAATATTTCACTTTGCATAACTTTTCAATTCTTATAAAAAATGTTTATTTTACGTAATTTTAGACCTAACAGATTTACCCCCATGTTGTTTGTGTCCTCACATGTATATGTATATATACATTTCCAAATAGTAAGATATAATAAAATACAATATAGCATCTAACATTATTAATATTCAGTTATCCAATTTTATATATATATTTATTATATATATATACAGTATGTGTAGAGGATATATTTTGTTTATATTGTGGCACTAAAGCATTTTGATTGTTACCGGTTGTGCAATTTGATATGGAATTAAAAAATGTCAGTTTTCAAACAATCTTATCTTAGATTTATTTATCCCGTGAGTAAGAGCTAACTCCAAAGATTTCAGTTATCAATGCTATGTTGCAATATTGCCGAGATAGCCTTATGATTTTTCCATACACAAAACATTAGACATGCAGACAACAGTCGTTATTCATGGACACCAGGATCACTATTCTGTTTACGGTGGCTACATAAATTATTCGCTTCTATTAATAGATATCAGCGAGTATAAATTACCATTTAATATCCCGGCAGATGTGCCGTTCCTAATATCATTTATCAAAGAGATAATGTCGACTGCTTTAGACATGCCGTCTGAAAACGTTATATAGGCATCTTTTGTTAGGTAATCGTTCGTTTGATGACCCCAAAATTAAAAAAAAATCATCAACGCCATCTTCTAGTTTATTGTGGACGTGTTGAAGGAACCGTGTAATGCGAGATATACTTTTAAGTAAAATCTGCTTTCATATACGCCTGGAATACCAGCATTTTGCTTAAATTTATCCTTTATCAAATTCGCAACGACGGCCGCATTCTGAAATACTGTAAGCTTGGAGTTGCAGTTCCCAAAATATGCCCAAAATATTTACGCAAGAAATGTGGGGTGGGTGTTGCCGTTGATCATGTAGACGCCTAAATCAGTTAATGCTTTCACTTTTATCATTTCATGTTTCACAAGGGCAGTTATAAAAATCTGGACTGTATCAATAAAATATACGTAAATCTGCATTAAAGAACCTGCTTAGATACTTTCTGAGAACGAGAATTTTTTTTTTACAAATTTATTCTTGATAATATTCCTCGATCCCCAATTTTGTTACTCTTCATAGAATAGAATATAATATAATTTTATTGCATCGGATCGTCCTTTGAGAACAGCATGTAATATAAAAAGATTAAAATTGCCTTGATAACAAATGGCCTAGGTCATTTGGGGACTAACACATGATTCAATTTTATTTCAATATTTCGCTTGCGGATAGGGGTCTTTAGCAGTTAGGGGACCAGGAAAAAACCCACGTACAAGCGGGGAATCGAAACCACGCCACTTGACCCAATGACAGACCCCCAGCCACCCATAACATTCTGTGCTACGGTAATGAATTCCACTGACTAGATACCGACTACAAGCAGACTTTTAAAATGGTTTAATGTGCCTTGTTCTAGATTAAAGGATCTAAGTCGCTAAAATTTGGGACGTTCAAATTGACGCATATATTAATGTAATATGCCTTTACATAAACTGATTTAAATTCAGTGGTTTTCGCATTTACTCTAATTTCAAATCAGTTAAATTCGGCGAAATACGCCAGAAGTCTAAGTCGAATAGGAATCGCTACGGTCTGGTTATTCCAATCTACCGATAGTAGCCTATTTATTGCGCATGCTCTCCAGATAAGAATATGAAGCCATCCACATGAATCGTAGAATATGTCTAGCGTCGTTCCCCGAGTCTCTTGTCGCATTATGGTACTCGATTGGTATACCAATCGTAAGATGTTTATTTTTTCTTAAATATTGGATATCAGAAGCCCATCTTTTGCCGGTTACACCACAACATCAATCTTGTTTTAGATTGACAAATAATTCGTGTTTTCAATGTCGAAGACTTTGGATGTCATGACATTGAGTTACTATTTCAAACAACTGAATTTTAATCACCACCACTCTTATCTGTACTGCTGTACTGATGATTAGCTTGATTCGCGGCGGTTCAGTGACAGTTATAAGGCGCGGTTATCATAAACACGAGTGTTCGGGTTCCGTCCCGATGTTTAACGAGAAAGTTCCTCGGGATTTTTCGGCATGATTTCCCCTATGATCTACTCTACTGCACGTTCTTTAGACCTCTCAACCAACCAAATCTCCCGATGCACGACACCAACCATAACTTATTAGTATCGATAGTTTTGTAAGTGTTAATGAAAATTTACGTTTAGTAAAATCCAAATTTCTCAAATGTATAAACAACACTGTAAAATTAAATACATCATGAATATGGTACACATTCTACTGTTGCAAAAGGCAGGTCTAACACACCAAAGACAAATGCATTTGTTTTGATTTTACGTTGTTCCCGGCACAGTTTTACTCTGATATTACATTCTGTAAATATTGTAAAGTTATGGTAACTACAAAGTATAAGATATTAGTTAATATTGAGAAGGTATGTTTATCTGTTACGCTCTATATTGTAAATAATATCGTCTGTTTTCGTGTTCACAAACTACTCATTAAAATACACGATACAACGAATAATACATCTGGTTACTATATTACATCACAGCTGTTTCAATAAAAAAAAGTGAATATGGTATCAAATTTTCACGCGTGTTAAACACTTACCTAAACACGACCCGATGCATGTTTACATAAGAAGCCGGCTTTACCCTTTTCTTACATTACAGTCACTTCGGTGTTATCGAATTTGCAAATATAAAACGTCAATGGTGTGTGGCCGAGGAGTTTTCCTACAGAATGTCGATTTATATAATCTGATTATAACATATTGTATCTTTCTAATTGCAATCATTTCCTGATGCCTGTGGTGCTGGCAAACTAACCAGTATGTCCTGCTCTAGTTTTTGCCACTGTTAATTGTGCAGGACGGAGAGTCTGGCATAGAAAAGCCTCTAATTATCGGAATAATACGAAAAAATAAGTTCCAGTGACCCGTGTATACCATTGACATATAGAAATCGAAATTATTACTAGATCTTGTTGTGGCTGTGAGGGCAAAATTTCCTTCATAATTCACTACATGGCGTATGCCTACTTTATTGTCCCGATTGGGGCAGGAAAGTTACATTTAAACCGCATAACATTATATTTTATTTCTTTGTAGTTGAAGAGCCACCATTTGAATGTCGAGATGTGGTTATCAAGAAAGACAAATGGGTTACAAGAGATTATAACGTGATGGATACCATGTTAGGGAGGTAAACAATGTCCTAATATGTATCGTTTATATTGTCGTTAAAAATATCAACATATTATCAAGTATTATTCCTGTCGGTAGCAAATCCCAAGTCAAACACCTGCTCCCACAAAGTTTGAACTTTTACAAAGAGTTGCAAAATGGGTTGTATTTTTTTTTTTGGTTTGTTTCTGCCGGATCGTGTCATTTTATGAATTTGAATTTCTTCAGGGGTAAATTTGGTGAAGTGAAACAATGTAAAGAAAGAGAATCAGGGAGGATGTTAGCTGCTAAGTTTATTGATATGAATGGACCACAAGACAAGAAAGATATCTTAAATGAGGTAGAAATCATGAAAAGTCTTCAACACCCACGACTTCTTCAACTTTACGATGCTTATGAGAAGAAAAACAGTTTCTGTCTGGTATTAGAACTGTAAGTTTGCTAGATACCAAACCTCATCTCTCAACCCTTTGTATTTCGAGATAAGAGATGGTCCTATATAGTTTCACGCAGGAAAACCCAACGCGAATCGCATCTGGTATCAGTAAGCAAAATTGACATAATTTTTTTTTCAAAACAACGATTGATTATTGTTATTTACATGTATAGTATTTCTGCCACATCCAACTACAATTAAACATATAATCCTACCTGAAACGGGTATAAATCATTGTATTTAAAATCTAGGCGTTAGGCCATTACTAAGAACGGCGATTTTAAACGGTAGATGTATGACAGGGTATGTCGGATAAAACAACGCTGATATTTTTAGTTCAGCCATTGCATTGGCCTCTGTAAGTTAAATTGGTCATAATAGTATAAAATTATCTTAATTTTAATAAGATGTTTTGGTTCAATTAGAATGAATGGCGGCCTATGAGTTTTAAGATTGCCAAAGGCAAAAACAATTGTATTTGTGCCTACAGCGTAACGTACAAAACGGAGTGATTGGCATGTCAAATACGACTATTCAAAGTATATTAAATGAACCAGCACAATGACAACCAGATATTAAAACCAGGGCTTACTTCAAAATAAATTAAATCAATCCCTGTAATAAAAATTACATCAATGAAATTAAGATTCGGGAAACTGGGGGTGTAAAAGAAAGTATTTCCTCTTTAAGGCAATATGGCGTCAACAACCTCTCAATTGTGGCACGTGCCAAGAATTGTATTACTATAACAACATCCGTCCGGCCTTGTTGTTTATACGTGCTGACGGGTTATTGTTTTTGATGAATTTGATCAAATATAAATGCTGTGTCGTGAGGTTACGGACGGAATAAAAGTCAGAAACAATGATCCAAAATAGCACGAGGGTCTCAGGCCCGGATCCAGGATTTTGTCGGTGGGGGGGGGGGGCACACTTTGGACGAAAGGGAGAGAGAGAGAAATGAGGTTTAACGTCCACTCAACACAAACTAGGTCATTTCGGGACTAACATATGGTTTTTAATTTAATTTTAATAATTCGCCTGCGCGTAGTGGTCTTTAGCAGTGAGAGGAAACCGGAGTGCCCAGAGGAAACGCCAAGCAAGAGGTGACCGGACAGCTAGAGGTCGAAGCGCGGCACTCTAGACTACTGGGCCATCCCAACCCCCGGAGGAAAGGGTAATATGTTGCAACCTTGGATTGTTTGGGCGGAGACAATGCGAAAATCATGTTTATATCATCTATTAAAGAGCAGTTATGTGAACTACACCAGTAACAAAGCCTGGGCCTATTTTTTTGCAAAGATCGGTTTATGACTGAAACTGCACATATCGATGCATACAATTTGATGTAGAGTTATTTGAGGGAAAAAAATCTGAAATCTGTAAACTTTTTTAATATGCAAACATTGAATGATTACGAATATTATAAAGAATTTTACGAACGTTGAGTCCAACTTTATTCTTGGCTCGTAAACATTTATAATCGTTTTATCAACTGAATGAAGTTTGGTCTACGTGCATATTGTACGTGATGAAAGTAAACCACGTGACGTCCAAAGTAGTTATGGGATATATATATATATATATATATATATATATATATACGCGTGTCGATTATATTTATATAAGATATTTAAGATTAATTTAGAGGAAATATTGGTATATGGGTAAGTTCTAAATTATCAATTGAAACAATTGGTGGAATTGCGTCCTTGAAAAACTGTTGACTTATCAAAATATCATATCTATAAAAGCCCGGATATTTCTTATATTCATTTACGGAAACTCTTCAGAAGTTGAAAGAAAAGAAGTATATTGGCCCTCCTCAAGATGTCAAGATAAAAACATTGAAATATATTAGATTAATTATTTCCGTTAGTGAATAAAAATTGTTTTTTTTTTTAAGACATATAATATCACGTTTCATAATATCTGAAGGGTGTACAAACCAAAATATATGGGGTCAGACATGTAATTGATTATAGACAAGTTGATTAGTTAATTGATTTTGTGTCACTGATGACATATGTGTGTTTTTAATGAGAAAAATATTCTGTCTATGATTACTGATTACAATAAAATGCAATTTTGTATAAGTTTCATGTACGAGATTATATTCCTGATTTTGTCAGTAGAATTTTAAAGATGTCATTTCCTTCTTTTTTTTATATATAGAATTGAAGGTGGTGAATTGTTTGAACGGGTTATAAATGATGATTTTATTCTCACAGAAAAAGCTTGTGTTATGTTCCTCAGACAAATATGCGAAGGTGCTGCCTTTATGCATTCGCAGAACATTCTACACTTAGATATGAAGGTTAGTTTATAGCTATTCTTGCCTAGTATAGTTAAATGTGCGGTCTGATCGGAAGGCCAAGATGGTGTTCTTTTGTCTGCATATTATGACGTGTATACATTGTTCTTTATCTGTTCATATTTCAGAGGCGGATCCAAGGGGGGGGGGGGGGGATTGGGGTGACTAGCCCCCCCCCCCCCGCCTTTCACCGGTGTATAGGAATTCCGCGTCCTACAAGTTGTACATTTGCAAATATTCGATAACATTCAAGACAGTTTGTTCATTAATAGGTTCATAATCTGGATATATAACTTGCTATTTATTATAAGAGGCGTTAACAACTTTTCCGTGAATGTGGCAACTTCTTTGTACGTACAGTCCGCACTATCTTTGATGTAAGCAAAATTTCGCAATAATCAACATATATAAATTTCGAAATTATTCTTCAAATTTTGAAAATCGTCAACGAAATGAAACCTTGTCGACGAACAGAAATCATTGTTCGTTATGGCTAAGATGCGAGGAAATCGATGATAATTTTTCAAAATTTTCGGGGGGGGGGCATACCCATCTACTGTTCGGGCCTACGGCACTCGGATGCGTGCCCGCGGCGCTCATCGCTCCGCGGTCGGCGAGAAAAAACATGGGGTTGTCAACCACCTCAAAAAAAAATCCAAAATCCTGGATCCGCCACTGTATTATCACAATAACGAACAAGCCAACAGTGAGGCTGATGTCCCCCGCCGAAATCACAAAATAAATAGATGACACATATTAATTAATCGCACATTTATTTTTTTCAAACGTATCGAGCAATCAAACTGAACACGAAGTGTCATCCAAAAATTGCTTATCTCTGCCTACCGTAAGAAGAAAATGCTCATCTTCGAACTCCATCAAGGCATTGACCTAATAAGCATACACACCAATTTTGAACATTTTAACTCAATTCATAGGAGAGTTATTGTGTTCCAAAGTCTTGGCAAATCAAATTGCTTATCGCTCTGCTTACCCTGAGCATAAAATGCTCATTATCGATCTTAGTCAAGACATTACTGTAATGAAACTATACACCAAGTTTCATCACTCTCACTTAATTAGAACTAAAGTTATCGTGTCCCAAGCATCAACCAATCAAATTGCTTATCTCTGCCTACCCTAAGCGGAAAATGCTCATCTTCGAACTCGATCAAGGCATTGACCTAATAAGCATATACACCAAGTTTGAACATTTTAACTCAATTAGAAGGAGAGTTATTGTGTTCCAAAGTCTCGACCAATCAAATTGCGTATCGCTCTGCTTACTCTGAGCAGAAAATGCTCATTATCGAACTTAGTCAAGGTATTACTGTAACGAAACTATACACCAAGTTTCATCACTCTCATTTAATTAGAACTAAAGTTATCGTGTCCCAAAGCATCAACCAATCAAATTGCTTATCTCTACTTACCCTAAGCGGAAAATGCTCATCTTCGAACTCCATCAAGGCATTGACCTAATAAGCATATACACCAAGTTTGAACATTTTAACTCAATTAGGAGAGTTATTGTGTTCCAAAGTCTCGACCAATCAAATTGCGTATCGCTCTGCTTACCCTGACCAGAAAATGCTCATTATCGAACTTAGTGAAGGTATTACTATAATGAAACTATACACCAAGTTTCATCACTCTCACTTAATTAGAACTAAAGTTATCGTGTCCCAAAGCTTCAACCAATCAAATTGCTTATCTCTGCTTACCCTAAGCGGAAAATGCTCATCTTCGAACTCCATCAAGGCATTGACCTAATAAGCATATACACCAAGTTTGAACATTTTAACTCAATTAGAAAGAGAGTTATTGTATTCCAAAGTCTCGACCAATCAAATTGCGTATCGCTCTGCTTACCCTGAGCAGAAAATGCTCATTATCGAACTTAGTCAAGGTATTACTATAATGAAACTATGCACTAAGTTTCATCAATCTCACTTAATTAGAACTAAAATTATCGTGTCCCAAAGCATCAACCAATCAAATTGCTTATCTCTGCTTACCCTAAGTGGAAAATGCTCATCTTCGAACTCAATCAAGGCATTGACCTAATAAACACATACACCGAGTTTGAACATTCTAGCTCAATTAGGAAGAGAGTTATCGTGTCCCAAAGTATCAACCAATCAAATTGCTTATCTCTGCTTACCCTAAGCGGAAAATGCTCATCTTCGAACTCCATCAAGGCATTGACCTAATAAACACATACACCAAGTTTAAACATTCTAGCTCAATTAAAAGTTATCGTGTCCCAAAGCATCAACCAATCAAATTGCTTATCTCTGCTTACCCTAAGCGGAAAATGCTCATCTTCGAACTCCATCAAGGCATTGACCTAATAAACACATACACCAAGTTTGAACATTCTAGCCCAATTAGGAAGAGAGTTATCGTGTCCCAAAGCATCAACCAATCAAATCGCTTATCTCTGCTTACCCTAAGCGGAAAATGCTCATCTTCGAACTCCATCAAGGCTTTGACCAAATAAACACATACACCAAGTTTGAACATTCTAGCTCAATTAGGAAGAGAGTTAGTGTGTCCCAAAAAGTGTGACGGACAGACAGACGGACGAACCCATTTTAATAGTCCCCTGCTTTCTTCGAAAGGCGGGGGACAAAAAAGAATTGTTTGGTTACTACCTGCATATCGTCAGTGAAGTGTCGGAAAATTAGTCGAATACACTTTTTTGCATTTTTAAAATCTCTCAATTAATATGCACATTTTTGCCTAAGCTGTGTATCTCTACGCCAATTAGAACTGTCCAAATTTTGTATCTTGATTTGTGGAAATTTTGAAATGCAAAAGATTCTATTTCTTAATCTTAGAAATTCTGAGATACACTCTTCTGACACTTCACCGACGAGAGAGTGAATATGGAAATGTGAGCCAGTAGCCACGGGGGGGGGGGCTTAGCCCCCCAAAAACCCAATATCCCCCCCCCCCAATATTTCGCCAAAATAATGATATGGAAAGGCGGGCCCGTAGCCACGAGGGGAAGGGGTGTATTGAGGGGGGAATAGCCCCCAAAATTCGAATTAGCGCCCCCAAATATTTTGCCAACAATAATGATTTCTTAGGAAAGTTTTAACCGGCCTCATCCTCAGGCCCTCCAAAAAATTCCGTAGCCCCACCAAATTTTATGAGTTGGCTGTAGTCCCGTGGAAAGGCTCAATGCCTTACACTGAACGAACATACAGCTATTTTAACCCTTTGCTATGTAACATGTTATGCTTCGATTCTTGACCCAATTGTGACAACCTGTGTACTCTGTATATGTATAGCTGTAAGTTTTTATTGGCCATTTATTACAAATAAATCCAAGGTTTTCTGTTTCATTGATCAGTATATTTGACTGTTCACTTAAATGAATCTAACAGACAGCAATAAGTCGGTGATTATTTTCATAGCGATAGTAATTTATCGCAATCTACTTAAAAACGCCAAAGTAGACATCATGTAGCACGCGGGTAGTTTCGTACAGAAAATAAAAACTTTAGAAAGCCTTCCTTACCTGTGCTTTAAATAAACATCGCAGCTTAATACACAATTTAAACCTCGAAACGATTAATATTGCCGAGAAGTAGAATTATGACCATTGCGCTCTGCAGTTACAAGGCAATCCGGAAGAACTATTATTTTTCCGAACTGGAAAGCAGTCTCCAAGTCAATGGATCAATAACTAACAATAAATAATGACGGATATTGTGTACGAGACAAAATTCTTGAATTCGTTTTGTAGTTTTCTAAAAGCAAAAATCCCATTTTTATACGCCCACATTGAAATGTGGTCGAATATTGTCGTCGCCCCTGTCCGTCCGTCCGTCCGTCCACAAGCAATTGTGGACGCTCTAAAGGCTTAACTTTATTGACTTAAAATTTATACACAGTGTTTAAGGTCATGAGACGAAGAAGCCTATTGTTTTTCAGCGATTTCTGATAATTACTGCCAGAGTTATGGCCCTTGATCACATCAAAAAATCCTGTGGACACTCTAGAGGCTAAAGTTAATACCCGATTGACTTTAAATACACACACTGCTTAAGGTCATGGGACGAAGAATCCTATTGATTTTGAGCGATTTCAAATAATTACTTCTAGAGTTGTCTCCCTTGATCACTTCAAAAAACCTTGTGACCCTATAGAGGCCAAACTTAGGAGATACGCTAGATCGGTCCTACGCATTTTAGCACATATGACGTCATATATAGATTATGGGTTAGGGTTATGGTAAGGGCTAGGACCTGTAGATTTGGTCAAAATCCCGAGATGTAAACAGGGCTAGCCCTAACCCTAACCCATGACCAGGCCTAACCCTTACCCTAACCCACAATTCACATATGACGTCACAATTTGCGTAGGACCGTCTCCGATCTAGCGTTCTCCCCAAACTTATCAGCCTCAGATTGATACACAAAGTTTAAGGTGTTGAAACGAACAAGTATTTTGATTTTCAATGAATTTTGATAACTAAATTGCTACATCCATGATATTAGATGTTTCCTATACTAATTGTTACCGTGGGGCAAAACTTTTATAAAAAGCAAACAAATTCTACTGATTTTCAGATAATTATATGAGTTGTTACTCTTAATCAGATTTTAGTGTATTACAAATGTTTCATTACCAAAAAAAGTAAAAATATGCGATAACCCTTGTTGACTGTCCGGACGATTTAGCTGCTGTGGGCGTATGTTTCGTTGCCTGGCAACCTATCTTATTATATGCTCTCGAATTATGCCTTTATAACAATAGTTTTTGTATTGTGCCAACCTTTTTAAGACACTGGACTCATGGGCAAGTTTGTTACCGACTCAAGTGATACACCACACAACTCTATTATTACTTATTTTGATCAGCAGCGACTATTTACTTTACATATTATTATTGTAGCACAGATTAGAAATTTCTTCCATTCTGAATGGTCGAAAAGTATGGTCGAAATACGAAACGGGAACGTGTTTACCTCCTAATTAGACCGAAATTCCCGAATACAAGAATATACCAGTACAACAAGAAAAATACGCCAGCTTATCATTTGGCCAAATGATCGAGAATGGTCAATAAATGTAGAGTATGTGACAATATGTATAGGATATTAACCTACCCAAGGTTGATATGATAAAGAACACGCGGGCGAAGCCCAAGGGTTCTCTATCATATCAATCCGAGGGAGAGTAGGTTTATATCTGACATATACAACGTTCACCCTTAAATTTAATGGACTCTTCTAAAAAAGGCAACAGTGATTGGATAATTGCTCGGTAGTTTCCGCCAAATAGCGAGAATTACCGATGTAATATTGCGCGTGTTTTTGTTTACACGACTCCATTTTGGGAAATTGAATTGAAAGCATGCAAGAAAAAAATGGATAATTAAACGAAGTCAGACGAATAATCAATCCTTTTTAGTCATCATATTGACGATGGAATAGATGTGGATGCAAATATGATGCGGATCTATCCAAAGCCTGAAGAAAATTTGGATCAAAAGGCAATCTTTTCCGATATTTCTGACAATGAACCGTGAATGAAATTTACTGTGTGAGTTCTGGTAAATAATAAACGGATTTCTTCGATTATGAACAAACTAGTTAACTTTGGTTATTATAAACTTACATGTGTGTTTAAAATGAACTCCCGTTAAATAAAATCCATTGCACCACTAAATGTCCCAACGTATAAAAACAGTTCTCTCTTGAAAAATTGAAATCCCACAAACTTTCGGTTAAGAAAAATATCAATATGGCAGCTGGTTACGTCACACCTCGGGAGATATCACTTTGTATCAGGGGTGACAGCATATAATAATAGGAAATGTGGAATTTGAAAGCACGTCTCGACTCGGCATTGAGTTTGAGCGTTCGCACACATAACAACCTGTATTTTTTAAAATTTGTTACCGACTTAATTATTTGATTAACGGCTCGGATGGGATAATTTTCTTTTTATCACGCATGAGGAACAAAAATAACTACATTCTTTTCACGGGCCTTAAATATTACCCATCTTTATAATATGGTATGATAATATTATTATTTAACATATATGCAGGCCATTTACAATTAATGTTCCGCTTCTTACAGGGTGTTACGGACTTATCGGCATTGTATCCGCCACCCAATGCCATTAGGCACCTTGAACGCTGCCGCAACACGCTTAAAAATGTTACTGAAGCGGTTATTATTTGATCGAAAGAATGAGATCAAATTAATAATACACTCAGAGTCCTCAGACACTTCGGAGGTGTGCTTCGTGATCCGTGTTAAATATTTATAATATAAAGAAGATAGGATATTAAAATTTATATTTTATATATGACTTTATTTTTACGAGTATCCGTGCAATCAGTGATTCTTTCATTGTGAATAAAATTTGATAGACTGACGATCAATGGTTTCAATATAAAGCTCCTATGTAATTGCCTTCAATTGATATTTTCGTCGCCCAAACTCAAATGATCGTAATGTTGGCGCTTTGCTTTGAGCATAGCACGTGGTTGCCAAAATATGCGTCAAATTTAAACAACCTCGCTTCAGTGTGTTGGATTCGTCCAATATGTGACGAAAGCAATGTTATTATCCACTCTGTCGAAATAACAAGTAAATATTCAAATTTTTCAAGAGAGAACCGGTTTTATTCGTTGGGATTTTTAGTGGTGCAAAGGATTTTATTTAACGGGAGTTCATTTCAAACACACGGGTAAGTTTATAATAAACAAAGTTAACTAGTTTGTTCATAATCGAAGAAATCCGTTTATTATTTACCAGAACTCACACAGTAGGTATGTTCAGAGAAGGATTTGACCGACTGGTTTATGTGGACTGTATCCAAAAATACTTTACAAAGGAACTTTTGAGCGATAGATACTTTCAAATTTTGCAGTGTGTGTAGAAATAATGTGGGCGGAAAGAAAATTCTGAAAGATATCTTAGACATGGAGTATGGATAACCGATTTAAATATGCCGATAAGTACACCGTCTATTTCGTTACTGAATGCTACAAACTGTACCATAACTTTTTTTTTATTATTGTCAAAAGAATAAAATTTTATTTCTGTGTTCTTTGTATTATTTCGATCATCTACATTATCAGCGGTTGATATGAGCCGAATATATCGACCTTGGATGACGTCATCAGCGGAGGATATGAAATATCAACCTGTCAGGACGTCATCAGCTGTTGATATGAACCGAATATATCAACCTCTGATGACGTCATGAGAGGTTGTTATGAGATATAACTGCTATGGACATCAAAGAAAAAAACTACTACCAGTTGTATGTGTAGGATAAAGCACGAGACTGAGGTTATGCTGGGGAAAGAAAGACTGAAGAAAACAACCCGAGAAAAAGAAAAACCGAGGCCGATAGGCCGAGATTTTTCTTTTGAGGGTTTTTTTCTGAAGTCTTTCTGCCCCAGCATAACCGAAGTCGAGGGCTTTATCTTGCTTATAAACCGTTTTTGTTTACATGTAAAATGAAAATATAAGTAAAATACGAGTATAATGTGGAAACTTAAAATACATATGTTCGGTTACACTTCAACACCAATATTTTATTGGTATAAATATGTTGGCGGTATAAATATATTTTTTGTTTTGTTTATGAAATGTAATAAACATTTTATTAAGCGTAGAAAGGCAATAATAACACCAATAATAAATCTAAATAGAATATTCCCTGTGTCATATCGTCTGCAGTGACTGATGTTGAATATAGATCAAGAAACAAGTTTTTGATTGGTTCAAAGTTGCACGTGCAAATCACGGTCACCTTTTCATTAGTTTGGCTGGCGTGGACACTGTTCACGAGACTTTACCAAGTTGACAAGTGTGAAGTAGGAGTAGACAAACAGCAGATGTGAACAAACAGGTAAATTATTTTTAATTTATCTATATACATGTTTATAAAATATTGACTAGTAATACAAACATTAATTTATGTGAGCACAACCTGTATCATATCATATGAAAGATAATCCAGTCTGGTTTACTCAGGGGCTGTGGTGACTTCAATCATAAGTTAGATTGTTGCCTATCGTGCTGGGGGTTGGGATGGCCTAGTGGTCTAGAGCGCCGCGCTTCGAAGACTAGCTGGCCGGTCACCCCTGGCTTGCGGCTGTGGTTTCGAGCTCTGCTGTGAGTGTATGTGGCATGGAGATAGGGGCGCCTTCTCAACCTCGTAGGTTTCCTCCGGTTTCCTCCCACGGCTAAAGACCCCTACGCGCAAGCGAATTTTTGAGATAAAATTAAAAACCATGTTAGTCCCGAAATGACCTAGTTGTGTCGAGTGGACGTTAAACCCCATTTCTCTCTCTCTGCCTATCGTGCTGGAGGACCCGTGCTCGAATTCAGGAGATCGTAGTATCGAAATCGTACTCTTCACAGCGCCCTCCCCCTGTTAATAGCTTTATTCTTATTTTGAAAGTATATGTAATAGTATATTCAAATACTCGTATAATATACATGTAAATTTTTTTGTCTATTTTTAATAGGTCATAAAAGTGAAGCTATTCGTATCAACAAATGAACGTCAAATATACAGATCCGATGTTTCTAATTATTTGTATGGGGAAGTAAAGAAACTAGCCGACCAACCGTTATCGGCCAAAATAGTCGACTTGTCGGCCTAAATAAACGACCAACCACAAAGATGCATATTCGACGAGTCGCCGCAGAACGCCTCACTCGACGACCGACTTCAGGTGAAACTTGACCAACCCATGGAAGTCAAAAATGCAAGAAATACCATAACCTTCAATATAAATATGAAATAAAGCATATAATTTGTGTTGTTTATTTCCCCTTGTTGCAACTGAATTTTTTCGATTCCCCAGATGTACGTGACAGGACTTGGGATCGCCTGTCAAACCTCATGGGTTTTCTCCGGATTCCTCCAACGTCCTAAGACCCTACGCGCAAGGAAATTATTGAAATAAAATTGAACGACGTGTTAGTCCCTAAATGACCTGGTTTGTGTCGATTGGGCGTTAAACCCCATCTACCCCACACAGTAGGACAGAAAGACGTTAAACCCCCATTTAATTTCTTATTGAAAGTAGGGTACCTTTAATGTCATACACGGAAGTGTTATTTTGGCAAGCACGTCGTCAACAGGTTGTTAAAAACTCAAATTTTACCCGCTATATTGATCATGAGTATATCCCAGAATTCCCACAAGAAAAACCCTATTCCATGTTTTCTTATGGGGAAATAAAAACCTGCAGTGAAAGAATAACCCGGTACGGGTTAAAAGAAAAACCTCAGAAGAATAACCCCAAATTCCCCTATGTATATTCAAAGCCGCTCCCGACTTTAAGATCGCAAGTTATTCCGAGCATAGAATTTTCCCCAAAGATCAAAGAGATTTACCGTTATAGGTTTATAAATCAACAGAATACTGACCGATTTCACGGAATAAAGCAATAATTTACATAAACATGAAACATTTCACAAACCAAGAACAAAGTTAAGGAATACACATTTGTATCAAATGACCATAATTAGGATCGGTATGCTGATTGAAATAGAGGTAATTCACAGTTTATTTTTATGATGATTTGGGGGCATGGTCATTAAATATACTAAAGGTGTTTGATGTTTATAGTGAATGGTAAATTGGGGTCAAAATCGCCAATAGTTGGCCATTAGAGTTTGTGTTTAATCCACTTAATCGTGATGTGGAAATGGAAGATTGTTGATATTTCACCAAACTCCATATTTGAAGTGATTGATTGACCAACAAACCCATCACAAAAAAATCACGTGATTCTAATTAGTCATAAATCCCAGTATTAACCTGGTTTGACCTAATTTAAAACGTATGTTAAATATATAGAAAGAAATAGGCGAAAGTCTATACTTAGCTGTTTTCTTCATTATATTTGTACGAGACAAAAAGCAGGGAAGATCTTTCTGAATCACTTTCTTGAATTGTGAGTTGATATAACGTTATACTAGTGAAAGTCTATTCATTGCAATCGTTGGTATAATATGGTTTACGTGAAAACAAGAATGGAATTAGGTGAAGGTAGGTCTTGTATATTATAAGACTGGGTCACAAATGGCACATCCAAATTATATAATATATATTTTGGGTACTATATGTTCGAGTTATCTCATCTTCGGAAGGTCGCACTTCAAATTACGCACTTTCATAGTAAATTACATGATAGCAGTATCTATCATCAGGTCATCTCAGAATAAAGTTCTCGTTATGAAACTTAAAACGCGGAAAAGGTACTAAAATTAATTTATTTTCAATCTCGTAAGATATTTTATAACAAAATTTGGGTTTAAAACACTTGTATCATCATTATATGAACTACATTTGTAGTAGTGCTTGTAACAACAGTACAAGTCGTAATTACAATTAATCTCCTGGTATTTCTTTTATTTCGGTTTAATAGCTTAATATATATTAACATGTATTAAAACAAATATTTCGGTAAGCAAATCGGTCTAGATTTTAGCAATTCAACGTGACCGGCTGATAAACTGATAATTGTATATGAAACTATTTGTAGAATAAACATGTTAATGCATTTAAAAACACCTGGGGAACAGTAGGTGTTTAACTAAATAAAGGTTGTCAGGCAACGAAACATACGCACACAGCTTTGGAAGGGAAGCGACGCCACATTAAAAGACATGTAAACACGAGTAGAAGTTACTATGTCAGCATATGAAAGTGTTGTTTTGATGATTTTTCCATGTTCGATTTTACAAAAAAGAAAAGTATTGTCCACTAACGAAAAAAACACATGTACAAATGCGCCTTGTAACGTTTGTATTTTCTACATCTGATCTTTCAACTGTTGTAATTTCTTCTAGTGCATAATCAACATATGTAACTTCGACATCGGTATTTTCTTCCAATGTAATTTCTCCATATGCCACATCCATCAAGGCGTGGTTCCGATTTTAGCCGAAGCTTGCGTCATAAAAACAAAACCTCACTTCAAGTAGTCTCGGTCATCCAGACAATATGGCTCCTCCGCGATAGCTCCCTCGACTAACGGGCTTGGATGACCGAGGCTACCCTTTGAGGAAAGTCATTCCTACTACCAGAAAGTTGCATGGGGAGCATCAATAATTTTTAACGGAAGTTAACACTAACATATTGTTTTATGCTAAATTTGAATACAACTTTTAATAGTTTGCTTTCTTTGTTATTGTCCTCTTGGTCATATTATTGTTCTGAATAGATCGGAATCTTATTTCGTTTACATTCATTTTGTGTCTTATTTAGTTCAGTGCCGATGAGTTCCGATTTGTATTTCGAGCCTTGTATTATTAACCAATCAGCGTCCAGAATGCTTTCTCCGTGCATTTAGTTGTCGTGTCGCCATTGTTGTCAACAATTGTCAGTCCGTCTTTAAACTAATAGTCAAAATGTCGTCTTATATAAACTTACAAGCTTTAGTCATTGCAAGGGCGAGATAGATCCACTCTCCGGGTACTTTTCTAGTTCATTTGTATTATTTGTATTGCGTGCTATTCAGTGTTCTTTGAATTATGTGTCAGTTTCAACGAGTAACCATGCGAGTGTTAGTCCCACGTGTGTTCAATATGTCAGGACATTGTTGGAAATGTTTCTTTACATTTCGGTGTTATTTCAGACTATTGCAAAATACAGAAATGACTTTTAGGGATTAATGTACATTTTAATGCCTCTGAAATAATGACTTTTCTGTGTATTTACCAACGTTTATTGTCATTGTTATTTGTTTACTTTGTCGTGCATATTATACATTAGTCTACATTAGTCGTGCATATTATAAAGTCCATGCTTGTGTCAATTGTCGTGCTGCCACTTGTCAGTGGATTAGCATTGTAGTCTAGGCCTTTGAAGGAACATTAATTGTCATATTTTGTCGTGGTCTAATCCTGTAAAGGGACATTGCATGCAACTGTCATATTTAGTCATAGTCTAATAATTTAAAGGGATATTTATGTCATAAATTGTCACAATCAGTTCTAGTCCTTATTGTGCTTTAACTTTTGTCTTTTCAGAATGATCGACATTATATATATATGAATGCCATATCTAAATAGTCTGTAGATAAAAGATATATGAATGACATAAATATACATCGTCTTATCAATAAACGTCTATATGTGTCTGAAAGTCTGAATGTGTCGTCATTAACGGAAGATCATCGAGCCCTTGAATAGCTACTGCGCGAGTAGTCACAACAATTATATCATTGTCAACTTAATATTTCTGGAGGAGAAAGATAGTACTGGTATTCCTAAAATGTAATGTGAATGTAATGCATTGATACTAATAACAGTAATGATATAACTCAATAGTAATTCGTTCATCACCAGTTTAATTCAATTTGTGATATTCGAATTAAATTTATGAAATAGTTAGTTGAATAATGGACATCACATATATTCCCTGAGTCCTGAGAGAAATTTTTGTTGTTAACGTCTAATATCCAGTTCGATGACGGTACAATTATTACCTGACTTGAAGACACTGAATGCACCACACTGCACTCATTCTCTTCTCCTGGGAGAATTTACCAACGATATATACCAGTTATGTGGTAGCTGGGTAGACTGGAATAATAGGAATTAAGGCTTATTCGAGAACACATGAAAGGACTTTGCTAGTTTCAGGGCTCGAACCCGCAACCTATAGGTTACAAGGTTACAAATCCAACACTTTGACTGTCTCATCCATCTACCTGCCCTTGATTAATATTAAGTTGACAATGATATAATATGGCCAAGAGGACAATAACAAAGAAAGCAAACTATTAAAAGTTGTATTCAAATTTAGCATAAAACAATATGTTAATGTTAACTTCCGTTAAAAATTATTGATGCTCCCCATGCAACTTTCTGGTAGTAGGAATGACTTTCCTCAAAGGGTAGCCTCGGTCATCCAAGCCCGTTAGTCGAGGGAGCTATCGCAGGGGAGCCATATTGTCTGGATGACCGAGACTACTTGAAGGGAGGTTTTGTTTTTATGAGGAAGGTTTCGGCTAAAATCGGAACCACGCTTTGATGGATGTGACATAAGGAGAAATTACATTGGAAGAAAATACCGATGTCGAAGTTACATATGTTGATTATACACTAGTAGTACAACAGTTGAAAGATCAGATGTGGAAAATACAAACTTTACAAGGCGCATTATTTGTACATGTGTTTTTTCGTTAGTGGACAATACTTTTCTATTTTGTAAAATCGAACATGGAAAAATCATCAAAAAAACACTTTCGTATGCTGACATAGTAACTTCTACTCGTGTTTACATGTCTTTTAATGTGGCGTCGATCCCCTTCCATACACAGCAGTTAAATTGTCTGAGTGGTCGAAAGGATTGTCCCATATTGATTCTTCTGTAGGTAATTTGGGCCATTTATAAGACAGCTTCATACAGATAAGATTATATTTTTGGTCGTTTGAGATTTCACGAGGTTCTATAAACTAAAACAAGGACGTTAACTCTGGAGGTGATTTACAGAAATTTTAAAATTTGTCAGGCTTTTTCGTGTTACTAATTTGAATAATGCATTTAAATTTTGTCATAACTGACGGAAATTTCTGAAATTCAATAGACCTCCGTTTCACAAATTTAAATGATGCATGTACATTTCATACATATTGATGATAGTTTTCACCAATATAGCATTAACAAGGTTGAACAAAGTGAAACAATGGCCACATGGCCAGGGGCGTTTTAAGGTTTATCATGGCGGAGGCTATACTATTTTGAGGGCCCTTTTTCGCGGGTGAGGGGGTGGTCTAGATTGATGATTTTCACGCCAATGCAATTACTGCATTCTCATTCAGTAGTAGATTTCACAGTAAAAGTGTATAGATAACGGTTGACTCGGGGGCACCCTTCGCTTGGCCAGAGGGGCCCTTTTGTCAGACATGGGTGCCCTTCTGTCTGCCTTTAGCCCCTCTAACTAGGGTAACTTTTCATTTTTATACGCCCACATTGAAATGGGGTCGTATATTGTCGTCGCCCCCGTCCGTCCGTCCTTCCGTCCGTCGATTCGTCGGTCCGGCGTCCACAATTGCTTGTGGACACTCTAGTGGCTATCGTTAATATCCGATTGACTTTAAATTTATACACAGCGTTTAAGGTCATGAGACTAAGAAGCCTATCGATTTTCAGCGATTTCCGATAATAACTACCAGAATTATGGCCCTTGATCACTTCAAAAAATCTTGTGGGTGAACTAGAGGCCAAAGTTAATATCCGATAGACTCCAAATTTATACACAGTGTTTAAGGTCACGAGACGAAGAAGCCTATTGATTTTCAGCGATTTCCGATAATTAATGCTAGAGTTGTGACCCTTGATCACTTCAAAAAATCTTGTGGATACTCAAGAGACCAAAGTTAATATCCGATTGACTACAAATTTATACACAGTTTTTAAGGTCATGAGACGAAGAAGCCTATTGATTTTCAGCGATTTCCGATAATTAGTGCCAGAGTTGTAGTCCTTGATCACTTCAAAAAATCTCGTGGATGCTCTAGAGGCCAAACTTAATATGCGATTGACTTCAGATTGATACACAGAGTTTAAGGTGTTGAAACGAACAAATATTTTGATTTTCAATGAATTTTGATAATTGAACAGTTAAATTCATCATATTAAATGTTTCCGATACTAATTGTTAGTGTGGGGCAAAACTTTATAAAAAGCAAACAAATTCTAATGATTTTCTGATAATTACATAATGAGTTGTTACTCTTAATCAAATTTTAGTGTATTATAAATGTTTCATTACCGAAAAAAGTAAAAATATGCGACAACTCTTGTTGACTGCCCGGACGATTTAGCTGCTGTTGGCGTATGTTTCGTTGCCTAGCAACTTATCTTTCTCATCGGTTTTAGCATTTTTATACCGTTTTTTTTTTTTCAATTTCTTTGATTTTTTTCGCGAGAAGGCTGGCGCCTCCAGTGCCTCACCTATAAAACGCCTTTGCATATGGCACCTAGTCTGTGTAACGCCCAGAGCACGCACACTTGCATGGAACTGTGCGCGATATAAATGTACATATTATTATTATATAAGTTCCATATCGTAGCTTTCATTTGGGCTTGAGTATAAAAGTTAGCTGTACGGTTGTTGTTAGAAGTGTGAAAAGAAGTTATTTTAAGTTATTTTGAACGATAGCTATTGAGTCAAAGATTCCTTCCTTATTTTCAAATATACATGTAATATTTGATTTGTTTTTCTTTTCAGCCTGAAAATATATTATGTTTATCAAGAGAAGGGAACCGTATAAAGATTATAGATTTTGGTTTGGCTAGAAAATATAATCCTAAAGAAGATCTACGAGTTCTATTTGGTACCCCTGAGTTTGTAGCACCGGAAGTTGTCAACTTTGATCCAATAAACACAGCGTCTGACATGTGGAGTGTTGGTGTCGTATGTTATGTATTGTAAGTATATAAACTATTAATTTTTACTTAAATTATTAAATGAAATACGCGCCCGCTTTCATGAAACTGATATATCTTCACAGTTGTACTTTTGCGTTATTTTGTGAGTTTTTATATGCCTGCATTGAAATGTGGTCGTATTGGATTTCTGATAGTTATTTAATGATTTGGTACTCTTGACCAGTTTTGATTGCTTTTGCTTAACGTCAAAAAAGTAAACATACGAATATGTTTATGGATCCCCTGGACGACTTGGTTGCCATGAGATCTTGTTTCTATGCCTGTCAAGCTTTCTTTTCTGTAGATGAATACGTGCTTACCGAGTTTATTGTGTTATGAAGGGGGAAAATGTTATAAACACAACATACGTTATTTTATGTCACAAGAGATGTGAAATATTGCCATAAAGAGATTATTTGTGTACAAATCTCCTTTAGGTATTTTATGTCCACTTTCGATGTCGACATAGATGAATATGACATTCTATCGATCACGATTTAATGCTTCCTGTGTTTGATTTTATTTCTTTTCTTTCTTTAGGTTGTCTGGTCTTTCGCCGTTCATGGGCGATTCAGAATCAGAAACTCTTGCCAATGTAACTTCCGCAACATGGGATTTCAATGCAGAGGAATTCGACAGCATTTCCAAAGAAGCTAAAGACTTCATTTCCAAATTACTTATTAAGGATAAAAGGTAAAATACCTATTAATACATTTAGTAGCTAGAAATGTTTTTGGAGTAAGAAAAGAGAAACATACCTGTGGCAGGTTGCGGAATTGTGTAACCGTGCTTTTATACGCCAACACTTAAATGTGGTCGTATATTGTCGTCGCCCCCGTCCTTCGGTCCGGCGTCCACAGATGCTTGTGAACGCTCTATTGGCTTGACTTCAAATTTATATACAGTGTTTACTGTCATGAGACTAGTAACTAACACCAAACTACCTTGGTCGGCGGCTTGGAATCACCAACCATGAAACTCCTGCATTGGCCACTTTAACTTGTTCCTCAAAATGCTCTAGATTTGACATTACTACGGTCATGTTGAAAATGAAATCACATGTACATGGGATCAGATTTAAATCTTTTATAAGACACTGATTAAATGCAGATTATTTTCTTTCCACCAACATATCAATTGATCGTTTGAAGACCAGTTGTTATTTTTATGGTATTTGGCCCTGACCTTACCTTTAATTGGTTTGTTAACAAATGCGTTGATAAGATAAGATAAAAAGTTTATGCATCAAAATGTCCATTATGTATATGACGATATGTGGTATTTAACGTTCAATGGTGGTCATTAATGTTTTTACCGGATCTTGTTATTATAGGAAGAGGCTATCTGCTGCCGACTGTTTAGAACATCAATGGTTACGGGTAGGTATTTATGATATTTCTCTATATAAATTATCGTAAAGAAAGTGTCTGGGAATAACTCTTTTTTATAGCTATGTATATTTTTACCTATGTATGGTGTATATTGATAGAGGAAAGGCGTAATGGTGATAACAATCTAGTTAAAGATATAAATTAAAACTATTAATCTATGAAAAAAGATCCACCAGACTACCTATTCATCTGTATTTATTGTCTTTCTCTTACAGAGATCGCTTAAACGAGAAGGCCATTTACCAGAGAGGTCACTATCTACTAAGAGATTAAGAAAGTTTGTATATCGTCGAAAATGGCAGGTATGTATATCTGGTGGATATCTTTTAACAAACTATAATAACATTCAGGGCAGGGCAGGATGGGATGGGATCGGTGGGGAGTGGATGTACCGATGGGGCGTGAAACCTTGATTGTCTGAAAGTATGCCTGGCCTTTTCTAGAACAATACATCCACTCCAGGCAGACATCATTTCTTTTCATATTGACTAGTATATTTCAAACAGACGGGGGATGTTGTGTACAAGAAAGTGTTTTCTACCATTGATACACTTCTCTTTTCACACTTTTGAAACAAATATGAATGCTACTTATAAATCAATTTAATTAATTCGTGTTTTATTTTATTTTTTTTAGAAAGCCATCAACGCCATGTTAGCGTTAAGAAGAATGGGCGTGACGTTGTCATAATATTTTTTTTATATAAACTTGAACGTTTAGGACAGTGTGAATGTGAATCAGTATCATTAGTTATTTCAAGAAATATATCTGAATGCATATGTAGAGCCATTTGGTGGACAGTATCAGATTTGTTGGCATCCGTCAATGTGTTAGTATCTGATGTGTTGTACAGTGGCGTGTAGTTTGACAAAAAATAATTTAAAATTATTTATTATAATAAGATTTATAAGATATGGTAGTTGATAATATAATCCATGTTAAGATGATTGTATTCATATGCATTACGGTATGATAATAAACGCATTCAAAACGAAAGCAAGATCACGTAAAACCAGGGGGGTCATTCCCAGGCTAAGTTGTCTTAATTGCGTGTACACGTGAAATACCACAATTCACCTCATATTCTATATCAAAAGTGATTCCACCCTGTCTTTTCATTGTAAATAATGCATGTTTTAATTATACCACCCCATCCAATTATCATACGGTCTCTTTTGTATATATGTTTCGTTTGCTTTTGTTGTTAGAATAACCCATGTATTATATTGTTCCTATGTAAATGATCAACCACGGAGTTTCTTATTAAACATTCTTAAAAATAATTGCTTTTTTTTTTTTTTTTTTTTTTTTTTTATTCGATGGTTTGAGAATTGAAAGACTCGATTTTGTAACTTAGCGATTTTAAATATACATGTATTTTATGAATCAGATACCTAGATCAAATTCAGTAGAATAGGACATTCTTAATCCCAGTTCCAATTTATTAAATGTGTTCATATTTAAAATGTAAATATATTTTAACTGTAAATACATCTTCAATAGTCTATGTAGATTTCATTGTAAATGGAAATTATAAGTTATCCACTATTTATTAGGTATGTGCGTAATGCTTTGTAGCATTGAAACCCCCTCATTTTCATGTGGGTGCGTGTATGCCGTTCAACATCCGCGTGTCTAATAATCCTTCGTTCAACTTTAAAATAATTCCTTAGTTCAACATTACAATAACTTGTTGATGTGTCGCAAAAATATATAAACGCAAATCTTCATTTTTGGTGGCATCAGAGTGTTCAAGCTTCATTACGCAGGTCAGAATTTTTTTTTAGCGGGAGTTCAGATTATAACGTTAGATTTAATAGAGTACTAGATTATCCCAAATTTAGATCTTTTACCATTCTTATCATGTATTCATAGTTCAAGTTTTCATATTTTTACATTTAAGTTGGACCAGAGCATTAAATTATTTATAAGTTATTTGAGTTTATAATATACAAATATTGTATGTACATGTATCTGGGGTTTTTTTTTATTGTTGTTAATTATAATGCGTAATAGTGCCGTATAATGTTATCAATAATATTGTTTATGTTTAGAACTGTAGAAATATCTCCTAACCATGTTTTATTGTATGTGTCCATCGCAGTGCTCATCCCAAACTTAGGTAGATAGGTCGCTGCGTGCAATATAGTTATATATCACGCATCGTCAACTCAGCTTCAATTATATTCGATTAGTGTGCACTGAGCATCGTCCTCCAATCGAGCGATCCCGTAATTTCGAAACGGGAGTATTAAATGAGATCACAGTACTCGACGATGTGAATCTGTTGATGTGAATTACGTAGCTATAAAAATATTGACCTGATTCAAATATCTAGTCAGCTTTATGAACTGAATTAACAAGTAATACAACTGTTATCATTTATGTAACATAGATAACATCCGTCCTACTTTCATTTTATTTAATACGTAAAGTGGGTGTGGCTAAATTAGTTATGTCTGATGATGAGTTTGATTAGTGTATATTTACAACATTTAATCATAGTGACATTTTATCACAGTAAGAAAAGGAGTAAACTGGAATAAAATTTGGAAATAGATTGAATGTTGTTGGTATTGGGTTTATCCATGAATATGAACAAAATACGGGTATTATTTCTGTAAACTTTGGTTAGACGACAATGCAGCCCGACACACAGAACTGATTATGAAATGGCTGGCGGTTTACGTTTTGAATACTATATAATAGCTTTGTGGAAAATTCTCAAAAATTCGGGTAAAAAAGTTCTTTCGGGCAAAAAAACCTCAGCGAACGACTATACGTTGTTCCTCGCCAGTCCCTCCGTCCTGCACTACTCACAATGGGGGCCATACCGGAAAATCCCAATGAACTTTCTCGGCCAACGCATGTATCGAACACGGCACCTCCAGCGTAGCGAACCAAAGTCTTACTCACTGAGCAATTGTGGCTCTCAACTATAGAAAAATGATATCCGACATTAAGTGCATTTCATGTTCTCTAAAGACGCAATAATTAAAGTTTGTTTTTATTGGGCCCTAATGCGTCTCTTATGAATATTAAATATATTGTGATGTTAAAGGAGCTAAATCGCTAACATTTGGGACCTAGGACTTGACACAAGTGGGTAGCAACGCATATAATACTGTAATATGAATGTATATGAACTGATTTGCATTCAATGGTTTTCGTTTTTACTCTAATTTCAAATCAGTTATGTTCGGCGAAATAAGCCTGCAGTCTCAATCGAATGCAAATTTCTAGTGACTGGTTATTCCAGTCTACATACGCCGTTTGATTTGGTGCAATGTTTTAGCCTCGTTCTTCGAGTCTCTTGCTAGAACTGGGGCTGAAACGCATTATGGAGCGCGATTCGTGTACCAATGGTAAAATGTTTAATTTGTCTTAAATATTGGATATTAGAAGCCCATCTTTTGCCGGTAAGATCACAGCATCAATGTTTATTTAAATTGACGAATAATTCGTGTTTTCAATGTTGAAGATTTTGGATGATATTGCGTTACTTTAATCGTTTAAATAGCAAATGGTACAGGGGAAGCAACGCTTGATTTAGCTGGAATAACACAAATTGGCAACACTAATTATTTCCCCATTGACTTTAATGTTAATTCTCGTCTCTTAGATCAGATCCTTTTTCCCAAATTTTCGTTTAATAAACGCTTTCTACCACAGATGGAGCAACATGTCACAACCTCTTGAAAAACTTGAGATACACAATCTGGAATTAAATATGCAATTTTAGGCCCTACATTTCAGCCTAACCAACCTCTCAACGTTTGTATCATTCCGCCACAAAATTATGAATATTCACCAAAACTTGGCAGAAAATGCATTTTCAAACCCTTTTCTTCGATTCTACACAAGAAAGTCAATAAAAATCGACATGCAAAAAGTGGAAAAAGGAAATGGCAGAGAAGAACTAAAAATAGCCTTGGTCCTTGTTTCGTATTCCAACCGCGTAGAAATATTTGCATCGATGACATATCTTGGCCTATAAAATTTTTATAGGTCCAAATCATAATGTTTGTGCGTGTGCGTGAGCGCGTGCGCCTGTGTGTGTCGCCTACTCTTTATCGATCGTTTTGAAATATTTCCATATGATTCCTTACACCCGAAGGATGGTCCTAATTGTTTCATATGGTTTCATACCATTAAAACAAGATGGCTGCCTAGTGGTTTGCACTGTGTCTTGTCTGCTGAAAACTAGTTATTTTTTCAAACTTGTGATTATTTTATTGGACTATTACTTGACATATTACTTCTTAAATAGTGTATCTTTTATTTTACAAAATTGGATTTTAGAAATTCTGTGCAGTTTTTGTGTTATTAACATTTTTAGTTTTTAAATTTGGTGAAGTGAGTACTGGTGAGCTGAACATTGACCATGATCACCTATACCAAACATCAACTTTTAGCCTTGAATTGTACTATAAACTGTGAAAACAATAGAGTGTCTACTGAGTTGTCCTTTTTTCCTGAGTTAATCTCTGACTATAAACCTGTGTATTTTAACACCTTTAAACTTAAAATAAAAGTTTCAAACAAGCCAAGAAAGACTAAAACAGGTAGAGGAGTAAATGTGGCAAATTTAATTTAAGTAACTAATTTATCCTCCAATCCCTGTCCTATGGATTCCAACTTCAATTTCTGTCTTTTAAACTGTCAGTCCATTAGAAACAAAGCCAATGAAATTCAAGAATTTATTTTGGATAATGACCTCGATATTTTTGTGTCTATCGAAACCTGGCTAAAAGATGATTGCAACATTACTCTAAACCATCTTCTTCCAACTAACTGCTCTGCATTGACGACCAACCGTACTAGTAAGAGGGGAGGGGGTATAGCAGTCTTTTTCAAGTCCACCATTAAAGCATATAAGATTAAAATAGGTCCTTTTGTTAGCTGCGAAATACAACACACCACCATTAAACACCACAATGAATTATTTCATCTCATCTCATTGTATCGGCCTCCTAATTCTGCCTCTGTTGAGACTTTTTTCAACGACTTATTGGAAATACTTCACTAAATTAAATCATGTGCTGGAAAACTTTTGATATGTGGTGATATAAATCTACACCTGGATGTTGATTCCAAAACTACTACACTGTTTAGCGATATTCTCGAATCTTTCGACCTAGTTCAACATGTCACTAAACCTACTCACAATAAAGGTCACATACTTGATGTCGTTATTACCCGCAAATCTGAATCTGTGGTGTTCAACTTATCAGTAGACAACCATCTCATTTCTGATCATTTTTCAATCATGGCTGTCCTTACACTTCCAAAACCTAAATCACTGCAGAAGACTGTATCATATCGTAAACTGAGAGATATCAACTTATCCAACTTGAAATCCGATATCTTAAATAACGGTGCTCTTAACAAGATTGTCAACTTCTGTGATATTTCGGATCAACTACAAATCTATATTACAGAGCTTCAAAACATTATTGATAGCCATGCACCATTTGACAGAAAAACACTCACCATCAGACCAAATCGTAAATGGCACAATGACTCTGTTGGCGAAAGCAAACAGGCACGTCGGAAGGCGGAAAAGGTCTGGCGCAAGAGTAAGCTTGAAATTGACAGACAAATATATGCAAAGGCTCGTAATGATACAAACATCCTCATCAATCAGACCAAACAGACTTTTGTTTTAAACCGTATACAAGAAAATAACAAAAACCCTAAAGAACATAATACAATTTTGAACAATATGATTAAAACTAGTGACGGTACCGTTCTACCAGAGCATCGTGACCCTAAGCTACTCGCTGAATCTTTCAGTCAGTTTTTCAACAATAAAATTGTTACCATACGTAGGGCACTTGACGATTGTTCTTTATCGGTATCTGATAACGATATTGACGTAAACTTCACTGGTTCACCACTATCAACCTTTCCGATAGCTGCTGTAGATGGAATCAAATCAATCATTTCTACATCCTCTTCCTCTTCTTGTGAACTAGATGTATTCCCAACCCATCTTGTTAAAAGCTGTTCTACAGAACTTTGTCCTATTCTTTGTGGCATTGTGAATACGTCCCTATCTACTGGAAACTTTCCTGATGTGTTGAAAGAAGCATTGGTCTTTCCACTTCTCAAGAAGAGTACATTAGATCACAATGTCTTGAAAAACTACAGACCTGTCTCAAACCTGTCGTTCATCTCCAAACTTATTGAAAAGGTTGTAGCAGCGCGTTTCAAAGCCCATCTGAAGTTACATAATCTTAACCAACCCTTCCAATCAGCATACAGAAGCAATCATAGTACAGAAACAGCATTAACTCGTGTGAATAATGATATCCTTACTAGTCTTGACAATAAAAATGTTGTGTGACTGGTTCTTCTTGATTTAAGTGCCGCCTTCGACACAATCGACAAGTCTCTACTGTTAGAACGGCTTCACGACATTTTCGGACTTGAGGGTAGTGTGCTGAATTGGTTCCAGTCATATCTCACATCCCGTTTCCAATCTGTTGTCATCAATAATGTTAAGTCTGCATCTGTAGAACTTAAATTCGGCGTGCCAAAGGGATCGGTACTCGGACCGCTGCTCTTTACCGCTTATACCACTCCTCTAGGGCGTATTTTGAAATCATTCAATCTGAATTATCATATCTATGTTGATGATACTCAACTCTACATTTCAATTAAACCCGAAAATGAATCTCTGCGAGTGTCTAAACTTGAATCGTGCATTGATGCTATTAAGTGCTGGATGAAAAAAGAACTTCTTACAGATCAATGATGAAAAAACAGAGTTCGTGCAAATCGGTTCTAATCATCTTTTATCCAAAATATCTGTTAGTAATATCTCTATCGGTAATTTTGTTGTTAACCCAGTTAATAGCGTTCGAAATCTTGGTGTAATTTTTGATAAGAATACGAACATGAATGCTCACATCTCTTCAATCTGTAAAGCTTCCAACTTCCAACTTCACAAAATTGAACGGATCCGAAATTTCCTCGACATTGACTCTACAAAACTTTTAATCAACTCTTTGGTGACCGCACGTCTCGACTACTGCAACTCGTTACTCTACAACTTACCAGCATATCAAATTAATCGACTACAGAAGATTCAAAACAAAGCTGCAAGAATTGTTACAAGAACTAAATTATACACCAATATTACTCCCGATTTGAAAGAACTCCACTGGCTACCGATTAAGACCAGAATTGATTTTAAAATTCTCATGCTGACTTTCTGTGCTTTGTCATGTGATGACTCTCCTCTATATATTAAAGAATTAATTCAACCCTACCACCCTACCAAAAATCTTCGTTCTGAATCTAAGTACCTTATTAAATCAGTAACTGCAAACTTTTCTTTCGGTAGACGCTCCTTTGCTTTTGCGACAGCAGAACTGTGGAATTCAAATGATTTTCCCATAGAACTCAAGTACTGTGCATCAATTGAATCTTAAAAGGAATCTTAAAACCCATCTTTTTAGAAACGTTTTCTTTTAACTGTTGATCGCATACTCCTTTAAACTAGTGTTTTCTTTTAACTGACCATAATGTTACCAAAGAGCAGCTTCGGTTGGATTTTAAGACATTATTATTATTATTATTATTATTATCAGGGGCGTAGCCGTGAAATATATATTGGGGGGGGGGTCCGCAACTTCTGAGGGGGGGGGGGTACCCCCATAAATTTTGTTTAAAGTCTCAGTCTTCTGTAAATATTGTTTGGCATAATTTACGGGGTTAAACTAAAATATCACACGTTTATCATGTTTACAGACAGCGGCATCGGTCTTCCCCCGAGAGGCGAAGAAGCGTGGCTTACCCCCACCTAAGAAAATTTTGGAATATTGAACGGCTGCAAACACTTTTTTCTGCTATTTCAGCCCATGAACAAAGCAATTTCAAATTGGTCTAATATAAGGTGACTTGCTGACTCGAATTCCAATCAATCGTTTATATCCACAGCAACTTCAATTTGGTCCAATATAGCCTACCTGGCTGCCCAGAATTCCAAACAACCAATCAATCGTCGCGGGCCATGGGGGCCTCACCCTCCCGGAGAAAATTTTGAAAATTTAACCACCGTAAATGCGTTTTCTGCTATTCTAGCCTGTGTGAACAAGTCAAAAAGCATCCAATGGTTCTGTAACCGAAATCCGACTCTGAATTCCATTCAATCACACTGTTGCAGTTGCATTCACAAAGTAAAGTGGCCCCAGACACAATGTTTTAATCAATAGTCAACTCAGTACAAATTCGCGGTATTCAATTAAAAGAAAAGTGAAATTAGTGTTTTATTAGGACTCGGTGACAGTCAGGGAAGCAAAACTAGAAATGCACGAAGCAGGTTTACGGGCTGCGGCCAGTTTTCTTTGCGGGGCGAAGAACCGGAGCTGACCTTGTATGGATGGACCCCCCAAGAAAATTTTTGAATATTTGATGGCCGCAAACTCGTTTTACTGCTATTCCAGTCCTAAAATTAGTGTTTTATGAGATTTCGGGCACTTTACTTTGCCAAATTTTAGGGGGGGGGGGGGGGGTCCAAGTATATTCAGACCCCCCCTGGAAAACAATGTGTGACGCCCATGATTATTATTATACCCGACCCCCAGTGGCAGAACCAGAGGCGTAAATATGGGGGTGCAGTCGGTCGCAAAATCAGTGCAATTGGTCGCAAAATCAGTGCAGTCGGTAGCAAAATAAGTGCTCACACGCCAAGCTACATATTTATTTATTATTTATTTATTTATTCTTCAAGTAAAGGTTACAACATGACAACAATAAATTAAAGTACATGTACTAAGAACTATGAGCTGCATTGTATGATCGGGAAAGTGGCAACAATATAATATATTAAGTTGTGCATATAAAATAAAGACGTTCTGATGCATTTTATGATTGGAATGAGAAATGAGAGGTATGATAGGTATGATGTCATGAAGAGAACTTTACTTAGGATAGCCCAAAAAGCTTGACGTAAATAACATCTATTGCTTATTTCCATTGGGGTCCCGGGTTGTCAAGGTCGCGTCAGGTCATCATTAGGAGAAAACATTTTAGTGTAAAATAACCCTGTCAACTTTTTATGTGTGAAAAAATGTTGTGTTTCACTCATATTCCGTTGCGCGTATGTTGGTCTACGAACAAAATAGTCGGTGTCAAATTAAGTACAGTCACTGCAGTCGGTCTCAAAATATACTATTCAAAAAAAGTAGGGGATATTTGATTTTAAAGTGTTATTAAAGTCACCTAATGAAACTGACGAAGAAACAAATGACAAAATGAAATGAAGTTCACATTCATCGATTTATTCCAAATGATCGTTAGACTAAGTAAGGCACAGACTGACCATTATAAGGGTAAAATGATACCCGGGGTCAAACAGCAAAGTTACCACAGCATCACAACAAAGTCAGTAACGGGTAAATCCTCCTCTGTTTGCCAAACAAGCATTGATCCGACGTGGCATACTCCTAATGAGACGTCTAAGGTCATTTTGGTCCAGATTGTCCCATTCCTGTTGCAACGCAGCAACAAGTTCTTGGACATTGGCAGGACGTTGTTGACGTTGACGTAACCTCTGTCCAAGCATGTCACAGGAGGTAATGTGGTGATGTTCTTCTGTTGGAGGTAACCTGTAACGATCCTGGCCCTGTGACATCTTGCGTTGTCATCCTGGAAGATGAAACGGCGGCCATGACTGCCAAGATGTTGTCCCGGTAGAATTGACCTGTAACACACCCTGCAGCAACATGTAAAGCCGTTCTTCCAGCAACAGTGATGCCTCCCCACACCATAACAGAACCACCCCCAAATCGATCATGTCTGATGACGTCAACGTCTTGGAAGCGCTCGTTTCGACGACGCCACAACCTCCTACGTCTGTCCAAAAAATCAACAGTGAACCTTGACTCATCTGAAAACATCACATTGCTCCAGCGTCGATTATCCCAGTGTTGACGATCCCTACACCAACGACGTCTTGCCTGAATGTGATGATCTCTCAAACAAGGGATCACGCGAGGACGTCGGGCGCGAAGGTGACCCCTATGCAGTGTCTGTTTGAAGACGAGCGCTGATCTGATTTGCTGTGATGACACGATTTCTCAAGGCCAAGGTACGGATAAATCGATCCTGTGCGACCTGAGCGTGGTCTGTCCTGTACAGATTGTGTATCACAGTATCTGGACCATAGCCTGCTTATGACAGAGAAACATTCATCGCCTGTGTTGTGCCGATCTGTAGCATGCCAAGGGCACGTAACCTTTCATTTTGGGTAAGCCGACGCATATCAAAATTTGTTTTCTGGTCACTATAATAATTAAACTGATGTTTCCACCCTGGAATTCAATGCCACAATGACTGTAACATTCAAAGTCAGAGTCGTGCAAATCTTGGGTTGGACCCCCATGATGATCCCAAGCATCACCTGCATTCCATGCGGTAGCTATTGGTGCGTTTGGGCGTCACATGTAACTGGAAATGTTTCTTCTGTTAGGTTCTATAGTGACTTTTTTCGTAGTCATTTGCATATTTTAATATTATGCCCCCAAAATCAAATATCCCCTACTTTTTTGAATAGTATAATAATTAGGTAAACAATGCCAGAATAGATCCCAAATACTTAATATGTGCATTTGCGTGAATCTTTGAGCTTAGTATAAAATAATGTGATGCCGAGCCGCTGTTATTCTAGAGGCGCAGGTCTGGTTAGTTGGCACCGATCTGTCGATTCAATAGATTCGTTTATGACAGGTTCGCTGATAACTGGTGACCTCGATGGTGTTGAATCATCTTCTGCAGATGTTGTTCTCTGATCAACAAATTCAATATTATCTGACCCGGACTCGAGATTACCCTCAATAGATGCTGTACCACCATCAACAAGGTCAACATCATCTGATTGTAATGTCATGTCTACACGAAGTTGACGTCGCAATTTATTGATCCAAATTGGAGCACTTTCAAGAGTACATCGTTTCAAACGGTCATGGTGGTAAACAGTCCGCTTCTTATGATGACCAACTTCAAAAAGAACGGGTCCAAGAATTCGTGTGATGACAGCTGGCCCTTTCCACTGTGCTTGGAGTTTCGGACTTTTACCCACTTTCCTGGCTGCGTCCAAAATGAAGACTATGTCACCAACTTGATAAGTTTTCTGGTTTATTCGCAGGTCATGGAGAGGCTTCTGTCTTACAGCTGATCTCTTTAGGTTTTTACGGGCTACCTCATGGGTTTCTTCGATTGATGATCGAAGGTTCTCCACATAATCATTCGTCGAATTGTCTTTATCAACAATCAATCCAAAAATCAATTCCTGTGGTAATCGAACTTCCAGGCCAAGCATCAATTGGTTAGGTGTTAAACTGGTACTGGGGTGGGGTGTACTACGATACCCACTAGATTAAAGTGAGGTATACTCATCACACTCGTCCTGATAGTCAATATAACATCGTATCATTTGTAACAATGTGCGATTAAACCGTTCGACTAGTCCATTAGAACATGGATGGTAGGGCTTCGTCCTGGTCTTGACCCAACCCAAGTCGCTTCATCATATCGCTATCAAAATTACGTCCCTAGTCCGTATGAACCTCTAGCGGAACTCCAAATCGGAAGATGAATTCATTTACGAATGTTCTAGCTTCTCACTCGGCAGTTTGGTCAGGTAAGGGGTAGGCTTCTGTCCACTTGGTGAACTGATCAACCAGTACTATAATAAATCGGTTACCTTTCCCTGATACTGGGAAAGGCCCTAGGATATCGAGTTGGATTCGATCTAGTGGCGATCCTGTCCGGTATTCTTGCAAGCCCGAAACGTGCGAGTGAGATGATTTCTTGTGAACAGAACATTGTGGACAGACTACAACGTGATTCTCAACATCTTTCCTCATAGAGTACCAGTAGAAATGTTGCTTCACACGACTAAGCGTCCGATGAAACCCTGGATGGCCTGCAACAACTGAATTGTGGCAAAGCTCTAACACAATTTTTTAAAACTTGTTTGGTACCAGTAGCAGGGACCGATTAACGCTCTCATCTTTCCAAGTATAGAAGATAACATTATTAGTCAGAACCAGTTGTGGAAAGCACAACCAAAAATGTCTTAATGCTTGGTTTTCTGAAAATAGCCGTTGCTTGTCAAGTGGAGGAGCATCTGTAAGCCATGTGTGTAGAATCTTCAGTACAGGATCGTCCTGCTGAAATTGGCTGATCTCTCCAGAGTTGTAACCTTCCGGGCAGTATTCTCTGGATGGCTGTTCTTTCACAGAGCCACGATCTCGTACGGCTATAGGAAGCACATCATCGATATCTGATTCAAATTTGGCCCATTGAACTTGGACTCTCGTGCAATACCTGCAACCACCACATGGAAGTCGGGACAGATAAGTTCCTGCATTATAGCAGTCACATTCCTCATCAAACGGATAGCGGCTAAGGGAATCCGCATTACCATGGAGCTTTCCACTGCGATGTTGAATGATCATCTCAGTAATTCAAACGCTTTATGTTGGCTTATTGACCACTCAAAACTGACATCCTTTTTTAAGCAGTTGATACAATGGCTCTGCATTGTCCGCATATCCAGGAATAAAGCGACGATAATAATTCGTTAAAGACCACATCAAATGATTCAGAAATTTTTTACGTACGGGTACTCAATAGTTACAAAATCCATTTTACGGCAAGATCAAACTAATCTGATTAAAATTAATTCAGATATTTAATATCTAACTGCCATAAACGGTCTTCAAATTTTCAATTACAACCTTAACCCTGTTGATTGGCTGGTGACGTCACGGGCAATACACATAGTATACACATCATCTATACAATATATGATTGCCCGTGCAATATACACACAGCCAGTTGACACGTGTGTATTTGTCGGTCCAATAAACATTTGACTGCCGTAATCATTAACGCGTAATTATTTACATGTAAGCTACATATCACTATATCAGTCAAAGCATTTTCAAAAGCCGACCTTTCTTGTCTTGAGTTGTAATAGATTATATATTTGTGACAAGAATATTACCGAGTGTATTTCAAGATGCCATATTACCGTTGTGTTATTGAGAGTTATGGAAATTCCAGCAAGGGAAAGGGGAATAATGTAACGGCGTTTCATAAATTTCCCAAGGATGAAATCGTACGGAAAGAGTGGAATGCGTTTGTAAACAATTCAAATCCTGATTGGCAACCTACAGTCACAACAGTGATATGCAGTGAACATTTTACGAACGATTGCTTAATAACGTATACACATCCGGCGTGTGCATTTATTAACGCCCGACTGATTCCTTAACCTCCCTAATTAAATAAAACAATTGACTACGGAATAATTTGTTTTGTAATACATTTTAATTCAAGATCCATTTTAATATTTGTTTCATTACAAATCGGTTTTAATACAATGTACCATCGTGTGCCGTCCAAACGATTCGAGATATCTCAATATACGTTAGAATTAACAGATTGAGAAGGGTCATCTAACTATCTATGTGTATCGCAAGTGTAGTGTTGTTAATACCTGTCATTAATCAATCAGACTAAATTTGAACAGTGATTGGGTCATAAAGTAAGTAAGAATGCTGATTAGCTAATTATCTTTTTCTTTGCTCACCGAAGTTTTTGTAATAAAGTAGCCTCGTATTATTTGTTGATTTGCGTTTAAACATCATCTAAATATAAATCATTCGATGGATATACGTTTGTGATAAGATAAGGTTATAATGTCTAACATCATTTAACTTTTTTTTTATAAAGAATACAAGTATTTTACAATTAAATTGACAGTTTAATCACTCACCAAACGGCACCAGGAACCCTACATTTGATCAAGTGTATTTGATATTCATTATTACAAATTAATCTGGTTGGTGTAACATAAAATGATAATTATCCTTCTAAATTAGAACCACAATACTGCCAAGAAATGCTTGTAATTGTTTCACGTTTTGTGGAATGGGCCAGTCACTAACCACTTGGCGTCTATACCGTCTGCACTCACATAGTGTCCCAAAAACAGCACTTTGTCCCTTCCTGAGGTGTTCCACAATATGGCCCTCAAAATTATTTGAAGTAATGATTACGTCGTCTAAATAAATCAATACATGGTCCCCACTGAAGACCACTAAGGACAAACTCTATGGTGCCTGGCGCCCCACAAAGGCCAAACGGCATTCGTGTATATTCAAACAACCCGTACCTCGTAGTAAATCCCGTTTTATTTTGATCTTCGGGTACTACCTCTATTTGGTGGTAACCAGTTTGTAAGTCCAAAGTGGTAAATATAAGGCTTTTTTATCGACCTGTTAAATCGCTTTGAATTTAGTGGCGAAGTCACGTGACAGTATATTCGATTTCAAAGCACTTTGGTGCGTTCGTTAAATGTACCGATTAGGTATCAAATATGGCCAACATATGTAATAAAAAACGTGTTATTTTGACATTTCTTTCTGCAGAAATGTCCCAGTCTGCTGGAATCGTCCGACCCAAACACAATATTGCCCACGACCTATTTCAAAGACGCTTGTCTGACTCCTTCCTTAAAACTGAAGCTCTGAAGCATTTAAAAACAAGAGACCGTCCTCGTATCGGACATTTTGTGGAATTCACTGTTCCGCAGTATTCTATGGATGAGTTTAAAGCTAGATTCCGAATGGAACGATCTACGTTTCAAAAGTTATGTGACGTTCTTGCTCCATTGATGGGTGACAAATATACCAGACAAACACATATCCCATTTGACAAACAAATTTTGACATACGTATTTTATGCAGCTACACAATGTCCACTAATAAGAGTTGCCGATGTCTTTAGTATATAAGAAGCATCTGTTTTTAACATTATTGCATCATTATCAGAATTGATAACGAAAAACCCTTTGAGGGAATTTATCAGATGGCCTGAAGGTAATCGAGTTAATGACATTCTGCACGGATTCAAGGAAGCTCAAGGTTTTCCAGGGGTGATCGGGGCTATTGATGGGTCCCACGTTCCTATTAGAGTCCCAGAAACTTTCCCAGAAAATTACATAAACAGAAAGGGCCACCATTCTATCAACTGTATGACCGTGTGTGACCATGAACACTTTTTCACAGATATATTTATTGGCTGGCCTGGTTCCACTCATGACGCAAGGGTGTTCGGCAACTCTCCACTCCACACAGCGGCGACAAATCACCTAGAAAACACTTTTCCCCAGAACTGTCACATGATTGGAGACTCAGCATACGGTTTAGATAATTTTATTATGTTACCATTCAAAGATTTTGGAAATTTAACAAGAGATCAAAAAAATTACAACTTCAAGTTAAGTTCCACAAGAATGAAAATTGAACATTCCTTTGGAATTCTAAAAGGGAGATTCCGGAGACTAAAATATATAGATATGGGAGACATGGAGAAATTAAATGCATTTATTTCAAGTTGTTTTGTTTTGCATAATATCACTTTAACTACAGAAGATGCTTTCGATGACTTCTTGGCCGATGGACTAGAAGGCTCCGATCCTGATGATCCAGACGTTTTTCATATCCAAGTAAGAAACGAGTCTGGGGTTCAAAAGAGAAATACCATTGCTGGAATATTAAATGAACAAAATGTAATATGAAAATAAATCAATAAAAAACATGTACGTCTGATGTTGTATTAATAAAATAAATAATGAACATAATATTATTTTGATTGCATACTTCTACACAATACAACAACTCTGTTTTATGTCGTTACCCGGACACATATTTTAAAAAACGAGTTATCAGACATTTCGGTTGATAAACTCAAATTAAAGCTGGTTTCTCGAAAATCATACACTATATTGGAAATGTCAGATCGCGACAACTTTGTACTTTAAAACAAAAAATTCAGGAACACTAACATTTAAAACTTTCAAAAGGCTGTGATAATTTTAAGAATGAAAACATTTCACACAAATGTATCTACAACTTATCCAACAGCTTTTTGAATATATCTTTTTTCTCCTTCTCGATTTCCAGCTTGCTTTTCTCCAACTTAATAAATTCCTCATGTTCGTCGTGCATTTCTTTGAGAAGTTTATCGACATCTTCTTTTCTAGATGATTCATGGGAAGTTAAAATATCGATGATCTTCTCCGTCCTTGGAGTTAATCTTTGCCTTTTCTTCTTATGTCCTTTAATCCCAGTATTGCCAGCAGAAGTTGTTGGGGTGTCTGTAGAAGTTGTTGGGGTGTCTGTGATCGAACTAGAAGGAGACGGGAGAGAATCTGTGGGTGTTTCGGGAGCTGTAAATGAAGCTACTAAATTTTCAGGAGAAATATTGGGTCTACATGACAAAAATTCATTCAGGCGGTGATAAAACAACTTGAGTCTTAGTAGTTAAGATGTGATTGGGCGTTAAGGGATCTAAATCGTCTTTATCAGAAGAAAAAAATGTAAGAGGTCTGGAGTTTAAGATGTATTCGTCCTCGCACATTAAAGTTCTAAACGATTCATCATCTAGACATCTTCCATGTTCCTTGAGTAGAAAACTGAAGACCTTTCTTATCGAGCGAATTTGGCGCTCCCAAATTCCTCCCATGTGGCTTGCGGTTGGGGGTTGAATATCCAATCTACGTTGAAATGCAGCAATTTATTTCTGACTTTATCCTTGTCCATTTCATCTAAGGCCTGACGAAGCTCCTTTTCGGCACCAATGAAGTTGGATCCATTATCACTTCGTATCTGTCTAACGGGTCCTCTTCGGGATATGAAACGTTGAAGGGCTTGTATGAATGAATCCGTTTCCAAAGAGTTTGAAACTTCGATGTGAATACTTCTGCTAGCTAGACAAGTGAAAATAGCTCCGTAACGTTTGAGTTCACGTCGTCCACCCTTAATATAGAACGGTCCGAAATAATCTAATCCCACGTAGGTAAACGGTGGTGAGGGGTTGACTCTTTCGGCTGGCAAATCCGCCATTTTCTGTATGTTTGGTTTAGCTCGGTTACGTCGACACGGAACACATTTAGTTATCACCTGACGTACTGCGACGTTGGTTCCTATTATCCAATACTTTTCTCGTAGAGATGCTAGAACATGACCTCTTCCTGCATGAGCAAGTCGTTGATGAGCATGGCGAATGATGAGTTCTGTTAAGTGACCCTTTCTGGGAATGATTACTGGGTGTTTAAGGGGTTCCGAGACGTTGGCTCTGTCTAACCGTCCACCAACGCGGAGAATACCATTATCGATGACTGGATCGAGCTTCCATAAATTTGACAAGTTCTTCGTTAACACCTTTTTGCACTTAAACTGTTGGCGACGATTATTCTGATTGAAGTTTGTTGATCTAAGAACTTTAAGTTCTTCAGCATACTGATGTTCGTGAATGTACTTAAAAATACTATTTTCTGCTTTCTCCATTTCTAATACAGTTATAGGTAAGCTTAAGTTTCTGAATGAGGCTTTCCTCCGTTCAGTCATAAAGGCTTCTTCTGATCTATTTAAATGATTCTGATCTTTTCTGTCCTTACTCAAACGCAGTAGAATTGATTTTAACCGTAAAAATATAACAACAGCACGTTTTAATCTGTGCCAGTCTGAATAGTGTTCAATAATCATCTTCACAGGATTATCAGAACAAGTTAAGTTTGTAACACAATTAGAAACTTCATCCTTTACTTCAGGATCTGATGAGGGAATTAGTCCAGGTAACACTGGTTGTTTGATCCATTCCTCTTCTGGCTTCCATAAGAATTCGGGACCTTTAAGCCATCTATTTGACTGTAGGAATGTTAAGCTTGTTAAACAGCTGGGTTACTTTTAGTGTCAATATACAACCATTGAGATGGTTCTGAGTAGTTACGAATCGTTTGAACCCTGTTCGCAACAAAGATTTTGAATCGTCGTTGGTCATTATGAATGTATCTTAAGACAGTAGTTGAGTCTGTGTGATAAAAGACAGAATCCGGTTTATCAGTCAACTCATTTAACAACAGTTGGCCAATACGCGTTGATACTGTAGCGGCCGTAAGTTCGAGTCTCGGTATTGTAACTGTCTTTATGGATGCGAGTCTACTTTTACCTAGTAAAAATGAACAGTGTATTCGGTCGTTAATATCCTTGAGCCGAAGATAAGCAACAGCTCCATACGCTGTAGAACTTGCATCCGAAAATACATGAACTTGCTTTGATAGTATAGGTCCAAATTCAACCGGTTTAAAACATCGTTGAATCTTTATCTTCTCTAGAGGTAGAAGATTATCCTTCCAGTTTAACCATTGTCGTTGATACTCCACTGGTATCAAGATCAAGGCGGCATAAACCCTGTAATATTCGTTTGGCTGTTAACGTTACCGGGGAAACAAATCTTAAAGGGTCATAGATTGACGATACCATGGATAAAATACCTCTGCGAGTTAAAGGTCTGTCCTTTAAGGTGATTGTGAAACCAAAAGTGTCCGATGAAACAACCCATTTTACGTATTAAGTCCTTAGCGATTTCTGGAGTCTTGACACTTTTGAGGCAATCGTCTACATAAAAGTTATTACGAATAACATCTGCAACAGTTTTACCAAACTCTTCTTCTGATTCATCTGCAGTCTTCTTTAATGCGAAGTTTGCGCAGCTGGGGGATGAGGCAGCTCCGAACAGATGTACACACATACGGAACTCCTCTAAGTCGTTATCGATGTCGCCGTCCTTCCACCATAGAAGTCGTAGAAAGTCTCGATGGTGAGGTGGGACCATTACCTGATGGAACATTGATTCGATGTCTCCCGTGAATGCGATACGTTCGTCCCGAAATCGAGTTAATACACCAATCAATGAGTTGGTCAGGTTTGGGCCCTGTAGTAGCTGATTATTCAAAGAGATACCTTGGTACTGCGCGCTACAATCGAACACGACTCGTATCTTGTCTAATTTACGAGGGTGGTAGACCCCATGATGAGGAAGATACCACGAATGTCCTGGTTCCGGTGAGGCATTTTCAGGAACTTTCTCGATAAAACCCTTATCGATATTGTCTTGAATAAAACGTTTATAATGTTCATAATACTGAGAATCGCTTGACATCTTTTTCTTCTGCCATTCACAACGTTTAACAGCTTGAAGTCTGTTATCTGGGAAGAGAATATGCTCTTTACGAAAAGGAAGTGGGATCTGATAGTGGCCGTTTACGTTACTTATACCATCATTGACAATTTCTATAAACTTCCTGTCATCTTGAGACAAACCATATTCTTCTGAGTTTTGATTGATCGGATCCTCGTTAAAGTCTCTTTCGAACATTTCAAGAACTGTTTTCGGTGAGAATATTTCCTTGAACCTTTCTACTTCTCTAACAGTTATGCGATTTACCGAGACTTCGTTTGTTGACATAGATTCTTCTACGGCAACTGGTCCACACACGGTCCAACCATGAGGCAAGCGCATAGCAAATGGTCCATTTCCTTCACTAGGTTTTACTTCTAACGGTCCTAGAGCTACGGGACAATTACTACCGATGAGAAGCCCAATGTCGCATCCTTGAATAGGTTGAGGGATTTTCTTTGCTATATCTTGAAGGTGTTCCCATTTACTAACGATTTCTGGTGTAGGAACCTGTGAGAGTGTAACGGGTATTTCATCTACTGTGTACGTTTTAGGTAATTCTATTCCATTATTGCCATCGATGTCAAGCACGAACAGGTTATTTATTATTTCTGAGTCTAACATGTCTCGACCATGCATAGTACCTAGTTGTACTTTCGTTGAGATTCCTTTGGCATTTAATTTCGTCTGAGTGTCTTGTAGTAGAAAACAACCGCTACTTCCATTATCATAAAAGGCAAGCGTGATAACCATTTTATCTTTCCGCTGTAAACGTACTGGAAGGATGGGTTGTAAAATAATAGAGTTTACTGATCTAGTTACATTGCACACTGTTTTAGGAATAACATCTGATATCATGTTAGCTGTATTTTTACTAGCCTTAGACGATTCAAGATGATTATCAACCATTTGAAGACTGAATCCATCAATATGTAAAGTTGTTGGGTGTTTCTTTTGACATTTACTGCATGTAGCCTTTTGTAAACATCCCTTAGCCATGTGATTTGTTCCGAAGCAACTAAAGCAAAGTCTGTTGTTTACCAAGAAAGTCTTCTTGTCTTCCATTGTTTTCTTGGCAAAAGTTGGGCAATTATCTAAACCATGAGCCCCCTTACAAAGTTTACAGCTAAGTCCTACCTCTGATAACTGATTTTTGTACCCGGTCCCGTTTGAGGACCCGGAATTAGGCGATACTGAACTTGTATTTGTAGCAAAGCTTTTCTGTTTGGGTATAAACGGTTTCCTACCATGTCCGTGGAAATCTTTATGCTGATAATGTAGTTTAGTAGCTTGACTGTTCGTTGAACTCGATTTCACCAAAGCGTCTTTACCGTAGATGGGATCGTTTGCAGCTTCTGCAGCATCCTTAATAAAGTCTACCAGGTCAGTGAATAATGCAGTTTTCATTTTAACCTTTCGCATTCGGACAACACGTTCCCTCCATCTTGCTTGAAGACTGTATGGAAGTTTCTGTACAATGCACTGCATATTTGGTGGGTGATTCAAGACTAACATATACGATAAACTACTCATGGCGTTTCTACACTTGATGAGAAACAGAGAAAACTTCCTTAATGCTGACGGATCTTCTTTAACTAAGGACCAATTAAGAACTTTGTCTGTGTACGATATTGAAAGCTTGTATGGGTCGCCATATTCTTGATCCAAAAGTTGTAACGCTTCTTCAAATCCTTCTTCGGGATCTAGATGTAAACATCCGTCGATTAAATGTCTAGGCTCTCCTTCTAAGTGCTGTTCAAGATAATAGAGACAATCGGCACTGTTGGAGACTTTAGACCGAATCCTTGCGTTGAAGGCTTTAATGAATGGCGTGTATTCTATCGGGTCGCCTTTAAACTTATTTACTTCCGGTTGAGGTAATGTCATTGCAGCCATTAATTGTCTATGCATAGAAAGCACGTCGTGTTGAATATTAGAGCTTGTAGCATTCTGACTTTCGTTTGACCTTGTCTGTAACTGTGTTGAATCCAAACATTCAGTGTTTGTCGGATGAAATTCATTGGCTGTTGGGTTAAGGCGTTGACCTTGCGGTGCGGTATTCTTTGAGCAGTTAGGCAGGGTTTGCTCTCGCGGTTGACGATAAATAAGCGGTGTACTTGAGATGGGTTGATTTAAATTACTTGCACTTGTTTGTTTATCATTTACGTGTATCAATGGCGGTATGACTGTATGTGGAAGATCACTTGGTTTTACCGTACTAGGATGATCACTGTTACTTGAGGATTCGTTGACTTCTGAAAGAACAATATATTCGTTTGACAATCTATTTGCATTATCTTCATCAACGATTTCACAGAAAGCCTTCTCTCTGGCTTGAGCTTTAGCGATTTTCACTTCAAGTTCTAAGTTCTGAATTTGTTGAGTTTTAGACAACATCGCCTGTTCAGTAAGCAATTCTGCAACTTTGGCCTTTTCCCTTGCTCGGATCATAGAACTTGAATATCTTGACGAACTAGACGAGTTCGAACTTTTATGACTTTTCTTTGTGTGCCTCGATTTATTTGTACTGGTGTGTAAAGTACTATCATCATCGCTATCCCGTTTTGCTTCCGTATCTTCATTATTGTTCTTATGAAGTTCTATTATCAAGTCTTTGCGTGAATCCATGTTGATAAACTGTCAACAATTGACTGTATAAACAAACTATCAAAACACTATATGACGTGTCAAGCACATTAATCTATGGAAAGTCACTTAATAATCATTAAACGAAACAGTTTACAACGTTCATTCAGTCTATATGACTATGACCTTGAGCGGCTATTCTATTTCAACCATTTGACAATACGTATGGCGAGAAGTCAATAATTATTACTATTTGAAACTAATATGATGGCCGTAAAACTCGATAAAGAAAATACATTTAAACCATAAAATTCCTTTATTCAGTCCACCATAGGATTTATAAGTAAACCTTGTTCATAGCGGTATTGAAACGCGTCACCGTTCCTTCATTAACTTGAAACTGCAGCCATGCCGTTGCCAATAGCCGATGTCTTGTTTACCGTTAGCCTTTCACATAGACACGACGAATTGAGACCTTAAACTAGCAGCTTATACAGTTCGCCATCAACACTCAATACCCTGGAATGTCCGTTAACCGTGTGACATAACTACTGAGTATCTACGGGAAAACCTTAACGTTAATACCGTTGACAACGGTTTCAAATAGTTTGAGACCGCTGTTTACTTCGCCATCTTTCTTTTTGCACGCTTCCCGCTTGCTTACATCATCCGTTATAATAAAGAGAGTTGCCTCCCTCTAATCGCTAATTGCAATATAACAAATTAACATATATTATGAAAACAGTTCGGCTGCGGGCACAATATTTTCCCATAAATTTCTTTTCTTTACACTAGTTTTAAATTTCAATTCCATACTTCTATATATCTGTATGAGTTGGAGAACCGCCTCCTGGGGCATACAAGAAACACTTGTGCTAGAAGTAGACGCGCTGAACCCATTTACTGTAGGCGCTGCAGTTTCTTGTGAATTGCTTTGACTCATAACAGATCTCTGACTCTCTTCTATAGGCATATTAATGTGTTTGCTCGTATTCGGAAGAGAAAGGGTAGAATTACCAACACTTAAACTCACATCAGCACCAGAATTGTGAACTTCTGTTACAATATCTGTGATTTTTGTGGGGTCTGAAAAAAGATAAAGAACAAGAATGAACACAGAGGTAACCGACCAGCTAGAGGTCGAAGCGCGGCACTCTAGGCCACTAAGCCGTCACAACCCTCCATCTAAGTTACAGATCATGCGTTTGCTGAAATTTACCCCTTAATCAACTGTTTTAACAACTTCAAAGTAAGTGCATATAAAGCGACAACGACAGGTACAACTGCCTGAATTTGAGAAAGTCGTGGCTTCTTAATTCTAAACACCCTTTTACTTACAGATAGTACATAGGTCTCTGTATTTCAATTGGACCTCATTTTTGCACCCCCTCCCCCATTGCCCCTGGCCAGCTGCGGGCATGATCATAATATAAGTTGTAATTGAGTCAAGTGACGTAGTTAAATTTAGAAAATTTGTAAATCATAAGGACGGTTTCCTTCCTCTGCTAAAGACCAATACAGGCAAAAGAATTATTTAATTAAAGCGAGTATTTCATATTTTCAAAGAAAGTGAAAACATAATTATTTGTATGTATTTTGCTCAATAGGTTCTCAACTCACTATTATACGATCAGAGGCATTATTCCCCACACTAAAATCATTGACACCAGAAATATTAACACAATTACCTCGCTTGTTTTTCTATTCCCCCCATTGAATAGCTATCTACAAACGTTTGAAGTTGAAGTTGAAAATGATAAATTTGATAAATTCTCAACTGGCAATTTAGTGAATTATTGGATTAATAGGATTATTCTTTATCAAGGTAGGACTGTTTATAGATATCATCCATTTTAAGGCTTTATTTTAATACATCTTAAATATACGTAAAATTGAACCATGTGTTAGTCTCGAAATGACCTAGTTTGTGGCAAATGAACGTCAAAGTTGAGGTGTTTTAGTATGTGTTGGTTGAGAGGGACTTCTGTAGGAATTCAAGGGCTCGTTCAGCAGCCTGCGCTAGTTTGTAATATGTCAACGCGCAAAAGTGAATAATGATCCTTATTTACGTGTGTCAGTGGTAAAGGAAGTAAGCAAAGTAATTGGTTTTGTCGACTTTTATAAGAGAAATGCTTAAAGTCTTACCTGCTGTAATTAATTCAACTTGTCGTGCAGTCATTTGGTAACATTTTCCATCAAACTCAACTGAAAAGAATTCTTCTGGCTGGATGGACACCATGTTGACAAAAACACGTGATCACACGATCAAATCGTCAAATCGCACCAAGAGGTGATTTGGCGATTTGACGTAATCGCTTCTGAAATCGGTGTCGATAAATTCGTTGATTAGGGTAATCAATTTGAATTAGGTGGACATTAAAGATGGAAATTTGGTTGAATGCAAATCACTTTGACTAATCAGTGGTCGTTAAAAACGCCTATAGAGGCACCAGCAAGAGTATCTAAACCGTCAGAAATGTTCGGCAAGGGGTACGAATCCTCGGTCGTTACATCGTTGATCTTACGGTAGTCAATATACCACCGTACGCCACCATCTTTCTTGCGAACCAGGGCAACAGGAGATGCCCACTCTGAAGTAGACGGAACAACTGTACCATTATCCAACAATTGTTGCAAGTGTCCTTTTCCTTCGGTTTGGAAACCAAGTGGGGATCGACGAGGCGGTTGGCGTATAGGTTTGGCATTAACAGTGCCTATATGATGTGTTATACCAGAAAAACATCCTACGTCGCTGTCATTCACAGCAAAAATATCATGGAACTCCGTGAACAGGCTGTCCAGGATTCCTGCTTGATCACCAGTCAAGTTCTTCGTTACCTCTTGCAGAATATCTCTGAGGTGTTCTGGAGCCCTGTCAATGGACTTGTTAAAGACCGATACATCATCTAAATTAGATTCGCAAGCAACAGTTTCGACCATTTTCCTTAAATGGGTTCCCTTTGGAACTTTAATGGTCGAATTTGTTGGATTTGCCATTCTTATTTGAATTTTATTTATCATATTGCCCAGGACAGATCCAGTGTGTGCTCCGGATTTCAGAGAGGCTGTTTCAAGAACGCCAACTTTTCCTTCATCAGGATTATCCAATTCTGCCATAACAGTTTCTGTAATAGGCGATAACATGATGTCTGACTTGGTGGTTGCTCTTGCAATATGACAATTATTTTGATGACGGTGCCGCCCGGGGACCAGTGTCCTATCTATTAGGGCATCACCTTGCCTGTCAAGAATAACTCCATTTTATTCTTTCAACACATCCATTCCAATCAGTACATCTTCCCGTATTTTGCCATCAATAGGGATCTCGCCGATGTACATCATCACCGGAACATCTAAGAACCTATTCATCTCCTTACCATTTCCAGCATTCATTAATGTTGTAGTGGTGTGTTCTCGGCATGGCAATGCAATTTTATCTACATATTCCATTGAAAATACAGTTAGGTCAGCCCCAGTGTCTACCACCCCGTCGGTACCAGTTTTAGCAACTGTAACTGGAACCAGAATCCCTTTATCCGGCTGTGCCGCAATCTTGTATAGCTTTTGGTCAGTTGTAGAAGGGCTTGGAGATCGTGATATACGCTTTGGACAATCCCGTTGGAAATGTCCTTTCTCTCTACATGTAAAACATTCGGATGTAGTTGGAGATAGCTTTGGTTTATGACTCTCAGTCGGAGTACTAGGTTTCGGAGAATGTGGTCTGTTCGATCGACTCTTTCAAACAGTCGCCTTCGCCATAGACCGGGGGACAGCGGGACTGGGGACTTGTAGAACACAATCATCCGAGGTCTCATCTAATGACGCATCCATACCTATATCATTCAAGGATACCCGTCTCCATTTTCTTTAACATCAGCAACTCGGCCTAAAGTTGCTCTGTAGTTGTGTTCTAGCTGTGTAACGATATCAAGCGCTTCAGTTATGGTCCTTGGATTACGGTTTAAGGCTTCATAAACAACTCTGGGGTTTCTGTAACCCTTCAGAAAAGCTTCCGCAACCAACTCGTCTTGTAGAACGAGATTAACGTCTTTATAAGCCAATGTAACCAGGCGTCGCACTTCTTCGCGCTTCCTAGTAGTTGTCGGGGGTTCCTTAATATACCCTAAGATATTAAAGTGGCAAAATCCCGTTGTATCTGAAACCTGGCTGCTTGACCACTAATACATTCCATAAGACGGTCTAATTTTTCTACATCATCCCAGTTATTTCTGATTGCTGCTCAGTTAAATGGCAACATAAAAGAACCCCAATCTCTAGTGCCATCGAATGTTGGAAGTTTCTGCATTGGTACATCAGATCTGTAGCTATTGTTGGCTGTAGATATATTGGTTGATGGGGCTTTTTGAATCTGTGCATTTGCATGTGGAAGCATCCAATTCTCTTAGGGCGGAAATGGGTGGTTAGACTCCCAATGTCTGAAGGTGATCAAAACCGGCTGCAACGGAGTGGCACGGTGCCATGCCCTTGGCGTAGATGAGATTTGTTGTGTACTTGAGTTTGAACCCCTGTATAAAGGATTTTGATTCTGAGAAACACCTAGGGTTTCATTAAGGAATTGCATTTGCTGTAAAATGGAAATGGACTGGTTTCCAGATTTGACATCTCCAGCTAGTTTGTCTATACTATCAGCAATTTGCATTCACCCCCCCCCCCCTTGGCTGCTGGTATTTGTATATCCATCTCTCTTGGTTGCTGGTGTTTGCATTCCCCCTTAGTTGCAGTTGTTTGCTGTCGTAGTGACAAGATCGGCATTATATGACCATCGGGGGCTTTGGGGTCTGTACGAACCATCAATATTTGATTCGGTACCTCCTATCCCAGGAGTTACCGTGTCGATATTACCCGGTATATTTCCAGTGGCCATGTTACGTTCAAATGATTGTAATTCATAAGGGTCTGGGTGAATTGATAGACTTTCGTGGTCTACCCAACACTCTTTGTTTATATCTAGCTGGAGTCTATGCAGCCACTTCTTTCCTAACAACTCTCCAGGGTGAATTCCGTCTTTCAGTAGTGTATAATTTATGGTACGACGTCTTTGTGACCTACTTTTGACCAGGTTACAATCAAACCTCAATGTGTTGCGTCCCAAAAATCTAATTAAGTCACAAATAATAGAATTTATTTGTGTAGTTTGCTTGGCAATAATTATGTCAATATTTTGTTGGCTCTTTGTAACCCAAATGTTGGTTGTAGGCCACAGCCGAATAGGTAGGAAGTCCGACAAATTTAATGCTGTGATTGGAAGAAATAACAAAGTCCCTCAGTTTCTTGAACTCTGGCAGTGACTTTACTGAAATATCTTCTTCCTCCGAATAACGAAGAACAATGTGCGTATCCGGACGACGACGTTTATGAGTAATATCACACGTCCCAATCTTCAATGGCAGACTGAACAGCGGAAGCCGTGCGGGCACCTGGGTAGGTTAGAAACTCCACTGGGAAATGGCTGTCGGTTAGTTGTTGTTGTAGATAACGCCCCTTACTATTACAAATAAGAACAGCTACACGCTCACTAGATGTAGTCGGCTGGCAGAGTGGGTGACGTTCAACAAATTAAACAACAATTGGTTGTAGAAATGTTTTAAAACAAGTGGGAAAACAACAAAAATTATTTTGAGCTACTTTAATGAAATAGACTATATGCCTAAGTTACACACGTAGCCTAAAGTCGTACGGGTAAGGGAAAAATACCCTATTACAAAACAGACTATGACAAAGCAAATTGCTAGGCCCAAGTGTCCTTGAATATCTATCAAAATTTACATGTACCCTCTAATACAACATAGACAATAATACAGCATACCGATTTGAAAAATATAATAGGAAAGGTCTCACCGGTGTTAAATATGTCAAAGGGTATGGGGCGCCGTTTGTAAATTAATTATTTAGCTTTTTATATAGCAAATAACACTAGATTTAATCTAAATTTATATATATAGTTAAATCTCGACTTTTGTGCAAATTTTTCACTTTTAATATTTAAATTAAAAATACAACAAAAACTCAATATTTAAAGGGACAATAACACTCTTGCTGGCTTTGTAGCTCCAGAAAATAAATAATACCCTTATTCTAAGTACTAGATGTTTAAGTGTCCTACCTGTACCTGTTGTGTAAATTATCCATTATTTTACTTGTCCAGAGGGTTCGAAAATATTTTAAAAACCAAGTCACATTTGAAAAGGTTTCCAATTTTTTAAAATAGGTGTGTTAAGATGGAATTTATATCATCATTTAATTGGAATATTCTAAAATAATACGATTTGTTGACCAGAATGAAGATTGGGACATATTATTCAGTTACAACAAAAGTGTTATTGGGACTAATATACATAAATATTTCTTAATTTGTCTCTATTTTCACATTTAGCACTAAAAGACCAAACAAAAGATTTGATGATATATAAATATTTAGCTAAATATTTAGTTTAATGTTTAAACATTTAGCTAAATATATATTTAGTAAATGTTAAAATATTTAGTTAAACATTTATATATTTAGTTAAACATATATTTAGCTAAATAATTATATATATTTAACTAAATAATGTTAAAATATTTAGTTAAACATTTATATATTTAGTTAAACATATATTTAGCTAAATAATTATATATTTAACTAAATAATTATATATTTAACTAAATAATTATATATTTAACTAAATAATTATGAATTTAGCTAAATAATCATATATTTAGCTAAATAATTATATATTTAGCTAAACATATAGTTAAATTTACAAAGCGCAACGATACCACGCCGTTTGTAAAATAATTACTGTTGTGAGCGACTTTACATTAAACGATGACGTAGTTGTACAACTTTCCATTGACTGCACAATATATTTCTGTGCACAGTACTATCTGTGTCGGGTACACGTCATCATTTGATGCGCAGTTTTTTGTGTCGCTTACGATAATAGAAAATTGGCGGGACCACAAAAATATATATTTAGTTAAATATTTGTACATTTAGCTAAACATATATTTAGCATGATATTTATATATTTAGTTAACTGTTAATATATTTAACTAAATATATATATTTAGTTAAATGTTTCTATATTTAGTTAAATGTTTGGCGACGTGAAGTTAGCCTGTTGTTCGTTGTTCGGTATTCGCGAATAACGAACAACGAGCCAGTTTGTTGTTCGGTATTCGCGAATAACGAACAACGAGCTGGTTTGTTGTTCAGTATTCACCAGATATGGAATTACTAATGTAATAAAAGATTTTTTACAGGGAACACGCCGCGGGCGGGTTTTTATAAGCCTAACTGGATTATAAAGCTTCAAAATTCTGGGAAATGGATTCTCACAACTTCTCTTTCTATCCGAAGAAAGAGCTGTTACATACTGGCGAATAACGAACAACGAGCCAGTTTGTTGTTCGGTATTGGCGAATAACGAACAACGAGCTGGTTTGTTGTTCGGTATTCACCGTATATGGAATTAGTAATATAATAAAGGTACTTTTGTACGGAACACGCCACCGGCGGGTTTTTATGTGCTTAAACAGACAATAAAACTTACATATTGGCGAATAACGAACAACGAGCCAGTTTGTTGTTCGGTATTGGCTAATAACGAATAACGAGCTGGTTTGTTGTTCGGTATTCACCGCATATGGAATTAGTAATATAATAAAGGTACTTTTGTAGTGAACACGCCACAGGCGGGTTTTTATGAGCTTAAATAGACAATAAAACTTCAAACTTCTGGGAAATAGATTCTAACAACTTCTCTTTCTATCCGAAGAAAGAGCTGTTACATATTGGCGAATAACGAACAACGAGCTGGTCTGTTGTTCGGTATTCACCGTATATGGAATTAGTAATATAATAAAGGTACTTTTGTAGGGAACACGCCACAGGGGGGTTTTCATGAGCCTAAATAGGCAATAAAACTTTGAAGTTTTAAAACCCAATTGGGCCTAAAAACCCACTCCCGTCGTATTCCTTACAGATATTTCTTTATTATATTACTAATTCCATATCTGGTGAATAACGAACAACAAACCAGCTCGTTGTTCGTTATTCGCGAATACCCAACAACAATCCAGCTCGTTGTTCGTTATTCGCGAATACCGAACAACAAACTGGCTCGTTGTTCGGTATTCGCGAATACTGAGCAACGAACAACGAACAACAAGCTAGCTTCACGCCGCTTAAATGTTTTTAGCTAAATGTTTATATATTTAACTAAATATATATACTTAGCTAAATGTTTATGTATTTAACTAAATGTTGATATATTTAGCTAAATCTTTATATATTTAGCTAAATCTTTATATATTTAGCTAAATCTTTAACTTTAGATTTTTCAGTGATTTAGTATTTAGCATTTATACCTACGAAAAACAGCACATTTAGTTATATATTTAAAGGAGCTAAGTCTTTAACTCGATGTCATCCAAAATCTTCAACATTGAAAACACGAATTATTTGTCAATTTAAATCAAAATTGATGATGTGATCTTACCGGAAAAAGATGGGCTCCTGATATCCAATATTTAAGAAAAAATAAATATTTTACCATTGGTACACGAATCGTGTACCATAATGCGTTTCAGCCCCAGTTCTAGCAAGAGACTCGAGGAACGAGGATAAAACATTGTACCAAATCAAACGGCGCATGTAGACTGGAATAACTAGGCGCTAAAAAAAAATGCCTTCGGTTGACACTTCTGGTTTATTTCGCCGAACATAACTGATTTGAAATTAGAGCAAAAACGGAAACAAATGAATGCAAATCAGTTTATATACATTCATATTACATTATTATATGCGTTGCGATCCACTTGAGTCAATTTCTAGGTCCCAAATGTTAGCGATTTAGCTCCTTTAACTAAGCGATGTGAAATCAAGATATAACATTTAAAGTTTTTCATAGACCAAAAACTCGACTTTTAGCTACAATATTTTTTGATGTTTACATATATGCCATTTTTGTTCTAATATTTATCTAAATATATATATTCGGAGTTAAATCTAATGTTTTTTGCTATAAAAAAAATTAAATAATTATTTTACAAACGGCGCCTCATAATAGGGAGTGTCGATTCTGACGGTTCCAATCTTTTACAATATTCGACCGACGTCGGCGATGGGAAGGAAGTCACTGACACGTGGCCTTCAAATCAGTTCAAAAACAAATTCTCGTTGAACTTTAACAACTTCTGACATCTGTTATGTCTGACCCATTATAAAAGTAGAAAAATGTTAGTTTGCTTTCAGTCTTTATTTTCTTTGTACACCAGCATGGCGGCTCGCTAGCAGACGGTGATATCTGCGCGCGCAGCCTATAAGTACAACGCAACGTATATATTTTAAGGCCCGTTCCCATGTACATATCAGATACAACATTTTCCCCCTTTTTAAAGAAACGTTTATATGCACACTTAATTGAAATAAAAGGCTTGTGTGCAATTAACTGTTTGAAACACTTTTTACTTTAAATGTCACTTATATGTATGAATTTTACTGTTATCAATGATAATTATTTAACAAGAATAGTCTTTCAAATATCTGGGAGGTCTCCGAATTCTGTTAGACTGTCTTGTTGGGATCGGTGGTGGATCGTTGTGGGCTGCCGTTATACTGGAAAGCATGATTCAGGACGGATAGGTTCTGGGATTACAACTGGACCGTGCTTAGATAAAACAAACCTTCTTGCATTCCATGTTGTACCATCTCCGACTATCTTTATGATACGGTGGGGATTCGAAAATGCTGAAGAGAGTTCATGTGATCTGATTGGACGCTTAACACGAACAAAATCTCCAACTCTGAACTTCGGTGTTACAGCATTACGGTTACTATCAACATACTGTTTGATTTTGTTTTGTTGACTTGCTATATGTCTTGGCATCTGATGTAAGTCTGCTTTACTTGAAGTACAATCAGAATCTGAAAATGGTTAAAGCTTATCCAATGATAATTTCATAGGGTCGACCATACATCAGTTGTGCTGGAGAAGTATGTGTCAGAGCGTGGGGTGTTGCGCTGTAGTTTTGAAGAACAGATCTAAGGACGTGCACTTTGCTGGTGCCTGACTGAAACTCGCAAGCTATTAGTCAGCGTCCTTACGTAAGCAGGGGTTCCTAAAATAGTACAGGAACACAGTTAACTGATATGAAGTATTTAATATCCAGAATAGAAGTGATGTCTACATACATATAAACATACAATTATAAATGTGATAGTTATATATATTACACAATATATTACATTGATATATAATTCAATAATTACATAGTATTGAGAAATTAATACATGAGAGTGACTCACCTAGAATAGTACAGGAACACAGTTAACTGATATGAAGTATTTAATATCCAGAATAGAAGTGATATCATATTCTGGATGACTGGGGTATATATACTAATTTTGGTTACCATGTACATAAACTAATTAATCGTATAGAATAAAGTATGCTTATCTATAAAAAGGATTATAGAGATTACCCAGTCAATACTTCATTGCCAATTGATATACTAGGGATTAAGTCGTTATAGTTTAACTAATTGCTAATCCTTTGGAGTCTGGTCTGATCATGAAATGTAAATCAATCACTATAACAACATCTCCACCGACCGAAGAAGAAATTTTTGGCATCAAAAATAAACATCTTCCTATGCATGTACATGGACAAGTTCAATAATAAACAATATATAAAAGGTAAATGTAAAAATAAAAAAATAAATAAATATATATTAGTTTTCATAATCATTAGCATTTAAAGCTTGATAAAGTCCATGGTGAGAAATAATTAGACTCGCCCAAAATGGTTGACTAACAATGGATCGTATTTTTCTAGATTTAAGAATGGACACGCGTACTGAAGTTTGTATATGTAGAGATTGAAATGTAAATTTGTTGGTTATTTTAAAACCAGGCCATGATACCGGTAACGATGGTGCTAAATAACCTTCGACGTAAAGGTTCTTAATTTGTGTTGGCGCTTGTATTTCCCAGTAAGATGGACATAATGATAAAGAGACTACCGGTATAATTTCACATAATGAACCAGTGGTGAGTTCTAGATATATAATTGTGTGATTATTTTTGGTTTTAAATAATTTATATAATACAAATAGTAATACAACAAAGCATAATAATGAAATAAAAATAGGAATATACTCCAGAAAGAAGGAATAATCATACGACATAATCATTGGTGACTGAGTCTGAGTAGGATATTGATACTCAAATGATGGTAATTATGCGGATTTGACTTGCGTTGAATTTGAAAGAATGATCATTGCTGCCGTCAATGACCGAATTTTCAAAAACATCCATATGATAATAAGACTTAATACAATTGAAATGCCCATGGAAATTACAGGGATAAGATTACTGATGTCCAACCACGAAGACTTCAAAGGAATTTGTCCTTCTAAAAGTGCATCAATTAGAGCAGGAAAAATCGTTTGATTGTTTTTGACACTTTGAGCAATACGTTTTAGATTGAGATCAGTTTCCTTATCGTGAGCGATAACATTTTTGAATTCATGAGAATAAATTGTGATATTTGGAATTGTTATTCTTAATCGATCTTGAAATAAACTATCCCCTGTAATGTTAGCCAGGGAGGCGTTATCAAAAATTTTTGAAGTAAGGCCAAATTGATAGGATGTAGGATGGTGACCCGAGAAACAGTTTTATTTTGGCAAGAGCCCAATGACGCTGGAATGAATAGCTTTAATATAGATAAGGAACATAAACAAGGTAAGGTTACAACACAATAAGAGCATCCTTAAAGAATCTTTTGATCAGAAGGACATGTTAGTCTCATAGAATTAGCATTGTGTACAACAACTTGAGAGTCTGAAACACGGAAAATGTTTGATGGAATTTGCTTCGGTAAATACCTAAATTTACAAAGATTACCAATTTCGATTGTTCTGGAATAATGCTAGTTCACATGAAGGAAATGCTGAAATATTAAAAGTTAGTCTGAACGGACAGTGCAGGGTGTCTAAACCATAACATTGTGCAATGCAAAACTTACTAAACGCTATCAAGGACCATATGCTATCGAGAAAATTGGCCCAAACAACACCTACCAATTGCGAGATTGTGATACCTTCAAAGTTAAAGCAGGATTGATTAACCACAGCCGACTCAAGGATTATCATCAAAGACAAGCTCGAGCATGGGACCAACCGTATCGGCCATCTGTATCACAAAAACCCGCTCTACAGTCGTGGGACTAGGTGAAAATCAGCCAGTTTTCTTCAAATTTTGGAATGTGACCCCCACAGACAATATAGATTTGTTAAAGAGAATCCGGTCATCAAGTTGTCAAAGACAATACCTTGTGATGATGTGGTGTATAGGGCATGTTAAGTATCATATTACACTGCTCTATATATTTAGATTGTTCAAGTTATAAGCCTTTTGGGTCAGATTCTATAAGACTTTCAAATCACATTCAAATTTAACAAAAAAAAAAAAAAAAAATTAAAGTAAATATTTAATAAATAAAAATTACATTTGGTTCAAATATTACATAACATTATAATACTAAGCTTATGATACATGTATTTTAAATAAGATAATAGAAGAAGCTTTATTGCATAAAAAAAATTATAAGGTCATGTGCATATACAAATAGAAATAAAAGAAAGATACACGCAATAAGCAAAGATAAATATATTTACATGTACATAATTATACAAAGATACACAACTTTACAAAGACATGAACAAATTGTATACAAAAGATCCTAAACATTCTAAAATTTATATTCATCATCAGTATCTTAAATTATTGAGAACCACGGTAGTAAGACACTGGCTCGCTAGCCTGGCTGGAGGCCGCATGTTCGATCCCTACATTTGACAAGAAAGTTCATCGGGATATTTCTGTCTGGCTTCACCTTGTCAGTGGTTCAGATGGTACGAAAAACCGAGGCCGAGGGTATACATTGCGTGCATGTAAAAGATCCCTTGGCAGTTGGAATTCGATATAAGGGTAGGCCATGATGCAACTGCCTGGACAAAATTCCCGTCATAACACATTGTTTAGCGAATGCCCGTCTTTATTTGATGGACAGAACAAGATTACAAAAGGCGTTTTTTGTACAATCAGGGATCATAATCCAGCAAGTTTCGGTCTGAAGTATCAAGGTTAGTAACCCAGATCTTTGGGATATAAATATGTAACTGGGTGAAAATTGTGACCTCTAGAGGATTTAGAAGCTAAAACGAGATCTGGCTCGATTCATGCCAATATCGAGAGAAACCAAATTTTTTGGGAGAAATGCCCATATTTCAAGTTAAGTCAAAAATTGTGACCTGAAGAGTGTCCACAAATAAATGGACAGGGTCGACAGCAGTATACATCCACAACAAAATGTAGTCGTATAAAAATAAGGACTGGACAAAATGAGCTTCCTCAAATTAAAATAACTGCTCTGGTTTCGGGCCAATTGTTTTACAAGGGACTCAAAGAACGAGGCTATACATATTCCACAAGTTCTGTCAAACGGTGACCTGTATTCTTATCTGTAGAGCATGCACAATAAATACTATGGAGGTAGATTGGAATAACCAGATGCTTTAGATTGCTATTCGATTGAGACTTCTGGCGTATTTCGCCGAACATAAATATTTGAAATTATAGTAAAAACGGAAACAATTGAATGTAAATCAATTTATGTACATTCATATTACATTAGTTGCGTTGCGACCCATTTGTGTCAATTTCTAGGTCCCAAATATTATCAATTTAGCACCTTTAATCTTAAAATATTTGTAAATTCTGTACAAAAATACACACTACTTTGTCTTGGGTCTAACCCGGCAAATCCTTGTCCAATTAAACTACATATCTTCTGTTTTCAGGAAAAAAAATGATTATAAATAGCTCACCTTTATTGAAAGATGTCAATTTTTATTCTGGCATCCAATACCATTCATTTTAATGATAAAACTTGGTTTTGGGAAGAAATAAACAACTGATACCAATTATAGTAAAGAGCTTTTTATTTTTCTAAATCAAAATGTTGTCATTTGATACTCTCAATAGCAGGCAGGTTAAAAGTTGTCAACACTTAACAGGGTAATAATGCTATCAAGTGGGACATGTTGTTCAGATATAACATACCAGCGAATTAAATGTCAGTGAACTGGACACACAACACGTAGCCAAATAATTCGTCGGCTAAAGCCATCCACACAACCGTGAATGCAAAATCCAAATGGCTTTATCTTGTCATACCCATCTACATACCAAACCGCATTTGGTCCTTTACAAGTATATCGTCTTCGATGTAAACGTCGACGTTTTTCTCACACGAATTCCTTCTGGATCAACAATCCGCATAAGTCTGAGAATTTCATCGCGAGGAAATCTGATGCCCCATTCAATCTTTAAACGATACCACATAGATCGGTATCCAATACAGCGTCCACTACATCCGATTTCAGTTATAATTGCATTAACCACATCGTTATAAGAAGAAATTGTATTTCTACTCCCAGTGAGTTTACGTTTTAATCTCAAAGATCTTAGACGTCTTTTTAGAGTGTTCAAACTGATATTGACCTGGTTTAGATACAACAACAGAAGTTTAGATACAACAACAGAAGCATTATTTCCCCATTACAAAAATCACAATTGAAATATCGTAGAATCAGCTCATTTACACTGAAAACATTATTAGACAAGCATGGTAGATAGCTGGTAGGTACAGGTAGGCACTTTACACACGAAATGCAGCATACCAAAATCAAACCGACAAAGAAAATTATTCCCATAATGTTATATGCAGTATAACACACGTAGGATGCCTTTAAAATGAATAGTTATCTAGATTTTCATTCATCTATTCTCATTCTTTATTTTACCGCTTTCGGTGTCGAACCAATAGGTAATGTGAAAGTAGAAAGTGCGCATGCGCATTTTATACAAATCGTTGAATGCAGAAGTAGAAACTAGGAACTCAGAAGTGAGAACTAGGAACTCAGAAGTAAAAAAAAAAAAAAAATAGATGAGCACTGTAGGCTTTCGTAGGAATCAGAGAGAAATCAAAAAGAAAAAAGTTATACACTTGGCTGTCGGATAAAAAATTTGACATAATCTTACTTCAGGAAACTCATAGCATTTTAAATGACGAACTGTTATGGAAAGACGAATGGGGTGGTGATATCTTCTTTGCTCATGGAAAAAGTAATTCCGCCGGCACCGCAATCCTTCTCCACAAAGGACTTAAAAATGTAGATCTTATTAAACATATAGGTGATCCTATAGGATATTATAATATTTTACAGATTGAAATTGAAAATAAACCTTTTATAATAATTAATACATACAGTCCCATTAACGATAAGGATCAAGAATTTTATTATAATAAGTTATATGATAAAATTAAAGATTTTACTGTTAACCGTGATTCCATAATAATTTTAGGAGGAGATTTTAACAACATTATTGACAAAAATTTAGATCGATTAGGTGGTAATTACCGAATGAAAAAGAAAGGGCAAGATATTATCTTAAAAATTATAAACGATTTTAACTTAGTTGACATATATAGAACGTTACACCCCAATACCAAACAGTTTACCTGGAAGAAAAAGTCTCCTCCGATACACAGCAGAATAGATTTTTGGTTACCATCTGAAAATTCTTTACAAAATATTCATGATACGAAAATAATCACATGCTTTCTTAGTGATCATTCTGCAATACAGTTAGTTTTGAAAATATCAGATTTTAAACGCGGTCCAAACTTATGGATATTCAACTCTTCTTTAGTCTCCGATAAAAATTACAAAAATTTAATAATAAATTCAATACCAAATTGGAAAAACGAATATTTTGATTACTGTGACAAACGAGGTTTGTGGGATTATTTGAAATATAAAATTAAAGTAAGTTCAATTAAATACTGTAAACAAAAACAAAAAGTCAAACAATCACTGAAACAATCCCTACTAAAAGAATACGAACATCTAGAATCGACCATCGAAGGAAGTAATCAATGCGCCATCTCAGAGTTTGAACATGTTAAGGAAAGACTGGAAGCCTTGTATAAAGATGAAAGTGAAGGCGCTTTAATACGAGCTAAAGTGAAGTACTACGTTGAAAGTGAAAAGAATACTAAATTTTTCCTAAATCTTGAAAAACAGAAACAGACTGCTATTACATTAAGTAAATTGTTTAACGTCTCCAATAATGAAATTATTGATAATCCTATTGAGGTAATGAGAGAAATCGAGAGGTTTTATAAACAACTGTATTCTGAGAAAGCCACTAATAATAAGGGATTTCCAAATATATTAATAACTCAAATTCAGGTTCATTTCTTGACGATTACGAGGCAGATTGTTTAGAACATAAGTTGGATGAACAAGAGTGCAAGTGTGCAGTTGACTCTTTTAAAATCGGCTCTTCGCCAGGTAATGATGGGCTGACTGCTGAATTTTACTCGTGCTTTTGGCCTTCAATAAGTTCAGCTGTTCTGGACTCATTGAATGAGGGTTTTGAACAGGAATGCTTCTCGGTAAGCCAGCGTCAGTCTATTATAAAACTAATTCCTAAACCTAATAAGAATAAATTAGAACTAAGTAATTGGCGACCGATAACTTTAATTAATGTGGACGTTAAAATAGCCAGTAAAGTTCTCTGTATGAGATTGAAACCTTTTTTTAGAAAAGCTTATCAACCCAAGTCAAACCGCCTTCGTACTGGGGCGACATATTTATGAAAATATAAGATCTTTAGATGATTGCTTCAGTTTGGCTCAGCAACGGAAAATTACTGGGTTTCTTCTGGCTATCGACTTTACTAAAGCATTTGATTCCATAGCACATTCGTATATGTTTGAAGTATTGCGCTATTTAGGTTTCAAACGAAAGTTCATTCGGTGGATCAAAACATTGTACAAAAACATAAAATGTGCAGTTATAAATCAAAGATACACAACCAACTATTTCCCAATAGAGTGTGGCGTAAGACAGGGCGACCCGATGTCCAAAAATTTGTTCAATTTAATCCTCGAAACTCTGTGTACATATATTAGAGATGATAATAATATTTCAGGTATCATATTTGGTAATTCTACAATAAAAATAATCGCTTTCGCAGATGATGTCACATGTTTATTACGTGACTATAAATCAGCACGACATTTAATAGAAGTTTTAAATCAATTTAAACTTATTTCAGGTTTATCGGTTAACCTTTCAAAAACTGAAGCATTCGATCTTAACTCGAAAATCCCAGACCTAGAACAGAAAATATAGAAATTAGGTTTGACGCTATGTACTTCTGCAATTAAAATCCAAGGTATACATTTTTCATTCGACACAAAAAGCCGTAATCAATTGAACTTTGAAAATAAACTTAAGGAATTAAAAAACACATTAAATACATGTAGATGGAAATTACGAAAATTGACTTTGATGGGTAAAATAGTTATAATAAAAACATTTTGTCTACCTGCGCTATCCCACCAACTACAGTCACTTTATGTTCCTGGTTATGTTGCCGATAAATTAAACACACTATTATACAACTTTCTATGGGAGGGACGAGATAAAATAAAAAGGGATGTGATTTGCAAGGATTTAGCTCATGGTGGTTTAAAAATGATAGACATTTATGAATATTTAAGATGTAAATCTTTCTTTTGGATTAATAAGATATTCACAGACAATACTAGCCCATGCGTTTAAAATATTTTCATTCTGCATTTCACCACTTCACCCTTTACTTTTATCTGGAGGTAATTATAACCCTAAATATGCAAAATTTAGTATTAAGTTGTATGAACAACTTTTCACAAACTGGTATACTATATACAATTTAAAGATCGGAGATAGAGTCTCAATAACAAATCAAATAGCGTATATTAATACGAATTTGAAAAACAAAACAACCAGTGACACCTTACATTTCTTGAGTAGAAATTTAATATTTATGCAAGATTTCCTTAACTATCCAGCATCGGCACTTAAGTCCAAGGAAAAATTCCTTTTCGGAGGTTTGAAACTAGCGACAAGTAAATTATGCAATGATCACAATTTAAAGATTGGAAACGAAATAATAGATATCTCGAGTGCGAATAAAGATGAATATAAACTAAGAATATATACTGATATATTAAATAATTTGAATCTATTTTATAATGTTCACTCAGACACTTTAAAGCCAAAGGATATTTATTTTAAAAGAATTAATGCGAAGTTTATTAAACCAACTGCTATATTAAAATGGGAAGAATATTTAGGTAGAATAATAGATGAAAAAACTATAAAATCCATATTTAATTTAAGTCATAATATTTGTACACATATAAAAGTCCGAAATTTCCAGTTCAAATATATACACAAAATAATATACGCAAATAATCGATTACTTAAATTTGGAAAAGTGGCTTCAGGTCTATGCGATTTCTGTAACAGCACTGTCGAGCATCTGTTTATTCCATGCCCTTATTCTCAAAGTCTGTGGAATACTCTTAATGACATCTTGATTAAAAATAGAATATACAGTAATCTATCACCTTCTGTTATTCATCTTGGATACTTAGGAGATAAACACTTCCTGTTACGTATTTAGAGGGGGTTTATTCCACATCATCACAGTTGTTGCTTAGTCACTCGTACTGACAACACCTAAGTGCTCCAGAGCCCCAAAGCTATTGCTGATTTTATCATAGATAAAGAAGCCTAGCCAAGACTCAAGAATCCAAAGACTCCTCAAATCCAGAAAGACTACTAGATACTGCAAAGATCTTCCCGTCCTAAGTAATTTAAGGTTGTTTTTATTTTTATTTTTATACCTTCACAAGGTTTTGTTTTTTGATTATTTCGGCAGCATAAGAACGATGGCGTCAGAGGCTAGCTAATGGACCACTTGGTGAGACTACAGCAAGTCATGTCGCAGGCACTCCTCTCTGGGAACCTGTTATGTGCCGTGTTCGTAGATTTAACTAAGGCTTTCGATTTAGTCTGGCTAGACGGGCTGCTCTTCAAGTTAGGGCGTATTGGTATAACGGGCATAATGTTTCGGTGGATCAAAAGCTTTCTGAGCGATAGAAGGATACAGGTGAATGTTGGCAGATTCCTGAGTGCCGAGCAAACATTAGAAAATGGCACGGGGTCGGTTATCAGTCCCACTCTCTCTTCAATATCATGATCAACGACATACAGAAATCATCCTACCTCGACGCCAAAACTGAGTTAGCTAAATTTGCTGATGATAGTACCATATGGAGGACAGGGAGGCATTTTTGTGAACTACAAAAGAATATGCAAAAGGCCTTAGACAAATTCATGACATGGGCAAACGACTGGGGATTTAAAGTTTCGGAGAAGAAAACGGTCGGCATGCTTGTAAGCAGGGATAGTGGGATAAGCAGAATGACTCTGTGTATGAACGGGAAAACCATCGAGTTCAAAGACCAAACCAAGTTCCTTGGCGTAATCTTTGACCGAAGGCTGACCTGGCAACCGCACATCGACGAGACTGTAGATAGATGCACCAAAATCCTAAACTTAATGAGGAAAATAACGGGCAGCACATGGGGGGGGGGGCAACAGAGTTACACTAATGATGGTGTATCGTGCTCTAATACGATCTGTATTAGACTACGGCTCTCTGGCCTTCATGAACTGCGCGCCATTACTCTTAAGGAAGCTTGACACCATCCAATACAAAGCTCTGTGTATTGCGACTGGCGTAGGGCAAGGGGCTAGGAGAGAGGCACTACTGCAGGAAGCCGGGGAGTTGCCCCTATCCCTAAGAAGAAAAGAACTAGCGACAAGGTACTGGGCTAAGATCTCGCAACTGGGCGCAAGATCTCCAACTTTTGTCAGTCTACAAAAGACAAGATATGTGAGAGATCCAAGAAAGAAAAGCTTTGGCCAAGGTATCAGGGAAACAATCAAGGAACTGCAACTGGGGGAGCTCGTGATAAATGAACACGACCCCCCCCCCCCCAGCGATCGCCCCGTGGACGCTCCCTATACCGCCGGTCAATCTAGATCTGTTACAGAAAACCGACAAGAAAAACAACCCCACTGCTGCACGAGCTTTCTCGCTAGAACACCTGGAAGACAACTGGCCGTCTGATGACTGGGACCATGTGTACACGGATGGCTCACGCAACCCTGAAAGGGGCACCAGCTCGTTTGGAATATACCTGCCAAACGGGGAACAGGGAATAAGCAGGAAACTGCCCAATAACTGTTCGGTGTATACTGCAGAGCTTGTGACCATTCGTGACGCTATATCATGGATTTCCCACCAAAAGACTAGTAACTTAAGTTCGTCATTCCAAGCGACTCCCTGAGCAGTCTGATTTCAATCCAAACTGACAACTCGGACTCAAGACCAGAAGTCATTTTGGAAATCAGGCAGCTGTACCAGAGGGTCTTAAAGAAGGGGAGCAAAGTAGAGCTCGTGTGGATTCCATCACATGTCAACATTAGAGGAAACGAGGAGGCAGATCGACTCGCAAACGAAGGTCTCAAGGATACAGCACCACTCCGCACCATAGACTACAGCACCACGGAAATCTACAGTATGGTTAAAAGACAGGTCAATTCAATCTGGGAATTACAACTCGTTGAACTTGACACATACAGATTCCGGCTGGATGACAAGATCTACACGAAGACGGCAATCAATCACCCTAGAAGAGATATATGCAGATTTATATCGAAACTAAGGGTGAGAGAGCGGCTGCGAGACCACAAACACCAAGTCATCGTCTGTGAGTGCGGGGAAGAATGTACCACCAACCATGTCCTGGTAGACTGCGAGGTATACAAGGAGGAGAGAAGGGAACTAGTGAGAATAATGGAGAACAACAACATACCGTTCAACACTAAGAACCTACTCTTCCCTAGACCAGATCTGAAACTGCAAATCTTTGAACAAATCCACGCCCTAATGGACACAGTTGGACTAAGTAGAATAGTGAAGTAAGAGGGGGTCATGATTAGACGGGCCCGGCATCTAAACACTAAACTACATAGGGGATTTATACCAAACTGGCAGTATAGTGGAGTAAGGGAGGGTCACGATCAGACGGACTCGTCATCTAAACACTATTCCGCCAAAAAACAGACACTAAACAGAATAGGATAGTGGAGTAAGGGGAGGTCACGATAAGACGGGCCTGGCACCTAAACACAAAAACCACAGATGACATCTACCAAACTAAGCAGGATAGTGGAGTAAGGGGGGAGTTTCGGTCAGACGTACTCGGCACCTAAACACTATTTCGTAAATAAAACTGATACCAAACCCTCAGAGTGGGATAGTGGAGTAAGGGGAGGCCACGATAAGACGGGTCTGGCACCTAAACACTAACCCCAAACGATGACACCAACCAACCCAGAAGCAAACGAGATCATCTACCAAATGATATGTTTTTTAATAAATAAAGGGAAGAACTTCCCACTAAACCCAATCCATGGCTTAAAGCCAAATAGAAAGATTGCAAAATCATATTCTAAAAAACAGGAATCAGCTTCGGCTCTCCTAAGTCTTGTCTGCGATATCACTTATGTGGAAGCAGACGTTAAACACTAAGTAGTAGTAGTAGTAGTAGTAGGCTAGCTCAACCATGTCCATGACTGACGCTTTTAAAAGCAGCCCTGCACCAAAGTTCTTTCCTGTGACAAAAAGGAGAGAGGAACAGACTCACGTCGTTCTAGTGAAGCCACTTGAAGGCAAGTCCTTCCAAGGGGCCAAACTTACGGCTGTGGGGAAGGAGATAAAAAGTAAGTGGGGTATCGCCAGCATACCCGATATCAAGATTGCAGTGCCAGGCCATCTCAGACTAGCCCTAAAAAGCAGGTCTGACATGGATATGGCGTTGGGACAGAAGGCACTTCTTGGTATGTCCGTGATGGTGTCCGAACCGATCACCTTGTCAATAGACAAGGTGGTTGTCCATGGGATACCAGCCGAATATACCGGGGAAAAAATTCTGGAAGACTTGACAGAGAGGGGGTACCAGACAACCGAGGTGTACCGGTTTAACGTGGCCGAGGGGAAGGACCAGGGAAGCGTCGCCCTGTCCTTCAAGAAAGGAACAGCGCCCGAGGCCCTAAAAATCGTGTACCTGAATAGACGTACCCACCCGTATGTTCAGAGGGTGAGGCAGTGTGCCAACTGCCAGAAACTGGGACACACAGTCAAGTACTGCAAGGGAAAGACTGTGTGCGCCCAGTGTGGGGGGAGTCATGCGGCGACCGACTGCAGGGCGGGCATACCAAATAAATGTTCGAACTGCAAAGGCGGTCACGCAGCGAACTCACCCGAATGCCCAAAGATTCAAAACACCAAGGCAGCCTTAGAATTACAGGTGAAAGAAAAAGTAAGTTTTAATGAAGCCTCATTAATCCTGAAACAGAAGGAGGGTAAGTCCAAGGAGGTCAGGAATACGGCTCCGGTCGCAAAACCAATCCCGGAGCCGATTCCTTCGACACCGCAAGTACAGCCGGAGGAACCAATCGCGGCACCCTGCCCAGAACAACAACCAACCACACCCAAGAAAAAGACAAAACCCAAGATGAAAGAGGAGGAACCGAAAACGAAAGCTGATGAAGGCCACTTCGTCCCGAAATTTAAATCGGAGAGTGGGTTCATGAGCTTCATGATAGAGTTCCTGAGGGTGGCTGTGTCCAATGACGACCAAACAACAAAAATGGCCAGTCTCCTCGGTAAGCTACGTACGTACATGGTCAACGCCGATGTACTGATTGTAATGATTAACTCCATCAATACAGTCAAAAAAAGATCAAGAGAAGAAGACGACGAAGAATCTATAAAAGCCGATCAATCAGTAAATCTCGCGCTCCGTAGAAGGATATCGCATGTTCGTCACTACAGCACTGGCGATATGCCCAGTTGCTTGCCGGTGTTAACATCAAAGGCGAACACTAATGAGGCACCTACTACGGAATGTGGGACGTCGATAGATCAGTAAACCCACAAGACTGAGAGGCATCCACCCAGGCAGTCATCATGGCGGGCCAGGTAAAAGTCCTACAACTTAATATCAATGGACTGGCTCCCAGGTGTGCTGAGCTGAGAAAATACATCAACCGCAACCCCAAAGATGTAATATGCCTCCAAGAAACCAAGCTACTACCAACGAAGAGCGACATCTACCTACCCGGATATACTTGTCAGAGAAGGGACAGACCGGGCAGCATGACACGTGGCGGCGGCCTTGCCATTTACGTCAGTGACAACATAAATTACATTTCTGTTCCACTGAATGTAACCACCCCCCTAGAAGCAATGGGCATAGCCATCACATTGAGCAATAAAACAAAGTTGACAATAGTGAATGTCTATGCACCCCCAGAGGTCACAATAGAACCAGATGACTTCCAGTCACTTCTCGATCAACTTCCACGGGGCGAATCGGTGCTTTGTGGAGATTTCAACGCAAAGCACGCTCTGTGGGGGTCACCGAGGAATGACTGCAGGGGGACTAGCCTATGCTCAATAATAGAAGGGAACGACCTATGCGTACTGAATGATGAGAGCCCTACATTTGTTGGAGGAAATGCCCCACCTTCACACCTAGATCTCACATTCTGCACGCTTGGTATGGCAAACCGCTGCGATTGGCTAGTACATGAAGATGAGACACTTGGCAGTGACCATTTGGTGATAGAATTTAACATCCAAGCTGAAACCAACAGAGAAGTCTATAACGGAAGACCCAATTGGAAAATGAAAGAAGCTGATTGGGCTAACTTCCGTGTAGGCTGCCACGATTGGAAGGAAGAAGATATCATCGACACCAACATCAACGTGTACTCCGCCAATATCACGAATGCAATTATAGGTGCAGCAGACAACTCCATTCCAAAGACCTCTGGCAGAAAACCAAGGAATACAAAACCTGGTGGTCTTCAGAATGTCAAGAGGCAGTTTACGAAAGAAAGAAGGCACTTCGTCTACAAAAACGCCACTACAATGAAGTCAACCACCAAAATTACTTGAAGTTGAAATACGCCGCAAGAGACACCATCCAGAAGGCACAGAGTGGGCACTGGAGGACATTCTGTAATGCGTTGAACCAAAACACGCAAACAGGTGTCGTCTGGAAGAAACTGAACGCCATGCACGGAAAACGCAGATCGTTCAACATACCAAACCTTGAAGATGGAGACAAGTACGTTACCAACGGCAATGAAAAGGCAGATTTACTTGCTAAGACATTTGCAGATGCAAGTAAAGATGAAAACCAACCACCAGAATTCATGAAGAAGAAGGAAATCTTTTACTCACAGCACCCTTCATTAGTAATTGAATCTAATGTAGAGGCTGAACCAATCAATCTGCCCTTCTCCGAGGAAGAGTTAAATAAGGCTCTTTCCCTCAAGAAGGATAGTGCGGCTGGTGAGGACAAAGTAAAGTACCCAATGCTCAAACATCTGCCCAGAAATGCCAAAAAGATACTACTGAACTTCTTCAACACATCTTGGTTGACAGGGGAGGTACCTAAAGAATGGCGGAAAGCCAACGTCATCCCTCTTCCGAAACCGGGGAAAGAGAGAACAAAGGCAGAGTCCTATCGACCAGTAAGCTTGACAAAACCTTGGAGACAATGGTTAACATCCGACTTCAGTTCTACCTGGAGAGTAACCGACTGATCGACGAAAATCAAAGCGGGTTCAGGAAGGGACGATCGACAATGGACCACTTGGTGCGACTACAGCAAGTTATGTCTCAGACACTCCTCTCGGGGCACCTGCTATGTGCCGTGTTTGTAGATTTAACCAAGGCTTTCGATTTAGTTTGGTTGGACGGGCTGCTTTTCAAGCTGGGACGTATCGGAATAACGGGCACAATGTTTCGGTGGATCAAAAGCTTTCTGAGCGATAGAAGGATGCAGGTGAATGTTGGCAGATTCCTGAGTGCCGAGCAAACATTAGAAAATGGCACGCCTCAGAGGTCTGTCATCAGTCCCACTCTCTTCAATATCATGATCAACGACATACAGAAATCTTCATATCTCGACGCCAGAACTGAGCTAGCAAAATTTGCTGACGACAGCACAATATGGAGGAAAGGGACGAGGTTCTGTGAACTTCAAAAGAATATGCAAAAGGCCTTAGACAAATTCATGACATGGGCAAACGACTGGGGATTTAAGGTCTCAGAGAAGAAAACAGTCGGCATGCTTGTGTGCAGGGATAGAGGGATAAGCAGAATGACTCTGTGTATGAACGGGAAAAACATCGAGTTTAAAGACCAAACCAAGTTCCTTGGCGTAATCTTTGATCGAAGGCTGACCTGGAAACCGCACATCGACTGGACTGTAGATAGATGCTCCAAAGTCCTAAACTTAATTAGAAAAATAACGGGTAGCACCTGGGGAGCCAATAGAGTTACACTTATAATGGTGTATCGTGCTCTAATACGCTCTGTATTAGACTACGGATCTTTGGTCTTCATGAACTGCGCGCCAACACTCTTAAGTAAGCTTGACACCATCCAATACAAAGCTCTGTGTATTGCGACTGGCGTAGGGCTTGGGACCAGGGGGGAGGCATTAATACAGGAAGCCGGAGAGTTGCCCCTATCCCTAAGAAGAAAAGAACTAGCAACAAGGTATTGGGCTAAGATCTCGCAATTGGGCGAGAGATCCCCGGCCTCTGTCAGCCTAAAGAAGACAAGATATGTAAGAGATCCTAGAAAGAAAGGCTTCGGCCAGGGTATCAGGGAAACAGTCAAGGAACTACGACTAGAGGAGCTCGTGATAAACGAACACGACCCACCATCGATCGCTCCTTGGACACTCCCAATACCACCGGTCAATCTAGATCTGCTACAGAAAACCGACAAGAAAAACAACCCCACTGCAGCACGGGCTCTCTCTCTGGAACACCTGGAAGACAAATGGCCGTCGGATGACTGGGAACATGTTTATACGGATGGCTCACGCAATCCTGAAAGGGGCACCAGCTCGTTTGGTATATACCTGCCAAACGGGGAACAGGGAATAAGCAGGAAACTGCCCAATAACTGTTCGGTGTACACTGCAGAGATTGTGGCCATCCGTGATGCCATATCATGGATCTCTTATCAAAAGACTAGTATGTTCGTCATCCCAAGCGACTCTCTGAGCAGTCTGATTTCAATCCAAAATGACAACTCGGAATCAAGACCAGAAGTCATTTTGGAAATCAGGCAGCTGTACCAGAGGGTCCTAGAGAAGGGAAGCAAATTAGAGCTCGTGTGGATTCCATCACATGTGAACATTAGAGGAAACGAGGAAGCAGATCGACTCGCAAATGAAGGTCTCGGGGACACAGCACCACTCCGCACCATAGAATACAGCACCACGGAAATCTACAGTATAGTAAAAAGACAGGTCAATTCACTCTGGGAATTAAAGCTCGTTGAACTTGACACATACAGATTCCGGCTGAATGACAAGATCTACACGAAGACAGCTATCAATCATCCTAGAAGAGAGATATATGCAAACTTATATCGAAACTAAGGGTGAAAGAGCGACTGCGAGACTACAAACACCAAGTCATCGTCTGTGAGTGCGGAGAAGAATGCACCACCAACCATATCCTGGTAGACTGCGAGGTATACAAGGAAGAGGGGACGGAACTAGTGGAGATGATGGAGACCAACAACATACCGCTCAACACTAAGAACCTACTCTTTCCAAGACCCGATCTGAAGCTGCAAATCTTCGAACTAATTCAAGATTTAATGAACACCGTTGGATTAAGTAGAATAGTGAAGTAAGAGGGGGCTACGATAAGACGAGCTCGGCATCTAAACACTAAACTACATAGGGGATATACACCAAAGTAGCGGGCTAGTGGAGTAAGGGAGGGTCACGGTTAGACGGGCTCGGCATCTAAACACTAATCCACTACAAAGACACCAAACCTGCAAAGTGGTATGATTGGAGTATAGGCCGCATTCTCGGGTCGAAAAAACTGTCACCTTCGCTCCCGTTAAATGGGTCTAGAAATCGGACTATTAATAATCGTACAATCAACATGTCAACAAAGTTCTCCAATATATTTTGTTAATTTAATAGTTTAAGCTCAAAATTGGCCAGAAATCTATGACCTATTTCTTTATAGTGCGGAGCCATATTTGCGTATATGTGAGTTGGATGCTGCGCAGGTATTTCAAATTTGACCAATCACGGGTCGCGCTTGAGGGGTCGCGGTCAAAAGTTATGGGGTCAAGTGGCAGGTCATAGCATTTGTAAACAAAGCCATGTGCACGATTTACATTCCAAATTGCTCGCGGTCGGTCCTAACAGAGATCCAGTGAACCAAATAAAAGTCCCATCCGTGTAGGGAAGTGGTGTAAGAGAGCCATGGAAATATATTTTGAATCAACATGGATTAATTCGATTCATCAAAATGATTAATTCGTTTAAACGAATAATTAATTCGTTTAAACAAAATAATTAATTCGTTTAAAAGAAATAATTAATTCGTTTCAACGAAATAATTGATTCGTTTAAACAAAATATTAATTCGTTTAGACGAAATATTAAAATGTTATAACGAATTAATAATATTTCGTTATAACGAATTGATAATATATCGTTATAATATTTCGTTATAACGAATTAATAACATTTCCTTATAACGCATAAATAATATTTCGTTATAACAAATAAATATTATTTCGTTATAACGAATAAATAATATTTCCTTATAACGAATTAATAATATTTCCTTATAACGAATTAATAATATTTCGTTAGAATTAATTATTTCGTTATAACGAATTAATATTTCATTTAAACGAATAAGTTATTTCGTTTAAACGAATAAGTTATTTCGTTTAAATGAATAAGTTATTTCGTTATAAAAAGTGGAATCGTGTACGAAATATTATATAAGAATAGAATCGTGAACTTATGGGGCTCCGTAGGTTACAGAAATTATCAAAGAGCATTTTTAAGGATGATTAGTTGAAACTGCGTTTAATCTTTTACATTGTTAATGATAGTAATAGTCAGTTGTTATTTTCATCAAAGGTAAATCATGTTTGGTACATTATTATGACTACATCCCAGTAGTACAATGCAGTGGCAGTTGCTGAATTGTAAATTTAGTTGGACTGGATGTAGATGTTGCCTTCTCACTCTCTAGTTTGGGTTTCTTTCTCGCATCGTTTAACTGATTTTGAGGGGCTCATTTTGTCCATAAAACATCTATAACACGTTGGGTGCAATCAAACACCACTGTCGACTTTATCTTCAATATAAATAATATAATATCCTTCGTTATCAATCCATTTGTATCGACAAATAGACTGGCCATTTCCAGCCAGTTGAAACCAGTCTATATACCTCACGACACTTGTTCCATTTTGTCTTTGTAAAGTATATTTGGCCTTTGTCGCCATTTCGTGTAGATTCTACAACTGGAATGTGCTCCTCGTTGAGCACGCTATTTTGTGTTTACCAACAACACACGCGAATGTAGGCAATAACGTGATTGGTCGATTGTGGGAAAAGCGATCACGTGACGCGGCGATAACTTTGAATCTTGTCCAGTGACCCAGCGCACAGTGAAATTTACTATAAATGAATAATCCGGATTTCAAAGACGAATATCATCGAAGAACTATTAAATATTTTGTGGAACATTTCAGCAAACGCTAATTACTATATTAACTATTCACCGATAAAATTTTTCCTAGACCCAATTTGAAGGAACGAAAATATTTTTCTAGCGAGAATTTGTGTCCATAGAATGCGGCCTAGTAAGGGGAGGCTACGATAAGACGGGCCTGGCACCTAAACACTAAACCCCAAAAGATGACTTCTGCCAATCCAGAGACGAGACGCATATATGTCTGCATAAATGCTGTCTTTACAGATCAACTACCAAACCATATGTGTTTTATTAAATAAAGGGAAGAACTTCTCACTAAACCTACTCCATGGCTCGAGGCCGCAAATGGAAAGATTGCAAAATCATATTCTAAAATCAGGAAGAAGCCTCGGGTCTCCTATGTCTTGTCTGCGATATCACTTCTGTGGAAGCGGACGTTAAAACACCAGGTAGTAGTAGTAGTCCATTTAACCATACTTGAATCATTAGAACAAGAGACGCGATAGCGTCGAGTTGTTCTAATGGATAATTCAAGCATGGTTAAATGGACAATAAACCCCCTCTAAATACGTAACAGGAACGTGTTTATCGATATTGTAGCTCAAATATTTAGGGATTTTCTTAGGAACTATTTAGGAAACATTTTTACACCTATTTCAAAAAGCCGTTATTTGCCCACGTGCTTGTGTTCATTTTTCAAAATATTCTCAACACAGATTTAGGCCGTCCTGGCTTTCCTTCAAATTTAAAATTCTGGATTCTCGAGTGTCTAGTAAATGAATTATGAAAGAAAATGTTATTCGGATATCGATATAAATTTTTTTTTAACGTTTGAAGATTTTTTTAAAAAAACGGGAAATTAGTCTTACTGTGGCATTTTAAGAGACAGGTGTTAGCGTGATAGAAATAATTCCGGCCTGCTATCCGAGACTAAAAGAGGGGTAACTCTTGGCAACAAAGGTTTCTTCGCTTCGTGAGTTTCATGTAAGTTTTCAGTCTTTATTATTTTATTTGCAGACTTTTATCACAACCCAGCAGCTTGTTCGTGTTCAAACAATTGCATTTCGTACTTACATCCCCAAAAATACCGTATGACAGTGGTGGCTAGACTAAGATTTCAAGTGGTTGCTATGCATACTATTCTGACGTGTTGTCAACAAATGTCAATTTTGGAATGTTTAGATATTCAGCTGCTATTTTCGACCCCCTCATTGTATTTTTAAGCGGTTTCTTGTGACTAATGACTTATTATTAGGTAGATCATGTTAGCCAGACTTTGATCAAACCGTGATTTAATAAAAAAAATCCACCTGATTAAGTAAAAATTGATTGGTGAGTGAAGCAATATCCTACCAAAAAAGAAAATAAATTTGTCCATACTGTGACAGCCTAGTTACGAATATATTTAGATACCTGAAAACGGTTTTAATTAATATATGGACTGATTTTCTACTGTTTTATGTATTTCAGAAATGTGTTTTCATAAAAGATGATGTTTGGAAATGGTGTGATAGTCATATGTGCAGAATTTCTTGAAGATATTTGCCAATAAAGATTTGAGTTGAGGAAGATCATGGAGCACAAAAATGAAAAAAAGTACACTGGAATATTTATACGCAGTAATTCGCCTTGATAATTCAGAGGGGGTTTATTGTCCATTCGACCACACTTTTCGACCAATCAGAATCGAGGAAATTTCTAATTTGTGCTACAATACAGTTTACATGAAGATATTAGCGAATTTGAAAACAAATCCCAGTTAGATTTTATCAATTATATAATTCTTCTTACAAAATATTTTATCTTCAAATTAAAATGTATAGGAAAAATTCCCTCTAACGAACATTATATGGCATACATAAGAAACAAAATTGATCTCGAACTAGACCTGCATGCAGGAATGACGGGTTTCACTGGTGCCACGTTACCCTTTAACATGTCACTTCTGGTGCCACGTTACCCTTGAGCATATGTCACTTCCGGTACCAATGAAACCATTAAACAGGTTTCCCCATAAGCATTGCACACATCAAATAAATTGGACGCAGAATCAACCAAATCTAGCAAATATCAATTCATTTTATACATTTGTTACTTGTAAGCGATCCTGACAAAATTACATTACTTCCGGTGATAATGAAAATGTTCAATTAGTTTTATGAAATCCGAAATGGCATATGACATCATATAGTGAAAATTTTATGTAAGTAGAATAATAATTGCCACTTTTATAGACCAAAAACCTTGAAAAGTGACTTGTAGACAATCGACTATTTCTCTGCAACCGCACAAGTTAGAAACCATTTTGTGGTGTCTGTATGATCGTATGGGTTCAATCTATTTGTTGAATGGAATCAAATATCATAATTTTGAAAACATTACAAATCAGACTCATTTGAATAAAATATCTGTTTTGCAGGCTAAAAATTCAGTTTTTGACAAAATGACATCACTTCCGGTGATACTAAAAAAGTTAAATTAGTTCTAATAAATCGTAAATGGCAAAAGACATCATATGGTGAAAATTTTATGAAAATCGAATAATAACTGACTCTTTTATAGACCAAAAACCTTGAAAAGTGACTTGTGGAAAATCGTCCATTTCTTGGCAACCGCACAAGTTAGAAACCATTTTGTGGTATCTAAATCATGGTATGGGTTCATTCTATTTGTTGATGGGAAACCAATTTCATAATTCTAAACATATTACAAGTAATACTCATTTGAATAAAAAATATATTTTTAAGGCTAAAAATTCAGTTATTGCCTAAATGACGTCACTTCCGGTGACAGTGAAAGTGTTAAAATGGTTTGGCATAGTCGACTGTGGCAATGGGCATCAAATAGTGAAAGAAAATTGAAAATCGAATAATAATTGATTCTTTTACAGCCAAAATAACATGAAAAGTGACTCATGCAAAATTGCCTATTTCTAGGCAACTGCGCATATTACAAATTAATTTTCACATACATTCTCTTCGTATGGATTATTACTACGAGTTTATGAATGTTACGAAGATATATTTTTTAATATGAAGAAGCTGGATGGGTTGTAAATAGCTTATTTTGACACCTTTTTTCACCCTTTAATCCAAATTGCCTGAAAACGAAATCGAAATTAAAAAAACTGAGCCCGATGTTTTGTGGGCCTTTACATGGCACATCTTTTCAGTCATATAAGATTTGAAAAAAATAATATTTGCTTTCAAAAAGTTGTACCGAACTGTCAAAATTGTAGTTTTTGCTAAATTTAAGTCACTTCCGGTGCCGACAGGAAACTTCATCGGTAACAAAAAAAATGTCAATTGGGGCAATGGAGCATATGAACTTTGTTTTATACAAATCGGATAATAAATAATTTATCTATAACCGATCAACTGAATTAGCCAATAGCGGCCACGGAAAATTATCGGGACAAAAAATGTTAACATTTTTGCCCAAATCAGACGACCCTTTAACCCTGGGTAAAAGGCCATCAAAAAAAAAATACATTAATAAAAAAGTTTTTTGTTAAAATTTAAAATTCCAAACTTTGGCGCCTAATATTTACGAAGATTCTTCGAAATTCAATATTCTAAAGAACCATGGCTATGTGCCTTGTCTCTGGCTATGCCAAAATCTATCAAACGTTACAATCCAACAATTGTTGTTAATATTACGGCATTATTTCAAAAAACGACAACTAAGGTGATTTCGGACATTTCGCATTGTCGCAGAACGTTTGAAATAGCTTTAATCTCTAAGTCACACCCACTTTCCCGGTCAAACCGAAAAAATTGGATCAATCCGACAAGTAGTTTCTGAGATATGATCAAAATGGAAAAAAAAAATGATAATAATAAGAATAACTAGACCTGCAAGCAGCACTGAACCGGCTTTCAGGAATCATACAGAAAGTTTATTATACCATACCCGATCCATTGAGCTACCAAACTATACTTTAGTTGTTTTGCTTCAGTGACACCCTCTACCATATGTTAAAGTAATATTTGCTGGCGAAAAGACCGGTCAAAATGGTAAATTATGTCAAAATACGTCACTTCCGGTGCCGAAAGACATTTTTATAGGTGAAAAATAAGTCGAAAATTCGCAACATACAAAATACAAACTTTGTTTTATCATATCGGGCAATAAATAATTAACCTATAATCCATAAACTGAAATTAAGAAGGTAAAAAACTTAAAAGTGACCCTGGGAAAATTGGCTATTATTCGACAAGGGAACATGCTAGAAGCCTTTTCTTGATATCAATATGATGGTATTGATTCAATCTTACTGCCTATTGGAATCAAACATTATAAAGTTAAACGAATGATAAATATAAATCCCTTCAAAAAAATGTTTGTTTTGAAGGCTAAAAATACGTTTTTTGCAAAAATTACATTACTTCCGGTGATATTGAAAATGTTAATTTAGTTCATAGAAGTCATAAATGGCATAAGGCATCAAATGGTAAAAAAATTATTAAAATCGTATAATAATTGACACTTTTATAGACGAAAACCCTTGAAAAGTGACTTATAGAAGATCGCTTATTTCTCTGTAACCGTACAAGTTAGAAACCATTTTGTGGTATCTGTATGGTCGTATGGCTTCATTCTATTCGTTGATGGGAATCAAATATCACAATTCTAAAAATATTATAAGGCAGACTCATTTTAATAAAATATTTGTTTTTTAGGTTAAAAATACAGCTTTTGCCCAAAAGACGTCATTTCCGGTCACAGTGAAAATGTAAAATTGGCTTGACCTAGTCCAAAATGGCAATAGGCATCAAATGGAAAAAAAAATATTGCAAATCGAATAATAATTCCCTCCTTTATAGGCAAAATAACGTGAAAAGTGATGCATGCAAAATTGCATATTTCTCAGCAACTGCTCATATTACAAACTAATTTTCCCATACATTCTCTTTGTCTGGATTAATGCTACGAGTTTATGAAAATAACAAATAAATATTTCAAAATATGAAGACGCTGAATGAATTGTAAATAACTGAATTTTACACTTTATTTTACATTTTATTCGAAATTGCCCGAAAATGAAATTGGAATTAAAAAATCTGAGCTAAAGATTTTGTGCACCTTTGCAGGGTGCATCCTTTTAGTTATATCAGTTTTGAAAAAAATAACATTTGCTTTCAAAAAGTGGTACAGAACTGTCAAAATTGTAGTTTTTGTTAATATTACGTCACTTCCGTTGCCGACAGAAAAATTTCACCGTAACAAAAAATATTACAATTGGGACCACGGAGCATATGAACTTTGTTTTATACAAATCGAACAATAAATAATTGTTCTGGGTACGAAAAACTAAATTAGCCGATGGCGGCTAACGCAAATTACCGAGACAATTTTTTTTCTCATTTCTGTTGAAGTAGGATGATATTTTAACCCTGTGTAAAATACCATCAAAAAATATTCATAAATGAAAAAGGTTTTCGTAAAAAAAAATTTTTTTTTTCAAAATATCGGATATTTTTTCGACTACTTCCGGTTTTACGATCATTGTCGTGATAGCTTTACGAAGTTCTTTGGATACTTAACTTTCTGTAACAGAAGTGTCAGAAACATCCATTGAGTAGTTTTGGAAAAAAAGATAAATTAAAGGGCTTTTCCAAAACTTTAACGATTTTTCTATTTTTTTCAAAGTTTGAGGCCATTTTTGGACCACCTATATTATTTCAATGCTTTTCATTTTGGATTCACTATATAGACAACCGATAGGACGTTGAGTAAGAAAAGTTTAAGAAAAATCGTAGGCGTCGTTTTCGAGAAAAGGGCGTCTCGGAATGTTAAAAAAGCGGAAAATACTTGATTTTTGGCATACAATAATTTATTTCCTTACCATTGAAATGGTATTATTTAGATACCATATGATGGTCCATTAATAGGGCTATCCAACGACACTTTAGTTCTCTTGGTCCGCTATTACCTAAGGGAGCAATCAAGTTTTTCGCAAGTGAGACAATGTTTTTAACCTTTTTTTTTCATTTTTTGAATACTTCCGGTATGGTTATCATTGTCGGAATATTTTTAATAGCCGGTTTGGGCACTAAAATAGCCACAGGGTTCTGTAATGATATATTACATTATCTGATCAGATAAAATGCCCCTGAGAAATCCTGTGTTCAAAAGTGCTAAAAATGAAAAAAATTTAAAATATCGAAAATTAAATTTAAATAACTACATACATATTATACATCGTTAGATTCTTAATTAGGTCAGCTATCTGAATATACAACCTTTTTTTAAAAATCTCTTCAAATAAAAAAATAGTAGAGCATTTTCCAAAATTTCACGATTTTTCGACTTTTTTCGATTTTCAGTCCGTTATTTCACCTATTCCAGATATTTCAAAGGCTTATTGGGTGGTTTCATGCAAATTAACTCCGAAAGGACTCTCGATAGAAAAAATTTAAGAAAAAGTTACGGTTAAGTTTTCGAGATATAGGCGTCCAAAAACGCTCCAAATCAGAAAATACTTGATTTTCAGCGTGCCATATTTTGCTGTCTGATCATAATATCCGTATGAATTGGGTATCATACGATAGTACAATCCTAGTGCAGTCCAATGGTACCCTAATTTGTTTAATCCATTGACATCGAACGGAGGAATCGCGTTTTCCCCAAAACTATCTATTTTTTGCATTTTTTTCAAAATATTGCACATTATTTCGACTACTTCCGGTCTACGGATCATTGTTGAAATTGCTTTATTCCTTGCAATGGTCATTTGGCTTCATGCCTTAGAAGTTTCAGATTCACCAATTCAGCCATATAACGAAACCCGAGCTCACAAAATAGGTAGAAAATTCGAAAAAAATCGAAAAATAAAGGGCGATAACTCTGAATGAAACTTATATTACTGGAATCGGATGGACTTAAGGTATCCAAAAATATAAGTCAAATTTGAAAATTTTGAAAAATGAAAAAAATTGTCTCTTAAACAAATTTTTTTAATTTTCGAACGCTAGAAGTCAGCGACGAAGTTTCGAAATTACAAAATCTTAGATTGCTATTGGCTCGGAAAAGATTCAGGGTTTCCGAAAATGTCATTTGTTTGAAAATGGGTAAATAATTGACGAAACTATGGCCAATTTTCAATTTTTTGACAACGTACAAAGATCTGCCACTTCCGGTATGCGCAGAATTTTCGAAAATACTTTATCAAGTAGCCACCACATGGTTTCCCGAAAGAAAAGTTGATTTCAGATCGATATCTGCTTTCGATCATGGAGAACTTGGCCCCCGCGGTAAATAATAATAATAATAACTAGACCTGCAAGCAGCACTGAACCGGCTTTCAGGAATCATACAGGAAGTTTATTATACCATAGCCGATCCATTGAGCTACCGAACTATACTTTAGTTGTTTTGCTTCAGTGACACCCTCTATCATATGTAAAAGGTCAAAATTGTAAATTATGGCAAAATTACGTCACTTCCGGTGCCGAAAGAAATTTTTATAGGTGAAAAATAAGTCGAAAATTTGCAACATACAAAACAGAAACTTTGTTTAATACATATCGGGCAATAAATAATTAACCTATAACCCATAAACTGAAATTAAGAAGGTAAAAAAATTAAAAGTGACCCTGGGAAAATTGGCTATTATTCGACAAGGGAACATGCTAGAAGCCTTTTCTTGATATCAATATGATGGTATTGATTTAATCTTACTGCCCATTAGAGTCAGACGTTATAAAGTTAAACGAATAATAAATATAAATCCCTTCAAAAAAATGTTTCTTTTGAAGGCTAAAAATACGTTTTTTGCAAAAATTACATTACTTCCGGTGATATTGAAAATGTTAACTTGGTTCATAGAAGTCAAAAATGGCATATGACATCAAATAGTAAAAAAATTATAAAAATCGAATAATAATTGACACTTTTACAGACCAAAAACCTTGAAAAGTGACTTATAGAAGATCGCCTATTTCTCTGTAACCGTACAAGTTAGAAACCATTTTGTGGTATTTGTATGGTCGTATGGCTTCATTCTATTCGTTGATGTGAATCAAATATCATAATTTTAAAAATATAATAAGGCAGACTCATTTGAATAAAATATTTGTTTTTTAGGTTTAAAATACAGTTTTTGCCCAAATGACGTCATTTCCGGTCACAGTGAAAATGTAAAATTGGCTTGACCTATTCAAAATTGGCATTATGCATCAAATGGAAAAAAATATTGCAAATCGAATAATAATTCACTCCTTTATAGGCAAAATAACGTGAAAAGTGATGCATGCAAAATTGCATATTTCTCGGCAACTGTATATATTACAAACTTATTTTTGCATACATTCTCTTCGTTTGGATTATTGCTACGAGTTTATGAAAATTACAAATAAATGTTTCAAAATATGAAGACGCTGAATGAATTGTAAATAACTGAATTTTACACTTTATTTTACATTTTATTCGAAATTGCCCGAAAATGAAATTGAAATTAAAAAATCTGAGCTAAGGATTTTGTGCACCTTTGCAGGGTGCATCCTTTTGGTTATATCAGTTTTGAAAAAAAATAATATTTGCTTTCAAAAAGTGGTACCTAACTGTCAAAATTGTAGTTTTTGTTAATATTACGTCACTTCCGTTGCCGACAGAAAAATTTCACCGTAACAAAAAAAAATATAATTTGGACCACGGAGCATATGAACTTTGTTTTATACAAATCGAACAATAAATAATTTTTCTGGGTACGAAAAACTAAATTAGCCGATGGCGGCTAACGCAAATTACCGAGACAATTTTTTTTCTCATTTCTGCTCAAGTAGGATGATATTTTAACCCTGTGTAAAATACCATCAAAAAATATTCATAAATATAAAAGGTTTTCGTAAAAAAAATAATTTTTTTCAAAATATCGGACAGTTTTTCGACTACTTCCGGTTTTACGATCATTGTCGCGATAGCTTTACGAAGTTATTTGGATACTTAACTTTCTGTACCAGAAGTGTCAGAAACATCCATTGAGTAGTTTTGGAAAAAAAGACAAATTAAAGAGCGTTTACAAAAATTTAACGATTTTTCAATTTTTTTCAACGTTTGATGCCATTTTTGGACCACCTATATTATTTCAATGCTTTTCATTTTGGATTCACTATATAGACAACCGATAGGACTTTGAGTAAGAAAAGTTTAAGAAAAAACTGCGGTGTCGTTTTCGAGAAAAGGGCATCTCAGATTGTTAAAAAATCGGAAAATACTAGATTTTTGGCATACAATAATTTATTTCTTTACCATCGAAATCGTATTATTTAGATAACATATGATGGTCCATTAATAGGGCTATCCAACGACACTTTAGTTTTTTTGGTCCGCTATTACCTAAGGGAGAAATCAAGTTTTTCGCAAGTGCGACAATGTTTTTAACCTTTTTTTTAATTTTTTTGGATACTTCCGGTATGGTTATTATTGTCGGAATAGTTTTAATAGCCGGTTTGGGCACTAAAATAGCCACAGGGCTCTGTAATGATATATTACATTATCTGATCAGATAAAATGCCGCCGAGAAATCCTATGTTCAAAAGTGCCAAAAATGCAAAAAAATTAAAATATCGAAAATTAAATTTCAATAACTACATACATATTATACATCGTTAGAATCGTAATTAGGTCAGCTATCTGAATATACAATCTTTTTTTGAAAATCTCTTAAAATAAAAAAATAGTAGAGCATTTTCCAAAATTTCACGATTTTTCGACTTTTTTCGATTTTCAGTCCGTTATTTCACCTATTCCAGATATTTCAAAGTCTTATTGGATGGCTTCATGCAAAATACCTCCGAAAGGACTCTCGATAGAAAAAATTTAAAAAAAAGTTGCGGTTAAGTTTTCGAGATACAGGCGTCCAAAAATGCTAAAAATCAGAAAATACTTGATTTTCAGCGTGCCATATTTTGCTGCCTGATCATAGTATCCGTATGAATGGGGTATCATATGATAGTACAATCCTCGTGCCACCCAATGGTACCTTAATTTGATTAATCCGTTGATATCGGACGGAGACATCACGTTTTCCCCGAAAACATCCATTTTTTGCATTTTTTTCAAAATATTGCACATTATTTCGACCACTTCCGGTTTAAAGATCCGTGTCGAAATTGCTTTATCAGTTGGTATTGGACTATAACTTCATGTTCCATAAGTTTCAGAAACATCATTTTGGCTGTAAAACGACACCACAGCTCACAAAATGGGTAGAAAATTCGAAAAAAATCGAAAAATAAAGGGCGGTAACTCTGAAAGAAACTTATGTTACTGGAATCGGATTGACGTCAGGTATCCGAAAATCTAGGTCAAATTTCCAAATTTTGAAAAATAACAAAAATTGTCTCGTAGACGACGTGTTTTGAATTTTCGAACGATAGAAGTCAGCAACGAAGTTTCGAAATCGCAAAATGTGAGATTGCTATTGTCTCGGAAAAGTCTCAGGCTTTCCAAAAATGTGATTTGTTTGAATATAGGTAGAGAATTGACGAAACCACGGCCGATTTTTAATTTTTTACCAACGTTCAAAATTCGGCCACTTCCGGTCTGCGCAGAAGTTTGAAAATTGCTTTATTGGGTAGCCACCACCTAGTTTCCCGATAGAAATATGGATCGCAAATCGGTATCTCTTTTCGATCATAGAGAAATAGGCTCCGGCGGAAAAGAATAATAATAAAAAAAATAATAATTTTAGTAATCTCAATAGGCTTTCAGACGAAAGTCTGAAAGCCTAACTAGACCTGCAAGCAGCACTGAACCGGCTTTCAGGAATCATACAGGAAGTTTATTATACCCTAGCCGATCCATTGAGCTACCAAACTTTAATTGTTTTGCTTCAGTGACACCCTCTATCATATGTAAAAGTAATATTTGCTGGCGAAAAGACCTTTCAAAATTGTAAATTATGGCAAAATTACGTCACTTCCGGTGCCGAAAGAAATTATTATAGATGAAAAATAAGTCGAAAATTCGCAACATACAAAATACAAACTTTGTTTTATACATATCGGGCAATAAATAATTAACCTATAACCAATAAACTGAAATTAAGAAGGTAAAAAACTTAAAAGTGACACTGGGACAATTGGCAATTTTTCGACAAGGGAACTTGCTAGAAGCCTTTTCTTGATATCAATATGATGGTATTGATTCAATCTTACTGCCCATTAGAGTCAGACGTTATAAAGTTAAACGAATAATAAACATAAACCACTTCAAAAAAAATGTTTGTTTTGAAGGCCAAAAATACGTTTTTCGAAAAAATTACATTACTTCCGGTGATATTGAAAATGTTAATTTAGTTCATAGAAGTCATAAATGGCATAAGGCATCAAATGGTAAAAAAAATTATAAAAATCGAATAATAATTGACACTTTTATAGACCAAAAACCTTGAAAAGTGACTTATCGAAGATCGCCTATTTCTCTGTAACCGTACAAGTTAGAAACCATTTTGTGGTATCTGTATGGTCGTATGGCTTCATTCTATTCGTTGATGGGAATCAAATATCATAATTTTAAAATTATTATAAGGCAGACTCATTTGAATAAAATATCTGTTTTTTAGGTTTAAAATACAGTTTTTGCCCAAATGACGTCATTTCCGGTCACAGTGAAATTGTAAAATTGGCTTGACCTAGAACAAATTGACACTAAGCATCAAATGGAAAAATAATATTGCAAATCGAATAATAATTCACTCTTTTATAGGCAAAATAACCGAGACAATTCTTTTCCCCATTTCTGGTCAAGTAGGATGATATTTTAACCCTGTGTAAAATACCATCAACAAATATTCATAAATAAAAAAGGTTTTCGTAAAAAAAATATTTTTTATCAAAATATCGGACATTTTTTCGACTTCTTCCGGTTTTACGATCGTTGTCGTGATAGCTTTACGAAGTTCTTTGGATACTTAACTTTCTGTACCAGAAGTGTCAGAAACATCCATTGAGTAGTTTTGGAAAAAAAGATAAATTAAAGAGCGTTTACAAAAATTTTACGATTTTTCAATTTTTTTCAAAGTTTGATGTCATTTTGGGACCACCTACATTATTTCAATGCTTTTCATTTTGGATTCACTATATAGACAACCGATAGGACTATGAGTAAGAAAAGTTTCAGAAAAATCGTAGGCGTCATTTTCGAGAAAAGGGCGTCTCAGAATGTTAAAAAATCGGAAAATACTAGATTTTTGGCATACAATAATTTATTTCCTTACCATCGAAATCGTATTATTTAGATACCATATGATGGTCCATTAATAGGGCTATCCAACGACACTTTAGTTCTTTTGGTCTGCTATTACCTAAGTGAGCAATCAAGTTTTTCGCAAGTGCGACAATATTTTTAACCTTTTTTTTCATTTTTTGAGTACTCCCGGTATGGTTATTATTGTCGGAATAGTTTTAATAGTCGGTTTGGGCGCTAAAATAGCCACCGGGCTCTGTAATGATATATTACATTATCTGATCAGATAAAATGCCCCTGAGAAATCCTATGTTCAAAAGTGCAAAAAATGCAAAAGATTTAAAATATCGAAAATTAAATTTCAATAATTACATACATATTATACATCGTTAGAATCGTAATTAGGTCAGCTATCTGAATATACAACCTTTTTTTAAAAATCTCTTAAAATAAAAAAATAGTAGAGCATTTTTCAAAATTTCACGATTTTTCGACTTTTTTCGATTTTCAGTCCCTTTTTTATTCTATTCCAGACATTTCAAAGTCTTATTGGTTGGCTTCATGCAAAATACCTCCAAAAGGACTCTCGATAGAAAAAATTAAAAAAAAATTGTAGGTTAAGTTTTCGAGATACAGGCGTCCAAAAATGCTAAAAATCAGAAAATTCGTGATTTTCAGCGTGCCATATTTTGCTTCCTGATCATAGTATCCGTATGAATTGGGTATCATACGATAGTACAATCCTAGTGCAGTCCAATGGTACCCTAATTTCTTTAATCCATTGATATCGGGCGGAGAAATCGCGTTTTTCCCCAAAATATCCATTTTTTGCATTTTTTTCAAAATATTGCCCATTATTTCGACCACTTCCGGTTTAAGGATTCTTGTCTAAATTGCTTTATAAGTTGGTATTGGACTATAACTTCATGTTCCAGAAGTTTCAGAAAGGTCAATTCTGCCATAAACCGAAACCGGAGCTCACAAAATGGGAAGAAAATTCGAAAAAAATCGAAAAATAAAGGGCGATAACTCTGAATGAAACTTATATTACTGGAATCGGATGGACTTCAGGTATCCAAAAATGTAGGTCAAATTTGAAAATTTTGAAAAATAACAAAAATTGTCTCGTAAACAACATGTTTGCAATTTTCAAACGATAAAAGTCATAGACGAATGTTCGAAATTGAAAAATGTCTCAGAATAGATTGTCTCAGAAAAGATTCAGGGATTCCAAAAATGTAATTTGTTTGAAAATGGATAAAGAATTGACGAAACTATGGCCGATTTTCAATTTTTAGATAACGTACAAATTTCGGTCACTTCCGGTATGCGCAGAAATTTCAAAAATATTTTATCAAGTAGCCACCACATGGTTTCCCAATAGAAAATCTGATTCCAGATCGATATCTGTTTTCGATCATGGAGATCTAGGCCCTCGCGGTAAATAATAATAATAAATAACTAGATCTGCTACTGTCCCATGCAGATATGAAAGCTTTCATATTCATCGTCACGTGTCATTGATTGTATCAAGTATCCTAAATAAAAGGATAAGAAGAAAAAATTATTAAAATTGGTCAAAAACTCGCGAAGTTACAAGTCTAAATATAGTATGAAACATTGCACCCAGGCATAACAATAATCTGAAAACTAAAGGGAAATAACTGAAACGGATGAGAAAATGAAATGAAAATGGCGGGAAAAAAAAAATAAAAATGGCAGGTTGGACAGGCGACCTTACTCCTTGTGACGTACAACCGGGCATTCGAAAACACGCTAGTTAACTCAATGACAGGCGCGCGTGCTAACCATTCAGCCACCCAACCCCCCTTTGAAATCAGACACGTGCAATATGTCATATAGGAAGAATAAGAAGTCGCTCACAACAAAATGGTAAATTAATGAGTTTAGGTCAAAAGGTTGAGCTACTGTTTTAGAGTACTTAATAGTTTTAAAGAGACACGTTAAGGGTTCTTCATAGTTAAATGAAAGTTTAATTTTAAATAAGACCAATAAAATTAGGATTTAATAATGCCAGACTAATATTTCCAATATGTTTGGTTATAAGTAGGAAATCGTGACGACTTCTTAAGCATGTTTTAAACAAAGGATCATGTTTGTTTAAACAAGAATGGCACTCTGCAATAAAAAAACTGGCCAAAGCAAGATTTCTATGCAGAAATTAAATAATTGCTAGAACCAGAAAAATATTTATCCACTATAATAAATAAGCAACATAGAGAAAATGAAATGAAATTGAATGGGGTTTAACGTCCGACTGTTCTGCTCCTAAAATGGGCTAATGAAGACGGGCATACGCCATAAAGTGTGCAATGAGGGAAATTTTACCCGGGCAGCGGCGGTTACGGCCTACGAGGTTGGACAGGCGACCATACTCCTTGTCACGTACAACCAAGAAATCGAAACAACGTCAGTTGACTCAATGACAGACGTTATGATACAGAGCGCACGTGCTAACCATTCAGCCACGCAACCTCCCTAAAATCGGCAAATTGCTGACCTACAGCGAGAAACATTTCAACCGGGCCAAATTTTCTATTGTAACAGTTTAATTTGCACGGTACCTTTAGTTATCAACCGAATATTACAAAACTTTTAAAAACAAGCTCCCCCTGACCAGCTTAAGCGTTCGCAATAAACGTTTGCCCCTTAAAATCGGCAAATTGCTGACTTTAAAGTGAGAAACATTACAACCGGGCGAAATTTTCTGTTTTATCACTTTTACAGTACCTTTGATTACCAACCGATTATTACAAAACTTTAAAAATAAAAGAGAAAGAGACAAATGCGGCCTAATGTCCATTCGACACAAACTAGGTCATTTCGGGACTAACATATGTTTTTAATTTTATTTAAAAACTCCCCTTGCGCTTACAGGTCTTTAGCCGTTGGGAGGAAACCGAAGGACACGGAGAAAACCCACGAAGTTGGACATCATACTTCATGTCACGTGCAACCTGGAGATCGAAACGACGCCCGTTGACTCAATGACAGACGTTACGATACAGTGTGCACATGCTAACCATTCAGCCATTCAGCCTCCCTGAATTCAGAAAATTGCTGACTTATAGCAAGAAACATTTCAACCGGGCGAAATTTTCTGTTTTAACAGTTTAATGTGCACGGTACTTTAATTACCAACCGATTATTACAAAACTTTTGAAAATAAGCTCCAACTGACCAGCTTAATCGTATGCAATAAACGTTTTCGCCTGAATTGAAAGTTCTGCACGGAGAAAGTTCATCTCGATTTCCCGGCGTGGTTCCCCTTGTCAGTGAGGCAGAACGGAGGGCCTGACAAGCACAGCTGTCTAGTCATTCGGATGGGACGAAAAACCAAGGTCTCGTGTACACATTGGAGTGCACGTAAAATATCCCTAAGCCGCTGGAATTCGATACTGTTGAATAAGCTCTATACGATGACTAAATGTGTAGATTGTAGTCACCCACACTGCATGTTTCGCTTAACAATGAAAGGGTGTCGTTTTCAATGTTCGATCCTTTTGTTCTTCTACTCCTTATATGTTGGACTGTTGATCGATGGTTTCATATAAAAGACTACCAATAAGACTCTTTGTAGAAGAAGTTCCCAAAAAATATTATGTTGACTTTACGAGAAAGACCTCTAAACATGCTCCAAATTGTAAAAATATGACTTTTTGGATTTTCAATCTCTTTTTTTCGGCTATCCCTGATATTTAGAAAAAATAATACAATGATTTCACACAACAGGCTAGCTATTAGACTCTCTATTGACAAAAGTTTCACCGCCCTCCCTTCATTATAACCGAAGTTATCGTGCCCGAAAGAATCAACAAATTAGCATGCTTATCTCTGCTTACCCTAAGCAGAAAATGCTCATCTTTAAACTCAATCATAACATTGACCTAGTGAACGTCTACACCAAGTTTGAACATTCTAGCTTAATTAGAAGGAGAGTAATTGTGTTCCAAAGTCCCAACCCTTCATATTGCTTCTATTTTTCATTTTCAATTCAAAATGGTGACCATCACGTGACCGAAATCAAAATTGTATTCGCGACATTTTTTAGGCCTTCCACCAGGGGTTCAGAAAATATAACTCCCGAGTCTGTAAGTAAAATAGCAAAAAAGCCTTATTGATTTTTCACTTTTTAATATGGCGGCACTTCCGGTTCAATCGACAAACTCCATATTTTGTGTACAAATCAGTGATTACTTATCTAGTACCCCCCAAAAAAATCAGGTCATTCTGACCTATATTTCGACGATTTTTTTGAAAATTTTGATCATTAATTTCGTCAAGGGGAGATAATTTAGAAAATTTCTAATTATATTTTTGAAGTCACATCGGTAAGATCTACTTAGATACTAAATTTCATGAAAATCGTACAACTATTAAAGAAGTTGTCAAATTGGTCTAAACTTCCGGTTCGAAATCACAGCGACGAATTTTCGAAATTCGAAAATCTGAAACTGCAGATTTATAGTAATTGTCTCAAGGTACTCAAGGAAAAAAGATTTAGTAAAATAGGTCAAATAGTCACAAAGTTACAGCATTGTAGGTCAAATGCATTCGTTCGTAAAATTCGGTGATTTCGGATACGTAAAACGTTTTGAAAATATATTTAATCAACAGCCACCACCCATTTTTGGGGGGATAGGTAAAAGTTTCAGAACGATCCTATGGTTAGATTCTGAGAAATCCGATTTGTGAATAAAACACAAAAAAAAAAATAACTAGATCTGCTACTGTCCCATGCAGATATGAAAGCTTTCATATTCATCGTCACGTGTCATTGATTGTATCAAGTATCCTAAATAAAAGGATAAGAAGAAAAAATTATTAAAATTGGTCAAAAACTCGCGAAGTTACAAGTCTAAATATAGTATGAAACATTGCACCCAGGCATAACAATAATCTGAAAACTAAAGGGAAATAACTGAAACTTGTATTACTGTAATGAGACGGATGAGAAAATGAAATGAAAATGGCGGGAAAAAAAAATTAAAAATGGCAGGTTGGACAGGCGACCTTACTCCTTGTCACGTAAAACCGGGCATTCGAAAACACGCTAGTTAACTCAACGCCAGTCGCGCGTGCTAACCATTCAGGCACCCAACCCCCTTTGAAATCAGACACGTGCAATATGTCATATAGGAAGAATAAGAAGTCGCTCACAACAAAATGGTAAATTAATGAGTTTAGGTCAAAAGGTTGAGCTACTGTTTTAGAGTACTTAATAGTTTTAAAGAGACACGTTAAGGGTTGTTCATAGTTAAATGAAAGTTTAATTTTAAATAAGACCAATAACATAACGCTAACGCTACAATATACGTCCACATTCCTGCTTTGATTGATATGGTACTTTGTCAAGAAGGCTAGGCGTTTGGTTTGTTTAGCGTTGAGGGTCGTGCACCAACATTAATAGTTGCCGTCCTTAGAGTATACGGAATAACTATACCAAGATAATCCATTCAGAATTGTGCCTTCCTAACACTAAAGGCAAAAGGTGGGCGTGGCTCTGCCCCTGGGGGTCGGGACATTCATCAAAATCAATAGTGGACGCCCTCAGGCTATAAGGAATACATAAACCAAGTACCAAGCTGATTCATTCAGAATAGCCCCTGTAAACGACAAACACAAAAATTGGTCGTGTCTTGCCTGTGTGAGTCGGGACATGCAGTTGACGTCCTTAGGCTTATGGAATACATATCTCAAGTTTAAAGACGATCCATTAAGAATCGTGGCCTGTAGACAACACACATAGACACGAAGTAAAAATGGGCATGACTCTGCCCCTGGGGGTTAGGAAATCACCAAAAACAATAGGGGTCATCTTTATGCAGCCTGTAGGCGACAGACAAACAAATACACGAAATGGGTGTTGCTGTCCCATGGGGGTCGGGCATGCACCCAAAACAAAAGGGGTCATCCTTAGGGTATAAGGAATAAGTATTTTAAGTTTCAAGATGATCGATTAAGAATTATGGCCTGTAGGCGACACACAAAAAGAAAATGGGCGTGACTCTGCCCCTGGGGGTTGGGCTTGGGCATGCACCCCAAATGATAGAAATGTTCCTTAGGGTACAAAGAATAATCATTCAAAGTTTCAAGATGATACGTTAAGAAATGTGGCTTGTAGACGACAAACAAATAAATACAAGGAATGGGCGTGGCTCTGCCATTGGGGGTCGGGCATGCACCAAAAAACAATACGGATCATCCTTAGGGTAAGTATACAAAGTTTTAAGAAAATACAGTTAGATTGGCGGCTTCTAGGCGACACAGAGACACACAAAAAGAAAATGGGCGTGGCTCTGCCCCTGGGGGGTTGGGCATGCACCCCAAACGATAGGGATCATCCTTAGAGTATAAAGAGTAAGTATACAAAGTTTTAAAGAAAATCCAATAAGAATTGTGGCCTGTAGGCGACACAAAGACACACGATAAGAAAATGGGTGTGGCTCTGCCCCAGGGGGGTTGGGCATGCACCCCAAATGATAGGGATGTTCCTTAGGGTACAAATAATGTGTATGCTAAGTTTCAAAATTATAAGTTAAGAAATGTGGCCTGTAGACGACAAACAAATACATACTAGAAATGGGCGTGGCTCTGTCCCTGGGGGTCGGGCATGCACCAAAAACAATAGAGATCTTCCTTACGGTATAAGGAATACGTATACCAAGTTTGAAGAAAATCCAGTAAGAATTGCGCCCTGTAGGCGACACAAAGACACACGAAAAGAAAATGGGCGTGGCTCTGCCCCTGGGGGTGGGGCATACACCCCAAACGATAGGGATGTTCCTTAGGGTACGAAGAATGTGTATGCAAAGTTTCAAGATTATAAGTTAAGAAATGTGGCCTGTAGACGACAAACAAAGAAATACTAGAAATGGGCGTGGCTCGGACCCTGGGGGTCGGGCATGCCCCAAAAACAATAGGGATCTTCCTTGGGGTATAAGGAATAAGTATACCAAGTTTGAAGAAAATCCATGAAGAATTGCGCCCTGTAGGCGAACCACAGACACACACACACACATACATACACACACACACACACACACACACACACACACACACAGACAGGGGCGACGGCATAATACGTTCACATTATGAATGTGGACGTATAAAAATTAGGATTTAATAATGCCAGACTAATATTTCCAATATGTTTGGTTATAAGTAGGAAATCGTGACGACTTCTTAAGCATGTTTTAAACAAAGGATCATGTTTGTTTAAACAAGAATGGCACTCTGCAATAAAAAAAACTGGCCAAAGCAAGATTTCTATGCAGAAATTAAATAATTGCTAGAACCAGAAAAATATTTATCCACTATAATAAATAAGCAACATAGAGAGAATGAAATGAAATTGAATGGGGTTTAACGTCCGACTGTTCTGCTCCTAGAATGGGCTAATGAAGACGGGCATATGCCATAAAGTGTGCAATGAGGGAAATTTTACCCGGGCAGCGGCGGTTACGGCCTACGAGGTTGGACAGGCGACCATACTCCTTGTCACGTACAACCAAGAAATCGAAACAACGCCAGTTGACTCAATGACAGACGTTATGATACAGAGCGCACGTGCTAACCATTCAGCCACGCAACCTCCCTAAAATCGGCAAATTGCTGACCTACAGCGAGAAACATTTCAACCGGGCCAAATTTTTTATTGTAACAGTTTAATTTGCACGGTACCTTTAGTTATCAACCGAATATTACAAAACTTTTAAAAATAAGCTCCCCCTGACCAGCTTAAGCGTTCGCAATAAACGTTTGCCCCTTAAAATCGGCAAATTGCTGACTTTAAAGTGAGAAACATTACAACCGGGCGAAATTTTCTGTTTTATCACTTTTACAGTACCTTTGATTACCAACCGATTATTACAAAACTTTAAAAATAAAAGAGAAAGAGAGAAATGCGGCCTAATGTCCATACGACACAAACTAGGTCATTTCGGGACTAACATATGTTTTTTAATTTTATTTAAAAACTCCCCTTGCACTTACAGGTCTTTAGCCGTTGGGAGGAAACCGAAGGACACGGAGAAAACCCACGAGGTTGGACATCATACTTCATGTCACGTCCAACCTGGAGATCGAAACGACGCCCATTGACTCAAAATGACAGACGTTGCGATACAGTGCGCACATGCTAACCATTCAGCCATTCAGCCTCCCTGAATTCGGAAAATTGCTGACTTATAGCAAGAAACATTTCAACCGGGCGAAATTTTCTGTTTTAACAGTTTAATGTGCACGGTACTTTAATTACCAACCGATTATTACAAAACTTTTGAAAATGAGCTCCAACTGACCAGCTTAATCGTATGCAATAAACGTTTTGCCTGAATTGAAAGTTCTGCACGGAGAAAGTTCATCTCGATTTCCCGGCGTGCTTCCCCTTTTCAGTGAGGCAGAACGGAGGGCCTGACAAGCACAGCTGTATAGTCGTTCGGATGGGACGAAAAACCAAGGTCCCGTGTACACATTGGAGTGCACGTAAAATATCCCTAAGCAGTTGGAATTCGATACTGTTGAATAAGCTCTATATGATGACTAAATGCGTAGATTGTAGTCACCCACACCGCATGTTTCGCTTAACAATGAAAGGGTGCAGTATTCAATTTTCGATCCTTTTGTTCTTCTACTCCTGATATGTTGGACTGTTGATCGATGGTTTCATATAAAAGACTACCAATAAGACTCTTTGTAGAAGAAGTTCCCCAAAAATAGTATGTTGACTTTACGAGAAAGACCTCTAAACATGCTCCAAATTGTAAAAATACGACTTTTTGGATTTTCAATCTCTTTTTTTTCGGCTATCCCTGATATTTAGAAAAAATAATACAATGATTTCACACAACAGGCTAGCTATTAGACTCTCTATTGACAAAAGTTTCACCGCCCTCCCTTCATTATAACCGAAGTTATCGTGCCCTAAAGAATCAACAAATTAGCATGCTTATCTCTGCTTACCCTAAGCAGAAAATGCTCATCTTTGAACCCAATCATAACATTGATCTAGTGAACGTCTACACCAAGTTTGAACATTCTAGCTTAATTAGAAGGAGAGTAATTGTGTTCCAAAGTCCCGACCCTTCAAATTGCTTCTATTTTTCATTTTCAATTCAAAATGGTGACCATCACGTGACCGAAATCAAAATTCTATTCGCGACATTTTTTAGGCCTTCCTACAAGGATTCAGAAAATATAACTCCCGAGTCTGTAAGTAAAATAGCAAAAAAGCCTTATTGATTTTTCACTTTTAAATATGGCGGCACTTCCGGTTCGATCGACAAACTCCATATTTTGTGTACAAATCAGTAATTACTTATCTAGTATCCAAAAAAAAAATCAGGTCATTCTGACCTATATTTCGATGATTTTTTTGAAAATTTTGATCTTTAATTTCGTCAAGGGGAGATAATTTAGAAAATTTCTAATTATATTTTTGAAGTCACATCGGTAAGATCTACTTATATACTAAATTTCATGAAAATCGTACAACTATTAAAGAAGTTGTCAAATTGGTCTAAACTTCCGGTTCGAAATCACAGCGACGAATTTTCGAAATTCGAAAATGTGAAACTGCAGATGAAAATGTTTTTTTTAAAGGTATTCAAAGAAAAAAGAATTAGTAAAATCGGTCAAAAAATAACAAAGTTACGACTATGCATTGTCCATTTCGTCGTTCGTAAATTTCGGTGATTTCGGATTCGTAAAACGTTTTGAAAATATATTTAATCAAGGTTCGCACCCCATTTTTGGGGGGGTAGGTCAAAATTTCAGAAAGATCCTACGGATAGATTCTGAGAAATCCAATTTGCAGAAAACACACAAAAAAAAAAAATAATAATAATAATCTTAACAGAAACAATAAGCTTTCATATGTAATATGAAAGCTTAATAATAATACTAGATCTGCTACTGTCCCATGCAGATATGAAAGCTTTCATATTCATCGTCACGTGTCATTGATTGTATCAAATATCCTAAATAAAAGGATAAGAAGAAAAAATTATTAAAATTGGTCAAAAACTCGCGAAGTTACAAGTCTAAATATAGTATGAAACATTGCACCCAGGCATAACAATAATCTGAAAACTAAAGGGAAATAACTGAAACTTGTATTACTGTAATTAGACGGATGAGAAAATGGTATGAAAATGGCGGGAAAAAAATTAAAAATGGCAGGTTGGACAGGTGACCTTACTCCTTGTCACGTACAACCGGGCATTCGAAAACACGCTAGTTAACTCAATGACAGGCGCGCGTGCTAACCATTCAGCCACCCAACCCCCCTTTAAAATCAGACACGTGTAATATGTCATAGGAAAAATAACAAGTGGCTCACAAAAAATGGTAAATTAATGAGTTTAGGTCAAAAGGTTGAGCTACTGTTTCAGAGGATTTTTTTATGTTTTAAAGAGACACGTTAAGGGTTGTTCATACTTAAATGAAAGTTTAATTTTAAATAAGACCAATAAAATTAGGATTTAATAATGCCAGACTAATATTAAAATAAAGTTTTCAATTAAGAATAATTAATTATTGGTCTAATGCAATGAAATGCTTTGATTTGACGGATGAAATGTACGATGGGTGTCCACACTATGTGGCTAAGGCGTTGGCCTGCTAGCCAGGAGGTCGGGTGTTCGATCCCTGCATTGTCCGAGAAAGTTCATCTCGATTTTCTGGCGTGTCCCCCCACCCGCCGTGTACACATTGGAGTGCACGTAAAAGATCCCTTAGCAGTTGGAATTCGATACTGTTGAATAAGCTCTATACGATGACTAAATGTGCAGATTGTAGCCACCCACACTGCATGTTTTGCTTAACAATGAAAGGGTGCCGTTTTCAATGTTCGATCCTTTTGTTCTTCTACTCCTGATATGTTGGATTGTTGATCGATGGTTTTATACAAAAGACTACCCATAAGACTCTTTGTAGAAGAAGTTCCCAAAAAATATTAAGTTTACTTTACGAGAAAGACCTCTAAACATGCTCCAAATTGTAAAAATACGACTTTTTGGATTTTCAATCTCTTTTTTTCGCCTATCCCTGATATTTAAAATAAATGATACAATGATTTCACACAACAGGCTAGCTATTGGACTCTCTATTGACAAAAGTTTCACAGCCCTCCCTTCATTATAACCGAAGTTATCGTGCCCTAAAGAATCAACAAATCAGCATGCCTATCTCTGCTTACCCTAGGCAGAAAATGCTCATCTTTGAACTCAATCATGACATTGACCTAGTGAACGTCTACACCAAGTTTGAACATTCTAGCTCAATTAGAAGGAGAGTTATTGTGTTTCAAAGTCTCGGCCCTTAAAATTGCTACTACTTTTCATTTTCAATTCAAAATGGTGACCATCACGTGACCGAAATCAAAATTCTGCTCCCTACGATTTTTGGGCCATCCTTCAAGGATTCAGAAAATATAACTGCCGTGTCTGTAAGTGCAATATCGCAAAAGTTCAATTGTTTTTTCACGTTTCAAGATGGTGGCACTTCCGGTTCGATCGACAAACTCCATATTTTGTGTAGGAATCAGTAATTACTTGTCGAGTATCGAAAATTTTTTTTAGGTCATTCTGACCTATATTTCGACGATTTTTTTGAAAATTTTGATCCTTAATTTCACCAAGGGGAGATAATTTAGAAAATTTCTAATTATATTTTTGAAGTCACATCGGTAAGATCTACTTGTATACTAAATTTCATGAAAATCGTACAACTATTAAAGAAGTTGTCAAATTGGTCTAAACTTCCGGTTCGAAATCACAGCGACGAATTTTCGAAATTCGAAAATGTGAAACTGCAGATGAAAACGATTTTTTTCAAGGTATTCAAAGAAAAAAGAATTAGTAAAATCGGTCAAAAAATAACAAAGTTACGACTATGCATTGTCAGTTTTTTCGTTCGTAAAATTCGGTGATTTCGGATTCGTAAAACGTTTTGAAAATATATTTAAACAACGTTCGCACCCCATTTTTGGGGGGGTAGGTCAAAGTTTCAGAAAGATCCTATGGTTAGATTCTGAGAAATCCGATTTGCAGAAAATACACAAAAAAAAAAAAATAATAATAATCTTAACAGAAACAATAAGCTTTCATATGTAATATGAAAGCTTAACTAGATCTGCTACTGTCCCATGCAGATATGAAAGCTTTCATATTCATCGTCACGTGTCATTGATTGTATCAAGTATCCTAAATAAAAGGATAAGAAGAAAAAATTATCAAAATTGGTCAAAAACTCTCGAAGTTACAAGTCTAAATATAGTATGAAACATTGCACCCAGGCATAACAATAATCTGAAAACTAAAGGGAAATAACTGAAACTTGTATTACTGTAATGAGACGGATGAGAAAATGAAATGAAAATGGCGGGAAAAACAAATTTAAAATGGCAGGTTGGAAAGGCGACCTTACTCCTTGTCACGTACAACCGGGCATTTGAAAACACGCTAGTTAACTCAATGACAGGCGCTCGTGCTAACCATTCAGCCACCCAACCCCCCTTTGAAATCAGACACGTGCAATATGTCATATAGTAAGAATAAGAAGTCGCTCACAAGAAAATGGTAAATTAATGAGTTTAGGTCAAAAGGTTGAGCTACTGTTTTAGAGTATTTAATAGTTTTAAAGAGACACGTTAAGGGTTGTTCATAGTTAAATGGAAGTTTAATTTTAAATAAGACCAATAAAATTAGGATTTAATAATGCCAGACTAATATTTCCAATATGTTTGGTTATAAGTAGGAAATCGTGACGACTTCTTAAGCATGTTTTAAACAAAGGATCATAGACTGAATTATACAAGAAGGGCACTCTGCAATAAAAAAACTGGCCAAAGCAAGATTTCTATGCAGAAATTAAATAATTGCTAGAACCAGAAAAATATTTATCCACTATAATAAATAAGCAACATAGAGAAAATGAAATGAAATTGAATGGGGTTTAACGTCCTACTGTTCTGCTCCTAAAATGGGCTAATGAAGACGGTCATATGCCATAAAGTGTGCAATGAGGGAAATTTTACCTGGGCAGCGGCGTTACGGCCTACGAAGTTGGACAGGCGAACATACTCCTTGTCACGTACAACCAAGAAATCGAAACAACGCCAGTTGACTCAAAGACAGACGTTATTCAGCCACGCAACCCCCCTAAAATCGGCAAATTGCTGACCTGCAGCGAGAAACAGTTCAACCGGGCCAAATTTTTTATTTTAACAGATTAATTTGCACGGTACCTTTAGTTATCAACCGAATATTACAAAACTTTTAAAAATAAGCTCCCCTTGACCAGCTTAATCGTTCGCAATAAACGTTTGCCCCTTAAAATCGTCAAATTGCTGACTTTAAAGTGAGAAACATTACAACCGGGCGAAATTTTCTGTTTTATCACTTTTACAGTACCTTTGATTACCAACCGTTTATTACAAAACTTTAAAAATAAAAGAGAAAGAGAGAAATGCGGCCTAATGTCCATTAGACACAAACTAGGTCATTTCGTGACTAACATATGTTTTTTAATTTTATTTAAAAACTCCCCTTGCGCTTACTGGTCTTTAGCCGTTGGGAGGAAACCGAAGGACACGGAGAAAACCCACGAGGTTGGACATCATACTCCATGTCACGTGCATCCTGGCGATCGAAACGACGCCCGTTGACTCAATGACAGACGTTACGATACAGCGCGCACATGCTAACCATTCAGCCATTCAGCCTCACTGAATTCGGAAAATTGCTGACTTATAGCAAGAAACATTTCAACCGGGCGAAATTTTCTGTTTTAACAGCTTAATGTGCACGGTACTTTAATTACCAACCGATTATTACTAAACTTTTGAAAATATGCTCCAACTGACCAGCTTAATCGTCAAACTGATCCCGCAGTGAATATTCGCTTGACCGCTACAATCACTGATAAGCATGACATCGACGAGGCTTAATAAGTACGGCATATTAACTTTTTTACTCCGACAAATTAAATTCTCAAACATTTTTTTGAGGTAACAGAAAAATAAATAAAGACGTTTGAAGTAATTGAAGTTAAAAAATATTTCCAATTAAGTGTAAATGGGTATTAAAATGAGTAAAATGCGTCATTTTGCCCGAAGCAGTTAGGTGTTAAGTAAACATTGCACGAGCCGATGAGCCAATGACTGCAGTCAACGCACGTGCTATGGACACTCATCTGTTACAGAGTTAATTCCTAAGTAATTCTCTGTGAAACAGATTGCTTAATCGTATGCAATAAACGTTTGGCCTGAATTGAAAGTTCTGCACGGAAAAAGTTCATCTTGATTTCCCGGCGTGGTTCCCCGTTGTCATTGAGGCAGAACGGAGGGCCTGACAAGCACAGCTGTCTAGTCGTTCGGATGGGACGAAAAAAAATATCCTTAAGCAGTTGGAATTCGATACTGTTGAATAAGCTGTATACGATGACTAAATGTGTAGATTGTAGTCACCCACACTGCATGTTTCGCTTAACAATGAAAGGATGCCGTTTTCAATGTTCGATCCTTTTGTTCTTCTACTCCTGATATGTTGGATTGTTGATCGATGGTTTTATATAAAAGACTACCAATAAGACTCTTTGTAGAAGAAGTTCCCCAAAAATATTAAGTTGACTTTACGAGAAAGACCTCTAAACATGCTCCAAATTGTAAAAATACGACTTTTTGGATTTTCAATCTCTTTATTTCGGCTATCCCTGATATTTAAAAAAAATGATACAATCATTTCACACAACAGGCTACCCATTATTTTTTTTGGATTTTCAATCTCTTTTTTTCGCCTATCCCTGATATTTAAAATAAATGATACAATGATTTCACACAACAGGCTAGCTATTGGACTCTCTATTGACAAAAGTTTCACAGCCCTTCCTTCATTATAACCGAAGTTATCGTGCCCTAAAGAATCAACAAATCAGCATGCCTATCTCTGCTTACCCTAGACAGAAAATGTTCATCTTTGAACTCAATCATGACATTTACCTAGTGAACGTCTACACCAAGTTTGAACATTCTAGCTCAATTAGAAGGAGAGTTATTGTGTTTCAAAGTCTCGGCCCTTCAAATTGCTACTACTTTTCATTTTCAATTCAAAATGGTGACCATCACGTGACCGAAATCAAAATTCTGCTCCCTACGATTTTTGGGCCATCCTTCAAGGATTCAGAAAATATAACTCCCGTGTCTGTAAGTAAAATAGCAAAAAAGCCTTAGGGATTTTTCATGTTTCAAGATGGTGGCACTTCCGGTTCGATCGACAAACTCCATATTTTGTGTAGGAATCAGTAATTACTTGTCGAGTATCGAAATTTTTTTTTAGGTCATTCTGACCTATATTTCGACGATTTTTTTGAAAACTTTGATCCTTAATTTCACCAAGGGGAGATAATTTAGAAAATTTCTAATTATATTTTTGAAGTCACATTGGTAAGATCTACTTGTATACTAAATTTCATGAAAATCGTACAACTATTAAAGAAGTTGTAAAATTGGTGTAAACTTCCGGTTCGAAATCACAGCGACGAATTTTTGAAATTCGAAAATGTGAAACTGCAGATGAAAACGATTTTTTTCAAGGTATTCAAAGAAAAAAGAATTAGTAAAATCGGTCAAAAAATAACAAAGTTACGACTATGCATTGTCAGTTTTTACGTTCGTAAAATTCGGTGATTTCGGATTTGTAAAACGTTTTGAAAATATATTTAAACAACGTTCGCACCCCATTTTTGGGGGGGTAGGTCAAAGTTTCAGAAAGATCCCATGGTTAGATTCTGAGAAATCCGATTTGCAGAAAATACACAAAAAAAAAAATAATAACTAGATCTGCTACTGTCCCATGCAGATATGAAAGCTTTCATATTCATCGTCACGTGTCATCGATTATATCAAGTATCTCAAATAAAAGGATAAGAATAACAAACTATCAAAATTGGTCAAAAACTCGCGAAGTTACAAGTCTAAACATAGTATGAAACATTGAGTAATCTGAAAACTAAAGGGAAATAACTGATACTTGTGTTGCTGTAATCGGGATGAATGAGATAACTTTGAACAAAACTAAAAGTTTTTGAATCAGGTTGAACTCAACTATTTGAATATGTACGTTAAATATGTAGATTTGGAAAATTATAAAGACATAATATCAAAATCGGTCAAAAACTCACAAAGTTACAAATTTAAATGTAGTGAGAAACATAGCACCCGGGCAAAAAATAATCTTTAAACTAAAGAGAAATAACTGAAACTTGTATAGCTGTAATCGGGCTTCCAAGATATGTTATATAATTATGGTTTCCAATATGTTTGGTTATAAGTAGGAAATCGTGACGACTTCTTAAGCATGTTTTTAACAAAGGGTCATAGACTGCAATATACAAGAATGGCACTCTGCAATAAAAAAAAATGGCCAGAGATTTCTATGCAGAAATTAAATAATTACTAGAACCAGAAAAATATTTATCCACTATAATAAATAAGCAACATAGAGAAAATGAAATGAAATTGAATGGGGTTTAACGTCCTACTGTTCTGCTCCTACAATGGGCTAATGAAGACGGGCATACGCCATAAAGTGTGCAATGAGGGAAATTTTACCCGGTCAGCGGCGTTACGGCCTACGAGGTTGGTAAGGCGACCATACTCCTTGTCACGTACAACCAAGAAATCGAAACAAGGCCAGTTGACTCAATGACAGACGTTATGATACAGAGCGCACGTGCTAACCATTCAGCCACGCAACCTCCCTAAAATCGGCAAATTGCTGACCTACAGCGAGAAACATTTCAACCGGGCCAAATTTTCTATTTTAACAGTTTAATTTGCACGGTACCTTTAGTCTTTAGTTATCAACCGAATATTACAAAACTTTTAAAAATAAGCTCCCCCTGACCAGCTTAATCGTTCGCAATAAACGTTTGCCCCTTAAAATCGACAAATTGCTGAATTTAAAGTGAGAAACATTACAACCGGGCCAAATTTTCTGTTTTATCACTTTAACAGTACCTTTGATTACCAACCGATTATTACAAAACTTTAAAAAGAGAAAGAGAGAAATGCGGCCTAACGTCCATTCGACACAAACTAGGTCATTTCGGGACTAACATATGTTTTTTAATTTTATTTAAAAACTCCCCTTGCACGTACTGATCTTTAGCCGTTGGGAGGAAACCGAAGAACACGGAGAAAACCCACGAGGTTGGACATCATACACCATGTCACGTGCAACCTGGAGATCGAAACGACGCCCGTTGACTCAATGACAAAGGTTACGATACAGCGAGCACATGCTAACCATTCAGCCATCCAGCCTCCCTGAATTCGGAAAATTGCTGACTTATAGCAAGAAACATTTCAACCGGGCCAAATTTTCTGTTTTAACAGTTTAATGTGCACGGTACTTTAATTACCAACCGATTATTACAAAACTTTTGAAAATAAGCTCCAACTGACCAGCTTAATCGTATGCAATAAACGTTTTGCCTAAATTGAAAGTTCTGTACAGAGAAAGTTCATCTCGATTTCCCGGCGTGGTTCCCTTGTCAGTAAGGCAGAACGGAGGGCCTGACAAGTACAGCTGTCTAGTCCTTCGGATGGGACGAAAAACCAAGGTCCCGTGTACACATTGGAGTGCACGTAAAATATCCCTAAGCATTTGGAATTCGATACTGTTGAATAAGCTCTATACGATGACTAAATGCGTAGATTGTAGTCACCCACACTTCATGTTTCGCTCAACAATGAAAGGGTGCCGTTTTCAATGTTCGATCCTTTTGTTCTTCTACTCCTGATATGTTGGACTGTTGATCGATGGTTTCATATAAAAGACTACCAATAAGACTCTTTGTAGAAGAAGTTCCCCCAAAATATTATGTTGACTTTAAGAGAAAGGGACCTTGAAAAATGCTCCAAATCGTAAAAATACGACTTTTTGGATTTTCGATCTCTTTTTTCTGCTACCCCTGATATTTAAAAAAAAATGATACAATGATTTCACACAACGGGCTAGCTATTAGACTCTCGATTGACAAGAGTTTCATCACCCTCCCTTCATTATAACCGAAGTTATTGTGCCCTAAAGAATCAACAAATCAGCATGCTTATCTCTGCTTACCCTAGGCAGAAAATGTTCATCTTTGCACTCAATCATGACATTGACCTAGTGAACGTCTACACCAAGATTGAACATTCTAGCTCAATTAGAAGGAGAGTTATTGTGTTTCAAAGTCTCGGCCCTTCAAATTGCTACTACTTTTCATATTCACTTCAAAATGGCAACCACCAGTTGACCTAAATCAAAATTCTGCTCCCTACGACTTTCGGGCCATCCTTCAAGGATTCAGAAAATATAACTCCCGTGTCTGTAAGTAAGATAGCAAAAAAGCCTTAGGGATTTTTCATGTTTCAAGATGGTGGCATTTCCGGTTTGATCGACAAACTCCATATTTTGTGTAGGAATCAGTAATTACCTGTCGAGTATCGAAAAAAAATTTCAGGTCATTCTGACCTATATTTTGACGATTATTTTTAAAACTTCGATCCTTAATTTCACCAAGGGGAGATAATTTAGAAAATTTCTCATTATAATTTTGAAGTCACATTGGTAAGATCTACTTAAATACTAAATTTCATGAAAATCGTACAACTATTAAAGAAGTTGTCAAATTGGTCTAAACTTCCGGTTCGAAATCACAGCGACGAATTTTCGAAATTCGAAAATGTGAAACTGCAGATGAAAATGATTTTTTTCAAGGTATTCAAAGAAAGAAGAATTAGTAAAATCGGTCAAAAAATAGCAATGTTACGACTATGCATTGTCAGTTTTTTCGTTTGTAAAATTCGGTGATTTCGAATTCGCAAAACGTTTTGAAAATATATTTAATCAACAGCCACCACCCATTTTTGGGGGGGTAGGTCAAAGTTTCAGAAACATCCTATGGATAGATTCTGTGAAATCCGATTTGCAGGAGAAACACAAAAAAAAAAATAACTAGATCTGCTACTGTCCCATGCAGATATGAAAGCTTTCATATTCATCGTCACGTGTCATTGATTGTATCAAGTATCCTAAATAAAAGGATAAGAAGAAAAAATTATTAAAATTGGTCAAAAACTCGCGAAGTTACAAGTCTAAATATAGTATGAAACATTGCACCCAGGCATAACAATAATCTGAAAACTAAAGGGAAATAACTGAAACTTGTATTACTGTAATGAGACGGATGAGAAAATGAAATGAAAATGGCGGGAAAAAAAAATTAAAAATGGCAGGTTGGACAGGCGACCTTACTCCTTGTCACGTACAACCGGGCATTCGAAAACACGCTAGTTAACTCAATGACAGGCGCGCGTGCTAACCATTCAGGCACCCAACCCTCTTTGAAATCAGACACGTGCAATATGTCATATAGGAAGAATAAGAAGTCGCTCACAACAAAATGGTAAATTAATGAGTTTAGGTCAAAAGGTTGAGCTACTGTTTTAGAGTACTTAATAGTTTTAAAGAGACACGTTAAGGGTTGTTCATAGTTAAATGAAAGTTTAATTTTAAATAAGACCAATAAAATTAGGATTTAATAATGCCAGACTAATATTTCTAATATGTTTGGTTATACATGTAAGTAGGAAATCGTGACGACTTCTTAAGCATGTTTTAAACAAAGGATCGTGTTTGTTTAAACAAGAATGGCACTCTGCAATAAAAAAAACTGGCCAAAGCAAGATTTCTATGCAGAAATTAAATAATTGCTAGAACCAGAAAAATATTTATCCACTATAATAAATAAGCAACATAGAGAAAATGAAATGAAATTGAATGGGGTTTAACGTCCGACTGTTCTGCTCCTAAAATGGGCTAATGAAGACGGGCATATGCCATAAAGTGTGCAATGAGGGAAATGTTACCCGGGCAGCGGCGGTTACGGCCTACGAGGTTGGACAGGCGACCATACCCCTTCACGTACAACCAAGAAACCGAAACAACGCCAGTTGACTCAATGACAGACGTTATGATACAGAGCGCACGTGCTAACCATCCACGCAACCTCCCTAAAATCGGCAAATTGATGACCTACAGCGAGAAACATTTCAACCGGGCCAAATTTTCTATTGTAACAGTTTAATTTGCACGGTACCTTTAGTTATCAACCGAATATTACAAAACTTTTAAAAATAAGCTCCCCCTGACCAGCTTAAGCGTTCGCAATAAACGTTTGCCCCTTGAAATCGGCAAATTGCTGACTTTAAAGTGAGAAACATTACAACCGGGGGCAATTTTCTGTTTTATCACTTTTACAGTACCTTTGATTACCAACCGATTATTACAAAACTTTAAAAATAAAAGAGAAAGAGAGAAATGCGGCCTAATGTCCATTCGACACAAACTAGGTCATTTCGGGACTAACATATGTTTTTTAATTTTATTTAAAAACTCCCCTTGCGCTTACAAGTCTTTAGCCGTTGGGAGGAAACCGAAGGACACGGAGAAAACCCACGAGGTTGGACATCATACTTCATGTCACGTCCAACCTGGAGATCGAAACGACGCCCGTTGACTCAATGACAGATGTTACGATACAGTGCGCACATGCTAACCATTCAGCCATTCAGCCTCCCTGAATTCAGAAAATTGCTGACTTAGAGCAAGAAACATTTCAACCGGGCGAAATTTTCTGTTTTAACAGTTTAATGTGCACGGTACTTTAATTACCAACCGATTATTACAAAACTTTTGAAAATAAGCTCCAACTGACCAGCTTAATCGTATGCAATAAACGTTTTCGCCTGAATTGAAAGTTCTGCACGGAGAAAGTTCATCTCGATTTCCCGGCGTGGTTACCCTTGTCAGTGAGGCAGAACGGAGGGCCTGACAAGCACAGCTGTCTAGTCATTCGGATGGGACGAAAAACCAAGGTCCCGTGTACACATTGGAGTGCACGTAAAATATCCCTAAGCAGTTGGATTTCGATACTGTTGAATAAGCCCTATACGATGACTAAATGTGTAGATTGTAGTCACCCACACTGCATGTTTCGCTTAACAATGAAAGGGTGCCGTTTTCAATGTTCGATCCTTTTGTTCTTCTACTCCTGATATGTTGGACTGTTGATCGATGGTTTCATATAAAAGACTACCAATAAGACTCTTTGTAGAAGATGTTCCCAAAAAATATTATGTTGACTTAACGAGAAAGACCTCTAAACATGCTCCAAATTGTAAAAATACGACTTTTTGGATTTTCAATCTCTTTTTTTCGGCTATCCCTGATATTTAGAAAAAATAATACAATGATTTCACACAACAGGCTAGCTATTAGACTCTCTATTGACAAAAGTTTCACCGCCCTCCCTTCATTATAACCGAAGTTATCGTGCCCTAAAGAATCAACAAATTAGCATGCTTATCTCTGCTTACCCTAAGCAGAAAATGCTGATCTTTAAACTCAATCATAACATTGACCTAGTGAACGTCTACACCAAGTTTGAACATTCTAGCTTAATTAGAAGGAGAGTAATTGTGTTCCAAAGTCCCGACCCTTCAAATTGCTTCTATTTTTCATTTTCAATTCAAAATGGTGACCATCACGTGACAGAAATCAAAATTCTATTCGCGACATTTTTTAGGCCTTCCTACAAGGATTCAGAAAATATAACTCCCGAGTCTGTAAGTAAAATAGCAAAAAAGCCTTATTGATTTTTCACTTTTAAATATGGCGGCACTTCCGGTTCGATCGACAAACTCCATATTTTGTTTACAAATCAGTAATTACTTATCTAGTATCCAAAAAAAAAATCAGGTCATTGTGACCTATATTTCGATGATTTTTTTGAAAATTTTGATCCTTAATTTCGTCAAGGGGAGATAATTTAGAAAATTTCTAATTATATTTTTGAAGTCACATCGGTAAGATCTACTTAGATACTAAATTTCATGAAAATCGTACAACTATTAAAGAAGTTGTCAAATTGGTCTAAACTTCCGGTTCGAAATCACAGCGACGAATTTTCGAAATTCGAAAATGTGAAACTGCAGATGAAAATGATTTTTTTAAAGGTATTCAAAGAAAAAAGAATTAGTAAAATCGGTCAAAAAATAACAAAGTTACGACTATGCATTGTCATTTTTTTCGTTCGTAAAATTCGGTGATTTCGGATTCGTAAAACGTTTCGAAAATATATTTAATCAAGGTTCGCACCCCATTTTTGGGGGGGTAGGTCAAAATTTCAGAAAGATCCTATGGATAGATTCTGAGAAATCCGATTTGCAGAAAACACACAAAAAAAAAAAATAACTAGATCTGCTACTGTCCCATGCAGATATGAAAGCTTTCATATTCATCGTCACGTGTCATCGATTATATCAAGTATCTCAAATAAAAGGATAAGAATAACAAACTATCAAAATTGGTCAAAAACTCGCAAAGTTACAAGTCTAAATATAGTATGAAACATTGCATAATCTGAAAACTAAAGGGAAATAACTGATACTTGTTTTGAAATAATTAATAGAACCAGAAAAACATTTATCCACTATAATAAATAAGCAACATAGAGAAAATGAAATGAAATTGAATGGGGTTTAACGTCCTACTGTTCTGCTCCTAAAATGGGCTAATGAAGACGGGCATACGCCATAAAGTGTGCAATGAGGGAAATTTTACCCGGGCAGCGGCGTTACGGCCTACGAGGTTGGACAGGCGACCATACTCCTTGTCACGTACAACCAAGAAATCGAAACAACGCCAGTTGACTCAATGACAGACGTTATGATACAGAGCGCACGTGCTAACCATTCAGCCACGCAACCTCACTAAAATCGGCAAATTGCTGACCTACAGATAGAAACATTTCAACCGGGCGAAATCTTCTATTTTATTAGTTTAATTTGTACGGTACCTTTGGTTATCAACCGAATATTACAAAAGTTTTAAAAATAAGCTCCCCCTGACCAGCTAAATCGTTCGGAATAAACGTTTTCCCCTTAAAATCGGCAATGTGAGAAACATTACAACCGGGCGAAATTTTCTGTTTTATCACTTTTACAGTATCTTTGATTAACAACCGATTATTACAAAACTTTAAAAATAAAAAAGAAAGAAAGAAATGCGGCTTAACGTCCATTCGACACAAACTAGGTCATTTCGGGACTAACATATGTTTTTTAATTTTATTTAAAAACTCCCCTTGCGTGTACTGGTCTTTAGCTGTTGGGAGGAAACCGAAGGACACGGAGAAAACACACGAGGTTGGACACCATACTCCATGTCACGTGCAATCTCGAAATCGAAACGACGCCCGTTGACTCAATGACAGACGTTACGATACAGCGCACATGCTAACCATTCAGCTATTCAGCCTCCCTTAAAAATAAGCTCCCCCTGACCAGCTTAATTGTTCGCAATAAACGTTTGCCCTCTAAAATCGGCAAATTGCTGACTTTAAAGTGAGAAACATTACAACCGGGCGAAATTTTATGTTTTATCACTTTTACAGTACCTTTGATTACCAACCGATTATTACAAAACTTTAAAAATAAAAGAGAAAGAGAGAAATGCGGCTCAACGTCCATTCGACACAAACTAGGTCATTTCGGGACTAACATATGTTTTTTAATTTTATTTATAAACTTACCATGCGCGTACGGGTCTTTAGCCATGAGAGGAAACCGAAGGACACGGAGAAAACCCACGAGGTTGGACACCATACTCCATGTCACGTGCAACTTGGAAATCGAAACGACGCCGGTTGATTCAATGACAGACGTTACGATACAGCGCGCGTATGCTAACCATTCAGCCTCCCTAAAATCGGGAAATTGCTGACTTATAGCAAGAAACATTTCAACCGGGCGAAATTTTCTGTTTTAACAGTTTAATTCACACGGTATTTTAATTACCAACCGATCATTACAAAACTTTTGAAAATAAGCTCCAACTGACCAGCTTAATCGTATGCAATAAACGTTTGGCCTGAATTGAAAGTTCTGCAACGAGAAAGTTCATCTCGATTTTCCGGCGTGGTTCCCCCTTGTCAGTGAGGCAGAGCAGAGGGCCTGACAAGGACAGCTGTCTAGTCGTTCGGATGGGACGAAAAACCAAGGTCGCGTGTACACATTGGAGTGCACGTAAAATATCCTTAAGCAGTTGGAATTCGATACTGTTGAATAAGCTCTATACGATGACTAAATGTGCAGATTGTAGTCACCCACACTGCATGTTTCGCTTAACAATGAAAGGGTGCCGTTTTCAATGTTTGATCCTTTTATTCTTCTACTCCAGATATTTTGGACTGTTGATCGAAGTTTTCATATAAAAGACTACCGACAAGACTCTTCGTAGAAGAAGTTCCCAAAAAATATTATGTTGACTTTAAGAGAAAAGAACCTTTAAAGATGCTCCAAATCGTAAACATACGACTTTTTGGATTTTCGATCTCTTTTTTCTGCTATCCCTGATATTTAAAAAAAAAGATACAACGATTCCACACAACAGGCCAGCTATTACACTCTCGATTAACAAGAGTTTCACCGCCCTCCCTTCATTATAACCGAAGTTATCTTGTCCTAAAGAATCAACAAATCAGCATGCTTATCTCTGCTTACCCTAGGCAGAAAATGCTCATCTTTAAACTCAATCCTGACATTGACATAGTGAACGTCTACACCAAGATTGAACATTCTAGCTCAATTAGAAGGAGAGTTATTTCAGCCTCCCTGAATTCGGAAAATTGCTGACTTATAGCAAGAAACATTTCAACCGGGCGAAATTTTCTGTTTTAACAGTTTAATGTGCACGGTACTTTAATTACCAACCGATTATTACAAAACTTTTGAAAATAAGCTCCAACTGACCAGCTTAATCGTATGCAATAAAACTTTGGCTTGAATTGAAAGTTCTGCACGTAGGAAGTTCATCTCGATTTCCCGGCGTGGTTCCCCCTTGTCAGTGTGGCAGAACAGAGGGCCTGACAAGCACAGCTGTCTAGTTCGGATGGGACGAAAAGCACGGTCCCGTGTACACATTGGAGTGCACGTAAAATATCCCTAAGCAGTTGGAATTCGATACTGTTGAATAAGCTCTATACGATGACTAAATGTGTAGATTGTAGTCACCCACACTGCATGTTTCGCTTAACAATGAAAGGGTGCCGTTTTCAATGTTCGATCCTTTTGTTCTTCTACTCCTGATATGTTGGACTGTTGATCGATGGTTTCATATAAAAGACTACCAATAAGACTCTTTGTAGAAGAAGTTCCCAACCAATATTATGTTGACTTTACGAGAAAGACCTCTAAACATGCTCCAAATTGTAAAAATACGACTTTTTGGATTTTCAATCTCTTTTTTTCGGCTATCCCTGATATTTAAAAAAAAATGATACAATAACTTCACACAACAGGCTAGCTATTAGACTCTCTATTGACAAAAGTTTCACCGCTCTCCCTTCATTATAACCGAAGTTATCGTGCCCTAAAGAATCAACAAATCAACATGCTTATCTCTGCTTACCCTAAGCAGAAAATGCTCATCTTTGAACTCCATCATAACATTGACCTAGTAAAAGTTTACACCAAGTTTGAACATTCTAGCTTAATTAGAATGAGAGTTATTGTGCTCCAAAGTCTCGGCCCTTCAAATTGCTTCTATTTTTCATTTTCAATTCAAAATGGTGACTCCCGGTTGACCTAAATCAAAATTCTATTCGCGACATTTTTTAGGCCTTCCTACAAGGATTCAGAAAATATAACTCCCGAGTCTGTAAGTAAAATAGCAAAAAAGCCTTAGTGATTTTTCACGTTTAAAGATGGTGGCACTTCCGGTTCGATCGACAAACTCCATATTTTGTGTACGAATCAGTAATTCCTTGTCTAGTATCAAAATAAAAAATTAGGTCATTCTGACCTATATTTCGGCGATTTTTTTGAAAACTTTGATCCTTAATTTCACCAAGGGGAGATAATTTAGAAAATTTCTAATTATATTTTTGAAGTCACATCGGTAGGATCTACTTATATACTAAATTGAATGAAAATCGCACAACTATTAAAGAAGTTGTCAAATTGGTCTAAACTTCCGGTTCGAAATCACAGCGACGAATTTTCGAAATTCGAAAATGTGAAACTGCTGATGAAAATGATTTTTTTCAGGGTATTCAAAGAAAAAAGATTTAGTAAAATCGGTCAAAAAACAATAAAGTTACGACTATGCAATGTCCATTTTGTCGTTCGTAAATTTCGGTGATTTCGGATTCGTAAAACGTTTTGAAAATATATTTAATCAACAGCTACCACCCATTTTTGGGGGGGTAGGTAAAAGTTTCATAAAGATACTGTGGTTAGATTCTGAGAAATCCGATTTGTGGATAAAACACAAAAAAAAAATAATAACTAGATCTGCTACTGTCCCATGCAGATATGAAAGCTTTCATATTCATCGTCACGTGTCATTGATTGTATCAAGTATCCTAAATAAAAGGATAAGAAGAAAAAATTATTACAATTGGTCAAAAACTCGCGAAGTTACAAGTCTAAATATAGTATGAAACATTGCACCCAGGCATAACAATAATCTGAAAACTAAAGGGAAATAACTGAAACTTGTATTACTGTAATGAGACGAATGAGAAAATGAAATGAAAATGGCGGGAAAAAAAATTAAAAATGGCAGGTTGGACAGGCGACCTTACTCCTTGTCACGTACAACCGGGCATTAGAAAACACGCTAGTTAACTCAATGACAGGCGCGCGTGCTAACCATTCAGGCACCCAACCCCCTTTGAAATCAGACACGTGCAATATGTCATATTGGAAGAATAAGAAGTCGCTCACAACAAAATGGTAAATTAATGAGTTTAGGTCAAAAGGTTGAGCTACTGTTTTAGAGTACTTTATAGTTTTAAAGAGACACGTTAAGGGTTGTTCATAGTTAAATGAAAGTTTAATTTTAAATAAGACCAATAAAATTAGGATTTAATAATGCCAGACTAATATTTCCAATATGTTTGGTTATAAGTAGGAAATCGTGACGACTTCTTAAGCATGTTTTAAACAAAGGATCATGTTTGTTTAAACAAGAATGGCACTCTGCAATAAAAAAAACTGGCAAAAGCAAGATTTCTATGCAGAAATTAAATAATTGCTAGAAGCAGAAAAATATTTATCCACTATAATAAATAAGCAACATAGAGAAAATGGAATGAAATTGAATGGGGTTTAACGTCCGACTGTTCTGCTCCTAAAATGGGCTAATGAAGACGGGCATATGCCATAAAGTGTGCAATGAGGGAAATGTTACCCGGGCAGCGGCGGTTACGGCCTACGAGGTTGGACAGGCGACCATACTCCTTCACGTACAACCAAGAAATCGAAACAACGCCAGTTGACTCAATGACAGACGTTATGATACAGAGCGCACGTGCTAACCATTCAGCCACGCAACCTCCCTAAAATCGGCAAATTGCTGACCTACAGCGAGAAACATTTCAACCGGGCCAAATTTTCTATTGTAACAGTTTAATTTGCACGGTACCTTTAGTTATCAACCGAATATTACAAAACTTTTAAAAATAAGCTCCCCCTGACCAGCTTAAGCGTTCGCAATAAACGTTTGCCCCTTAAAATCGGTAAATTGCTGACTTTAAAGTGAGAAACATTACAACCGGGGGCAATTTTCTGTTTTATCACTTTTACAGTACCTTTGATTACCAACCGATTATTACAAAACTTTAAAAATAAAAGAGAAAGAGAGAAATGCGGCCTAATGTCCATTCGACACAAACTAGGTCATTTCGGGACTAACATATGTTTTTTAATTTTATTTAAAAACTCCCCTTGCGCTTACAAGTCTTTAGCCGTTGGGAGGAAACCGAAGGACACGGAGAAAACCCACGAGGTTGGACATCATACTTCATGTCACGTCCAACCTGGAGATCGAAACGACGCCCGTTGACTCAATGACAGACGTTACGATACAGTGCGCACATGCTAACCATTCAGCCATTCAGCCTCCGTGAATTCAGAAAATTGCTGACTTATAGCAAGAAACATTTCAACCGGGCGAAATTTTCTGTTTTAACAGTTTAATGTGCACGGTACTTTAATTACCAACCGATTATTACAAAACTTTTGAAAATAAGCTCCAACTGACCAGCTTAATCGTATGCAATAAACGTTTTCGCCTGAATTGAAAGTTCTGCGCGGAGAAAGTTCATCTCGATTTCCCGGCGTGGTTACCCTTGTCAGTGAGGCAGAACGGAGGGCCTGACAAGCACAGCTGTCTAGTCATTCGGATGGGACGAAAAACCAAGGTCCCGTGTACACATTGGAGTGCACGTAAAATATCCCTAAGCAGTTGGAATTCGATACTGTTGAATAAGCTCTATACGATGACTAAATGTGTAGATTGTAGTCACCCACAATGCATGTTTCGCTTAACAATGAAAGGGTGCCGTTTTCAATGTTCGATCCTTTTGTTCTTCTACTCCTGATATGTTGGACTGTTGATCGATGGTTTCATATAAAAGACTACCAATAGAAGAAGTTCCCAAAAAATATTATGTTGACTTAACGAGAAAGACCTCTAAACATGCTCCAAATTGTAAAAATACGACTTTTTGGATTTTCAATCTCTTTTTTTCGGCTATCCCTGATATTTAGAAAAAATAATACAATGATTTCACACAACAGGCTAGCTATTAGACTCTCTATTGACAAAAGTTTCACCGCCCTCCCTTCATTATAACCGAAGTTATCGTGCCCTAAAGAATCAACAAATTAGCATGCTTATCTCTGCTTACCCTAAGCAGAAAATGCTGATCTTTAAACTCAATCATAACATTGACCTAGTGAACGTCTACACCAAGTTTGAACATTCTAGCTTAATTAGAAGGAGAGTAATTGTGTTCCAAAGTCCCGACCCTTCTATTTTTCATTTTCAATTCAAAATGGTGACCATCACGTGACAGAAATCAAAATTCTATTCGCGACATTTTTTAGGCCTTCCTACAAGGATTCGGAAAATATAACTCCCGAGTCTGTAAGTAAAATAGCAAAAAAGCCTTATTGATTTTTCACTTTTAAATATGGCGGCACTTCCGGTTCGATCGACAAACTCCATATTTTGTTTACAAATCAGTAATTACTTATCTAGTATCCAAAAAAAAAATCAGGTCATTCTGACCTATATTTCGATGATTTTTTTGAAAATTTTGATCCTTAATTTCGTCAAGGGGAGATAATTTAGAAAATTTCTAATTATATTTTTGAAGTCACATCGGTAAGATCTACTTAGATACTAAATTTCATGAAAATCGTACAACTATTAAAGAAGTTGTCAAATTGGTCTAAACTTCCGGTTCGAAATCACAGCGACGAATTTTCGAAATTCGAAAATGTGAAACTGCAGATGAAAATGATTTTTTTAAAGGTATTCAAAGAAAAAAGAATTAGTAAAATCGGTCAAAAAATAACAAAGTTACGACTATGCATTGTCATTTTTTTCGTTCGTAAAATTCGGTGATTTCGGATTCGTAAAACGTTTCGAAAATATATTTAATCAAGGTTCGCACCCCATTTTTGGGGGGGTAGGTCAAAATTTCAGAAAGATCCCATGGATAGATTCTGAGAAATCCGATTTGCAGAAAACACACAAAAAAAAAAATAATAATAACTAGATCTGCTACTGTCCCATGCAGATATGAAAGCTTTCATATTCATGGTCACGTGTCATTGATTGTATCAAGTATCCTAAATAAAAGGATAAGAAGAAAAAATTATCAAAATTGGTCAAAAACTCGCGAAGTTACAAATCTAAATATAGTATGAAACATTGCACCCAGTCATAACAATAATCTGAAATCAGCCGTGGGAGGAAACCGAAGGACACGGAGAAAACCCACGAGGTTGGACACCATACTCCATGTCACGTGCAACCTGGAAATCGAAACGATGCCGGTTGACTCATAGACAGACGTTACGATACAGCGCGCACATGCTAACCATACAGCCATTCAGGCTCCCTAAAATCGATAAATTGCTGACTTATAGCAAGAAACATTTCAACCGGGCATTTCAATCGAAACAACGCCAGTTGACTCAATGACAGACGTTACGATACAGTGCGCAGGTGCTAACCATTTAGCCACGCAACCTCCCTAAATTTGGCAAATTGCTGACCTACAAGAAGAAACATTTCAACCGGGCGGAATTTTCTATTTTAACAGTTTAATTTGCACGGTACCTTTAATTATCAACCGAATATTACAAAACTTTTAAAAATAAGCCCCCCCCCCCTGACCAGCTTAATTGTTCGCAATAAACGTTTGCCCCCTAAAATGAGCAAATTGGTGACTTTAATGTGAGAAACATTACTACCGGGCGAAATTTTCTGTTTTATCACTTTTACAGTACAGTACAACCGATTATTACAAAACTTTAAAAATAAAAGAGAAAGAGATAAATGCGGCTTAACCTCCATTCGACACAAACTAACATATAGATGGGACGAAAAACCAAGGTCCGGTGTACACATTGGAGTGCACGTAAAATATCCCTAAGCAGTTGGAATTCGATACTGTTGAATAAGCTCTATACGATGACTATGCAAACCATTATTAATCGATGAAGGTGTTAAAATGTACACAATATAAACAGTATTAATCTAAATCAATAACATAAATGATTAAAAATATTTTTTTTAGATAGTTTTAAAATAGAAAACAAATAATTATATCAAATCAAACCTATTCAATTTCAATTAATATGAGGACTGGCTGCAAAGTTCTAAGCCTATGTGTGCAAGACCTATATATTGTTGATGTTTCCTTTTATTTTTCTATATAGTTTCCATCAAAGCTCAATTTTTTCATCAGTTATTTACGGTGATTTTGGATTCGCAAAACGTTTTGAAAATATATTGATTCCAAGGCCACCACCCATTTTTGAAAGGAGGCTAACCAGAAAAGTAAAATAGATCACAAAATCACGAAGTAACACAGCTGTCAAGGTCAATTTTTTCATCAGTTGTTTTCGGTGATTTTGGATTCGCAAAACGTTTTGAAAATATATTGATTCCAAGGCCACCACCCATTTTTGAAAGGAGGCTAACCAGAAATGTATTGATTTCCCAGATTTGAGACAAAATCGCGAAACTGCGATCCATTTGATTATTTTCAAGCTGTTAATCGGAGTTATTCACGCGAAAACAACTTTGTCGGCACGGAAAACATCAAAGGCGAAATTTGAAATTTTGAAATTTGCAAATACCAAAAATTCGACAATGAGCTAGGCTATCCCCAAATGTATTAATTTCAAAGATAAGAAACGAATTCAACAAACTACGGTCTGTTCTGATAATTTACATGCCCGTTAATGTCCATTTTTCACTATTTCTGATATTCAATTCAATATGGTGACTATCCATTGACTTAAATCAAAATTCTACTGCCAACATTTTATAGCCATCCCTTCAAGGATTCAGAAAATATAACCCCCGTGTCTGTATGTAAAATAGCAAAATGGCGTTTGAGGTTTTTACATTTCAAGATGGTGGCACTTCCGGATTGAGCTACAAACTCCATTTTTTGTGTACTAATCAGTGGTCTCGTAGCTAGTACCTAAAAAAAAAATTCAAGATGATTTGACCTATATTTCGTCGATTTTTTTGAAAATTTCGATCCTCAATTTCTCCAAGGGGAGATAATTTAGAAAATTTCCAAAGTATTTTTTCAAGTCGCATCATTAAGGTTTACTTACATATTAAATTTCATGAAAATCGTAAAACTACTAAAGAAGTTGTTGAGTTGGTCTAAACTTCCGGTTCGAAATCACAGCGACGAATTTTCGAAATTCGAAAATCCGAAATTGCAGATTTGAAGTAAATGTCTCAAAGTACTCATAGAAAAAAGAATTAATTAAATAGGTCAAATAGTCACAAAGTTACAGCATTGTAGGTCAAAAGCATTCGTTCGTAAAATTCGGTGATTTTGGATTCGAAAAACGTTTTGAAAATATATTTCGCACCCCATTTTTGGGGGGGTAGGTCAAAGTTTTAGAAAGATCCTATGGTTAGATTCTAATAAATATCCCTAAGCAGTTGGAATTCGATACTGTTGAATAAGCTGTATACGATGACTAAATGTGTAGATTGTAGTCACCCACACTGCATGTGTCGCTTAACAATGAAAGGATGCCGTTTTCAATGTTCGATCCTTTTGTTCTTCTACTCCTGATATGTTGGATTGTTGATCGATGGTTTTATATGAAAGACTACCAATAAGACTCTTTGTAGAAGAAGTTCCCAAAAAATATTAAGTTGACTTTACGAGAAAGACCTCTAAACATGCTCCAAATTGTAAAAATACGACTTTTTGGATTTTCAATCTCTTTTTTTCGCCTATCCCTGATATTTAAAATAAATGATACAATGATTTCACACAACAGGCTAGCTATTGGACTCTCTATTGACAAAAGTTTCACAGCCCTCCCTTCATTATAACCGAAGTTATCGTGCCCTAAAGAATCAACAAATCAGCATACCCATCTCTGCTTACCCTTGGCAGAAAATGCTCATCTTTGGACTCAATCATGACATTGTCCTAGTGAACGTCTACACCAAGTTTGAACATTCTAGCTCAATTAGAAGGAGAGTTATTGTGTTTCAAAGTCTCGGCCCTTCAAATTGCTACTACTTTTCATTTTCAATTCAAAATGGTGACCATCACGTGACCGAAATCAAAATTCTGCTCCCTATGATTTTTGGGCCATCCTTCAAGGATTCAGAAAATATAACTCCCGTGTCTGTAAGTAAAATAGCAAAAAAGCCTTAGGGATTTTTCATGTTTCAAGATGGTGGCACTTCCGGTTCGATCGACAAACTCCATATTTTGTGTAGGAATCAGTAATTACTTGTCGAGTATCGAAAATTTTTTTTAGGTCATTCTGACCTATATTTCGACGATTTTTTTGAAAACTTTGATCCTTAATTTCACCAAGGGGAGATAATTTAGAAAATTTCTAATTATATTTTTGAAGTCACATCGGTAAGATCTACTTGTATACTAAATTTCATGAAAATCGTACAACTATTAAAGAAGTTGTCAAATTGGTCTAAACTTCCGGTTCGAAATCACAGCGACGAATTTTCGAAATACGAAAATGTGAAACTGCAGATGAAAACGATTTTTTTCAAGGTATTCAAAGAAAAAAGAATTAGTAAAATCGGTCAAAAAATAACAAAGATACGACTATGCATTGTCAGTTTTTTCGTTCGTAAAATTCGGTGATTTCGGATTCGTAAAACGTTTTGAAAATACATTTAATCAAGGTTCGCACCCCATTTTTGGGGGGGTAGGTCAAAATTTCAGAAAGATCCTATGGATAGATTCTGAGAAATCCGATTTGCAGAAAACACACAAAAAAAAAAATAATAATAATAATAACTTTAACAGAAACAATAAGCTTTCATATGTAATACATATGAAAGCTTAACTAGATCTGCTACTGTCCCATGCAGATATGAAAGCTTTCATATTCATCGTCACGTGTCATTGATTGTATCAAGTAACCTAAATAAAAGGATACGAAGAAAAAATTATTAAAATTGGTCAAAAACTCGCGAAGTTACAAGTCTAAATATAGTATGAAACATTGCACCCAGGCATAACAATAATCTGAAAACTAAAGGGAAATAACTGAAACTTGTATTACTGTAATGAGACGGATGAGAAAATGAAATGAAAATGGCGGGAAAAAAAAATTAAAAATGGCAGGTTGGACAGGCGACCTTACTCCTTGTCACGTACAACCGGGCATTCGAAAACACGCTAGTTTACTCAATGACAGGCGCGCGTGCTTACCATTCAGCCACTCAACCCCCCTTTGAAATCAGACACGTGCAATATGTCATATAGGAAGAATAAGAAGTCGCTCACAACAAAATGGTAAATTAATGAGTTTAGGTCAAAAGGTTGAGCTACTGTTTTAGAGTACTTAATAGTTTTAAAGAGACACGTTAAGGTTTGTTCATAGTTAAATGAAAGTTTAATTTTAAATAAGACCAATAAAATTAGGATTTAATAATGCCAGACTAATATTTCCAATATGTTTGGTTATAAGTTGGAAATCGTGACGACTTCTTAAGCATGTTTTAAACAAAGGATCATGTTTGTTTAAACAAGAATGGCACTCTGCAATAAAAAAAACTGGCCAAAGCAAGATTTCTATGCAGAAATTAAATAATTGCTAGAACCAGAAAAATATTTATCCACTATAATAAATAAGCAACATAGAGAAAATGAAATGAAATTGAATGGGGTTTAACGTCCGACTGTTCTGCTCCTAAAATGGGCTAATGAAGACGGGCATATGCCATAATGTGTGCAATGAGGGAAATTTTACCCGGGCAGCGGCGGTTACGGCCTACGAGGTTGGACAGGCAACCATACTCCTTGTCACGTACAACCAAAAAATCGAAACAACGGCAGTTGACTCAATGACAGACGTTATGATACAGAGCGCACGTGCTAACCATTCAGCCACGCAACCTCCCTAAAATCGGCAAATTGCTGACCTACAGCGAGAAACATTTCAACCGGGCCAAATTTTCTATTGTAACAGTTTAATTTGCACGGTACCTTTAGTTATCAACCGAATATTACAAAACTTTTAAAAATAAGCTCCCCCCTGACCAGCTTAAGCGTTCGCAATAAACGTTTGCCACTTAAAATCGGGAAATTGCTGACTTTAAAGTGAGAAACATTACAACCGGGCGAAATTTTCTGTTTTATGACTTTTACAGTACCTTTGATTACCAACCGATTATTTTCTGTTTTATCACTTTTACAGTACCTTTGATTACCAACCGATTATTACAAAACTTTAAAAATAAAAGAGAAAGAGAGAAATGCGGCCTAATGTCCATTCGACACAAACTAGGTCATTTCGGGACTAACATATGTTTTTTAATTTTATTTAAAAACTCCCCCTGCGCTTACAGGTCTTTAGCCGTTGGGAGGAAACCGAAGAACACGGAGAAAACCCACAAGGTTGGACATCATACTTCATGTCACGTGCAACCTGGACATCGAAACGACGCCCGTTGACTCAATGACAGACGTTACGATACAGTGCGCACATGCTAACCATTCAGCCATTCAGCCTCCCTGAATTCAGAAAATTGCTGACTTATAGCAAGAAACATTTCAACCGGGCGAAATTTTCTGTTTTAACAGTTTAATGTGCACGGTACTTTAATTACCAACCGATTATTACAAAACTTTTGAAAATAAGCTCCAACTGACCAGCTTAATCGTATGCAATAAACGTTTTCGCCTGAATTGAAAGTTCTGCACGGAGAAAGTTCATCTCGATTTCCCGGCGTGGTTCCCCTTGTCAGTGAGGCAGAACGGAGGGCCTGACAAGCACAGCTGTCTAGTCATTCGGATGGGACGAAAAACCAAGGTCCCGTGTACACATTGGAGTGCACGTAAAATATCCCTAAGCAGTTGGAATTCGATACTGTTGAATAAGCTCTATACGATGACTAAATGTGTAGATTGTAGTCACCCACACTGCATGTTTCGCTTAACAATGAAAGGGTGCCGTTTTCAATGTTCGATCCTTTTGTTCTTCTACTCCTGATATGTTGGACTGTTGATCGATGGTTTCATATAAAAGACTACCAATAAGACTCTTTGTACAAGAAGTTCCCAAAAAATATTATGTTGACTTTACGAGAAAGACCTCTAAACATGCTCCAAATTGTAAAAATACGACTTTTTGGGTTTTCAATCTCTTTTTTTCGGCTATCCCTGATATTTAGAAAAAATAATACAATGATTTCACACAACAGGCTAGCTATTAGACTCTCTATTGACAAAAGTTTCACCGCCCTCCCTTCATTATAACCGAAGTTATCGTGCCCTAAAGAATCAACAAATTAGCTTGTTTATCTCTGCTTACCCTAAGCAGAAAATGCTCATCTTTGAACTCAATCATAACATTGACCTAGTGAACGTCTACACCAAGTTTGAACATTCTAGCTTAATTAGAAGGAGAGTAATTGTGTTCCAAAGTCCCGACCCTTCAAATTGCTTCTATTTTTCATTTTCAATTCAAAATGGTGACCATAACGTGACCGAAATCAAAATTCTATTCGCGACATTTTTTAGGCCTTCCTACAAGGATTCAGAAAATATAACTCCCGAGTCTGTAAGTAAAATAGCAAAAAAGCCTTATTGATTTTTCACTTTTAAATATGGCGGCACTTCCGGTTCGATCGACAAACTCCATATTTTGTGTACAAATCAGTAATTACTTATCTAGTATCCAAAAAAAAAATCAGGTCATTCTGACCTATATTTCGATGATTTTTTTGAAAATTTTGATCCTTAATTTCGTCAAGGGGAGATAATTTAGAAAATTTCTAATTATATTTTTGAAGTCACATCGGTAGGATCTACTTAGATACGAAATTTCATGAAAATCGTACAACTATTAAAGAAGTTGTCAAATTGGTCTAATCTTCCAGTTCGAAATCACAGCGACGAATTTTCGAAATTCGAAAATGTGAAACTGCAGATGAAAATGGTTTTTTTAAAGGTATTCAAAGAAAAAAGAATTAGTAAAATCGGTCAAAAAATAACAAAGTTACGACTATGCATTGTCATTTTTTTCGTTCGTAAAATTCGGTGATTTCGGATTCGTAAAACGTTTCGAAAATATATTTAATCAAGGTTCGCACCCCATTTTTGGGGGGGTAGGTCAAAATTTCAGAAAGATCCTATGGATAGATTCTGAGAAATCCGATTTGCAGAAAACACACAAAAAAAAAAATAATAATAATAATAACTTTAACAGAAACAATAAGCTTTCATATGTAATATGAAAGCTTAATAATCTTAACAGAAACAATAAGCTTTCATATGTAATATGAAAGCTTAATAATATTAATCTTAACAGAAACAATAAGCTTTCATATGTAATACATATGAAAGCTTAATAATAATAACTTTAACAGAAACAATAAGCTTTCATATGTAATATGAAAGCTTAATAATAATCTTAACAGAAACAATAAGCTTTCATATGAAATATGAAAGCTTAATAATCTTAACAGAAACAATAAGCTTTCATATGTAATATGAAAGCTTAATAATAATAATAATTTTAGTAATCTCAATAGGCTTTCAGACGAAAGTCTGAAAGCCTAACTAGACCTGCAAGCAGCACTGAACCGGCTTTCAGGAATCATACAGGAAGTTTATTATACCATAGCCGATCCATTGAGCTACCAAACTTTAATTGTTTTACTTCAGTGACACCGTCTATCATATGTAAATGTAATATTTGCTGGCGAAAAGACCGGTCAAAATTGTAAATTATGGCAAAATTACGTCACTTCCGGTGTTGAAAGAAATTTTTATAGGTGAAATGTAAGTCGAAAATTCGCAAAATACAAAATACAAACTTTGTTTTATACATATCGGGCAATAAATAATTAACCTATAACCAATAAACTGAAATTAAGAAGGTAAAAAACTTAAAAGTGACCCTGGGACAATTGGCTATTTTTCGACAAGGGAACATGCTAGAAGCCTTTTCTTGATATCAATATGATGGTATTGATTCAATCTTACTGCCCATTAGAGTCAGACATTATAAAGTTAAACGAATAATAAACATAAATCACTTCAAAAAAATGTTTGTTTGGAAGGCCAAAAATACGTTTTTTGAAAAAATTACATTACTTCCGGTGACATTGAAAGTGTTAATTTAGTTCATAGAAGTCATAAATGGCATAAGGCATCAAATGGTAAAAAAAAAATATAAAAATCGAATAATAATTGACACTTTTATAGAACAAAAACCTTGAAAAGTGACTTATCGAAGATCGCCTATTTCTCTATAACCGTACAAGTTAGAAACCATTTTGTGGTATCTGTATGGTCGTATGGCTTCATTCTATTCGTTGATGGGAATCAAATATTATAATTTTAAAATTATTATAAGGCAGACTCATTTGAATAAAATATTTGTTTTTTAGGTTTAAAATACAGTTTTTGCCCAAATGACGTCATTTCCGGTCACAGTGAAATTGTAAAATTGGCTTGACCTAGTCCAAATTGACATTAAGCATCAAATGGAAAAAAATATTGCAAATCGAATAATAATTCACTCTTTTATAGGCAAAATAACGTGAAAAGGGATGCATGCAAAATTGCATATTCCTCGGCAACTGCTCATATTACAAACTAATTTTTGCATACAATCTCTTCTTCTGGATTATTGCTACGAGTTTATTAAAATTACAAATAAATATTTCAAAATATGAAGACACTGAATGAATTGTAAACAACTGAATTTTACACTTTATTTTACATTTTATTCGAAATTGCCCGAAAATGGAATTGAAATTTAAAAATATGAGCTAAGGATTTTGTGCACCTTTGCAGGGTGCATCCATTTAGTTATATCAGTTTTGAAAAAAAATAATATTTGCTTTCAAAAAGTGGTACCGAACTGTCAAAATTGTAGTTTTTGTTAATATTACGTCACTTCCGTTGCCGACAGAAAAATTTCACCGTAACAAAAAAAATTACAATTGGGACCACGGAGCATATGAACTTTGTTTTATACAAATCGAACAATAAATAATTTTTCTGGGTACGAAAAACTAAATTAGCCGTTGGCGGTTAACGCAAATAACCGAGACAATTTTCTTTCCCATTTCTGCTCAAGTAGGATGATATTTTAACCCTGTGTAAAATACCATCAAAAAATATTCATAAATAAAAAAGGTTTTCGTAAAATAATTTTTTTTTTCAAAATATCGGACATTTTTTCGACTACTTCCGGTTTTACGATCGTTGTTGTGATAGCTTTACGAAGTTCTTTGGATACTTAACTTTCTGTACCAGAAGTGTCAGAAACATCCATTGACTAGTTATGGAAAAAAAGATAAATTAAAGAGCGTTTACAAAAATTTAACGATTTTTCAATTTTTTTCAAAGTTTGATGTCATTTTTGGACCACCTATATTATTTCAATGCTTTTCATTTTGGATTCACTATATAGACAACCGATAGGACTATGAGTAAGAAAAGTTTCAGAAAAATCGTAGGCGTCGTTTTCGAGAAAAGGGCGTCTCAGAATGTTAAAAAATCGGAAAATACTAGATTTTTGGCATACAATAATTTATTTTCTTACCATCGAAATCGTATTATTTAGATACCATATGATGGTCCATTAATAGGGCTATCTAACGACACTTTAGTTCTTTTGGTCCGCTATTACCTAAGTGAGCAATCAAGTTTTTCGCAAGTGCGACAATATTTTTAAACTTTTTTTTCATTTTTTGAATACTTCCGGTATGGTTATTATTGTCGGAATAGTTTTAATAGTCGGTTTGGGCGCTAAAATAGCCACAGGGCTCTGTAATGATATATTACATTATCTGATCAGATAAAATGCCCCTGAGAAATCCTATGTTCAAAAGTGCCAAAAATGCAAAAAATTTAAAATATCGAAAATTAAATTTCAATAATTACATAGATATTATACATCGTTAGAATCGTAATTAGGTCAGCTATCTGAATATACAACCTTTTTTTAAAAATCTCTTTAAATAAAAAAATAGTAGAGCATTTTTCAAAATTTCACGATTTTTCGACTTTTTTCGATTTTCAGTCCCTTTTTTATTCTATTCCAGACATTTCAAAGTCTTATTGGTTGGCTTCATGCAAAGTACCTCGAAAAGGACTCTCGAAAGAAAAAATTAAAAAAAAATTGTAGGTTAAGTTTTCGAGATACAGTCGTCAAAAAATGCTAAAAATCAGAAAATTCTTGATTTTCAGCCTGTCATATTTTGCTTCCTGATCATAGTATCCGTATGAATTGGGTATCATACGATAGTACAATCCTAGTGCACTCCAATGGTACCATAATTTCTTTAATCCATTGATATCGGGCGGAGAAATCGCATTTTTCCCCAAAATATCCGTTTTTTGCATTTTTTTCAAAATATTGCACATTATTTCGACCACTTCCGGTTGAAGGATTCTTGTCGAAATTGCTTTATAAGTTGGTATTGGACTTTAACTTCATGTTCCAGAAGTTTCAGAAACGTCAATTCTGCCATAAAACGAAACCCGAGCTCACAAAATGGGAAGAAAATTCGAAAAAAATCGAAAAATAAAGGGCGATAACTCTGAATGAAACTTATATTACTGGAATCGGATGGACTTCAGGTATCCAAAAATGTAGGTCAAATTTGAAAATTTTGAAAAATAACAAAAATTTTCTCGTAAACAACATGTTTTCAATTTTCGAACGATAAAAGTAATAGACGAATGTTCGAAATTGAAAAATGTGAGATAGCCATTGTCTCAGAAAAGATTCAGGGATTCCGAAAATGTAATTTGTTTGAAAATGGATAAAGAATTGACGAAACTATGGCCGATTTTCAATTTTCAGACAGTGTACAAAGTTCGGTCACTTCCGGTATGCGCAGAAACTTCAAAAATATTTTATCAAGTAGCCACTACATGGTTTCCCGATAGAAAATCTAATTCCAGATCGATATCTGTTTCCATCATGGAGATCTAGGCTCCCGCGGTAAATAATAATAATAATAACTAGACCTGCAAGCAGCACTGAACCGGCTTTCAGGAATCATACAGGACGTTTCTTATACCATAGCCGATCCATTGAGCTACCAAACTATACTTTAGTTGTTTTGCTTCAGTGACACCCTCTATCATATGTAAAAGTAATATTTGCTGGCGAAAAGACCGGTCAAAATTGTAAATTATGGCAAAATTACGTCACTTCCGGTACCGAAAGAAATTTTTATAGGTGAAAAATAAGTCGAAAATTCGCAACACACAAAATACAAACTTTGTTTTATACATATTGGGCAATAAATAATTACCCTATAACCCATAAACAGAAATTAAGAAGGTAAAAAACTTAAAAGTGACCCTGGGAAAATTGGCTATTATTCGACAAGGGAACATGCTAGAAGGCTTTTTTTGATATCAATATGATGGTATTGATTCAATCTTACTGCCCATTAGAGTCAGACGTTATCAAGTTAAACGAATAATAAATATAAATCCCTTCAAAAAAATGTTTGCTTTGAAGGCTAAAAATACGTTTTTTGCAAAAATTACATTACTTCCGGTGATATTGAAAATGTTAACTTAGTTCATAGAAGCCATAAATGGCATAAGGCATCAAATGGTAAAAAAATTATAAAAATCGAATAATAATTGACACTTTTATAGACCAAAAACCTTGAAAAGTGACTTATAGAAGATCGCCTATTTCTCTGTAACCATACAAGTTAGAAACCATTTTGTGGTATCTGTATGGTCGTATGGCTTCATTCTATTCGTTGATGGGAATCAAATATCATAATTTTAAAAATATTATAAGGCAGACTCATTTGAATAAAATATTTGTTTTTTGGGTTAAAAATACAGTTTTTGCCCAAATGACGTCATTTTCGGTCACAGTGAAAATGTAAAATTGGCTTGACCCAGTCCAAATTGGCATTAGGCATCAAATGGAAAAAACAATATTGCAAATCGAATGATAATTCACTCTTTTATAGGCAAAATAACGTGAAAAGTGATGCATGCAAAATTGCATATTTCTCGGCAACTGCTCATATAACAAACTAATTTTCGCATACATTCTCTTCGTCTGGATTATTGCTACGAGTTTATGAAAATTACAAATAAATATTTCAAAATATGAAGACGCTGAATGAATTGTAAATAACTGAATTTTACACTTTATTTTACATTTTATTCGAAATTGCCCGAAAATGAAATTGAAATTAAAAAATCTGAGCTAAGGATTTTGTGCATCTTTGCAGGGTGCATCCTTTTAGTTATATCAGTTTTGAAAAAAAAAAAATATTTGCTTTCAAAAAGTGGTACCGAACTGTCAAAATTGTAGTTTTTGTAAATATTACGTCACTTCCGTTGCCGACAGAAAAATTTCACCGTAACAAAAAAAATTACCATTGGGACCACGGAGCATATGAACTTTGTTTTATACAAATCAAACAATAAATAATTTTTCTGGGTACGAAAAACTATATTAGCCGATGGCGGCTAACGCAAATTACCGAGACAATTTTTTTTCTCATTTTTGCTCAAGTAGGATGATATTTTAACCCTGTGTAAAATACCATCAAAAAATATTCATAAATAAAAAAGGTTTTCGTAAAGAGATAAATTATTTTCAAAATATCGGATATGTTTTCGACTACTTCCGGTTTAACGATCGTTGTCGTGATAGCTTTATTAACTTCTTTGGATACTTAACTTTCTGTACCAGAAGTGTCAGAAACATCCATTAAGTAGTTTTGGAAAAAAAGATAAATTAAAGAGCGTTTACAAAAATTTAACGATTTTTCAATTTTTTTCAAAGTTTGATGCCATTTTTGGACCACCTATTTTATTTCAATGTTTTTCATTTTGGATTCACTATATAGACAACCGATAGGACTTTGAGTAAGAAAAGTTTAAGAAAAATCGTAGGCGTCGTTTTCGAGAAAAGGGCGTCTCAGAATGTTAAAAAATCGGAAAATACTAGATTTTTGGCATGCAATAATTTATTTCCTTACCATGGAAATCATATTATTGAGATACCATATGATGGTCCATTAATAGTTCTATCCAGCGACACTTTAGTTCTTTTGGTCCGCTATTACCTAAGGGAGAAATCATGTTTTTCGCAAGTGCGACAATATTTTTAACTTTTTATTTTATTTTTTGAATACTTCCGGTATGGTTATTATTTTCGGAATAGTTTTAATAGCCAGTTTGGGCACTAAAATAGCCACAGGGCTCTGTAATGATATATTACATTATCTGATCAGATAAAATGCCCCTGAGAAATCCTACGTTCAAAAGTACCAAAAATGCAAAAAATGTAAAATATCGAAAATTAAATTTCAATAATTACATACATATTATACACCATTAGAATCGTAATTAGGTCAGCTATCTGAATATACAACCTTTTTTTAAAAATCTCTTAAAATAAAAAAATAGTAGAGCATTTTCCAAAATTTCACGATTTTTCGACTTTTTTCGATTTTCAGTCCCTTTTTTATCCTATTCCAGACATTTCAAAGGCTTATTGGATGGCTTCATGCAAAAGACTTCCAAAAGGACTCTCGATAGAAAAAAATTAAAAAAAATTGTAGGTTAAGTTTTCGAGATACAGGCGTCCAAAAACGCTCCAAATCAGAAAATACTTGATTTTCAGCGTGCCATATTTTGCTGCCTGATCATAGAATCCGTATGAATTGGGTATTATACGATAGTACAATCCTAGTGCAGTCCAATGGTACCCTAATTTCTTTAATCCATTGATATCGGGCGGAGAAATCGCGTTTTTCCCCAAAATATCCATTTTTTGCATTTTTTTCAAAATATTGCCCATTATTTCGACCACTTCCGGTTTAAGGATTCTTGTCGAAATTGCTTTATAAGTTGGTATTGGACTATAACTTCATGTTCCAGAAGTTTCAGAAACGTCAATTCTGCCATAAACCGAAACCCGAGCTCACAAAATGGGAAGAAAATTCGAAAAAAATCGAAAAATAAAGGGCGATAACTCTGAATGAAACTTATATTACTGGAATCGGATGGACTTCAGGTATCCAAAAATGTAGGTCAAATTTGAAATTTGTTAAAAATAACAAAAATTGTCTCGTAAACAACATCTTTTCAATTTTCAAACGATAAAAGTCAGAGACGAATGTTCGAAATTGAAAAATGTGAGATAGCCATTGTCTCAGAAAAGATTCAGGGATTCCAAAAAGGTAATTTGTTTGAAAATGGATAAAGAATTGGCGAAACTATGGCCAATTTTCAATTTTTAGACAACGTACAAAGTTCGGTCACTTCCGGTATGCGCAGAAATTTCGAAAATATTTTATCAAGTAGCCACCACATGGTTTCCCAATAGAAAATCTTATTCCAGATCGATATCTGTTTCGATCATAGAGATCTAGGCCCTCGCGGTAAATAATAATAATAATAACTAGATCTGCTACTGTCCCATGCAGATATGAAAGCTTTCATATTCATCGTCACGTGTCATTGATTGTATCAAGTATCCTAAATAAAAGGATAAGAAGAAAAAATTATCAAAATTGGTCAAAAACTCGCGAAGTTACAAGTCTAAATATAGTATGAAACATTGCACCCAGGCATAACAATAATCTGAAAACATAAGGGAAATAACTGAAACTTGTATTACTGCAATGAGACGGATGAGAAAATGAAATGAAAATGGCGGGAAAAAAAAATAAAAATGTCAGGTTGGACAGGCGACCTTACTCCTTGTCACGTACAACCGGGCATTCGAAAACACGCTAGTTAACTCAATGACAGGCGCGCGTGCTAGCCATTCAGCCATCCAACCCCCCCTTTGAAATCCGACACGTGCAATATGTCATATAGGAAGAATAAGAAGTCGCTCACAACAAAATGGTAAATTAATTAGTTTAGGTCAAAAGGTTGAGCTACTATTTTAGAGTACTTAATAGTTTTAAAGAGACACGTTAAGGGTTGTTCATAGTTAAATGAAAGTTTAATTTTAAATAAGACCAATAAAATTAGGATTTAATAATGCCAGACAAATATTTCCAATACGTTTGGTTATAAGTAGGAAATCATGACGACTTCTTAAGCATGTTTTAAACAAAGGATCATAGACTGAATTATACAAGAATGGCACTCTGCAATAAAAAAAAACTGGCCAAAGCAAGATTTCTATGCAGAAATTAAATAATTGCTAGAACCAGAAAAATATTTATCCACTACAATAAATAAGCAACATAGAGAAAATGAAATGAAATTGAATGGGGTTTAACGTCCTACTGTTCTGCTCCTAAAATGGGCTGATGAAGACTGGCATATGCCATAAAGTGTGCAATGAGGGAAATTTTACCCGGGCAGCAGCGTTACGGCCTACGAGGATGGACAGGCGACCATACTCCTTGTCACGTACAACCAAGAAATCGAAACAACGCCAGTTGACTCAATGACAGACGTTTTGATACAGAGCGCACGTGCTAACCATTCAGCCACGCAACCTCCCTAAAATCGGCAAATTGCTGACCTACAGCGAGAAACATTTCAACCGGCCCAAATTTTCTATTTGAACAGTTTAATTTGCATGGTACCTTTAGTTATCAACCGAATATTACAAAACTTTTAAAAATAAGCTCCCCCTGACCAGCTTAAGCGTTCGCAATAAACGTTTGCCCCTTAAAATCTGCAAATTGCTGACTTTAAAGTGAGAAACATTACAACCGGGCGAAATTTTCTGTTTTATCACTTTTACAGTACCTTTGATTACCAACCGATTATTACAAAACTTTAAAAATAAAAGAGAAAGAGAGAAATGCGGCCTAATGTCCATTCGACACAAACTAGGACATTTTGTGACTAACATATGCTTTTTAATTTTATTTAAAAACTCCCCTTGCGCTTACTGGTCTTTAGCCTTTGGGAGGAAACCGAAGGACACGGAGAAAACCCACGAGGTTGGACATCATACTTCATGTCACGTGCAACCTGGAGATCGAAACAACGCTCGTTGACTCCATGACAGACGTTACGATACAGCGCGCACATGCTAACCATTCAGCCTCCCTGAATTCGGAAAATTGCTGACTTATAGCAAGAAACATTTCAACCGGGCGAAATTTTCTGTTTTAACAGTTTAATGTGCACGGTACTTTAATTGCCAACCGATTATTACAACTGACCAGCTTAATCGTGTGCAATAAACGTTTGGCCTGAATTGAAAGTTCTGCACGGAGAAAGTTCATCTTGATTTCCCGGCGTGGTTCCCCGTTGTCAATGAGGCAGAACGGAGGGCCTGATAAGCACAGCTGTCTAGTCGTTCGGATGGGATGAAACACCAAGGTCCCGTGTACACATTGGAGTGCACGTAAAATATCCCTAAGCAGTTGGAATTCGATACTGTTGAATAAGCTCTATACGATGACTAAATGTGTAGATTGTAGTCACCCACACTGCATGTTTTGCTTAACCATGAATGGTTGCCGTTTTCAATTTTCGATCCTTTTGTTCTTCTACTCCAGATATGTTGGACTGTTGATCGATGGTTTCATATAAAAGACTACCAATAAGACTCTTTGTAGAAGAAGTTCCCAAAAAATATTAAGTTGACTTTACGAGAAAGACCTCTAAACATGCTCCAAATTGTAAAAATACGACTTTTTGGATTTTCAATCTCTTTTTTTCGGCTATCCCTGATATTTAAAAAAATTGATACAATGATTTCAAACAACAGGCTAGCTATTAGACTCTCTATTGACAAAAGTTTCATCGCCCTCCCTTCATTATAACCGAAGTTATCGTGCCCTAAAGAATCAACAAATCAGCATCCTTATCTCTGCTTACCCTAAGCAGAAAATGCTCATCTTTGAACTCAATCATGACATTGACCTAGTGAACGTCTACACCAAGTTTGAACATTCTAGCTTAATTAGAAGGAGAGTTATTGTGTTCCAAAGTCCCGGCCCTTCAAATTGCTTCTATTTTTCATTTTCAATTCAATATGGTGACCATCACGTGACCGAAATCAAAATTCGGATCCGATAGATTTTTAGGCATTCCTTCAAGGATTCTGAAAATATAACTCCCGAGTCTGTAAGTAAAATAGCAAAAAAGCCTTTTTGATTTTTCACGTTTAAAGATGGTGGCACTTCCGGTTCGATCGACAAACTCCATATTTTGTGTACGAATCAGTAATTACTTGTCTAGTATCAAAAAAAAAAATTAGGTCATTCTGACCTATATTTCGACGATTTTTTTGAAAACTTTGATCCTTAATTTCGTCAAGGGGAGATAATTTAGAACATTTATACTTATATTTTTGAAGTCACATCGGTAACATCTACTTATACACTAAATTTCATGAAAATCGTACAACTATTAAAGAAGTTCTCAAATTGGTCTAAACTTCCGGTTCGAAATCACAGCGACGAATTTTCGAAATTGGAAAATGCGAAACTGCAGATGAAAATGATTTTTTTCAAGGTATTCAAAGAAAAAAGAATTAGTAAAATCGGTCAAAAAATAACAAAGTTACGACTATGCATTGTCAGTTTTTTCGTTCGTAAAATTCGGTGATTTCGGATTCGTAAAACGTTTTGAAAATATATTTAATCAACAGCCACCACCCATTTTTGGGGGGATAGGTAAAAGTTTCAGAACGATCCTATCGTTAGATTCTGAGAAATCCGATTTGTGGACAAAACACAAAAAAAAAATAACAATAACTAGATCTGCTACTGTCCCATGCAGATATGAAAGCTTTCATATTCATCGTCACGTGTCATTGATTGTATCAAGTATCCTAAATAAAAGGATAAGAAGAAAAAATTATCAAAATTGGTCAAAAACTCGCGAAGTTACAAGTCTAAATATAGTATGAAACATTGCACCCAGGCATAACAATAATCTGAAAACTTAAGGGAAATAACTGAAACTTGTATTACTGCAATGAGACGGATGAGAAAATGAAATGAAAATGGCGGGAAAAAAAAATAAAAATGTCAGGTTGGACAGGCGACCTTACTCCTTGTCACGTACAACCGGGCATTCGAAAACACGCTAGTTAACTCAATGACAGGCGCGCGTGCTAGCCATTCAGCCATCCAACCCCCCCTTTGAAATCCGACACGTGCAATATGTCATATAGGAAAAATAAGAAGTCGCTCACAACAAAATGGTAAATTAATTAGTTTAGGTCAAAAGGTTGAGCTACTATTTTAGAGTACTTAATAGTTTTAAAGAGACACGTTAAGGGTTGTTCATAGTTAAATGAAAGTTTAATTTTAAATAAGACCAATAAAATTAGGATTTAATAATGCCAGACAAATATTTCCAATACGTTTGGTTATAAGTAGGAAATCATGACGACTTCTTAAGCATGTTTTAAACAAAGGATCATAGACTGAATTATACAAGAATGGCACTCTGCAATAAAAAAAAACTGGCCAAAGCAAGATTTCTATGCAGAAATTAAATAATTGCTAGAACCAGAAAAATATTTATCCACTACAATAAATAAGCAACATAGAGAAAATGAAATGAAATTGAATGGGGTTTAACGTCCTACTGTTCTGCTCCTAAAATGGGCTGATGAAGACTGGCATATGCCATAAAGTGTGCAATGAGGGAAATTTTACCCGGGCAGCAGCGTTACGGCCTACGAGGATGGACAGGCGACCATACTCCTTGTCACGTACAACCAAGAAATCGAAACAACGCCAGTTGACTCAATGACAGACGTTTTGATACAGAGCGCACGTGCTAACCATTCAGCCACGCAACCTCCCTAAAATCGGCAAATTGCTGACCTACAGCGAGAAACATTTCAACCGGCCCAAATTTTCTATTTGAACAGTTTAATTTGCATGGTACCTTTAGTTATCAACCGAATATTACAAAACTTTTAAAAATAAGCTCCCCCTGACCAGCTTAAGCGTTCGCAATAAACGTTTGCCCCTTAAAATCTGCAAATTGCTGACTTTAAAGTGAGAAACATTACAACCGGGCGAAATTTTCTGTTTTATCACTTTTACAGTACCTTTGATTACCAACCGATTATTACAAAACTTTAAAAATAAAAGAGAAAGAGAGAAATGCGGCCTAATGTCCATTCGACACAAACTAGGACATTTTGTGACTAACATATGCTTTTTAATTTTATTTAAAAACTCCCCTTGCGCTTACTGGTCTTTAGCCTTTGGGAGGAAACCGAAGGACACGGAGAAAACCCACGAGGTTGGACATCATACTTCATGTCACGTGCAACCTGGAGATCGAAACAACGCTCGTTGACTCCATGACAGACGTTACGATACAGCGCGCACATGCTAACCATTCAGCCTCCCTGAATTCGGAAAATTGCTGACTTATAGCAAGAAACATTTCAACCGGGCGAAATTTTCTGTTTTAACAGTTTAATGTGCACGGTACTTTAATTGCCAACCGATTATTACAACTGACCAGCTTAATCGTGTGCAATAAACGTTTGGCCTGAATTGAAAGTTCTGCACGGAGAAAGTTCATCTTGATTTCCCGGCGTGGTTCCCCGTTGTCAATGAGGCAGAACGGAGGGCCTGATAAGCACAGCTGTCTAGTCGTTCGGATGGGATGAAACACCAAGGTCCCGTGTACACATTGGAGTGCACGTAAAATATCCCTAAGCAGTTGGAATTCGATACTGTTGAATAAGCTCTATACGATGACTAAATGTGTAGATTGTAGTCACCCACACTGCATGTTTTGCTTAACCATGAATGGTTGCCGTTTTCAATTTTCGATCCTTTTGTTCTTCTACTCCAGATATGTTGGACTGTTGATCGATGGTTTCATATAAAAGACTACCAATAAGACTCTTTGTAGAAGAAGTTCCCAAAAAATATTAAGTTGACTTTACGAGAAAGACCTCTAAACATGCTCCAAATTGTAAAAATACGACTTTTTGGATTTTCAATCTCTTTTTTTCGGCTATCCCTGATATTTAAAAAAATTGATACAATGATTTCAAACAACAGGCTAGCTATTAGACTCTCTATTGACAAAAGTTTCATCGCCCTCCCTTCATTATAACCGAAGTTATCGTGCCCTAAAGAATCAACAAATCAGCATCCTTATCTCTGCTTACCCTAAGCAGAAAATGCTCATCTTTGAACTCAATCATGACATTGACCTAGTGAACGTCTACACCAAGTTTGAACATTCTAGCTTAATTAGAAGGAGAGTTATTGTGTTCCAAAGTCCCGGCCCTTCAAATTGCTTCTATTTTTCATTTTCAATTCAATATGGTGACCATCACGTGACCGAAATCAAAATTCGGATCCGATAGATTTTTAGGCATTCCTTCAAGGATTCTGAAAATATAACTCCCGAGTCTGTAAGTAAAATAGCAAAAAAGCCTTTTTGATTTTTCACGTTTAAAGATGGTGGCACTTCCGGTTCGATCGACAAACTCCATATTTTGTGTACGAATCAGTAATTACTTGTCTAGTATCAAAAAAAAAAATTAGGTCATTCTGACCTATATTTCGACGATTTTTTTGAAAACTTTGATCCTTAATTTCGTCAAGGGGAGATAATTTAGAACATTTATACTTATATTTTTGAAGTCACATCGGTAACATCTACTTATACACTAAATTTCATGAAAATCGTACAACTATTAAAGAAGTTCTCAAATTGGTCTAAACTTCCGGTTCGAAATCACAGCGACGAATTTTCGAAATTGGAAAATGCGAAACTGCAGATGAAAATGATTTTTTTCAAGGTATTCAAAGAAAAAAGAATTAGTAAAATCGGTCAAAAAATAACAAAGTTACGACTATGCATTGTCAGTTTTTTCGTTCGTAAAATTCGGTGATTTCGGATTCGTAAAACGTTTTGAAAATATATTTAATCAACAGCCACCACCCATTTTTGGGGGGATAGGTAAAAGTTTCAGAACGATCCTATCGTTAGATTCTGAGAAATCCGATTTGTGGACAAAACACAAAAAAAAAATAACAATAATAATCTTAACAGAAATAATAAGCTTTCATATGTAATATGAAAGCTTAATAATCTTAACAGAAATAATAAGCTTTCATATGTAATATGAAAGCTTAATAATCTTAACAGAAACAATAAGCTTTCATATGTAATATGAAAGCTTAATAATTTTAGTAATCTCAATAGGCTTTCAGACGAAAGTCTGAAAGCCTAATAAGAATAATACTTTTAACAAAAACAATAGTGTTTCACACAAGCTACGCAGTGTGAAACCCTAATAAGAATAATAATTTTAACAAAAACAATAGTGTTTCACACAAGCTACGCAGTGTGAAACCCTAATAAATAAAAAAAAATAATAATACACTTGATTATGATCACGCAGTGATGCTCTGAAAGCACTGATCAGTCGGTCGGTTTCAAGGTCTCCAACACGCCAATGGGTTCGTTTGCCCTGATCCAAATTTCTTATATCACTTACGTGGAGGCTACGGCGGCCAACCACTCTGTTGCACCTTCACTTTTAAAATCCTACTTACGGCCCTGGGCCTCTATCACATTCTTAGAGAACGAAGGGCCAAGAAATGCTTAGAATCGATAGTGTTTATAAATGTTAAAATCTGTAGCCCCTATCGTGTTCTCGAGGTTTTCGGAAAGAAAGAATCATATTGTTCTCTTGAAGAGGTCTACAGGCAAAACACGTGATTTTTCGTAAATCAAGGGCAATAATCTAGGACGTATTTGTCCGATTTGTGCCGCGGCATTGGCGATATAACTATATTTTAAGTTTCGCCAAAATCAAAATGTTTTTTGTACGAAATAAAATTTTCATATTTACAGCTGTAATAAAAGGTCTATGTTTCCGTGTTATAAGGAAAGCCCAACAAGGAAATAAATTTTATATTATCAGAAAATATCAACAACATGTATATAAAACGGTTATTAAATCAAAATCAAAATCTGGATGACGAATAATAAACATGACAGGAATTATCTACACACATGTTACCGTTTGAAATGTTTCTAGCGTGCCCTGGCCGTGTACGTTAAAGATCCGTTGACAGTTGGAATTCGATATCAGTGTAGGCCCTGTAATACAATATCATTTGGGATCTAAAATGTAATATTGTATTTTTAATTCATATTCTTAATTCATATTTTATATTGTAATTTCAATTGTAACTCATTTGGACATATTAAGTGACAAGCTTTAATCCGTTGCAGGTGCGAGCTTATCTGACATAGTATTATGTAAGATGTATTGGTCGTACAAACTTGTATCATCGAAGTGTCTATTTGATATAAGTTGTAAGCTTAACGCTTGTTGTTTTAGAGCTAAGACGTGTTTATCTTAATTAATCGTTTTCATTGTTCTCATTTTAATGCTATTAACTATGGCGTGCCTCAGCTATTTGACAGGCATCGTTGGATAGTATATAATGCATCGTTTAGAGTTAGGCAAAAGAGGGGACGGGAGGACACCAGGGACCAGAGTCAGGTCTTGGGGAGACCCAGGGAGAAGTCGGTCCGTCCTGGACTATGGGTGTCTGCCCTCAGACCCCGGAGAGTTGGGTTTTCTGTGACCTAGGGAGAACATCTTTAGTTAGATATCTCCTGATCCAACCACCATAATTGTATGTATATATATATTATGCAGTAATAAAACGTCTGTTTAATAAAAAGAGTTATGTATTCTATTACATACTCTTAAGTGGTGCCGTAGACCAGACCAACGTTTTTGAAGTCCTCAACACTAGATGATCAAAGAATTTTATTAGAGGTTAGTCTGTTTCTGATCCAAATCATGGCCACGGTTAATGATTAATGTTATGTTTAATAATTTAACTGACGAAATAAGCGGTTTGTCTTATGTAGTAACTCAATTAGCTCAACCATTTTCTAGAAATCCCTTGAATATTTTACGAAATATTCAAAAATTAAATATATTGCTAGTAGTGGAACAGTAATTTTAAAATATGAAAACTATAATTGATTTTATGAACACATATTTCGGCTTAAAATTGGTATTTACGGTTTTATCTCTTATAATTTATGTTTTGTATATATATATATATTTTGCCCCGGGATTTACGGGAGAGATTTTATTTGTGTTAACCCCAATAATAAGGTTGGGATGCCCGATATATGGGAACAGTTTTATGTGAAATTCCTGTAAGGTGGGATTGATTTAACCCAGGGATTTATGACAATGCCCGATATGCTACGGGAAAAGTTTTATGCTCGGAATTAAGAGCGAATGTGTTGTGTTGTTTTGTGCTTTGTTTAAAAAATTATAGAGATAAAACCACTGTTAATTTCGATAGGTTCTTTCCAAAATATCTTATTTAAGATTAGTGAGATGTGTTCAGATCAAAGCAATATGACCCCCTACTTTCATTTTGGTGGCGGGGGACCAGACAAGAGGAGACGGGAGGACACCAGAGAGGGAGACCTAGGGAGAAGTCGGTCCGTCCTGGACTATGGGGGGTCTGCCCTCAGACCCCCGGGACGAGTTGGGTTTTCTGTGACCTAGGGAGAACATCTTTAGTTAGATATCTCCTGATCCAACCACCACGTGTAAATATGTTATGCATTAATAAAACGTCTGTTTAATAAAAAGAGTATGTGTTATGTTACACTAAACGAGGCATTATATACTATCCAACGATGCCTGTCAAATAGCTGAGGCACGCCATAGTTAATAGCATTAAAATGAGAACAATGAAAACGATTAATTAAGATAAACACGTCTTAGCTCTAAAACAACAAGCGTTAAGCTTACAACTTATATCAAATAGACACTTCGATGATACAAGTTTGTACGACCAATACATCTTACATAATACTATGTCAGATAAGCTCGCACCTGCAACGGATTAAAGCTTGTCACTTAATATGTCCAAATGAGTTACAATTGAAATTACAATATAAAATATGAATTAAGAATATGAATTAAAAATACAATATTACATTTTAGATCCCAAATGATATTGTATTACATTTGAGTATGTGTTATGTTACAGCCCTAGCGACATTGGTGCAAAATTCTCCTCATAGCACACTGTGCAGCATGTGTTCGTCCTACTCTTCATAAGCCAAGTCGGTGCAGAAGAGTAGGACGTTAAACCCCATTTCATTTCTTTTTACGCTAATGAATGCTGTTGATGGGAATAGGGTGGAAATTTGAAACCTTTACCCCCGGAGTATCTGACCAAGTTAAAAGTTACAAAAAGTTAACATTTTTTCCTATGTTGTTATTTCAACTAAAAGTATTACATTATCGAAAAACAAGGGCAAGGTTGATCGTATTTGAATAAAATTGTGCATCGAAAAATCTACTTATGTCTGGGGTCTTAGATTTTCGTGCGATGTGAATAATTATTTACAGTACCTGAATAATTCCCCTTCAATCTGTTTCGTCAAAAGTCCAACGTCATGACTGACGTATGAATGTTTGCACGCTTGTTTTACAATTAATATTCAAAACGTAATAGGCTTGACAAACAAAAAAAATATTAACTAGATCTGCTACTGTCCCATGCAGATATGAAAGCTTTCATATTCATCGTCACGTATCATTGATTGTATCAAGTATCCTAAATAAAAGGATAAGAAGAAAAAATTATCAAAATTGGTCAAAAACTCGCGAAGTTACAAGTCTAAATATAGTATGAAACATTGCACCCAGGCATAACAATAATCTGAAAACTAAAGGGAAATAACTGAAACTTGTATTACTGTAATGAGACGGATGAGAAAATGAAATGAAAATGGCGGGAAAAAAAAATAAAAATGTCAGGTTGGACAGGCGACCTTACTCCTTGTCACGTACAACCGGGCATTCGAAAACACGCTAGTTAACTCAATGACAGGCGCGCGTGCTAGCCATTCAGCCATCCAACCCCCCTTTGAAATCCGACACGTGCAATATGTCATATAGGAAGAATAAGAAGTCGCTCACAACAAAATGGTAAATTAATGAGTTTAGGTCAAAAGGTTGAGCTACTATTTTAGAGTACTTTATAGTTTTAAAGAGACACGTTAAGGGTTGTTCATAGTTAAATGAAAGTTTAATTTTAAATAAGACCAATAAAATTAGGATTTAATAATGCCCGACAAATATTTCCAATATGTTTGGTTATAAGTAGGAAATCATGACGACTTCTTAAGCATGTTTTAAACAAAGGATCATAGACTGAATTATACAAGAATGGCACTCTGCAATAAAAAAAACTGGCCAAAGCAAGATTTCTATGCAGAAATTAAATAATTGCTAGAACCAGAAAAATATTTATCCACTACAATAAATAAGCAACATAGAGAAAATGAAATGAAATTGAATGGGGTTTAACGTCCTACTGTTCTGTTCCTAAAATGGGCTAATGAAGACTGGCATATGCCATAAAGTGTGCAATGAGGGAAATTTTACCCGGGCAGCGGCGTTACGGCCTACGAGGTTGGACAGGCGACCATACTCCTTGTCACGTACAACCAAGAAATCGAAACAACGCCAGTTGACTCAATGACAGACGTTTTGATACAGAGCGCACGTGCTAACCATTCAGCCACGCAACCTCCCCAAAATCGGCAAATTGCTGACCTACAGCGAGAAACATTTCAACCGGCCCAAATTTTCTATTTGAACAGTTTAATTTGCATGGTACCTTTAGTTATCAACCGAATATTACAAAACTTTTAAAAATAAGCTCCCCCTGACCAGCTTAAGCGTTCGCAATAAACGTTTGCCCCTTAAAATCTGCAAACTGCTGACCTTAAAGTGAGAAACATTACAACCGGGCGAAATTTTCTGTTTTATCACTTTTACAGTACCTTTGATTACCAACCGATTATTACAAAACTTTAAAAATAAAAGAGAAAGAGAGAAATGCGGCCTAATGTCCATTCGACACAAACTAGGTCATTTTGTGACTAACATATGTTTTTTAATTTTATTTAAAAACTCCCCTTGCGCTTACTGGTCTTTAGCCTTTGGGAGGAAACCGAAGGACACGGAGAAAACCCACGAGGTTGGACATCATACTTCATGTCACGTGCAACCTGGAGATCGAAACGACGCTCGTTGACTCAATGACAGACGTTACGATACAGCGCGCAGATGCTAACCATTCAGCCTCCCTGAATTCGGAAAATTGCTGACTTATAGCAAGAAACATTTCAACCGGGCGAAATTTTCTGTTTTAACAGTTTAATGTGCACGGTACTTTAATTGCCAACCGATTATTACAACTGACCAGCTTAATCGTGTGCAATAAACGTTTGGCCTGAATTGAAAGTTCTGCACGGAGAAAGTTCATCTTGATTTCCCGGCGTGGTTCCCCGTTGTCAGTGAGGCAGAACGGGGGGCCTGACAAGCACAGCTGTCTAGTCGTTCGGATGGGATGAAACACCAAGGTCCCGTGTACACATTGGAGTGCACGTAAAATATCCCTAAGCAGTTGGAATTCGATACTGTTGAATAAGCTCTATACGATGACTAAATGTGTAGATTGTAGTCACCCACACTGCATGTTTCGCTTAACAATGAAAGGGTGCCGTTTTCAATTTTCGATCCTTTTGTTCTTCTACTCCAGATATGTTGGACTGTTGATCGATGGTTTCATATAAAAGACTACCAATAAGACTCTTTGTAGAAGAAGTTCCCAAAAAATATTATGTTGACTTTACGAGAAAGACCTCTAAACATGCTCCAAATTGTAAAAATACGACTTTTTGGATTTTCAATCTCTTTTTTTCGGCTATCCCTGATATTTAAAAAAAATGATACAATGATTTCAAACAACAGGCTAGCTATTAGACTCTCTATTGACAAAAGTTTCATCGCCCTCCCTTCATTATAACCGAAGTTATCGTGCCCTAAAGAATCAACAAATCAGCATCCTTATCTCTGCTTACCCTAAGCAGAAAATGCTCATCTTTGAACTCAATCATGACATTGTCCTAGTGAACGTCTACACCAAGTTTAAACATTTTAGCTTAATTAGAAGGAGAGTTATTGTGTTCCAAAGTCCCGGCCCTTCAAATTGCTTCTATTTTTCATTTTCAATTCAAAATGGTGACCATCACGTGACCGAAATCAAAATTCGGATCCGATAGATTTTTAGGCATTCCTTCAAGGATTCTGAAAATATAACTCCCGAGTCTGTAAGTAAAATAGCAAAAAAGCCTTTTTGATTTTTCACGTTTAAAGATGGTGGCACTTCCGGTTCGATCGACAAACTCCATATTTTGTGTACGAATCAGTAATTACTTGTCTAGTATCAAAAAAAAAAAATTAGGTCATTCTGACCTATATTTCGACGATTTTTTTTAAAACTTTGATCCTTAATTTCGTCAAGGGGAGATAATTTAGAACATTTATAATTATATTTTTGAAGTCACATCGGTAACATCTACTTACACACTAAATTTCATGAAAATCGTACAACTATTAAAGAAGTTCTCAAATTGGTCTAAACTTCCGGTTCGAAATCACAGCGACGAATTTTCGAAATTGGAAAATGCGAAACTGCAGATGAAAATGATTTTTTTCAAGGTATTCAAAGAAAAAAGAATTAGTAAAATCGGTCAAAAAATAACAAAGTTACGACTATGCATTGTCAGTTTTTTCGTTCGTAAAATTCGGTGATTTCGGATTCGTAAAACGTTTTGAAAATATATTTAATCAACAGCCACCACCCATTTTTGGGGGGATAGGTAAAAGTTTCAGAACGATCCTATCGTTAGATTCTGAGAAATCCGATTTGTGGACAAAACACAAAAAAAAAATAACAATAATAATCTTAACAGAAACAATAAGCTTTCATATGTAATATGAAAGCTTAATAATTTTAGTAATCTCAATAGGCTTTCTGTCCCATGCAGATATGAAAGCTTTCATATTCATCGTCATGTGTCATTGATTGTATCAAGTATCCTAAATAAAAGGATAAGAAGAAAAAATTATCAAAATTGGTCAAAAACTCGCGAAGTTACAAGTCTTTCATATTCATCGTCACGTGTCATTGATTGTATCAAGTATCCTAAATAAAAGGATAAGAAGAAAAAATTATTAAAATTGGTCAAAAACTCGCGAAGTTACAAGTCTAAATATAGTATGAAACATTGCACCCAGGCATAACATTAATCTGAAAACTAAAGGGAAATACCTCAAACTTGTATTACTGTAATGAGACGGATGAGAAAATGAAATGAAAATGGCGGGAAAGAAAAATAAAAATGACCGGTTGGACAGGCGACCTTACTCCTTGTCACGTACAATCGGGCATTCGAAAACACGCTAGTTAACTCAATGACAGGCGCGCGTGCTAACCATTCAGCCACCCAACGCCCCTTTAAAATCAGACACGTGTAATATGTCATAGGAAAAATAACAAGTGGCTCACAAAAAATGGTAAATTAATGAGTTTAGGTCAAACGGTTGAGCTACTGTTTTAGAGTATTTTCTTATGTTTTAAAGAGACACGTTAAGGGTTGTTCATACTTAAATGAAAGTTTAATTTTAAATAAGACCAATAAAATTAGGATTTAATAATGCCAGACTAATATTAAAATAAAGTTTTCAATTAAGAATAATTAATTATTGGTCTAATGCAATGAAATGCTTTGATTTGACGGATGAAATGTACGATGGGTGTCCACACTATGTGGCTAAGGCGTTGGCCTGCTAGCCAGGAGGTCGGGTGTTCGATCCCTGCATTGTCCGAGAAAGTTCATCTCGATTTTCTGGCGTGTCCCCCCACCCGCCGTGTACACATTGGAGTGCACGTAAAAGATCCCTTAGCAGTTGGAATTCGATACTGTTGAATAAGCTCTATACGATGACTAAATGTGCAGATTGTAGCCACCCACACTGCATGTTTTGCTTAACAATGAAAGGGTGCCGTTTTCAATGTTCGATCCTTTTGTTCTTCTACTCCTGATATGTTGGATTGTTGATCGATGGTTTTATATAAAAGACTACCAATAAGACTCTTTGTAGAAGAAGTTCCCAAAAAATATTAAGTTGACTTTACGAGAAAGACCTCTAAACATGCTCCAAATTGTAAAAATACGACTTTTTGGATTTTCAATCTCTTTTTTTCGCCTATCCCTGATATTTAAAATAAATGATACAATGATTTCACACAACAGGCTAGCTATTGGACTCTCTATTGACAAAAGTTTCACAGCCCTCCCTTCATTATAACCGAAGTTATCGTGTCCTAAAGAATCAACAAATCAGCATGCCTATCTCTGCTTACCCTAGGCAGAAAATGCTCATCTTTGAACTCAATCATGGCATTGACCTAGTGAACGTCTACACCAAGTTTGAACATTCTAGCTCAATTAGAAGGATAGTTATTGTGTTTCAAATTCTCGGCCCTTCAAATTGCTACTACTTTTCATTTTCAATTCAAAATGGTGACCATCACGTGACCGAAATCAAAATTCTGCTCCCTACGATTTTTGGGCCATCCTTCAAGGATTCAGAAAATATAACTCCCGTGTCTGTAAGTGCAATATCGCAAAAGTTCAATTGTTTTTTCACGTTTCAAGATGGTGGCACTTCCGGTTCGATCGACAAACTCCATATTTTGTGTAGGAATCAGTAATTACTTGTCGAGTATCGAATAATTTTTTTAGGTCATTCTGACCTATATTTCGACGATTTTTTGGAAAATTTTGATCCTTAATTTCACCAAGGGGAGATAATTTAGAAAATTTCTAATTATATTTTTGAAGTCCCATCGGTAAGATCTACTTGTATACTAAATTTCATGAAAATCGTACAACTATTAAAGAAGTTGTCAAATTGGTCTAAACTTCCGGTTCGAAATCACAGCGACGAATTTTCGAAATTCGAAAATATGAAACTGCAGATGAAAACGATTTTTTTCAAGGTATTCAAAGAAAAAAGAATTAGTAAAATCGGTCAAAAAATAACAAAGTTACGACTATGCATTGTCAGTTTTTTCGTTCGTAAAATTCGGTGATTTCGGATTCGTAAAACGTTTTGAAAATATATTTAAACAACGTTCGCACCCCATTTTTGGTGGGGTAGGTCAAAGTTTCAGAAAGATCCCATGGTTAGATTCTGAGAAATCCGATTTGCAGAAAATACACAAAAAAAAAAAAAATAATAACTAGATCTGCTACTGTCCCATGCAGATATGAAAGCTTTCATATTCATCGTCACGTGTCATTGATTGTATCAAGTATCCTAAATAAAAGGATAAGAAGAAAAAATTATTAAAATTGGTCAAAAACTCGCGAAGTTACAAGTCTAAATATAGTATGAAACATTGCACCCAGGCATAACAATAATCTGAAAACTAAAGGGAAATAACTGAAACTTGTATTACTGTAATGAGACGGATGAGAAAATGAAATGAAAATGGCGGGAAAAAAAATAAAAATGGCAGGTTGGACAGGCGACCTTACTCCTTGTCACGTACAACCGGGCATTCGAAAACACGCTAGTTAACTCAATGACAGGCGCGCGTGCTAACCATTCAGCCACCCAACCCCCCTTTGAAATCAGACACGTGCAATATGTCATATAGGAAGAATAAGAAGTCGCTCACAACAAAATGGTAAATTAATGAGTTTAGGTCAAAAGGTTGAGCTACTGTTTTAGAGTACTTAATAGTTTTAAAGAGACACGTTAAGGGTTGTTCATAGTTAAATGAAAGTTTAATTTTAAATAAGACCAATAAAATTAGGATTTAATAGTGCCAGACTAATATTTCCAATATGTTTGGTTATAAGTAGGAAATCGTGACGACTTCTTAAGCATGTTTTAAACAAAGGATCATGTTTGTTTAAACAAGAATGGCACTCTGCAATAAAAAAACTGGCCAAAGCAAGATTTCTATGCAGAAATTAAATAATTGCTAGAACCAGAAAAATATTTATCCACTATAATAAATAAGCAACATAGAGAAAATGAAATGAAATTGAATGGGGTTTAACGTCCGACAGTTCTGCTCCTAAAATGGGCTAATGAAGACGGGCATATGCCATAAAGTGTGCAATGAGGGACATTTTACCCGGGCAGCGGCGGTTACGGCCTACGAGGTTGGACAGGCGACCATACTCCTTGTCACGTACAACCAAGAAATCGAAACAACGCCAGTTGACTCAATGACAGACGTTATGATACAGAGCGCACGTGCTAACCATTCAACCACGCAACCTCCCTAAAATCGGCAAATTGCTGACCTACAGCGAGAAACATTTCAACCGGGCCAAATTTTCTATTGTAACAGTTTAATTTGCACGGTACCTTTAGTTATCAACCGAATATTACAAAACTTTTAAAAATAAGCTCCCCCTGACCAGCTTAAGCGTTCGCAATAAACGTTTGCCCCTTAAAATCGGCAAATTGCTGACTTTAAAGTGAGAAACATTACAACCGGGCGAAATTTTCTGTTTTATCACTTTTAGAGTACCTTTGATTACCAACCGATTATTACAAAACTTTAAAAATAAAAGAGAAAGAGAGAAATGCGGCCTAATGTCCATTCGACACAAACTAGGTCGAAATTTTCTGTTTTAACAGTTTAATGTGCACGGTACTTTAATTACCAACCGATTATTACAAAACTTTTGAAAATAAACTCCAACTGACCAGCTTAATCGTATGCAATAAACGTTTTCGCCTGAATTGAAAGTTCTGCACGGAGAAAGTTCATCTCGATTTCCCGGCGTGGTTCCCCTTGTCAGTGAGGCAGAACGGAGGGCCTGACAAGCACAGCTGTCTAGTCATTCGGATGGGACGAAAAACCAAGGTCTCGTGTACACATTGGAGTGCACGTAAAATATCCCTAAGCAGCTGGAATTCGATACTATTGAATAAGCTCTATACGATGACTAAATGTGTAGATTGTAGTCACCCACACTGCATGTTTCGCTTAACAATGAAAGGGTGCCGTTTTCAATGTTCGATCCTTTTGTTCTTCTACTCCTGATATGTTGGACTGTTGATCGTTGGTTTCATATAAAAGACTACCAATAAGACTCTTTGTAGAAGAAGTTCCCTAAAAATATTATGTTGACTTTACGAGAAAGACCTCTAAACATGCTCTAAATTGTAAAAATACGACTTTTTGGATTTTCAATCTCTTTTTTCGGCTATCCCTGATATTTAGAAAAAATAATACAATGATTTCACACAGCAGGCTAGCTATTAGACTCTGTATTGACAAAAGTTTCACCGCCCTCGCTTCATTATAACCGAAGTTATCGTGCCCTAAAGAATCAACAAATCAGCATGCTTATCTCTGCTTACCCTAAGCAGAAAATGCTCATCTTTAAACTCAATCATAACATTGACCTAGTGAACGTCTACACCAAGTTTGAATATTCTAGCTTAATTAGAAGGAGAATAATTGTGTTCCAAAGTCCCGACCCTTCAAATTGCTTCTATTTTTCATTTTCAATTCAAAATGGTGACCATCACGTGACCGAAATCAAAATTCTATTCGCGACATTTTTTAGGCCTTCCATCAAGGATTCAGAAAATATAACTCCCGAGTCTGTAAGTAAAATAGCAAAAAAGCCTTATTGATTTTTCACTTTTAAATATGGCGGCACTTCCGGTTCGATCGACAAACTCCATATTTTGCGTACAAATCAGTAATTACTTATCTAGTATCCAAAAAAAAAATCAGGTCATTCTGACCTATATTTCGACGATTTTTTTGAAAATTTCGATCCTTAATTTCGTCAAGGGGAGATAATTTAGAAAATTTCTAATTATATTTTTGAAGTCACGTCGGTAAGATCTAGTTAGATACTAAATTTCATGAAAATCGTACAACTATTAAAGAAGTTGTCAAATTGGTCTAAACTTCCGGTTCGAAATCACAGCGACGAATTTTCGAAATTCGAAAATCTGAAACTGCAGATTTATAGTAATTGTCTCAAGGTACTCAAAGAAAAAAGATTTAGTAAAATAGGTCAAATAGTCACAAAGTTACAACATTGTAGGTCAAATGCATTCGTTCGTAAAATTCGGTGATTTCGGATACGTAAAACGTTTTGAAAATATATTTAATCAACAGCCACCACCCATTTTGGGGGGGATAGGTAAAAGTTTCAGAACGATCCTATGGTTAGATTCTGAGAAATCCGATTTGTGGATAAAACACAAAAAAAAAAATAATAATAATACTAGATCTGCTACTGTCGCATGCAGATATGAAAGCTTTCATATTCATCGTCACGTGTCATCGATTATATCAAGTATCTCAAATAAAAGGATAAGAATAACAAACTATCAAAATTGGTCAAAAACTCGCGAAGTTACAAGTCTAAATATAGCATGAAACATTGAGTAATCTGAAAACTAAAGGGAAATAACTGATACTTGTGTTGCTGTAATCGGGATGACTTCCGATTTCAAAACTTTCAGAAAAATGAAATGAAAATGGTAAGAAAACATCGAAAAATTAAATGAGATAACTTTGAACAAAATTAATACTTTTTGAATCAGGTTGAACTCAACTGTTTGAATATGTACGTTAAATATGTAGATTTGGAAAATTATAAAGACATAATATCAAAATCGGTCAAAAACTCACAAAGTTACAAATTTAAATGTAGTGAGAAACATTGCACCCGGGCAAAAAAATAATCTTTAAACTAAAGGGAAATAACTGAAACTTGTATAGCTGTAATCGGGCTTCCAAGATATGTTATATAATTATGGTTTCCAATATGTTTGGTTATAAGTAGGAAATCGTGACGACTTCTTAAGCATGTTTTAAACAAAGGGTCATAGACTGCAATATACAAGAATGGCACTCTGCAATAAAAAAAAAAACTGGCCAGAGATTTCTATGCAGAAATTAAAAGATAGGTTGGCACTGCCAGGCAGGATACGCCCACATTTTCGAGAGATGGATAGAGAACAAACAATACGGAAAGTGATTTTTCCTACATCATTAAGTCCTGTATTTCATACTGTATTGGGAGCAGCCATTTTGTTGGTCAGTTCCAGTCTGATATTCATGAAATTCGAAGTCGACAATGATTATGGTGTGACGGTACACAACCTAGAAATGTGACTTTTCGTCAAAATCGGATAAGAATTGTGACCTGTACAGAGTCAACAACCATGATATACCATATCTTTACACTATTCGCGTACAAACGGCGACCATTTCTTCCGGCAATTTTGGTACCATTTTCACGAAATTCGAATAATTCAGGAAGTTACGATCCGATATGCGCAAATACCGAAAGGAACCAAGATCTTTGGGTTATAACCATGCATTTCAAGTTTCATCAAAATCGAATTAAAATTGTGACCTTTACAGGGTCCACAACCTTGATATACCATTTTTTAACAGTATTCACGTACAAACGGTGGCCATTTTGTATGGCAATTTTGGTCTGATTTTCCCGAAATTCGAACTCAACCTTCCTTACGGTGTAACGGTAATATAATCAAACGTTTTTTTAAATCGAATAATAATTGTGATCTCCAAGCTAAAAAAAAGGCGATTTTGCGTATAATCAGGGGCCATAATTCAGGAAGTTACGATCCGATATGCGCAAATATCGAAAGGAAGCAAGATCTTTGGGTTATAACCATGAATTTCAAGTTTCATCAAAATCGAATCAAAATTGTGACCTCCACAGGGTCCACAACCTTGATATACCATTTTTTAACAGTATTCGCGTACTAACGGCGGCCATTTTGTATGGCAATTTTCGTCCGATTTTCCCGAAATTCGAACTCAACCTTCCTTAGGGTGTAACGGTGATATAATCAAACGGTTTTTTAAATCGAATAATAATTGTGACCTCCAGAGGGACCACAAGCTAAAAAGGGTGATTTTTCGGACAATCAGGGGCCATAATTCAGGAAATTACATTCCGATAGCCGCAAATATCGAAAGGAACCAAGATCTTTGGGTTACAAACATGCATGTCAAGTTTCATCAAAATCGGTTCAAAATTGTGACCTCTATAGGGTCCACAAGCTAAAAACGTGATTTTTCGTACAATCAGGGGCCATAATCCATGAAGTTTTGATCCGATACATGCCAATATCGAAAGGAACCGAGATCTTTTGGGGATAAACCTATATTTCAAGTTTCGTCAAAATCGGATAAGAATTGTGACCTGTAGAGAGTCCACAAACAAATTGTGGACGGACGGATGTCCGGACGGACGGACGGACGTCCGGACGGACAGGGGCGACGACATAATACGTCCACATGAAAATGTGGGCGTATAATAATTGCTAGAACCAGAAAAATATTTATCCACTATAATAAATAAGCAACATAGAGAAAATGAAATGAAATTGAATGGGGTTTAACGTCCTACTGTTCTGCTCCTACAATGGGCTAATGAAGACGGGCATACGCATAAAGTGTGCAATGAGGGAAATTTTACCCGGGCAGCGGCGTTGCGGCCTACGAGGTTGGTAAGGCGACCATACTCCTTGTCACGTACAACCAAGAAATCGAAACAAGGCCAGTTGACTCAATGACAGACGTTATGATACAGAGCGCATGTGCTAACCATTCAGCCACGCAACCTCCCTAAAATCGGCAAATTGCTGACCTACAGCGAGAAACATTTCAACCGGGCCAAATTTTCTATTTTAACAGTTTAATTTGCACGGTACCTTTAGTTATCAACCGAATATTACAAAACTTTTAAAAATAAGCTCCCCCTGACCAGCTTAATCGTTCGCAATAAACGTTTGCCCCTTAAAATCGACAAATTGCTGAATTTAAAGTGAGAAACATTACAACCGGGCCAAATTTTCTGTTTTATCACTTTAACAGTACCTTTGATTACCAACCGATTATTACAAAACTTTAAAAAGAGAAAGAGAGAAATGCGGCCTAACGTCCATTCGACACAAACTAGGTCATTTCGGGACTAACATATGTTTTTTAATTTTATTTAAAAACTCCCCTTGCACGTACTGGTCTTTAGCCGTTGGGAGGAAACCGAAGAACACGGAGAAAACCCACGAGGTTGGACATCATACACCATGTCACGTGCAACCTGGAGATCCAAACGACGCCCGTTGACTCAATGACAAAGGTTACGATACAGCGAGCACATGCTAACCATTCAGCCATCCAGCCTCTCTGAATTCGGAAAATTGCTGACTTATAGCAAGAAACATTTCAACCGGGCGAAATTTTCTGTTTTAACAGTTTAATGTGCACGGTACTTTAATTACCAACCGATTATTACAAAACTTTTGAAAATAAGCTCCAACTGACCAGCTTAATCGTATGCAATAAACGTTTTGCCTGAATTGAAAGTTCTGCACAGAGAAAGTTCATCTCGATTTCCCGGCGTGGATCCCTTGTCAGTAAGGCAGAACGGAGGGCCTGACAAGCACAGCTGTCTAGTCCTTCGGATGGGACGAAAAACCAAGGTCCCGTGTACACATTGGAGTGCACGTAAAATATCCCTAAGCAGTTGGAATTCGATACTGTTGAATAAGCTCTATACGATGACTAAATGCGTAGATTGTAGTCACCCACACTTCATGTTTCGCTCAACAATGAAAGGATGCCGTTTTCAATGTTCGATCCTTTTGTTCTTCTACTCCTGATATGTTGGACTGTTGATCGATGGTTTCATATAAAAAACTACCAATAAGACTCTTTGTAGAAGAAGTTCCCAAAAAATAGTATGTTGACTTTACGAGAAAGACCTCTAAACATGCTCCAAATTGTAAAAATACGACTTTTTGGATTTTCAATCTCTTTTTTTCGGCTATCCCTGATATTTAAAAAAAATGATACAATCATTTCACACAACAGGCTACCCATTAGACTCTCTATTGACAAAAGTTTCACCGCCCTCCCTTCATTATAACCGAAGTTATCGTGCCCTAAAGAATCAACAAATCAGCATGCTTATCTCTGCTCACCCTAAGCAGAAAATGCTCATCTTTGAACTCAATCATAACATTGACCTAGTGAACGTCTACACCAAGTTTGAACATTCTAGCTTAATTAGAAGGAGAGTTATTGTGTTCCGAAGTCCGGGCCTTTCAAATTGCTTCTATTTTTCATTTTCAATTCAAAATTGTGACCATCACATGACCGAAATCAAAATTCTGATCCGATAGATTTTTAGGCATTCCTTCAAGGATTCCGAAAATATAACTCCCGAGTCTGTAAGTAAAATAGCAAAAAAGCCTTTTTGATTTTTCACGTTTAAAGATGGTGGCACTTCCGGTTCGATCGACAAACTCCATATTTTGTGTACGAATCAGCAATTCCTTGTCTAGTATCGAAAAAAAAAATTAGGTCATTCTGACCTATATTTCGACGATTTTTTTGAAAACTTTGATCCTTAATTTCACCAAGGGGAGATAATTTAGAAAATTTCTAATTATATTTTTGAAGTCACATCGGTAAGATCTACTTGTATACTAAATTTCATGAAAATCGTACAACTATTAAAGAAGTTGTCAAATTGGTCTAAACTTCCGGTTCGAAATCACAGCAACGAATTTTCGAAATTCGAAAATGTGAAACTGCAGATGAAAATGATTTTTTTCAAGGTATTCAAAGAAAAAAGAATTAGTAAAATCGGTCAAAAATAACAAAGTTACGACTATGCATTGTCAATTTTTTCGTTCGTAAAATTCGGTGATTTCGGATTCGTAAAACGTTTTCAAAATATATTTAAACAACGTTCGCACCCCATTTTTGGGGGGGTAGGTCAAAATTTCAGAAAGATCCCATGGTTAGATTCTGAGAAATCCGATTTGCAGAAAATACACAAAAAAAAAATAATAATAATCTTAACAGAAACAATAAGCTTTCATATGTAATATGAAAGCTTAATAATCTTAACAGAAACAATAAGCTTTCATATGTAATATGAAAGCTTAACTAGACCTGCATGCAGGAATGACGGGTTTCACTGGTGCCACGTTACCCTTAAACATGTCACTTCCGGTGCCAAGTTACCCTTGAACATATGTCACTTCCGGTACCAGCGAAACCACTAAACAGGTTTCCAAACTAGACCTGCATGCAGGAATGACGGGTTTCACTGGTGCCACGTCACTTTCGGTGCCACGTTACCCTTGAACATATGTCACTTCCGATACCAATGAAACCATCGAACAGGTTTCCACATAAGCATTGTAAACATCAAATAAAATTGACGAAGAATCAACCAAATCCAGCAATATCAATTCATTTTATATATATATACATATATGTTACTTGTAAGTGATCCTGGAAAAATTTAATTACTTCCGGTGATAATGAAAATGTTCAATTAGTTTTATGAAATCAGAAATGGCATAAGGCATCATATGGCGAAAATAGTATGTAGATCGAATAAGAATTGCCACTTTTATAAACCAAAAACCTTGAAAAGTGACTTGTAGAAAATCGTCTATTTCTCGGCAACCGTACATGATAAAAACTATTTTTTGGTATCTATATGATCGTATGGGTTCAATCGATTTTTTGATTGGGTTCAAATATCACAATTTGAAATATATTACAAATCAGACTCATTTGAAAAAAATATCTGTTTTGAAGGCTAAAAATACAGTTTTTGCCAAAATGACATTACTTCTGGTGATACTGAAAATGTTAAATTAGTTCTATGAAATCATCAATGACATAAGATATCATATAGTGAAAATTTTATGAAAATCGAATAATAACTGACACTTTTATAGACCAAAAACCTTGAAAAGTGACTTAAGGAAAATTGTCCATTTCTCTGCAACCGTACAAGTTAGAAACCATTTTGTGGTATCTGTATGGTCGTATGGCTTCATTCTATTCGTTGATGGGAATCAAATATCATAATTTTAAAATTATTGGGTATGGGTTCAATCTATTTGATCAATAGAATCAAATATCATAATTTGAAAAAAATAACAAGTACGACTCATTTGAATAAAATATTGTTTTTAAAGGCTAAAATTTAAGTTTTGAGCAAATGACGTCATTTCCGGTGGCGGCGTAAGAGGTAAAATGGTTTGAAATAGTCCACTATGGCATTAGGCATCCAATGGCGAAAGAAAATTGAAAATCGAATAATAATTGATTCTTTTACAGCCAAAATTACGTGAAAAGTGACTCATGCAAAATTGCCTATTTCTCGGCAACTGCTTATATTACAAACTAATTTTTACGCATATTCTCTTCGTATCGATGATAGCTACAAGTTTATAAAAGTTACAAAGAAATATTTTAAAATTTGAAAAGCCTGAATAGGTTGTAAATAGGTCAATTTTACACCATTTTAGCCTCTTAATCGAATTTGCTCGAAAATGAAATCGAAATTAAAAAAACTGCTTCCTACATTTTTTGCGCATTGAAAGGGCACACTCTTTGAGTCAAATAATTTTTCCAAAAAATAATATTTGTTTTCGATATAAGAAAATAACTGTCAAAATTGTAGTTTTTGGTAAAATTATGCCACTTCCGGTGCCGACAGATAACACTTTTGGTAATAAAAAAAATGACAATTGAGACAACGAAGCATATGAACGTTGTTTTATACAAATCGAACAATAAAAAATTAATCTGGGACTGAAAAACTGAATTAGCCAATGGCGGCCAAGGTTAAATTACTGAGACAATTTTTTTTACTATTTTTGCGCTAGTCAGATGACTCTTTAATTCTGTGCACAACACGACTAAAAAATATTCATAAATAAAAAAGTTTTTTGTAAAATTTTAAATTTTCGAAATTTGGCGCCTAATATCTTCGAAGATATGCCGAAAATCAAAAATCGAAAGTAACGTAGCTATGTGCCCTGTCTCCGACTATGCCAAAATGTATCGAAAGTTAAAATCCAATGATTATTGTTAAAATTACTGCAATATTTTCAAAAACGATAATTTCGGTGATTTCGGACATTTCGCATTGTCGCAGAACGTTCAAAATAGCTTTATCCTCTAAGTCACACCCACTTTCCCAGTAAAACCGAAGAAATCGTAACGATGCGACAAGTAGTTGCTGAGATATAGTCAAAGTGGAATTGGAATAATAATAAGAATAACTAGACCTGCAAGCAGCACTGAACCGGCTTTCAGGAATCATACAGGAAGTTTATTATACCATAGCCGATCCATTGAGCTACCAAACTATACTTTAATTGTTTTGCTTCGGTGGCACCCTCTATCATATGTAAAAGTAATATTTGCTGGCGAAAAGACCGGTCAAAATTGTAAATTACGGCAAAATTACGTCAATTCCGCTGCCGAAAGAAATTTTTATAGGTGAAAAATAAGTCGAAAATTCGCAACATACAAAAGAAAACTTTGTTTATACATATCGGGCAATAAATAATTAACACATAACCCATCAACTGAAATTAAGAAGGTAAAAAACTTATAAGTGACCCTGGGAAAATTGACTATTTTTCGTCAAGGGAACATGCTAGAAGATTTTTCTTGATATCAATATGATGGTATTGATTCAGTCTTACTGCCCATTAGAGTCAGACGTTATAAAGTTAAACGAATAATAAATATAAATCCCTTCAAAAAAATGTTTGTTTTAAAGGCTAAAAATACGTTTTTTGCAAAAATTACATTACTTCCGATGATATTGAAAATTTTAACTTGGTTCATAGAAGTCATAAGTAGCATAAGGCATGAAATGGTAAATAAATTGTAAAAATCGAATAATAATTGACACTTTTATAGACCAAAAACCTTGAAAAGTGACTTATAGAAGATCGCCTATTTCTCTGTGACCGTACAAGTTAGAAACCATTTTGTGGTATCTGTATGGTCGTATGGCTTCATTTTATTGGTTGATGGAAATCAAATATCATAATTTTAAAAATATTATAAGGCAGACTCATTTGAATAAAATATTTGTTTTTTAGGTTAAAAATACAGTTTTTGCCCAAATGACGTCATTTCCGGTCACAGTGAAATTGTAAAATTGGCTTGACCTAGTCCAAATTGGCATTAGGCATCAAATGGAAAAAAAATATTGCAAATCGAATAATAATTCACTCTTTTATAGGCAAAATAACGTGAAAGTGAGACAATGTTTTTAACCTTTTTTTTCATTTTTTGAATACTTCCGGTATGGTTAATATTGTCGGAATATTTTTAATAGCCGGTTTAAGCACTAAAATGGCCACAGTGCTCTGTAATGATATATTACATTATCTGATCAGATAAAATGCCCCTGAGAAATCCTGTGTTCAAAAGTGCCAAAAATGAAAAAAATTTAAAATATCGAAAATTAAATTTCAATAATTACATACATATTATACATCGTTAGAATCTTAATTAGGTCAGCTATCTGAATATACAACCTTTTTTAAAAATTCTCTTCAAATAAAAAAATAGTACAGCATTTTCCTAAATTTCACGATTTTTCGACTTTTTTCGATTTTCAGTCCGTTATTTCACCTATTCCAGATATTTCAAAGGCCTATTGGATGATTTCATGCAAATTAACTCCGAAAGGACTCTCGATAGAAAAAATTTAAAAAAAAGTTGCGGTTAAGTTTTCGAGATATAGGGGTCCATAAACGCTCCAAATCAGAAAATACTTGATTTTCAGCGTGCCATATTTTGCTGCCTGATCATAATATCCGTATGAATTGGGTATCATAGGATAGTACAATCCTAGTGCAGTCCAATGGTACCATAATTTCTTTCATCCATTGATATCGGGCGGAGGAATCGCGTTTTCCCCCAAAATATCCATTTTTTGCATTTTTTTCAAAATATTGCACATTATTTCGACCACTTCCGGTTAAAGGATTCTTGTCGAAATTGCTTTATCAGTTGGTATTGGACTATAACTTCATGTTCCGTAAGTTTCAGAAACATCATTTTGGCTGTAAAACAGCACCACAGCTCACAAAATGGGAAGAAAATTCGAAAAAAATCGAAAAATAAAGGGCGATAACTCTGAATGAAACTTATATTACTGGAATCGGATTGACGTCAGGTATCCAAAAATGTAGGTCAAATTTGCAAATTTTGAAAAATAACAAAAATTGTCTCGTAGGCGACGTGTTTTGAATTTTCGAACGATAGAAGTCAGCGACGAAGTTTCGAAATTGCGAAATGTGAGATTGCTATTGTCTTGGAAAAGTCTCAGGCTTTCCAAAAATGTGATTTGTTTGAATATAGGTAGAGAATTGACGAAACCACGGCCTATTTTTTATTTTTTACCAACGTTCAAAATTCGACCACTTCCGGTCTGCGCAGAAGTTCAAAAATTGCTTTATTGAGTAGCCACCACATGGTTTCCCAATAGAAAGATGAACCGCAGATCGGTATCTCTTTTCGATCATAGAGAAATAGGCTCCGGCGGTAAATAATAATAATAAAAAAAAAATAATAATTTTAGTAATCTCAATAGGCTTTCAGACGAAAGTCTGAAAGCCTAATAATAAGAATAATAATTTTAACAAAAACAATAGTGTTTCACACAAGGTACGCAGTGTGAAACCCTAACTAGACCTGCAAGCAGCACTGAACCGGCTTTCAGGAATCATACAGGAAGTTTATTATACCATAGCCGATCCATTGAGCTACCAAACTATACTTTAGGTTGTTTTGCTTTAGTGACACCCTCTATCATATGTAAAAGTAATATTTGCTGGCAAAAAGACCAGTCAAAATTGTAAATTATGGCAAAATTAAGTCACTTCCGGTGCCGAAAGAAATTTTTATAGGTGAAAAATAAGTCGAAAATTCGCAACATACAAAATCCAAACGTTGTTTTATACATTTCGGGCAATAAATAATTAACCTATAACCCATAAACTGAAATTAAGAAGGTAAAAAACTTAAAAGTGACCCTGGGAAAATTGGTTATTATTCGACAAGGGAACATGCTAGAAGCCTTTTCTTGATATCAATATGATGGTATTGATTCACTCTTACTGCCCATTAGAGTCAGGCGTTATAAAGTTAAACGAATAATGAATATAAATCACTTCTAAAAATGTTTGTTTTGAAGGCTAAAAATACGTTTTTTTGCAAAAATTACATTACTTCCGGTGATATTGAAAATGTTAACTTGGTTCATAGAAGTCATAAATTGCATAAGGTATCAAATGGTAAAAAAATTATAAAAATCGAATAATAATTGACACTTTTATATACCAAAAACCTTGAAAAGTGACTTGTAGAAGATCGCCTATTTCTCTATAAACGTACAAGTTAGAAACCATTTTGTGGTATCTGTATGGTCTTATGGCTTCATTCTATTCGTTGATGAGAATCAAATATCATAATTTTAAAAATATTATAAGGGAGACTGATTTGAATAAAATTTTAGTTTTTTAGGTTAAAAATACAGTTTTTGCCCAAATGACGTCATTTCCGGTCACAGTGCAAATGTAAAATTGGCTTGACCTAGTCCAAATTGGCATTAGGCATCAAATGGGAAAAAAATATTGCAAATCGAATAATAATTCACTCTTGCATAGGCAAAATAACGTGAAAAGTGATGCATGCAAAATTGCATATTTCTCGGTAACTGCTCATATTACAAACTAATTTTCGCATACATTCTCTTCGTCTGGATTAGTGCTACGAGTTTATGGAAATTACAAATAAATATTTCAAAATATGAAGACGCTGAATGAATTGTAAATAACTGAATTTTACACTTTATTTTACATTTTATTCGAAATTGCCCGAAAATGGAATTGAAATTTAAAAATATGAGCTAAGGATTTTGTGCACCTTTGCAGGGTGCATCCATTTAGTTATATCAGTTTTGAAAAAAAATAATATTTGCTTTCAAAAAGTGGTACCGAACTGTCAAAATTGTAGTTTTTGTTAATATTACGTCACTTCCGTTGCCGACAGAAAAATTTCACCGTAACAAAAAAAATTACAATTGGGACCACGGAGCATATGAACTTTGTTTTATACAAATCGAACAATAAATAATTTTTCTGGGTACGAAAAACTAAATTAGCCGATGACGGCTAACACAAATTACCGAGACAATTTTTTTTTCTCATTTCTGCTCAAGTAGGATGATAGTTTAACCCCGTGTAAAATATCATCAAAAAATATTCATAAATAAAAAAGATTTTCGTAAAAAAAATAATTTTTTTCAAAATATCGGACATTTTTTCGACTACTTCCGGTTTTACGATCGTTGTTGTGATAGCTTTACGAAGTTCTTTGGATACTTAACTTTCTGTACCAGAAATGTCAGAAACATCCATTGAGCAGTTTTGATAAAAAAAGATAAATTAAAGAGCGTTTACAAAAATTTAACGATTTTTCAATTTTTTCAAAGTTTGATGCCATTTTTGGACCACCTATATTATTTCAATGCTTTTCATTTTTGATTCACTATATAGACAACCGATAGGACTTTGAGTAAGAAAAGTTTAAGAAAAATCTGCGGCGTCGTTTTCGAGAAAAGGACGTCTCAGAATGTTAAAAAATCGGAAAATACTAGATTTTTGGCACACAATAATTTATTTCCTTACCATCGATATCGTATTATTTAGATACCATATGATGGTCCATTAATAGGGCTATCCAACGACACTTTAGTTCTTTTGGTCCGCTATTACCTAAGGGAGAAATCAAGTTTTTTGCAAGTGCGACATAGTTTTTAACCTTTTTTTACATTTTTTGATTACTTCCGGTATGGTTATTATTGTCGATCTAGTTTTGATAACCGGTTTAGGCACTAAAATAGCCACAGGGCTCTGTAATGATATATTACATTATCTGATCAGATAAAATGCCCCTGAGAAATCCTAGGTTCAAAAGTGCCAAAAATGCAAAAAATTTAAAATATCGAAAATTAAATTTCAATAACTACATACATATTATACATCGATAGAATCGTAATTAGGTCAGCTATCTGAATATACAAATTTTTTTTGAAAATCTCTTAAAATAAAAAAATAGCAGAGCATTTTCCAAAATTTCACGATTTTTCGACTTTTTTCGATTTTCAGTCCGTTATTTCACCCATTCCAGATATTTCAAAGGCTTATTGGGTGGTTTCATGCAAATTAACTCCGAAAGGACTCTCGATAGAAAAAATTGAAGAAAAAGTTACGGTTAAGTTTTCGAGATATAGGCGTCCAAAAACGCTCCAAATCAGAAAATACTTGATTTTCAGCGTGCCATATTTTGCTGCCTGATCATAATATCCGTATGAATTGGGTATCATACGATAGTACAATCCTAGTGCAGTCCAATGGTACCCTAATTTGTTTAATCCATTGACATCGAACGGAGAAATCGCGTTTTCCCCAAAACTATCCATTTTTTGCATTTTTTCAAAATATTGCACATTATTTCGACTACTTCCGGTCTACGGATCATTGTTGAAATTGCTTTATTCCTTGCAATGGTCATTTGGCTTCATGCCTTAGAAGTTTCAGATTCGCCAATTCAGCCATATAACGAAACCCGAGCTCACAAAATAGGTAGAAAATTCGAAAAAAATCGAAAAATAAAGGGCGATAACTCTGAATGAAACTTATATTACTGGAATCGGATGGACTTAAGGTATCCAAAAATATAAGTCAAATTTGAAAATTTTGAAAAATGAAAAAAATTGTCTCTTAAACAAATTTTTTTAATTTTCGAACGCTAGAAGTCAGTGACGAAGTTTCGAAATTACAAAATCTTAGATTGCTATTGGCTCGGGAAAGATTCAGGGTTTCCGAAAATGTCATTTGTTTGAAAATGGGTAAATAATTGACGAAACTATGGCCAATTTTCAATTTTTTGACAACGTACAAAGATCTGCCACTTCCGGTATGCGCAGAATTTTCGAAAATACTTTATCAAGTAGCCACCACATGGTTTCCCGAAAGAAAAGTTGATTTCAGATCGATATCTGCTTTCGATCATGGAGAACTTGGCCCCCGCGGTAAATAATAATAATAACTAGATCTGCTACTGTCCCATGCAGATATGAAAGCTTTCATATTCATCGTCACGTGTCATTGATTGTATCAAGTAACCTAAATAAAAGGATACGAAGAAAAAATTATTAAAATTGGTCAAAAACTCGCGAAGTTACAAGTCTAAATATAGTATGAAACATTGCACCCAGGCATAACAATAATCTGAAAACTAAAGGGAAATAACTGAAACTTGTATTACTGTAATGAGACGGATGAGAAAATGAAATGAAAATGGCGGGAAAAAAAAATTAAAAATGGCAGGTTGGACAGGCGACCTTACTCCTTGTCACGTACAACCGGGCATTCGAAAACACGCTAGTTTACTCAATGACAGGCGCGCGTGCTTACCATTCAGCCACTCAACCCCCCTTTGAAATCAGACACGTGCAATATGTCATATAGGAAGAATAAGAAGTCGCTCACAACAAAATGGTAAATTAATGAGTTTAGGTCAAAAGGTTGAGCTACTGTTTTAGAGTACTTAATAGTTTTAAAGAGACACGTTAAGGGTTGTTCATAGTTAAATGAAAGTTTAATTTTAAATAAGACCAATAAAATTAGGATTTAATAATGCCAGACTAATATTTCCAATATGTTTGGTTATAAGTAGGAAATCGTGACGACTTCTTAAGCATGTTTTAAAGGATTTTGTGCACCTTTGCAGGGTGCATCCATTTAGTTATATCAGTTTTGAAAAAAAATAATATTTGCTTTCAAAAAGTGGTACCGAACTGTCAAAATTGTAGTTTTTGTTAATATTACGTCACTTCCGTTGCCGACAGAAAAATTTCACCGTAACAAAAAAAATTACAATTGGGACCACGGAGCATATGAACTTTGTTTTATACAAATCGAACAATAAATAATTTTTCTGGGTACGAAAAACTAAATTAGCCGATGACGGCTAACACAAATTACCGAGACAATTTTTTTTTCTCATTTCTGCTCAAGTAGGATGATAGTTTAACCCCGTGTAAAATATCATCAAAAAAATATTCATAAATAAAAAAGATTTTCGTAAAAAAAATAATTTTTTTCAAAATATCGGACATTTTTTCGACTACTTCCGGTTTTACGATCGTTGTTGTGATAGCTTTACGAAGTTCTTTGGATACTTAACTTTCTGTACCAGAAATGTCAGAAACATCCATTGAGCAGTTTTGAAAAAAAAAGATAAATTAAAGAGCGTTTACAAAAATTTAACGATTTTTCAATTTTTTCAAAGTTTGATGCCATTTTTGGACCACCTATATTATTTCAATGCTTTTCATTTTTGATTCACTATATAGACAACCGATAGGACTTTGAGTAAGAAAAGTTTAAGAAAAATCTGCGGCGTCGTTTTCGAGAAAAGGACGTCTCAGAATGTTAAAAAATCGGAAAATACTAGATTTTTGGCACACAATAATTTATTTCCTTACCATCGATATCGTATTATTTAGATACCATATGATGGTCCATTAATAGGGCTATCCAACGACACTTTAGTTCTTTTGGTCCGCTATTACCTAAGGGAGAAATCAAGTTTTTTGCAAGTGCGACATAGTTTTTAACCTTTTTTTACATTTTTTGAATACTTCCGGTATGGTTATTATTGTCGATATAGTTTTGATAACCGGTTTAGGCACTAAAATAGCCACAGGGCTCTGTAATGATATATTACATTATCTGATCAGATAAAATGCCCCTGAGAAATCCTAGGTTCAAAAGTGCCAAAAATGCAAAAAATTTAAAATATCGAAAATTAAATTTCAATAACTACATACATATTATACATCGATAGAATCGTAATTAGGTCAGCTATCTGAATATACAAATTTTTTTTGAAAATCTCTTAAAATAAAAAAATAGCAGAGCATTTTCCAAAATTTCACGATTTTTCGACTTTTTTCGATTTTCAGTCCGTTATTTCACCCATTCCAGATATTTCAAAGGCTTATTGGGTGGTTTCATGCAAATTAACTCCGAAAGGACTCTCGATAGAAAAAATTGAAGAAAAAGTTACGGTTAAGTTTTCGAGATATAGGCGTCCAAAAACGCTCCAAATCAGAAAATACTTGATTTTCAGCGTGCCATATTTTGCTGCCTGATCATAATATCCGTATGAATTGGGTATCATACGATAGTACAATCCTAGTGCAGTCCAATGGTACCCTAATTTGTTTAATCCATTGACATCGAACGGAGAAATCGCGTTTTCCCCAAAACTATCCATTTTTTGCATTTTTTCAAAATATTGCACATTATTTCGACTACTTCCGGTCTACGGATCATTGTTGAAATTGCTTTATTCCTTGCAATGGTCATTTGGCTTCATGCCTTAGAAGTTTCAGATTCGCCAATTCAGCCATATAACGAAACCCGAGCTCACAAAATAGGTAGAAAATTCGAAAAAAATCGAAAAATAAAGGGCGATAACTCTGAATGAAACTTATATTACTGGAATCGGATGGACTTAAGGTATCCAAAAATATAAGTCAAATTTGAAAATTTTGAAAAATGAAAAAAATTGTCTCTTAAACAAATTTTTTTAATTTTCGAACGCTAGAAGTCAGTGACGAAGTTTCGAAATTACAAAATCTTAGATTGCTATTGGCTCGGGAAAGATTCAGGGTTTCCGAAAATGTCATTTGTTTGAAAATGGGTAAATAATTGACGAAACTATGGCCAATTTTCAATTTTTTGACAACGTACAAAGATCTGCCACTTCCGGTATGCGCAGAATTTTCGAAAATACTTTATCAAGTAGCCACCACATGGTTTCCCGAAAGAAAAGTTGATTTCAGATCGATATCTGCTTTCGATCATGGAGAACTTGGCCCCCGCGGTAAATAATAATAATAACTAGATCTGCTACTGTCCCATGCAGATATGAAAGCTTTCATATTCATCGTCACGTGTCATTGATTGTATCAAGTAACCTAAATAAAAGGATACGAAGAAAAAATTATTAAAATTGGTCAAAAACTCGCGAAGTTACAAGTCTAAATATAGTATGAAACATTGCACCCAGGCATAACAATAATCTGAAAACTAAAGGGAAATAACTGAAACTTGTATTACTGTAATGAGACGGATGAGAAAATGAAATGAAAATGGCGGGAAAAAAAAATTAAAAATGGCAGGTTGGACAGGCGACCTTACTCCTTGTCACGTACAACCGGGCATTCGAAAACACGCTAGTTTACTCAATGACAGGCGCGCGTGCTTACCATTCAGCCACTCAACCCCCCTTTGAAATCAGACACGTGCAATATGTCATATAGGAAGAATAAGAAGTCGCTCACAACAAAATGGTAAATTAATGAGTTTAGGTCAAAAGGTTGAGCTACTGTTTTAGAGTACTTAATAGTTTTAAAGAGACACGTTAAGGGTTGTTCATAGTTAAATGAAAGTTTAATTTTAAATAAGACCAATAAAATTAGGATTTAATAATGCCAGACTAATATTTCCAATATGTTTGGTTATAAGTAGGAAATCGTGACGACTTCTTAAGCATGTTTTAAACAAAGGATCATGTTTGTTTAAACAAGAATGGCACTCTGCAATAAAAAAAACTGGCCAAAGCAAGATTTCTATGCAGAAATTAAATAATTGCTAGAACCAGAAAAATATTTATCCACTATAATAAATAAGCAACATAGAGAAAATGAAATGAAATTGAATGGGGTTTAACGTCCGACTGTTCTGCTCCTAAAATGGGCTAATGAAGACGGGCATATGCCATAATGTGTGCAATGAGGGAAATTTTACCCGGGCAGCGGCGGTTACGGCCTACGAGGTTGGACAGGCAACCATACTCCTTGTCACGTACAACCAAAAAATCGAAACAACGGCAGTTGACTCAATGACAGACGTTATGATACAGAGCGCATGTGCTAACCATTCAGCCACGCAACCTCCCTAAAATCGGCAAATTGCTGACCTACAGCGAGAAACATTTCAACCGGGCCAAATTTTCTATTGTAACAGTTTAATTTGCACGGTACCTTTAGTTATCAACCGAATATTACAAAACTTTTAAAAATAAGCTCCCCCTGACCAGCTTAAGCGTTCGCAATAAACGTTTGCCACTTAAAATCGGGAAATTGCTGACTTTAAAGTGAGAAACATTACAACCGGGCGAAATTTTCTGTTTTATGACTTTTACAGTACCTTTGATTACCAACCGATTATTTTCTGTTTTATCACTTTTACAGTACCTTTGATTACCAACCGATTATTACAAAACTTTAAAAATAAAAGAGAAAGAGAGAAATGCGGCCTAATGTCCATTCGACACAAACTAGGTCATTTCGGGACTAACATATGTTTTTTAATTTTATTTAAAAACTCCCCCTGCGCTTACAGGTCTTTAGCCGTTGGGAGGAAACCGAAGAACACGGAGAAAACCCACAAGGTTGGACATCATACTTCATGTCACGTGCAACCTGGAGATCGAAACGACGCCCGTTGACTCAATGACAGACGTTACGATACAGTGCGCACATGCTAACCATTCAGCCATTCAGCCTCCCTGAATTCAGAAAATTGCTGACTTATAGCAAGAAACATTTCAACCGGGCGAAATTTTCTGTTTTAACAGTTTAATGTGCACGGTACTTTAATTACCAACCGATTATTACAAAACTTTTGAAAATAAGCTCCAACTGACCAGCTTAATCGTATGCAATAAACGTTTTCGCCTGAATTGAAAGTTCTGCACGGAGAAAGTTCATCTCGATTTCCCGGCGTGGTTCCCCTTGTCAGTGAGGCAGAACGGAGGGCCTGACAAGCACAGCTGTCTAGTCATTCGGATGGGACGAAAAACCAAGGTCCCGTGTACACATTGGAGTGCACGTAAAATATCCCTAAGCAGTTGGAATTCGATACTGTTGAATAAGCTCTATACGATGACTAAATGTGTAGATTGTAGTCACCCACACTGCATGTTTCGCTTAACAATGAAAGGGTGCCGTTTTCAATGTTCGATCCTTTTGTTCTTCTACTCCTGATATGTTGGACTGTTGATCGATGGTTTCATATAAAAGACTACCAATAAGACTCTTTGTACAAGAAGTTCCCAAAAAATATTATGTTGACTTTACGAGAAAGACCTCTAAACATGCTCCAAATTGTAAAAATACGACTTTTTGGGTTTTCAATCTCTTTTTTTCGGCTATCCCTGATATTTAGAAAAAATAATACAATGATTTCACACAACAGGCTAGCTATTAGACTCTCTATTGACAAAAGTTTCACCGCCCTCCCTTCATTATAACCGAAGTTATCGTGCCCTAAAGAATCAACAAATTAGCTTGTTTATCTCTGCTTACCCTAAGCAGAAAATGCTCATCTTTGAACTCAATCATAACATTGACCTAGTGAACGTCTACACCAAGTTTGAACATTCTAGCTTAATTAGAAGGAGAGTAATTGTGTTCCAAAGTCCCGACCCTTCAAATTGCTTCTATTTTTCATTTTCAATTCAAAATGGTGACCATCACGTGACCGAAATCAAAATTCTATTCGCGACATTTTTTAGGCCTTCCTACAAGGATTCAGAAAATATAACTCCCGAGTCTGTAAGTAAAATAGCAAAAAAGCCTTATTGATTTTTCACTTTTAAATATGGCGGCACTTCCGGTTCGATCGACAAACTCCATATTTTGTGTACAAATCAGTAATTACTTATCTAGTATCCAAAAAAAAAATCAGGTCATTCTGACCTATATTTCGATGATTTTTTTGAAAATTTTGATCCTTAATTTCGTCAAGGGGAGATAATTTAGAAAATTTCTAATTATATTTTTGAAGTCACATCGGTAGGATCTACTTAGATACTAAATTTCATGAAAATCGTACAACTATTAAAGAAGTTGTCAAATTGGTCTAATCTTCCGGTTCGAAATCACAGCGACGAATTTTCGAAATTCGAAAATGTGAAACTGCAGATGAAAATGTTTTTTTTAAAGGTATTCAAAGAAAAAAGAATTAGTAAAATCGGTCAAAAAATAACAAAGTTACGACTATGCATTGTCATTTTTTTCGTTCGTAAAATTCGGTGATTTCGGATTCGTAAAACGTTTCGAAAATATATTTAATCAAGGTTCGCACCCCATTTTTGGGGGGGTAGGTCAAAATTTCAGAAAGATCCTATGGATAGATTCTGAGAAATCCGATTTGCAGAAAACACACAAAAAAAAAAATAATAATAATAATAACTTTAACAGAAACAATAAGCTTTCATATGTAATATGAAAGCTTAATAATAACTTTAACAGAAACAATAAGCTTTCATATGTAATATGAAAGCTTAACTAGATCTGCTACTGTCCCATGCAGATATGAAAGCTTTCATATTCATCGTCACGTGTCATTGATTGTATCAAATATCCTAAATAAAAGGATAAGAAGAAAAAATTATTAAAATTGGTCAAAAACTCGCGAAGTTACAAGTCTAAATATAGTATGAAACATTGCACCCAGGCATAACAATAATCTGAAAACTAAAGGGAAATAACTGAAACTTGTATTACTGTAATTAGACGGATGAGAAAATGGTATGAAAATGGCGGGAAAAAAAATTAAAAATGGCAGGTTGGACAGGCGACCTTACTCCTTGTCACGTACAACCGGGCATTCGAAAACACGCTAGTTAACTCAATGACAGGCGCGCGTGCTAACCATTCAGCCACCCAACCCCCCTTTAAAATCAGACACGTGTAATATGTCATAGGAAAAATAACAAGTGGCTCACAAAAAATGGTAAATTAATGAGTTTAGGTCAAAAGGTTGAGCTACTGTTTTAGAGTATTTTTTTATGTTTTAAAGAGACACGTTAAGGGTTGTTCATACTTAAATGAAAGTTTAATTTTAAATAAGACCAATAAAATTAGGATTTAATAATGCCAGACTAATATTAAAATAAAGTTTTCAATTAAGAATAATTAATTATTGGTCTAATGCAATGAAATGCTTTGATTTGACGGATGAAATGTACGATGGGTGTCCACACTATGTGGCTAAGGCGTTGGCCTGCTAGCCAGGAGGTCGGGTGTTCGATCCCTGCATTGTCCGAGAAAGTTCATCTCGATTTTCTGGCGTGTCCCCCCACCCGCCGTGTACACATTGGAGTGCACGTAAAAGATCCCTTAGCAGTTGGAATTCGATACTGTTGAATAAGCTCTATACGATGACTAAATGTGCAGATTGTAGCCACCCACACTGCATGTTTTGCTTAACAATGAAAGGGTGCCGTTTTCAATGTTCGATCCTTTTGTTCTTCTACTCCTGATATGTTGGATTGTTGATCGATGGTTTTATACAAAAGACTACCCATAAGACTCTTTGTAGAAGAAGTTCCCAAAAAATATTAAGTTTACTTTACGAGAAAGACCTCTAAACATGCTCCAAATTGTAAAAATACGACTTTTTGGATTTTCAATCTCTTTTTTTCGCCTATCCCTGATATTTAAAATAAATGATACAATGATTTCACACAACAGGCTAGCTATTGGACTCTCTATTGACAAAAGTTTCACAGCCCTCCCTTCATTATAACCGAAGTTATCGTGCCCTAAAGAATCAACAAATCAGCATGCCTATCTCTGCTTACCCTAGGCAGAAAATGCTCATCTTTGAACTCAATCATGACATTGACCTAGTGAACGTCTACACCAAGTTTGAACATTCTAGCTCAATTAGAAGGAGAGTTATTGTGTTTCAAAGTCTCGGCCCTTCAAATTGCTACTACTTTTCATTTTCAATTCAAAATGGTGACCATCACATGACCGAAATCAAAATTCTGCTCCCTACGATTTTTGGGCCATCCTTCAAGGATTCAGAAAATATAACTCCCGTGTCTGTAAGTGCAATATCGCAAAAGTTCAATTGTTTTTTCACGTTTCAAGATGGTGGCACTTCCGGTTCGATCGACAAACTCCATATTTTGTGTAGGAATCAGTAATTACTTGTCGAGTATCGAAAAATTTTTTTAGGTCATTCTGACCTATATTTCGACGATTTTTTTGAAAATTTTGATCCTTAATTTCACCAAGGGGAGATAATTTAGAAAATTTCTAATTATATTTTTGAAGTCACATCGGTAAGATCTACTTGTATACTAAATTTCATGAAAATCGTACAACTATTAAAGAAGTTGTCAAATTGGTCAAAACTTCCGGTTCGAAATCACAGCGACGAATTTTCGAAATTCGAAAATGTGAAACTGCAGATGAAAACGATTTTTTTCAAGGTATTCAAAGAAAAAAGAATTAGTAAAATCGGTCAAAAAATAACAAAGTTACGACTATGCATTGTCAGTTTTTTCGTTCGTAAAATTCGGTGATTTCGGATTCGTAAAACGTTTTGAAAATATATTTAAACAACGTTCGCACCCCATTTTTGGTGGGGTAGGTCAAAGTTTCAGAAAGATCCCATGGTTAGATTCTGAGAAATCCGATTTGCAGAAAATACACAAAAAAAAAAAATAATAATAATCTTAACAGAAACAATAAGCTTTCATATGTAATATGAAAGCTTAATAATAATTTTAGTAATCTCAATAGGCTTTCAGACGAAAGTCTGAAAGCCTAATAATTTTAGTAATCTCAATAGGCTTTCAGACGAAAGTCTGAAAGCCTAATAATTTTAGTTATCTCAATAGGCTTTCAGACGAAAGTCTGAAAGCCTAATAATTTTAGTAATCTCAATAGGCTTTCAGACGAAAGTCTGAAAGCCTAATAATCCGAACAAAAACAATAGTGTTTCACACAAGCTACGCAGTGTGAAACCCTAATTAACAGCAAACCCTAACTTTAGAGTTCAAAATGGCAATATGATGTTTAGTAAGTAAATGATGCGTTATAACTCTGATTCCTTGATCAACCCCAGTACAATGTATACTACATTATCTACCATGTACCTTTATAAAAATGTTTTGATGTATTATTGAGCCAATAAATATATTTTGAAAAAAAAAAAAAAAAAAAAAAAATTATTATATACATTTTTCATTAAAGATACATTATATAAGATTTAGATACAGAACTAGCCATTCTTGCTATAATAGTTCAAAAGAAGATAATGTAAAATGAATAATTTGAAAATTTCATTCAAATTACCTATTGCAAGCAAAGATATTAATTACCCTTTGAAAGTTTGACAGACATGTTCAACAATTTCAACCACTGTTAACTGTTTGATCAAAGCTAAGTCTTGGTCCTCCATATTTGATTAAATCAAATCATTTTAATCTATTTAATATCGGAGAAATCTCATGCCATCGGGTGTTGCTGTTGAATACTGTATGAGGAAGTATGTAAATTGCATTCATTTCTTAATTTTTTAGTACTGTATTTCTTTCTTTAAATAAATGTATACTTATTTGACATATCTTATAATATGTCTTTATTGGGTTTTTTTTTAAAAAAACAAGTATAATTGGTGCATGTTCAGGGTTGTTAGGTGAATCATTATCAATATTCTGTTGTATCAGTGGGCTTAGAAATGGTTCCACTACTGCTGTCTTCCGTCTTACTACCAGATTAAGATAACAAGTATAGTTACTACAGTGGGCTCTGATAGTATTATTTTTTTTGTTTTTTTTCTCAACATTATATATAATTATTATACCGAACCAGTATTTCAATCATGCCAAAAACGTTTTCATCTGTATACTATATTTATATTTCTTTTGGATATTGTATTGAAATAAAATGGAAAAAATACTTTTTCCAGGAAATATCACATCCATTGATACAATTTCGCTTTTGATCATATTTTTGACACAAATCAGTGGCTAGACGTGTTCACGGTGTCAGCACAACATTTATATGATGTTATTGTCCCGTTATTCAGGCATATTTGCAGAAAAAGCCAACGTGTTCCGTCTCGTGAAAGGTATTCCCTGGTCTATTTATGGCTATTGACCCCTGAGCTAATGACGTTGATGGCTTTTATAGTTTCTGATTGGCTTAGAATATGATTTCTTCACCACATTATGGCTATTATGGCGACGCTTGACAAATATAGTCCGAGGCGTGTTGGTCTGATTGTGCAAAACATCGCAATAGAAATGTGTACTACAGTGACGAATTACTTGTTTACTTGTGCACCAAAGCGTCAGATTTTTACCTGGAATTTGCTGAGACAAAATGAAACGATTTTCGTGGCTAAATCACAGCCTAATTGGTATCTGATATGTACATGGGAACGGGCCCTTAAATGTACGTAGCGTTGTACTTATAGGCTGCGCGCGCAGATATTACCGTCTGCTAGCGTGCCGCCATGCTGGTGTACAAAATAAAGACTGAAAGTAAACTAATAACATTTTTCTACTTTTATCAGCCCCCCCCCCCCCGCTCAGCTACATAAAAAAAAATAATGTCTTGCATCAATGAAATTACATGACAAAGTGATCCTACATCAGTATAAAAATGATTTCTGTTTAAAAAAAAGCTCAATTTGTATGTATGCCTATGTAATTTAGAGACGATGATGGCAGATTTCCGTAACAGAAGCCTGGCAAACCCCCTCCTGCAAAAATTCCTGGATCCCCCCCTGATGAAATCATTATGGTAAAAGTGTATAAATTCATTAATATTAGAAATCCCCAGATAATTAAATATGTCACAAAATAAATATTATGTAACACGTGTATTTTATCTATCGGGATCCACGGTGGCACAGTGAGGTTCCGAAAATTGGGAATGAATGGATTACAATGGCGTCAAACGTCCTACAGTTCTGCTCCGACTGGGCTAATGAAGATGGGCATACACCTTATAGTGTGCTATAGGGCAAATTTTCCACGGACAGAGGCGCTACGCTCTGCTCTTGAATCGAACTCCAAGTGTCAAGGGATCTTTTACGTGCACCAATATGTACACAGAACCTCAATTTTACGCTCTATCCGGACGACTATTCATTTTCCCTTGTCAGACCATTGATCCTGCACTACTACTGACAAGCGGGAACCACGTCCGAAAATCCCGATGAACTTTATCGGCAGATATTGTTCATAGGACCTCCAGGTTAGTGCGCCAACGGCTTACTAATTGAGCCACCATCCGGACGACTATTTATTTTCCCTTGTCAGACCATTGATCCTGCACTACTACTGACAAGCGGGAACCACGTCCGAAAATCCCGATGAGTGTTCTTAGCCGGCCACATCCTCAGCCCCTCCAAATGTGAGTCAATAAAATAAAACCAAGTACGAACAATCCAAACCATTAGTCAAAATTCGAAGTCCAATAAAAACGGTCGAGGCAAATTTAATAGCTCCTATATAAAATAAAACAAAGGCACGTCTGCAAGCTTTATTTATGTAGGCTCTTATATAGTAACATACATATTACATATAAGGTATTGGTGGAACTAATGAATATTAATGAGGCTTACTATTGGTATATTATTGTACTGTATAGTATAGAACTATAGGTATTGTGACTTTGTACATTGTACTTTTTACATATAATCAATGGAAAAGACATTTTAGCAGAGCATTTAATATTGGTAGCGATACCCTTCCATAGAGATAAGATATAGTTTTATGTTTCTAACATATTCACATATATGCAGGTGTGTACTGATATCAACTAACATTTGATTGACATATTGGTATATGAAAAAGGGTTATAGAAACAAAACATACTGGTTCTATATGTCAACAACGTGATAACAGATATCTCATGCGCAATTTCTAGAGTAAATTTCCATAATCATATAAGGGTGGGTTTTGACGTCATTGGGCTCAATTAACCAATCTCTCTTATTATTTACATCATGTTTGACCAATTAGATAATTGAATGTCCAAAACCAGTTGATACAAAATTAGGATACCCGTGAGTATTCAGCAGACTTCGATTAGATTCCAGAGGGTTACCATCTAAGAGTGTCTAGGTTGAGAAGAGTTTAGTTAGCATTGACTGTAATTGTATGTAATATGCTTGTATGTATACCTATGCTACATAAAAGGTAAAAACGAACTGTTGCATTGTTATAACTGAAGAAGACAAACGTCTTAAGAAACCAGTAAGAAGAAACACAACGTGAAGGAGAAGAAAAGACGATCAGAGATAAATCCTAGGCGATCACAAGGCTAACGGTAATATGTAGCAAAAAAACAATAATAATAATAATAATAATAAATTGTCTTATATAGCGCTAAATTATGTCCGCTGGTCATTTCTAAGCGCTTCACAGTGATATCAACAAATTGTTTTTGCACAAATATTTGGTAAACAGATGCGTCTTTAGTGTTGTCTTAAAACTTGAAAATAGAATTGTCGAGCGTATCTGTTGAGGAAGCTCATTCCATAGATATGCACCATGAACTGGTAAAGAGTGTTTTCCATACAATTTATTATATCTCGGAACCGAAATCAATGTTTTATCTGCAGAAGATCGCAAGTTCTGTCGCAAGGGCGTATTGAATGAAAAAAGTTCACGCATATACTGTGGTGCAGTATCAGAAAACATTGCTTTATGAATAGTTGTCAGAATTCTATAGTCAATTCTAGCTTCAATAGGCAGCCAATGGAGTTGCACAAGTTTATTGGTGATGTGATCAGATTTTTTAGAACGAGTGACTAAACGAGCTGCATTATTTTGAGAGACTTGTAGGCGTTTTAAACAATATTTTGGTGCCCCTGCTAGCAGTCCGTTTGCATAATCCAGTTGTGATAGCACTAGGGATGACACTACTTTTGCGCAAAGGTTGTCGCTCAAATATTTTCGTATTTGAGAAATGGGTTTCATCTGCATGTAAACTTTTCTTATAGTCAGGTTGATTTGCGGGGAGGATGACATTGATTCATCCATTATATATCCCAGATTTTTAGCTTTCTTCGCTGGATAGATGATACAGCTTCCAATTTTTAAACCAGGAATTTTTCTAATGTTTTTTATCTGAGATTTAGGATACACAACCAAAAATTCAGTTTTTTCACCATTTAATTTCAGTTTGTTTAAAGACATCCATAGGCGAATATCAGCCAAACATTTTTCTATTTTATCTATAGATTCCCGTAATGATCCAGGGTCAGAAATACCAAACGAACAATACAATTGGGTATCATCAGCAAAACCATGATTTTGAACATTTTGCTTTCGGATAAGTGGTCTAAGTGGAAGCAGGTATAGCAAAAATAATAATGGACCCAGAACTGATCCTTGGGGAACCCCAATGGACAATGAGACTGGGTCCGAGAGCGTTTCCCCAATTATTATTTGCTGACTCCTGTTTTGAAGGTAGGATTGAAGCCACAATAGAACATTTCCTGTGATACCGACCATGGTTTCTAAAAAGTATCTGGTGGTCAATAGTGTCGAATGCTGCGCTTAAATCTAGCAAGACCAACAATATTCCACAGTTTCTATCTAAAGACGTGTCAATGTCTGATTTTATTTTCAGCAGAGCTGTCTCTGTGCTGTGGCCTATTTTATATGCAGATTGTAGAGGTTCGTGAAGATTATTTCTATTTAGATATGCTGTGATTTGTTGCGCGACCACCTTCTCAAGAACTTTTTCAAGGAATGGTAAATTAGAAACTGGTCTATAGTTCTTTAAAATATCTTTATCAAGACTAGGTTTCTTTAATAGCGGTAGTAATAATGCACATTTCAGAGATGTAGGCACTGTTGCTGATAACAGGGGTGTATTTATAATCCTTGGTGATGATGCTTAGAAGAGAATCGAGCACATGTTTCTCCAAGAGTAACCACGTTGGAATCGGATCGAGACTGCAGGTTGCAGATTTCGCCTTAAGTATTGTAGCCTTAACAGTATCGATTGTCACAGTATCAAATACTCTGAGATTAGAATTTGATAGTGAAGAGAATTCTGGAAAAGGGTCAATATCATGGCTCTTTCCATAAGTTACTGACCTTATCTTTCAAAAATTGACAAAAACCTTTTGCCAGTTGCTGGTCACTAGTCCTAGAGGGAAGCTTACAAGATACATCAACAGTGAGAGATTTCACAACTTTGAACAGGTCTTTAGAATCTGATGAGTCTAATTTAGAAGTGTAATAAACCGATTTAGCATGTTCAATTTTCTTCACAACCGCTTCTGCCTTGGATTTATATATTTCCTTGTGAACCGCTAACCCAGATTTCCGAAATTGTCTCTCAGATTTTCTGCGCTCCTTCCTAGCCTCATGAATATCATCAGTGTACCATGACTTGAGATTTGAACCTTTAGATTTCCTGGATTTTAGAGGTGCTACCAAATCGAGAGATTTTGTAACATTGGTATTGTAGTCATTGACCAGAGCATTAATATCATCACGTGGATCCTTAAGAAAGGATTTATTTAGTTCCTGAGCAAAATGTTCAACATCAAGATTTTTCAGTTTTCTGCGAGCTGTTGTTTTCACAGAATTTGTTTCGTGTTGGAATTTGACATCACCAATTATTGGATGATGGTCCGAAATAATATCATCACACACAGTAACGTTTTCCACAATATGGTCTTCCTTCTTGGTAATTACAAAGTCCAGAATGTGGCCATATCGATGGGTTGATTCGGAGACGTGCTGGTGAAGGTTAAACGTTTCAAGAATATCAACGAACTTGGAAACCGTTTTGTCCGATTGCTTGTCAAAATGAAGATTAAAATCTCCCAAAATGAGTACCGTGATATAGTAGAAGTTGAGATAGTAACTGTTCAAACTCTAGCAAGAACTGTTGGTTTGATAATTTGTTCTTCTTAGATGGTGGTGGATGGTAGATGATAACAACACGCAAATATTTATTGATTATAGCTTGGCAATGTTCAAAAGATGTAAACTTTTCCTTAAGAATTTCCTTTTTGACCTGAATTTGTGATTTAATTAAGATTCCGACACCCCCTCCTCTGGAAGTATTTCTGGAGCTGCCAACAAAATTAAAGTCATCGCCACACAGTTCATTAATAATAGCACTGTCATTATTACTGAGCCAAGTTTCAGATATGGCAAGAAAATGAAGTGAATTTTCAGTTGTAAATTCACTGATCAGATTTGTTTTATTTCGCACAGATTGAGCATTGATGTAACCAAATTTTACACTATTATTTAAATTTAGTTTGTAAACAGAGTTCAGAGGAACTTTAATTAGATTTTCAACATGAACACCACATGATTTGTGTATATTATGTCTTAATCTTGAGTTGGATGTCACAACCCCAATAGATCTCTGCTTTCGAGACCCTGACCCTTTTCCCCTATAAGGTTTTAAGATATTCAATTGTTTTAAGGTTGAGTAGTCCACAGGATTAATCACAGTAGTTCTGTTCAGACAAAATAGATCATGTCGTGAGTAGTTAATCATTCTCAGCTAGGGTCATTAAGATAGTTCACTGATTGCACTTCTAAATCCAGTCACTGATACTAAAAATAGCACAATATGGCCAGCCAAAACCACGAAACTTTTCATTGAAGAAGTTATAAATCCATATGTAAGATGGTACAAGCCATAATATAATACCAAAACCCACACACAGGTGCTTGATTCATTAATATACGTTGTTGACAACTAAATAACACATATAAACACAAGTATTTGTGCACAAAGCAATTTAAACTCAGAGCTCATTTTGTTGCAGCCTGTCAGGCGCACTAAGAATTGCTGTATCTGCATGGGTCATACGTAGGATGTGGCGACCGGTCCGACAACGCACGCTCTCCACGTCAGACAAAAGGCCCATGGTGCTACACTGACCATGATAATTTTTCATTTTTAAACGATATAGTTTTATCTTCTGAATAGGCTGCTGAAAGTAGAGGAAATATTTGTTTCATCTTGACATTGTTTAGTCTTTTATGGTACATAAGCATGCGGGTATAAGTGTCTAGCGTTAGTGGGGAGATTCCTAGTTCCGCGATACATCCAAGGTTGGTCGATTTAAGTGGTTGATTTAAAATAAATTTGCATATTTTTATAGTTATTTGGTTTAAATTGATTTTGTCCCATTTTTCAACTACAATTTTTTTTTGCTGTGAACCAATTCAGCACCCCATATATCAAAGGCATAAGTTGCAATTTGTTATAGGAATGTAGTCAGATGTACAAACTTTATTTCTGATACTGTACCAGGCCCTTTTCGCTTTTTACCCTAAGTCTGACATGGCCTGTTTGAAACTCGAGTTATTGGATATACATACTCCCAGATACACATACGTATTCACAATTTCTATGTTATGAAATCCGATATGGAACCTTTTATTAGTTTTTTTTCTTATTATTAGAGAAGAGCATTATTTTTGACTTATCTGTGTTAACATCTAATTTCCAGTCTGAACAGAACTGTCCCAAAGAGTTTAGACTCTTTTGAAGACCACTATCTGTAGAGGAAATCATAACTAAATCATCAGCAAAGAGAATGTGTGAGATTTTGATATTATCCAGAGTGGGTGCATCGTTATCAGAACTGGTTAAATAGGTGTGAAGATCATTAATATATATATTGAAGAAGGTAGGGCTTAGGACAAAGGTAGGGCTTAGGACACAACCTTGTTTTACACCCATATTTGAAGATATTGAGTTAGAAAGCCCATTCGTAATTTGGACTCTGTACGAGGTGTTTTCGTACATTGAGCATATGAGGTTAAATACATTGCCAGATATGTTATGTTTTAGAAGTTTCAGAAATAGACCTTTTCGCCAGATATTGTCGAAGGCTTTTGAGAAATTCACAAAGCAGAAGAACAGGTTTTCTTTATTGCATTTATGTTTGTTTATTATGGTTTTCAGAATAAAAACATTGTCAACTGTTCTGTGATTTTCTCTAAAGCCACACTGAGCAGCGTCAATAAGGTTGTGTGTTTCCAGATAATCGGTTACGCGCCTATTTATTATGGAGAGAAAACATTTCCTTAGGCAACTCGCGAGGGAAATACCCCTATAATTGTTGGTGTCAAGTTTGTCTCCTTTTTTATAAATTGGTATGATAAAAGATTGACCCCATGATTGGGGGAATGTACCTGACTTAAGTATTAGATTAAAGAGTTTAAGAAATTGGTCGTCATATATTCATTGGTTGCAATTAACATTTCATTCAAAATTAGGTCTGGGCCATTGGCCTTTTTTCTTTTAATTTTTTTGAAAGCTGTACGTATCTCTTCGGCAGATATTACTTGATTTATTTTATAATTTCTTAAAGTAGAGGAGTTTGTGAGCATTTCGATATTCAAGTCTATGTTAACGTCGCTACTGGTGGTTTTCTCAAATGTCTTTTGTTGGAATAATTTTGAAAAAATGGTTTTATCATGTTTTCAGTGGAATGTCATTAGTTTCTATACTTTTACTGCCATCTTGAAGAAGTGGAATTTACTAATTTCCAATACTCACGTGGGTTGTTCGTTTGTAGATCATTTAGTTTATCTAATATTTCGGTTTTGGCTTGTTTACTTTTAAATTTTACAGTTTTTTTATATAGTTTCTTTCGTTCCGAATATATTTTTCGCAGAAATTGATTTTGGGGGTCACTATTCAACTGTTGTTGCGCGCTTAACATGTCACGCTTTAGTTTAGTACAATCCTTGTCGAACCAATGATTTTTCTTCTTATTTTTCTTAATTTTAACCAATCTGACACAGGCTTTGTTGCATCAAGGAGGACAAACGTGATGTCAGATACTGCTGTGTTTACGTCATCCGCTTCAGGTTCATAGTTAGTTGTTAGGAATTTGTTTAGCCTTGATTTATATTCCCTTTTGTGCAACTCTGCTATAAGAGCTTGGTTTGAGTGTTCATTCCAAATAAATTTCAAGACATTGTTTCTTTGAGATGGTAGACATATTAACAGGTTTTGGTTTAGTACAGGTATTATTAGTTACATACACATCTGATTGTTTGTCCAGTTCACTATAAGTATTAATATTATTTCCTCCTAATTTACAATTTATTAGACAGTGGTCCGATAAGTGATACTGGGGAGCGACTTTGAAAGTAGATACGTGTTCAAATAGAGAGACTAGTCAATATATAGTCAACTACGCTGCATCCATTATATGTTATGCAAGTGTGGGCTCCTACCAGGTCTCCCAGACTTCGCCCATTGAGAATACAAATATTAGTATTATTACAGAGCTGTATAAGTTCCCTTCCACATTTGTTTATCGTACTGTCTTTGTTGTTTCTTAAATTGAGTAGCAGGTTTTTGGGTAGATCGTTATAAATTATTTGGGGGTAGGGGTTATTTATATCACTTTTAAGGTCAGTAGTTGGTATATCCATTAAGTTGTGGGTCCGCGCATTGAAGTCACCACCAAGAAGAATTTGGCCTAGTTTACTGTATTTCAAAATATCTTTCTCCAAAGTATCAAATGGGTTGTAATTTCTGCTTGGGGGATATAGATAGATGCTATGTAAACATCATATGGTAGTTTTGATACAGATCTTAAAAGTTTGACCCAGATAATGTCATCTTTAGACTTAATGAATTTGACACCACTTTTTAATTTGTCTTTAAAGTAAATTGTACAGCCCCCCCCCCTTTGGATTTCCCCCCTTTCTACTAGTAGATATGCCTGTATAATCATTAAACGCATTTTTATGTAGATCAATATTTGAATGTTCCTGGGTAGTACAGGTTTCTAGGAAGCATATAATATCCAAATGTATTATGGCCCTTAAAAGGTCGTTTTTAATTTTAGTACTGTTTAATTTAGTCAAAAGCCCATTTATATTCCAGAATCCTAAAGCTAAGGAAGTCATTTTTGTACTACAAATATACAGCGAAGTAGTTTAATAAGAATAGGTATGGTGGCTGAAAGCGTCCATTTAGATGCCTGTATAATCATTAAACGCATTTTTAAGTAGATCAATATTTGAATGTTCCTGGGTAGTCCAGGTTTCTAGGAAGCATATAATATCCAAACGTATTATGGCCCTTAAAAGGTCGTTTTTAATTTTAGTACTGTTTAATTTAGTCAAAAGCCCATTTATATTCCAGAATCCTAAAGCTAAGGAAGTCATTTTTGTACTACAAATATACAGCGAAGTAGTTTAATAAGAAGAGGTATGGTGGCTGAAAGCGTCCATTTAGATCGTCGTGTTTCTAGATACAACGCGAGAGTTGCCGTTAAAAAAGGTCGCTGAAAAAGTCGCCGAAAAAATCGGCGACTTTTTCGGCGCACTAGCTTATCGGCGACCCGCGACTTTCACAACACGAGAGTCGCCGTTAAGAAAGTCGCCGAAAAAATCGGCTTTTTTTCGGTGCCTTTCTTAACGGCGACTCTCGCCTCGGAAGTTTATAGTTAGTTACATGCGCAATGGCTACATTTTACTTCTTGTATATAAAATGGAGTTTGTTTTTATTAAATGCGCAACAATTTACAAAGGGACATCATAAATAATCATTTATTTAATCTTTCCAAATATAATATACAGTTTCTGTCCTCTGAAATGTAGGCTACAGTTTCAGCACATTTAAATTATCGCAACATTCCATTTATTGATAATAACAAGTAAGCCGTAAAGTCAAAATCCCAAACTGATCCCGCAGCGAATATTCGCTTGGCCGCTACAATCACTAATAAGCATGACATCGACGAGGCTTAATGAGTACCGCATATTAACTTTTTTTACTCCGACAAAGTAAATTCTCAAACATTTTTTGAGGTAAAAGAAAAATAAATAAAAACGTTTGAAGTATTTGTAGTTAAAAAATATTTCCTATTTAGTGTAAATGGTCATTAAAATGAGTAAAATGCATCATTTTGCCCGAAGCAGTTAGGTGTTAAGTAAACCTTGCACGAGCCGTTGAGCCAATGACTAACGTCGTGTTGTGGACAGTCATCTGTTACAGAGATAATTCGTAAGTAATTCTCTGTGAAACAGATTGTAAAAATCCATACAACATAACTCTATCGAAGAGACGCCCACGTTATAATAGCAGCAGACGACATTAAAGGACAATATTGGTGCCAGTCATTATCACATATGTGATAGAACTGATTAAACACTTTCCAAATATCATATTATCACAGAGATCATCGCTACCATAGAGGAGTAATAAAGGATTCACGAATCGGAAGTGACGAACGCCAAAGGAAAACACGAGTTATTCCTCTATATAACTAACTGAAGTGACTAATGATAACAGATACATGGGCGAATATCTGCTCACTAATAATTCCCTCGAAGACCTAAAGTTGCTGTGTGACGCTGTGAGAGAATATCTTACAATTCATGAAAAGAATTGACTGCCACTAGATAAGAGAACAGGAAAGAAAAACAGATTAAAAGTCCGTGCATTACCATGTTTTTATAAGGTAGGGGAGACCGGGACACATTGAACCACCATGGATATATTCTTTATAAATAATACTATACAACCCAACACTATACAGATGTGAGGTAACTTCTTAGACCCATTTCTCCATCAATAAGCCACATGCTGTCAATTATTTTCTTAGGCTGTGGATTTTTCAAGAAAGCGCTTAAAAGAGAAAAATTTTCCATACATGTTAACTTCTTAGCCTACGAAATTCTTGTACTTAAGTTCATATATGTCTAATCTATACAATCCAGATAAACTGGGGTTTGATCCATATAACAGGGCATATTGCTTTTTTTTTAAATTTTGATCATGAAATAAAGAGATCTTCTAATAAAAACATTTGTTATGAAATGAGTACAAACATGTATGTAAACAAAGCGGTTCAATATGCCCCGGTCTCCCCTATAGAATGAATGAAAACAAGGGGCTGTACGGAGTATTTCTATTTTTCCCGTGTTCTCTTATCTTATGACAATTAATTACTTTATTGTATCGTCAGATAACCTCTTGCGGTCCCATATAACAACTTTTTGTCTTCGAAGGAATTATAAGTGAGCAGAAATTCGGCCGTTTATCTGTCATCACTCTTCACTTCAGTCATTCACATAGAGAGATAACTCGTGTTTTCCTGTGGCCTTCGTCACTTCCGATTCATGAATCCTTTATTACTCCTCTATGGTAGCGATGATCTCTGTGTTAATATTATATTTGGAAAGTGTTTAATCAGTTCTACCACATATGTGATAATGACTGGCACCAATATTGTCCTTTAATACTAGATACTGTAAGCCTCTCGATGCGCACTCGTCTCTGCGCATTGTACTTTGCACTTGTACTCTCCTCCATTTTATATACAAGAAGTAAATTGTAGCCATTCCGCATGTAATTAACTATAAACTTCCGAGGCGAGAGTCGCCGTTAAGAAAGTCGCCGAAAAAGGCGCCGAAAAAGTCGCCGATTTTTTCGGCGACTTTCTTAACGGCGACTCTCGTGTTGTGAAGTCGCGGGTCGCCGATAAGCTAGTACGACGAAAACGAAAAAGTCGCGGTGGCCGATAAGCTAGTACGACGAAAAAGTCGCCGATCGGCGACTTTCTCAACGGCGACTCTCGCGTTGTATCTATAAACACGACGATCTAAATGGACGCTTTCAGCCACCATAAATAGGTGCTAAATGAAATCTTATTTTGAAATAGTATTGACTTAATTGAGTAAATTATTAAAATTGTTATTATGAAATATAACATGAATGAAACATACATACACATAAGACTAATGTACACATAAGACTAATGAAATAGCAAACATAAAAATGGGATGGTAAGTTTAAAAAAATGCACACTACATGTAACTTACTAAATAGTAAGTATATATAGATTATATAAAACAAATCTACAGTAAAGTAAAACAAATATCATGCACAATACCTGTAATAATTCAAATGTGGAGACAAAATGTGAACAGAAATACATGTAGACAACTAAATCAGCTAGTGCTGTATAATTTGGGTCATTAACTTCCCCAGGATTACAAAGTATGTACAAGGGTGTACATATGTGCATACATGTATTTAATTGTAGGAAATGAAAAGATAATGTAGAAAGTACATGTACTTTAATAAGATAGTTCAAAAGCAAAATCATTATTGACACTGCTACAGTAATCTAGCAAATTTATACACTGTATACATACATGTGGATGTACCACAATAACCTGGATTTGTCCATGGATGTACATGTATATGTATCATAATAACCAGGATTTGTCCATGGATCAACTTTCCTTGTGGATCATTTGCTCATTTGCATGCAGCACACAAAGTGAAAAGAAATCATGCACATTGGAAGTTTCACTTATAATATTGACATTTTTTTTTTTTTTTTTAAACAAGTCCTTGTGATTTCTCTTGGTATATAAACTTTGGCACATAGTGTTGAATCACAGTTTTCACAACCTGTTTAACTTTGGCACGTAGTGTTGGATCACAACCTATATATGACTTTGGCAAAATAGTGTATTATCACATTTTTCACAACCTGTATGCATTAGAACAGGATGTAATTGGTTACATTCTTATATGGACTGGCCTACTGTATTACCAGTACTACAGATGTAGAACAATGTTTGGTATAATTTAAAGGCAGTGTTTGCACATGTAGTTAATGCATAATTAACACGGTAAATGCTACACAGGATTCACAGATCAGTTTTACATAACATTTATATAAATAATACTAAAATGTATTACGTGCAGGAGGACTGCACATATACAAACACAAGCTCGATGCGAACCTAAAAACTTGGCGGTTTATGTTTATCAATCTTGTTCCTATAGCGAAAGCACTTTTTGTTGCATAATCCACCTGCCTGCACAGGGTGGGGCGGTAATTACACATAGTTTTGACACAGATTTTACACAGAATTTTGACACACGACTAGAAGATGTTATTGTTTGGGGTAAAAAAGCAATGTGGAATATAGGCTACTCATTAATGCCTATTAGTTGACACAGGCACGTATGGGGGGTCTTGCTTTGAACCCTGGTGGTGGAGGAAGATTATAATTAGATGTCCATGTTGAGCCATTTTGCATACTTAAAGAATTAGCATATATGTTTGAGTTGTATTGGTATGGGTTAACATATTCATTACCTGGCATGATGTTCGTCTTCAGTGCGGTTTTCAATATCGTGGCTAACTTTGCTGTTCCTTTGGCATTCGGGTGTGTTAGACCATTAGAGTGATTGTTCAAATTCATGACTGACATTATTTAAGAATATATCATTTGATTTGATTACACTACACATACTGTTTAGGCTCACTTGATGGAGTACTTTGTTGAGTTCTGTAATGCCTTTATTTTCCTGTGGGTTTCCTCTTGGTAGGAGCTCTATAAACTTCACATCAGCCTGAGGAAATATTTTTTTTGTAGCTCTTATTAAATTGTAATACTCGGTTTTACACAAGTCAATGATCATGTTTGGTGATGAGTTATTTGAACCGACAAGGAATATAACATTCTTCGGTATATCGGACATTGAACATCGTTCTACAAACCTTGTCATGTCATGTATATGTGCTCCACTAATTGTTCTTATTTGTGTATCTCCACTTCTGTCTAATTTTCTTGGCATCAGATCTTGCAGCATAGACGAACCCAGTATTAGATTTGGTTTAGGTTCAACTGTTTTATTTCTAAGGTGTTTTTCTGGACGTGTATAGGACCAACTTGTTGGGCTAGATCTACGCACACTGGTATTATTATCTTGGCTAATGTTGAGAAGCCGTTGATTAATGTTGGGTGGGGGTTTTGTAGGTTGACTGTCATTGCCATTAGTTGACAAAGTGCTTGATGTGAGGGTCCACATTTGCTTCTGTAGTATTTATATTTTGCTATTTAATTCCTGGTAATTATTTTGGTTGTCAGCATCTTTGTCGTGGACTCTCTGTTTGAGATATGAATTTTCATTAATAAGTTTTTGGTTGTCAGTATCTTTTTCGTGTATTTTTTGTTTACGCGATAAGTTTTCACTAGTGATTCTCTGACGATTTTCGTCATAGAGACTCAGTTGTTGATTAAGGTTCATGTTTTCCTGTAGTAGACCATCTAGTTCCTGTTCTTCTTTTTCTCTTGATTTGTTTTCGAGATTAGATAGTTGTTTTTTCAGGGTGGTGTTTTCACTTCTAGCTTCATTTAGATCCATATTTCTTTGTTTAAGGATGTCTCTTTCTTGCCTCGCTTCCAAAAGATCATTTTTGACTTTTTCTAGAGACACCAATTTGTCCTGCAGAGCAAGCAGATTGCTTTTCAGCGTAGTCTTTTCACTTATGGCTTCTTTTAGGCCTCCATTTTGTTTCTCGTAGAGACTCATTTTTAGCTTCAGTTTCTTGTAAAACCCCTGCTAGTTTCTGTTCTTCTTTTTCTACAGAATTCAGTTTATCTTGGAGTGTTAGCAGGTGGTTTTGAAGGTAAGTAATTTCATTCATGGCTTCATTTAGGTCCATATCACTAGTTTCAAACTGGTCGAATTTAAGCTTCAGTTTATCATTTTCTTCTTCAAGCTTTAAAATATTATTCTTAAGATTATTGTTTTCACTGGTGGTTTGGTTTAGTTTTGACTCAGAACTCTGTGTCAATGCTTCGTTTTCTTTTGACAAAACTTTTGTATCCTCGGTGAGTCGTAGCACTAACTTGTTGAGACATGCATTCTCATGAGTGACTTTTGTGGTTTCTTCTCCCTGTGTTGCAAGCTGGGACAGTTGGTTTTCCACCATGATTTCCAGGTTTTTGGTGGTAAGAGTGAGATTGGCTATTTCTACTTCATTGTATGCGGGGGACTTGGGGGTTCCAGTATGAGATTTTTTCAGCTTAAGTTTAGATTTGAGCTTGCTTGCAATTGACTTTGAATTTGAGGCTAACAGGACTAATCTAGGAGCTTGGGTCCCCAGTTTGGTAGGGTAAATTGGTGTAGTGTTGCCACTAGTAATTATATCATCATAATCATCATCTAACTCTTCATCTGACAAGGTGTCTGTACAAGGCCACTGTATTTGTTAGGGAAATTCTTATTTTCTATTTCTTTCGAGTTACCATTCATCACTGGTAGCGATTTACTACTTACTTTAGTCAGTAGTGAAGAAGTTGAGGGGTGTTTACTTGAGCAGCTCGATGATTTGTTTCCTAGAGTAGTGTTAGTGAGTTCAATGTTGGGCGTTGACAGGCTACTTTCGTCCGAGATTGGTGTATGTTGTTTTTTCTTTCCTATAGAAATCTCAACAAATTCATTTAATTTGTCACCCCTATTTTTGTTTACCAGCTCCAACATATCAGGAAGGTGGTTATTATAGAAAACATCTATGTTTGATCCATTTACCAGAGCTCCACATGTGGTATGATACAAATTGAGTGTGTAGCTGTAGGACGATTTTCTTTTATTGTCAAAGACTCGAAAAGCAGAGCTTATCACCGTCTTAGCTTTGTCAAATGTTTCTGTTACACTAGCCTGTAAAACTTTGCTCTTTTTTTGGTTCTTATAGTAAAATTCTGCGACGCGCCTAAATTCCATATAATGGCCAGCACTCCAGGTTAATCGTATGCCTCCCCCTGTCTCATACGTAGGTCTTCTCGTGATGTTGCCGCGAGCTGCTTTTTTAGACAGTCTTTCACTTTGAGTTGATAATCCATGTTACGTAGCAAGTAGTGGTCATTTTTGTTTCTAGTGTTGTGAACCCTTCGATCGCCCGTCAAGTCTGCTTCATTCAATTTCTTTTCTTGAACAGCACTAGCGGGGTCGGCCATTTTGTTCTTCTTAGTAAACAAAGGCGAAGCGTAATATTTTAGAACACACTCACCGTTATCAATAGTCTATTTGGCAGGATTTTTTTACATGCAGGTGATTTAATGTTCATATCAGTTCAATAAGTATCTTTTCAGTTCACAAATTCTCCACAAGATGGTATTATTACAGGTATTTGTACATTTTTTCAGAGCGCCATATTTTCGTGCCCTCACAGTTGGCGCATGCTGTCTTGCCTCGGAGTCTGAATCTAGTCGTAGTCTGAGTCGAGCCGTAGGAGAGGTAAAACAGAGACCATTTCTCTGGTCGATTTCGAGTCTGACCCCGACGTATAGGGAGCGATAGAGAGAGCCCGGTTAGGAGCTATGGGGGTAGCCCAACAAGGGGCGTTTTAGAGAGCCCGGCAAGGAGCGTTAGAGTCTGACCCCGACTTATAGGGAGCGATAGAGAAAGCCCTTCTAGGAGCGTTTCCGAGAGCCCGACAAGGAGCGTTTAGAGAGCCCGATAAGGGGCGATTAATAGAGCCCGTCAAGGAGCGTTTAGAGAGCCCGACTAGGAACAGCATAGTGCTGACGAGTGTTGGTTGGAAATGATTTATTTGTATTAGGAGAATAATAAAGAGAGTTGCTGATTAATCTGGTGTTAGTCTTTCTGAGCCAGCTGCTTGGTTGGCTACTCCCACACCTCTACAGTAGTGAACCTTCCACGAAACAAACGGATAGAGCCAGGCCCATTCTACCACAGTAATCTGCTCTATCCGGAGATCCAGTTCACTACAGAAGTTTTCTGGTGGCAGAGGTGGGATACAGATTGACGACCCCCAGGTGGGATACAGATAGACGACCCCCCCAGGATCCAGACAGACGACCCCCAGATGGGATCCAGCACCCGATTCGCCTTGTTTGAATAGGAGGTTGTTCTTTCAAATTATTGCTGTTAAAAGGGGCCAAGTTAATAATTCATAACTTAAATTATAACTTATTACTCTTGAAGCGGTCGGTGAAGCACTGGCAAAAACGACCAATCAGAACACGGTTGTAGGAGTTTACGCAGAAGCCTCCAATTGCAATTGGGTAACTTGTACAAAATGGCGTCATTGGTTGTTGCCGTTGATTAACAGGTAAGCCTAGTCGAAGTAGCAGAATTAGATTTTTTGTTCTGGGGGCAAGCCTTACAACCAAAGAGCAAGGAGTATAAAATTATTGTATATTAGGGGAGGGGTGTATTTGGAGCTTGCATGGTTGCTATGGCCCTGGCTTAGACGACAAGTTAATTAAAATTATTAAAAATCATCCTTCACGTTCACATTAATTTAAGAATGATAATAATGTGACATAAACTGGACAGTGGACATCTTAAAGTCGAGCCTCGTGGCCCAAATTTTTAAGGCGTATGCAAGTCGCAAGTGTCAGTTCCCACTACTGCTAACAGTTATAACCTAGTTCATCATATTATAATTATAGTCTACCTTGGTCCCTTGGATTCAGTAGGATAACAGAGGGCGGATCCAGGAATTTTTGCAAGAGGGGGTATTTTGCCAGGCAGGTTCCTGTTTAAGACTACTTGACTAACAGGTTGTTAAGGGAATCTGACAGTTCAGTCAGTTGACAATGCAAGTTATTTACATACCAAATAGTCAGTAGTCTCTAAATTAACATACAGATTGTCAATTGCCAATAAATAATTTTTATAATGATGTAAAATTGTAGCCTGTAGGATTACATTGTAATTTAATTTCGTTGGTGCAAGGCATTCAATATTCAATTTTATGTAAACTTATAGCCATGTCACATGAAGTGCTCTTTGATTTGAAAAATCATAGGCCTATCCTATAGGCCTATCCTATAGGCCTATAATAGATATTACACCGTAATACGGAAGAATTGAGCCAGGACTAGGCCTAATTCAGTGTAAATAAACACCAGATTTGTTTGTATACGCGCTTCCATAAGTCTCATATAAGCAAACCTCCAATCGATGATGCTTTTATGACTTATTTTGAATGATGATAATGTAGGTTTCACATGGTTTCAGTTGATGATAATATGTTTCTGTTTATATTATATAATATAATATAGGCCTATTTTAAAACTTATCTTTTACTTTGATGAAATGATTTGTTTTCTTATCTCTTTTAAGGATTATGTACAGCGAAAGTCTTTCTATGAAAAAGGGCTGAGTGGTATTAAATGTTTTGTTAGAGAAAATGCTGGTAAAAGTTATATAATCATGTTTAATTTAATTTTATATAAATGAGTAAAATGAGCTAAGTGGAGCGTAGACCATAATGATATCGATCAAAACATCACTTGATTTCGAAATATGTTATATCATGCTATATGATCTGAATTTTAGTACAGGTAAAAAAGGACATGAGGTTACAGGATTTCGTTGATCATCGTAGAACTAGATCATCAACAACATTAACTCTGACAGTAATTATCGGGAATCGTGGCATTTCCATAGGCGACTTCACCCCGTGAACTCAAAGTACGGTAGCTGTCTCTAACTCAATATCATCCAAAGCCTTAAACAATGAAAACACGAATTATTTGTAATTTAAATCAACATTGTTGTTGTGATCTTAACCGGAAAAGATGGGCTTCTTACATATAAACATTTCATCATTGGCACACGAATCGTGTATCATAATGCATTTCAGCACCATTTGTAACAAGGGACTCTCTCTCCAGAGTGAAATGGGGTTTAACGTTCACTCGACATAAACTAGGTCATTTTGGGACTAACATATGGCCCAATTATTTCAATAATTCGCTTGCCCGGAGGGGTCTTAAACAGTGAGAGGAAACCAGAATACTGAAGGAAACCCACCAGACTGGACAGACGACCCTATTCCTTGCCACGGCAGTTGACTTAATGACAGGCCTATGATACAGCGCACGCACCTTAACCATTCGACCATCCAAACCCCCAACAAAGAACAATGCTAGATATATTCCACAAGTCGTGTCAAATGGTGATGCCATATTCTAACCTGGAGAGCATGCGCAAAAAATACTATCAGTGTAGACTTGAATAACCAGATGCCATTGCATATTTTGCCGAACATAAATGATTTGAAATTCGAGTAAAAACAGAAATGATTGAATGCAAATCAGTTTAAGTACATTATTATTATATGCATTGCTACCCATTTGTGTCAATTTCTAGGTCCAAAATATTAGCGATTTAGCTCCTTTAACCAAACGCTGTTTATGAATTTAACGCTAATAAAAAAATGAGCTTGAATAGCTTCTAGAGTGTGCACTGGATGTTTCAAAGTGATCATGAGACATTATTCTGGTATTAATTAACGGAAATCGTTGAAAATCAACAGGGTTCTTCGTCTCATGACCTCAAACACTGTGTGTTAGCCTCTAAGTAGGGTCATTAACGTCAAAAGAAAAAATATGTTATAGATGCATATTCTCAACATCATAATCATCATATCCACATTTTAAAAATTGTCATGAAAATTTTTAAAAATTTGAAATCAGAAACACGAGATGTATATCATATGAACCACAGATTATATATTGTGATACAATCCACAAGGAGCTGTCTAGTTGTTCGGATGGTACGAAAAAAAAAGATCCTTTGGCAGTGGAATTTGATGTAAAAGTAGGCCAAATTGCCGCTGCCCAGGCAAAATTTCATAGCACAATGTATGACATATTGCTCGTCTTCATTATCCCAGTCGGAGAAGAACAGCAGGATGTTAAACCCCATTTCATTTGCAATGCAATCCAAGACAATGACAATATTATACGGTGTCAATGAAAATATGCAGTAAAATATACTGACAAAATCTTTCAACATTTCTTGCATTACTTTTTCAATTGGGGGGGGGGATGGCTGAATGGTTAGCACATGCGTGCTGTATCATAAAGCCGACCAATGAGTAAACTGGTATGGTTTCAAATCCCTGGTTGTATGTGACAAGAAGGAGTAGGATCGCCTGTCCTCGTGGGTTTTCTCCGGTTCCTGCAGTTTCCTCTCACTACTAAAGACCCCTACCCTCGAGCGAATTATTGAAATAAAATAAAAACCATATGTTAGTCCCGAAATGACCTAGTTTGTGTCGTGGACGTTCAACCCCATTTCTCTCTCACACTTTTCCCAAAATGCATAAAAATGAATGGTCGATCACGAAAACCTATGCCCAACAGAAATGATTGGTCGGCACTCTTATTACTAAAATTAAATCATGGTATAACTTGGTTTTAATTTCATATCACTGGGATCTAACAGTTTTATTCTTGTAAGTATATTCATCCAAATATCCAGAATTATGGTTTATATTGAAAGCTTATGTTATCGTGAAAATAACCTAATAATGGTGAATTGATTTTCGAGAATAAAAGTGTTTGATATGTAATGTATATCAAATGAAAACAAAACACAATGAGAATATAAATTTAGTAAGATCGTCGGCAAAACACTAGTGAAAGCTAGCCTTTAGTGGAATATTGTCTTTTTTAGGGACACCAGCACCAGTTGAGGACTCATTAGGTGAGTTGAGAAAGAAAGCCCAAGCACATCTCAACAATCTCTTCAGTAAGTTGCATTTATGATGTGAATATTTATGGATGATGGAAAATAGCACTTGACTTTTTTTAAAGTTTATTATCCCCAAAACTAGTGCATCAATGTTGACACCAAACGGCTACATTAGACGATATAAAAGTGCTGCCTGAATATATTATTGACTGGGGGGAGGGGAGATGGCCAAGTGGTCTAGAATGTTGCGTTTTGAGCTCTAGGTGACTGGTCAGCGGTTGTGGTTTCATTAACTGGTGTGTTTGTTTATGGCTTGGAGATAGGGTCGTCTTCTCAACTTCATGGTTTTACACCATGCCATAAAAATAAGGCAATTTGTCTGCGATATAGCCCACGGTGGAAGCAGACGTTAAACACTAATAGAAGAAGCAAAGGGATATATTTACTTTTAGGGCAAGGTAGGACTGAAGGCTATGATCGTACTAATATATTTCTCATCTTTGATTTTTCAGAACTTGGCAATCAAAAAGGAGGATGTTTTTCTTATAAATTATATAAAAAGGGTCATTTCCAAATTTTTGGCTTGTCTGATTCTTTAAAGTCTCAATCAACATACGGCAGAAAGAAATTACAAATGATACTGCAAATTGTGTGAGTATGATATTCAGTCAGTCAAAATATTTGTTCAAATTGAAATTATCTGAGATACATTTATTGTGGTAATCTTCAAAAGACAGATCAATTATTAGTTGATATAACTTCTATCTAATGTAGACTCAAAAGTTATTGAAAGTACATAGAGCTGTGCCTTTTTTGGAGTTCAAATATGCCTCCCAATGATATGTGAAACAATTTAGAGGCTTAAGTTACTTTTACCTGATTTATGTTCAAAAATATTTTCTTCAGTTATATATAAAGATACTGAGAGAGCGAAACTGAAAACCTCAACTTCACCCACAATTAATCACACAAATATCACCCAACACATAAGCAAAACATAACACACAAACACACTAGCACAGCATAACACAGAAGCATCATCAAACACACTAGCACAACATAACACAGAAGCATCACCAAACACACTAGCAGATACACAAAGACCATCAAACACATGCAAACTTCACATAACACACTGACAAACATACAAATATCACCTGTCACACAAACATCACACAACGCACTACCAGACACACAAACATTTTGAAGTTATATGTTATAGGTAAATGGTATATATATTTGTATTGTTCAATGTTAATTCTATTATTTGAGAAATAAATCCATTTTTTATTTCAGAATATGAAGTTGAGAGTATAATTAAAAAGAGAAAGAAAAATGGGAACATTGAATATTTGTTAAGATGCAAGCGGTTTCCTACATCATCAGACACTTGGGAAAGACAGAAAAATGTTATCAAACATTCGCAAAAAATTAGCAAAAATATGAAAATCTCCAAGTAGATTTTCATCTATTCAATAAAATTTTGAAACCAATAAGTCAGTTTTTCATTTAACGAGCTTCAATTATTTGCTGTCAAGAAGTCGGTGATTAAATTCATTGGGACAATTGGCTTGTTTTCTTTCACAGACCAGTTCGTGACAAAGGTGTAGGGGTGTCTGCATAACTGCATGTGTTTTGTCTGGTTCCCTTTCACAGCTAAAGACACTTTAATGCAACTTGCTATTGAAAAATAAGTATACCAAACGTTAGTACCAAGTGTTGAGTGTAGTTTAACTCCAAATTTTCTCATTCAATCAACAGACAAGTAGCTGATAGTTTGTAGAAGTTTTGTAAATGTTTAAAGTATTAAAAATGAAATATATAGCCTACTGAGGCGCAATGAAAGCACCATTTCTAGGCTAAGAATACACATTAAATTTGTACTGAACATTTAATTTGGGCTTATATTTCTTTAAAAAAAAATCACTCAGCTGCCAACATTAAAAGATCAGACATGTGCCCCAAACCCTCCCCCTTAAATCGATCCTTGGGATTCACATGGTACAAAAATCTGTTGACCTTAAATTATGAGGGTCAAAACGATTTACTTGAGACCGCGAGCTTTAAGTCGATGAAACGGAGGCAGACCACCATTAAATTTCACCATCTCGGTACCCACAAATTGTAGTTCGTCTATTTATAGCAGTTCTCTCTCGTCTCTTTTCTCCCTTTTTGCATGCCTGCCCATTTTTGTTGATTTTTTGGTCTAGAATGGACTAAGAGGGTTTGAATTAATATTTTCCGCCAGGTTTGGGTAAATATTCATAATTTGAGGTGGAAGGATAAAGGCGTTATGAGGTTGGCTACGGTGATATGTACGGCAACTAGATACATGTTTTGAGTATCCTTCTTCAAGTTCGTGTATCTCAAAATTTTGGTGGTCCAGAATTAACATTGAAGTCAATGGGAAAATTAATGGTGGTCTGCATCCAAACGGGATCGGGTGGTCCAAATTACCTCCCCTTAGACCACACACTTACCTAAACATAAACTAAGCCTTTGCGGTGTATTTAGAGGAGATGGACAAAAATGTCGCCCGATCGAGCCGGCCTTTGGTGACCTGATAGATCAGCCTCACGTTTCACTTCCAATTCCGGCCTCTTCAAGTAGAACGGTGGCCATTTTCCCGAGGTTACTGAAATATTTTTTTTTTTTTTTCAAAAATCTTAGAATGCTTCGATTTTTATTTTGAGACCAGATTCGGACGTGCAAGGGTCGAAAAGGGAGGGATGGCCGAAATTTTGAAGAGCTTAGACCATTATGAAAAGAGATATTTTGGATATTAAATTGAAAACGTCTGTATTTATAGGGCTAGGATCCGACGCTTACCCTCTATTCGAGATTTTTCGGAGAATTTTAATAAAATAAGAACCCCTGGGAGATCGAGACCGTGGCAATTGCCCATGGGCGCACGGACCCCGACCATCACATCTCCAAATTTTATTGACCTACTGCCCATAGGGGCTGAGTTACGGGCTTTCCCCAGGAGGTATACCAAAATGCCAAAAATCGACTTTTTCCCTTTTCGCCCAGTTTTCAGATGTATCACCGATACGCCCCATCCCTTCCTAAGAGGCATTGGCACCAAATTCTCAGGGTGGGTTCCTCAGCCTATTGCCCCTTGCTCAGACAAGATATGAGGATCCCCTCGGGCCCAGACAGACTTAGTATGGACCCTTTTTGAGAGCAAAATTGAGTCGAATTTGGCCGAAAATCGAAATACGTACGCGTGCCCATATGCCCACAACATCTTAGAATGCTCCGATTTTTATTTTGAGACCATAATATTTGGATTTACAAGGGTCGAAATGGATGTGGGGCAGCTGAAATTGGAACATTTTGAAAAAAGTTATTTAAGATATTCAAGTGAAAACGTCTAGTAGGGTTCGGATCCGGTATACTTACCTACCCTAAATTCGAGTTTTGCCGGAGGCTTTTATTGAAATTATAAACCCTAGGTCAATCGTGTCCATTTTCGGTGGGCACCTGCCCACGGACCCCTGCCGGGAACCCTCCAAATTTTATTGACCTACTACCTATAGGGGCTGACTTATGTACTTTTTTCACGGGGTACCAACATGCCAAAAAATTGAGTTTTTCCCTTTACGTCCTGTTTTAAGGTGGACTACCACTACGCCCGAACCCTTCAAAAGGGTTGATTGGCACTAAATTAATAGAGCCATACCTCAACCCATCACCCCTCGCTCAGCCAAATGTGGATCCCCTCGGGCCCATAGAGGCTGATTACAGACCCTTTTTCAAAGCGAAATAAGGTCGAAAATCGAAATACGCGTGCCCCTTATTCGGTGACCATGAATCGGTGACCTTGAACCTTTCAGATGACTATGATCTATCGAGGTCATGCGGGAAAAGAGGTCATGTCCAGAGGTCAAAGTCTGATGTGCGTGACCTGATCCGGGGCTCGCTAGGGGCAAAAATCAAAAATAATTTTGGGGCCCACAGCGGATCAAGGTGAGGACTTTGGGTTGACGATTTTAAAAAAAAAATATCTATCAGTTCACATATTTCCGACCCGATCGGACGACCTTGACACACGCCCCCAGTCTAGGTCCAGAGGGACTCATCACGGTCAGCCTGAAGCTGTACCTGCGACCCAGATCACGGTGTGGACTTTTGGGTTAATGATTTTAAAAAATAAAGAACAAATACTGTGTCGCTCTATCAGGTCACCGAGTTCCTACCCGATCGGACGACCTTGACCCACGCCTCCGATCTGGGCCCAGAGGGGCCCAAACGGTCAGCCTGGATCTGTACCCACGACCCCAGAGCTCGCGGTCTCTTGAACTAAATCGACCCCGGGGATGCGCGTGGTGACCTAAATTTGACCTTTGAAGGTTAGGGTCAAGGTCAATCGCGATATTTTTTATCGATTTCGTCAACTTCCGGTCACGGGAAGTCAATTTCGACGCCACCAAAAGTCTTCCCGGGGTCGATAATGTTCAAGAAAACCCAGCCTTGGACCCCGCCCATGGGCCCTTCTGTGAGTTTGAGGAAATCCATCCTAATCGAAAGTTAGTCGTGCACGGTGGTATACCTTTTGAACGAGATCCTAAAACGTAGCAATCTTTCAAAATTAACCTGAGACTTCTCGTATTTTATTATTATTATATCTGAAATTCCCCCATAAAATATTCCTGGAGGTTTTAACGAAATCCATCAACTCGTTCTCCCGATATTAGACGAAAAACTAAAATTCTCAACTGAAGCGATCATCCAAATGGAGCCATTCGTGACCTTTGACCGGTCGACGTCACACTGTCACAGTATAATTTACAGACGTCAACAAAGGAATCCCGAAGACAATATGGCGGACACTGTTGACGGGACCTATAATATAATGACGCCAAAAGATCGGACAAGATGTGTATTGCTTATGGCTACGATAAGCTAGTTGTGTGGTGACAAATCGAGACAAATGCCTGGACAGGATCACTAAAGACACGCCATCATTCAGTGTTTTGTTCGACGCATATTTTACAGACAATCACCACTCTAATAATTTTGGAATGTTGTCCCTACTGTGGATTTTATAATTTGTGAATCAGTCGTAGAAACATCAGCAAACCACCCGAGATAGGCCTATGTGGACAGGGTACAAAAAGAAAATAGATCACACTCACAACAGACAGATAAGTATAAGATGGTGAGTCAAATTCTGTTTATATCGGTAATGATATCTCTCCTATTTCTTTTGTAGAAAAAGATATTTATGTATAAAATTATATTAGTCTATGCTCTTTTGGTTTAGTTTGGTATTCAGATTCAGGATTGTGTACAATCAGTAATTGAAGAGTCTAGAGACTTAGCAGGCCTACTGAGTACTTTTGTAAAAAATGTTAAGAAAAATTCTTTTCTTTTGCAGACTATTATTTTTAACGCTGGTTAAAGAAAAAACTCATGTCCAAGACTCCACCATCAGAAACTGAAGACAATGATGTTATGACAGTGCTGATGAACTTAGATTTTTCAGTGTTCAAGGCCATCATTCAGAAAGTAGGCCTATCCATAGTCACATAGTGATGATACAAGGTAGATACAGTACATAATTATATATAGGGCCTACCCAGGATTTTATGGTGTGATTTCCATGCTAGTAGTGTTTGACAAAGGGCCTGGCAAGATACAATGTCTAAACTGTGTACAAATTGGTGTGCACATTAAAGAACCCTTGACAATTTGAGTTAAAAAAAATAAGAATACATGTAGGTCATAGAGCCGCTATCTTGGCAAAAGTTTCCTCATAACTCTTTGCATGTTATTTGGTTTTTTTTTCATTAGTCTGGATGGAGCAGGAAAGTAGGACATTACATACATTAAACCTCATTTCATTTAATATTTTTACATATACTTTGATTTTCATTGCCTGTCATACATTTTTTTCATTTCATTCCCCGTGAAGGTCATAATCTATATTGTGGATTTATGAGTCATGACTGAACAAGAATTCACAATATATCTTCTAAAGATCAAACTTATATTTTAATGCAGAACTGTCAATTTTATTTGCAGGAATAATAGTGGAGAAAGAACATTTGCTGAGCCTCTGTTCAAAGTGACATATTTGTGCCAGCCCATCACTAACAGATAACAAAAATTCAGCTCAATATGGTACTAAATAGTATTTGCATGTGATTGATAGTTGTAATTATCATATGGGAATCCTACTGATAAATAATAAAAAAAATTCTGAATATATATTGTTTTTATTTCCACTTAAATCCTGCATGGCATTTTCTTATACAAATGTCTCTCTGATAAATTTTTACAACACAAGATAGTATTGGTACACCGTTAGCATTTTGTCTTCCCAACTAGCCACAACACCTGACAAACTGTTGTTAAGCCATGTTCGGTATTAATGTTTTCTGAAAATATATTTAATATACATGTTGGTACCAACATATTATTTTCACTCAATATGGTTTATGTACACTGCACAAATTGGGTCATTTTAGGAATAACATACATACATGTATGGTATATGGTAGAATCTAATAGGGGTCTTAGCTGTGGGAGGACCCAGTGCTAACATACAAATTTAGGCAGGTAACCGTATGTAGTCACTCAAGCATGGTATGAAATGTGTATCTCCAAGATTTTTGTATGGTTATCTTAATTGTTAGGAACAAGTTTGATAAGTGAGTAAGATACTGGCGCGCTAGTGTGGACAAGGCAGTTCGATCTTGGTGTTGGCAAAGAAAGTTCATTGGGATCTTCCCTGAGTGGTTTCCTTGTCAGTGGTGTAGGATGGGACGGAAAGCTGAGATTCAACGTACACATTTGCATGCACGTAAAAGATCCCTTGGTAGTCGCAAGTTGATATAAGAGGAGGTTGTAGCACCGCTGTCTGGGCAAAATTTGCCCCATTGTCTTTTATGAATTTGAAAAGAAATACTAGGCCTAGCTCAGAATAGTTTGATAGCCACCTAATCTATACGTTTGGTTAATGATTGTTTAAAGTGGGAATTTCATATTTTCTAAGAAACTCAAAACATAATTATTTCTATTTCTTTTGCTCAAAAGGTTGTCAACTCACTATTATAAGATCACAGGCATTATGTCCCAGGCCAAAAAATCATTGACACAGGAAATAATAACACGATTACCTACATTTTTCCATTCCCCCCATGGAATGGCCGGGCAGCAAATATTTCGCCAAAAATAATGATTTCTTAGCAGTGTTCTTAGCCGGCCACATCCTCAGCCCCTCCAAAACATTCTGTAGCCCCCCCCCCCCCAAATAAAAAAATTCCGTAGCCGCCCCCAAATTTTATGAGCTGGCTACGGGCCCGGGAATGGCTATCTTCAAACATCTGAATTTGAAGTTGAAAATGATATTTTTGGCAATTTCTCGACTGGCAATAGTGAATTATAGGATTAATAGGATTATTCTTTAGGGCTTTATTTTAATACATTTTAAAAATATAATATGAAATTGCAACTTTAAAGGAATGCATATCATCAAAGCCAAAAGAACATTTGATTTTCAATTTGATACAAACACAATATATTACTGATAGATAATTCAGGAAAGTTAATATGAAATGAATTGTAATGTAGATAATAAAGATAGGTTGTCAGGTAACGAAACATGTGCCCACAGCTGCTAAATCGTCTGAACGGTCGACAATGGTTGACATATTTATTCTTTTGTAGGTAAATGGGGGCATTTACACGCACCATTTCATACAGATCAGATTATAATTTTTGTCGTTTGGGGGTTCACAAAGTTCTACAAACTGAAACAAGGGCCTTAGGATTGCTTTACTACTCTGGTCCTGGAAGTAGCCTAATTTACAGCAAATTTTGAAATTTGACAGGCTTTTTCGTTTTACTAGATAATACATCATATTTATATCTTTTGGCGATAGAGCGTTCACAAGAAATCGTGGACGACGGTAACAACAATATACATCTACATCCACATTTCAATGTGGGCGTATAATAAAACTAACCATTCATTGACGTGGGATCAAGACGATCGTATTTGCGGGTTGTTCAAGCCGTTGGTCTGCATTTAAGGCTCACTTGATATGGACTGGATGAACCCTGCCGTCGTCTTCAAATCAATGACATCTTTTTCGTGTTTCGAATCCTTAAGCTACGATTTATTACATGACAAATTTCGAGAACTTAAGAACAAATGTGGGATCGCTCTATCAGATCCTTAAGTCCCGGCCCCATGGGACGACCTTGACTGACGCCCTTATTCCGGGATCGGCACGAAAAGACCAGCCCGGATGCTGAACCTTGGAGCTCTCGCCTCTTAAACCGATCGACCTCGTGGGCGCGCGTGGTGATATTAATTTGACCCCAACTGGCCCAAGATGTTGGGATCAAGGTCAATCGTGTTTTGGGCGTCAATTTTGCCCACTTCGGAAGTCGATATACTAACGAATACCCAATCTGGGAGCCAACCCACGAGCCCTTTTGGGCGTTACATACGAGTGTGTGTGTCTTGCTGTGAATTTTGAAGGTGACTTTTACCGAAGTTGCCACCATTGGCATTGTATGTTAGCTAAGGTCATCACCTTGACCCGCGAGACAGCCCCGTCACCGGCCTTGTAGGTAGTAACCTTAACTTTGACCTTGACATTTCTGGCGAAAGTCTGGATGGTACATGAAGTTTTAAGACTTTTTCGAACCCAAGGTCAAATATCAGGTCAAAGGTCAAGGTCTCATTTCAAAGGCCGATGAAGTGTCCATCCATTGTCATTGTCTTTGACTTGTTGCATGGATCCAGGGTCCTACCAGATGCCCCGGAGCACCCGAGACGGTAGATATTTTAGTGACCTTGACCCTTTTAGATAAAATTGACCTACAAAGGTCATGTGGGCCATGATGTTATCTCGGAAGGTCAAGGTCCGGTGGTCCTAACTTTATTAGATCGGCCCTTAGGTGGCAAAAACCGAAATACTTCCGGGGCCCCTAGCGGGTCAAGGTCACGACTTTTGGTGGACGGTTTTGAAAAATGAAGAACAAATGTGGCGTCGATCTATATGGTCACCAAATCCAAGATCGATCGGAAGACATTTTTTGGGCAATACTCCCAGAGAAAGTAAATAGCCAGTATTTGCGTCATGTGGTCCAAGGGCAGATAACTGGCCAATCCCGAACTGCATCCGACGATCTTGAGGTATTATCAGTAGGCCTTTAATCTGTCTTCTTCGTATTATTATTATAATTATTATTATCAAAGTCACGGCCCCTGCTATTATCAGTAGGTCTGCTATCAGTCGTCGTCGTCGTCGTCGCCGTCGTCGCCGTCTTCTTCTTCTTCTTCTTCTTCTTATTATTATTATCATCATCATCGGAGCCGTAGCCTATAATAATGACGTTATACCTATATCCCCTTTGATTGGCTGTAACTTTCTCAACTGAAATTCAACGACTCCTTTTCAAGAGTAATAAATTATAATTTAAGTTATGAATTATTAACTTGGCCCCTTTCAACAGCGATAATTTGAAAGAACAACCTTCTATTCAAGCAAGGCGAATCGGGTGGATCCAGACAGATCGGATGGAGCCAGGTAGCCAGACTTCTCCGAGTTATTTCAGAGCTGAGAGAGGAGCTGCCCAGTTTGATGTTAGTTCAAATATAGAATCCACAGAAGAGCCAAGGAGGAAGAATGCATTAGAAAGGCTTCGCGATACGATCTCAAGACAAAGAGCGAAACCGGTTTGTCCTAATGCACAGAGCCTGATGAAGAATTTGTCGGGAGCCAGAGCCAATGCTGAAGAATCATTTGATGCTGGTTTTACCGAACAGAAGAAAGAACTAGTTTATCAACAGTCGGATGTGTTGACTCCACGGAACAGCTCTGAAGCTTCAGTATGTGATAACTGGCGATCAGCAAGTATTTATAGACCCCCCCCCCCCCCCCCCGCTGCGACTCCTGATGTCTTGGGAAGTTCGGATTTAATGGGAAATGAGAAACTTTATCATCAGGAAATGCCGAAGCTCAGTGAAAATGAGCAAAATTTTACTTGTGGACTGAGCCGCGGTATAACAGAATTATGTGTGTTAATAGAATAATGGTGCTCTTTAATTAGAAGTTCGGAAATCTATAGTTTATCCTGGTGTTATTAGAGAATTTGCGGTTATGGTGTGATTTGTGTTATTCATGTACGTTACTGATGGAACCCTAATGGTGGATGAACTTTGGTGATATCTGTGAAACTTTGTGAACTTTTGATTATTTTTAGAAACTTTTCGTATGTAAGTAACAGTACAGTTGCTTCATAGTTTTATATATAGATGTATTTGATACTTTATGTGTTTTATTTCATAACTTTTTTGTAACTTTGTTCATTTTGTATAATGCGAGACGCATTAGGCGGAGGCGTGGGCTATGTGGTGATCTGAAGCGCATGTTCATAGCCCGATCCGCGTCCTCAGTTTAGACAGATTGTTGTCCTCTTAATTAGTAATTATTAAGAACTCTAATTATGTTATTATGTAGCTATATTTCATTCTTATTTATATTGTAAATGTATTTTCGTAACTCCGTCCTTACACGCGCTGGCATTAGTTCTTAGGATTGACACGTGCTTAGGATTGACAGCAACGGTAGCAATCTGTTTCACAGAGAATTACTTACGAATTAACTCTGTAACAGATGAGTGTCCACAGCACGTGCGTTGACTGCTCGCCGCGCCAGTCATTGGCTCAACTGACCGTGCAATGTTTACTTAACACCTAACTGCTTCTGGCAAAATGATGCATTTTACTCATTTTAATACCCATTTACACTAAATAGGAAATATTTTTTTAACTTCAAATACTTCAAACGTCTTTATTTATTTTTCTTTTACCTCAAAAAAATGTTTGAGAATTTAATTTGTCGGAGTAAAAAAGTTAATATGCCGTACTCATTAAGCCTCGTCGATGTAATCCTTATCAGTGATTGTAGCGGCCAAGCGAATATTCACTGCGGGATCAGTTTGCAACAGTAGGTGTGTCTTGTACCACGTGGTTACGCCACGTGATTTTGGGGTATATTATACATTGTCTTGCCCCGAAGTCCGAATAGGGTCGTAGTCTGAGTCGGCTGAGCCGTAGGAGAGGTAAAACAGAGACCATTTCTCTGGTTGATTTCGAGTCTGACCCCGACGTATAGGGAGCGATGGGGAGAGCCCGGTTAGGAGCTATGGAGATAGCCCAACAAGGAGCGTATTAGAGAGCCCGGCAAGTAGTGTTAGAGTCTGACCCCGACTTATAGGGAGCGATAGAGAGAGCCCTTCTACCCGAGGAGCGTTTCCGAGAGCCCGACAAGGAGCGTTTAGAGAGCCCGATAAGGAGCGATTAATAGAGCCCGTCAAGGAGCGTTTAGAGAGCCCGACTAGGAACAGTATAGTGCTGACGAGTGTTGGTTGGAAATGATTTATTTTTGTATTAGGAGAATAATAAAGTAATCTGCTCTATCCGGAGATCCAGTTCACTACAATTCCCAATGGAGGCAGCCATTGCGAAAAAATAAAACAAAATAAATAAAGGTGTCTCGCCATTTTGTTTTGATGTCATGTGACTGCTCAGACTACTCGGACCGTTCGGGATGTTTCACCCGGCTAAACTCGGCAATGGAGTCGACTCGAGTGACGCGAGTAAACGACGAAAAACTTACCTAAGTTTATGGCAATTGTTAAAATCGAGACGCAGATCCAAGTAGGAAGCGTGATTGTCACTGTCAGTAGTGTTTTTAATTTCGAGCTCATCAGGACATATGAATTCTATGTAATCACTAAATTTTGGATTTTTCAGTGATAGAACATCATCGATATATCGATAAGTGAAATTAAAATGTCTGACTAATCGTTTATTAGTTTTTACGAGTACCTGGCTGTATATAATCGGCTTCGTACGAATAGAGAAATAAATCAGCAAGCAAAGGTGCACAGTTGGTACCCAATGGGGATACCTACCACTTACTGATATATTTCCCCTCCAAATTCAACAAAGATATTATCAATTAAAAAATCATGGGACAGAATCTATCCCCTTTCAATTCCGTATGTTTTGCAAGAGTTGGTAGAACATTTGTACAGTCCGACGCCCCAGGTCCTACACACCACTGGACATTTCACTATAATTGTGAATATGATAGTGCTGAGACAGTATAAGACAACAGAGGAGAGGCCGAATTCAACCTGGCCGTCTATAAGAGCTGGCCGTCGATAAGAATTCCAGCCAACGATAAGAGTAATTCAAGCCAGCCAAATATAAGAAATTCGCTGGACGACCGTGACTGCAATGAAATCACGTGATTGGTATGGTCAATCCCAGCCTTCGACAAATAAGACAAATTGAAAGTATACTCTATTTTTAGTAAATGGGTTACTGTTGGACAGAGACCTATTTCTTTCGACAAAATAACGAGCATTTTTCTCTTCTAAAATGCATAATCATGAATGTGCCAGGAAATAACTGATAGATTCAAAGATTGACAGAAATATACTATCCAGTGATGTATAACACGGTTACTGGAATTTCGTATTAAGATACGCATTTTAATTTTAACATTTTTAACACTCACCGTCCCCCGCCGCACCCCCCCCCCACTCGATCTCTCCCTGTAACTAAAGTTTAGTAGGCCTAGAGGCTAATTAACATAGATCCATTCTGAAACAAGCAACGAATAATGAATATAATTAAAGAGAGGCATGATTACACTTTTAAGTATATAGATATACTGTTACTGCAGCAAACGTATTGTTATGTATAAGGTAAATTAATTAGTTGTCTGAGGCCTTATGTGTGGTCTGTGTCCATAGTTTTAAGTCATGGTCTGAGTCCTGTTTAATGGCGGCAATGTAAACATGTGCTCGTTGAAAAGTTAGAGCAGAAACTAATAGCTAATTGTTCTAAAACCGTTATCTCGACTCCGTCCATTCAAGATAAATAAGGGCAATGGTTTTCTGAATTGTAACGGCAGTTGAAGACGAGTATTTAGACTTTAGTATTAGAATGGTAAACCAGTAAAGACAGGCTATTTATCGAACATGGTGAATCAAGTGTGTAACGTCCGCCAGTAGTAGGCCTATGTACAGTCAGTTTTGTATTATTATGGTTTAACGGTTCTAATGTTTAATGGTATGGTACGGACATCCTATAGAGTTGTAAGAAAGGAACAATAAACGGTTAAAGATACATGTTAGACTATTGTTTTTGATTACAGCTGCTATATTAGTTTTAGAACATGCAGTTAGTTTCACACAACTGTAATGAACAATAACAGACGGAAATTTCATTGTGATGTGAGTTTATAGTATTAATCATGGCATCAACTCGTGAACCAGCAGTAAATTTAATAGACTTTGGTGAAGATAACAATGACAATATTGATAGTGTGTCAGCAAATCATGACAGTGTCAGTAATGTCAGTAAAAGAACTAACGTTTCAACGTCTGTGATTCGCGCCCAAGAAAGAGCTAAAATTGCGGAATTATTAACAGAAAGGAAGTACTTAGATGAATCCCAAGAAATACAAAGGATGCAATTAGAAATTAATATTGCTAAGGCTCAAGCTAGAGAAAAGGCCTTGACGGAATTAGTTCATGAGGAGGAAAATGAACTTATAGTGGTTTCTGAAATTAATTCTGTGGAAAATGTTGTTAGTCCCGGTAATCAGCACGAGACACGGACAGTTCATGAATCTAGCAATAACGCTACACCGATACCCCATATCCAGAATAATGGTCACAGTTTCCCAGAGCGTTCACCCTTACAAAGCAATTATGTATCACCATAGGCGTAGGAGCTCAAAGTAATTCAGGGGGGCATAAGAGAAAATTGCCCGAAATCAATATAATATAATCAATATATACTATTCAAAAAAAGTAGGGGATATTTGATTTTGGGGGCATAATACTAAAATATGCAAATGACTACGAAAAAAGTCACTATAGAACCTAACAGAAGAAACATTTCCAGTTACATGTGACGCACAAACGCACCAATAGCGACCGCATGGAATGCAGGTGATGCTTGGGATCATCATGGGGTCCAACCCAAGATTTGCACGACTCTGACTTTGAATGTTACAGTCATTGTGGCATTGAATTCCAGGGTGGAAACATCAGTTTAATTGTTTTAGTGACCAGAAAACAAAGTTTGATATGCGTCGGCTTACCCAAAATGAAAGGTTACGTGCCCTTGGCACAACACAGGCGGTTGTGGCGCGGACGATGAATGTTTCTCAGTCTGTCATAAGCAGGCTATGGTCCAGATACCGTGATACACAATCTGTACAGGACAGATCACGTTCAGGTCGACCAAGGGCGATAACTCAAGCCCAGGATCGATATATCCGTACCTTGGCCTTGAGAAATCGTGTCATCACAGCAAATCAGATCAGCGGAATCGACTGCATAGGGTCACCTTCCCGCCCGACGTCCTCGCGTGATCCCTTGTTTGAGAGATCATCACATTCAGGCAAGACGTCGTTGGTGTAGGGATCGTCAACACTGGGATAATCGACGCTGGAGCAATGTGATGTTTTCAGATGAGTCAAGGTTCACTGTTGATTTTTTGGACAGACGTAGGAGGGTGTGGCGTCGTCGAAACGAGCGCTTCCAAGACGTTAACGTCATCAGACATGATCGATTTGGGGGCGGTTCTGTTATGGTGTGGGGAAGCATCACTGTTGCTGGAAGAACGGCTTTACATGTTGTTGCAGGGCGTGTTACAGGCCAGTACTACCGGGACAACATCCTGGCAGTCCATGTTGTGCCGTTCGCACGACGTCATGGCCGCCGTTTCATCTTCCAGGATGACAACGCAAGATGTCACAGGGCCAGGATCGTTACAGGTTACCTCCAACAACAGAACATCACCACATTACCTTGGCCAGCACTGAGTCCCGACCTCTCCCCCATCGAGCATGTCTTGGACATGCTTGGACAGAGGTTATGTCAACGTCAACAACGTCCTGCCAATGTCCAAGAACTTGCTGCTGCGTTGCAACAGGAATGGGGCAATCTGGACCAAAATGACCCTAGACGTCTCATTAGGAGTATGCCACGTCGGATCAATGCTTGTTTGGCAAACAGGGGAGGATTTACCCGTTACTGACTTTGTTGTGATGCTGTGGTAACTTTGCTGTTTGACCCCGGGTATCATTTTACCCTTATAATGGTCAGTCTGTGCCTTACTTAGTCTAACGATCATTTGGAATAAATCGATGAATGTGAACTTCATTTCATTTTGTCATTTGTTTCTTCGTCAGTTTCATTAGGTGACTTTAATAACACTCAAAAATCAAATATCCCTTACTTTTTTTGAATAGTAGTATATATATCGAAATCAATATGATCAATATATAGTATAGTACAGTTTCTCAAGTAGTCCTATACTCTTTTTAGAAAAAGTGAAAGGCACGGCCATGACGTCCAGCAAAAATGACGTCCGAAAACGGGTGAATCCACCCTGGCAATTGGCTGTTTCCAAGCAGTTTTCCATTTGGCTCGTTTCCTCTGCCGTTTTCCGGCCCGATGCCCGTTTTTCGGGCAATACCGTTTTTTCGGGCATACCTATCATAAGAGAGCTTCGGGCATGCAGTGGACAAGAAAAAGACGAGAAAATACTTTTCGGGCAGTGTGGATCTCATAGAAATAAGTTAGTTATATTTTTTCTCTAAACATTAAAAGAAAAAAAAGGTCGTCGAATTTTTCATTGCCCGAAAATAAATTTTCCGGCCCGATGCCCATTTTTCGGGCAATACCGTTTTTTCGGGCATACCTATCATAAGAGAGCTTCGGGCATATTTTCGGGCATGCAGTGGACAAGAAAAAGACGAGAAAATACTTTTCGGGCAGTGTGGATCTCATAGAAATAAGTTAGTTATATTTTTTCTCTAAACATTAATAGAAAAAAAAGGTCGTCGAATTTTTCATTGCCCGAAAATAAATTTTCCGGCCCGATGCCCGTTTTTCGGGCAATACCGTTTTTTTCGGGCATACCTATCATAAGAGAGCTTCGGGCATATTTTCGGGCATGCAGTGGACAAGAAAAAGACGAGAAAATACTTTTCGGGCAGTGTGGATCTCATAGAAATAAGTTAGTTATATTTTTTCTCTAAACATTAATAGAAAAAAAAGGTCGTCGAATTTTTCATTGCCCGAAAATAAATTTTTGGGGGGGCATACCCCGCCTCATACGCCTATGTGTATCACAACAGCCACCAGTAAACAACGAATTGTTAGCTAACGCAATTCCATTTGAACCGATGCATTTAAATGATACCGGTAATGGAAGTTATCTCAAGTTTACCCCCCCCCCCCACCGTCAACAAGGGTAGATAAATCTCTGCTGATGATATACTGACAATGCATGAACAATTAATGGCAGCAATGTATCTGCCTCAACCTGAGATAAAGAAATTTAAAGGTGATGCGATGGAGTATGACACTTTTCGTAGTGCCTTTGTAGCTAGAATCAGTTCAAAGTTAAATGATCCTGCTGATCGTTTGTATTACTTACAACAGTTACTTGAAGATGAACCAAGATATTTGATTGATAGTTGTTTACATTTAAAGCCAAATGAGGGTTTTCAAGAAGCTGCGAGTCTGTTAGATAATGAATATGGAGATCCGTATAAAGTGTCAACTGCATACATTAATAAAGTTCTCAACTGGGCTACAATTAAAGAAGATGTACACGGTCTTAAATCTTTCTTATTATATTTAGTCAAGTGTAGGAATGCCATGTCTGGACTATCGTATATGTCTGTTTTAAATCATCCCCCAAACCTACAAACTATAATTCAGAAGCTTCCGTTTTACTTACAGTCTAAATGGAGAGAGCGTGTTGTGCGCCTTCGTAAATATGATCACAAAGTTCCAGACTTTAGTGACATAGTTGAGTTCGTTAAAGATGCAGTCGAGTCAGCTAATGATCCTATTTTTGGTAAAGAAGCGTTAACCAAACCAAGCACTAATATCAGTCGACCATTCAAATCTATGCAGTCTAATAAGTTATTATTTGGTAAAGAGAAAAGTTTTGCTACTAACTTTCAAGCTATTAAGTCTAGTCGACCTGAGTTGTCACACGGGACCGGGTACCCCCAAAGTAACAACACACCTAACCAGAGTAACAACAGTTCTAAATGTGTATTTTGCTCCGGTTATCATGATCTGAATTCCTGTCCTGATTTCTTCCAAATATCCTTAGATCGTAGAAAGGAATTTCTTCTTGAAAAGAAACTATGTTTTGGATGCCTTTCTAATGATCACTTCGCCAGGGGATGTTTAAAGAGATCAACCTGCTATAAATGTAATGGTCGTCATTTAACAGTTTTGCACGACGACAATTTCGTTTTGAAAAGAGATAATTTGCCTAGTACTAAAAACACTTCTTTAAGCAATAAAGTTGAACTTCCCTCTAAGACTTGTAGTGCAACAGGGCCTATTAACTCTATAATTCTTCAGTCCATTATTCCGGTTTTGATACAGCATAAAAACAGTCACAAAGTGGTAAAGACTTTTCCCTTATACGATAATGGTAGTAGTGGATGTTTTATTACAAAATCTATTCAAGATAAAATAGGCGTTACACGATCTTCGACTAAATTGAATCTTGGAACTATGCTTGGTCAAGATGTAGTAGATAGTTTAGTACTAAATGGTTTACTGTTGTCAGATGTATATGGTGAAAATACAGTAGAACTGCCTAAAATGTATACCCGAAATGAAATACCGATGACTTACGAACAGATACCTACACCAGAAACTGTCAGTTATTGGGAGCATCTAAGGGACGTAGCAAGTAAGATCGCACTATACGACCCCAAATTAGAAATTGGTTTACTGATTGGTAGTGATTGTCCAGTCGCACTAGAACCACTTGAAGTCAAGCCTTGTCATGGCAAAGGACCATTTGCTATGCGATTAATACATGGATGGACAGTAAATGGACCGCTTAATATTGAATCGTCTAATGGTCAAATCATGGTTAATAATATTATCGTTCGTGAAATAGAACATGTTAAGGGGGTACTCACGCCAAAATCAGTACATGTACTTAGAATTTTAGAAAGGGACTTTAGCGACTTATGGGTAAACAGTTCTGCGGAAGAGTATGGTTTGTCACAAGAAGATAAACGGTTTATGGAAATTGCGACAAATGGAACCAGCATGGTAGACGGTCATTATGAGGTTCAACTTCCGTTTCGGTCCGACGATTTATTGTTTCCGGACAATCGTGCTCAAGTAATCAAACGTATGGAATGGCAAGGGAAGAAAATGATTACTAGTCCGAAATATTATGAACATTATAAGTTGTTTATAGACAATAACATTGCTAAAGGTTATATCGAGAAACTACCAGTGAATAATACACAAATAGAAGGTTGTACTTGGTATCTGCCACATCATGGGGTGTACCACCCGCGTAAAGTTGATAAATTACGTGTAGTGTTCAACGCGAGTGCTCAGTTTAATGGTTATTCCCTAAATAATCAACTCTTACAAGGTCCTAACTTAACAAACTCTTTAATTGGTGTGCTAACGCGTTTTAGAGAGGAACATGTTGCCTTTGTAGCCGACAAAGAGGGCATGTTTCATCAGGTTCATGTACCAGAATTTCAGCGTGACTATCTAAGACTTTTCTGGTGGAAAGATGGTGATATCAGTAAGGAACTGGAAGAGTTTCGATTTACAGTACATTTGTTTGGGGCTACATCCTCTCCCAGCTGCACAGGATTCGCGTTGAGACGCACGGCTGATGACATACAACACAAATTTGGTAATTCGGTTAGTGATACGATAAGGAACAATTTTTACGTCGACGATTGTCTTAAGAGTGTTCCGGACACCGTCACTGCTATACAGCTTATTAAGGATTTAAAGGAAGCATGTAGTAATGGTGGATTTAAGCTTACTAAAGTAATGTCAAACTGTATGAGTGTTTTGAAGTCATTACCCGAAACAGACAGAGTGATAGATGTATCTGAGCTTAATTTAGACTTTGATTTCAAATTACCAGTCGAAAGAGTAAATGGTGTTAAATGGTTAGTCTCTTCCGATTCTTTTTGGTTTTTCAATCGTTATTAAAGATAGACCCTTAAGTCGAAGGGGTATTCTTTCAATGGTTTCGTCTATTTACGATCCGCTTGGATTCGTTGCACCTGTTACTTTGATCGCGAAGAAAATTCTACAAGAACTTTGCAAACTGAATTTAGATTGGGATGATCCCATTCCGTTAGAGTTTCAGACACGTTGGGTGAAATGGAGACAGACATTAGAAGCCATAGAATCCATTGAAATCCAGAGATGTGTAAAGCCTACTCAATTTGATACAGTCATATCGCGCCAGTTGCATGTGTTTTCAGACGCCAGTTCGATAGCTTACGGTGTGGTTGCGTATTTACGGTTAGTAGACATTAAGGGTAATGTACATTGTAGTTTTTTGATAAGCAAAAGCAGACTTGCACCTATTAAATCGGTAACCATTCCAAGGTTAGAGCTTACCGCGGCGAAAGTGGCGGCAAAACTGGCTAATGTGTTAGTTAAGGAGTTAGAAACTAAACCGGACACAGTTATTTGTCACACAGACTCTACTACGGTATTACGGTATATCAGAAATGATCACAAACGGTTTAAGTTATTCGTCGCCAATCGTGTTCAAGTGATTCGTAACTTAACAGATCCATCGCATTGGAAATATGTAGATACTAAAGAAAATCCAACAGACGATTCGTCGCGTGGTTTAAACGGGGAGTCATTCTGTCGGTCAAATAGATGGCTTCATGGACCTAAATTTTTATGGGAACCAGAAAGTACATGGACTAATGATAGCGAGGTTCTCATTCCCACTAACGATAATGATTTGGAATTGAAAACAATAAACAGTAACGCAATTACGGTATCAACTGACACGGTGCAGAGACTGATCGAGTATTTCTCCGATTGGTACAAGCTTAAACGTGCCGTTGCTGTATTCTTAAAATTTAAAGCGATATTGAAACAGTTAAGTGTCGTTAGAAAGGGTTACATTGGGAATCAAGTGGATTCGTTCATGAAACGTAAAAGACATGATCTATTACAAGGCTTTAGTGTTACGGTTACCGATATTAAAAATGCAGAACTTTCAGTATTTCGTTTCGTGCACCAGTGTGAGTATGCGGTCGAGTTGTCAATTTTGGATAACTTTGATTCGAATGTAGAGCAAAATCGTAATGATTTCAGACGTAAACGATCATGTATAAAGTCTGTTTCTCATTTATGGAAGTTGGACCCTATAGTACAAGACAGTGTTATTCGCGTTGGAGGTCGCTTGGATAGAGCAAAGATGGACGACAGTGTTAAACACCCAATCATAGTACCGAAAGGAAGTCATATCGCTAAGCTTCTTATCACACATTTTCATCAATCGCTTGGCCATGTGAGACGGGCCCATGTTCTCGCATCGCTACGTAGTAAATATTGGTTGATCAGCGCTAACTCTTTTGTACGCCATGTAATTAGTAAATGTGTCAAGTGTCATGGATTGGGTGCCAAACCTAATGTACAAAAAATGGCTAATTTGCTAACTGAAAGAGTGAATTCGTCAAACCCGTTTGATTATGTTGGAATAGACTATTTTGGACCATTTGTTATCAAAGAAGGACGCAAAGACTTAAAACGGTACGGTGTGATATTCACATGTTTATCTAGTCGAAGTGTTCATCTCGAAATAGCGAATTCGTTAGAATCAGACTCGTTTATCTTGGCGTTACGTAGGTTCATCGCACGCTGAGGTCTGGTAAAACAAATCAGCAGTGACAACGGTACCAACTTTATTGGCGCCAGTTCAGAATTACGTGCAGCATTAAAGGAAATGGACAACGATGGTAATCGTAACAAACTTCGTAATTATAATATAGAGTGGATATTTAACCCTCCTACGGCAAGTCATATGGGCGAGGTGTGGGAGCGCCAAATCCGCTCAATACGTAAATTTAAGTGTTAAATGGTCTTCTTATGGAAAATGGTGACACTCTAAATGACGAATCATTTAGAACATTAATGTGCGAAGTGGAGAACATTCTCAATTCGCGCCCACTTACATTTGTTTCGAGTGATATGGACGATTACGAACCACTCACACCAAATCATATTTTGACAATGAAGTCTCAAATAGTTCTACCGCCACCAGGGTGTTTTCAACGTGCGACCTTGTATTTACGTAAGAGATGGCGCAGAGTGCAATATCTCGCTGGTCTCTTTTGGTCAAGGTGGAAACGAGAATATCTGTTGTGTTTACAAGAGCGCGCAAAATGGTGTAAACCACAACGTAATCTGAAAATTGATGACATTGTTATTATAAGTTAACACGAAATGATTGGAAATTAGGTCGTATACTCGCGACTGAAACTGACAAGGAAGGTCTAGTTCGAGCTGCAACTGTTCATACGACTAATGGTGATTTATTAAGACGACCAGTTCATAAACTTGTTCTTCTTATGGAAAAAGAAAATTAGACAATCTGTAGACATTTTAGTGCTATAATTAATTATGTACTTGTATTATGTTACAGTATTTGGGTTTATGGTATTAGCTGTAGTGTATAATGTATATTGGTAAATTATATGTTGTATAATTTAGGGACCGGGTATGTTACTGCAGCAAACGTATTGTTATGTATAAGGTAAATTAATTAGTTGTCTGAGGCCTTCTGTGTGGTCTGTGTCCATAGTTTTAAGTCATGGTCTGAGTCCTGTTTAATGGCGGCAATGTAAACATGTGCTCGTTGAAAAGTTAGAGCAGCAACTAATAGCTAATTGTTCTAAAACCGTTATCCCGGCTCCGTCCATGCAAGATAAATAAGGGCAATGGTTTTCTGAATTGTAACGGCAGTTGAAGACGAGTATTTAGACTTTAGTATTAGAATGGTAAACCAGATGACAGGCTATTTATCGAACATGGTGAATCAAGTGTGTAACGTCCGCCAGTAGTAGGCCTATGTACAGTCAGTTTTGTATTATTATGGTTTAACGGTTCTAATGTTTATGGTATGGTACGGACATCCTATAGAGTTGTAAGAAAGGAACAATAAACGGTTAAAGATACATATTAGACTATTGTTTTTGATTACAGCTGCTATATATATGTATTGCCGGTTAGTAACCAACAACAGGGTTTGGGGTATAGTAACTCTGCCACCAGTGATTGATATTAGGCCAATCACGAACCTTGTGTAAAGTAAGCAAAACGCAAAGGCTCCCCCTTCAAGAGACAAGGATTGGAATTAGCCGAAAGGTAATTCTCCTCAAGTATCCCCAAGCAAAGAATAAGTGAAAGCCAAATTATAATTAATGTGTATTTATTACCATTAATATTACATCGAACATAGTATATTAATCAGACATGTAGGTGCATAAGTTTATTTTAAGAAGGGTGTTACAACTCGCTACCTTGGTATGTTGATTAGGCGGTTTCGTTAATTCAAAACTCAAACCTTAGATCAGTTACACTCAAGTATTAGCGAGAATACCTTCAGCGATTGTACAATACTACTTACGTAGACACAGTCCAATCACACCAATATAAAGCAAATTATCGAGTATGAGTATAGTAATAATAAACATAACAGAATGGTAATGATTTATGAACCATTTCAGACAAAGAATGAATAATAACAATTATAATAAACATGAAACATACACATGTTATACATATTTCAAATCGGCAGAACATACTACAGATTTTAATAATATAATAAAATATAAACTAATTACAGATATATACATGATTTATATAAATAATTCAATAAATGGACATAAATAGGGTTATCTACCCTTATAAAAAACGAACGAGAAACGAGGACCGTTTCATTACCCACGCCTCGAAAAGTAGTCGTCCCGACATCTTACAATAGTTGTACAACCTGGATCACTTGACACCCTTTCTCGGCACTCTCAGTTTCATCAGTCTGGCATCCAATTGACCTGGACGTCTTAAGTGATTCGGTGGTATGAGTTGAGCTAGAAAACAGATCTGATCTGCGCTGACGAATTGATGATCGTGCAGCAGCAAGGGAACAATACTCTGACTGTCTTATCATATTCCCTGTTTGCTCATCTAAAACCAATGGATCTCTTGGAGGTTCAAGGATCTCAATATCCGGATCTGGACCAAGATCTCTATCACTAAGGTGTCTGTCTCTGCTCTCTCCACTGGTAGTTGGTCTCGGGGTTGGCGAAGACTCAACTGTTCTAACATAAGGAGCAGAGGTTCTCTCATGTTGGATCCTAATATGCCTCAGAAGGTTACCTCTCTTGGTGAATACTCTGCCACAAGTTCGGCAGGTTAATGATGGTCTGAATGTTGGACGATGTCTGTCAGATGAATCCATTTTCCTGAAAGATAAAGAGATTCTGTGGACATATTCATTAAGATATGTCGGCTGTTTGCTGATTCGACCACTCTGAGTTCTAATTTCAGGACTCTGAGTGGTGTCATCACCTGAAAGAAAACTTGTTTCAGACGACTCTACACCAAGTAGGGGGTCTGTAACTAACTCAGAAACAACTTCTGTTTGGTTATGAAAAGTATGACTTCTTTTCAACCGATCAATATGTACCACTTGATCTCTTTTTGGACCACGAATTTTAAATGTAATATCGGTAATCTTGTCCACTATCTTATAGGGACCTCTCCAATATTTTTGAAATTTCTTCGGTATTCCTGCTTCCTGTACTGGAGTGTAGAGATATACAAAATCCCCAATTCTAAACTGTCGAGACGTAGACTTAAGGTCATAAACCCTTTTCTGTCTCGTAACTGCTAGATTAAGTTGTTCTCTAGTGAACCGGTAAGCTTCTTGGAATCGTTCACGTAACTTAGTTGTGTATTGACTTTCTGTTAATGGTTCTTCCTGTGGAAAACCAAACTGGAGTTCTAGAGGTGTCCTCACATCTCTACCAAACATTAAGTAGTTAGGCGATAAACCTGAACTCTCTTGAGCAGAACTTCTGTAAGCAGCCATTACATAGGGAAGATATTCATCCCAATTATCCTGCTTTGTTCTAACATATGCGGCTAGCATATTTTGGAGTGTTCTGTTGAACCTCTCTACCTGTCCATCTGATTGTGGATGGTAGGGGGTAGTTCTTGTTTTTTCAATGCCAAGAAGACTACACATCTCTTGGAAGAGGTCACTTTCAAACTGTCGTCCTTGATCACTATGTAATTGATAAGGTGTACCAATTTTGAGAAATACATTTTCAACTAAGATCTTAGCGATCGTAGTTGTTTCCATATTCGGCATGGCAAATGCCTCTGTCCACTTTGTGAAATAGTCGCTAATGACAACTATGTATGCATTTCCGTCAGTTGTTGGTGGTTCAATTTTACCCATAATATCAATTGCCACACGTTCTAAAGGTGAACCTGTTGGGTAAGAGCTCAAGCCAGCTCTCTTTTTGGAACCCTTTCGGCGACAACACATGTCACATTTAGCTACATACTCTGTAACTTCTTTTCTCATACCTGGCCAATAGCAACTTTGTTTTAATCTGTTAAGAGTCTTCTTCAAACCAAGATGCCCAGCTGTAGGAGCATCATGAGCCAGCCTTAGTATTTCTGGTTTAACTGTTTCAGGTATAACAACTTGCTTTCTTTTTGGAAGACCATTGCCAGCTGGTAAAACTCTGTATAATATATCATTCTCAACTTGAAGAACATTCCACTGTGACCAAAGCTTCTTAGCCATTAGGGAAAGTGGAGAAACATCTTTCCACAAAGGTCTGTTGTTGTCTTGACAACGTTGCTTTAACATAGAAATGTCAACATCTTCATCTTGTTGTTCTCTGAGCTTTGTTGGCTCAACGTGAATTACTCTAACATTTCTATCCTGTTTGGATTCTATGCGTCCACACTGGACACATGGTGCGCGAGATAACCCATCTGCATTATTGTGTTTCAATCCGGGTCTGTGCTGAATTTCAAATTCAAATTCTGATAGTCGCTCCAGCCAACGAGCTAGCTTCGGGATTACGAAATTTAAGTAACCAGGTTAGTGCTCCGTGATCTGTGCGTATGAGAAATTTCTTCCCATAGAGATATGGTCTAAAATGCTTGACGAAGTGTACTATGGCTAATAATTCCTTTCTAGTAGCACAATATTTTTGTTCAGATTTAGTTAAGCTACGGCTAGCATAGGCTACGACCTTTTCTACACCATCAATCTTTTGGGATAATACTCCACCTAAACCATACCCACTTGCATCTGTATCCACAATAAAAAGCTGACTGGGATCAGGATATGTTAAGATAGGAGCGGTTGTAAGCTTTGCTTTAAGGGTTTCAAAGGACTCATCCTGTTCTTTATTCCACTTAAAGTTTTCCCCTTTCTGCGTAAGTTTATTTAGAGGAGCCGCAATCTTTGAAAATCCTGCAATGAATCTGCGGTAGTAAGAGCATAAACCCATAAAACTTCGTAGCTCTTTCAAACTAGAGGGTTTTCTGCAATTCCTTACCACCTCTACTTTGGAAGGATCTGTGCTGATTCCATATGTTGAGACAACATGTCCCAAAAAGTTAACCTCTTTCCGCAAAAGCTGGCACTTACTAGGTTTCAGCTTTAAACCAGCAGACTTTAGTTTTGAAAACACCTGTTGGAGTCTGTCTAGGTGCTCTTCAAACGATTTCGAATAAATAATAATGTCGTCTAAATAAACAAGACAGATTTGCCATTGGAGACCAGATAACACTCGTTCCATTAGCCTTTCAAATGTGCTAGGAGCGTTACAAAGCCCAAAAGGCATTACTCTGAATTGATAAAGACCTCTGAAAGTTGTAAAAGCTGTCTTTGGTTTATCTTTCTCATCAACCTCCACCTGCCAATAACCAGAGGCTAAGTCAAGAGTTGAGAACCAGTTAACTCCTGTTACCGCATCAAGGGTTTCATCTATTCTGGGAAGTGGGTATGCATCCTTTTCTGTGAAAGAATTCAGTGCTCTGTAATCAACACAGAATCTTTTGCTTCCGTCCTTCTTTTTGACTAAAACTACTGGCGACGCCCATGGACTGTGACTTGGCTCAATAACATTCTGTTGAAGCATCTTTTCTAAGGCTTCATCAACTTCTTTCTTTTGAAAGATTGGTAATCGTCGAGCTTTCTGTTTTAGGGGCTTAGCTTTTCCAACATTAATTTCGTGCTGACATATGTTCGTCCTGCCAAGATCAAAATCATCTTTAGCGAATAGCGATTGGTTTCTTAACAGTAAATCTGTTAAACTACGTTTCTGACTTTGACCAAGCTGTATGGAAGACTTGTCTACCAGTTGTTGTAGATGTGGCTTCAGCTCTTGACTGTTTACTGCACTTATGCCCCCTAAACTCCCTGTTATCTCTTGTTCATCATCATCAACAGGACAAAACCTCGCTAAAGTTGTGTTCCTGTATACTGTTACATCTTCATCAGATGCATTCATTAACCTTACTGGTATGGAGCTAGTCTGTGTAACCTTTGTTATAACATGGGCACCAACTAACCCATCAAACTGTGAGAGCTTCTCGTGTGGCTCTATAACTCCACTTACCCCGTCGATTAGTTTCCGTGTTTCAATGGGCAAGAATCCATGTATTAGACATTCGTGTCTAGCCGGAATCTGTATTGTATGAGGTGATGAAACTCTGTAAACTCCAACTGAACCTTGTATAGAAAGATTTATCTTTTGGCCTTTAAAGTATATGCATTTCTCTTTTAAATCAAGTTTACAATCTTGGTCTCTGAGAAAATCTAAGCCAATAATACACTGGGATCCGATAGGAGCAACTACAGCATTATGTTCACATTGCACGTCACCAATTTTAAAACTGAAACTAGCTTTTCCTTTAGTTTTCATGTGCTCGCTATTGGCTAGTTTAAGATCATAGCCCAGATTTTCAAATCTAGGCTTTCGTGGCATATTATCAAATAGTGGCTCGGAGATAAGAGTTACAGTGGCTCCCGTATCTATTAGGCATTGAGACTTCACTCCGTTTACTTCCATCTCCGCATGGAGACCTCCTTCATTTGGTTTATTATAAAACGTTTGAGATTCATAAACTCTTCTTTTTATTTGACTTCTAGTGACAGGGCGAGCATTATAACGTCGCCTTTCTCGTTTGCAATCAATGGATAAATGTCCAGGCTCTCTGCAATTATAACAAGAGACACGTCTATCCCTAGCAGAAGTATTATTAGAACTTATTTGCTCTTTTAACTGTTCAATCATTGTGAAAAGCGAAGAAACCTTTTCGTGTAACGATGGCTCTTTATCCTCATTTATGGCTCTGGTGTATTTCTCTCTCTGATTTTTCTGGCTTTCGGCATACCGAAAAGATTCTAGCTCCAGAGCAAGTTGTATAGCGTCCTCAATATTTGAAGGGCGATTCTGCTGAATCTTCCAGACCATATCAGAATCATCCTGCAAGGAGTCTAAAAAGGCATCTCTTGCTAGAATGTCCTGAAGGTCTTGTTCTGCTTTTGGATAAGCTAGTATAACAAGCCTTTTGATACTTTGACCCATTTCCGTCAGTTTCTCACCAGACTTTCTTCTTCTTACTTTAAGTTCACTTCTGTACAACTGTGTTTGATTTCGTGGCTGAAACCGACTCTCTAAAGCATCTAACAATTTATTGTAATTATATCTGTCTTTACTAGGTAACGAGCTTAATATTTGTTGAGCATTTCCTTTTAGGGCACCTGCTAAATAATAGCCGCGCTCTTCCATTGTCCAGCTATTTATTACAATACACGTTTCAAAATGTACCTTATAGTCCATCAAGGAACCAGATCCATCAAAGGACATTGGTTGTAAAATAGGTTTTCTAAATTTTAGTCTTGTACTCAATGGATTTACATCCTCTAATCTATTCCTGTACTCAAGGGCTCCATTTTCTTCCTTGCTAAATACCGTTGGTCTGTGAGCATTGTCAAACTCCGTAGAGCGAATGCTTTCAGCGGGACCTATAGGTTTCTCAAAAATCTGTCGTCTCATACGATACTTATCATGGCTTTCTTTAGGCCTTGCACCCGTACCAATTTCTGTCGGATCACCGCCAACTGATCCTGCAAGTGGTAAGTTCAAACTTACGCTTAGACCATGGAGCTCCTCACCTAACTCATCTATCCGCTTCTGGAAGTGGATCTCACTATCCTTTGAAAGCGGCGGAGTCAATACTGATCCAGCCTTCATGTCTAATATCGCTGACTTACCTGTACTGTAGGATTATGATTTAAAGAGGTATCCCACCTCTGCCACCAAATTTCTGTAGTGCCGGTTAGTAACCCACAACAGGGTTTGGGGTATAGTAACTCTGCCACCAGTGATTGATATTAGGCCAACCACGAACCTTGTGTAAAGTAAGCAAAATGCAAAGGCTCACCCTTCAAGAGACAAGGATTGGAATTAGCCGAAAGGTAATTCTCCTCAAGTATCCCCAAGCAAAGAATAAGTGAAAGCCAAATTATAATTAATGTGTATTTATTACCATTAATATTACATCGACATAGTATATTAATCAGACATGTAGGTGCATAAGTTTATTTTAAGAAGGGTGTTACAACTTGCTACCTTGGTATGTTGATTAGGCGGTTTCGTTAATTCAAAACTCAAACCTTAGATCAGTTACACTCAAGTATTAGCGAGAATACCTTCAGCGATTGTACAATACTACTTACGTAGACACAGTCCAATCACATCCATATAAAGCAAATTATCGAGTATGAGTATAGTAATAATAAACATAACAGAATGGTAATGATTTATGAACCATTTCAGACAAAGAATGAATAATAACAATTATAATAAACATGAAACATACACATGTTATACATATTTCAAATCGGCAGAACATACTACAGATTTTGATAATATAATAAAATATAAACTAATTACAGATATATACATGATTTATATAAATAATTCAATAAATGGACATAAATAGGGTTATCTACCCTTATAAAAAACGAACGAGAAACGAGGACCGTTTCATATACTGTATTTTGACACTGAATATCCCTACCCCCTCCATAATCATACTCATAGTAATAGAGTTTAGTACCACCTGATTTCGATCATTCTGTAAGCTAAGTAAATATGAATGTGCCAGAAAGTTATTTATATATTTGAAAAGAGCAATAATTATGCTTTTCACTGATATGTAACATCATATCTGGAATTTGGTATTAAGACCTGTATTTTGACACTGAACACCCCTACCAAATTCCAGATATGATGTTACATATCAGTGAAATGTACGGTCATCGCCCATTTGAAATGTGTAAATAATTTTCTGGCACATTCATATTTACTTAGATTAATGAACGATCGAAATTGGGTGGTACTTAACTCTATTACTATGATTAATGAGGGGGTAGGGGTATTCAGTGTCAAAATACGGGTCTTAATACCAAATTCCAGATAAAAGGTTATATATCAGTGAAAAGCACTCTCATAACTCTTTTCAAATATGTAAATAATTGTCTGGCACATTCATATTTACTTGGCTTACAACACGATCAAAGGTGGTACTTAACTCTATTACCATGATTACTGTGGGTGGTGGTGGGGGGGGGTATTCAAGGTGAAAATACGTGTCTTAATAACGAATTCCAGATATAATGTTACATATCAGTGAAAAGTACGGTCATTTCTTTTTTCAAATATATAAATAATTTTCTGGCACATTCATATTTACCTAGATTACCAAACGATCAAAGTTTGAAGGTTCTAAACTCTATTACCGTTATTACGCGGGGGGAGGGGGTATTCAAGGTTAAAATACGTGTCTTAATACCAAATTCCAGATATGATTTTACATATCAGTGAAATGTGCGGTTATTGCCCTTTTCAAATGTGTATCAGTGAAATGTACGGTTATCGCCCATTTGAAATGTGTAAATAATTTTCTGGCACATTCATATTTACTTAGATTAATGAACGATCGAAATTGGGTGGTACTTAACTCTATTACTATGATTATGGAGGGGGGGTATTCAGTGTCAAAATACGGGTCTTAATACCAAATTCCAGATATGATGTTACATATCAGTTTAAAGCACGTTCATCGCTCTTTTCAAATATGCAAATAATTTTCTGGCACATTCATATTTACTTAGCTTACCAAACGATCAAAGTTTGAAGGTTCTAAACTCTATTACCGTGACTACGGGGGGGGGGGATATTCAATGTAAAAATACGTGTCTTAATACCAAATTCCAGATATGATGTTACATATCAGTGAAATGTACGGTCATCGCCCATTTGAAATGTGTAAATAATTCTTCTGGCACATTCATATTTACTTAGATTAATGAACGATCGAAATTGGGTGGTACTTACATCTATTACTATGATTAATGAGGGGGTAGGGTTTTCAGTGTCAAAATACGGGTCTTAATACCGAATTCCAGATATAATGTTACATATCAGTGAAAAGCACGATCATTGTTCTTTTCAAATATGTAAATAATTTTCTGGCACATTCATATTTAATTGGCTAACAACACGATCAAAGGTGGTACTTAACTCTATTACCATGATTACTGTGGGTGGTGGGGGGTATTCAAGGTGAAAATACGAGTCTTAATACCGAATTCCAGATATAATGTTTCATATCAGTGAAAAGTACGGTAATTGCTTTTTTCAAATATATAAATAATTTTCTGGCACAGTCTTATTTACTTTACTTACAAAACGGTCAAAGTTTGAAGGTTCTAAACTCCATTACTCTATTGCCGTGATTACGGGGGGTGGGCATATTCAATGTAAAAATACGTGTCTTAATACCGAATTCCAGATATGATGTTACATGTCAGTGAAAAGCACAATCATTGATCTTTTCAAATATATAAATAATTTTCTGGCACATTCATATTTACTTAGCTTACAGAATGATCGAAATCAGGTGGTACTAAACTCTATTACTATGATTGCTGTGGGTGGTGGTGGGGGATATTCAAGGTGAAAATACGTGTCTTAATACCGAATTTCAGATATAATGTTACATATCGGTGAAAAGCACGTTCATTTCTCCTTTTAAATATGTAAATCATTTTCTGGCACATTCATATTTCCATAACCTAAAGTGAAGGAAAGTGTGGGGTGAGGGGGTGGGGGTAGGGGCAGGGCTTTATCCAAAAATCGGTATATCTATACTGAAAAGTGTAATCATGCCTCTCTTTAATTATATTCATTATTCGTTGCTTGTTTCAGAATGGATCTATGTTAATTAGCCTCTAGGCCTACTAAACTTTAGTTACAGGGAGAGATCGAGTAGGGCGGGGGGGGTGCGGCGGGGGCGGTGAGTGTTAAAAATGTTAAAATGCGTATCTTAATACGACATTCCAGTTACCGTACCGTGTTATACATCACTGGATAGTATATTTCTGTCAATCTTTGAATCTATCAGTTATTTCCTGGCACATTCATGATTACGCATTTTAGAAGAGAAAAATGCTCGTTATTTTGTCCAACAGTAACCCATTTACTAAAAATAGAGTATACTTTCAATTTATCTTATTTGTCGAAGGCTGGGATTGGCCATACCAATCACGTGATTTCATTGCAGTATTTGGCTGGCTTGAATTACTCTTATCGTTGGCTGGAATTCTTATCGACGGCTAGCTCTAATAGACGGCCAGGTTGAATTCGGCAGAGGAGAGGAAGAATGACGTTATAATGGAATCGAGCGCCGCAAGCGCGAAAAAAATTTCAGATATGTAACTGAATATTCTAGTCAATGTCATGGGAAATGGGACCAAATCATTGAATATTATTCAACCAAAAATAAAATCCTAGTGATTTTGATTTGTTCATAATTATTAGAATAGACACTTGCATATTTAACAAAGCTGTTGTCCTATGAACAAAAGACTTATGGGGATGGGGATTAATAGTCTCAGTCACCCAGAACCCCCAAGAATATTTGTGTGGATGGTAGAGACTAGGCGATTAATCGCCCGTGAATTGATCGCAAACACCTGCTTAATTGTGTTACCTAGCCGTTAGGTGGCGTTGCAGTAAATGCGCGTAATACGACAAGGTTGATTTCAGAAAGGTGTATAAACACACCGAATAGGTCACACGTTACACTTAATACAAACCGTGAACTTTACAATATTACTCGGTAAGTATAGATAAGTTATTGAAAGTGTCAAATAGATACCTGTATTACTTAATTATAAGATACATTGTTTACTATTTTGTTTTGAATGAAAGAAAAAGAAAAAAAATCGTATCCTCTTTTATATTGACAAACGTTGATAATCCAGCGAAGATATTTATATCTGAAGATTAAGCTTTTGTGGTTGAATTTTTACCATGTTGAATTAAAACTAAAACTGTAAAATGTATCCAGTTCAAACTCGTGAACGCCTATTCCCAGACAGCCACTCAGCTTTGGCCCAAGTATGGCCCACATCTGGCAGCCTCTGGCAAAATGATTGGGCCGGATATGGCATGCCACATGTGGGCCAGATCTGGCAGACATGGGCCAGACGTGGCCCAATCAGAGCCAGATCTGGCCCAGATTCGCTAATGCACACGCTCGCCTTGCATGGCCCAGATCTGGCAGGCTTTGGCAAAGATATGGCATGCCACGTGTGGGCCAGAGATGGCACAATTGGCCCTTGTCTGGGCCATCACTGGCCCAAATGTGGCCCACAGATGAATTTCATGCCATGCCAGATGTGGACCAGGGGGCAACCCGTTATTCCATGTCCTATTTCTTCTTCGTAAACCGAGGGGCATGGCCATGGTCTAAGTGGTTTAACACTTGCCCATGAAATTAGAAGGTCGGTCCACCAGTCAAGTGGCTTGGTTGCGAAACCCTACTTGCATGTGACAAGGAGTAGGGTAGCCTGTCCAACTTCGTCAGTTATCTCTGGGACCTATGTTGAAATAGGTTTGAACCATATGTTAGTCCCAAAATGATAGTAGAAATTAAGGATATCTTGCATGCAGCACAAACAACATATACATTAACAACAAAAGCAAAATCTTAAATAATAAAATTTATTCATCCATATAACACAGCACAGTTCCATGGATGACAGTCACTATACACACAACCATTTGACAAGATTTCACTGTTTTGACAAGAATTCACTGTTCGTTATAAGGCATACAAATTATCCATGTCAATATCATTCTCCCCTTCTTCCTTCTGCAGCTATCTCCTCCTCTTCTTCCCCTTGTTTTTGTTCTTCCCCCATTCAGCCATTTTGTTTACAACATTTTGAAATTATTTTCCATTACATCCTTGTGGTGAAGTTATTTATCACACCTGCAATAAATGCAAAAAATGTACATAAAAAAACATGTTTTTCCTTCTTTATATCAAGCATGACCAAGGGGTCTGTCAATGCAAGTACCAAAGTATTAAGTCAAATAATTCTTATTTGCCAAGGCAAAATAATAGTTAAATGAAGTTATTTAAATAATGAAATCACATAAATCTTATTTAATTTAATATCATTGTAGAGAAAGTAATAAAATGTACTTATCTTTTTATCTTTAACTAAGTTCTGTGAAAATAATGCACAGTTTGCATACCACTGCAATGTCTTCAGTTTCTTGTTAGTACTAAGTTCTCTTAATTTGTTGTACACTGAATTTTACAACTTTAAATTCAGCCAATGAAACAGATTTCAAGATAGTAAATGGGCTGTTCATTACGCTTTGTTGAAAGATTGACATGGTTGACCTGCTAGCTTCAACAAATTGTATAATCTGAGTACAGAATCTGCTATAGTAATTAAAATCTAGCTACTTTGTAGTATGATACCCAACACTCAGACTGTGTTTTAATAAACTTTGTCTTTATTTCATTGATTTCTTTAAAGAATATTTTATTATTTTTGCTTTAAAGATTTACATTTACTGGCTTTTGGGGGAGGGTGGGGTGAGAGGATTTCATTTATATTATATATACAATACATTCAAAAAATATTATTTTTAATATTTATTTGTAATAAAACTAATATAGAACAAGTGAAAATTCTACTGGAAACTAGATGTCATATTCTGAGCTGAAATTTATTGTGTTGATATTTTGAGGCATTTGGCCAGTTGGATGTGGGCCATCTCTGGCCCAGATATGGCAAACTTCTCGCGTAATATTTTTTTTTCAAATGTTTTGAATATAAAACAAAAAATTTAAAACTGTTAAACAAACTGACAAGATATTCTTAGATATCAGTTACAAAAATAAGTTTAAATTCATCAGTAGTGAGCCAATAGTTGCCAAGTATTAGCCAGATATGGCCCACATCTGGCAACATCTGGCTGGATATTGGCCACATCTAGCCAGAGGCTGCCAGATGTGGGCCATACTTGGGCCAAAGCCGAGTGGCTGTCTGGGTTGAATGTTACTTGATCATTTTTTAATTGAATGTTTTGTGTTATAAAGATATCTTTTTGATTTAATAAATAATTTTCGGTACCGTAGTTATATGATATTTTTTATACGCCCACATTTTCATGTGGACGTATTATGTCGTCGCCCCTGTCCGTCCGGACGTCCGTCCGTCCACAATTTGTTTGTGGACTCTCTACAGGTCACAATTCTTATCCGATTTTGACGAAACTTGAAATATAGGTTTATCCCCAAAAGATCTCGGTTCCTTTCGATATTGGCATGTATCGGATCAAAACTTCATGGATTATGGCCCCTGATTGTACGAAAAATCACGTTTTTAGCTTGTGGACCCTATAGAGGTCACAATTTTGAACCGATTTTGATGAAACTTGACATGCATGTTTGTAACCCAAAGATCTTGGTTCCTTTCGATATTTGCGGCTATCGGAATGTAATTTCCTGAATTATGGCCCCTGATTGTCCGAAAAATCACCCTTTTTAGCTTGTGGTCCCTCTGGAGGTCACAATTATTATTCGATTTAAAAAAACGTTTGATTATATCACCGTTACACCCTAAGGAAGGTTGAGTTCGAATTTCGGGAAAATCGGACGAAAATTGCCATACAAAATGGCCGCCGTTAGTACGCGAATACTGTTAAAAAATGGTATATCAAGGTTGTGGACCCTGTGGAGGTCACAATTTTGATTCGATTTTGATGAAACTTGAAATTCATGGTTATAACCCAAAGATCTTGCTTCCTTTCGATATTTGCGCATATCGGATCGTAACTTCCTGAATTATGGCCCCTGATTATAATCAAAATCGCCTTTTTTTTAGCTTGGAGGTCACAATTATTATTCGATTTAAAAAAACGTTTGATTATATCACCGTTACACCCCAAGGAAGGTTGAGTTCGAATTTCGGGGAAATCGGACGAAAATTGCCATACAAAATGGCCGCCGTTTGTACGCGAATACTGTTAAAAAATGGTATATCAAGGTTGTGGACCCTGTGGAGGTCACAATTTTGATTCGATTGTGATGAAACTTGAAATTCAAGGTTATAACCCAAAGATCTTGCTTCTTTTCGATATTTGCGCATATCGGATAGTAACTTCCTGAATTATGGCCCCTGATTATACGCAAAATCGCCTTTTTTTTTAGCTTGGAGGTCACAATTATTATCCGATTTAAAAAAACGTTTGGTTATATTACCGTTACACCGTAAGGAAGGTTGAGTTCGAATTTCGGGAAAATCAGATCAAAATTGCCATACAAAATGGCCACCGTTTGTACGTGAATACTGTTAAAAAATGGTATATCAAGGTTGTGGACCCTGTAAAGGTCACAATTTTAATTCGATTTTGATGAAACTTGAAATGCATGGTTATAACCCAAAGATCTTGGTTCCTTTCGGTATTTGCGCATATCGGATCGTAACTTCCTGAATTATTCGAATTTCGTGAAAATGGTACCAAAATTGCCGGACGAAATGGTCGCCGTTTGTACGCGAATAGTGTAAAGATATGGTATATCATGGTTGTTGACTCTGTACAGGTCACAATTCTTATCCGATTTTGACGAAAAGTCACATTTCTAGGTTGTGTACCGTCACACCATAATCATTGTCGACTTCGAATTTCATGAATATCAGACTGGAACTGACCAACAAAATGGCTGCTCCCAATACAGTATGAAATACAGGACTTAATGATGTAGGAAAAATCACTTTCCGTATTGTTTGTTCTCTATCCATCTCTCGAAAATGTGGGCGTATCCTGCCTGGCAGTGCCAGCCTATCTTTCATAATTATTTTAGTTGGTTCGGTTAAATGTACTTCACGATAAACTTTCATTTAAGGTGGTTATTTTATATTGCGTGCATTAAGTACCATGGTACTGAAAGGGAAAAAAGGGCATTCATTCAAATCTTAAAAAATGACATGCATCACTTTAAAGTAGCTAAGTCTCTATCTCAATATTATCCAAAATCTTCAACATTGAATTTGAAAACACAAATTATTTGTCAATTTAAATCAAAATTGATGATGTGATCTTACCGGAAAAAGATAGGCTTCTGATATCCAATATGTAAGACAAAAAGAACTATTTTTCCATTGGTACACGAATCGTGTACCATAATGGGTTATAGACATAACGGCCCTAAACATTCGTGTACCATAATGGGTTATAGACATAACGGCCCTAAACCATAACGGCCAAAAAATTTGGTCGTAACGGCCAAACTTTTTGATCATAACGGCCTAAATTTTTGGTCACAACGGACAAAGAATTTTTTCATAACGGCCCAAAAAAACAAAACATTTTTTACATGCAGGAAATGATATATATTCACGAAAATATTGCCTAATAGATAATATAAATACACACATAGATATTACACTTGGATGAAACGTACAAAATATAATATTCAGTCAAGATATCGCCTTTGCACTACTGGACCATGAATTCTGGTACATATCCGTAGCAGCATCGACACACTGATACTATCGTCTTTGTACTGTGTACCACGAATTGAAAATTCCATCTTGACTTTCTGTTGTATTTTTTTTTATCAAATACCTCAAAAATTTCCCCTCAAACATCAGAACAGCTGATATGAGTTGCAGAAGTATATTCGCTGATCTTCTTCTAAAATTTTATTGGCTGCTTCTTCAAATATTACCCCTGGTCCGAATTGATTGGGTGTTGTTGTTTATTATTATTCAAGATTTGACGTCCAATACATTAGATATGATATTATAATCGGTTAACACACAAAATAAGTCGGCTATCCACCCAAACAAAGTCAAATGCAATGGATTGAAGATGATTGTTGTTATTGCTGTTTATTACAGAATTAACGTCCAATACAATGAATATGGTATTATGGACAGGTTGATTCATACTTGAACATTGTAAAAAAAAAAATACAAAAAAAGGTCCCAGGAGGGCCATGTGTTTTACCTTTGATAAAAAAATAAATGATTAATGTTTATCTCATTCTCATATTACCTAATCAAATCAGGTGTGAAGTACCTAATTGGGGATTATCCAATCAGTTGATTAATTAGTACTCATCTCTTTCCTTTGATTGAATTGTTATTTTTGTCAAAGGATTAAAAGTCAATTGTTATTGTTATCAAATGTAAGTAATATTTGCTCAGACCCATTAAGTGTAAATAATTTAATCAAATCAACCTGTCCATAACATCATATATAATGTATTGGATGTTAAATCTTTAATAAACAAAAAATATTGTTTTTCATTAAATTAAAATGTTTGGCCGTTATGACCAAATTCTTATGGCCGTTATGACCAAACTTTTTGGCCATTATGACTAAAGTAGGGCCGTTTTGACCAAACCTGTTTTTGGCCGTTATGACATAGGGCCGTTATGACTACATCCCACCATAATGGGTCATTCCATATCAAGTGGACCAATTTTGGGGAAATTGGGAAATCCACCCTCTCAAAAAAATCTGGAAAAAATATATGTAAAGTACATGGCCTAAAACTACCAAATACCAATTTTCAGCTTCCTAGGTCAAATGTTGGCGGAGATATCACCATTTGAAAAACATAACGCTAACGCTACAATATACGTCCACATTCCTACTTTGATTGATATGGTACTTTGTCAAGAAGGCTAGGCTTTTGGTTTGTTTAGCGTTGAGGGTCGTGCACCAACATTAATAGTTGCCGTCCTTAGAGTATAAGGAATAACTATACCAAGATAATCCATTCAGAATTGTGCCTTCCTAACACTAAAGGCAAAAAGTGGGCGTGGCTCTGCCCCTAGGGGTCGGGATATTCGTCAAAATCAATAGTGGACGCCCTCAGGCTATAAGGAATACATAAACCAAATGGGTGTTGCTGTCCCATGGGGGTCGGGCATGCACCCAAAACAAAAGGGGTCATCCTTAGGGTATAAGGAATAAGTATTTTAAGTTTCAAGATGACCGATTAAGAATTGTGGCCTGTAGGCGACACACAAAAAGAAAATTGGCGTGACTCTGCCCCTGGGGGTTGGGCATGCACCCCAAATGATAGAAATGTTCCTTAGGGTACAAAGCATAATCATTCAAAGTTTCAAGATGATACGTTAAGAAATGTGGCTTGTAGACGACAAACAAATAAATACAAGGAATGGGCGTGGCTCTGCCATTGGGGGTCGGGCATGCACCAAAAAACAATACGGATCATCCTTAGGGTAAGTATACAAAGTTTTAAGAAAATACAGTTAGAATTGCGGCTTCTAGGCAAAACAGAGACACACAAAAAGAAAATGGGCGTGGCTCTGCCCCTGGGGGGTTGGGCATGCACCCCAAACGATAGGGATCATCCTTAGAGTATAAAGAGTAAGTATACAAAGTTTTAAAGAAAATCCAATAAGAATTGCGGCCTGTAGGCGACACAAAGACACACGATAAGAAAATGGGTGTGGCTCTGCCCCAGGGGGTTGGACATGCACCCCAAATGATAGGGATGTTCCTTAGGGTACAAAGAATGTGTATGCTAAGTTTCAAAATTATAAGTTAAGAAATGTGGCCTGTAGACGACAAACAAATACATACTAGAAATGGGCGTGGCTCTGTCCCTGGGGGTCGGGCATGCACCAAAAACAATAGAGATCTTCCTTAGGGTATAAGGAATACGTATACCAAGTTTGAAGAAAATCCAGTAAGAATTGCGCCCTGTAGGCGACACAAAGACACACGAAAAGAAAATGGGCGTGGCTCTGCCCCTGGGGGTGGGGCATACACCCCAAATGATAGGGATGTTCCTTAGGGTACAAAGAATGTGTATGCTAAGTTTCAAAATTATAAGCTAAGAAATATGGCCTGTAGACGACAAACAAACAAATACTAGAAATGGGCGTGGCTCGGCCCCTGGGGGTCGGGCATGCCCCAAAAACAATAGGGATCTTCCTTGGGGTATAAGGAATAAGTATACCAAGTTTGAAGAAAATCCATGAAGAATTGCGGCCTGTAGGCGAACCACAGACACACACACACACACACATACACACACACACACACACACACACACACACACACACACACACACACACACACACACACACACACACACAGGGGCGACGGCATAATACGTTCACATTATGAATGTGGACGTATAAAAAGGTTGCCAATTGGTAATAAAAATTCTCTTATTTCTGCTCCCTTGTTTATATACTTCTTAAGTGTCTAGAACCCCCTAACTTGGCAATATAATAGAACTGCAAACGTAAATTACGATTCTTTGAAAACATTTGGGGTAGGGGGTATCCCTACTGTAAGGGTTGCCATCAAAGTTGGAAAAAAATAAGCAAGTATTTTATTTTTCATGAATTTGGAGTGCTCTAGAAAAGTCATTGTTGTGTCTAAAGGTCTAAAAATTGCTAAGTTGGTTTCCCGCCCAAATCTTGTGAAAATGCCTAATTTTGGTTGTCATTTTGGTTATGTGGGACAAGTGGCAAAATTTTAAAAGAGACAGGAAATGAATCTTCTGTTACCCTTCTACAACATATCAAAAATCCAAAGTTGGCCCGTGTTCTTTGATATTTTTAATTTTCATCCGAAGTTTGTAAATATACACTGTACATGTGTTTTTGACGATTTTAGCATTTTCATTTTTATGATCTCTGAAAAAAAGCTTCTAAATAGGTTAGACCTACCAAATCCACCATTCTAGATCGATTTTGTGAGTAGATCACGAATATAACATCAGTTCGGACGTAGGATGTAGCCTTGAGCTTTAATTTTACCTTCAAAATGCAACTTTTCGTTATTACAGGTACAATGAAGGAAAATTAATGAAAGGTTGGTTTTCAAGACCAGTTTTTAATTACTACTGGATGATGTACTGTAGTCAAATTTACCAATCTAGGAGAAATTTTTACGTAGATTACGAATATGACATCAGTTCAGGCATAGGCTATGCTGTTTAAATTTTATTCTCTCTTCAAAATCGGAAAAAAATAAGGAAAATTCTTTTTTTTCCAACTATTCATGAGAAATGTTACAGTTTGAAGACCAGGGGCCTGTTTCACGAAATTTTAACTAAGTTAAAATCCAAATTTTAGTAATTTGATCGGATAATATTAGATTGATTTTAGTGCTTAGCGAATCAAAATTGAAGTATCTACTAAAATTTGAATTTTATCTTAAGTTAAGATTTCGTGAAACTGGGCCCCCGTTTTTAATTTCTTCGAAATGTTAGTAAATTATTAGACCAATCTTTCCAAGAGAACTTTTTTCGTAGATTAGGAATATAACAACAAACAAACCATATAGGATATTATATACAATTCTATTATTCTATTTGAATTCATTAGACCAATCTTTCCAAGAGAACTTTTTTCGTAGATTAGGAATATAACAACAAACAAACCATATAGGATATTATATACAATTCTATTATTCTATTTGAATTCACTTCGTAATACATGCATACGTAGATGAAATACACATTTCGGTGTCTAGCAAATTGGACGTTGAAACCACACATTTTCAAATGTGCTTACAATGTATGGAAGTATAAGGGCAAACATTTTTAGGGAGAAGTTTTATTATCTTTTTATGATCGTTTTCACTCAAGATGCACTGTCTACAACTACGCATGGGCGGCACACATGGGGGGGTCCGGGGGGTCAGACCCCCCCCCCCCCCCAATTGTTTTTCAGGGGGGTCTGCATATACTTGGATCCCCCCAAAATTTGGCAAAGTAAAGTGCCCGAAATCTAATAAAACACTAATTTTAGGACTGTGGCCATCAAGTATTCCAAAATTTTCTTGAGGGGTCGAAGAAAACTGGCCGCAGCCCGGAAACCTGCTTCGGGCATTTCTAGTTTTTCTTCCCTAACTGTCATCGAGTCCTAATAAAACATTTATTTCACTTTTCTTTTAATTGAATACCACGAATTTGTACTGCGTTGACTATTGATTAAAACATTTTGTCTGGGGCCACTCTACTTTGTGAATGCAACTGCAACAGTGTGATTGGATGGTTGGAATTCAGAGTGGGATTTCGGTTACAGAACCATTGGATACTTTTGGACTCGCTCACACTGGCTAGAATAGCAGAAAACGCATTTGCGGTGGTTAAATTTTCAAAATTTTCTCCGAGAGGGTGAGTCTCCCATAGCCCGCCGATTGATTGGTTCTGGGCAACCAGGTAGGCTATATTGGAACAAATTGAAGTTGTTGTATTCACAGACTACAGGCTGGAATAGCAGGAAAACGTGTATGTGGCAGGTCAATTTTCAAAATTTTCTCCCAACGGTCCCGTCTTCGTGGGTGTAAACGAGTGATCGGAATTCGAGTCAGCAAGTCACCTTAATTAGGCTATATCAGGCCACTTTGAAATTGCTTTGTTCATGGACTGAAATAGCAGGAAAAGGTGTTTGCAGCCGTCAAATATTCCAAAATTTTCTTAGGTGGGGGTAAGTAAGCCACGCTTCTTCGCCTCTCGGGGAAGATCGGTGCTAATGTCTGTAAAGATGATAAACATTGTATTGGTGTGATGTTAACAGAAGACTGAGACTTTAAAACAAAATTTATGGGGGTACCCCCCACCCCGTTGCGGACCCCCCCCCCCCAATAAATATTTCACGGCTACGCCCCTGCCACTACGACCAGATGCATCTGGTGTGGAAAATTATACAGATAACATTTGAAAATGGTACCCAAGTTATAATTGGGTTTGTGAAACTCATCACCACAAGCACGCCCTATGGAACAGGGAGGGATCCATGCGTAGGAGTTGTGGTTAGAATGACTTCACAGCCAAGTAACTATATTACAAAGAAGATGGGCTTTATATAGAAAATGTCTGTGGAAGACAGTACTAGGCGATTGTAAGCATAGGGGTAATAGGTTTGGAGGGGGTCTAAAACGAGAAATCGTACAGACCTGTACTAGGCGGGGTCATTCTAAAGAGAGTTGTTAGGCTGTACTTAAGCACTCTAGGACTAGAAACAAAAGCGAAACTGAGTTTAGTACGGTATTCCAAACAGTTAGTTTGTTGCTATATTCGTAATCTACGTAATAAGTTCTCTTGGAATGGTTAGTTTGATACCTTATTAATAATATTTGGAAGTAATTAAAAACCGTTCTTCAAACTATAACATTTCTCATCAATAATAGAAGAAAAAGTAATTTTCCTTATTTTTTCCTGTTTTGAAGAGAGAATAAAATTAAAACAACATATCCTATGCCTGAACTGATGTCATATTCGTAATCTACGTAAAAAGTTCTTCTAGATTGGTAAATTTGACTACAGTACATCATCCAGTAGTAATTAAAAACTGGCCTTGAAAACCAAACTTTTCATTAATTTTCCTTCATTGTACCTGTAATAACGTAAAGCTGCATTTTGAAGGTAAAATTAAAGCTTGTGGCTACATCCTACGTCCGAACTGATGTTGCATGTTGAAGGTAAAATTAAAGCTCACTGCTACATCCTACGTCCGAACTGATGTTATATTCGTGATTTACGCACAAAATTCATCTAGAATGGTGGATTAAAGGTCTAACCTATTTAGAAGCTTTTTTTCCGAGATCATAAATTACTGTTACCTTATATCAAATACATTCTGGACCTTATATACAAGTTAAATCAAAGTCAATAGTTGGTACACATTGATGAAACAAATTTGTGTGTGACCTAGATATGGTGACAAGTTAAATACAACTTATTACCTTAGTAAATTGGACAACTCCCTGTATAGTATAAAGTTCATTATTTACTTTCCACTGACATCACCTACTATAGTACCAGTTGTCAGTTGACTGTCATTGGTCTTCGTTAACTAAAACAACCCTTAATTTGGTTACAAAACATGGATAACAATAAGATACTATTGAATCATGGGTCTATTTTTATTAGGGTTTCACACTGCGTAGCTTGTGTGAAACACTATTGTTTTTATTAAAATTATTAAGCTTTCATATTATATATGAAAGCTTATTGTTTTTGTTAAGATTATTATTATTAATATTTTTTTTTTTGTGTCATTTCTGCAAATCGGATTTCTCAGAATCTAACCATGGGATCTTTCTGAAACTTTGACCTACCCCCCCAAAACTGGGTGGCAGTTTTTGATTAAATATATTTTCAAAACGTTTTACGAATTCGAAATCACAGAATTTTACGAACGAGTGAATTTGACCTGCATTACTGTAACTCTGTGACTATTTGACCTATTTTACTAATTCTTTTTTCTTTGAGTACCTTGACAAAAATCATTTTCAACTGCAGTTTCAGATTTTCGAATTTCGAAAATTCGTCGCTGTGATTTCGAACCGGAAGTTGAGACCAACTTGACAACTTCTTTAATATTTCTACGATTTTCATGAAATTTAGTATGTAAGTAGATCTTACCCTTGTGACTTCAAAAATATAAATAGAAATTTTCTAAATTATCTCCCCTTGGTGGAATTAAGGATCAAAGTTTTAAAAAAAATCGAAGAAATATAGGTCAGAATGACCTGATGGTTTTTTTGGATACTAGATAAGTAAATACTGATTCGTACCAAAAATATTGAGTTCGTGGATTGAACCGGAAGTGCCGCCATCTTGAAACGTGAAAAATCACAAAGGCTTTTTCGCTATTTTACTTACAGACACGGGAGTTATATTTTCTGAATCCTTCAAGGATGGCCTAAAAAACATTCGGAGTAGAATTTTGATTTAGGTCAATTGATGGTCGCCATTTTGAAGTGAAAGTGAAAAATAGAAGCAATTTGAAGGGCTGAGAATTTGGAACACAATAACTCTCCTTCTAATTGAGCTAGAATGTTCAAACTTGGTGTAGACGTTCACTAGGTCACTGTCTTGATTGAGTTCAAAGATGAGCATTTTCTGCCTAGGGTAAGCAGAGATAAGCAAGCTGATTTGTTGATTCTTTAGGGCACGATAACTTTGGTTATAATGAAGGGAGGGCGATGAAACTCTTGTCAATCGAGAGTCTAATAGCTAACCTTTTGTGTGAAATCATTGTATCATTTTTTCTTAAATGTCCGGGGTAGCCGAAAAAAAGAGATTGAAAATCCAAAGAGTCGTATTTTTTACAATTTGGAGCATGTTTAAAGGTCTTTCTCGTAAAGTCAACATGTGTTTCCTGCAAATTGGATTTCTCAGAATCTAACCATAGGATGTTTCTGAAACTTTGACCTACCCACCCAAAAATGGGTGGTGAGTATTGATTAAATATATTTTCAAAACGTTTAAAGCATTCGAAATCACCGAATTTTACGAACGAGTGAATTTGACCTGCATTTAGTGTTGTGCGGTTTTTCGGTTTAACCGTACGGTATCGGTTTTTACAAATAAACCGAAAACCGAACCGTTAAAAAAAAAATAACCGTGCGTTTCGGTTTTTTTCCAAATTCCTAATTTTTATGTAGCCGTATTTCGTTTACTTAATAATTCCAAAACTTTATTGTAGCCACCACTTCCGTTTTTATTTTCGATCAACCAGAGCCCGTATGTATAGAATAATAGAGTGTTTAATCAGTCTGGTTGGCCTAGACTATTTATTTTCTCAATTCGGTTCGGTTTACAATCCAAAATTTTATGCAACCCGAAGCCGGTTGTCAATATCAAACGATGGCTTCCTCTAAAAAGTAAAATGCCTCCATGGCTTGCTCAATAACATGAAAGATTAGATGACACAAAATGTAGATTTAATCTTTGTAAAAAAAAACCATATTTCTGCTGCATAAATTATAAGAATATAATTTAACAATTTTGAGTCCGGTTTAGAACAACATTTGAACAACACCCGAAAACGGCAATTGCGTAGTAAGTTTTGTTTTCAAGTTTATAAACGAGAAATGAAAGACCACATGTTTCGATTTGTTGGATTGGTATTATTTTGTTATGCAAATTTATTTTGGTATATTTTTTTTTTTGCAGTAGAATCTAACTTTATTGTTACTGATATTATGTCGTTATATTAATTTATTATTATGCCTATGGCGTTGTGTGTGTCAGATCTTTTTTTATAGTAACTTTGTTATTACTACCAGTCATAACTTCAAAAGTAAAGTCATATAACAGTAAAAAAAAAAACCTTGTTCTTTACTATTTACATCAATATTTTTGATATTTTTTCTGGCTTTCAAGTATTCCTATAAAATAACCATAAATCAGTACATACATAACACAGTGTTTAAATGAATAAAAAAACCGAAAACCGAAACCGAGGTTTTTTGCCTCAGAAAAACCGAAAACCGAAACCGAAAGAAAATTTAAAAACCGCACATCACTACCTGCATTACTGTAACTCTGTGACTATTAGACCTATTTTACCAATTCTTTTTTCTTTGAGTACCCTGACAAAAATCATTTTCAACTGCAGTTTCAGATTTTCGAATTTCGAAAATTCGTCGCTGTGATTTCGAACCGAAAGTTGAGACCAACTTGACAACTTCTTTAATAGTTGTACGATTTTCATGAAATTTAGTATGTAAGTAGATCTTACCGATGCAACTTTAAAGATGTCCTTAGAAATTTTCTAAATTATCTCCCCTTGGTGAAATTAGGGATCAAAATTTTCAAAAAAAATCGAAGAAATATAGGTCAGAATGACCTGATTTTTTGGGGGGATACTAGATAAGTAAATACTGATTCGTACACAAAATATTGAGTTTGTGGATCGAACCGGAAGTGCCGCCATCTTGAAACGTGAAAAATCACAAAGGCTTTTGCGATATTTTACTTACAGACCTGGGAGTTACATTTTCGGAATCCTTGATGGAATGCCTAAAGATCTATCGGATCAGAATTTTGATTTAGGTCACGTGATGGTCACCATTTCGAACTGAATATGAGAAAAGGTGAAAAAAAGACCATTAACGAGCACGTGAATGAAAGCAATAGGCCGTAGTTTGGAGAATATGTCTCCTATTTTCAAAATGAATACATTTCTGGATAGCCGGGATCAGGGTCGAAATATTGTTATTTGAAAATGTCACATTTTCGAATTTTGTCTTTGATGTTTTTCGTGCCGATAAAGTTGTTTACGATTGAAAAATCATAAAAACTTCGCTATATTTTGACCGATTTTAATGATTTTTTTGTTGTTGATGAGATTATTTACATGACCCATGACATGTGACAGGAAGTGACTGTTAATATGAAAGCTTTAATATCTGCTTTGCAGATCTAGTTCTTATTATTATTCTTCTTATTAAGCTTTCATATGTATTACATATGAAAGCTTATTGTTTCTGTTAAGATTAATATTATTATTAAGCTTTCATATTACATATGAAAGCTTATTGTTTTTGTTAAGATTATTAAGCTTTCATATTACATATGAAAGCTTATTGTTTCTGTTAAGATTATTATTATTTTTTTTTTGTGTATTTTCTGCAAATCGGATTTCTCAGAATCTAACCATGGGATCTTTCTAAAACTTTGACCTACCCCCCCAAAAATGGGGTGCGAACGTTGTTTAAATATATTTTCAAAACGTTTTACGAATCCGAAATCACCGAATTTTACGAACGAAAAAACTGACAATGCATAGTCGTAACTTAGTTATTTTTTGACCGATTTTACTAATTCTTTTTTCTTTGAATACCTTGAAAAAAATCATTTTCATCTGCAGTTTCACATTTTCGAATTTCGAAAATTCGTCGCTGTGATTTCGAACCGGAAGTTTAGACCAATTTGACAACTTCTTTAATAGTTGTACGATTTTCATGAAATTTAGTATACAAGTAGATCTTACCGATGTGACTTCAAAAATATAATTAGAAATTTTCTAAATTATCTCCCCTTGGTGAAATTAAGGATCAAAGTTTTCAAAAAAATCGTCGAAATATAGGTCAGAATGACCTAATTTTTTTTTTTGATACTAGACAAGGAATTACTGATTCGTACACAAAATATGGAGTTTGTCGATCGAACCGGAAGTGCCACCATCTTTAAACGTGAAAACTCAAAAAGGCTTTTTTGCTATTTTACTTACAGACTCGGGAGTTATATTTTCGGAATCCTTGAAGGAATGCCTAAAAATCTATCGGATCAGAATTTTGATTTCGGTCATGTGATGGTCACAATTTTGAATTGAAAATGAAAAATAGAAAAAATTTGAAAGGCCCGGAATTCGGAACACAATGACTGTCCTTCTAATTAAGCTAGAATGTTCAAACTTGGTGTAGACATTTACTAGGTCAATGTTATGATTGACTTCAAAGATGAGCATTTTCTGCTGAGGGTAAGCAGAGATAAGCATGCTGATTTGTTGATTCTTTAGGGCACGATAACTTCGGTTATAATGAAGGGAGGGCGGTGAAACTTTTGTCAATAGAGAGTCTAATAGGTAGCCTGTTGTGTGAAATGATTGTATCATTTTTTTTAAATATCAGGGATAGCCGAAAAAAAGAGATTGAAAATCCAAAAAGTCGTATTTTTACAATTTGGAGCATGTTTAGAGGTCTTTCTCGTAAAGTCAACATACTATTTTTTGGGAACTTCTTCTACAAAGAGTCTTATTGGTAGTCTTTTATATGAAACCATCGATCAACAGTCCAACATATCAGGAGTAGAAGAACAAAAGGATCGAACATTGAAAACGGCACCCTTTAATTGTTGAGCGAAACATGAAGTGTGGGTGACTACAATCTACGCATTTAGTCATCGTATAGAGCTTATTCAACAGTATCGAATTCCAACTGCTTAGGGATATTTTACGTGCACTCCAATGTGTACACGGGACCTTGGTTTTTCGTCCCATCCGAAGGACTAGACAGCTGTGCTTGTCAGGCCCTCCGTTCTGCCTTACTGACAAGGGAACCACGCCGGGAAATCGAGATGAACTTTCTCTGTGCAGAACTTTCAATTCAGGCAAAACGTTTATTGCATACGATTAAGCTGGTCAGTTGGAGCTCATTTTCAAAAGTTTTGTAATAATCGGTTGGTAATTAAAGTACCGTGCACATTAAACTGTTAAAACAGAAAATTTCGCCCGGTTGAAATGTTTCTTGCTATAAGTCAGCAATTTTCCGAATTCAGGGAGGCTGAATGGCTGAATGGTTAGCATGTGCGCACTGTATCGTAACGTCTGTCATTGAGTCAATGGGCGTCGTTTCGATCTCCAGGTTGGACGTGACATGAAGTATGATGTCCAACCTCGTGGGTTTTCTCCGTGTCCTTCGGTTTCCTCCCAAGGGCGCAAGGGGAGTTTTTAAATAAAATTAAAAAACATATGTTAGTCCCGAAATGACCTAGTTTGTGTCGAATGGACATTAGGCCGCATTTCTCTCTTTCTCTTTTATTTTTAAAGTTTTGTAATAATCGGTTGGTAATCAAAGGTACTGTAAAAGTGATAAAACAGAAAATTTCGCCCGGTTGTAATGTTTCTCACTTTAAAGTCAGCAATTTGCCGATTTTAAGGGGCAAACGTTTATTGCGAACGCTTAAGCTGGTCAGGGGGAGCTTATTTTTAAAAGTTTTGTAATATTCGGTTGATAACTAAAGGTACCGTGCAAATTAAACTGTTACAATAGAAAATTTGGCCCGGTTGAAATGTTTCTCGCTGTAGGTCAGCAATTTGCCGATTTTAGGGAGGTTGCGTGGCTGAATGGTTAGCACGTGCGCTCTGTATCATAACGTCTGTCATTGAGTCAACTGGCGTTGTTTCGATTTCTTGGTTGTACGTGACAAGGAGTATGGTCGCCTGTCCAACCTCGTAGGCCGTAACCGCCGCTGCCCGGGTAAAATTTCCCTCATTGCACACTTTATGGCATATGCCCGTCTTCATTAGCCCATTTTAGGAGCAGAACAGTCGGACGTTAAACCCCATTCAATTTCATTTCATTTTCTCTATGTTGCTTATTTATTATAGTGGATAAATATTTTTCTGGTTCTGGCAATTATTTAATTAGAAATCTTGCTTTGGCCAGTTTTTTATTGCAGAGTGCCATTCTTGTTTAAACAAACATGATCCTTTGTTTAAAACATGCTTAAGAAGTCGTCACGATTTCCTACTTATAACCAAACATATTGAAAATATTAGTCTGGCATTATTAAATCCTAATTTTATTGGTCTTATTTAAAATTAAACTTTCATTTAACTATGAACAACCCTTAACGTGTCTCTTTAAAACTATTAAGTACTCTAAAACAGTAGCTCAACCTTTTGGCCTAAACTCATTAATTTACCATTTTGTTGTGAGCGACTTCTTATTCTTCTTATATGACATATTGCACGTGTCTGATTTCAAAGGGGGGTTGGGTGCCTGAATGGTTAGCACGCGCGCCTGTCATTGAGTTAACTAGCGTGTTTTGGAATGCCCGGTTGTACGTGACAAGGAGTAAGGTCGCCTGTCCAACCTGCCATTTTTAATTTTTTTTCCCGCCATTTTCATTTCATTTTCTCATCCGTCTCATTACAGTAATACAAGTTTCAGTTATTTCCCTTTAGTTTTCAGATTATTGTTATGCCTGGGTGCAATGTTTCATACTATATTTAGACTTGTAACTTCGCGAGTTTTTGACCAATTTTAATAATTTTTTCTTCTTATTCTTTTATTTAGGATACTTGATACAATCAATGACACGTGACGATGAATATGAAAGCTTTCATATCTGCATGGGACAGTAGCAGATCTAGTTATTATTATTATTTTTTTTTTTTTTGTGTCATTTCTGCAAATCGGATTTCTCAGAATCTTACCATGGGATCTTTCTGAAACTTTGACCTACCCCCCCAAAACTGGGTGGCAGTTTTTGTTTAAATATATTTTCAAAACGTTTTACGAATTTGAAATCACCGAAATTTACGAACGAGTGAATTTGACCTGCATTACTGTAACTCTGTGACTATTTGACCTATTTTACTAATTCTTTTTTCTTTGAGTACCTTGACAAAAATCATTGTCAACTGCAGTTTCAGATTTTCGAATTTCGAAAATTCGTCGCTGTGATTTCGAACCGGAAGTTGAGACCAACTTGACAACTTCTTTAATAGTTCTACGATTTTCATGAAATTTAGTATGTAAGTAGATCTTACCCATGTGACTTCAAAAATATAAATAGAAATTTTCTAAATTATCTCCCCTTGGTTAAATTAAGGATCAAATTTTTTAAAAAAATCGAAGAAATATAGGTCAGAATGACCTGATGTTTTTTTTGGATACTAGATAAGTAAATACTGATTCGTATACAAAATATTGAGTTTGTGGATTGAACCGGAAGTGCCGCCATCTTGAAACGTGAAAAATCACAAAGGCTTTTTTGCTATTTTTCTTACAGACACGGGAGTTATATTTTCTGAATCCTTGAAGGAAAGCCTAAAAAACGTTCGGAGTAGAATTTTGGTTTAGGTCAATTGATGGTCGCCATTTTGAAGTGAAAGTTAAAAATAGAAGCAATTTGAAGGGCCGAGAATTTGGAACACAATAACTCTCCTTCTAATTGAGCTAGAATGTTCAAACTTGGTGTAGACGTTCACTAGGTCACTGTCTTGATTGAGTTTAAAGATGAGCATTTTCTGCTTAGGGTAAGCAGAGATAAGCAAGCTGATTTGTTGATTCTTTAGGGCACGATAACTTTGGTTATAATGAAGGGAGGGCGATGAAACTCTTGTCAATCGAAAGTCTAATAGCTTTCCTGTTGTGTGAAATCATCGTATCATTTTTTCTTAAATGTCCGGGGTAGCCGAAAAAAAGAGATTGAAAATCCAAAAAGTCGTATTTTTACAATTTGGAGCATGTTTAAAGATCTTTCTCGTAAAGTCAACATGTGTTTCCTGCAAATCGGTTTTCTCAGAATCTAACCATAGGATGTTTCTGAAACTTTGACCTACCCCCCCCAAAAACGGGTGGTGAGTATTGATTAAATATATTTTCAAAATAACCGAATTTTACGAACTAGTGAATTTGACCTGCATTACTGTAACTCTGTGACTATTTGACCTATTTTACTAATTCTTTTTTCTTTGAGTACCTTGACAAAAATCATTTTCAACTGCAGTTTCAGATTTTCGAATTTCGAAAATTCGTCGCTGTGATTTCGAACCGGAAGTTGAGACCAACTTGACAACTTCTTTAATAGTTCTACGATTTTCATGAAATTTAGTATGTAAGTAGATCTTACCCATGTGACTTCAAAAATATAAATAGAAATTTTCTAAATTATCTCCCCTTGGTTAAATTAAGGATCAAATTTTTTAAAAAAATCGAAGAAATATAGGTCAGAATGACCTGATGTTTTTTTTGGATACTAGATAAGTAAATACTGATTCGTATACAAAATATTGAGTTTGTGGATTGAACCGGAAGTGCCGCCATCTTGAAACGTGAAAAATCACAAAGGCTTTTTTGCTATTTTTCTTACAGACACGGGAGTTTCTATTTTCTGAATCCTTGAAGGAAAGCCTAAAAAACGTTCGGAGTAGAATTTTGGTTTAGGTCAATTGATGGTCGCCATTTTGAAGTGAAAGTTAAAAATAGAAGCAATTTGAAGGGCCGAGAATTTGGAACACAATAACTCTCCTTCTAATTGAGCTAGAATGTTCAAACTTGGCTTGGTGTAGACGTTCACTAGGTCACTGTCTTGATTGAGTTTAAAGATGAGCATTTTCTGCTTAGGGTAAGCAGAGATAAGCAAGCTGATTTGTTGATTCTTTAGGGCACGATAACTTTGGTTATAATGAAGGGAGGGCGATGAAACTCTTGTCAATCGAAAGTCTAATAGCTTTCCTGTTGTGTGAAATCATCGTATCATTTTTTCTTAAATGTCCGGGGTAGCCGAAAAAAAGAGATTGAAAATCCAAAAAGTCGTATTTTTACAATTTGGAGCATGTTTAAAGATCTTTCTCGTAAAGTCAACATGTGTTTCCTGCAAATCGGTTTTCTCAGAATCTAACCATAGGATGTTTCTGAAACTTTGACCTACCCCCCCCAAAAACGGGTGGTGAGTATTGATTAAATATATTTTCAAAATAACCGAATTTTACGAACTAGTGAATTTGACCTGCATTACTGTAACTCTGTGACTATTTGACCTATTTTACTAATTCTTTTTTCTTTGAGTACCTTGACAAAAATCATTTTCAACTGCAGTTTCAGATTTTCGAATTTCGAAAATTCGTCGCTGTGATTTCGAACCGGAAGTTGAGACCAACTTGACAACTTTCTTAATAGTTGTACGATTTTCATGAAATTTAGTATGTAAGTAGATCTTACCGATGCAACTTTAAAGATGTCCTTAGAAATTTTCTAGATTATCTCCCCTTGGTGAAATTAGGGATCAAAGTTTTCAAAAAAATCGAAGAAATATAGGTCAGAATGACCTGATTTTTTTGGGGGATACTAGATAAGTAGGGGGTTGGGATGGCCTAGTGGTCTAGAGTGCCGCGCTTCGACCTCTAGCTGGCCGGTCACCTCTGGCTTGCGGCTGTGGTTTCGAGCCCTGGCGTGAGCGTATGTGGCATGGAGATAGGGGGGCCTTCTCAACCTTGTGGGTTTCCTCCGGGCACTCCGGTTTCCTCCCACTGCTAAAGACCCCTACGCGCAAGGAAATTATTGAAATAAAATTGAACCATGTTAGTCCCGAAATGACCTAGTTTGTGTTGAGTGGACGTTAAACCCATTTCTCTCTCTCTCACTAGATAAGTAAATACTGATTCGTACACAAAATATTGAGTTTGTAGATCGAACCGGAAGTGCCGCCATCTTGAAACGTGATAAATCACAAAGGCTTTTGCGATATTTTACTTACAGACATGGGAGTTACATTTTCGGTATCCTTGAAGGAATGCCTAATTTCTATCAGATCAGAATTTTGATTTTGGTCACGTGATGGTCACCATTTCGAACTGAATATGAGAAAAGGAGACATCGACATTAACGAGCACGTGAATGAAAGCAATAGGCCGTAGTTTGGAGAATATGTCTCCTATTTCCAAAATGAATACATTTCTGGATAGCCGGGATCAGGGTCGAAATATTGTTATTTGAAAATGTCACATTTTCGAATATTGTCTTTGATGTTTTTCGTGCCGATAAAGTTGTTTACGATTGAAAAATCATAAAAACTTCGCTATATTTTGACCGATTTTAATGATTTTTTGTTTGTTGATGAGATTATTTACATGACCCATGCCATGTGACAGGACTGTTAATATGAAAGTTTTAATATCTGCTTTGAAGATCTAGTTATTGTTTTTTTTGTGTTTTATCCACAAATCGGATTCCTCAGAATCTAACCATAGGATCGTTCTGAAACTTTTACCTATCCCCCCAAAAATGGTTGGTGGCTGTTGATTAAATATATTTTCAAAACGTTCTACGTATCCGAAATCACCGAATTTTATGAACGAATGCATTTGACCTACAATGCTGTAACTTTGTGACTATTTGACCTATTTTACTAAATCTTTTTTCTTTGAGTACCTTGAGACAATTACTTTAAATCTGCAGTTTCAGATTTTCGAATTTCGAAAATTCGTCGCTGTGATTTCGAACCGGAAGTTTAGACCAATTTGACAACTTCTTTAATAGTTGTACGATTTTCATGAAACTTAGCATGTAAGTAGATCTTGCTGATGCGACTTCAAAAATATGATTAGAAATTTTTAAAATTATCTCCCCTTGATGAAATTAAGGATCAAAATTTTCAAAAAAATCATCGAAATATAGGTCAGAATGACCTAATTTTTTTTTTTGGTACTAGACAAGTAATTACTGATTTGTACACAAAATATGAAGTTTGTAGATCGAACCGGAAGTGCCACCATCTTGTAACGTTTACTTACAGACTCGGGAGTCATATTTTCGGAATCCTTGAAGGAATGCCTAAAAATCTATCGGATCAGAATTTTGATTTCGGTCACGTGATGTTCACCATTTTGAATTGAAAATGAAAAATAGAAGCAATTTGAAGGGCCGGGAATTTGGAACACAATAACTCTCCTTTTAATTAAGCTAGAATGTTTAAAATTGGTGTAGACGTTCACTAGGTCAATGTCATGATTGAGTTCAAAGATGAGCATTTTCTGCCTAGGGTAAGCAGAGATAAGCATGCTGATTTGTTGATTCTTTAGGGCACGATAACTTCTGTTATAATGAAGGGAGGGCGGTGAAACTCTTTGTCAATAGAGAGTCTAATAGCTAGCCTAATGTGTGAAATCATTGTATCATTTTTTTTAAATATCAGAGATAGCCGAAAAAAAGAGATTAAAAATCCAAAAAGTCGTATTTTTACAATTTGGAGCATGTTTAGAGGTCTTTCTCGTAAAGTCAACATACTATTTTTGGGGAACTTCTTCTACAAAGAGTCTTATTGGTAGTCTTTTATGTGAAACCATCGATCAACAGTCCAACATATCAGGAGTAGAAGAACAAAATGATCGAACATTGAAAACGGCACCCTTTCATTGTTAAGCGAAACATGCAGTGTGGGTGACTATAATCTACACATTTAGTCATCGTATAGAGCTTATTCAACAGTATCGAATTCCAACTGCTTAGGGATATTTTACGTGCACTCCAATGTGTACACGGGACCTTGGTTTTTCGTCCCATCCGAAAGACTAGACAGCTGTGCTTGTCAGGCCCTCCGTTCTGCCTCACTGACAAGGGGAACCACGCCGGGAAATCGAGATGAACTTTTTCCGTGCAGAACTTTCAATTCAGGCAAAACGTTTATTGCATACGATTAAGCTGGTCAGTTGGAGCTTATTTTCAAAAGTTTTGTAATAATCGGTTGGTAATTAAAGTACCGTGCACATTAAACTGTTAAAACAGAAAATTTCGCCCGGTTGAAATGTTTCTTGCTATAAGTCAGCAATTTTCCGAATTCAGGGAGGCTGAATGGCTGAATGGTTAGCATGTGCGCGCTGTATCGTAACATCTGTCATTGAGTCAACGGGCGTCGTTTCGATCTCCATGTTGTACGTGACATGGTGTATGATGTCCATACTCGTGATTTTTCTCCGTGTTCTTCGGTTTCCACCCAACGGCTAAAGACCAGTACGCGCAATGGGAGTTTTAAATAAAATTAAAAAACATATGTTAGCCCCAAAATGACCTAGTTTGTGTCGAATGGACGTTAGGCCGCATTTCTCTCTTTCTCTTTTTAAAGTTTTGTAATAATCGGTTGGTAATCAAAGGTACTGTAAAAGTGATAAAACAGAAATTTGGCCCGGTTGTAATGTTTCTCACTTTAAAGTCAGCAATTTGTCGATTTTAAGGGTCAAACGTTTATTGCGAACGATTAAGCTGGTCAGGGGGAGCTTATTTTTAAAAGTTTTGTAATATTCGGTTGATAAATAAAGGTACCGTGCAAATTAAACTGTTAAAATAGAAAATTTGGCCCGGTTGAACTGTTTCTTGCTGTAGGTCATCAATTTGCCGATTTTAGTGAGGTTGCGTGGCTGAATGGTTAGCACGTGCGCTCTGTATCATAACGTCTGTCATTGAGTCAACTGGCGTTGTTTCGATTTATTGGTTGTACGTGACAAGGAGTATGGTCGCCTGTCCAACCTCGTAGGCCGTAACGCCGCTGCCCGGGTAAAATTTCCCTCATTGCACACTTTATGGCATATGCCCGTCTTCATTAGCCCATTCTAGGAGCAGAACAGTCGGACGTTAAACCCCATTCAATTTCATTTCATTTTCTCTATGTTACTTATTTATTATAGTGGATAAATATTTTTCTGGTTCTAGCAATTATTTAATTTCTGCATAGAAATCTTGCTTTGGCCAGTTTTTTTTATTGCAGAGTGCCATTCTTGTATAATTCAGTCTATGATCCTTTGTTTAAAACATGCTTAAGAAGTCGTCACAATTTCGTACTTATAACCAAACATATTGGAAATATTAGTCTGGCATTATTAAATCCTAATTTTATTGGTCTTATTTAAAATTAAACTTTCATTTAACTATGAACAACCCTTAACGTGTCTCTTTAAAACTATTAAGTACTCTAAAACAGTAGCTCAACCTTTTGACCTAAACTCATTAATTTACCATTTTGTTGTGAGCGACTTCTTATTCTTCCTATATGACATATTGCACGTGTCTGATTTCAAAGGGGGGTTAGGTGGCTGAATGGTTAGCACGCGCGCCTGTCATTGAGTAAACCAGCGTGTTTTCGAATGCCCGGTTGTACGTGACAAGGAGTAAGGTCGCCTGTCCAACCTGCCATTTTTAATTTTTTCCTGGCATTTTCATTTCATTTTCTCATCCGTCTCATTACAGTAATACAAGTTTCAGTTATTTCCCTTTAGTTTTCAGATTATCGTTATGCCTGGGTGCAATGTTTCATACTATATTTAGACTTGTAACTTAGCGAGTTTTTGACCAATTTTGATAATTTTTTCTTCTTATCCTTTTATTTAGGATACTTGATACAATCAATGACACGTGACGATGAATATGAAAGCTTTCATATCTGCATGGGACAGTAGCAGATCTAGTTCCTATTATTATTTTTTTTTGTGTGTTTTATCCACAAATCGGATTTCTCAGAATCTAACCATAGGATCTTTCTGAAACTTTTACCTATCCCCCCAAAAATGGATGGTGGCTGTTGATTAAATATATTTTCAAAACGTTTTACGAATCCGAAATCACCGAATTTTACGAACGAATAAACTGACAATGGGTAGCCGTAACTTTATTATTTTTTGACCGATTTTACTAATTCTTTTTTCTTTGAATACCTTGAAAAAAATCATTTTCATCTGCAGTTTCACATTTTCGAATTTCGAAAATTCGTCGCTGTGATTTCGAACCGGAAGTTTAGACCAATTTGACAGCTTCTTTAATAGTTGTACGATTTTCATGAAATTTAGTATATAAGTAGATCTTACCGATGTGACTTTAAAAATATAATTAGATATTTTCTAAATTATCTCCCTTTGACAAAATTTAGGATCAAATTTTTCAAAAAAATCAAAGAAATATAGGTCAGAATGACCTAATTTTTTTTTTTGATACTAGACAAGCAATTACTGATTCGTACACAAAATATGGAGTTTGTTGATCGAACCGGAAGTGCCACCATCTTTAAAAGTGAAAAATCAAAAAGGCTTTTTTGCTATTTTACTTACAGACTCGGGAGTTATATTTTCAGAATCCTTGAAGGAATTCCTAAAAATCTATCTGATCAGAATTTTGATTTCGGTCACGTGATGGTCACCATTTTGAATTGAAAATGAAAAATAGAAGCAATTTGAAGGGCCGGGACTTTGGGACACAATAACTCTCCTTCTAATTAAGCTAGAATGTTCAAACTTGGTGTAGACGTTCACTAGGTCAATGTCATGATTGAGTTCAAAGATGAGCATTTTCTGCCTAGGATAAGCAGTGATAAGCATGCTGATTTGTTGATTCTTTAGGGCACGATAACTTCGGTTATAATGAAGGGAGGGCGGTGAAACTTTTGTCAATAGAGAGTCCAATAGCTAGCCTGATGTGTGAATCATTGTATCATTTATTTTAAATATCAGGGATAGGCGAAATAAAGAGATTGAAAATCCAAAGAGTCGTATTTTTACAATTTGGAGCATGTTTAGAGGTCTTCCTCGTAAAGTCAACTTAATATTTTTTGGGAACTTCTTCTACAAAGAGTCTTATTGGTAGTCTCTTATGTGAAACCATCGATCAACAATCAAACATATCAGGAGTAGAAGAACAAAAGGATAGAACATTGAAAACGGCATCCTTTCATTATTAAGCGAAACATGTGTGGGTGACTACAATCTACACATTTAGTCATCGTATAGAGCTTATTCAACAGTATCGAATTTCAACTGCTTACGGATATTTTACGTGCACTCCAATGTGTACACGGGACCTTGGTTTTTCGTCCCATCCGAACAACTAGACAGCTGTCCTTGTCAGGCCCTCCGTTCTACCTCACTGACAAGGGGGAACCACGCAGGAAAATCGAGATAAACTTTCTCTGTGCAGAACTTTCAATTCAGGCCAAATGTTTATTGCATACGATTAAGCTGTTGAGTTGGAGCTTATTTTCAAAAGTTTTGTAATAATCGGGTGGTAATTAAAGTACCGTGCATATCAAACTGTTAAAAGAGAAAATTTCGCGCGGTTGAAATGTTTCTTGCTATAAGTCAGGAATTTCCCGATTTTAGGGAGGCTGAATGGTTAGCATGTGCGCGCTGTATCGTAACGTCTGTCATTGAGTCAACCGGCGTCGTTTCGATTTTCAGGTCGCATGTGACATGGAGTATGGTGTCCAACCTCATGGGTTTTCTTCGTGTCCTTCAGTTTCCTCCCAACAGCTAAAGACCAGTACGCGCAAGGGAAGTTTTTAAATAAAATTAAAAAACATATGTTAGTCCCGAAATGACCTAGTTTGCGTCGAATGGACGTTAAGCCGCATTTCTTAGTGTTTTTTAGTAATCGGTTGGTAAATAAAGGTACTGTAAAAGTGATAAAGCAGAAAATTTCGCCCGGTTGTAATGTTTCTCACTTTAAAGTCAGCAATTTGCCGATTTTAGGGGGCAAACGTTTAATGCGGACAATTAAGCTGGTTAGGAGGAGCTGATTTTTAAAAGTTTTGTAATATTCGGTTGATAATTAAAGGTACCGTGCAAATTAAACTGTTAAAATAGAAAATTTTGCCCGGTTGAAATGTTTCTCGCTGTATGTCAGCAATTTGCCAAATTTAGGGCTGTTACGTGGCTGAATGGTTAGGACCTGCGCTCTGTATAGTAACGTCTGCCATTGAGTTAACTGGCGTTGTTTCGATTGATTGCCCGGTTGAAATGTTTCTTGCTATAAGTCAGCAATTTCCCGATTTTAGGGAGGCTGAATGGCTGAATGGTTACCATGTGCGCGCTGTATAGTAACATCTGCCATTGAGTCAACCGGCGTCGTTTCAATTTCCAGGTTGCACGTGACATGGAGTATGGTGACCAACCTCGTGGGTTTTCTCCGTGTCCTCCCACGTCTAAAGACCCGTACGTTGAAGGGAAGTTTTTAAATAAAATTAAAAGACATATGTTAGCCCGGAAATGACCTAGTTTGTGTCGCATTTCTCTCTTTCTCTAGTTTAAGCCGCATTTCTCTCTTTCTCTTTTATTTATAAAGTTTTGTAATAATCAGTCGGTAAACAATGGTACTGTAAAAGTGATAAAACAGAAAATTGCGCCCGGTTGTAATGTTTCTCCGTTTTGTTTTTTTGGTGCATGCCCGACCCCAATGGCAGAGCCACGCCCATTCCTTGTATTTATTTGTTTGTCGTCTACAAGTCACATTTCTTAACGTATCATCTTGAAACTTTGAATGCTTATTCTTTGTACCCTAAGGAACATTCCTATCATTTGGGGTGCATGCCCAACCCCCAGGGGCAGAGTTACGCCCATTTTCTTTTTGTGTATCGCCTACAGGCCACAACTCTTGAAACTTAAAATACTTATTCCTTATACCCTAAGGATGATCCCTTTCGTTTTGGGTACATGCCCGACCCCCGTGGGACAGCAACACCCATTTCTTGTATTTGTGTCTGTCGTCTACAGGCTGCATTTCTTAATGTATCATCTTGAAACTTTAAATACTTATTCTTGGTACCTTAAGGAAGATACCTATTGTTTTTGGTGCATGCCTGACCCCAAGGGACAGTGCCACGCCCATTTTCTTTTTGTCTGTCTGTGTGTCACCTACAGGCCACAATTCTCAATCGATCGTCTTGAAAACTTTTTTTATACTTATTCCTTATACCCTAAGGCTGACCACTATTGTTTTTGGTGATTTCCTAACCCCCAGGGGCAGAGCCATGCCCATTTTTACTTCGTGTCTGTGTGTGTTGTCTACAGGCCACGATTCTTAATGGATCGTCTTTAAACTTGAGATATGTATTCCTTATGGCCTAAAGAACGACAACTGCATGTCCCGACTCACACAGGCAAGACACGCCCAATTTTTGTGTTTGTCGTTTACAGGCTGCAATTCTGAATGAATCAGCTTGGTACTTGGCAAATGTATTCCTTATAGCCTGAGGGCGTCCACTATTGATTTTGATGAATGTCCCGACCCCCAGGGGCAGAGCCACGCCCACTTTTTGTCTTTAGAGTTAGGAAGGCACAATTCTGAATGGATTATCTTGGTATACTTATTCCTTATACTCTAAGGACGGCAACTATTGATGTTGGTGCACGACCCTCAACGCTAAACAAACCAAACGCCTAGCCTTCTTGACAAAGTACCATATCAATCAAAGCAGGAATGTGGACGTATATTGTAGCGTTATGTTTTAACAGTATTTGCGTACAAACGGCGGCCATTTTGTATGGCAATTTGGGTCTGATTTTCTCGAAATTCGAACTCAACCTCCCTTAGGGTGTAAAAGTGATATAATCAAACGGTTTTTTAAATCGGATAATAATTGTGACCTCCAGAGGGACCAGAAGCTAAAAGATAGGCTGGCACTGCCAGGCAGGATACGCCCACATTTTCGAGAGATGGACAGAGAACAAGCAATACCGAAAGTGATTTTTATACGCCCACATTTTCATGTGGACGTATTATGTCGTCGCCCCTGTCCGTCCGGACGTCCGTCCACAATTTGTTTGTGGACTCTCTACAGGTCACAATTCTTATCCGATTTTGACGAAACTTGAAATATAGGTTTATCCCCAAAAGATCTCGGCTGCTTTCGAAATTGGCATGTATCGGATCAAAACTTCATGGATTATGGCCCCTGATTGTACGAAAAATCACGTTTTTAGTTTGTGGACCCTATAGAGGTCACAATTTTGAACCGATTTTGATGAAACTTGACATGCATGTTTGTAACCCAAAGATCTTGGTTCCTTTCGATATTTGCGGCTATCGGAATGTAATTTCCTGAATTATGGCCCCTGATTGTCTGAAAAATCACCCTTTTTAGCTTGTGGTCCCTCTGGAGGTCACAATTATTATTCGATTTAAAAAACCGTTTGATTATATCACCGTTACACCCTAAGGAAGGTTGAGTTCGAATTTCGGGAAAATCGGACGAAAATTGCCATACAAAATGGCCGCCGTTTGTACGCGAATACTGTTAAAAAATGGTATATCCAGGTTGTGGACCCTGTGGAGGTCACAATTTTGATTCGATTTTGATGAAACTTGATTCATGGTTATAACCCAAAGATCTTGCTTCCTTTCGATATTTGCGCATATCGGATCGTAACTTCCTGAATTATGGCCTCTGATTATACGCAAAATCGCCTTTTTTTTTAGCTTGGAGGTCACAATTATTATTCGATTTAAAAAAACGTTTGATTATATCATCGTTACACCCTAAGGAAGGTTGAGTTCAAATTTTGGGAAAATCGGACGAAAATTGCCATACAAAATGGCCGCGGTTTGTACGCGAACACTGTTAAAAAATGGTATATCAAGGTTGTGGACCCTGTGGAGGTCACAATTTTGATTTGATTTTGATGAAACTTGAAATTCAAGGTTATAACCCAAAGATCTTGCTTCCTTTCGATATTTGCGCATATCGGATCGTAACTTCCTGAATTATGGCCCCTGATTATACGCAAAATCGCCTTTTTTTTAGCTTGGAGGTCACAATTATTATCCGATTTAAAAAAACGTTTGATTATATTACCGTTACACCGTAAGGAAGGTTGAGTTCGAATTTCGGGAAAATCAGACCAAAATTGCCATACAAAATGGCCACCGTTTGTACGCGAATACTGTTAAAAAATGGTATATCAAGGTTGTGGACCCTGTAAAGGTCACAATTTTAATTCGATTTTGATGAAACTTGAAATTCATGGTTATAACCCAAAGATCTTGGTTCTTTTCGATATTTGCGCATATCGGATCGTAACTTCCTGAATTATAGGTTGAGTTTGAATTTCGGGAAAATCAGACCAAAATTGCCATACAAAATGGCAACCGTTTGTACGCGAATACTGTTAAAAAATGGTATATCAAGGTTGTGGACCCTGTAAAGGTCACAATTTTAATTCGATTTTGATGAAACTTGAAATTCATGGTTATAACCCAAAGATCTTGGTTCTTTTCGATATTTGCGCATATCGGATCGTAACTTCCTGAATTATGGCCCCTGGTTATACGCAAAATCCCCCTTTCTTTAGCTTGTGGTCCCTCTGGAGGTCACAATTATTATCCAATTTAAAAACACGTTTGATTATATCACCGTTACACTGTAAGGAAGGTTGAGGTTGAATTTCGGGAAAATCGGACCAAAATTGACGGACGAAATGGTCGCCTTTTGTACGCGAATAGTGTAAAAATATGGTATATCATGGTTGTGGACTCTCTACAGGTCACAATTCTTATCCGATTTTGATGAAAAGTCATATTTCTAGGTTGTGTACCGTCACACCATAATCATTGTCGGTTTCGAATTTCATTAATATCAGACTGGAACTGACCAACTAAATGGCTGCTCCCAATACAGTATGAAATACAAGACTTAAAGATGTAGGAAAAATCACTTTGGGTATTGCTTGTTCTCTGTCCATCTCTCGAAAATGTGGGCGTATCCTGCCTGGCAGTGCCAGCCTATCTTTTTAGCTTGGAGGTCACAATTATTATTCGATTTAAAAAAACGTTTGATTATATTACCGTCACACCCTAAGGAAGGTTGAGTTCGAATTTCGGGAAAATCGGACGAAAATTGCCATACAAAATGGCCGCCGTTTGTACGCGAGTACTGTTAAAAAATGGTATATCAAGGTTGTGGACCCTGTGGAGGTCACAATTTTGATTCGATTTTGATGAAATTTGAAATTCATGGTTATAACCCAAAGATCTTGCTTCCTTTCGATATTTGCGCATATCGGATCGTAACTTCCTGAATTATGGCCCCTGATTATACGCAAAATCGCCTTTTTTTTAGCTTGGAGGTCACAATTATTATCCGATTTAAAAAAACGTTTGATTATATTACCGTTACACCGTAAGGAAGGTTGAGTTCGAATTTCGGGAAAATCAGACCAAAATTGCCATACAAAATGGCCGCCGTTTGTACGCGAATACTGTTAAAAAATGGTATATCAAGGTTGTGGACCCTGTAAAGGTCACAATTTTAATTCGATTTTGATGAAACTTGAAATTCATCGTTATATCCCAAAGATCTTGGTTCTTTTCAATATTTGCGCATATTGGATCGTAACTTCCTGAATTATGGCCCCTTGTTATACGCAAAATCCCCCTTTCTTTAGCTTGTGGTCCCTCTGGAGGTCACAATTATTATCCAATTTAAAAAAACGTTTGATTATATCACCGTTACACTGTAAGGAAGGTTGAGTTTGAATTTCGGGAAAATCGGACCAAAATTGACAGACAAAATGGCCGCCGTTTGTACGCGAATACTGTTAAAAAAATGATATATCATGGTTGTGGACCCTGTATAGGTCACAATTTTAATTCGATTTTGATGAGGAAGGTTGAGTTCTAATTTTGTGAAAATCGTACCAAAATTGCCGGACGAAATGGTCACCGTTTGTACGCGAATAGTGTAAAAATATGGTATATCATGGTTGTGGACTCGCTACAGGTCACAATTCTTATCCTATTTTGATGAAAAGTCACATTTCTAGGTTGTGTACCGTCACACCATAATCATTGTCGGTTTCGAGTTTCATTAATATCAGACTGGAAGTGACCAACTAAATGGCTGCTCCCAATACAGTATGAAATACAGGACTTAAAGATGTAGGAAAAATCACTTTCGGTATTGCTTGTTCTCTGTCCATCTCTCGAAAATGTGGGCGTATCCAGCCTGGCAGTGCCAGCCTATCTTTCCTACATCTTTAAGTCCTGTATTTTATACTGTATTGGGAGCTGCCATTTAGTTGGTCAGTTCCAGTCTGATATTAATGAAACTCGAAACTGACAATGATTATGGTGTGACGGTACACAACCTAGAAATGTGACTTTTCATCAAAATCGGATCAGAATTGTGACCTGTAGAGAGTCCACAACCATGATATACCATATTTTTATACGCCCACATTTTTATGTGGACGTATTATGTCGTCGCCCCTGTCCGTCCGGACGTCCGTCCGTCCACAATTTGTTTGTGGACTCTCTACAGGTCACAATTCTTATCCGATTTTGACGAAACTTGAAATATAGGTTTATCCCCAAAAGATCTCGGTTCCTTTCGATATTGGCATGTATCGGATCAAAACTTCATGGATTATGGCCCCTGATTGTACGAAAAATCACGTTTTTAGCTTGTGGACCCTATAGAGGTCACAATTTTGAACCGATTTTGATGAAACTTGACATGCATGTTTGTAACCCAAAGATCTTGGTTCCTTTCGATATTTGCGGCTATCAGAATGTAATTTCCTGAATTATGGCCCCTGATTGTCCGAAAAATCACCCTTTTTAGCTTGTGGTCCCTCTGGAGGTCACAATTATTATTCGATTTAAAAAAACGTTTGATTATATCACCGTTACACCCTAAGGAAGGTTGAGCTCGAATTTCGGGAAAATCGGACGAAAATTGCCATACAAAATGGCCGCCATTTGTACGCGAATACTGTTAAAAAATGGTATATCAAGGTTGTGGACCCTGTGGAGGTCACAATTTTGATTCGATTTTGATGAAACTTGAAATTCATGGTTATAACCCAAAGATCTTGCTTCCTTTCGATATTTGCGCATATCGGATCGTAACTTCCTGAATTATGGCCCCTGATTATACGCAAAATCGCCTTTTTTTTTAGCTTGGAGGTCACAATTATTATCCGATTTAAAAAAACGTTTGATTATATCACCGTTACACCGTAAGGAAGGTTGAGTTCGAATTTCGAGAAAATCAGACCAAAATTGCCATACAAAATGGCCACCGTTTGTACGCGAATACTGTTAAAAAATGGTATATCAAGGTTGTGGACCCTGTAAAGGTCACAATTTTAATTCGATTTTGATGAAACTTGAAATTCATGGTTATAACCCAAAGATCTTGGTTCTTTTCGATATTTGCGCATATCGGATCGTAACTTCCTGAATTATGGTCCCTGGTTATACGCAAAATCCCCCTTTCTCTAGCTTGTGGTCCCTCTGGAGGTCACAATTATTATCCAATTTAAAAAAAAACGTTTGATTATATCACCGTTACACTGTAAGGAAGCTTGAGTTTGAATTTCGGGAAAATCGGACCAAAATTGACAGACAAAATGGCCGCCGTTTGTACGCAAATACTGTTAAAAAAATGATATATCATGGTTGTGGACCCTGTATAGGTCACAATTTTAATTCGATTTTGAGAAGGAAGGTTGAGTTCTAATTTCGTGAAAATCGTACCAAAATTGCCGGACGAAATGGTCGCCGTTTGTACGCGAATAGTGTAAAAATATGGTATATCATGTTTGTGGACTCTCTACAGGTCACAATTCTTATCCGATTTTGACGAAAAGTCACATTTCTAGGTTGTGTACCGTCACACCATAATCATTGTCGGTTTCGAATTTCATTAATATCAGACTGGAACTGACCAACTAAATGGCTGCTCCCAATACAGTATGAAATACAGGACTTAAAGATGTAGGAAAAATCACTTTCGGTATTGCTTGTTCTCTGTCCATCTCTCGAAAATGTGGGCGTATCCTGCCTGGCAGTGCCAGCCTATCTTTACACTATTCGCGTACAAACGGCGACCATTTCGTCCGGCAATTTTGGTACGATTTTCACGAAATTAGAACTCAACCTTCCTCATCAAAATCGAATTAAAATTGTGACCTATACAGGGTCCACAACCATGATATATCAATTTTTATACGCCCACATTTTCATGTGGACGTATTATGTCGTCGCCCCTGTCCGTCCGGACGTCCGTCCGGACGTCCGTCTGTCCACAATTTGTTTGTGGACTCTCTACAGGTCACAATTCTTATCCGATTTTGACGAAACTTGAAATATAGGTTTATCCCCAAAAGATCTCGGTTCCTTTCGATATTGGCATGTATCGGATCAAAACTTCATGGATTATGGCCCCTGATTGTACGAAAAATCACGTTTTTAGCTTGTGGACCCTATAGAGGTTACAATTTTGAACCGATTATGATGAAACTTGACATGCATGTTTGTAACCCAAAGATCTTGGTTCCTTTCGATATTTGCGGCTATCGGAATGTAATTTCCTGAATTATGGCCCCTGATTGTCCGAAAAATCACCCTTTTTAGCTTGTGGTCCCTCTGGAGGTCACAATTATTATTCGATTTAAAAAACCGTTTGATTATATCACCGTTACACCCTAAGGAAGGTTGAGTTCGAATTTCGGGAAAATCGGACGAAAATTGCCATACAAAATGGCCGCCGTTAGTACGCGAATACTGTTAAAAAATGGTATATCAAGGTTGTGGACCCTGTGGAGGTCACAATTTTGATTCGATTTTGATGAAACTTGAAATTCATGGTTATAACCCAAAGATCTTGCTTCCTTTCGATATTTGCGCATATCGGATCGTAACTTCCTGAATTATGGCCCCTGATTATACGCAAAATCGCCTTTTTTTTAGCTTGGAGGTCACAATTATTATTCGATTTAAAAAAACGTTTGATTATATCACCGTTACACCCTAAGGAAGGTTGAGTTCGAATTTCGGGAAAATCGGACGAAAATTGCCATACAAAATGGCCGCCGTTTGTACGCGAATACTGTTAAAAAATGGTATATCAAGGTTGTGGACCCTGTGGAGGTCACAATTTTGATTCGATTGTGATGAAACTTGAAATTCAAGGTTATAACCCAAAGATCTTGCTTCTTTTCGATATTTGCGCATATCGGATCGTAACTTCCTGAATTATGGCCCCTGATTATACGCAAAATGGCCTTTTTTTTAGCTTGGAGGTCACAATTATTATCCGATTTAAAAAAACGTTTGATTATATTACCGTTACACCGTAAGGAAGGTTGAGTTCGAATTTCGGGAAAATCAGACCAAAATTGCCATACAAAATGGCCACCGTTTGTACGTGAATACTGTTAAAAAATGGTATATCAAGGTTGTGGACCCTGTAAAGGTCACAATTTTAATTCGATTTTGATGAAACTTGAAATGCATGGTTATAACCCAAAGATCTTGGTTCCTTTCGGTATTTGCGCATATCGGATCGTAACTTCCTGAATTATTCGAATTTCGTGAAAATGGTACCAAAATTGCCGGACGAAATGGTCGCCGTTTGTACGCGAATAGTGTAAAGATATGGTATATCATGGTTGTTGACTCTGTACAGGTCACAATTCTTATCTGATTTTGACGAAAAGTCACATTTCTAGGTTGTGTACCGTCACACCATAATCATTGTCGACTTCGAATTTCATGAATATCAGACTGGAACTGACCAACAAAATGGCTGCTCCCAATACAGTATGAAATACAGGACTTAATGATGTAGGAAAAATCACTTTCCGTATTGTTTGTTCTCTATCCATCTCTCGAAAATGTGGGCGTATCCTGCCTGGCAGTGCCAGCCTATCTTTTTAACAGTATTCGCGTACAAACGGCGGCCATTTTGTCTGTCAATTTTGATCCGATTTTCCTGAAATTCAAACTCAACCTTCCTTACAGTGTAACGGTGATATAATCAAACGTTTTTATACGCCCACATTTTCATGTGGACGTATTATGTCGTCGCCCCTGTCCGTCCGGACGTCCGTCCATCCGGACGTCCACAATTTGTTTGTGGACTCTCTACAGGTCACAATTCTTATCCGATTTTGACGAAACTTGAAATATAGGTTTATCCCCAAAAGATCTCGGTTCCTTTCGATATTGGCATGTATCGGATCAAAACTTCATGGATTATGGCCCCTGATTGTACGAAAAATCACGTTTTTAGCTTGTGGACCCTATAGAGGTCACAATTTTGAACCGATTTTGATGAAACTTGACATGCATGTTTGTAACCCAAAGATCTTGGTTCCTTTCGATATTTGCGGCTATCTGAATGTAATTTCCTGAATTATGGCCCCTGATTGTCCGAAAAATCACCCTTTTTAGCTTGTGGTCCCTCTGGAGGTCACAATTATTATTCGATTTAAAAAAACGTTTGTTTATTTCACCGTTACACCCTAAGGAAGGTTGAGTTCGAATTTCGGGAAAATCGGACGAAAATTGCCATACAAAATGGCCGCCGTTAGTACGCGAATACTGTTAAAAAATGGTATATCAAGGTTGTGGACCCTGTGGAGGTCACAATTTTGATTCGATTGTGATGAAACTTGAAATTCATGGTTATAACCCAAAGATCTTGCTTCCTTTCGATATTTGTGCATATCGGATCGTAACTTCCTGAATTATGGCCCCGGATTATACGCAAAATCGCCTTTTTTTTAGCTTGGAGGTCACAATTATTATTCGATTTAAAAAAACGTTTGATTATATCACCGTTACACCCTAAGGAAGGTTGAGTTCGAATTTCGGGAAAATCGGTCGAAAATTGCCATACAAAATGGCCGCCGTTTGCACGCGAATACTGTTAAAAAATGGTATATCAAGGTTGTGGACCCTGTGGAGGTCACAATTTTGATTCGATTGTGATGAAACTTGAAATTCAAGGTTATAACCCAAAGATCTTGCTTATTTTCGATATTTGCGCATATCGGATCGTAACTTCCTGAATTATGGCCCCTGATTATACGCAAAATCGCCTTTTTTTTTAGCTTGGAGGTCACAATTATTATCCGATTTAAAAAAAACGTTTGATTATATTACCGTTACACCGTAAGGAAGGTCGAGTTCGAATTTCGGGAAAATCAGACCAAAATTGCCATACAAAATGGCCACCGTTTGTACGTGAATACTGTTAAAAAATGGTATATCAAGGTTGTGGACCCTGTAAAGGTCACAATTTTAATTCGATTTTGATGAAACTTGAAATGCATGGTTATAACCCAAAGATCTTGGTTCCTTTCGATATTTGCGCATATCGGATCGTAACTTCCTGAATTATTCGAATTTCGTGAAAATGGTACCAAAATTGCCGGACGAAATGGTCGCCGTTTGTACGCGAATAGTGTAAAGATATGGTATATCACAATTCTTATCCGATTTTGACGAAAAGTCACATTTCTAGGTTGTGTACCGTCACACCATAATCATTGTCGACTTCGAATTTCATGAATATCAGACTGGAACTGACCAACAAAATGGCTGCTCCCAATACAGTATGAAATACAGGACTTAATGATGTAGGAAAAATCACTTTCCGTATTGTTTGTTCTCTATCCATCTCTCGAAAATGTGGGCGTATCCTGCCTGGCAGTACCAGCCTATCTTTTTAACAGTATTCGCGTACAAACGGCGGCCATTTTGTATGGCAATTTTGGTCTGATTTTCACGAAATTCGAAGTCAACCTTCCTTACGGTGTAACGGTAATATAATCAAACGTTTTTTTAAATCGGATAATAATTGTGACCTCCAAGCTAAAAAAAAGGCGATTTTGCGTATAATCAGGGGCCATAATTCAGGAAGTTACGATCCGATATGCGCAAATATCGAAAGGAAGCAAGATCTTTGGGTTATAACCATGAATTTCAAATTTCATCAAAATCGAATCAAAATTGTGACCTCCACAGGGTCCACAACCTTGATATACCATTTTTTAACAGTATTCACGTACAAACGGCGGCCATTTTGTATGGCAATTTTCGTCCGATTTTCCCAAAATTCGAACCCAACCTTCCTTAGGGTGTAACGGTGATATAATCAAACGGTTTTTTAAATCGAATAATAATTGTGACCTCCAAGCTAAAAAAAAGGCGATTTTGCGTATAATCAGGGGCCATAATTCAGGAAGTTACGATCCGATATGCGCAAATATCGAAAGGAGGCAAGATCTTTGGGTTATAACCATGAATTTCAAGTTTCATCAAAATCGAATCAAAATTGTGACCTCCACAGGGTCCACAACCTTGATATACCATTTTTTAACAGTATTCGCGTACAAACGGCGGCCATTTTGTATGGCAATTTTCGTCCGATTTTCCCAAAATTCGAACTCAGCCTTCCTTAGGGTGTAACAGTGATATAATCAAACGTTTTTTTAAATCGAATAATAATTGTGACCTCCAGAGGGACCACAAGCTAAAAAGGGTGATTTTTCGGACAATCAGGGGCCATAATTCAGGAAATTACATTCCGATAGCCGCAAATATCGAAAGGAACCAAATCTTTGGGTTACAAACATGCATGTCAAGTTTCATCAAAATCGGTTCAAAATTGTGACCTCTATAGGTTCCACAAGCTAAAAACATGATTTTTCGTACAATCAGGGGCCATAATCCATGAAGTTTTGATCCGATACATGCCAATATCGTAAGCAGCCGAGATCTTTTGGGGATAAACCTATATTTCAAGTTTCGTCAAAATCAGATAAGAATTGTGACCTGTAGAGAGTCCACAAACAAATTGTGGACGGACAGGGGCGACGACATAATACGTCCACATGAAAATGTGGCCGTATAGAAAGGTGATTTTTCGGCCAATCAGGGGCCATAATTCAGGAAATTACGTTACAAGCTAAAAACGTGATTTTTCGTACCATCCGGGGCCATAATCCATGAAGTTTTGGTCCAATACATGCCAATATCGAAAGCAGCCAAGATCTTTTGGGGATAAACTTATATTTCAAGTTTCGTCAAAATCAGATAAGAATTGTGACCTGTAGAGAGTCCACAAACAAATTGTGGACGGACGGACCTCCGGACGGACAGGGGCGACGACAATATACGTCCACATAAAAAAGTGGGCATATAAAAACCAGCTCCTGCTACCATTGTTAGACATGAATATCAATACAATCTTTATTAGTCCACTGTTCAGAAACCATGTGCTCACTAACTTAACAATTACACCTCCAACTTGGAGGGCCTTCCTCAAGGGACATAACTTTTACAACTGTATCAATTGCATAAGGGATCAGACAACAGTTAACAAGCCATACAAGATGTTTTGTGTTTTAGTGCCACAAGTACCAGCCGTCAAGGTCATCAGTATATGTATGTAGGAATTTGTTCAGCCGATCCACTTGTACAAGTTCCTGACAAAGAGTGAAGAACACAAAACAAGAATATCTCATTCACTGGAAGAATCGTCCAGCAAATTTATACTTGTTTAACTGTTTTTCTGTTTTGTTTGTTTAGTAATGGGTGTGGTGTTAGAACAGAATCTCCTCAAAATTTTGAAATACATGTACTTGAAGGTGCGGTTTCATCATTTTTATACCAGCAATGCTTTTTCTATAGCAATTTTGATGCATTTTTCATTAAGCATTAAAACAAATAACAGAAAGCAAAATAACGGACTGAGATACATGTATTCTGAAAGCAAACAAATCAACCATGTTAAATGTGAGCGAGACATTCATCTTACTGAAAGACAAGGGTATTAAAGTTCAAGATAGCTTTCAGGGTTGCACGGACTCGATGAAGATGTTCAAGACAACAGAATAAAGAGTAATAGAATACAATGTACATGTAGATATATTTACTTACTATCTACACAAAACTAAAGCTGTACCATATACTATTGACATAACTGACAAATGATAATACTCTATATACTGGTCACAGTTCAAACAACTGAAAGGTCAATTATTCACATTCTTCATGTGTTGACAGACTGTCAGGTACTGCCTCAAAAACACCAAAAACTATTCAAGGATATGAAAAATCTGTCAGTACCTGATTGTGTTCTTGTTTTTAGTTTGCCAGCCGAACCCATTTTAAGTCTTAACATGGAAATATACAGTAGTAGTCCGACTATACTAAATCCTGGATCCGCAACTGTTTTTGGATGGATCATATCTTTTCTGTAGGAATTTGACCTGCTGAATGCAATAACATACAATTTTCCAGTCTTATATATACCTTTAGCATTGTTTCCTAGTAATAAAAACTATATACTATATAATCCTTATAATACCTCAATTGTATCAACATTATAAAACATTGTCTTTCTAATATAATTACAAAGTTGATATCGATTAGGCCCCTGTTTAAATCGACATCGCTGGCCATGTGAATTTAATTCAAAAATCTTTAAGTGGTACATGTATTTAGTAACTGGATAGAGCAATAAACTTTAACACATACTTATGGAAAAACAATTACTGATTTATTTAGACGATGATTCGAAAATCCAACTCCATCACTCAATGTGTAGAAGTATTAAAGATGACTCTGTAAGTTTGATATCAATTAAGTTTGGGTTAAAGGAGCTTCAGACATTTTTTGATTTGTGACAACATTGCCAAATGTTAGAAGTTAGAACTGTAACTTCAGTTTGAAAATCCATCTACTAAGAACAATCCTACCTATCGTCATTTCAGTAATTTCAACTGGAGTTGATGGCTTTTGTGACAACATTGCCGAATGTTAGAAGTTAGAACTGTAACGTCAGATTGAAAATCCATCTACTAAGAACAATCCTACCTATCGTCATTTCAGTCATTTCAACTGGAGTTGATGGATTTTTGAACTCTGGTCTATGATGTAATTCCAGTCGTCTTGGAACAAACATGCCAAGTTTCGTGTCCATTGTACTCGATGAAGAAGATTACCAATTCCTGGTTTTAGAAATGGTGCAGAACAATGGTATTATATGTTATTTTTTAATAAACCATAAAATAAGCTTGTTAAACTGAAATCAAAGATTGATGTTAATAAAGTTACAAATAACTGTCAATAAGATGTTTATGTATAAAATCCATAGAATCTGTCTCATGACACAGATATTCACATAACTTAGATGGAATAGATGGAAAAATAAATTCTTTATTTTATTATGGATTCTTTTATTTTTATATTATATATGTAATGTAGATTTATTGCATTCATTATAAAATTAATTTCCTGGTAAAAGGCACATATTGATTGCCTTTTCATTTATTATACGTCCACATTCATAATGTGAACGTATTATGCCGTCGCCCCTGTCTGTGTGTGTGTGTGTGTGTTTGCATATGGTGTATTAGCAGGACGCGAAGTTGAAAGAACCCCAACGTTGTTAGGACATTTTGAATTGTTGGGACTTACACTCAGGTCCCCACAATTATTTTTGCACCAGGGCTATGTAAACCACCTAAAAACTATATATTTTCAATCTTACACAAGTCCTACTAAATGCGGAAAATCATGCCAGTCTCACACACTGAACACACATTTTACTTCCTATATCACACACATTTGAAGTGTTTGAAGCATGGGTATTATCAATATCCAATCAGCTGGTCAGTTACAAAGTTAGATATATTGACCAATCAGAGGCCATTTCTTTAAAGTCCTGACAGAAGAGGCTACTCAAATTTTTTCACACAACTTGTGCATTTAATTGCGAAAGGTACAGATAAGTGTCGCCTGGTACTACTCAAAGCTAAGCAACGGTCTAGAAGTATATTTTTTCTTAAGGGAGAGCCAATATATGATACCAATAAACGTTAAGTAGAACATTAGAGTGTATTTCCTGTATGATTCATTATCAAATTGGCAATAAGTCCTATCAATGACTGAAATTATTGATTTGGGTATTGTTATAGAAAAGTTTTGATAATTAATCAAATTGTGCGGGTGTAAATTTGAAGTTATTAGTCACTTTGTTCTGTTGAGAAGAGGATACATCTCTAGAAATTTACAGTAGAAAGAAAAAAGAAATAGGTAAGTGCTTACATTATGTCTCAAATACTTCAATTTTAATGCTGTCAAAATTGTACAAAATTATGATTTGTCAAAAAATTGTTGTTTTTTTTTACAAAAAATGGGAAGAAATTGAAATAAATAACGCGTATTGTTTAAATCTAAAGGTCCGTCATTGGCTCAAGGGCCCTGATTTTGTTGTCCGATAACATGAGCAGTACTGTGGGTCCCCCAGTTTCATGTTACTATTAAAGACTCCCGAATAGTACCATATGTTAGTCCCGAAAGGCGCTTTCTCCTCTCTCTCTCTCCATCCTCTCTGTATTCCTGCTTATCTCTCCTCACACTCGATTCCCCTTAATCCCCTCCCTTTCTCTCTATCCCAACTTTAATCTCCCCCCCCCCTCCCTGTCTTTATTACCATTTATCTCTTTATCACTCTGTTCCCCTGTATCTTGTCCTATCTCTCATCTCTCTCGCTTACCATCCCTATTTCTATTCATGCATATCCTCCTCTGTATCTGTTCTTTTCTATCCCTCTTCTGTATCCCCATCCCTCTCACCCCTCTCCTCGTATCCTCTCTCTACCTCTCCTCTCTCTCATTTTGTCCTTGGTATCCTAATCCCTCGCATCTCCACATCCTCTATATCTCCCCCACCGCCTCTCTTCCCCTCTTCATCTATATTGTCATGTCTCTCCTCATTCAAGCCCCCTTATTCTCTTAGATATTGAGTGGAAGCCAGAATGTTTCACTTTCTTCCCCTCTTTCCCTTCCTGCATCTTTATAGTCCTCTCTCTGGTTTCTGTATCCCCATCCCTCTCACCCCTCTCCTCGTATCCTCTCTCAACCTCTCCTCTCTCTCATTTTGTCCTTGGTATCCTTATCCCTCGCATTTCCACATCCTCTCTATCTCAACCACCGCCTCTCTTCCCCGGTTCATCTATATTGTCATGTCACTCTTCATTCAAGACCCCCTATTCTCTTGGATATTGTGTGGAAGCCAGAATGTTTCGCTTTCTTCTCCTCTTTCCCTTCCTGCATCTTTATCGTCCTCTCTCTGGTTTCCTCTCACTGTTAAAAACCGATTGAAGTACAATTGCACCATATGGTGTAGTTGGTTGCGAAATACCTTATCTCGCTCCCTTTCTCTCTCCCATACAATCTCTCACTTCCTCCATCCTCCCTTTCACACCACCCCTTTCAAGTGTTAGGTGGGCACCACACTCGTCTCTCCATTTATTCTTTCTATTCCTCCTTTCTTTTTTTCTGTTTCCTCTGCATCTCTGTCTTCTCTCATCGTTCTTTTGGCCTCTCTTTACCTACTATCTTCATCTCATAAACAAGTCTTAAAGCCCAAACTGTTCAACTGGGTTTCAAAGCCCTGTGTTATAGAATGATATTTTAACTTTAAGATTAAGATGTTGGGCATTTCAAAATTCTATTTCTTAAAAAAAAAAACACCTTGGTGTGAAAAGGTGTACTAGAAATATGCTGTAATAATAGAAATAATAAGTGTTCAGTTGATGGTAGTTTCTCTTCACCCATTTGAGTGATAAGTGGACATCAGTCTCTCTTTCTCTCCCTCTCTGGATTTGAAGTAATCAAAGCTTAGCCCAACCCAAGTGTTAGTAACCACTATTATTGTATCATTTCAGGAAATATGAAAACACGGTCTGGTGAAGAGCAGAGGAGAGCAGGATATATTGAATGTGAAATGTGCATCACAAACAATATGGTTTTAAGGTGGTGAAACTGGCCCTGTGTGAACAGAGTAATGGACATTTATTTAACCAATAATTGAATTCTTAAAAACTGACTCAAATGTATTAAAGATTCCAGAATATTAATTTCTCGAAGTTGTCACAAATTTAACTTTTGAGGGTATCCATTGTTAAGTTCAAAATGTTGTTGGACTTCAGTGATATTGCTTTTGTGTTAAAAACAAAAAGTGAATTATGAAGTATTTTGTTTTACCCAAACCAGTTTCTACTGCATTTTGAAAATTGAAACCCACCCATGGAACATCCAATAGTACACGTGTACCAGTGTGCCACAGTTTTACGAATTTAGAGGAAAGGTCAGACAAGTCACAATCCAAAACACAACCGTAAACCAACTTTCAGTTTGTCGCACAGTCAACAACGACTCTTACCTTATCCCAAGTTATATTTACCAGTTAGACTAACCAACTGTGTTTCCTTATTGTCATTTATTGATTTACATGCTTAATTATTAGGGGGGTTGGGATGGCCTAGTGGTCTAGAGTGCCGCGCTTCGACCTCTAGCTGGCCGGTCATCTCTGGCTTGCGGCTGTGTTTTCGAGCCCTGGTGTGAGCGTATGTGGCATGGAGATAGGGGCACCTTCTCAACCTCGTAGGTTTCCTCCGGGCACTCCGGTTTCCTCCCACTGCTAAAGACCCCAACGCGCAAGCGAATTGTTGAAATAAAATTAAACCATATGTTAATCCTGAAATGACCTAGTTTGTGTTGAGTGGACGTTAAACCCCATTTCTCTCTCGCTCGCTCTCTCTCTTTCTCGCTTAATTATTAGTAATATTTGCAGCTGATAGTTTATCTGTCTTTGTCCGAGGTAAAGAGGGGAGGGGGTGGAGTCTAGTAGTGAGCTTAATTTCTGCACTTTCTTCCCCACACCAAAGAGTCATGCCCTTTAATTTTATGTAATAGAAATATCAAAGAATTTCCCCAAAATGACACAGTTAGTGTTGAGTGAATGTAAAACTCATTGGGTTTTATTTTATTTTGATTGTATTTCTACTCAATGTAATGTGTATACATTTGTGGCTTAATCCGCGATCAGATTAGGTTATGTCGCTTGTTGCCCTGTGTTTTATTTTCTATTTTACTTTGGGTCCCCTGCATGGGCCGCCGTTATAATTTGATCCTGATTAAAGTTTAAAGTACTGTAATGATGGAGACGTCACCAGCAATTTAAGAATTCTTATGGACTGGATCGTTATTAACTGCCTTTTAACTCTTCACAATTTAATCGAATTGGTCCCAGTAGTGATACAATGACTTAGTGTGTGTCCAGATTTTAAGTCAAAACAAATTTATATTGATTCGTGGTCAAAGGGGAGACCAATCTTGGTGTGCCTGTAATGTGGGCTAATTGCAGCCTTGTCACACTTCATACCAAATCTAGCTTGGACATGTTCAGTTCCAACAGCGTGTGTGAATTAATTATATACATCGTTATTAGGACACCTTCGGTACCAACAGTTTATTAAATTTGTGGTGTGTGAATTGAATGTACGTCTTTAACGGGACCCTCTCGATAACCATTATGTACGTCATTATACGGACGTCCCAATAGTGCATTAAAACATAGGTGTGTACAATTAAATAGAAGTAATTATCAGGACGTCCCAGCAGTTCATTAAATCCTGGGTGTGTAACTTGTGTATAATAAGTGTAACTATACCACTTTGACGGTACGGCTCTTTAAGTGTCCATCAACAAGATTTGTCACACAACGTCCCACTAAAGTGTCCCAACAATCTCAATTGCTACTGTTTAATATTAAAGATTTATTATAACACATTTTTCATTACCCGTTGGTACTTTAGACTGATCAGTAATATATTTTAGATAAAAATATAAGAATAAAGCTTAGTCCCCACAAGTGTGGTTACTGTCAAGGACGTGTGTGTGTGTGTGTGTGTGTGTTACAGGGCGCAATTCTTCATGGATTTTCTTCAAACTTGGTATACTTATTCCTTATACCCCAAGGAAGATCCCTATTGTTTTTGTGGCATGCCCGACCCCCAGGGGCAGAGCCACGCCCATTTCTAGTATTTGTTTGTTTGTCGTCTACAGGCCACATTTCTTAACTTATAATTTTGAAACTTAGCATACACATTCTTTGTACCCTAAGGAACATCCCTATCGTTTGGGGTGTATGCCCCACCCCCAGGGGCAGAGCCACGCCCATTTTCTTTTCGTGTGTCTTTGTGTCGCCTACAGGGCGCAATTCTTACTGGATTTTCTTCAAACTTGGTATACGTATTCCTTATGCCCTAAGGAAGATCTCTATTGTTTTTGGTGCATGCCCGACCCCCAGGTACAGAGCCACGCCCATTTCTAGTATGTATTTGTTTGTCGTCTACAGGCCACATTTCTTAACTTATAATTTTGAAACTTAGCATACACATTCTTTGTACCCTAAGGAACATCCCTATCATTTGGGGTGCATGCCCAACACCCTGGGGCAGAGCCACACCCATTTTCTTATCGTGTGTCTTTGTGTCGCCTACAGGCCGCAATTCTTATTGGATTTTCTTTCAAACTTTGTATACTTACTCTTTATACTCTAAGGATGATCCCTATCATTTGGGGTGCATGCCCAACCCCCCAGGGGCAGAGCCACGCCCATTTTCTTTTTGTGTGTCTCTGTGTTGCCTAGAAGCCGCAATTCTAACTGTATTTTCTTAAAACTTTGTATACTTACCCTAAGGATGATCCGTATTGTTTTTTGGTGCATGCCCGACCCCCAATGGCAGAGCCACGCCCATTCCTTGTATTTATTTGTTTGTCGTCTACAAGCCACATTTCTTAACGTATCATCTTGAAACTTTGAATGATTATTCTTTGTACCCTAAGGAACATTTCTATCATTTGGGGTGCATGCCCAACCCCCAGGGGCAGAGTCACGCCCATTTTCTTTTTGTGTGTCGCCTACAGGCCACAATTCTTAATCGGTCATCTTGAAACTTAAAATACTTATTCCTTATACCCTAAGGATGACCCCTTTTGTTTTGGGTGCATGCCCGACCCCCATGGGACAGCAACACCCATTTCGTGTATTTGTTTGTCTGTCGTCTACAGGCTGCATTTCTTAATGTATCATCTTGAAACTTTGAATACTTATTCTTTTTACCTTAAGGATGATCCCTATTGTTTTTGGTGCATGTCCAACCCCAAGGGACAGTGCCACGCCCATTTTTTTTTTTTGTCTGTCTGTGTGTCACCTACAGCCCACAATTCTTAATCGATCGTCTTGAAAACTTTTTTTATACTTATTCCTTATATCCTAAGGCTGACCACTATTATTTTTGGTGCATGACGGACCCCCTGGGACAGAGCCACGCCCAATGCTTTTGTGTCTTGTGTTCGCCTACAGGATGCAATTCTTAACAGATACTTTTAAAACTTTACAAACCTATTCCTTATACCCTAAAGATGACCCCTATTGTTTTGGTGATTTCCTAACCCCCAGGGGCAGAGCCATGCCCATTTTTACTTCGTGTCTATGTGTGTTGTCTACAGGCCACGATTCTTAATAGATCGTCTTGACGTCTTAAAACTTGGGATATGTATTCCATATAGCCTAAGGACGTCAACTGCATGTCCCGACTCACACAGGCAAGATACGACCAATTTTTGTGTTTGTCGTTTACAGGCCGCAATTCTGAATGAATCAGCTTGGTACTTGGTTTATGTATTCCTTATAGCCTGAGGGCGTCCACTATTGATTTTGATGAATGTCCCGACCCTCAGGGTCAGAGCCACGCCCACTTTTTGCCTTTAGTGTTAGGAAGGCACAATTCTGAATGGATTATCTTGGTATAGTTATTCCTTATACTCTAAGGACAGCAACTATTAATGTTGGTGCACGACCCTCAACGCTAAACAAACCAAACGCCTAGCCTTCTTGACAAAGTACCATATCAATCAAAGTAGGAATGTGGACGTATATTGTAGCGTTAGCGTTATGTTTTCCAATTATTATTTCCCTTAATTTAGATATTACTTTGGTGAATTTAAATAGTTTTGATCTTGTTTTGCCTACTATTTGTGTATTTTGTTTTATTTGGATGGAGATGATTTATTGTTATGTAAATAAAATACATAATAAATAATGTATTATTGCATGTCAGTGTGCGTTACATTTAAAAACCAAGGATTTATTATCTTGTGGTGCTACAGTATCTCCAGACCGGGTCTAATCACCACTTGCTGCTCTTCTCTTCACCACAATCAACAATTGTGTTTTCTGACCCTGACAACAACCCCCCCCCCCCCCTCCCACAGCCTTTACAAAAAGAACTCAAGTTGGCGGTGTAAAATGTCAATTTATAATATTAAAGGACAATATTGGTGCCAGTCATTATCACATATGTGATAGAACTGATTAAAAACTTTCCAAATATAATATTATCACACAGATCATCGCTACCATAGAGGAGTAATAAAGGATTCACGAATCGGAAGTGACGAACGCCAAAGGAAAACACGATTTATTCCTCTATATAACTAACTGAAGTGACTAATGATAACAGATACATGGGCGAATATCTGCTCACTAATAATTCCCTCGAAGACCTAAAGTTGCTGCGTGACGCTGTGAGAGAATATCTTACAATTCATGAAAAGAATTGACTGCCACTAGATAAGAGAACAGGAAAGAAAAACAGATTAAAAGTCCGTGGATTACCATGTTTTCATAAGGTAGGGGAGACCGGGACACATTGAACCACCATGGATATATCCTTATAAATAATACTATACAACCCAACACTATACAGATGTGAGATAACTTCTTAGACCCATTTCTCCATCAATAAGCCACATGCTGTCAATTATTTTCTTAGGCAGTGGATTTTTCAAAAAAGCGCTTAAAAGAGAAAAATTTTCCATACATGTTAACTTCTTAGCCTACGAAATTCTTGTACTTAAGTTCATAGATGTCTAATCTATACAATCCAGATAAACCGGCGATTGATCCATATAAGAGGGCATATTGCTTTTTTTTTAAATTTTGATCATGAAATAAAGAGATCTTCTAATAAAAACATTTGATATGAAATGAGTACAAACATGTATGTGAACAAAGCGGTTCAATGTGCCCCGGTCTCCCGTATAGAATGAATAAAAACAAGGGGCTGTACGGAGTATTTCTATTTTTCCCGTGTTCTCTTATCTTATGACACTTAATTACTTTATTGTATCGTCAGATAACCTCTTGCAGTCCCATATAACAACTTTTTGTCTTCGAAGGAATTATTAGTGAGCAGAAATTCGGCCGTTTATCTGTCATCACTCTTAACTTCAGTCATTCACATAGAGAGATAACTTGTGTTTTCCTTTGGCGTTCGTCACTTCCGATTCATGAATCCTTTATTACTCCTCTATGGTAGCGATGATCTCTGTGTTAATATTATATTTGGAAAGTGTTTAATCAGTTTTACCACATATGTGATAATGACTGGCACCAATATTGTCCTTTAAATGACTGAAACATGACTATTCCAATTGGCAACAATTAATAGTTACCCAATCATCATGTTCTTTGTTCAACAACAGTTGCGCTTAAATCAAACTAAAACAGGCCAGGGTTGTTCAAGATGTTGTTGAACTCATTTGGGGGATTGGGATGGCCTAGTGGTCTAGAGTGCCTCGACCTCTAGCTGGCAGGTCACCTCTGGCTTGCGGCTGTGGTTCGATACCTGGTGTGAGCGTATGTGGCATGGAGATAAGGGCGCGTTCTCAACCTCGTAGGTTTCCTCTAGGCCACTCCGGTTTCCCCCCACTGCTAAAGAACCCTACACGCAAGCGAATTATTGAAATAAAATTGAAACCATATGTTAGTCCCAAAACGACCTAGTTTGTTTTGAGTGGACGTTAAACCCTATTTCTCTTTCTCTCTTTTGAACTCATTTACAATCAACAGAATAGTAAATGAACATTAATTTATTAATCCTATTATCATGTTCCTAAAATTATTAACTATGTTAACTTTCTAAATATACCATCAAGACATACATACGTATAATTATTGTTATATTTTGGATGGATTTTGAAACAGCAATTGACCAAACTACTGCAATATATTCTGTTTTTGTATATTTCCAGGTTTCAGTGAGAATGGTATAGAAGCTGTAATACAGATATATATATGTAGTGCTAATTGTTTAGTTACGTCCCCGCATCACCTGAAATTTTAGTGCTAAAACATTTTATACAGGAAGCAGTATTCCAATTTTATATCTTATTTTTTTAATACAAGAAATCATTAGATCTCTGTTTAAAATTTATTGAAAAAATCAAAGTAACTTCTTAAAATCGTATTCAGAAAACAATCCTAATGTGTGAAACTGTTTGCATTAAAAAAATGTTTGAACCAGCTCATTGTGAATTAACAGATCAGTTTGGAGCAAGTCGTGTTTTAGCAGCAGCATTAAATCAGATGGATGGCATTATTTCTAGTATGTATACAGTAGGTTTTTTTACCTAAATGTATGAACTATGTTATTATAACAACACCTGTTACCTACCTTGGTTATTATAATACATATGTTTTACTATAATATACCTGTAGAATATTGTGTGCAGGTTGCTTATACTGTTGTACAGACCTCATTGGATATGCTTGTCATCACATATGTTGGATTTTTTTTTAATTGGGTTAGCTTCATGATTATATAAGGATGGATAATGATGTTATTATGAAGATTAAGATGATTGCATGTACCAGTATTGTTGCTAGTGAGAATATGAATAATACTATGGTATTTAATTGCTTAAACATTGTGTTAAACTGGGGCCCAGACACATGTTTGTTATGTTTACTCACTCTCTCAGTTGTTAGGTCTGACTGAACCATGATCGTATGACATAACTTCCATAGGACTTAATTCTGTGTCACTCTGAACAGCTCTGTGTTGACAATCAAGTATCCCCTACACATAACATGATCTGCCCCTGTGGATCATTAACTATTCATCTGCAGAGGATCTATAAGTTTGTGAACCTGATAGGGATCAGATTAAAGCTACAATTTAATATTTTTAAGAAATATTTTTAAAATGTATTGAAGTGAAGCCCAAAAATAGATGGTACATGTATCTATAAACTGTCCTACCTTGTTAAAGAATAATCCTATTAATCTTATAATTCACTATTGCAAGTTGAGAAATTGTCAGAAATATCATTTTCAAACGTTTGAAGATAGCTATTCCATGGGAGGAATAGAAAAAGAAGGGAGGTAATTTTGTTATTATTACCGGCATGAATGATTTTCAAGTGTGGGAAATAATGCCTTTGATTGTGTAATAGTGAGTTGACAAACTTTTGAACAAAAGACATAGAAATAATTACATTTTGACTTTCTTCTTAGAAAATATTTAATTGTCGCTTTAATGAAGACATAAAGGATCCTTCTAAACTTTGGTCAACATCCATATTGAGACTTCTTTTAAAGACAAAGCTGCTGTGTTGGCATATTTCCACATTTTGTGTCACTATTTTTTTGTTATCCTTTTTACTGCCTACTACAGATAAGGAAGAATGTGGTCATACGGTACATGTATCACAGCTTTGGTGAATTTCTACGTAATCAAATTAATTTTTTTTTTTTTTTTTTTTTTATACAAACACTTTATTTACGTCAGATTTCTACAAGCATATATTAAGTACATTTATAATTTAAATGATAAAATACACTGTTCTATATAAATGGTGAGTCGCAGGGTTCCTACTATACACAGATCTAAGTACATAAATCCATCAATGGGGAATCCTTTTGGAGGCAATCTGTTAATTCTTAAAAAGATATTTCCATTTATTTGTGTATAATTCTGGAGATATCTCAATCTCCATTTTAGCATGCTCTACTAAAAAGCTTTCATACTTATTAATATTGAGCATTTCGTTTTGTAGTTTAGCCCGATATATATAGAATTTAGTTAAAATAATTACATGATTAATGAAAATCCATTCAGTATTACTTATATAATTTGATTTGTTAGTTAGACCAAGGTGTATTATATGTGTTTTTATATTTATCTTTATATTACCACGATCTAGGATAGTATGAAGATGATTAAATTATTTCTGCTAGGGTTAAAATGTCAATAGGACATTTAATTCGCCTTCTGATAAATGCCTACATGCCTACTGGCCTTCATGAAATCATTGCATTAATCTTTAACTGTACACTCCCTATTCTATATCTTCGCCTGTTAATCACATTATGCTTGATTTCAGGCACCGATTTCGAGTTTCGCACTGATGCTAGTGATCATGCTGATCATGCTATGGCCTTTCGAAAAGCAAGACCTCTAGGAAGAGCCAAGGTCTGTTATTTATTATATGATTTAAAAAGAGCTGTAGAAGGTTCCAGGGACAGAAAACTTTTATTAGACTCAATACCAGCAGACGTCGTTTTATTTCTTCGTGATTGGTTGTTATCAGAAGAAGTGTGTCTGGAGGTAAGTCCATTACACCCATACACATCTACATCAAATCCTTTTGAACACTTCCATCCACAGTTACCTATTCAGATCAATGTTTACATTTATAATTCAGTTTTTATGCACCCACATTTCAGTGTGAGCATACATGTACAATGTATTAAGCCATCTGTCCTTATGAACATGATAGAAGCACAGTTTTGATAGATTCTTTTCAAGTTTGTGTGTAGCATTGTGGTCATGAGAGGACGACCTTTATCAATATTCAGCATTTTCCGTCTTTCTGTTCCGTAGAAATGTCCCCTTTGCCGATAACTCTGTTAACATGGTAGAGGTTACAGCTTTAAGGAATTGTTTAAAATTTGGTGTTAAGTATTGAGGGTAATTTTAACAATTTTTCAAGCTTGTAATCATGAAGGCTGGGTGTATTTCCACATTTGTGGGGCTATCTTTGAATAAAGTACAATTAGGCTCATAACTATGGTGGCTGATTTTTGTATCATGTCATGATGTCGGGTTTTCGCCTTATGATGGGCGACATCACGACATTATAACCCGACATCACAACTTTTTTTACCCGACAATACAAGATTTTCACCCGACCACACGACATTAAGAATGTCGTAATGTCGCATAAAAATCTTGTATTTTCGCATAAAAATATCGTGGTGGCGCGTTTTTGACTTTATTTATCAGTTGAAGTGGCCAAGAGATCAAGTTAGCCCTTACTATCTCATCCTTCGCAAAGAATACTTACCCTTCATTAGGGCCTACTAAGTTTGCTGGTGACCATTGTCAGGAATCTAGTCCCTTTGATAATAATAATTTGAAATCTATAAGGAAGTCTAAGGAATTATTAAATGTGGTTGTCTCCCTTTAACTGTGTAGGGTTGTGTCGGTTAATTATATGCATGACGTGGGTTTTGGCGCGCGCAAGAAGAGTGGTAGATGAAGACGAGACATGTTAGAGCGGTTAGCTCGGCGGTGGGCCATTAAGTTTATAAATTAAGTTGTGAGACGGTTAGCCATATGAAACTCCTAATGACCTATACATAACATGTAGATATATATGCTGATATGTTATTAATATATTTGAAGAAGATGTATAAAGTTTTGAGGCAATGAAATAATTAGTCTGTTATTTGTGTAACTGTAAACGTGATGAACGATACACCCGGCTGGTGACAAAATGGCGACGAGGATGGGATCCATTGATTTCAATGGATTTATTGTGAACTTTTGATGAAGCTGCTAACAATATTGTTAACATTCGTGTCCAGTTTTGTATTCCACGGTATTTTGCGTGACAGTGAAGACACTGCAAGTGAACATTCAGACTTCAGATGTATAATTAATGTAAGTCAACAAAGTGTAGAAAGGCTAGACGTAGGCCTACCTGTGAAAATGTCTGACAGTGACATTATTACTAGTGAAAACGAAGATACAGAAATACAAATCTCCCAAAATCAAGTTAATCTACCAAACGTAGAAAATCAAGCAGCCATGGATGCCCAACAGCAGAACAAGTCAACTGATTCAACTGAACAAAAATTAGCTGAGGTAATACAAACTGTGGGTGAAATGAACACTAAAATGTTAACATTAACTGATGCTGTTAATAGACTTTTATTAAGTCAATCTAACAATAATACATCTGCAAAAGTTACACCTGCTGATGAAAATACAGACGCGTCTAAAAATAGTAACATTCAGATTACGCAACCTAGTACTGTAGCTACACACAGTGATGAACATGTTAACAATACTAGTACTACAGAGAACACAACTGCGCCTGTTTATAGAGCATTTGATCAACCAAAACTTCATTGTATTTTGCCTAAAAGTTCATTTTCTGGTACAATAGAAAATGATGGTATTACTCTGATCCATTTTCTTAAGATTTTTGAAGAAGAGTGTCGTATAAGAAAAGTTTCAAATAGTATTAAACCAAATTTATTTATAATGCAGTGCGTAGAACCAGCTCGTTCGTTAATCTGGTCAGCTGCTAAACAGCGGAATTCATGGCCCCTTTTTAGAGATGAAATTATAAAGATCTTTTGTACTGAAGCTGATAAGGCATACACATGTAGAGCTTTGTCCGTCATAGAACATAGAAACAATGAGAAATATTGGACACTGATGGATCGTGTTAGAAGTTTGTCATATCAGGCCTATAGTCATGAAATTACTTTTGATAAAGAAGGAAATTTGTGTGTTGCTAAATCTGGCGAAATGAACTCAAGAATAACGGACAAATTTATCCAATGTATTAGGGACAGAACTCTTAAGGCTGTCATCATAGCAGAACTTAGTAGAGAACCTGCCTTACATAAATGGAAAACCACAGTTACAATGTTATGGTTGTTAAGGTAATGGACATTATAAGAATGAGTGCCCTACCATGAAGAGACATACAGAGTCGGAATATAATTCAAGTTACAAGTATTCCAGTCAAAATCAACCAGAAATGAGACAACCAGAAAACCCTAATCTGAGTACCAATACAGTTAATTTGGAAAATATATTGTATCCTGAAATGAAACTTGAAGAAGTTTGGAAAGATATAAGAAGAATTGAACCTATAGCTGAGAAAACAGAAGTTGGAAATTCTGGAGTTGTTTCAAGTTTTCACCCAGATAAAGGTGTATTTATTTATACTAAGTTAAATGGAATTGATGTCAGAGCGCTTACAGACACTGGAAGTGATATTTCTTTTTCATCATTGAAGTGGCTGAATAAACATTTACCGGAGATAAAATCGAGACATGTTAATACTAAAGTTTCTGTAGCATCCGAACAAACTTTACCAGTTGCAGGATCATTCGTTGCAACAATTACTTTGCCCCTGAATGATAAAATCTATTCTCATACAATTTTGGTTACTGAAAAGTTGAATTGTGATCTTATTTTAGGAACTGATAGGGTTGTAATGTAGATCTATTGAGAAATGTATTCACTATTGAAGGTCAAAGACTTGATGTTAGTTTCTTCAAATGGAAAGCCCCTGACCAATGTAAAGCAAATACCTTCGAATAAAACAATACTTATTAAAAACACAGTTATCCCCCCTTATTCAAAATGTGTAGTACTAGCTAAAGTAAAGTGGGATTCTCAAGATGTGCCTGACTTCGATAATAGACTATTTAGTATTAATCATAATGGTAATTTGCAAGCTGAAGGACTTGTTGTAGCTAATTCTTTTGTAAAACCTGAAAGAGAATTAGTAAACATTCTTCTTGTAAATAAAACCTGCAAGCCAATTGAAGTCAAGCGTGGTAGCTGCTTTGGTGAAGTCGAAGAAGTGGTAGCATTTTTCCATGAACTTGGTGAATTAGACTCAAAACCATTAAGTCAATTGAATAGAATTGTTCAAAGTACATGTACAAGTTAAGTTCAATTTGATTCTAATCATTTAACTGTTAAACGCCCTGACGATGTGAAAGATAGGCTGGCACTGCCAGGCAGGATACGCCCACATTTTTGAGAGATGGATAGAGAACAAGCAATACCGAAAGTGATTTTTCCTACATCATTAAGTCCTGTATTTCATACTGTATTGGGAGCAGCCATTTTGTTGGTCAGTTCCAGTCTGATATTCATGAAATTCGAAGCCGACAATGATTACGGTGTGACGGTACACAACCTAGAAATGTTACTTTTTGTCAAAATCGGATAAGAATTGTGACCTGTAGAGTGTCCACAACCATGATATACCATATTTTTACACTATTCACGTACAAACGGTGACCATTTCGTCCGGCAATTTTGGTACGATTTTCACGAAATTCGAACTCAACCTTCCTTACAGTGCAACAGTAATATAATCAGAGTTTTTTTTTAAAGCAGATAATAATTGTTCGAGAGATAGACAGAGAACAAGCAATACCGAAAGTGATTTTTCCTACAATCAAAGGCCATAATTCATTAAGTTACAATTTGATATGCGCAAATATCGAAAAGAATAAAGATCTTTAGGTTATAAACAAGCATTTGAGGTTTCATCAAAATTGAATTAAAATTGTGACCTCTACAGGGTCCACAACTTTGATATACCATATTTTCACACTGTTCGCGTACAAATGGCGGCCATTTTTTCTGGCAATTATGGTCCAATTTTCTTGAAATTCGAACTCAACCTTCCGTAGGGTGTAATGGTGATAGAGTCAAATGTTTTTTAAATCGGATTATAATTGTGACCTCCAGAGGGACCATAGTTGATCTTTCGGACAATCAGGGGCCATAATTCAGTAAGTTACAATCCGATATGCGCAAATAACAAAAGGAACCAAGATCTTTGGGTTATAACCATGCATTTCAAGTTTCATCAAAATCGAATTAAAATTGTGACCTCTACAGGGTCCACAACCATGATATACAATTTTTTAACAGTATTCGCGTACAAACGGCGGCCATTTTGTATGGCAATTTTGGTCCGATTTTCCCGAAATTCGAACTCAACCTTCCTTATGGTGTAACGGTAATATTATCAACCGTTTTATTAAATCTGATGATAATTGTGACCACCAGAGGGATCACAAGCTAAAATAAGGCGATTTTGCGTATAATCAGGGGCCATAATTCAGGAAGTTACGTTCCGATATGCGCAAATATCGAAAGGAACCAAGATCTTTGGGTTATAACCATGAATTTCAAGTTTCATCAAAATCGAATTAAAAATGTGACTTCTACAGGGTGCACAATCTTGATATACCATTTTTTAACAGTATTCGCGTACAAACGTCGGCCATTTTGTATGGCAATTTTCGTCCGATTTTCCCGAAATTCTAACTCCACCTTCCTTGACATATTTCCAGAAGGTAAATTCCAAAATTACAGGTCTAAATCGCCAATAAAATCGCATTACAAATTTTTCAAGTCTGAGTAGAGGGGGGTCCAGACCCCCTGGACCCCCCCCCCCCCCCCCCCTTGATCCGCGCCTGGATTTATGTGATTTTGTTATTACTTAACTATTATTTTCCCTATATTTCAGTTCTACCAAGAAAAAAAACTAGTGACTAGTGAATCAGCAGCAGAATTCAGATTCATCCATGAGGGAAAAAATAATCTGATCAATTTCAAAGAAATCTTGGACCAACTAAATGTATTCCCAAAATAAAAATTAATAAAAAACCTGTAGATTTCTATAATACCCATTCTACAGAAAACTGTAGTGACCGAAATTTCCAAACTATAAAATACTACAGTATTCATTTCTATACATAACTGTAGAAATCCTACAGAAAGTGCAATAATAAAAACCTATAGAATACTACAATATTTTCCTATAGAAATTATCCCCTAAATCTGTAGGAAAAACTATAGGATTTGCACTGCAGAAACTGTAGAATATTTTGGGCCGTTATTTCCTACAGGCGCCCCAAATTCTGTAGAATACTATAGAATTTTATCCTACAAAAAATGGGACACGCTGTGAGACCCCCCATGTACAGTCAGTTGAATATGTTACAAGTCCCTGTGAAATTCCGATGCATAAGGGATGCTGGGATATGTCGGAGCAGACGGTAATCGTGCAGACGAGAGAAGCGCGCGGTATGGCGATGTAAGGCTGGTGTGCCGTCGGTTAGCCCATCGTTCCATTTTCACTAGCATGTTAATTATGATAAAAGTTATACGTATAGGTATATTGTACTGAAGTTTACTGATTATTAACGTACGTATGTCGAAGTCAAGCTTGGGTGCTGGCGATTAGCCCTTCGACCAGTAGAGATTTGTTTTTCCTTCATTAGCCTGAGATGAATGCCTTCACTACAAAGAGTACAAAGTCATGTAAAAGATATGAATGTATAGCAGTCATAACATGTGTTTTGTAAAGGTGACATTTTATCATTAACCAAGAGGGGTTTAATATAGGCTATGCCTGTTCCCCAATCCCTATTCAGATACAAATCTGAACTAGACCTGCATGCAGGAATGACGGGTTTCACTGGTGCCACGTCACTTTCGGTGCCATGTTACCCTTAAACATATGTCACTTCCGATACCAATGAAACCATCAAACAGGTTTCCACATAAGCATTGTAAACATCAAATAAAATGGACGAAGAATCAACCAAATCCAGCAATATCAATTCATTTTATATATATGTTACTTGTAAGTGATCCTGGCAAAATTTCATTACTTCCGGTGATAATGAAAATGTTCAATTAGTTTTATGAAATCAGAAATGGCATAAGGCAGCATAATGGCGAAAATTGTATGTAAATCGAATGAGAATTGCCACTTTTATAGACCAAAAACCTTGAAAAGTGACTTGTAGAAAATCGTCTATTTCTCGGCAACCGTACACGATAAAAACTATCTTTTGGTATCTATATGATCGTATGGGTTCAATCCATTTGTTGATTGGAATCAAATATCATAATTTGAAATATATTACAAATCAGACTCATTTGAAAAAAATGTCTGTTTTGAAGGCTAAAAATACAGTTTTTGCCAAAATGACATTACTTCCGGTGATACTGAAAATGTTAAATTAGATCTATGAAATCATAAATGACACAAGATATCCTATGGTGAAAATTTTATGAAAATCGAATAATAACTAACACTATTATAGACCAAAAACCTTGAAAAGTGACTTAAGGAAAATCGCCCATTTCTCTGCAACCGTACAAGTTAGAAACCATTTTGTGGTATCTGTATGATCGTATGGGTTCAATCTATTTGATCAATAGAATCAAATATCACAATTTGAAAAAAATAACAAATACGACTCATTTGAATAATATATTGTTTTTTGAAGGCTAAAATTTAAGTTTTGAGCAAATGACGTCATTTCCGGTGGCAGCGCAAGGGGTAAAATGGTTTGACATAGTCCACTATGGCATTAGGCATCCAATGGCGAAAGAAAATTGAAAATCGAATAATAATTGATTCTTTTACAGCCAAAATTACGTGAAAAGTGACTCATGCAAAATTGCCTATTTCTCGGCAACTGCTTATATTACAAACTAATTTTCACATACATTCTCTTCGTATGGATTATAGCTACAAGTTTATAAAAGTTACGTAAAAATATTTTAAAATCTGAAAAGCCTGAATGAGTTGTAAATAGGTCAATTTTACGCCTTTTTTCACCTCTTAATCCAATTTGCTAGAAAATGAAAAAGAAATTAAAAAAACTGCTTCCGACATTTTTTGCGCCTTTAAAGGACACACTCTTTGAGTCATATAATTTTTCAAAAAAATAATATTTGTTTTCAAAAAATGTACCTAACTGTCAAAATTGTAGTTTTTGGTAAAATTATGCCACTTCCGGTGCCGACAGATAACACTTTTGGTAATAAAAAAAATGACAATTGAGACAACGAAGCATATGAACTTTGTTTTATACAAATCGAACAATAAAAAATTAATCTAGGACTGAAAAACTGAATTAGCCAATGGAAGCCAAGGAAAATTACTGAGACAAAATTTTTTAACATTTTTGCGCAAGTCAGATGACTCTTTAATTCTGTGCACAACACGACTAAAAAATATTCATAAATAAAAAAGTTTTTTGTAAAATTTTAAATTTCCGAAATTTGGCGCCTAATATCTTCGAAGATTTGCCGAAAATCAAAAATCGAAAGTAGCGCAGCTATGTGCCCTATCTCCAGCTATGCCAAAATGTTTCGAAAGTTAAAATCCCATGATTATTGTTAAAATTACCGCAATATTTGTAAAAACGATAACTTCGGTGATTTCGGACATTTCGCATTGTCGCAGAACGTTCAAAATAGCTTTATCCTCTAAGTCACACCCACTTTCCCAGTAAAACCCAAGAAATCGTAACGATGCGACATGTAGTTGATGAGATCTACTCAAAACAAAAGAAGAATAATAATAATAATAATAAGAACTAGACCTGCATGCAGGAATGACGGGTTTCACTGGTGCCAAGTTACTCTTAAACATGTCACTTTCTGTGCCAAGTTACACTTGAACATATGTCACTTCCGGTACCAACGAAACCACTAAACAGGTTTCCAAATTAACATTGCACACAAATAAAATGGACGTAGAATCAACCAATCAATCCAGCAATATCAAGTCATTTTATACATTTGTTACTTGTAAATGATCTTGACAAAATTAAATTACTTCCGGTGTTAATGAAAATGTTCAATTAGTCTTAGGAAATAAGAAATGGCATACAATATCATATAGTGACAATTTTATGTAAATCGAATAATAATTGCCACTTTTAAAGACCAAAAAACTTGAAAAGTGACTTGTAGAAAATCGGCTATTTCTCTGCAACCGTACAAGTTAGAAACCATTTTGTGGTATCTGTATGATCGTATGGGTTCATTCTATTTGTTGATTGGCATCAAATACCATAATTTGAAAAAGATTTCAAAACAGACTCATTTGAATAAAATATCTGTTTTGAAGGCTAAAAATTCAGTTTTTGCCAAAATGACGTTACTTCCGGTGATAATGAAAATCTTAAATTACTTGTATGAAATCACAAATGGCATTAGGTATAACATGGTGTAACGTTTATGAAAATCGAATAATAATTGACACTTTTATGGCCCCGAAACCTTCAAAAGTGACCTGTAGAAAACCGTCTATTTCTCGGCAACCGAACAAGTTAGAAACAATTTTATGATATCTATATGACCATATGAGTTGTATTTATATGTGAATTTAAACTAAAAGTTAAAATTATTAATACATATTAAGTTATTCATGGTTGAATAAAACATTGATTTAAAAAGTTTAAAATGCAGTTTTTGACCAAATGACGTCACTTCCGGTGTCAATTTTAAATTGTAATCAACTTGATATGACACTACATGCTTTTTGAATCAAATGATGTCACTTTTATAAAAATCCAATAATAATTGACTATTTTACAGGCAAAATAACGAAAACAGTGACTTGTACAGAACTGCCCATTTCTTGGGAACTGCTTATATTACAAACTAATTTTAACATACATTTTCTTCGTATGGATTATAGCTACAAGTTTATAAAAGTTACGAAGAAATATTTTAAAATCTGAAAAGCCTGAATAGGTTGTAAATAGGTCAATTTTACACCATTTTTAGCCATTTAATCGAATTTGATCGAAAATGAAATCGAAATTAAAAAAACTGCTTCCGACATTTTTTGCGCCTTGAAAGGGCACACTCTTTGAGTCAAATAATTTTTCCAAAAAATAATATTTGTTTTCAAAAAATGTACCTAACTGTCAAAATTGTAGTTTTTGGTAAAATTATGCCACTTCCGGTGCCGACAGATATCACTTCCGGTAATAAAAAAAATGACAATTGAGACAACGAAGCATATGAACTTTGTTTTATACAAATCGAACAATAAAAAATTAATCTAGGACTGAAAAACTGAATTAGCCAATGGCGGCCAAGGAAAATTACTGAGACAAAATTTTTTAACATTTTTGCACAAGGCAGATGACTCTTTAATTCTGTGCACAATACGACTAAAAAATATTCATAAATAAAAATGTTTTTTGTAAAATTTTAAATTTACGAAATTTGGCGCCTAATATCTTCGAAGATTTGCCGAAAATCAAAAATCGAAAGAAGCGTAGCTATGTGCCCTGTCTCAGGCTATGCCAAAATGTATCGAAAGTTAAAATCCAATGATTATTGTTAAAATTACTGCAATATTTTCAAAAACGATAACTTCGGTGATTTCGGACATTTCGCATTGTCGCAGAACGTTCAAAATAGCTTTATCCTCTAAGTCACACCCACTTTCCCAGTAAAACCGAAGAAATCGTAACGATGCGACAAGCAGTTGCTGAGATCTACTCAAAACAAAAGAAGAATAATAATAATAATAATAAGAACTAGACCTGCATGCAGGAATGACGGGTTTCACTGGTGCCACGTTACCCTTAAACATGTCACTTCCGGTGCCAAGTTACCCTTGAACATATGTCACTTCCGGTACCAACGAAACCATTAAACAGGTTTCCAAATTAACATTGCACACAAATAAAATGGATGCAGAATCAACCAAATCCAGCAATATCAATTCATTTTATACATTTGTTACTTGTAAATGATCTTGACAAAATTACATTTCTTCCGGTGTTAATGAAAATGTTCAATTAGTTTTATGAAATCAGAAATGGCATACGATATCATATAGTGAAAATTGTATGTAAATCAAATAATAATTGCCACTTTTAAAGACCAAAAAACTTGAAAAGTGACTTGTAGAAAATCGACTATTTCTCTGCAACCGTACAAGTTAGAAACCATTTTGTGGTATCTGTATGATCGTATGGGTTCATTTTATTTGTTGATTGGCATCAAATACCATAATTTGAAAAACATTTCAAAACAGACTCATTTGAATAAAATATCTGTTTTGAAGGCTAAAAATACAGTTTTTGCCAAAATGATGTTACTTCCGGTGATAATGAAAATCTTAAATTACTTGTATGAAATCCTAAATGGCATTAGGTATAACATGGTGTAACGTTTATGAAAATCGAATAATAATTGACACTTTTATGGCCCCAAAACCTTCAAAAGTGGCCTGTAGAAAACCGTCTATTTCTCGGCAACCGAACAAGTTAGAAACAATTTTATGATATGTATATGACCATATGAGTTGTGTTTATATGTGAATTTAAACCAAAAGTTAAAATTATTAATACATATTAAGTAATTCTTGGTTGAATAAAACATTGATTTAAAAAGTTTAAAATGCAGTTTTTGACAAAATAACGTCACTTCCGGTGTCAATTTTAAATTGTAATCAACTTGATATGACGCTACATGCTTTTTGAATCAAATGATGTCACTTTTATAAAAATCCAATCATAATTGACTATTTTACAGGCAAAATAACGAAAACAGTGACTTGTACAGAACTGTCCATTTCTTGGTAACTGCTTATATTACAAACTAATTTTAACATACATTTTCTTCGTATGGATTATAGCTACAAGTTTATAAAAGTTACGAAGAAATATTTTAAAATCTGAAAAGCCTGAATAGGTTGTAAATGGGTCAATTTTACACCATTTTTAGCCATTTCATCGAATTTGCTCGAAAATGAAATCGAAATTAAAAAAACTGCTTCCGCCATTTTTTGCGCCTTGAAAGGGTACACGCTTTGAGTCAAATAATTTTTCCAAAAAATAATATTTGTTTTCGAAAAATGGTACCTAACTGTCAAAATTGTAGTTTTTGGTAAAATTATGCCACTTTCGGTGCCGACAGATAACACTTCCGGTAATAAAAAAAATGACAATTGAGACAACGAAGCATATGAACTTTGTTTTATACAAATCGAACAATAAAAAATTAATCTAGGACTGAAAAACTGAATTAGCCAATAGCGGCCAAGGAAAATTACTGAGACAAAATTTTTTAACATTTTTGCACTAGGCAGATGACTCTTTAATTCTGTGCACAATACGACTAAAAAATATTCATAAATAAAAAAGTTTTTTGTAAAATTTTAAATTTTCGAAATTTGGCGCCTAATATCTTCGAAGATTTGCCGAAAATCAAAAATCGAAAGTAGCGTAGCTATGTGCCCTGTCTCAGGCTATGCCAAAATGTATCGAAAGTTAAAATCCAATGATTATTGTTAAAATTACTGCAATATTTTCAAAAACGATAACTTCGGTGATTTCGGACATTTCGCATTGTCGCAGAACGTTCAAAATAGCTTTATCCTCTAAGTCACACCCACTTTCCCAGTAAAACCGAAGAAATCGTAACGATGCGACAAGCAGTTGCTGAGATCTACTCAAAACAAAAGAAGAATAATAATAATAATAAGAATAATAATTTTAACAAAAACAATAGTGTTTCACACAAGCTTCGCAGTGTGAAACCCTAATAACTAGACCTGCATGCAGGAATGACGGGTTTCACTGGTGCCATGTTACCTTTGAACTTGAACTTGTGTCAATTTCGGTGCCATATGTCACTTCCGGTATCAATGAAACCAATATACAGGTTTCCACATAAGAATTGCACACATCAAATAAAATGGAAACAGAATCAAACAAATCCAGCAATATCATTTCATTTTATACATTTGTTACATGTAATTGATCCTGACAAAATTACAGTACTTCCGGTGATAATGTAAATGTTCCATTAGTTTTAAGAAATCAGAAATGGCATAAGGCATCACATGGTGAAAATTTTATGTAAATCGAATAATAATTGCCACTTTTATAGACCAAAAACCTTGAAAAGTGACGTGTAGAAAATCGTCTATTTCTCGGCAACCGTACAAGTTAGAAACCATTTTTTGGTATTTATATGACCGTATGGGTTTAATCTATTTGTTGATTGGAATCAAATATCATAATTGTATAAACATTACAAATCAGACTCATTTGAATAAAATATCGGCTTTGAAGGCTTAAAATACAGTTTTTGCCAAAATGACGTTACTTCCGGTGATAATGAAAATGTTAAATTAGTTTTTTAACATCGTCTATGACATTAGGCTTCAAAGGGTGAAAATTTTATGAAAATCGAATAATAATTGACACTTTTATGGGCCAAAAACCTTCAAAAGTGACTTTTAGAAAATCGCCTATATCTCGGCAACCGAACAAGTTAGAAACAATTTTATGATATCTTTTTGACCGTATGAGTTTTGTTAATATGTGAATTTAAACCAAAAATTAATTTTATTATTATATGTGACATAATTCTTGGTTGAAAAAAATATCGATTTTAAAAGTTAAAAATTGAGTTTTTGACTAAATGGCGTCACTTCCGGTGTCAATTTTAAATAGTAATCAACATGATATGACACAGACTTGCTTTTTGGATCAAATGATGTCACTTTTGTGAATATCCATTAATAATTGACTATTTTACAGGCAAAATTACGAAAACAGTGACTTATGCAAAACTGCCCATTTCTCGGCAACTGCTTATTTTAGAAACTAATTTTAACATACATTCTCTTCGTATGGATTATAGTTAAAGGTTTATAAAAGTTAAGTAAAAATATTTTAAAATCTGAAAAGCCTGAATGGGTTGTAAATAGGTCAATTTTACGCCTTTTTTCACCTCTTAATCCAATTTGCTAGAAAATGAAATAGAAATTAAAAAAACTGCTTCCGCCATTTTTTGCGCCTTGAAAGGACACACTCTTTGGGTCATATAATTTTTCCAAAAGATAATATATGTTTAAGAAGAAGGAAACTAACCGTCAAAATTGTAGTTTTTGGTAAAATTATGCCACTTCCGGTGCCGACAGATAACACTTTTGGTAATAAAAAAAATGACAATTGAGACAACGAAGCATATGAACTTTGTTTTATACAAATCGAACAATAAAAATTTAATCTAGAACTGAAAAAGTGAATTAGCCAATGGCGGCCAAGGAAAATTACTGCGACAAATTTTTTTAACATTTTTGCGCTAGTCAGACGACTCTTTAATTCTGTGCACAACACGACTAAAAAATATTTATAAATAAAAAAGTTTTTTGTAAAATTTTAAATTTTCGAAATTTGGCGCCTAATATCTTCGAAGATTTGCCGAAAATCAAAAATCGAAAGTAGCGTAGCTATGTGCCCTGTCTCCGGCTATGCCAAAATGTATCGAAAGTTAAAATCCAATGATTATTGTTAAAATTACTGCAATATTTCCAAAAACGATAACTTCGGTGATTTCGGACATTTCGCATTGTCGCAGAACGTTCAAAATAGCTTTATCCTCTAAGTCACACCCACTTTCCCAGTAAAACCGAAGAAATCGTAACGATGCGACACGTAGTTGCTGAGATCTATTCAAATTGGAATCTGAATAATAATAATAATAATAATAATAAGAACTAGACCTGCAAGCAGCACTGAACCGGCTTTCAGGAATCAGACAGGATGTTTTTTATACTATAACCGATCCATTGAGCTACCAAACTATACTTTAGTTGTTTTTCTTCAGTGACACCCTCCCTCATTTGTAAAAGTAATATTTGCTGGCGAAAAGACCGGTCAAAATTGTAAATTATTTCAAAATTACGACTACTTCCGGTTTTACGATCATTGTCGTGATAGCTTTACGAAGTTCTTTGGATACTTATCTTTCTGTACCAGAAGTGTCAGAAACATCCATTGAGTAGTTTTGGAAAAACAGATAAATTAAAGAGCGTTTACAAAAATTTAACGATTTTTCAATTTTTTTAAAGTTTGATGCCATTTTAGGACCACCTATATTATTTCAATGCTTTTCATTTTGGATTCACTATATAGACAACCGATAGGACTTTGAGTAAGAAAAGTTTCAGAAAAATCTGCGGCCTCGATTTCGAGAAAAGGGCGTCTCAGAATGTTAAAAAAATCCGAAATACTAGATTTTTGGCATACAATAATTTATTTCCTTACCATCGAAATCGTATTATTTAGATACCATATGATGGTCCATTAATAGGACTATCCAACGACACTTTAGTTCTTTTGGTCCGCTATTACCTAAGGGAGAAATCAAGCTTTTTGCAAGTGCGACAATGTTTTTATCCCTTTTTTTTCATTTTTTGAATACTTCCGGTATAATTATTATTGTCGGAATAGTTTTAATAGCCGGTTTGGGCACTAAAATAGCCACAGGGCTCTGTAATGATATATTACATTATCTGATCAGATAAAATGCCTCAGAGAAACCCTATGTTCAAAAGTGCCAAAAATGCAAAAAATTTAAAATATCGAAAATTAAATTTCAATAACTACATACATATTATACATCGTTAGAATTGTAATTAGGTCAGCTATCTGAATATACAATCTTTTTTGGGAAATCTCTTAAAATAAAAAAAAAGCAGAGCATTTTCCAAAATTTCAGGATTTTTCGACTTTTTTCGATTTTCAGTCCGTTATTTCACCCATTCCAGATATTTCAAAGTCATATTGGATGGCTTCGTGCATAATACCTCCGAAAGGACTCTCGATAGAAAAAATTTTAAAAAAAGTTGCGGTTAAGTTTTCGAGATACAGGCGTCCAAAAACGCTCCAAATCAGAAAATACTTGATTTTCAGCGTGCTATATTTTACTTCCGGGTCATCGTATCTGTATGAATTGGGTATCATACGATACCCAAATTCACGTGCAACCCAATGATACCCTAATCCCTTTCATCTGTTGATATCGGACAAAATAATCACGTTTTTCCCCAAAGCACCCATTTTTTGCATTTTTTTCCAAACATCAGAAATTATTTCGACTACTTCCGGTTTACGGATCGGTGTTGAAATTGCTTTATCCAACTGTCGGACTATATGGCTTTATGTTCCAGAGGTTTCAGAAATATCGATTTATCCTTTCCAAAAAATATAAGGGTTACAAAATGGGCAGAAAATTCGAAAAAATACGAAAAATAAAGGGCGATAACTCTGAATGAAACTTATATTACGGGAATCACATAGACTTCAGGAATCCAAAAATGTAGCTCAAATTTGCAAATTTTGAAAAATAACAAAAATTGTCTCATAAACAACGTCTTTTCAATTTTCGAACGATAGAAGTCATAGACGAATGTTCGAAATTGAAAAATGTGAGATAGCCATTACCTCCGAAAAGATTCAGGGTTCCCGAAAATGTCATTTGTTTTAAAATGGGTAAAGAATTGATGAAACTATGGCCTATTTTCAATTTTTAGACGACGTACAAAGTTCGGCCACTTCCGGTATGCGCAGAGGTTTGAAAAATAGTTTATCAAGTAGCCACCACATGTTTTCCCGATAGAAATGTTGGTTCCAGATCGATATCTGTTTTCGATCATGGAGAAATAGGCTCCCGCGGAAAAAAATAATAATAATAATAATAATTTTTGTAAAAACAATAGTCTTTCAGACGAAAGTCTGAAAGCCTAATAATAATTTTAACAAAAACAATAGTGTTTCACACAAGCTACGCAGTGTGAAACCCTAATAATTTTAACAAAAACAATAGTGTTTCACACAAGCTTCGCAGTGTGAAACCCTAATAATAATTTTAACAAAAACAATAGTGTTTCACACAAGCTTCGCAGTGTGAAACCCTAATAAAATACTGCTTAGAAAAAAAAAAAAAACAACTTTATTTATTATTATGGAATAGACTTTGTTTCAAGAATTAATAACTTAAGACTGAGTTCCCGGAGCCCGTCTTGACCACTCTATTTTGGATTCAAAGAACTCTCTGTTTTTCGTTCTTGGCACAGGTCCAAGGCCAGGGGCGTGACACACGCCCCCCACAAAACTCTATAGATTTTCCATAGAATTTTCAGAAAACTACACTGGTATTCTATAGGACTTTTTGCTAAGGGGAGTAATCAAATTAGATATATCCTAGAGGAGACTGGACTGGGTGGGTTGTATGAACAGCCTATCTCTCAGTCTTTCAATACAGACGCTTTTCTACAAATGTTCAAAGACTGAAATATATTATAAAAGGACATAGTGTTAAGAACTTAAATAATTGCCTTAAAACTAACACAAAAGATAGGTTGCCAGGCAACAAAACATACGCCCACAGCAGCTAAATCGTCCGGGCAGTCAACAAGGGTTGTCGCATATTTTTACTTTTTTTGGTAATGAAACATTTGTAATACACTAAAATCTGATTAAGAGTAACAACTCATTATGTAATTATCTGAAAATCATTAGAATTTGTTTGGTAGCCTTCACTGGCTGAATTAAAGAGAGTTGGGGTGGGTGAGTGTTTAATGTCAAAATACGTGTCTAAATACGAAATTCCAGTTATTGTGTCATACGCCATCGGACAGTAGGTTTCTATCGCTCTTTACATCTACTTGTTATTTTCTGGATGATTAGATACTTTAGAAGAAATAAAAGCATTTTTATTTTGAGAAAATAAATTGGTTACTAAAAATTAGACTACTTTCAATTCATTTTATTTATCGAAGGCTCGGATTAGAAATGAAATGGGGTTTAATGTCCTACTGTTTTGCTCCTAAAGGCTCGGATTAGCGCCTACCCAGCACATGATTTCACCCAAGTCATGGTCACCCAGCAAATTTGGTAGGCCCTTGTGAGGGCCAGTTTGATTCGCAGTTAATGAAGGGTAAGTATTCTTTGTGAATAATGAGATAATGAGGGCTAACTTGATCTCGTGGCCGCTTCAACATTGATAAATAAACGCGACATTATGACATTTGTACGCATCAATACAACATTTTTACGCAACATTACGACATTCTTAATGTCGTGGTGTGGGGTGAAAATGTCGTAGTGCCGGGTAAAAAATGTTGTGTTGTCACGGTGTCAGGTTATAATGTCGTGATGTCGGGTTGTCACTCTATGAAGGGTGACGCCATGACATCACGACATGATACCAATCAGCCACCATACATAACAATACCGGGAGTTAAGGTAATCAAAATTGTCTATCCAGATGGACATGTTAATTTTAATGTAGGCATTGTATACTATTCCCATTCTTGAACATTTTAGAAACTCAAAAATGCATATTCTTTTCATAGTATATGAACATATACTGAGAACAGGGCTGTTTGATGATGAATAGCTTATGTTACTTGCGCAAGTTTACATTAATGTTAATTTGGTGAAGTAAGTAACCAAGTATCGCTAATTATATAATTAATCATATTATGACAAACACTGCACCTGCTTAATATTGAAAGCAATTAATCAATTTATGAATAATACTAAAGGTTTTAATTTTCTTTTTATATATTGCTTATAATAATAATATCATCATCCTTTATAGAGTGTGTTAATACTGATGAACAGCTTCTAAAGTGCAGTTAGTTGTTATATTCACTAATTATCAAATGATAAATATGTTCAAATATACAAAGAATTATCCCTTTATAAAGCATTGCATTTTAACAGATAATGTTAATTTTTGTCCCCCGCCTTTCGAAGAAAGTTGGGGGACTATTAAAATGGGTTCGTCCGTCTGTCTGTCTGTCTGTCTGTCTGTCCGTCACACTTTTTGGGACACAATAACTCTCTTCCTAATTGAGCTAGAATGTTCAAACTTGGTGTATGTGTTTATTAGGTCAATGCCTTGATGGAGTTCGAAGATGAGCATTTTCCGCGTAGGGTAAGCAGAGATAAGCGATTTGATTGGTTGATGCTTTGGGACACGATAACTTTAGTTCTAATTAAGTGAGATTGATGAAACTTGGTGTATAGTTTCATTACAGTAATACCTTGACTAAGTTCGATAATGAGCATTTTCTGCTCAGGGTAAGCAAAGCGATACGCAATTTGATTGGTCGAGACTTTGGAACACAATAACTCCCCTTCTAATTGAGTTAAAATGTTCAAACTTGGTGTATATGCTTATTAGGTCAATGCCTTGATGAAGTTCGAAGATGAGCATTTTCCGCTTAGGGTAAGCAGAGATAAGCAATTTGATTGGTTGATGCTTTGGGACACGATAGCTTTAGTTCTAATTTAGTGAGAGTGATGAAACTTGGTGTATAGTTTCATTACAGTAATACCTTGACTAAGTTCAATAATGAGCATTTTCTGCTCAGGGTAAGCAGAGCGATACGCAATTTGATTGGCCGAGACTTTGGAACACAATAACTCTCCTTCTAATTGAGTTAAAATGTTCAAACTTGGTGTATATGCTTATTAGGTCAATGCCTTGATGGAGTTCGAAGTTGAGCATTTTCAGCTTAGGGTAAGCAAGGATAAGCAATTTGATTGGTTGATGCTTTGGGACACGATAACTTTAGTTCTAATTAAGTGAGAGTGATGAAACTTGGTGTATAGTTTCATTACAGTAATACCTTGACTAAGATCGATAATGAGCATTTTCTGCTCAGGGTAAGCAGAGCGATAAGCAATTTGATTTGGTGAGACTTTGGAACACAATAACTCTCCTTCGAATTGAGTTAAAATGTTCAAAATTGGTGTGTATGCTTATTAGGTCAATGCCTTGATGGAGTTCGAAGATGAGCATTTTCTTCTTAGGGTAGGCAGAGATAAGCAATTTCATCTTAGGTTCATCTTGATTGATGATTTTTATGCCAATACAATGACTGCATTCTCATTCAGTAATGGATTCGACAGTAACAGTGTATCGAAACGATTGACTCGGACACGAGGGCCCTTTCCCGTGGCCAGAGGAGCCCTTTTGTCAAGTGTAGGGGCCCTTTGGTCTGCCTTTAGGGTCCCCCTAACTAGGGTACATTTTCATTTTTCTCGTCGGTTTTAGCATTTTTCTTTATAAAACACTTTTGGATGACACTTCGTGTAAAGTTTGATTGCTCGATACTTGAAAAAAATAAATGTGCGATTAATTAATATGTGTCATCTATTTATTTTTGGATTTCGGCGGGGGACATCAGCCTCACTGTTGGCTTGTTATATATATATTTTTACTTTTTTGTATCCTCAGGAAAGAACTTATACTTGTGTACATGTTATTATGTTCTTTTTTAGATGAATAAGATATCATTCTATATGTACATATAAACCAAATATCGGATGAATGCTCAAATCTGTCCTCTCTATGTTGTCAATCACTGGTGTCACTAATAACCAATTTTATCCAATATTGCAAGTTTTTACTCGGCCAAAATCTTGTTAGAGATCAAGTGCAGATCCTTGATTTTTATGCATGGAGGCAGGCTGATTGATGAATTCAAGAGAACCAAAAAACTCATGAATAATAGGTCATTGGCCATATGTTTTTGATCTTGGTCCTTTGGAAATTTAGAAGTGGCACATTGCATTCCTTTAATAATAATAATAAAGTAAGGCAGTAACCTACCCATTATTTTTAACGATTTTATTGTTTTGTACATATCCTTTATAGTGAGTGTTATCTTCTTTCACATTGAAACTCGTTTATAAACCGATTTTCACTTTGTGACCAAAAAAAAAAGGAAGATGCCTGGTGACATACAAATGGAACTTATTGACTTGCAGAACTTGAAAATTAAATTTGAGTTTTTTTTCCAGTCCTAAGTGCATCTGGTAATCATTTACTTGTGAAAATTTCACAAAACAATTAAAATTTGTCCAGAAACGACATATAGCTCTGAACATAATATATTTTTAAGTTCTGGAGATCATAACATGAACATAGTTAGCTACCGTTCCCTTGCTCCAGCCGAATCGAGAGATCCTAAAAACCAATCACGCTCAATGTAGGGCTGGACGATATTCTCGATATCCCGATATATCGCGATGTCAAATTTTTTCATCGTCGACGATCTTTGGTCACCAAAAACATCGCGGTATAGCAATATATCGTTTTTTGCAGATTATCGTAAATACCGCGATATTTATTGACGATATATTGCTAATTATGTGCGAAATTAGGAAATCTATTCAATTCCGAACGACATACAAAGTCTAGCAGCCTAGGCCGATAACCGAGTGGAACTACACAGAGAAGGTAGTTGAAGGTTGGTGGATAGCTCCGACTCGACACTTCGCGCCGCTAGATCGATTACTGTGAAACTGTCATCTGAAATTTTTCTTTTTGCCATGAACCGCGGGGCCCTGGGCCCCTCAGGCCCATGCCTTAGCTGGGCTTTGACTTTGGCACATTGAATTTGTTGACGAATGCATTATTATTATAAAAATTCAGCTGCAGAATCAATATGACTGGCTCGTATTGCCACAACAAGTTCAGCCAATGAAAAGCTTTCTCGTTGTCAGGTCAGTCGCAGATGTGGCAATGGCGAAGAAAATAACAGTACGGAATTTTGAATGTCAAAATATTATTATACATTAGAAATATAGAAATGATAATTGTGCTGACCAATGTATGCACCAATCGCCAATCTCGTGCATTAATCTTAGCACAATTCGCATATTACTGACGTATTTATAATAATATGCTCTATGTTTTTCCGTATATTATTCAAGTGCGTAATTTGCAAGTTACTTTATTTCAAGCTCGACTTGCTTATCCCACTGATCTATCAGTGGCTTATCCAGACTGATATTATTTATTCTTGGCGAAATAACTTGTCGAGAGTGTGATAACACGTACTCGCTTACAGTAAAAAAAGTAATTTTGCTTGTGGAATTATTTACGCATTCCACGTTAGGATATTTAAACGACAGAACGCTGGTCTTTTTTTGTGGATTTTTTGGATAATGAATCGCGATACGGACATTGATTGTATCGTGCATCGTGGATTTTTACAAAATCGCGGTTCATCGATTCATCGATGAATCGTCGAGCCCTAATTTATACACATTTTTTAATAAAACATTACACACGTAAAAATATCGCGATATTTCAATATATCGTGAATATTTTTTCAAATATCGCGATATTTAAAATTGTCAATATCGTCCAGCCCTAGCTCAATGTATTTCCATGGATTAGCTTCCGGATTAGATTTCACAGGCAGATTAATATTTCCATGATATTCCTTGAGTATTTGAGGTAACACTGTCAAAACTCAGGCACTTTTTCAGAAGAAAGAGCACATTTGCGTAAATGAGTGCACATAGCCACAACTACACCCCTGTAGCCAGATAGGAAATCTCATCGGATTCTTGCATTATCAAACATTTCCAGTTTCTTTTGATTTAAACGAAAGAGGGTTGCCTCAGAGTGATTTCAATTTAGCTTTGAACAATGAAAAACAAAAGTCTCATTAATTATTATCATGTAAAATGCTATACACATGATTTTACTAGAACTAGAACATTTTTTGCTTATGCTTAGCAGAGAGAAACAATTTCACTGGTTGATGCTTTGGGACATGATAACTTTGATGCTAATTAAGTGAGAGGATTATGGTATAGTGTCATTACATCAGTACCTTGACTAGGTTCGATAATGTTGCTATGAATTTATTCAAATGTTGCTAGGTAATGCCAGCTCACATTCATTTGTACCTTACATTGCTTTATACATAGTGGTGACTATGTATAATAAACTCTGTTGATTGTCAAACACGATTCACTTTAAGTATCTCAACAGATGTAATTTTATCTGGTAGTTTGGTAGTCTCGGTCACCCAGAACCCCCTAGTCTTCAACGTACGGAGGGTCTGGGTCCGTTGTCAATTTTTGGCGAAAATTACTGGATAATCTACCACATAAAAAAAAACAAACTCCCAGTTATGCATGGGCAATGGAACCTTTTGGCTAAAGTCTCGAAAAATATCCCACAATTCACTTGGCACATCTATTATTAGAAACAAAACAGAGACGAGGAATAAGCATGAATCGCGCCCAGTTCCTAGAAAATTTTAAAGTAAGCACAAAGTTATGCTTCACTTTTTCTTACGCAAGAATCTTAATAAAATACCGTCCCTAGAAAATTCTCAAGACAGTTCTTATGTAAGCACAAGTCAAGTACGAGTCTAAGCACATTGTGACTGGTAAAATGAGACTATGGTGCTCTCAAACGTCATAAAAACAGTTCGGGTATGCAAATTACATCATAAATTTGTCGTCTGCTTTCCGGCAAATGGTCGATTTAGATGCATTTGACATGTCCCTTATACACATATGAAATGTGACACAAGCTAAAAAAAAAACAAAATAACAAAACACAAGCATGGGAGCGCCTGATCTTAAAGTAGCCTGTGTGTTGGTGTTGTTTACTAATAATTGGTAAATAAATAAAATAGTTTCAGGGCAGAAGCGAAATTTTCTATAGCATGCTTCTCGAGAATATGTTTCTAATGGATTTTCTCTGCCTCCTACGTATCAAAAGACATAGAAAATGCCGTGGAATAACTGTCAGCCATCTTGTTCGAAGCAGAAACAGACTTAAGGTTGGTAAGCAAGCCCTATACCTTGCTTGAGACTTGTGCTTAGAACAAAGTTGCGCTTAAGTTTTTTCTAGGAACACATAATAACGTACTTGTGCTTACACTGAAGTCTACTTAAAATCTAAGCACAAGGATGTTCTTAAGAATTTTCTAGGAACACAAAATGCAATAAGATTACTTAAATGCAAAGTCTACTTGAAATCTACATGTAAGCACAAGAATGTGCTTAAGAATTTTCTAGGAATCGGGCCCTGATTCTTGGCGAGAGAAAGTTACCATTTCAATTAAAATCTTTACAAACAAAATTTTAGGGAGTGTCATTGTTCACAAGCGAGATGTTTTGCTAGCTTCAGTACATTGCAACATAAAAGACTGGATATCCAGACAATGACCTACTTTCCGTCAATTTTTGAGGAGCCATCCAGACTAATATTCGTAGAATATTTGTTTGGATGATAGAGACTAGTAGTTTGGATATGTTTACAAAGCCCAGCTTAACCTGAGCAGGGCCCTGGGCCTGACTAGAATCGCGGGGCCCCTGGCACGATGAAAAGATTATTTCTTACACTTTTTAATGGCACATGTGCGTAACACACAATTACACGGTATGTAATTATACAAGGGAAATTACATGTCAGATACGAATGACATACAATGTGAGGAAATGACATATAATGGCGGGGAACTGTTATAACAAGTAAAATCGCCGTTAGAAGCCTATACCTATCATCATCATAGGCATAGCCCAGTCTCAGCCCTCGCGCCGTTAGATCTACAGTGAAACTTTTATCTGGAATTTGAATTGTTTCTCTTTTTGCCATGAACCACGGGGTCTCCTAAACTGCGGGGCCCACAGGCCCATGCCTAAACTGGGGCCTGTATGTTTATCATTCAAAGGTTCTATACTTAGGATCACGGCTCTCTCGAGAATATCGCTTGAAATCTATAAGGAAATGTTTTTGATGATTAGTAAGTTATATCAGGTTCACTTCCATTACTATATACCAGGAAACAAAACATACAATATACATATAATAGATTATATCAACAACATTACGTAAATATATAATGTAAACATAAATTTAGACTCCAATAAATTTGTGCAAGTGTTGATTCGGTTTTAACTGAAAACAAGAGACCCAGTAAGAGAATGGAGAACATCTGTCTGTAGTCTGTTGTGTATAAAATACAGATGTCTGGACCTTGGCACTCAAATACCATTTTAGTTAGATTTAGTGCTTGCTGTTAAACATCTATATACAATAATGAAAAAATGGTGGTTATAATGCTGTGTTGGAATAATTCATCCCTGTAATCAAGTTTTTTTTCGAATTGTTCTGTGGATTTATTTAGTTTATTGAGGAATATATATTTCGTTACGTAAGTATCCTATAATGCATGTAAACAAGTAAGGATATAGAATGAACATATGTTTAGATTTTGTTGGAGTTTATTGGTGTCTAACTAGAGTATTATCTGATTTGGTACGGACTTCATTAATAGCTGATCATTGTTTTCCATCTGGTAATGGGTGTAGATACTTTTATACAATTTTATTTGTATTTGTAGATTTTAAGCAGAGAAAAGCAATCTGATTGGTTGATGCTTTCAACACGATAACTTTAGTTCTAATTAAGTGAGAGTGATGAAACTTGGTGTATAGTTTCATTACAGTAATGCCTTGACTATACTTTGATATGAACATTATAAACATTTGAAGGAAAGAATATGTACCTTTAAAAATTATTAAAAAAATGAAAAGTTAAGAATCGGTAAGAGTGTAGTTTGGTTCAATTTTGAAGATTATAACGCCGTTTTGGGCGCCTAACCAATCTCACTAGCATTATATTATGGGAGCCCATGACCTCGGCATCATGGGCGCTCCCCTGGGATCAGGCACCCCACAAATCATGCCGTATGTATTTTGAAGATTATCCCGCCCAATTCATTTGTGGGTGCCTAACCACTCTCACTAGCATTGTGGGCACTCCCATATGATGAGGCACCCTACAAATCATGCCGTTTTGGGCGCCCCATTGCTCAAGACGTGGGTGCACAACCAATCTGATTGGGCATTATGTATTATGTACGGCCCAACATTATAAGGCACCTACCAGTCATGTCATTATGGGCGCCTCTACGGGATAAGGCGTCCCACAGATCAAGTCATTTTGGGTGTCCCATGTGTTGTTAATCGTGGAATCATTATGAGGCGCCCCACCTCATATATACTGTTCAAAAAAAGTAGGGGATATTTTATTTTTAAGCGTTATTAAAGTCACCTAATGAAACTGACGAAGAAACGAATGACAAAATGAAATGAAGTTCACATTCATCGATTTATTCCAAATGATCGTTAGACTAAGTAAGGCACAGACTGACCATTATAAGGGTAAAATGATACCCGGGGTCAAACAGCAAAGTTACCACAGCATCACAACAAAGTCAGTAACGGGTAAATCCTCCTCTGTTTGCCAAACAAACATTGATCCGACGTGGCATACTCCTAATGAGACGTCTAAGGTCATTTTGGTCCAGATTGTCCCATTCCTGTTGCAACGCAGCAGCAAGCAGCAAGTTCTTGACGTTAACGTAACCTCTGTCCAAGCATGTCCCAGACATGCTTGATGGGGGAGAGGTCGGGGCTCAGTGCTGGCCAAGGTGATGTGGTGATGTTCTGTTGTTGGAGGTAACCTGTAACGATCCTGGCCCTGTGACATCTTGCGTTGGCATCCTGGAAGATGAAACGGCGGCCATGACGTCGTGCGAATGGCACAACATGGACTGCCAAGATGTTGTCCCGGTAGTACTGGCCTGTAACACGCCCTGCAACAACATGTAAAGTCGTTCTTCCAGCAACAGTGATGCCTCCCCACACCATAACAGAACCACTTCCAAATCGATCATGTCTGATGACGTTAACGTCTTGGAAGCACTCCTCGTTTCGACGACGTCACACCCTCCTACGTCTGTCCAAAAAACCAACAGTGAACCTTGACTCATCTGAAAACATCACATTGCTCCAGCGTCGATTATCCCAGTGTTAACGATCCCTACACCAACGACGTCTTGCCTGAATGTGATGATCTCTCAAACAAGGGATCACGCGAGGACGTCGGGCGCGAAGGTGACCCCTATGCAGTCGATTCCGAATCGTCTGGCCACTCACTCTCACACCAGTGTCTGTTTGAAGACGAGCGCTGATCTGATTTGCTGTGATGACACGATTTCTCAAGGCCAAGGTACGGATAAATTGATCCTGGGCTTGAGTTGTCGCCTTGGTCGACCTGAGCGTGGTCTGTCCTGTACAGATTGTGTATCACAGTATCTGGACCATAGCCTGCTTATGACAGACTGAGAAACATTCATCGTCCGCGCCACAACCGCCTGTGTTGTGCCGATCTGTAGCATGCCAAGGGCACGTAACCTTACATTTTGGGTAAGCCGACGCATATCAAAATTTGTTTTCTGGTCACTAAAACAATTAAACTGATGTTTCCACCCTGGAATTCAATGCCACAATGACTGTAACATTCAAAGTCAGAGTCGTGCAAATCTTGGGTTGGACCCCCATGATGATCCCAAGCATCCCCTGCATTCCATGCGGTAGCTATTGGTGCGTTTGGGCGTCACATGTAACTGGAAATATTTCTTCTGTTAGGTTCTATAGTGACTTTTTTCGTAGTCATTTGCATATTTTAGTATTATGCCCCCAAAATCAAATATCCCCTACTTTTTTTGAATAGTATATAACAAATACATGTATATAACGACATGATTGGCGAGGCGCCCTTAAAACCAAGTGATATTGGTTGGGCACCAATCCGGTCGTGGGCACCCAACCTATGTCACTCTGCTTTATGTGGTGCCCATACTAATATGGAGACATTGGTCTCGTATTGCGTTCTTTGGCGCCCGTTAATGGAGCCGATATTTCCCAGTAAACAAATGGCGCCGAAATTTTCGAGGGAGGGGGTAGCTGCCCCTTTGCCCTCCCTCCCTCCCCCCCCCCCACTAGCTACGGGCCTGTATGGTCCTATTTTTAGGTTTGGGCATTATTATGTGGCTTAATTATATCCTTGGAAATGTTGCCAATTGTTGCTACTGGGTCAAATTTGGAGAAACATTTATTGTTGATTTCTGTGGTGCAATATATTTCTACCAGTCGGTACACATAATTTTATGGTAGTGCAACAAATATGTATTTTGGTCTTTGATAGCTTTTTTGCACAATTTTTTTATTACATCATGTATCAGTGGAGTTCATTACTAAAGCAACTATCAAAAACAGAATATGTTTACATTAGAACATATTGTAAAAATAATAAACATCTTAAAATAGAAGAATATAGTTGTTTTCAACAAGCTACTGCTGAATACAGACTTGAGAATTCATCAAGTCAAGACCTAAGGAATTCCATTGATTCTATAAATAGAAATGTGAGGGTGTTCCCTGAATTAAGTATATAATATGTATATCAGTGTGTAGATATAGGTATCATGTAGGTAGTTGATATATGTTTTAGGAATATTATAGCATTGGATAATAGTGTGGTGAATGATTGTTTACACTAGGGTAAGTGGACTCAACTGTAGTTGTCATTCCAAACAATTATATACAATGGTTATAGATGGGGTTATTACCTTAAAGCTCATGATGTCGATATTCAGGCGTGGTCTGATAAAAGCATTACTGAAGTAATCATTAAATACAAATTATGACCATAATAATTTTTGTGTGATTCAACCAATCAGAATCTTCTTAATAAGTGGGCTCAGTCAAATGACGCTATTAATTAGGTCACGAGATTCACTTACTTGAGACAAAGGGAACCGTGGCATTCTAGCTTTTGTTGTACACTTGCTTGTTTGGGGAAAGAATTGTGCTTGTACTAGTGTTGTCTGCAGTGCTTATTTTCAACTTCTTTGCTTTGCTTACTTCAGAGGTAACTTTCTTATAACGTGTTCGGTGCAAACTTTTGTTTAACATAATTATAATTAGTTCCGTGGTGCCCGTGTCGTTTATTTTAGACTTATACCTTGTCTTTAAATATTTCGGAAGGGGATGATAGTTCCACCTTTCAAATATCATCATCCCCAAAAACAAAATCAATTACTTTTGAACAGTGGCGCAGAGCCTTTTTAATTTTTATGGACATTTATTGTCAAAAATGTCCACATTTAATATCTAGTTTATTGACTTATTTGCAGTCCATCATTGATTTGTATTCGTCCTTTGGTGTGAGAGCGTATCAGTTTTATGATCACCAATTTCGTACGCTCCGCGCAACATATCACCTGCCCTGGAATCAGATGCATTCTGAATTGTGGCTGAAGGCATCCACCGTGTATGCGACAAAAACTATTGATCCAACCGAACAAAAAGGTTATACCGCTGCACGGGGTCAACCTAATTCGGCCAACTTGGTGTGTTTTGATTATAATTTCACCAAGGGGTGTAACCGCCCCCTTTGTAAATACCCGCATGTTTGTCGATTGTGTTCTTTTAAACATCCTATGATGTCATGTTTCAGCAAACATCCGTCCTTGTCCAACACTCGTAATAACCCTACTATGCCTTCACCGCTACGGCCTCAATTTCCGACTGCGCCTCCATCATACCCCATGCCTCCATCATACCCCATGCCTCCGTCATATGCCAGTGCCCCCAAACCAACCTAGGACTACAACTTACATTAATCCACCAAATTCACGGTATTCCTTTCGGAAATGTGGTGCCTCTGCCAGCAAAAGTGCCCACCCCAATTAATCCAAATAAACTTTTGACTGCTCTAGAAAGATATAAGCCCGAGGAGCGTGCCTTTTTGGTAGATGGTTTCACCAATGGATTTCGTATCCCATATAAAGGCACACAACATTTTTCTGTAGCAAGAAATCATTCGTCTTGCTCTCAGAATTACGATATATTATTTCAGAAAATAAATCAAGAGTTGATGCATAATTGTATAATGGGTCCATTTCTTGTCCCTCCTTTCCCAAATTTAATATGTTCCCCATTAGGTGTGATTCCGAAACAAGAGAAAGGTTCGTTTCGTTTAATCCATGATTTGTCCTTTCCCTTAAATAATTCGATTAACTCTAATATATCAGAGGAACATACCGTAGTATCGTATGATAATATTGATGATGTTGTTGACATAGTTAAACGAATGGGGCGAGGAGCCTTAATGGCCAAATCGGATATCCAGGATGCATACAGACTATTACCTATTTATCCTGGCGATTATGAGCTCCTTGGCTTTACAGTTTTGCTTGATCACCAATTATTGTATTTTGCTGACATGTCTACCTATGGGCTTAAGTATGAGCTGCCAAACTTTTGAACGCTTTAGTACATCTCTCCAATGGATCATGGAAACTAAATATGGTGCGGTCATGAGTCACATGATTGACGATTTTTTCTTTGCTGGTCCGGCAAATTCTTCCAGTTGCTTGGATTCGCTCAATAACTTCCTTTCGTTAGCAGACCATTTAAGTATTCCCATCAAGGCCTCTAAAACCGTGTTACCTGCCACGACCTTGACGATTTATGGTATCGAGGTGGAGTCTGAGTTAATGTTAGTTCGGTTACCAAATGACAAGTTAGTGAAGATTCGTGCAGCAATTACAGCTATAAAGTCATGTCGTAAAGTCACGCTCCGACAGTTGCAATCACTGTTAGGTCTGCTTAATTTCGCTACCTTAGTTGTAGTACCGGGTCGCACTTTTCTGCGACGGCTATACGATTTAACAATAAATGTTGCAAAACCGCATTATAAAATTCGGATCACAAATGCTGCGCGCCTTGACCTTTTAGTTTGGTCCACATTTTTGGATAAATTTAATGGTCGCTGCCTGTTCTTGAATGATAGCTGGCTTGCTTCAGATACGCTGAAATTGTTCACGGATGCAGCGTCTTCAACCGGGTTTGCAGCAGTTTTTGGTTCAAAATGGTTCGCTCACTATTGGCCGGATACTATGAAACAATTGTCTATTAATGTAATGGAATTATTCCCTATCGTCCTGGCCATCAGGGCCAAACATATTGAAGGAAAAACAAATTTAGTGGCTGATCGTCTGTCTCGTTTTCAATTTCAGACAGCCAGGAATTGGGCCCCATGGTTGGATCTGAAGCCTCAAGCCGTTTGCCACACCAAGTTAACACTTTGACCTCTTCAGCTCGCTGTTTGCTTGCTCACACATTGGCCCCTAGTTCTCGCGCATCGTATGCTAGAGCTTGGAATAAGTTTGTTAATTTCTGTTCAGAGACGAATATCGGCCCTAACTTTCCCGTTTCCCATGTTGTCATCGTCAATTTTTTGGCATCCTTATTTGAAAATGGTTTGGCTATAAGTACCATTTCATCGCACGTCTCGGTTATTGCCTTCGTCCATAAATCGTTGGGTTTTCCTGACCCCTGTAATAATTTTTTGGTTCATTGCCTTATAAAGGGAGCTAAACGGTTGAAAACTTCGATTCCCGCTTCTCGGCTTCCGATTACATTACCTATTTTGTTAAAACTTATCAATGCCATACCAATTGTATTTAGCTGTCGATCGCAACAAATTTTGTTACAGGCTTTGTTCTCACTGACGTTTGCAGGTTTTTTCCGCATTGGTGAATTAGTCGTTAAGACACAATCGAACGTATCTCAGGTAGTACAGATATCTCATATTCAGTTTAGTTTCAGCCAAAACAGGCTAATTGCTATGGAACTCTCGCTACATCATTTCAAACATCAGCCGTCCATACAACCCGCGTTGTTGCATTTTAAATGTTCCTGTAGTTCATCGGTTCAACCGTGTGCCCCATGTCTATTGCTTAAGTATGTTCGTTCGTTCCCCCACTCTACTGGTCCACTGTTCCAGTGGCATAATGGAACCTCGGTATCTTATCAGTTTGTCAACACGTCCTTAACCCGCTTAGTAGCGTTCATTGGTTTAGACACCACTAGTGTGAAATTGCATTCCTTTCGTATTGGGACTGCAACCACAGCATTTTTAAACGGCCAATCCGAAACGCAAATCAGACTGTTTGGGCGGTGGCATAGTAATGCGGTACGTTCTTATATTCGCCTCCCCGTCCTTCAACTTTAGAAATGTCGGAATCCCACCTTTACCTGGAGTCAATTGTTGTCAGTGTAGGCTGCTGCAGTGTCTCCGTGTTTCTTACCTTGCCCAACCTTAGATCACAAAGTCATATTTTTCCCGTTCATTGTATCACTATTAGTGTTATAGATTATTTTTGTATGATGTTGTTTACCTTGTATATATTTTTGCATTAATATTATATTGTGTCCTTGTATACCAATTTGCACGCATAGTTGTTGGATCTCTTGTACTTAAATGTTCAAGTGCCATTTTTATGTATGTCATTGTGCATGCTAAGTAAGTTGTTGTCCATCTTGCTGTTACCTTGTATATCATCTGCAAGCATTTGTTTACCTTGTATATATTTTGCATGCATAAGTAAAGTTTGAGATCTCATTATATTCAAGTTTAGCTTAAATTACACTAATCATAGTGTCTCTTGTCAATAGTAAGTGTGGAAGTAATTAGAATTTTATTGTATATCACACTCTTTGGCGACCCATAATCTTTCAAAGTTTAGTACGAATTAGTGTTTAACATAGTGGGGCAGACATGGTTATGGTCATTATACATGCTATTGAAGTCAGTGTCCCGTGTTGGGCTAGACATCCTGCGCTGGATTCCAGCTGTGGATGCTTTTGGCATAAATCGGGGCTCTAATTTAGCCCAACAGGATTTATAGGTAGAGGTGGCTGCATGTTAATGATTAAATGCTTAGTTGATTAATGTTTTTTTTTTAATTTTGTTACCATGTATAATGCTCAGTTGATTAATGTTTTTAATTTTAATTTTGTTACAGTCATTTATCTGTTTATAGTCAATAAATGACATTTTACACTACACATTGATACGTTTGTTGATTCTTTGATTGAGGCACACAAATACAAATTATGACCATAATAATTTTTGTGTGATTCAACCAATCAGAATCTTCTTAATCAGTGGGCTCAGTCAAATGACGCTATTAATTAGGTCACGAGATTCACTTACTTGAGACAAAGGGAACCGTGGCATTCTAGCTTTTGTTGTACACTTGCTTGTTTGGGGAAGGAATTGTGCTTGTACTAGTGTTGTCTGCAGTGCTTACCTCCGCCTCCCCACGCGGAAATAAGAGTAGGCTATATTTTTGCAATCTAAGCAAAATATCCCTTACTGAAGTAATCATTAAATTATATTACTGTAATTCATAGATTATACATTACCCAAGATTTATATTAAAAAGGGACCCATGGTGGTTCAGTGAGTCTTGCGCTGGCTTTCTAACCATGAGGTCCTGGTGGTGATTCTAGTCACTAAGATGGAATGAAAAATTGAGATTCTGTGAATATCATAATCAGGAGGATAAAGATATTTGACATTTGGAAATAGAAATAAGAGTAGGCTATATTTTTGCAATCTAAGCAAAATATCCCTTAATCCATCGCCCCTGCCTGTTCCGACGTCTATCCACAATTTGTTTGTGGACACTCTACAGATCACAATTTTTATTCGATTTTAACAAAACTTGAACTATTTGTCTATCTCGCAAACATCTCAGTTCCTATCAGTATTGGCATATATCAGACCATAACTTCAATTTTGACTTGTTGGTTGCTAAGTGTAATGGTCAAATGAATAATGGTGGCCACGCCCATTTTGGCCAAAATCCCCCAAATTGAGACAGTCATATCTCGGCAACCGTTGGTCGGATCAAGCTAAAATTTGAAATATAAGTTTTTCCTGATGATCCCAAGCATCCCCTGCATTCCATGCGGTAGTTTTTGGTGCGTTTGGGCGTCACATGTAACTGGAAATGTTTCTTCTGTTAGGTTCTATAGTGACTTTTTTTCGTAGTCATTTGCATATTTTAGTATTATGCCCCCAAAATCAAATATCCCCTACTTTTTTTGAATAGTATATAACGAATACATGTATATAACGACATGATTGGCGAGGCGCCCTTAAAACCAAGTGATATTGGTTGGGCACCAATCCGGTCGTGGGCACCCAACCTATGTCACTCTGCTTTATGTGGTGCCCATACTAATATGGAGACATTGGTCTCGTATTGCGTCCTTTGGTGCCCGTTAATGGGGCCGATATTTCCCAGTAAACAAATGGCGCCGAAATTTTCGAGGGGGGGGATAGCTGCCCCTTTGCCCTCCCTTCCCCCCCCCCCACTAGCTACGGGCCTGTATAGTCCGGTCGTGGGCACCCAACCTATGTCACTCTGCTTTATGTGGTGCCCATACTAATATGGAGACATTGGTCTCGTATTGCGTCCTTTGGCGCCCGTTAATGGAGCCGATATTTCCCAGTAAACAAATGGTGCATATACACAATAAGCATATACACAAAATTTCAACTAAATCGAAGGAAGGGGGTATGGTTTAATTTTTCCTTTTTTGGGGGGGTGGCTTGACATGGAATGACCGACCCTTTGATGAAACTTGAAATACTGTACGTACATATGCTTATAACCTAAAGATCTTGTACATCACAATATGATACAATATAAGTACAATTTTCTGTTCAGGAACACACTAAAGCATTTTATTGGTGAAACCTCAATTTCAAACTCCCCGGACCTTTTCCCTAAAACTTGGAGCCACAGAGGCTCAGTGAATAAGGTGTGGCTCAGTACCCAAAAGGTTTTTGTTATTGGCTAAGAATGTATCTCAGGATTTTCCAACATTGCTTCACCAAGGTCAATTGTACATGTTTATTATGGATTTTTGTGCTGTATTTTTTGTTGTATTAGGCACACTTTTTTTTACCAAATATATTATTTTCTATAACGGGTGCACCTAATACACAACGTTAAGCAAATCTAAGATTCTTCCGTGTTGACATCGAAATCGGAAATTCAAGAAATAACTGCCCTAGAATCAACACGTCGACCGGGTGACACTACCTCAAAGGCTTGACATATTATCACTCAAATTAAAGAATATACTGTTCCCTTCCGTGTCGTGGGTTGGGATGGGCTAGTGGTCTAGAGTGCCGTGCTTCCACCTCTAGCTGGCCGGTCACCTCTGGCTTACGCCTTGGTTTCAATCCCTGGTGTGAGCATATGTGGCATGGAGAGAGGGGTGCCTTCTCAACCTCGTGGCCCTCTTGGGGTGTAGGGGGGTGATAAGAATATACCCTTCGTAGGTCCTGCGTGTCGTAAAAGGCGACTAAAAGGATCCCTGTAATGGGGCAACGTGTTTGCCGTGCGTTGCGACCCATGTCGGTGGAGAGTGGAATCCTGGTAATTGAGTGGGGATTTGGTTGTTTGCAAGCCCTTTCTCTGCAACACATTACCGTACTTTGGCCCATGGTTCAACTAGACGGGAGGTCAGAGTGGCCCACTCTGATTAATCGGCTCTGGTCATTTCAGCAACAAAGAGAGTACTTTTTGCTTTGTTTTTTCAACTAAGCTGTTTAACCTTTGTGTTCTAGGTACCCTCTTTGAAGCGTGGCTTGGGTCAATCAAGTTTGATATATTATTTTATACACCATGCTTGAGTATACCCTTTACCTAGCCCTGAGGCAATGCGCTGGTCACCCGCGCTAGCCCTCCCCTTGTAGTTAGGGAAGTAACCTGGGGGATGGCGAGGGGGTGAATATCCAAGAATTTTCATGGATCCCCCAATATCCAATTCAATATAATAAGAAAGAAGATAGACGAAGGTCCTGATATTCCTGAAAAGGTATCTAGATCTTCGCTGAGGTTTCTCCTAATATAGATTTCTCAAGAGTGTCACCTTTCTTGATATCGAAAGGCATCGCGGGCTTGGCTGGAGAGCCCAAAAATATCAAGAAATTAAAAAGTGGAGCCCTATTGATAGAATGTAGTAAAGAACAACATGCAACAATGTTATTAAAATCAGACATGCTTGCTACATATCCTATCAAAGTGACTCCACTCCAGGTGTTATTCGCTGCCGGGACCTTGAAGGCAGCAGTGAGGAAGAAATGGTTGAACATTTATCATCGCAAGGTATCACACATGTTAAAAGAATCAGTGTTCGACGTGGTGATAAAATAATTCCCACTCGTACATCCTCACTTTCAACCGTCCCAACATCCCAAAATCGATAAAGGCAGGTTATCTTAATATTCCTGTTGATGTCTACATTTCTAATCCTTTACGATGCTTTAAATGCCAAAAGTATGGTCACAGCAAAACAGTATGCAGAGGTAAAGAGACGTGTGCCCGGTGTGGCCTTGATGGTCACAAAAGCTCTACCTGTGCTGCTGAATTTTGCTGCGTAAACTGCAAGGGTAAGCATTCTGCTTATTCCCGAGAATGTCCTGTTTGGCAAACGGAAAAAAAAATTCAACAGGTGATGTCTGAAAGAAAGATCTCTTATTATGACGCTTAAAAACAGGTGGAAATAACATTTCTTCCACCTACTGGATCTTTCGCTAGTAAAGCAAAGGTCCAGACAAGATCTATTAGCGTTCAGACATCAGAATCCTGCCTAAAAGGAGAAACAACAAAGGTTTTACAGGACAGTACAAAGAGTAAATCTTCACCTACAGGTACTACGAGCTCAACACAAACATCTCTTCCCATAATAAACCTCATAGAAGTCCTGTAAAACATCCCTGATTATGGTTAATTCCATTATACAGTGGAATTGTCGTGGTCTTAAGCCAAATTTTAATGAAGTTCAACTTTTAATACAAAATAAAAATCCATTAGCTATTTGTCTACAAGAAACCTTTTTGAAAAATTCTGACAGTTTGTCATTCAGACATTTTGTTTCAGACCATCATTTTTCAAACAATGATGGTAGAGCACATGGTGGTGCTTCCATTATTGTCAATGGAGACATCCTACAGAGTCAAGTCACCCTGAATACCCTCTTGCAGGCAGTAGCCGCTCGGGTGACATTACACATTCCTTTTACACTCTGTTCGATTTATTTACCACCAAGCCTCAACTTAAACCCTAGAGATCTTGATGACCTTATTTCTCAGCTTCCTCTCCCATATATTATTATGGGAGATTTTAATGGTCATCAACCACTCTGGGGTCCTGATAATAACTTCAGAGGTAGACAAATAGTAGACTTCATTAACAATAATAATTTGTGCTTATTACATGTAAATGATGAATCGCAAATTTATCTACATCCTGCCTCTGCTTCTTTTTGCTCTCTTGATTTTACCATTTGAAGATCTGTGTGGTAGTGATCATTTCCCGATCATAGTTGAAAATATTGGTCCTTGTCCGATTGAAAGACCCCAAAGATGGAAACTACACAAGGCTGATTGGGCTCTTTTCGAATCTTTGTGTTTATTCGCCTTTGATGCAAAGGAGTTGGAGGATGCAGATGAGCCCCTGGCCTTGTTCAAGATGTAGCTTAAGAGACGATTCCTAAGACCACGACTGAACAAAAGCGTTTCAATAAACAATGGTATAATGACGATTGCAAATCTGCTCTGAAAGAGCGTGATCGTATCCTGAGACGATTAAAGAACCATCCTTCCATGGAGAATATTGTGGCATACCAAATAGAGTAGGCCGTAGCGCCGCTGCCCGGGCAAAATTTCCCTCATAGCACAATGTATGACGTATGCCCGTCTTCATTAGCCCAATTTAGGAGCAAAACAGTAGGACGTTAAAACGTATTTCATTTAATTTCATTTATCAATGCATCTAAATCAACTATTTGACCGGAAGTTAATGTCATTGGTCTATATATAATCTATGCAGACCATAGAGCTATATATAGAAACTCTGTGATGCAGACGAATTTACGGCGTAAATGCATACCAAAAATGTTTTTATGACGTTAGAGAGCATCGTACTCTCAATTTACCAGTCACAATGTGCTTAACTTGTGCTTACGCAAGAACGGTCTTGAGAATTTCTAGCAATTTAGCTCCTTTAAAGTGGCCTGCATTTGTGTTGTAAATAAATGAAATGTCTTTAATGTAGAAGCGATATATTCTATAGCATACTTGTCGAGAATATATTTCTTACGGATTTTCTGTCGTCCAAATGTCTCTTAGGTATCAAAAGATGTAGTAAATGCCATCGAATACATGTAACTATATGGTCATCCATATTGTTTGAAGCAGAAACAGACTTAAGGTTGGTAAGCAAGCCTTTTTGACAATTGTAAGAACGAAGTTGTGCTTACGTTTTTTTCTTGGAACACATAATAAAAGTGCTTGTGCTTACACTGAAGTCTACTTAAAATCTAAGCACAAGAACATTCTGAAGAATTTTCTGGGAACACAAAAAATAAGATTAGTTTACTTAATTGCAAAGTCTACTTAATATCTAAGCACAAGAACGTGCTTAAGAATTTTCTAGGAATCGGGCCCTGATATTGCAAATTCTTTGGCCAGTACCTCTTCATTCAATTCATCATCCAATTTCTCCTACGATGCCTTTCAAGGCATTAGACAACAACAGGAGAAAGGCGACTTAATTTCAACTCCCGTAAAGATGAATGCTAAAGTGATACTTTTTCCATTGCAGAACTTTGGGATTCACTAAAGCGAGCTCGGGATACTGCAACTGGTCCAGATGAAATACACTATCAAATTCTAAAACATTTACCCTTTCCAATTCTCTTAACCGGATTTGGGTTGATGGAGCCACAATCATTCCCATCCCTAAACCGGGTAAAGATCATACGAATCCTACCAATTATTGTCCGATTGCTTTAACAAGCTGTATTTGCAAAACCACGGAGATATTGATCAATCGAAGGCTTGTTTGGTACCTTGAGTCCAACAACCTCATTACAGACCTCCAATGTGGATTTCGGTCCCAATGGAGCACTCTTGATCATCTCGTCAGATTTGAAACGTTCGTCAGGGACACTTTCATCCAGAAGCAACATTAGTTGCAATATTTTTCGATCTGGTGAAAGCTTATGATACCACGTGGAAACATGGTATCATGTGCGACCTCCATAACCTCGGCCTACGAGGTCGCTTACCTATCTTCATTAAAAATTTCCTGGAAGATAGGTATTTAAGGTACGACTGGGATCAATATTCTCTGACCCATTTCCTCAGAAAATGGGAGTTCTCCAGGGAAGCATTTTATCTCATACACTTTTCGCAATAAAAATTTATACAATCCCAGCGTGCCTTAAACCAGGCACAAATGACGCTCTTTATGTTGATGACTTTCAGATGTGCTATGGTTCTACAGACATGTGGATAATCGAACGTAAGTTGCAGCTTCGTTTGAATTGACTTCAACAATGGGCAACCCAAAATGGATTTCGTTTCTCGAAATCCAAGACTGTCTGCATGCATTTCTGTCAGAAACAAGGTTTGCATCCTGATCCAGAATTGTTCTTGGATGGCAATCGCCTTGCAATCGTGGATGAAACCAAATTTCTGGGGCTGATATTTGATAATAAATTATCATTTATCCCCCACATTAAAAGCCTCAAAAAGAAATGTCTGAAAGCCCTCTTATCAAATACTGACTGAGGAGCAGACCGTAAGGTCTTGCTCAGATCATATCGAGCACTCATAAGATCAAAACTCAATTATGGGTGTATTGTGTATGGGTCTGCCCGCGAGTCTTATCTTAAAGAGCTCGACACTATACACAACCAAGGACTTAAAATGGTTTAGGAGCATTTCGTACATCTCCGGTGGACAGTTTATATGTCGTGGCGCACGAGCCCACATTGCGCAACAGACGTGATAAACTGGCCCTGCAGTATACTACGAAAATAGCATCATTACCAAATCATATTTCATTTAACACCTTATTTATACCATATCATGTGCATTTATATCTACGGAAGACTAACATTGTTCCCTCATTTGGTATTTGCATACAACCCCTTTTGTCTGAGGCTTGTATCAGGCTTGACAGTATTTCGAATACCCCCCTCTTTGAGACTCCACCGTGGGCTATATCTCCCCCAAAGATCAATTTTGATCTTACTCGACATAAAAAGAGAGATACTAGCTCAACGTTTTTTCAGTCTCTCTTTAGAGAGCTGAGGTCTAAATATGATGATTATGCTCCAATATACACAGATGGTTCGAAGGATGATGATCGGATAGCTTCGGTTACTGTGACACCATTCGAGACCATTTCTGTCTGCCTTCCACCTGCTGCTTCCATCTTTACAGCTGAACTTCAGGCCATTCTACAGGCTTTGGAGTTCATTCAATCATCATCCAATTCAAAATATATAATTTTTACTGATTCTTTGTCCTCATTACAAGCAATACATAACATACTGCTTGATCACCCATTAGTAGCAGATATTTATCATCTGCTACTATCACACGAGTTGAGCAGCAAGGACATTGTCCTTTGCTGGCTCCCTAGTCACATGGAGATAAAAGGGAACGATCAAGCAGATTTGGCTGCCAAATCTGCCTTAGATCTTCCCTTATCCTATTTTTAATACCATATACAGATTTTAAATCTTGCATCAACCATTTAATTTATGGCCGCTGGCAACAGTCTTGGGATCTTGAAGGCACAAACAAACTTCATCACATAAAGCCTCTCCTTGGAGACTGGCCAAGCTCCTACAGGTCTAACAGGAGAGATGAAGTTGTTTTGTGTCGCTCTCGAATTGGTCATACTTTTTTAACGCATATTTTCATCTTAAAGCGAGAGCCTCAACCAGAATGTGAACATTGTCATGTTCCTTTGACAGTGAAGCACATCTTGATTGAGTGCAATCATCTCAAGAATATAAGATCACACTATTACCGTTGCCAGTCATTACGTCAATTGTTTTCACAACCGGAACTATATGGAAAATTGTTAAACTTTAAGAGACAAACTTTAAATAGGGTTTCACACTGCGTAGCTTGTGTGAAACACTATTGTTTTTGTTAAAATTATTATTAAGCTTTCATATTACATATGAAAGCTTATTGTTTCTGTTAAGATTATTATTATTATTTTTTTTTTTGTGTGTTTTCTGCAAATCGGATTTCTCAGAATCTATCCGTAGGATCTTTCTGAAATTTTGACCTACCCCCCCAAAAATGGGGTGCGAACCTTGATTAAATATATTTTCAAAACGTTTTACGAATCCGAAATTTACGAACGACGAAATGGACAAAGCATAGTCGTAACTTTGTTATTTTTTGACCGATTTTACTAATTCTTTTTCTTTGAATACCTTGAAAAAAATCATTTTCATCTGCAGTTTCACATTTTCGAATTTCGAAAATTCGTCGCTGTGATTTCGAACCGGAAGTTTAGACCAATTTGACAACTTCTTTAATAGTTGTACGATTGTCATGAAATTTAGTATATATGTAGACCTTACCGATGTGACTTCAAAAATATAATTAGAAATTTTCTAAATTATCTCCCCTTGACGAAATTAAAGATCAAAATTTTCAAAAAAATCATCGAAATATAGGTCAGAATGACCTGATTTTTTTTTTTGATACTAGACAAGTAATTACTGATTTGTACACAAAATATAAAGTTTGTTGATCATCTGATCAAGTGCCACCATCTTGAAACGTGAAAAATCCCTAAGGCTTTTTTGCTATTTTACTTACAGACACGAGAGTTATATTTTCTGAATCCTTGAAAGATGGTCTAAAAATTGTTCAGAGAAGAATTTTGATTTAGGTCAATTGATGGTTGCCATTTTGAAGTGAATATGAAAAGTAGTAGCAATTTGAAGGGCCGAAACTTTGAAACACAATAACTCTCCTTCTAATTGAGCTAGAATGTTCAATCTTGGTGTAGACGTTCACTATTTCAATGTCATGATTGAGTTCAAAGATGAGCATTTTCTGCCTAGGGTAAGCAGAAATAAGCATGCTGATTTGTTGATTCTTTAGGGCAAGATAACTTCGGTTATAATGAAGGGAGGGCGGTGAAACTCTTGTTAATCGAGAGTGTAATAGCTGGCCTGTTGTGTGAAATCGTTGTATCTTTTTTTTTAAATATCAGGGATAGCTGAAAAAAAGAGATCGAAAATCCAAAAAGTCGTATGTTTACGATTTGGAGCCTCTTTAAAGGTTCTTTTCTCTTAAAGTCAACATAATACTTTTTGGGAACTTCTTCTACAAAGAGTCTTATCGGTAGTCTTTTATATGAAAACTTCGATCAACAGTCCAAAATATCTGGAGTAGAAGAATAAAAGGATCGAACATTGAAAACGGCACCCTTTCATTGTTAAGCGAAACATGCAGTGTGTGTGACTACAATCTGCACATTTAGTCATTGTATAGAGCTTATTCAACAGTATCGAATTCCAACTGCTTAGGGATATTTTACGTGTACTCCAATGTGTACACGTGACCTTGGTTTTTCGTCCCACCCGAACAACTAGACAGCTGTCCTTGTCAGGCCCTCCGTTCTGCCTCACTGACAAGGGGGGACCACGCCGGAAAATCAAGATGATCTTCCTCGTTGCAGAACTTTCAATTCAGGCCAAACGTTTATTGCATACGATTAAGCTGGTCAGATGGAGCTTATTTTCAAAAGTTTTGTAATAATCGGTTGGTAATTAAAATACCGTGCGAATTAAACTGTTAAAACATAAAATTTCGCCCGGTTATAATGTTTCCCACTTTAAAGTCAGCAATTTGCCGATTTTAGAGGGCAAATGTATATTTCGAACAATTAAGCTGGTCAGGGGGAGCTTATTTTTAAGGGAGGCTGAATGGCTGAATGGTTAGCATGTGCACGCTGTATCGTAACGTCTGTCATTGAGTCAACGGGCGTCGTTTCGATTTCGAGATTGCACGTGACATGGAGTATGGTGTCCAACCTCGTGGGTTTTCTCCGTGCCATTCGGCTTCCTCCCAACAGCTAAAGACCAGTACGCGCAAGGGGAGTTTTTAAATAAAATTAAAAAACATATGTTAGTCCCGAAATGATCTAGTTTGTGTCGAATGGACGTTAGGCCGCATTTCTCTCTTTTTTTTTATTTTTAAAGTTTTGTAATAATCGGTTGGTAATCAAAGATACTGTAAAAGTGATAAAACAGAAAAATTCACCCGGTTGTAATGTTTCTCACTTTAAAGTCAGCAATTTGCCGATTTTAAGGGGAAAACGTTTATTGCGAACGATTTAGCTGGTCAGGGGGAGCTTATTTTTAAAAGTTTTGTAATATTCGGTTGATAACTAAAGGTACCGTGCAAATTAAACTAATAAAATAGAAGATTTCGCCCGGTTGAAATGTTTCTATCTGTAGGTCAGCAATTTGCAGATTTTAGGGAGGTTGCGTGACTGAATGGTTAGCACGTGCGCTCTGTATCATAACGTCTGTCATTGAGTCAACTGGCGTTGTTTCGATTTCTTGGTTGTACGTGACAAGGAGTATGGTCGCCTGTCCAACCTCGTAGGCCGTAACGCCTACCCCCTTGGTAAAATTTCCCTCATTGCACACTTTATGGCGTATGCCCGTCTTCATTAGCCCATTTTAGGAGCAAAACAGTAGGACGTTAAACAACCATTCAATTTGATTTCATTTTCTCTATGTTGCTTATTTATTATAGTGGATAAATGTTTTTCTGGTTCTATTAATTATTTCATTTCTGCATAGAAATCTTGCTTTGACCAGTTTTTTTTATTGCAAAGTGCCATTCTTGTATATTGCAGTCTATGACCCTTTGTTTAAAACATGCTTAAGAAGTTGTCACGATTTCCTACTTATAACCAAACATATTGGAAACCATAATTATATAACATATCTCTAATTTTGGAAGCCCGATTACAGCTATACAAGTTTGGGTTATTTCCCTTTAGTTTAAAGATTATTTTTTTGCCGAGGGTGCAATGTTTCTCACTACATTTAAATTTGTAACTTTGTGAGTTTTGACCGATTTTGATAATTATGTCTTTATAATTTTCCAAATTTACATATTTAACGTAAATATTCAAACAATTGGAATCAACCTGATTCAAAAGTTTTTAGTTTTGTTCAAAGTTTTCTAATTTAATTTTTCGATGTTTTCTTACCATTTTCATTTCATTTTTCTGAAAGTTTTGAAGTGGGAAGTCATCCCGATTACAGCAACACAAGTATCAGTTATTTCCCTTTAGTTTTCAGATTATGCAATGTTTCATACTATATTTAGACTTGTAACTTCGCGAGTTTTTGACCAATTTTGATAGTTTGTTATTCTTATCCTTTTATTTGAGATACTTGATATAATCTATGACACGTGACGATGAATATGAAAGCTTTCATATCTGCATGGGACAGTAGCAGATCTAGTTCTTATTAGGCTTTCAGACTTTCGTCTGAAAGACTATTGTTTTTACAAAAATTATTATTATTATTATTATTTTTTTCCGCGGGAGCCTATTTCTCCATGATCGAAAACAGATATCGATCTGGAACCAACATTTATATCGGGAAAACATGTGGTGGCTACTTGATAAACTATTTTTCAAACCTCTGCGCATACCGGAAGTGGCCGAACTTTGTACGTCGTCTAAAAATTGAAAATAGGCCATAGTTTCATCAATTCTTTACCCATTTTAAAACAAATGACATTTTCGGGAACCCTGAATCTTTTCGGAGATAATGGCTATCTCACATTTTTCAATTTCGAACATTCGTCTATGACTTCTATCGTTCGAAAATTGAAAAGACGGTGTTTATGAGACAATTTTTGTTATTTTTCAAAATTTGCAAATTTGAGCTACATTTTTGGATTCCTGAAGTCTATGTGATTCCCGTAATATAAGTTTCATTCAGAGTTATCCCCCTTTATTTTTCGTATTTTTTCGAATTTTCTGCCCATTTTGTAACCCTTATATATTTTTGGAAAGGATAAATCGATATTTCTGAAACCTCTGGAACATAAAGCCATATAGTCCGACAGTTGGATAAAGCGATTTCAACACCGATCCGTAAACCGGAAGTAGTCGAAATAATTTCTGATGTTTGGAAAAAAATGCAAAAAATGGGTGCTTTGGGGAAAAACGTGATTATTTTGTCCGATATCAACAGATGAAAGGGATTAAGGTATCATTGGGTTGAACGGGAATTTGGGTATCGTATGATGCCCAATTCATACAGGTACGATGACCCGGAAGTAAAATATAGCACGCTGAAAATCAAGTATTTTCTGATTTGGAGCGTTTTTGGACGCCTGTATCTCGAAAACTTAACCGCAACTTTTTTTAAAATTTTTTCTATCGAGAGTCCTTTCGGAGGTATTATGCATGAAGCCATCCAATATGACTTTGAAATATTTGGAATGGGTGAAATAACGGACTGAAAATCGAAAAAAGTCGAAAAATCGTGAAATTTTGGAAAATGCTCTGCTATTTTTTTATTTTAAGAGATTTCCAAAAAAAAAGATTGTATATTCAGATAGCTGACCTAATTACAATTCTAACGATGTATAATATGTATGTAGTTATTGAAATTTAATTTTCGATATTTTAAATTCTGAGACGCCCTTTTCTCGAAATCGAGGCCGCAGATTTTTCTGAAACTTTTCTTATCGGTTGTCTATAAAGTGAATCCAAAATGAAAAGCATTGAAATAATATAGGTGGTCCAAAAATGGCATCAAACTTTGAAAAAAATTGAAAAATCGTTAAATTTTTGTAAACGCTCTTTAATTTATCTTTTTTTCCAAAACTACTCAATGGATGTTTCTGACACTTCTGGTACAGAAAGATAAGTATACAAAGAACTTCGTAAAGCTATCACGACAATGATCGTAAAACCGGAAGTAGTCGTAATTTTGAAATAATTTACAATTTTGACCGGTCTTTTCGCCAGCAAATATTACTTTTACAAATGAGGGAGGGTGTCACTGAAGAAAAACAACTAAAGTATAGTTTGGTAGCTCAATGGATCGGTTATAGTATAACAAACATCCTGTCTGATTCCTGAAAGCCGGTTCAGTGCTGCTTGCAGGTCTAGTTATTATTATTATTCAGATTCAAATTTGAATAGATCTCAGCAACTACCTGTCGCATCGTTACGATTTCTTCGGTTTTACTGGGAAAGTGGGTGTGACTTAGAGGATAAAGCTATTTTGAATGCGAAATGTCCGAAATCACCAAATGATCGTTTTTGAAAATATTGCAGTAATTTTAACATTAATCATTGGATTTTAACTTTCGATACATTTTGGCATAGCCGGAGACAGGGCACATAGCTACGCTACTTTCGATTTTTGATTTTCTGCAAATCTTCGAAGATATTTGGCGCCAAATTTCGATTTGATGCCAAAGAGTGTGCCCATTCAAGGCGCAAAAAATGTCGGAAGCAGTTTTTTTAATTTCGATTTCATTTTCGAGCAAATTCAATTAAAAGGCTAAAAATGGTGTAAAATTGACCTATTTACAACCTATTCAGGCTTTTCAAATTTTAAAATATTTCTTCGTAACTTTTAAAAACTTGTAGCTATAATCCATACGAAGAAAATGTATGTTAAAATTAGTTTGTAATATAAGCAGTTGCCAAGAAATGGGCAGTTGTGCATAAGTCACTGTTTTCGTTATTTTGCCTGTAAAATAGTCAATTATTATTGGATATTTTATAAAAGTGACATCATTTGATTCAAAAAGCATGTAGCGTCATATCAAGTTGAATTCAATTTAAAATTGACACCGAAAGTGACGTCATTTGGTCAAAAACTGCATTTTAATCTTTTTAAATCAATGTTTTATTCAAACAAGAATTATTTAATATGTATTAATAATTTTAACTTTTGGTTTAAATTCACATATAAAAACAAATCATATGGTCATATAGATATCATAAAATTCTTTCTAACTTGTTTGGTTGCCGAGAAATAGACGGTTTTCTACAGGTCACTTTTGAAGGTTTCGGGGCCATAAAAGTGTTAATTATTAATCGATTTTCATAAACGTTACACCATGTTATACCTAATGCCATTGGGGATTTCATACAAGTAATTTAAGATTTCATTATCACCGGAAGTAACGTCATTTTGGCAAAAACTGTATTTTTAGCCTTCAAAACAGATATTTTATTCAAATGAGTCTGTTTTGAAATCTTTTTCAAATTATGGTATTTGATGCCAATCAACAAATAAAATGAACCCATACGATCATACAGATACCACAAAATGGTTTCTAACTTGTACGGTTGCAGAGAAATAGCCGATTTTCTACAAGTCACTTTTCAAGTTTTTTGGTCAATAAAAGTGGCAATTATTATTCGATTTACATAAAATTTTCACTATATGATATCGTATGCCATTTCTGATTTCATAAGACTAATTGAACATTTTCATTAACACCGGGGGCAATTTAATTTTGGCAAGATCATTTACAAGTAACAAATGAATTGATATTGCTGGATTTTGTTGATTCTGCGTCCATTTTATTTGTGTGCAATGTTAATTTGGAAACCTGTTTCTGTTTAGTGGTTTCGTTGGTACCGGAAGTGACATATGTTCAAGGGTAACTTGGCACCGAAAGTGACATGTTTAAGGGTAACGTTGCAACAGTGAAACCCGTCATTCCTGCATGCAGGTCTAGTTATAAATTTTAATTGTATATATATATATATATATATATATATATATATATATATATATTGTTGTAAATGAGGGTTTTTCTAAAGGTCACATGATTAGTGTGACGTAACTGATGTAAAACACCTCACTTATTATACAGCTACCAAACTATCAACACGTGGCTTATACAGCTCGTCTACTTGTGTGTTTGGTGGTTCAACATAGTAAGTCACGAAATATCACATTGGCGTTGCTCGTAAATTCACTCGTCTACGTATGATTGAATATTGATATTGTTTATCAACTAAAGAAAGTGCTGACTCAGCAATTTCGTAAATTTCACGCTTGAAAACTAGGTCATAGCTTTCAGAAGAAAGGAGAGAAAAAGTATATATACAACATTTCTACAACAATATTAAAGATTGCAGCATCATCCCATTGTTATTGATAATTATTATTCTTTGTTTCACGTAAACGAAGAAAAGTAGTCATGTGAGTTGTTTTCATTGACGCCCGCGTTAGTCATGACTGCCAACAATTCCGACTTATAATTTATTCCCATTAATTTTCACGAATTGTGCTGATGTACATCGAGTGAAAATTATTTAATTCTTATCTGAATAATAAATTAATATTTTTTCTGATTTTTTCAAGTCGGTTCTTCAAGTTATATCAGTTACAGACCCTGTTGCACTCGTTATCGATATAGGTGCATAAATAGTCAATTTTACTTGGTGTATGGAAGATAATCACTGACAAAATTATCTTTTGAATATAGCCAACTGGTGATAATTCACAATAAATATAACCTGTTTTATTGTCTGAATTTACTTTTGCCAGTTTCCATTGAAGAGGGGAGAATGCCTTCTATAGACATGCAGACCGCTGATTTGAGATCCTTAATGTGTCATTTAATTCGTTAACTTCTCCTTCAGACTGCAAGAATTGTGGTGCATAGAGTTCATCTCATCGCAATGCCAAGTCAGATTATTATATTTGCTTTTCACTGGTGCATCGAAAAGCATTAACCCCATCAGGTGGCTTGGGTCCGGAAGTAGCACGACACCTCTCAGCATGACCTGGCTGGAGAAAATTGGAAAAGTTGAGGCGGTGAATATCATTGAAGAAAGGGAAGTTTTAGGCATCATAACGATGTCTGATGCAAGTGGGTTGATGAGGGTCGTGTTACCTTTGGCACTGTATTTGATGGCCAATCAGTAGATACACTGCAGGCATTGACTTTAGCCAAGTTTGAGGCTAGCCAATCGAAGCTCTACGACCAATTGTCTTTGAAGTGTGATGCTCTATTTGCTTTACAGCATGAACCAACAGAAAGTCTTTATGTAATGTTGACTTCAGTATTGGAACGTGTTGGGTTACAGTTACCATCGTTGGAAACGATGCAACAACAGGAAGCTTCCCCTCCTGTTGCACCTGCTCCAGTGACACCACACCCTTCAACTGAAACACCTGGTATTTGGCGCAAGTGGGTTGATGAGGGCCGTGTTACCTTTGACACTGTATTTGATGGCCAATCAGTAGATACACTGTTAGCCAAGTTTGAGGCTAGCCAATCGAAGCTCTACGACCAATTGTCTTTGAAGTGTGATGCTCTATTTGCTTTACAGCATGAACCAACAGAAAGTCTTTATGTAATGTTGACTTCAGTATTGGAATGTGTTGGGTTACAGTTACCATCGTTGGAAACGATGCAACAACAGGAAGCTTCCCCTCTTGTTGCACCTGCTCCAGTGACACCACACCCTTCAACTGAAACTCCAGAAAATGTGAACAACAAGTTATCCCAATAAGCAGCAAATCTAGAAGACCTGGGGCCGGTTGCTCAAAGCTTTTAACGATCCGTTAAGATGCAGTTAACGGATCGTTAACTTTAAAGGAGAGAGATGTTGTTGTTGGAAGCCCCATTAACTGTAGCACGTCGTTTAACTTGGCGTTATAGTTAACGGAGGTGTTGGGGTCCATTATCTGTTTAACGGTGTGGCATTAGTGGGCTGTAGCATAAAGTCATACATGTATGATTACCAGTGTAATTTTCTATAGAACATTCTAGAGGGTTGGGCAATGGGGGGCTATTCCATTTCTTATAGGATGAAATTCTATAGTATTCTGCAGAATTTTGGGGGTCTGTAGAAAATAATGCCCCCAAATATGCTGTAGTACAAATCCCATAATTTTTCATACAGATTTATGCTAAAATTTCTAATGGAAAAATAAAGTATTCTATAGTTTTTTTCTTTAGTAAATTATCTTTTTGTCTTTAAGTTTTTTTGAACAGACTGCCACTGCACAGTTAGTTGTCCCACTGTCTTCAGTTTCTTGTTTATACTAACTTCTATGAAGTTGTTGTCCCCCGCCTTTCGAAGAAAGTTGGGGGACTATTAAAATGGGTTCGTCCGTCTGTCTGTCCTTCTGTCTGTCCGTCTGTCTGTCCGTCACACTTTTTGGGACACAACAACTCTCTTCCTAATTGAGCTAGAATGTTCAAACTTGGTGTATGTGTTTATTAGGTCAATGCCTTGATGGAGTTCGAAGATGAGCATTTTCCGCTTAGGGTAAGCAGAGATAAGCAATTTGATTGGTTGATGCTTTGGGACACGATAACTTTAGTTCTAATTAAGTGAGATTGATGAAACTTGGTGTATAGTTTCATTATAGTAATACCTTGACTAAGTTCGATAATGAGCATTTTCTGCTCAGGGTAAGCAGAGCTATACGCAATTTGATTGGTCGAGAATTTGGAACACAATAACTCTACTTCTAATTGAGTTAAAATGTTCAAACTTTGTGGATATGCTTATTAGGTCAATGCCTTGATGGAGTTCGAAGATGAGCATTTTCCGCTTAGGGTAAGCAGAGATAAGCAATTTGATTGGTTGATGCTTTGGGACACAATAACTTTAGTTCTAATTAAGTGAAAGTGATGAAACTTGGTGTATAGTTTCATTATAGTAATACCTTGACTAAGTTCGATAATGAGCATTTTCTGCTCAGGGTAAGCAGAGCGATACGCAATTTGATTGGTCGAGACTTTGGAACACAATAACTCTCCTTCTAATTGAGTTAAAATGTTCAAAATTGGTGTATATGCTAATTAGGTCAATGCCTTGATGGAGTTCGAAGATGAGCATTTTCCGCTTAGGGTAAGCAGAGATAAGCAATTTGATTGGTTGATGCTTTGGGACACGATAACTTTAGTTCTAATTAAGTGAGAGTGATGAAACTTGGTGTATAGTTTCATTACAGTAATACCTTGACTAAGTTCGATAATGAGCATTTTCTGCTCAGGGTAAGCAGAGCGATACGCAATTTGATTGGTCGAGACTTTGGAACACAATAACTCTCCTTCTAATTGAGTTAAAATGTTCAAACTTGGTGTATATGCTTATTAGGTCAATGCCTTGATGGAGTTCGAAGATGAGCATTTTCCGCTTAGGGTAGGCAGAGATAAGCAATTTGATTGGTTGATGCTTTGGGACACGATAACTTTAGTTATAATTAAGTGAGATTGATGAAACTTGGTGTATAGTTTCATTATAGTAATACCTTGACTAAGTTCGATAATGAGCATTTTCTGCTCAGGGTAAGCAGAGCTATACGCAATTTGATTGGTCGAGAATTTGGAACACAATAACTCTCCTTCTAATTGAGTTAAAATGTTCAAACTTGGTGGATATGCTTATTAGGTCAATGCCTTGATGGAGTTCAAAGATGAGCATTTTCCGCTTAGGGTAAGCAGAGATAAGCAATTTGATTGGTTGATGCTTTGGGACACAATAACTTTAGTTCTAATTAAGTGAAAGTGATGAAACTTGGTGTATAGTTTCATTATAGTAATACCTTGACTAAGTTCGATAATGAGCATTTTCTGCTCAGGGTAAGCAGAGCGATACGCAATTTGATTGGTCGAGACTTTGGAACACAATAACTCTCCTTCTAATTGAGTTAAAATGTTCAAACTTGGTGTATATGCTAATTAGGTCAATGCCTTGATGGAGTTCGAAGATGAGCATTTTCTTCTTACGGTAGGCAGAGATAAGCAATTTTTGGACGACACTTCGTGTTCAGTTTGATTGGGCGATACGTTTGAAAAAAATAAATGTGCTATTAATTAATATGTGTCATCTATTTATTTTGGGATTTCGGCGGGGGACATCAGCCTCACTGTTGGCTTGTTATATACATGTACATTATATACATGTAAATTTCAAATTCGGCCAATGAGCAAACAGTTTTCTCTTGGATTAACTTTAATGAATCCGTTAACTAATGGATAATGAAAGTGACTTTCTAGCAACAGAAATTTAACGGATCGTTAACAAACGACACATTAGCAAGATAACGATTCATTAGAGTTTAACAGATCGTTAAAATAAATTAGTTTTGAGCAACCGACCCCTGATGTTTGTTCGTCGGTCCCTGCTGATGACTCTGGCGCTATTTCTGAGGTGAGTATAAATCCTTTGCCTAATACTTTTGCTCCCGATGTTAATTCCCGGGCTCCAGTTGGTATTTCTCAGCAAGCTCCGGATTCCGAGCCAGGTCATGCTGAGAGGTGTCATGCTACATCCGGACCTGAGCCACCTGATGGGGTTAATGCTTTTCGATGCACCGGTGGAAAGCAAATATAATAATCTGACTTGGCATTGCGATGAGATGAACTCTACGCACCACAATTCTTGCAGTCTGAAGGAGAAGTTACCGAATGAAATATCAGCCTCTAATTACTCATTCATGGGTAGGGTTAAGAGTCGTTCCCTTAGTGAACCGCCTACATCTTCGGTAAAGGAATCTGTGTCGAGTTTAAATGTGATAATTGGGGTGGAACCCATTTCCTAGCACCAGTGTCAAGTTCCATTTCAGGCCGAGTCACCACAAGCCAATGAAGTTTGTGGCGTTACTAAAAGACCAGCTGATGCTTTGACTCCGTTTCCACAATTGCGGAAGGATGTAATTAACATGGATTAAGGAAGCAACGTTTGACTCTCGTATGCTGCATTATGATATGCGATCCACCCAATACAAGCTACTGGAGTGTCAACGTCCTATTTCTAGATTCAACGGCCCATTGCTGAATCGGGGATATCAGAAATCGGGTGGTCATAATTCTTCAGATCGCAGCTGGTCTCCACCCCCCAATCCTTACATTCATCCATCTAAGGATTCGCGTAGAATGTTTGACCACTCTTCTGAGCAGTCTTTCAGGTCTTCTGGTCTCAATTCTCTTTCCCGCAAACTGCTCTGGAATTGCAAGGATTCAGAAGGGGATGCTGCCGCTCAAGGACGATTATCGTCATCTACAAATCATGATGAACATACACAATCACTATCAGCTTCTGGAGTTAAACCTGTCCGGATGCAGCAAATAGAGACAGTACCAACCTCTGGTGTTCCTGGTGTTGCTGACAGACCAGCAATGTTTGATAACCATAGAGTTTGCTGCGTCATGACATGCGGCTCATTCAACAGAATACACTTACACCCAAACATCCCTTTTCTAGATTCAGCTCTCCAGTGCAATATTGGGGGTATGAGAATTCAGGTGACCGCAATACTTCTGATTGTAACCAGTCTCCATTTCCTAACCCTTACATCCATACATCTCAAGATGCACGCAACAAGTTTGACCGGTCTTCTGGTCAGTTTTCCCGGTCACTATCTTGGTCTCGTCAACACTCTCCTTTGCGTAAGCTGCTTTGGAACCCCCGGGTTTCCCCAGGTGGTGCCGCCGCTAATTAACAGAGATTTTCATCCTTTAGTAATCCTGAAGATAAGCCATATGACAGCTGTGAAGGTGCCCAAACAGTCACAGGATTCCCGTAGGACGTTTGACCATTCCTCTGGTCAGCACTTCCGGGCACAGCCCTTGTCTAGATCCAATTCTCCTTCTCTGAATTCTCCAAGTGGTGACATTGATGCACAGCAACATGTTTCATCCAGTACCCGAGACTCATTGCACACACAATCTGTATCTGATTCTGAGGACAAGCAAATTCCTTTAAACTACCACTGACTGTCTGCAGGGGCGCTCAGCCAGTTGCAATATCAGGACGCCCAATTGATGATGACGATATCCATTATGTTTGGAGGGACTCACCTGGGGTGAGTTTAGTGTTGCCTGTCCAATTGCTTCAAAAGCAAATTGATGCCGTGATTGATACCGCAGCCATAAGGTCACTCGTATCGACATTCTTTCAGAATAGGGTGGAGAAAGTAGAACTAGGCAAAGCTGTTCAACTGAAGGGAATCAATTCAGAGCTGATTTCTGGTCATTTATCGCCTGGTAATACTACAACATTTTGAAAGTTGTTTCTTGGACTTTGGTGTGGTTCCTATGTTCGACCATTTTACTATTGGATTGTACTTCAAAGTACAGAATAACTGTGTGATGAATGGTGCCCTTTCGGTTGGAGAAGATATTCTTGTTGCCTCCGTAAATCGGATACCGTCTTCCAAAGCAAATATTTCCAGTGTAACCAGTGCTGGATTTGCGACTTATTGCTTTGTTTGTTTAGGACAAGGTTCTATGCTGTCTGTAGATCCTGATACCAAAGTTGATTTTCAGACAGGTTTCATAGGAGCAAAAACTCCTGCTAAAAATGTTATGCCATCTCATTCTGACTGGAGCCCTACAACAGTTTTGATACACAGGCAGGTGGGAACGATTCGAAGGTGTGCTAACTTTCCTATGGTGCTGGTTGTGTCAGAGATGAGTGAGCATAGCTGGGTCTCTTGTTATACCAGCGCAGAAATAAGCATCAAACAATGTAAAAAGGAAATCTTTGCTACTTGGTTAGCGTGGGATACCGATCCTTTGGTTGCAGGTTGCAGGTCTTCGCGGCAGGTTCATACTTGGCGATGTCAGGTATGTCATTGATTCGTCCTACAAGACTGATCAGAGTATGAAGTTGCCACTTCCTTGAAAGGATCCTTATCTTGATATTGCTGCAAACTTTACATTTTATCGGTAGGATGCCAGAAGACAACAAATAGTTATCCACCGTGATCAGATTAAGCAAGGCTTGAACGACTTTCCATTATGGTTGGAGCGACACAGATAATCATTTCCAGATCTAGAAACTGGTGTTGTTTCACCCTGCCTGCTGGAGTCTATTCACTTGGAACCAATTATGTTTGGGAATATAACAAGCTTACAGTTGATGAATTGGTTCCAGCTGATTCATTCCCTTGGCAGACGTAGCAGGATGTTTTTACTCTGACCTGCAGTCTTTACCAGACGTAATGATTTTAATGTGTAGATAAGTGTCCCGTTTTACCCTGAAGCTAGGGTTTAGTTTTAATGGAGATCTTACTCTATACATTACTGATTTTAACAAGATGTTCGGTCCCTGTATGTTCCTCTGTGAAGTGTTGTAGGATTCCACTTGTACCCTTATCCGTCACCCAGTGCCAACAAAATGGGGAGGAATGTTGTAAATGAGGGGTTTTCTAAAGGCCACGTGATTAGTGTGACATAACCGATGTAAAACACCTCACTTATTATACAGCTACAAAACTATCAACACGTCGCTTATACAGCTTGTCTACTTGTGTGTTTGGTGGTTCAACATAGTAAGTCACGAAATATTACAATATATATATATTTATATATTTGTTTTTACCTATTTATATACATAAAGGACTTCTATTTAGTTGTATTTATTTTTAATAACATTATTATCTGTGATACTTGTTTTTATTTATGTATATAAATATATTTATGTGATATTTATTTAATTTGTCTCGCCAAAATCACTATATGTTTGGAGATGATGTGCCATAAAACTTCATTTCATTCAACCTCTGTGGGTTTCCTCCAGGCACTCCGGTTTCCTCCCACTGCTAAAGACCCCTACGCGCAAGCGAATTATTGAAATAAAACTAAATCATATGTTAGTCCCACAATGACCTGGTTTGTGTCGAGTGGACGTTAAACCCCCTCTCTCTCTCTCTCTCTCTCTCTCTTTCGCTTTCGCTCTCTCTGGATTTATATTTGCCAATAATGTTTTAGATATGTTTAAAAAGCATCCATATTTGTCAATAACTTTTTACATTGGTATTATTGTGGATTTGTGTACTGTACATTTGTGCGGTAAATTGTGCTGTTGGTGGCAGTCAGAGGAAATGGGTTCGAATTGAACTTTACTCGAAAGCAGGATGTCCAGGGAGCAAATGTAAAATGTAAGGAAGTAAAAAGTTGACATAAAAATAATTTCGCGTTCTGGAGGTGAGATCCTAGGATTCTTACCTTGAGTTCTGGCACTCTCACTCCCTCTCTCTTCTGACGGGAAGAATTCAAGATTAAGAAATGGTCATAGTAGGATTCCATGGTAACCAACACTTATAGAATACTTTTTGTCCCCCGCCTTTCGAAGAAAGTTGTCTGTCCGTCTGTCAGTCACACTTTTTGGGACACAATAACTCTCTTCCTAATTGTGCTAGAATGTTCAAACTTGGTGTATGTGTTTATTTGGTCGATGCCTTGATGGAGTTCGAAGATGAGCATTTTCCGCTTAGGGTAAGCAGAGATAAGCAATTTGATTGGTTGATGCTTTGGGACCACGATAGCTTTAGTTCTAATTAAGTGAGAGTAATGAAACTTGATGTATAGTTTCATTACAGTAATACCTTGACTAAGTTCGATAATGAGCATTTTCTGCTCAGGGTAAGCAGAGCAATTTGATTGGTCGAGACTTTGGAACACAATAACTCTTCTTCTAATTGAGTTAAAATGTTCAAACTTGGTGTATATGCTTATAAGGTCAATGCCTTGATGGAGTTGGAAGATGAGCATTTGCCACTTAGGGTAAGCAGAGATAAGCAATTTGATTGGTTGATGCTTTGGGACACGATAACTTTAGTTCTAATTAAGTGAGAGTGATTAAACTTGGTGTATAGTTTCATTACAGTAATACCTTGACTAAGTTCGATAATGAGCATTTTCTGCTCAGGGTAAGCAGAGCGATACGCAATTTGATTTGTCGAGACTTTGGAACACAATAACTCTTCTTCTAATTGAGTTAAAATGTTCATACTTGGTGTATATGCTTATTAGATCAATGCCTTGATGGAGTTCGAAGATGAGCATTTTCCGCTTAGGGTAAACAAAGATAAGCAATTTAATTGGTTGCTACTTTGGGACAAGATAACGATGGAGTTCGAAGAGTGCTTATAATAGGCAGAGATAAGCAATTTGATTGGTTGATACTTTGGGACAAGATAACTTAGGTTTATCTTGATTGATGATTTTTATGCCAATACAATGACTGCATTCTCATTCAGTAATGGATTCGACAGTAACAGTGTAGGGTCCCACTAACAAGGGTACATTTTTATTTTTCTTGTCGGTTTTAGCATTAAAAATAAACACACTTATATGGATATACTACTTCTGAATTTATTAACATGCTACGTTTCGATACACATGCAGATATCGTTTTCAAGCAAATAATGATAATCAACTATTACTACTACTTAGTGTTTAACGTCTGCTTCCACATAAGTGATATCGCAGACAAGTGATAATCAACATAAATGTGGTACAATATATAGGTAACAAGTGGAAACCATTTAACAGAATAATCAAAACTATTACAACGCATTAACAAGATCAAAGAAGTTATATAAATTAACATGATGAAAGAATAACACTCATAATACAAAAGGAAGAGATTAGGGGATAATTGACTATATGAAACCATAACATGAAGACACTAATTAACTATATGAAACCATAACTATAAGATGAGATGCAAGAGTTGATAATTGTCAGAGATTGAAGCAATCATCACAATTGCACGTATATCACTAACACACACTGATTATGAATTACTAACACACACTGATTATGAATTAAATAAATCACAAACACACTGGTTATGAATTGAATAAATCAACCCAAAATTTTGGGAGAAAATGTCCTGAGTCTCTGTTTAATTCTGGTTTATGTTTTTGAATTCCCAGTGCCTCGCGAAGAACTCTGCTTTTCCATGTTGGTAGGTTTCTAGCTAGTATTTCTGTACTTTCCCATTTGATTTGGTGCTGTGGGTTTTGGTTGATATGTTCTGCTATCGCTGATTTGTTTTGTTCTTGTTTTTTAACTGCTGTCTGATGCTCTTTACTTCTGACTGAAATTGGACGTGATGTTTCGCCCACGTTTTAGCATTTTTCTTTATAAAACACTTTTGGATGACACTTCGTGTACAGTTTGATTGCTCGATACGTTTGAAAAAAATAAATGTGCGATTAATTAATGTGTCGTCTACTTATTTTGGGATTTCGGCGGGGGACATCAGCCTCACTGTTGGCTTGTTATCTTTGATATATAATCTTAAGAACATGTATGATGTATTTCTGTTTTTATTTTGATTTAAGTTAATGGCTAAATATTACATGTTTTATCAAAAATCTATTTGATGCCAGACAAGTTTTTCTTGTATGTTTGTGCTAAAGCTCAATAGACAAGCCAGTTTCTAAGCTAGAAAATGTAATGAATAAAACTGGTCAGAAACCTTGATTCATATATATATATTCTAAATGTAGACTGGTAAAAGATAACCACTGATGATATTCTCTTGATCATATTGATCAAAAGCGTGATTTAGTACAAGTTGTTTCTAAGACTTGGATGTATAACTTTGATATATGTGCATACTCATGTAAGTAAATATTGTCGTAGTTAATTTTAATTAAAAATGTTATATGTATGTAATGCTATATCATTGATGCCAAGAAAGATATGGGATTGCGGGAAGTTTTAAAAAAAGCAATGATACTGAATTGCCCGTGAAATTTGTAATAATAAAAATAGGTTTTAGAACAGATTTTACCCGGTTTGCTCACTTGAAATGTTGGCAGCTGCTATTTGCACTTGATGTACATGAACTTATTTTAAAGTTTGAATAACTCTTAAGTAATTTATAATTTGTTAGACCTATTGATTTAATCCATAAATTTTAAGAAATGCTTATTTACTCCATAACTAAAATAAACAATAGACATCTCACCCACTCCACTTTGAATAACTAAAAATTATGTGGAAGTATCCCCCACTCCTCCGACACCTTGAAAATCTGGTTTTGTGTTTTTGATCACAAAGTGTTTTTGCAGGCTAAAAATGGGTGTTACTTTATTTATATTCAGTTTAAGATTTCTTTTTCCATTGAATCTTGTGGAAAGTTGTCATTAATTTGACCCAAGAACACAGCACAGCATTAGCCAGATGTAATAGTGCTTTCTATCAAGTTTGTTAACTTTAATCTTGTACTCAAAAACTTAGCTATAATGAATTGACTTAGTATGTACAATTTTTACTATAAAGGATTTTTTGTTGGTATATTAAGCCAGTTTAATGACGTGACTTATAAATCATTCCATTTAAAAGTCCATTTTACAAGGTGAAAAATGAATGCGAGAGGTTTGGACTAGTTTATTTACTAAACTTATGTGACTTGAAACCTTAATCCCAGTGTAACATGCAAACTGACTATTATATCATTGCATTAAAGTAATAAATTAGGACTTAATAGTTTCCGCCCTTACACTATACTGTGCATTGTACATTGTTAGATATAATAAATAGAGGGTGCTTGGAGTTGGCTTCGCCATTGATATAATTCTCTTGTTTTGGGCCTTATAAGGTTTAAACTTATGTCTGTCACCACACGACTACCCGACATAAATTGGCAACGATAAAACCAATGGAGGGGAGAACAGGCCAAATGAGAAGAGATTAACGTAGATTACAAGTATCAGAATAATGGAAAATTTGAGGTGAGAAGTGTGCTGTCAGACATCAAGGAAATTTGTCACGTGGTGGAATGTTACATTTTGTTACTAAAACCTGCGTGTATTGACGACAGTTTGATGATTCTTATTCAAGTGGCTTCCTGTAACAACTGTAATCGATGTTCTATTCGATTTTATGACTGATTTTGTCATTACTCTGTGTGGTAATGTTAGAATTGTTTAATTCTACGGAAGCACAGGTTGACATTTTTGAGCCGGGTCATGTTTCATCAGAATCTAATAATTCCAAGAAGAGGACGATAAAACCTCACACACGATAGGAATAGAGGGGCGGAAGAGTCCCCATAACAGTGCAGGCAAGTTTGGATCTCAGTGATGCATCCGAGGAGAAGCAAGAACCATTCCTTGTAGATAAATCATAGTAAAAAAATCCCCGGTAACAAACTAGACAAGACTGTGTAGATATAAGAAGGTTTTATCCAGGACGCGTTTATCAACTGGTTACAAAAATAATCCCGTTACCGGGTATATATAGACAATAGAATTATTGCGCATAACGTTGCGAATTAATAATTCCTAAACTACTAGGATTATTTAATCCCTATACTGGGATTATAAAAATAATAATAAATATAGACAAAATTAAGGTCACTTATATAAATACAAAATGATAAATATCAAAAAAATGAATGTACAAACATTAAAGTTAATTTTTAAAAAATCAAACAAAACAAAAAATATATATACAAATGCCGATTATCATCAAGTGACTGTTGTCAGGTAAAATCAATGGTGGTGGTTTCCGTAGAGATGAATACGTATAGACTCGATCGTCCGGGACCTCCTAGTCTTCAAACGTGCAGAGGTAGAATGGGCCTATACGTAACGAGTTTGCTGCGATCGACTCTAAAATGCGTAGTTAGTGGTTTAAACCATTTTTATACGCCCACATAGAAATGTGGACGTATATTGGCGTCGCCCCCCATCCGTCCGTCTGTCGGTCCGTCCGTCCGTCCATCGTCCACAATTTTTTGTGAACGCACTAGAGGCTAGGGTTAATATCCGATTGACTTTAAATTTATACACAGTGTTTAAGGTCATGAGACGAAGAAGCCTATTGATTTTCAGCAATATCCGATAATTACTGCCAGAGTTATGACCCTTGATCACTTTGAAAAATCTTGTGAACGCTCTAGAGGCTAAAGTTAATATCCGATTGACCTTAAATTTACACACAGTGTTTAAGGTCATGAGACGAAGAAGCCTATTGATTTTCAGCGATGTTCGATAATGACTGACAGAGTTATGAACCTTGATCATTTTGAAAAATCTTGTGAACGCTCTAGAGGCTAAAGTTGATATTGGATTGACTTTAAATTTATACACAGTGTTCAAGGTCATGATACGAAGAAGCCTATTGATTTTCAGCAATATCCGATAATTACTGCCAGAGTTATGACCCTTGATCACTTTGAAAAATCTTGTGAATTATCAAGAGGCTAAAGTTAATATCCGATTGACTTTAAATTTATACACAGTGTTTAAGGTCATAAGACGAAGAAGCCTATTGATTTTCACGGATTTCCGATAATTAGTGCCAGAGTTATGGCCCTTGATCACTTCAAAAAATCTTGTGGATGCTCTAGAGGACAAAGATGATGTCCGATTGACTTCAAATTTATACACGGTGTTTAAGGTCATGAGACGAAGAAGCCTATTGATTTTCAGCGATTTCTGATAATTAGTGCCAGAGTTGTGTCCCTTGATCACTTCAAAAAATCTTGTGGATGCTCTAGAGGCCAAAGTTAATATCTGATTGACTTTAAATTTATACACAGTGTTTAAGGTCATGAGACGAAAGAAGCCTATTGATTTTCAACGATCTCTGATAATTATTGCCAGAGTTATGGCCCTTGATCATATCAAAAAATCCTGTGCACGCTCTAGAGGCCAAAGTTAATATCCGATTGACTTTAAATTTACACACACTGTTTAAGGTCATGAGACGAAGAAACCTACTGATTTTCAGCGATTTCAAATAATTACTTCAAGAGTTATCTCCCTTGATCACTTCAAAAAACCTTGTAACACTATAGATGCCAAACTTATCATCCGATTGACTTCAGATTGATACACAGAGTTTAAGGTGTTGAAACGAACAAGTATTTTGATTTTCAATGAATTTTGATAACTGAACAGCTAAATCCATGATATTAAATATTTCCTATACTAATTGTTAGCGTGGGGCAAAACTTTATAAAAAGCTAACAAATTCTAATGATTTTCAGATAATTACATAATGAGTTGTTACTCTTAATCAGATTTTAGTGTATTACAAATGTTTCATCCCCCCAAAAAGTAAAAATATGCGACAACCCTTGTTGACTGCCCGGACGATTTAGCTGCTGTGGGCGTATGTTTCGTTGCCTGGCAACCTATCTTTTTGTATTTATATAAGTGACCTTAATTTTGTCTATATTTATTATTATTTTTATAATCCCAGTATAGGGATTAAATAATCGTAGTAGTTTAGGGATTATTAATTCGCAACGTTATGCGCATGCGCAATAATTCTATTGTCTATATATACCCGGTAACAGGATTATTTTTGTAACCAGTTGATAAAGAGCGAACGCCCGAAACGCATCCTGGATAAAACCTTCTTATATCTACACAGTCTTGTCTAGTTTGTTACCGGGGATTTTTATTATGTTTCATCAGAATCAGTAATGGCTGCAATCGGGGAAAATCGAAAGTTTTGACGCTGGGATCAATATTGTGAAGTAATAGAACAGTATTTCATGACAAACGATATTGGTTCTGCGGAGAAGAAAAGAGCCGTTTTACTGAATAGTGTTGATACGAAGACTTATTCTTTGATTAGAAGTTTATGCCTGCCAGATTCAACAATAGACAAAACATTTGATGAGATATAAACTTTAGTTAAAAATCATTTGTCTCCTAGGCCAAGTGAAATCATTGAACGCTTTAAGTTTCATTCTCGTATGAGAAAACAAGGTGAATCCGTTCAGAACTATGTTGCCGAATTACAGAAAATTTCTGAAAATTGTAATTTTGGAGATTATTTGAAGTCATTATGTTGCGTGGGAAACGGGGCTATTCAGAGGAAGGTGTTAGCAGAAACTCAACTTACATTTGATAATGCCTTGACGATAGCTGTTGCTATGGAAACCTCTACCAGTAATCTTAATGATATGCATAATGGTACTTCATTAAACAAGTCTGAGGTTAATGCTGTTTATGGAGGTAGAAATAAACCCAGGTCAACACAAAGTAAAGGCTACAATTGTAGCGCTAGTGGATTGAGAAATTCTAAACCAAGATTATCAGTTGGCCATACACAACAGAAACAGTGTTTTAGATGTGGTTCAAATCATGATCCATCATAATGCCAATATAAACGGACTAAATGTTATAGATGTTCTGAAAAGGGTCATTTGAAGAGTATGTGCACCAAGGGATCCAGTCATGGTTCAAGGTGAGAGAAATGTCTTACTCTTTATCATGTGTCAGAATCCAGGTCCTCTAAAGTAGATGTTCCGATCATGATGGCTATTTGGATAAATGGAAATTCTGTGTCCATGGAAGTTAATACTGGTTGCTCTGTTACCTTAATGAGTGAACAGAAAGTATCAGAACTACTGGTTGGAGTAGATTTGAAATGAAATGAAATGGGGTTTAACGTCCTACTTTTCTGCACCTAACCTTGGCTAATAGAAGACGGCATACGTCATACAGTGTGGTATGAGGGACTTTTTTGCCCGGGCAGCGGCGCTACGGCCTACTCTTTTATCGAATTCCAACTGCCAAGGGATCATTTACGTGCATTCCAATGTGTACATGGGACCTTGGTTTTTCGTCCCGTCGAAACGACTAGGCAGCTATCCTTGTGAGGCCCTCCATTCTGCATCACTGACAAGGTGAAACCACACTAGAAAATCGAGATGAACTTTCTCGGCCAATGCAGGGATCGAACACCCGACCTCCAGGCTAGCGAGCCAGCGCCTTACCCATGATTTGAAACCAAGTAAAGTTAAGCTCAAGTCGTATACAGGTTAACAGAACACAGTTTTTATGGGATACAATCACTAGTTTATTCTAAAAGCATGACGTTTCGACAAGTATCCTCTTTTGTTTTCAAGCACAAATGACAATTTAGTAAACTTATATGAAATTAATATATATGAAATTAATAAGAAACCATTTACATGGATTAAAATAACAGTAATAGAAATAATATAAGGAGTAAAGGATATTTAACAAAAACAACAAACATAACAAGGTAATTAGCCACAAATAAACACTAATGCTGCATAAGTAGGGGGTTATTAACAGTTAAAGGGTGCCATGTATGAACAAAGGGTGAGGCCATTTCCATATTTTGAGGCCCTTCAAAGGGGACTTGTATAAAGAAAGGAGTGAGGCCATATCCATAAAGCTAAAATGGGTATGCATTTTCTTAATATAACTACATGTATAACAATACACAATATAACTGAGAAAATAAGTAAAAGAGAAAGGAAAAGTGGGGACAGGTTAGGGAGAATGTATAATACATGAAACTTATTGCTGGAGTGGAGGGGGGGAATTTCATTATTACAATAACCTTGCCATTTTATGGGAAGTTAACATACAGGGTGAGCAATCTTCTTAAGAAATCTAACATTGATACAACATTTTCGGTCCCGACCACCCTGAAACAGATTTTGAAAGCCAACGGCAAGCTGCAACCAATTCTCCCCACTCAACCCAAAGGAGTCGTCTATCAAGGAGTTGTCTATCAAGTGGTTTGCTCCTGCAATGTCTCATACATTGGACATAACAAACGTCCCATTGACAAAAGGATAAAGGAACATAGGTCCAAAGTTCTCACTAATAATTCAGCAATAGCCGAACATCTCCAGAATCACCCACAACACAGAGTTGAATGGAATGAGGTCCAGATACTAACAGTCAACCAACAAAACAAGAAACACAAGCAGATCCTAGAGGCCATATATATCAGAAGATATTCACCTGAACTTAATAGGGACTTAGGGCTTCACATCTCCAGGGCATATAATGACGTTATTAAGATGCATAATACAACTTAATATTATAATATAAGTACTTTTATTGTAATAATGAAATTTCCCCACCCCACCCCAGCAATAAGTTACATGTATTATACTTCTCCCTAACCTGTCCCCACATTTCCTTTCTCTTTTACTTATTTTCTCAGTTATATTGTGTATTGTTATAAGAAAATGCATACCCAATTTAGCTTTATGGATATGGCCTCACTCCTTGTTTATACAAGTCCCCTTTGAAGGGCCTCAAAATATGGAAATGGCCTCATTCCTTGTTCATACATGGCACCCTTTAAAGGGCCTCTAACTGTTAATAACCCCCTACTTATGCAGCATTAGTGTTTATTTGTAGCTAATTACCTTGTTATGTTTGTTGTTTTTGTTAAATATCCTTATATTATTTCTATTACTGTTATTTTAATCCATGTAAATGGTTTCTTATTAATTTCATATATATTGACCTCAAGTTTACTTAATTGTCATGTGTGCTTGATAACGATAAGAGGATACTTGTCGAAACGTCGTGCTTTTAGAATAAACTAGTGATTGTATCCCATAAAAACTGTGTTCTGTTAATGTGTTTTCCCTATCGCTAAATGCCACTTAAAGATTCGTATACAGGTGATTTAATTCCAGTCTTGGGGGAATATGTAGAAGGTAATGGACACTCCTTATTAGGAAAAGAGTGGATTAGGGACTTACCTTTAGATCTAGGAGACATCGCTGGCAATAGCTCAGATTCTGTTGCAAGTAACAAAGTTAAGTTGACCCTTGAAGATGTTTTGGAACGTCACAAAGAAGTATTTTCTGGAGACTTAGGCAGGCTTAAAGGTGTTGCAGCTCATATTCATATTGATAAAACTCAAGGTCCAAAGTTTTATAAACCATGGTCAGTGACCTACTCAATGAAACAGAAGATTGAAGACGAACTTGACCGGCTACTTCGGGGTGAAGTGATAGAACCTGTTACATTCTCCAAATGGGCAGCCCCCATAGTTCTGGTGTTGAAAGGTGACCATACTATACTATTCAAACAAAGTAGGGGATATTTGATTTTTAAGTGTTATTAAAGTCCCCTAATGAAACTGACGAAGAAACAAATGACAAAATGAAATGAAGTTCACATTCATCGATTTATTCCAAATGATCGTTAGACTAAGTAAGGCACAGACTGACCATTATAAGGGTAAAATGATATCCGGGGTCAAACAGCAAAGTTACCACAGCATCACAACAAAGTCAGTAACAGGTAAATCTTCCTCTGTTTGCCAAACAAGCATTGATCCGACGTGGCATACTCCTAATGAGACGTCTATGGTCATTTTGGTCCAGATTGTCCCATTCCTGTTGCAACGCAGCAGCAAGTTCTTGGACATTGGCAGGACGTTGACGTAACCTCTGTCCATGCATGTCCCAGACATGCTCGATGGGGGAGAGGTCGGGACTCAGTGCTGGCCAAGGTGATGTTCTGATGTTGGAGGTAACCTGTAACGATCCTGGCCCAGTGACATCTTGCGTTGTCATCCTGGAAGATGAAACGGCGACCATGACGTCGTGCGAACGGCACAACATGGACTGCCAACATGTTGTCCCGGTAGTACTCAGCGCTCACCCTGTCGATCGCCAAATTCGCCAATTGCGATTAAAATATAATTCTGGCGATAGGATATTCAATTTGGCGAAATTTTTCGCGATATTTTTTTCCTGTATGGCGATTCTTTTTTTACCTAGAAATAAAAAAATTATCAGAACAAAGCTTTGATTTCCGTGCGTACATACTAAACTAAACAGTGTACCGTCGATCGCACTTCGTTGAGTCAATCAACAATCAATTAGGTATCAATAATAGCCTATCTTTTGTCTCTTGATCAATCTGGGATTAGTGTTGATAAGTATTTACAATCAGGGTAGTAAGAAACTAATTAAGAGACAAAAGATTTAATTATGTGTTTTCAAATACGAATCGGTTGCTTTGTTGATGGTTTCGATATATTCAAAATGACGGATCTATTTCATCTGTTTGATCTATTTCATACAGAAATTGACGATATCATTAATAAATGAAGCCAGGTATGTTGTTACAGTTTATAAATGCATATATAAACTTGGGACTGTCGAAAGCCATGTATTATCAAATCATATGCCATGGGTCGTAAGCGAAAAATTGAACAGCCTTCTTCAACGTCTGACAGTGACAGTTACTGACAGAAGAATGTCAGATTTTTTTAATATTCCACCACCGGAGACTACAGATGATACTGACATGATAAGCTCTCGTTCATCTGATGATATTACAGCCCTAGATGTTGAACTGATACCCCAAAAGACCACCGCAGAAAAATTTCGAAAAACATAAAATATTAAATGCATTTGGAAAAGGTAGATCTTTCAGGGATGAATGGAAATTTTCAAATCCTTGGTTAAGGTATGATGCACGTACAAAAACAATGTTTTGTTCAACATGTGAATCAGCCTTCAAAAAATGGGCCTCTGCAAAGCAGAGAAGAATTTTGTAAATTTTAAGATGTATATTGTATGTATTTATGTAAATAAAATTCCTGCAAAAAAAAATTTTACTAGTTATTTTATTTTGGCGGAAAAAATATCTGGCTAATAAATTAAAATGAAAAATTGGCGGAAAAAAAATGGAACCCAGAGTGACCACTGGTAGTACTGGCCTGTAACACACCCTGCAACAACATGTAAAGCCGTTCTTCCAGCAACAGTGATGCCTCCCCACACCATAACAGAACCACCCCCAAATCGATCATGGCTGATGACGTTAACGTCTTGGAAGCGCTCGTTTTGACGACGCCACACCCTCCTACGTCTGTCCAAAAAATCAACAATGAACCTTGACTCATCTGAAAACATCACATTGCTCCAGCGTCGATTATCCCAGTGTTGACGATCCCTACACCAACGATGTCTTGCCTGAATGTGGTGATCTCTCAAACAAGGGATCACGCGAGGACGTCGGGCTCGAAGGTGACCCCTATGCAGTCGATTCCGAATCGTCTGGCCACTCACTCTCACACCAGTGTCTGTTTGAATACGAGCGCTGATCTGATTTGCTGTGATGACACGTTTTCTGAAGGCCACGGTACGGATAAATCGATCCTGGGCTTGAGTTGTCGCCCTGAGCGTGGTCTGTCCTGTACAGATTGTGTATCACGGTATCTGGACCATAGCCTGCTTATGACAGACTGAGAAACATTCATCGTCAGCGCCACAACCGCCTGTGTTGTGCCGATCTGTAGCATGCCAAGGTCACGTAACCTTTCATTTTGGGTAAGCGGACGTATATCAAAATTTCTTTTCTGGTCACTAAAACAATTAAACTGATGTTTCCACCCTGGAATTCAATGCCACAATGACTGTAACATTCCAAGTCAGAGTCGTGCAAATCTTGGGTTGGACCCCCATGATGATCCCAAGCATCACCTGCATTCCATGCGGTAGCTATTGGTGCGTTTGGGCGTCACATGTAACTGGAAATGTTTCTTCTGTTAGGTTCTATAGTGACTTTTTTCGTAGTCATTTGCATATTTTAGTTTATGCCCCCAAAATCAAATATCCCCTACTATTTTTGACAGTTAATCAAGTTGCTTCTGTTGAACAGTACCCAATTCCGAGGTTTGAAGATCTGGGGGAAAAGTTATCTGGTGAAGTAACTTTCACAAATTTAGACTTCAGTTGGTATTGGATGAGGAGTCGAGGGAATATGTTACAATCAACACTCATAATGGACTGTTCCGATAAACAAGATTACCTTATGGCGTCTCCTCAGCACCTGCTATATTCCAGCAGACGATGGAAAACTTGTTAGGTGATATACCTCACGCTGCGGTTTACGTGGATGATATACGTATTATAGGAGAGACAGAGGAAGATCAACTCGCTAATGTTGATGCAGTGCTGACAAGGTTAAAGGAAACCAATCTGTGTCTTAAGAAAGAAAAATGTAGTTTCCAGTTGTCACAAGTTAGCTATCTGGGACATTGTATCGATTCATCTGGTATTCATCCTATGGAACAGAAGGTTAAAGAGATACAGGATGCCCCTATGCCTACCTCAAAGACAGAATTACAAGCTTATTTAGGACTTACTAATTTCTATCATCGTTTCCTTCCAAATGCTTCAACAATCCTAAGACCACTCCATGAATTATTGATGAAGGATGTAAGATGGAAATGGAATAAAACTCAACAGGTCAAACTGAACGGTCAAAATAAATGATGTTGAGTTCTAATTTCCTAATTCACTATGATCCAAGAAAACCATTGACACTTACTTGTGATGCTTCACTGTATGGACTTGAATCGGTATTAGCTCATGTTATGCCTGATGGTAGTGAACAACCTATTATGTTTGCTGAAAAAAACCTATTCGCAGTTAGATAAAGAAGGTTGTGGGTTGATATTTGGTATTTATGGTAGAAGTGTAACAGTAATTACAGATCATAAACCGTTGGTATCCTTATTCAACGAAAAGAAGGCGGTTCCTCAGATGGTATCTCCATGAGTTCAACATTGGGCAGTTTGGCTATGTGCTTATAACTATAATATTATTTGTAAGCCAGGAAGCGCAATCACAGTCGCGTACCGTTACCTTTACAAACTCCAAACAAAGATAATGAAACTGATTTTGTATTGTTAATCGAGTCTGTAGAAAACTCCCCTGTTAATGCTAAACAGATTGCTACTTGGACATAACATTATCCAGTTTTGTCACAGGTTCGTCAGTTCGTTCTAAAAGGTTGGCCTAATAATGTGGATGATTCTTTTAAACTTTATGAAAAGATAAAGACTGGTTTAAGTGTCGAGTCTGGTTGTCTTTTGTGGGGCGCAAGAGTAGTAATACCACCAAATGGATGTAAACTTATTCTAGACAAACTTCATGGAACACACCCTGGTGTCAATAAGATGAAAGGTTTAGCTTGTACTTATGTATCGTGGCCTGGTCCAGCCCTCATGCTGTCGAACACCATTTCTGCTAATTGTGATAAAAATATAATTTTGGCGATAAAATATTGAATCTGGCGAAATTTTTGGTCATATTTGTTTCCTGTATAGCGATTCTTTTTTAACCCTGGCTATAAAATTTTTCTTGCCAAAAAGCTTTGATTTGATTTCCACCCGTGCAGACTGACACATGTTACAGTCTTATAGCGCGCTTGGCTGAGTCAGTCATCAATCAATTAGGCATTAATCCTTTGTCTCTTGATCAATCTTGGATTAGTCTTGATTAGTATTTACAGTAAGAGTAGTAATAAACTAATTAAGAGATAAAAGATTTAATTATTTGTCTCCCAGTATTCAAAATGGCGGACACTAGAATAATACTCGTACGATTTGTTTGGGATTATAGGATTATGAAGTCGGGTTTATTTTTTTTCTTACTTCTGCTGCCTGTATCGTTATAGAAGAAGCCAGGTTTGAGTTTGTTGTTACAGTTAAACTCCAGAAACGAACGAACGAACGAACGAAAGTCAGTTGTCATCAAATTGCATGCCAAGGGTCGTAAGTGAAAGATTGAAGAGCCTTCATCAATGTCCAATAGAAGAATGCCAGATTGTTTTAGTATGTCACCACCAAATATGTTCCACGTCTACAGATGATACTAACATGATCGGCTACCTCAAAAGTTTGCAACAGAGAAAAATTTCAAAAAAACATAAAATCTTAAAGGGGCATTAATTAGGGCCTATGAAAGGCTTGCTAAAGAACTGACTATAATAGTTTTAAAAAAAGAATATAACGTAAATTTCAGTCAAATTGCTCCACTCTGAACCAAGATATTATCTTTTAAATTTTAGGACTCACAATTCCCGTGACAACTACAGACTGTGAAAGAGTGTTTAATTGACAAACTATAAATTATAAAAAAAACAACCAAATATTCATTAAAAAACAAATCACTGTGTAATTTAATGTTACTAAAAGTCGTAACCACAGATATTGAAAAAGCTTTAAAAAAATGGGCTTCTGCAAATCAGTGACAAATTTTGTAAATTGTGATGTAATATATATATATATATTGTGTGTACTTGTGTAAATAAAAATTACTGATAAAATCTAAAAGATATTCATTCTTTGTTTTTGGCAGAAAAAATATATGGCTAATAAATTAATATGAAAAATTGGCAGAAGAAAAATGAAACCCAGAGTGAGCACTGGCCTGGTCTAGACTTGGATGTAGAAAATTCTGCAAGGAGCTGTGTGACGTGTCAAGCTCATAGGAACAATCCTGCAACTACACCACTGCACCCATGGGAGTGGCCTTCTGACCCCTGGAGTCGTCTTCATATTGATTTTGCGGGACCAGTGAAGGGGAAGATGATATTAGTGGTAGTTGACACACATTCGAAGTGGATAGAAGCGTCAGTTTGCGTACAAATTCATCTAAAGTAACAATTACTAAGTTGCATAGTATCTTTGCAAGGCACGGTTTACCAAAATGGTTCATGTTTTACTAGTGAAGAGTTTAAGACTTTCTTTTGTAAAAATGGGGTTAATCAGTTATTCAGTTCACCCTATCACCCCAGTTCTAATGGGTTAGCAGAGCGGGCAGTAGAAACTGTGAAGGATTGGTAAAAGGAGAATAAACAAGATACACTAGATGACAGATTAAATAGACATTTATTTACATATCGCATATCTGTACACGCTACTACGGGAAGGTCTCCCGTAGAAGGTCAGTTGAAATCTCGTCTTGATTGTGTTTTTCCAGATAGTAAACTTAAAGTTCAACAAGAACAACAGTCAAATTAAGTCACATGATACGAAGGTCAAGCTTCAAAACTGTATTGAAAGACTGAATTAGCTCTCCTGAGAAAAGAAATCCATGTGCATTACGCTTTGCGACTCCGGCCCTGAGATGTCAAATCAGGAATTTTATTGGCTATTTCATTTCTGCCTCCTCTCCTGAAAGATTTGAGAATTCAGACGAGCACATCATAGTGTGATTTCGGTTCCAAAACCACAAAAGTAATGCCATATTTTGGAATATTTTCTAGTTGCTGCACTAACGGACCGGAATGACATAGCCTCAGTGACTGCAATGGAATTGGTTTGGGCATTTCATTTCTGCACCGTCTGAAGCTGATCGGCCAAACACCTAGGTCTAGATTCAAGAAATATTTACAAATCATATATTTTTATACAGAAAACAATACACAGTATAATTGTGGCACAACATGGAAGACTAAAAGTCGGCCAGGCCTCTATAAAAGTTGAGTGTGCCTTCGCACACACTTGAAAATGTGCCTGCAGGGTCATACTCAAAAAGAGAGTATTCAATTGCCCGGTATATAGTATGATTAATTGGGGGCGGGGGGGCTTACGAAAGCTTCTTGGGTTGGACTTGACAGAAGAAGAAATTATAAATAATTTTTAGTACCTTTTTTATTATGGTTTCTAAATTGTATTATAGATTACTTTAATAATAAAGAATATGTTTGATGTGCATATTGTTGTTGTTTGGGGTTGATATAAACATAGAATAGATGCCTACCATCTTCAAACAAGTTCATTAAATGCCTTTGCGCAGCCAGTTGTCATTCGTTAAACTTAACTTCCAGTATAATTCGGTTACTATAAACTTGATACTCGATAGGAAGCCATCGTTATAGAATTATCAGGTGTAAGTGTGGTTACTACACGGTACTGGTGTTTAGGGGTCGCCGAGGTCACAGGTGATAGTTCATACGTCGCGTGCTATTCTGTTAATCATCGACTGGCATTCTACTAGAATTGTCACTAAATTAAGCAGAGGTCACAGGTGATAGGTCATAAGTCACAGGTGGAATCGCTAACGGCGCTTGCTGATGTTTTTATCATCGACTAGCTTATTCTAGTAAATTATTATACGGTAATCAAAGTAAACAAAAAAAGAAACAAAAAAACAACAACAATAAAAAACTAGATCTGCTACTGTCCCATGCAGATATGAAAGCTTTCATATTCAACGTCATGTGTCATCCATTGTATCAAGTATCCTAAATAAAAGGATAAGAAGAAAAAATTATCAAAATTGGTCAAAAACTCGCGAAGTTACAAGTCTAAATATAGTATGAAACATTGCACCCAGGCATAACAATAATCTGAAAACTAAAGGGAAATAACCGAAACTTGTATTACTGTAATGAGACGGACGAGAAAATGAAATGAAAATGGCGGGAAAGAACTAAAAATGGCAGGTTGGACAGGCGACCTTAATCCTTGTCACGTACAACCGGGCATTCGAAAACATGCTAGTTAACTCAATGACAGGCGCGCGTGCTAACCATTCAGCCAACCCTCCCCCTCCCCCGTTTGAAATCAGACACGTGCAATATTTCATATAGGGAGAATAACAAGTCGCTCACAACAAAATTGTAAATTAATGAGTTTAGGTCAAAAGGTTGAGCTACTGTTTTAGAGTATTTATTTGTTTTAAAGAGACACGTTATGGGTTGTTCATAGTTAAATGAAAGTTTAATTTTAAATAAGACCAATAAAATTAGGAATTAATAATGCCAGACTAATATTAAAATAAAGTTTTAAATTAAGAATAATTAATTATTGGTCTAATGCGAGAGAGAGAGAGAGAAATAGGGTTTAACGTCCACTCAACACAAACTAGGTCATTTCGGGACTAACATATGTTTTAATTTTATTTCAGTAATTCGCATGCGCGTAGGGATCTTTAGCAGTGGGAGGAAACCGGAGTTCCCGGACGAAACCCTCAAGGTTGAGAAGGCGCCCCTATCTCCATGCCACATACGCTCAGACCAGGGCTCGAAACCACAGCCGCAAGCCAGAGGTGACCGGTCAGCTAGAGATTGAAGCACGGCACTCTAGTCCACTAGGCCACACCCCCCCCTGGTCTAATGCAATGAAATGCTTTGATTTGACGGATGAAATGTACGATGGGTGTCCAGACTATGTGGCTAAGTCGTTGGCCTGCTAGTCAGAAGGTCAGGTGTTCGATCCCTGCATTGGCCGAGAAAGTTCATCTCGATTTTCTGGCGTGTCCCCCCTCCTGCCGTGTAAACATTGGAGTGCACATAAAAGATCCATTTGCAGTTGGAATTCGATACTGTTGAATACGCTCTATACAATGACTTTAAAGTGAGAAACATTACAACCGGGCGAAATTTTCTGTTTTATCACTTTTACAGTACCTTTGATTACCAACCGATTATTACAAAACTCTATACAATGACTTTAAAGTGAGAAACATTACAACCGGGCGAAATTTTCTGTTTTATCACTTTTACAGTACCTTTGATTACCAACCGATTATTACAAAACTCTATACAATGACTTTAAAGTGAGAAACATTACAACCGGGCGAAATTTCTGTTTTATCACTTTTACAGTACCTTTGATTACCAACCGATTATTACAAAACTTTAAAAATAAAAGAGAAAGTGAGAAATGCGGCTTAACGTCCATTCGACACAAACGAGGTCATTTCGGGACTAACATATGTTTTTTTTTATTTTATTTAAAAACTTCCCTTGCGGGTCTTTAGCCGTGGGAGGAAACCAAAGGACACGGAGAAAACCCACGAGGTTGGACACAATACTCCATGTCACGCGCAACCTGGAAATCGAAACGACGCCAGTTGACTCAATAGTAAGTGCAGGGGGTCTGCACCACACACAATTCTACACAAAAACAAATATACAGATAAGACATAATGCTAAGAGACCACAAACAACAACAAATCAAAAAAGAGTGAATGGATCCGGGGGCTAGCCGTAAGCGTCCACTGCACTGTACAGTTCCGGCCCTGTGGTGACACAGACTTCACTCATATTTGAAAAACAAGTTGGGAGTAAAAAACCCAAGGAAATAATTATATAATGTCAGTATGAGTCATGATCTGCTATATGTTGCAAGAAATACGAATGCAAGCATATTGTTGTACATGTATAAATTCCAAATTATACAAGTAACCACATCGTTAAATGTATCCAAGAAGTAGGCCTAGTTCTAAAAAACTAGATGCATTAAATCAATAAAGAAGAGGATTGAAGTATATTGAATGCATTTGGAAACACGTTACAACCGTCACAAAAACAAGAACAAAACTGAATACATAAGCAAAGGAGTGTAAGACCGTCTAGGGAGACTGTCGTCTGCTAACTGAATGGCGTGACGTGAATCTGTAGTTATAGTTGTTATGACGTCGTCGCTAGAAGGTGCAATTTCCCGATAAAAAAAGGGCGATAATCTAGATGAAATAACGTTAAAAACTAAAAAACTATAAGTTTTTGAGACCATGTAATTGTACAAACCATAGCATAAATATCATATAATAACCCACGTAAGAAACGCAAAACAGACGTTACGATACAGCGCGCTTATGCGAACCATTCAGCCTCCCTAAAACCGGGAAATTGCTGACTTATAGCAAGACACATTTCAACCGGGCGAATTTTTTTGTTTTAACAGTTCAATTTGCACGGTTTAAAACTTCCCTTGCGCGTATGGGTCTTTAGCCGTGGGAGGAAACCGAATGACACGGAGAAACCCCACGACGTTGGACACCATACTCCATGTCACGTACTACCTGGAAATCTAAACGACGCCGGTTGACTCAATGACAGACGTTACGATACAGCGCGCACATGCTAACCATTCAGCCTCCCCTAAAATCGGGAAATTGCTGACTTATAGCAAGAAACATTTCAACCGAGCAAAATTTTCTGTTTTAACAGGTTAATTTGCACAGTACTTTAATTACCAACCGATTATTACAGCTCCAACTGACCAACTTAATCGTATGCAATAAACGTTTGGCGTGAATTGAAAGTTCTGCACCGAGAAAGTTCATCTCCATTTTCCGGCGTGGTTCCCTCTTGTCAGTGAAGCAGAACGGAGGGCCTGACAAGGACAGCTGTCTAGTCGTTCAGATGGGACGAAAAACCAAGGTCCCGTGTACACATTGAAGTGCACGTAAAATATCCCTAAGCAGTTGGAATTCGATACTGTTGAATAAGCTCTATACGATGAATAATGTGCAAATATTATTCTTCTACTCCTGATATTTTGGACTGTTGATCGATGATTTCATATAAAAGACTATCAATAAGACTCTTTGTAGAAGAAGTTCCCCAAAAATATTATGTTGATTGAAGAGAAAAGGACCTTTAAAATTGCTCAAAATCGTAAAAATACGACTTTTTGGATTTTCGATCTCTTTTTTTCTGCTATCCCTGACATTTAAACAATGATACAATGATTTCACACAACGGGCTAGCTATAAGACTCTCGATTGACAGGAGTTTCACCACCCTCTCTTCATTATAACCGAAGTTATCGTGCCCTAAAGAATCAACAAATCAGCATATTTATCTCTGCTTACCCTAAGCAGAAAATGCTCATCTTTAAACTCAATGATGACATTGACATAGTGAACGTCTACACCAAGTTTGAACATTCTAGCTTAATTAGAAGGAGAGTTATTGTGTTTCAAAGTCTCAGCCCTTCAAATTGCTACTACTTTTCATATTCACTTCAAAATGGAATCCATCAGTAGACCTAAATCAAAATTCTGCTCCCAGAGATTTTTGGGCCAACCTTCAAGGATTCAGAAAATATAACTCCCGTGTCTGTAAGTAAAATAGCAAAAAAGCCCTAGGGATATTTCACGTTTCAAGATGGTGGCACTTCCGGTTCGATCGACAAACTTCATATTTTGTATACAAATCAGTAATTACTTATCTAGTACCAAAAAAAAAAATCAGGTCATTCTGACCTATATTTCGATCATTTTTTTGAAAATTTTGATCCTTAATTTCGTCAAGGGGAGATAATTTTCAAAATTTCTAATTATATTTTTGAAATCACATCGCTATGATCTACTTATATGCTAAATTTCATGAAGATCGTACAACTATTAAAGAAGTTGTCAAATTGGTTTAAACTTCCGGTTCGAAATCACAGCGACGAATTTTCGAAATTCAAAAATGTGAAACTGCAGATGAAAATGATTTTTTTCAAGGTATTCAAAGAAAAAAGAATTACTTAGATCGGTCAAAAAATAACAAAGTTACGACTATGCATTGTCAGTTTTTTCGTTCGTAAATTTCGGTGATTTCGGATTCGTAAAACGTTTTGAAAATATATTTAAACAACGTTCGCACCCTATTTTTGGGGGGGTAGGTCAAAATTTCAGAAAGATCCTCATGAAAATCGTACAACTACTAAAGAAGTTGTCGAGTTGGTCTAAACTTCCGGTTCGAAATCACAGCGACGAATTTACACATTTCGAAAATCCGAAATTGCAGATTTGAAGTAAATGTCTCAAGGTACTCATAGAAAAAAGAATTAATTAAATAGGTCAAATAGTCACAAAGTTACAGCATTGTAGGTCAAATGCATTCGTTCGTAAAATTCGGTGATTTCGGATTCGTAAAACGTTTTGAAAATATATTTAATCAAGGTTTGCACCCCATTTATAGGGGGGTAGGTCAAAGTTTCAGAAAGATCCTATGGTTAGATTCTGAGAAATCCGATTTGCAGAAAATACACAAAAAAAAAAATAACTAGATCTGCTACTGTCCCATGCAGATATGAAAGCTTTCATATTCACAGTCACTTCCTGTCACATGTCATGGGTCATATGAATAATCCGAACAAGGAAAAAAATCATTAAAATCGGTCACAATCTAGTAAAGTTAATGTGATTTTTCACTCGTAAAGAATTTTGTCAGCACGAAAAACATCAAAGGCAAAAATCGAATTTTTGAAATATTCAAATACCGTATCCCGACTATCCTGAAATGTATTAATGTCAGACATAGGAGACGCATTGAACATACTATGCTCTATTGTGTTTGTTTACAAGTCCGTAAATGTCGATTTTTCACTATGTTTCATATTCACTTCAAAATGGTGACTACCAGTTGACCTAAATCAAAATTCTACTTCGAACTTCATCAAGACATTGACCTAGAGAATGCCTATACCAAGTTTGAACTTTGTACCCCAATTAGAAGAAGAGTTATTGTGTTCCAGAGTCATCAAGGTATTGGCCTAATAAACACCCACACCAAGTCTAGCTGAATTAGAAAGCAAGTTATTGTGTCCCAAACTAGATCATTTCGGGACTAACATATAGTTCGATTTTATTTCAATATTTCGCTTGCGCATAGAGGTTCTTGGCAGTGGAAGGAAACCGGAGGAAATGAAGAAAACCCACCAAGATGGACAGGCGACCTTACTCCTTGTCAGGTACGACCGGAGATTCGAAAACACGCTAGCTGACTTGATGACAGGCTTTATGATATAGCGCGCGCGTGCTAACCATTCAGCCACCAAACTCCCCTTTAAAATCAGACACGTGCAATATGTCATATAAGAAGAATAACAAGTCGCTCACATACAAAATGGTAAATTAATGAGCTTAGGTCAAAAGGTTGAGCTACTATTTTAGAGTATTTAATTGTTTTGTTAAGAGACACGTTAAGGGTTGTTCATAGTTAAATGAAAGTTTAATTTTAAATAAGACGAACGTCTACCAATAAAATGAGGATTTAATAATATTAAAATAAAGTTTCAAATTAAGAATGATTAATTATTGATCTAATGCAATGAAATGCTTTGATTTGACGGATGAAATGTACGATGGATGTCCACACTATGTGGCGAAGGCGTTGACCTGCTAGCCAGGAGGTCGGGTGTTCGATTGGCATTGGCCGAGAAAGTTCATCTCGATTTTCTGGCGTGTCCTCCCACCGGCGTGTACACATTGGAGTGCACGTAAAAGATTCCTTAGCAGTTGGAATTCGATAATGTTGAATAAGCTCTATACGATGACTAAATGTGCAGATTGTAGCCACCCACACTGCATGTTTTGCTTAACAATGAAAGGGTGCCGTTTTCAATTTTCAATCCTTTTATTCTTCTACTCCTGATATTTTGGACTGTTGATCGATGGTTTCATATAAAAGACTACCGATAAGACTTTGTACAAGAAGTTCCCCAAAATTATTATCTTCACTTTAAGAGAAAAGGACCTTTAAATATGCTCTAAATCGTAAAAATACCACTTTTTGGATTTTCGATCTCTTTTTTCTGCTATCCCTGATATTTAAAAAAAATGATACAATGATTTCACACAACAGGCTAGCTATTAGACTCTCGATTGACAAGAGTTTCACAACCCTCCCTTCATTATAACCGAAGTTATTGTGCCCTAAAGAATCAACAAATCAGCATGCTTATCTCTGCTTACCCCGGGCAGAAAATGCCCATCTTTACACTCAATCATGACATTGACCTAGTGAACGTCTACCCCAAGTTTAAACATTCTAGCTTAATTAGAAGGAGAGTTATTGTGTTCCAAAAACTCGGCCCTTCAAATTGCTTCTATTTTTCATTTTCAATTCAAAATGGTGACTCCCAGTTGACCTAAATGAAAATTCTACTCCCGACGTTTTTTAGGCCTTCCTCCAAGGATTCAGAAAATATAATTCCCGTGTCTGTAAGTAAAATAGCAAAATGGCGTTTGAGGTTTTTACATTTCAAGATGGTGGCACTTCCGGGTTGAGCTACAAACTCCATTTTGTGTGTACAAATCAACTAGTAACCAAAAAAAAATTCAAGATGATTTGACCTATATTTCGTCGATTTTTTTTGAAAAATTTGATCCTCAATTTCTCCAAGGGGAGATAATTTACAAAATTTCTGAAGTCATCTTTCAAGTCGCATCATTAAGGTTTACTTACATATTAAATTTCATGAAAATCGTACAACTACTAAAGAAGTTGTCGAGTTGGTCTAAACTTTTGGTTCGATATCACAGCGACGAATTTTCGAAATTCGAAAATCTGAAATTGCAGATTTGAAGTAAATGTCTCAAGGTACTCATAGAAAAAAGAAATAATATTAAATAGGTCAACTAGTCACAAAGTTACAGCATTGTAGGTCAAATGCATTCGTTCGTAAAATTCGGTGATTTCGGATTCGTAAAACGTTTTGAAAATATATTTAATCAAGGTTCGCACCCCATTTATGGGGGGGGTAGGTCAAAGTTTCAGAAAGATCCTATGGTTAGATTCTGAGAAATCCGATTTGCAGAAAATACACAAAAAAAAAAATAATAATAATAATAATAACTTTAACAGAAACAATAAGCTTTCATATGTAATATGAAAGCTTAATAATAACTTTAACAGAAACAATAAGCTTTCATATGTAATATGAAAGCTTAAGAGCCAGTCCACGAGAAAACCATGCAGAAGGTTCGAAGGTGGGGGTCGGCCGATTGCCTTCATATTTACAGGGTTTGGTTGACCCTTCGAGCCTACTCCCCAGCCAAAATCACTGATTTTTTAGACATTTTATAACGAAGAAAACGATGTTTTGACATCGCAAAACTATTCTTATTTGGAAAATTCTGCATTCATTTGCTGTCGAATAAACGAAGACACGTTATTTTGTACCATACGGGAATTAAATATGAAAAATATCGAGGTGCACCTATTTTTATCTGCTCGAATTCGACCGTTTTTCATAATTTTGATGCTTTAGATCGAAAATTTGCGAAAATCCATATTCTCGGGGAGACGCCATCTTGGATTTGCAGACTTAATACCAAAATCATACGGGGAGTGAATATTTTGGCAAAGCCGGTTGGTGGGGAGGCGGAGTTTATATATTGACCCTCTGAATAACAATATAGGGTACCTGAATAATCCGCCAATGTATCCCAATCAAAACTGAAGTTTTTGCTAACTTTCGACACGAATTTTCATACTGTTGCAAGTTAGCTGACAACGAATTTATTTCTTATGTTGTTAGAACTGGTCAAGCTGCAAATAAATTGATTTTAATTTTTATCGCAAACCCTGCTCCAGTGGAGTTATCACGATCTGAAGATGGGGTTCATTTCAGGCATCTCTAGACACGTATCTTGTGAAGTATCCGGACACCTTTGGAAAATGAACTTTAACCGGATGACCATGATAATGTGATAGTGCAAGACCCCGACTGTCATGCACAACTCAAACCTAGTTCTCCAGGGTCATGTAACAGCGGTAGTAGTGCGACGAAAATACCTAAAATTTGGCCTGAAAATGGCAAAAAAAGTAGCCGAAAAACATAAAAAGCCTGCATCTCGAAAACGGTTGATTTCTGAAATCAGTGAATTTGGCTGGAGAGTAGGCTCAAGGGGTCGATTAAACCCTGCGAATATGAACTAAAACGGCTGACCCCCACCTTCGAACATCTGCATGATATTGCATGGTTTTCTCGTGGAATGACTCTTAATAACTTTAACAGAAACAATAAGCTTTCATATGTAATATGAAAGCTTAATAAATAGTATTCTTTATTTTACATGATTTACGTGACAGTAATAATTTTTAAAAATGTGCCTGCAAAAAAGTTTTTCAAAGCAAATGTGCCTGCGCACGCCATGCGCATGTGCACAGAAATATCGATGCCTGAAGTCGGCAGAGCCAAAACTTCTCCTATTTACAGGACAATAATTGACCAAGTTTGATGAAATGTTTTATTTTTTTAAAGTTACATTTAATAATTTATTTTGATTATTGTTATATTCATAAAGCTTTGTCTTGTTTATATTTCATTGAACTGAAGTCATGACATTTTAATGTGTATAATGTAATCTATATTTTAATCCTGGCAGAATCGGTGTGTGATTTGCATTTTAAGGCATATATCAAATTCCTCACGGCTGAATCGACCCCAAGATGTAGGCATACTGTATTCAGAATAATGTGGTATGATGTAGGGTCTATGCGCATGAACGATGTAGCACACCGCTGTGATGCTGCCTCCTCTCCCTGGACTAAGATTTTGGAATACGGTACCACAGGACCCAATCTCTAGTTCTGGTCGTTTCCACACCAGAGCATTATGTTTGGACCTCCCCATGAGTCTCGTTCCACGACACATTGGTTGGAATAACGCTGGACACGTTGGCACCATATTCTGGTCCTGCCATCTGCAGTTGATACGCAATACCGACTCTCGTCTGTGAACAGAACAGTTCTCCGTTGCCTATGTCTTGTGTTTTGGGGCAAACAGTATGCGTTCACGTCATTGACGAAGGAAGAGGATTGAACGACAGTAAAACCTATGGCAATGAATGTTCTCTCTGTATATGGGGTACTGATGGGTATTCTGTATTTTCCCACTGCCTGATGTGCTGTCTCAAATGCCTGTGTAAAGGGATTCTGAACATGCTGTTGCACAACATGGCGGTCTTGTAGTCTTATGTTAACCCTTGATCTACCAGTTCGAGGGTGATCATCTTTGGTGTTGGTGGCTGGAAACCGTTGCTGAATCCTGTAGATGGTCCGAATTTTGATCTGGCAGTGATTGGCAACGGCTATGGCAGTGTGGCTAGTGTTGAGTCTTCCAAACGCCTGGTTCCTCTGAAGACGTAGTGTGAATGATTCAATCAGGTATGGGGATGCATTTTGTAGGGCTGGTCCCAATGAACAGCACATGCAGCATGAGTAAGATGAAAATCAGGGAGATCAAATTAACATCTTATAACTCAGGTTGCGTTTTTGAGAACATTTACTGGGTTCAATTCTGTATTTGGGAAGGAGCCTTATTGCTCAGGTAAAGTTGGAGATGTGATCACAAATATACAAAAAAACATTTGGCAAGTTTTATGCAATGCCTCTATTCACAGTAACATACCAACCTGACATATTTTTTGCTGCTTAGTATATTATACCTATAAGATAAGATAAGAAGTTTATTGCATCAAAACGTCCATTATGGACAGCATGCATACATATACATTTATACAAAGTATAGTCATACATTTAATAATACATGCACATACACAATGCATTCATATAGACAAAATACTACATGTAAATCTAAGGCGTTTCAGTTCGATGAAGTTGCCACCAGATTTGATTTCGCTCTCATATCAAAAGCTAAAAACACATATAAAGCCACTGCCTTGGCAATAAATTTTGGTGGGTTAAACAGATTAAGGAAGTTGTAGGAAATCATAGGATTTTCTGAGAAGGCTAGGTATAAATGGGCTTGGCGTATTTTTTCATACTTGCTACAGTGTAACAAAAAATGTTGCTCGATTTCAATCAAATTTAAATCGCAAAATTTGCATAGGCGCTGATCAACAGGAATTTTTTTGTATCAACCCCTCTCTATTTCTAAGTGATGTGTACTGAGTCTAAGTGTGGTCATAGCTTTCTTATGGTCACTATTTTGAACGGAATATAGATAGTCTGGAGAGTTCGTAATAGTAGGTTTTGAAATGAAATATGTACGTAATTTGCTGTTATTAGAGTTAGAGGATATGTGGTAGAAGGAGTTAATTGTGATTCAAGGGATTTCTTTATATTCTCTTTGTTTAGCAAATGGACTTGAATTATTTTGAGCTCCGATGTTAAACTATTGATTGTGGCTGACCAAGATCATTTTTCATTTTTAGACGATATAGTTTTATCTTCTGAATAGGCTGCTGAAAGTAGAGGAAATATTTGTTTCATCCTGACATCATTTAGTCTTTTATGGTACATAAGCATGCGGGTATAAGTGTCTAGCGTTCCGCGATACATCCAAGGTTGGTCGATTTTAGTGGTTGATTTAAAATAGACTTGCATATTTTTATAGTGATTTGGTTTATATTGATTTTGTCCCATTTTTCAACTACAAATTTTTTGCTGTGAACCAATTCAGAACCCCATATATCAGAGGCATATAAGTTGCAATTTGTTTGATAATGGCCTGGTACAGTTAGATCAAAACGTTGGTAGGAATATAGTCAGATGTACAAACTTTATTTCTGATACTGTACCAGGCCCTTTTCACTTTTTTCCCTAAGTCTGACATAGCCTGTTTGAAACTCAAGTTATTGGATATACATACTCCCAGATACACATACGTATTCACAATTTCCGTGTTATGAAATCCGATATGGAACCTTTTATTAGTTTTTTTCTTATTATTAGAGAAGAGCATTATTTTTGACTTATCTGTGTTAACATCTAATTTCCAGTCTGAACAGAACTGTCCCAAAGAGTTTAGTATGAACATGTCAATTAGCTTTATTATAGTACCAGTTCATGTAGGCCTGGAATATCCTTTACTATATATATATGTATATATATATTACCTAAATTACATGTTTTTCTGTTAACAAGTAGATCTATGTGGATATTTTTTTTAAAGCAGTTATCTGGTTTGGATTTGTAAATATTACTCATGTCATGTTACAAGTCCTATTTTCTTCTTGCCAACTCGAGCGACAAAAGGGAATGTAGGATATTTTGGTCACTGATGTTTTGAGCATAGGAAAGTGCCAGTTAGAACATATCAGCCACTAATTGTTTTCTTTGATATATGCATTCAAATATTGATGGTGAGTAAAATAAACAAGGTCATTATGGGACTAACAATGGTATATCATTATTACAATTATTAACTTGTTCATAGGGTTTTAGGACAGTGTGAGGAAACTGTATGCCCCAGAGAAAACAAAGAACGTTAAGCAGGTGACCCTACTCCTTGTCACTTACAAGCCTAGGTCTGAATGACGGACCATATGATTTAAAGTGAACTCTTTAGACCACTTGGCCACCCAAACCCACCATCATTTTTGATTTTCATTAGGGAGTAAATGAAAATACATAATCTCTGAACCTCTGTGCATAAAAGATATTTTAATGTAATATTTATATTAAATTGTATTTTATGAATGAAACAATTATGGCTGAAACATTATAGGCCAAAATGTCCGATATCACCAGACAATTTAAAATGTCAAACCTTTGGATCAATTTTGTAATCCTATAATAAAATTGTGATATAGGTATAAGTACACCACACAAATCGGTAATCTCAATTAAATCTGTAATCTAGATATCAATTTTTCTGTGCAAATTTATGTTTATATAGTCTAATTATGATGTGGTCGTTGATTATGGTTAGTTCAGCTCTGAACATCAGTCTCATTACACTCACCTGAACGTTTAGGAACTGTCCCATTCAATCAATGTCGAAAAAAAATTGGAGAACAGTCAATTTTACTGGACAACTTTTCACTGCTAAACGAAGGGGTGTCAATCCGTGTGAAAGCCTGTACAATGTAACGCCTGTACATTTCGTTTCGTCTTGTATGACCGACATTCCTGAATGTGGACGTTGACCTGCAGTTAGAGTGTCATGGCGGGGATATGTAACTTGATGGGAGGGGACGTATTTTTAACAGCGTATTGTGTCGCTCATACTGTCTCTAGCGAAGTAAGCAAGGTCTTATTTTCTCACTAAGATGTTCGTTTACATTGTACAGGCGCCCACACGGATTGACACCCCATCGTTTGGCAGTGAAAAGTTGCCCAGTAAAATTGACCGGAGTTCCAATTATTTTCGACATTGATTGAATGGGACAGTCCCTGAACGCTCAGGGTGAGTGTAATGAGACCGACGTTCAGAGCTGAACTAGGTTAAGGTATGCTTATAAATAATTTGAAATTTTGTTACCCAAAAAATATCAACTTGGTTTGATTTACAACTTCGTTTATAAATATTGTGTGTACGTGTGTGTGTGTGTGTGTGTGTAAGAAGGCTAAGATAATTACATTCTTTATTATAGTATGGATTATAGAAATTATCGTCGTCACTCATCTTCATATTACCAGAGTTTACCAGCACGTGGTGCAAGGGAGGTAAGCCTGTTTTTCCTATTGGGCTTGCTGAATGCATTATGGACACAGATCACCAAATATTCATGGGCAGTCACCCACGAAACAAGGGCGAAAGTTATTTTTAGTCCTTCTCTCCATTTCCCTTTTTCCCCCTTTTGCATGGCGATTTTCTGCCAGGTTTTGGTGAATATTCATGATTTTGAGGCAGAAGGATACAAGAGTTGTGAGGTTGGTTAAGTTGAAAGGGAGGGCCGAAAATTGCAAGGTTAGCTGTCTCTACTTCCAGCTTGTCTATCTCAAGTTTTTCATGAAGAACCTCATACATGCTTTTGGGCAAGAGTCTGCCACATGTTGCTCCATCTGTGGCAGAAAGCGTTTTGCCCAACGAATATTTGGGAAAAAGTTACAACCGGTCTAAGAGACGAGAATTAACATTAAAGTCAATGGGGCAATAATTAGTGATCTGTGGCCTGTCTGCGTATGACAAGGCTGTGACTGATATGCCTTAGTTTTGAAAATATGATGACTAATTTGTCAGAAAATATGTATAAAATACCTTGACTACAGAAAAACTAAAAAAAATTAAATTTAAAAAAATAATTATCAAAGTTTTGGGAAAAATTGTGATTTTACTGCAAATTTTCCAATTTTCAGTTTTTATTATACGCCCACATTGAAATGTGGTCGCATATTGTCGTCGCCCCCGTCCGTCCGTCCGTCCGGCGGTCCGGCGTCCACAATTGCTTGTGGACGCTCTACAGGCTAAAGTTAATATCCGATTTCCAAAAGTTAGTGCCAGAGTTATGGCCCTTGATCACTTCAAAAAATCTTGTGGACACTCTAAAGGCCAAAGTTAATATCCGATTGACTTTAAATTTATACACAGCGTTTAAGGTCATAAGACAATGACGCCTATCGATTTTCAGTGATTTCCGATTATTAGTGCCAGAGTTATGGCCCTTGATCACTTCAAAAAATCTTGTGGACGCTCTAGAGGCCAAAGTTAATATCCGATTGACTTTAAATTTATACACAGTGTTTTAGGTCATAAGACGAAGACGCTTATTGTTTTTCAGCGATTTCCGATAATAACTACCAGAGTTATGACCCTTGATCACTTCAGACGCTCTAGAGGCCAAAGCGATTTCCAAAAGTTAGTGCCAGAGTTATGGCCCTTGATCACCTCAAAAAATCTTGTGGACGCTCTAGAGGCCAAAGTTAATATCCGATTGACTTTAAATTTATACACAGCGTTTAAGGTCATAAGACAATGACGCCTATTGATTTTCAGCGATTTCCGATTATTAGTGCCAGAGTTATGGCCCTTGATCACTTCAAAAAATCTTGTGGACGCTCTAGAGGCCAAAGTTAATATCCGATTGACTTTAAATTTATGCACAGTGTTTAAGGTCATAAGACGAAGACGCCTATTGATTTTCAGCGATTTCCGATAATTAGTGCCAGAGTTATGGCCCTTGATCACTTCAAAAAATCTTGTGGACACTGCAGAGGCCAAAGTTAATATCCGATTGACTTTAAATTTATACACAGTGTTTAAGGTCATAAGACGAAGACGCCTATTGATTTTCAGCGATTTCCGATAATTAGTGCCAGAGTTATGGCCCTTGATCACTTCAAAAAATCTTGTGGACACTGTAGAGGCCAAAGTTAATATCCGATTGATTTTAAATTTATACACAGTGTTTAAGGTCATAAGACGAAGACGTCTATTGATTTTCAGCGATTTCCAAAAGTTAGTGCCAGAGTTATGGCCCTTGATCACCTCAAAAAATCTTGTGGACGCTCTGGAGGCCAAAGTTAATATCCGATTGACTTTAGATTTATACACAGTGTTTAAGGTCATGAGACGAAGAAGTCTATTAATTTTCAGCGATTTCAAATAATTACTGCCAGAGTTATCTCCCTTGATAACTTCAAATATTCTTGTGACGCTATAGAGGCCAAAGTTACCATCCGATTGACTTCAGATTGATACATAGAGTTTAAGGTGTTGAAACGAACAAGTATTTTGATTTTCAATGAATTTAGATAACTGAACAGCTAAATCCATGATATTAAATGTTTCATGTATATACTAATTGTTAGCGTGGGGTAAAACTTTATAAAAAGCAATCAAATTCTAATGATTTTCTGATAATTACATAATGAGTTGTTACTCTTAATCAGTTTTTAGTGTATTACAAATGTTTCATTACCGAAAAAAGTAAAAATATGCGACAACCCTTGTTGACTGCCCGGACGATTTATCTGCTGTGGGCGTATGGTTCATTGCCTGGCAACCTATCTTTTAATTTCTAACAGTAAGAAAAATATTTCAATGTCCAATTTTGGTGTATTCAGCCTCAGAAAGCGCAGATAAAGTGAACAACATTGTAATTTCACCTAATTTTGTCTAAAAAATCAGGAATATTCACAGAAAATCTCCAGATTCTCCCATTTCGATGTAAAAATTAATGCTTTCATACCTACTCAAATGACTCAAAATTTCTTTAAATGCCCTTATTTTCATTGCTAATGTAACTTAGATGGGATCTATAAGTTTGTCAAGTTTAGACATAGCTCCAGCTTTCCTACAGAAAATGGAAAATTGGCAACACTGAGTTAATAATATACAGCAGATGGGTTTGTACAAAATGTTCAAAACAGGGGTAGGATCAATTTGGCCACTATTTTACCCAGAACAAGCATTTTTTTCTTCTTTGAAACATTAAATTCTTGCATTTTCTTCATGTAGGAAGCAATATCCCAGTCTTTATAGACATTTTTCACCCCATCTTTCTGTTTAGAGGGGCTATAAATGCCCCACCCCACCTGTTTTTATTAATGTGTTTTGAGAGATTTAATTGCACCAGTGTTGACAATTAAATGATTATAATTGGAATTTGTTGTTGAATTACAGATGGGAATGTTATTTTTTGCCAATAAATGGTCATTTTGTACATTTCAAGGATTTCTGACTTTTTTGTTCATAGTCAAACTTAGAACCTTGAGACATGTCAGGCCAGTAAGACCACACCCTGATACAGAACTGGTGTAGATGTGTAAATGTCAGCTTAATTGTCAATATTTTCTTATCAAAATCTAGGATTTGTGGTGTTTGTTGCATTTATGTCACTTATAGAACAGTAAAATGTTAATTTTGCTCCTTTTCAGGCCTCTTTTATGTTGTCAACTATGTCATAACTACCTTTTTGACTTCATTTTTTAAGGCAATTGATGTAAAGGTCCAGACATCTTGCTTCAGTACAATAATTGCAATAAAGATTTGTATGATGCCTCTGAGGTTTGAGATGTTGAAAACATTAAACTATTTCCAAATTTGTGAAAATTGTGTATTCTGTGACCCTTTTGTTAGAGAGGGGTGGACATAGGTTAATTATGGCATTTTTTTCTTTCAACAAGGCCTATTTTAACCATAATTCACATTTATTGCACCTATTTTAGTTTTTATGTTCATATATTAGCCAGGGATGGTAAATCATATCTGTTAGACAGATTCCTTTGGTAAAGTTGGCTCTGCAACCAAAGATAAGATTGATTCAGTCATTGACATTTTTAGGGGGTGGGGTTACATGTTTCAGTACAGACCTTTATAATTTCAATCAATGCAACAGTTTTGTGATTTTTCTGTTTGCATATTGTCCAGGGTTTCCAAAAATATATTACTTGCCAGTCTGGCTATCTAAAAAAGTGGAAAATTATTGTACATTATGTAAATTTTGAACATTTTTCATGACATGGCAGTATAAAAATATATTTTTGATAAAAATTCCAAATTATGAGTGTTTTCTATGTAGTTTGTTTGCAACTTGTGTAATTTTTTCAAAAAAAGATTTATTAAATTTTAGCACAAAAGGCCCAGGGACCTAAGATGCACCACTGTACTTAAAGCAGCATGTATACTTAAAGGGCTATCATTTTTGCAGTTATTCTTTGATTTTGATTTCCTTTCACCAGCATGTTGCCAGAACATATGGGAAGCAAATACAAAAGGCCTTTTCGTGATATCTGAAGTTTCACCCCTATATAGGACACAGATCACCAAATATTCATGGGCAGTCACCCACGAAACAAGGGCGAAAGTTATTTTTAGTCCTTCTCTCCATTTCCCTTTTTTCCCCTGTTGCATGGCGATTTTTGTTGAATTTTTGGTGTAGAATCGAAGAAAAGGGTTTGAAAATACATTTTCTGCCAGGTTTTGGTGAATATTCATGATTTTGAGGTGGAAGGATACAAGAGTTGTGAGGTTGGTTACGTTGAAAGGGAGGGCCGAAAATTGCAAGGTTAGCTGTCTCTACTTCCAGCTTGTCTATCTCAAGTTTTTCATGAAGAACCTCATACATGCTTTTGGGCAAGAGTCTGCCACATGTTGCTCCATCTGTGGCAGAAAGCGTTTTGCCCAACGAATATTTGGGAAAAAGTTACAACCGGTCTAAGAGACGAGAATTAACATTAAAGTCAATGGGGCAATAATTAGTGATCTGTGGCCTTATAATAATAATGCTTTATATACTAGGGACCGGGTATCGTCCAGATTTTACGAAAAAAGGAAAGAAACTACGCTTGCCGTCTAGAATCTAATGCACGTATCCAGTAAATAGATTGTCGTCTAGAATGTGTTAAATGCCGTCAAGATTCATCAAAAACCACCCAGTTTGTGCTACCGTGTAGATTTAGAAACGCCGTTTAGTTTTTACCTCGATCGTCGACTTTACGACCGTTCAGTTTCTCGGGACGTTTTTAGAAATGAACTCTACCATTTAGATTTGAAAGGGGTTTAGTTTTTAGATGTTGTCGAGAAATGAACCGCGAGTGTTTGATTTATGTGGTTACAATTAATAGAAAAAAAGATTTTGAAAATATTCACTGATTCAGCTTGGTCATCGTTTTTTCTTTATAAAAATGGCTGATGTATTACTCAACCACGTGTACAACACAACGATAATTTTTAATTGGTTAAAGCCGTATAAATGCGGGAAAATTTACAGTAGCCATTGGCTAACGCATAAATAAACTTATTTGCATACTATTACACACAATGGCCCATGATGGGTTTCAGTCTACGAATAAGGCCACCATCGCTTGGAATATACAGTCGTAGATGCTCGTTATTACAATATAGATTATATTCTTTGAATGACTGCCTGCTATTGTTATATAACGCAAAAATTCCTGCCACCTTTTTCGCAGACGTGTAATTTACATACCACCGTCGCATGGAATATACAATGCAGTCATAAATGTCTGTCATTAGATTCTTTGAATGGCTGCTACCTATTATTTAATTAATCCCGTAAATCAGACACATGTCTGGGTTCCATCCGAAACAACACCTTCCCGAAACAACACCTTCTCGTAAATAAAACTGATACCAAACCCATAGAGTGGGATAGTGGAGTAAGGGAAGGCCACGATAAGACAGGCCTGGCACCTAAACACTAACCCCAAACGATGACACCAACCAACCCAGAAGCAAACAAGATCATCTACCAAATGATATGTTTTTTATTAAATAAAGGGAAGAACTTAAAACCAAATGGAAAGATTGCAAAATCATATTCTAAAAAAAACAGGAATCAGCTTCGGCTCTCCTAAGTCTTGTCTGCGATATCACTTATGTGGAAGCAGACGTTAAACACCAAGTAGTAGTAGTAGTAAAATCTCTCTCTCTCTCTGGACGTTAAACCCGAGAAACGAACGAACGAAATGATCTGCGCCTGTAATCTTTGATTTCTGGTATATGTACGCTATAGTTTTATCATTGTCCACTTAATATCGATTAATCTAAATCAGTGTGGACAACCGCTAATGCAGGTCCGTGGCAAGGGGGGGCAATACCCCCCTGAAAAAATGTTTTACCCCCACGAAAGAAAATTTGCCAACCATAACTCTAAAATACCTGCTATAGACTGTAACGGGTGTGCCCCTCCTAAAAACTTCACTGCCCACCGAAGCCAGCAAGCTGGCTACGGGCCTGCGCTAATGTAAGACAATTTTTCACGAATATAATTATTTTAGACTTGCATACTATCTATGTATTATTACAATTCTATGCTACCCAGCTAATTATAATACTATAAATAGTATGCAAATAAGTTTGTTTATGCGTTAGTCAATAACCCCTGTAAATTTTCCCGCATTTATACGGCTTTAACCAATGAAAAATTATCGTTGTGTTATACACGCGTTGAGTAGTACATCAGCCATTTTGTAAAGAATAGAATAAAACAATGACCAAGCTGAATCAGTGAATATTTTCAAAATACAGAGTACAATAGTGCTGGGTATTGCGACTGCCGACACAAACGATACTTATTGCGATTCATGTGCCACGATACAATACGTATCGCGATTCATAACTACGTCAACAAAACAACAAATTAAATATGTGATTGTGTTTATAATGAAATCACTAAAACCAGGAAATAAATAAACTTGATTAGGCCTATTTAGTAGTAAACTCTAATCCTAGCAGACGAACTTAGACAGTCGCCACTATGCTGTCTTGTCAAAAAAGTGCTGCTAAGATTGGTTGTATTACCACAATATTTTAGAATAGCTTTGCATATTCTACAAACAACTTTCGTTGTCACCTTTTAAAAACCCCAAGTTTACCCAAACTTAAGATTTATATTTCACTGGAGGATTTGTTATTGCGACTGTCTTTTCTGCCATTTTGACAATTTTTTTATTTTTACAAGAGCTACAATCTATTATTTACGTTCTAAATTAATAAAATTCGAGAATAAAATGTCGTTTTATGTATTCAAATATGTATGTTTTGCAACATCTTCTATACATTTATCATCATTCCTTAAATATATGATTGAATCACTCAAACCTGTTTTAATGTGATGACTTAAAAACTTTATTCGAAGATTATTGTGGGCGGAGCAATGGAGAAGAACGTGCGTTTCATCTTCTACTTCCTGTCTCTATTTCAAGTTTATGTGCACTGAGTCTAAACTGGCTCAATGACTGGCGTTTTTGTTCATCTCGTAGATCCAGATATTTTTCAGTATCATAATTTGTCTTACTTTTATAATAAAAATCATTTTTATACGCCCACATTGAAATGGCTGTCCGGCGTCCACAATTGCTCGTGGACGCTCTAGAGGCTAAATTTAATATCCGATTGACTTTAAATTTATACAGTGTTTAAGATCATGAGACGAAGAAGCCTATTGTTTTTCAGCGATTTCCAATAATAACTACCAGAGTTATGGCCCTTGATCACTTCAAAAAATCTTGTGGACGCTCTAAAAGCCAAAGTTAATATCCGATTGACTTTAAATTTATACACAGTGTTTAAGATCATAAGACGAAGAAGCCTATTGATTTTCAGAGATTTCCGATAATTAGTGCCACAGTTATGGCCCTTGATCACTTTAAAAAAATTTGTGACGCTCTGAAAGGAAAAGTTAATATCCGATTGACTTTAAATTAATACACAGTGTTTAAGGTCATAAGACGAAAATGCCTATTGATTTTCAGCGATTTCCGATAATTAGTGCCAGAGTTACGGCCCTTGATCACTTCAAAAAATTCTTGTGGATGTTCTAGAGGCCAAAGTTAATACCCGATTGACTTTAAATTCATACACAGTGTTTAAGGTCATAAGACGAAGAAGCCTATTGATTTTCAGCGATTTCCGATAATTAGTGCCAGAGTTATGGTCCTTGATCATTTCAAAATATCTTGTGGATGCCAAAGTTGATATGCGATTGACTTTAAATTTATACACAGTGTTTAAGGTCATGAGATGAAGACGCCTATTGATTTTCAGCGATCTCTGATAATTATTGCCAGAGTTATGGCTCTTGATCACATCAAAAATTCCTGTGGACGCTCTAGAGGCCAAAGTTAATATCTGATTGACTTTAAATTTACACACACTGTTTAAGGTCATGAGACGAAGAAGCCTACTGATTTTCAGTGATTTCAAATAATTACTTCCAGAGTTATCTCCCTTGATCACTTCAAAAAACCTTGTGACGCTATAGATGCCAAACTTATCTGGAGGCCAAAGTTAATATCCGATTGACTTTAGATTTATACACAGTGTTTAAGGTCATGAGACGAAGAAGTCTATTAATTTTCAGCGATTTCAAATAATTACTGCCAGAGTTATCTCCCTTGATAACTTCAAATATTCTTGTGACGCTATAGAGGCCAAAGTTACCATCCGATTGACTTCAGATTGATACATAGAGTTTAAGGTGTTGAAACGAACAAGTATTTTGATTTTCAATGAATTTTGGTAACTGATCAACTAAATCCATGATGTTAAATGTTTCCTATACTAATTGTTAGCGTGGGGCAAAACTTTATAAAAAGCAACACAATTCTAATGATTTTCAGATAATTACATAATGAGTTGTTACTCTTAATCAGATTTTAGTGTATTACAAATGTTTCATTACCCAAAAAAGTATAAATATGCGACAATCCTTGTTGACTGCCCGGACGATTCAGCTGCTGTGGGCGTATGTTTCGTTGCCTGGGAACCTATCTTTTGTGTTAGTTTTAAGGCAATTATTTAAGTTCTTAACACTTTGTCCTTTTACAATATATTTCAGTCTTTGTTTGAACATTTGTAGAAAAGCGTCTGTATTGAAAGACTGAGAGATAGGCTGTTCATACAACCCACCCAGTCCAGTCTCCTCAAGGATATATCTAATTTGATTACTCCCCTTAGCAAAAAGTCCTATAGACTACCAGTGTAGTTTTCTAAAGAATTCAATAGTAAATCTATAGAGTTTTGTGGGGGGCATGTCCCATTTTCTGTAGGATAAAATTCTATAGTATTCTACAGAATTTGGGGCGCCTGTAGGAAATAACGGCCCAAAATATTCTACAGTTTCTGCAGTGCAAATCCTATAGTTTTTCCTACAGATTTATGGGATAATTTCTATAGGAAAATATTGTAGTATTCTATAGGTTTTTATTATTGCACTTTCTGTAGGATTTCTACAGTTATGTATAGAAATGAATACTGTAGTATTTTGTAGTTTGGAAATTCGGTCACTACAGTTTTCTGTAGAATGGGTATTATAGAAATCTACAGGTTTTTTATTAATTTTTATTTTGGGAATACATATAGTTGGTCCAAGATTATTTTTTCCCTCATGGATGAATCTGAATTCTGCTGCTGATTCACTAGTCACTAGTTTTTTTTCTTGGTAGAACTGAAATATAGGGAAAATAATAGTTAAATAATAACAAAATCACATAAATCCATGCGCGGATCCAGAGGGGGGGGGGGTCCAGGGGGTCCGGACCCCCCTCTGCTCAGACTTGAAAAATTTTTAATGTGATTTTATTGGCGATTTAGACCTGTAATTTTGGAATTTACCTTCCAGAAATACGTCAGAATGAACCAAATTGAATCTAATTGACCAAATTAACCCCCCGTTAATCGGTTGAGCACAATTAGTTAAGTGCATGTATATCTGAATAGTGATAATAAATTTCACTCCTTTTTCAAATTTTATTTTAAGAATATACAGAATTTATTTCTTAAAGTATATAGACAATATTAAGGTTATCATTTGGTCTTTCCTTACATTTAATGTCAATATTTTGATTTAAATTAATTGCCTAAAAGCATGATTGGTGTTGACTGTTTTATAATCTTTGAATGCCAGTAGGCTTATTAAGAGAAACCTTGAGCAAAGATTTATACAGTTAACAATGCAGTCTGATCAATGCCAATCAAGTGTCAATGCTTTTTAATTCTTTATGGCCATAGGCGTATGAGGCGGGGGGGGGGGGCACCGGCCCCCCCAAATATTTTCATGAAAAAAAATAGAAGTCTGAAAAGAGCTCAGAATTGTGAGATCGGTCATTAGCCGAGGAGTTTTTGAAAATGAGGTGGGGTAGGGGTATGGCCTTGTCGGGGAAGGCTATGGTCTTGTCGGGAAAGAATGCTCAGTTTGTCGGGAAGCGTCGCGCCGTCTGTCGGGTTTTGAATATTTTTAATAATATAGAAGAGGAAAGAAAGCAGTCCAGTCAATGATGATCACGTTCTCATATCTTGAGTACTGTGTTCCTGTATACTGGCATCAAACACCATGCACCGGACGAGCCCAATCATAGAAGTGAGCAGCTGAAAATTTTCTGTAATAATAATTGATAAGTTTGTAATAATATTGTACCTTATAGTCACAAATAATATACATGTACGATGGCTCAATAGGCCGTAAATAATTTGATATTGGAAATAAATATTCATAGGTGAATGTAAAGTGCCACTGGCAAGAGTTATACAAAGATAATGTGCTCAACAACGCTTATTTTACTTATAAATCTCTCCGGGAAAAAGTTCCCAAACCACTATGATGTAGATGTTAAATATCATTAAATAAGCTTTTTATTACATTATGTAATATTTGAATCTAATTTTACTAAATTGTTATTAAATTTGATTAGTTTCTCTTAATCAATTTCAAGTTCAATTGATTTTTTACCAGTTTTTATGCTGCAACTGACATAATTTACTACCCACTCCAAATTACTAGAAAGTATTCGAAATGCCTGGAAATCGTGTCTACGGCCATCTGGTTTTCAAAATTTTCCTGGGGGAGACCCCCCGTCGGACGCTTGACACCACGAGCGCTCGCGTTCGTACTCTAATGAGATATATCTGTCGGGAAAATATGCTGGCCCCCCCAAACAAGTTCGGCCTCGTACGCCTACTATGAAACTTTCAACCAATGAAATTTATATATTAATTTAACTTTCTATTTGATTTGTTTTATCCCTAATCTTATCTTTAATTTGATTTGTTGAAAGTATTCCTTTGTGTATATGCAAATTAGTGTCTTTAAAAGACCCATACACAGACAGAGAGATTGGACAGACAGAGAGATTGGAGAGGGAGACAGAGAAGGAGATCGAATGCTTTGTATATATACTTTGTAAATAATGTATTTTTAAACTGTATATAAAGTAATATTTTAATGGAATTGGACTTGTGATACACAGTGACCACCTTCACTAGAATACTTCTCCAGTAATGAGCTGTTATAGTATACAGTTATTACATTCAGATGTTTAGTCATACATGCCTTATCATATCTCCTCGAAAAACCTTTTTCCTGCAGAGTTCATGTACATCATAATTATCAAATTATTTAGTCGTTCTCAAGATCTATTATTTAACTTTTATATAATTAGAGTTGAATCATTAATTGTGGTTTCCTACAAATAAAGGTTCAGACCAAGTTTAGAAACTAAGAGGATTAAAAGTTACTTAACACTGACGATAAGGGTTAGCGCCGTTAGGGTATATATGGGAGTGAGTCCCGTCTCTCTTTACTCACTCACACTGTATATACCAGCACCCGTAATAAACGTCAGCTAAAGTATTCTTTTCCTCTAGGTAAGTCTAAACTACATTATGTCTATTTTATTGTCTTATTGTAATATTTTAATTGTTTTATATTTTATGTATGTTTTTTTTATATTTGAGAGGCAAATAGAATAGTCTCTAATACTGAGATCCAATAGTAAGCATACAATGTGGGTACATTTTGAAGACCACATAGTTAGTATATTATATATGTATAATTATATACGTTAATAATGAAATCATAGTTTCATTTATAATATCAACGAGCGTATTGGGCGACATATTTAAAGGATGTACAATGTTCCAAGTAGAACTCTACATCTCACCCAGCTCTATTGGATTATATAGATTACATCTATAATTGATATTATTGTCCCCCGCCTTTCGAAGAAAGTTGGGGGACTATTAAAATGGGTTCGTCCGTCTGTCCGTCTGTCAGTCCGTCTCACTTTTTGGGACACAATAACTCTCTTCCTAATTGAGCTAGAATGTTCAAACTTGGTGTATGTGTTTATTAGGTCAATGCCTTGATGGAGTTCGAAGATGAGCATTTTCTGCTTAGGGTAAGCAGAGATAAGCAATTTGATTGGTTGATGCTTTGGGACACGATAACTTTAGTTCTAATTAAGTGAGATTGATGAAACTTGGTGTATAGTTTCATTATAGTAATACCTTGACTAAGTTCGATAATGAGCATTTTCTGCTCAGGGTAAGCAGAGCTATACGCAATTTGATTGGTCGAGAATTTGGAACACAATAACTCTCCTTCTAATTGAGCTAAAATGTTCAAACTTGGTGTATATGCTTATTAGGTCAATGCCTTGATGGAGTTCGAAGATGGACATTTTCCGCTTAGGGTAAGCAGAGATAAGCAATTTGATTGGTTGATGCTTTGGGACACGATACCTTTAGTTCTAATTAAGTGAGAGTGATGAAACTTGGTGTATAGTTTCATTATAGTAATACCTTGACTAAGTTCGATAATGAGCATTTTCTGCTCAGGGTAAGCAGAGCGATACGCAATTTGATTGGTCGAGACTTTGGAACACAATAACTCTCCTTCTAATTTAGTTAAAATGTTCAAACTTGGTGTATATGCTTATTAGGTCAATGCCTTGATGGAGTTATAAGATGAGCATTTTCCGCTTAGGGTAGGCAGAGATAAGCAATTTGATTGGTTGATGCTTTGAGACACGATAACTTTAGTTCTGATTAAGTGAGAGTGATGAAACTTGGTGTATAGTTTCATTACAGTAATACCTTGACTAAGATCGATTATGAGCATTTTCTGCTCAGGGTAAGCAGAGCGATAAGCAATTTGATTTGCCGAGACTTTGGAACACAATAACTCTCCTTCGAATTGAGTTAAAATGTTCAAAATTGGTGTGTATGCTTATTAGGTCAATGCCTTGATGGAGTTCGAAGATGAGCATTTTCTTCTTACGGTAGGTAGATATAAGCAATTTTTGGATGACACTTCGTGTTCAGTTTGATTGGTTGATACGTTTGAAAAAAATAAATGTGCGATTAATTAATATATGTCATCTATCTATTTTGGGATTTCGGCGGGGGACATCAGCCTCACTGTTGGCTTGTTATAAATATTACGCGCACGCATGCATGCTCCATATTAAGGACATTGAATGCACTTGTGCTGATTATCGTATATCATTTTATGTTCATTATATTATTACATAAATTAATTTAGCTTTATTACATAAAGCTTATGTACATTTTATATCGGTCGACATTTTATATTTCTTTTCTTTATTCATTATTATGCATGTAATATTATTATACAACTCACTCACACTGTATATACCAGCACCCGTAATAAACGTTAGCTAAAGTATTCTTTTCCTCTAGTTTGTAGACGCTCCTGTACCACGATCACCCCCTAACGACAAGTATATATATATATAGTATTGCTGTGGGACAAGGGTTTCCAGTTGCCCATTATCGGAAGACGCCCATAGGCTATATAATCTTCCCGAGGCGCATTATCTCCGACGTATTATCAAGGTATCCTCGAGTAAGGACGGTTAGATAAATACGGAGATAAAACCCCCCCGTTCCCAGATGGAGATATAAACGATCAATTGGTACCTCGAAGAAATGCCAATAGGAGCGTCGCCGTCTGTATTCCCCTACGACTTAAGAAGTGGTGGACAAGTATCCAGCGAAAATGCAAACAGCACAAACAGTGATACACAGGAACAACAGTCTCAAGTCAGGATGAACACAAACGGTAAGCCATATTTTACAGAAAAATTCAGTGGGTCAAATGGACAAAATTTCGAAGTGTGGCTGAAACGTTTCAAGGCCTATAGCAGAGCCAGGGAATTATCAGTTTCTGATCAGTTATTTTGTTTAGTGGGACAATTAGAAGGAACTGCCAAGAAATTCCTGGATACTTTGAATTTAGACTTTGAGGCGAACTCTATTGAGCCTTATCTTACTGCACTCAATAACCGGTTTTGTGCGCCTAAAGTTTTCGATACATCTCTCTTGGACACGAAACAACAACAATGTCAAACGGTAGACGACTATGTGGACCGAATACAGTCTAACATATTAGGACACGATATACAAGAGAACATACTAATATCTTATGTTTTAAAGGGATTAAATCCCGCCATTCAGCCTTGGGTGAGGAATAAAGAGCCCAAGACTTTAAGTGAGATAAGACAAACAGCAAAGCTCACCGAACAACAAATGTGTTTTAATCCCAGTGTTCGAATGGTGGACACCAGTGAATTGCAGGACATTTTCGTAGCAGCACTAAAACAACACAATGAGGCAGGTTTCCAAGCCCACAGGCCTGTTAATTCACCGGTGCATAATGGTGCATAAAGGTGGAAAGATCAACAAGCACGTCCAGTTCCAGAATGGACTCCTAGCCGGTTTCAAACTCGGGACGGTCCAAGACACAATGGTAGCGATTCTCGACCTCCTCAATACCAATCAACACAACGAATTCGTCGCGGATTCCAGCCTCGGCAGTCATTTGAAGGACAGTTAGTTCCGGATGGACATTGTTTTTCATGTGGTAAGGTAGAAATATGCTACCCTAGATCTAAATGTGAATATTTTAATCATAAATGTCAAAATTGTGGTCATACTGGCCACCACCCGAAGTTATGTAGAAAACCGAAAGCGGCACAATAGGATAAGGCGCCTGATTCTCATACTTTTGGGATAATAATAATAATAATAATATCTTTATTTGGGTAAGAAATTAGGCCAGGCCTTTTTACAATTCTGCCCATAAAACATAACAAAACAATATAAGAACAACAACAACAACAATATACGACCACATTTCAATGTGGGCGTATAAAAATTATGAATCAAAATTATGTACATAAGGTTTATTATTAATTATGTACATAAGGTTTACTATGGTTAGGAATGTATCATTAAAAGAATATTCGCTTTGAAATTTGATAATACAGGTGTGTTTTTAATTGAGGTAGATAGATTATTCCAGAGACAAGGTCCAAAGTATTTTAAACTTTTTTTATATATTGATTTATTAGGTTGGGGAATATTAAATCGAAGATTAATATTGGTATAAGGTGTATTTTTAAAAACGAGAATATTAGTTAAGTAGTTTGGGCATTTTTTATGAACCAATTTGAATAGAAAGATGTATTTAATGAAGGTGAACCGATTTTGAATAGTTAAAATATTCAGTGATTTAGCTAGGGTTTCATAAGTAGATAAGGTTGAATTTTTCGGAAGTCGTTTATCATTAATTAATTTGAAAGCCAATTTTTGCACACGCTGTAAGTAATTTAAAGATGTTTTACTACAAGTATCCCAGATGGTGGAGCAATAATCTAGATGTGACTGAAAATGGCCAAAATAGAATAATTTTAACAAGTTTGACGGAAGAAGTGATTTTATCTTTTTCAGTTGATACAATTTTTTATTTAGTGTTTTACAAATGTATTCAGTATGTTTATTCCAAGAAAAATTTTTATCAATGATTACACCTAAAAGTTTAAATTCAGAAACATTTTCAATTTGATTATTATTGATTTTAATGTCGAGTTTATTTACTGGATTTTTGAGTTGATAGTTTGAGGCTATTAACATTGATTTAGTTTTTGATTCATTGGTAATCATAGCATTATTTTGGCACCATTGTATTATTTTGTTGGTTTCCAATTGGAGTTTATTATTAAGAGATGTTATATCCGGAGAAGAGGTATAAACGGTGGTGTCATCTGCAAATAGATCGGAATTTACAGACACAGAGAAAATGGTAAATCATTGATAAATAGATTAAAAAGTAAAGGTCCAAGGATTGATCCTTGGGGTACACCGGAAATTATATTTTGAAATGAAGATTTATTTTGTCCAATTGATATACACTGTTTTCGATTATTAAGGTATGATTTCAATAATGAGAGTAAGTTTTCCGAAAAATTATATAGCTGAAGTTTTTGTAGGAGAAGATTATGATTAACCATGTCAAAAGCTTTTCTGAAATCAATTATTATTTAGAGCGTCATAAACATTTTCAGTGATATATATTAACAAGGGCTGTATGACAGGAGCTATTTGAGCGAAAGCCAGATTGATTTAAATATAGAAGATTATTTTTATTTAAATAATTAGTAATATTCAAATTTATATGTTTTTCAAGAGGTTTAGAGAGAGTTTGCAAAATAGATATTGGCCTATAATTACCGGTTAGGCTTTTATCACCTGATTTGAAGAGTGGTAGTACCTTTGCCTGTTTTAAAATGTCGGGAAATATGTTCTTTTCAATACAAAGGTTAAATATATATGTTAGAGAGCTATTTAAAATGGAGCATCCGGTTTTGAGAAAAAACAAGCTAACACCATCAATTCCTACAGATTTTGATGTATCTAAATTTGAAAGATATTTGTATACATCACAAGTAGAAATAAAAGGTATTTTACATTTAGGAGTACAAGATGACATTTGATTGTTTACAAAATTAGAAATACTATTGGAATCATTTATGCTTAACGAAATTGGGACATTGTTCAGTAAGTTGTTTGCAACATTGATAAAATAATCATTGAGAGTGTCAGGGTTCATTTGAGTAGGTTGTGGTGAAGTTTTATGAAATGTATTATTTGCTAGTTTTATGGCATCCCAAATCTGTTTACTGTTTTTCCGGTCAGATATCAAGGATTCTAAATATTTTCGTTTACTTGCTCTAATAGCTGTTTTAACTTCATTTCTTAATTGTTTATAATTAGTAACATCACCTTTTTTCTTTAAATAATCTCGTTTATGAATAAGTTGAAATATTTCATGAGTTAGCCAAACTGGTTTATCAACGTTTCTTATTCTCTTAGTTTTTAAGGGGGCATGTTTATTTATTATTGGAGTAATAATTGAATACCAGACAGATAAAACTAAATTTGGATCAGAATGATTATAAATATAGTCAAAGGGAGCTTCATGCAAATCATATAAAAACTGATCTTTATTAAAGTTTTTAAATGACCTATATGTAATTGTTACATGTTTATTTTTAGGAAAAGAAGCACCCTTTTTCTGCCAGGTAAAACATACTGGGTAATGATCAGAGGCAGCATAACAAGGAATTTTTATTTCTTTGACATGATCAGGGTCTGAAGCAATGAGATGGTCTATTAATGTTTTCGTTTTATCAGTAACTCTTGTAGGTGCTTTAATAAGTTGACTGAGACCAAAAGTTTGTAACAAATCGGTCCAATGTTTATTTTGATTTTTGTAAAGATCTATGTTTAAATCTCCAATCATAAGAATTTCATTTTGATTATTCCATGCAGATTCCATCATTTCCGAAAAGGAATCAATCCATAGTTTAGTTGAGGCTGGATTTCAGTATATACAGCATATGAGAATTGGTTTTGACTTTTTTAAATTTAGTTCTATCCAGATCGATTCAATATTTGGATGTTCCAGATCTGAGCGGTGTTTATAAGCGAAATTATCTTTTACGTAGAGCAATGTTCCAGAAGAACTTAAATTAGATTTATCTTTTCTTAATGGATTATGAAATCCTGCAATATGTAATTGATCATCATCTATAGAAGTAGTTAAGTGTGATTGGGAAATAGCAAATATATCAAAGTTTTGGATGAATAGACTAAGTTCTGGAATTTTATTAAAGAAATATTGAACGTTTAGGTGACCTACATGTAAACCTTTTTTAGTTAAAACTGGGTTCATCTATTATGTAATTGTAATAAATGATGAAAGGAAAAACTAGATATCTTTCTTAATAACAGAAAGTAAGAATTAATTATAACAAATAATAACAATGTTAATGTTAAATAGTTACACCGATATATTATAATGGTGTGGATGTGGATGGAAAAGCAAGTGCAAGTGAGCTATCTTGTGATTGGGGGGGGGGGGGCATGTTGGCAGACTACAGCATGACAGGAAATGTAATATTCGGGACAATAATGATATCCTAATTTGGCATGCTTGGGGAGATAATATGCTTCCTAATAAGTTTGCTGAAGCAGGTAGAACCATACGAATTAAGATGTACAGAATCATGATATAAATTTTGTCTTATTCTACTTAGGTGATAATTATAAAATAAGTTTCCATGATCAATAGGTATGTCAATTCCACAATCCTCACAGACATCATAGAGTATGTCATATTAAAATACGATTTATAATGATATTTGAAGAGCGAGAAAAACGTGGCAATAATCTAATGAATTTAACAGATGCATAAGGGAATCTAGAGAAACACAATTCTATTAAAGTTCTATAATAATTACGAGTATAGTCTGCATATGGGCCATATTTTGAGTCATTAGATCCAATTAGAAATATTACATTGCAGACATTATTTGATGTGATACAATTATCAACATAAGTGATGACATCTTGTATAGTCGCCCCTGACAGAGTTCTCACTTCAGTGGATTTGGTTTTATCCAATCCATTTGGTTTGATGCCTTTAAGTATGGATGATCCTATAACAATGTTACGTTTATATTCAAGTTTTTTCACATTAGAGAATTTTTATACGCCCACATTTTCATGTGGATAAAAACAAAGTCAAAGGTATCACAAAACCATCTTTAAAGTGTCTATGTTTATGTTATTTAAATGGTTTTGGATTCCTCTCACTTTATCATTCGTATTCACATTTTCATGTGGACGTATTATGTCGTCGCCCCTGTCCGGACGTCCGTCCGTCCGTCCACAATTTGTTTGTGGACTCTCTACAGGTCACAATTCTTATCCGATTTTGACGAAATTTGAAATATAGGTTTATCCCCAAAAGATCTCGGTTCCTGGCATGTATCGGATCAAAACTTCATGGATTATGGCCCCTGATTGTACGAAAAATCACGTTTTTAGCTTGTGGACCCTATAGAGGTCACAATTATGAACCGATTTTGATGAAACTTGACATGCATGTTTGTAACCCAAAGATCTTGGTTCCTTTCGATATTTGCGCCTATCGGAATGTAATTTCCTGAATTATGGCCCCTGATTGTCCGAAAAATCACCCTTTTTAGCTTGTGGTCCCTCTGGAGGTCACAATTATTATTCGATTTAAAAAACCGTTTGATTATATCACCGTTACACCCTAAGGAAGGTTGAGTTCGAATTTCGGGAAAATCGGACGAAAATTGCCATACAAAATGGCCGCCGTTTGTACGCGAATACTGTTAAAAAATGGTATATCAAGGTTGTGGACCCTGTGGAGGTCACAATTTTGATTCAATTTTGATGAAACTTGAAATTCATGGTTATAACCCAAAGATCTTGCTTCCTTTCGATATTTGCGCATATCGGATCGTAACTTCCTGAATTATGGCCCCTGATCAACGCAAAATCGCCTTTTTTTTTTAGCTTGGAGGTCACAATTATTATTCGATTTAAAAAACCGTTTAATTATATCACCGTTGCACCCTAAGGAAGGTTGAGTTCGAATTTCAGGAAAATCGGACGAAAATTGCCATACAAAATGGCCGCCGTTTGTACGCGAATACTGTTAAAAAATGGTATATCAAGGTTGTGGACCCTGTGGAGGTCACAATTTTGATTCGATTTTGATGAAACTTGAAATTCATGGTTATAACCCAAAGATCTTGCTTCCTTTCGATATTTGCGCATATCGGATCGTAACTTCCTGAATTATGGCCCCTGATTATACGCAAAATCGCCTTTTTTTTAACTTGGAAGTCACTATTATTATCCGATTTAAAAAAACGTTTGATATTATTACCGTTACACCGTAAGGAAGGTTGAGTTCGAATTTCGGGAAAATCAGACCAAAATTGCCATACAAAATGGCCACTGTTTGTACACGAATACTGTTAAAAAATGGTATATCAAGGTTGTGGACCCTGTAAAGGTCACAATTTTAATTCGATTTTGATGAAACTTGAAATTCATGGTTATAACCCAAAGATCTTGGTTCTTTTCGATATTTGCGCACATCGGATCATAACTTCCTGAATTATGGCCCCTGGTTATATGCAAAATCCCCCTTTCTTTAGCTTGTGGTACCTCTGGAGGTCACAATTATTATCCAATTTAAAAAAACGTTTGATTATATCACCGTTACACTGTAAGGAAGGTTGAGTTTGAATTTCGGGAAAATCGGACCAAAATTGACAGACAAAATGGCCGCCGTTTGTACACGATTACTGTTAAAAAAATGATATATCATGGTTGTGGACCGTGTATAGGTCAGAATTTTAATTCGATTTTGATGAGGAAGGTTGAGTTCTAATTTCGTGAAAATCGTACCAAAATTGCCGGACGAAATGGTCGCCGTTTGTACGCGAATAGTGTAAAAATATGGTATATCATGGTTGTGGACTCTCTACAGGTCACAATTCTTATCCGATTTTGATGAAAAGTCACATTTCTAGGTTGTGTACCGTCACACCATAATCATTGTCGGTTTCGAATTTCATTAATATCAGACTGGAACTGACCAACTAAATGGCTGCTCCCAATACAGTATAAAATACAGGACTTAAAGATGTAGGAAAAATCACTTTCGGTATTGCTTGTTCTCTGTCCATCTCTTGAAAATGTGGGCGTATCCTGTCTGGCAGTGCCAGCCTATCTTTTATGAATTGGGCCCAAGTTATGGTCCTCTGTAACAAGTGGCTTAAATGATTCCTGACTGCTTACATTTTTTAGTAATGTTTTAATAGATTGAAATTCAGAGTCAAGCGACTTTATTTTGTCAGCCAAAAGTAACATATCACAATTTAGTTTTTCAATAGAGGCTATATATTCATCATTCGTGTAACAGGTGTCAACAGGATCCTCAGCGATAAATAGTTCTTTGGCTATGGTTTGTTCATTATCAGAGGAATCATTATTTGTGTTTTTGATATTAAGACCAGTACCAAACGATGTATCTAAATATGATCCGGAATGAATCGTGTCCAACTGGATATTCACAGGTGTAAGATAAACTAAAGGTAGATGGGTTTCACATTCAGCCACATTATCAACAAGAGTTAACATCATACTGCTATTATGAGAGTGGTAGGGTACTGCAATTTCTTGGAGTCAGAGTGGTTTTAACACTTTGATTAGGTGAGAGAGGTTGCAATGTAGAATCATTTTTACATAGTGGAACTGAATAGTCTTCTTTGGCATTACTTCTTACAGCGTTGTTGAATGATTCACGGACATGAATGTTGAGTTCTCTAGCCTCCTCGCAGTTTATTAGATCTAACATGGAGTTAAAATGTTCGCTTAAAAATAAAGTTTGCAGTTCTCCATTTATTAGTGCTGTGCATGTTGTATGATACAGATTGAGAGTGTATGACTTTGTTGACATTTGAACTCTTGTTATAGAACCGGTCTCTCTTTTCGATTTATCAAGTGTTAATGTTACATTTGTATTTACATTTTCCTTATGGCTTAGATTTTTGTAAAACACACTGGCACATCTTTTAAAAACTTGATAGTATCCACAGTTAAACTTGATTACAATGCCACCTTTTGTTATGTTTATATTTATATTGTTTCTGTAAGTAGCGGCGATCTGCTTTCTCAAGCATTCCAAGATGTTAAGGGAATAATTTTTTATTAAAGCCCCAATAACACTCTTGTTGTAACTGAATAATATGTCCCAATCTTCATTCTGGTCAACAAATCGTATTATTTTAGAATATTCCAATTAAATGATGATATAAATTTCATCTTAACACACCTATTTTAAAAAATTGGAAAAATTCAACCAATTGATTTGAAAAGTCTAACGTAAACCTTTTCAAATGTGACTTGGATTTTAAAATATTTTCGAACCCTCTGGACAAGTAAAATAGGTTGTAATGTATAATTTACACAACAGGTAGGACACTTAAACATCTAGTACTTAGGATATTTATTTTCTGGAGCTACTTAGCCAGCAAGAATGTTATTGTCCCTTTAAGGTGTCATTTTGTGTGGGTTTCTTGTCAATTACAGTCAGTTCGGCATATTTTATGGGGGCAGCCATCTTTGTAAGTTTGTTTACATTAGCCTAGTCACGTGACTCTTAAGCTTACCGGTAGAAAACCAAACTGATCCCGCAGTGAATATTCGCTTGGCCGCTACAATCACTGATAAGCATGGCATCCACGAGGCTTAATAAGTACGGCATATTAACTTTTTTACTCCGACAAATTAAATTCTCAAACATTTTTTTGAGGTAACAGAAAAATAAATAAAGACGTTTGAAGTAATTGAAGTTAAAAAATATTTCCTATTAAGTGTAAATGGTTATTAAAATGAGTAAAATGCGTCATTTTGCCCGAAGCAGTTAGGTGTTAAGTAAACATTGCACGAGCCGTTGAGCCAATGACTGCAGTCAACGCACGTGCTGTGGACACTATCTGTTACAGAGTTAATTCGTAAGTAATTCTCTGTGAAACAGATTGGTAGAAAACATGACGATGAGGGTCAAGGTCACAAAACGTCCGCTAAGAGTAACGTCCGCTGACTTCAGCCCATCACAGGCTGTAGTTTTTTTTCTCAACATTCCGTTGCTTCCAATCTTTTTAGGCACAATGGGGACCACATTTGGCAATCTCCTCATCATAAGTTTGTAGGGGGTTGACCGTTTAGATTTTTTGCTACGGGGATTTTAAGTTGATTGGGGTGAAAATCGCACTTCTGACACAATGATTGCTCCGCAGAAAGACATTTTACACCCCCTATCCCTCCGCTGTAATATCCTCAGTATTACCCAAAACTGCTATTCTAGACCAAAAAGTCAATCCAAAAATGCAGGAAGAGGGGAGAAAAAAAATAAGGGAAAAATTGTCTATTTATAAATCGCACTCCATCATGAAATGAGGGGAAATAATTACTAGTCTTAGTCCTATATACCTCACATGTTGCTGCTATTTGAAAACATCTTTTGTAATCTAATAAACAAACATATATGCAATTCCCTGGCCAAAGATTATGAAAATCCATGCATTTTCAGATGAGCAGTGCTGCATTCTGCAAACACTATAATACATCAGAAAACTGCGGAATTTCAGAGAGAAATTTCAAAGGACATGAATTTTGAATTCCACACAACATTTTTATTGTTGAACATAAATGCATTCTGTAATAAGATGAGATAAATTCAATGTAAATCAAACATGAAAATACTTTAAAACAGCAATCATGATGCAATATTAGACTTTTTAACACTTTCATCCAAAACCACACAGTTTTTCGCAGTTAACGTAGTTTCAAGTGCCAAATTATGGTTAAATCTAAGATGTTGAAACCTGCAGTGCCTATCAATTTTAAAATGTCTCCTATATAGCTGTATTTCCACAGGATAAGTAAGTTGAAATAATCTGATTGTGTAACACTACAACAGCTTTATCAAACCCCACCCCCCAGTATGAAATCGTATAATTTGAAAGCACATGAATTTTGAATTCCACAGAACATTTTTATTATTGAACATAAATGCATTCTGTAAAAAGATGAGATAAATTCAATATAAATGAAACATGAAAATACTTTAAAACACTAAACATGATGCAATATTAGACTTTTTGACACTTTCATCAAAAAATCACACAGTTTTCTGTTAACACAGCTTCAAGTGCCAAATTGTAGCCAAATCTAAGATGTTGAAACATGAAGTGCCTATGAATATCAAAATATCACCAATATAGCTGTATTTCCACAGGATAAGTTAGTGGAAAAAATCTGATTATGTAACACTACAACAGTTTTTTTCATCCCCACCCCCCAGTATTGAATCAGATACACTGCTGACCAATCATAGGTCACCCTGTTCAGTCTGGTCTGTCAAATGATTTACAATGGTGATGGTGCCTACAACTTTCCTGGCAAAGAGATATGAACAACCGTCAACACACAGGCCATTTATTGGCATTTATGTTAATATCCAATATGAGAGGTCATGATAAACACAAGGGTGTCCTGTTCAAGCTCGGAAATGAAATCATCATCAAAAAGCAAAGTTTACAGGGGTCCTCGGCTGGAACCCAAACTGATTACGATTTGCCTTCCACTTTCACCACCGGTGTCATAGCGATCAGGGATGAAATTGATATGCATCATCATTCTACTAAAGCCAGTCCAGGAAGTCATCGGGTTTTGAGATGTAGACCTGAAATGTTAAATTTGGACGATAATGAGCATTCTAGGGTGAATACTATCCAGGTAAATGGATCATTGACATCCAGAAAATGGTCAAAATGTGCAATTCTGTCATTCAGTTACATGCCAATGGGAGAAGAAAACCCCAAATTTCCAGCTCTTTAGTCAGCAGAAGTGGGGATCAGGTTGGATGTACTTCGTAAAGTGTATGAAATGCACATTTATCTCACCTGTTTTACTTCTTTTTTTCTTTTTAAAGCTTGTGTTGAGGTCAATCAATCAACTCTATGAATGAAACATTAGCCTTGGCACCTGAAATAATAGAAAGCTGGGGATAAATATGCAATAAAAAACTGTGGGATAATAAGAAAGTAAAAAAAAATAGTCTCAATTGGAAATAGAAATAAACCTATTTGTTTCTAGCAAACATCCCGTCACTGGACCCACAACTAGTAACCAGTTCACAGCCAGTAGTCAGTAAAAAAAGTAAACTTGAGTGTCACATAAGTCTAAGGCAATCTCAAAGGTAGATACCATCTTTTGAAGTTTGGTCTAAATGTCAAGGTCAACTGCAGATTTGGTCAAAAGTCCCACATGTGTGTATTTTGGAGTGTACCTGTTAACGTGTCATTGTGTGCAGGCAAAACATTTTAGGTCTAAAAATTAAGGCCAACTGCAGACTTGGTTCAAGGTCACTTGTAAATTGGGTTGTGGGCGCATGATTTTTGGACAAAATTGTGGGTTAGGGCTAGGGTCAGAACTGGGTTTTGGCTTGGGCCTATGGCACATGCTTGTTGACGAGATTGTAGGTTAGGGTTAGGGTAAGGACTGGGTTAGGGTTAGGGCCAGCTCTGTTTACATCTCGGGACCTTTAGGCCAAATCTGCAGTTGAATAGGCCTTAATGTTGAGACTTAAAACCACGTTTTGACACCATAGCGAACGAAATTTTAACATCTACACCTCAAATTCACCCTCGGCCAACAGATACCCCCCAATAATAGCGATTTTGATATGTAATAGACACAAAACTTACTGCTGAGCAATAAAAAAACAGTATTCTTACCATTTCTGACACTTTACGTTCAAAACTTCGGGAAATAAGTGGCTGAGAAAATTTACGTCTTCATTGCATGTTGTGATATCAGGACTCAGACTAGTAATTATTTGCCCATTGACTTCAATGTTAAATGCCTGTAACATCACAGGCTGTAATTTTTTTCTCAACATTCCGTTGCTTCCAATCTTTTTAGGCACAATGGGGACCACATTTGGCAATCTCCTCATCATAAGTTTGTAGGGGGTTGACCGTTTAGATTTTTTGCTACAGGGATTTTAAGTTGATTGGGGTGAAAATCTCACTTCTGACACAATGATTGCTCCGCAGAAAGACATTTTACACCCCCTATCCCTCCGCTGTAATATCCTCAGTATTACCTAAAACTGCTATGAAATTGAAAATTTGATGCCTTTTCTCCAATTCTAGACCAAAAAGTCAATCCAAAAATGCAGGAAGGGGGGAGAAAAAAAATAAGGGAAAAATTGTCTATTTATAAATCGCACTACATTCGTCCATCATGAAATGAGGGGAAATAATTACTAGTCTTAGTCCTTTCAGTTAATAGCTCCAATGGAGAAAAATACAATATTAGCTAGTATTAATGGTATTAAAACAAAAAGTCTTTTAGATAGTGGAGCAGCTATATCATGTACTACTTTAAATTATATTCAAAAAGCAGGCTATTCTATTTAGTAATATCATTGGCGTAGGAGGTGAAACACACCCAGTATTAGGAACTATTACTCTTTCAGTAAGAATAGGTCATGTATTATTCGATCATAAATTTCATGTATTTAAGTATTTACATCAATCTTTAATACTAGGTGTCAACTTCCTAAAAGCCCATGATTGTCACATGGATTTTGGTAATAGGGTAGTTTCATTTAAAGAGGGTCTTGTTAATGTATCTCTTATAGAGTCTAATAGTGGTTTAGCTAGATCGACAACACAGTGTAAACTTCTACCCAATCAAGAAGGCAATATACCGATTACTTTATCAAGAGTTAACACCAACGGGATTTACTTACTTGAGCCTGTTACGCAATCAATTAATAGTATCATTGGAGCGAAGTGTATAGTAAAATTACAGGGTAGAAAATCTAGAATGCTTGTATTTAATTCTTCTAATAGGACGATTTACATTCATAAAAACAGAATATTAGCAACAGCGTCAAGTATACACGAGAATTCTATTCAAATTTTAGATAAATCAAATCTTAAACATAAAACTTCCGTTAACAGTATCGATCATGAAAGTTTAGGAACTGATATCAACTTTGATATGAAAGATGCCGATCTCTCGCCAGACCAAAAAGAGCAACTCTCGTCTTTTCTCAACACACAGCGCGATGTATTTGCTAAGAATTATAAGGAACTTGGAACAACCCATCTCCATACGCACAAAATAGAGATAGGAGATGCCCAGCCGGTGCGCATGCCCTTCTACAGACAGTCAGTTCCGGTTCGCCAAGAATGTACCAAATTGTTAGACGAGATGTTAGATGCTGATATCATCCAAGCAAGTAAATCGGATTGGCGTTCACCAGTAGTAATGGTTAAGAAGAAGGATGGTTCATATCGATTTGCCGTCGATTATCGAAAATTGAATGCTATAACCAAGCCAATATATTATCCTTTACTAGCATTGCCAAAGGGTTTTTCAATACACAAAATGTCTCTAAAATAACTAATTCACTGCCAGTGTCAACTATTTAGATTCAATAATCTGAAAGAATTTTGAAAAAATATTGAAAATTTAAAAAGTTATGACATTTTGAGTATGGCAAATTGGAGGCATTAAAAAACAGCTTTTTTTAAAAACGCAAAAAAACTGACCAAAGCAAATATCTCAAAAACTATAAAAGGCAGATTCATGAAACTTGCAGAATTTGAAGTTCAAGATGTACTTGATCGGAGGAAATTATCGCGAGACTCCTCGGTTATATTGTTTTTATGCTATAGACTCTCAAACTTACGACTGAGACGATTTTCGTTCAAGGTCACAGCAAGAAAAATGAAATGACAGTTAATAACAAACCATTTAGAAGTCTCGGGGCTTTGAAATCTTTACCTAACCAGTTTTTTGATGTGATGGTTACACAAATAATGTTTTCACATTGCTATCGTATTTATTTATTTGTTGATACTTTGTCAAGGTCATACAGAAAGTGTAGGGTCACGGGTCAACTGGAATTTTCACAGTCTTTTCCTGGATACATAATACAGGCAAAAACAAATAGACTGTGTTCATCTTTTAGCTGACAAAAACAGTTGTTTTGGGAATGGAAAATCACAAAAATTATGACCAATAAACAATATCTTTATTTCAATTAACAAAACCAATAAAACTCAAAATCAACCAAAAATAAATAAAATATCAGAATTTTTCTTGGTCAAAACTTCTGACCAAAATCTAACAATGACAGAAAACAAAACTGTGTGTCTTGATCAACCTCATTCATATAAAAAGTAAATACTACAAAACAAAACTAATAAATTAAAATTAACAATATATGATTACACATGACAAAATCTTTCCTATTTTTGGAATTCATTACTGGCCAACATCAAAGTCATCTGCAAATACAAAAAATATAGATGCATAAGATAAAATAATCGAATGTTATGACATTTACCAAACAAAGAATCAACCCTCCTCTAACAAATAACAAATTATAACAAAAATCTCTGGTTATAATTTTTTTTTTATTTAAAAATGTACAATACATAATGAGTAAAAAAATTGCATACAATATAAAAATATCAATAGGAACATTTTCATTTTGCCTATGCCAAGTCAGTCTTATTTGGGGATATATGTTTCTCAAAATTCACAGGTTTTACTAGTAATCTTATTAAAATAAAATAGAAATTGATACTGACATTTTGCAAAAATCATCTAAATACTTCACACTAAAGTAAGTACGGTTTGCAAAGGTGAGATAAAAATAAGTATTCACTGTGGTCTGATCCCATACACACATCTACCAAGAGTTGTCTTTCCCCGATTCCTCCCTGGTTCAACTTTCTGTCTTATTGTCAATTCCTACGGGGGATTTCGGCAAAACAAAAGCTCAAACTATACAAAATATATACCAAGCTATCCAAAAATGCTGATATCTAGAGCGGAATGCTCTTTTTTCCAAAGTTTCTATTAGATTTAAAAATTAAAAACATGAAAAATAAGCGAAAATTCGTTCAAAATATTACCTGATATGGCAGTCCGCAAACTTCAGCTTACTGGCTTCTGGAAAAATGCCACTTGACCACGTTTTGACTTCCTGAATATTAGTGAGACCCCGTAATAGAATCGGTACATTTTTCGGTCAGGTTTTTTAGCGTACCAATAATAGGACAGCCAGCGCCCCTAGCGGCGTTTGGCATCGCTACCTTTACCTAGTTTTGAAGATGTTATCGACTCAATCGGACAAGCAAAAGCACAACTCTTTACAGTTTTGGACTGCGCGTCTGGTTTTTGGCAAATTCCGCTGGGCCAACAAACCAAACATAAATCTGGATTTATAACACAAGATGGTATTTTTGAATTCAATAGGCTTCCTTTCGGATTGAAAAACGCTCCTATGGCATTTCAATCGACAATATCGGAAGCATTACGGGAGATGAATTGGAAATATGTGCTAGTTGACATTGATGATATAATAATATATTCAAAAAACTTTTCCGAACACCTAGTACACCTTAAGGAAGTTTTCAATAAACTACGAGACGCAGGACTCACACTAAAACCATCCAAATGTAAGTTTGCTGCAAAGAAGTACATTATTTAGGTCATATATTTACCAAAGATGGAATAAAAGCAGGTCCAGCCAAAGTGGAAGCTGTTAAGACATTTCCTGAAGCAAAGACGCAACAAAAACTTTGACATTTCCTTGGCTTAGCCAATTACTATCGTAAGTTCATGAAAAATTATTCGAAAATCATATCACTTCTTACTAAATTGCTACAAAAAGACACCAAATTCCTGTGAACTCAACAATGCCAGAAGGCTTGCGATCAAATTAAGAAGTCTTTGATTTCAGCAACAGTCCTGTCATTTCCTGATTTTAGCCGACCATTTGTGTTAACAACTGATGCCAGTGGTGAAGCTTTAGGTTTTATACTTGGACAAATGAATGACAAAAATCAAGAATAGGTTATCGCATATGGAGGTCGATCACTACATCCAAATGACAGGAAATGGACTATTACAGAAAAGGAGTGTCTCGCGGTGATTGAAGGTATTAAAACTTATCGAATCTATTTAGCTACATCCAAATTTAAAGTATTTACGAACCATAAGGCGTTAATTTACTTGCAAACTTGTAAACTTACCGGTACGGGAAAACTTACGAGATGGGCATTGACTCTGCAAGAATATGATGCTGAATTCTTATACAAGCCCGGAGCCTCGAACCAAAACGCTGATGCCCTCGCAAGACGCGAGTATCCAGCCTTACCAACACAACCAAACCATGACGATGTCCATTCAGCTCCCGTAAACCAGATCAAAACTACATTGAATAATTCGCGTACGAAAGACCCAAGTGAGTACTTTCAAATTGTCTTTACGAACAAGAACCAAATGCCATTTGTAGCACCTGTTCATATACAGGATGAATTGAATCTTCCTGATGTAAGTAAACGACAACATGAATGCAGCGATTTTATTCTAATATTTAATTATATAGAACGACAGGAAATTCCTGTACATTTGTCCGAGTCACGGACAAAGGATCATCAGACCAAGTCAATGGAATATGATATCGTAAATGGCACCTTATATCACTTTTATCACCCAAAATATAAAGGATCGAAACGAGACCGTGCAAATAATATAGCTCAACTAGCCGTACCATTACCAGACAGACAACAAGTATTATCTGCATACCATGATTCCAAAGTAGGTGGTTGTCATTTCGGACGAGACTCCACACGGTCGTCCATTTTACAGAAATTCTACTGGCCAGGTATTACCAGGATATCGAAGATTACTTAAAAACCTGTGAGGTTTGTCAACGATCAAAGAAGCATCCAGCCAAGACAGCACCATTAGTTCCGATGCCCATCGAAGATATGGAGCACCAAACACGCTTATAACGAAAGAGGTAGGCAATTCACTTCCAAATTAGTTAATGCCATTTGTGAATTGTTCGATGTTAAACACAACTATACGTCAGCATACCACCCGCAAACCAACGGTGTTTGCGAACGTAAAAATAAGGATATTGCCCGGGTGTTGCGAGCTTATACGAACGACGAGCAAGATGATTGGGATACATATATACCTTTTGTTATGATGGCCATTAGAAGTTCCCCATGCCAGTCGACAGGATTTTCCCCACATTACCTTCTATTTGGAAGAAATATGACCTTACCATATGATGTTTCTATTGTACCTAAGCAGTCTCTCGGCAAAGATGTAGAATCACACATAAAAGAGTTGTTGGTAAAAATCAAAACCGCCAAAGAGATTGCGAGGGATAATATAAAGACTAGTCAGGAAACAGCCAAATTACGATATGATCATCATTCAGCCGTTCCGCGATTTTCGGTTGACGACATGGTACTTCTCTATAACCGGGCAGTGCCCAAAGGTCGTGCGTCTAAACTTACAACCAAATACAAAGGACCTTTCGTGATTCAAGAACTCGGACCCAACTACACCTACAAGTCACTTGTTAATCATAGCCGGCTTAAGTTGTTTAACATTCGACAACCTTCCCAAGGGTCAGATCAGGACAAGATGATTAACATCTGAAGTCAGATGACACAAACCAAATAGAAGATAATAGTTTGGGCGACTCGGCAATATTCGGTCAAGAAAACACCAAATCTCCTTCGAATAGCCGCGATGTGTCGGTAGACGCTAAGCCTCATAAGTATGACGCCAACACAAAATTCAACTTTAAAAGAATACTGAAACGGCGTCGCAACCAAAGAAAAACTGAATACCTCATTAAATGGGCAGATTTGAGTAAGACATGGGAACCAGCTGAAATGATCGATGAAGTACATCGTAATTATTTTGATAGGATAACGGTACAAAACGGAGACAAAAACGTTTTTTTCGAAAGGTTTAACTGCCTCACATGTACTAATAGATTCAACAAATTATTCAAGTATGATAAAATGAAAACGGATTAGATAAGTCTCACCCCTCTACCTTATGGTATTATTAGTGCTAGAGAGTTAAAGTGCTGATCACACTTTTTCTTCACCCCAGACTTATCTTGTCCTATTCTCTTTTTCATTCGCAGGTATGTGTATCCGCTTCCTTTTAATTTGGTGGTTTACCTTGTTCAGTTCTTTTACCATAGTGGCGTCGCATGAAGAGGCTATCCAATGTATTAATTATGGCGTAGTTTTCAATCCTACTACAACAGTACAATTTTCGAACGAATATTGGCTTCATACTTACGAGATTAGTATACCATCTTATTTACATATTAAACCGATTTATGACTGCAATAGTCATGAACATCACTGCCAAGCTCTTCAAATGATGAGAGCGCAACTAGACAGTATCCGTTTGCGCAGTGCGACTATGGTCAACCAAACCATCCACCAAATAAAAGAGATGATACCTATTTCTACACCACCAAAGTCTCAGAGATCTAAACGTGCGATATTGGGATTTATTGGACAACTTTCAAGGACACTTTTTGGAACAGCTACCACCGATGATGTCAACTTTTTAGCTCAATATATCAACGCATTAACAAAGCACAGCGTAAACATGGCTAATACTGTTATACAACATGATCGTACTCTATCTTCCTTTATGTCACATGTAAATTCGCGCTTTGCTAATGCTTTGAAAGGTATACAACTTAATCACGAAGTAATTCAGCAAACTGTAACCAACATCGCTAGGTCTTATGAAAATATGAAACATGTTTATATCGAATTATCCTCCGTATTGTTGAATCACCTTCAACAGTCCTCTCTAATGGAACACGTGTTAGAAGAATTTAAATTGGGTGCATTAGATCTTCTTAAATGGAAACTCTCTCCGCTCCTTATTTCACCCAAAACTATTTTACAGACGATCCACCATGTTCAGATTTTACTTGATACTAAATTCCCAGGTTTTCGAGTGTTAAAAACAAATCCCAATTTTTATTTTAACCATGGCAAATTCTTCTATGCAAGAACAACGTCTGATAAACTTTTTATTACTGTTAAATTTCCAATATCTACTTTGAACACTTCGTTTCAATTATACGAACTTATATCATTACCCGTTCCAGTTAATGAATCAGCCCAACATGCCACTCAAATTCTTGATCTTGTGCCTTATACTGTTTTTTCGGTGGATAATCAATATTATGCGAAACTAGATAAAGCTCAAATTCTTCAATGTTATGGGAGTACAAGTTTACACTGTCCCTTTAAACTAGCTGTTGAATCCACAAATAATCCTTCTTGTGAATTGGCTTTATTTAAAGGTGATAAAACACTGGTCAAATCCTATTGTAATTTTAGATTTTTACTAAAACAACAACCATCTAGATTGATAGAAATTTCTAAAAGTGATTTATTAGTTTATAATACTCCAGCATTAACCTTTACTTGTCCTCATGGTAAGAAAATTGTTGAAGGATGCTCATTTTGTATCATACATGTTCCATGTCTATGTGAAGTTACAACTTCAATCTTTACTTTTTCGGCTCATTTAGGTAACTGTCAAAATTCGTCTTCCGGTAACGTTACACATGTGCCCCCGTAAATCTAGCTTTACTACAACATTTCTTCAGTGATGAAACTATTGAAAATGTTACTGCTATGTCCCTTTTTATACGCCCACATTTTCATGTGGACGTATATTGTCGTCGCCCCTGTTCGTCCGTCCGTCCACAATTGTTTGTGAACAGTCTACAGGTCACAATTTTTATCCGATTTCAATGAAACTTAAAATATAGGTTTATCACCCTAAGATCTCGGTTCCTTTCGATATTGGCATGTATCGGACGGTAACTTCATGGGTTATGGCCCTGATTGTACGAAAAATCACGTTTTTTAGCTTGTGAACAATGTAGAAGTCACAATTTTGAACAGATTTGGATGAAACTTGAAATGCATGTTTATAAACCAAAGATCTTGGTTCCTTTCGATATTTGCGCCAATTGGATTGTAACTTCCTGAATTATGGCCCCTGATTGTCCGAAAAATCGCCCTTTTTAGCTTGTGGTCCCTCTGGAGGTCAAAATTGTTATCCGATTTAAAAAACCGTTTGATTATATCACCGTTCCATGGTTATGAAGGTTGAGTTCGAATTTCGTGAAAATCGGACCAAAATTGACGGACAAAATGGTCGCCATTTGTACGCGAATAGTGTGAAAATATGTTTTATCAAGGTTGTGGACCTTATAGAGGTCACAATTTTGAACCGATTGATGAAACTTGACATGTATGTTTATAACCAAAAGATCTTGGTTCCTTTCGATATTTGCGCCCATCTGATTGTAACTTCATAAATTATGGCCCCTGATTGCCCGAAAAATTGCCCTTTTTAGCTTGTGGTCCCTCTGGAGGTCAAAATTGTTATCGGATTTAAAAAACAGTTTGATTGTATCACCAGTCCATGGTTATGAAGTTTGAGTTCGAATTTCGAGAAAATCGGAACAAAATTGACAGACAAAATGGCCGCCGATTGTACGCGAATATTGTGATAATTTGTTATATCAAGGTTGTGGACCTTATAGAGGTCACAATTTTGAACCAATTTTGATGAAACTTGACATGTATGGTTATAACCCAAAGATCTTGGTTCCTTTCTATATTTGCGCCCATCGGATCGTAACTTCCTAAATTATAGCTCCTGATTGTCCAAAAAATCGCCCTTTTTAGCTTGTGGTCCCTCTGGAGGTCAAAATTGTTATCCGATTTAAAAAAACGTTTGATTATATCACTGTTACATGGTTGTGAAGGTTGAATTTGAATTTCGTGAAAATCGGACCAAAATTGACGGACAAAATGGCCGCCGTTTGTACGCGAATAGTGTGAAAATATGTTATATAAAGGTTGTGGACCTAATAGAAATCACAGTTTTGAACCGATTTTGATGAAACTTGACATGTATGTTTATAACCCAATGATCTTGGTTCCTTTTGATATTTGCGCCCATTGGATCATAACTTCCTGAATTATGTCCCCGGATTGTCCGAAAAATCGCTTTTGTTTGCTTTTGGTCCCTCTGGAGGTCAAAATTATTATCCGATTTAAAAAAACGTTTAAATATATCACCGTTACATGGTAATGAAGAGAGAGTATGAATTACGTGAAAATCGGACCAGAATTGACGGACAAAATGGCCGCCGTTTGTACACGAATAGTGTGAAAATATGTTATATCAAGGTTGTGGACCCTATAGAGGTCACAATTTTGAATCGATTTTGATGAAACTTGACATGTATGTTTATAACCCAAAGATCTTGGTTCCTTTCGATATTTGCGCCCATCGGGTCATTACTTCCTGAATTATGTCCCCTGATTGTACGAAAAATCACCCTTTTAAGCTTGTCACAATTATTATCTGATTTAAAAAAAAAAACGTTTGATTATAAAAACCAAACAAATTCTAATGATTTTCTGATAATTCCTTAATATGCGACAACTCTTGTTGACTGCCCGGACGATTTGGCTGCTGTGTGGGCGTATGTTTCCTTGCCTGGCAACCTATTTTTAGTAAACCTATTACAGTAAACATCCCTGAGTTTCATATATATTCTAATAAATTTGATAATGTTATAGCTAAAGATCAGAAAGATCACTTAAGTTTAGACAGGATGGCTGATAGTGTTAAAAATAAACAGGTTGTATTACAAAGTCTTACCGAATCACTACTTGACAGTCAAATTTATGCTAAACCTTCGTTTTTAAGTTTTCATTCTATTCTAGTATTTTCTGCTCTTGGATTATCGGCAGGCACCGTTGTAGTTGTTATTTGGATATTTTCTAAAGTTAGAAAACTTTCGACTATGATTTTTTTACTCCAAAATTCACCCTATGTGAAGTCCAATCCTGTTTTTGAATATACTTATACCACACAGCCTCCCGTTGTTAATTACGACATGTTACCATTTATTTTGGAATACATACCATTGATTATAGCTACCATTTGCATTATATTACTTATTGTTATTTTGTATAAAATTATTGTTAAAAAGACTAGCCATACTCAAATTTTGTTAGAATTGACAACAGGTTCAATATGTGAACTTATTCCTATTATGTCATTATCATTGTGTCCTTCTTACTGGGACATCACTCCTCCTACGGAAATTACTAATTTGAAGGTTAAAAATTTAATCAATCCGACGCTAAAAATTACTTGGCCAAAGTTTCAAATTTCAAATAAATTTACCCATCAATCTTTAAAGATACCCGATACCATAAAACTTTCTCCGTTGGCTTCAAGACGAGTTCGTGCAGTTTTGGCTCAACCGTTCGCCACGAACATTTTGGTATCGCACCATGGACTACTTCAAGTCCTTCACTAATTGGATTAAGGATTTATCATAAGTACTTCAAATTAGTTTAAGGAGTTGTACAGCTAATTGTTAGTTTTTATCTTTCTTATAATCTATTGTATAGTTATCCTTGATTTGTAATATATCTAATTACTTTTGCGGTCAAAAGACTTTTTGTGGGGTGGTAAGGTATTGTTATAGTATACAGTTCTCAAGATCTATTATTTAGCATTTATATAATTAGAGTCGAATCATTAATTGTGGTTTCCTACAAATAAAGGTTCAGACCAAGTTTAGAAACTAAGAGGATTAAAAGTTACTTAACACTGACGATAAGGGTTAGCGCCGTTAGGGTATATATGGGAGTGAGTCCCGTCTCTCTTTACTCACTCACACTGTATATACCAGCACCCGTAATAAACGTCAGCTAAAGTATTCTTTTCCTCTAGGTAAGTCTAAACTACATTATGTCTATTTTATTGTCTTATTGTAATATTTTAATTGTTTTATATTTTATGTATGTTATTCATAGGCGTAGGAGCTCAAAGAAATTCAGGGGGGCATAAGAGAAAATTGCCCGAAATCAATATAATATAATTAATATATACTATTCAAAAAAAGTAAGGGGATATTTGATTTTGGGGGCATAATACTAAAACATGTAATTGGAAATGTTTCTTCTGTTAGGTTCTATAGTGACTTTTTTCGTAGTCATTTGCATATTTTAGTATTATGCCCCCAAAATCAAATATCCCCTACTTTTTTTTAATAGTATAGTAAGCATACAATGTGGGTACATTTTGAAGACAACATAGTTAGTATATTATATATGTATAATTATATACGTTGATAATGAAATCATAGTTTCATTAATAATATCCACGAGCGTATTGGGTGACATATTTAAAGGATGTACAATGTTCCAAGTAGAACTCTACATCTCACCCAGCTCTATTGGATTATATAGATTACATCTATAATTGATATTATTATAAATATTATTATAAATATTACGCGCACGCATGCATGCTCCATATTAAGGACAGTGCATGCACTTGCACTGATTATCGTTTATCATTTTATGTTCATTATATTATTACATAAATTAATTTAGCTTTATTACATAAAGCTTATGTACATTTTATATCGGTCGACATTTTATATTTCTTTTCTTTATTCATTATTATGCATGTAATATTATTATACGACTCACTCACACTGTATATACCAGCACCCGCTAAAGCTAAAGTATTCTTTTCCTCTAGTTTGTAGACGCTCCTGTACCACGATCACCCCCTAACGACAAGTATCGTTTTATATATATATATATATATAGTATTGCTGTGGGACAAGGGTTTCCAGTTGCGCATTATCGGAAGACGCCCATAGGCTATATAATCTTCCCGAGGCGCATTATCTCCAACGGATTATCAAGGTATCCTCGAGTAAGGACGGTTAGATAAAGTCGAAGATAAAACCCCCCGTTCCCAGAGCTATACACCCCCAATCCTAGCTCATCCATATGTATGTAATATTACATATGTATCACCTGGGTGCATATTCAAACTAAAAGAATAGCTCCCGAAGCGCGTAGGTGATATAATGGTGGAAGATGAATTCAAGACTCTGAACCTCTAACATGCCAAGCGAGGACAACTGAAGATCTAATGGTTTGAACAAAGACATTCAAGAACAGATTGGAGATACAAGTGGATTCCTAGATTTGGCTCATATGAGATCAGAGAATTAGTTTGGTAAGTTAAATCAACTATTTCTTGTACCATTCTCGAAAATTTACATTTAGTGTGTGACAATAATTATCATTCTTTTGATAATAGACTTATTTACTAGTTGATTTCAACCTAAGTCAAAATCATTAAGATGGGTTATTCTCACTCAAAAGACCTAAATAGTAATACCAAGTCTTTGAAAACCGATAAAAATGCTATTGTCTTCCTGAACAAAGATTTTGTGACCGTCACTATAGGTAATAATATAGTTAAAAGCCGTTTTGACAAAGGAACAAGCATATCTTTTATCTCTGAGACACTGTTAGATCAAATCAGACCAACTACAGAAATCTTGCCATCTGACATAACCCCTGGTGTTACTGTTAGTATTAGTCGGAAGGTCAAGCTGTCAAAATTTTAGGATCTGTTTTACTTGATTTGGAAGTTTCTGACACAATCATATTAGTTAAATTTTATATCATACGGTCAACTTCAAGTAATTATGATATAGTAATTGGTAATGATTTGTTGTCAATAAAGAAAGTCAGTCAATTAAAGTGTATTGAGCAATACTCAGTACCGGTAGTTTCTAAAAACGTCTCGAAAGTCAGAAATCCTAAAAATCCAACTGTAAATAATAACATAATAATTAATGGTGTAAGATATAGGGAGTTCTTAAACTCATTTTGTATGCCAATTTGTTTTAATGTTATAACTATAAATAATACTAGATCTGCTACTGTCCCATGCAGATATGAAAGCTTTCATATTCACTGTCACTTCCTGTCACATGTCATGGGTCATATAAATAATCCGAAGAAGAAAAAATGAATCATTAAAATCGGTCACAATCTATCGAAATTAATGTGATTTTTCACTCGTAAACAACTTTGTCGGCACGAAAAACATCAAAAGCGAAATTCGAATTTTTGAAATATTCAAATACCAAAAATTCCACCCGTATCCCGTCTATCCTGAAATTGAAATGTATTAAATTTTAGACATAGGAGACGCATTGAACATACTATGCCCTATTGTGTTTCTGCTCTGAACATTTTTTAGGTTTTCCTTCATGGGTTCAGAAAACGTAACTCCCATGTCTGTAAGTGCAATATCGCAAAAGTTCTATTGTTTTTTCACGTTTCAAGATGGTTGCACTTCCGGTTCGATCGACAAACTCCATGTTTTGTGTACGAATCAGTAATTACTTGTCTAGTATCGAAAATTTTTTTTAGGTCATTCTGACCTTTATTTCGACCTTAATCTGACCTTTATTATTTTGAAAAATTTAATTCTTAATTTCACCATGGGGAGATGATTTAGAAAATTTTAAAAGTCATTTTTCAAGTCGCATCAGTAATGTCTAGTTACATACTAAATTTCATGAAAATCGTACAACTATTAAAGAAGTTGTCAAGTTGGTCTCAACTTCCGGTTCAAAATCACAGCGACGAATTTTCGAATATTACAAAACTTTAAAAAATAACCCCCCCCCCCCACGACCCCCCGCCCCGTGACCAGCTTAATCGTTCGCAATAAACGTTTGCCCCTTAAAATCGGCAAATTGCTGACTTTAAAGTGAGAAACATTACAACAGGGCGATTATTACGAAACTTTAAAAATAAAACAGAAAGAATGAAATGCGGCTTAACGTCCATTTGACAAAAACGAGGTCATTTCGGGACTAGCATATGTCTTTTAGTTTTATTGAAAAACTTCCCTTGCGCGTACGGGTCTTTAGACGTGGGAGGAAACCGAAGGACACGGAGAAAACCCACGAGGTTGGACACCATACTCCATGTCACATGCAACCTGGAAATCGAAACGACGGCGGTTGACTCAATGACAGACGTTACGATACAGCGCGCACATTCTAACCATTCAGCCATTCAGCCTTTCAGCCTCACTAAAATCGGAAAATTGCTGACTTATAGCAAGAAACATTTCAACCGGGCATTTCAATCGAAACAACGCCAGTTGACTCAATGACAGACGTTACCATACAGAGCGCAGGTGCTGACCATTCAGTCACGTAACATCCCTAAATTTGGCGAAATGCTGACCTACAGCGACAAACATTTCAACTGGGCGAAATTATCAACCGAATATTACAAAACTTTTAAAAATAAGCTCCCCCTGACCAGCATAATCGTTCGCAATAAACGTTTGCCCCCTAAAATCGGCAAATTGCTGACTTTAAAGTGAGAAACTTGACAATAGGGCGAAATTTCCTGTTTTATCACTTTTACAGTACCTCTGATTACCAACCGATTATAACAAAACTTTAAAAATAAAAGAGAGAGAGAGAAATGCGGGTTAAAGTCCATTTCACACAAACTAGGACACTTCGGAGCTCACATATATTCTTTAATTTTATTTAAAAACTTCCCTTGCACGTACGCGTCTTTAGGATTGGGAGGAAACCGAAGGACACGGAGAAAACACACGAGGCTGGACACCATACTCCATGTCACATGGAACCTGGAAATCGAAACGACGCCGGTTGACTCAATGATAGACGTTACGATATAGCGCGCACATGCTAACCATTCAGCCATTCAGCCTCCGTAAAATCGGGAAATTGCTGACTTATAGCAAGAAACATTTCAACCGGGCAATTTCAATCGAAACAACGCCAGTTGACTCAATGACAGACGTTACGATACAGAGCGCAGGTGCTAACCATTCAGCCATTCAGAAATGCGACTTAACGTGCATTTGACACAAACTAGGTCATTTCGGGACTAATATATGTTTTTAAATTTTATTTATAAACTTCCCTTACGCCTACTGGTCTTCAGGAGTGGGAGGAAATCGAAGGACACAGAGGAAATCAAAGGACACAGGGAAAATCCACGAGGTTGGACACCATACTCCATGTCACGTGCAAGCTGGAAATCGAAACGATGCCGGTTGACTCAATGACAGACGTTACGACAAAGCGCGCGTATGCTAACCATTCAGTCATTCAGCCCTAAAATCGGGAAATTGCTGACTTATAGCAAGCAACATTTCAACCGGGCGAAATTTTCTGTTTTAGCAGTTTAATTTGTACGGTACTTCAATTACCAAGCGATTATTACGAAACTTTTGAAAATAAGCTCCAACTGACCAGCTTAATCGTATGCAATAAACGTTTGGCGTGAATTGAAAGTTCTGCATGAGAAAGTTCATCTCGATTTTCAGTGAGGAAGAACGGAGGGCCTGACAAGGACAGCTGTCTAGTCGTTTGGATCGGACGAAAAACCAAGGTCCCGTGTACACATTGAAGTGCACGTAAAATATTCCTAAGCAGTTGGAATTCGATACTGTTGAATAAGCTCTATACGATGACTAAATGTGCAAATTGTAGTCACCCTTGACTCACTCACGCTGCATGTTTTGCTTAACAATGAAAGGGTACAGTTTTCAATTTTCGATCCTTTTATTCTTCTACTCATATAAAAGACTATCGATAAGACTCTTTGTAGAAGAAGTTCCCCAAAAATATTATGTTGATTGAAGAGAAGAGGACCTTTAAAAATGCTCAAAATCGTAAAAATACGACTTTTTGGATTTTCGATCTCCTTTTTTCTGCTATCCCTGACATTTAAAAACAATGATACAATGATTTCACACAACGGGCTAGCTATTAGACTCTCAATTGACAGGAGTTTCACCACCCTCTCTTCATTATAACCGAAGTTATCGTGCCCTAAAGAATCAACAAATCAGCACCCTTAGCAAAAAATGCTCATCTTTAAACTCAATCATGACATTGACCTAGTGAACGTCTACACCAAGTTTGAACATTCTAGCTTAATTAGAAGTAGCGTTATTGTGTTTCAAAGTCTCTGCCCTTCAAATTGCTACTACTTTTCATATTCACTTCAAAATGGAATCCCTCAGTAGACCTAAATCAAAACTCTGCTCCCAGCAATTTTTGGGCCAACCTTCAAGGATTCAGAAAATATAACCCCCGTGTCTGTAAGTAAAATAGCAAAAAAGCCTTAGGGATTTTTCACGTTTCAAGATGGTGGCACTTTCGGTTCGAACAATAAACTTCATATTTTGTGTACAATTCAGTAATTACTTATCTAGTATCCCAAAAAAAAATCAGGTCATTCTGACCTATATTTCGATGATTTTTTTGAAAATTTTGATCCTTAGAATCGTCAAGGGGAGATAATTTTGAAAATTTCTAATTATATTTTTGAAATCATATCGCTAGGATCTACTTATATACTAAATTTCATAAAGATCGTACAACTATTAAAGAAGTTGTCAAATTGGTTTAAACTTCCGGTTCGAAATCACAGCGACAAATTTTTCGAATTTCAAAAATGTGAAACTGCAGATGAAAATGTCTTTTTTCAAGGTATTCAAAGAAAAAAGAATTAGTAAGATCGGTCAAAAAATAACAAAGTTACGACTATGCATTGTCAATTTTTTCGTTCGTAAAATTCGGTGATTTCGGATTCGTAAAACGTTTTGAAAATATATTTAAACAACATTCGCATCCCATTTTTGGGGGGGTAGGTCAAAATTTCAGAAAGATCCTATGGATAGATTCTGAGAAATCCGATTTGCAGAAAACACACAAAAAAAAAAATAATAACTAGATCTGCTACTGTCCCATGCAGATATGAAAGCTTTCATATTCATCGTCACTTGACATTGATTGTATTAAGTATCCTAAATAAAAGGATAAGAAGAAAAAGTTATCAAAATTGGTCAAAAACTCGCGAAGTTACAAGTCTAAATATAGTATGAAACATTGCACCCAGGCATAACAATAATCTGAAAACTAAAGGGAAATAACTGAAACTTGTATTACTGTAATGAGACGGATGAGAAAATGAAATGAAAATGGCGGGAAAAAAAATTAAAAATGGCAGGTTGGACAGGCGACCTTACTCCTTGTCACATACAACCGGGCATTCGAAAACACGCTAGTTAACTCAATGACAGGCGCGCGTGCTAACCATTCAGCCACCCAACCCCCCTTTGAAATCAGACACGTGCAATATGTCATATAGGAAGAATAAGAAGTCGCTCACAAGAAAATGGTAAATTAATGAGTTTAGGTCAAAAGGTTGAGTGAGCTACTGTTTTAGAGTATTTAATAGTTTTAAAGAGACACGTTAAGGGTTGTTCATAGTTTAATGAAAGTTTAATCTTAAATAAGACCAATAAAATTAGGATTTAATAATGCCAGACTAATATTTCCAATATGTTTGGTTATAAGTAGGAAATCGTGACGACTTCTTAAGCATGTTTTAAACAAAGGATCATAGACTGAATTATACAAGAATGGCACTCTGCAATAAAAAAAAATGGCCAAAGCAAGATTTCTATGCAGAAATTAAATAATTGCTAGAACCAGAAAAATATTTATCCACTATAATAAATAAGCAACATAGAGAAAATGAAATGAAATTGAATGGGGTTTAACATCCTACTGTTCTGCTCCTAAAATGGGCTAATGAAGACGGGCATATGCCATAAAGTGTGCAATGAGGGAAATTTTACCCGGGCAGCGGCGTTACGGCCTACGAGGTTGGACAGGCGACCATACTCCTTGTCACGTACAACCAAGAAATTGAAACAACGCCAGTTGACTCAAAGACAGACGTTATGATTCAGCCACGCAACCTCCCTAAAATCGGCAAATTGCTGACCTACAGCGAGAAACATTTCAACCGGGCCAAATTTTCTATTTTAACAGTTTAATTTGCACGGTACCTTTAGTTATCAACCTAATATTACAAAACTTTTAAAAATAAGCCCTCCCCCTGACCAGCTTAATCGTTCGTAATAAACGTTTGCCCCTTAAAATCGGCAAATTGCTGACTTTAAAGTGAGAAACATTACAACCGGGCGAAATTTTCTGTTTTATCACTTTTGCAGTACCTTTGATTACCAACCAATTATTACAAAACTTTAAAAATAAAAGAGAAAGAGAGAAATGCGGCCTAATGTGCATTCGACACAAACTAGGTCATTTCGTGACTAACATATGTTTTTTAATTTTATTTAAAAACTCCCCTTGCGCTTACTGGTCTTTAGCCGTTGGGAGGAAACCGAAGGACACGGAGAAAACCCACGAGGTTGGACATAATACTCCATGTCACGTGCAACCTGGAGATCGAAACGACGCCCGTTGACTCAATGACAGACGTTACGATACAGCGCGCACTTGCTAACCATTCAGCCATTCAGCCTCCCTGAATTCAGAAAATTGCTGACTTATAGCAAGAAACATTTCAACCGGGCGAAATTTTCTGTTTTAACAGAGTAATGTGCACGGTACTTTAATTACCAACCGATTATTACAAAACTTTTGAAAATAAGCTCCAACTGACCAGCTTAATCGTATACAATAAACGTTTGGCCTGAAATGAAAGTTCTGCACGGAGAAAGTTCATCTTGATTTCCCGGCGTGGTTCCTCCTTGTCAGTGAGGGATTGTAGTCACCCACACTGCATGTTTCGCTTAACAATGAAAGGGTGCCGTTTTCAATGTTCGATCCTTTTGTTCTTCTACTCCTGATATGTTGGACTGTTGATCGATGGTTTCATATAAAAGACTACCAATAAGACTCTTTGTAGAAGAAGTTCCCAAAAAATATTATGTTGACTTTACAAGAAAGACCTCTAAACATGCTTCAAATTGTAAAAATACGACTTTTTGGATTTTCAATCTCTTTTTTCGGCTATCCCTGATATTTAAAAAAAATGATACAATGATTTCACACAACAGGCTAGCTATTAGACTCTCTATTGACAAGAGTTTCACCGCCCTCCCTTCATTATAACCGAAGTTATCGTGCCCTAAAGAATCAACAAATCAGTATGCTTATCTCTGCTTAGCCTAGGCAGAAAATGCTCATCTTTAAACTCAATCCTGACATTGACATAGTGAACGTCTACACCAAGATTGAACATTCTAGCTCAATTAGGAGAGTTATTTCAGCCTCCCTGAATTCGGAAAATTGCTGACTTATAGCAAGAAACATTTCAACTGGGCGAAATTTTCTGTTTTAACAGTTTAATGTGCACGGTACTTTAATTACCAACCGATCATGACATTGACCTAGTGAACGTCTACACCAAGTTTGAACATTCTAGCTTAATTAGAAGGAGAGTTATTGTTATCCAAAGTCCCGGCCCTTCAAATTGCTTCTATTTTTCATTTTCAATTTAAAATGGTGACCATCACGTGACCGAAATCAAAATTCGGATCCGATAGATTTTTAGGCATTCCTTCAAGGATTCCGAAAATATGACTCCCGAGGCTGTAAGTAAAATAGCAAAAAAGCCTAAGGGATTTTTCACTTTTAAAGATGGTGGCACTTCCGGTTCGATCGACAAACTCCATATTTTGTGTACGAATCAGTAATTACTTGTCTAGTATCCAAAAAAAAAATTAGGTCATTCTGACCTATATTTCGACGATTTTTTTGAAAAATTTAATCCTTAATTTCTAATTATATTTTTGAAGTCACATCGGTAAGATCTACTTATATACTAAATTTCATGAAAATCGTACAACTATTAAAGAAGTTGTCAAATTAGTCTAAACTTCCGGTTCGAAATCACAGCGACGAATTTTCGAAATTAGAAAATCTGAAACTGCAGATTTATAGTAATTGTCTCAAGGTACTCAAAGAAAAAAGATTTAGTAAAATAGGTCAAATAGTCACAAAGTTACAGCATTGTAGGTCAAATGCATTCGTTCGTAAAATTCGGTGATTTCGGATACGTAAAACGTTTTGAAAATATATTTAATCATCAGCCACCTCCCATTTTTTGGGGGATAGGTAAAAGTTTCAGAACGATCCTATGGTTAGATTCTGAGAAATCCGATTTGTGGATAAAACACACAAAAAAAAAATATTAATCTTAACAGAAACAATAAGCTTTCATATGTAATACATATGAAAGCTTAACTAGATCTGCTACTGTCCCATGCAGATATGAAAGCTTTCATATTCACAGTAACTTCCTGTCAAATGTCATGGGTCATATGAATAATCCGAACAAGGAAAAAAAATCATTAAAATCGGTCACAATCTAGTGAAGTTAGTGTGATTTTTCACTCGTAAAGAATTTTGTCAGCACGAAAAACATCAAAGGCAAAAATCGAATTTTTGAAATATTCAAATACCGTATCCCGACTATCCTGAAATGTATTAATGTCAGACATAGGAGACGCATTGAACATACTATGCTCTATTGTGTTTGTTTACAAGTCCGTAAATGTCGATTTTTCACTATGTTTCATATTCACTTCAAAATGGTGACTACTAGTTGACCTAAATCAAAATTCTACTTCGAACTTCATCAAGACATTGACCTAGTGAATGCCTATACCAAGTTTGAACATTGTACCCCAATTAGAAGAAGAGTTATTGTGTTCCAGAGTCATCAAGGTATTGGCCTAATAAACACCCACACCAAGTCTAGCTGAATTAGAAAGAGAGTTATTGTGTCCCAAACTAGATCATTTCGGGACTAACATATAATTCGCTTTTATTTCAATATTTTGCTTGCGCGTAGAGGTCTTTGGCAGTAGAAGGAAACCGGAGGAAATGACGAAAACCCACCAAGATGGACAGGCGACCTTACTCCTTGTCAGGTACGACCGGAGATTCGAAAACACGCTAGCTGACTCGATGACAGGCTTTATGATACAGCGCGCGCGTGCTAACCATTCAGCCACCAAACTCCCCTTTGAAATCAGACACGTGCAATATGTCATATAAGAAGAATAACAAGTCGCTCACATACAAAATGATAAATTAATGAGCTTAGGTCAAAAGGTTGAGCTACTATTTTAGAGTATTTAATTGTTTTGTTAAGAGACACGTTAAGGGTTGTTCATAGTTAAATGAAAGTTTAATTTTAAATAAGACGAACGTCTACCAATAAAATGAGGATTTAATAATATTATAATAAAATTTCAAATTAAGAATAATTAATTATTGGTCTAATGCAATGAAATGCTTTGATTTGACGGATGAAATGTACGATGGGTGTCCACACTATGTGGCGAAGGCGTTGACCTGCTAGCCAGGAGGTCGGGTGTTCGATCCCTGCATTGGCCGAGAAAGTTCATCTCGATTTTCTGGCGTGTCCTCCCACCGGCGTGTACACATTGGAATGCACGTAAAAGATTCCATAGCAGTTGGAATTAGATAATGTTGAATAAGCTCTTTACGATGACTAAATGTGCAGATTGTAGCCACCCACACTGCATGTTTTGCTTAACAATGAAAGGGTGCCATTTTCAATTTTCGATCCTTTTATTCTTCTACTCCTGATATTTTGGACTGTTGATCGATGGTTTCATATAAAAGACTACCGATAAGACTCTTTGTACAAGAAGTTCCCCAAAAATAGTATGTTCACTTTAAGAGAAAAGGACCTTTAAATATGCTCTAAATCGTAAAATACCACTTTTTGGATTTTCGATCTCTTTTTTCTGCTATCTGATCTCTTTTTTCTGCTATCCCTGATATTTAAAAAAAATGATACAATGATTTCACACAACAGGCTAGCTATTAGACTCCCTATTGACAAGAGTTTCACCACCCTCCCTTCATTATAACCGAAGTTATTGTGCCCTAAAGAATCAACAAATCAGCATGCTTATCTCTGCTTACCCCGGGCAGAAAATGCTCATCTTTACACTCAATCATGACATTGACCTAGTAAACGTCTACCCCAAGTTTAAACATTCTAGCTTAATTAAAAGGAGAGTTATTGTGTTCCAAAAACTCGGCCGTTCAAATTGCTTCTATTTTTTATTTTCAATTCAAAATGGTGACTCCCAGTTGACCTAAATGAAAATTCTACTCCCGACGTTTTTTAGGCCTTCCTCCAAGGATTCAGAAAATATAATTCCCGCGTCTGTAAGTAAAATAGCAAAATGGTGTTTGAGGTTTTTACATTTCAAGATGGTGGCACTTCCGGGTTGAGCTACAAACTCCATTTTTTTGTGTACGAATCAGTGGTCTCGGAACTAGTAACCAAAAAAAAAATTCAAGATGATTTGACCTATATTTCGTCGATTTTTTTGAAAATTTCGATCCTCAATTTCTCCAAGGGGAGATAATTTAGAAAATTTCTGAAGTCATCTTTCAAGTCACATCATTAAGGTTTACTTACATATTAAATTTCATGAAAATCGTACAACTACTAAAGAAGTTGTCGAGTTGGTCTAAACTTCCGGATCGATATCACAGCGACGAATTTTCGAAATTCGAAAGTCCGAAATTGCAGATTTGAAGTAAATGTCTCAAGGTACTCATAGAAAAAAGAATTAATTAAATAGGTCAACTAGTCACAAAGTTACAGCATTGTAGGTCAAATGCATTCGTTCGTAAAATTCGGTGATTTCGGATTCGTAAAACGTCTTGAAAATATATTTAATCAAGGTTCGCACCCCATTTATGGGGGGGTAGGTCAAAGTTTCAGAAAGATCCTATGGTTAGATTCTGAGAAATCCGATTTGCAGAAAATACGCAAAAAAAAAAAATAATAATAACTAGATCTGCTACTGTCCCATGCAGATATGAAAGCTTTCATATTCACAGTCACTTCCTGTCACATGTCATGGGTCATATGAATAATCCGAACGAAGAAAAAAAATCATTAAAATCGGTCACAATCTAGTGAAGTTAGTGTGATTTTTCACTCGTAAAGAATTTTGTCAGCACGAAAAACATCATAGGCAAAAATCGAATTTTTTAAATATTCAAATACCGTATCCCGACTATCCTGAAATGTATTAATTTCAGACATAGGAGACACATTGAACATACTATGCTCTATTGTGTTTGTTTACAAGTCCGTAAATGTCGATTTTTCACTATGTTTCATATTCACTTCAAAATGGTGACTACCAGTTGACCTAAATCAAAATTCTACTTCAAACTTCGTCAAGACATTGACCAAGTGAATGCTTATACCAAGTTTGAACTTTGTACCCCAATTAGAAGAAGAGTTATTGTGTTCCAGAGTCATCAAGGTATTGGCCTAATAAACACCCACACCAAGTCTAGCTGAATTAGAAAGAGAGTTATTGTGTCCCAAACTAGATCATTTCGGGACTAACATATAGTTCGATTTTATTTCAATATTTCGCTTGCGCGTAGAGATCTTTAGCAGTTGAAGGAAACCGGAGGAAATGAAGAAAACCCACCAAGATGGACAGGCGACCTTACTCCTTGTCAGGTACGACCTGAGATTCGAAAACACGTTAGCTGATTCAATGACAGGCTTTATGATACAGCGCGCGCGTGCTAACCATTCAGCCACCAAACTCTCCTTTGAAATCAGACACGTGCAATATGTCATATAAGAAGAATAACAACTTGCTCACATACAAAATGGTAAATTAATGAGCTTAGGTCAAAAGGTTGAGCTACTGTTTTAGAATATTTAATTGTTTTAAAGAGACATGTTAAGGGTTATTCATAGTTAAACGAAAGTTTAATTTTAAATAAGACGAACGTCTACCAATAAAATGAGGATTTAATAATATTAAAATAAAGTTTAAAAATTAAAAATAATTAATTATTGGTCTAATGCAATGAAATGCTTTGATTTGACGGATGAAATATACGATGGGTGTCCACACTATGTGGCGAAGGCGTTGACCTGCTAGCCAGGAGGTCGGGTGTTCGATCCCTGCATTGGCCGAGAAAGTTCATCTCGATTTTCTGGCGTGTCCTCCCACCGGCGTGTACACATTGGAGTGCACGTAAAAGATTCCTTAGCAGTTGGAATTCGATAATGTTGAATAAGCTCTATACGATGACTAAATGTGCAGATTGTAGCCACCCACACTGCATGTTTTGCTTAACAATGAAAGGGTGCCGTTTTCAATTTTCGATCCTTTTATTCTTCTACTCCTGATATTTTGGACTGTTGATCGATGGTTTCATATAAAATACTACAGATAAGACTCTTTGTACAAGAAGTTCCCCAAAAATATTATGTTGACTTTAAGAGAAAAGGACCTTTAAAAATCCTCTAAATCGTAAAAATACGATTTTTTGGATTTTCGATCTCTTTTTCTGCTATCCCTGATATTTAAAAAAAATGATACAATGATTTCACACAACAGGCTAGCTATTAGACTCTCGATTTACAAGAGTTTCATCACCCTCCCTTAATTATAACCGAAGTTATTGTGCCCTAAGGAATTAACAAATCAGCATGCTTATCTCTGCTTACCCCAGGCAGAAAATGCTCATCTTTACCCTCAATCATGACATTGACCTAGTGAACGTCTACCCCAAGTTTAAACATTCTAGCTTAATTAGAAGGAGAGTTATTGTGTTCCAAAAACTCGGCCCTTCAAATTGCTTCTATTTTTCATTTTCAATTCAAAATGGTGACTCCCAGTTGACCTAAATGAAAATTCTACTCCCGACGTTTTTTAGGCCTTCCTCCAAGGATTCAGAAAATATAATTCCCGTGTCTGTAAGTAAAATAGCAAAATGGCGTTTGAGGTTTTTACATTTCAAGATGGTGGCACTTCCGGGTTGAGCTACAAACTCCATTTTTTGTGTATGAATCAGTGGTCTCGTAGCTAGTAAGCCAAAAAAAATTCAAGATGATTTGACCTATATTTCGTCGATTTTTTTGAAAATTTCGATCCTTAATTTCTCCAAGGGGAGATAATTTAGAAAATTTCTAAAGTCATTTTTCAAGTCCCATCATTAAGGTTTACTTACATATCAATTTTCATGAAAATCGTACAACTACTAAAGAAGTTGTCGAGTTGGTCTAAACTTCCGGTTCGATATCACAGCGACGAATTTTCGAAATTCGAAAATCCGAAATTGCAGATTTGAAGTAAATGTCTCAAGGTACTCATAGAAAAAAGAACTAATTAAATAGGTCAAATAGTCACAAAGTTACAGCATTGTAGGTCAAATGCATTCGTTCGTAAAATTCAGTGATTTCGGATTCGTAAAACGTTTTGAAAATATATTTAATCAAGGTTCGCACCCCATTTATGGGGGGGTAGGTCAAAGTTTCAGAAAGATCCTATGGTTAGATTCTGAGAAATCCTATTTGCAGAAAATACACAAAAAAAAAAATAATAATAATAACTAGATCTGCTCCTGTCCCATGCAGATATGAAAGCTTTCATATTCACAGTCACTTCCTGTCACATGTCATGGGTCATATGAATAATCCGAACGAAGAAAAAAAATCATTAAAATGGGTCGCAATCTAGTGAAGTTAGTGTGATTTTTCACTCGTAAAGAATTTTGTCAGCACGAAAAACATCATAGGCAAAAATCGAATTTTTGAAATATTCAAATACCGTATCCCGACTATCCTGAAATGTATTAATGTCAGACATAGGAGACGCATTGAACATACTATGCTCTATTGTGTTTGTTTACAAGTCCGTAAATGTCGATTTTTCACTATGTTTCATATTCACTTCAAAATGGTGACTACCAGTTGACCTAAATCAAAATTCTACTTCGAACTTCATCAAGACATTGACCTAGTGAATGCTTATACCAAGTTTGAACTTTGTACCCCAATTAGAAGAAGAGTTATTGTGTTCCAGAGTCATCAAGGTATTGGCCTAATAAACACCCACACCAAGTCTAGCTGAATTAGAAAGAGAGTTATTGTGTCCCAAACTAGATCATTTCGGGACTAACATATAGTTCGATTTTATTTCAATATTTCGCTTGTGCGTAGAGGTCTTTAGCAGTGGAAGGAAACCGGAGGAAATGAAGAAAACCCACCAAGATGGACAGGCGACCTTACTCCTTGTCAGGTACGACCGGAGATTCGAAAACACGCTAGCTGACTCGATGACAGGCTTTATGATACAGCGCGCGCGTGCTAACCATTCAGCCACCAAACTCTCCTTTGAAATCAGACACGTGCAATATGTCATATAAGAAGAATAACAACTTGCTCACATACAAAATGGTAAATTAATGAGCTTAGGTCAAAAGGTTGAGCTACTGTTTTAGAATATTTAATTGTTTTAAAGAGACATGTTAAGGGTTATTCATAGTTAAACGAAAGTTTAATTTTAAATAAGACGAACGTCTACCAATAAAATCCCTGCATTGGCCGAGAAAGTTCATCTCGATTTTTTGGCGTGTCCTCCCACCGGCGTGTACACATTGGAGTGCACGTAAAAGATTCCTTAGCAGTTGGAATTCGATAATGTTGAATAAGCTCTATACGATGACTAAATGTGCAAATTGTAGCCACCCACACTGCATGTTTTGCTTAACAATGAAAGGGTGCCGTTTTCAATTTTCGATCCTTTTATTATACGCCCACATTTTCATGTGGACGTATTATGTCGTCGCCCCTGTCCGTCCGTCCGTCTGTCCACAATTTGTTTGTGGACCCTCTACAGGTCACAATTCTTATCCGATTTTGATGAAACTTGAAATATAGGTTTATCCCCAAAAGATCTCGGCTGCTTTCGATATTGGCATGTATCGGATCAAAACTTCATGGATTATGGCCCCTGATTGTACGAAAAATCACGTTTTTAGCTTGTGGACCCTATAGAGGTCACAATTTTGAACCGATTTTGATGAAACTTGACATGCATGTTTGTAACCCAAAGATCTTGATTCCTTTCGATATTTGCGGCTATCGGAATGTAATTTCCTGAATTATGGCCCCTGATTGTCCGAAAAATCACCCTTTTTAGCTTGTGGTCCCTCTGGAGGTCACAATTATTATTCGATTTAAAAAAACGTTTGATTATATCACCGTTACACCCTAAGGAAGGTTGAATTCGAATTTCGGGAAAATCGGACGAAAATTGCCATACAAAATGGCCGCCATTTGTACGCGAATACTGTTAAAAAATGGTATATCAAGGTTGTGGACCCTGTGGAGGTCACAATTTTGATTCGATTTTGATGAAACTTGAAATTTATGGTTATAACCCAAAGATCTTGCTTCCTTTCGATATTTGCGCATATCGGATCTTAACTTCCTGAATTATGGCCCCTGATTATACGCAAAATCGCCTTTTTTTTAGCTTGGAGGTCACAACTATTATTCGATTTTAAAAATCGTTTGATTATATCACCGTTACACCCTAAGGAAGGTTGAGTTCGAATTTCGGGAAAATCGGATGAAAATTGCCATACAAAATGGCCGCCGTTTGTACGCGAATACTGTTAAAAAATGGTATATCAAGGTTGTGGACCCTGTGGAGGTCACAATTTTGATTCGATTTTGATGAAACTTGAAATTCATGGTTATAACCCAAAGATCTTGCTTCCTTTCGATATTTGCGCATATCGGATAGTAACTTCCTGAATTATGGCCCCTGATTAACGCAAAATCGCCCTTTTTTTAGCTTGGAGGTCACAATTATTATCCGATTTAAAAAAACGTTAGATCATATTACCGTTACACCGTAAGGAAGGTTGAGTTCGAATTTCAGGAAAATCAGACCAAAATTGCCATACAAAATGGCCGCCGTTTGTACGCGAATACTGTTAAAAAATGGTATATCAAGGTTGTGGACCCTGTAAAGGTCACAATTTTAATTCGATTCGATATCATGGTTGTGGACTCTCTACAGGTCACAATTCTTATCCGATTTTGATGAAAAGTCACATTTCTAGGTTGTGTACCGTCACACCATAATCATTGTCGGTTTCGAATTTCATGAATATCAGACTGGAACTGACCAACTAAATGGCTGCTCCCATACAGTATGAAATACAGGACTTTAAGATGTAGGAAAAATCACTTTCGGTATTGCTTGTTCTCTGTCCATCTCTCGAAAATGTGGGCGTATCCTGCCTGGCAGTGCCAGCCTATCTTTCTTCTACTCCTGATATTTTGGACTGTTGATCGATGGTTTCATATAAAAGACTACCGATAAGACTCTTTGTACAAGAAGTTCCCCAAAAATATTATGTTCACTTTAAGAGAAAAGGACCTTTAAAAATGCTCTAAATCGTAAAAATACGACTTTTTGGATTTTCGATCTCTTTTTTCTGCTATCCCTGATATTTAAAAAAATGATACGATGATTTCACACAACAGGCTAGCTATTAGACTCTCGATTGACAAGAGTTTCACCACCCTCCCTTCATTATAACCGAAGTTATTGTGCCCTAAAGCATCAACAAATCAGCATGCGTATCTCTGCTTACCCCAGGCAGAAAATGCTCATCTTTACACTCAATCATGACATTGACCTAGTGAACGTCTACCCCAAGTTTAAACATTCTAGCTTAATTAGAAGGAGAGTTATTGTGTTCCAAAAACTCAGCCCTTCAAATTGCTTCCATTTTTCATTTTCAATTCAAAATGGTGACTTCCAGTTGACCTAAATGAAAATTCTACTCCCGATGTTTTTTAGGCCTTCCTCCAAGGATTCAGAAAATATAATTCCCGTGTCTGTAAGTAAAATAGCAAAATGGCGTTTGAGGTTTTTACATTTCAAGATGGTGGCACTTCCGGGTTGAGCTACAAACTCCATTTTTTGTGTACGAATCAGTGGTCTCGCGGCTAGTAACCAAAACAAAAAAAAATTCAAGATGATTTGACCTATATTTCGTCGATTTTTTTGAAAATTTCGATCCTCAATTTCTCCAAGGGGAGATAATTTAGAAAATTTCTAAAGTCATTTTTCAAGTCGCATCATTAAGGTTTACTTACATATTAAATTTCATGAAAATCGTACAACTACTAAAGAAGTTGTCGAGTTGGTCTAAACTTCCGGTTCGAAATCACAGCGACGAATTTTCGAAATCCGAAATTGCAGATTTGAAGTAAATGTCTCAAGGTACTCATAGAAAAAAGAATTAATTAAATAGGTCAAATAGTCACAAAGTTACAGCATTGTAGGTCAAATGCATTCGTTCGTCAAATTCGGTGATTTCGGATTCGTAAAACGTTTTGAAAATATATTTAATCAAGGTTCGCACCCCATTTATAGGGGGGTACGTCAAAGTTTCAGAAAGATCCTATGGTTAGATTCTGAGAAATCCGATTTGCAGAAAATACACAAAAAAAAAAATAATAATAATAACTAGACCTGCAAGCAGCACTGAACCGGCTTTCAGGAATCATACAGGAAGTTTCTTATACCATAGCCGATCCATTGAGCTACCAAACTATACTTTAGTTGTTTTGCTTCAGTGACACCCTCTATCATATGTAAAAGTAATATTTGCTGGCGAAAAGACCGGTCAAAATTGTAAATTATGGCAGAATTACGTCACTTCCGGTACCGAAAGATATTTTTATAGGTGAAAAATAAGTCGAAAATTCGCAACACACAAAATACAAACTTTGTTTTATACATATTGGGCAATAAATAATTATCCTATAACCCATAAACTGAAATTAAGAAGGTAAAAGTGACCCTGGGAAAATTGGCTATTATTCGACAAGGGAACATGCTAGAAGGTTTTTTTTGATATCAATATGATGGTATTGATTCAATCTTACTGCCCATTAGAGTCAGATGTTATCAAGTTAAACGAATAATAAATATATATCCCTTCAAAAAAATGTTTGTTTTGAAGGCTAAAAATACGTTTTTTGCAAAAATTACATTACTTCCGGTGATATTGAAAATGTTAACTTAGTTCATAGAAGCCATAAATGGCATAAGGCATCAAATGGTAAAAAAATTATAAAAATCGAATAATAATTGAGACTTTTATAGACCAAAAACCTTGAAAAGTGACTTATAGAAGATCGCCTATTTCTCTGTAACCATACAAGTTAGAAACCATTTTGTGGTAGAGTGGTTCAGAGACACAGTATTTGTCCTTATAAAAACTGACCCGCTTATCTTTGTGATTGCTCCGTCGAGAAATCTTCTGAAGTGAGCAGAAGTTAGCGCCGCGCACGTGGTTTAGGAAGTCGCAGCAAATATACGTCACATGAGGTATTTTTACAAACATGTATTGGTATATAACGTGGAGTAAAAAATACACTCATTACGGGCTTCGACTTACGTGTTTATTTAATAGCGAACGTGAGCAAAAATTTTGATTTCACTCCTTAATTTGATTTTTGATTTTGGCGATTTTGGTGATTTAAATACAGAGCTAGCTATAATAGCTTCGTTTCATTTCTAACTTTCAAGTAGGTGAAAGCGCCCAGATAAATTCACTACAACCTATCGAGATTTACTTTTATTAAGTGGCTACATTCTTGGTTTACGCTGGCGACTATTGTGGTTAGGAAATAAATATTTGTTAGCTCTAAATACGCAGAACTATTTGAGACCGGAAAATAACCGAAACAAACTTTTTATTTGTAGTCTTTATTTTCCAGACCCTTTTCGGTAACATGGTGTAAATTATTTTTATAATCATAGTATATTATCTAACCATCCTGTCGCCATAGACTTTGATCATTTTTTTCTAGATTTGAGACTGAGCCCTGCAAGATATCGTCCACGGATGATTTGCTATCCAGCATTGGATTGGACAAGTACCCCTATGATTTGGGAACTGTAACAAACTGCCTATGACAAAAATCACAAATAGGCTTTATGCTAGACAAATGTTAATAAATTCCCAACAACTTCGGAGCATCGGTCTATCATGACTGCTTTACATGACGACTGTGTGACTTTTGGTGACAAATACATTCAAAATAGACTGGTCAGACTGACGACAAAGACTAGGAAGGTGAGTAAAAGTAAGGTTAAGTCCACTAAAAGGTATGAAATCATACGATGATTTTCCTGACACCCCATTTTTTCCGTGATAGTTTACGTTACTCCATCGGCAGACACAAGTGAAATTAATTTAATAAACAGAGAGACTCGGACATCTGCCGATGCGACCTTAACTGATTTAGATAGAAAGAAAAGTATTTGCGGCGATTGTCATAAAAGCACAATCACCAAGTTTAAAAAAAAAATCAACTTCCGAAGACTAAAAAAGAAATGATTCGCATGAAGGCTAATAATGAAAATAAAAAACAATTGGCAGGTAAAAAGAATGGTTGCAAGTCCAAACCTTTTTAGATGAACGAAGGAATTTAGTATGATGTCAAAAATCAAAGATACACAGCAGAATGCCATAATTTGGTCATGAAACTTAAAAATCTAAACGTTTCCAATGGTAACGTAGCAGTGGTTATAACCGCATGTTTGGCTCTCGCGGAAAAAAAAATATAATTACACTCCATCAAAATCTACAGTTCAAAGAATATCATGTGAGCGCGTCGGTGTCCACATGTTTAGGAAACCTTGAAGTCGGCGAAAAATACCACCCTTTATAGGCGAAACTACAAAATTTGGCTCTAAATTCGGTACATACGCAATAATCGCTGGCTCGGCGCATACGCCACTTACCCAGCAATGTGGTTTTTTTTCATAACAAACATCATGCAGTACAAAATATTTATTTATCTGAGGGACAAAAAATAAAGTCTTAAATTAATAGTTTTATTGGGGTGTTTATCCCTCTCTCTCACTCCCCGTATTACATGTCATTATATTTTCCTCGTACTTTACCCGGCAATTTATTTTTCATAACAAAGATCGTACTGCACAATATAATATTTAGTTATCTTTGAGATAAACATTAAAATGTTACATTATTAGATTTATAGACCCCTCTCTCTCCCTCCTTCTCCCTCCCTCTCTCTGTATAACATGCCGTTATAAATAGGCCAGTGTCTGGGTATAAATAAGTAAACGCACTGTTCATTTTAATATATGTATGAGGCTAATCTTGAAATAATTCATGTCAAATGCCGATCTTTTCATCTCCAGCTTAACATGTATTTTAATTTCTACTGTAGCATTATAAACACGGTTAATATAAAGACATTTGAAGGCGCGGGTTTACTGTTAAAACAACGAAGCGTTCGCGCATGCGTACATATGTCAAATCCAATCGTCTCATAGAGTGTATTCGGTTACATTGCAGTATGGAAATAAACGATATTTTCCGACTGCGATCAAGTTATTTCGTTTCTGGGACGTGCGTAGCTTGGAGCATATTTTTTTTAGTACAACCAAGGGACATAGCTCTTATTCTCACTAAGAGATAACTCCTTTGATTATGGAAGCCGGGAAGATTTTGAGCCATTTATAATATATGTCCAAATGATTATATATCCTCAAAATTCAGAAGTGGCCAGACTTCCATTGTTGATTAATGAAGTTTTTATAGTAAGTCTTATCATATAATGTCTTTACTGTCCCGAAATAGTGTCTGTTTGTTATAAAACATTTTTAGCCTGAACCACTCTATTTGTGGTATCTGTATGGTCGTATGGCTTAATTCTATTCGTTGATGGGAATCAAATATCATAATTTTAAAAATATTATAAGGCAGACTCATTTGAATAAAATATTTGTTTTTTGGGTTAAAAATACAGTTTTTGCCCAAATGACGTCATTTCCGGTCACAGTGAAAATGTAAAATTGACTTGACCTAGTCCAAATTGGCATTAGGCATCAAATAGAAAAAAAATATTGCAAATCGAATGATAATTCACTCTTTTATAGGCAAAATAACGTGAAAAGTGATGCATGCAAAATTGCATATTTCTCGGCAACTGCTCATATTACAAACTAATTTTCGCATACATTCTTTTCGTCTGGATTATTGCTACGAGTTTATGAAAATTACAAATAAATATTTCAAAATATGAAGACGCTGAATGAATTGTAAATAACTGAATTTTACACTTTATTTTAGATTCTATTCGAAATTGCCCGAAAATGAAATTGAAATTAAAAAATCTGAGCTAAGGATTTTGTGCATCTTTGCAGGGTGCATCCTTTTAGTTATATCAGTTTTGAAAAAAAAAATATTTGCTTTCAAAAAGTGGTACCGAACTGTCAAAATTGTAGTTTTTGTTAATATTACGTCACTTTCGTTGCCGACAGAAAAATTTTACCGTAACAAAAAAAATTACAATTGGGACCACGGAGCATATGAACTTTGTTTTATACAAATCGAACAATAAATAATTTTTCTGGGTACGAAAAACTAAATTAGCCGATGGCGGCTAACGCAAATTACCCTGACAATTTTTTTTCTCATTTCTGCTCAAGTACGATGATATTTTAACCCTGTGTAAAATACCATCAAAATATATTCATAAATAAAAAAGGTATTCGTAAAAAAATTATTTTTTTTCAAAATATCGGACATTTGTTCGACTACTTCCGGTTTTACGATCATTGTCGCAATAGCTTTACGAAGTTCTTTCGATACTTAACTTTCTGTACCAGAAGTGTCAGAAACATCCATTGAGTAGTTTTGGAAAAAAAGATAAATTAAAGAGCGTTTACAAAAATTTAATGATTTTTCAATTTTTTTCAAAGTTTGATGCCATTTTTGGACCACCTATATTATTTCAATGCTTTTCATTTTGGATTCACTATATAGACAACCGATAGGACTTTGAGTAAGAAAAGTTTAAGAAAAATCTGCGGCGTCGTTTTCGAGAAAAGGGCGTCTCAGAATGTTAAAAAATCGGAAAATACTAGATTTTTGGCATACAATAATTTATTTCCCTACCATCGAAATCGTATTATTTAGATACCATATGATGGTCCATTAATAGGGCTTTCCAACGACCCTTTAGTTCTTTTGGTCCGCTATTACCTAAGGGAGAAATCAAGTTTTTCGCAAGTGCGACAATGTTTTTAACCTTTTTTTTTCATTTTTTGAATACTTCCGGTATGGTTATTATTTTCGGAATAGTTTTAATAGCCGGTTTGGGCACTAAAATAGCCACATGGCTCTGTAATGATATATTGCATTATCTGATCAGATAAAATGCCCCTGAGAAATCCTATGTTGAAAAGTGCCAAAACAAAAAATTTAAAATATCGAAAATTAAATTTCAATAACTACGTACATATTATACATCGTTAGAATCGTAATTAGGTCAGCTATCTGAATATACAATCTTTTTTTGAAAATCTCTCAAAATAAAAAAATAGTAGAGCATTTTCCAAAATTTCACGATTTTTCGACTTTTTTCGATTTTCAGTCCGTTATTTCACCTATTCCAGACATTTCAAAGTCTTATTGGGTGGCATAATTCACAAGACTATCGAATGGACTCTCGATAGAGAAAGTTAAAAAAAAAAGTTGCGGTTAAGTTTTCGAGATACAGGCGTCCAAAAACGCTCCAAATCAGAAAATACTTGATTTTCAGCGTGCCATATTTTGATTCCTGCTCATCGTATCCGTATGAATTGGGTATCATACGATAGTACAATCCTAGTGCAGTCCAATAGTACCCTAATTTCTTTAATCCGTTGATATCGGGCGGAGAAATCGCGTTTTTCCCCAAAATATCCATTTTTTGCATTTTTTTCAAAATATTGAACATTATTTCGACCACTTCCGGTTTAAAGATCCGTGTCGAAATTGCTTTATCAGTTGGTATTGGACTATAACTTCATGTTCCAGAAGTTTTAGAAACGTCAATTCTACCATAAAACAAAACCCGAGCTCGCAAAATGGGAAGAAAATTCGATAAAAATCGAAAAATAAAGGACGATAACTCTGAATGAAACTTATATTACTGGAATCGGATGGAATTCAGGTATCCAAAAATGTAGGTCAAATTTGAAAATTTTGAAAAATGACAAAAATTGTCTCGTAAACAACATGTTTTCAATTTTCGAACGATAAAAGTCATAGAGGAATGTTCGAAATTGAAAAATGTGAGATAGCCATTGTCTCAGAAAAGATTCAGGGATTCCAAAAATGTAATTTGTTTGAAAATGGATAAAGAATTGACGAAACTATGGCCGATTTTCAATTTTTAGACAACGTGCAAAGTTCGGTCACTTCCGGTATGCGCAGAAATTTCAAAAATATTTTATCAAGTAGCCACCACGTGGTTTCCCAATAGAAAATCTAATTTCAGATCGATATCTGTTTTCGATCATGGAGATCTAGGCCCCCGCGGTAAATAATAATAATAATAATAATAATAATAATTTTAGTAATCTCAATAGGCTTTCAGACGAAAGTCTGAAAGCCTAACTAGATCTGCAAAGCAGATATTAAAGCTTTCATATTAACAGTCACTTCCAGTCACATGTCATGGGTCATGTAAATAATCTCATCAACAAAAAAAAAATCATTAAAATCGGTCAAAATATAGCGAAGTTTTTATGATTTTTCAATCGTAAACAACTTTATCGGCACGAAAAACATCAAAGACAAAATTCGAAAATGTGACATTTTCAAATAACAATATTTCGACCCTGATCCCGGCTATCCAGAAATGTATTCATTTTGGAAATAGGAGACATATTCTCCAAACTACGGCCTATTGCTTTCATTCACGTGCTCGTTAATGTCGATTTTTCACCTTTTCTCATATTCAGTTCAAAATGGTGACCATCACGTGACCGAAATCAAAATTCTGATCCGATAGATTTTTAGGCATTCCTTCAAGGATTCCGAAAATGTAACTCCCAGGTCTGTAAGTAAAATATCGCAAAAGCCTTTGTGATTTTTCACGTTTCAAGATGGCGGCACTTCCGGTTCGATCCACAAACTCAATATTTTGTGTACGAATCAGTATTTACTTATCTAGTATCCAAAAAAAAAATCAGGTCATTCTGACCTATATTTCTTCGATTTTTTTTGAAAACTTTGATCCCTAATTTCACCAAGGGGAGATAATTTAGAAAATTTCTAAGGACATCATTAAAGTTGCATCGGTAAGATCTACTTACATACTAAATTTCATGAAAATCGTACAACTATTAAAGAAGTTGTCAAGTTGGTCTCAACTTCCGGTTCGAAATCACAGCGACGAATTTTCGAAATTCGAAAATCTGAAACTGCAGTTGAAAATGATTTTTGTCAGGGTACTCAAAGAAAAAAGAATTAGTAAAATAGGCCTAATAGTCACAGAGTTACAGTAATGCAGGTCAAATTCACTCGTTCGTACAATTCGGTGATTTCGAATGCTTTAAACGTTTTGAAAATATATTTAATCAATACTCACCACCCATTTTTGGGTGGGTAGGTCAAAGTTTCAGAAACATCCTATGGTTAGATTCTGAGAAATCCGATTTGCAGGAAACACATGTTTACTTTACGAGAAAGACCTTTAAACATGCTCCAAATTGTAAAAAATACGACTCTTTGGATTTTCAATCTCTTTTTTTCGGCTACCCCGGCATTTAAGAAAAAATGATACAATGATTTCACACAACAGTTTAGCTATTAGACTCTCGATTGACAAGAGTTTCATCGCCCTCCCTTCATTATAACCAAAGTTATCGTGCCCTAAAGAATCAACAAATCAGCTTGCTTATCTCTGCTTACCCTAGGCAGAAAATGCTCATCTTTGAACTCATTCAAGACAGTGACGTAGTGAACGTCTACACCAAGTTTGAACATTCTAGCTCAATTAGAAGGAGAGTTATTGTGTTCCAAATTCTCAGCCCTTCAAATTGCTTCTATTTTTCACTTTCACTTCAAAATGGCGACCATCAATTGACCTAAATCAAAATTCTACTCCGAATGTTTTTTAGGCCATCCTTGAAGGATTCAGAAAATATAACGTGTCTGTAAGTAAAATAGCAAAAAAGCCTTTGTGATTTTTCACGTTTCAAGATGGCGGCACTTCCGGTTCAATCCACAAGCTCAATATTTTGGGTACGAATCAGTATTTACTTATCTAGTATCCAAAAAAAACATCAGGTCATTCTGACCTATATTTCTTCGATTTTTTTGAAAATTTTGATCCTTAATTTCACCAAGGGGAGATAATTTTGAAAATTTCTATTTATATTTTTGAAGTCACATGGGTAAGATCTACTTACATACTAAATTTCATGAAAATCGTAGAACTATTAAAGAAGTTGTCAAGTTGGTCTCAACTTCCGGTTCGAAATCACAGCGACGAATTTTCGAAATTCGAAAATCTGAAACTGCAGTTGAAAATGATTTTTGTTAAGGTACTCAAAGAAAAAAGAATTAGTAAAATAGGTCAAATAGTCACAGAGTTACAGTAATGCAGGTCAAATTCACTCGTTCGTAAAATTCTGTGATTTCGAATTCGTAAAACGTTTTGAAAATATATTTAATCAAAAACTGCCACCCAGTTTTGGGGGGGTAGGTCAAAGTTTCAGAAAGATCCAATGGTTAGATTCTGAGAAATCCGATTTGCAGAAATGACACAAAAAAAAAAATAATAATAATAATAATCTTAACAAAAACAATAAGCTTTCATATGTAATATGAAAGCTTAATAATAACTTTAACAGAAACAATAAGCTTTCATATGTAATATGAAAGCTTAATAATAACTTTAACAGAAACAATAAGCTTTCATATGTAATATGAAAGCTTAAATATGTATATAAATAATGATTTAAAGGCTTCTGTAAGTCAATTATTAACCACTAATCAAAAATATGTAAATATTTCAACACTGCTATTTTTCTCCATGTTTCAAATTAGGAAATTCAAAGAGATATTCTTTGCACTATATTTTATGTTTATCAAAAACAAGACAGTTGTATATAGGTTCATGGACAGAAACTTTAAAAAGAGAGAAAAAAAAAATGTGAATGTTAGCATATAGAAAATCATGTAATTACGCCAGATATAGTGACTTTGTTCCCCTCAAAAAAAAAGAAAAAGGTCTGTGTGTCCAAGTTATTTTTAAAATTATTGTTATATACATGTAGCTACAATCAGGTTTGTCAGGCAAGGTGGACTGGCCATCCATTTTTGACTGACACGCCAGCGCTGTGCCATATTGGTGACGATCAGTATGCATAGCATTTTACTAAGTTTGATTAGACCACATAAACCTAGTTCCTTTACTTAATCAAATTATAAACTAAGAGAATAGCAACACTATTATATTTTTCATGTAATAGGAAATAAAAGTTCTCAATATGATTATTAATATATTAAATGATATCTTTATATATATATATATAAATATAGATTGTTTTCTTTTTCACATTTAGTGAAGTATACCCTGCTATTTCTTTTTGTTTAATAATTATAACATGAAATGAATAATAAAATAAATGACATATGACAATATATTAGATCATAAATAATATATAAAAATAAATAAGGAAATGATTTAGATCATAATAAAATAAGATCATATAAGAATAAGAAATGATCATATACATATAAGAATAAGAAATGATCATATAAGAATAAGAAATGATCATGGTAATAACCAAAATATTGAATAGTTCTATATAAGAGAAAAAAAAAAAAGAATAAAAGAATAGAGTATCTTCTGAGCCTTTGCACAGTCTGGACAATTTGACAGTGATGAAGACATACATGATTATATTTGGAACGGAAAGTGAGAATGGTATTACATTTAGTCAGGTTGAGTACAGGGAATGACCACATGCTTTTGATTCAAAATTATTTAATATAATTGATTTATTGTCACACATTGAATGTTATTATATGAGATGGTCAAGAAATATTTCAGGTTTAATCTTGCTGAGCAACATCTCTGATAACAGACTGGACCAAAGAAGTTTGAAGCTGATATCTTCTATTCTGGGCAAGGTTGACTTTGTCAAACCAAGTGAGATTTCTCCATGTCAAGAAGAAGAAGTACTAGCGCATGGTTCATCACCAGACAGACTGCAAGGTAACCAGATAACCAAATGTGCTAGACCATAAGATGAATGGTGGACCTTAGTCATAATCCCTGATCTAGTAAATTGTAATGTTCCAGATATTTCTGAAGATTTAAAGTGTGTTCCTGATAAAATTTTGTGTATATTAGTGCAGTGAATTCATTAAAGTTGTGTGTTGCAGCAGAAATTATTTTTTATATAACCGTGTAAATAGCTAATATGTGTATGTGGAAACAATCAATTAACAACTACTGCTAGAAATAATTACCTCCGCAAATTTATAAATATTCCGATGACGCAGACTTTAAAAGTGAAGATATTGAAAATTTAAGTTTGAGCACAGGTGTAATGTGGTCACATAGACATACATGTGATTGGCCACAAGTAAAATGTCAGGAGATTTTTGTAAAAATGTCAGGAGAATTAAGGTCAAAAGAGGGAGACTTTATCACGCCTTAAAATTACCCATCCACCAGGAATAAAAGGCAAATTAATTTATATATTTATTTACTATCATTTGATTGTTATAATTAGACAAACTTAACAAAACACTTGAAACACACTGTGTTCTCATTTAAACATCTTCTAAATGGCTATATTTTAATATTTCTTTTATCAATCCGTTCCAAAAGTAACTAAATGGATTTTCGTTTTCATAACATATTTGATATTCAAAAACCAGGAATGGTAGCTACATGTACCACATTGTTTTCAGTCATTGAAGACACCGCATACATCTTTCATAAATACTACTACTAGTACTAGACTTGTCATTTGTGATCTTTTTTCCAAGCACGTAACAAGAGATAGTTACTCTAAGTAACGTAAATGGAGGCCAGAGCCGAAACATTTACGTTACTTAGAGGAACTAAACAAGAGATAGCCTCAATCATAGGTAGGGACCGGTTGAGAAAATTAATAATATTTATTAACCACATCACTCTACAAACAAAAGCTCAATCAAAAGGAAACATAATAAATTATAGTTTAATGTGATGAAAAAATATTGAAAAAGACAGGACAGTAAAATCGTTTACATTAGCATGTACCGGTTGGGGGTCAAAGTTGACGACATACATACGGGTCATTGGTTTTCTGTGGTACTACCGCACAGCGGTAATTGGCTGATCGGGACCTGGCTGATTGGGACCAGAATTGTGGCTGACTGGGACCAGATTTGTGGCTGATTGGGACCAGATTCTTGGCTGACTGGGACCAGATTTATGGCTGATTGGGAGCATGATGAGGCTTATTCGGACCATTACTTAAATGCCGCGAGTATTTAAAATATGTTTGCATATTTTTGATAATAAGACAACTATGGCAATAAATAGTGTAATTAGTCACAAATAATAGTGTAATTAGTGATTGACGGCTTCAATACAAATGAGCTAAATCACAGAGAATATGCTTCACATTATTGGCTGATTGGGACCAGATTCTTGGCTGATTGGGACCATGATCAAACCAATGATAAGAGTGTTTTAAATATGTTTGCATGGCAATAAATACCACCCAGTATTATCAAATTGTAACCTAATATCAAAAAGCCTCATATCAGTATAATTACCGGTACTGCAATGAATGCGATATTTTGTAATGAATGAAGCTGAACTAATGACAGACAAATATTGTTCTTTGTATAATATTTTACTTAGTAAATATCATTTTATTTCATATAGTGATTCAATTCCTTTTCAATTTAGTCGAACCATATAAATGCGCGGCTTTGTTTAGTAAATGACTTGTGGTAATCTTATTTTCACAATATTGTCTCCACAATTCCATTATTTTTCTTCTGTTTTTCTGGTTTTTGTTGTTTGATATCGCTGTAGCTTTCCCTCCTTAACTAATTTTAATTGGTTTGGAATTTCCTGATCTAGACAAGTGTTGAATGCAATGCATGTAACATCTTCTAAGCAATATACACAAATACACATTAAACAAAGTTAATTAAATCACACTTTATTTATAGTATAAAACTCAGGTAGCAATATACAAGACCCTAATCACACCTTTTATTGTTAATTAACGACAAGCCTAATAATCCAATAAACAATCAAATCCATTCACACAAATTCCCTGTTGTGGCTGTCAGTAAGGTCTAAGTAATTTTCATGTAGTAATATAGTACACTTTCCTAGATATCACCTACCTGTTTACTTGTGTTAAAATTGAGTCTATAAATCTATTATGTTTATTTTCTGTACAAGGTAGGATATACATTATGACTGCCTTTATGTACATCATATTTGAAATAACCTATTTCTGTTGGTACTGTATTGCTGGTGTTAATTTTCAAATTTGTATGGTTTAAACATTATATGTTCATGTATAATGGTTTCAGATTTCCCTTATGCTACTGTATTGCTAGGGGCTAGTACCGGTATTAGTTGTCAAATTTGTATGACTTAATTGCAATTTGCATAAATTGGTTTAAACAGTTTTTCTAACATATAAATACACACAATGTATAGGCTATAATGGATTCCAAAACAAGCCATGAAGTTTATAAAATAAAATAAAAAATGGTCTGTTTGACTTACATAAAACGTATAATAATTTACATAAGATTAATAAGATAATCTCTGTTAATATAATATAGTGTAACTGTGACATAAATAAATGGAATATAAACATAAATAACGCGAGCCTACATATAAAAAAAGCACATAATTATAGTCACGCTATAGATATAAAACTCCTTTAATTTATATTAAACTTAATTCAATATCAAAACCTAAGTTTCTAGTATTTAATCGTGTGGTCCGAATCAGCCTAGTGGTGGTCCCAATCAGCCTGGAATGTGGTCCCAATCAGCCAAGAATGTGGTCCCAATCAGCTTTGACTTTTGTCCCAATCAGCCATGGTCCCAATCAGCCATGGTCCCAGTCAGCTTGGTTTCCGCACAGCATGGCTACAGTGAAAAGAACATGTGTAGTAAATTCTTTGGAAATATAGCTGACATGTTCAAATATTTATGACATAACTAATCATTTTAAGAATTAGGACAGGGGTATTTTTAAATGATTTAGCCTGCCCTCAACTGGACAATACGTGATGTTAAACTGATGTCAAAAATAAATATGTGATCTGTCAAACTGAAAGTAGGCCTACCGGTAAGACTGATGGAGAAATAAAATACCAAGAATGAATGAATTGAGTAGTGCTGTATAATACAAATACTAATAATTTAGACCTGTGTCCCAAAATTAGCTTTATAAATATTGATTAAATGTGAATAAATTTGTTAACGTACCCGATATTTCAATTTGCGTAACCAGATAGGTGTAAGTCTGTCTCGTTTTATTTCGATGCTATTCGATTACAATTATGACTACCAAGAAAATAAAATTACAAGAATTGAAAAAGCGGGAGTATTTGTCTCCCGATCCGGAGCTCGTGAGATCAGGGGTGAAATCGGGAGACTCCCGCAAATTGCGGGAGGTATCACATGCTAATACTTTATTATATGACTCTTACCATTGACTTTTTAAAGGAGCTAAATCGCTAACATTTGGGACCTAGAAATTGACTCAAGTGGATCGCAATGCATATAATACTGTGATATAAATGTATATTAACTGATTTGCATTCAATTGTTTCCGTTTTTACTCCAATTTCAAATCAGTTATGTTCGGCGAAATAAACCAGAAGTGTCAACCGAAGGCATTTTTTTAGCGTCTAGTTATTCCAGTCTACATGCGCCGTTTGATTTGGTACAATGTTTTTAGCCTCGTTCCTCAAGTCTCTTGCTAGAACTGAGGGTGAAACGCATTATGGTACACGGTAAAATATTTATTTTGTCTTAAATATTGGATATCAGAAGCCCATCTTTTTCCGGTAAGATCACATCATCAATTTTGATTTAAATTGACAAATAATTCGTGTTTTCTATGTTGAAGATTTTGGAAGATATTGAGTTAAAGACTTACCTCCTTTAAATTTCATATATTTTTTATTCAGTTTGATTGCTGACTGAAAATCGTTTTAATTGCAATTTTGAATTCCTTAAAATCTTTTTTTTTCTCATAATTATTGCAAGTGATATTTATGTATGTGACAAGAATGTATTATACATAAGCCGACAACAAAGGATTACCTAAGTGACTTTAGCCTGTATAACAACATAATTCACTCAAGAGATTGTGATACAAAATTTTATACAAATTTTTAATTATAAGCATATATTTTTCTTTTAAAAATTTATTAATGATAATATAATGTGTATATATATCATGCGAGGACGCATGAATTTTACAGGACGGGGGCATTTATCACCGAATAGTGATAATAAATTTCACTCCTTTTTCAAATTTTATTTTAAGAATATACAGAATTTATTTCTTAAAGTATATAGACAATATTAAGGTTATCATTTGGTCTTTCCTTACATTTAATGTCAATATTTTGATTTGAAGTAATTGCCTAAAAGCATGATTGGTGTTGACTGTTTTTATACGCCCACATTTTCATGTGGACGTATATTATCGTCGCCCCCGTCTGTCCGTCCGTCCACAATTGTTTGTGAACAGTCTACAGTACAGGTCACAATTTTTATCCGATTTCAATGAAACTTAAAATATAGGGTTATCACCCTAAGATCTCGGTTCCTTTCGATATTGGCATGTATCGGACTGTAACTTCATGGGTTATGACCCCTGATTGTACGAAATATCACGTTTTTATACGCCCACATTTTCATGTGGACGTATTATGTCGTCGCCCCTGTCCGTCCGTCCACAATTTGTTTGTGGACTCTCTACAGGTCACAATTCTTATCCGATTTTGACGAAACTTGAAATATAGGTTTATCCCCAAAAGATCTTGGCTGCTTTCGATATTGGCATGTATCGGATCAAAACTTCATGGATTGTGGCCCCTGATTGTACGAAAAATCACGTTTTTAGCTTGTGGACCCTATAGAGGTCACAATTTTGAACCGATTTTGATGAAACTTGAAATGCATGTTTGTAACCCAAAGATCTTGGTTCCTTTCGATATTTGCGGCTATCGGAATGTAATTTCCTGAATTATGGCCCCTGATTGTCCGAAAAATCACCCTTTTTAGCTTGTGGTCCATCTGGAGGTCACAATTGTTATTCGATTTAAAAAACTGTTTGATTATATCACCGTTACACCCCAAGGAAGGTTTAGTTCGAATTTCGGGAAAATCGGACGAAAATTGCCATACAAAATGGCCGCCGTTTGTACGCGAATACTGTTAAAAAATGGTATATCAAGGTTGTGGACCCTGTGGAGGTCACAATTTTGATTCGATTTTGATGAAACTTGAAATTCATGGTTATAACCCAAAGATCTTGCTTCCTTTCGATATTTGCGCATATCGGATCGTAACTTCCTGATTTATGGCCCCTGATTATAGGCAAAATCGCCTTTTTTTTTAGCTTGGAGGTCACAATTATTATTCGATTTAAAACACCGTTTGATTATATCCCCGTTACACCCTAAGGAAGGTTGAGTTCGAATTTCAGGAAAATTGGACGAAAATTGCCATACAAAATGGCCGCCGTTTGTAGGCGAATACTGTTAAAAAATGGTATATCAAGGTTGTGGACCCTGTGGAGGTCACAATTTTGATTCGATTTTGATGAAATTTGAAATTCATGGTTATAACCCAAAGACCTTGCTTCCTTTCGATATTTGCGCATATCGGATCGTAACTTCCTGAATTATGGCCCTTGATTATACGCAAAATCGCCTTTTTTTTAGCTTGGAGGTCACAATTATTATAAGATTTAAAAAAACGTTTGATTATATCACCGTTACACCGTAAGGAAGGTTGAGATTGAATTTCGGGAAAATCGGACCAAAATTGCCATACAAAATGGCCGCCGTTTGTACGCGAATACTGTTATAAAATGGTATATGAAGGTTGTGGACCCTGTAAAGGTCACAATTTTAATTCGAATTTGATGAAACTTGAAATTCATGGTTATAACCCAAAGATCTTGCTTCCTTTCGATATTTGCGCATATCGGATCGTAACTTCCTGAATTATGGCCCTTTATTATACGCAAAATCGCCTTTTTATTAGCTTGGAGGTCACAATTATTATCCAATTTAAAAAAACGTTTGATTATATCACCATTACACCGTAAGGAAGGTTGAGATTGAATTTCGGGAAAATCGGACCAAAATTGACAGACAAAATGGCCGCCGGTTGTACGCGAATACTGTTAAAAAAATGATATATCATGGTTGTGGACCCTGTATAGGTGACAATTTTAATTCGATTTTGATGAGGAAGGTTGAGTTCTAATTTCGTGAAAATCGTACCAAAATTGCCGGACGAAATGGTCGCCGTTTGTACGCGAATAGTGTAAAAATTTGGTATATCATGGTTGTGGACTCTCTACAGGTCACAATTCTTATCTGATTTTGATGAAAAGTCACATATCTAGGTTGTGTACCGTCACACCATAATCATTGTCGGTTTCGAGTTTCATTAATATCAGACTGGAACTGACCAACTAAATGGCTGCTCCCAATACAGTATGAAATACAGGACTTAAAGATGTAGGAAAAATCACTTTCGGTATTGCTTGTTCTCTGTCCATCTCTCGAAAATGTGGGCGTATCCTGCCTGGCAGTGCCAGCCTATCTTTTTAGCTTGTGGTCCCTCTGGAGGTCACAATTATTATCCGATTTAAAAAAACGTTTGATCATATTACCGTTACACCGTAAGGAAGGTTTAGTTCGAATTTTGGGAAAATCGGACCAAAATTGCCATACAAAATGGCCGCCGTTTGTACGCGAATACTGTTAAAAAATGGTATATCAAGGTTGTGGACCCTGTGGAGGTCACAATTTTAATTCGATTTTGATGAAACTTGAAATTCATTGTTATAACCCAAAGATCTTGGTTCCTTTCGATATTTGCACATATCGAATCGTAACTTCCTGAATTATGGCCCCTGATTTTACACAAAATCGCCTTTTTTTTTTAGCTTGTGGTCCCTCTGGAGGTCACAATTATTATCCGATTTAAAAAAAACGTATGATTATATTACCGTTACACCGTAAGGAAGGTTGAGTTCGAATTTCGGGAAAATCGGACCAAAATTGCCATACAAAATGGCCGCCGTTTGTACGCGAATACTGTTAAAAAAATGGTATATCAAGGTTGTGGACCCTATAGAGGTCACAATTTTAATTCGATTTTGATGAAACTTGAAATTCATGGTTATAACACAAAGATCTTGGTTCCTTTCGATATTTGCGCATATCGAATCGTAACTTCCTGAATTATGGCCCCTGATTTTACGCAAAATCGCCTTTTTTTATACACCCACATTTTCATGTGGACGTATTATGTCGTCGCCCCTGTCCGTCTGGACATCCGTCCACAATTTGTTTGTGAACTCTCTACAGGTCACAATTTTTATCCGATTTTGACGAAACTTGAAATATAGGTTTATCCCCAAAAGATCTCGGCTGCTTTCAATATTGGCATGTATCGGATGAAAACTTCATGGATTATGGCCCCTGATTGTACGAAAAATCACGTTTTTAGCTTGTGGACCCTATAGAGGTCACAATTTTGAACTGATTTTGATGAAACTTGACATGCATGTTTGTAACCCAAAGATCTTGGTTCCTTTCGATATTTGCGCCCATCGGATCGTAACTTTCTGAATTATGGCCCCTGATTGTCCGAAAAATCACCGTTTTTAGCTTGTGGTCACAATTACATGTATTATATCACAGTTGATTATATCACAGTTACACCGTAGTTATGGGTGAGTTTGAATTATGATTTTCTGATGATTACTTAAAATGCAACAACTCTAGTTGACTGCCCAGGCGATTTGGCTGCTGTGTGGGCGTATGTTTCGTTACCTGGCAACCTATTTTTTAGCTTGTGAACAGTGTAGAGGTCACAATTTTGAACCGATTTGGATGAAACTTGAAATGCATGTTTATAACCCAAAGATCTTGGTTCCTTTCGATATTTGCGCCAATCGGATCGTAACTTCCTGAATTATGGCCCCTGATTGTCCGAAAAATCGCCCTTTTTAGCTTGTGGTCCCTCAGGAGGTCAAAATTGTTATCCGATTTAACAAACTTTTTATCACCGTTCCATGGTTATGAAGGTTGTGTTCGAATTTCGTGGAAATCGGACCAAAATTGACGGAAAAAATGGCCACCGTTTGTACGCGAATAGTGTGAAAATATGTTATATCAAGGTTGTGGACCCTATAGAGGTCACGATTTTGAATCAATTTTGATGAAACTTGACATGTATGTTTATAACCCAAAGATCTTGGTTCCTTTCGATATTTGCGCCCATCGAGTCATTACTTTTGATGAAACTTGGTGTATAGTTTCATTATAGTAATACCTGGACTAAGTTCGATAATGAGCATTTTCTGCTCAGGGTAAGCAGAGCCATACGCAATTTGATTGGTCGAGAATTTGGAACACAATAACTCTCCTTCTAATTGAGTTAAAATGTTCAAACTTGGTGTATATGCTTATTAGGTCAATGCCTTGATGGAGTTCGAAGATGAGCATTTTCCACTTAGGGTAAGCAGAGATAAGCAATTTGATTGGTTGATGCTTTGGGACACGATAACTTTAGTTCTAATTAAGTGAGAGTGATGAAACTTGGTGTATAGTTTTATTATAGTAATACCTTGACTAAGTTCGATAATGAGCATTTTCTGCTCAGGGTAAGCAGAGCTATACGCAATTTGATTGGTCGAGAATTTGGAACACAATAACTCTCCTTCTAATTGAGTTAAAATGTTCGAACTTGGTGTATATGCTTATTAGGTCAATGCCTTGATGGAGTTTGAAGATGAGCATTTTCCGCTTAGGGTAAGCAGAGATAAGCAATTTGATTGGTTGATGCTTTGGGACACGATAACTTTAGTTCTAATTAAGTGAGAGTGATGAAACTTGGTGTATAGTTTCATTATAGTAATACCTTGACCAAGTTTGATAATGAGCATTTTCTGCTCAGGGTAAGCAGAGCGATACGCAATTTGATTGGTCGAGAGTAGCCGAGACTTTGGAACACAATAACTCTCCATCTAAGTGAGTTAAAATGTTCAAACTTGGTGTATATGCTTATTAGGTCAATGCCTTGATGGAGTTCGAAGATCAGCATTTTCTGATTAGGGTAAGCAGAGATAAGCAATTTGATTGGTTGATGCTTTGGGATAACTTCAGTTCTAATTAAGTGAGAGTGATGAAACTTGGTGTATAGTTTCATTTCAGTAATACCTTGACTAAGTTCGATAATGAGCATTTTCTGCTCAGGTTAAGCAGAGCGATACGCAATTTGATTGGTCGAGACTTTGGAACGCAATAACTCTCCTTCTAATTGAGTTAAAATGTTCAAACTTGGTGTATATGCTTATTAGGTCAATGCCTTGATGGAGTTCGAAGATGAGCATTTTCCGCTTAGGGTAGGCAGAGATAAGCAATTTGATTGGTTGATGCTTTGAGACACGATAACTTAAGTTCTAATCAAGTGAGAGTGATGAAACTTGGTGTATAGTTTCATAACAGTAATACCTTGACTATGATCGATAATGAGCATTTTCTGCTCTGGGTAAGCAGAGCGATAAGCAATTTGATTTGCCGAGACTTTGGAACACAATAACTCTCCTTCGAATTGAGTTAAAATGTTCAAAATTGGTGTGTTTGCTTATTAGGTCAATGCCTTGATGGAGTTTGAAGATGAGCATTTGCTTCTTACGGTAGGCAGAGATAAGCAATTTTTGGATGACACTTCGTGTTCAGTTTGATTGGACGATACGTTTGAAAAAAATAAATGTGCGATTAATTAATATGTGTCATCTATTTATTTTGGGATTTCGTCGGGGGACATCAGCCTCACTGTTGGCTTGTTTAACTTTCTATTTGATTTGTTTTATCCCTAATCTTATCTTTAATTTGATTTGTTGAAAGTATTCCTTTGTGTATATGCAAATTAGTGTCTTTAAAAGACCCATACACAGACAGAGAGATTGGACAGACAGAGAGAGAGGCAGAGAAGGAGATCGAATGCCTTGTATATATACTTTGTAAATAATGTATTTTTAAACTGTAGATAAAGTAATATTGAAATGGAATTGGACTTATGATACACAGTGACAACCTTCACTAGAATACTTCTCCAGTAATGAGTTATACACCCCCAATCCTAGCTCATCCATATGTATGTAATATTACATATGTATCACCTGGGTGCATATCCGAACGAAGAAGAATAGCCCCGAACGTCGGTGATACATGTCCACGAGAAAACCGTGCAAAATCGGGAAGGTGAGGGGTCGGCCGATTCCATTCATGTTCATAGGGTTTGGTCATGCACATGAGACTATTTGATAGCCAAAACCGCCGATCTCAGAAATTGACCCTAGCTGAGATACGTTAAATGGGTGTTTTGGGGGGCTTTTTTCTCATTTTTTCGTCAATTTTAAGCAATGTTAGCAGCTGTTTTTCAGGTTGTAAATGAGTACTTATGAAACAAATTATGATTCGATATTAGGCTAGGTAGTAATGTAAAGGTGGTTTTTCTTGAAGGGTATAAATTAACCCCCATAAAGTACCCCAACTTTTTGCCCCGATATCTCCACTGCCGCAGGGTCCCATGAATTTTTTTTTGTGGTTGTTAGTAACTGGGTATCAGGTCTCTCGATTAAAAAAATAAAATTCCATATATCTTCATAGCCATGCGTGATAACATTGTCTAAGTTTTGACAATTTTGATATTGGATCATCTGATATTGATATGTTCTAATCAATATAGTGACAAAAAATGGATGCTAAACGACTCGATACCATTGGCAATTGACAGACTAGCGTTTCAAAACCGCTCAGACTGTCGTAGAATCCACTCTGTCAAAACTATCAGTTCTGGTATCCAATCCAGCCATTCAAGATGGCGGCTGCCGTATGTGGTTTTTCGCAGTTTTCTACTTTAAAATGCGGCGTTTTCACTGTATATTCTAAAGAGACTGAGCATGTTTTAATGATAACATTGTCTATACATTACACGGACTAGGTACCAAAAATGGGCTCAATTTTGGATGTTTGTCTTGTGTCCAGTTCACTGACATTTAATTCGCTGGTATGTTATATCTAAACAACATGTCCCACTTGATAGCATTATTACCCTGTTAAGTGTTGACAACTTTTAACCTGCCTACTTTGAGAGTATCAAATGACAACATTTTGATTTAGAAAATAAAAAGCTCTTTACTATAATTGGTATCAGTTGTTAAATTTCTTCCCAAAACCAAGTTTTATCATTAAAATGAATGGTATTGGATGCCAAAATAAAAATTGACATCTTTCAATAAAGGTGAGCTATTTATAATCATTTTTATACGCCCACATTTTCATGTGGACGTATTATGTCGTCGCCCCTGTCCGTCCGTCCGGACATCCGTCCACAATTTGTTTGTGGACTCTCTACAGGTCACAATTCTTATCCGATTTTGACGAAACTTGAAATATAGGTTTATCCCCATAAGATCTCGGTTCCTTTCGATATTGGCATGTATTGGATCAAAACTTCATGGATTATAGCCCCTGATTTTACGAAAAATCACGTTTTTAGCTTGTGGACCCTATAGAGGTCACAATTTTGAACCGATTTTGATGAAACTTGACATGCATGTTTATTACCCAAAGATCTTAGTTCCTTTCGATATTTGCGCCCATCGGATCGTAATTTCCTGAATTATGGCCCCTGAGTGTCCGAAAAATCACCCTTTTTAGCTTGTGGTCCCTCTGGAGGTCACAATTATTATCCGATTTAAAAAACCGTTTGATTATATCACCGTTACACCCTAAGGGAGGTTGAGTCCAAATTTCGAGAAAATCGGACCAAAATTGCCATACAAAATGGCCGCCATTTGTACGCGAATAGTGTGAAAATATGTTATATCAAGGTTGTGGACCCTATAGAGGTCACAATTTTGAACCGATTTTGATGAAACTTGACATGCATGTATATAACCCAAAGATCTTGGTTCCTTTCGATATTATGGCCCCTGATTGTACGAAAAATCACCCTTTTTAGCTTGTCGTCCCACTGGAGGTCAAAATTATTATCCGATTTAAAAAAACGTTTGATTATATCACCGTTACATGGTAATTAAGATTGAGTTAAAATTTCGTGAAAATCGGACCAAAATTGACAGACAAAATGGCCGCCGTTTGTACGCGATTAGTGTGAAAATATGTTATATCAAGGTTGTGAACCCTGTCGAGGTCACAATCTTCATTCAATTTTGATGAAACTTGAAACATATTTAAAGCTTAATGACTCAAAGGTTTGGAGCAAAAAGACTTTTTGTATAGTTGTTGTATGCGCTATGAGCCCAATTTAAGGATTTGGCGCCATATAAATGGACATATTATTATTAATTTAGAATGAATTTTAGCGGTTATTTTGAAGAGCACCCCCAATTTTCACCTCCGTACAGATTTTTGGTCACACATGTAGATTCTTTTCAAATAACTTTATGTAAAACTATTGCAAACTTGATGAAACTTGAAACACACGTTTACAACTTAACAATCTTATTTCCTTTTGATATTTGTGCATATCGGATTGTAACTTCCTGAATTATGGCCCCTGATTGTACGAAAAATTACCTTTTTTTTTAGATTGTGGTCTCTCTGGGGTCAGAATTATTATCCCATTTAAAAAAAAACGTTTGATTATATCACCGTTACATCGTAATGAAGGTTGAGGTCGAATTTCGTGAAAATCAGACCAAAATTGACAGCTGTTCTTGACAGGTCATCCATCCTTCATCACTAACAAAGGGAAACCACGCCTGAAAATCTAGATGAACTTTGTCACCCAATGCAGGGATCAAACACCCAACCTCAAGGCTACCGAGCCAGCATCTTACCCACTTAGCAACATGATCCCCAGTCGAATTTGAAGCCTACTGAAATGAACCTTTTATAACCCAAAGATCTTAATTCATTTCGAAATTTGCACATATCAAATTCTAACTTAATGATGTAGGAAAAATCACTTTCGGTATTGCTTGTTCTCTATCCATCTCTCGAAAATGTGGGCGTATCCTGCCTGGCAGTGCCAGCCTATCTTTGTTTTTTTCTGAAAACAGAAGTTATGTAGTTTAATTGGACAAGGATTTGCAGGGTTAGACCCAAGACAAAGTAGTGTGTATTTTTGTACAGAATTTACAAATATTTTAAGATTAAAGGTGCTAAATTGATAATATTTGGGACCTAGAAATTGACACAAATGGGTCGCAACGCATATACTAATGTAATATGAATGTACATAAATTGATTTACATTCAATTGTTTCCGTTTTTACTATAATTTCAAATATTTATGTTCGGCGAAATACGCCAGAAGTCTCAATCGAATAGCAATCTAAAGCATCTAATATACCTCCATAGTATTTATTGTGCATGCTCTACAGATAAGAATACGGGTCACTGTTTGACAGAACTTGTGGAATATGTCTAGCCTCGTTCTTTGAGTCTCTTGTAAAAAAAATTGGCCCGAAACCAGAGCAGTTATTTTAATTTGAGGAAGCTCATTTCGTCCAGTCCTTATTTTTCTACGACTACATTTTGTTGTGGATGTATACTGCTGTCGACCCTGTCCATTTATCTGTTCATAATTTATTTGTGGACACTCTACAGGTCACAATTTTTGACTTAACTTGAAATATGGGCATTTCTCCCAAAGATTTTGGTTTCTCTCGATATTGGCATGAATCGAGCCAGATCTCGTTTTAGCTTCTAAATCCTCCAGAGGTCACAATTTTTATCCAGTTACATATTTATATCCCAAAGATCTGGGTTACTAATCTTGATACTTCAGACCATAACTTGCTGGATTATGACCCCTGATTGTACAAAAAACGCCTTTTGTAATCTTGTTCTGTCCATCAAATAAAGACAGACATTTGCTAAACAATGTGTTATGACGGGAATTTTGCCCAGGCAGTTGCATCATGGCCTACCCTTATATCGAATTCCAACTGCCAAGGGATCTTTTACATGCACGCAATGTATACCCTGGGCCTTGGTTTTTCGTACCATCCGAACCACTGACAAGGTGAAGCCAGACAGAAATATCCCGATGAACTTTCTTGTCAAATGTAGGGATCGAACATGCGGCCTCCAGCTAGGCTAGCGAGCCAGTGTCTTACTACCGTGGTTCTCAACAATTTAAGATACTGATGATGAATAGAAATTTTAGAATGTTTAGGATCTTTTGTATACAATTTGTTAGTGTCTTTGTAAAGCTGTGTATCTTTGTATAATTATGTACATGTAAACATATTTATCTTTGCTTATTGCGTGTATCTTTCTTTTAGTTCTATTTGTGCACATGACCTTATAATTTTTTCTTATGCAATAAAGCTTCTTCTATTATCTTATTTAAAATAAATGTATCATAAGCTTAGTAGTATAATCTTATGTAATACTTGAACCAAATGTAATTTTTATTTATTAAATATTTACTTTAATTTTTTTTGTTTTTTTTTTTTTTTGTTTAAATTTGAATGTGATTTGAAAGTCTTATAGAATCTGACCCAAAAGGCTTATAACTTGAACAATCTAAATATTTAGAGCAGTGTAATATGATACTTAACATGCCTTATACACCACATCACCACAAGGTATTGTCTTTGACAACTTGATGACAGGATTCTCTTTAACAAATCTGTATTGTCTGTGGGGGTCACATTCCAAAATTTGAAGAAAACTGGCTGATTTTCACCTAGTCCCACGACTGTATAACTACATTCTCAAAAATAGTGGGCAATTTTGACAAAAATCAGATAAATTCGACAATTTTACGAAGCTTTATCCCCAATATTATCAAACTGATATTCAAACAAATGTAGTATAATACAGACTCCTTCACAGCTGCTATGTTTTCGCAACATAATGTATGTATGACAACTCTTACTGCAACTGGAAGTGAAAATTTGTTAAGATTCGCAATATTACACTCTTAAATCTCTTGATATGTATACAGATCTCATTATAAATTGCAGTTGAGAGGACTGTCATAGCTCACTGTAGTTATTAGAGACTTTTGACAAGTGGCATTTCCCCTATCCGTATCACGTATCCATATCTTATACCTCACACGTTGCGTCAGAGTAGTTTTAGAGTTTTGGCAGATTCTTGCACCGCGTACGTATTCGTCACTGAGCTGAGCTTAGTTCTGTACAGCATGATGGCAGTTATCTACTGAGATCACTATCAGTACTAGTCAAGTGCCTTGCCTACAATTTATCGGAGTGCGTGAAGTCACTCGACAGTCGCTGAGCTATTAAAAATATTAATGTCGCATCTTATTAAAAAAATCTTTGACTTTGACTCGACAGGAATTTTTAGTTTCACTAATTTATCATTTACATCCCTTTACAATAGAATCACATCATTTACAGATTTGCAAGGTCCCATATCTACCTAAATCTAGGGCGTAGATCAACCAACGTGCAGTGCAGACAGAAAGGAAAAGTATGAAAATTCTGAGAAAAACTCATCAAAAATAATGATTAAATTACAGTCTTTATTATGATTAAATTCACATCAAATATACACCTATTTGTTCTAAGATACACATAGACTCATAAAAAACGCTATGATACAACATTTCAGCATCTAAAAAGACAACAATGTTATACGGACCTTCTCCGTAAGAAAGCTGTTTGATACGGACTGCCGTATCCGTGTGCCGTATCACGTATGAGAAATACACACGTCATTAATGACGTCACACCCAAAATCCACATGGACACGCGATACGCACAAGGAATTTTTGGGAGGGTGGGGTGGAAAATTTCTTCGAGTGTCAACATGTATCGACTATTTCATTCATACTCAACATTAAAATAATATTACTTAAAGACTTTATTTCTTTTTTCATGGTAAGCTTATTTTAGTTTGTCATTTGGTATCACAGTAAATTAAGGGAAACTGCATCCAGGAGTATCGTACTTTTATTCACACATGTGCATCTCTAAATTCTTGATCAAACTATAGTATGAATAAGACATCGTTAAATTTTGAAATCTGTATTATAGAACATTGTTACAACATTATTATATAGGAAACTATAGTAGGCTATTTGTTAAAATGGTTTAGGTACGTATAAATATAAATTCTCCACAAAATCTATAGAATAAAATATTTTTTCCATAGTTTTCTACAGAATGTTATAGAAAACTATAGGATTATACGAACGAATTGAGACAGTAAGATAGTTCTATAGAAAACTATAGTTTTTACTAGCAAATCTATAGGAACCCGGACTGATTTGAGAATACAGGTTAGTTCTGTAGCCAACTATAGTTTTTACTACAAAGGCTATAGAAAACTAAAGGATTACTTAACTGACTCGAGGATACAAATTAGTTGTACAGAAAACTATAGTTTTTACAACCAATTCTATAGCAGCAGCCATGAATCTATAGGTTTATTTTTTTCGAATAGTTTCTTACAGTATTCTATAGAATTCTATAGGAAATTACACTTAGAAAAAACTCATCTACCGATCCTACACAAATTATAGTAAATCTCTTTGAATCTATAGTCACGTGAAAAAAAAATACAGAATGAATTTGTTTTCCTGTAGTATATCCATGTCTTGACCATCCTGTATTTAAGATCAAGAAGAGTCAGGAACCGACCAAGTTCAGCTAAAACAGCAGAGTTTGAAGTGCTTACAAAGATTTAACTGCAGCTTTTCAAGCTTGTAACAGTTTGTATGGTTGGATGTTATATGATCGCCCCATGAATCGCATCCGTATAATAGTATGGGTTTAACTAGGATATCAAATAGTTTTAATTTAATTTTCAAAGAGACATCAATATTTTAGAAGGTTTTTAAAATTTTGAAAAATGCTTTATCATTTAAATTGTCAACGCCTCTGGTTTAAGAACCAGAACATCGTACAATTACACCAAAGTATTTGTATTCTTGAACAATTTCAAGGGAGTTTCCATTAATATTGAATTTGTCAAAAACTTTTCTTCCTGATTTATTGAAAATCATTACCTGTGTTTTTTTAATGTTAATTTTAAGCCGCCATTGCTTGCAATAGTTATCTACGATATTTAATGATTTTTGTAAACCATTACTTTATAATGAAAACAAAATAATATCATCGGCATATAGTAATGCACGGATAGGGGTATCATTTAATTTAGGAATATCAATAGAATGATTCAAAACATATGGAAGCTTGTCAATAAAAATGTTGAATAATAACGGGCTAAGGTTATTTCCTTGCACGACACCTACTTCATTCATAAATGTTTTACTTAGTGTATTTCCAACTTTAATTTGTAGCTGGCTATTATAAAACATACTTTTTAAACATTTATAAACATTACCATTTACACCTATATCTAATAGTTTGTAGAAAAGACCATCTCTCCAAACTCTATCAAAGGCTTTATTAAAATCAATGAAACAAACATAAAGACATCTATATGTATTTTTCTTGAAACACTTATCAATTAAAGCTCTTAAGATTAAGATATTGTCAGAGGTTTTATAATGTTTTCTAAAGCCACATTGGAGGTTAGAGGGAACATTAACAATATCTAAAAACTGAGTTAACCTCTCAATTAATATACTAATAAATAACTTGCCAATACAGCTGGTTATTGTGAGACCTCTAAAATCATTTGCACTCTACGGTGACTTGAACGGTACAATATAACCTTCTACCCATCGATGCGGGAAAAAACCATGTCCTATGCAGCTATTAAATATTTCCACTAACTTTGGTGAAATATGGGTTTTAAGCGCCTTAGTAATTTCATTGCTTATACCATCTAATCCTTCATTTTTCCCACTCTTTAATTAGGGTTTCACACTATTGTTATTGTTTTCTGCAAATCGGATTTCTCAGAATCTATCCATAGGATCTTTCTGAAATTTTGACCTACCCCCCCCCCCAAAAAATGGGGTGCGAACCTTGATTAAATATATTTTCAAAGCATTTTACGAATCCAAAATCACTGAATTTTACGAACAAATGCATTTGACCTACAATGCTGTAACTTTGTGACTATTTGATCTATTTTACTAATTCTTTTTTCTTTGAGTATCCTAAGACATTTACTTCAAATCTGCAATTTCGGATTTCGAAAATTCGTCGCTGTGATTTCGAACCAGAAGTTTACACCAACTCGACAACTTCTTTAGTAGTTGTACGATTTTCATGAAATTTAATATGTAAGTAGACCTTAATGATGTGACTTGAAAAATGACTTTAGAAATTTTCTAACTTATCTCTTATTGGGGAAATTAAGGATCAAATTTTTCAAAAAAATTGACGAAATATTGGCCAGAATGACCTGATTTTATTTTTTTTGATACTAGACAAGTAATTACTGATTCGTACACAAAATATGGAGTTTGTCGATCGAACCGGAAGTGCCACCATCTTGAAACGTGAAAAATCCCTAAAGCTTGAAGGATGGCCTAAAAATTGTTCAGAGCAGAAAGACCCGTACGCGCAAGGGAAGTTTTTAAATGAAATTAAAAAACATATGTTAGTCCCGAAATGACATAGTTTGTGTTGAATGGACATTAAGGCGCATTCTTCCTTTTTTTTTATTTTTAAAGTTTTGGAATAATTCGGTTGGTAATCAAAGGTAGTGTAAAAGTGATAAAACAGAAAATTTCTCCCGGTTGTAATGTTTCTCACTTTAAAGTCAGCAATATGCCGATTGTAGGGGGCAAATGTTTATTGCGAACAATTAAGCTGGTCAGGGAGAGCTTATTTTTAAAAGTTTTGTAATATTCGCTGTGATTTCGAACCGAAAGTTGAGACCAACTTGACAACTTCTTTAATAGTTGTACGATTTTCATGAAATTTAGTATGTAAGTAGACATTACTAATTTTCTAAATTATCTCCCCTTGGTGAAATTAAGAATCAAATTTTTCAAACAAATCGTCGAAATAAAGGTCAGAATGACCTAATTTTTATATTCGATACTAGACAAGTAATTACTGATTCGTACACAAAACATGGAGTTTGTTGATCGAACCGGAAGTGCCAACATCTCGAAATGTGAAAAAACAATAGAACTTTTGCGATATTGCACTTACAGACATGGGAGTTACATTTTCTGAATCCTTGAAGGAAAACCTAAAAAACGTTCAGAGCAGAGGTCAGCTGATGGTCGCCATTTTGAAGTGAATATGAAACATAGTGCAAAATCGACACTTACGGACTTATAAACCAACACAATAGGGCATAGTATGTTCAATGCGTCGATACGGGTCGAATTTTTGGTATTTGAATATTTCAAAAATTCGGATTTTGCCTTTGGTGTTTTTCGTGTCGACAAAGTTGTTTATGAGTAAAAAATCACATTAATTTCGCTCGATTGTGACCGAGTTTAATGATTTATTGTCCCCTGCCTTTCGAAGAAAGTTGGGGGACTATTAAAATGGGTTTGTCCGTCTGTCTGTTTGTCTGTCTGTCTGTCCATCTGTCTGTCCGTCACACTTTTTGGGACACAATAACTCTCTTCCTAATTGAGCTAGAATGTTCAAACTTAGTGTATGTGTTTATTTTGATGGAGTTCGAAGATGAGCATTTTCCGCTTAGGGTAAGCAGAGATAAGCAATTTGATTGGTTTATTCTTTGGGACACGATAACTTTAGTTCTAATTAAGTGAAAGTGATGAAACTTGGTGTATAGTTTCATTACAGTAATACCTTGGCTAAGTTCGATAATGAGCATTTTCTGCTCAGGGTAAACAGAACGATACGCAATTTGATTGGTTGAGACTTTGGAACACAATAACTCTCCTTCTGAGTTAAAATGTTCAAACTTGGTGTATATGCTTATTAGGTCAATGTCTTGATGGAGTTCGAAGATGAGCATTTTCCGCTTAGGTTAAGCAGAGTTAAGCAATTTGATTGGTTGATGCTTTGGGACATGATAACTTTAGTTCTAATTAAGTGAGATTGATGAAACTTGGTGTATAGTTTCATTACAGTAATACCTTGACTTAGTTCGATAATGAGCATTTTATGCTCAGGGTAAGCAGAGGGATGCGCAATTTGATTGGTCGAGACTTTGGAACACAATAACTCTCCTTCTAATTGAGTTAAAATGTTCAAACTTGGTGTATATGCTTATTAGGTCAATGCCTTGATGGAGTTCGAAAGATGAGCATTTTCCGCTTAGGTTAAGCAGAGCGATAAGCAATTTGATTTGCCGAGACTTTGGAACACAATAACTCTCCTTCTAATTGAGTTAAAATGTTCAAAATTGGTGTGTATGATTATTACGTCAATGCCTTGATGGAGTTCGAAGATGGGCATTTTCTGCTTAGGGTAGGCAGAGATAAGCAATTTGATTGGTTGATACTTTGGGACAAGATAACATAGTTCATCTTGATTGATGATTTTTATGCCAATACAATGACTGCATTCTCATTTAGTAATGTGTATAACAGTAACAGTGTATAGAAACGACTGACTTGGCCAGAGGGGCCCATTTGTCAAGCATGGGGGCCCTTTTGTCTGTGTTTAGAGTTTATGGTCCCCCTAACTAGGGTACATTTTCATTTTTCTCGTCGGTTTTAGCATTTTTATACGCCCACATTTTCGTGTGGACTTATTATGTCTTCGCCCCTGTCCGTCCGTCCGTCCACAATTTGTGAACTCTCTACCGGTCTCAATTCCTATCCGATTTTGACGAAACTTGAAATATAGGTTTATCCCCATAAGTTCTCAGTTCCTTTCGATATTGGCATGTATCGGATTGGAACTTCATGGATTATGCCCCCTGATTGTACGAAATATCATGTTTTTAGCTTGTGGACCCTATAGAGGTCACAATTTTGAACCGATTGTGATGAAACTTGACATGCATGTCTATAACCCCAAAATCTTGGTTCCTTTCGATATTTGCGCTCATTGATTCATAACTTCCTGAATTATGGCCCCTGATTGTCCAAAAAATCACCCTTTTTAGCTTGTGGTCCCTCTGGAAGTCACAATTATTGTCCGATTTAAAAAAACGTTTGCTTATATCACCATTATACCCTAAGGAAGGTTGAATTCGAATTTCGGGAAAATCGGACCCAAATTGCCATACAAAATGGCAGCCGTTTATACGCAAATACTGTTAAAAAATGGTATATTAAGGTTGTGAACCCTGTAAAGGTCACAATTTAATTCGATTTTGTTGAAACTTGAAATTCGAAATCAACCTTCCGTAGGGTGTAACGGTGATAGAGGCAAACGTTTTTTTAAATCAAATAATAATTGTGACCTCCAGAGGGACCATAGGCAATTTTTCGGACAATCAGGGGCCATAATTCAGGAAGTTACGAAGTGTAAAAATATGGTATATCATGGTTGTGGACTCTACAGGTCACAATTCTTATCCGATTTTGACGAAAAGTCACATTTCTAGGTTGTTTACCGTCACACCATAATCATTGTCGGCTTCGATATTATATTTTAGCCTAATATATAATGAAAATGGTAATAAAATTTGTAGTTAAAATGGGATGTAGTCGAAATGGGAGTGAACCGTCGAAATCGGATGTAGGCGAAATGGGAGGGTACCCTCCAATCCCCCACTCTAGTCTAACAAAAAATATCAGTAATATCTAGAACAAATCAAATACCAGCCAATCATACAAAACACCCTGCTCACTGGTAAATGATTTGGGCCTGGTGATAAACTGTTATGCTAGCAGGACTCAGACTAGTAATTATTTGCCCATTGACTTCAATGTTAAATGCCTGTAACGTCACAGGCTGTAGTTTTTTTCTCAACATTCCGTTGCTTCCAATCTTTTTAGGCATAATGGGGACCACATTTGGCAATCTCCTCATCATAAATTTTATGGGGGTTGACCGTTTAGATTTTTTGCTATGGGGATTTGAAGTTGATTGGGGTGAAAATCTCACTTCCGACAGAATGATTGCTCCGCAGAAAGACATTTTATACCCCCTATCCCTCCGCTGTAATATCCTCAGTATTACCCAAAACTGCTATGAAATTGAAAATTTGATGCCTTTTCTCCAATTCTAGACCAAAAATGCAGGAAGAGGGGAGAAAAAAAATAAGGGAAAAATTGTCTATTTATAACTCGCACTACATTCGTCATTATGAAATAAGGGAAAATAATTACTAGTCTTAGTCCTATATACCTCACATGTTGCTGCTATTTGAACAAATCTTTTGTAATCTAATCAACAAACATATATGCAATTCCCTAGCAAAAGATTATGAAAATCAATGCATTTTTAGATGAGCAGTGCTGGATTCTGTAAACACTATAAAACATCAGAAAACTGCGGAATTTCAGACAGAAATTTCAAAGGACATGAATTTTGAATTTCACACAATATTTTTTATCGTTGAACATAAATGCATTCTGTAAAAAGATGAGATAAATTCAATGTAAATCAAACATGAAAATACTTTAAAACAGCAATCATGATGCAATATTAGATGTTGAAACCTGCAGTGCCTATCAATTTTAAACTGTCTCCTATATAGCTGTATTTCCATAGGATAAGTAAGTTGAAATAATCTGATTCTGTAACAGCTTTTTCAACTCCACCCCCCAGTATGAAATTTTATAATTTGAAAGCACATGAATTTTGAATTCCTCTGGAATAGTATTTTGCAGAAGCTTCAGGGAAGTATCGGACAAAATATCGGCCAAATTTTCAATACAAACTTTGAAATTTTTCGCAGTAATCCTGAGGACACGCGATGGTTCCTTATGGCTTGCGACGACCCCCAATCTCCCCCAAGGCATGGCATGCTGACTTATCAGGGGCCCTTTGAGGATATTTCATTCGGGGATGCTACGGAAAAAGAAATACTTTGCTGACGTTTCACTACCATCCTAGTGTGACAAAAAAGAGACCGATCGAGAAGATCACCGGTGGTTCCGGTGCTGACGACCGAAACTCTTTGAACGTGCCCGCTCGCTCGCTCTCCGTGTCTCTCTCTCTCCGCTGAGCCACGGAGGAGAGGAGGGAAAGAGACGAGCGGGGAGGGAGGGTCGCGAAACACGTACCGACAAGAGAGAAGCCACAACCGAAGCCATGCATCTCCCACCCGCCAAGGACAAGCCTCCTAGCGTCTGAAGTAGAAGAGCGACCTGGTGAAACGGTAAAGTTTCCATGGTTAGTGTTCCGTCATCTCTCGCACAGAGGAGAAAGAGACCGAAGATACGGTAATGATACTTTAGAGGGTTCACCTTCGGAAACATTCTATCGGCGGTAGCGACCAGCGGTGCGTACAAAAGGCAGGAACTTAATCGGCACCAGCCGATAACGGGCACCTACTCGGAATTCCTTGTTCATGAAGTTGCAAGCCCCGATTCCCAGCACAAAGACCATTGACACATTTAACCTGTTGTAGGTGAGACTGTCCCCGAAGGAACAATCCCAACCTCCCCATCACGGGCGGGTTCCTCGTCTGACCATAGGTACTTGCGCTTTCCTCTTCTCCCCGCCCTGTACGCTCGCCCCCCTCCATTCCTCTCGAACCCTAGCTCTCCAGCGAAACCGAACGCAAAAGCGACGTCACCAAGTCGACCGGACCACCCTCCGGAAAAGAGCATCGCCACTTATTCCAACAACGAAATATTCATGCTAGGGGTTTTAGCCTGCCTTTAGCACTCTTAATGTTTTCAAGTTAGACAGAAAATGCGGCGGGTTCTATCCCGCGCAGGAGAAAAACGAGGCAGGAACGACACAGGCTATTGGAGCTGGAATTACCGCGGCTGCTCGCACCAGGCTTGCCCTATAATAGCTCCTCGCACACTCTTATAAATTGCGCTCAGTTATCCTGCGGCGACCATAAAATGGCCGCACCACGTTATTTTTCGTAAGTGGCATGCCTGCTGCCCTCCTTGGAGGTGGTAGATGTTTTGCAGACTTCCTCTCCTGATTCGAACCCTGATTCCGCGTTACCCGTCAACAGGTAGGCAGGTCGCCTGGTTCAAGGACGTCGGGGGCCCGGAAAGACCCCGCGTTTGGCACAGTTATTCGGATTTCAACACTTGTCGCTTCGCTACTTTTGACAGTAGCTTCGCAGGCTACGGAGATCTGGTATAGAGGATAAATGCCTTCCCCTCATCGAGAAACGAAAATGTGCAGTTTCGGATCGCTTCCCGAAAGGAACAAGCCTGAACGTAAACTTCCATGGCTTTACTGGCAGGATCAACCATATAACCTTCACGAGTTCAAGAGAGAACCATGAGTAAACGCCCCCAGTCGCAGGCACCCGTCTCCCTTTGCCCTACTCCCCCGAAAGGAAGGTGAGCAACAGAAGAGTGGGGGCAAAAGAGCGGGAGGACAGTAGCCAGGACTGAATATCGCTTAGTTCGCTGAGGGAGACCACAAGATCGCAAAGTCGGCCGGCGATTCGATCGCTCAAGCTACGTTGAGACAAGACGGGCACGAGACCATCTAGAGCACGCCGCGAGTCGATAATTGGGGGTAGTAGTCGAGACTCGCTGATTTGACAATCGAACGAGCCAGTCTGTGCTGCCATGTAAGCGTATACCGGAACGTTTCGGGTCTGCCGGGAGACGGAGAAATCAATCTCCGCCGACCACCGCGAGCTGTGATTGGGCACCGAGGGATCGTTGTCCCCGGGTTGGTCTCGGACCCTGTCTCCTTACAACCTTGAATCGTACGAAGACTGGACGAGAGATGGGTGGGGGCGAAAGAGCAGGAGGACGGAAGCCAGGACTGAACATCGCCGACCTCGTTCGCTGAGCAATCCCAGACGAAGAGGGAGACCAGAAGACCACAAAATCGTACGGCGATTCGCTCACTCGAGTTAGGTTGAGACGAGACAGGCTACAGGAGACCATCTCAAGCACGCCGAGAATCGGGGGTATTAGTCGAGACTCACTGATTTGACAATCGAACGAGCCAGCCTGTCCAGCCGTGTAAGTGTACACTGGAACGTTTCGGGTCTGCCGGGAGGAAGGGAAAAATCAAGTCATAGAAGTCATAAATGGCATAAGGCATCAAATGGTAAATTGACACTTTTATAGACCAAAAACCTTGAAAAGTGACTTAAAGAAGATCGCCTATTTCTCTGTAACCGTACAAGTTAGAAACCATTTTGTGGTATCTGTATAGTATGGTCCTATGGCTTCATTCTATTCGTTGATGGGAATCAAATATAATTTTGAAAATATTATAAGCCAGACTCATTTGAATAAAATATTTGTTTTTTAGGTTAAAAATAGGTTTGAAAATATTATAAGCCAGACTCATTTGAATAAAATATTTGTTTTTTAGGTTAAAAATATAGTTTTTGCACGAATGACGTCATTTCCGGTCACAGTGAAAATGTAAAATTGGCTTGACCTAGTCCAAATTGGCATTAGACATCAAATGGAAAAAAAAATATTGCAAATCGAATAATAATTCACTCTTTTATAGGCAAAATAAAGTGAAAAGTGATGCATGCAAAATTGCATATTTCTTGGCAACTGCTCAAATTACAAACTAATTTTCGCATACATTCTCTTCGTCTGTATTATTGCTACGTGTTTATGAAAATTACAAATGAATGTATCAAAATATGAAGACGCTGAATGAATTGTAAATAACTGAATTTTACACTTTATTTTACATTTTATTCGAAATTGCCCGAAAATGAAATTGAAATTAAAAAATATGAGCTAAGAATTTTGTGCACCTTTGAAAGGTGCATCCTTTTAGTTACATTTTAGTAAGTGATGGCACTTCGTGTACAGTTTGATTGCGCGTTTCTTTTGAAAAAAATAAATGTGCGATTAATTAATATGTGTCATCTATTTATTTTGAGATTTTGGCGGGGGACATCAGCCTCACTGTTGGCTTGTTCATCCAAATTTCATACATTATACACAGCCAAAATATCGGTCAATGCCCTTTGAAGGCTTAAGACCTGGCAATATTCGTTTAATCAACAATACCTGGCAATATCCCTTTAAAGCACAATACAAAGCTACAATAGAATTTGTTTTCTCTGTCAGTTTTCCACATAAATGGGAATCTGCATCAGGTTTTCTAGGGGTATGGAATCATCTGTTACTGTGAGGTAATGTTGGCAGATATAGTTGCTAACACTTGTACTATATGTAGACAACATGTAAGAGTGTAGATCATATAGAGTGACCTTGGAGTGAGTTAGGGTGTGTGATAATATAAATAGGGCATATTTAGAACACATAATATATTTGGTTATATTTCTGGGTTGTTTTTTTTAGTATGTTGGTGGAGACAGAATAATCTGGTTTTGACATAGAATGCTGATTTAAACATTCTAAAGCATTTTATGAATATTTGAGGCAAGAAATAGTGAATCTTTCATAACAATATATGTTCCTTATCTATCCTTTTCCTGTTTGAGGGGCGGGGGGGATATATTAGTTTATTTCATTGATTTATTGTACTAAATGTTTCCTTTTTTGAGACATAAATTAAATTTAACCACATTAGTTTCAATTGACGTTGAATAAAGAAAATCAAAAAATGCGATTGACTAGCCATGAACACATTATTGTATAACAATGCAGATTATTATTTGTGCTATCTGTTCAACAAGGAAATTTTAAAACAAATAACAAACACAATATACCTAGTCTGATATGCTATTTATTAATTGATGACTGAAGCTCAGTTTGTGAGTGTATTTATATATAATAAGATTGCATTAAAGATACGTGATCATTAAAAACTATCAAGCAATTAACCAAACAACCTCATGCTTCTGAGGATCAAAATAATCGTTGGGCTGAACCGAAACACATCTAGCCAGCCCAAACAATAAGCTCTGGCAACCAGACCTAAAGGCAGTAAACTGCCATGTTAGCAATGGCATGCAAACAAATCATTCAAATTTATGATGAAAAATGAGGTGGACAGAAGGCAGTCCCAAGTTGGTCTTTGAGACAGCTGATAACAGACAACTTATCCATGTAGGATATCAAACATACACTAATCTTAATGGCGGGAAATCTTCAAAGAGGTTGGGTCCCGCTGCTGTGGGATTACGTCCAACAGCCGTTGCGGGATTGGCTAACAGAAATTGAAAGCGTGACAATCAGCCATTAGATTCGACTTGCCAGCAATGTTCTTAGCTCTGAGCAAAATGTTCAATTTAATAACTATCGCAAATAACTCCCTTTTTTAGGACATAAGATGAGGGCATTTTAACAACGATCTATTTATTACAAAAACAATTGCTTCATTATCTCTGCTACAAAGCCTTTTGATTGTGCCGCATCCGAAAACAGTTTAATGTGATCCAAACCCACCCAGAAATCATTAAAAAACCTGCACCATCCATTAAATCCCAACGTGAACTAATACCAAACTTTCAAGTCTGCCCTAGCTGTAGTAGTTAAACGAATCATGTTATGAGCCTTTGTAACACCAATTGTGAGATCATAACAACTTTCATGTACCATTTCTACAACATCGTTATAGCATCTTGTAATATACAACCTCTACATTATATTTTACATTTGGTTTCACTAGAACTGCTTCAATCAATTTCCTCAGGGTTTGTTGGGCTTATCCTGATATTGCTGCAGTGTTTTATCTTTTCTTTATATACACATATACACTTAGATAAAAACAAATACAGGTCAAAGGTGATAGAAGTTGAAAGGTCATGAGAAAATGTACCCAAGAAACCATAGATTATAGCTAGGGGATAAATGATATTATCAATGGCAGCATCCAATGTTTTTGTGAAGGTAGACATTTATACTGACTATATTTGAGTTTGATCAAACTGACATATTGTATACGAAGATGATCTTTCAAGAGAATTCCTGTAGTGTTGTCTGTGAATGGATTTCAATTGGATGAATCTATATTTATGAATTCAAAATCAATTTTCGCGTTGATTTCGTAAATAGGGCACAATGTCATTATAAAGACAAACTATTCTTTTAAGACATTTTCGAAAACTCTAAAAAAAATTTTTGGCCATAAGCTTATACATGTTTCGAGAAGCCATGTTGGTTTTGAAAATCAGTTTTTGTTGGTAATATTTTGAAGTGGACAGTAATTGGACGACCAAAGCTTGCAGTCTTTGAAGTCAAGTGTCCGGTTATAATTATTATAAAACCTTGTTCATACTCTTTTGAAGAGGAGGTAAATGGATGTCTGATCATTTTGAAGTGACGGGGGAAACTTTCGATTGGATGGGAAGTGACTTACCTCTTGAAGAGACCTTCTTAACTTAATTTGACAATTTAACACAATATTTATTTTGAGATGTTGAATCGACATCCGTGGCAAGGAGAGATTAATTTGACCATAACTGTTGATTCTTCTACATCTACCAATCCAATGGATCAAAGGGAATATTTTCGCAGACGACATTGTAGCGTAAGATATTTTTATTACCTATTGTGTTATGTAATGATTGCCTGAGAATAGGATACGCTTTCTAATAAATCGCTTCTTCAATATTTGATTGGTTGCTCTCACTAACAGTGTGGTCTATTTTTTTTTATGGGGAATTCAGACCTCTATCTATACTAATGGGTTCAGTCTGATTGTATTTCTAATTTTCCATATTTTAGATAGATGAATAAAATGATATACATATGATCAAGAATTTGACATCAAGGAGGTTTGGTTACATCTCAAAATAATTTCTTGTCAATGTTATATCCAAATTCAAAATCTCAAGAGTAGACAGCAGATAAATACAAATTATGCATTTCTTTTGCAACATTAAAAGATAGGCTGGCACTGCCAGGCAGGATACGCCCACATTTTCGAGAGATGGATAGAGAACAAGCAATACTGAAAGTGATTTTTCCTACATCATTAAGTCCTGTATTTCATACAGTATTGGGAGCAGCCATTTAGTTGGTCAGTTCCAGTCTGATATTCATGAAATTCGAAGCCGACAATGATTATGGTGTGACAGTACACAACCTAGAAATGTGACTTTTCATCAAAATCGGATGAGAATTGTGACCTGTAGAGAGTCCACAACCATGATATACCATATTTTTACACTATTCACGTACAAACTCAACCTTCCTCAACAGGGTCCACAACCATGATATACCATCTTTTTAACAGTATTCACGTACAAACGGCGGCCATTTTGTCTGTCAATTTTGGTCCGATTCACCCGAAATTCAAACTCAACCTTCCTTACAGTGTAACGGTGATATAATCAAACGTTTTTTTAAATCGGATAATAATTGTGACCTCCAGAGGGACCACAAGCTAAAGAAAGGGGTATTTTGCGTATAACCAGGGGCCATAAGTTACGATCCGATATGCGCAAATATCGAAAAGAACCAAGATCTTTGGGTTATTACCATGAATTTCAAGTTTCATCAAAATCAAATTAAAATTGTGACCTTTACAGGGTCCACAACCTTGATATACCATTTTTTAACAGTATTCGCGTACAAACGGCAGCCATTTTGTATGGCAATTTTGGTCCGATTTTCCCGAAATTCGAACTCAATCTTCCTTAGGGTGTAACGGTGATATAATTAAACAGTTTTTTAAATTGGATAATAATTGTGACCTCCAGAGGGACCACAAGCTAAAAAGGGTGATTTTTCGGAAAATCAGGGGCCATAATTCAGGAAATTACATTCCGATAGCCGCAAATATCGAATGGAACCAAGATCTTTGGGTTACAAACAGGCATGTCAAGTTTCATCAAAATCGGTTCAAAATGGTGACCTCTATAGGGTCCACAAGCTAAAAACGTGATTTTTCGTACAATCAGGGGCCATAATCCATGAAGTTTTGATCCGATACATGCCAGTATCGAAAGCAGCCGAGATCTTTTGGGGATAAACCTATATTTCAAGTTTCGTCAAAATCGGATAAGAATTGTGACCTGTAGAGAGTCCACAAACAAATTGTGGACGGATGTCCGGACGGACAGGGGCGACGATATTATACGTCCACATGAAAATGTGGGCGTATAAAAATTGGGGACAAAATATTTTTTGAGCTAAAACCTAAATTCTTTGACATCAAATAGATCATTAGTATGTTGTACCTAGTTCATATAACTGTGTGGGTTGGAAGCGGAGGAGTGTTGTAATGCGTCTGCTGAAGGGGTTGATCTCATGCATGTAGAGTACAAAAATATAGATGCCTTTTTTAAACCTTGTAGGTTAAATATGACTTTTTACAGTAGGTGATAAAATTTAACTCTATTAGGCTATATTGTTTCCTGATAGATAACTTGAGTTGAAGTTTTCTTAGAGTTTTACATATCATATTACATTTGGTAATATTTATGTAAGACAGTCTTATGTATAACTATCAAAGAAAAAAAATATGTGTCACAGTTCTAGAGTAGTCCTATTTATCTTAAAACACCCAATACCATCTTATATTCTAACAAATTATCTCGTACTAACAAAGGGACTGCAGTGGCTCAGTGGGTAAGATGCTGACTCGCTAGTCTGGAGGTTGGGTGTTCGATCCCTGCTTTGGCCGAGAAAGTCCATCCCGATTTTCCGGCATGATTTTCCTTGCCAGTGATGGAAGGCGGGAGGGCCTGAAAAGGACAGCTGTCTAGTCGTGCAGACGGAAAACTGTTGGCATGCAAGTAAAAGATCCCTTCGACAGTTGGAATTCGATGTAAGAGTAGGCTGTAGTGCCACTGTTCGAGCAAAATTTCCCTCAAAGCACACTGTATGGTGCATGCTCATCTACATTAACCATGATTCGGAGCAGAACAGTAGAATGTTAAACCCCATTTCATTTCATTTGTACTAAAAATTTAATTGCATGTAAAAACTTGGCTGGTGCCACAAAAAACTAAGATCCTTTGTATTTCAATAATTAGCTAGGTGAACCCTTGACAGTTAGTTAGAATAAAAAATAAAAGATGATCATTGTGATACTGTCAAGATAAATGGTATCTGAGAGCTGGCTGAAAAGTTCTCAGTCTGAAAAGAACAGATTAATTGGGTTGAAACAAATACAACCATTGAATGAATCTTAGACATGAGAACTGTAGTGTTATTATTGTATTCGTATCAGACCATCTTGTGAAATCTCCAGAAATGGACAAAACTGGCTATATGGCAGTCATCAATTACCTGCTATTGAAATGAGTATTTCCAACACAGATACATGCCGCCATGGTCTACACTTTAGGGGATGATGCCCACATTTTTATGTGGACGTATATTGTCGTCGCCCCTGTCCGTCCGGAGAGGTCCGTCCGTCCACAATTTGTTTGTGGACTCTCTACAGGTCCGGGCACTCTGGTTTCCTCCCACTGCTAAACACCCCTTTGCGCAAGCGAATTATTGAAATAAAATTAAAAAAACATATGTTAGTCCCGAAATGACCTAGTTTGTGTTGAGTGGACGTTAAACCCCATTTCTCCCTCTCTCTCTCTACAGGTCACAATTCTTATCCGATTTTGACGAAACTTGAAATATAGGTTTGTCCCCAAAAGATCGCGGCTGCTTTCGATATTGGCATGTATCGGATGAAAACTTAATGCATTATGGCCCCTGATTGTACGAAAAATCACGTTTTTAGCTTGTGGACCCTATAGAGGTTACAATTTTGAACCGATTTTGATGAAACTTGACATGCATGTTTATAACCCAAAGGTCTTGGTTCCTTTCTATAATTGCGTCTATCGGAATGTAATTGGCATGTATCGGATATTGGCATGTATCGGATGAAAACTTAATGGATTATGGCCCCTGATTGTACGAAAAATCACGTTTTTAGCTTGTGGACCCTATAGAGGTTACAATTGACAGATCGCCAGCGCGGACGTAGCCACGCCCCTTAAAACGAAGGGAGATAACCCAATTTAAGCCCGTCAGCGAGGCAAACAATAATGGCGGCAGTTTTAAGTTTAAGCGATGTACCAAGCGATTTTTCCTCGAGGTATTTGCCGTATATACCTTCGCTAAGGCAGAAACAGCGAGCTACAGCTTTTTCCAAGGGGTCATACATCAAATCCATGTCCATATCGGCCGGTATTGATATAACATCCATTCATGTTTTCGCTCGAATTTATCGAAGCATGAAAAAATCGGACGAACCGCACCAGACGTCAATAGATGTCAACATAGAAGACCAGACTATAACAGATGCTCTTTGTAGCTGTAAAGCAGGGTAAACATCAGCCTCAGCTATTTTTTTTTTTTTATAGAAATATCATTGATTTCCTAAACGTTTTCCAACATGATAATTATTCATTTTATTCTTTTGACTCGTCTGGCTTTATTTATATTATCCTCACCACAGTCACAGGCCTATAATTAGCCTATCGGTACTAGTGCAGTACTAGGCCTATTCATATTTGATTGGTAGTATGCTTTTTTACTGCATGTAGAAATTGTAACATTATTTTATCATTTTTGTGGTTTGATTTTCATGATGAAAAATAGGAGAGGCTAAAAACTATAAAATTGCATAGGCCTTGATCAGATCTAGGCCTTATCCAGCATTATTGACTGAATTATTTAGTTTTATTTATCACTAATAAATAGTAAACTTGAAAATGTTAATAAATTTGTCTATTATCTAAAATATGGGCCTTTTTAACCTAGAAAAATAATTGTATTTTTAGAATGGGAGGAAGGTGTGCTCATGTGTTGGCAATAATCATAATGATTGAAGAATGGAAGATTGCAGGATATAAAGATGTTCCTTCTCAACCGTCATCAACAAGTTTACCACAGCAGTGGGATAAGCCAAGGGGACCAAAAATTGAACCAGACCCTGTTTCACACATAATTTCAAGGCCTGGGAATGTAAACAGAAAAAGAAAGCCTGTGATGGCTAATTTTAACGACAACAGGTAAGTAAGTGTTCAGGTGACAAAGGCAACCACTGCATTAGAAAAAGTTCTTATGGAGTGATGTTATTATCGTGACAGTCCAGTTAAAAATATGATGCGAAAAATATTTTAAAATACAAGGAGCGTCACATGCATGCCATTTCTATAAATATGCTTGTTTAATAGATTGATACTTTTTTTTCAGAAAAATTCAAGTATCAGATGCTGATATTTTACATCTTCAAACCTTGAAGGACAGTCCCATCTCATACTTGGTGAGCAGCACAGCAGACTCCATTACAACACCCATTGGCCAACAACTTATTGGATCTCCACTTGCATATCATGTATGTAATAATTTTTCTATGATTTGGGCCTGTATATGTTTTTCAGCCAAACAGCTGATGCAAAACCGTAATATAAACAATATCATTAGTTAACTCCCTCTGTTGTCAGTACCATAACAAAAACACAATGCAGTATTTTATATTCTATTTTTATTTCTCAATAAGGAATGGCATAAAATTCGTTAAAACACAACATACTAGCCATATTTGATTAACACAGCTGAACAAGCTCAGACTTATTTTATTTGTTAGGAGTTTAAACTGTTTAACCCGACATATTGCTCTTTCAACATGTACCCTATGTTTAGCTATTTTAATTGTCTCTGCAACGGCTGGGGCACTCATTTGGGAGGCAGATGATGGCACAAATGGTGGAATATTTAAGCATAATCTGACATCATTGATTTCTTTTTCTATTGTAAATCCTTTATCGGCCATAACTCCATCACCTTCTTGAAGTTTACCACTTTGTAATAATGATTTTAAAGTGTCCAAAAACCCACTTCTGTGGGTTATTTCTTTGTCTGAGATTGATCCAGAAAATAACATGGATGCAAACACAATAGATCCCCTTGGGTCGACACCAACAAGACCCTTCAGTGTGGTACAAGATTTGGAGTCTGAATAACATTGGCTCTGTCTATGGAGGGAACTTGGCCTCTGAATTTTTAGTTCTGTTCCATCAATTATGACCATTGTGTTGGGATAATCAGTTTTAAATTGTTCTGGCATGTTTTCAATGATAATGTCTCTGTGTGGCCATATATCAAGAGAGCCAAGTCTGTAAAACATATAGTTTATCCAATTAGTAAATAAACAGCTACAATCTTGAGAAGAAATTCCAAACATATTTGATATGTGTTTAAAATCAAAGTCCTGTCTTAATTTTATTAACACTAATAGAAGCTGATCTTCCAGAGAAAAACTGACTAAGCTACTAATATTCTTAGAAAATTCAAACGGTAAATCAACTCCTGGTACAAAAAATTTATATACATTATAAAAACGGTCATATGAAAAGCCAGTATAATATTGAAATGAATCTTTTTTTAAAGTTGAACAACTAAAACGCTGCGTGGATAGGTCGATACTAGTTCCTTTATCTACTTGTTTAACTTGACTGCGTTTAAGATTTTCATTTTCCAGAATTAGTTTTGCATATTCTTCCTTCATTTTTATATTTTCTGCAGCATGGGCCAAGATGTCCATCGGTTGAAATCCTGAAAAATATGGACAGTAAATAGATTATAATATGTATTTCAGGCACCCCTTATGCAAGTGACAACAGAACCAAGAGCAGAGAACTCCAGTAAATGTGGTGAAATAGTTTTCCCAAAACCAGTTGCTGTACATTTAGATTTAGAACAGATAGAAAAGATGAAAGTTGCGTGGAAAGAAATTGATGTAAATCAAGATGAAGCCATAAAAATAGAGAGATCCACAAGACATAATAATAACACCTGGATGAACCAAAGAAAGTGTCGTATTACTGCCTCAAATTTTGGAGCTGTTATGAAAAGAAAGAAGGAGATAAACGATTCATTTTTAAAAAACACATTTCACAAAAGTAATTTTTATTCTGTTCCGACTTCTTATGGGCAAGCAAATGAAACCATTGCTAAACAAATGTATATAAAACAGACCGGAAATCATATTCATGATATTGGACTTGTAATAAATCCAGCTCTTCCATTTTTAGGTGCCACACCAGATGCAATAGTTTGTGACAAAGGCGAGACTGGGCTCATTGAAATTAAATGTCCTTTTTCAGCTCGAGATATTATACTATCTGAAGCATGCAATACGCTGAAAGATTTCTTTTTAGTGCAAAATGATGCAGAATTTAAATTGTCTAGAAACCATATTCACTGGTTTCAGGTTCAGGGACAACTTCTCGTAACTGGGGCTCAATTTTGCGACTTTGTCACTTTTACGAGACAGGATTTCTGCATAGAGAGAATATGTCCCGAAAAAGAAACCATGCAGAAGCTTGTTTCAAAATTATCATGTTTTTATGTTGAACATTTAAAGCCATTTCTTATTAAAAATTCTACATGTCTATAAAGTAAGTTCAACTAACCTATGACAGCATCAACTACATTCTCTGTCTGTACCATTTTATTATTCAAGGCATTTAGTCCACAGTTTTCATACTCAATATCATTATTTGACTTTATAGAAACTCTGTAAAGAAGTACATAATTATGTAAAATTTGTACATAAATATAAAATTTGTACATTATATATTCACTTTATTCAGTATTTTTATAGGCCTACCAGAGACTGTAATTTCGTAAATAGTAAAACAATTTCTTGTTTGCTGCTAAAACCTGGCGTCTTATTAATATATTAATAATTAGACTTGCCATTAATAAAAAAATGCAGCATTAAAACAACTTTCTCTATTTTAATTTCATGCTATTACCATAGCTTACATCTATGCATAAAGAATGTGTGTTACCAGGATCTAAATGGAATATATCTAAAATGATATATAGAACAGTCTGTAGTGTAAAGAGGGAGAGAAATGGGGTTTAAGGTCCACTCGACACAAACTAGGTCATTTTGGGATTAACATATATTTTATTTTTATTTCAATAATTTGCTTGCGCGTATGAGTCTTTAGCAGTGAGAGGAAACAAGGAGACCCGGAGAAAACCCACGGGGTTCGACAGGCAACCCTTCTCCTTGTCATGTACAACTGGGGATTAGAAATCATGACAGGCCTTATGCTAACCCTTCAGCCATCCAACCCCCCTAGGTGTAAGACAGAGAGAAATGGATTTTAACCTATAGACAACACATGCTTGATGTGAACACAGGAAATAATTATTCTGAAGCTGATAAAACCATTTTTACCTTAAAACCTTTGATTCAATCACTGCAGTTTTCTCAATATAATTACTTCTGGGTTTGGGTGGTGGTCTTGGTTGAGTAATGTGATCATCATAGTGCAGTGCAGCGATGGGATCTGGCTGACCATTTACAAAGTGCTAAAAAGGGAAAAAGAATAAGAAGAAGAATATTATTATTATTATTAGGCCTATTATGATACCAGCACATAATAATACAAGTAAGTTTACATGACCATTTCATTCCCATAAATTTACCAAATTGTAAATTGGCAACTTGATTTGTTTTGTCTGCCATTTTTGCTTTTTGTTAACTTTTTATTCAAACTTGAAATTAATGCTAATGTCTGAACTAACTATTCAGGCTGCAGGCCTGCCTATACATACATGCAGTCGTAGAAAAAATAATTCAAATTGAAATAATAAGATCTAAAGATTGGTTCTGCCCTGGCTATCACTTCCGCCCTGGCACAATAACGGAATAGGCCTAAATTTAGAAAAATGTTCGAGCTGACATTTTAATGTCACATTGTCAAAACAGCCACATAATATGTAGGCCTAACATCATATCAATTAGCGTATTATAAATAAATACTATATAAGGCCTACTACTACTACTATATATAACTAGGCCTATCACTGGTAGCTTACCGTACTTAAATCAGTAAAATGGTGATGCATTACACTATAGTCAAGTACAGCTTTTTTATTTTGTTTGAAACAAAGATAGTAGGCAAGAAAATCTATAGGCTTAAAAGTATAAATAAATAATAACCTTAGAGCACACGAACAGATGTTTAGCCTTTCTTCGCTCACCCAGTACCTCTTCGTTTAACTGCTCGAAAGGTCTTCCGCATAACCGTATCCATCGCTTGGCTTTATCACGCGTTCTTCCAAGCTTTGGGAAAGGAATAAAGGTTATCCCTCCTGTCAGTCTCTCTGGGTATCTACTATCCGAATTACACGTACCCCAAGCACATCGCTTTACCATTTTGACGGGTTGGTGGTTAACGTCTGCTGGAAATGTTTTTGTTTACGTCTGACGGGCATAATGACGGACCAAATATAGCTAGCTCGCGCAGAAGTGAAGACGTTGTTTGATTGGTTGATTTATTATTTTGATTGACAGCCGCGATCGGTCAATTTTGAACCGATTTTGATGAAACTTGACATGCATGTTTATAACCCAAAGGTCTTGGTTCCTTTCTATAATTGCGTCTATCGGAATGTAATTTCCTGAATTATGGCCCCTGATTGTCCAAAAAATCACCCTTTTTAGCTTGTGGTCCCTCTGGTGGTCACAATTATTATTCGATTTAAAAAAACGTTTGATTATATCACCGTTACACCCTAAGGAAGGTTGAGTACGAAAATTGCCAAACAAAATGGCCGCTGTTTGTACGCGAATACTGTTAAAAAATGGTATATCATGGTTGTGGACCCTGTAGAAGTCACATTTTTAATTCGATTTTGATGAAACTTGAAATTCATGGTAATAACCCAAAGATCTTGGTTCCTTTCAATATTTGCGCATATCGGAACATAACTTTCTGAATTATGACCCCTGATTATACGCAAAATCGCCTTATTTTAGCTTGTGGTCCCTCTGGTGGTCACAATTATTATCCGATTTAATAAAACGGTTGATAGTATTACCGTTACACCGTAAGGAAGATTGAGTTCGAATTTCGGGAAAATCGGACCAAAATTGCCATACAAAATGTCCGCCGTTTGCATGCGAATACTGTTAAAAAATTGTATATCATGGTTGTGGACCCTGTAGAGGTTACAATTTTAATTCGATTTTGATGAAACTTGAAATGCATGACTATAACCCAAAGATCTTGGTTCCTTTCGTTATTTGCACATATCCGATCGTAACTTCCTGAATTATGGCCCCTGATTGTCCGAAAAATTGCCCATGGTCCCTCTGGAGGTCACAATTATTATCCGATTTAAAAAAACGTTTGACTCTATCACCGTTACACCCTACGGAAGGTTGAGTTCGAATTTCGAGAAAATCGGACCATAATTGCCAGAAAAAATGGCCGCCGTTTCTACGCGAACAGTGTAAAAGTATGGTATATCAAAGTTGTGGACCATGTAGAGGTCACAATTATAATTCGATTTTGATGAAACCTTAAATGCTTGTTCATAACCTAAAGATCTTTATTCTTTTCGATATTTGCGCATATCAAATTGTAACTTAATGAATTATGGCCTTTGATTGTAGGAAAAATCACTTTCGGTATTGCTCGTTCTCTGTCTATCTCTCGAACAATTATTAACTGATTTAAAAAAAAAAACTCTGATTATATTACTGTTGCATCGTAAGGAAGGTCGAGTTTGATTTTTCGTGAAAATCGTACCAAAATTGCCGGACGAAATGGTCGCCGTTTGTACGCGAATAGTGTAAAAATATGGTATATCATGGTTGTGGACTCTCTACAGGTCACAATTCTTATCCGATTTTGACGAAAAGTAACATTTCTAGGTTGTGTACCGTCACACCATAATCATTGTCGGCTTCGAATTTCATTAATATCAGACTGGAACTGACCAACAAAATGGCTGCTCCCAATACAGTATGAAATACAGGACTTAATGAGGAAAAATCACTTTCGGTATTGCTTGTTCTCTATCCATCTCTCAAAAATGTGGGCGTATCCTGCCTGGCAGTGCCAGCCTATGTTTTAAATTTCAAGTATATCTCATCCGGGACATACCTTAAAATCACGTTATGTTAGATTTTGATAAAGACCTGACAGTTCTCGGTATAATAATTAAAAGATAGATATGAAAAGGGAATAAATGTATGTTGAAAATTTTTGTCAAATTTCTTAATTCTGAGCAGAGTTATGCACGTTTGATGATCCATCATGATTGTCATTGCTACCATTGTTATAATAATATTATTAATTTTTTAATTAAATTATTAACTGGCAATCATATTTAAATCCACTGAAAATCAAAACCATCCAATGTTCTAATATAGAGTTGATTATGGGATTAGCATGTGAATAAATGTCTAATTAATGATGTATGTAACATTGAGGCCAAACAAAAGATCTTCATTAGGCAAATTAAGTTCTTGAATTATGCATATTTTACTTAATTTTCTTAATTAAATATGTGTCCATTTCTTGTTCCTCTATACCCTGTTAAGTGTTATTCCTTGAAAGAGCTAAATCGCTAACATTTAGTACCTAGAAATTGTCACAAATGGGTAGCAATGCATACTATAATGTAATATGAATGTACATGATGTATATAAACTGATTAACATTCAATTATTTCTGTTTTTACTCTAATTTCAAATCAGATATGTTCGGTGAAATATACCAGAAGTCACAATCGATTGTCAATACCTACTGTCTGGTTATTCCAGTGTACATTGATAGTATTTATTGCGCATGCTCCCCGGATAAGAATATGGTGTCACCGTTTGACATGTCTTACATGTATGGAATATGTCTAGCCTCATTCTTTGAGTCCCTTGTTACACAAAACGTGTATTTTGTCCTAAGTATTGGATATCAGAAGCTCATCTTTTCCCTGATAAGATCACAACATGGATGTTGATTTAAATTGACAAATAATGTATGTTTTCAACGTCAATGATTTTGGATGATATTGTGTTAGAGACTTAGCTTCATTAACAAGAGAATCATTCTTTTCCATTCATTCATGATTGATCCTTTCCCTTTATATAATTCTATAATTGCACCACCAGACACTGGTAAGAACTTAGGTGTCCTCTTAGAGCCCAATCTAAGCATGGACAGTTAAAATGCTATTTTTATACGTCCACATTCATAATGTGAACGTATTATGCCGTCGCCCCTGTCTGTGTGTGTGTGTCTGTGGTTCGCCTACAGGGCGCAATTCTCCATGGATTTTCTTCAAACTTGGTATACTTATTCCTTATATCCCAATGAAGATCCCCTATTGTTTTTGGTGCATGTCCGACCCCCAGGGGCAGAGCCACGCCCATTTCTAGTATTTGTTTGTCGTCTACAGGCCACATTTCTTAACTTATAATCTTGACACTTTGCATACACATTCTTTGTACCCTAAGGAACATCCCTATCATTTGAGGTTTATGCCCCACCCCCAGGGGCAGAGCCATGCCCATTTTCATTTCGTGATTCTTTGTGTTGCCTACAGGGCGCAATTCTTACTGGATTTTCTTCAAACTTGGTATACGTATTCCTTATACCCTAAGGAAGATCTCTATTGTTTTTAGTGCATGCCCGACCCCCAGGGACAGAGCCACGCCCATTCCTAGTATGTATTTGTTTGTCGTCTACAGGCCACATTTCTTAACTTATAATTTTGAAACTTAGCATACACATTCTTTGTACCCTAAGGAACATCCTTATCATTTGGGGTGCATGCCCAACCCCCTGGGTCAGAGCCACACCCATTTTCTTTTCGTGTGTCTTTGTGTCGCCTACAGGCCGCAATTCTTATTGGATTTTCTTTAAAACTTTGTATACTTACTCTTTATACTCTAAGGATGATCCCTATCGTTTGGGGTGCATGCCTGACCCCCAGGGGCAGAGCCTAGAAGCCGCAATTCTAACTGGATTTTCTTAAAACTTTGTATACTTACCCTAAGGATGATCCGTATTGTTTTTTGGTGCATGCCCGACCCCCAATGGCAGAGCCACGCCCATTCCTTGTATTTCCATTCCTTGTATTTATTTGTTTGTCGTCTACAAGCGACATTTCTTAATGTATCATCTTGAAACTTTGAATGATTATTCTTTGTATCCTAAGTAACATTTCTATAATTTGGGGTGCATTTCTTAATGTATCATCTTGAAACTTTGAATACTTATTCTTGGTACCTTAAGGAAGATCCCTATTGTTTTTGGTGCATGCCCAACCCCAAGGGACAGTGCCACGCCCATTTTTTTTTGTCTGTCTGTGTGTCACCTATAGCCCACAATTCTTAATCGATCGTCTTGAAAACTTTTTTTTATACTTATTCCTTATACCCTAAGGCTGACCACTATTATTTTTGGTGCATGCCGGAGGACCCCCTGGGACAGAGCCACGCCCAATGCTTTTGTGTCTTGTGTTCGCCTACAGGATGCAATTCTTAACAGATCCTTTTAAAACTTTACAAACCTATTCCTTATACCTTAAAGATGACCCCTATTGTTTTTGGTGATTTCCTAACCCCTAGGGGCAGAGCCATGCCCATTTTTACTTCGTGTCTATGTGTGTTGTCTACAGGCCACGATTCTTAATGGATCGTCTTTAAACTTGGGATATGTATTCCATATAGCTTAAGGATGTCAACTGCATGTCCTGACTCACACAGGCAAGACACAACCAATTTTTGTGTTTGTCGTTTACAGGCCGCAATTCTAAATGAATCAGCTTGGTACTTGGCTTATGTATTCCTTATAGCCTGAGGGCGTCAACTATTGATTTTGATGAATGTCCCGACCCCCAGGGGCAGAGCCACGCCCACTTTTTGCCTTTAGCGTTAGGGAGGCACAATTCTGAATGGATTATCTTGGTATAGTTATTCCTTATACTCTAAGGTCGGCAACTATTAATGTTGGTGCACGACCCTCAACGCTAAAAAAAACAAACGCCTAGCCTTCTTGACAAAGTACCATATCAATCAAAGCAGGAATGTGGACGTATATTGTAGCGTTAGCGTTATGTTTAGCTCAGAAACATTGGCCATATATAAGACATTTGATTAGTCAGAAAGCAGCTGCCACACTTGTATGTTCTCTTGTATTCTCAAGGATTGACTACTGTAACAGCTTGTCGGCAGAAACATCTAGTGCCAATATTAAATAAATTCAACTTGTGCAAAATACCACAGCTTGAATTGTTACCAGAGCATCAAAATACTCTCATATAACTCAGTCCATTGGCTGCCAATAAATGAAAGAATCATCTTTAAAATTCTGTCCTTGACTTATCAGTGTGTAAATGGCTTAGCTCCAAAATACTTATCCGACCTTATGCAAATACATATTCCCTCACGTAACCTCCGATCAAACAGACTTCATCAGTTGTGGAAGCAAAAATCATTGGGATACAGATTGTAATGCACCTAAACAGTGGAACAATCTACCAGAAATCATTAAATCATCTCCAACTGTTTCTTGTTTTAAATCACGACTTAAAACTGATCTTTTTGAGAAATGTCATCATGATTAATCAAATTAATTAACTGTATACACTGTGAGCATGCCTCTGTGCATGGAGTACTAGTGCTATATAAATGTACATATTATTATACTATTGATAATATTGGGTCTGGCAATTACAAGGAGCCTGAATGGCCAAATCAGATGTGCAGGATGCCTACCAGTTATTACCTATTCATCCTGGGGATTTTGAGCTCCTTGGCCTTACAGTTTTGCAGAATTTTATTGTGTTGATATGTGTGCCAATGGGCTTAAAGCGATAATTCCATATTTTCAAAGAAAGTCAAAACATAATTATTTCTATGTCTTTTGCTCAACAGCTTGTCAACTCACTACTATACGATCATAGGCATTATTCCCCACTCTTATAACTCATTAACACAGGAAATGATAACACAACTGGCAATTGTGAATTATAGGATTAAAAGGATTATTCTTTAACAAGGTAGGACTGTTTATAGATACAATCTATTTTAAGACTTTATTTTAATAGATTTTAAAAATATAACTTAAAAATATGAAATTGCAGCTTTAAGTATGAGCTGCTAGACATCTGCATGTTTTAGTACTTCTCTCCCATCGATTATGGAAATAAGATATGGCATGATGATGACTTTTTTTGCAGGTCCTGCTAATTGTTCTATAATAATGTAATACATGTATATATAAACTGTTTACATTCAATTGTTTCTGTTTTTATTTTAAAGATACATTATGGGATATTAGATAACGAGTTGGCAAATCTCACTATAAAAGTTAAAAACTACATAATGTGAAGGCAATTTGCTGAAAATTTCAGTCAGATTGATCCACTGTGAACCGAGAACTAAGCGGATAAAAGTTCCGCTTAGCCTCAATCATCATTACTGAAGTCGGTAAGACAAAACTAATAGTCCAGATTATCCATTTAATTGTTAATCACAAAAGGAAAGTTTTGAGTGTTATCGGACTATAATCCAACAAATATTGCAGGGTAGCCTTGACATCGAGATAAATAATGGTCTGGATAAGTTAATGTCTAATTAATAGTTTTTATACGCCCACATTGTAATGGGGTCGTATATTGTCGTCGCCCCTGTCTGGCCAGTCGGCCAGCGTCCACAAGCACTCTAAAGTTAATATCCGATTGACTTTAGATTTATACTCAGTGTTTAAGGTCATGAGATGAAGACGCCTGTTGATTTTCAGCGATTTCCAATAATTGTTGCCAGAAGTCTCAATCGAATTGCAATCTGTAGAGTATGGTTTTTACAGTCGATCCCGGCATTGGCAAGAAAGTTCATCAAGATTTTCAATAATTTTCCTGCACTTAGGAGTCAATAGCAGTGGAAGGAAACCGGAGGACAAAGATAAAACCCACAAGGTTGGAAGGTAACCAACCCTACTCCTTCATGTACAACCTGAGAATCGAATCCACGCCAATTGACATAATATAATGGCAGACCTTATGATACATCGCGCACATACTAACCATTCAGCCACCATCATCCCCTCCCATGCAATTTACTATATTCATCCTCTACAAAACACAATTGACAATATGAATCAGCTGTTTGTGGAATACAGGAACTTAAACCAACAGAAGACATGAAAACAAAATATATTATTGAATAGGTAGTCAGAGCTAGAAATGCTACTTCTTGTTTATGCATGGTGTAAAAGAAACCTTGATTAGATGGAAGTACCACAGTCTGATGAAAACTTGTGTTGATGAGGTATTAAACCCAATTCCATCCCATTCTTTGATATATAGTGGACTGATTGAAAATACAACTAACTACATGGGTCAATTCAACAGTTAACCGTGTCTTGGCTAGTTCATTTTAAAATCAAGGGGTGTAATGTTTAAGATAGTATGATTCTGTAGGTAGTGTTGTATATCGTGTTAACATGTGATCAAGGGATGTGAATGTTAGGTATTAAAACTCTTTGTATTATTTACCTCTACTTCCTTCCTAAATAGAATATTTAGCCATATTTCCCTTGGGTGTGTTGTTATTGGTAGGGTTACAGCTAATCCTAACTATGTGAGTATTTTGACTTGAAAGACTAGATAAGAGGTAGTTAGTATACTGTTAAATGTAGCTGTAATATAACTAATATATACAGCTGATTGTCATTTTAACCTGAAACTTTCTTTATTTCCATTTCTTACTCAACTTCAGAGTTATATATTGGTCACAATTCTATGGGATACAATTACTACTATTACTGAGTGACGTTTCGACTAGACTTCTCTCGTCATCATCAAGCAATATAAAATATAGGCTAACGAGGCAGTATATATACATGTAAAAACAATACTCATGTATATATCCATAGGCGTACGAGTCAGGGGGGGGCAGGGGGGCAGCTGCCCTCCTAACTTTTGGGCAAGTTGACTTTTCGGGCAGACGGGTAAAATGAAAAAAAAATTAATTTCATCAACTTGGCAAAATAAAGTGCCCGAAATCTAATAAGATAGGCTGGCACTGCCAGGCAGGATACGTCCACATTTTTGAGAGATGGATAGAGAACAAGCAATACCGAAAGTGATTTTTCCTACATCATTAAGTCCTGTATTTCATACTGTATTGCGAGCAGCCATTTTGTTGGTCAGTTCCAGTCTGATATTCATGAAATTTGAAGCCGACAATGATTATGGTGTGACGGTACACAACCTAGAAATGTTACTTTTCGTCAAAATCGGATAAGAATTGTGACCTGTAGAGAGTCCACAACCATGATATACCATATTTTTACACTATTCGCGTACAAACGGCGACCATTTCGTCCGGCAATTTTGGTACGATTTTCACGAAATTCGAACTTAAGCGTCCTTACGGTGCAACAGTAATATAATCAGAGTTTTTTTTTAAATCAGATAATAATTGTTCGAGAGATAGACAGAGAACAAGCAATACCGAAAGCGATTTTTCCTACAATCAAAGGCCATAATTCATTAAGTTACAATTTGATATGCACAAATATCGAAAAGAATAAAGATCTTTAGGTTATAAACAAGCATTTCAGGTTTCATCAAAATCGAATTAAAATTGTTAACTCAACAGGGTCCACAACTTTGATATACCATATTTTGACACTGTTTGCGTACAAAGGGCAGACATTTTTGCTGGCAATTATGGTCTGATTTTCTCGAAATTCGAACTCAACCTTCCGTAGGGTGTAACGGTGATACAGTCAAACATTTTTTTAAATTGGTTTATAATTGTGACCTCCAGAGGGACCATAGGCGATTTTTCGGACAATCAGGGGCCATAATTCAGGAAGTTACGATCCGATATGCGGAAATAATCAAGATCTTTGGGTTATAACCTAGACTGGTGGCCAGTCTTCTCCACACACCAAAAATTGGCCAGTCCTCTCAAAAAAAAAACCAAAAAAAAAACGTCTTCTCCACACACCAAAAATTGGCCAGTCCTCTCAAAAAAAACCCGTAATCTCTAGGGACTGGGCAAATAGAGCTTCATTCTCATCTAGTAGGTCAATCTGCATTATGTAGGTCGTGTGACGTCGTGCACATGATCACGACATATCTAACATCACGTGATAATAAACATGGCTGTCGACTAACTGGCAAACTGGTGTAGGTGCGAGATGTTTGTTGTGGATAACAGTTATTGTTATTTAGTGATACTTTAACGATCTAAGAATTTTGTTGACGGACAATATCTGTCGAATGAACGGATACAACGTATGGGATGAGGTGAATGAACATAAATAATTACACACGACATCATTATAACAACTTAACGAAGCCAGTTCATGCGTATCGGGACGAAGCCGAATGGCGAATGGAAACAAAAACGTGACATCAGCCCGCAGACGGTTTCAGCATGACTGCTTTGCACTCCATTCGAGACGCATGATTCATGAAGGTAAATATCGAACATAATTTATCTTAGACATTACCGTCAGTAGTATTTACAAATTCGTGTCACATGACTCGGGGCTTGCTTGACAACTGTCAATCATTCCAAATAAGGAACAACGTAAAACAGGACAGGAACGCCCATTTTATTGTGAAGCTCGCAAATTGTCCAGTCTCTGGTGCTGGTTAAAGGTTTACTCAAATTTTTTTTTTTATACAAATGGAAACGAAAGTGTTGGTTTACTAAAAATTAATACTTTTATATAAATCGAAATGTAAAATAAATAGAAGAGACTGGGCCAGTCTAGTTATAACCATGCATTTCAAGTTTCATCAAAATCGAATTAAAATTGTGACCTCTACAGGGTCCACAACCTTGATATACCATTTTTTAACAGTATGTGCGTACAAACGGCGGCCATTTTGTATGGCAATTATGGTCCGATTTTCCCGAAATTCGAACTCAACCTTCCTTAGGGTGTAACGGTGATATAATCAAACGGGTTTTTAAATCGGATAATAATTGTGACCTCCAGAGGGACCACCAGCTAAAAAAGGTGATTTTTCGGACAATCAGGGGCCATAATTCAGGAAATTACGTTCCGATAGGCGCAAATATCGAAAGGAACCAAGATCTTTGGGTTATAAACATGCATGTCAAGTTTCATCAAAATCGGTTCAAAATTGTGACCTCTTTCGGGTCCACAAGTTAAAAACGTGATTTTTCATACAATCAGGGGCCATAATCCATGAAGTTTTGATGTGATACATGCCAATATCGAAAGCAGTCGAGATCTTTTGGGGATAAACCTATATTTCAAGTTTTGTCAAAATCAGATAAGAATTGTAAGTGGGTGAGATGCTGGCTCGCTAGCCCAAAAGTCGGTTGTTCGATCCCTGCATTGGCCGAGAAAGTTCATCCAAATTTTCCCGAGCGGCTTCCCCTTGTCAGTGATGCAGAGCAGATGGATCAAAAAATCGAGGTTACGTAAAAGATCCCTCGGCAGTAAGAGTGGGCTGTAGCGCTGTTGCCTGAGAAATTTCCCTAATTAGCCCAGTTTTTGGTTTCGAATCCCCAATTGTATGTTGCAAGGAGTAGGGTCACCTGTCCAATCTTGTGAGTTTAGTCCGGTTTAATCCCACTGCTAAAGACCCCTACGCATATGTTAGTTCCAAAATGACCTAGTTTGTGTCGAGTGGACATTAAGTCCCATTTCTCTCTCTCTCTCATTAACCCAGTTTAGGAGCAGAACAGTATGAAGTTAAACCCCATTTCATTTCATCAAAAAGCATCCATGCCACTTATTCTACCTATTATATTCGCAGTTTTAATTGTGCAGAACTCTATTTTAGACTTGTCAAGTTATCTGTACCCCGCTGTATTGGAAAAAAATAAACAAATAGTTTATGTGATGAATATCTTGATATTTTGACACAGTTACAGTTTTTGTTTTTATTTTCTATTTTGCTTCCTTAAAGTTTCCTGTCTAAATTGTGCATAACCAACTTATTGTATATCAGTAAGACTAAAATGTAGAGACATAGGAACATGTATTTCATATGTTTTTATGTAAAATCCCAGATATACGCCAAAGTGACGATAGAGACCATGTATTTCTCAAACATTTTCAAGGCCAAGGGGAGACACTGTCTCGGGAACCTGACTAAGCCCCTCCTGCAAACATTCCTGGATCCGCCCCTGATGGTACTAGCTTGCTGACAAAACTGTGAAAAATAGAAGCTGCTTAAAGATTTAAACAGGTGTTTTGCTCTGAAATAACAATTTAATTATTTAATATATTAATGATGTAGGTTACTCTGACATAGGTAGTACATATAAACCAGAGAAGGTAACTGAGCAATGGTGGAATGATATTGGAACAATAAACAATTCTTTTATGATTAAAGAGTGATTACATTATACCAATACCATATTTCATAGCTATTTTAATTCTTATCAAATTGCGTTTGCCCCAAAATATGCAATTTGAATAAGCCAGTTATTGCAGACAGTTGCATTAATTGCTCATAAAGTGAGTAGAAACTCATGTTTTCTGGAAGAAGATGACAAATATTCCATTCAACGTGAGTGGCAAATCATTTGATATCATATTCACTTCAAATAATGGCATTCACCTATTTATCAAATGCATGTGGTTAAAATAGATTTAGTTTGTTAATAGCTTGAATAACGTAACTACTGGTATGTTGATGTTTGAACCAAATCTTAAAATTATTGGAATTTTGAACAGAACATTAGTGTATTAAACTGCATAAAAATTCAGTATTATTTACAGGTAAATGGCTACTTCACGGAGACACTGGAGGATAAATTACGAAAGTTGGATGGTGAGAAACAGAGTTTAATGCTTCAAGTAAGTGTATTGACAGATCAAATTGAAGCCCAAGGAGAGAAGATTAGAGAATTAGAGTATACAATTGACTCTCGCAGAGGTCGTCTGATAGATGCTGAAGAAATGCTGCAGTCGGTGAGGGTGTTCTTTATTTCACTATTTTAGAAACGTATATTTGTGATATAGGCCTACTATGACCGTTTCTGTCTGTTCTTCAAATGCAGTCATCTTCCAAAGATTAATATTGCTATTAGGTTGGTGTACAAAAATTATTGTCGGATCTGTTGGGGTTATTTTGTAATACACATATCTCGTCATTTCCTCTGTCATTTTCAAATTTTTAGGGTTACGCCATTAATCTGGGGTTTTGTAACTTCCGTAGTTATAGGAAAAAGTTTGAAAAAGAAATAAATTGTGGAATGTATCATGTATGTGTCGGTTATTGAATTTGGTTATGTTGTTAAATTATTCAGTGTTGGTGAAATGCAATATAAAAAAAAATATATTTTATCCAACGATGGTTTTTTCATATGGTGTGTTGTCAATTGACTTTTTATATTCATATGTGTGATTAATCCTGATTTTATTGTATTAGAGTAAGGTCCCTTTGCTGACTCTCTATAAGCTGCCTAGAAGCACATGTTTTTCCAACATGGAAAGCTTTGTGTTTATGTAAACTTTTTCTTGTCCTTAAAAATCACCCACTCAACTAAATGTGTGTACAAAGAGATTTCTTACAATAAACCTCCAAACACCATATTCAGGTATTTGTAATTTGGGGTTAACATCCTCATTTTGCTGTGGCATTCTGAGGTAGACACTCCAGTAAAAAGACTGACGGTAGGATGTCACAGAGGACAAGTTTACGAGTTTCAACCAAAAAGAGGTATTTATCAACATGGGACTGCTAGGTCAGCGTCTGATATTTAGGAATCTTCGTCGTACATCACACGACACAGGCACAAACTCAAGAGGTATATTTATCAACGTGGGACTGCTAGGTCAGCGTCTGATATATTGGATCATTCGTCGTACATCACACGATACAGGCAAGTCACTCCAACGTGCATCACAACCGCTAAGGAAGATTTACGAGAGAACAATTGAATATTCTTTTCTACGAATTAAAAAAACAATGTTAAAACATCATTTGTATTGAAAACATCAGTAACTTTTTATTTTGGCTCCCAGCCAGTATAGGCCTACATTCTTTAGTAATTGTATGGAAAACCATCGGTTCAAAGCCATCGCTGAGAGGGAACGTGAAATACGTAGTTAACATGCACAAACCCAATTAGACGCAGATCTGGAACATCTAAGACTGCAAAAAGAAGCCGCAGTTGCCGAAGCAGCATACCATGCTCTACAATCCAGTCGAAAGCATAGAATCATACGTTCAGCAGCATCAATTTTCACACAAGAATCTACAAAACCCTGATATTAGTCATCATGACAGAAACGTACTTCAAGATGCACTGGCCAATCATTGTCACCTTTCTACGCCTCAGCAGCCATTGGAAAACCCAGCCAAAGAAAATCGAAATCTGAACTACAATACAAACTCTTCATGTACTCATCCACGCATGGAGAACTTAACAGCTGCTCAACCTGTTACCCCACCTAAACTAGAATCAAATGCTCATGCATTTATACCTGCACCCATTCAACAGAACATTAGCGCTAGGCAATCACCTCAGCCAGTCAAACTTCATACTTACCCTAATGTTGTTCGTGAAGAATTCCATCCTCAACGGGACCAGGATCGATACCTTCAACAGGATACTCAACCTTCTGTTACATCAGAACTTACTTGATTTCTTCTCAAGAAGGAACTTTCATTATCTCGCTTTACATCATACACTGATCAGCCAGAGTCTTATGGAATTTGGAAAGCTGGATTCTCAAGCATCGTAGAAGAATTACAAGTGTCGCCTTTAGAGGAATTGGACTTGTTAGTCAAATGGTTAGGTCCACAATCATCAAGGCATGCCCTAAGTCTTAGAGCCACCAATGTTAGTAATCCTACACGTGGACTTCAACGAGTATGGGAAAGGTTAGATGAATGGTACGGAAGCCACGAGATAGTAGAAGCTGCTCTCAAGCATAAATTAGCAAACTTCCCGAAGTTAACTAATAAAGACCTCAAGAAATAGAATCGACTAAGGAAGACAGGAATTACAGTTCACTCTTGGCTTACTTTGACTCGTCTTCAGGTGTAATACCCATCGTAAAAATGGTCAACGCAAGCTGTTAACTACAAGATACGTTATGCAGTGTCATTTCCACCATTCACTTTCTTCGTTGAGTTCATCTGGGGTATCAGCAAAATAAAAAATGATCCAAGCTTCGCCCATGATAGCCCATATCACAGCGCTCATCAGTCAAAGGATAGGTTTCCAGTGGTCATATTTCCTAATGCAAGGACTGATGTCTCAACCCGGAAAACTGACTTTTCTTTACAACCCTAAAGATGCCAACACCTGGAACGACAGACTCTGCCCTCTACACAAGACCAATCTCTCATTGAATCGCTGTAGAGCTTTCCAAGCTAAGCCATTAGGGGAATGCAGAGAGCTCATCAAAAAATATTGAATATGCTATAGGTGTTGTGCAACCACCAATCACATGGCCCAAGCTTGCACAAAAACGGTTATTTGCAATGACTGGGGGGGGGTGGGATGGCCTAGTGGTCTAGAGTGCCGCGCTTCGAACTATAGCTGGCCGGTCACCTCTGGCTTGCGGCTGTGGTTTCGAGCCCTGGGGTGAGCGTGTGTGGCATGGAGACAGGGGCGCCTTCTCAACCTCGTGGGTTTCCTCCCACTGCTAAAGACCCCTACACACAAGCGAATTATTGAAATAAAATTAAAACCATATGTTAGTCCCGAAATAACCTAGTTTGTGTTGAGTGGACGTTAAACCCCATTTCTCTCTCTCTCGCAATGACTGCAACATGTTCAGCACACCGGAGAATCACCAATGTCTTCACCAACGCATGGCAGGGAGAGAAAGGAACAAGAACCACCAGACACCTCACTTGCCTCAAAATGCACACAAATATGCGGTGGAACATTTCACGGAAAATCATGTTCAAAATCACTTCTCGTCAGAGTTTACTCAGAAGAACAACCTGAACTTTCTATCAAGGCATACGCGATCATAGATGACCAGAGTAATGTGACCTTAGGGAAAACTCTTCTGTTGGATCACTTAGGAATACACAGTGAACAGTTTCTATACACAATGTCTTCCTGCACTGGATTGATCGAGACACAGGGACGAAGAGCCAAAGGTCTGATAATGGAATCATTTGATGGTAGGACTAAATTCAAGCTACCTCAGTTGATAGAATGCAACCAAATACCAAACGTAAGGGAGGAGATACCAACTCCAGAAGTTGCCATACACCACCCACACCCTAGAGATATAGCTGCACATATACCTGCATTAGAAGCTCATATCTTGTTATTGATCAGTAGGGATGCCATAGAGACTCACCATGTCGAAGACCAACGCATTGGACCAAGAAATTCTCCCTACGCTCAGACGCTCTCCCAAGGATGGGTAATTATTGGAGAAGCTGGTCTCAGAAAGATTCACAAGCCAGACTTCCTTAAAGCCCCAATAACACTCTTGTTGTAACTGAATAATATGTCCCAATCTTCATTCTGGTCAACAAATCGTTTTATTTTAGAATATTCCAATTAAATGATGATATGAATTTCATCTTAACACACCTATTTTAAAAAATTGGAAAAATTCAACCAATTGATTTAAAAAGTCTAACGTAAACCTTTTCAAATGTAACTTGGATTTTAAAATATTTCGAACCCTCTGGACAAGTAAAATAGGTTGTAATGGATAATTGACACAACAGGTAGGACACTTAAACATCTAGTACTTAGAATAAGGGTATTATTTATTTTCTGGAGCTACCAAGCCAGCAAGAATGTTATTGTCCCTTTAATGTGAATAAAATCCATACACTTCAAAATGGACACTCTTCAATCTTCAAACCATGTCCAAATCTAATCAAGGTTAAACCTGTGAGCACGGAACTCAACAACATGTGTACCAACTCTACATTATTCCCCATACCCATGGAATTCAATGATGGTTTAGGAACTACAGTCTTCAAGTTGTCTCGCGACGATGACAAACCAGGAATGTCTTTAGAAGACAAGGAATATCTGGAAATCGGGGACAAAGAATTTCATAAAGATGAAACTGAAAACTGGGTGGCCCCACTCACGTTCATATCGACTAGACCATGACTTCCTAACAGTAGGTCACATGCCATTGAACGTGCACAGTCATTAGATTAGTCTTAAAAAGGACGCTGTTAAACGGGAACATGTGACAACATTCATGGAAAAGGTTTTCGATAACAACCACGCAGAGTTTTCACCACCTCTACAGGATAGCGAAGAATGTTGGTACTTACCAACCTTTGGTGTTTACTACCCTAAGAAAAGGGATCAAATACATGCAGTATTTGATTCATCGGCACACTTTGGCAACAGCGTGTTACTTAAAGGACCGGATATGGCAAACAGTCTCTTGGGCGTTCTCATGCACTTTAGAAAAGACAGGATTGCTGTTACAGCCGACATCCAGCAGATGTTTCATTGTGTTTTGGTTAGACAAGACCATCGCAACTTTCTCAGATTTCTTTGGTATCAAGATAACAACACCAACAAAGAACTTACAGAGTACAGAATGAGGGTCCATGTCTTTGGTAATAGTCCGTCACCTGCAGTGGCTACATATTGACTACGATGAACTGCTCAAGCAAGCACAGAAACTGACTTCGTAGACAGGAATTTCTATGTGGATGAGGGGCTTGCTTCTCTAAACACACCAAGCCAAGCTATAGATCTGAGGAAAAGAACTCAACATGTTCTACAATCAGAGGGAAACCTACGACTACACAAAATCTCATTGAATAGTGCCAAAATAATAGAAGTCTTTCCCGCGGATGACAGAGCAAAGGAGTTCAAGGACTTGGACCTATCTACGAATATACTTCTCCTGCAGCGACGTTTAGGTCCAACCTGGGATCTAGCATCTGATACTTTTACCTTCATTGCTTCTTCCCAGAACAAACCCTACACAAGTCTTGTCTACGATCAAGTCTTTTTGATCCCATTGCACCAGTGCTCATCCAAGGAAAACTCCTGCTTCGTAACCTGATATCCGAAACCTCAGATTGGGATGAACTGCTTGCGGAAGAATATCGGAGAGAATGGGAGCATTGGAGAAATTCCTTAAGGCAACTCAATTCCTTAAAGACAACGTAAAACGACATATCGAAATTCAATGTACGCATAGCCAATGGTTAGTATATCCATTTAACGGCAAGTTCACAACAATCTCAGTAAAATTAATTCGGCTGTCAAAGTTTTATTAACTGACATGCCTAAACGCTTTTCAAATTTTGAATTTTTCAATTATGACCATAATCCAGTTGATTACCACATGACTTGCCTAATTATAATCACCGAATTATTGTCTTACATTGTTATAGATTAGACATTTGTGATTGAAATATACCGTATCATGCTGTAGATCCATTTAAGTGACCTTTGTTTGAATAGGCCACGTGACAAATGAAGACGACTCATGCATGCGATTAGCGTATTTACCGGTAATTTGGGTAACCCAGTAATACTTGATATCCACAGTCCACACCTACAGAAATGCAAATGGTGCCAGTCATTTGTCTATAATATATTCATCATTAGCTATATTATATATATAATAATGATAACCATTTCTAAACACAAGAACAACTTTTATCGTAACCAATTACATCAGAATCACTTTTTATACGCCCACATTGAAATGTGGTCGTATATTGTCGTCGCTCCTGTCGGTCCATCTAAAGTTAATATCCGATTGACTTAAAATTTATACACAGTGTTTAAGGTCCTGAGACGAAGAAGCCTACTGATTCCGATAATTACTGCCAAGAGTTGTGGCCCTTGATCACTTCAAAAAATCTTGTGGACGCCTTAGAGGCCAAAGTTAATATCTGATTGACTTTAAATTTATACACAGTGTTTAAGGTCATGTGATTTCCTATAATTACTACCAGAGTTGTGGCCCTTGATCACTTCAAAAAATCTTGTGGATGCTCTAGAGGCCAAAGTTAATATCTGATTTACATACAGTGTTTACATGCTGAGACGAAGAAGGCTATTGATTTTCAGCGATTTCCGATAAGTGCCAGAGTTATGGCCCTTGATCACTTCAAAAAATCTTTTGTAATGCCTTAGAGGCCAAACTTATCATCCTTCAGATCCTTATATTGACTTCAGATTGATACACAGAGTTTAGAGTCTTGAGACAAACCAGAATATTGATTTTAAATGTTTCATATACTAAGTGTTAGCATGGGGCAGAAATTTATAAAAACCAAACAAATTCTAATGATTTTCTGATAATTATTTTATGTGTTGTTAATCTTAATCAGATTTCAGAGAATTATAGATGTTTCATATTCGAAAAAAGTAAGAATAGGCGACAACTGTGGTTGACTGCTCTGACGATTTTGCTGTGGGTGTATGTTTTGTTGCCTGGCATCTTATCTTTAATAAAGCTTACTTCTCTCCAACCCAAAAATCCAGGAATTGGGTGGGGGGGAATGGACTAAGACTAGTAATTATTTCCCCCGATTCCATGAGTTATAAATAGACAATTTGTCACTTACTTTCTCCCCTCTTCCTGGATTTTGGGGTTAACTTTTTGGTCAAGAATTAGAGAAAAGAGGTCAAATTTGCAATTTCATAACAGTTTTGGGTAATTACAGCAGAGGGATAAGGGGTCTAACTGTAAAGTGTCTTTCAACCCCCTACAAATTTATGATGAGGATATTGCCAAATGTGATCCCCATTGTACCTATAAATATTGGAACCAACAGAATGTTGAGCTAAAAGCTACATCCTGTGATGTTACGTTACAGCCATTTAACATTGAAGTCAATGGGCAAATAATTACTAGTCTGAGTCCTGATCAAAGTAAAAATACTAGAGTTACATCCCTTCGTGACCTTGACCTCGATTTCATTTCTAAAATATGGGGGCACTTGCTAAGTGTTGAAAAACTCTTACATCTCTATCAAAGCAGGGGTACATTTACATTTTAAGGTAAGTTTATGGTTAGATTTTGATGTAATGCATTATATCAAATTTCAATATTCATTTAAATCCGCGTAATTTTCAAAAGAGAAAACTTTGAAGTTGTCTACATGAAAAATGATGGGATGTTTAATGATAATGTTTTGCAGTTTAAGGGAAATTTTTGAAATTTTGTTCCTGCGAAATAATGACCAAATGGAATTAAATGAACCTATTGTTTTTCTCTTTTATATTTACCATAAAACATATTATTGAATTATTGTCATGCAAATTGGTTAGAATTTTATTGAAATAAAGAAAAATTTGCAAACAATATTATTTTATATTTTGTAGGCTTCATTTTAATTTACCATCATTTTATTACTATTAGCGGGGTCAGTCAATATCGAGCTATTTCATCACCCTTGTTTGTTAATATAATACTGCAGTCAATTAACTGAGTTGTACTCAGGGATGTCACTAACTATTGTTTTTCAGCTATTTCTGATAATTAGTGCCAGAGTTATGGTCCTTGATCACTTCAAAAAATCTTGTGGACGCTCTAGAGGCCAAAGTTATAGATTTTCAGCAATTTCCTGTAATTACTACCAGAGTTGTGGCCCTTGATCACTTCAAAAAATCTTGTGGATGCTCTGGAGGCCAAAGTTAATATCCGATTTACTTTAAATTTACACACAGTGTTTAAGGTCAAGAGACGAAGAAGTCTATTAATTTTCAGCGATTTCAAATAATTACTGCCAGAGTTATCTCCCTGGACAACTTCAAAAATTCTTGTGACGCTATAGAGGCCAAAGTTACCATCCGATTGACTTCAGATTGATACATAGAGTTTAAGGTGTTGAAACGAACAAGTATTTTGATTTTCAATGAATTTTGATAACTGAACAGCTAAATCAATGATATTAAATGTTTCGTATACTACATGTAATTGACAGTGACCGCCCTAGACCCTTAAAAGCATTAGCCAAATTTTAGCCAAATCAAAATTTTATTAGCCAATTTAGAAAGTTTTAGCCAAATATTTTATATCATCTTTATTCATATGTTTGTTAATTAAAAATGAAACTATGTGCTTGTTGCTTTATAAATGTACCGGTAATACAAGACTCATAGCAGTCGTAGAAAGGAAATAATAAACAGTACGAAATCCTTATGAGTATCCTTTATCTAAATTGCTACTTTTTTTTTTTTTTTTGCTTCCTTTTATCTAGTTCACTATATTGTCTGTCAATATATTATATGAGTAGAAGTTTTGGAAAAGGTGGGAAATATCACCTGGTTTAGCCTGGTGGAATAAAGGATGAAAGGGGGGATATTCCTTTGATGTCACGTAATCACTGTGTAATCACTGTCTAATACATTCCGGCTTCTAGATGCTGATATAAATTTAGAAATAATTTAGTGATTTATATTGTTATTCTTGGTTATTGTATCGACAAATAAAAACTCATAATAAAGATCATACTTTATTAATTGATAATATTATCAACAAATAGGTTCCCATTAGATGTTTTATTTTTAACAATAGTTCTAGAAATGGTGGGAGAATGTCACGTGATAGCCATTGTTGACAAACGGGTCATGAAGGTATCGCTTTGATGTATCATTTCATTACCGCATGAACTGATGCACACGCATAGATATACATGTACAGATGCCGTGCCGATTACTGTAAGGAATTATATAGTAATTAACACTTAAAATATGATAATCTCGACCATTAATGATACAGCAAATAATTTAATTCATAATGGATGGTGTATATTTTTGACTGCGTAAGAAGCGTGGCCCAATTATTACTTCAACAACACAAGGTTTATGTTGATTCCCGCAGTAAAATACTAAAAGTACCATGCGTTTCCCGACTAAAATAAAGACAAATATCTACATAGCTCATCATGCCATTCGAGACATTTTAATGTGTAATGGTTTTATATCCACCACTATCGGTAATTTATTTGTATCGGCCGATATACTTCGCTGATATCGGTAAAACCGATAGGTGTCATATCAGAACATAGCTACTTGTAGTGAAGCGAATGTACACTCGGCAAGTGGCGAGCATATATATGTAAACAGTGCAGTGCCACACAAAAGGGGCGTAACTGTGTTGTATAGTCTCTAGACTCGATCTTTAAGTCGTTTTAATGCGTGACATTGACTGATTTGCGACTTGTACGATTGAGACTAGAGTAATTAATGTACTAAAAATAGACACTCCATTGAATGATCGAAAGAAGTGTTTAACGAAACGATTTCAACTTTAATATTAACAGATTTACAAAATTATTCATTCGCCAAAATTTTCACCAGAATCATCACTTTATTCACCAATAAAAATATTTGTCGTCATTGACGAATTGGCGATTGTCTAGGGCGGTCACTGAATTGTTAGCGTGGGGCAAACTTTATAAAAAGCAAACAAATTCTAATGATTTTCTGATAATTACATAATGAGTTCTAACTCTTAATCAGATTTTAGTGTATTACAACTGTTTCATTATCGAAAAAAGTAAACCCTTGTTGACTGCCCGGATGATTTAGCTGCAGTGGGCGTATGTTTCGTTGCCTGGCAAACTATCTTTGATGCTGATTTACAAGCTGAAATGTAGATCGTGAAACATTGAAGGAATGATATATCCTGCCATCTCTAATGTACATGTAAGCCTTCCATTGAGTCAACTGGCGAGGTTTTGAATCCTGGGTTGTGCGTGGCAAGGAGAAGGGTCGCCTGTCTAATAGGGCTGCAACGATTCATTGATGAACCACGATTTTGTAAAAATCCACGACCTACGATACAATCAATGTCCGTATCGCGATTCATTATCCAAAAAATCCACAAAAATAGACCAGCGTTCTGTCGTTTAAATATTGTATCGTGGAATGTGTAAATAATTCCATGAGCAAAATTACTATTGCTACGAGTTTATGAAAATTACAAATAAATATTTCAAAATATGAAGACGTTGAATGAATTGCAAACAACTGAATTTTACACTTTATTTTACACTTTATTTTACATTTTATTCGAAATTGCCCGAAAATGAAATTGAAATTAAAAAATCTGAGCTAAGGATATTGTGCACCTTTGCAGGGTGCATCCTTTTAGTTATATCAGTTTTGAAAAAAATTAATATTTGCTTTCAAAAAGTGGTACCGAACTGTTAAAATTGTAGTTTTTGTTAATATTACGTCACTTCCGTAGCCGACAGAAAAATTTCACCGTATTAAAAAATATTACAATTGGGACCACGGAGCATATGAACTTTGTTTTATACAAATCGAACAATAAATAATTTTTCTGGGTACGAAAAACTAAAGTAGCCGATGGCGGCTAAGGCAAATTACCGAGACAATTTTTTTTCTCATTTCTGGTCAAGTATGATGATATTTTAACCCTGTGTAAAATATCATCTAAAAATATTCATAAATAAAAAAGGTTTTCGTAAAAAAAATAATTTTTTTCAAAATATCAGACATTTTTTTGACTACTTCCGGTTTTATGATCGTTGTCGTGATAGCTTTACGAAGTTCTTTGGATAGTTAACTTTCTGTACCAGAAGTGTCAGAAACATCCATTGAGTAGTTTTGGAAAAAAAGATAAATTAAAGAGCGTTTACAAAAATTTAAAAATTTAAAATTTTTTTTCAAAGTTTGATGCCATTTTTGGACCACCTATATTATTTCAATACTTTTCATTTTGGATTCACTATATAGCAGGGCTTCCACTTCAAAATTTTCCCAACCGGTCATTTTTCTCACGGAGAAAGTGGTTCTATTTTAAGCACATAATAAGAAGCCAAAAACTATATGCTATCGGAATGTCGATCGACTTTAATTGGGTCAAGGACAGTCACACAAAAAATCAACCTCACATCGACATTTATATAAACACCCACCTATCCCCCTAATAAATAAAAGAACACATGTAATCAATTATTATCATTTAGTTATTTATACATTCATAAAGTATAACAATAACAAGTATATAGACAACCGATAGGACTTGAAGTAAGAAATGTTTCAGAAAAATCGTAGGCGTCAATCGGATATTTTTTCGACTACTTCCGTTTTTTTGATCATTGTCAGGGTAGCTTTAACAAGTTGTTTAGATACTTAACTTCCTGTACCAGAAATGTCAGAAACATTCATGTTCAATAATTTTACCATTTTTCACTTTGTTTCAAAGATTGAGGCTAATTTTAGAACCCGTACATTATTGCAATGCTTTTCCCTTTGGATGCACACTCTAGACCACCGATGGGACTCTGACTACTCCGAGTAAAAGAAGTAGACGTCAATCGGATATTTTTTCGACTACTTCCGTTTTTTTGATAATTGTTAGGGTAGCTTTAACAAGTTGTTTTTATACGCCCACATGGAAATGTGGTCGTATATTGCCGTCTGTCTGTCGGTCCGTCCGTCCATCGTCCACAATTTCTTGTGAACGCTCTAGAGGCTAAAGTTAATAGCCGATTGACTTGAAATTTATACACGGTGTTTAAGGTCGTGAGTCGAAGAAGCCTATTGATTTTCAGCCATATCCGATAATTACTACCAGAGTTATGACCCTTGATCACTTTGAAAAATCTTGTGAACGCTCTAGTTATTATCCGATTGACTTTAAATTTATACACAGTGTTTAAGGTCATGAGATGAAGAAGCCTATTGATTTTCGGTGATATCTGATAATTACTGCCAGAGTTATGACCCTTGATCACTATGAAAAATCTTGTGAACGCTTTAGAGGCTAAAGTTAATATCTGATTGACTTTAAATTTATACACGGTGTTTAAGGTCGTGAGACGAAGAAGCCTATTGATTTTCAGCGATATCCGATAATTACTACCAGAGTTATGACCCTTGATCACTTTGAAAAATCTTGTGAACGCTCTAGAGGCTATAGTTAATATCTGATTGACTTTAAATTTATACACAGTGTTTAAGGTCATGAGAGGAAGAATCCTATTGATTTTCGTTGATATCTGATAATTACTGCCAGAGTTATGACCCTTGATCACTTTGAAAAATCTTGTGAATGCTTTAGAGGCTAAAGTTATTATCCGATTGACTTTAAATTTATACACAGTGTTTAAGGGCATGAGACGAAGAAGCCCATTGATTTTCGGTGATTTGAGATAATTACTACCAGAGTTATGACCCTTGATCACTTTGAAAAATCTTGTGAACGCTCTAAAGGCTAAAGTTAATATCCGATTGACTTTAAATTTGTACAAAGTGTTTAGGGTCATGAGACGAAGAATCCCATTTGATTTTCAGTGATATCTGGCACTTGATCACTTTGAAATATCTTGTGGACAAAGGCCTTGAGACAAACCATCAAAACTATTCTAATCATTTCTGATAATTATTTAATGGGCTATTACTCGTAATAAGATTATCATGTGTTGTAAATGTTCTCCTTATTAATAAAAGAAACAATATGCGACAACCCTTGTTGACTGCCCGGACGACTTAGCTGTTGTGGCCTATGTTTCGTTGCCTGGCAACCTATCTTTATACTTAACTTCCTGTACCAGAAATGTCAGAAACATTCATTGAGTACATTTCGAAAAAAGATAAATAAAAGAGCATTTTCAATAATTTTTTTCAAAGATTGAGGTCATTTTTGGACACCATATGTTATTGCAATGCCTTTATTGTTTAGTGCACACTCTAGGGAACCGATAGGACTCTTAAGTAAAAAAGTTTTAGAAAAATCGTAGGAGTCGTTTTAGAGAAAGGGGCGTCTCAAAATGCTCCAATACGGAAAATACTTGATTTTCGGCGTACCATAATTTTTTTTCTATTCATCAAAATGGTATCATTTAGATGACATATGATGGTCCATTAATAGAGCTATCCAACGGCACTTTAATTGTTTTGGTCTGCTGATATGTGATGGAGAATCCAAATTTTTCGCAAGAGCTCCATTTTCATTATCTTTTTTACCTTTTTATACGCCCACATGGAAATGTGGTCGTATATTGGCGTCGCCCCCGTCTGTCGTCCGTCCGTCCATCCATCCATCGTCCACAATTTCTTGTGAACGCTCTAGAGGCTAAAGTTAATATCCGATTGACTTGAAATTTATACACGATGTTTAAGGTCGTGAGACGAAGAAGCCTATTGATTTTCAGCGATATCCGATAATTACTACCAGAGTTATGACCCTTGATCACTTTGAAAAATCTTGTGAACGCTTTAGAGGCTAAAGTTAATTTCCGATTGACTTTGAATTTATACACGGTGTTTAAGGTCGTGAGATGAACAAGCCCATTGATTTTCGGTGATATGAGATAATTACTGCCAGAGTTATGACCCTTGATCACTTTGAAAAATCTTGTGAACGCTCTAGAGGCTCTAGTTAATATCCGATTGACTTTAAATTTATACACAGTGTTTAAGGTCATGAGACGAAGAAGCCTATTGATTTTCGGTGATATCTGATAATTACTGCCAGAGTTATGACCCTTGATCACTTTGAAAAATCTTGTGAACGCTTTAGAGGCTAAAGTTAATATCCGATTGACTTTAAATTTATACACTGTGTTTAAGGGCATGAGACGAAGAATCCTATTGATTTTCGGTGATATCCGATAATTACTACCAGAGTTATGACCCTGTGAACGCTCTAGAGGCTAAAGTTAATATGACTTTAAATGTATACACAGTGTGAAAGGTCATGATATGAAGAAGCCTGTTGATTTTCAGCAATATCCGATAATTCCTGCCCGAGTTATGACCCTTGATCACTTTGAAAAATCTTGTGAACGCTTTAGAGGCTAAAGTTAATATCCGATTGACTTTAAATTTATACACTGTGTTTAAGGGCATGAGACGAAGAATCCTATTGATTTTCGGTGATATCCGATAATTACTACCAGAGTTATGACCCTGTGAACGCTCTAGAGGCTAAAGTTAATATGACTTTAAATGTATACACAGTGTGAAAGGTCATGATATGAAGAAGCCTGTTGATTTTCAGCAATATCCGATAATTCCTGCCCGAGTTATGACCCTTGATCACTTTGAAAAATCTTGTGAACGCTTTAGAGGCTAAAGTTAATATCCGATTGACTTTAAATTTATACACGGTGTTTAAGGTCGTGAGATGAACAAGCCCATTGATTTTCAGTGATATGAGATAATTACTGCCAGAGTTATGACCCTTGATCACTTTGAAAAATCTTGTGAACGCTCTAGAGGCTCTAGTTAATATCCGATTGACTTTAAATTTATACACAGTGTTTAAGGTCATGAGACGAAGAAGCCTATTGATTTTCGGTGATACAGTACACTTCAGGGCTAAGTATGAAAATCCCCCCTGTGGGTGTTTTTTCCACTCAAAAATCGCGGTGTTTTTCTCATGTCCACTCCGCGGAATTTGCGACGTTCTGGGCGGAAAAAAGTCCGCGAAAAGATAAAATTCGCGGAGGATTATTGTCCGCGAAAATTTGAAATTCGCGGCGGATAATTGTCGGTGGAAACATAAAATTCGCGGAGGATTATGTTCCATTGTGATTCAAAATAGTCTGAGTAATTTAGTCAATATTGTCACAGCGTTATTTAATAGTTAATGGAATAATATCACGAGTATATTAGTCGTTTTAGTTAACCTGTAATTTATATATTCATAATACTATTTTCAAATTGTTTTTTGAAAATTAACTAAATTGTACCAAAGTATTATTTTATTCATATCCTAAAATATCTGTTATGCTCGATTCATTTATAATGTACATGTACATCGGTATTCAATTCGTAAATCGCACCACAGAGTGCATACACATATCAATTTTCTATGTCATTAGTTCATCCGACAAGCAGACAATGAAACCATGTTTCGTGAATTCTGATAACATTGTCTGAAAATGGATGACAATAAACATAATATCTAGCGATTTGCACGTGGGCGTCTTAAAATATGCTGTCGATTTTTTATATACTGATTTATTATCGATTTTAAATATGAAGAAGAATTTAATGACAATCGTAGAAATAAACAAATTAGCATTATTTCTTGGAAGGTATATTTTCTCCCCGATATTTAATTTAACGGTAATTCGATTAAAATGACGATTGGGCTCCCAACGTTCAAATAATACTTTATGTCCCGAGAATCAAATATCATGTAATGTATAGAAGCTGAAAGATTCTTTACTTATTTCAGTTTCGTATTTGACTTTAAGATACAGAGTCCCTATTCCCCACATTTCAATACAGATCAACATGTCAAATCGTTTCAGATAGCGCTATATGTATATGGCTTAAAAGTATCATGTCTCAAATGGTCGCTTCATAGATATATTATTTTATTCTTTAACTTATAAATGCAACACACAAACTGCTTACCGTATTTATACAGTTGACGATAAATATCCTAGATAATAATCCGGTTCTGTTTCTTTCCAATAATTATCACAGAAACAAATATTAAATTTCATTTTTCCAGTGAACATATCGATGAAGCTTTCAATAAATAAATCACGTAACAACCAGACCATATGAATCGAATCTTGTGCGGACTGAACTTAGATTTATAGGATTTAATTGTCGCACCAAAGAGTACAAAGGAAAATGCTTAACAACAAAAGCATGCATTAGTTAAAGCGGCTTGGTGTGATATAAGGGATGATTTTTGTGCCAAATTAAAAATACACTGAAAGGGCCTCACTAGTCCGCAGGTGCTCTACTCTCTAGTCTGTCGCTGTAAGAAATACGTGTACTATAAATGTGGGTATCAATAAAGCCTAACCCTAATAACAGATATCGGTTGACCAATGAACCCTAACCCTAACACAACCCTAACCCTAACTAATGAACCCTAATAATATATTATAGAACCCGCGGGCTAGTGAGCATTCCCCTTATTACCACCGGTTAAAGGAATAATTCTATTGACAGAATATGTCAACTGCGAATTAAGTATTGATTTCATAATTTGCATGCGCCAACCTTCAAGTCTGTACCGATTCAAAAATTAAATTATCTCTTATTTTAATATCCATAATTTTTAAAGCCTGAGTTTTATGTTATCGTTAATAAAATTAATAGAATCTTATGCAAATTACTGGTAATACGTGATGTAAATTGTAGGAGGTGGGGAGGTGCTATTCATCGTAGCCCGTTCGTAATTTAGCCATGTGTGTGTTAAAGGGGCTTGTATTTTAGTCAATTATCAATTCCTTTTGATGGCACGTGTGAATTCGCCTAATAAAGAAAGTTGATTGACAGTATGCATTGACTCAGACTCCTTGGTGCCTAAATGAAATGTCATCACGGTATTTTCCGACTGATAGTTTTAATGTGCATGTGTTCAGTAAGGTTGACGGTGAATTTTGGCGATGTGTGCTTAAAAACAGGAGATGACGGCGTTTCATTCATTTGGGAATTAAATCAGAATATATTACTTGAGGTGTGAATTTTGTAACTTATTTGTCAGAATGGAAATGGCTATTTTAATGTACAACACTTTCGCCCAAGGTAAGGCCAGCATTTATGTGTGTAAATTTTGAAAATTTCCTAATTTGAATGAGTTTGAAATAGTCGAACGATTCAAGTTTTAAAAATATCGAACATATTAATGAAGTAATGTATCGATATAGGGTGAAACGATCGTGGGATGAACTGACCCATATTCGCCTGTTTTTAATATTCCATTTTTGTGATTTATAGTTAAGTCTAATAAAACAATACTTGAATAGTATAAACACTTACAATTACCGTGCCAACGCGTTGCGGATTGAAACCACGGCTTTAAAACTATGAGTGAGCTCACTTTTTTTAATTATTTGAATAGAGGCTCTAGAACCACTTGTAATAACATGCTCAACACATTTCGGATTGAAACCACCGCTTTGTAACAATGAGATTACTCACTTTTCTTTATTCTTTGCCGACATACATAAACGGTAAACGGCTTCGTAGCACATTGTTGTTTTAAAAATCCAAAACAAAAACATAGTAACAGAATACAGACTACATGTGAACGTACATGTGTAAATGTATAAGTCATTAATGGGCAGTCAAGCGGACGTTAAATAAAGCTGAATAATACATTTTTACGAATGTTCGTCCATATGATTATTTGTAAGGTTTGTTATATATGCCGCACATGTAACAAACGAGTATGCGATGTTGTAAATTATACATCGATAATATATGCATATGGATACGAATACAATGTAAAGCATACGTGTAACAATAATTTCATCAAATTAAATTTCGCGCTGGGGTCGGTGGTTTATGCATATATTTTATTTCAAAGTTTTAAAAGCATGCCGATAATGCTGTTTTCGGGATTGGACTACTGAATTATGGATACGAATACAATGTAAAGCATATGTGTAACAATAATTTCATCAAATTAAATTTCGCGCTGGGGTCGGTGGTTTAACAATTCCGCGGCAGTCGGTGGTTTAACAAATCCGCGGTGGTCGGCGGTTTACTCAAATTCGCGGCGGAAATTTAGAGCGGATTTTACAGCGGGACCTGAGCGGATTAATAGCCTGTACTCCGCGATTTTTCAATTCCGCCCAGGTCGGACCACGGAGGAATTTCACACTTAGCCCTGAAGTGTACTGTATCTGATAATTTCTGCCAGAGTTATGACCCTTGATCACTTTGAAAAATCTTGTGAACGCTTTAGAGGCTAAAGTTAATATCCGATTGACTTTAAATTTATACACAGTGTTTAAGGGCATGAGACGAAGAATCCTATTGATTTTCGGTGATATCCGATAATTACTACCAGAGTTATGACCCTGTGAACGCTCTAGAGGCTAAAGTTAATATCCGATTGACTTTAAATGTATACACAGTGTGTAAGGTCATGATATGAAGAAGCCTGTTGATTTTCAGCAATATCCGATAATTCCTGCCCGAGTTATGACCCTTGATCACTTTGAAAAATCTTGTGAACGCTCTAGAGGCTAAAGTTAATATCCGATTGAATTTAAATTTATACACGACTTAACTGTTGTGGGCGTATGTTTCGTTGCCTGGCAACCTTTCTTTCTTTGTTTTTATACGCCCACATTGAAATGTGGTCGTATATTGTCGTCGCCCCCGTCCGTCCGTCCGGCGTCCACAATTGCTTGTGGATGCTCTAGAGGCTAAAGTTGATATCCGATTGACTTTAAATTTATACACAGTGTTTAAGGTCATGAGCCGAAGAAGCCTATTGTTTTTCAGCGATTTCCGATAATAACTACCAGAATTATGGCCCTTGATAACTTCAAAAAATCTTGTGGACCCTCTAGAGTCCAAAGTTAATATCCGATTGACTTTGAATTTATAAAAAGTGTTTAAGGTCATAAGACGAAGAAGCGTATTGATTTTCAGCGATATCTGATAATTAGTGCCAGAGTTATAGCCCTTGATCACTTAAAAATCTTGTGGACGCTCTAGAGGCCAAAGTTAATATCCGATTGTCTTTAAATTTATACATAGTGTTGAAGGTCACGAGACGAAGAAGCCTATCGATTTTCAGCGATTTCCGATAATTAGTGCCAGAGTTATCTCCCTTGATCACTTCAAGAAATCTTGTGGATGCTCTAGAGGCCAATGTTAATATCCGATTAAGTTTAAATTTATACACAGTGTCTAAGGGGGGGTTGGGATGGTCTAGTGGTCTAGACTGCCGTGCTTCGACCTCTAGCTGGCCGGTCACCTCTGGCTTGCGGCTGTGGTTTCGAGCCCAGGTGTGAGCGTATGTGGCATGGAGATAGGGGCGCCTTCTCAACCTCGTGGGTTTCCTCCGGGCACTCCGGTTTCCTCCCACTGCTAAAGACCCCTACGCGCATGCGAATTATTGAAATAAAATTAAAACCATATGTTAGTCCCGAAATGACCTAGTTTGTGTTGAGTTGACGTTAAACCCCATTTCTCTCTCTCACAGTGTCTAAGGTCATGAGACGAAGAAGCCTATTGATTTTGGGTGATTTCCTGTAATTACTGCCAGTGTTATGGCCCTTGATCACTTCAAAAAATCTTGTGGATGCTCTAGAGGCCAAAGTTAATATCCGATTGACTTTAAATTTATACACAGTGTTTAAGGTCATGAGACGAAGAAGCCTATTGATTTTCAGTGATTTACAATAATTACTGCCAGAGTTATGGCCCTTGATCACTTCAAAAAATCCTGTGGAAGCTCTAGAGGCCAAAGTTAATATCCGATTGACTTTAAATTTACACACAATGTCAAAGGTCATGAGACAAAGGAGCCTATTGTTTTTCAGGGATTTCAAATAATTACTACCAGAGTTATCTTCTTTGATAACTTCAAAAAATCTCGTGACGCTATAGAGGCCAAACTTATACTCCGATTGACTTCAGATTGATACACAGAGTTTAAGGTGTTGAAACAAACAAGTATTTTGATTTTCAATGAATTTTGATAACTGAACAGCTGAATCCATGATATTAAATGTTTCATGTATACTAATTGTTAGCGTGGGGTAAAACTATATAAAAAGCAATCAAATTCTAATGATTTTTTGATAATTATATGTATATAATGAGTTGCTACTCTTAATCAGTTTTTAGTGTATTACAAATGTTTCATTACCGAAAAAAGTAAAAATATGCGACAACCCTTGTTGACTGCCCGGACGATTTAGCTGCTGTGGGCGTATGTTTCGTTGCCTGGCAACCTATCTTTTGAACTACTTCCAGTATACACATCATTGTCGAGTAGTTTTCACATCTTGTTTTGGAGTTTGAATGGGAACAGGGCTGTCTAATGATATACTACACTATACGATCAGATAAAATACTTCTGAGAAATCCTATTTTCAAAAGAGATAAAAATGTCAAAATGTCAAAATATTGAAAATCAAATTTCAATAACCACATACATACATCGTTAGAACTGTAATTGGGTCAGCTATCTTAATATATTTTCTCTTTTGAAAATCTCTTAAAATCAAAAAATAGAAGAGCATTTTCAATGTGGTTGTATAGTGCCGTCGCCCCCGTCCGTCGGTCCATCGTCCACAATTTCTTGTGAACGCTCTAGAAGCTAAAGTTAATATCCCATTGACTTGAAATTTATACACTGTGTTTAAGGTCGTGAGACGAAGAATCCTATTGATTTTCAGCGATATCCGATAATTACTAGCAGAGTTATGACCCTTGTTCACTTTGAAAAATCTTGTGAACGCTCTAGAGGCTATAGTTAATATCCGATTGACTTTAAATTTATACACAGTGTTTAAGGTCATGAGACGAAGAAGCCTATTGATTTTCGGTGATATCTGATAATTACTGCCAGAGTTATGACCCTTGATCACTTTGAAAAATCTTGTGAACGCTTTAGAGGCTTAAGTTAATATCTGATTGACTTTAAATTTATACACAGTGTTTAAGGTCGTGAGACGAAGAAGCCTATTGATTTTCAGCGATATCCGATAATTACTACCAGAGTTATGACCCTTGATCACTTTGAAAAATCTTGTGAACGCTCTAGAGGCTATAGTTAATATCCGATTGACTTTAAATTTATACACAGTGTTTAAGGTCATGAGAGGAAGAATCCTATTGATTTTCGTTGATATCTGATAATTACTGCCAGAGTTATGACCCTTGATCACTTTGAAAAATCTTGTGAATGCTTTAGAGGCTAAAGTTAATATCCGATTGACTTTAGATTTATACACATTGTTTAAGGTCATGATACGAAGAAGCCTGTTGATTTTCAACAATATCCGATAATTCCTACCCGAGTTATGACCCTTGATCACTTTGAAAAATCTAAAGTTAATATTCGATTGACTTTAAATTTATAAACACTATTTACGGTCATGATACAAAATAGCCTATTTATTTTCTGCGATATCCGATAATTACTGCCAGAGTTATGACCATTGATCACTTTGAAAAACCCTGTGAATGCTCTAAAGGCTAAAGTTAATATCCAATTGACTTGAAATTTGTACACAGTGTTTAGGGTCATGAGACGAAGAATCCTATTTGATTTTCAGTGATATCTGATAATTTCTGGCACTTGATCACTTTGAAATATCTTGTGGACAAAGGCCTTGAGACAAACCATCAAAACTATGCTAATCATTTCTGATAATTATTTAATGGGCTATTACTCGTAATAAGATTATCATGTGTTGTAAATGTTCTCCTTACTGATAAAAGAAACAATATGCGACAACCCTTGTTGACTGCCTGGACGACTTAGCTGTTGTGGGCGTATGTTTCGTTTCCTGGCAACCTTATCTTTTATCCTATTCCAGACATTTCAAAGTCTTATTGGATGGCTTCATGCAAAATACCTTCAAAACGACTCTCAATAGAAAAAAATTTAAAAAAAATTGTAGGTTAAGTTTTCGAGATACAGGCGTCCAAAAACGCTCCAAGTCAGAAAAAAACGTGCCATATTTTGCTGCCTGATCATAGTATCCGTATGAATTGGGTATCATACGATAGTACAATCCTAGTGCAGTCCAATGGTACCCTAATTTCTTTAATCCATTGATATCGAGCGGAGAAATCGCGTTTTTCCCCCCAAAATCCATTTTTTGCATTTTTTCAAAATATTGCACATTATTTCGACCGCTTCCGGTTAAAGGATTCTTGTCGAAATTGCTTTATCAGTTGGTATTGGACTATAACTTCATGTTCCATAAGTTTCAGAAACATCATTTTGGCTGTAAAACGACACCACAGCTCACAAAATGGGAAGAAAATTCGAAAAAAAATCAAAAAATAAAGCGCGATATCACTGAATGAAACTTATATTACTGGAATCGAATTGACGTCCAGTATCCAAAAATGTAGGTCAAATTTGCAAATTTTGAAAAATAACAAAAATTGTCTCGTAGGCGACGTGTTTTGAAAATTTGATCGATAGAAGTCAGCAACGCAGTTTCGAAATTGCGAAATGTGAGATTGCTATTGTCTTGGAAAAGTTTCAGGCTTTCCAAAAATGTGATTTGTTTGAATATAGGTAGAGAATTGACGAAACCACGGCCGATTTTTTATTTTTTACCAACGTTCAAAATTTGGCCACTTCCGGTCTGCGCAGAAGTTCAAAAATTGCTTTATTGAGTAGCCACCACATGGTTTCCTGATAGAAAGATGAACCGCAGATCAGTATCTCTTTTCGATCATAGTGAAATAGGCTCCGGCGGTAAATAATAATAAAAAAAAAAAGAAGATTTTAGTAATCGCAATAGGCTTTCAGACTTTCGTCTGAAAGCCTAATAAGAATAATAATTTTAACACAAACAATAGGAGCTTTTACGGGTTTCCATTTTGACGTCATTTTCGGTCATGCGCAGACCCTGGCCTTATTCGTAGACTGTAACCCATAGGCCAGTGTGTGTTTTTTTGTGAAAATACCGCCGTACAGTGAGCTTGTTTTACATAAAATGGATCCGATCGCCATTTCTATATACATGTAAGGTTTACCGACCGATGCCAGATACCGATATTTACAAAAACTTCGATATAGAAAAGATACGGCAAGTTTACCAGACCCGTAATGGCCGTTGCAATTTAGGAAAACAAGTTAAGACTGGTCCGTGCTCATGGTGTGAACTAGAATTTGGTCTCAAATTCATTACGCATTTTACGACCAAACAAATTTTATCTATTAATTACAGGACTATGAACACAAAAGGTTTTTTTTTAAAAATCTGGTCTAGATCATATTTACATTCAGCTGCCGACTGTACAGTACTTGCACGGTTGATATATCGTCTGCTATAGCGCTGCATGCTATACTCTTACACAAAACACGGTTATCTTGAGCATTGATGCTATCGACTTAAAATAATTCCAGCTAATGATACTATAAATAGTATGCAATATGCAAATAAGATTGTCTATGCGTGCTGTTAACCAATAGCTACTGTAATTTTCCCCGCGTTTAGACGGCTCTAACCAATGATAAAATAGTTGTTTGATGCACGGAGTAAAACGCGTCAGCCATTTTATTAAAAAAAATCATCTTGATGGAATATGAATAACAGAAAGAATAAAACGATGATCAATTTGAATCTGTGAATATTTTTAAAACCTTTTTTTTCCAACCACATAAATCGTTTTGGCACAACTTTTGACACTCTGTGAAATTTTAATCTGGTCAGTTTATGTCGCAACCCAAGAATGAAGAACGATATATTTGCGTCCATTTTATCAATTTCGAATTAAGTATTTGGTTCGGAGAACACATGTTGAATGCAAATATATTATTTTCTCTTTTTTTTTTTAGATTTGCTACGGTCCTGCTTTAAAAATTTTAATATTTTGAATCTTGAATAATTCTTTCGTGAAGCCACAGGTCACCACTCTATAACCCATTCTATTATTTACTCTTTTGCTCGATTTCGTGGCATTTTACAACCAAACAGATGTTATCTATTAATTGTTTGCAATAAAATTAACACGAAACATATAAATCGGCTTCATACATCAATGCATCTTTGTAATCTTTTGCGTACAGCGGTCAACTGCAGACCGCATGCGAGCTTAGCATGATATCGTCTGCTAGAATGCAGTATATCGTCAATAAAACGAAAAAAAAATAATTTAGACATAATTTGAAATCGGTAATTTATTACGAATGCTACACATATCTTACAACAAGGGTGGCATTCAAGAATACGTTTTATATTAAAAGATACAGACGGAAAACCCTGTTTTCCTTAGCATTTGCCATGTTAAGATACGGCAGTGAAAAGGCCAGGCTAAAAATAGACACCGGAAATACGTCACGCATAAAACCTCCTATAGTGTTTCACACAAGCTTCGCAGTGTGAAACCCTAATTGTTGTTTAGTCAAGAAAAGGTTCATATTATATTATTATTTTGTGTTGTGAAGCTGTGTGGGTCATTTAAGTGTTCTTAAGAGCACAGACGAGAAGAAACAAGGTATCACTTTTACACAGCCTTATATGTACATCTGGTTTTATTTATGTTCAATGTTCTGAACATTGTAAAACTGTTTAATATTTATACTATGCTTCACCTGTTGACAGAAATTCTGAGCTCCTGGAGGATTTTGTGTGTCAGATCTGACGAAATAGCCAGCAGTCAGTTGATATATTTATTTCTTGTTAATGTTTATATTGTTTTGACCAGACAAGTCATTCATCCTAAACTATATTATTTGTCCTACATTGTCTGACTATTTAATCTATGGGTCAAGTGGACCAACATCAAAAATCATGAATATTAAAAATTATTATGATCAGCCTAAGCATTAGGGAGAAGAGTGAAGACATGCGACATGGTAGTCGTGTTTTCCAGATGTATGACTGATATTTCCATACATTTATTGTGTTAGACCGACTCCAGAAATGAATGTTGTGTTGTGAAATGTAGAATTAAAAGGAAAGGTTCACGTTTTAGAGTAAACATGAAAGGATTTTTGTTGCGAATTAAATTTCGAGGCTCTAAGTGAATGGTAATATAACTGATAAATAAATGTTTCACCACTTTATAGCTCCCAACTAGAATTTAAAATTTGACTAATCAATTTTTCCATTGACCTGCAGTAGGCCGAACATCGAAAATAGGTTGCAAAGTGCGATGCGAAGATGGTTATTTTGTTCCCTGCAATACATGCCAATGTTGAAAGGAGCCAAGATCTTTGGGATATTAGCATATATTTCAAGTTTCGTCAAAAATTTTCAGAAATTCTGACGTGTAGTGTGTCCACAAACGAATATTGTCAGGGGTGATGACCGTATGTCCACATGAAAATGTAGGTGTGTATAAATCAGCTCACTAAAATTGAGTCATAGAATAGTAATTTCAAAACTTGCGAAAGGGTACCCCTTTTCAAAAGGCCATATGTCAGTCAATGTTGCTGGTCACCTCCAGCTTGCGGCTGTGGTTTTGAGCCCTGGTGTGAGCTTATGTGGCATGGAGATAGGGGCGCCTTCTCAACCTTGTGGGTTTACTCCGGTTTCCTCCCACTGCTAAAGACCCCTACGCGCAAGCACATTATTGAAATAAAAATAAACCATATGTTAGTCCCAAAATGACCTAGTTCGTGTTGAGTGGACATTAACCCCAATTTCTCTCTCTCTTTCTCTCTCTCTCTCTCAATGTTAACGCTTGAGACATATAAGTTGAATTTCGCAGTTTTGCATAGATTTGTGTGTACTATAACATATTTTTTATAGCCCACATTTTCATGTGGACGTATATTGTCGTCGCCCCTGTCAGTCCGTCTGGATATCTGTCCACAATTTGTTTGTGGACTCTCGACAGGTCACAATTCTTATCGGATTTTGATGAAACTTGAAATAGCGGGTTTATTTTAGTAATTAACAGTTACTCCTGAAATTAATATCCCAGGTTTTTTGTCTACATGATGTCATCATTTGATACCAGTGAAAATAAAGCTCCCTGTTGAATCTATTTATAAAGAAGGCACCCCTCTGTTACAATGTTAAAAATTAATGTTGAATGGTATGTTTTGGGGTTTTGGTTATTATCTTATACATAAGATATTTTTTTTGTCTCATTCGGAAAATTTTTTTTTTTTTATATAGTCGTTTATTTCTCAGAAACTAAAACAGATAGAGTTCTGAATATTGGTGTTTCCTATGTTTTAAACATTTAGTACTTAGATCTAATGCGAAAGTTATGAACAGACCGGAAGTGATATAAATATTTAACGTCCACGAATGAAAATCGGTCCTAATTATGTGAATTCCCAACCGATTTTCGAAAAAGTTATATTTTTGTACAGCCATTGATATAGACTGGCCCAGTCTCTTCTATTTATTTTACATTTCGATTTATATAAAAGTAGTAATTTTTAGTAAACCAACACTTTCGTTTCCATTTGTATAAAAAAAAAAATTTGAGTAAACCTGTAACCAGCACCAGAGACTGGACAATTTGCGAGCTTCACAATAAAATGGGCGTTTCTTGTCCTGTTTTACGTTGTTCCTTATTTGGAATGATTGACAGTTGTCAAGCAAGCCCCGAGTCACGTGACACGAATTTGTAAATGTGATGTCTAAGATAAATTAAGTTCGATATTTACCTTCATGAATCATGCGTCTCGAATGGAGTGCAAAGCAGTCATGCTGAAACCGTCTGCGGGCTGATGTCACGTTTTTGTTTCCATTCGCCATTCGGCTTCGTCCCGATACGCATGAACTGGCTTTGTTAAGTTGTTATAATGATGTCGTGTGTAATTATTTATGTTCATTCACCTCATCCCATACGTTGTATCCGTTCATTCGACAGATATTATCATATTGTCCGTCAACAAAATTCTTAGATCGTTAAAGTATCACTAAATAACAATAACTGTTATCCACAACAAACATCTCGCACCTACACCAGTTTGCCAGTGCAAATGCAGTAATCCCGTGCACGACGTCACACGACCTACATAATGCAGATTGACCTACTAGATGAGAATGAAGCTCTATTTGCCCAGTCTCTAGAGATTACGTTTTTTTTTTTGAGAGGACTGGCCAATTTTTGGTGTGTGGAGAAGACTGGCCACCAGTCTACCATTGATATTGCGGATGCGATAACTTTCGAATTGAGATAACCCTGTCGTTCTCTTTTTTTCTTCAAAAATTTGAAAAGGTACTAAAATTAAAATTTCGTGGAATTTTTGATTTTTTGATTGCGTATTTAGTTTTCCGGCGTCTGCCTGATACTACCAATCCAAGTTCATTATGTTGTGAATTGTTTGACTATATTTTTCACTTTCCTTCTATCGTAATGTGCATACAAAGAACATGTCAATATGTGACTGTGAGATGTGTAAGTGTTTGTGTTTTTTTTTTAGGGGTGAGTAGTGGGTATTGACTATTTCATGAGCTGCCTTGGCTAAGGTGAAAGCCTTCAGTCTTGCAAGCAAGTCTAGTTTGATTTACTTTCACTGTAGTGAACAAGTATTTATGAGGTAGCAAGATAACTCCAACTTTCAATAATTTTGATTAATTTTGCAAGAACAGTTGAGTGTTTTGTCTAGTTTTCTTTCTGTAACACCATAACTAAAACTTTTGAGGTTGAAAGCTATATCTTCCTAACAGCAAATTATCTGCCTACAGCTGGAGTTTCCCTGTCTGTCATTGGTCAGAGCAGCTGTTAAATACAGCCTAGTTGGTTAAAGGTATTATATGCTATCAGTAGGAGCAAGACATAATGAGTGGTGGCCAATACTAGTTTTTATCATCTTTCAGTTTTGAAATTATTCTGGAGAGTAAAAATGTAAAATGATGTGATATGTTTTAATGGTATTCACAAGGATTAGGTTTATATTTACCATACATGTATCCTTTTAACCTGTATTTTATAACTTACCTTGTGTATTCATTTAATGATTAATTTAATTATAAAGTAAGTTTCTGGTATATTTATTCAGAAAGTAGAGTTATATGTCAGAAAAATTGTGTATTTCTGGAACTAATGTTTGGATGATAAATTGTATTACAAGTATTAGTAAGTTTTGTTTCAAAATATCTCAACTGAAATTATCTAGAATTTCTGCAAGGTTTTGCTATTTCATTCATGAATCTTTTTACTACATAAATAAAGAATTAACTTGCACTACTGTTTTTTCTTTGCTAGATGGATAATTTGTTAGTTTTATAGAATTAATGGAAATTCTAATTATTAGGTAGATATTGCTAAACCAGTGGACATACATGTATCTTATTACACATTTAGACTCTTTTATTCTTGGCAAAATATATAAATTCTTCAACATAACAATGATGTTTTAAATATTTCAACTGTGACCTTGTAGTAGAGCTAGATGATAAATATAGATTTCCACATATTTATTTGGCTGGTTTCATGCTAAACTTTCTGTAGTTGCTGAAAAACATGAGCTTAGTCACTGTTTTTATCATTAGCAGACTTGAATGATTGGAAAAACTTGTACTCATAGACTTATCTAAATAACTTGTATTTTGATCAAATAAATTCTCGTAGGTGGATTCTATCCTATAAAAATGAATTCCAGACATCTGGCATATTCCTGAAGCAATGGCCCGAGAAATCCCTCTCTGGCCATTGCTGGAATAGCGTCTGTTTCTTGAACATATGCGGAAGTGTGTCTATTTTTTCCATTCAATGAAAGCTATCACTTAAGTACAGCAACATGACAGTGCTTTGTTTAATCTGGGTCTTCCCTAAAACTTTGGACAGTGATTTAAGGTATTAAAAACGAAAGTATGTTCGTTTCCAAACAGTATTGTTTACATTTCATTCGACTTGATAGCCTCGTCTGTCACGCAATTAGTTTTACTGCAGTATTCTGCTATGCACGGGTTAATGAGGCATAATAAAATCGTGAGCCATGACGTAACGTTATATAAACATATTTGGTCCAATATTGGCACTCGTTTTAAATGTAAAGCTATTGTAGGGCAGCTAGTGATTGGTTGGTAGACGGACTACTTACCAATCAAAATTTAAAACAACAATATCCACTCATAATAGCAGTGTGTAGTAGGACTACCTCTAGTCAAACGCAACACTGCGCGGAGTATGGACATCTGGTTGATGTACCATGCATGAAAATCAAAAGTTGAAGATGTACTGCCTTTCTTCATATTAATTTTTGATTTACACTCAAAATTGGTATAATTAAATTATATTTTTATACCCCCACATTTTCATGTGGACGCATATTGTTGTCGCCCATGTTTCTCCGTCTACAATTTGATTATGAACTTCTGCAGGTCACAATTTGTATCCAATTTTTACAAAATTGAAATATAGGTTTATATGTTGGATCCTTTTGATATTGTGATGTATATAACCATGTTTTTATCTGATTGTGATGAAACTTGAAACTTGATAGGGTCGAAACAATGATTTTTTCCATAGAAACGATGAACAGTACTTATAAGAAAATCGATAACTGCCTCTTTTTTTTTTCAATTTGAGGTTCACGATATATTTCACACTGTATTGCAATATTTATTCAGTAAATTCGTCAGTAGGACGTATAGAAATTATCTATCAGTTAAATGTAAAGAAGAATGTTGGTAGAATAATTTGTCCCTGCCGTTCAGACTTCATATCATTGCAAACATTGACTTACTATTCACGTTCAAAATACGACCCAGAAACTTAATATGACAGTATTTTCCATTAGACAAAATAATGCAAGCCATCAATTGTACGCCATTTAAAAATCGCATTTGGCACTTATTTCCTTTTGGCGATGCCGGTAGCCCTTGCGAATAGTGTTAACATTTTTTTGTTTAACTTTGAGTATTATGCCCACGTCCAGTAGTAATTACACTGTGTTGTGTGAAGTGGAGATTGAAAAATTAACTGCATCTTACCGATCGAAAGTGTAGGACCATTTTGTTCTTTCAGTCTCTTACGTAAATGGCAACAGGAAAGTCAGTAAAGAAATTTCAGTATGCAAAATATGTCATACTTAATTGTGTATTTTGATTCAAATTTAAGATAAAAAAAAGTAGCAAAAATATTGGTTAAATATTAATTTTATTTTATCTATTAATAAACTATATATATCTTTGATCCAGTCTTCCATTAGCCCAGAAGGAGCAGAAGAGTAAGACGTTAAACCCCATTTCAATTTCATTTTGAATCAATTTTGGTCAATTTCGCAGTAAAAGCGTGTATGGTGATGCACCTCGATCCATCTCAAGCCAAATGTGGGAGTACATGTACATGTACCTTGCATGGCAACTGCTGGTTTGAGCTATTTATGGGCAAGAACTATAACATTGTTGATAATTCTGAACAGCAAATCGTAAAGATTTTATACAAATGGTTATGTAATTCGAAGAATGAAACAACATGAAAAAAAAAGCATGTAGGTGAATTGAAATTAAGTGGATTTAGAAATTTTAATTGAACAAAGTTCGAAAATACAAATATTTGAGAACTTCTATTTGCTATTAATTGAAATTATTTTCAAGTTGTGTGACATGAAAGAAGAATCTTCTCCATTTGGAAGGAGGGGAGTGGTAATACCACGTAGAATTTAACATCTGTTATTCTCATGTGAAAATGTTGTACTAGATTACTGTTACCTGAACAGCTGTTTATCTTTGTAATTTATTTTGTGTACATCTAGGTGCAGTTCATGAGTTGAGTTTCTTGAAGAAATATACCATTCCTTACTAATAACATATTAATGTTACTTCCTGGTTTATTCAAATTAGTGATTCAAATAAATTTGTGGTTACTACTTAAATGTACCTTGCTAGCGGTTAAACTCCATATTTTTTCCGACACCCCTACCTATGGTAGAACAAAGGTTATTTGGTATGCTTGGAAAGCTAATTTTATCGGCATTATGAAATCGTTTCTTGGGCAATTTTCAAAACGGGCTATAATAGTTATTTCTCTTGGTTTCCATAGCAACTAAAAAATCATAAATATCCACTGTATGGGTAAAATCCAACTATTTAACAATTAAAAAGCATCAGATAAGCTATACTTTGTGTTTTTCTCCAATATAAGTTGTGATGTAAATGGGGGGTTGGGATGGCCTAGTTGTCTAGAGTGCCGCGCTTCGTCCTCTAGCTGGCCTGTCACCTTTGGCTTGCGGCTGTGGTTTCGAGCCCTGGTGTGCGCGTGTGTGGCATGGAGATAGGGGAGCCTTCTCAACCTCGTGGGTTTCCTCCGGGCACTCCGGTTTCCTTCCACTGCTAAAGATCCCTACGCACAAGCGAATTATTGAAATAAAATGAAACCATATGTTAGTCTCAAAATGACCTAGTTTGTGTCAAGTTGACGTTAAACCCCATTTCTCTCTCTCTCTCTCTCTCTCTCTCTCTGATGTAAATGAAAAAATTGCAAATAGCACATGCAATATCATTTTAGGACCAGTAACGGACCCCTTGGGGCTACTGATCCTGTTCTTATTGTGCTTGTGAGCAGCGCTTTTCGAAAAAGTCTAGGGCACCTTCAAATCATATACGATTGGCATAAAACTAGCCATGACGGTTCCTTGGACAATTGTGCTTCAATTGACGGATTTCGAGTTTAGATATGACGTCACAATTCCAAGATGGCATCATACTCAGTTTCTGGTCATAGTGCTATTTACTTGTTATATAATATGGTTGTACAAATACAGCGGTGCCGTAGGCTATGTGTTGTATAGATTTATTGTGTGATTGAAATACGGACTAAAATTTATTCCGCAATATTCTCTACTGATTAAAGTTAATATATGGGATAATTACAAAATTATTTCTTTGTTTAAAGACCACATCAAATGGTTCAGAAAATTTTTCCATACGGGTACTCAATGGTTACAAAATCCATTTTACGGCAAGTTCAAACTAATCTGATTAAAATTAATTCAGATATTTACGTTTTAGTATCCGACTGCCAAAATATATCACTGTATACACACAGCTAGTTTACAAGTGTGTATTTGTCTGCCCGTGCAATATATCACTGTATACACACAGCCAGTTTACAAGTGTGTATTTGTCGGTCCAAGTAACATTTGACTGGCGTAATCATTAATGTGTAATTATTTTCATGTAAGCTACATATCACTATGCAAGTCAAAGCATTTTCAAAAGCCGACATTTCTCGTCTTGAGTTGTAATAGATTATATATTTGTGACTCGTCTTCTGTGGGCATTAACGTACACTTTTCACACTGACACCTGTATCCGAATCCGAATACAATATATTATATTTATGCAATGGTACAGATCTACAAAAAACTGTTTTTGATAGATATTATAAATTAATAAGATTTGAAGACTGTCATTCAGTCAAAAAATTCGAACACAAAAATAAGTGTATAAAATATTATGCATTCTGGTACGCACCATTCCAGAGAATCGCGACAGTCGGGTGATTGTCATTATTAGATCCCGTATTCTCTACATCGCCATCCTCCACGGAACTACTGTCAGATAAATACGGCTCAAACACATATGGCGCTATATTAATCTTTTCTCGCGACGTATCTGTGTACGATAAACTGCCCGGGCTAAAAGAAGTACTGCTACAGGATAACGCGAAATATTCTGCCTCCATTCTCTCGGTGTATGATAAAATTATCAATAACACAAATGTTGATGATTATATGATTATTATTTGAAACCATTTCGTTTATTAAAAGCCGACAATTAATTATTTCTATTGGCTTTAAAGATACAGTACACGCATCGCGCAGGTTTGATCAAACACGATTGTCGTGTCGTTTTTTGATAAAAATTTCCACGATAATGGCACGATAATGCCATGATTAATAACTCGGTGTAGCAGTCGCAATCGTGTGCCACGATAGACGCGTGACACGATAGGCCTCGGTGTAATTTGATATGTAAAATTAACGATGTTCATCTGTCATAAATAATTGATGTAAAAAGATATACTGCCACGATGTTATCAAACTGCCACGATATTTGAAATGTTGAATAGTTTTTTTTTTTCAATGATCCTGATGCGAAAAGCCACGCTGCATAAAAAGAAGTACTTTTATGAGGTTATATTTTAACGGAGTCACGTAAAGCTTTATGTCTAGTCAAGGACACGTATGCGTAACCTTAGAGAACAACTATATAACATTTTCAACATTTATATTGCGTTGGGTTTTTTGTTGTTTTTATTTTCGTATTTACACGTTTTTACTGTATTAAAGTATGATGGTTAAAAATTGCTGTATTTTGTTAATAATGTTTATGTTTTGGATTTTGTTTTAAAACAACAATGTGCTACGAAGCCCTTTACCTTTTATGTATGTCGGCAAAGAATAAAGAAAAGTGAGTACAGTCATAGTTTTAAAGCCGTCGTTTCAATCCGAAACGTGTTGACATTATAATGACAAGTGGTTCTTCTATTCCCATGATAAAGAAAATTGAGTACTCATAGTTTTAAAGCCATGCTTTCAAGCCGAAACGTGTTGGCATGGTAATTCTAAGTGTTTATTCTATTAAAATATTGTTTTATTAGACACAACAATAAATGGCAAATATTGGAAAATTAACCAATTATGCCTGTTTCGATACATTTTTAAGATTTGCATCGATGACTATTTCAAAATAAGTCAAATTACGAAAAATTTCAAAATGAGCACACATAGTTGGTGATCTTACCGTGGTCGTACGTTTTATCCATTAATAGGGCTATTCCCATTCTGACAAATAAATCGGTAAATCACACCTCAAGTAATATCTTCGGGTTTAAATCACAAATGAATTAAAAAGTCTGCTTCTCCTGCTTTTAAGCTCACATCGCCATAAAATGTATCCATAAAATTGTACCTTGTGTTGTTGAATACATGTTCATTAAAACGTGTCTCCGTCGGATAACACCTTGGTGACCTTTTCATACTGTCAATCAAGTTTCCAAATAACGTGAATATAAAAGAGCCATCAAACATCAAAAGGAAACGATAATTGACTAAAATAGAAGTCCTTTTAACAAAAGATAGTCTTGTAGACAATATGACTTTATTGCAAATTGTCAGTAAGTGGTCATTACCTACATGTAACATTGTTGCCCTCATTTTTAAAAAACAATTGCAACTGGTACGTGACCAATCTGGATTCACACACAAAAAAACTGTTGTTGTCTTGGTTGAATAAGAATGGACCACGATGGAAAAGACCCCCCATTTAATTTGACATTCTGCTAATTGAGAAAATATTTCAGTAATAAATACGTGTTATTTTACAAGATATCTCTTTTCAAAATTTCCCTTACGTTTAATTTTAACAGAAATGTCCAAACTAATTGAGATGCAAAGGACAAACCATTGACCCTTCTTGAATGCCAACCATTTGCATATATATCGGAATTATTTTAACAATTGTGATTGTTTTTTTAAAATAAAGATTCAAACCTTTTTGGGTAGTTTTTACTACTGACAATTTACAATACAAGTCGTACTGTCAAGCAGGGGCGTAAAAATATTTTTTAATCCACTAGCCCCGGGCTAGTAGTCTACTGTCAGACACTAGCCCGGCATCCAGTTCCACTAGTCCGTAGTTGGACAAGGTACAAACTTTAATCGTCAATAATGTACACTGCAGATTGTCACCCATTTGACCACATTAAATGTATTCTTTCTAACTGAACTGTATTCAATAATATACGGGGTACATGAGTCGATGTGGAGTATACAGTTTTTCCTGGCCTCAATCCATATGAGATTATGACGAATGTTTTTCAACTCTACCGCTTATCAAATTACCGCACGGGATACCGTTCCTGCAATACCGTACTGTTCCGACGTACGCCAACAGAAAGTGGCCTATATTATTAATTGATGTAAAATAATCAGTTTATAAATGAAGGACTAATTTGATTAATATTCCGAGTTTTGTTCTTGGTCAATTTGAACTAGTTTTTATTTCAATATATCCGATAAATAGCGGACAACGCAGGTCCTTATCTATTTCTACGATAAAACTAAAGTAGACATCTCCCATCATGCATTGTAGTCTAGATTGTCACATGACTTTAAATTGCGAGAGGTGGGAAGTGCTTCTTACATCCCCCATCATGCATTGTAGTCTAGATTATCACATGACTTTAGATTTTATTGACTGAGATCTATATTTAGCCCCACTATAAATAGAAGAGGTACAACCTTCCCGTGTTCGCTACAGTCACAGAAAAAACTATTGTTATGCTATGCTTCGTTTGGATTGGAGAAATAAAAGTGCAGTATTTCACATCTCATTTATGTAGTTTAAATCACAGAAAAAATGAGCAATGAAAGGGCACTAGCCCCGGACTAGTACGGCTAAATAGGTCACTAGCCCGTAGGTTATTTTTGGTAGTCCCGGGCGTCGGGCTAGTGGATTTTTACGCCCCTGCTGTCAAGATGACTACAACAGGATAATAATTTGTTGTAAAATGGGCGTGCAATTTTCTGTCAGTTGGTTTCTTTTGATGTCACGTGCCAATTTACATTATCAAACCTTGATTGACAGTATGCATTCCCTAGACTCTTTGGTGTGGAAATGAAAAAGTCTGCATTATATTATCGCCTTTATCGGACTGATACGTGTCCACGTCCATTCAGCAAAATGTGCTTCGTATCAGGTGACGAAGGCTTTTAATTCATTTGTGATTTAAACCAGAAAAGATAAATTAGTTGAGGTGTGATTTACCAATACTGTATGCACCGAGTGGCTTATTTGTCAGTATGTGAATTACTATTTGAATGGATAAAACTACACCCCGGTAATACCAGAATTAATTTGTGCGCATTTTATTTTTTCCCATAATATGAATGAATTTGTAATAGTCGATTGACGAAAGTATTAAAAATGTGGAATATATTATGAAGTAATAACGTATTGGTTTCTTTAAGCATATTCTGTTAAGAAAAAGAATGAATAGTATCCGGGGTATACCGAAAATGATGTTTTCCTTTTCCGATTTCAAACAAGCCATCAAATATTCGTGATTAATGGGAAAATGCCAACGTAGTAACTGATCTACATGTATAATAATTAATGTGCTACTGTATTTCACCTGAAATAACCATGAGAGGCATGTTTTAATTAAAACACCGAGTCACACAGTGTTTTTAACACTGAGGCAGTGCTATCGTTTCCCTCTATATTTCCTTGATATTCACTCGGTAAATCATGAAATTCCATGATAGAAAACACGGTAATATCTAGGGCTGCAACGATTCACAACTACCTCGATTCGGTTCGATTATCGATTTTAACCATTCGATTCGATTATTTTCGATTCGATTATCAGCTACAATAACCAGTAATTTTTCCAGTATATAATTTATTAAAAACAATAAAAACACAAGACTAAAATTCTCTTGAACACTTTTATTTAATACTACATATTATGTTAACATTGTTAACAGTGAAAACATTTCACTGTAATACATGTATTCAAATTTACAGTCAAAATATGTCAACATTATCACTACTCAAAGAGTTTTTTCTTACACAAAAATGATTCCAAACTTCAGATTTCAAATGACCATGTGGTCAAGAAAGTACGTCGTTTGCCATAATTTTATCTTCAGTGCTTGCTTGACTACGGGTAATAATCGCTAAACACGAAAATATCCGAAGATAATGACCGGAATTATCAGCTAATGAGATCGTTTTAGAATTTATTACCGAAGCTATTGACCTAAATTAACATCCAATGAACATTCGGTACGTCACCAATTTTAAATAAATTAACTTTCGTCAGCATACGGAAATTGTTTAAAGGGAGGTCACTCTGTTTTAGTTATGTTTTCGAGTGACATTCGTGTTTTGTTAAATAACGTAAATTAAAAGTTACGTAAAACAAAGTTTTTATTAAATTTTAAGTGGACTTAATTGCTACAGGTCTTTCATTTTTTTTCATATGGTAAGGTGTACGTTGTTTTTATTTGGAATTTAATTTGCAATTGAACCGAATCGAAATATGAACGTTGTAGATCGTGGATCGAACCGAGACGGCTTGTGTCGGTTATCGGTGCACCGAACCGAATCGTTGCAGCTCTAGTAATATCGTGTTTGATCAAACCTGCGCTATGCGTGTACTGTATCTGTTTCAATCAGCGGCCAATTGTTGGGTTACGGTTGACTTATTCTGATTAAAAAAACTATGGCTACAACAATTGCCGTTTTAAAACAAATTCTAAATTACATCACAAATTATTCCGTAGTCAATTGTTTTATTTAATTGGGGGGATTAAGGAATCAGTCAGGCGTTAATGAATACACATGCCGAGTGTATAGGTAATTAAGGAATAAACATTCCGAATATGCATTCGGTCACTATGACGTCACTGGCGTCTGAGAGGATTAAGAGTGTTTTCGATAATTGGCAAAGTCGTTTTTACGGGAAGTCTATTTTTAAGACTTTGAGTGAAGATAACTAAATTAATTTTAGTCGGATTGATGTGAATTTGCTATAAAGTAGATAAAATAACCATGGAGTTTACATATAAAAAAATTCCAGGACCATTTTATGTGCACTTTAGAATAACAGTAACATACAAGTTATTTTTCTGAAAATATCAAATTTCCCATGGTCTGAAATTGATTATTTGTTGAACATTTTATTTTAGAAAACAGGTTAAGATGGTGTTGGCCGTCACCTGAATATCGGATTGCTGCAAACACGTTTTCCTGCAATTTAAACGGATAGTCCCGATTTGGACAGAGCCTCAAAAATAAAAGTCCGAGTACATCTGAAAATGGTGTATTGGCCTAGTCTCAAAATTTCAGCTCAAAGTATCGAGCCGTTTGTACGTGAACGTCAAAACTGCTTATTCGGACACGTAATCCTTTTAAGATTTCGGGTCCACTTTTTCGTTGGTGACCTGATAATCCATTCCCGTTCGCTGAGAGGTCTATATAGCGAATGACCCATGTATTGTACTTGATAAAGGTAAATTTCAACTTCACATAATTTTTATACGCCCACATGGAAATGTGGTCGTATATTGCCGTCGCCCCCGCCTGTCCGTCTGTCGGTCCGTCCGTCTGTCCGTCCGTCCGTCGGTCCGTCCGTCCATCGTCCACAATTTCTTGTGAACGCTCTACAGGCTAAAGTTAATATCCGATTGACTTGAAATTTATACGCGGTGTTTAAGGTCATGAGATGAAGAAGCCTATTGATTTTCAGCGATATCCGATAATTTCTACCAGAGTTATGACCCTTGATCACTTTGAAAAATCTTGTGAACGCTCTAGAGGTTATTGTTAATATCCGATTGACTTTAAATTTATACACAGTGTTTAAGGTCATGAAACGAAGAAGCCTATTGATTTTCGGTGATATCTGATAATTACTGCCAGAGTTATGACCCTTGAAAAATCTTGTGAACGCTTTATAGGCTAAAGTTAATACACAGTGTTTAAGGGCATGAGACAAAGAAGCCTATTGATTTTCGGTGATATCCGATAATTACTACCAGAGTATGACCCTTGATCACTTAATATCCGATTGACTTTGAATTTATACACGGTGTTTAAGGTCGTGAGATGAACAAGCCCATTGATTTTCGGTGATATGAGATAATTACTGCCAGAGTTATGACCCTTGATCACTTTGAAAAATCTTGTGAACGCTCTAGAGGCTAAAGTTAATATCCGATTGACTTTAAATTTATACACAGTGTGTAAGGTCATGATACGAAGAAGCCTGTTGATTTTCAGCAATATTCGATAATTCCTGCCCGAGGTATGACCCTTGATCACTTTGGAAAATCTTGTGAACGCTCTAGAGGCTAAAGTTAATATCCGATTGAATTTAAATTTATTCACAGTGTTTAAAGTCATGATACAAAGAAGCCTATTGATTTTCAGCAATATCTGATAATCACTGCCAGAGTTATGACCCTTGATCACTTTGAAAAATCTAAAGTTAATATTCGATTGACTTTAAATTTATACACACTATTTACGGTCATGATACAAAATAGCCTATTTATTTTCAGCGATATCCGATAATTACTGCCAGAGTTATGACCATTGATCACTTTGAAAAACCCTGTGAATGCTCTAAAGGCTAAAGTTAATATCCGAATCCGATTGACTTTAAATTTGTACACAGTGTTAAGGGTCATGAGACGAAGAATCCTATTTGATTTTCAGTGATATCTGATAATTTCTGGCACTTGATCACTTTGAAATATCTTGTGGACAAAGGCCTTGAGACAAACCATCAAAACTATTCTAATCATTTCTGATAATTATTTAATGTGTTATTACTCGTAATAAGATTATCATGTGTTGTAAATGTTCTCCTTACTGATAAAAGGAACAATATGCGACAACCCTTGTTGACTGCCCAGACGACTTAGCTGTTGTGGGCGTATGTTTCGTTGCCTGGCAACCTATCTTTATTTAAAAGAAAGCCTGGCTTTACGTAGACACCGGGTAATACAGCTTGGGACACCGGTCACAATTTCCAGAGGAAGACTTGACGGGTTTAAGTTGTTCTGCCCTTTGGTAGGAGGGGATTTTAATACAAAATTAAGCAGTTGTATTCATCAAAAAATTATAGGGATTAGCACGTTGAGCAGCTTTCAAGTGGTCTATTGTAGCCCATTTAAGGTGGCTGGCTTGAATTCCAATCAATCGTTTACAGTCCACGAGGACAGGACTATTGGGAGAACCTTTTGAAAATTTAACTGCAGCAAACACGTTTTCCTGATATTCCAGGTTGTGAATATGGCAACTTGAATGTAGTGGAATATAGCCTACCTGGCTGACCCTAATTCCATACAGCCAATCAATCGTCGTGGGGTATGGGGGCCTCACCCTCCCGGAGAATGCGTTCTCTGCTATTCTAGCCTGTGTATTCTAGCTCCAAAAGTATCCAATGTTTTTTTTAACCGAAATCCAATTCGGAATTCCAACCACCCAATCAGACTGTTACAGCAGCATTAACAAATAATAATCGATGCCCGAAAAACAAATTACAGTGGATCCAGACAGTAAAAATTTGTTGTGGAATTCAATTAAAAGAAAAGTAAAATTAGTGTTTTACTAGGTGTCACAGCTCCATTGCTCGCGTTGGAAGAAAATCGTTTTTTCCCGATTTGTAACCTTTCTTCAACTTGACGTCACACAGTCACTATTTTATCATTTGTAATAATTTAAAAGTATATTTGAAGCAGATAAATTGTTCTTTTGTGTGATATAATTTTTATACGCCCACATTGAAATGTGGTCGTATATTGTCGTCACGTCCGTCGCTAAAGTTAATATCCGATTGACTTTAAATTTATACAGAGTGTTTGAGGTCATGAGACAAAGAAGCCTATTGTTTTTCAGCGATTTCCGATAATAACTACCAGAGTTATGGCCCTTGAGTTGATCACTTCAAAAATCTTGTGGACGCTCTAGAGGCCAAAGTTAATATTCGATTGGCTTTAAATTTATACACAGTGTTTAAGGTCAAAAGACGAAAAAGCCTATTGATTTTCAGCGATTTCCGATAATTAGTGCCAGAGTTATGGCCCTTGATCACTTCAAAAAATCTTGTGGACACTCTAAAAGCCAAAGTTAATATCCGATTGACCTTAAATTTTTACACAGTGTTTAAGGTCATAAGACGAAGAAGCCTATTGATTTTCAGCTATTTCCGATAATAACTACCAGAGTTATGGCCCTTGATCCCTTCAAAAAATCTTGTGGACGCTCTAAAAGTCAAAGTTAATATCCGATTGACTTTAAATTTATACACAGTGTTTAAGGTCATAAGATGAAGAAGCCCATTGTTTTTCAGCGATTTCCGATAATTAGTGCCAGAGTTACGACCCTTGATCACTTCAAAAAATCTTGTGGACGCTCTAAAAGCCAAAGTTATTATCCGATTGACCTTAAAATTCATACACAGTGTTTAAGGTTATGAGACAAAGATGCCTATTGATTTTCAGCGATCTCTGATAATTATTGCCAGAGTTATGGCCCTTGATCACATCATAAAATCCTGTGGACGCTCTAGAGGCCAAATTTAATATCTGATTGACTTTAAATTTACACACACTGTTTAAGGTCATGAGACGAAGAAGCCTACTGATTTTCATTGATTTCAAATAATTACTTCCAGAGTTATCTCCCTTGATCACTTCAAAAAACCTTGTGACGCTACAGATGCCAAACTTATCATCCGATTGACTTCAGATTGATACACAGAGTTTAAGGTGTTGAAACGAACAAGTATTTTGATTTTCAATGAATTTTGATAACTGAACAGCTAAATCCATGACAACCCTTGTTGACTGCCCGGACGATTTAGCTGCTGTGGGCATATGTTTCGTTGCCTGGCAACCTATCTTTATATATGTGTTCCTTATATTAATTTCAAAAACGTAAATTAAAAACGTTAATTTCGCGTGTTCTGACGTTACGCTAAAATATTTTGTCACGTTTTTAAACGAGGGTACCCCACTTCAAGTGCTCCGCTCAGGGTCGATTTTTAATATTTTTTTTTCATTTTAATATCATTAGAAAGATAATTGAACGATCTTTCGATCGGCAGGGGATGCTTTGTTGGTATTTCGAAATACCATGCCTTTTTTTTAAGTTATGTGGACGTATATTGTCGTCGCCCCTGTCCGTCCGTCCGTCCACAATTTGTTTGTGGACTCTCTACAGGTCACAATTCTTATCTGATTTTGACGAAACTTGAAACATAGGTTTATCCCCAAAAGATCATGGCTGCTTTCGATATTGGCATGTATCGGATGAAAACTTCATGGATTATGGCCCCTGATTGTGTGCAAAATCATGTTTTTAGCTTGTGGACCCTATAGAGGTCACAATTTTTAACCGATTTTGATGAAACTTGACATGCATGTTTATAACCCAAAGATCTTGGTTCCTTTCGATATTTGCGCCTATCGGAACGTAATTTCCTGAATTATGGCCCCTGATTGTCCGAAAAATCACCCTTTTTAGCTTGTGGTCCCTCTGGAGGTCACAATTATCATCCGATTTAAAAAAATGTTTGATTATATCACTGTTACACCCTAAGGAAGGTTGAGTTCGAATTTCGGGAAAATCGGACCAAAATTGCCATACAAAATGGCCGCCGTTTGTACGCAAATACTGTTTAAAAATGGTATATCAAGGTTGTGGGCCCTGTAGAGGTCACAATTTTAATTCGATTTTGATGAAACTTGAAATTCATGGTTATAACCCAAAGATCTTGGTTCCTTTCGATATTTGCGCATATCGGATCGTAACTTCCTGAATTATGGCCCCTGATCATACGCAAAATCGTCTTTTTTTTAGCGTGTGGTTCAAATGGAGGTCACAATTATTATCCGATTGAAAAAAACGGTTGATTATATTACCGTTACACCGTAAAGAAGGTTGAGCTCGAATTTCGGGAAAATCTGACCAAAATTGCCATACAAAATAATAATAATATCATGGTTGTGAACCCTGTATAGGTCACAATTTTAATTCGATTTTGATGAAACATGAAATGCATGGTTATAACCCAAAGATCTTGGTTCCTTTCGTCATTTGCGCATATCGGATCGTAACTTCCTGAATTATGGCCCCTGATTGTCCGAAAAATCGCCTATGGTCCCTCTGGAGGTCACAATTATTATCCGATTTAAAAAAACGTTTGACTCTATCACCGTTACACCCTACGGAAGATTGAGTTCGAATTTCGAGAAAATCGGAACAGAAAAAATGGTCGCCGTTTGTACGTGTAAAAATATGTTATATCAAAGTTGTGGACCCTGTAGAGGTCACAATTTTAATTCGATTTTGATGAAACCTGAAATGCTTGTTTATAACCTAAGGATCTTTATTCTTTTCGATATTTGCGCATATCAAATTGTAACTTAATGAATTATGGCCTTTGATTGTAGGAAAAATCTCTTTCGGTATTGCTTGTTTTAGCTTGTGGTCTCTCTGGAGGTCACAATTATTTTCCGATTTAAAAAGACGTTTGATTATATCACCGTTACACCTTAAGAAAGGTTTGAGTTCCAAAATTGACAGAAAAAATGGCCGCCATTTGTACGCAAATACTGTTAAAAAATGGTATATCATGGTTGTGGACCCTGCAGGGGTCAAAATTCGTGAAATTGGAACTAAGGCAGTTTTTTCAAAAAATGCCACAGTAATCCCTTCTTCACTGTGACAGTTTTTATACGCCCACATTTTCATGTGGACGTATTATGTCGTCGCCCCTGTCCGTCCGGACGTCCGTCCGTCCGGACGTCCGTCCGTCCACAATTTGTTTGTGGACTCTCTACAGGTCACAATTCTTATCCGATTTTGACGAAACTTGAAATATAGGTTTATCCCCAAAAGATCTCGGTTCCTTTCGATATTGGCATGTATCGGATCAAAACTTCATGGATTATGGCCCCTGATTGTACGAAAAATCACGTTTTTAGCTTGTGGACCCTATAGAGGTCACAATTTTGAACCGATTTTGATGAAACTTGACATGCATGTTTGTAACCCAAAGATCTTGGTTCCTTTCGATATTTGCGGCTATCGGAATGTAATTTCCTGAATTATGGCCCCTGATTGTCCGAAAAATCACCCTTTTTAGCTTGTGGTCCCTCTGGAGGTCACAATTATTATTCGATTTAAAAAACCGTTTGATTATATCACCGTTACACCCTAAGGAAAGTTGAGTTCGAATTTCGGGAAAATCGGACGAAAATTGCCATACAAAATGGCCGCCGTTAGTACGCGAATACTGTTAAAAAATGGTATATCAAGGTTGTGGACCCTGTGGAGGTCACAATTTTGATTCGATTTTGATGAAACTTGAAATTCATGGTTATAACCCAAAGATCTCGCTTCCTTTCGATATTTGCGCATATCGGATCGTAACTTCCTGAATTATGGCCCCTGATTATACGCAAAATCGCCTTTTTTTTAGCTTGGAGGTCACAATTATTATTCGATTTAAAAAAACGTTTGATTATATCACCGTTACACCCTAAGGAAGGTTGAGTTCGAATTTCGGGAAAATCGGACGAAAATTGCCATACAAAATGGCCGCCGTTTGTACGCGAATACTGTTAAAAAATGGTATATCAAGGTTGTGGACCCTGTGGAGGTCACAATTTTGATTCGATTGTGATGAAACTTGAAATTCAAGGTTATAACCCAAAGATCTTGCTTCTTTTCGATATTTGCGCATATCGGATCGTAACTTCCTGAATTATGGCCCCTGATTATACGCAAAATCGCCCTTTTTTTTAGCTTGGAGGTCACAATTATTATCCGATTTAAAAAAACGTTTGATTATATTACCGTTACACCGTAAGGAAGGTTGAGTTCGAATTTCGGGAAAATCAGACCAAAATTGCCATACAAAATGGCCACCGTTTGTACGTGAATACTGTTAAAAAATGGTATATCAAGGTTGTGGACCCTGTAAAGGTCACAATTTTAATTCGATTTTGATGAAACTTGAAATGCATGGTTATAACCCAAAGATCTTAGTTCCTTTCGGTATTTGCGCATATCGGATCGTAACTTCCTGAATTATTCGAATTTCGTGAAAATGGTACCAAAATTGCCGGACGAAATAGTCGCCGTTTGTACGCGAATAGTGTAAAGATATGGTATATCATGGTTGTTGACTCTGTACAGGTTACAATTCTTATCTGATTTTGACGAAAAGTCACATTTCTAGGTTGTGTACCGTCACACCGTAATCATTGTCGACTTCGAATTTCATGAATATCAGACTGGAACTGACCAACAAAATGGCTGCTCCCAATACAGTATGAAATACAGGACTTAATGATGTAGGAAAAATCACTTTCGGTATTGTTTGTTCTCTATCCATCTCTCGAAAATGTGGGCGTATCCTGCCTGGCAGTGCCAGCCTATCTTTATGTACACTAAGGCAAAACTTTCATTTGACTTTCATCACTACGGTATTTTTTTAAACAGAAATTTGATTAATACAGATTATTGTTTTCATTTATAATGTGTGTTCAGTATATTATTATAACAGGATTAGGTCACCACAAACACCCTAACATGTTTAGGACTTTGCGTCAACCGCAGTCCATATAAATATCGTAATAAATCCATTTTATTTCTCCGAAATTAGGAGGTATAAAAATTATTGCAATCCTGCAAATCTGCTTTGGCTCAGCGACACGAAGATTCGTGCAATTCTCTATATAATCCTTATCTACGTGAACTTCACCAAATATTAATAAGTATGATGGCACACAACTTGCCTTTTAAATGAATACTTCGCCTTTTAGGTGTGGAATTCCGATTATAAAATAGCCGTAGTACCGTAATTTGATTATCGAAAGACAACTTCACACCTGTGCATGACATCATATTATACGAACATCATGCAGTGGACCTGTTACGGCCCCTGGAATGCATTTCTCACATTCCGTCTATAGGCCTATTTACGGCTTTACGCTAAAAATTATATTTAATTTGGTCATATATTTCCAGTAAATTCTTCATAGCCTTTATTTCTGGAAATTGTTTTGAACTTTATAAATGATTAAATACACCAGACAACGAGCCGTGTGGATTTCCATTCCAGTTGCGGTAGAAGTAGGTCAGATGACTTGGATTGGGGGGGGGGGTATGTGTTTCATTTATTTTGATATAAATACATGTACTTCATAATGCCATAAACTAGTGACAAACAGACGAAAACATGCGTAGATCGTGTGAAATTCATTGTTTTAAAATTAGCTGTATAGGCTATCCGTTTCATGGTCAACTGAATGAACGACTTGTGTTATTGGTATCTGTGTACGTGCGTCCGGTAATCTGACGTCACGGTAAATAGCCAATAAAAATTCCACACCGTTCGATCTATCTTTAGTAGCTGAGACAGCTGTGTGGTTCAAGATCTAATTCGATAGAAAAATTCAGTCATGAGAACCCAGGAAAGAAACAAAACAATAAATTGCTATTTTCTGTTATGCCGTGGATTACGCAGTTGTACAACGGCAATTTCAGTGACGACTACGGCAAATTGCCGTCGTCATAAAAGTCATCTTTTTAAATAAATTACCACGGCAAACGATGCCGTAGTTATTATCTATTTTCTACGGCAATTTCGCTAAACACAACGGCAATTGCCGCGTGTGCCGTCGTGAATTTTGACCCCTGCCCTGTATAGGTCACAATTTTAATTCGATTTTGATGAAACATGAAATGCATGGTTATAACCCAAAGATCTAGGTTCCTTTCGTTATTTGCGCATTTCGGATCGTAACTTCCTGAATTATGGCCCCTGATTGTCAAAAAGATTGCCTATGGTCCTTTATTTCTGGAAATTGTTTTGAACTTTATAAATGATTAAATACACCAGACAACGAGCCGTGTGGATTTCCATTCCAGTTGCGGTAGAAGTAGGTCAGATGACTTGGATTTGGGGGGGGGTATGTGTTTTATTTATTTTGATATGAATACATGTACTTCATAATGCCATAAACTAGTGACAAAGAGACAAAAACATGCGTAGATCGTGTGAAATTCGTTGTTATAAAATTAGCTGTATAGGCTATCCGTTTCATGGTCAACTGAATGAACGACTTGTGTTATTGGTATCTGCCTACGTGCGTCCGGTAATCTGACGTCACGGTAAATAGCCAATAAAAATTCCACACCGTTCGATCTATCTTTAGTAGCTGAGACAGCTGTGTGGTTCAAGATCTAATTCGATAGAAAAATTCAGTCATGAGAACCCAGGAAAGAAACAAAACAATAAATTGCTATTTTCTGTTATGCCGTGGATTACGCAGTTGTACAACGGCAATTTCAGTGACGACTACGGCAAATTGCCGTCGTCATAAAAGTCATCTTTTTAAATAAATTACCACGGCAAACGATGCCTTAGTTATTATTCATTTTCTACGGCAATTTCGCTAAACACTACGGCAATTGCTGCGTGTGCCGTCTTGAATTTTGACCCCTGCCCTGTATAGGTCACAATTTTAATTCGATTTTGATGAAACATGAAATGCATGGTTATAACCCAAAGATCTTGGTTCCTTTCGTTATTTGCGCATATCGGATCGTAACTTCCTGAATTATGGCCCCTGATTGTCAAAAAGATTGCCTATGGTCCCTCATGAGGTCACAATTATTATCCGATTTGAAAAAAACGTTTGACACTATCACCGTTACACCCTACGGATGGTTGAGTTCAAATTTTGAGAAAATGGGACCATAGTGTAAAAATATGGTATATCATGGCTGTGAACTCTCTACAGGTCACAATTCTTATCCGATTTTGATGAAAAGTCACATTTCTAGGTTGTGTACCGTCAACCCATAATCATTTCATGAATATTAGAATGGAACTGACCAACAAAATGGCTGCTCAAATTACAGTATGAAATATAGTAATTAATGATGTAGGAAAAATCACTTTAGGTATTGCTTGTTCTCTATCCATCTCCCAAAAATGTGGGCGTATCCTGCCTGGCAGTACCAGCCTATCTTTTAGCTTGTGAACAGTGTAGAGGTCACAATTTTGCACCGATTTGGATGAAACTTGAAATGCATGTTTATAACCCAAAGGTCTTGGTTCCTTTTGATATTTGCGCCAATCGGATCGTAACTTCCTGAATTATGGCCCCTGATTGTCCGAAAAATCGCCCTTTTTAACTTGCAGTCCCTCTGGAGGTCAAAATTGTTATCCGATTTAAAAAACGTTTGATTATATCACCGTTACATGGTTTTGGAGGTTGAGTTCAAATTTCGTGAAAATCGGGCCAAAATTGACGGACAAAATGGCCGCCGTTTGTATGCGAATAGTGTGAAAATATGTTATATCAAAGTTGTGGACCTTATAGAGGTCACAATTTTGAAACGATTTTGATGAAACTTGACATGTATGTTTATAAACTAAAGATCTTGGTTCCTTTCAATATTTGCGCCCATCTGATCATAACTTCCTGTATTATGGCCCGTGATTGTCCAAAAAATCGCTTTTGTTAGCTTGTGATCCCTCTGGAGGTCAAAATTATTATCTGATTTAAAAAAACGTTTGATTATATCACAGTTACATCATAGTTATGGGTGAGTTTGAATTATGTATTTCTGATGATTTACTTACAATGCAACAACTCTTGTTGACTGCCCGGACGATTTAGCTGCTGTGTGGGCGTATGTTTCGTTGCCTGGCAACCTATTTTTTTTATTTACACAACTGATATTCTGTTATCGCTAATAGTGTTACATTAACTCTATGCAAAGATTTGGTTTTGGAGACTTTTGTGCTTATTAACTAACATAATATCCAACAAGAAGTGTTAAGTCGAACTGAAATTAGGGATGAGTTAATATGTTCCAGTATTCCAATCGCATGCTATCTTATAAAACACTAATTTTACGTGCTGGCAGGGCTCGACACTGCCGGCGGCCACGGCGGCCATGGCCTCCGAATTTTAGAATTTGCCCGCAGATTCGTGGCTGATTTTCAATTATCCACGGCCATGTATGGCCGCCGATTAGAGCTGGGTATCGATAGTTATTCTTACTATCGATAATCAGCATTGAAGTGTCGATTGATAATATTGAAACAATCTTATTTTCACAGTCGTAATCAAGACTGGATTATGTGTTTAAAAGTCAAAACCATACGATGTTTTGCGATAGTTGTTTTTTGTTCGTCTAGTTAATAATAAATCGTCTCATATTACGTATAAATTGTACTTAATTTTTAAATAATGTAGCCGTGGTTCTTAATGACGAAAAACAGTTGATAGGCCGATGTATGTTGAGGAACCAAAATAAAATGAGCACGAGTCGACTCAAAGCATTGCGTACGTGAGCGCGACAAATACCAACATGGCGGATAATTCGTGCAAAAACTATGGAAAAATGAATTGTCTAAAGTAAGGCTAAAGAGGTTGTTATCATAAATTGTTCATTGAGATTGGATTGAGATATAAAGTGACCGATGTAGGCTATTGTATTATTATATATACGAAGGATTAAGTCACGGAAAACATCGAGTCGACTCATCAGTCCCCTACGCACGCACGAAAAATAGACGAAGAGAACGATACTTGATAGTGCTTTTTGGCATATCTTATCAATACTATCGATTTGTATTGATATTTTATGAAGCTCTACCGATGATATAATAATACTTTCAACTCCTAATAAAAATGCCGATTTTTTAAAAATATTTTTTAGAATAAAAATTCGTACTAAAAACGGTACGATAAGAGTTTTATCCCCCTCCCCCTAAACTGTAAGGATGCATTATTTTTGTAAAAGTAATAAATAACAACCTGTAACAACCATTTGACTGAGAAAAAAGATCTACAATAAACAGATTTATAACGTAATATTACATATTGAGCTGATAATATAATAATTTATGACTTGGCCTTGGATTTTTAATTTTTGGCCTACGATCAAGGTTGCACTTTGGCCAATGTTGGCCTTCGATCGAAAAAACGAATTTCGAGCCCTGCGTGCTGGAATAGTGGGAAACCCTGTTTGCGGCTGTCAACCATTCCAAAATTTTCTTGAGGGGGTGGGGGGTTGACAAGGAAGACCGGAGCTGCTCTCTGTAAATCGCAAAATTTTGTTCGAGCATTTCGGGTTCTACTCCTCCCCCCCCCTTCCCCAAACTGTCATGGAGTCCATACGCCTATGTCCGGAAGATAGGCCGATTGGGACAAACCCTTAGAAACGACCGAGCCCGTCCTCCGTGAAAAACAGGCCTCGCTCTTCTTCGACGCTTTATTTAAACAGACATTTATCAAGAGCTAAATCTTCCTATTGCAGGTCTTTCTTTGGGTCTGACATGTTTCCTAAATTATAAATACGACATAATTATATTAACTGATCCAGGCCATAATCTACTCTTGATGACATCAGATTTGGCTATAAATAGATGAGATCAGTCATATTTTGATTTAATTTAAAAATGGAGGAGTGAGACTTCGCCCCGAACACACAGTACCGTGATTGAAATTATTGCACACGCCTTGTCAAGTCTCCAAAGGCTAATATATCTTCGCTCGTGATTTGAGTGAACTCTTTAAATTATTCATTTTACATTATCTATTTTCGAACTATTATGTCAAGGGCATTATATAAAATGATGATGTTTAAAACCGATTTGTTGGTTAAATTTACTCATTTGAATATCATTATAGTATTTAGAACATTAGGAATTCCGTAGATAACAAAAAGACCATGATTTTAAGTTTCTTGGTGGACTCTTTTTATGGCATAAACCATATTTTATCACTGTTTAAATATGATAAATATATTAATCCGTTGCAATGGATCATTCAAACTTAAAATTTGTGTTTTTAAAATAAGGATTCCGAAGTTTAATAAACAAATTAAACCTTAACTGGTATTCTCGTGACGATATGATAGCAATGACATCACTATTACATCACAATTACGTCACATATGCAAATTTGGATGTTTTGACCACAAATATGCATTGGCAACCCATTACTCTTTCAGATGATAGTAAATTATTTTCAAGTTTATTCAGCACCAAAGAACAAGAACCAAAAATCTATCCCTTCCCCCACCAAATCTATTACCGTTAAAAAAAACTCGGAATATTAGTAAAAGAGCAAAAAAATATATTGGACCTCGTTGAAAATTTTCCCAAGAACCAGTTTTGAGTTCTGGGGATGTGACTCAATCAGAAAATATCCAAGATGTTTTGTTCTACCTCGGGAAGGGGTATCTCGCCATTTAAGCCCCTTTTGGGGCTTTGGCCGCTAGCCTATTAACCAAGTTCTGTGTTAATGGACATGCATGGTGTAAGAATTTATTTAAATTCTAAAGAGCATTTTTATACGCCCACATGAAAATGTGGTCGTATATTGCCGTCGCCCCTGTCCAACCGACTTGAAATTTTTACACAGTGTTTAAGGTCATGAGATGAAGAAGCGATATCACTTTGAAAAATCTTGTGAACGCTCTAGGGACTAAAGTTTATATCCGATTGACTTTAAATTTATACACAGTGTTTAATTAGGTCATAAGACGAAGAAGCCTATTGATTTTCAGCAATATCAAATAATTACTGCCAGAGTTATGACCCTTGATCAATTTAACAAATCTTGTGAACGCTCTAGCCACTAAAGTTAATATCCAATTGACTGTAAATTTATATACCGTGTTTAATGTCGTGAGATGAAGAAGCCTATTGATTTTCAACGATTTCTGATTAATTACTGCCAGAGTTATGGCCCTTGATCACTTCAAAATATCTTGTGGTTGCTCTAGAGGCCAAAGTTTATATCCGATTTACTTGAAATTTATACACAGTGTTTACAGTCATGAGACGAAGACGTCTATTGATTTCCAGTAATTTCCAATATTTACTGCCAGAGTTATGGCCCCTGATCACGTAAAAAAAATGCTGTGGACGCTCTAGAGGCCAAAGTTAAGATCCGATTGATTTTAAATTTACACACAGTGTTTAAGGTCATGAGATGAAGAAGCCTATTGATTTTCAGCGATTTCAAATAATTACTGCCGGAGTTATCTCCCTTGATCACTTCAAAAAAATCTAATGATGCTATAGAAGAAGACGCTCTAGAGGCCAAAGTTAAGATCCGATTGATTTTAAATTTACACACAGTGTTTAAGGTCATGAGATGAAGAAGCCTACTGATTTTCATTGATTTCAAATAATTACTTCCAGAGTTATCTCCCTTGATCACTTCAAAAAACCTTGTGACGCTACAGATGCCAAACTTATCATCCGATTAACTTCAGATTGATACACAGAGTTTAAGGTGTTGAAAGGAACAAGTATTTTGATTTTCAATGAATTTTGATAAATGAACAGCTAAATCCATGACATTATATGTTTTGTATACTAATTTTTAGCGTGGGGCAAAACTTTATAAAAAGCAATCAAATTCTAATGATTTTCTGATAATTACATAATGAGTTGTTACTCTTAATCAGATGTTAGTGTATTACAAATGTTTCATTACCGAAAAAAGTAAAAATATGCGACAACCCTTGTTGACTGCGCGGACGATTTAGCTGCTGTCGGCGTGTGTTTCGTTGCCCTGCAACCTGGCAACCTATCTTTATTTTTATTAAACAAGATTTAGACTTGATTGTCCATTTTATCATCCATTTTATCAGCCATCCAATGCTCTAGAGATTGATTATAAGCTTGTCATGTTCATAAATAATTATATAACATTTGAAGCCAAAGGTAAGGCCTGTAATAGGCAGTTTTAGTGCTTAAATAATGCATCCTTAACCAAAGATTCAAGCAATCATTGAACTGTATTTGATATTGTTTTATCCATCTTTGTCAATTGAAAAGTGATGAGTTTCCACTGTCTGCTTTTTTAAAGAAATTTTATATTATCAGTTTTCAACCAAAAGGATTGATGTTATATAGAGAATCTCCTATGAGTCTTTTTTGATACATGACTCAATCCAGTGATACTGAACAATATCAATGCATGACCAACAATATCAATAAATCTTAAATTTTCACCTCTTAAGCATAGTCAGGAGTAATCCTGGAAGCAAATTTGTCTCCAGATTACAGGAGCTGTTCAGTTTGTCTCAAGTAATTGCTCATAAATGAATACCTCAGACAAATTTGACAATAGAACGTCTGTGATTTAGCCTTTAGATATTGTGAGATGTCCAAGTTGATAACTGAATATTGAACAAGATTCTAATTAAAAATGACAGACAAATGATCAACACTTAAATGTCTTCTTGCTTTTATTCGTCATGATTTGTACAGACAATCTGCCGTATTTATAGATTTGTTTGTCCAGTGGTAATAATCAGTTGGACGTCCATTAATAATGACTTTCCTGTGTCACCATTTGTCATCATGATCCAATCTGACTGACTGAAACTTCCTTATGTTAATCTGGTAGCTTGTCTGGAATTTGAAATATGGGCCAAAGTTAAGAATAGCAAGGGGTTAACACATTTGATTGAAATTCAAATCAGTTTGATGTCATGTTAATTAACGATAAAAGATAACATTCTATTTAGAAAAATAGGTTGCCAGACAACGAAACATACGCCCACACAGCAGCCAAATCGTCCGGGCAGTCAACAAGAGTTGTTGCATTTTAAGTAATCATCAGAAAATCATAATTCAAACTCTAATAACTACGGTGTAACTGTGATATAATCAAATATTTTTTTTAATCAGATAATAATTGTGACCTCCAGAGGGACCACAAGCCAAAAAGGGTGATTTTTCGTACAATCAGGGGACATAATTCAGGAAGTAATGATCCGATGGGCGCAAATATCGAAAGGAACCAAGATCTTTGGGTTATAAACATACATGTCAAGTTTCATCAAAATCAATTCAAAATTGTGACATCTATAGGGTCCACAACCTTGATATAACATATTTTCACACTATTCGTGTACAAACGGCGGCCATTTTGTCTGTCAATTCGAGTCCGATTTTCACGAAATTCAAACTTTCTCTTCACTACCATGTAACGGTGATATAGTCAAACGTTTTTTTAAATCGGATAATAATTTTGACCTCCAGAGGGACCAAAAGCTAACAAAAGCGATTTTTCGGACAATCAGGGGACATAACTCAGGAAGTTATGATCCGATGGGTGCAAATATCGAAAGGAACCAAGATCTTTGGGTTATAAACATACATGTCAAGTTTCATCAAAATCGGTTCAAAATTGTGACCTCTATAAGGTCCACAACCTTGACAACAAGCTAAATAGGGTGCTTTTTCGGACAATCAGGGGCCATAATTCAGGAAGTTACGATCTGATGGGCGCAAATATCGAAAGGAACCAAGATCTTTGGGTTATAAACATACTTGTCAAGTTTCATCAAAATCGGTTCAAAATTGTGACCTCTATAAGGTCCACAACCTTCATATAACATATTTTCACACTATTTGCGTACAAACGGTGGCCATTTTGTCTGTCAATTTTGGTCCGATTTTCACGAAATTCGAACTCAACCTTCATAACCATGGAACGGTGACATAATCATACGTTTTTTGAAATCCGATAACAATTTTGTCCTCCAGAGAGACCACAAGCTAAAAAGGGCGATTTTTCGGACAATCAGGGGCCATAATTCAGGAAGTTACGATCCGATGGGCGTAAATATCGAAAGGAACCAAGATCTTTGGGTTATAAACATACATGTAAAGTTTCATCAAAATCGGTTCAAAATTGTGACCACTATAAGGTCCACAACCTTGATATAACATATTTTCACACTATTCGCGTACAAACGGCGGCCATTTTGTCCGTCAATTTTGGTCCAATTTTCACGAAATTCGAACTCAACCTTCATAACCATGGAACGGTGATATAACAAACGTTTTTTTAAATCGGATAACAATTTTGACCCTCAGCGGGACCACAAGCTAAAAAGGGCGATTTTTCGGACGATCAGGGGCCATAATTCAGGAAGTTACGATCCGATTGGCGAAAAATCATGTTTTTAGCTTGTGAACAGTGTAGAGGTCACAATTTTGAACCGATTTGGATGAAACTTGAAATGCATGTTTATAACCCAAAGTTCTTGGTTCCTTTCGATATTTGCGCACAGCGGATTGTAACTTCCTGAATTATGGCCCCTGATTGTCAAAAAAAACCCGCCCCTTTTAGCTTGTGGTCCCTCTGGAGGTCAAAATTGTTATTCGATTTAAAAAAATGTTTGATTATAGATCGGACCAAAATTGACAGGCAAAATGGCCGCCGTTTGTACATGAATATTGTGAAAATAATTTATATCAAGGTTGTGGACCCTATAGAGGTCACAATTTTGAACTGATTTTGATGAAACTTGACATGTATGTTTATAGCCCAAAGGCCCTGGTTCCATCGGATCGTAACTTCCTGATTGTCCCCTGATTGTCTGAAAAATCGCCTATTTTAGCTTGTGGTCTTTCTGGAGGTCAAAATTGTTATCCGATTTTAAAAACCATTTGATCATATCACCGTTATATGGTTATGGAGGTTGAGCTCGAAATTCGAGAAAATTGGACCACAACTGACAGACAAAATGGCCGCCGTTTGTACCCGAATTGTGTGAAAATATGTTTTATCAAGGTTGTGGACCCTATAGAGGTCACAATTTTTATTCGATTTTGATGAAACATGAAATGCATGGTTATAACTTGATACTTGACATGTATGTTTATCAGGGGCGTAAAAATATTTTTTAATCCACTAGCCCCGGGCTAGTAGTCTACTGTCAGACACTAGCCCGGCATACAGTTCCACTAGTCCGTAGTTGGACAAGGTACAAACTTTAATCGTCAATAATGTACACTGCAGATTGTCACCCATTTGACTACATTAAATGTATTCTTTCTAACTGAACTGTATTCAATAATATACGGGGTACATGAGTCGATGTGGAGTATACAGTTTTTCCTGGCCTCAATCCATATGACGAATGTTTTTCAACTCTACCGCTTATCAAATTACCGCACGGGATACCGTTCCTGCAATACTGTGCCGACGTACGCCAACAGAAAGTGACCTATATTATTAATTAATGTAAAATAATCAGTTTATAAATGAAGGACTAATTTGATTAATATTCCGAGTTTTGTTCTTGGTCAATTTAAACTAGTTTTTATACGTCCACATTCATAATGTGAACGTATTATGCCGTCGCCCCTGTCTGTGTGTGTGTGTGTGTGTGTGTGCGTTTGTATATGGTGTATATCGAGGACACACATCTGAATACACACCTTCTAATCGCGGACCTCTGTCAACCGAGGACGTCCTCGGTTCAATCGAGGACTTTTTGAACTGAAACCAGGACTGCCACGATGTTCAGAAGCCTTGATTTAATACCCCATTTGATTTTAAAGTCGATCTGAGGTGTTCCGCGTTAGGCGGTATTCTGCAGTTAGGGTGTATCTGTCGTGTGTGTGATCTCAAAAGGCAAAAATATGATTGTGTGTATCAAGTCCGCAGTTAGTGTTTATTGTACAGCGAGTGTATCAAGTCCTCGGTTAACCGATTTCAGCCATACACATCATATATGGTCACGTGGGAGAAATTCGTTTTCTGCTATATCTAAAATTTATAACCATTTTCAAACCATGCGATATTTAAAAAATCTAGCCATCTTGTCATTACATTTTTTCTGTCTGAAATTTCAAATTTTTTTATCTGGGTAAACATACAATAAGATTATTGCCGAAATAATAAGCGTAAATTTTTAAAAAAAAACTTAAAGCAATTGAAATATTAGTGGGTAGTGACATCTGTTAGGACGTATTAAGACAGTCACAATTGTTATATAATGTTTAGATAAAACTGGACAATTTTGCCTTGCGGATGTACTACAGAAAAAAAAGTATTAACCTCAGGAGGCGTCGGGAACAGGTTTAGCGCTTACTCAACGGGAGACCACAGGAGAACTGCCAGGAAAACAGATCGGGAAGGCATCACCGGAGCTTTCCAGATCCACAAGGAAACTCCGGGGATGATTGCCTTGTTTCGGGAACAGGGTTATAGCGTCGGGAACAGGTTTGCGGGTGTCCCAGGGGAGCTTCCGGGGCATAGCTAGCCTTGTGGAGAACTACGAAAAGTTTCAATGCTTGCATTGTCAGACCAGGGGGCATTCCCGGATCTTTCCAGACTCACAAGGAAACTCCAGGGCATCAGCGAAGCATGTGAGATGTCTTGCCCAAGTGTCAGGTGACTTTTGAGGATATTTAAATCGGGGAAGTATCGGCCAAATTTTCAATACAAACTTTGAAATTTTTCGCAGTAATCCAGATGATTCCATATGACTTGCGACGGCCCCAATCTCCCCCTAGGCATTACCGAAGCATCGGCGATGTCATGATGACTTATCAGGGGCCCTTTGAGGACATTTCATTCAGGGATGCTTCGGATAAAATAAATACTGCGCTGAAGTTTCACGACAACGACTCGTGTCAAAAAAAGTTCCATCCTAGTTTGACAAAAAAGAGAAGATCACCGGCTGTTCTGGTGCTGACGACCGAAACTCTTTGAACGTGCCCGCTCGTTTGCTCACTCTCTGTGTGTGTCTCTCTCTCCTCCGAACCACAGAGGAGAGGAGGGAAAGAGAGGAGCGGAGAGGGCGGGTCGGGAAACACGTACCGACAAGAGAGAAGCCACAACCAGAGCCATGCATCTCCCCATCCGCCCAGGACAAGCCCCCTAGCATCTGAAGTAGAAGAAGAGCGACCTGGTAAAACGGTGGTAAAGTTTCGATGGTGAGGGTTCCGTCATCTCTCGCACAGGGGAGAAAGAGACCGAAGATACGGTAATGGTGCTTCAGCAGATTCACCTTCGGAAACCTTGTAACGACTTTTACTTCATCTAAATGATTAAGCTCGAACGCCTTTCCGAGCCCGTCCGAAGACAGGCCCAGTCTTAGCCATTCTATCGGAGGTAGCGACCGGCAGTGTGTACAAAAGGCAGGAACTCAATCGGCGCCAGCTGATGACGGGCGCCTACTTGGAATTCTTCGTTCACGGAGTTAAAGACCATTGGCACGGTTAACCCGTTGCAGGCGAGACTGCCCCCGAAGGAACAATCCCAACCTCCCCTCTCGGGGCGGGTTCCTCGTCTGACCAAACCAAGACCATAGGCACTTGCGCTTTCCTCTTCTCCCCGCCTGGTACGCTCGCCCCCTACATTCCTCCCGAACCCTAGCTCTCCGGCGAAATCGAAAGCAAAAGCGACGTCAGAAAGTCGACAGGACCACCCCACTTATTCCAACGACGAAATATTCAGGCTAGGGGTATTAGCCTGCCTTTAGCACTCTTAATGTTTTCAAGGTAGACAGAAAATGCGGCGGGTTCTCTCCAACAGCTCCTCGCACACTCTTTAAATTGCGCTTATTCCTCCTGCGCCGACGACGAAATGGTCGCACCACGTTATTTTTCGTATGTTGCGCGCCTGCTGCCCTCCTTGGAGGTGGTAGCTGTTTGCAGGCTCCCTCTCCAGATTCCAACCCTGATTCCGCGTTACCCGTCAACACCGTGGTAGGCAGGTAGCCGTACATCGCCAATTGATGGGACAGACACTTCATGGCAAAAACTTCGGGAGGCCGGAAAGACCCCGCGATTGGCAAAGTTATTCGGATTTCAACACTTGTCGCTTCGCCCCGTCGCTACTTTTGACGGTAGCTTCGCAGGCTAGGGCGATCTGGTATAGAAAATAAATGCCGTTCCCCTCGTCGGGAAACGAAAATGAGCCGTGTGCAGTTTCGGCTCGCTTCCCGAAAGGAACAAACCTTAACGAAGACTTCCATAGCTTAAGCTTATAGACAAGCATATGACCACTGGCAGGATCAACCATATAGACCCCAGTCGCATTCACTCGTCTCCCTTTGCCCTACTCCCCTGAAGGGAAGGTGAGCAACCGAAGAGCGGGGGCGAGATGGGGGAGGCGAATGAGCGGGAGGACAGTAGCCAGGACTGAACATCGCCGGCCTCGTTCGCTGAGTAACATCAGGCGAATAGGGAGACCACAAGACCACAAAGTCGTCCGGCGATTCGCTCGATCGAGCTAGGTTGAGACGAGACGGGCTACCGGGTGGGCAAGAGACCATCTCGAGCACGCCGTGGGCTGACAATCGGGGGTAGTAGGTGAGACCCGCTGTTTTGACATTCGAACGAGCCAGTCTGTGCCGCTGTGTAAGCGTACACCTGAACGTTTCGGGTCTGTCGGGGGGACTGGAGAAATCGATCTCCGCCGGCTGGGTGGTCGACCTCGCCCCGTCTCCTTACAACTTTGAATCGTACGAAGACGGGACGAGATATCGGGCTAAACGATCCCTGCCTTCCGACCTTGTCGCTGCCTGCGGGAGAGAATCGGGTATATTTCAATATACAAGCTTGACATTTCAAGATGTCAACTTGACTTTTCAAGATGTCAACTTGACTTTTCAAATGTCAACTTGACTTTTCAAATGTCAACATGACTTTTCAAATGTCAACTTGACTTTTCAATAAAAATTAGTTTTATCTAACTTTTTACCCTCTATCGAAGGGCGATCCTCAGATGTAAAGTGTTTCTTACAAATCAAGTTAGTGTCTTTGAAATTCATGGTCATATCTTGAAGATTCACATTAATGTCTTTAAAAGTAATTATGTACAGCTTGTTGATAATTAAATGAGGATTAGAGAGTTTGTAAACACCGCATTGGTATACACTTCTAGAGTCCTCGGATGTGAGTGTGTGTGTACTCGGTTGTTAGTTTTCACCATACACAAACGAAACGAAAATGAGCCGTGTGCAGTTTCGGCTCGCTTCCCGAAAGGAACAAACCTGAACGAAGACTTCCATAGCTTAAGCTTATAGACAAGCATATGACCACTGGCAGGATCAACCATATAGACCCCAGTCGCATTCACCCGTCTCCCTTTGCCCTACTCCCCTGAAGGGAAGGTGAGCAACCGAAGAGCGGGGGCGAGATGGGGGAGGCGAATGAGCGGGAGGACAGTAGCCAGGACTGAACATCGCCGGCCTCGTTCGCTGAGTAACATCAGGCGAATAGGGAGACCACAAGACCACAAAGTCGTCCGGCGATTCGCTCGATCGAGCTAGGTTGAGACGAGACGGGCTACCGGGTGGGCAAGAGACCATCTCGAGCACGCCGTGGGCTGACAATCGGGGGTAGTAGGTGAGACCCGCTGTTTTGACATTCGAACGAGCCAGTCTGAGAATCGGGTATATTTCAATATACAAGCTTGACATTTCAAGATGTCAACTTGACTTTTCAAGATGTCAACTTGACTTTTCAAATGTCAACTTGTTGATAATTAAATGAGGATTAGAGAGTTTGTAAACACCGCATTGGTATACACTTCTAGAGTCCTCGGATGTGAGTGTGTGTGTACTCGGTTGTTAGTTTTCACCATACACAAAGTTCCCATTTGTCGGTATTAAAACATAATGTGCGTCCTCGGTTGGTCACATTAATAAATAACTGTTATATCGCGGTAGTATGCATCGAACATGCACCGAACATCAATTATAAAAGGTTAATTTGTCTTTTTATCCCATGTGTGGTCAAAGGGGGGACAACAATTTAGTTATTTAAAGGTTTAAGACCACAGTGAGTTTCAAGTCCAGAGGTCCTCGATTGGTTACATACACTTTGTAAGACCTCAGTCAGAAAATTAAAAGTTTTAAGTGGCTGAATCAATAAAAAAATGTTTTTTCAATGGGCTGCGCATGTGGTCAAAGGGGGCCTGTTCTCGGATATAGAGTGTTGAACCAACTGAATTTATATTATTGGCATACACCTGTAACGTCCTCGGATGTGAGTGTGTATGTACTCGGTTGCTGGTGTTCACCATACACGAAGTCCCCATTTGACGGTATTAAAACATAATGTGCGTCCTCGGTTGATCACATTGATAAATACATGACTGTTCTACCGCAATATTGTGCCATACTTCGATTTTAAACAGTTATATTGAAATTTTCACATGTGTGGTCAAAGGGGAGACAAAAATGTAGTTATTTACAGGTTAAAGACCACAATAAATGTCAAGTCCACAATATGGTAGTATAGAGCAAAATGACCTCGTTTGGCGGCGTTCCCAACACACACCATGTGTGTCCTCGATTAGGTGTATCTAGCATAGGGACTCGTTCGGCCGTATTTCCCCAAATAATCGCAAACACCCGTGTGTCCGCATTTCTTCCGTAAAAAGTCAAATGCATAAAATATATGAATTCTGGTATAATTTATACCTTTTCATAATCCTTTGATGTAATAGAGTTCAGAAATAATGATGTTTTTCAGCTACATGCAGTATTTATCAAGACCTCAATTGGGAGGATTCAGTCAAAGTCCTCGATTTACACCATATACATGTATGTGTGTGTGTGTGTGTGTCTGTGGTTCGCCTACAGGGCGCAATTCTTAATGGATTTTCTTCAAACTTGGTTTACTTATTCCTTATACTCCAAGGAAGATCCCTATTGTTTTTGGTGCATGCCCGACCCCCAGGGGCAGAGCCACGCCCATTTTTAGTATTTGTTTGTTTGTCGTCTACAGGCCACATTTCTTAACTTATAATCTCGAAACTTTGCATACATATTCTTTGTACCTTAAGGAACAACCCTATCATTTGGGGGTGCATGCCCAACCCCCAGGGGCAGAGCCACGCCCATTTTCTTTTCGTGTGTCTTTGTGTCGCCTACAGGGCGCAATTCTTACTGGATTTTCTTCAAACTTTGTATACGTATTCCTTATACCCTAAGGAAGATCTCTATTGTTTTTGGTGCATGCCTGACCCCCAGGGGCAGAGCCAGGCCCATTTTTTGTGTCTGTGTGTCACCTACAGGCCACAATTATTATTCTTAATCGATCGTCTTGAAAACTTTTTTTTATACTTATTCCTTATACCCTAAGGCTGACCACTATTATTTTTGGTGCATGCCGGACCCCCTGGGACAGAGCCACGCCCAATGCTTTTGTGTCTTGTGTTCGCCTACAGGATGCAATTCTTAACAGATCCTTTTAAAACTTTACAAACCTATTCCTTATACCCTAAAGATGACCCCTATTGTTTTTGGTGATTTCCTACCCCCCCCCCCCGCCCCCAGGGGCAGAGCCATGCCCATTTTTACTTCGTGTCTGTGATCGTCTTTAAACTTGGGATATGTATTCCACATAGCCTAAGAACATCAACTGTATATCCCGACTCACACAGGCAAGACACGCCCAATTTTTGTGTTTGTCGTTTACAGGCCGCAATTCTGAATGAATCAGCTTGATACTTGGCTTATGTATTCCTTATAGTCTGAGGGCGTCCACTATTGATTTTGATGAATGTCCTGACCCCCAGGGGCAGAGCCACGCCCACTTTTTGCCTTTAGCGTTATGAAGGCACAATTCTGTATGGATTATCTTGGTATACTTATTCCTTATACTCTAAGGACGGCAACTATTGATGTTGGTCTACGACCCTCAACGCCTAGCCTTCTTGACAAAGTACCATATCAGTCAAAGCAGGAATGTGGACGTATATTGTAGCGTTAGCGTTATGTTTATTCCAATATATCCGATAAATAGCGGACAACGCAGGTCCTTATCTATTTCTACGATAAAACTAAAGTAGACATCTCCCATCATGCATTGTAGTCTAGATTGTCACATGACTTTAAATTGCGAGAGGTGGGAAGTGCTTCTTACATCCCCCATCATGCATTGTAGTCTAGATTATCACATGACTTTAGATTGTATTGACTGAGATCTATATTTAGCCCCACTATAAATAGAAGAGGTACAACCTTCCCGTGTTCGTTACAGTCACAGAAAAAACTATTGTTATGCTATGCTTCGTTTGGATTGGAGAAATAAAAGTGCAGTATTTCACATCTCATTTACGTAGTTTAAATCACAGAAAAAATGAGCAATGAAAGGGCACTAGCCCCGGACTAGTACGGCTAAATAGGTCACTAGCCCGTAGGTTATTTTTGGTAGTCCCGGGCGTCGGGCTAGTGGATTTTTACGCCCCTGATGTTTATAACCCAAATATCTTGGGTCTTTCGATATTTGCGCCCATCTCGTCGTAACTTCCTGAATTACGTTCCCTGATTGGCTGAAAAATTGCTTTTTAAAGCTTGTGGTGTAGGGCTGGGTATCGATAGTAATTTTTACTATCGATAATCGGCAAGGAAATGTCGGTCGATAATCGATAGTATCGAAAACAAACTTATTTTCACGGTCGTCATCAAGACTGGATACAGTGTAAGTTCAAAGTTCAAAACCATACGATAACGAAGTGGACAAAGATCGTTTGCTCCTGTCTAAGGAGATTTCCTTGGAAAACATTAATAAAACTTGTTATATCACGTATATATACGTCAATCCATGTTGTTTATTATTAAAATAATGCATCCGTGGTTCCGAATGAAGAAATATCGTAAATAATTATGTTAAGGGACCAAAATGAACTTGTTCCGATTCAAAACATTGCGTACGTGCGCGCGAAAATATCAATATGGCGGACAATTCTGTGTCGTTTCGTGTGCCAATAGAGAACCATTATTCGTAAAATATATAAGTAAATCAACAAAAGTTTTGTCGTCCATGTGTGCTATTTATTGTACCGGGTACTCATTACTGAGGCACACGTAGAGAAATAGTGAACTGTACAGACGAATTCTGAAGCTTGCAAAGGGAAATAACTCTAACTTTATTTACACATCCGGATATCTCCGATTTAGCGATATTCAACAATAATTTATTCAAAACTAAAGTAACGTTTCAATGAGAGTGAATTGATGAAAACGGCTGTTCAATAGGCAGACACAATTTTGTTATGTGTTACATTGATACTAGATAGTAATTAAAGTGAGCGGTGTATTATAATTAACTGAAAGAAAACATTGACATTTCAGACGCAAGAAAAATTTTCTGGGCCGCCCAATCGATACTATCGATTTATATCGATATTTTACCCAGCCCTATTGTGGTGCCTCTGGAGGTCAAAATTATTATCCGATTTAAAAAATCGTTTGATTATATCACCGTTTGATTATATCATCGTTTGATTATATCACCGTTACATGGTAATGAAGGGTGGGGTTGAATTACGTGAAAATCGGACCAAAATTGACGGACAAAATGGCCGCCGTTTGTATGCGAATTGTGTGAAAATATGTTGTGGACGCTATAGAGGTCACAATTTTGAACCGATTTTGATGAAACTTGAAATACTGTATTTTTCTGTGTATAAGGCGCAGAGCGAGTTTGGCAGAGGTATTTCAGGAAAAAATAAAAGTGCATGCTTTATAGGGCTGTGTCGATATATCGATACACCGATATGTATCGATACGTTCCAGCGATATCGATATGTAATATGGTCGTATCGTTGAAAAAATTCTTCAGTTCAGAAAGACCATGAATTGAAATCCACGTGGCGAAAGAAAACGATCTCGGCATAATGGTTTGTCAATCGAACGGCTTCAACTCCCCGTATGAATTCCATGTACCGCTAAATATTATAATAACCGGATCATACATTGATGGATTCACTGACCAGTTGTTAGGTAAATTTAAATCTTCATTGAATATAATCCCCTGATAAAACACCGAATACACCGAGAAACAATCATTTTATAATATATTTTCCCGATGGCATCTCCAATGCTGAATTCCAATGACACGTGACATCGGTTGCAAATTAGGTCAATAAACCAGTTCTAAATAGCGCTTACCATGACTTTTTTTTTATTTTATACACATTCTGACAAAAGTTTAATTTAATAAATATTGTCGTTTTTATACGCCCACATAGAAATGTGGACGTATATTGCCGTCGCCCCCGTCCGTCCGTCCGTCCGTCCGTCCGTCCATCGTCCACAATTTTTTGTGAACGCACTAGAGGCCAGGGTTAATATCCGATTGACTTTAAATTTATACACAGTGTTTAAGGTCATGAGACGAAGAAGCCTATTGATTTTCAGCAATATCCGAAAATTACTGCCAGAGTTATGACCCTTGATCACTTTGAAAAATCTTGTGAACGCTCTAGAGGCTAAGGTTAATATCCGATTGACCTTAAATTTACACACAGTGTTTAAGGTCATGAGACGAAGAAGCCTATTGATTTTCAGCGATGTCCGATAATTACTGACAGAGTTATGACCCTTGATCACTTTGAAAAATCTTGTGAACGCTCTAGAGGCTAAAGTTAATATCCGATTGACCTTAAATTTACACACAGTGTTTAAGGTCATGAGACGAAAAAGCCTATTGATTTTCAGCGATGTCCGATAATTACTGACAGAGTTATGACCCTTAATCACTTTGAAAAATCTTGTGAACGCTCTAGAGGCTAAAGTTAATATTGGATTGACTTGAAATTTATACACAGTGTTCAAGGTCATGATACGAAGAAGCCTATTGATTTTCAGCAATATCCGATAATTACTGCCAGAGTTATGACCCTTGATCACTTTGAAAAATCTTGTGAATGATCAAGAGGCTAAAGTTAATATCCGATTGACTTTAAATTTATACACAGTGTTTAAGGTCATAAGACGAAGAAGCCTATTGATTTTCACGGATTTCCGATAATTAGTGCCAGAGTTATGGCCCTTGATCACTTCAAAAAATCTTGTGGATGCTCTAGAGGACAAAGATGATGTCCGATTGACTTCAAATTTATACACGGTGTTTGAGGTCATGAGACGAAGAAGCCTATTGATTTTCAGCGATTTCTGATAATTAGTGCCAGAGTTGTGTCCCTTGATCACTTCAAAAAATCTTGTGGATGCTCTAGAGGCCAAAGTTAATATCTGATTGACTTTAAATTTATACACGGTGTTTAAGGTCATGAGACGAAGAAGCCTATTGATTTTCAACGATCTCTGATAATTATTGCCAGAGTTATGGCCCTTGATCATATCAAAAAATCCTCTGGACGCTCTAGAAGCCAAAGTTAATATCCGATTGACTTTAAATTTACACACACTGTTTAAGGTCATGAGACGAAGAAACCTACTGATTTTCAGCGATTTCAAATAATTACTTCCAGAGTTATCTCCCTTGATCACAATCAAAAAGCCTTGTGACACTATAGATGCCAAACTTATCATCCGATTGACTTCAGATTGATACACAGAGTTTAAGGTGTTGAAACGAACAAGTATTTTGATTTTCAATGAATTTTTCTAACTGAACAGCTAAATCCATGATATTAAATATTTCCTATACTAATTGTTAGCGTGGGGCAAAACTTTATAAAAAGCTAACGAGTTGTTACTCTTAATCAGATTTTAGTGTATTACAAATGTTTCATCCCCCCAAAAAGTAAAAATATGCGACAACCCTTGTTGACTGCCCGGATGATTTAGCTGCTGTGGGCGTATGTTTCGTTGCCTGGCAACCTATCTTTATTGAAGGCTATATCATAATCGTACGGAATTTTTATTTTAAAGCAATTTCAAGTATGGTTGTCACGTGAAAATTGTTTAGTGTGTCTATCATCATTGGCGAATGAATAAAAAACTTTTGCAATTTACGTGACTAGTTACGTTATAGATTTAAGCTATAAATTGTGTTATGAAGAAATGCCATGGTGCCGTATCAGCTTTTTTTGGCTACGGTAATTTCTGATTGACAGTAGTAGAAAAATGCTAATATTTTAGATCATCGACTTATGAAAAATGAAACGCGAATGTTTCATCGAATAAACAAAGACGGTAATTTTTATTGATTATTCTGGAATATAACTGACGTAATTTCAACATGGTATGTGAATTAAATATGGACAATATTCAAAAGGTGTACCTGTTGTTATTTTTGTGGTAATCACGTACATTAAAATACGACATTCTCCATAAAAAAATTACCAAGAATTATTTTTGTTGAAGTACTTGAAGTCTAGTTTTAAAGGGAATGGACGCATATAATTAACCCATTTCCTACGGGACCTCAATTGCCGTTTCGTTTTAAAATGGATGCTTACCCATCACAAACAAACGTCTTGAAACAGAATGTAGTTTGGGATCATTTTTATACGCCCACATAGAAATGTGGACGTATATTGCCGTCGCCCCCGTACGTCCGTCCGTCCGTCCGTCCGTCCGTCCGTCCATCGTCCACAATTTTTTGTGAACGCACTAGAGGCCAGGGTTAATATCCGATTGACTTTAAATTTATACACAGTGTTTAAGGTCATGAGACGAAGAAGCCTATTGATTTTCAGCAATATCCGATAATTACTAATTACTGCCAGAGTTATGACCCTTGATCACTTTGAAAAATCTTGTGAACACTCTAGAGGCTAAAGTTAATATCCGATTGACCTTAAATTTACACACAGTGTTTAAGGTCATGAGACGAAGAAGCCTATTGATTTTCAGCGATGTCCGATAATTACTCACAGAGTTATGACCCTTGATCACTTTGAAAAATCTTGTGAACGCTCTAGAGGCTAAAGTTAATATTGGATTGACTTTAAATTTATACACAATGTTCAAGGTCATGATACGAAGAAGCCTATTGATTTTCAGCAATATCCGATAATTACTGCCAGAGTTATGACCCTTGATCACTTTGAAAAATCTTGTGAACGCTCTAGAGGCTAAAGTTAATATCCGATTGACTTTAAATTTATACATGGTGTTTAAAGTCATGATGCAAAGAAGCCTATTGATTTTCAGCGATATCCGATAATTACTACCAGAGTTATGACCCTTGATCACTTTGAAAAATCTTGTGAACGCTCTAGAGGCTATAGTTAATATCCGATTGACTTTAAATTTATACACAGTGTTTAAGGTCATGAGACGAAGAAGCCTATTGATTTTCGGTGATATCTGATAATTACTGCCAGAGTTATGACCCTTGATCACTTTGAAAAATCTTGTGATCGCTCTAGAGGCTAAAGTTAATATCCAATTGACTTTAAATTTATACACAGTGTGTAAGGTCATGATACGAAGAAGCCTGTTGATTTTCAGCAATATCCAATAATTCCTGCCCGAGTTATGACCCTTGATCACTTTGAAAAATCTTGTGAACGCTCTAGAGGCTAAAGTTAATATCCGATTGAATTTAAATTTATACACGGTCTTTAAAGTCATGATGCAAAGAAGCCTATTGATTTTCAGTTATATCCGATAATTACTACCAGAGTTATGACCCTTGATCACTTTGAAAATTCTTGTGAACGCTTTAAAGGCTAAAGTTAATATCCGATTGACTTTAAATTTATACACAGTGTTTAAGGTCATGAGACGAAGAAGCCTATTGATTTTCAGCAATATCCGATAATTACTACCAGAGTTATGACCCTTGATCACTTTGAAAAATCTTGTGAACGCTCTAGAGGCTAAAGTTAATATCCGATTGACTTTAGATTTATACACAGTGTTTAAGGTCATGATACGAAGAAGCCTGTTGATTGTCAGCAATATCGGATAATTCCTGCCCGAGTTATGACCCTTGATCACTTTGAAAAATCTTGTGAACGCTCTAGAGGCTAAAGTTAATATCCGATTGAATTTAAATTTATACACGGTGTTTAAAGTCATGATTGATTTTCAGCAATATCAGATAATTACTGCCAGAGTTATGACCCTTGATCACTTTGAAAAATCTAAAGTTAATATCCAATTGACTTTCAATTTATACACACTATTTACGGTCATGATAAAAATAGCCTATTTATTTTCAGCGATATCCGATAATTACTACCAGAGTTATGACCCTTGATCACTTTGAAAAACCCTATGAATGCTCTAAAGGCTAAAGTTAATATCAGATTGACTTTAAATTTGTACACTTTGGTTAGGGTCATGAGACGAAGAATCCTATTTGATTTTCAGTGATATCTGATAATTTCTGACGCTTGATCACTTTGAAATATCTTGTGGACAAAAACCTTCAGACAAACCATCAAAACTATTCTAATCAATTCTGATAATTACTTAATGTTCTCCTTACTGATAAAAGAAACAATATGCGACAACCCTTGTTGACTGCCCGGACGACTTAGCTGTTGTGGGCGTATGTTTCGTTGCCTGGCAACCTATCTTTTAGCTTGTGGCCCCTCTGTAGGTCAAAATTATTATCCGATTTACAAAAACGTTTGATTATATCACCGTTACATTGTTATAAAAGATGATGTGGAATTTCGTGAAAATTGGACCAAAATTGACGGACAAAATGGCCGCTGTTTGTACACGAATAGTGTGAAAATATGTTATATTAAGGTTGTGGACCCTATAGAGGTCACAATTTTGAACTGATTTTGATGAAACTTGAAATACATGTTTATAACATAAAGATCTTGGTTCCTTTCGATATTTGGACATATTTGATCGTAACTTCCTGAATTATGGCCCCTGATTGTACGAAAAGTCGCCATGATATTAAATGTTTCGTATCCAGTGGAGGTGACAGCTTATTCCATAATATTAAATGATTCGTATACTTTACATTAGCATGGAGCAGAACTTTATAAAAACCAAACAAATTCTAATGATTTTCTGATAATTACTTAATATGCGACAACTCTTGTTGACTGCCCGGACGATTTAGCTGCTGTGTAGGCGTATGTTTCGTTGTCTGGCAACCTATTTTCATGTGTTGTAAACGTTCTCCTTACTGACAAGAAAAAAAATATGCGACAACTATTGTTGACTGCCTGAACGACTTAGCTGTTGTGGGCTTATGTTTCATTGCCTGGCAACCTATCTTTGTACATGGATGAATTCTGTGCAGAGATTTCATGATTGATAGAATAAAAGATCTTTGTGTGTTCGTCTCTCTATCAGTGCTGTTGATCTTAAAAGCTGTTCAGCTGCGGTCCTTTTACAAATTTTAGATTATTTAAATAGCAATTCTTGTAAATGGTACAAATATTTCTAATTATGAAAAAAGGAACTTGAGTTTGTAATATTTTATTCAGAGGAATTATTCTGAAATGTTTTCTTTTTATTTATTCTGAATAGACCATCTGTAATTTTTATACGCCCACATTTTCATGTGGACATATTATGTCGTCGTCCCTGTCCATCCGGACGTCCGTCCACAATTTGTTTGTGGACTCGCTACAGGCCACAATTCTTATCTGATTTTGATGAAACTTGAAATATAGGTTTATCCCAAAATGATCTCGGCTGCTTTCGATATTGGCATGTATTGGATCAAAACTTCATGGATTATAGCCCCTGATTGTGCGAAAAATCATGTTTTTAGCTTGTGGACCCTATAGAGGTCACAATTTTGAACCGATTTTGATGAAACTTGACGTGCATGTTTATAACCCAAAGATCTTGGTTCCTTTCGATATTTGCGCCAATCGGATCGTAACTTCCTGAATTATGGCCCCTAATTGTCCGAAAAATCGCCCTTTTTAGCTTGTGGTCCCTCTGGAGGTCAAAATTGTTATTCGATTTAAAAAAACGTTTGATTATATCACCGTTTCATGGTTATGAAGGTTGAGGTCAAATTTCGGACCAAAATCGGACCAGAATTGACAGACAAAATGGCCGCCGTTTGTACGCGAATAGTGTGAAAATATGTTACAGTATATCAAGGTTGTGGACTAGAATTGACGGACAAAATGGACGCTGTTTGTACACCAATAGTTCATAACCCAAAGATATTGGTTCCTTTTGATATTTGAGCCCATCGGATCGTAACTTCGTGAATTATGTCCCCCGATTGTCCGAAAAATCGCTTTTGTTAGCTTGTGGTCCCTCTGGAGGTCATAATTATTATCTAATTTAAAAAAATGTTTGATTATATCACGATGTCATGGTAATGAAGAGAGAAGTTGAATTTCGTGAAAATCAGACCAGAGTTGACGGATAAAATGGCCGCCGTCTGTACGCAAATTGTGTGAAAATATGTTATATCAAGGTTGTGGACCTTATAGAGGTCACAATTTTGAACCGATTGTGATGAAACTTGACATGTATGTTTATAACCCAAAGATCTTGGTTCCATTGCATATTTGCCCATATCGGATCGTAACTTCCAGAATTATGGCCCCTGATTGTACGAAAAAACACCCTTTTTAGCTTGTGGTCCCTCTGGAGGTCACAATTATTATCTGATTTAAAAAAAACGTTTGATTATATCACAGTTACACCGTAGTTATGGGTTAGTTTGAATTATGATTTTCTCATGATTACTTTAAATGCAACAACTCTTGTTGACTGCCCGGATGATTGGCTGCTGTGTGGGTGTATGTTTCGTTGCCGGGCAACCTATTTTCTGATTTTCTATTTATAATGAAAATAGAAATCATTTAAATGAAAGAAATCTATGCTTATTATATCTATATTGTAAATATACATAGATTCCTTAACCAGATTAAGACAGATCTGCATAGAAAAGTATTTGTTTGTCTGTATAAATCTGCTGTGTTTTCTCAATGGATACTAATCATGCTAAAATAAGTGACTTATATTTCTAATCATAATTCAAGAAATTGAATTCGATCATGGTTATCACCCATGTTTGTGTAATGACATGTGTGCTTTGTGAATTGTGAATGATGAGCTATTTTTGAAAGTAGTCAAACTGGATGAAAGAAGTATTAGTGTTTATGTAAAGCAAATTTTAGAAGAGATATCAACAAAGTTTTAAGAAATATAATAACTTATGTTGTTGTTATAGCAGTGAAATTAACACATTATGTCACGTATTAATGGTTGGTCCGTAGATCGACCTGCTAGTACTGGAGTATATCTTTCCTCATGGGAAAACAAATTGGAAGAATTAGTGGTAAGAATAAATATTTTTTGATCTGTTAAGATAAACTTGAGCTTTGAATCCAGAAAGTTCTTAAATCTTTTCAAAAATACATTGGTCACAGATACCAAATAAAGACACACAAAAACAATCATGTTATTATGATACCCAGCTTTTGCTTTTCAGAAATATTTTTTAAATACCAATACCTCTGAATTCCAGCTAAAATGTGGTTGTATAACAGTGATTCTCAACCAGTGTGCCACGGCACATAGGTGTGCCGCGAGATCTTCCGAAGTGTGCCGCAAGATTTTAAACGGCACATTAAATCAATTTCTTACTAAAGAGGCCAGCTATTTGACAGTGCTTTTATCACCAACGGTTCAGGGGTTATTCTTGGTTCGAATATGCACCCAGGTGATACATGTGCAATATTTCAATTTCATACATATGGATGAGCTAGGATTGTGGGGGTGTATATAGCTCATTACTGGAGAAGTATTCTGGTGAAGGTGGTCACTGTGCATTATAAGTCAAATTCCAAATCCATAAAAGTTAATAGAATTATTTAATAAGCTTTAAGCCATAAAGAAAGTAAAGGCGTTGACACTTGATCTGACTGCATTGTTAACTATATATATCTTTGCTCAAGGTTTCTGTTAATAAGCCTACTGGCATCCAAAGATTATAAAACAGTCAAACCCAATCATGCTTTTAGGCAATTACTCTATGGACTTTAAATCAAAATATTAGCATTAAAAGGTAATGACAGACAGACTATTAGCTATATTGTCTTTATGTGTGAATAAAGAGTGAAGAAATGTGTTCCAAGGTGTGCCGTTGGCAAAAAAGGGTGGAGAACCACTGTCTTAGAGTTATGAACCGTGTTTCACTTTGTAGAACCCTGTGAACGCTCAAATGACTAAACATAATGTATAAATGGAATTGATATTGCTGGGTTTGATTGATTCTGCATCCATTTTATAACACATCTGCAATGTTTATGTGGAAATCTGTTTATCGGCTACATTGGTACCCTAAGTGATATAAGTTCAAGGGTAACATGGCACTGGAAGTAACAGAAGTTCTAGGGAAACATGGCCCCAGTGAAACCCATCATCACTTTGTTATTGTCCATGTTTCACTTTTTTTAACCTTGTGATTTGTGCAAGTTATTATCCAATCTGTAAGAAATTTCCAATAATTTCTTCTGAAATTATGGCCCTTTGATGGGCCTTGTAAATGTTCTAACGACAATAGTTATAAGAAATTTACACAGATCACTTATATTAAAGACCACATAACATAATAATTCTCAATTGCATATATTGAAAGCCAAGGGTTACTACTATCATTTTACGTCAAGTTCACACCAATCTGATTAAAATTGATTCAGATATTAATGTTTAAACATCAGACAGCAAAAAACGGTTTTCAAATTTTCAATTACAACCTTAATCCGGTTGATTGGCTGGTGACGTCACAGGCATTACACATAATCTATACACATAATATATCACTGCCTGTACAATATATCACTGTATACACACCACCAGTTAACACGTGTATATTTGTCGGTCCAATTAACGTTACTGAGTAATCATTAACTCGTCATTATTTACATGTAAGCTACATATCACTTTACTATGTTTGTGAATGAATCAGCTTATAGCCTGAGGGTGTCCACTATTGAATGTCCCGATCCCCAGGGTCAGAGCCACGCCCATTTTTTGCCTTTAGCGTCTGAAAGCCACAATTCTGAATGGATTATCTTGATGTTAAGGCACGACCCTCAATGCTAAACAAACCAAAGGCCTAGCCTTCTTGACGAAGTACCATCAATCAAAGCAGGAATGTGGACGTATATTGTAGCGTTATCGTTATGTTTTAATTTTGTAGTACCTTGTGAAACCTAAAATGACGAAAATTATAATTTTATCTGTATGAAAGTTTCTTGTAAATAAGTGCTCCCAGTTATCTGCAAAAGAATAAATGTGTGACTACCCTTGTCGACCGCTCAAAGATTTAGTTGCTGTGGGCGTATGTTTCATTGCCTGGCATCCTATCTTTCTTCCTTTCTGATATAGATGGCAATAGTAAGTGCAGAAAGACCACACTACACACAAAGCAACAAGACAAGCCAGCGACCGAGACACAAAATACATCACTGCAAACAATAAATAACAAATATCAAATCGAGTGAATCTGTCCGAGGGTCAGCCCTAAGCGTCCATTGCAAAATAGTCATTTCTGTTGATTGTGATCTTTATTTCAGTATATTCTCCAAATCGCATATTCAGGACATGCTCTAAATCAAGTACATGTATTTTAAAGGGAATTTAAAACAATGGGCTAACTTTTACATTGTCAGAATAGGAATCTTATTTTATGTTTCTGATTTGTTTGATTACACCTTCCTATAACAATTGTCTAAAATCATCTATTTCAGTGATTATGATCGCTTGACGTGCCTAAATACATGTACAGTACACGCATCACGCAGGTTTGATCAAACACGATATTACCGTGTTTTCTATCGTGGAATTTCATGATTTGCCGAGTGAATATCGAGGAAATATAGAGGGACACGATAGCAGTGCCTCGGTGTTAAAAACACCGTGTGACTCGGTGTTTTAATTATTTCAGGTGAAATACAGTAGCACATTATTTATAATAGTTCAGTTACTACGTTGGCATTTTCCCATTAATCACGAATATTTGATGGCTTGTTCGAAATCGGAAAAGGAATAAACACAATTTTCGGTAAACCCCGGATACTATTCATTCCTTTTCTAAAAAGAATATGCTTAAAAAAAACAATACGTTATTACTTCATAATATGTTCCATATTTTTAATACTTTCGCCAATCGAATATTACAAATCCATTCGTATTACGGGAAAAAATAAATGCGCACAAATCAATACTGGTCTTATCGGGGTGTAGTTTAAACTGTTTTATCCATTCAAATAGTAATTCACATACTGACAAATAAGCCACGTGGTGCATACAGTACAGTATTGGTAAATCACACCTCAACTAATATATCTTTTCTGGTTTAAATCACAAATGAATTAAAAGCCTTCGTCACCTGATACGAAGCACATTTTGCTGAATGGACGTGGACACGTATCAGTCCGATAAAGGCGATAATATAATGCTGACTTTTTCATTTCCACACCAAAGAGTCTAGTGAATGCATACTGTCAATCAAGGTTTGATCAAGTAAATTGGCACGTGACATCAAAAGAAACCAACTGACAGAAAATTGCACGCCCATTGTACAACAAATTATTATCCTGTTGTAGTCATCTTGACAGTACGACTTGTATTGTCAGTAGTAAAAACTACCCAAAAAGGTTTGAATCTTTATTTTAAAAAAACAATCAAAATTGTTAAATTGATTCTGATATATATGCAAATGGTTGGCATTCAAGAGGGGTCACAATGGTTTGTTCTTTGCATCTCAATTAGTTTGGGCGTTTTGATTAAAATTAAACGTAAACGTGAAATTTTGAAAAGAGATATCTTGTAAAATAACCCGTATTACTGAAATATTTTCTCAATTAGCAGAATGTCAAATTAAAGAAAACCACGCAAGGCTTACAATATGACTAACTACGGGGTTCGTATTTGGCTGGACACCCCCACCCCTTCCCTACATGTAATACCAATATGTAACGAGGAATTGTGATTACTGTTTACGGTAAAAGTCATGTTTTTAGAGATTGTTCAATTATTTAAATCGGTACAGACTCGGAGGTTGATTCCTGCAGATCATGTAATGGGCAAAATAATGTTTAGTCATCATATTTGCAATTGACATAATATTCTGTCAATAAAATCACACCGGTGCTCATTAATAATTTGTCAGGTGGTTATTATTTTATTACATTGTGGACAAATGTCAGTCCTTAAATAGCACCAGACACCTTTAACAACTTAATAAGCACGTTTTTGTGTGTTAGGCAATCGCCTCTCTTCGCTTTGATGTGTTGCTTTGATGTGTTGCATTCTTGGCTAACTGACACCTCGATAACTCTAATACTACTATTATTAATCTCACGATCAAAGAGGCTTCAATTCATAAGAAATGGCCGTGAGACGTGTTGAGAGGTAAAACAATCAAAATGAATATGACGTGATAATTTTTGGAAACTAACACGGTTTTATTAATAAGGGTATTTATGGTCTATGGCATGAATACGGTCAAATGTTTGTATGTTTCATTCATATATTGAACGGGTGCCAGTAAACTCGTCCACAAGCAAACAGGTACGCAGTTAGGTCATCCACAGGGCGTATTGTTTTTTTTATAAGCAATATTTTTATTCAGATTTCTATCTGAATAGGGATTGGGGAACAGGCATAGCCTAAATTAAACCCCTCCCCCGTTGTTGTTGTTGTTTAATAATTTAATTGTATTACTTACTGGTTGTTTATATTGTTTTATTTACCCAATAATCCATTATCTTGGCAAGCCGATCAAACGAGATGAGTTCACCGATGTTTTTGTAATAAAGAGCAATAGTATTATTTGTTGATTAGCTTTATGATTTTAAACATAATAATAAATTCACCAATGTTTTTGTTATAAGTAGACTCGTATTGTTTGGTTTGTTGATTGACGTTATCTCATTATTTAAAATATTTGCCACTGGTTAATATCGGGTCAAAAATAATTCCTTAAATTGCGCCGTAGCCCCTTTTAGATAAACTGAATTCGCTTTATATATGATGATGATGGCGATCATTCGTAGATGAATGACAGACATAAGCAATGTGGGTTTATACTTTATTAATAGAAACGTTCGTTGAGCTATTTAGGCGACAATTTGTCTTTACTAACAATGCATGCACAAGTAAAAGGGGCAGTGGTTTAAGGAATGATTTTATTGGCAGAATATGCCCACTGCGAATATGCTGATTATACATAGTTTTCGTCATAAGACGCGCTGTTATGTAACAATCTTCAAGTCTGTACCAATTTAAACATTGAATAAACACTTACATCCACAATTTTGAAAGCGTGAGCTCTGCGGTAAAAAAAAGAAAAGAATCCCTCGTAACATATTAAGATGTACTCTTGGGGGAGGGGGGGGGGGGCGACAGTTTTTTTGTGTGTGAATCCAGATTGGTCACGTACCAGTTGCAATTGTTTTTTGTTTTTTTTAAATGAGGGCAATGATGTTAGGGAATGCCCAGTTACTGACAATTTGCAACAAAAGTCATATTGTCTCCAAGACCATTTTTTTGTTAAAATGACTTCTATTTTAGTCAATTATCGTTTCCTTTTGATGTTTGATGGCTCTTTTATATTCACGTCATTTGGAAACTTGATTGAGAGTATGAAATGGTCACCAAGGTGTTATCCGACGGAGACACGTTTTAATGAACATGTATTCCACAACAGGAGAGCAGGAGAGACAGACTTTTTATACGCCCACATTGAAATGTGGTCGTATATTGTCGTCGCCCCCGTCCGTCGGTCCGTCCGTCCGTCCGTCCGGCGTCCACAATTGCTTGTGGACGCTCTACAGGCTAAAGTTAATATCCGATTGACTTTAAATTTATACACAGTGTTTAAGGTCATGAGACGAAGAAGCCTATTGTTTTTCATCGATTTTCGATAATAACTACCAGAGTTATGGCCCTTGATCACTTCAAAAGATCTTGTGGACGCTCTAGAGGCCAAAGTTAATATCCGATTGTCTTTAAATTTATACACAGTGTTTAAGGTCATGAGACGAAGAAGCCTATTGATTTTCAGCGATTTCCGATTATTAGTGCCAGAGTTATGGCCCTTGATCACTTAAACAAATCTTGTGGACGCTCTAGAGGCCAAAGTTAATATCCAATTGACTTTAAATTTATACACAGTGTTTAAGGTCATGAGACGAAGAAGCCTATTGATTTTCAGCGATTTCCGATAATTAGTGCCAGAGTTATGGCCCTTGATCACTTCGAAAAATCTTGTCGACGCTCTAGAGGCCAAAGTTAATATCCGATTGACTTTAAATTTATACACAGTGTCTAAGGTCATGAGACGAAGAAGCCGATTGATTTTCAGCGATTTCCGATAATTAGTGCCAGAGTTATGGCCCTTGATCACTTCAAAAAATCTTGTGGATGCTCTAGAGGCCAATTTTAATATCCGATTGACTTCAAATTTACACATAGTGTTTACAGTCATGAGACTAAGTCATCTATCGATTTTCAGTGATTTTCAATAATTGATGCCAGAGTTATTGCCCTTGATCACTTCGAAAAAATCCTGTGGAAGCTCTAGAGGCCAAAGTTAATATCCGATCGACTTTAAATTAACACACAGTGTTTAGGGTCATGAGACGAAGAAGCCTATTGATTTTCAGAGATTTCAAATAATTATTGCCAGAGTTATCTCCCTTGATAACTTCAAAAAATCTTGTTACGCTATAGAGGCCAAACTTATCATCCGATTGACTTTAGATTGATACACAGAGTTTAAGGTGTTGAAACGAACAAGTATTTTGATTTTCAATGAATTTTGATAACTGAACAGCTAAATCCATGATATTAAATGTTTCATGTATATACTAATTGTTAGCGTGGGGTAACACTTTACAAAAAGCAATCAAATTCTAATGATTTCCTGATAATTACATAATGAGCTGTTACTCTTAATCAGTTTTTAGTGTATTACAAATGTTTCATTAGCAAAAAAAGTAAAAATATGCGACAACCCTTGTTGACTGCCAGGACGATTTAGCTGCTGTGGGCGTATGTTTTGTTGCCTGGCAACCTATCTTTAATTCATTTGTGATTTAAACCCGAAGATATTACTTGAGGTGTGATTTACCGATTTATTTGTCAGAATGGGACTCCGTTAAAATATAACCTCATAAAAGTACACTCTTTTTATGCAGCGTGGCTATTCGCGTCAGGATTATTAAAAAAAACTATTCAACATTTCAAATATATTGGCAGTTTGATAACATCGTGGCAGTATATCTTTTTGACATCAATTATTTATGACCGATAAACATCGTTAATTTTACATATCAAATTACACCAAGGCCTATCGTGTCACGCGACTATCGTGGCACACGATAGCGACTGCTACACCGAGTTATTTATCGTGGCAATATCGTGCCGTTATCGTGGAAATTTTTAACAAAAAACGACACGATAATCGTGTTTGATAGAACCTGCACAATGCGTGTACTGTATGTAGCAGGGTTTCTATTTAAAGGAACAAACACCAGGTCGTAGGTTCAGATTTTATTGTGGATCATAAATTTATACATATAAAAACTCCTATAAAATAGGAGTTTGTAACAATACTGAGGAGTTTTACCATATACATGTAATATACAGGACAAGTGAAATTAGGTGCTCCTTGTAACAAGATTAAGATGTAAGTGAGGTTTGAAGAAGAAGCTGAGATGTGGTTATTTTAGTGAGTTAAAGTGAGTAGAGTTTAGACTTGCTATTGAAAAGAGACTTCTGACCAGCTTAAGGGCGTTGAGCAGTCTAAGATTCGCACTAACTTTTCAACGCCAATCTTATTAAGTCTTTGCAAACTTGTTCCACTTATAAAATAACTCAGAAAACTCTCGAAAGTCACGTCGTTTTATGTGTAACAATGGAGATACGAGGCGGAGGAACAAAACTATTTATAGCAAACGAGACTGATTCCCCGACCTAGATCAGGTGTTGAATAAATTATGGCGTCGTGCACGCCAGTCACGTGATCAACACAGACGTGGCTTCAACGGGAGTGGAAGATGTCACGTGACCAGAAGGAATTCCCTGTATGACGCTATTATCCAGGTCTATTTATCTATCACGAAAGGAACATGACGGATTTTTTTTTTTATGGTCAAAGATTACTATTTTTTGAATGCATAACATGATTTAGAGTGCGGTGGAGTAGTGCAGTGAAGTAATTATTTACTTTTACATCCGAATTGTTGTATTTTAATACTTGTTGTCGACGTATTCAAGGAATTAACCCAAAATCGCAAAATCTCGTTTGAAGGTAAATAATGAACAACAATTTTAAAATACTTTGAGTTGGTATTTTTTAACGTTTTTGGTGACGAAATGTAGCTTATAACCTCCACTTTCGATCTACTGGTGGGATTATCAATAAATCTTTTGAGCTTGTACTAATAGAATTTCCAAGAAAACGCATCGTTTTTTTGCGTTTCCATGGATACAAGACAAACCACAACCTATAGCCAAAAATTGACCAGTGTATTTTTGGGACTTGCTATTAGCATTGTTCATGCGAAATTTGATGAAAATATCTGCAGGCATAACTGAGAAAATTCTACTTTTGTTGTCATTAATACCCCTTTTTTATACGCCCACATTGAAATGTGGTCGTATATTGTCGTCGCCCCCGTCCGTCCGTCCGTCGGTCCGGCGTCCACAATTGCTTGTGGACGCTCTACAGGCTAAAGTTAATATCCGATTGACTTTAAATTTATACACAGTGTTTATGGTCATGAGACGAAGAAGCCTATTGTTTTTCAGCGATTTCCGATAATTAGTGCCAGAGTTATGGCCCTTGATCACTTCAAAAAATCTTGTGGACGCTCTAGAGGCCAAAGTTAATATCTGATTGACTTCAAATTTATACACAGTGTTTAAGGTCATAAGACGAAGAAGCCTATTGATTTTCAGCGATTTCCGATAATTAGTGCCAGAGTTATGGCCCTTGATCACCTCAAAAAATCTTGTGGACGCTCTAAAGGTCAAAGTTAATATCCGATTGACTTTAAATTTATACACAGTGTTTAAGGTCATAAGACGAAGACGCCTATTAATTTTCAGCGATTTCCGATAGTTAGTGCCAGAGTTATGGCCCTTGATCACCTCAAAAAATCTTGTGGACGCTCTGGAGGCCAAAGTTAATATCCGATTGACTTTAGATTTATACACAGTGTTTAAGGTCATGAGACGAAGAAGCCTATTGATTTTCAGCGATTTCAAATAATTACTGCCAGAGTTATCTCCCTTGATAACTTCAAAAATTCTTGTGACGCTATAGAGGCCAAAGTTACTATCCGATTGACTTCAGATTGATACATAGTTTAAGGTGTTTTGATTTTCAATGAATTTAGATAACTGAACAGCTAAATCCATGATATTAAATGTTTCATGTATATACTAATTGTTAGCGTGGGGTAAAACTTTATAAAAAGCAATCAAATTCTAATGATTTTCTGATAATTACATAATGAGTTGTTACTCTTAATCAGTTTTTAGTGTATTACAAATGTTTCATTACCGAAATTAGTAAAAATATGCGACAACCCTTGTTGACTGCCCGGACGATTTAGCTTCTGTGGGCGTATGTTTCGTTGCCTGGCAACCTATCTTATCATGCTTTTGGGCCAAGTTTGGAACATAGTTGGTAAATAAAATTGGTATTTATTTGGTGATTAATATGTAGTTTATCACCCCAAATAACAAAAAATGTCATATCTTATCAACAAAAATTACAGTGCTAGCTTTAAAATTTGCATTTTAGACTACTCAACGCCCTTAAAGATGTACTATTAAAGGGACAATACAACAAACACCAAATATACTATAAATAACAATTGTATTAAAGGGACAATAATACAACAAATAATCAATATACAATAGATACAAATACACACAAATATACACTACCACATGTACATTAAATTATATTTGCTATCCAAAATCAGGAAGGACATCATGTGAATAATAGCCATTCATGTTTGATTGTCTTCCTTTTGGTAGAGATTAAAGTTCCAATTTCACTTTTTCTAAGAAAGTCAAAATATAATTATTTCTATGTTTTTTGCTCAAAAGGTTGTCAACTCACTATCATGGACAAAATTTTCGGGGTGTTAGAAAGGGCGACACTGGTTGATTGAGGAAATAGTTACTCAATTACCTCCCTTGTTTTCCCATTCTTCTCCATGGACGGCCATCTTTAAACGTTTGAATTTGAAGTTGAAAATGATATTTTTGCCAATTTCTCAACTGGCAGTAGTGAATTATAGGATTAATAGGATTATTCTTTAACAAGGCAGGACTGTTTATAGGTTCAATCTATTTTGGGGCTTTATTTTAATAAATTTTAAAAATATAACTTAAAAAAATGCTATTGCAACTTTAATATTAGAATCTGTTTCAGGTCATGTTTCATGTTAGATTGTCTTCCTGTCGGTAGAGATTAATATTAGAATCTGTTTCGGGTCATGTTCAGTAAATAACTGTCATTAACTGATGAAATCTGAGTGTGTTTAAATCAGGCTTTGATGACAATTTTGATGACATTAACTAACAGATAATAATTTATTTACACAACAGATTTTATTTGTAAATAATATTTTCAATACGCCCACATTTTCATGTGGACGTATTATGTCATCACCCCTGTTTGTGGACTCTGCAGGTCAAATTCTTATCCGATTTCGACGAAACTTGAAATATAGGTTTATCCCCATAAGATCTCGGCTGCTTTCGATATTGGCATGTATCTGGTCGAAACTTCATGGATTATGGCCCCTGATTGTACGAAAAATCATGTTTTTAGCTTGTGGACCCTATAGAGGTCACAATTTTGAACCGATTTTGTTGAAACTTGACATGTATGTTTATAACTCACAGATCTTGGTTCCTTTCGATTCCCCCCCCCCCCCTTCAGATCATAACTTCCTGAATTATGGCCCCTGATTGTCCGAAAAATCACCCTTTTTAGCTTGTGGTTCCTCTGGAGGTAATGAAACTTGGACTTAAATTAACGGGGACAAAATGGCCACCGTTTGTTCGCGAATAGTGTGAAAATATGTTACATTAAGGTTGTGGACCCTATAGAGATCATAATTTTAATAAAGTTTTGATGAAACTTGAAATACATGTTTATAACCAAAAGATGTTGGTTCCATTCCATATTTGCACATATCAGATTGTAACTTCCAGAATTGTGGCCCCTGATTGTTCGAAAAATCGCCTGTTTTAGCTTGTGGTCTCTCTAGAGGTCATAATTATTATTCGATTTATAAAACCATTCGACTATATCACCGTTACACTGTAACGCGAAAATCAGACCTAAATTGCCAGACAAAATGACCTCCATTTGTACGCAAATAGTGTAAAAATATGTAATATCAAGGTTGTGGACCCTATAGAGGTCACAATTTTGAACCGATTTTTCATGAAACTTGAAATACATGTTTATAACATAAAGATCTTGGTTCCTTTCGATATTTGCGCATATCGGATTGTAACATCCTGAATTATGGCCTCTGATTGTACGCAAAATTTACTTTTTTAGCTTGTGGACCCTCGAGAGGTCTCAATTATCATCCGATTTTTAAAAAACATTTGATTATATCACTGTTACACTGTAATGCAGGCTAATGTCGAATTTCTTAAAATCGGACCAAAACTGCCGGAAAAAATGGCTGCCGCTAATATGCGAATAGTGTAAAAATATGATACATCAAGGTTGTGAACCCTGTAGAGGTCACAATTTTATTCAGATTTTGATGAAATTTCAAATGTAAGTTTATAACCCAAAGATCGCGGTTCCTTTTGATGTTCGGGCACATTGGACCATAACTTCCTGAATTATGTCCCCTGATTGTATAGAAAATCATTTTTTTTTACCTTGTGGGCCCTGTGGAGGTCACAATTTTATTCCAAATTCAAAAAACGTAACTATATCCCCGTTACACATTATTGATGGTTGAGTTTGAATTTCTTGAAAATCAACAATTGAACAGCTAAATCCATAATATGAAATGTTTCGTATACTAAACGTTAGCATGGAGCAGAACTTTACAAAAAACAAACAAATTCTAATGATTTTATGATAATTACTTAATATACTTTTGTTGACTGTCCGGATAATTTAGCTGCCGTGGGCCTATTTTTCTTTGCCTGGCAACCTATTTTTATACACCCACATGATATTGTCATCGCCCCTGTACGTTCGTATGTCTGTAATTGTTTGTGAACACTCTACAAGTCACAATTTTTATCCGATTTCAATGAATATTGACATGTACATTGTATTGGACTGTAACTTCATGGATTATGGCATACGACACACCTGTGCTTGCCTACTCCATGATCAAACACGATAGCAGATGGCTTCCATCTTGTTTACTGACGGTACTACTTATTTTAAGACAGACTCGGCTTTCCAATTTGTAATATCTACGTCATTGGGGATTTCCAATTTATACTCTCTGGTTGCTATGACCCGCTATGGCGTTGTCTAGAAACGCGCGTGCTCGCGTTAGTTTAAAATTTTTGCTATACGTTTAACATGGACTATTTGATGTAATTTGCCTGATTTGATTTGGCCCCATTTCCATAAATTTAGGTTGTTTTTTAGAAATTTTTAGCAAATGTTAATCTTAGGTGTTTTTTAATTCTAGCCGAAGTAAATTTTTTTACAATTTATAGCGAGTTAAGTTATCGTCTCTAAGAGGCGGGCGTAGTATTTTAAATGGCGGCCATTTGCCATCATGTGTATTCTTGAAGTAGGTACACATGATGTAATCGTATGGGATTATGGCTCATGATTGTACAAAAAATCATGTTTTTAGCTTGTGAACACTTTGGAGGTCACAATATTTATCCGATTTGGTTTAAACTTTAAATGTATGGTTATAACCCACAGATCACGTTTCCTATATCAACGGCCATTGTTGAATGATACCATCTTGTCGTTCTTTCTTTGTAATACTCCCGCTAATCCCGTGAGTAGTAGTTAATTAACTGGACCCCCACTGATCAGGTATAAAGAAATGTAAAAATAACAATCAACCCGGGATTATCTGTTAATTAATCTTTTGTTTTATTAAACGACTAACCTGATAATCGTTTTCACACTTAACGGAACATTATTTGATACTGACTGAATAAAATGAAAGTACCGAGTTTTGTTACGATCATCTAGTATCTTTTCCATTGCAACTTTGTTGTTAGACGTTTTAGTGCCCCCTATAATATTACATACAGAGTTACACCCCTCTAAATCAGTGATAAAATCAGCGATGGATTTTTTGTTCATGTGCTTTTTTTGATAAAATAAAATTAATTCATCGATTTGCTTCACAAAAATGTATAAATATTATCGAATGCATCACAATGGTAGACAGTAGCCTAGTATCGAAGGTTGGTACAAAATGACATTTTTGCAGAAGTTATGTTCGAGATTTGAGTAAAGAATTTTCGTCGGCGCAAGATTCAGCAACGGTCAAATTTATCGATGCAAGTATTGTAGTTGGGGTGGGAAATTCTCAAATTCACGCCATTTCGAAACACTTTTAGACGCTATGATGAAAGTAAAAGAAATATTGGGGGGCCAGAGACCCAGTATTACTAAACAAACACGTGTAACGACTACTTTGAATTCACAACTAGATAAAAAGTACATGTATTGTTACTGTTATACTACACGAATAAAACAATATATGCAATCTATATCTTTATTTTTTGTGGTAGGGGTTGGGGCAATATTGTATACCTCTAGTCAAAGAGCACTTCCATTAAAATACCATTATGCAAGAGAAAAATCTGCTTATTACAGGTCTTTCATTAGGCCTGAGATGTTATCTAAATGATCAATTAGACATTAATTAACATATCCAGACCATACTAAACTCTTAAATTCAAGGCTAGCCTTCGATGTTGGCGGATTGGATTCCTATATACCGCTTAATGGCCATTGATAATTAAATCAATCAAGTGGATAATCGAGATTATGCTGTTTATATTAATGATTTGAGTAATGATGGCCGAGGCTATGTGAATATTTCAAACTTTTTTTTCTCGGCTAATAGTGGACCAATTTGACTGAAATATTCAGCAAATTATCGTTACACTATCTAGTTTTTATACGCCCACATGGAAATGTGGTCGTATATTGCCGTCGCCCCCGTCCGTCCGTCTGTCGGTCCGTCCGTCCATCGTCCACAATTTCTTGTGAACGCTCTAGAGGCTAAAGTTAATATCAGATTGAAATTTATACACGGTGTTTAAGGTCGTGAGACGAAGAAGCCTCTTGATTTTCAGCGATATCCGATAATTACTACCAGAGTTATGACCCTTGATCACTTTGAAAAATCTTGTGAACGCTCTAGAGGCTATAGTTAATATCCGATTGACTTTAAATTTATACACAGTGTTCAAGGTCATGAGACGAAGAAGCCTATTGATTTTCAGTGATATCTGATAATTACTGCCAGAGTTATGACCCTTGATCACTTTGAAAACTCTTGTGAACGCTTTAGAGGCTAAAGTTAATATCCGATTGACTTTAAATTTATACACAGTGTTTTAGGGCATGAGACGAAGAAGCCTATTGATTTTCGGTGATATCCGATAATTACTACCAGAGTTATGACCCTTGATCACTTTGAAAAATCTTGTGAACGCTCTAGAGGCTAAAGTTAATATCCGATTGAATTTAAATTTATACACGGTGTTTAAAGTCATGATACAAAGAAGCCTATTGATTTTAAGCGATATCCGATAATTACTACCAGAGTTATGACCCTTGATCACTTTGAAAATCTTGTGAACGCTCTGGAGGCTAAAGTTAATATCCGATTGAATTTAAATGTATACACAGTGTTTAAAGTCATGATACAAAGAAGCCTATTGATTTTCAGCAATATCCGATAATTACTGCCAGAGTTATGACCCTTGATCACTTTGAAAAATCTAAAGTTAATATTCGATTGACTTTAAATTTATACACACTATTTACGGTCACGATACAAAATAGCCTATTTATTTTCAGCGATATCCGATAATTACTGCCAGAGTTATGACCCTTGATCACTTTGAAAAACCCTGTGAATGCTCTAGTTAATACCCGATTGACTTTAAATTTGTACACAGTGTTTAGGGTCATGAGACCAAGAAGCCTATTTGATTTTCAGTGATATCTGATAATTTCTGGCACTTGATCACTTTGAAATATCTTGGGGACAAAGGCCTTGAGACAAACCATCAAAATTATTCTAATCGTTTCTGATAATTATTTAATGGGCTATTACTCGTAATAAAATTATCATGTGTTGTAAATGTTCTCCTTACTGATAAAAGAAACAATATGCGACAACCCTTGTTGACTGCCCGGACGACGTAGTTGTTGTGGGCGTATTTTTCGTTGCCTGGCAACCTATCTTTAACTATTATAGTGAGAACTGCCATCTCTTTATCTTATGTCCCATAATGTAACTTTAAGCAAGCATTTTTGAATTTCCCTTGGGTGCTTGCTTAATACAAGTTCTACTGTAGTGTCAAAATATTGTGTATTCAGGGTTGTGGACCCTCTGGAGGTCACAATTTTCTTCTGATTTTGATAAAATTTGAAATGCATGTTTATAACCCAAATACATTCGTACATATCGAATTATGGTGCCCGATTGTACGAAAAATCATGTTTTTAGCTTGTGGTCCCTCTATAGATAACAATTATTTAAAAAAAAACATTCCAATATATCACTGTTACACCCTAATGATTGTTGATTTCGAATTTAGTGAAAAACTGCTGGAGAAAATGCAAATAGTGTAAACATCAAAGTTGTGGATCCTCTAGAGGTCACAATTTTGATCTGATTTCAATGAAACTTGAAATACATCTTTATAACCTAGTTTATGTCAAGTGGACGTTAAACCCCATTTCTCTCTCTCACATCTGTATAACCCAATGTTGTTGGTTCCTTTTGATATTCGCACAATTTGGACTGTAACTTCCTGAGTTATAGCCCTTGATTAAACAAAAAATCATGTTTTTAGCGTGTGGTCTCTGTAGAGGTCACAATTTTTATCCGAATTAAAAGAAAAGTGTGAATATATCACCGATACACACTAAGATCTTGGTTCCTTTGGATAATCGTGGATACCCGAACTTAACCTCCTGGATTATGGCCCCTGATTATTCGAAAAATCACATTTTTTGCCTGCAGAATCTCTAGAGGTCACAATTTTTTTTCTGATTTTAAAAACCATTTAAATACATCACCATTCAACTCTTTGTACGCAAATTGTGTAGAAGTATGTAATACAAAGGCTGTGGACCCTGTAATGAAATTTTGTGTATAATTTTATTACATCAATACCTTGGCTAGGTCTGATAATGAGCTTTTTCTGCTGTGAGTAAGCAAAGTGATAAGCAGTTTGATTGGTCAAGACTTTGAAGCACAATAACTCTCCTTCTAATTGAGGTAGAATGTTCAAACTTGGTGTAGGTGTTTATTAGGTGAATGCCTTGGGAGATCGATGATAAACATTGTCTGTTCAATCTGATGGTTGATGCATTGGGGCACTATAACTTTGGTTACAATTAAGTGAGATTCATTATATCATTACCTCTTAACTAATTGGATGATGATAATTTTCTGCTTAGGCTAAGGAGCGATAAACAATTTGATTAGTCAAGAATTTTGATCACAACTCACAAATTTGATGTACATGTACCTGTAGATGTTCATTGCTGAGTTCATTCATTTATATGTACATTTTGAGCTAATGCTAAGCAATTGCATTGGTCTATGATTTGGGACAAGATAACTTTGATGCAATCAGATAGAAAGTAATCAGACTTAGTGTATAGTTGATTATCAGTTTGATTGCTTGATAATTTTGAAAAAATATATGTGCGATTAATTAATATGTGTCATCTATTTATTATGGGTTTTCAGCGGGGGACATCAGCCTCACTGTTGGCTTGTTCTATGCTGGTTTATCTTAGGGCATGTACATTTAATTACAATTTATGAAAAACTAACTGGTTTATAATAGTCTTATACTATCATTATGTAGTGTAACTTGCACTTGATTCAAATGCCGACAGACTAGATAATTTGCTGTGAATTCAGATCTTTAAATGATGCGTGTTACTACTATTACAGAATGAATAATGTTTGTATTTATTTTGCATATTCAAGGAACTTCTGACCAGGTCCTCCCTGGAAACACATAAACTAGATCTAATGGCGGAAATATCCAGTTTAAAAATCAAACTAGCGTCGGCTGAGAAAGAAAGACAAGAATTGGATGAGAGATTACGAATATCGCAGGTAACATTTATTCTTATAAGAGGAAATTTTGCAAAGTATATAGTATTGTAGAAGAAGATAGAGCACAGGTTACAGTATATGTCAAAGACCACATAAAATAGTAATTTTTAATTGCATATATTGATAGCTAAGGGTTACTACATTCATTTTACGTCAAGTTCACTCCAATCTGATTAAAATTAATTGAGATATTAACGTTTAAACATCAGACAGCCAAAAACGGTTTTCAAATTTTCATTTACAACCTTTATCCGGTTGATTGGCTGGTGACGTCACAGGCACTACACATAATCTATACACATTATCTATACAATATATCACTATCTGTACGATATCTCACTGTATACACACCGCCAGTTAACACGTGTGTATTTGTCGGTCCAATTAACATTTGACTGGCATAATCATTAACTCGTAATTTTACACGTAAGCTACTATAAGTCAAAGCATTTTCAAAAGCCGACCTTTCTCGTCTTAAGTTGTAATAGATTATATATTTGTGACTAGAATAGATTACAATTCACTAGTTGATCAACATCTCCAGCCCGTAAATCAGTACGTAATATTTTAACACGGTTATCGGTAGTCATATCGACAAATAAACCGACAGAATGAAGCGACACAAGACGGTGCAGATAAAAACAACATGTGTCTTCTAAAGGTGCGGCAAAAGGGGAGGGGGGCGAATAGAAGAGCCTCCTAAGCTGGTATCTCGGGTACACGGTAACGTCGCATTCTGACTGTGAATTAAATAATAAAGTAAATTGGGTTTTTTTTCTTTATATTATATAAAATTGTATATTATTAATATTACATTGGTAGTTTAGTAATTTGTAAAAAAGGCATAGCCAACTTTCCTGTCATAACCGACATGCTTTCAGCATGTCTGTTATTGGCGTACGTGACCATTTTCAGCTTTTTCGCGCCAAAATCAACCATTTTACACATTTTTTAGTAAGCCATGCCTAATATGGTAGACGAAGATTTCCATGTGACATTGAGATCGTGTAACGCTATTTTAGTGATAACGGAGCTTTTTGTTATAAATACAGAGTAATTATTCGACAAATACGAGTGAATTTGAGCCATGTTACTTTCGCTATTACAAACTATCGAAGCTATCGATAGTTTGCTTGATTATCGCAATTTTTATCGATAGTTCTCTTTTTACTATCGATACACACTATCGACCGTCAAACCCCTAATGATTATTATTTGAAACCATTTCGTTTCTTAAAAGCCGACAATTGATTATTTCTATCGGCTTAAAAGATGTCCGTAGCGCCGGCTATAACAATTTCACACCAATCTTGTTTCAATCAGAAGCCAATTATTGTTGGCTTACGGTCGGCTTATTCTAATAAAAAAAAACACATGGGGAATATGGCTACAACAACTGTCTTTATAAAACAAATTCTAAATTAAGAAACAAATTATTCCGTAGTCAATTGTTTTTATACGCCCACATGGAAATGTGGTCGTATATTGCCGTCGCCCCCGTCCGTCCGTCTGTCGGTCCGTCCGTCCGTCCGTCGGTCCGTCCGTCCGTCCGTCCATCGTCCACAATTTCTTGTGAACGCTCTAGAGGCTAAAGTTAATATCCGATTGACTTGAAATTTATACACGGTGTTTAAGGTCGTGAGACGAAGAAGCCTATTGATTTTCAGCGATATCCGATAATTACTACCAGAGTTATGACCCTTGATCACTTTGAAAAATCTTGTGAACGCTCTAGAGGCTATAGTTAATATCCGATTGTTTTTAAATTTATACACAGTGTTTAAGGTCATGAGACAAAGAAGCCTATTGATTTTTGGTGATATCTGATAATTACTGCCAGAGTTATGACCCTTGATCACTTTGAAAAATCTTGTGAACGCTTTAGAGGCTAAAGTTAATATCCGATAGACTTTAAATTTATACACAGTGTTTAAGGGCATGAGACGAAGAAGCCTATTGATTTTCGGTGATATCCGATAATTACTACCAGAGTTATGACCCTTGATCACTTTGAAAAATCTTGTGAACGCTCTAGAGGCTAAAGTTAATATCCGATTGACTTTAAATTTATACACAGTGTGTAAGGTCATGATACGAAGAAGCCTGTTGATTTTCAGCAATATCCGATAATTCCTGCTCGAGTTATGACCCTTGATCACTTTGAAAAATCTTGTGAACGCTCTAGAGGCTAAAGTTGATATCCGATTGAATTTAAATTTATACATGGTGTTTAAAGTCATGATACAAAGAAGCCTATTGATTTTCAGCGATATCCGATCATTACTACCAGAGTTATGACCCTTGATAACTTTGAAAAATCTTGTGAACGCTCTAGAGGCTATAGTTAATATCCGATTGACTTTAAATTTATACACAGTGTTTAAGGTCATGAGACGAAGAATCCTATTGATTTTCGGTGATATCTGATAATTACTGCCAGAGTTATGACCCTTGATCACTTTGAAAAATCTTGTGAACGCTTTAGAGGCTAAAGTTAATATCCGATTGACTTTAAATTTGTACACAGTGTTTAGGGTCATGAGACGAAGAATCCTATTTGATTTTCAGCGATATCTGATAATTTCTGGCACTTGATCACTTTGAAATATCTTGTGGACATACGCCTTGAGACAAACCATCAAAACTATAATCATTTCCGATAATTATTTAATGGGCTATTACTCGTAATAAGATTATCATGTGTTGTAAATGTTCTCCTTACTGACAAAAGAAACAATATGCGACAACCCTTGTTGACTGCCCGGACGACTTAGCTGTTGTGGGCGTATGTTTCGTTGCCTGGCAACCTATCTTTTAATTAGGGGGATTAAGGAATCAGTCAGGCGTTAACGAATACACACGCCGGGTGTATATAGGTAATTAAGGAATAAACATCCCGAATATGCATTCGGTCACTGTGACGTCACTGGCGTCTGAGGGGATTAAGAGTATTTTCAATAATTGGCCAAGTCGTTTTTACGGGAGGTCTATATTTGCTACTTTGAGTGACGTTATCTGAATTAATTTTCATCAGATTGACGTTAAACTGCCGTAAAATGCATATAGTAAATAATGTTTATAAGCTCAATGAATTTAGTTTTCTCATTATATGTGCTTAATACATATAGTTCAACTTTTTATACGCCCACATTTCATATGGAAGTTGATTGTCCATCACAGACCTTGACCTTGCTAACTCTGTTTCAGGGGCCTATTTCACAAAATTTTAACTAAGATAAGATCTGAATTTTAGTTATTTGATTGGACAATATTAGATTGATTTTAGATCTTAGCCAATCAAAATTGAAGTATCTGCTAAAATTTGGATTTTATCTTTAGTTAATATTGATCGCACGGTTATAGTTTCTGATCGCACATGGTTATAGCACTCGGAAAACCTCGGTGAATTCCGTTACTCTACGTCTAGCCGGGGCTATATGACGGTAAGTGATATGTAATGTACCAACGCCTATAGAATTGCGATGCTGTACAGGTTTACATATTAGGTAAACTTGCCGATTTTAAAAATAAGTTCTCAAAAGCGTGTTTAGTAGAATTGTCCTTGTTTTAAACGGAAGTAGAAATCTCGCGAGACTCGTGAAACTATGAAATGAATACCACTCGGTAAACCCTGACAGATTCCGGTACCCTACATTAGATTGTACCGAGGAAATGAATACGTGACTATTTTCACGCATCTAATGTCGAAGAAAAGATTCTTTTTTGATGACATATTGTCAGATTTATGATCATATTTTCAATGAGATTTATGTTTTTATATGCCCACATTGAAATGTGGTTGTATATTGTCGTCCGTCCGTCCGTCCTGCGCCCACATGAGACGAAGAAGCCTATTGTTTTTCAGCGATTTCCGATAATAACTACCAGAGTTATGGCGCTTGATCACTTCAAAAAATCTTGTGGACGCTCTAGAGGCCAAAGTTAATATCCGATTGGCTTTAAATTTATACACAGTGTTTAAGGTCATGAGACGAAGAAGCCTATTGATTTTCAGCGATTTCCGATAATTAGTGCCAGACTTATGGCCCTTGATAACTTTAAAAAATCTTGTGAATGCTCTAGAGGCCAAAGTTAATATCCGATTGACTTTAAATTTATACACAGTGTTTAAGGTCATGAGACAAAGAAGCCTATTGATTTTCAGCGATTTCCGATAATTAGTGCCAGAGTTATGACCTTTGATCACTTCAAAAAATCCTGCGGACTCTCTATAGGCCAAAGTTAATATCCGATTGACTTCAAATTTATACACAGTGTTTAAGGTCATGTGACGAAGAAGCCGATTGATTTTCAGCGATTTCCGATTATTAGTGCCCGAGTTATGGCCCTTGATCACTTCAAAAAAATCTTGTGGACGCTCTAGAGGCCAAGTTAATATCCGATTTACAGAACACGCATTTTCCCATTAATCACGAATATTTGATGGCTTGTTCGAAATCGGAAAAGGAATAAACACAATTTTCGGTAAACTCCGGATACTATTCATTCTTTTTCTAAACAGAATATGCTTAAGAAACCAATACGTTATTACTTCATAATGGGATGTTCCATATTTTTAATACTTTCGTCAATCGACTATTACAAATCCATTCATATTACGGGAAAAAATAAATGCGCACAGATCAATTCTAGTCTTACCGTAGAAATGGTTCCACTACTGATGCCTTCCGTCATACTTCAGGCACAGTAGTGGCTTTTCCTACAGAGTTCCTTTGCGGAAGTTTTGTAGTCAAATGACTACAAAAAGTTTACTGGCCTATAGCTCCCTTAATTTACACAGACACTAACCCAAAACTGTACAGCACATAGCTTAACATATAATAAATCAATTCCCCATTGAAATAAAGGTGAAGCCTTACCGCATAATTGTATGATTAGATAAAATCAAATCCCTTCATGAAAATTCTCAAGTTCTGAGATTATAATGGCCGCCCAGTCAAATAGAGCATGCGCAATCCAACTCACGTGATCATACGCCCCTTTCCATATATGGCATATGACCATAATTATATGCTAATGACCTTAGCGTGGGAAAATATGTCAGAAACAATAATAAACCACGTGTTGGGGAGGTTGGGCATATATCTTTCGCTCAAACCTGAACAAAGACTGATAATAGATTTTATTGTTCAAAAAAAGGATGTAATGGGCGTCTTTGACATTTCAGCCGAGATTTTCTTATTGTATTTGTGCTGGTCAGCGTATAATAGGCATTACCTAATATGGCAAGTGATGGGCGGAGTTAAGGCGTCGCGGTATTTGGCGTGATTTCAACTGTCATGGCTGCCTGCACATTACAAGAAACACCGCTAAGAAAATGTAAAACGCATTACCACAAAGAAAAACTGTTCGGTAACTCTTTTAGTTGTTAAGAGTCTTAACAACCAAAAGAGTTAACTTAAGACTTCATTATGTATGATAGGATTCCTATTTTAATACAAACTGTAATGACAATTGTGCGTTTTAACCTATTTGAACTTGCGTCAACGGTCTTAGACTGTACCACTTGTAACGATAACCAGCTATAGTTATATCGTTACATTATAGTAACTAGTCTTACCGGGGTGTAGTTTAAACTGTTTTATCCATTCAAATAGTAATTCACATACTGACAAAATAAGCATACAGTATTGGTAAATCACACCTCAACTAATATATCTTTTCTGGTTTAAATCACAAATGAATTAAACGCCTTCGTCACCTGAGACGAAGCGCCACGTATCAGTCAGATAAAGGCAATAATATAATGCTGACTTTTTTATTTCCACACCAAAGAGTCTAGGGAATGCATATTGTCAATCAAGGTTTGATAAAGTAAATTGGCACATGACATCAAAAGAAACCAACTGACAGAAAATTGCACGCCCATTTTACATGAAATTATTATCCTGTTGTAGTCATCTTTACAGTACGACTTGTATTGTAAATTGTCAGTAGTAAAAACTACCCAAAAAGGTTTGAATCTTTATTTTAAAAAAACAATCACAATTGTTAAATTTATTCTGGTATATATGCAAATGGTTGGCATTCAAGAGGTCACAATGGATTGTTCTTTGCATCTCAATTAGTTTGGGCGTTTTGGTTAAAATTAAACGTAAGGGAAATTTTGAAAAGAGATATCTTATAAAATAACCCGTATTTATTACTGAAATATTTTCTCAATTAGCAGAATGTCAAATTAAAGAAAACCACGCAACACTTACAATATGACTAACTACGGGGTTTGTATTTGGCTGGACACTCCCACTCCTTCCCTACATGTAATACCAATATGTAACGAGGAATTGTAATTACTGTTTTACGGTAAAAGTCATGTTTTTAGAGATTGTTCAATTATTTAAATCGGTAGAGACTCGGAGGTTGACTCCTGCAGATCATGTAATGGGCAAAATAATGTTTAGTCATCATATTTGAAATTGACATAATATTCTGTTAATAAAATCACACCGGTGCTCATTAATAATTTATCAGAGTGGTTATTATTTTATTACATTGTGCATAAATGTCAGTCCTTAAATAGCACCAGGCACCTTTAACAACTTAATAAGCACGTTTTTTGTGTTAGGTAATCGCCACTTTTCGCTTTGATGTGTTGCAATCTTGACAAACTGACACCTCGATAACTCTAATACTACTATTATTAATCTCACTATCAAAGAGGCTTCAATTCATAAGAAATGGTCGTGAGATCGTGTTGAGGGGTAAAACATTCAAAATGAATATGACGTGATAATTTTTGGAAACTAAAACGGTTTTATTAATAAGGGTATTGATGGTCTATGGCATGAATACGGTCAAATGTTTGGCTGTTTCATTCATATATTGAACGGGTGTCAGTAAACTCACTCGTCCACAAACAAACGGATACGCAGTTAGGGTGTCCACGTGGCGTATTGGTTTTTTTTTACTCTAATACTACTATTATTAATCTCTCACTATCAAAGAGGCTTCAATTCATAAGAAATGGTCGTGAGATCGTGTTGAGGGGTAAAACATTCAAAATGAATATGACGTGATAATTTTTGGAAACTAAAACGGTTTTATTAATAAGGGTATTTATGGTCTATGGCATGAATACGGTCAAATGTTTGGATGTTTCATTCATATATTGAACGGGTGTCAGTAAACTCGTCCACAAACAAACGGATACGCAGTTAGGGCGTCCACGGGGCGTATTGGTTTTTTTTTATAAGCAATATTTTTATGGCGACGTGAGCTTAAAAGCAGGAGAGGCAGACTTTTTAATTCATTTGTGATTTAAAACCAAGATATTACTTGAGGTGTGATTTACCGATTTATTTGTCAGAATGGGACTCCGTTAAAATATAACCTCATAAAAGTACACTCTTTTTATGCAGCGTGGCTATTCGCGTCAGGATTATTGAGAAAAAAACCTATTCAGCATTTCAAATATCGTGGCAGTATATCTTTTTGACATCAATTATTTATGACAGATGAACATCATTAATTTTACATATCAAATTACACCGAGGCCTATCGTGTCACGCGACTATCGTGGCACACGATATCGACTGCTACACCGAGTTAATTATTGTGGCAATATCGTGCCGTTATCGTGGAAATTTTTAACAAAAAACGACACGATAATCGTGTTTGATAAAACCTGCGCGATGCGTGTACTGTACTTTAAATTTATACACAGTGTTTAAGGTCATGAGACGACGAATCCTATTGATTTTCAGCGATTTTCAATAATTAGTGCCAGAGTTATGGCCCTTGATCACTTCAAAAAATCCTGTGGGCGCTCTAGAGGCCAAAGTTAATACCCGATTGACTTTAAATTTATACACAGTGTCTAAGGTCATGAGACGAAGAAGCCTTTTGATTTTCAGCGATTTCCGATAATTACTGCCAGACTTATGGCCCTTAATCACTTTTAAAAATCTTGTGGATGCTCTAAAGGCCAAAGTTAATATCTGATTGACTTCAAATTTATACATAGTGTTTACAGTCATGAGACGAAGACGTCTATCGATTGATCAGTTCGAAAAAATCTTGTGTACGCTATAAAGGCCAAACTTATCATCCGATTGACTTGAGATTGACACTGCAACTACGGTATCGTCTAAAATGGCAGTTTTACCGATAGCTTCTATTCATATCGTGTAATTTCAAAACATCATTCAATAAATGATAAAACTCGTTGAAAATAACAAAAGTGGTTTAATTAGTACCATGGTTTAGATTAATAGCAACGGCTTTAGTTTCTCCGAGATGCGTTTAAAAATGGACGATCCGTGCACTTATTTATGGCGATCATTTATTGGCCGAACGGTTGAGTTTCCCCGAGATGGGTTTAAAAATGGACTTCCCGTTCACTTATCTATGATGTCCAGTTATTAGACGATACGTCGAATTTCCCGAGATACGTATATAAATCAACATACAAATAATTTATCTATGGTGTTTTATTATAAGATAAAACTTTGCTATCCCGCGTGCCGTTTATCCGATCAATTCATTTTGATTACGATTATTTACATACGAAGTACGAATACAAATTTGAGTGTAAAAAAATGCGCACACATAGATATTCACCTTACCGTGTCGTACTATATATTATCCATTAGCCTATAAAAATAGTATTCCACCATTGAGAAATACGTCAAAAATCGGTAAATCACGATATTCACCTTACCGTGGTAGTACTATATATTATCCATTATCCTATTAAAAATAGTATTCCACCATTGACAAATACGTCAAAAATTGGTAAATCTCGTCCTGGGTAATTATACAATCAGAACTCGGTAAATCACATAGGTAATGCATCTTCATTAAATCACAAATGAATTAACGTGTACATGTGGCCAGAAGTCAACCATACAATGGCAGTGCGATAGACCTGCGAGAGAGTTAGACATGTACTGGTGCCAAAAGAAGTCACCCAGGAAATACGCTTCAATGATTGGTGCCTTGATGTTACGTAATCGCGGGATTTGGGTCAATAAAATGTTGACTTTAGTTCAACGCTTTTTGTTACACCTAAATCAAACCATATTGCATTATATCACAGGTGCATTTATCACAAATAATGCAGGTAGAAGTTATAAAACAAAAGCATTCCATCAATCAAACAATTAATCCATACTTTAATAACGGCGTGCGTATTCAAAAACATGGTTTCATATGGCACCCCATATTCCTGAAACAATGGCGCGAGAAATCCCTCTCTTAGTTCTAATCAAGCGAAACACTGCGCAGGAGTATAACTGACATTTATGACTTCTCTTTATATTTAAAATAACACCAATGACAGAAATTAAAGAAATTTAAAACATCAAAGTATAAGTGGCATATTTGAACACTGATACAAGGAGATCAACAAAGCTTTTTGTATATAGTGTAATTGATTTTACGTGGCGTTACATATAATATAATGCGAAACCACTTACTCTTTTTATAATAAGCAGTGCCAAGATGGTAAGCTAAGATTTCTATCCCGAAGAGAAAATGCGCAAGTGTCATTTCAGATACGAAATTCTATGTGGATTCTTAAAATGAGACTGACAAGACTTGGACGTATTGACCAAGTTGCACTTATTGTTAAATAAACTGTTAAACGCTTACTTATTGTTTAATAGACAATAATGTATGGAATAAATAAATTTTACACTTTGATTTTTGTTGATTACCGATCACGAACGAGATTAGTTCATGGCTGTATATTAGTATTTTTGAATAGGCGTTTTAATTTAAATTTTTAGGTCAGTTCACCGATGTTTTAGTAATAATAAAGTATATCGCATTGTTTAATTAGTTCCCCGAAATTGAATTGGCTACGATGATGTAATAACAAAAAGCGAATTGTATACATTGATAATTACATGAATATGACTCATTTAAAATATAACACAATCTGTTAAAATATTAAGAATAATAGAAAGAGCGTCACGTGGTAACTTTTTGTCAGGTATCACAGCTGTTTAACCATTTAATGATTTGTGTCTATATGAACTTTAAGCTAATTTGAGAAAAACATTTGTTTTTAAAGAATTGTTTCATACAACCCACTCAGTAAATCATGTTTTTATTGCCAATCCATAACAATTAATTGAACTTTTATTACAGGCGAAGCAAAAAGTTTGCTATTGCCCAATATTATATACAGATATAAATATTATGCATTGTAATATAAATATACCTACAGATAACAATAACAGTATATAATATATAATCCCCCTCTCACCCTTGTAAACTGAAATATAGATAGATATATACATAACCCAACCCCAAACCATTTGCCATTAGGTATGGGTTTTCTCTTATTTTTTATTGAGTGGTACAAATATTTTCCAAGATTTAGCAGTTTTATATTATTATCACTGTGATTCGTGAGATTTTATTTTTTAATTTTTGAAGTGATCGAAAAGACCCAAAATATTTTCTACGGATGAATATATAAGCGGGGACAGCACAGCAGAAAGTGATATTCATCTTCAACATTGGCATAATCTTTTATTTCTATCGATTTTATTATATCGCCCGGTTTCAGTGTTTAGTTGGAGAAGACCAAAACGAAAATGACCTTCGAGTTTTATATTTAAGTGTTTGAATTTTTATTTAAAAATGAATAACGTATGTAAATACAACCCAACTTTCACGTAGCTAATTAAATGAAGCAATGGCAAACAATGCGATTATTACATGAGATTTTTTAGGGTTTCACACTGCGAGGCTTGTGTGAAACACTATTGTTTTTGTTAAAATTATTATTCTTATTATTATTATTCTTATTATTATTATTCTTCTTTTGTTTTGAGTAGATCTCAGCAACTGCTTGTCGCATCGTTACGATTTCTTCGGTTTTACTGGGAAAGTGGGTGTGACTTAGAGGATAAAGCTATTTTGAACGTTCCGCGACAATGCGAAATGTCCGAAATCACCAAATTATCGTTTTTTAAAATATTGCAGTAATTTTAACAATAATCATTGAATTTTAACTTTCGATACATTTTGGCAGACAGGGCACATAGCTACACTACTTTCGATTTTTGATTTTCGGTAAATCTTCAAAGATATTAGGCGCCAAATTTTGAAAATTTAAAATTTTACAAAATTTTTTTTTATTTATGAATATTTTTTAGTCGTATTATGCACAGAATTAAAGGGTCATCTGACTAGTGCAAAAATGTTAAAGAATTTTGTCTCAGTAATTTACCTTGGCCGCCATTGGCTAGGCTAATTCAGTTTTAAAGTCCTAGATTAATTTTTTATTGTTCGATTTGTATAAAACAAAGTTCATATGCTTCGTTGTATCAATTGTCATTTTTTTTATTACCAAAAGTTTTATCTGTCGGCACCGGAAGTGGCATAATTTTACCAAAAACTACAATTTTGACAGTTATTTTCCTTCTTCGAAAACAAATATTATTTTTTGGAAAAATTATTTGACTCAAAGAGTGTGCCCTTTCAAGGCGCAAAAAATGTAGGAAGCAGTTTTTTTAATTTCGATTTCATTTTCGAGCAAATTCGATTAAGAGGCTAAAAATGGTGTAAAATTGGCCTATTTACAACCTATTCAGGCTTTTCAGATTTTAAAATATTTCTTCGTAACTTTTATAAACTTGTAGCTATAATCCATACGAAGAAAATGTATGTTAAAATTCGTTTGTACTATAAGCATTTACTAAGAAATGGGCAGTTCTGTACAAGTCACTGTTTTCGTTATTTTGCCTGTAAAATGGTCAATTATGATTGGATTTTTATAAAAGTGACATCATTTGATTCAAAAAGCACGTAGCGTCATATCAAGTTGATTACAATTTAAAATTGACACCGGAAGTGACAACATTTGGTCAAAAAATGCATTTTAAACTTTTTAAATCAATGTTTTATTCAACCAAGAATAACTTAATATGTATTAATAATTTTAACTTTTGGCTTAAATTCACATATAAACACAACTCATATGGTCATATACATATCATAAAATTGTTTCTAACTTGTTCGGTTGCCGAGAAATAGACGGTTTTCTACAGGTCACTTTTGAAGGATTTGGCGCCATAAAAGTGTCAATTATTATTCGATTTTCATAAACGTTACACCATGTTATACCTAATGCCATTTGGGATTTCATACAAGTAATGTAAGATTTTCATTATCACCGGAAGTGACGTCATTTTGGCAAAAACTGTATTTTTAGCCTTCAAAACAGATATTTTATTCAAATGAGTATGTTTTGAAATCTTTTTCAAATTATGGTATTTGATGTCAATCAACAAATAGAATGAAGCCATACGATCATACAGATACCACAAAGTGGTTTCTAACTTGTACGGTTGCCGAGAAATAGCCGATTTTCTACAAGTCACTTTTCAAGTTTTTTGGTCTTTAAAAGTGGCAATTATTATTCGATTTACATAAAATTTTCACTATATGATATCGTATGCCATTTCTGATTTCATAAGACTAATTGAACATTTTCATTAACACTGGGAGTAATTTAATTTTGTCAAGATCATTTACAAGTAACAAATGTATACTAGACCTGCATGCAGGAATGACGAGTTTCACTGGTGCCACGTCACTTTCGGTGCCACGTTACCCTTAAACATATGTCACTTCCGATACCAATGAAACCATCAAACAGGTTTCCACATAAGCATTGTAAACATCAAATAAAATGGACGAAGAATCAACCAAATCCAGCAATATCAATTCATTTTATATATATGTTACTTGTAAGTGATCCTGGCAAAATTTCATTACTTACGGTGATAATGAAAATGTTCAATTAGTTTTATGAAATCAGAAATGGCATAAGGCAGCATAATGGCGAAAATTGTATGTAAATCGAATGAGAATTGCCACTTTTATAGACCAAATACCTTGAAAAGTGACTTGTAGAAAATCGTCTATTTCTCGGCAACCGTACACGATAAAAACTATCTTTTGGTATCTATATGATCGTATGGGTTCAATCCATTTGTTGATTGGAATCAAATATCATAATTTGAAATATATTACAAATCAGACTCATTTGAAAAAAATGTCTGTTTTGAAGGCTAAAAATACAGATTTTGCCAAAATGACATTACTTCCGGTGATACTGAAAATGTTAAATTAGATCTATGAAATCATAAATGACACAAGATATCATATGGTGAAAATGTTATGAAAATCGAATAATAACTGACACTTTTATAGACCAAAAACCTTGAAAAGTGACTTAAGGAAAATCGCCCATTTCTCTGCAACCGTACAAGTTAGAAACCATTTTGTGGTATCTGTATGATCGTATGGGTTCAATCTATTTGATCAATAGAATCAAATATCACAATTTGAAAAAAATAACAAATACGACTCATTTGAATAAAATATTGTTTTTTGAAGGCTAAAATTTAAGTTTTGAGCAAATGACGTCATTTCCGGTGGCAGCGCAAGGGGTAAAATGGTTTGACATAGTCCACTATGGCATTAGGCATCCAATGGCGAAAGAAAATTGAAAATCGAATAATAATTGATTCTTTTACAGCCAAAATTACGTGAAAAGTGACTCATGCAAAATTGCCTATTTCTCGGCAACTGCTTATATTACAAACTAATTTTCACATACATTCTCTTCGTATGGATTATAGCTACAAGTTTATAAAAGTTACGTAAAAATATTTTAAAATCTGAAAAGCCTGAATGAGTTGTAAATAGGTCAATTTTACGCCTTTTTTCACCTCTTAATCCAATTTGCTAGAAAATGAAAAAGAAATTAAAAAAACTGCTTCCGACATTTTTTGCGCCTTTAAAGGACACACTCTTTGAGTCATATAATTTTTCAACAAAAATAATATTTGTTTTCAAAAAATGTACCTAACTGTCAAAATTGTAGTTTTTGGTAAAATTATGCCACTTCCGGTGCCGACAGATAACACTTTTGGTAATAAAAAAAATGACAATTGAGACAACGAAGCATATGAACTTTGTTTTATACAAATCGAACAATAAAAAATTAATCTAGGACTGAAAAACTGAATTAGCCAATGGAGGCCAAGGAAAATTACTGAGACAAAATTTTTTAACATTTTTGCGCAAGTCAGATGACTCTTTAATTCTGTGCACAACACGACTAAAAAATATTCATAAATAAAAAAGTTTTTTGTAAAATTTTAAATTTACGAAATTTGGCGCCTAATATCTTCGAAGATTTGCCGAAAATCAAAAATCGAAAGTAGCGCAGCTATGTGCCCTGTCTCCAGCTATGCCAAAATGTATCGAAAGTTAAAATCCAATGATTATTGTTAAAATTACTGCAATATTTTCAAAAACGATAACTTCGGTGATTTCGGACATTTCGCATTGTCGCAGAACGTTCAAAATAGCTTTATCCTCTAAGTCACACCCACTTTCCCAGTAAAACCGAAGAAATCGTAACGATGCGACACGTAGTTGCTGAGATCTACTCAAAACAAAAGAAGAATAATAATAATAACTAGATCTGCTACTGTCCCATGCAGATATGAAAGCTTTCATATTCATCGTCACGTGTCATTGATTGTATCAAGTATCCTAAATAAAAGGATAAGAAGAAAAAATTATCAAAATTGTTCAAAAACTCTCGAAGTTACAAGTCTAAATATAGTATGAAACATTGCACCCAGGCATAACAATAATCTGAAAACTAAAGGGAAATAACTGAAACTTGTATTACTGTAATGAGACGGATGAGAAAATGAAATGAAAATGGCGGGAAAAACAAATTAAAAATGGCAGGTTGGACAGGCGACCTTACTCCTTGTCACGTACAACCGGGAATTTGAAAACACGCTAGTTAACTCAATGACAGGCGCGCGTGCTAACCATTCAGCCACCCAACCCCCCTTTGAAATCAGACACGTGCAATATGTCATATAGGAAGAATAAGAAGTCGCTCACAAGAAAATGGTAAATTAATGAGTTTAGGTCAAAAGGTTGAGCTACTGTTTTAGAGTATTTAATAGTTTTAAAGAGACACGTTAAGGGTTGTTCATAGTTAAATGAAAGTTTAATTTTAAATAAGACCAATAAAATTAGGATTTAATAATGCCAGACTAATATTTCCAATATGTTTGGTTATAAGTAGGAAATCGTGACGACTTCTTAAGCATGTTTTAAACAAAGGATCATAGACTGAATTATACAAGAATGGCACTCTGCAATAAAAAAACTGGCCAAAGCAAGATTTCTATGCAGAAATTAAATAATTGCTAGAACCAGAAAAATATTTATCCACTATAATAAATAAGCAACATAGAGAAAATGAAATGAAATTGAATGGGGTTTAACGTCCTACTGTTCTGCTCCTAAAATGGGCTAATGAAGACGGTCATATGCCATAAAGTGTACAATGAGGGAAATTTTACCTGGGCAGCGGCGTTACGGCCTACGAAGTTGGACAGGCGAACATACTCCTTGTCACGTACAACCAAGAAATCGAAACAACGCCAGTTGACTCAAAGACAGACGTTATTCAGACACGCAACCTCCCTAAAATCGGCAAATTGCTGACCTGCAGCGAGAAACAGTTCAACCGGGCCAAATTTTCTATTTTAACAGTTTAATTTGCACGGTACCTTTAATTATCAACCGAATATTACAAAACTTTTAAAAATAAGCTCCCCTTGACCAGCTTAATCGTTCGCAATAAACGTTTGCCCCTTAAAATCGGCAAATTGCTGACTTTAAAGTGAGAAACATTACAACCGGGCGAAATTTTCTGTTTTATCACTTTTACAGTACCTTTGATTACCAACCGTTTATTACAAAACTTTAAAAATAAAAGAGAAAGAGAGAAATGCGGCCTAATGTCCATTAGACACAAACTAGGTCATTTCGTGACTAACATATGTTTTTTAATTTTATTTAAAAACTCCCCTTGCGCTTACTGGTCTTTAGCCGTTGGGAGGAAACCGAAGGACACGGAGAAAACCCACGAGGTTGGACATCATACTCCATGTCACGTGCAACCTGGAGATCGAAACGACGCCCGTTGACTCAATGACAGACGTTACGATACAGCGCGCACATGCTAACCATTCAGCCATTCAGCCTCCCTGAATTCGGAAAATTGCTGACTTATAGCAAGAAACATTTCAACCGTGCGAAATTTTCTGTTTTAACAGTTTATGTGCACGGTACTTTTATTACCAACCGATTATTACTAAACTTTTGAAAATATGCTCCAACTGACCAGCTTAATCGTATGCAATAAACGTTTGGCCTGAATTGAAAGTTCTGCACGGAAAAAGTTCATCTTGATTTCCCGGCGTGGTTCCCCGTTAACATTGAGGCAGAACGGAGGGCCTGACAAGCACAGCTGTCTAGTCGTTCGGATGGGACGAAAAAAAAATATCCTTAAGCAGTTGGAATTCGATACTGTTGAATAAGCTGTATACGATGACTAAATGTGTAGATTGTAGTCACCCACACAGCATGTTTCGCTTAACAATGAAAGGATGCCGTTTTCAATGTTCGATCCTTTTGTTCTTCTACTCCTGATATGTTGGATTGTTGATCGATGGTTTTATATAAAAGACTACCAATAAGACTCTTTGTAGAAGAAGTTCCCAAAAAATATTAAGTTGACTTTACGAGAAAGACCTCTAAACATGCTCCAAATTGTAAAAATACGACTTTTTGGATTTTCAATCTCTTTTTTTCTGCTCCCTGCGATTTTTGGGCCATCCTTCAAGGATTCAGAAAATATAACTCCCGTGTCTGTAAGTAAAATAGCAAAAAAGCCTTAGGGATTTTTCATGCTTCAAGATGGTGGCACTTCCGGTTCGATCGACAAACTCCATATTTTGTGTAGGAATCAGTAATTACTTGTCGAGTATCGAAAAAATTTTTTAGGTCATTCTGACCTATCTTTCGACGATTTTTTTGAAAACTTTGATCCTTAATTTCACCAAGGGGAGATAATTTAGAAAATTTCTAATTATATTTTTGAAGTCACACTGGTAAGATCTACTTGTATACTAAATTTCATGAAAATCGTACAACTATTAAAGAAGTTGTCAAATTGGTCTAAACTTCCGGTTCGAAATCACAGCGACGAATTTTCGAAATTCGAAAATGTGAAGCTGCAGATGAAAACGATTTTTTTCAAGGTATTCAAAGAAAAAAGAATTAGTAAAATCGGTCAAAAAATAACAAAGTTACGACTATGCATTGTCAGTTTTTACGTTCCTAAAATTTGGTGATTTCGGATTCGTAAAACGTTTTGAAAATATATTTAAACAACGTTCGCACCCCATTTTTGGGGGGGTAGGTCAAAGTTTCAGAAAGATCCCATGGTTAGATTCTGAGAAATCCGATTTGCAGAAAATACACAAAAAAAAAAAATAACTAGATCTGCTACTGTCCCATGCAGATATGAAAGCTTTCATCTTCATCGTCACGTGTCATAGATTATATCAAGTATCTCAAATAAAAGGATAAGAATAACAAACTATCAAAATTGGTCAAAAACTCGCGAAGTTAGAAGTCTAAATATAGTATGAAACATTGCATAATCTGAAAACTAAAGGGAAATAACTGAGTGATACTTGTGTTGCTGTAATCGGGATGACTTCCCACTTCAAAACGTTCAGAAAAATGAAATGAAAATGGTAAGAAAACATCGAAAAATTAAATGAGAAAACTTTGAACAAAACTAAAAACTTTTGAATCAGGTTGATCCCAATTGTTTGAATATTCACGTTAAATATGTAAATTTGGAAAATTATAAAGACATAATTATCAAAATCGGTCAAAACTCACAAAGTTACAAATTTAAATGTAGTGAGAAACATTGCACCCTCGGCAAAAAAATAATCTTTAAACTAAAGGGAAATAACCCAAACTTGTATAGCTGTAATCGGGCTTCCAAAATTAGAGATATGTTATATAATTATGGTTTGCAATATGTTTGGTTATAAGTAGGAAATCGTGACAACTTCTTAAAGCTCCAATAGCATTTTTTTAAGTTATATTTTTAAAATGTATTAAAATAAAGCCCAAAAATAGATTGAACCTACAAACAGTCCTACCTTGTTAAAGAATAATCCTATTAATTCTATAATTCACTATTGCCAGTTGAGAAATTGGCAAAAATATCATCTTCAACTTCAAATTCAAACGTTTGAAGATGGTCGTCCATGCAGAGGAATGGGAAAACAAGGGAGGTAATTGAGTAACTATTTCCTCAATTAGCATGTGTCACCCTTTGTAATGCCCCCAAAATTTTGCCCGTGATCGTATAATAGTGAGTTGACAACCTTTTGAGCAAAAGACATAGAAATAATTATGTTTTGACTTTCTTAGAAAATATGAAATTGGAACTTTAAGCATGTTTTAAACAAAGGGTCATAGACTGCAATATACAAGAATGGCACTTTGCAATAAAAAAAACTGGTCAAAGCAAGATTTCTATGCAGAAATGAAATAATTAATAGAACCAGAAAAACATTTATCCACTATAATAAATAAGCAACATAGAGAAAATGAAATCAAATTGAATGGTTGTTTAACGTCCTACTGTTTTGCTCCTAAAATGGGCTAATGAAGACGGGCATACGCCATAAAGTGTGCAATGAGCGAAATTTTACCCGGGCAGCGGCGTTACGGCCTACGAGGTTGGACAGGCGACCATACTCCCTGTGACGTACAACCAAGAAATCGAAACAACGCCAGTTGACTCAATGACAGACGTTATGATACAGAGCGCACGTGCTAACCATTCAGTCACGCAACCTCCCTAAAATCTGCAAATTGCTGACCTACAGATAGAAACATTTCAACCGGGCGAAATCTTCTATTTTATTAGTTTAATTTGCACGGTACCTTTAGTTATCAACCGAATATTACAAAACTTTTAAAAAGAAGCTCCCCCTGACCAGCTAAATCGTTCGCAATAAACGTATTCCCCTTAAAATCGGCAAATTGCTGAATTTAAAGTGAGAAACATTACAACCGGGCGAATTTTTCTGTTTTATCACTTTTACAGTATCTTTGATTACCAACCGATTATTACAAAACTTTAAAAATAAAAAAAAAGAGAGAAATGCGGCTTAACGTCCATTCGACACAAACTAGGTCATTTCGGGACTAACATGTTTTTTAATTTTATTTAAAAACTCCCCTTGCGCGTACTGGTCTTTAGCTGTTGGGAGGAAACCGAATGGCACGGAGAAAACCCACGAGGTTGGACACCATACTCCATGTCACGTGCAATCTCGAAATCGAAACGACGCCCGTTGACTCAATGACAGACGTTACGATACAGCGTGCACATGCTAACCATTCAGCCATTCAGCCTCCCTTAAAAATAAGCTCCCCCTGACCAGCTTAATTGTTCGCAATAAACATTTGCCCTCTAAAATCGGCAAATTGCTGACTTTAAAGTGAGAAACATTATAACCGGGCGAAATTTTATGTTTTATCACTTTTACAGTACCTTTGATTACCAACCGATTATTACAAAACTTTAAAAATAAAAGAGAAAGAGAGAAATGCGGCTCAACGTCCATTCGACGCAAACAGAATTTTTCTGTTTTATCACTTTTACAGTATCTTTGATTACCAACCGATTATTACAAAACTTTAAAAATAAAAAAAAATTGAGAAATGCGGCTTAACGTCCATTCGACACAAACTAGGTCATTTCGGGACTAACATATGTTTTTTAATTTTATTTAAAAACTCCCCTTGCGCGTACTGGTCTTTAGCTGTTGGGAGGAAACCGAATGGCACGGAGAAAACCCACGAGGTTGGACACCATACTCCATGTCACGTGCAATCTCGAAATCGAAACGACGCCCGTTGACTCAATGACAGACGTTACGATACAGCGTGCACATGCTAACCATTCAGCCATTCAGCCTCCCTTAAAAATAAGCTCCCCCTGACCAGCTTAATTGTTCGCAATAAACATTTGCCCTCTAAAATCGGCAAATTGCTGACTTTAAAGTGAGAAACATTATAACCGGGCGAAATTTTATGTTTTATCACTTTTACAGTACCTTTGATTACCAACCGATTATTACAAAACTTTAAAAATAAAAGAGAAAGAGAGAAATGCGGCTCAACGTCCATTCGACGCAAACAGAATTTTTCTGTTTTATCACTTTTACAGTATCTTTGATTACCAACCGATTATTACAAAACTTTAAAAATAAAAAAAAAGAGAGAAATGCGGCTTAACGTCCATTCGACACAAACTAGGTCATTTCGGGACTAACATATGTTTTTTAATTTTATTTAAAAACTCCCCTTGCGCGTACTGGTCTTTAGCTGTTGGGAGGAAACCGAATGGCACCGAGAAAACCCACGAGGTTGGACACCATACTCCATGTCACGTGCAATCTCGAAATCGAAACGACGCCCGTTGACTCAATGACAGACGTTACGATACAGCGTGCACATGCTAACCATTCAGCCATTCAGCCTCCCTTAAAAATAAGCTCCCCCTGACCAGCTTAATTGTTCGCAATAAACATTTGCCCTCTAAAATCGGCAAATTGCTGACTTTAAAGTGAGAAACATTATAACCGGGCGAAATTTTATGTTTTATCACTTTTACAGTACCTTTGATTACCAACCGATTATTACAAAACTTTAAAAATAAAAGAGAAAGAGAGAAATGCGGCTCAACGTCCATTCGACACAAACTAGGTCATTTCGGGACCAACATCGATTTTCCGGCGTGGTCCCCCCTTGTCAGTGAGGCAGAACGGAGGGCCTGACAAGGACAGCTGTCTAGTCGTTCGGGTGGGACGAAAAACCAAGGTCGCGTGTACACATTGGAGTGCACGTAAAATATCCCTAAGCAGTTGGAATTCGATACTGTTGAATAAGCTCTATACAATGACTAAATGTGCAGATTGTAGTCACACACACTGCATGTTTCGCTTAACAATGAAAGGGTGCCGTTTTCAATGTTCGATCCTTTTATTCTTCTACTCCAGATATTTTGGACTGTTGATCGAAGTTTTCATATAAAAGACTACCGATAAGACTCTTTGTAGAAGAAGTTCCCAAAAAGTATTATGTTGACTTTAAGAGAAAAGAACCTTTAAAGATGCTCCAAATCGTAAACATACGACTTTTTGGATTTTCGATCTCTTTTTTTCTGCTATCCCTGATATTTAAAAAAAAAGATACAACGATTTCACACAACAGGCCAGCTATTACACTCTCGATTAACAAGAGTTTCACCGCCCTCCCTTCATTATAACCGAAGTTATCTTGCCCTAAAGAATCAACAAATCAGCATGCTTATTTCTGCTTACCCTAGGCAGAAAATGCTCATCTTTGAACTCAATCATGACATTGACATAGTGAACGTCTACACCAAGATTGAACATTCTAGCTCAATTAGAAGGAGAGTTATTGTGTTTCAAAGTTTCGGCCCTTCAAATTGCTACTACTTTTCATATTCACTTCAAAATGACAACCATCAATTGACCTAAATCAAAATTCTTCTCTGAACAATTTTTAGACCATCTTTCAAGGATTCAGAAAATATAACTCCCGAGTCTGTAAGTAAAATAGAAAAAAAGCCTTAGGGATTTTTCACGTTTCAAGATTGTGGCACTTCCGGTTCGATCAACAAACTTTATATTTTGTGTACAAATCAGTATTTACTTGTCTAGTATCCAAAAAAAAAATCAGGTCATTCTGACCTATATTTCGATGATTTTTTTGAAAATTTTGATCTTTAATTTCGTCAAGGGGAGATAATTTAGAAAATTTCTAATTATATTTTTGAAGTCACATCGGTAAGGTCTACACATATACTAAATTTCATTACAATCGTACAACTATTAAAGAAGTTGTGAAATTGGTCTAAACTTCCGGTTCGAAATCACAGCGACGAATTTTCGAAATTCGAAAATGTGAAACTGCAGATGAAAATGATTTTTTTCAAGGTATTCAAAGAAAAAAGAATTAGTAAAATCGGTCAAAAAATAACAAAGTTGCGACTATGCTTTGTCCATTTCGTCGTTCGTAAATTTCGGTGATTTCGGATTCGTAAAACGTTTTGAAAATATATTTAATCAAGGTTCGCACCCCATTTTTGGGGGGGAGGTCAAAATTTCAGAAAGATCCTACGGATAGATTCTGAGAAATCCGATTTGCAGAAAACACACAAAAAAAAAAAATAATAATAATAATCTTAACAGAAACAATAAGCTTTCATATGTAATATGAAAGATTAATAAGCTTTCATATGTAATATGAAAGCTTGATAATAATAAGAATAATAATTTTAACAAAAACAATAGTGTTTCACACAAGCTTCGCAGTGTGAAACCCTAATAATTTTAACAAAAACAATAGTGTTTCACACAAGCTTCGCAGTGTGAAACCCTAAAAATGAATTGATATTGCTGGATTTGGTTGATTCTGCGTCCATTTTATTTGTGTGCAATGTTAATTTGGAAACCTGTTTAGTGGTTTCGTTGGTACCAGAAGCGACACATGTTCAAGGGTAACTTGGCACCGGAAGTGACATGTTTAAGGGTAACGTCCAGTGAAACCCGTCATTCCTGCATGCAGGTCTAGTTTTATATATATTTTGGTTTTGGAATTTTCATGCAATTGGGAATTACATTCACGCATGGTGTATTTATAATTACATGACATTTTAGTCATTTCTTAAATATAGCCACGTCATCCCTTTTACAAAATATTTTTGTACTTGAAGCTTTTTGACTTACAAATTCTAAATACAAACTGCTTACCGTATTCATACAAAAGACAATACGTATTCCAATTAAACCCCGTTCAGTTTCCAGTAATTATCACAGCCACAAATACTAATTGTCATTGTTTTATGTGTCATCACTCAGAAGAAATATCAAACACGATCTTATGAATTGCAACCTATCCCACAGATAAACAGATCATTAATAGTAACATTTGGATTATCGAGGCGACAATTTGTCTGGAGAACTATGCATGACAGGGTACAAAGACTCTTTGCCTCACAAAAAAGCATGCAATTCTTTGTTAAAGGGGCATGGCACTATTTAAGGAATGGTGCATGTGCCGATATAAAATGGCTTGGAAGCGAGTGTAAAATAAAGTCTTTTCACACATGCCCAATATAATAAAGTAATCGTGCTAAATACTTGACTCATACATACACCAATTGTATTGAATAAATATGTTTTACATGTTTAGGTTTTTTTTAATTCACCCATCTTCAATCATAATAATATACATATTATAGAACAATAGTACAGTATAGCACAGCCAGAATACACCAAAGTACATACATAGATCAAGTACACAATACGAGCGGCATGGTTGATCACCTTATGTATCAGTGTTCAAATTACTAAATCCGTTAAAATCACAAAGCCGTTTTAAATTTATTTAATTTCTGTTATTGGTGTTATTTTAAATATAAAGAGAAGTCACAAATGTCAGTTATTACAATATCAATTTGATTGGACGAATACTATTGTTTTATTAATTCCCACCTGTGCTCTCATGTCTGGGTGCCATTTGAAACCATGTTTTTGAATACGCACGCCGTTATTACAGTATGGATTAATTGTTCGATTGCTGGAATGCTTTTGTTTTATAACTTCTACCTGCATTATTTGTGATAAATGCACCTGTGATATAATGCAATATGGTTTGATTTAGGTGTAACAAAAACCGTTGTACTAAAGTCAACATTTTATTGACCCAAATCCCGCGATTACGTAACATCAAGGCACCAATCATTGAAGCGTATTTCCTGGGTGACTTCTTTTGGCGCCAGTACATGTCTAACTCTCTCGCAGGTCTATCGCACTGCCATTGTGGGGTTGACTTCTGGCCACATGTATACGTTAATTCATTTGTGATTTAATGAAGATGCATTACCTAATATGTGATTTACCGAGTTCTGAGGACGAGATTTACCAATTTTTGACGTATTTATCAATGGTGGAATACTATTTTTAATAGGATAATGGATAATATATAGTACGGCCACGGTAAGGTGAATATCGTGATTTACCGATTTTTGACGTATTTCTCAATGGTGGAATACTATTTTTATAGGCTAATGGATAATATATAGTAGGACACGGTAAGGTGAATATCTATGTGTGCGCATTTTTTTACACTCAAATTTTTATTCGTACTTCGTATGTAAATAATCGTAATCAAAATGAATTGATCGGATAAACGGCACGCGGGAAATTACAAGTTTTATCTTATAATAAAACACCATAGATAAATTATTCGTATGTTGATTTATATACGTATCTCGGGAAATTCGAGGTATCTCGGGAAATTCGACGTATCGTCTAATAACTGGACATCATAGATAAGTGAACGGGAAGTCCATTTTTAAACCATTCTCGGGGAAACTCAACCGTTCGCCTAATAATTGAGCGCCATAAATAAGTGCACGGATCGTCCATTTTTATACGCCCACATTTTCATGTGGACGTATATTGTCGTCGCCCCTGTTCGTCCGTCCGTCCACAATTGATTGTGAACAGTCTACAGGTCACAATTTTTATCCGATTTCAATGAAACTTAAAACATAGGTTTATCACCCTAAGATCTCGGTTCCTTTCGATATTGGCATGTATCGGACTGTAACTTCATGGGTTATGGCCCCTGATTGTACGAAAAATCACCTTTTTTAGCTTGATTGGGTATAGAGGTCACAATTTTGAACCGATTTGGATGAAACTTGAAATGCATGTTTATAACCCAAAGATCCTGGTTCCTTTCGATATTTGCGCCAATCGGATCGTAACTTCCTGAATTATGGCCCCTGATTGTCAGAAAAATCGCTTTTGTTCGCTTTTGCTTTGGTCCCTCTGGAGGTCACAATTATTATCTGATTTTAAAAAAAACGTTTGATTATGAAAACCAAACAAATTCTAATGATTTTCTGATAATTCCTTAATATGCGGCAACTCTTGTTGACTGCCCAGACGATTTGGCTGCTGTGTGGGCGTATGTTTCGTTGCCTGGCAACCTATTTTTAAATGCATCTCGGAGAAACTAAACCCGTTGCTATTAATCTAAACCATGGTACTAATAAAACCATTTTTATACGTCCACATTCATAATGTGAACGTATTATGCCGTCGCCCCTGTGTGTGTGTTGTGTGGTGTGGTGTGGTGTGAACGTATTATGCCGTCGCCCCTCTGTGTGTGTGTGTGTGGGGGGTGTGGTGTGGTGTGGTGTGGTGTGGTGTTGTGTGTGTGTGTGGTATACTTATACCCAAAGGAAGATCCCTATTGTTTTTGGGGCATGCCCGACCCCCACGGGCCGAGCCACGCCCATTTCTAGTATTTGTTTGTTTTTCGTCTACAGGCCACATTTCTTAACTTATAATCTTGAAACTTTGCATACACATTCTTTGTACCCTAAGGAACATCCCTATCGTTTGGGGTGTATGCCCCACCCCCAGGGGCAGAGCCACGCCCATTTTCTTTTCGTGTGTCTTTGTGTCGCCTACAGGGCGCAATTCTTACTGGATTTTCTTCAAACTTGGTATACGTATTCCTTATACCCTAAGGAAGATCTCTATTGTTTTTGGTGCATGCCCGACCCCCAGGGACAGAGCCACGCCCATTTCTAGTATGTATTTGTTTGTCGTCTACAGGCCACATTTCTTAACTTATAATTTTGAAACTTAGCATACACATTCTTTGTACCCTAAGGAACATCCCTATCATTTGGGGTGCATGCCCAACCCCCTGGGGCAGAGCCACACCCATTTTCTTATTGTGTGTCTTTGTGTCGCCTACAGGCCACAATTCTTATTGGATTTTCTTTAAAACTTTGTATACTTACTCTTTATACTCTAAGGATGATCCCTATCGTTTGGGGTGCATGCCCAACCCCCCAGGGGCAGAGCCACGCCCATTTCCTTTTTGTGTGTCTCTGTGTCGCCCTGAAGCCGCAATTCTAACTGTATTTTTTTTAAAACTTTGTATACTTACCCTAAGGATGATCCGTATTGTTTTTTGGTGCATGCCCGACCCCCAATGGCAGAGCCACGCCCATTCCTTGTATTTATTTGTTTGTCGTCTACAAGCCACATTTCTTAACGTATTATCTTGAAACTTTGAATGATTATTCTTTGTACCTTAAGGAAGATCCCCTATTGTTTTTGGTGCATGCCCAACCCCAAGGGACAGTGCCACGCCCATTTTTTTTGTCTGTCTGTGTGTCACCTACAGCCCACAATTCTTAATCGATCGTCTTGAAAACTTTTTTTATACTTATTCCTTATACATTTCTATCATTTGGGGTGCATGCCCAACCCCCAGGGGCAGAGTCACGCCCATTTTCTTTTTATGTGTCGCCTACAGGCCATAATTCTTAATCGGTCATCTTGAAACTTAAAATACTTATTCCTTATACCCTAAGGATGACCCCTTTTGTTTTGGGTGCATGCCCGACCCCCATGGGACAGCAACACCTATTTCGTGTATTTGTTTGTCTGTCGTCTACAGGCTACATTTCTTAATGTATCATCTTGAAACTTTGAAAACTTATTCTTTTTACCTTAAGGAAGATCCCGTATTGTTTTTGGTGCATGCCCAACCCCAAGGGACAGTGCCACGCCCATTTTTTTTGTCTGTCTGTGTGTCACCTACAGCCCACAATTCTTAATCGATCGTCTTGAAAACTTTTTTTATACTTATTCCTTATACCCTAAGGCTGACCACTATTATTTTTGGTGCATGACGGACCCCTGGGACAGAGCCACGCCCAATGCTTTTGTGTCTTGTGTTCGCCTACAGGATGCAATTCTTAACAGATCCTTTTAAAACTTTACAAACCTATTCCTTATACCCTAAAGATGACTCCTATTGTTTTTGGTGATTTCCTAACCCCCAGGGGCAGAGCCATGCCCATTTTTACTTCGTGTCTATGTGTGTTGTCTACGGGCCACGATTCTTAATGGATCGTCTTTAAACTTGTGATATGTATTCCATATAGCCTAAGGACGTTAACTGCATGTCCCGACTCACACAGGCAAGACACGACCAATTTTTGTGTTTGTCGTTTACAGGCCGCAATTCTGAATGAATCAGCTTGGTACTTGGTTTATGTATTCCTTATAGCCTGAGGGCGTCCACTATTGATTTTGATGAATGTCCCGACCCCCAGGGGCAGAGCCACGCCCACTTTTTGCCTTTAGTGTTAGGAAGGCACAATTCTGAATGGATTATCTTGGTAATTCCTTATACTCTAAGGACGGCAACTATTAATGTTGGTGCACGACCCTCAACGCTAAACAAACCAAACGCCTAGCCTTCTTGACAAAGTACCATATCAATCAAAGCAGGAATGTGGACGTATATTGTAGCGTTAGCGTTATGTTTGTTATTTTCAACGAGTTTTATCATTTATTGAACGATGTTTTGAAATTATATGAATAGAAACTATCGGTAAAACTACCATTTTAGACGATACCGTAGTTGCAGTGTGATACACAGAGTTTAAGGTGTTGAAACGAACAAGTATTTTGATTTTCAATGAATTTTGATAACTGAACAGCTAAATTCATGATATTAGATGTTTCATGTATATACTAATTGTTAGCATGGGGTAAAACTTTATAAATTTAGCTGCTGTGGGTGTATGTTTCGTTCCCTGGCAACCTATCTTTAAATAAAGAAATACAGTGAAATCCCGCTTAACGACCTACTCAGAATTACGGGCAACTCACGTATACGACCACATATAAAAAGAACCAATTTTTTTCTTCTATATTCCTTGTAAATTGAACTCAGTATTACGGGCAACTCACTATTACGGATTACGACCACCGAAGCCAGTCCCAGTCAGTCAATTTCATTGTTTTTGTGACTCGCGATAACGACCACTGATTGGGATTAATCAGCTCCCGACCGAGATCAAAACGATAACGACCACTGACAGGGATTAGTCAATCTAACGACTGAGATCAAACAGTCGTGGTTGACTGATTTATCGCAACAATTTTACGAGCCGCTAATCTTTCGTTGTTGATTTCATTTTTTAAACAATGGAATTTCTCATTGTTTGTTTTAATTTAAACAGAGTAATTAATAATGATTAAGTGATTTAAACTCTTACTATTTATACGAGTAAATTTTGTCAAGATTATAATTTCTTATTCGCCCTTCGTCTGTTTGTACGATTAAATTTTGTCAAAAGGGTATCATTTCTTATTCGACCTTCACCTGTGTAATGGAAAAACCCGTAATAATAAGCGTACTCGTGTAGAATTAAGACTGAAAGCAAAAGTAGAACTTATCAAAAAAAAAAGTGAGGGTAGAAGCCAAAAATAATTGGCCGAAGAATTTGAAATTGGTAAGACCCAATTACAGACGATTTTGAAAAGAAAGGCAGAAATTATTAATGGATACGAAGAAATAGAGACAGCGACAGGAAACGTCTCTGTGTACGCTCGCCGATGGAAGAATGTGGGCGTGGTTTCAGCGTGTGCGTGACAATGATGTGTCGATCTCCGGTCCTACGCTTCGCGAAAAAGCAGATTTAGAGAAAGACAACATTTCATTTTTTTAACATGTACGTTGAAAGTGGTAGCGTAAATGACGCCGTTGTGAAAGAATGGACTGATAGTGTACCTGACATTGTCATTGGTTACGAAGCTCGGGATATCTACAACATGGAAGAGAGAGGAGTGAATTATCATGGCCCCCCAGATAAAACGCTCTCTGTTCGTGGCTAAACTTGTTCTGGTGTCAAAATAGCAACACGTTTAGAAATTTGAACATGCCGGTTACGTGGAGATCCAATAATAAAAAAGCTTGGATGACAGGATTATTATTTGAACATTTTTCGTCTGCCGGTTACGTGGAGATCCAATAATAAAAAAGCTTGGATGACAGGATTATTATTTGAACATTTTTCGTCTGCCGGTTACGTGGAGATTTAATAATAAAAAAGCATGGATGACATAATTTTTGTTTAAAGGTTGGTTCCGGGATTTTAATCGAAAAATGAAGATAAATAAAGGAAGCATTATGAATTAGAAATTATAACGTGATCAAAGACTTCATAACATGCATAATTATTATTATGTTTTCATGATGTGTTTTAACATTACATCTGTTATTAGTAACAAAGTATGTCTTTACTGTATATAATTTACCTAACGCTGTCTGTTTTTCTTTGAATTTGTCTAAAGCATGCTCACTCAGTAATGAGACCAACTCACTATTAAGACCACATCTAGACAGTCCCACATGTGGTCTTAATAGAGGGATTTCACTGTAGGTACGGTACGGTAGGCAATGTTGACGAATATGTCGAATGGAATAGTGTAAAAACTTAATTGTTTTAGACGATAGAGCTTGCTTGAGTTGAGTGTGATTATTTAGCAGATGGTGTCACTCACTCCTCCTACCCGAGTTATGTCCCTTTATTTTCGGTAAAAATGTCTGAAATCCCATCACTGGTACAGTTTATCTTGTATCTGAAAGGTTTCCGTATAATACGACCATATCGAGTGGTTGTGGTAGTTCAGGGATATAGTTGTTATCAACTGGCCGATTTAGACATGGCAAGATTTGGGGGCATTTTGAAAAGTGGACCATGAAAAATTTGCTTGAACAATAATAACTTATCCTATTATCTCGTAAAATGTGGGGAAAATATATTCTACAAAATTTTATTCTGTAATGTCCTTTCATCTCAGACCCCCTGAGATCCAAAGGTATTAGACTAAGAAAAAAATTTAAAAAAAATTCATAAATTTCTTCTCAGACCCCCTATATGCCCCCTATGGTACCACATTCCACAAGATTCTCGACTAAGAATAATTTTGATACAATTTTGGTTTGTGGTGTTTTTTACCACAGGAGTTCCACAAGATATTGGACTGAATTTTTTTTTCAAAAGTTTCCTTTCAGGCCCCCTATATTCCTGTGTGGTACCACATTCCACAAGATTTTCGACTTATAATAATATTCATAGGGTGTTTTCGGTCTGTGGTGTTTTTCGTCACAAGAGTTCCACAAGATCTCAGACTTAGGGAGAGGGGTTTTACATAGGCCAATCCTGTTCCCCAATCCCATTCAGACATCCTGAATAAAATATTGTTTATAAAAAAAAATGATCTTTCCATAGGCCAAGCCTGTTCCCCAATCCCATTCAGACATCTTGAATTAAATATTGTTTATAAAAAAAAAGAAGATTTCAGTCTTAGAAAAAAACATATTTTTTTTCCAAAATTTTTTCTCAGACCCCCTATATGCCTGTGTGGTACCACATTTAAGGGTGTGACGACTAAGCAAAACTTGAACTGGTTAGTCGGCGGCTAAAAAAAACGAACCGATTCAGTTTAGTCGGTAATGAAAACAAACTGAAAAATATTAGTCTTCCATAGTCAACAATACACGCTAATAATAATATACTGGCCTTTATATACGGAGCTTAAAACTGTAATGCCGACATACAGTTCTATATATTGCAATACGACCTTTCGCGATACAATGTATGGATACCTGTTTCTGGTATTGGTATTTTTCTACTTTCGGTTTATATTTGCCGGTTGTCGTAAATTTTATTTAGACTGTTTTTAACGCAACGTTCGTACTTAAAATTCTTATTTTTTCCCTGATATTAGACCATAGTCAATCGTTATTGCGTTATATTGTTGTTACGTAAATAAATAAAATCTTGGTAAAATTTTTCGACAACCACTAGTTACTAATTATAACTATGATGAAAACCGGCAAAAATGAATTAAAATTTAGTAAATATTTTCATAAACAATAAAATGTCAGGGAAGAAATTGTTGCGGTAGATAGTGATGTAAGACATTGTAAGATAGCAATATTTTTTCTTTCATTGGTTGTTATTAATACATTTATAAGGCGTCTCTCCAGTATGAATTTTATTATATATATATTACATTTATAATTATTTTAAGTAATAATATAAGGCGTCTCTCCAGTATGAATTTTATTATCATATATTGCATTTATAAGGTGTCGTCTCTCTCAAGTATAAAAGAATCTTAGATTACATTTTTGTTGATGTTTAAAGGCAATATAAACTATAAAGAACAAGTTATTAATAATTAATATTAATAATTATTTAAAGTTTTACTACATGACTTTGAATTATATTGAATTGTTTATTTTGAATTTGATTGGTAATTTTTATTTATGAATAACAATTCGTCCAGCAATTCTGGATCCATTCGAAATCTTAGTTTGGTGATTGCCCTACCGGCTGCTCTAAAAGTTCTTTCACTAGGCACTGACGTCGCAGGTATGGCTAAATATTTCATTGCTAATTTGCTTAATTGCAGTAGCAATTCGGCATTCTTGTGCCACCAGTCCAACGAGTTGGAAGTGGTCACAGGTGATAGTTTATATTGTCTTATTTCATCATCAGTATTTTCTGTTGGTTTGTTGTGTCGCTTATGTCACCAAATAAATATGCCCCTACGCGACTCCTTTTTATACGCCCACATTGAAATGTGGTCGTATATTGTCAACGCCCCCCCGTCCGTCGGACGCTCTACAGGCTAAAGTTAATATCCGATTGAATTTAAATTTATGCACAGTGTTTAAGGTCATGAGACGAAGAAGCCTATTGTTTTTCAACGATTTATGATAATAACTACCAGAGTTATGGCCCTTGATCACTTCAAAAAATCTTGTGGACCCTCTAGAGGCCAAAGTTAATATCCGATTGACTTTAAATTTATACACAGTGTTTAAGGTCATAAGACGAAGACGCCTATTGATTTTCAGCGATTTCCGATAAGGCCAAAGTTAATATCCGATTGACTTTAGATTTATACACAGTGTTTAAGGTCATGAGACAAAGAAGCCTATTGATTTTCGGCGATTTCCGATAATTAGTGCCAGAGTTATGGCCCTTGATCTCTTTAAAAAATCATGTGGACGCTCTAAAGGTCAAAGTTAATGTCCGATTGACTTTAAATTTATACACAGTGTTTAAGGTCGTAAGACGAAGAAGCCTATTGATTTTCAGCAATTTCCGATAATTAGTGCCAGAGTTATGGCCCTTGATCACTTCAAAAAATCTTGTGGACGCTCTAGAGGCCAAAGTTAATATCCGATTGACTTCAAATTTATACACAGTGTTTAAGGTCATGAGACAAAGAAGCCTATTGATTTTCAGCGATTTCAAATAATTACTGCCAGAGTTATCTCCCTTGATAACTTCAAAAATTCTTGTGACGCTAAAGTTACCATCCGATTGACTTCAGATTGATACATAGAGTTTAAGGTGTTGCGGTTTGACGTTGACTTGTTGAAGGCGTTGTCGTTAGATCGTCTAGCCAGACAGATTTTTGCAGGTTTTTAACATGATTCCGCATGTTAGACTTACTTCCATAATATTTTAGTTGCGTGTTACAAAGTGTGCATTTAGAATGTGATTTACATGCACTTAGCTCAAAATACTTCCAAATTGTACTAGTTCGTTTGTGGTTGTTAGACGCCATGTTGACAATTTACCGTTATATTTTATGCTTTTAAAAATGACACTGATTGGTTAAAACGACTTAAAACATTATACTTTTGACCAATGTAATTGCGAGAACATATTGTCTCATTTGTGAACTCAAGCATGATATTATTTCAAGGCCTAATTATATCTATATATCTACGACCGATTACGGAATATACTGTCTCATTATTATTATTGTCTACCATTTATCAATGATGTAGCTTATTGGCCCCCATAATTGTCGATCGTTAATAGTTAATAGGCTACATGTATCTTTATTTTTAAAAAAACATGCTATAATATTCGGGCGACTGGTTTATATCATGCGCCATACATATACTTGTATGGAATCAAGTTGGACATTAGAGTAGGCTATGCCCTGTAGCCAAGTACGACCGGCCGGCACTTCCATTTTCGCCTGGTTCCCGTGCTCCATGTTTTTCCATTGCCACTTTGTAATTGTATGCTGCTATGTCGTGTCCTGCCTATATAAAGTTTGCCTAACCTGGAGTTGTTGTTGGTATTATTGTTGGATGGGTCTTTATCTTATTACTGGTGGTGCTGTATTTTCTAGACGACTATTGATTCCCGAAACTTGAACCGGTTTGTAGGTAAAACCGAACCGACTCTGACTAAACCGACTAATCGTCACACCCCTGACCACATTCCACAAGATGTTCGACTTAGAATAATTTTGATAGCGTTATGGGTCTGTGGTGTTTTTTTACCACAAGAATTCCACAAGATATTGGACTTAGAAAAAAAATTTTTGTTTCAAAATTATTCTCTAAGGCGCCCTATATGCCTGTGTGGTACCACATTCCACAAGATTTTCGAATAATTGTCCCCCGCCCTTTCGAAGAAAGTTGGGGGACTATTAAAATGGGTTCGTCCGTCTGTCTGTCTGTCTGTCCGTCTGTCTGTCCGTCACACTTTTTGGGACACAATAACTCTCTTCCTAATTGAGCTAGAATGTTCAAACTTGGTGTATGTGTTTATTAGGTCAATGCCTTGATGGAGTTCGAAGATGAGCATTTTCCGCTTAGGGTAAGCAGAGATAAGCAATTTGATTGGTTGATGCTTTGGGACACGATAACTTTAGTTCTAATTAAGTGAGATTGATGAAACTTGGTGTATAGTTTCATTATAGTAATACCTTGACTAAGTTCGATAATGAGCATTTTCTTCTCAGGGTAAGCAGAGCTATACGTAATTTGATTGGTCGAGAATTTGGAACACAATAACTCTCCTTCTAATTGAGTTAAAATGTTCAAACTTTGTGTATATGCTTATTAGGTCAATGCCTTGATGGAGTTCGAAGATGAGCATTTTCCGCTTAGGGTAAGCAGAGATAAGCAATTTGATTGGTTGATGCTTTGGGACACGATAACTTTAGTTCTAATTAAGTGAGATTGATGAAACTTGGTGTATAGTTTCATTATAGTAATACCTTGACTAAGTTCGATAATGAGCATTTTCTTCTCAGGGTAAGCAGAGCTATACGTAACAGAGCTATACGTTATTTGATTGGTCGAGAATTTGGAACACAATAACTCTCCTTCTAATTGAGTTAAAATGTTCAAACTTTGTGTATATGCTTATTAGGTCAATGCCTTGATGGAGTTCGAAGATGAGCATTTTCCGCTTAGGGTAAGCAGAGATAAGCAATTTGATTGGTTGATGCTTTGGGACACGATAACTTTAGTTCTAATTAAGTGAGAGTGATGAAACTTGGTGTATAGTTTCATTATAGTGATACCTTGACTAAGTTCGATAATGAGCATTTTCTGCTCAGGGTAAGCAGAGGGATACGCAATTTGATTGGTCGAGACTTTGGAACACAATAACTTTCCTTCTAATTTAGTTAAAATGTTCAAACTTTGTGTATATGCTTATTAGGTCAATGCCTTGATGGAGTTCGAAGATGAGCATTTTCCGCTTAGGGTAAGCAGAGATAAGCAATTTGATTGGTTGATGCTTTGGGACACGATAACTTTAGTTCTAATTAAGTTAGAGTGATGAAACTTGGTGTATAGTTTCATTACAGTAATACCTTGACTAAGTTCGATAATGAGCATTTTCTGCTCAGGGTAAGCAGAGCGATACGCAATTTGATTGTTCGAGACTTTGGAACACAATAACTCTCCTTCTAATTTAGTTAAAATGTTCAAACTTGGTGTATATGCTTATTAGGTCAATGCCTTGATGGAGTTCGAAGATGAGCATTTTCCGCTTAGGGTAGGCAGAGATAAGCAATTTGATTGGTTGATGCTTTGAGATACGATAACTTAAGTTCTAATTAAGTGAGAGTGATGAAACTTGGTGTATAGTTTCATTACAGTAATACCTTGACTATGATCGATAATGAGCATTTTCTGCTCAGGGTAAGCAGAGCGATAGGCAATTGGATTTGCCGAGACTTTGGAACACAATAACTCTCCTTCGAATTGAGTTAAAATGTTCAAAATTGGTGTGTATGCTTCTTAGGTCAATGCCTTGATGGAGTTCGAAGATGAGCATTTTCTTCTTACAGTAGGCAGAGATAAGCAATTTTTGGATGACACTTCGTGTTCAGTTTGATTGGTCGCTACGTTTGAAAAAAATAAATGTGCGATTAATTAATATGTGTCATCTATTTATTTTGGGATTTCGGCGGGGGACATCAGCCTCACTGTTGGCTTGTTTTGATACTGTTATGGGTCTGTGGTGTTTATTATCACAAGAGTTCCACAAGATATTTGACTTATAAAAAAATCATTTTTTTTTCTCCAAAATTTCTTCTCAGACCCTTTATATGCCTGTGTGGTACCACATTCCACAAGATTTTCGGCTTAGAATAATTTTGATACTGTTATGGACTTATGGTTCTGTGGTGTTTTTTACCACAAGAGTTCCACAATATATAATTTTTTTTTCTCCAAAATTTCTTCTCAGACCCTCTATATGCCTGTGTGGTACCACATTTCACAAGATTTTTAACTGAAGACAATAATTTATAATGATACTGTAATACTCACAATAATAATAAAAACTTTTAGTTTTTGATGGACCATATTTATTGTCTCCCTTACTAGCAACTACACGGTAACAATATTTATACATATTTACAAAGTGCATACATATAATCATATAGCATAAGTTTTTTAAGGAGAAATATCAAATGAACAAATAAACAAATATCAAATAATCATACATTTTGAAGATAACACATGAAGGCATTTGTATAATTTGCTTTTTTGGAGGATTAACCTATGGTCTACAAGTTCAATATAAACACGAGCTGGTAATTTGAAAACTAATGTGCTTTTTATACGCCCACATTGAAATGTGGTCGTATATTGTCGTCGCCCCCGTCCGTCGGTCCGTCCGTCGGTCCGGCGTCCACAATTGCTTGTGGACGCTCTACAGACTAAAGTTAATATCCGATTGACTTTAAATTTATACACAGTGTTTAAGGTCATGAGACGAAGAAGCCTATTGTTTTTCAGCGATTTCCGATAATTAGTGCCAGAGTTATGTCCAGAATATCAGAACTAACCCTGAATGGCTATGCTTTTATTCAGGTTCCCAGATCAACTGGCATTGGTGGTGGTGTTGGAGTAGTCTACAGAGGTTCTCTTTGTATTGAAGTACTACCAAGCCATCGTTACTTTTCTTTCGAATCACTCGATTTGAAAGTCAGTTCCATTAATATCTGTGCACATGTTGTTTGCCTGTACCGACCTCCAACATCTTCTAAAAATCAGAGTACAGTGTCAGATTTCGCAGATGAACTTTCCGTACTTCTTACAACCACATCCAAAACCAATTCAGTTATATTAGGCGATTTCAACATTCATCATGATGAACCAGACCAACCGAATTCCAGAAAAATAATCAAGCTCTTGAACTCTCATGGTTTTCAACAACATGTTCACAGTGTAACTCACAAATCAGGTCACATATTAGACTGGCTTCTTACGCCTGAAAACTGCACTCTTGTTGACAGTGTAAATGTTAGTGATATTCAAATATCAGACCATTATCTTATTTCTTCGACATGGAATTTTGAGAAACTGAAATTACCAACCGAAACTATATCATTTAGAAAACTCAAATCCATAGATAGAGCTGCATTTAGAAACAATCTTGAATCTTCAGATCTTTTATGCAATCCTCCTTCTGACATTGATGAACTATGTTGTGCCTTTAACAACACACTAATCAATCTTCTGGATAAACACGCACCAGTTGTTACAAAGGTGGTGCTACTTCGACCTGGCAGATCATGGTACACAGAAGATGTAGCGAAGGCAAAGTAAGAATGCAGACGCGCAGAACGCAAATGGCGCCATTCAAAATTGGAGGTACACCGACAAATCTACAAGGCAGCTAGGTTTAAGGTTTCAAGAACCATCAAAAACGCTAAATCAAGGTACTGCGTTGAAAAACTGACCAATGAATCACAAACACCTAGTCAATTGCTTGTGGACGCTCTACAGACTAAAGTTAATATCCGATTGACTTTAAATTTATACACAGTGTTTAAGGTCATGAGACGAAGAAGCCTATTGTTTTTCAGCGATTTCCGATAATTAGTGCCAGAGTTATGGCCCTTGATCACTTCAAAAAATCTTGTGGACGCTCTAGAGGCCAAAGTAAATATCCGATTGACTTCAAATTTATACACAGTGTTTAAGGTCATAAGACGAAGAAGCCTATGGATTTTCAGCGATTTCCGATAATTAGTGCCAAAGTTATGGCCCTTGATCACCTCAAAAAATCTTGTGGACGCTCTAAAGGTCAAAGTTAATATCCGATTGACTTTAAATTTATACACAGTGTTTAAGGTCATAAGACGAAGAAGCCTATTGATTTTCAGCGATTTCCGATAATTAGTGCCAAAGTTATGGCCCTTGATCACCTCAAAAAATCTTGTGGACGCTCTAAAGGTCAAAGTTAATATCCGATTGACTTTAAATTTATACACAGTGTTTAAGGTCATAAGACGAAGAAGCCTATTGATTTTCAGCGATTTCCGATAATTAGTGCCAGAGTTATGGCCCTTGATCACTTGATTTTAAGGATTATTCAGTTCAATCAGTGGTTACTTTCAAACTAGTGAACATTTTAATCACCCTCCTGGATTAAACACTTGATGAGTTCTTATTCTCGTGATGATCTACTCAGATATAAATCAAGAAATGTTAAATTATCAACTGAACTTTTTGAACACCTCAAGTTTTTGTGTATCCTAAAACGTTTTCGTGGGAAACGCAGTGGTACAAAATATAAAACTGATATCAAGCAACTACCAAACCAAAACTCAATTTATAAACAAAAAAGACAGACACAAAAAAGCACCAACTCTACATCAAAATTACACGTTGCCCTTTTAAATGCACAATCCTGCCGTAATAAGGCTTTAGGAATTGCCGATCTTATTATTGATGACGAAATAGATATCCTATTCTTAACCGAGACATGGTTTAAAGCACTTGGCGATGAGTCCAGAATATCAGAACTAACCCTGAATGGCTATGCTTTTATTCAGGTTCCCAGATCAACTGGCATTGGTGGTGGTGTTGGAGTAGTCTACAGAGGTTCTCTTTGTATTGAAGTACTACCAAGCCATCGTTACTTTTCTTTCGAATCACTCGATTTGAAAGTCAGTTCCATTAATATCTGTGCACATGTTGTTTGCCTGTACCGACCTCCAACATCTTCTAAAAATCAGAGTACAGTGTCAGATTTCGCAGATGAACTTTCCGTACTTCTTACAACCACATCCAAAACCAATTCAGTTATATTAGGCGATTTCAACATTCATCATGATGAACCAGACCAACCGAATTCCAGAAAAATAATCAAGCTCTTGAACTCTCATGGTTTTCAACAACATGTTCACAGTGTAACTCACAAATCAGGTCACATATTAGACTGGCTTCTTACGCCTGAAAACTGCACTCTTGTTGACAGTGTAAATGTTAGTGATATTCAAATATCAGACCATTATCTTATTTCTTCGACATGGAATTTTGAGAAACTGAAATTACCAACCGAAACTATATCATTTAGAAAACTCAAATCCATAGATAGAGCTGCATTTAGAAACAATCTTGAATCTTCAGATCTTTTATGCAATCCTCCTTCTGACATTGATGAACTATGTTGTGCCTTTAACAACACACTAATCAATCTTCTGGATAAACACGCACCAGTTGTTACAAAGGTGGTGCTACTTCGACCTGGCAGATCATGGTACACAGAAGATGTAGCGAAGGCAAAGTAAGAATGCAGACGCGCAGAACGCAAATGGCGCCATTCAAAATTGGAGGTACACCGACAAATCTACAAGGCAGCTAGGTTTAAGGTTTCAAGAACCATCAAAAACGCTAAATCAAGGTACTGCGTTGAAAAACTGACCAATGAATCACAAACACCTAGTCAGTGTTATTCATTTATAAAATCTTTATTAGGTATCACCTCAGAAACCATATTTCCAGACTCAGATAATGACGTGAAGCTTGCTAACACATTCTCAGAATATTTTTCGAATAAGATTGATATACTAAGGAAGCAACTTGATCAGTCCGATTCAGTAACTGAAACTCATATTTCGGTACTACCACCATGTGATAATTATCTGGCTGATTTTGAGCCTTATAGTGAAGATGAAATCGTAATGATTATAAATACATCCAAAATGACAACTTGTCCTCTAGACCCCATACCAACCAAACTTTTAACTGAACACCTAGATCTTCTTCTGCCTGTCATTACAGTCATTATTAATACCAGTCTGAAAACAGGTTATCTTCCAGAATTATTTAAACAGGCTGTGGTTAGACCTCTTATCAAAAAATCTGGCCTGGATCGCAACATCCTCAAAAATTACAGACCCGTGTCCAATCTGTCCTTTCTCTCCAAATTAATAGAAAGGGCTGTTAACAATCGAGTACAGGTTTTCGTCAACAATAATAACTTATTGGATAAATTTCAATCGGCGTACAGATCTCATCACAGTACTGAAACAACTATAGTTCGGGTGTTGAATGATCTCCTGCGGATAGTTGATGGTGATAGGCTTGCATCCCTAATTCTCTTGGATCTGTCCGCGGCATTTGATACGGTGGACCACCAGATCCTTGTTCATAGATTACGTGAATATTTTCATATATATATGGAACGGCTTTGCGTTGGATATCATCATATCTGTCAGATAGAAGTCAAAAGATTCTCGTAAACAGTTCTGAATCAAACCCTGTTAAACTTGATTGTGGTGTGCCTCAGGGGTCCGTACTTGGGCCCGTGTTGTATGTCTTATACACAAAATGCCTTGGTGATGTAATAGACAGTTTCGGGATCACTCACTACTCCTACGCTGATGACACCCAATTAATTGGTGACACTTATCAAAATAAAATTGACGAGTCTCTTCATCAGGTAACACTCTGCTCTAAATCTGTAAAATCGTGGATGAACGAGACTAAGCTCATACTGAATGATGACAAGACGGAAGCCATGCTTGTAGGGACATCTAAACGACTTAGGTCTACTCCAAATTCAAGTCTGGTAAATTTGTGAAACCAAAATTCAGTTTTCATCATGTGTGAAGAATCTTGGTGTACTACTGGATTCTTCCTTAACCATGGAGAAACAGGTCAAACAACTTTGCCGTACGTGCAATTATCATCTTCGATGTATTGGCAATATTCGACACCTCTTGACAGTGGAAGCCTGTAAGCTGCTTGTGCGTTCCTTGATATTCTTGAGGCTCGATTACTGCAACAGTGCTTTGATTGGAATTTCCCAAAACCTGTGTGCAAAACTCCAAAAAATTCAAAACACCGCTGCCAGAATAATAACAAGAACACAAAAGTATTCTCACATAACTCCCATCTTAAAATCATTACATTGGTTACCAATAGAAGCCCGGATAACTTTCAAGATTCTAACATTGGTTTATATGTGTCAACATGATCTTTCCCCATCTTACCTCACTGATCTCATTAAAACATATCAACCAAATCGACCACTTCGCTCACAAAATAAGCCCTCATTGGCTGTGCCGCAAGCTAAACTGAAATCATATGGGGATAAAGCCTTCAGTGTCTGTGGACCGCGCTTGTGGAACAACTTACCATTGGAGATACAGAGTTCTCAATCATTAGCTGTGTTCAAATCCAAACTCAAAACTCATTTCTTTGTGACATATTATCAGGATTAGCCATTATCCCCGCGCTTAGAGCAGGGATAATTCCAGCTCAGATCAACACACGGTGTTAACCCGACCCCCTCTGATTTTGATGAAATTTTGCATAAGTGATGTCTAAGACTAGAAAAGCCTAAATCTTAAATTTTAGCTAAATCGACCCATTGGTTACTGAGATATCACCTTTTGAACTTTTGTCCTTTTCCACATATTTTGCGTTTCCCTGAAATTTCAAATCCTCATATCTCAGCAACCAGTAGGCCTATCATGGTGTAATTGGTGTCGTTGGAAAGCTAGAAAGACAAGGAATCCATTTCTGGCATCAGAACTCATCAGGAACACTTTTGGGGGTTTCGATATTTTTACCCTTGTTTTGACCTTGACCTTGACCCAAATGCCCTGGTGACCTTGACCTGAACTTTTGTCCCAATGAAAGCTAAGACAGTCTACCATCATATATCAAAAGATCCCAATGGTAAAATTGTTCTTTCCCAAGATATCATCAATTCAATTGTACCATGCTTCCATAAATTCAGCATGGCAGCAGATCAGATTACTGTAATTAGCTTGGTAAAGTTCTCTGGTAGTGATTATTGTGAACCCCATTTATTTAGCTGCATTTTGGCGTTTGTTTATGTTACTCTGATAAGGAACTTGAACATCGAGCAGATTCACAAGATAACTCCTCACAAGTCACAGCCAATTTCAATGGTTGGTCAGTGTCTAGAGCGTCTTCTGTACATAGACAAATATGTAGCAATTTCAAATTCATTTGATATTCATTTCAATCAATAGTTAGTTTCCTCATTTTGCGGATATTGTTTTTCAATGCAAACATGGAGTTGGAGGATTGTAGCTTTTCTTCATTGGATCAGTGTCATCAGACTACCCACATTCGAACGCCGTCCATACGACGGGTGACAGATAGACAAGAGAGAGAGGTATTATCTCTGCGGACTAAATTGGACATGGAGTCATCTCTAAAATCTGTGCACACCATGAACGTAAATTCATATCTTACTTAGTTTATGTTGACTGAAATACTTATGCTGCAATCATAGTGCTGCTTGTGTACCATAAATGAAATCGAAAAAATCTGATGATCAGTTTTAAATGAAAATGGCTCTCAATAAAGCTGAATTGAGTTTGAACTGAAGATTTTTTTATTTTGAATTTTTTATGTACCACATAGTCCAGATTAGGGCTGGGTATCTATAGTGATTTTTACTATCGATAATCGGCAAGGAAATGTCGGTCGATAATCGATAGTATCGAAAACAAACTTATTTTCACGGTCGTCATCAAGACTGGATACAGTGTAAGTTCAAAGTTCAAAACCATAAGATAACGAAGTGGACAAAGATCGTTTGCTCCTGTCTAAGGAGATTTCCTTGGAAAACATTAATAAAACTTGTTATATCACGTATATATACGTCAATCCATGTTGTTTATTATTAAGATAATGCATCCGTGGTTCCGAATGAAGAAATATCGTAAATAATTATGTTAAGGGACCAAACTGAACTTGTTCCGATTCAAAACATTGCGTACGTGCGCGCGAAAATATCAATATGGCGGACAATTCTGTGTCGTTTCGTGTGCCAATAGAGAATCATTATTCGTATAATATATAAGTAAATCAACAAAAGTTTTGTCGTCCATGTGTGCTATTTATTGTACCGGGTACTCATTACTGAGGCACACGTAGAGAAATAGTGAACTGTACAGACGAATTCTGAAGCTTGCAAAGGGAAATAACTCTAACTTTATTTACACATCCGGATATCTCCGATTTAGCGATATTCAACAATAATTTATTCAAAACTAAAGTAACGTTTCAATGAGAGTGAATTGATGAAAATGGCTGTTCAATAGGCAGACACAATTTTGTTATGTGTTACATTGATACTAGATAGTAATTAAAGTGAGCGGTGTATTATAATTAACTGAAAGAAAACATTGACATTTCAGACGCAAGAAAAATAGACGAAGAGCGATAATCGATAGTAACCCACCGCTATCGATAGTGCTTTTCTGGGCCGCCCAATCGATACTATCGATTTATATCGATATTTTACCCAGCCCTAGTCCAGATATAGCTCCCACCCAGTGAAATACTGCGTTATTGATGTAAGCATGGTGAAATTAAAGACATGGTATCTCGGAAAAGAACAATTTTACCATTGTGATCTTTTAACATATGATAGTAGACCGTCTTAGCTTTCATTGGGACAAAAGTTCAGGTCAAGGTCACCAGGGCCTTTGGGTCAAGGTCAAGGTCAAAACTTGGGTGAAAAAATCAAAACCACTAAACTTGCTTCAAGTTAGATTCTGGCCGGAAATGAATTCCTTGTCTTTCTAGCTTTCCAACGACACCAATTACACCCTGATAGGCATACTGGTTGCTGAGATATGAGGATTCGAAATTTCAGGGGAACCCGAAAAATGTCAAAATGGTCAAAAGTTCAAAAGGTCATATCTCGGCCTCCAATGGGTCGATTTGGCTAAAATTTCAGATTTGGGCTTTTCTCGTCATAGATATCATGTGTACAAAATTTCATCAAAATCGAAGGGGGTCGGGTTAAAAATTTCAGATTTCTGTGTTGATCTGACCTGGAATGACCCAGCATGCAATATGGATGGAGTTAGCACAATTACAAATGTACATTATTACATTATTATTAGGTCCGGTACTGTTCGTCCTTTACACCAACCAACTATCTGATGTAGTCAGTAAACATGGTTTTAAGCATCACTCTTATGCCGACGACACCCAGATAATTGGTACCTTTTCAGAAGATTGTTATGATGATTTCTACCAACAGACCTCAGCTTGCACCACACAGTTCAAGTCATGGATGACATCTAATATGCTAAAGTTATATGATGACAAGACCGAGGTTTTATTTGTGGGAACAAATAAAAATCTATCAAACCTAAACCATACTACTTTAACGATTGCCGACTCGGACATTCAGGCGTTGGCCCATGTTAAAAACTTAGGAATGATGCTCGATTGAGCAAAATCTTGTGTCTTGTGTTTAAATGCTTATAATGAATCCAGTCCAGAATATCCAAAATATCTGACTGAACTTTTGCAAGTTTATGAACCAGTAAGAAATCTTCGTTCCCAAGAACAGTGCCTTTTACACAAACCGAAATTCAAATTGCAATCCTTTGGTTATAAATCTTTTAGATGTTATGCACCAATCGTATGGAATTCCCTACCACACAGCATTAAAACGTCAAGTTCTCTTGAATTGTTTAAGATAAAATTGAAAACTCACTTATTTAATCTAGAATACAAGTGATCAAGCTACTAGTGTAAATAATGTTAAGTGTACAGAGTAGTGATGTGCGGTTTTTCGGTTTAACCGTACGGTATCGGTTTTTACAAATGAACCGAAAACCGAACCGTTAAAAAAAAAAATAACCGTGCGTTTCGTTTTTTTTTCCAAATTCCTAATTTTTATGTAGCCGTATTTCGTTTACTTAATAATTCCAAAATTTTAATGTATCCACCACTTCTGTTTTTATTTTCGATCAACCAGAGCCCATATGTATAGAATAATAGAGTGTTTAATCAGTCTGGTTGGCCTAGACTATTTATTTTCTCAATTCGGTTTGGTTTACAATCCAAAATTTTATGCAACCCGAAGCCGGTTGTCAATATGGAACGATGGCTTCCTCTAAAAAGTAAAATGCCTCCATGGCTTGCTCAATAACTATGAAAGGTTAGATAACACAAAATGTAGATTTAATCTTTGTAAAAAACATATTTCTGCTGCATAAATTATAAGAATATAATTTAACAATTTTGAGTCAGGTTTAGAACTACATTTGAACAACACCCGAAAACGGCAATTGCGTAAGTTTTGTTTTTAAGTTTTTAAACGAGAAATGAAAGACCACATGTTTCGATTTGTTGGATTAGTATTATTTTGTTATGCAAATTTATTTTGGTATTTTTTTTTTACAGTAGAATCTAACTTTATTGTTACTTATGTCGTTATATTAATTTATTATTATGGCTTATGCCTATGGCGTTGTGTGTGTCAGATCTTTATTTTACAGTAACTTGTTATTAATACTATCAGTCATAATTAAAGTCATATAACAGTAAAAAAAAAACCTTGTTGTTTACTATTTACATCAATATTTTTGATATTTTTTCTGGCTTTCAAGTATTCCTATAAAATAACCACAAATCAGTACATACATTACACAGTGTTTAAATGAATAAAAAAAAACAAAAACCGAAACCGAGGTTTTGTGCCTCAGAAAAAACGAAAACCGAAACCGAAAGAAAATTTTAAAACCGCACATCACTAGTGCAGAGTGTCATGAGTGTGCCTTGAGCATGTAATTTTGGATGGAGTTGGCGCTATATATAGATATACATTATTATTATGATTAATATATTGCTTATAATGTGGGCGTTGAATTCGAAAGATGACATGCTCTAATTTTGGTGAGAGTGAAAAACAATTCAAGATATGCACTTAGTAAACTAAACTTGAAAAAAATCAAAACATATATACATTATTTACATTTAAAATGGCAATCTAGGTGGACTTGCAGTGACGTCTCTTGGGCAATAAGGGACGTCTTCCTTTTTATACGCCCACATTGAAACTTTATAAAAAGCAATCAAATTCTAATGATTTTCTGATAATTACATAATTAGTTGTTAATCAGATTTTAGTGTATTACAAATGTTTCATTACCGAAAAAAGTAAAAATATGCGAGAACCTTTGTTGACTGCCCGAACAATTTAGCTGCTGTGGGCGTATGTTTCGTTGCCTGGCAACCTATCTTTGATAACACTGTGTCACATATTGATTTCTTCTTTTTACCAGCCTATGTAAGTAAAACAAGTGGTGAGTTTTGGACATTGCGCACACAATCTGAGAAGAAATCTTGTGGAACTCTGGTGGTAAAAAACACCACCAGAGCCAAAACACTCTATGAATATCGAAGTCGAAAATCCTGTGGAATGTGGTACCACACAGACATATAGGGGATCTGAGAAGAAATTATTGAAAAAAGTCCAATATCTTTTGGAACTCCTGTGGTAAAAATCACCACAGGCCCAAAACACTGTATCAAAATTATTCTAAGTCGAAAATCTTGTGGAATGTGGTACCACACCGGCATATAGAGGGTCTGAGAAGAAATTTTGGAGAAAAAATTATTTTTATACCCCCACATTTTCATGTGGACGTATATTGTCGTCGCCCCTGTTCGTCCGTCCGTCCGTCCACAATTGTTTGTGAACAGTCTTCAGGTCACAATTTTTATCCGATTTCAATGAAACTTAAAATATAGGTTTATCACCCTAAGATCTCGGTTCCTTTCGATATTGGCATGTATCGGACTGTAACTTCATGGATTATGGCCCCTGATTGTACGAAAAATCACGTTTTTATACGCCCACATTTTCATGTGGACGTATTATGTCGTCGCCCCTGTCCGTCCGGACATCCGTCCGTCCACAATTTGTTTGTGGACTCTCTACAGGTCACAATTCTTATCCGATTTTGACGAAACTTGAAATATAGGTTTATCCCCAAAAGATCTTGGTTCCTTTCGATATTGGCATGTATCGGATCAAAACTTCATGGATTATGGCCCCTGATTGTACGAAAAATCACGTTTTTAGCTTGTGGACCCTATAGAGGTCACAATTTTGAACCGATTTTGATGAAACTTGACATGCATGTTTGTAACCCAAAGATCTTGGTTCCTTTCGATATTTGCGCATATCGGATCGTAACTTCCTGAATTATTCGAATTTCGTGAAAATGGTACCAAAATTGCCGGACGAAATGGTCGCCGTTTGTACGCGAATAGTGTAAAGATATGGTATATCATGGTTGTTGACTCTGTACAGGTCACAATTCTTATCCGATTTTGACGAAAAGTCACATTTCTAGGTTGTGTACCGTCACACCATAATCATTGTCGATTTCGAATTTCATGAATATCAGACTGGAACTGACCAACAAAATGGCTGCTCCCAATACAGTATGAAATACAGGACTTAATGATGTAGGAAAAATCACTTTCCGTATTGTTTGTTCTCTATCCATCTCTCGAAAATGTGGGCGTATCCTGCCTGGCATTGCCAGCCTATCTTTTAGCTTGTGAACAGTGTAGAGGTCACAATTTTGAACCGATTTGGATGAAACTTGAAATGCATGTTTATAACACAAAGATCTTGGTTCCTTTCGATATTTGCGCCAATCGGATCGTAACTTCCTGAATTATGGCCCCTGATTGTCCGAAAAATCGCCCTTTTTAGCTTGTTGTCCCTCTGGAGGTCAAAATTGTTATCCGATTTAAAAAAACGTTTGATTATATCAACGTTCCATGATTATGAAGGTTGGTTTCGAATTTCGTGAAAATCGGACCAAAATTGACGGACAAAATGGCCGCCGTTTGTGCGCGAATAGTGTGAAAATATGTTATATCAAGGTTGTGGACCTTATAGAGGTCACAATTTTGAACAGATTGATGAAACTTGACATGTATGTTTATAACCAAAAGATCTTGGTTCCTTTCCATATTTGCGGCCATCTGATCGTAACTTCATAAATTATGGCCCCTGATTGCCCGAAAAATTGCCCTTTTTAGCTTGTGGTCCCTCTGGAGGTCAAAATTGTTATCGGATTTAAAAAACAGTTTGATTGTATCACCGGTCCATGGTTATGAAGGTTGAGTTCGAATTTCGAGAAAATCGGAACAAAATTGACAGACAAAATTGCCGCCGATTGTACGCGAATATTGTGATAATTTGTTATATCAAGGTTGTGGACCTTATAGAGGTCACAATTTTGAACCAATTTTGATGAAACTTGACATGTATGGTTATAACCCAAAGATCTTGGTTCCTTTCTATATTTGCGCCCATCGGATCGTAACTTCCTAAATTATAGCCCCTGATTGTCCCAAAAATCGCCCTTTTTAGCTTGTGGTCCCTCTGGAGGTCAAAATTGTTATCCGATTTAAAAAAACGTTTGATTGTATCACCATTCCATGGTTTTGAAGGTTGAGTTTGAATTTTGTGAAAATCGGACCAAAATTGACGGACAAAATGGCCGCCGTTTGTACGCGAATAGTGTGAAAATGTTATAAAAAGGTTGTGGACCTTATAGAGGTCACAATTTTGAACCGATTTGATGAAACTTGACATGTATGTTTATAACCCAAAGATCTTGGTTTCTTTCGATATTTGCGCCCATTGGATCATAACTTCCTGAATTATGTCCCCGGATTGTCCGAAAAATCGCTTTTGTTAGCTTTTGGTACTCTGGAGGTCAAAATTATTATCTGATTTAAAAAAACGTTTGACTATATCACCGTTACATGGTAATGAGGGGAGAGTTTGAATTACGTGAAAATCGGACTAGAATTGACGGACAAAATGTACACGAATAGTGTGAAAATATGTTATATCAAGGTTGTGGACCCTATAGCGGTCACAATTTTGAATCGATTTTGATGAAACTTGACATGTATGTTTATAACCCAAAGATCTTGGTTCCTTTCGATATTTGCGCCCATCGGGTCATTACTTCCTGAATTATGTCCCTTGATCGACGAAAAATCACCCTTTTTAGCTTGTGGTCCCTCTGGAGATCACAATTATTATCTGATTTAAAAAAAAACCTTTGATTATAAAAACCAAACAAATTCTAATGATTTTCTGATAATTCCATAATATGCCACAACTCTTGTTAACTCCCCGGACGATTTGGCTGCTGTGTGGGCGTATGTTTCGTTGCCTGGCAACCTATTTTTTTTCTAATAGTCCAGTCAATTACATGGTTCGACATTAAACAAAATTGCAATAAAAATAATTATTCGTTTTTTCTACACCCAACATATTCCCTAATAACATATCAAAAGTATAGAAATATCTTCTAAGCGAAAATTCGAAAAATGTTATAAACAGATTCGAAAAAAACGTAACTCGAATTCTGACGCGAATGGGCCACCGTAGATGGTTCTACAGGCCACAATTCTTAATCAGTCATCTTGTCGCCTACAGGGCGCAATTCTTAATGGATTTTCTTCAAACTTTGTATACTTACTCTTTATACTCTAAGGATGATCCCTATCATTTGGGGTGCATGCCCAACCCCTAGGGGCAGAGTCACGCCCATTTTCTTTTTGTGTGTCACCTATAGGCCACAATTCTTAATCGGTCATCTTGAAACTTAAAATACTTATTCCTTATACCATAAGGATGATCCCTTTTGTTTTGGGTGCATGCCCGACCCCCGTGGGACAGCAACACCCATTTCTTGTATTTGTTTGTCTGTCGTCTACAGGCTGCATTTCTTAATGTATCATCTTGAAACTTTGAATACTTATTCTTGGTATAAGGAAAATTCCTATTGTTTTTGGTGCATGCCCGACCCCCAGGGACAGTGCCACGCCCATTTTCTTTTTGTCTGTGTGTCACCTAAAGGCCACAATTCTTAATCGATCGTCTTGAAAACTTTTTTTTATACTTATTCCTTATACCCTAAGGCTGACCTCTATTATTTTTGGTGCATGCTGGACCCCCTGGGACAGAGCCACGCCCAATGCTTTTGTGCCTCGTGTTCGCCTACAGGATGCAATTCTTAACAGATCCTTTTAAAACTTTACATACCTATTCCTATACCCTAAAGATGACCCCTATTGTTTTTGGTGATTTCCTAACCCCCAGGGGCAGAGCCATGCCCATTTTTACTTTGTGTCTGTGTGTGTTGTCTACAGGCCACGATTCTTAATGGATCGTCTTTAAACTTGGGATATGTATTCCTTATAGCCTAAGGACGTCAACTGCATGTCCCGACTCCCACAGGCAAGACACGCCCAATTTTTGTGTTTGTCGTTTACAGGCCGCAATTCTGAATGAAGCAGCTTGGTACTTGGCTTATGTATTCCTTATAGCCTGAGGGCGTCCACTATTGATTTTGATGAATGTCCCGACCCCCAGGAGCAGGGCCACGCCCACTTTTTGCCTTTAGCGTTAGGGAGGCACAAATCTGAATGGATTATCTTGGTATACTTATTCCTTATACTCTAAGGACGTCAACTATTGATGTTGAGGCACGACCCTCAACGCTAAACAAACCAAACGCCTACCCTTCCCGACAAAGTACCATATCGATCAAAGCAGGAATGTGGACGTATATTGTAGCGTTAGCGTTATGTTTAGTGACGTAGTAGAAAAATCCTTTACTAATTTACTAATTAATAATACCATAAATAATTAAATCCTCAATAGATTGTGTGCATTTTTAACTCGGTAGGAAGCGTGACCCAATAAACATCATGTTCGTCTTTCATGAATCCCCGGAGATCAATTCGAGGCATTTTAATATGTAATATTTTTTAATAGGCCACTATCGGTATTTGTTTCTGCATCACCGATATGTTTCACTGTCATCATCTGACATCAGTAAAACCCTGGTGTAGCCATATCAGTGCATCACTTATCCCACTGTAATACTGTGAAGTAGACCGGTTATGCTTTTATTGTCCCCCGCCTTTCGAAGAAAGTTGGGGGACTATTAAAATGGGTTCGTCCGTCTGTCTGTCCGTCACACTTTTTGGGACACAATAACTCTCTTCCTAATTGAGCTAGAATGTTCAAACTTGGTGTATGTGTTTATTAGGTCAATGCCTTGATGGAGTTCGAAGATGAGCATTTTCCGCTTAGGGTAAGCAGAGATAAGCAATTTGATTGGTTGATCTTTTGGGACACGATAACTTTAGTTCTAATTAAGTGAGATTGATGAAACTTGGTGTATAGTTTCATTATAGTAATACCTTGACTAAGTTCGATAATGAGCATTTTCTGCTCAGGGTAAGCAGAGCTATACGCAATTTGATTGGTCGAGAATTTGGAACACAATAACTCTCCTTCTAATTGAGTTAAAATGTTCAAACGTCGTGTATATGCTTATTAGGTCAATGCCTTGATGGAGTTCGAAGATGAGCATTTTCCGCTTAGGGTAAGCAGAGATAAGCAATTTGATTGGTTGATGCTTTGGGACACGATAACTTTAGTTTTAATTAAGTGAGAGTGATGAAACTTGGTGTATAGTTTCATTATAGTAATACCTTGACTAAGTTCGATAATGAGCATTTTCTGCTCAGGGTAAGCAGAGCGATACGCAATTTGATTGGTCGAGACTTTGGAACACAATAACTCTCCTTCTAATTTAGTTAAAATGTTCAAACTTGGTGTATATGCTTATTAGGTCAATGCCTTGATGGAGTTCGAAGATGAGCATTTTCCGCTTAGGGTAAGCAGAGATAAGCAATTTGATTGGTTGATGCTTTGGGACACGATAACTTTAGTTCTAATTAAGTGAGAGTGATGAAATTTGGTGTATAGTTTCATTACAGTAATACCTTGACTAAGTTCGATAATGAGCATTTTCTGCTCAGGGTAAGCAGAGATAAGCAATTTGATTGGTTGATGCTTTGGGACACGATAACTTTAGTTCTAATTAAGTGAGAGTGATGAAACTTGGTGTATAGTTTCATTACAGTAATACCTTGACTAAGTTCGATAATGAGCATTTTCTGCTCAGGGTAAGCAGAGCGATACGCAATTTGATTGGTCGAGACTTTGGAACACAATAACTCTCCTTCTTTCTAATTGAGTTAAAATGTTCAAACTTGGTGTATATGCTTATTAGGTCAATGCCTTGATGGAGTTCGAAGATGAGCATTTTCCGCTTAGGGTAGGCAGAGATAAGCAATTTGATTGGTTGATGCTTTGGGACACGATAACTTTAGTTCTAATTAAGTGAGAGTGATGAAACTTGGTGTATAGTTTCATTATAGTAATACCTTGACTAAGGTCGATAATGAGCCTTTTCTGCTCAGGGTAAGCAGAGCGATACACAATTTGATTGGTTGAGACATTGGAACACAATAACTCTCCTTCTAATTGAGTTAAAATGTTCAAACGTCGTGTATATGCTTATTAGGTCAATGCCTTGATGGAGTTCGAAGATGAGCATTTTCCGCTTAGGGTAAGCAGAGATAAGCAATTTGATTGGTTGATGCTTTGGGACACGATAACTTTAGTTTTAATTAAGTGAGAGTGATGAAACTTGGTGTATATGCTTATTAGGTCAATACCTTGACTAAGTTCGATAATGAGCATTTTCTGCTCAGGGTAAGCAGAGCGATAAGCAATTTGATTTGCCGAGACTTTGGAACACAATAACTCTCCTTCGAATTGAGTTAAAATGTTCAAAATTGGTGTGTATGCTTATTAGGTCAATGCCTTGATGGAGTTCGAAGATGAGCATTTTCTTCTTACGGTAGGCAGGGATGAGCAATTTTCGGATGACACTTCGTGTTCAGTTTGATTGGTCGATACGTTTGAAAAAAATAAATGTGCGATTAATTAATATGTGTCATCTATTTATTTTGGGATTTCGGCGGGGAACATGAGCCTCACTGTTCGCTTGTTAGTTTTAATAATCAGTTTTATTAGTTTTAATAATTGCGATAATGAATCCTTTTAGCATGATTATTTCAATTATCACGTTAAAAGATCTCATCACGATAATCCAAGATATCGCGATTATTCATTTTGCAATAATCATGATAAATCACGATTATTTTTGTATGTATCGTTGCATCCTTACTATTATTATAACATACGTCCGATTATATACCTGCCGGATTGGAGCTTACATTTGGAACGGAATTCTTCCTCTTCATTGTAGCTAACACATTTGAGTTCAGGAACTATAGCATCGCTACGAGTTGTTTTCCCTCTGGTAGTTGATGCCATCATATCATTACAGTACACTTCAGGGCTAAGTATGAAATTCCTCCGTGGGCCGACCTGGGTGGAATTGAAAAATCGCGGACTACAGGCTATTAATCCGGCTGTAAAATCCGCTCTAAATTTCCGCCGCGAATTTGAGTAAACCGCCGACCACCGAGGATTTGCTAAACCACCGACCCCAGCGCGAAATTGAATTTTATGAAATTATTGTTACACGTATGCTTTACATTGTATTCATATCCATAATTCAATAGTCCAATCCCGAAAACAGCATTATCGGCATGCTTTTAAAACTTTGAAATAAAATATATGCATATATTATCGATGTATTATTTACAACATCGCATACTCGTTTGTTACATGTACGGCATATATAACAAACCTTACAAATAATCATATGGACGAACATTCGTAAAAAGGTATTATTCAGCTTTATTTAATGTCCGCTTGACTGCCCATTAATGACTTATACATTTACACATGTACATTCACATGTAGTCTGTATTCTGTTACTATGTTTTTGTTTTGGATTTTTAAAACAACAATGTGCTACGAAGCCGTTTACCGTTTATGTATGTCGGCAAAGAATAAAGAAAAGTGAGTAATCTCATTGTTACAAAGCCGTGGTTTCAATCCGAAACGTGTTGAGCATGTTATTACAAGTGGTTCTAGAGCCTCTATTCAAATAATTAAAAAAAGTGAGCTCACTCATAGTTTTAAAGCTGTGGTTTCAATCCGCAACGCGTTGGCATGGTAATTGTAAGTGTTTATACTATTAAAGTATTGTTTTATTAGACTTAACTATAAATCACAAAAATGGAATAATAAAAACAGGCGAATATGGGTTAGTTCATCCCACGATCGTTTCACCCTATATGGATACGTTACTTCATTAATATGTTCGATATTTTTAAAACTTGAATCGTTCGACTATTTCAAACTCATTCAAATTAGGAAAATTTCAAAATTTACACACATAAATGCTGGCCTTACCTTGGGCGAAAGTGTTGTACATTAAAATAGCAATTTCCATTCTGACAAATAAGTTACAAAATTCACACCTCAAGTAATATATTCTGATTTAATTCCCAAATGAATGAAATGCCTTCATCTCCTGTTTTTAAGCACACATCGCCAAAATTCACAGTCCACCTTACTGAACACATGTACATTAAAACTATCAGTCGGAAAATACCGTGATGACCTTTTCATTTAGGCACCAAGGAGTCTGAGTCAATGCATACTGTCAATCAACTTTCCAAATTAGGGGATTTCACACGTGCCATCAAAAGGAATTGATAATTGACTAAAATACAAACCACTTTAACACACACATGGCTAAATTACGATCGGGCTACGATGAATAGCACATCCCTACCTCCTACAATTTACATCACGTATTACCAGTAGGTTGCATAAGATTCTATTAATTTTATTAACGATAACATAAAACTCGGGCTTTAAAAATTATGGATATTAAAATAAGAGATAATTTAATTTTTGAATCGGTACAGACTTGAAGGTTGGCGCATGCAAGTTATGAAATCAATACTTAATTCGCAGTTGACATATTCTGTCAATAGAATTATTCCATTAACCGGTGGTAATAAGGGGAATGCTCACTAGCCCGCGGGTTCTATAATATATTATTAGGGTTAGGGTTCATTAGTCCACCGATATCTGTTATTAGGGTTTGGGTTAGGGTTAGGGTTGTGTTAGGGTTAGGGTTCATTGGTCCACCGATATCTGTTATTAGGGTTAGGGTAGGGTTAGGCTTTATTGATACCCACATTTATAGTACATGTATTTCTTACAGCGACAGACTAGAGAGTAGAGCAACTGCGGACTAGTGAGGCCCTTTCAGTGTATTTTTAATTTGGCACAAAAATCATCCCTTATATCACGCCAAGCCGCTTTAACTAATGCATGCTTTTGTTGTTAAGCATTTTCCTTTGTACTCTTTGGTGCGACAATTAAATCAACATTTTGCCGATTCGGGACCATTTCACACCGGGTATCCAATTACAGCGACACATAGGAAAGCATGAGCGCGATGACATCCTGCGCTCAAACTTCGTCCTAGAGGAGATTAGAGGGTTTAGAGGGTTTTCAAATGAGTTTGGGGGGTGGGGGGTGGATAATAATGGGGTTGAAACTTACCTTTTTTCACGCAAATACAACTTTTTTGCTAAAAATCGGAAAACATCCGGACAAAGTTCTCGGCATTCAGAATCAAGCAGACGACACAATGGCGACGGTGTGCTTCCGTTTATTATGCGCAGTTCCATAAAATCTAACATTTATTTGGTAGAGTTTACAGAATGCGTGACGCGCTGCTTGTCAACACTGGCGTAACGTTATGTCGCGCGTATCGAAGTACTTACTAATGACATAGAAAATTGATATGTGTATGCACTTTGTGGTGCGATTTACGAATTGAATACTGATGTACATGTACATTATAAATGAATCAAGCATAACAGATATTTTAGGATATGAATAAAATAATACTTTGGTACAATTTAGTTAATTTTCAATAAACAATTTGAAAATAGTATTATGAATATATAAATTACAGGTTAACTAAAACGACTAATATAGTCGTGATATTATTCCATTAACTATTAAATAACGCTGTGACAATATTGACTAAATTACTCAGACTATTTTGAATCACTATGGAACATAATCCTCCGCGAATTTTATGTTTTCCACCGACAATTATCCGCCGCGAATTTCAAATTTTCGCGGACAATAATCCCTGACCCAGAACGTCGCTAATTCCGCGGAGTGGACATGAGAAAAACACCGCGATTTTTGAGTGGAAAAAACACCCACAGGGAGGAATTTCATACTTAGCCCTGAAGTGTACTGTATCTCTGGAAGTAAGCTTACACAAATAACACTGCATCATACTCAGCGACCCCGAAAAACATAGAAAACATATATTACACACCATATTTCGCATCATTTTAGGAGTAAAACACCAAAATAGTCATATTTTGACCACCATTTTGAAAAAATGTGATTGTACTGACAAAGGCACATATTTTAGGTCAAAAGTCTCTTCAGATTTGGATTCAGTGTTGAAGAAACACTTGTAGTGTCAGTGTTTTGTAGAAAATTGTTGTATTTACCCTACCCTACTGAAAAAAGTAAGAATATGCGATAACTCTTGTTGACTGTCTGGATGATTTAGCTGCTGTGGGCGTATGTTTCGTTGCCTGGCAACCTATCTTTGCCAGAGTTATGACCGTTGATCACTTTGAAATCCTTGTGAATGATCTAAAGGCTAAAGTTAATATCCGATTGACTTTACATTTGTACACAGTGTTTAGGGTCATAAGACAAAGAGGCCTATTGATTTTCAGTGATGTCTGATAATTTCTGCCAGAGTTATGGCACTTGATCACTTTGAAATATCTTGTCGACGAAGGCCTTGAGACAAACAATGAAAACAATTCTAGTTATTTCTGATAATTACTTAATGGGCTATTACTCGTAATAAGATTTTCATGTGTTGTAAATGTTCTCCTTACTGACAAAAGAAACAATCTGCAACAACCCTTGTTGACATGGCTGTTTTGGGCGTGTGCTTCATTGCTTGGCAACCAATCTTTAGGTTAACCTTGAAGGCGTTGTTTTGGATGGAACCCAGAAATGTTTTTGGATTAGGGGATTAATTAATCAATAGGTAGCGACCATTCAAAAAATCTAAAGAGCGACAGACATTTATGACTGTTGTATATTCCATGCGATGGTGGTGTAATTACACATCTGTGAGTGATATGTTTTCAGACAAAACTTTTGACAAAACTGAGACAGGTGGGTGGAATTTGTGATTTATATAACAATATATAGCAGGCAGTCATTCAAATAATTCCAGCTAATAATACTATAAATTAAATAGTATGCAATATGCAAATAAGATTGTTTATGCGTGCTGTTAACCAACAGCTTCTGTAAATTTTCCTGCGTTTAGCCAGCTCTAACCAATGATAAACTATCATTGTTTGGTGCACGGAGTAAAACTTTAGCAATTTTTATAAAATTTCTTCTTGGTAGAATATGAATAAAAGGATGACCATATTAAATCAGTGAATATTTTTCAAACCTTTTTTTATACGCCCACATATTCATGTGGATGTATATTGTTGTCGCCCCCGTTCGTCAGTCCGTCTGTCCACAATTGTTTGTGAACAGTCTACAGGTCATACTTTTTATCCGATTTCAATTAAACTTAAGATATTGGTTTGTCACCCTAAGATCTGTTAGGGTGCCCCACCCTAAATGAATATCTCCAAATATCTCAACAATTACACCACAATACTAATATATTTAGAAAGCCTTAAATCTGTTTCACACATTTATAGTCACTAAATAAACGACCATGCTGTACTTCATAAGCTATGATCATTAAACCATACATAAATAATACTGAAAAATGGTTTGGAGTGGCGTCCATAACATCCAGACACTTTTGAGTAAAAGATAGGTTACGTGCCCTTGTTTTGAAATTAGTCTCGCTAAACTAGTCTACCGATCATTCTACGTCTAATTGACGGGTCGGGATAATCAAGACTACTTTTTTTACGATACATGGAACAAGAAATTGAATTTAGAAGCACCAACATCAGGCAACTCAACAATATTTTTAAGAACCTTGTAAAAGTAAAATGAACTACTGCTAGTATCATATTCTTGCTTTACGGATGTTGAGTCGGAGATATTATTTGTACTTAACCAAAATATGCAGCTTCTAATGGTACAGCTAATTATAAGGCAATTTAAAAAATAAAACGAGCGTAATTTCTAAAGATGCCGTAATAACCCAAAAGTTAAATATTATTGCTATTCAGAATCGTCAACAATAGATTTTTTACGGCTGTAGTAGTGTTTGGTGTTTTGAACATTTCCGCATGCTGTTGCTATTTTTTGCCTCAACAAGTGTGCAAGACTGTTAGAAATCAGTAGTAAGTCATTCAACTAAAACGTGCAGGATCAACGTTTCAAGAACAACTTTTCAGTTGGCACGTGGGGCACCCTATCTCTGTTCCTTTCGATATTGCTATGTATCGAACTGTAACTTTATGGGTTATGGCCCCTGATTGTACGAAAAATCACGTTTTTATACGGCCACATGGAAATGTGGTCATATATTGCCGTCGCCCCCGTCCGTCCGTCTGTTGGTCTGTCCGTCCGTTCGTCGATCCGTCAGTCCGTCCGTTGATCGTCCACAATTTCTTGTGAACGCTGTAGAGGATAAAGTTAATCTCTGATTGACTTGAGGTCATGAGACGAAGAAGCCTGTTGAATTTCAGCAATATCCGATAATTACTGCCAGAGTTATGACCCTTGATCACTTTAAAAAATCTAAAGTTAATATTCGATTGACTTTAAATTTATACACACTATTTACGGTCATGATACAAAATAGCCTATTTATTTTCAGGGTTCCGATAATTACTCCCAGAGTTATGACCCTTGATCACTTTGAAAAATCTTGTAAATGCTCTAGAGGCTAAAGTTAATATCTGATTGACTTTAAATTTATACACAGTGTTTAAGGGCATGAGACGAAGAAGCCTGTTGATTTTCAGCAATATCCGATAATTCCTGCCTGAGTTATGACCCTTGATCACTTTGAAAAATCTTGTGAACGCTCTAGAGGCTAAAGTTAATATCCGATTGAATTTAAATTTATACACAGTGTGTAAGGTCATGATACGAAGAAGCCTATTGATTTTCAGCAATATCCGATAATTACTGCCAGAGTTATGACCCTTGATCACTTTGAAAAATCTAAAGTTAATATTCGATTGACTTTAAATTTATACACACTATTTACGGTCATGATACAAAATAGCCTATTTATTTTCAGCGATATCCGATAATTACTGCCAGAGTTATGACCCTTGATCACTTTGAAAAACCCTGTGAATGCTCTAAAGGCTAAAGTTAATATCCGATTGACTTTAAATTTGTACACAGTGTTTAGGGTCATGAGACGAAGAATCCTATTTGATTTTCAGTGATATCTGATAATTTCTGGCACTTGATCACTTTGAAATATCTTGTGGACAAAGGCCTTGAGACAAACCATCAAAACTATTCTAATCATTTCTGATAATTATTTAATGGGCTGTTTATAACCCAAAGATCTTGGTTCCTTTCGATATTTGCGCCCATCGGATCGTAACTTCCTGAATTATGGCCCCTGATTGTCCGAAAAATTGCCTTTATTAGCTTCTGGTTCCTCTGGAGGTCCTAATTGTTATCCGATTTTAAAAAAAAAAAACGTTTGATTATATCACCGTTACATGGTTATGGAGGTTGAGTTCAAATTTAGTGAAAATCGGACCAAAATTAACAGACAAAATGGCCGCCGTTTGTACAACAGTGGTGTGAAAATATGTTATATCAAGGTTGTGGACCCTATATATAGAGGTCACAGTTTTAAACCGATTTTGATGAAACTTGACATGTATGTTTATAACCCAACAATCTTGGTTCCTTTCGATATTTGCGCCCATTGGATTGTAACTTCCTGAATTATGTCCCCCTGATTGTCCGAAAAATTTATGTATAACTTCTCTCGTAATCCGCAGCCCTCCTTATCATTTTTCTCAATCAGCACGAATAACAAAAGTAATTTAAAAAATAAAAACATGTCACAGCAAACATTAGCAGATTCTGGTAGAATCTAGACGTAGGTTACTGAAATCTGCAGAGTGATTTATTCCACTAAGGTCACCTCATTCTGATAATTTACTACTATTGAAGCAATCAGTAATTGAGAATATATGTGACCTAGGTCGTTATGAAAAAATTTCATTGTGGAAAGTCAAAACATGGTTTAAACATGTATCTCGTAAACCAGCAGAGGGAATGAATAAATATTTGTTTATTTATACTATTTTTTTGTTACACTGCATTAATAATTTTATTAGTAACTAGCTCTAAATGATACGCATATTGATATTTATGCTCAGAGCTGTGTACGTGATTAATTGCATTGGGGTAAATTTCAAAGTAATCACTCAGATGTAAAAATGACTTACGGAATGTCAGAAATATTCGAGCGGATAGTAAAATGATTCAGATAACCCTTATTTTGTATCCGTTAACGGATATCTGAATAGTAGTTCCAACACTATTATAAATGTCGTAACATGTTCCTGATGCTTGCAATACTTCACTTGTACTTTTGAGAATTTGATTTATGTTTTATTGATTAATACATATACAGTGTTATTACACTGTTACAAGATGTAAACTTAATAACCTTCACTAATGTTTTTCAGAGGCATATATCTGAAATGGATGCCAAAATGTCCTTCAAAGATTCGGAAATAAATGAACTTCGTCAGAGATGTCGTATGAATGGTGCTATCCTGAATCCTGATTCAAGTGGTAAGTTATTGATAAATGAAGCAATGATGTGTCATTGTTGTAGGCGATCAGATTAGCTTGTTTTAACATAAAAACATGGATTTTAAGTTTTTTCAGAATAATCATTTTATAAGTTTAGTTTTGAATTACCAGTATATATTTAGTCTTTTTATACGCCCACATTTTCATGTGGACATAGCATGCCGTTGCCCCTGTCCGTCCACAATTGTTTGTGAACTCTCTACAGGTCACAATTCTTATCCGATGTTGACGAAACTTGAAATATAGGTTTTCTCCAAAAGATCTCGGCTGCTTTTGATATTGGCAAGTAACGGATCGAAACTTCATGGATTATGGCCCCTGAATGTACGAAAAGTCAAGTTTTTTAGCTTGTGGAGGTCACAATATTGCACTGATTTTGATGAAACTTGACATGCATGTTTATAACCTAGAGTCTTGGTTCCTTTCGATATTTGCGCCCATCGGATCGTAACTTTCTGAATTATGGCCCCTGATTTTAGAAAAATAACCCTTTTTATACGCCCACATTGAAATGTGGTCGTATATTGTCGTCGCCCCCGTCCGTCCGTCCGTCGGTCCGGCCGTCCGGCGTCCACAATTGCTTGTGGACGCTCTAGAGGCTAAAGTTAATATCCGATTGGCTTTAAATTTATACACAGTGTTTAAGGTCATCAGCGATTTCCGATAATTAGTGCCAGAGTTATGGCCCTTGATCACTTCAAAAAATCTTGTGGACGCTCTAAAAGCCAAAGTTAATATCCGATTGACTTTAAATTTATACACAGTGTTTAAGGTCATCCGACGAAGAAGCCTATTGATTTTCAGCGATTTCCAATAATTAGTGCCAGAGTTATGGCCCTTGATCACTTCAAAAAATCTTGTGAACGCCCTAAAAGTTAATATCCGATTGACTTTAAATTTATACACAGTGTTTAAGGTCATTAGACGAAGAAGCTTATTGATTTTCAGCAATTTCCGATAATTAGTGCCAGAGTTACGGCCCTTGATCACTTCAAAAAATCTTGTGGACGCTCTAAAAGCCAAAGTTAATATCCGATTGACTTTAAATTTATACACAGTGTTTAAGGTCATAAGACAAAGATGTCTATTGATTTTCAGCGATTTTCGATAATTAGTGCCAGAGTTATCTCCCTTGATCACTTCAAAAAATCTTGTGGATGCTCTAAAAGCCAAAGTTAATATCCGATTGACTTTAAATTTATACACAGTGTTTAAGGTCATAAGATGAAGAAGCCTATTGATTTGCATCAATTTCCGATCATTAGTGTCAGAGTTATGGCCCTTGATCACATCAAAAAATCCTGTGGACACTCTAGAGGCCAAAGTTAATATCCGATTGACTTTAAATTTACACACACTGTTTAAGGTCCTGAGAGGAAGAAGCCTACTGATTTTCATCAATTTCAAATAATTACTTCCAGAGTTATGGCCCTTGATCACTTCAAAAAACCTTGTTGCGCTGTAGATGCCAAACTCATCATCCGATTGACTTCAGATTGATACACAGAGTTTAAGGTGTTGAAACGAACAAGTATTTTGATTTTCAATGAATTTTGATAACTGAACAGCTAAATCCATGATATTAAATGTTTCCTATACTAATTGTTAGCGTGGGGCAAAACTTTATAAAAAGCAAACAAATTCTCATGATTTTCTGATAATTACATAATGAGTTGTTACTCAGATTTTAGTGTATTACAAATGTTTCATTACCAAAAAAAAGTAAAAATATGCGACAACCCTTGTTGACTGCCCGGACGTTTTAGCTGCTGTGGGCGTATGTTTCGTTGCCTGGCAACCTATCTTTTAGCTTGTGGTCCCCTCCGGAGGTCACAATTATATGTTTAAAGGTGCAATAACACTCAGATTGCTGTAACTGAATAATATGTCCCAATCTTCATTCTGGTCTACAAATTGTACTATTTTACATTATTCCAATCAATTGATGACACAAATTTTATCTTAAAACACCTAATTAAAAAAATTGGAAAAATTCAACTTGCTGCTATAAGATACATCATGGCTGACAGTTTAACTATTAGAAAGCTTAAACTGCTACGATGCATCCCAAACGATGATTCCATTCTTTCAGGTAAGTTTAAATTATTTACTTATACTCTATAACCTTCTAAACGGGCGAAGTGAATGTTTGGAATTTCGGTACTTGGTTTGTAATAATATTGAATAATACTTCATCACATTCGCAACAAGTAAACGGGTTATCACCGGGTTTGCCTAGATTTTAAAATTTTCGTAAATTGACAGATCAAACTGCCTGATAATCTTTAAAATTAGGTGATTGTCGTCATTATTACCATAGATTTGGCCTAATCTTGACATGGCTTCACAGTCAACTCAATCAAGCTAAAAATATCATTTGTGACGCAAGATTTATTTCTGAAGTTGGGACGGATAAGAAAAATATCTTGCATATAATTATTTATTTAATTAGACATATTGACTAGAATTTTATATGAATTCTGGAAAACCTTATTTATTTACATTTGCATTTTAGTTTTACACTACAGGTATTTCGAAAGCAGTCGATACGAGATAAGTTAAAACTGGATTGATATCTACCATTTTTGTGTTGGACATGCCAGGTGGAATCATTAGATTCAATACTATGCCTGATATTGACACCCCCACCTACTTTAGCAACTATGGCAGAAGCTACTAATGCAAAACAACCTATAAAAGTAACAGCACCATCTACATTGTACATCAAGGTCAATTAGTTCTAGATGGAAGTTGAAATTACGTGTAACATGTCATGAAACCAGCCCGCCATCCACCCCACTGAGTCCATAAAAAGGCAAAACTGCCATTACAAGGGAGTGAGTTGAAAGACCCAGAAAGGAATGAACAGAGGAACTCAAAAGTAAGAACAAACCATTCTTTTAATCGTCGATATATATATTTACACAGAAACGAAAACAGCATACTGGTATAGAGGAATATTTACAAAGAAATATAAAAAAAATTTAAAAACTCACAATGGATTATTATTATATGAAAACCCCAAAATATAAGTTCAAGAGGAACAGTTATTTTCTTATAATTAATTGTATAAATATATAAGCTGCTGATTTACATGTAAATAGAAATACAAAAATATTTATGATCATTTCTGACAATAATCATATTCAAACAGTATCATATTCGATCATCATAAAGTCGGTACAATAAAATACATTGTCTCGATTATTCATTTATTTTTATTTAATCATCAACGGGCGTTGAGCCGCAGATCAGATTCCAAATATTGCAGGCTAGCGATGAAGGATATGGTGTGGATAAATAAATTAATGTCTAATTAATAATTTAGATAACATTTCAGGCCTTAGGAAAGACCTGCATGGCAGATTTAGTACTTGCATTATGTATTTTTAATTGAATATTTTTCAGGAGTTTGAAGAGTATAGTTTAGAGGGCCAAGAGTTCTGGATCTTGCCAATGTGATCTGATTAAAACACAGATATTATTTCGTTTCATTTTTTTATAGTTCAAAATTTTGTTTTACTTGTCTTACACTAGGATCTTCATGTTGTGTAGGCCATCAAAAGTATACAAAAAAAAAAAAAATGGAACATATATTTGTATTTTGATCCGTTTTTTTGCCAATGGCAATTGGTAAGGACGAAGATGTTATTCGCGGAGACGACACATGGCATAAAGGCACTTTGTGATGTGACGCCTTGGTACTAGAGGGAATAGAGTCCTAAAATCCTCATTTTGTTTCCTGAAGATATGGAGATTGTTTTAATTCAAGAAGACTATTTTTAAAAATAAATAAATTCTTACATCAAATTCTGGTTCTCTTTCTTGGCTATTTCTGAAGTTGGGCCCCATCAAGAGGTGTTTTTCTTCATTATTTGCCTTTATGCTTCATCCTAAATGGGGAAGATGGGGGGCGGGCTTTAGGTTTAATGCCTGTTTCCATTAGGGCGATATCGCAGACAAGTGTTTCCTTAGAATTTGTCAGAGAAGCCACATAGTAGGCTTAGACCAGTATGGGTAGGAAATGTAAGGTCAATAATTGGTAGGCCTTTTCGATTTTGTTTCCTTAAATAAATACACATTGCCTTTTGTAGATTGGCATCCAAGGTAAAATTTCACATGGGGTTTGTGTGGGAAACCGTAATATGGCAAGCGTGCTCAGTCTGGTACGCGTTGCAATCGGTGTTGTGATCTGGCGAGGCCAAGGTTTGTTGATTTGACTGGCATCTGGACCCAGGGGTCTTCACCATGGGTTCCATTTCGGCCGTATATATGCCCGTTGGGACCTACGGCTTTGGAAAATGACCGGATCTGGATTAGACCTGTAGGTCATTTTGCACCCCGGAAAAATAGCATATTTTGTGCTAAATCATAAAATCCGGGAGACGACGAAACTCCGTGCATACCGTGATGTAAACTATCGGGTATAATAAAATTAACAGTGTTCAGTAGCCCACGAATGGAAACCACTGCCAATCAATTATCCTTGTGTATATTGCTCTAATCACAATTAACAAAGGGGCTACATCAAACAGATTACATGTAATCAATTTACTTAGTTTTGTTTTGTAATTAGTAATACTGTGAACGTGATCATTCTTGAGTTGTTGTTACAGCATATTTACCGACTTTCATCATTCGTGCGGCAATTCACTGTTTGAACTTTTCTTTGATGTCTTCACTTGATCACAAGAGTTAATCATGTCAATCTTGCAAATGATATATATATACAAGAATGTTAGCATTCTATATATCATTTCAAAATGTTGAAATTCCTCACCTCCCAGAATAACAAAAGAAAGTGAGATGATGATATTGCTGTCAATGAATCCGATCCCCCTTCTTCAACATTGAACCACGAGGATGACAGTTCCGCCCCGAAAAACAAAGTCAGCCGTAAATTCTCTACTAAATGGTTAAAAATATTCCCGTGGTTATGATATGATATTCCCACACAAAAATATGTATTCCCAGGTGTGTTTTTAATACATTTATTCCGTTTATATAACAATCGATAAACGTCATTTTGGTTAAAACAATGAGCTTTTACGATCGCCGCCATTTTGAAATATGTGCAAATATCTTTACATGTTATAGAGTTAAAATACAAGCACGATATTATTTGAACTCTCAAAATATCAATACGAGTTAATAAATTGATAAATTTAAGAATTATGTTAATTATTGTACATGTGTATTACTTTGAATTATTTACGTGTGCTAATCATTCGGAACTACTTTTTACCCGTGTATGGAAAAAATAGTCAACCGCCGAATTATGTCACGTACGCCACTGAGAACCGGGATTCTAGCACCAAAACATAATTAAAACCAAGTTACGATGTTCCTTGAGCATGAAAAATCTTGACGAATTAATGAGAATTTCTATGAAGGGGCCACCACTTGCAGAATTTCAACTGCCACGTGCTTTACAGAAATGGAAATCCTGTAGAAACCGACGAGTATATACGGGTGATGTCGTAAACATATTAAGAAAATACTGTACTTTCGATAAATGAATGCATCTTGTTATTGTTATACTTTATGAATGTATAAATAACTAAATGATAATAATTCATTACATGTGTTCTTTTATTTATTAGGGGGATAGGTGGGTGGATATATAAATGTCGTTGATTCTTTGTGTGACTGTCCTTGACCCAATTAAAGTCGATTGACATTCCGATAGCATGTAGTTTTTGGCTTCTTATTATGTGCTTAAAATAGCACCACTTTCTCCGTGAGAAAAATGACCGGTTGGGAAAATTTTGAAGTGAAAGCCCTGGTCTTCACCATATTATATAGCAAGGATAACATGAAGCTATAATGCTTGACTCTTTTCATTGGTGCAAAAGCCCAGTTTGATGCCCTATTGCAAGTATTTTCTGTGGTACCTGAAAGATTGAAATTATTGTTTTGGGGCTTAATTATTGTATGACATGCTTAACATTCTTTAGAATAACAAGTAAAAGCCTTGATTTTCAGTTATTGCTGGAATATTTGCAACTGTAGTAAAAACATTGAAATGGTGATCGTCAAACACCTCCTCCTGTCATAATTTAAATGCAGGTTACTTATACTAAATTTCATGAAAATCGTACAACTATTAAAAAAGTTGTCAAATTGGTCTAAACTTCCGGTTCGAAATCACAGCGACGAATTTTTGAAATTCGAAAATGTGAAACTGCAGATGAAAATGATTTTTTACCGCCTACATGGAAATGTGGTTGTATATTGCCGTTGCCCCCGTCCGTCCGTTTGTCGGTCCGTTCGTCCGTCCATCGTCCACAATTTCTTGTGAACGCTCTAGAGGCTAAAGTTAATATCCGATTGACTTGAAATTTATACACGGTGTTTAAGGTCGTGAGACGAAGAAGCCTATTGATTTTCAGCAATATCCGATAATTACTACCAGAGTTATGACCCTTGATCACTTTGAAAAATCTTGTGAACGCTCTAGAGGCTATAGTTAATATCCGATTGACTTTAAATTTATACACAGTGTTTAAGGGCATGAGATAATCCTATTGATTTTCTGTGATATCCGATAATTACTACCAGAGTTATGACCCTTGATCACTTTGAAAAATCTTGTGAACGCTTTAGAGGCTAAAGTTAATATCCGATTGACTTTAAATTTATACACAGTGTTTAAGGGCATGAGACGAAGAATCCTATTGATTTTCTGTGATATCCGATAATTACTACCAGAGTTATGACCCTTGATCACTTTGAAAAATCTTGTGAACGATCTAGAGGCTATAGTTAATATCCGATTGACTTTAAATTTATACACAGTGTTTAAGGTCATGAGATGAAGAAGCCTATCGATTTTCGGTGATATCTCATTATCTGATAATTACTGCCAGAGTTATGACCCTTGATCACTTTGAAAAATCTTGTGAACGCTTTAGAGGCTAAAGTTAATATCCGATTGACTTTAAATTTATACACAGTGTTTAAGGGCATTAGACAAAGAAGCCTATCGATTTTCGGTGATATCCGATAATTACTACCAGAGTTATGACCCTTGATTTGATATTTTTAGCAGGTTAATCTTATAGGTTTTTGTTTTTCGTGTAGTGCGGTCCCCCTGCACTTACTATTTGAAAGTGTTTAAAGTCAAGATACAAAGAAGCCTAATGATTTTTAGCAATATCCGATAATTACTGCCAGAGTTATGACCCTTGATCACTTTGAAAAATCTAAAGTTAATATTCGATTGACTTTAAATTTATACACACTATTTACGGTCATGATACAAAATAGCCTATTTATTTTCAGCAATATCCGATAATTACTGCCAGAGTTATGACCCTTGATCACTTTGAAAAAACCTGTGAATGCTCTAAAGGCTCAAGTTAATATCCGATTGACTTTTAATTTGTACACAGTGTTTAGGGTCATGAGACGAAGAATCCTATTTGATTTTCAGTGATATCTGATAATTTCTGGCACTTGATCACTTTGAAATATCTTGTGGATAAAGGCCTTGAGACAAATCATCAAAACTATTCTAATCATTTCTGATAATTATTTAAGAAACAATATGCGACAACCCTTGTTGGCTGCCCGGACGACTTAGCTGTTGTGGGCGTATGTTTCGTTGCCTGGCAACCTATCTTTTTCAAGGTATTCAAAGAAAAAAGAATTAGTAAAATCAGTCAAAAAATAACAAAGTTTCGACTATGCATTGTCATTTTTTTCGTTCGTAAAATTCGATGATTTCGGATTCGTAAAACGTTTTGAAAATATATTTAATCAAGGTTCGCAACCCATTTTTGGGCTGGTAGGTCAAAATTTCAGAAAAATCCTATGGATAGATTCTGAGAAATCCGATTTGTAGAAAACACACACAAAAAAAAAACCAAACTAGACCTGCATGCAGGAACGACGGGTTTCACTGGTGCCACGTTACCCTTTAACATGTCACTTCCGGTGCCACGTTACCTTTGAACATATGTCACTTCCGGTACCAAAGAAACCATTAAACAGGTTTCCCCATAAGCATTGCACACTTCAAATAAATTGGACGAAGAATCAACCAAATCCAGCAATATCAGTTCATTTTATACATTTGTTACTTGTAAGTGATCCTGACAAAAATACATTACTTCCGGTGATAATGAAAGTGTTCAATTAGTTTTATGAAATCCTAATTGCCTTTTGATATCATATAGTGAAAATGTTATGTAAATAGAATAATAATTGCCGCTTTATAGACCAAAAACCTTGAAAAGTGACTTGTAGACAATCGCCTATTTCTCTGCAACCGCACAAGTTAGAAACCATTTTGTGGTATCTGTATGATCGTATGGGTTCAATCTATTTGTTGATTGGAATCAAATATCATAATTTTGAAAACATTACAAATCAGACTCATTTGAATAAAATATCTGTTTTGAAGGCTAAGAATTCAGTTTTTGCCAAAATGGCATCACTTCCGTTGATACCAAAAAATTCGAATTAGTTCTATGAAATCGTAAATGGCATAAGACATCATATGGTGAACATTTTATGAAAATCGAATAATAACTGATTCTTTAAGAGCCAAAATAAAGTAAAAAGGGACTTGTGGAAAATCGTCCATTTCTCTGCAACCGTACAAGTTAGAAACCATTTTGTGGTATGTATATGATCGTATGGGTTCATTCTATTTGTTGATGGGAACCAAATGTCATAATTCTAAAAATATTACAAATAATACTCATTTGAATAAAAAATGTATTTTTAAGGCTAAAAATTCAGTTATTGCCTAAATGACGTCACTTCCGGTGACAGTGAAAGTGTTAAAATGTTTTGGAATAGTCGACTGTGGCAAAAAATGAAAATCGAATAATAATTGATTCTTTTACAAAATAACGTGACAAGTGACTCATGCAAAATTGCCCATTTCTCGGCAACTGCTCATATTACAAACTAAATTTCACATACATTCTCTTTGTATGGATTATTGCTACAAGTTTATGAAAGTATCAAATAAATATTTTAATATATCAAGACACTGGATGGGTTGTAAATAGCTTATTTTTACCCCTTTTTTTACCCTTTAATCGAAATGGCCCGAAAACAAAATCTAAATTAAAAAAAACTGAGTCCGAGATTTTGTGCATCTTTACAGGGCGCATCTTTTGAGTAAGATCAGATTTGTAGAAAATAGTATTTGCTTTCAAAAAGTGGTACCGAACTGTCAATATTGCAGTTTTTGCTGAATTTACGCCACTTCCGGTGCCTTCATGAAACTTCACCGGTAACAAAAAAATGACATTTTGAACCACGGAACATATGAACATGGCTTTATACAAATCGGGGGGGTTGGGATGGCCTAGTGGTCTAGAGTGCCGCGCTTCGACCTCTAGCTGGCCGGTCACCTCTGGCTTGCGGCTGTGGTTTCGAGCCCTGGTGTGAGCGTATGTGGCATGGAGATAGGGGCGCCTTCTCAACCTCGTGGGTTTCCTCCGGGCACTCCGGTTTCCTCCCACTGCTAAAGACCCCTACGCGCAAGCGAATTATTGAAATAAAAGTAAACCATATGTTAGTCCCGAAATGACCTAGTTTGTGTTGAGTGGACGTTAAACCCCATTTCTCTCTCTCTCTTTATACTAATCGAACAATAAATAATTGATGTAGGACTGAAGAACTGAATTAGCCAATAGCGGCCAAGGAAAATTACGGAAACAAAAAATGTAGCCATTTTTGCTCAAATCAGATGACTCTTTCACCTTGGTTAAAATGTCATATAAAAATATTAATAAATAAAAAAGTTTTTTCTAAAAATTTAAATTTTCAAAATTTGGCGTCTAATATCTTCCAAGATTCGTTGAAAATCAAAAGTAACATAGCTATGTCCCCTGTTTCTGGCTATGACAAAATGCATCATATGCTAAAATACAATGATTATTGTTGATATTACGGCAATATTTCAAAAAACGACATTTTCAGTGATTTTGGACGCTTCGCATTGTCGCAGAATGCTGGGAATAGCTTTAATCTCTAAGTCACACCCACTTTCCCAGTAAAACTGAAGACATTGTATCGATCCGACAAGAAGTTGCTGAGATATAAGCAAATTGGAAAAAAAAATAAAAATAATAATAAGAAGAATAATAATAATAAGAATAATTTTAACAAAAACAATAGTGTTTCACACAAGCTATGCAGTGTGAAACCCTAATAATAATAACTTTAACAGAAACAATATGTATTACATATGAAAGCTTAATAAGAATAATAATTTTAACAAAAACAATAGTTATTCACACAAGCTTCGCAGTGTGAAACCCTAATGATTTTCTGATAATTACTTAATTTGCGACAACTCTTGTTGACTGCCAAGACGATTTAGATGCTGTCGGCGGTTGTTTCGTTACCTGGAAACCTATTTTTATTGTTTAGAAACATGAGATCTAGACTAATATATTTTTTATACGACCACATTGATCCCGTCTGCCCGCCCTTGATACACAGTGTTTAAGGTCATAAGACGAAGAAGCCTATCGATTTTCAGCAATTTCAAATAATTACTGCCAGAGTTATCTCACTGGATCTTGTGAGGATCTTGTGACGCTAAAGAGGCCAAAATTATCATCCGATTGACTTCAGATTGATAAGTTGTCCAAATGAACAAATGTTTTGATTTTCAATGAATTTTGATAACTGGTCAACTAAATCCATGATATTAAATGTTTTGTATCAGAATTGTTAGCGTGGGGCAAAACTTTATTAAAAGCAAACAAATTCTAATGATTTTCTGATAATTACATAATGAGTTGTTACTTTTAATCAGATTTTAGTGTATTACAAATGTTTCATTACCGAAAAAAGTAAAAATATGTGACAACCATTGTTGAATGCCCGGACGATTTGTGCTGTGTGGGCATATAGTTTGTTGCCTACCAACCTATCTTTTAGATCGATATTTATTATATATGTTAGTAATCATACAATCAATACATGTTACTCAATATTGTGTTTATACACCCACATTGAAATGTGGTCGTACATTGTCGTCACCCCTGTCCGTCGGTCCAGCGTCCACAATCGAGATTTCCGATAATAGAGGTCATAAGACGAAGAAGCCTCTTGATTTTCAGCGATTTCCGATAATTAATGCCAGAGTTATGGCCCTTGATCACTTCATAAAATCTTGTGGACGCTCTAAAAGCCAAAGTTAATATCCTATTTACTTTAAATTTATACACAGTGTTTAAGGTCATAAGGCGAAGAAGCCTTTTGATTTTCAGCGATTTCCGATAATTAATGCCAGAGTTAAGGTCCTTGATTACTTCAAAAAATGTTGTGGACGCTATAAAAGCCAAAGTTAATATCCGATTGACTTTAAATTTATACACAGTGTGTAAGGTCATAAGATGATGAAGCCTATTGATTTTCAGCAATTTCCGATAATTAGTGCCAGAGTTATGGCCCTTGATCACTTCAAAAAAATCTTGTGGATGCTCTAAAAGCCAAAGTTGATATCCGATTGACTTTAAATTTATACACAGTGTTTAAGGTCATCCGACGAAGAAGCCTATTGTTTTTCAGTGATTTCCGATAATTAGTGCCTGAGTTATGGCCCTTGATCACTTCAAAAAATCTTGTAGACGCTCTAAAAGCCAAAGTTGATATCCGATTGACTGTAAATTTATACACAGTGTTTAAGGTCATAAGACAAAGATGTCTATTGATTTCCGATAATTAGTGCCAGAGTTATTGCCCTTGATGACTTCAAAAAATTCTGTGGACGCTCTAGAGGCCAAAGTTAATATCCGATTGACTTTAAATTTACACACACTGTTTAAGGTCATGAGATGAAGAAGCTTACTGATTTTCAGCGATTTCAAATAATTACTTTCAGAGTTATCTCCCTTGATCACTTCAAAAAACCTTGTGACGCTATAGATGCCAAACTTATCATCCGATTGACTTCAGATTGATACAGAGTTTAAGGGGTTGAAACGAAAAAGTAGTTTGATTTTCAATGATTTTTGATAACAGCTAAATCCATGATGTTAAATGTTTCCTATACTAATTGTTAGTGTGGGGCAAAACTTTATAAAAAGCAAACAAATTCTAATGAGTTTCTGATGTTTCATTACCAAAGAAAGTAAAAATATGCGACAACCCTTGTTGACTGCCCGGGCGATTAAGCTGCTGTGGGCGTATGTTTCGTTGCCTGGCAACCTATCTTTTTGTTTAAACGTAAGTTGCATGACATGCATGACTTCCACTTCCATCACCATTTTTGTCCACCCCATTTCGAAGAAAGCTGGGAACTATTAAAATGGGTCCGCCCGTGACACTTTCTGAGCTAGAATGTTCAAACTTGGTGTATGTGTTTATTACAAGTATGAGGTCAATGCCTTGATGGAGTTCGTAGATGCGCATTTTCTGCTTAGGGTAAGCAGAAATAAGCAATTTGATTTGTTGATGCTTTGGGACACCAAAGTAATTAATTAAGTGAGTGTGATGAAATTAACTTCTAATTAAGTGAGAGTGATGAAACTGGTATATAGTTTCATTACATCAATACCTTGACTAAGTTCTTTAAGATCAATACCTTGAGTAATTCGATGATGAGAATATTCTGCTTAGGCTAAGGAGCAATAAGCAATTTGATTGGTCAAGATGTAGATGTTCATAAGGCGAATGTCTTGACTGAGTTCAATGATTAACATTTCGAGCTGATGCTAAGCAGAGCCAATCAATTAATCAATGCTTTGGGACAAGGTAATCTTGATTCAATCTGATAGAGAGTGATGAAACTTAGTGTATAGTTTGATTGCTTCATAAATGTGTGATTAATTAATATGTGTCATCTATTTATTTGGGGACTTTGATTTGCTTTAAAATCTTATTTAAGCGCTAACTTGCTATTTCAGGGGATTATGGCAAAGATAGAACTATAGATAGAGAACGAACGTTAGATAGACTAAAACGAAAACGTAAGAAACTGTTTGCGGCTGTGGTGTGGTGTAGTTTGAACTAACAACAGTTTTCTTTATTTCACAATCAATTCAGCACCCTTTTTCTTTGTGTTTATGTCTGGATTTTCTTTCTGACTAGTGTGTGGCAGACATCTTGGCTTATGCTTTTGCTACCAAACACCCCACTAATATAAATATTACATTTAGACATATTTAAAATATTACTAGGGTAGGGTAAATACACTTTTTTCTTCACTACAAGTGTTTCTAGAGGCGAAATTCGACGCTGAATCCGAATCTGTTAAAATTTTCGACCCAATTTAAGTCTTTCGGTCAGTACAGCTGCCATCAGGGCTCGAAATTCGTTTTTTCGATCGAAGGCCAACATTGGCCAAAGTGCAACCTTGATCGTAGGCCAAAAATTAAAAATCCAAGGCCAAGTCATAAATTATTATATTATCAGCTCAATATGTAATATTACGTTATAAATCTGTTTATTGTAGATCTTTTTTCTCAGTCAAATGGTTGTTACAGGTTGTTATTTATTACTTTTACAAAAATAATGCATCTTTACAGTTTAGGGGGAGGGGGATAAAACTCTTATCGTACCGTTTTTAGTACGAATTTTTATTCTAAAAAATATTTTAAAAAAATCGGCATTTTTATTAGGAGTTGAAAGTATTATTATATCATCAGAAGAGCTTCATAAAATATCAATACAAATCGATAGTATTGATAAGATATGCCAAAAAGCACTATCAAGTATCGTTCTCTTCGTCTATTTTTCGTGCGTGCGTAGGGGACTGATGAGTCGACACGATGTTTTCCGTGACTTAATCCTTCGTATATATAATAATACAATAGCCTACATCGGTCACTTTATATCTGAATCCAATCTCAATGAACAATTTATGATAACAACCTCTTTAGCCTTACTTTAGACAATTCATTTTTCCATAGTTTTTGCACGAATTATCCGCCATGTTGGTATTTGTCGCGCTCACGTACGCAATGCTTTGAGTCGACTCGTGCTCATTTTATTTTGGTTCCTCAACATACATCGGCTTATTAACTGTTTTTCGTCATTAAGAACCACGGCTACATTATTTAAAAATTAAGTACAATTTATACGTAATATGAGACGGTTTATTATTAACTAGACGAACAAAAAACAACTATCGCAAAACATCGTATGGTTTTGACTTTTAAACACATAATCCAGTCTTGATTACGACTGTGAAAATAAGATTGTTTCAATATTATCAATCGACACTTCAATGCTGATTATCGATAGTAAGAATAACTATCGATACCCAGCTCTAATCGGCGGCCATACATGGCCGTGGATAATTGAAAATCAGTCACGAATCTGCGGGCAAATTCTAAAATTCGGAGGCCATGGCCGCCGGCAGTGTCGAGCCCTGGCTGCCATGTTTGAAAATGGCGACCAAAATATGACTTTTTGGCCGTTTAACTCCTAAAATTATGTGAGATATGGCCTATAATATGTCTTTTCTATGATTTTCTGGGTTGCTGAGTACGATGTCATGTTCAAAAATGCAATTAAAAGCGTCATAGTTGAAATATAATCAAGTATCGGTGTAAAAATCTAATATTTGTCTCGCATTTACGGCCACTGAAGCACAAAAGCAGCAGAGAAGTCTTGACGAAAATCTTGGCTAGAAGTTCATCACCAAATCTTTAAGGAAGAGCAAAACCAGTATAATAATGCTATCGCCTATGCCAAAACCCAATTTTTAAAAGAGAAGATTAACAATGCTGCCGGTAGTAAAGTATTATTTAATATCTGCAATAGTCTCACGAAGAATTCGTTTTCAGGCGCTATGCCATCATGCTATAAACCAAACCAGATACTTTACAGAGAAGATTGAGAAAATAAGACACAGCTTTCAAATTGAAAACAATTTTATTGACCATAATGACCAGAAGGATGATTACATTCCACCGTTTGAGGTAAAAGAGATATCCACAGACTACCTCCTGATGTTAATCAAGAAAGCTCCAACAAATCATGTGAATTGGATGTATTACCTACATGGCTTTTTAAGAAATTTTCCTGTGTGAATAAAACATATTTCCTTGGCCTTATCAATGGTACAATAACAGCTCAGAATTTCCTGAACTATTTAAGACAGCTTATTTGAAACCACTCCTGAAAAAACCGAACCATGACCAAGATATACTGAAAAATTACAGACCAGTTTCAAATCTATCTCTCATTTCTAAAGTTATTGAAAAAATCATTGCGGATCAACTAAAAGACCGCATGAATCAATATAATCTACTAGAAACGTACCAGTCTGCTTACAGAAATCTGCATAGTACAGAGACGGCCTAACAAGGGTTCACAATGATATTCTCCGAGCGATGGACAAAAAACATGTTTTTCTATTCGTATTATTGGACTTATCAGTCGCATTTGACACCATAGATCGCCAACGTCTCCTGCAGCGCCTAAAGCAAAGAATAAAGCTATCTGATTCGTCATTGGGGCTTATTCAACATGCAGATCGCAATTAGTGTGTGTTGGGGGTGCAAAATCACAACCAACAGTACTACAGTACGGGGTTCCCCAAGGATCAGTCCTCGGCCTCTTGGTGATGTTATCAGGGAATGTGATGCAAATTTTCACCTCTTCGCTGATGGTACCCAGTTGTATCTCTGAGGCCCACCTTGCAATGTCTATTGGAGAATGTGTAATTCCTGTGGTCGAATAAGTAAAATTCGAAAATATCTTGATGTGGATTCGACCAAAACTCTTGTCAATCCCTCCATAACTTCTTGCCTGGACTATTGTAACTCCCTACTTTACGGTCTCCTAACAACTTCATTAAATCGTCTACAGAAGATTCAAAACACAGCCAAACCAAACTAAAACCAAACTTTATGAGCATATTTGACCAATCATTAGGGAACTTCATTGGCTACCCGTGAGGAAACGTGTAGAATTCAAGATTTTACTGTTGACATACAAGTGTCTTCATGCCACAGCTCCAAACTATCTCCAGGACCTAATTCAAATAAAATCCAATCAGAGAACAACCAGGTCGTCAAATGTACAACAACTTGATATTCCAAGAACAAATCTCGTATCGTGTGGTGATAGGGCCTTCTCTTGAGCAGCACCAGTCCTGTAGAACAAGTTACCCCAACATGTGAAAGAAGGAACTATTGCAGAATTCAATATAAAATCATTTCCTGTGACAGACAACTCAACGCCATTGAGCAGTCTACTGGATAATAGGTGTTATATAAATACATTACTATATTATTATAATAACATACATCCAATTAAATGACTTGGAGGCTTGGAGCTTACATGTGGAACGGAATTCTTCCTCTTCATTGTAGCTAACACATTTAAGTTCATGAACTATAGCATCGCTACGAGTTGTTTTCGCTTTGGTAGTTGATGCCATCATATCATATTATCTCTGGAAGTAAGCTTACACAAATAACAAAAAACTTGAAATCCCTGATAAGCTAGAGCACATCAAAAATTACAACCTGGAAGAGAACATTCACAAATCATCTCCGATACTCAAAAATAACATTCATCGAACACTTCCATCACTGTTGATATGATGAAATAGCACAAAACAAACCAATTTTGGGCGTAAAGGTTGATTAAAATCATTACTGATCCATACAATCATATCTTTTAACACGGCATCATACTCAGCAACCCAGAAAAACATATATTACACACCATATTTCGCATCATTTTAGAGCATAACAGCAAAAAAGTCATATTTTGACCACCATTTTGAAAAAATGCGATTGTACTGACCTAGGTACATGTTTTAGGTCAAAAATCTCTTCAGATTTGGATTCAGTGTCCAATTTCGCCGTAAGAAACACTTGTAGTTTCAGTGTTTTGTGAAAAAGTGTTGTATTTACCCTACCCTAATATTACTTGTTCAACCTGTAGTTTTAAAACAATTTCAATGAACGTTTACTTAATCCAGTCCAATTTGCCATAGTTAAAGCCACAGATCATCATTTTTATACGCCCACATTTTCATGTGGACCTATATTGTCATTGCCCCTGTCCGTCCGTCCGCAATTTGTTTGTGAACTCTCTACAAGTCACAATTCTTATCCGATTTTGACGAAACTTGAAATATACGTTTATCCCCATAAGATCTCGGCTTCTTCTGCTATTGGCATGTATCGGATCGAAACTTCATGGATTATGGCCCCTGATTGTACGAAAAATCATGTTTTTAGCTTGTGGACCCTATAGAGGTCACAATTTTGAACCGATTTTGATGAAAATTGACATGCATGTTTGTTACCCAAAGATCTTGGTTCCTTTCTATATTGGTGCCCATCGGATCGTAACTTCCTTAGTTAGTGAAGAAACTTGGTGTATAGTTTCATTACAGTAATACCTTGACTAAGTTCGATATGAGCATTTTCTGCTCAGGGTAAGCAGAGCGATACGCAATTTGATTGGTCGGGACACAATAACTCTCCTTCTAATTGAGTTAAAATGTTCAAACTTGGTGTATATGCTTATTAGGTCAATGCCTTGATGGAGTTCGAAGATGAGCATTTTCCGCTTATGGTAAGCAGAGATAAGCAATTTGATTGGTTGATGCTTTGGGACACGATAACTTAGGTTCATCTTGATTGATGATTTTTATGCCAATACAATGACTACATTCTCATTCAGTAATGGATTCGACAGTAACAGTGTATCAGCCTCACTGTTGGCTTGTTTCCTTATTACTTCAGCCAAAAAATCTCTGGTTAATCCGGACCCTATGTTCCAGATTACGACATCAATCAGCCGTCACGTCACATGATTTTCATTGAATCAAAGCAGTATAATCCGACCTCAATCGATGGGGGTCAAGCACCCAATTATTACCAATCAATTATCGGTGAGATTTAAACTCGATGGTTGTGAAGCCACAAAAGATTAACACCAATCAATTATAGGTGAGATTGATACTCGCTACTGTAGGTCTCTGTGATTCTTGTAAGAAAGTGTGACAAATACTCAAGTATATCCATATTTTTTCTCACGAATCCGGAGTCGTAAAAATATTCTTAGCACCTGTTAGAAACATCCGTTGCGCATGCCAATTGAACCCGAATAACGTATGTTTGCACTCAACATATCTCGGCAGATTTCGGTACAATCTAAGTGACAACGACCTTGACATAGAACAACAGTAATTATGCCAAATACTCAAGAATGTCCACAAATTTACAGCCGTAAAAATATTCTTATAACCTGTTAGAAACAGTCGTTTTAATCGAACCCGAATAGCATAAGTTTGCACTTGACAAATCTCGGCAGATTCCGGTAAAATCTAAGTACGGTACCGGAATCTGCCGAGGTTTGACGAGTGGTCATTTTGTTCACTGTACAGATCTCTCCGAACCGTGTGACGACGACCTTGACATATACGACAGATAATCAATGAACATGTGATAGCATTTACCAAACACAAGTGTCCCAGCAACTGAAGACGACAATGAGATAAATTAACCATAGACTTGACCTATTCATGTTAAATGAAATGAAAATTAATGTAAAAAACTTTTGAATGTACAGAAAAGTTTATCATTTTTATAAAGGAATAATGCTCTGGTGCTTCGAAACTACATTATAATAATATTTCCGTTTTTCGAATTTATAATATTTCCGGTTTGACAAAAATGGGTATTCCGACACGCTGTGTGATCCGACATTTGTAACAATCCCGTGCTCAGGTACAATGTCGTTTGTTTTCAGGTATTAGGAAGACTAATCAATCTGTTAAAAGTTTACTAATAGATTTAGATACCCTTTTAATTTTCAGATTTAATAATTGAGACAGCTGCAAGCACCTTACATTCATATCATAATTAGTTTAATAACTGCACGTTTTTATATGCATTATTTTTAGTGAACAAATTTAATACCATAACCAATGGGTCAATTTTCAGAAATTTGGGAAATTGACATATTCGAAAAAATTTGGAAAAAAATTATGTTATTGTACATTATGTAAAAACTAGAAAATGTGCAAAATTAGTGGTCTGTAGCTTGAAAATTGACTGAGACACCAGCATTTGAGTTAATCGAGTTTTTACATGTACAATAACATATATTTTTCCCAGATTTATCGAGAGGTTCGTTTTCCCGTCTCTGGCCCACTTGATATGGAATTACCCCAGTGCACTGTATTGGGCTCAGGAGTGGATAGTGCTTGATCAATTACAGCTTAGAACTACTTGCTTAGAGCTGCAATTTCATATTTTTTAAGTTATATTTTTAAAATGTATTAAAATAAAGCCTAAAAATATATGGTATCTATAAACAGACATATCTAGTAAAAGAATAATCCTATTAATCCTATAATTCACTATTGCCAGTAGAGAATTGGCAAAAATATCATTTTCAACTTCAAATTCAAACGTGGAGGGAATGGAAAAACAAGGTAGGTAATTGTGTTTTTTCCAATATGAAAGATTTGAAAATGTGGAAAATGATTGTAATAATATTGAGTTGACAAACTATTGAGCAAAAGACATAGAAATAAATATGTTCTGACTTTCTTATAAAGTATGAAATTTCCACTTTAAGGAAACATTTAGAAAGAGCTTACTCAATATTATCCATAGTTCTCAAAATTAAATACACAAACTAGGATTCAATATTGGTCCATTTCAATGAATATTGACGTTTTCATCTTGCTGTGATAATATGGGATCCTATTATCCACTATTTATTTACGACCCAAAGCACTTTTTAACATCAGTACATGACCCATGTACTCTATAGTTTCAAGCGACATTTGTAGTTTACAAATAAAAACATATCCAACAACACAATGCGCAACTAAGTACAAATGGTTGATCAACAAACAGCAGACTAATTTTTATACACCCATGTGTAAATGTGGCTGTGTTGTCATTCTCGTAAGTCAGACGGTCCGGCGTCCACAAGAGACGAAGAAGTCTATTGATTTTCAACAATTTCCGATGATTACTGCCAGAGTTATGGCCCTTGATCACTTCAAAAAATCTTGTGGAGGCCTAAGTTAATATCTGTTTGACTACTGATTTTCAGCGATTTCCTATAATTACTGCCAGAGTTATGGCCCTTGATTACTTCAAAAAATCTTGTGGACACATTGACTTTAAATTGATACCCATTGTTTAAGGTCATGAGACAAAGAATCCTATAGATTTTCAGCCAATTTCAATCATTACTGCCCGAGTTATGGCCCTTGATCACTTAAAAAAAATCTTGTGGGCGCTCTAGAGGCCAAAGTTAATATATGATTGACATTAAATTTATTCACAGTATTTAAGGTCATGAGACGAAGAAGTCTATTGATTTTCAGCGGTTTCCGATGAATACTGTGACGTTCTTGATGCCAATCTTATCATTCGATTGATTTAAGATTGATACACAGAGTTTAAGTTCTTGAGACGAACAAGTATATTGATTTTCAGTGAATTTTGACAACTGAACAGCTAAATCCATGATATTAAATGTTCCGTGTACTAAATATTACCATGGGGCAGAACTAAAAGCCAAACAAATTGTAATGATTTTCTGATAATTACTTAATGAGTTGTTACTCTCAATCAGATTTTAGTGTATTATAAATGATTCATTACCGAAAAAAGTATGCAATAACTCTTGTTGACTGCGGAGACGATTTAGCTGCTGTAGGAATGAGTGTCGTTGCCTATCTTTACAAAATCTGTGTAGAATTGACAAAGCAGACGAAAACTACTGCCACTCAATTTGGAATTTTCACAGAATTCAACAAATTTAATTGATAAGAATAAAATTGGATGTATATAAGTTACTTTACAGACTTATTTGCACACTTGGTTTTAGACCAAGAATAGAAGGTTCCAAAGAAAAGAACTATACACCCTTTGAGATAACATTGACAGATACTTAAAAATATACAAAACTAAGACAAACTTCTCAATATTTTAACTACCAGTAAACAGGTTGAAAAATCATTTATCATTTTCGTTAAACGTAGTGTTGCAGGGATAAGAACTAATCTACACATGGAACTTCAAAGAATTTATGAAAAATATGAGGGTAAAAATATGCATGCCAAATAGCAAATATACTATTCAAAAAAAGTAGGGGATATTTGATTTTGGGGGCATAATACTAAAATATGCAAATGACTACGAAAAAAGTCACTATAGAACCTAACAGAAGAAACATTTCCAGTTACATGTGACGCCCAAACGCACCAATAGCTACCGCATGGAATGCAGGTGATGCTTGGGATCATCATGGGGGTCCAACTCAAGATTTGCACGACTCTGACTTTGAATGTTACAGTCATTGTGGCATTGAATTCCAGGGTGGAAACATCAGTTTAATTGTTTTAGTGACCAGAAAACAATTTTTGATATGCGTCGGCTTACCCAAAATGAAAGGTTACGTGCCCTTGGCATGCTACAGATCGGCACAACACAGGCGGTTGTGGCGCGGACGATGAATGTTTTTCAGTCTGTCATAAGCAGGCTATGGTCCAGATACCATGATATGCAATCTGTACAGGACAGACCACGCCCAGGTCGACCAAGGGCGACAACTCAAGCCCAGGATCGATTTATCTGTACCTTGGCCTTGAGAAATCGTGTCATCACAGCAAATCAGATCAGCGCTCGTCTTCAAACAGACACTGGTGTGAGAGTTAGTGGTCAGACGATTTGGAATCGACTGCATAGGGGTCACCTTCGCGCCCGACGTCCTCGCGTGATCCCTTGTTTGAGAGATCATCGCATTCAGGCAAGATGTCGTTGGTGTAGGGATCGTCAACACTGGGATAATCGACGCTGGAGCAATGTGATGTTTTCAGATGAGTCAAAGTTAACTATTGATTTTTTGGACAGACGTAGGAGGGTGTGGCGTCATCGAAACGAGCGCTTCCAAGACGTTAACGTCATCAGACATGATCGATTTGGGGTAGGCATCACGGCTTTACATGTTGTTGCAGGGCGTGTTACAGGCCAGTACTACCGGGACAACATCTTGGCAGTCCATGTTGTGCCGTTCGCACGACGTCATGGCTGCCGTTTCATCTTCCAGGATGACAACGCAAGATGTCACAGGGCCAGGATCGTTACAGGTTACCTCCAACAACAGAACATCACCACATTACCTTGGCCAGCACTGAGTCCCGATCTCTCCCCCATCGAGCATGTCTGGAACATGCTTGGACAAAGGTTACGTCAACGTCAACAACGTCCTGCCAATGTCCAAGAACTTGCTGCTGCGTTGCAACAGGAAAGGGACAATCTGGACCAAAATGACATTGGACGTCTCATTAGGAGTATGCCACGTCGGATCAATGCTTGTTTGGCAAACAGAGGAGGATTTACCTGTTACTGACTTTGTTGTGATGCTGTGGTAACTTTGCTGTTTGACCCCGGGTATCATTTTACCCTTATAATGGTCAGTCTGTGCCTTACTTAGTCTAACAATCATTTGGAATAAATCGATGAATGTGAACTTCATTTTATTTTGTCATTTGTTTCTTCGTCAGTTTCATTAGGTGACTTTAATAACACTTAAAAATCAAATATCCCCTACTTTTTTGGAACAGTATAGTTATCAATTATTGAGGTCCCATGTAGGCGAGGATACACACACACATAGCATGAAATGGATGGATTATATGATCTGATTTGATTCAGTATTCCTTACTGAAATATATTATTATATTTTCCTTCACAGCTTTTAATATTATTACACAATTTTTATGTCTTATTTCTTTACATAATTATTTTATTTCTAATGCCACTTAAAGAAAAAAAATAATTGGATGCAAAACACTCTTTAAATATTTCCAAGTTTGGAGAGAAAAATAAAAACCCAAAGTTCTCTTACCATTCTCTTCATTTCCTTATTGAAGGTCTATAAATAAGTAGTCTGAAATGTTGGAAATCAAACATTTATATATTTATTTATTACAGAAACTGAGGTTGAGAAGTTAAAGAAAGCTGTAGAATCTTTATTAATATCTAATGATGATAAGGTGAGATGTGTAGAAGTTTTAAAAACATTCTGCATTATCTGCCAAAATATGTTCATGATTGGTTACAAACCAGACAGTTAAACCATCGTATTGAAACAAACAGTTCATTAAATACCTTTAATTATTCAATAAGAATCTAATCCAATGACCCACAATTAATTGTCCCCCGCCTTTCGAAAAATATACAAACTTGGTGTCGGTGTTTATTAGGTGACTGACTTGATGGGGTGCAAAGATGAGCATTTTCTGCTCAGGGTAAGCAGAGCGATGAGCAATTTGATTGGCAGAGACTTTTAGAACACAATAACTTCTTCTTAAGTCTATCTATGTCTATGGGTCAATATGTGTTGTTACACATTTTGACAAAAAGTGGGCTAATCAATGGATGTCAGAGATGAGTTAAAGGTCGTTGATAAATAAGTTATATCTTTCTGTGAATATGATTCAGCTGCCACAATAACTTCTTATTCTTAGCTGATGAAAGGTCAATTCAATAATCCCCCAAAATGTCTTCAATATGAATTGCAGGAAAACTAACTGTACTAGTGTTATTTTATTCAGTTCAATATAAATCATTACATGCTAATCCAGGGATAGTTTTAGGAAGCAGAATGACAAGAGGAGACATTACAAAAGATATAACATTCAACTATTACAAACACAGTAGTTTACAAGTTAGACAGTTTAAAAAAAACTGATTGCAAGAGACAAATCAGAGATACATGATGTAACATGATAATAATACCGGTAATACAAGAAAAAAGGATCATGAATATTTCCGGCAACACTGATATGTAATATCTACATGTAGATGCAATAAACAAAAATGAAATGAACAAGGAGGTTGACATCATAATGTGAATAAACCTGTATTATATATTAGATTATTTGTATTATAGGATAAAAGATTAGATGAAATGAGAAGATTAGTAAGGAGATATCGAAAAGTAGAGGAAATGTTGATACAAGCACAGGGTAGAAAAGGTAAAGTTATATGGCAATAGTTTTGTGTAATAGATATTTTTACACGGTACTATGTTGTCGTATGTGTCGGTTTGTGCAGCCTCTACAGCATTCTCCACGCAAGACTCGCTCTATCAAGCATTCGACTCTGCCTTCGGCTTGCGTAATGTACATAGGTTTGACCCGGAGGTAATCGATCATGTGATTTACTACATGATCAAAAATGGCATCTGTCAGAGAAATGTACTTGGTGTTAACAAATACCCCTTTTCACGCATAGGCGTACGGGCTCGATGACAGTTGGGTGGGGGGGGGGGCAGAACCCGAATTACCCGAAAAAGTAATTTACTCAATAAAGTTTTAAAAACCTTCGATTCGCTTTCCACTCCAGACGTAATTAGCCAATTAATATATAGTTTTAACTAATGATTGAACTTGATTGAAGTCGTAAACTATACGTCACAACACTGGTTTTAGAGGTCATAAGGTCGCGAACTCTAAAGAAAAAAAATTTTCAGGGGTCGCCATTTTGTCGAGTGAATGTCAGTTTTGTACGCCTAGATTGTTAATAATTTTGTCGGTATGAAGAGTGATTCCGGCTCATACTGCGAAGGATTTTTACTGGAACATATATTAGATGTAGAAATTAGCAATAATAATATCCTGGACAGCGAATTGACTGACAATTCGAGTGAGGAACACGAAGGCTCCGAAATAGCTAGTGACGAAGCGAACCAAAATGGCGGGCAATCTTCGAGATTCAACTTTCAACAAGGATATTATTTGGAATGATCCACTGAATTCCGTTAGATGCCCATCATTTTTAGGAGATGGCTAGGCCCACAATACATATTAGAACGTGAGAAAAACAAATTTAATTTTTTTAGTTTATTTTTTTGATTAAACTTGCTCGCATTGGTTGATCGACGAAACCAATAGATATCACGTTGAGAAATTCAATGCGGTTCGAAAAAAAAATTGGAGGAACATAACGGTTGAAGAAATTCGTGATTGCGAACATTATATTTATAGTGCCAATCCTAAAAACTGGTTATAGACTAAATTAATCAATTGTGCTTACTGTGTGATGCATGGATCAGTAAAATGTAACTTCATAATTCATAATCGTAATCTTATTTTACATAGTTCTTTTTATGATAAAGAATAACTTTGTTGTTTTTTGGTATTTTTGTTTAAAAAAAGCATGCTTGTAAAGCCTGTTTTTATTTCTACATTTGGTAATATAAACATTTTTTGATTAGAGTAATAGTTTTTGTTTTATTTTGGGATATCTTCAATAGGTGAGATTAGTGGATAATCTTTTAATTAACACTAGGGATAGAAGCTGTAGTCTGGTTAATTGTCTTAGGAGATTAAGCAGTAATTAACATAATTAGCTCTAGGGGTCAATGAGTTAAGCATTGTCCATCAACACTGAGAATCTTAGTGGCGTGTAGTTACCGTATTTTTCGGTGTATAAGGCGCACTTTTTTTACCAGATATTTTTTTTTATAGAAGGGGTGCGCCTTATACATAGTAACAAGCAATTCTTGGCTTTTCCCTGTGTTAACATTGGCGTCTGAAGTTGATGATGTCGGCCTTTCCCATGCAATAAAGATGGCTGCCATTTTACAGACGGTAATTCAGTATACCGTTAGTCATAAACGACAGTGCTAACAATATGGGCCGATACCTGTTTAGTTTAAATTGTCGTAAATATTTCTGTTATTTCCACGTATTTCATTCATGAAGTATATTTCAACTATTAACTGTTAGCCATTACCAGCAATCCAACTATTCACTGTTAGCCATTACCGGCAATCCAAACGTATCGTCAATGACGGTGTTGTCAGTCAGTTGCCGTAAAGGCGGGGCTTATGACAGACAAGACATTTCATTGGCTTTTAGAACGATCACATCGATTGAGGACACGCTCAGTATACCATAGGCTATTGGTATTGTCTTTTACAATGATAGCGTTAATGGGCGGGGTTACAGTTAAACTGGCAGAATATCAAACAGAAAAAAATTAAATCATCGAGTAAAATATATTTTAATGACATAAAAAGTAACATTAGTATAATAAAAACAAACAGGTTCTTCAATATAGCACAGTTATAAGCACAATATAGAGTTTTAGAACAGTATATCACGGCATAGTTTTAGACACACTATTGATTTGAGATATCACTTTTTTTATACGTCCACATTCATAATGTGAACGTATTATGCCGTCGCCCCTGTGTGTGTGTGTGTGTGTGTGTGTGTGTGTCTGTGGTTCGCCTACAGGCCGCAATTCTTCATGGATTTTCTTCAAACTTGGTATACTTATTCCTTATATCCCAAGGAAGATCCCTATTGTTTTTGGGGCATGCCCGACCCCCAGGGGCCGAGCCACGCCCATTTCTAGTATTTGTTTGTTTGTCATCTACAGGCCACATTTCTTAACTTGTAATTTTGAAACTTAGCTACACATTCTTTGTACCCTAAGGAACATCCCTATCATTTGGGGTGTATGCCCCACCCCCAGGGGCAGAGCCACGCCCATTTTCTTTTCGTGTGTCTTTGTGTCGCCTACAGGGCGCAATTCTTACTGGATTTTCTTCAAACTTGGTATACGTATTCCTTATACCCTAAGGAAGATCTCTATTGTTTTTGGTGCATGCCCGACCCCCAGGGACAGAGCCACGCCCATTTCTAGTATGTATTTGTTTGTCGTCTAAAGGCCACATTTCTTAACTTATAATTTTGAAACTTAGCATACACATTCATTGTACCCTAAGGAACATCCCTATCATTTGGGGTGCATGCCCAACCCCCTGGGGCAGAGCCACACCCATTTTCTTATCGTGTGTCTTTGTGTCGCCTACAGGCCGCAATTCTTATTGGATTTTCTTTAAAACTTTGTATACTTACTCTTTATACTCTAAGGATGATCCCTATCGTTTGGGGTGCATGCCCAACCCCCCAGGGGCAGAGCCACGCCCATTTTCTTTTTGTGTGTCTCTGTGTCGCCTAGAAGCCGCAATTCTAACTGTATTTTCTTAAAACTTTGTATACTTACCCTAAGGATGATCCGTATTGTTTTTTGGTGCATGCCCGACCCCCAATGGCAGAGCCATGCCCATTCCTTGTATTTATTTGTTTGTCGTCTACAAGCCACATTTCTTAACGTATCATCTTGAAACTTTGAATGATTATGCTTTGTACCCTAAGGAACATTTCTATCATTTGGGGTGCATGCTTAACCCCCAGGGGCAGAGTCACGCCCATTTTCTTTTTGTGTGTCGCCTACAGGCCACAATTCTTAATCATCGGTCATCTTGAAACTTAAAATACTTATTCCTTATACCCTAAGGATGACCCCTTTTGTTTTGGGTGCATGCCCGACCCCCATGGGACAGCAACACCCATTTGGTTTATGTATTCCTTATAGCCTGAGGGCATCCACTATTGATTTTGATGAATGTCCCAACCCCCAGGGGCAGAGCCACGCCCACTTTTTGCCTTTAGTGTTAGGAAGGCACAATTCTGAATGGATTATCTTGGTATAGTTAATCCTTATACTCTAAGGACGGCAACTATTAATGTTGGTGCACGACCCTCAACGCTAAACAAACCAAACGCCTAGCCTTCTTGACAAAGTACCATATCAATCAAAGTAGGAATGTGGACGTATATTGTAGCGTTAGCGTTATGTTTTTATTTAGAGTTACTTTATATGAATATCGGCTTGCGTAAAACCGTTGAATTCTTCTTCTTCATCCTCTTCCTCAAAAATGCGTAGGATGTCGGCAACTTCAAGACCAGGGACGTTTTCGTCAGTGTAGTAAATGTCAATATCCTCTTGGGTGTCGTCTTCGTCGTTGTCTGTCTCTTCGACTAGCTTTCTTCTTTTATTTGCTGGCTCTTTCTGTACCATCTCCTCCCACAAAAGAACATCTTCTGTCCCATCCATAGCATTGGAAATGCAACATTTCTTAAATGATTTAATTATCATTTCTGGATCAATTGACTTCCAAGCTTCTACAATCCAAGAGCAGATCACATTTAAATCTGGCTTTCTTCTGGCTCCTCCTTTCGTGTATGTGTGCTCGTCGAATGCCATCCAGTCGGACCACAGCTGTCTAAGTTTGACTTTCATCGGTTTGTTGATTGACACATCCAAAGGCTGGAGCATACTTGTCATACCCCCTGGAGTAATCACTAAATCGGTAGAATACTTTTTCTTGAGATCTTTCTTTACCGAGTCTGATCGGTGGCATCTAAAGGCATCTATTACTAGTAAGCCCTTATTTTTTTCTCAACCCCCCGGGTCTCTTCCCCCATACACTTTCAAGCCAGTCAGCCGTGAGACGGTCGTCCATCCAACCCTTTTGCTGCGTCCTTACAATGATGCCCTTCGGAAATACCATGCCTTTTGGGAGGGTCTTTCTTTTAAAAACCACGTAGGGTGGTAACTTTCTGCCGTCTGCTGTACAGGCCAACATCACTGTAAATCTATTCTTTTCATTCCCGGTTGTTTTGATATTTACTGTTTTGTCGCCGGTGTTATGGATTGTAGTATTACTTAGCAAGTCATATGTCAAGGGAGTTTGGTCGGCATTATCTATCTGATCCAGGGTGTAATCATGCTTTGATCTAAGGTTAATGATGAATTTTTGAAAACTTGTTAGTTTGTCGTCGAAATCTTGGGGTAATTTCTGTGAAATATGGGTTCTACTTAGTAAGTGTGGACTGCAAGGGAAGACATTAATTAACTTATCCAGACCATAATAAAGTCTCGATGTCAAGGCTAACCTTCGATGTTGGCTGTATTAGATTCCTATATGCTGCTTAACGGCCAGTGATAATTAAATCAAAAAAGTAGATAATCATGACTATGTTGTTTATATTAATGATTTTAGTAATGATGACCGAGACTGTGAAAATTTCACTCGCTTCGTTCTCAGCTCATAGCAAATTACCTTTACACTATTATAGTGAGAACTGCCATCTTTTTATCTTATCTCTCATAATGTATCTTTAACTTCGTCTTCTACCGAAGAAATATCACAGACAAGTTATTCATCAAAAAACGCCCAGTGGTTACATTTTACAACATTATTTAAGTTGATCACATGGTAGCACTCCGTCTAATTGTGACATTAGCGTACGTAACTTCGTTGACCGATAGAGTTACGATTTTTTCTTTATTTTTGGGTGACGATATCTTAGCAAATGGCCAAATCGATTCTCTTGTTGTGCAGTATTTGAAAAATTGAACATTAAATCTTTGCAACTACACCTTGTGTAATAGATTTAAACACATAATAAAAAGAGGGGATCAAATCAAAGTTCAGGAGTATGAAAATGTCACGCTTTTGGTACATGTCAAACTACAGAAAATGCATTTGACACATCTTTTATTCAAGTGAATTCTTTTTATACGCCTACATTTTTATGTGGACGCATATTGTTGTCGCCCCTGTCCTTCCGTCCACAATTGTTTGTGAACAGTCTACAGGTCACAATTTATATCCGATTTCAATGAAACTTAAAATAAGATCTCGGTTCCATTCGATATTGGCATGTATCGGACTGTAACTTCATGGGTTATGGCCCCTGATTGTACTAAAAATCACGTTTTTAGCTTGTGAACAGTGTAGAGGTCACAATTTTGAACCGATTTTCATGAAACTTGACATGCATGTTTATAACCCAAAGGTCTTGGTTCCTTTCAATATTTGCGCCCATCGGATCATAACTTCCTGAATTATGTCCCCTGATTTTCTGAAAAATCGCCTTTTTTAGCTTGTGGTCTCTCTGGAGGTCAAAATGGTAATCCGATTTTAAAAAACGTTTGATAATATCATTGTTATATGGTTATGGCGGTTTTGTTCGAATTCCGTGAAAATCAGACCAAAATTGACAGACAAAATGGCCGCCGTTTGTACACGAATAGTGTGAAAATATGTTATATCAAGCTTGTGGACCCAAAAGAGATCACGATTTTAATTTGTTTTTTGATGAAACTTGAAATACATTTTTATAACCTAAAGATCTTGGTTCCTTGCGATATTTGTGCATATCGGATTGTAACTTCCTGATATGGCATCTAATTATACGGAAAATCGCCTTTATTATCTTGTGATCCGTCTAGAGTTCATAAACATTTGATTATTTCACCGTTACACTGTAATGAATTTTCAGTTTGAATTTCGTGAACATTGGACCAAAATTGCTGAACAAAATGGCCGCCACTTTTACAAGTCACAATTTTAATTCGATTTTGGTCAAACTTGAAATGCGTGTGCATAACTCAAAGATCTTGGTTCCTGTCAATATTTGGACATATCTGATCGTAACTTCCTGAATTATGGCCCCTGATTGAACGAAAAATCGCCATAATATTAAATGTTTCGTATCCAGTTGAGGTGACAGCTAATTCCATAATATTAAATGATTCGTATACTAACGTTAGCATGGGGCAGAACTTTATAAAAACCAAACAAATTCTAATGTTTTTCTGATAATTACTTAATATGCGACAACTCTTGTTGACTGCCCTGACGATTTATCTGCTGTGTGGGCGTATGTTTCGTTGCCTGGCAACCTATTTTTATTTCACAAAATGACATTTAAATATTATCTTTACATCAGATCCCAAAAATAATTATCAACAATTCATTTATTGAATTCTGTTTCTTAAGTGTTTTATCCTCACATTAATTATCGTTGGTAACAAAGTGTCAACTTCATGGAATGACCCAAATACTAAATGATTAATTCTCCAAAGTTATAAAATCATGTTTTATTATTTATGGTCTTTGTTTAAAACTCTATATTTAACTTTTATTTTGGCAGCATGGGTATTTAATTAAGTTGAAATAAGTACATTATTTTAGTCGAGAAATGATTATGTATGAAATATTATGTGATTCCTTAAATAATACAATGAATTGAATATATATTACAGCTGTAGAAGAATTAATGCTAAATGCTGAAGATGATACAAGTTCAACTAGTTCTTCTACAACCCCATCGGTTGGTGAAATAATGAGGGATAACTTACATAATGTATGTATACAAATCACATGCTGGTCTGTTATTAACATAAGCATACCTTTACAGGCCTCGAAATGTTTGAAAAAAGCTTGTCATACCTGTCGCTTCAGTAAATAACATGTCACTCTCAATTATCAAATCCAAAGACTAAGTAATAGTATAGTATCACACATATCCATACATGTAGTACTACACACACGTTTGTTTAGATATTGACATACATTGCTTCATATAAATATCGTAATATAAAAACCTTTTTATTTCTTCGACATCGGAATGCCTAAAAGTTCTTGAAAGTCGGCGAATCTGCGTTGGCCTAGCGAGTCTAAGATTCGACAACTACAATTCTAATTTCTATCACCCGTAGCCACGTGGATTCCGCAAATTATCATGGTATCACACCTCCGTGCTAAATCGTTGAGGTGTAGAATTTAAATTTTAAAATATCCGTATTGAATTGAATATCAAAACACAAATCACACCTGTGCACCGCACGGTAAGAAATATGCCGCGTGCGAAAGAATTATTTCAGGTGACGTTTTAATTTACTTAGATATAATATTCCATAATGCTATAAACTAGTGCCAAGTAGATGAAACATTCATTGTTATAAAATTGTCTACTTCCAAACTGAGTACCTGTAGACTGCGACAGAGCGAATGTAAATAATGCAAATGTCGGCTTTTCACGGTATTTCCGTGCTCAATTCTTGTATTAAGAACGACTCTACGAATAAATAAATACAGCCGACATGTACATGACATGGACGTGAGTATTGTGGTCAATTTACTGAACATCAAGTAAAATTTAGTCCACCTGTCGCAAGCGACAGGTAGTTTTATTTGCTACCTGTCGGACAAAAAATCACCTGTCGGCGACAAGAAGACAGGTGTACATTTCGAGCCATGCCTTTATATTAGTACACATACTTGAACAAAATAACAGTAACAAAATATTGTTAATTGTAATTAAATTATGTTGCATGAATAGCTGACAGATTCAGTTCTCTAAAGGATATTTATTACCTTTCAGTGCACTGTTAAGTAATTTATCGAAACTACCATGAAAGTAAATTTAGAATTTCAGATAAAACATAATTTTGTGTGTTCAAATGAGAAACATATTTAACCTTGAAGGAATATATCACTAATGATAAGATTGAAAATGTGCAATATGAAATACAAAAATAAATCACCTGATTATTCTGACAAAAATGATGAAAGACAAATAAGGTATACGATCTGCACATTACGTTTACTAATAAAGTCAATCTGATTAAAACACAGATCTTATTTCGTTTTATATAGTTCAAAATTTTGTTTTACTTGTCTTTACTACACTAGGATCTGGAAGAGTTTTTGTTATATAAAATAGGCATTCTTATTGAAATGAGGAATTAGCCAACGAAACAGTCAGTTATGGCGACTTCTTGGTGTTCTGTGTGTGGAACTGTGGGGAAACTCCTAGAAACACAAATGCTGGTTGATTTATCAATTTTTAACATCAAAGGGTCAAAAGCTACTCATTTGACCCCTGAATTCACTCCCACTATAACTTGTCAGATCTTCATGTAGTGTAGGGCATCAAAAGAATTCTAATAAGATTGTAATGAGGTGTTTCGTTTATAGATGGATGATTTACGGGTAAATACTAACTATCTATCATCACCTACAGCAACTAGTACCCCAGGTAAATCTTTTATATCTACATCCTTAATAACTTTCTGACTTATTTTATGCAATCTATTTGTAAGTAATACAATATCGTTGATTTCTTTGTTACAAGGTCTGAATTGACATTTATACATATCTCATTAGGGACTGGGTATCGTCCAGATTTTACAAAAAAAGGAAATAAACTACGCTTACCGTCTAGAATCTAATGCAAGTATCTAGTCAATAGATTGCTGTATAGAATGTGTTAAATGCCACCAAGATTCATCAAAAATCGCTCTGTATGGAACCCAGTGGCAGCGGAACTAACAGTAAGCGTCAGTTCTATTCAGTCAAAGAAGTCGCTAATTTATTAGAGCTCAGACGAACAAAACTTAGACGAAAATTATCCTGCCGATGATATTTTATCGAAGAATTTGACAATGTGGTTTTAGACAATAATTCGGAAGATATTGACCCAGGTATTCCTGACACGGTCGAGGCACAAGTCACGCCCCCATAGAAAACGTAAGGCTCAACATGCTGCAGGGACTGGCACAATAAGATTGAATATTTGGGATAATTTTAGCTAGTACATGCTATAATTATCATTTGGCATGCTTTTGAGTTGATTATAGGTTATTAAAATGCATGTTTCAACTGTTTTTCATATATGTTTGTAAATAGCTGATTTTCCTCCAGGAGGCTAGGTACCAGTACTGTTAAGTGCCAGGAGGTCAGGGTTCAAAGGGTTAATAAAATTTCCTCTTGATGGAATATGAATAACAGAAATAATAACCACATTAATTGTAACCACATAGACAGCTCTCGGTAAAGTGGTAATTTGGCGTAAAATCTAAAGGCATTGTGTTATCAAACACTTGCAGTTCATTTCTCGACAATGTCTAAAAAATAAACCCCTTTCAAATCTAAATGGTAGTGTTCATTTTTAAAAGCATCCCGAGAAACTGGACGGTCGTAAAGTAGCCGATCGAGGTCAAAACTTAACAGCATTTCTAAATCTACACGGCAGCACAAACTGGGCGGTTTTTGATGAATCTTGGCAGCATTTAACACATTCTAGACGGCAATCTATTGACTGGATGCGTGCATTAGATTCTAGACGGTAAGTGTAGTTTCTTTCCTTTTTCCGTAAAATCTGGATGATAACCCGGTCCCTAGTGCCTTCAGCCTCATTTTTATACATCCACATTTATAATGTGGACGTATTATGCCGTCGTGTGTGTGTGTGTGTGTCGCCAACTGGGCCCAATAGGAACCATCGCGTGCAGTAGCTGGCGATTAAGGGCGCTGCTCGGTACCGTACCCAGTAAAATCGGAAGTAAATAAACGTGAAAAGAAAGTCGAACAGAACAAAAGAACAAACAATCTATTGTCTACGCTATTATGTTTGTTTAAATGACGATTAATGGTTGTTGTGTGCCGCAATGAAGCCGAAAAGGTGGACATGCATTTCCAGCTAACGCCGAGATACAGAAATTGTGTCTTAATGCTATCAAGAGGGATAAATGGCAACCGAATAAATATAGCACAGTGTGCCACAAACATTTCACAGCTGACAATTATTTCCAACACGGTACGTAGGCCTCGTTTATTTCATTTGTTTTTTTTTAAAGATAAACTTCTGAAGCCGTATGTATTAATTTAGTAAATTCGTTGGCATATAAGAACAAAGTTAATATGCAGCTCATATAACAATTACCGTAACTAAAATGAATAGAACAGATCAGTGTGATTCCATCAGAGTGGAATTGCAAAAAAGGGCCTTGACTCGACTTGACTGTTGGCTTATAAAGTTATTTCAACATAAGGGTGTGACGACTAAGCAAAACTTGAACCGGTTAGTCGGCGGCTAAAAAAACGAACCGATTCGGTTTAGTCGGTTATAAAAACTAACTGAAAAATATCAGTCTTCCATTGTCTACAATACACACTAATATACTGGCCTTTATATACAGAGCTTAAAACTGTAATGGCAACATACAGTTCTATGTTTTATGTGTCCTGTACATTAAAAAAAATTGGTTTTGTTTATTCTATGTATTTTGTTCAAATCTCCTGTTTAACCTTTTTAATAAAATTAATAAATACAACATATAAAAATAGACTTCAAAAAATTGACAAACAGTGACGTATTGATCAATAATATTAGTGATAAACCGACGAGAAAGCCTATCCTGGGCATCAGCTCAGTGCGCATGCCTATTGACCTAACCTGGAGGATTGCTTGTTTCTGATTGGGCACTTCAACCATTGACCTTAGTGACCGACCAATCAAATAATGTATTCTTAAAATAACTTCATTAGGTATACAAAAACATTCTCGCTTGTTGTCGCGGGAATATCTACGACCGATTATGGAATATACTGTCTCATTATTATTATCGTCGACCATTTATCGATGAAGTAGCTTATTGCTTATTCGCCCCCATAATTGTCAATCGTTAATACATGTATCATTTTTTTTTAAAAAAAACATGCTATAATATTCGGGCGACTGGTTTATATCATGCTGTATATTTTAGACGACTATCGATTTCCCGAAACTTGAACCGGTTTGTAGGTATAACCAAACCGACTCAGACTAATCGTCACACCCCTATTTCAACATGTCAATATAATTATAATAGACCTTCTTAATTGAATATTGACCCACGTTTGTTGTACTAATAAACAGTTATGCAACTTTTTATATATTTATTTTTTTTTAGTTGGGGTGGGGCGAAATTAGCATTACTTTGGACCGTGTCTAGTGGCATTTTAGTTATGTATTTTGTACTAATTAGGCTTTCAGACTGAAAGACTTGTTTTTACTAAAATTATTTTTATTTATTGTCCCCGCCTTTCGAAGAAAGTTGGACTATTAAGATGGGTTCGTCCGTCTGTCTGTCCGTCCATCTGTCCGTCACACTCTTTGAGACACAATAATTGAGGTAGAACTTGGTGTATGTGTTTATTAGGTCGATACCTTGATGGAGTTCGAAGCAGAGATAAGCAATTTGATTTGTTGATGCTTTGGGACACGACAACTTTAGTTTGAATTAAGTGAGAGTGATGAAACTTGGTGTATAGTTTCATTATATCAATACCTTGACTAAATTCGATAATGAACATTTTCTGCTCAGAGTAAGTAGAGCGATAAGCTATTTGATTGGCCGAAACTTTGGAACACAATAACTCTCCTTCTAATTGAGTTAAAATGTTCAAACTTGATGTATGCGTATTAGGTCAATGCCTGGATGGAGTTCGAAGATGAGCATTTTCTGCTCAGGGTAAGTAAAGATAAGCATTTTGATTGGTTGATGCTTTGGGACACGATAACTTTAGTTCTAATTAAGTGAGAGTGATGAAACTTGGTGTATAGTTTCATTACGTCAATACCCTGACTAAGTTTGATAATGAACATTTTCTGCTCAGGGTAAGCAAGCGATAAACAATTTGATTTGCCGAAACTTTGGAACACAATAACTCTCCGTCTAACTGAGCTACAGTGTTCAAACCTGGTGTAGGCGTTCATTAGGTGAATGCCTTGATCAAGTTTGATGCAGATATAAGCAATCTGATTGGTTGATGCTTTGGGGCACGATAAGTTTGGTTATAATGAAGTGAGAGATCTTCTACCACCGTACTACGGGGGTTCAGGTCAAAGTTTCAAATGACAGAAACAATTTTTTTAAAAGTATTTTTTGAAAACGAAAACATACATAAAAAGCTACCCAATTTTTTTATTTCATCAAAATCTTCCAATTAGATCCAAAATCATGGAATTTTAAAATCCGTCAAAAATGTAATCAAAACTGTCAGTAGTGTCGTATGCCGTATTAATAATATTTTGTGCAAAAATCTTCAATTTTATATTGGGTTGAGTCGGCGCCCTGAACATAAAGTACAAATAGATTTGTGGATGGAATTCTTGGATAATTTTTTAAAATGTATCAGAGACTCAATTACGATTTAGATATTATCTTTGGTGGCAAAAGAACTTTTAATAATTCTATGACGATAAAAACAATAGCGTAGGGAGGCCATTTTGTTCAAGGGAAATAACTCGCGCTGAAAACTTATATCGTACTGTTGCACGAAATCGGTCCGTAATAAATTTATTTGTCTTGTTTTAAATACCAATTGAGCAGATCCTATCCACCTGTTTGAAAAATATAGGTTCACTTGTTTTTGTCCATTTGTGAGCCATTACTAATTCGCACAAAAGTTGTGAGGTTTATAGCTTTTTGGAATGTGCATCGGTAAATCTATACAAAACCTGTAGTCTTGTTTTTCACGTCCGTTAGCAATCTTGCGTCAAAAGTATGGCAGATCTTAATAAACGTTCGCTGTACCCGCTTATTCCGATCAGTAAATGCCGATTCAAAGAACGGACATTAATATTCATTTATAGCAACAAATAATATATATACTTTCACCAATCTGGTAGGTTTAGAGCAGGGATCTTAATTGGCTGTTTTTTGTCGGCCTTTAATCTAGCCCGTTTGTAAAAAATGAACCGGCCACTATAGTACATGTTACTAATTCGAACAAAAGTTGTGAGGTTTATAGCTTTTTGGAATGTGCATTGGTAAATCTATACGAAACCTGTAGTCTTGTTTTTCACATCCGTTAGCAATCTTGCGTCAAAAGTATGGCAGATCTTAATAAACATTCGCTGTACCCGCTTATTCCGATCAGTAAATGCCGATTCAAAGAACGATGACATTAATATTCATTTATAGCAACAAATAATATATATACTTTCACGAATCTGGTAGGTTTAGAGCAGGGATCTTAATCGACTGTTTTTTGTCGGCTTTAGCCAATTGATCTTTAATCTAGCCGGTTTGTAAAACAATGAACCGCCCACATAGTACATGTTACTAATTCTCAACCTATTTGCTGCTGATAAAGATTTCTTTTGGCACCGGAAGTGAGGTAATTTTGACCAATCTTTTTGCAAGCAAATATTACTTTTACAAATCTGATAGAGGGTGTCACTGAATCAAAACAACTACAGTAACTGGATAGATCGGCTATTGTATGACGTATTTCCTGTCTGATTCTTGAAAGCCGATTCAGTGCTGCTATGCAGGTAATTATTATTAATAACAATTTTTATATTTTTTTGCAGGTGAGTGCAAGCGTCTTAGACTGTCTGCGGTTCCACATGTATTTAGTTGGACAAAAAAAGAAACCCAAAATGCTAAAGCTCATCGAGAGAGGTTACAAAAACGGATGGTAGAGACAACAGTGGAAACATGTAAATCACCTGATTTTGAAAATGAGGTGGTGATAGATATGGAAATTGATTCCTGTCTGGTTGAAAACTCTTTTGGTCTGCCAATGTGTTGTGATAAACAAATACAGGCTGATAGTGATAAGTCTCCCCCTTTCGGCATAGATAGGTTTATTGATGACCCCGAAGCAATCTTGTATTATACAGGATTAAATACCTATAACCGCTTTAAATTTGTTTTGAATGCTCTTGGTTCAGCCGCATATGAACTAAATTATAGCCATAGTAATTGTAAACAATTGTCTATTGCTTTTTTTTATGCTAATGAAGCTTAGACGACACACACCAAATTTTGAACTTGCATGAATGTTTGATGTATCACCAGCAACTGTTTCCAATGTATATAGGTCCTTTCAATTGAGAGAATTAGACATTTGGCCTAGCAGAGATTTGGTTAATTTTTTTATGCCAACTGATTTTAAAGCTAAGTTTCCTAAAACACGAATTATATTGGATTGTCTTGAGTGCTCAGTTGATCGACCTAACAACCCAGTGGCTCAGCAGAGAACATTCAGTACTTACAAAAATCGAAATACTGTAAAATGCATTCTTGGCATAACACCAAGTGGACTTCACTGAGAAATCGGTAAGGGTGGAAAACAAAATTTGGTTCATAAAAATCTACCTCAAAGTATCAATAACGATGTAACTGGATAAAAACATAATATTCGGATTATAACTCCTCATTATGGCTTAAAATCTCTAGATAAGGTGTGTTAATTAACAAGGGGGGGAAAATGGACTGAAAGGCGAGTTAATTATCGGTAGGGTTTAACAACTCTCGGACGGTGCGTTTTCTGTACTGAGTGCGTTAATTAACCGACAGGTGAAAAACGAATAACACAGTGTGTATTGTAAAATTGGTGTGTTTTCTCGATAGTTGTTATAACTGCACCAAAAGGGTATAATCAATGACCATGAGGCTTTATTTGATGCGTAATTGTTAAATCAAAACTTGGGAAGGAAAACTGTTTTTACCGTGCGATTTTTCATTCGTCGGTGTGTTTTACGCAAATAGGTCTCTGTATAAGGACAGGTCTTTGTATGTCAAGTTGTACGGGGCTGTTTCTTCTATGCGTATTTTGTATTTGTTGATGAACGGAAGACACAGTACGTGTTTTATAGTCACGCCATTTATAAAATTGAATAATGAAATATCAATATAGACATTCATCTGTCGTAAAAAGGCGAAAACAATGTCGTCATTTATACGTATCCAGCAGTCAGACCCCAATTTGATTATATCCAGGTATATATCGATAAGCTTAATTTTCCGTATGTCTATATATTTTCTTTTGTTCTAACAATTTATTGTTGTGCGTGTTGACATGAGCACCACGTAAACAGTAACTCATTGTCAGTTTATTGTTTTGCGTGTTGAAATGAGTACCGCGCAACCCGTAACTCATAGCCATTTTATTGTTTTGCGTGTTGAAATTAGTACAATGTACGTAACACGTACTTGTTTCATTGCAACTTATTATAAAAAAAAAACTCTATACAAAAAACAATAGAAATGTTAGCTGTTCAATAATAATTATTCGCGGGCTGCAGTTATTTATTTTTCTTGTCTTTTTGTGGATTTCATTTGTTAACATTATTGTGGTACCACTGAACTATAAATGCATGTGTCTTAAAATTGGTCGCATGCAATATCGCTATTTACCGATATCCCGATAAACCTCCATTTGATTATCCGATACATGTATTAGTCCGAAAATATTTTGCTGACTTTTTAATTTCGGCACAAAAGAGTGTGGATGGTTGCATACTGTCAGTCGGGGTTCAATAATATAGACGCCCCTTTATCAACACATTGTTGCCTCGTAAACTTTAATTGTAGATTGCCAGTAGTTATAATTACAGTAGGCCTCCAATCAAATTTTGACGCATTATTGAACAATCAAAACTGTTCTCCTATCGCCAATGATTACTTAAACCCCTTTCCCATGCATTCGTAATTTTATGTCCGGTTAAAATTCATGTCTCACTTAGCAGTGTTAAATTCTGCTAAATATGAAAACGGTTTAAGTTTTAGTTACAACTCTATTTATGGAGTATCTTACCTTCATCGAAATAAAATCCATAAAATAGAATTTCCATGTATATGAATATTATCAATAACGTTGCGTTTATCTCCTCACAAAATTTATATTGCTAATGCAGAACACAAAGTAATTTGTATGTGATTGGCTTCAAAAGAACTAAGTTGTCAATCATCCTTTGAACTCTAAGTATTCCTGTGATCGAAACGAAGACGACATGTAAAAATAGACAACTGCACGATTCTTTCAAGGCAACGTTCTTTGATGTGTAGACATGTCGTCTCCCATGTTGAACCAATGCTGTTATAAACGACATTGTGGATTAGATATGTATTAGTAATATCTGCTGCATCGTAGACATTTACCTGTGTTAAAAAAACAAATACAGGTCACGTGTCATTAAGCTATTTATATTTTGATTTGCATAATGGGTGGGTCCCTGGTGCAATGTTCGTTTTTTGATGTGCGACCTGGGTATAATCTTTGTTGCAGGATCAACCGACGAAATTAATTGGTCGGAAACCTTATAATACCACCATTTTCTTAACATGGCTTCCCCGACTATGAACTTTTGATGTCAGACTGGGGGCGGAGAATTTTCCGCAAAGAAATGAGATTTTTGAACCTCTTGGATTTCGATTCCTATACCTTCACGGTACCTGGAAACAACAAGAGGGATTGTAAGATTAAACATATAGGATGAAATACTATGACATTATTATCATGTCGTACTGAAAATTAGAGGACTAAGTTATTACTACAGTATATTTCAAAACCCCCAAAAAAAATTTGTATTGGAAATATGCGAAAATTTGATGCCATTGGTTGTTCTTCTTGAATTGGTTAAATTATTAAACATTTCAAAGTTCCATATTACTACACAAACTGATATCAAAGCAGGAAGTACGCTTCGCTGAACACTAACTTGGATCAACGCTGACCTAGATATTATATAACATCTGCTAATTGTCAGACTTTATTGGGGGTAATTAAATAATGATCATCGCCGCAGCTCAGCAATTTTAGTGAATGTGTATTTTAAACCTCTTTCAAGATTTTATCTTGATTTTAACAATACTTATGTCAAATAAGATAGATTTTATACACTGTCAAAAGTTAAGGATTCAAAAACAAGCCAAAGGGTTATATTAATTTGTCTCCTTAATTAATACATATACTAAAATAAACGTATAATATATACACTTCACGTACAAAATATATTTAACAGTACGGTATTTTGTATTCACTATTAATCGTGCATGCAAGTAATTTAATAGTTTGTGTCACAAAAGTGCCTCACATTTCATAATATGTTTTCAGGACGTCAGATGTATATTAACCGAGAATTTAATTACCGGTTATTCAGCTAGTATTTTACGATGGTTATTACATGTAGAGTCTTTTAGATAAATGTATAAATTTGTGGACTGTATTAAAAATGTGCATATTCATTTGCAAGGTATTATTACTATCACCGTTAGTTAGAGTTTGTTCTTTTTAGATAATGTGTTCTGGTTTGTGAATCAGCCTTTACTAATTATGTTGTGGTGTAGGATATTTTATTTTGTTCATTTCAAAATGGCAGCCGTAACCATTGCAAAACACGTCTAGTGTACTGATTATTTAATGTTAATTCAATCTTAAATATTGAATATTAGGATCCTATATTCTCCTGGCAAAATAAGAATATCAACATCAATTGAAATTGACCAATATTGATTTCTATTCTAGTTCGATTAAACATTATTAAACTAAATATGCTATCTCATTTCCCCACCCCCATCCTGACATGAAATGTTCATAGTCGGGGAAGGCATGTTAAGAAAATGGTGGTATTATAAGGTTTCCAACCAATTAATTTCGTCGGTTGATCCTACAACAAAGATTATACCCAGGTCAGGTCACACATATCAAAAAACAAACATTGCACCAGGGACCCACCTATTATGCAAAATATAAATAGGAGATAAACACAACGTTATTGAAAATTCATTTGTGATTTTTAAATTTCCTGTGATCTACAACTTTTATGGTAAGGTGTGTTGTGATATTCATATACATGGAAATTCTATTTTATGGATTTTATTTCGATGAAGGTAAGATACTCCATAAATAGAGTTGTAACTAAAACTTAAATGTTTTCATATTTAGCAGAATATAACACTGCTAAGTGAGACATGAATTTAAACCGGACATAAAATTATGAATGCATGAGAAAGGGGTTTAAGTAATCATTGGCGATAGCGTAACAGTTTTGATTGTTCAATAATGCGTCAAAATTTGTTTGTAGGCCTACTGTAATTATAGCTACTGGCAATCTACAATTAAAGTTTACAAGGCAACAATGTGTTGATAAAGGGGCGTCTATATTCTGTCAATCAGTTTCTTATGATGCCACGTTTCAATTCACATTATTGAACCCTGACTGACAGTATGCAACCATCCACGCTCTTTTGTGTCGAAATTAAAATGTCAGCAAAATATTTTCGGATTAATACATGTATCGGATAATCAAATGGAGGTTTATCGGGATATCGGTAAATAGCGATATTGCATGCGACCAATTTTAAGACACATGCATTTATAGTTCAGTGGTACCACAATAATGTTAACAAATGAAATCCACAAAAAGACAAGAAAAATAAATAACTGCAGCCCGCGAATAATTATTATTGAACTGCTAACATTTCTATTGTTTTTTGTATAGAGTTTTTTTTTTATAATAATAAGTTGCATGAAACAAGTACGTGTTACGTACGTTGTCCTAATTTCAACACGCAAAACAATAAAATGGCTATGACTTACGGGTTGCGTGGTACTCATTTTAACACGCAAAACAATAAACTGACAATTAGTTACTGTTTACGTGGTACTCATGTCAACACGCACAACAATAAATTGTTAGAACAAAAGAAAATATATAGACATACGGAAAATTAAGCTTATCGACATATACCTGGATATAATCAAATTGGGGTCTGACTGCTGGATACGTATAAATGACGACATTGTTTTCGCCTTTTTACGACAGATGAATGTCTATATTTATATTTCATTATTCAATTTTATAAATGGCGTGACTATAAAACACGTACTGTGTCTTCCGTTCATCAACAAATACAAAATACGCATAGAAGAAACAGCCCCGTACAACTGGACATACAAAGACCTGTCCTTATACAAAGACCTGTTTGCGTAAAACACACCGACGAATGAAAAATCGCACGGTAAAAACAGTTTTCCTTCCCAAATTTTGATTACGCATCAAATAAAGCCACATGGTCCTTGATTATACCCTTTTGGTGCAGTTATAACAACTATCGAGAAAACACACCAATTTAACAATACACACTGTGTCATTCGTTTTTCACCCGTCGATTAATTAACGCACTCAGTACAGAAAACGCACCGTCCGAGAGTTGTTAAACCCTACCGATAATTAACTTGCCTTTCAGTCCATTTTCCCCCTTGTTAATTAACACACCTTATCTACAGATTTTAAGCCATAATGAGGAGTTATAATCCGAATATTATGTTTTTATCCAGTTACATCGTTATTGATACTTTGAGGTAGATTTTTATGAACCAAATTTTGTTTTCCACCCTTACCGATTTCTCAGTGCTCGTCACATATCCCAGATTCGTACGGTGGCTCAGCTAGTAGTGATAGACAGCTTATAGAGCGAGACAACCTCATCACGAAGTTAGACCCTAAAGATTCAATCATGGCCGACAAGGGTTTTGATGAATAGGACATCTTTTGTCCATATGATATTGGTGTGAACATACCCAAGGTCTTTAAAGAAAAAAAGAAACGTTTAAGTAATAAAAGTCTTAAAATACAGGAGTCCATGTGGAACGCCTTATACACCTTGGAAAAACATACAAAATACTGAGATCACCATTAAATGCATGTGAAACGAAGTTACCAAGTGACATTATATTTATCTGCTATATGCTATGCAACTTTAGACCATGCATAGTCCCAGCCCATTGTTAAAATTAAATTAAGTAACTGAAAGTTTTAAATTTACAAGTGATTTATTTTTGTATTTGAAACAATATAATACATACGTTATTTATTGTTAGGAATTTATATTTACATTAATCTTTGATCTTACAACAGTAGTAATTTTTATGATAAAATGTTTCAAGGATTGCTTGCAATCTTTATTAAATTGTATCAGCTTTGTAAACATTTCATCAATAAAAGTATCATCTTTTTTCACAGTAACGACCTTCATATCTGTCTGCGTTGGAATGATAAGATGACATATATACTATTCAAAAAAGTAGGGGATATTTGATTTTTAAGTGTTATTAAAGTCACCTAATGAAACTGACGAAGAAACAAATGACAAAATGAAATGAAGTTCACATTCATCAATTTATTCCAAATGATCGTTAGACTAAGTAAGGCACAGACTGACCATTATAAGGGTAAAATGATACCCGGGGTCAAACAGCAAAGTTACCACAGCATCACAACAAAGTCAGTAACGGGTAAATCCTCCTCTGTTTGCCAAACAAGCATTGATCCGACGTGGCATACTCCTAATGAGACGTCTAAGGTCATTTTGATCCAGTTTGTCCCATTCCTGTTGCAACGCATCAGCAAGTTTTTGGACATTGGCAGGACGTTGTTGACGTAGACGTAACCTCTGTCCAAGTATGTTCCAGACATGCTCGATGGGGGAGAGGTCGGGACTCAGTGCTGGCCAAGGTAATTTGGTGATGTACTGTTGTTGGAGGTAACCCGTAACGATCCTGGCCCTGTGACATCTTGCGTTGTCATCCTGGAAGATGAATTGGCGGCCATGACGTCGTGCGAAAGGCACAAAATGGACTGCCAAGATGTTGACCCGGTAGTACTGGCCTGTAACACGCCCTGCAACAACATGTAAAGCCGTTCTTCCAGCAACAGTGATGCCTCCCCACACCATAACAGAACCACCCCCAAATCGATCATGTCTGATGACGTTAACGTCTTGGAAGCGCCCGTTTCGACGACGCCACACCCTCCTACGTCTGTCCAAAAAATTAACAGTGAACCTTGACTCATCTGAAAACATCACATTGCTCCAGCGTCGATTATCCAAGTGTTGACGATCCCTACACCAACGACATCTTGCCTGAATGTGATGATCTCTCAAACAAGGGCGCGAAGGTGACCCCTATGCAGTCGATTCCGAATCATCTGGCCACTCACTCTCACACCAGTGTCTGTTTGAAGATGAGCGCTGATCTGATTTGCTGTAATGACACGATTTCTCAAGGCCAAGGTACGGATAAATTGATCCTGGGCTCGAGTTCTCGCCCTTGGTCGACCTGAGCGTGGTCTGTCCTGTACTGATTGTGTATCACGGTATCTGGACCATAGCCTGCTTATGACAGACTGAGAAACATTCATCGTCCGCGCCACAACCGCCTGTGTTGTGCCGATCTGTAGCATGCCAAGGGCACGTAACCTTTCATTTTGGGTAAGCCGACGCATATCAAAATTTGTTTTCTGGTCACTAAAACAATTAAACTGATGTTTCCACCCTGGAATTCAATGCCACAATGACTGTACCATTCAAAGTCAGAGTCGTGCAAATCTTGGGTTGGACCCCCATGATGATCCTAAGCATAACCTGCATTTCATGCGGTAGCTATTGGTGCGTTTGGGCGTCACATGTAACTGGAAATGTTTCTTCTGTTAGGTTCTATAGTGACTTTTTTCGTAGTCATTTGCATATTTTAGTATTATGCCCCCAAAATCAAATATCCCCTACTTTTTATACACCGACATTTTCATGTGGACGTATTATGTCGTCGCCCCTGTCCGTCCAGACATCCGTCTGTCCACAATTTGTCGTCTGTCCACAATTTGTTTGTGGACTCTCTACAGGTCACAATTCTTATCCGATTTTGAGGAAACTTGAAATATATGTTTATCACCATACGATCTCGGTTCCTTTCGATATTGGCATGTATCGGATCAAAATTTCATGGATTATGGCCCCTGATTGTACTAAAAATCACGTTTTTATACGCCCACATTTTCATGTGGACGTATTATGTCGTTGCCCCTGTCCGTCCGTCCACAATTTGTTTGTGGACTCTCTACAGGTCACAATTCTTATCCGATTTTGACGAAACTTGAAATATAGGTTTATCCCCAACAGATCTCGGCTGCTTTCGATATTGGCATGTATCGGATCAAAACTTCATGGATTATGGCCCCTGATTGTACGAAAAATCACGTTTTTAGCTTGTGGACCCTATAGAGGTCACAATTTTGAACCGATTTTGATAAAAACTTGACATGCCTGTTTGTAACCCAAAGATCTTTGTACCTTTCGATATTTGCGGCTATCGGAATGTAATTTCCTGAATTATGGCCCCTGATTGTCTGAAAAATCACCCTTTTTAGCTTTTGGTCCCTCTGGAGGTCACAATTATTATCTGTTTTAAAAAAAACGTTTGATTATATCACCGTTACATGGTAGTGAAGGTTGAGTTCGAATTTCGTGAAAATCGAACCGAAATTGACGGACAAAATGGCTGCGGATAGTGTGAAAATATGTTATATCAAGGTTGTGGACCCTATAGAGGTCTCAATTTTGAACCGATTATGATGCAACTCGACATGCATGTTTATAACCCAAAGATCTTGGTTCCTTTTGATATTTGCGCTCATTGATTCGTAACTTCCTGAATTATGGCCCCTGATTGTAGGAAAAATCACCCTTTTTAGCTTGTGGTCCCACTGGAGGTCAAAATTATTATCCGATTTAAAGAAACGTTTGATTATATCACCGTTACATGGTAATTAAGATTGAGTTAAAATTTTGTGAAAATCGGACCAAAATTGACAGACAAAATGGCCGCCGTTTGTACGCGATTAGTGTGAAAATATGTTATATCAAGGTTGTGGACCCTATAGAGGTCACAATTTTGAACCGATTTTGATGGAACTTGACATTCATGTTTATAACCCAAATATCTTGGTTCTTTTCGATATTTGCGCCCATTGGATCGTAACTTCCTCAATTATGGCCCCTGATTGTCCGAAAAATGACCTTTTGTGGTCCCTCTGGAGGTCAGAATTATTATCCCATTTAAAAAACCGTTTGATTTTATCACCGTTACATCTTAATGAAGGTTGAGGTGGAATTTCGTGAAAATCGGACCTAAATTGACTGAAAAAATGGCTGCCGCTTGTACGCGAAGAGTGTAAAAATATGGTATATCAAGGTTGTGAACCCTGTAGAGGTCACAATCTTCATTCAATTTTGATGAAACTTGAAACACATGTTTACAACTTAGCAATCTTAGTTCCTTTCGATATTTGTGCATATCTGATTGTAACTTCCTGAATTATGGCCCCAGATTGTATGACAAAATGACCTTTTTTTTAGCTTGTGGACCCTCTCGGGTCAGAATTATTATCCCATTTAAAAAACCGTTTCATTATATCACCGTTACATCGTAATGAAGGTTGAGGTGGAATTTCGTGAAAATTGGACCAAAATTGACAGCTGTTCTTGTCAGGCCATCCATCCTTCATCACTAACAAAGGGAAACCACGCCTGAAAATCTAGATGAACTTTGTCACCCAATGCAGGGATCAAACACCCAACCTCAAGGCTACCGAGCCAGCATCTTACCCACTTAGCAACACGATCCCCAGTTGAATTTGAAGCCTACTGAAATGAACCTTTATAACCCAAAGATCTTAATTCATTTCGAAATTTTCACACATCAAATTCTAACTTAATGATGTAGGAAAAATCACTTTCGGTATTGCTTGTTCTCTATCCATCTCTCGAAAATGTGGGCGTATCCTGCCTGGCAGTGCCAGCCTATCTTTTTGAATAGTATATATATATATATATACCTTTATCTTAGCAATAGCCAGTTGACCTTGATTCTGATGATAATAGGCATGAGAAGATTTTAATGTTAACTGGTCATTGACAAGAGTAAGGTATGGCACAGTCACAGGATCAATGTTTTTTTTTATAGGCAGTTAATGGACACTTTACTTCTAGAATGGTATGGTCATCTATGATACCATCCAGAGTAGCAGCTAAAAAGGGATAATCAGTTGACACAAACAAACCGCATTTAGACACATTCACTTGTTTTATTTTCTCAAATTCTTTTATTGCAACTGATTCAAATTTTCTCCCATGGTTTAATGTTGAGCATTTATTTTGATAACTTTTGTAAAAGAATTTGAAAGTTTAACTTTATCTTCTCTGTCAGTTAACTTGCAGATTTTGCCAAAATTACTGGAAGTTAAATGGATTGTTCTCTCAGTCTGCCACAGAATACTCTTGCTCTGATCCTGGGTTGTTTTTTTTCCAGTCTGTCACAATCTTTGTATAATTCATTAATAAATAATTCTGTGAGTGGCTTGCTGGTATATTGGTGGTTGTGTTCAAGTGCATACGGATTGGCGCGGGCATATAAATGTGTTCATGGCATCTTAGGGTCATTTTGCATTAGCTCAGTATTATTTAAAGCCAGACCACACACATAGCTATCAGTATCCATTATTTTTTCTTCGCTTAGGTGGGCAAGGGTCTTTTCTTATGTCATTGTCAGCATTTGCTGTGTAAAGGGGTAAATCCTGGGTCTTGGCTCACTGAGAAATAGGAAGGTCATTAAACTATAACACATACTTATGGAAGAACAATTACTGATTTATTTAGGCGACGTTTCGAAGAGTATTCTCTCAACGTTTTCAAGCAAGTGCAGTAACACTACTACTACTACTACTTGGTGTTTAACGTCTGCTTCCACATAAGTGATATCACAGACAAGACTTAGGAGAGCCGAAGCTGATTCCTGTTTTTTAGAATATGATTTTGCAATCTTTCCATTTAGCCATGGATTAGGTTTAGTGGGAAGTTCTTCCCTTTATTTAATAAACATATCATTTGGTAGATGATCTCGTTTGCTTCTGGGTTGGTTGGTGTCATCGTTTGGGGTTAGTGTTTAGGTGCCAGGCCCGTCGGATCGTGGCCTCCCCTTACTCCACTATCCCACTCTATGGGTTTGGTATCATTTTTATTTACGGAATAGTGTTTAGGTGCTGAGTACGTCTGACCGAAACTCCCCCTTACTCCACTATCCTGCTTAGTTTGGTACATGTCATCTTCGTAGGATTTGTGTTTAGGTGCCAGGCCCGTCTTATCGTGACCTCCCCTTACTCCACTATCCTATTCTGTAGGTTAGGTGTCTGTTTTTTGGCGGAATAGTGTTTAGATGCCGAGTCCGTCTGATCGTGACCCTCCCTTACTCCACTATTCTGCCAGTTTGGTATCAATCCCCTATGTAGTTTAGTGTTTAGATGCCGGGCCCGTCTAATCATGACCCCCTCTTACTTCACTATTCTACTTAGTCCTACTGTCTCCATTAGGGCGTGGATTTGTTAGAAGATTTGCAGTTTCAGATCTGGTCTAGGGAAGAGTAGGTTCTTAGTGTTGAATGGTATGTTGTTGGTCTCCATTGAACTTACTAGTTCCCTTCTCTCCTCCTTGTATACCTCACAGTCTACCAGGACATGGTTGGTGGCATACGATTACATCATGTGTACCTACTTCAAGAATACACATGATGGCAAATGGCCGCCATTTAAAATACTACGCCCGCCTCTTAGAGACGATAACTTAACTCGCTATAAATTGTAAAAAAATTTACTTCGGCTAGAATTAAAAAACACCTAAGATTAACATTTGCTGAAAATTTCTAAAAAAACAACCTAAATTTATGGAAATGGGGCCAAACAAATCAGGCAAATTACATCAAATAGTCCATGTTAAACGTATAGCAAAAATTTTAAACTAACGCGAGCACGCGCGTTTCTAGACAACGCCATAGCGGGTCATAGCAACCAGTGAGTATAAATTGGAAATCCCCAATGACGTAGATATTATAAATTGGAAAGCCGAGTCTGTCTTAAAATAAGTAGTACCGTCAGTAAACAAGATGGAAGCCATCTGCTATCGTGTTTAATCATGGAGTAGGCAAGCACAGGTGTGTCGTATGGGTTGGTGGTACATTCTTCCCCGCACTCACAGACGATGACTTGGTGTTTGTGGTCTCGCAGCCGCTCTCTCACCCTTAGTTTCGATATAAATCTGCATATATCTCTTCTAGGGTGATTGATTGCTGTCTTCGTGTTGATCTTGTCATCCAGCCGGAATCTGTATGTGTCAAGTTCAACAAGTTTTAATTCCCAGATTGAATTGACCTGTCTTTTAACCATACTGTAGATTTCCGTGGTGCTGTAGTCTATGGTGCGGAGTGGTGCTGTATCCTTGAGACCTTCGTTTGCGAGTCGATCTGCCTCCTTGTTTCCTCTAATGTTGACATGTGACGGAATCCACACGAGCTCTACTTTGCTTCCCTTCTCTAAGACCCTCTGGTACAGCTGCCTGATTTCCAAAATGACTTCTGGTCTTGAGTCCGAGTTGTCAGTTTGGATTGAAATCAGACTGCTCAGGGAGTCGCTTGGAATGACGAACTTACTAGTCTTTTGGTGGGAAATCCATGATATAGCGTCACGAATGGCCACAAGCTCTGCAGTGTACACCGAACAGTTATTGGGCAGTTTCCTGCTTATTCCCTGTTCCCCGTTTGGCAGGTATATTCCAAACGAGCTGGAGCCCCTTTCAGGGTTGCGTGAGCCATCCGTATACACATGGTCCCAGTCATTGGACGGCCAGTTGTCTTCCAGGTGTTCTAGCGATAAAGCTCGTGCGGCAGTGGGGTTGTTTTTCTTGTCGGTTTTCTGTAACAGATCTAGATTGACCGGCGGTATAGGGAGCGTCCAAGGGGCGATCGCTGGGGGGTCGTGTTTATTTATCACGAGCTCCCCCAGTCGCAGTTCCTTGATTGTTTCCCTGATACCTTGGCCAAAGCTTTTCTTTCTTGGATCTCTCACATATCTTGTCTTTTGTAGACTGACAAAAGTCGGAGATCTTGCGCCCAGTTGCGAGATCTTAGCCCAGTACCTTGTCGCTAGTTCTTTTCTTCTTAGGGATAGGGGCAACTCCCCGGCTTCCTGCAGTAGTGCCTCTCTCCTAGTCCCTTGCCCTACGCCAGTCGCAACACACAGAGCTTTGTGTTGGATGGTGTCAAGCTTCCTTAAGAGTAATGGCGCGCAGTTCATGAAGGCCAGAGAGCCGTAGTCTAATACAGATCGTATTAGAGCACGATACACCATCATTAGTGTAACTCTGTTGGCCCCCCATGTGCTGCCCGTTATTTTCCTCATTAAGTTTAGGATTTTGGTGCATCTATCTACAGTCTCGTCGATGTGTGGTTTCCAGGTCAGCCTTCGGTCAAAGATTACGCCAAGGAACTTGGTTTGGTGTTTGAATTCGATTGTTTTCCCGTTCATACACAGAGTCATTCTGTTTATCCCACTATCCCTGCTTACAAGCATGCCGACCGTTTTCTTCTCCGAAACTTTAAATCCCCAGTTGTTTGCCCATGCCATGAATTTGTCTAAGGCCTTTTGCATATTCTTTTGTAGTTCACAAAAATGCCTCCCTGTCCTCCATATGGTACTATCATCAGCAAATTTAGCTAACTCAGTTTTGGCGTCGAGGTAGGAGGATTTCTGTATGTCGTTGATCATGATATTGAAGAGAGTGGGACTGATAACCGACCCCTGAGGCGTGCCATTTTCTAATGTTTGCTCGGCACTCAGGAATCTGCCAACATTCACCTGTATCCTTCTATCGCTCAGAAAGCTTTTGATCCACTGAAACATTATGCCCGTTATACCAATACGTCCTAACTTGAAGAGCAGTCCGTCTAGCCAGACTAAATTGAAAGCCTTAGTTAAATCTACGAACACGGCACATAACAGGTTCCCAGAGAGGAGTGCCTGCGACATGACTTGCTGTAGTCTCACCAAGTGGTCCATTGTTGAACGCCCTTTCCTGAACCCGCTTTGATTTTCGTCTATCAGTCGGTTGCTCTCCAGATAGAACTGTAGTCGGATGTTAACCATTGTTTCCAAGGTTTTGCACAGTGTGGATGTCAAGCTTACTGGTCGATAGGACTCTGCTTTTGTTCTCTCTTTACCTGGTTTTGGGAGAGGGATGACGTTGGCTTTCCGCCATTCTTTAGGTACCTCTCCCGCCAGCCAGGATGTGTTGAAGAAGTTTAGTAGTATCCTTTTGGCATTTCTAGGCAGATGTTTGAGCATTGAGTACTTTACTTTGTCCTCACCAGCCGCACTATCCTTCTTGAGGGAAAGAGCCTTATTTAGCTCCTCCTCAGAGAAGGGTAGATTGATTGGTTTAGCCCCTTCATTAGGTTCAATTTCTAATGAAGGGTGCTGTGAGTAAAAGATTTCCTTTCTCTTCAGGAACTCTGGTGATTGGTTTTCGTCCCTGCTTGCGTCAGCGAACGTTTTCGCAAGTAGGTCTGCCTTTTCATTGCCGTTGGTAGCGTACTCATCTCCATTCTTTAGGTTTGGTATGTTGAATGATCTGCGCTTCCCGTTCATGGCGTTCAGCTTCTTCCAGACGACACCTGTTTGCGTGTTTTGATTCAACGCATTACAGAAAGTCATCCAGTGTCCGCTTTGTGCCTTCCGGATGGTGTCTCTTGCGGCGTATTTCAACTTCAGGTAGTTTTGGTGGTTGACTTCATTGTAGTGGCGTTTCCGTAGGCGTAGAGCCTTCTTTCTTTCGTTAACCGCCTTCTGACATTCTAGTGACCACCAAGGTTTTCTAATCCTTGGTTTCCCTCCAGATGTCTTGGGAATGGAGTCGTCTGCGGCTCCTATAATAGCACTTGTGATGTTGGCAGCGTACACGTCGATGTTGGCATCGATGATGTCATCCTCTTTCCACTCAAGGCAGTTTACACGGAAGTTAGCCCAATCAGCCTCTTTCATTTTCCAATTGGGTTTCCCGTTATAGACTTCCCTGGTTGTTTCACATTGGATGCAGAATTCTATCAGTAGGTGGTCACTGCCAAGTGTTTCGTCTTCGTGTACTTGCCAGTCGCAGCGGTTTGCCATACCAAGCGTACAGAGCGTGAGATCCAGGTGTGAAGGTGGGGCATTTCCTCGTTCAGTACGCATAGGTCGTTCCCTTCTATTATTGAGCACAGGCTAGTCCCCCGACAGTCATTCCTCGGTGACCCCCACAGAGCGTGTTTTGCGTTGAAATCTCCACAGAACACAGATTCGAGAAGTGACTGGAAGTCTACTGATTTTATCGTGACTTGAGGGAGTGCATAGACATTCACTATTGTCAATTTTGTATTATTGCTCAATGTGATGGCTATGCCCATTGCTTCTAGAGGGCCCGCTACGTCCAGCGTAACAGAAATATAATTTAAGTTATCACTGACGTAGATGGCAAGGCCGCCGCCACGTGTCGTGCTGCCCGGTCTGTCCCTTCTCTGACAAGTATATCCGGGTAGGTAGATGTCTTTTTTGGTTGGTAGTAGCTTGGTCTCCTGGAGGCATATTACATCTTTGGGGTTGTGGGTGATGTATTTTCTCAGCTCAGCACATCTGGGGGCCAGTCCGTTAACGTTAAGTTGTAGAACTTTTACCTGGCCCGCCATGATGACTGTCAGGATTGATGCCTCTCAATGGTTGTGTTCTATTGATCTACTGGTGTCTCGCTTTCCATAGAAGGTACCTCATTGCTGTTCGCTTTTGGTGTTCACACCGGCAAGCAACTGGGCATATCGCCAGTGCTGTAGTGGCGAACATGAGATATCCTCCTACGTAGAGCGAGATTTACCTCTTGATCTTTCTTTTCAGTGTCTTCGTCGTCATCTCTAGCTCTTTTCTTGACAGTGTTGATGGAGTTGATTAGAGCGTCTGCATTGACCATATACGGTCTTAGTTTCCCTAGGAGGCTTGCCATCTTTGTTGTTTTGTCCTCATTTGATACTGCTACCTTCAGGAATTCAATCATAAAACTCATGAAACCACTCTCCGTTTTGAATTTCGGAATGAAGTGAGTTTCATTAGCCTTCGTTTTCTGTTCCTCCTTTTTCTTTCTGTTGGTTGTCTTTTTTGGTAGTGGTTCTGAGCGGGGAGCCTTTGGTGGTTCTTCCGGCGCCGATGTCGATGGAATTGGCTCCGTCGTATTTGGTTTATTAGCCGGAGCCATCTTCCTGACTTCTTTTGTTACCCGCTCTTTCTTTTTGAGAATCAGTGCAGCCTCACTGAAGCTCACTTTCTCCTTGCCTTGTATTTTTAGGGTAGCCCTGGTGCTCTTTATCTTCGGGCAATCGGGGGAGTTCGCTGCGTGTCTGCCCTTGCAGTTCGAGCATTTTGTTTGAATGCCCGCCCCGCACTCGGCCACCGCGTGACTCCCACCGCACTTGGCACACACAGTCTTTCCCTTACAGTACTTGGCTGTGTGGCCAAGCTTTTGGCAATTGGAACATTGCCTTACCCTGTTGATGTATACGTGGGTCCTTCAGGATAGGTATACTATCTTTACCATCTCAGGTGCCTTGTTGTTAAAGGTTAGGGCGACGCTTCCCTGGCCTTTACCTTCGGCGATCCTGAAACGGTATACCTCCGCGACCGCATACCCTCTGTCTCTTAGATCTTCCAGGATCTCTTCTCCGTCATACTCGGAGGGAATCCCGTGTACCACCACCTTTTCGGTTGACAAGGTTGACGGCTGGGATACCCTCACTTCTATGCCGAGAAGGGATACCTGGTTCACCGCCCTGTCCATGTCCTTCTGTGATTTAAAAGCCAGTCGGACATGTCCAGGGACAGTTACTCTGATGTCTGGGATATCGATAATACCCCAGGTCTTCTTGATCTCCTTCCCTATCGCCGTCAGTTTGGTCCCTTTGAAGGACTTGAATTCAGCGGGCCTCACTTGGACTACGAAGGCTTGTTCCTCCCTCTTTTTAGCTGCCGGAAAGGTCGATGGTGCCGGACTGCTGTTGAAAGCCTCAACCATCGACATGTTGCGCTCAGTCACGGACTCCATTTCCCTTTTCCTGCCTCGAAAGTCTAAATTAAAAAGAGGGATCAACAAGAGATGAATCTAATTAGTACTCTATAGTAGAGTGTTTAAGATTGAATAGTGATTGGTTGATTGATTAACTGATGATCTGCTATTGACCCCTTCCACACAGATCCACTAGTCAATCAGATTTGGTTATACTAATTAACTATAGGTTCCTGATGTTTGTATAGGTCAGTAGGCAGATTAGCTGTCAGATTGTCACCTCAACAAAGGCGGTAAAGCCTTTGATTTAATATATTTGATCTGAGTGTAGTTCAATCGCTTGAGCTAATCTCTGATCGCTTGGGTACTGATTGTCTAACAAAGAAGTAGAACTGAAGCCCTTGTGGCGGTAACGTAACAAAGAAAGTAAATGAGTAGAAAATATGAGAAATAGCTACCAAAAAAAAATATAAAAATAAGCAAAAATATGAGGCTGATGATACAAGCGAAGTAAAACTAGAGACCAAAATTAAAGTATAAAACAAAAAGAAAAAAAAGAAACTAATCTAAAGTAATCGAGAAAAAATATATGAATATGAGAGAAAATATGAGAAGTAACTATCAAAAATATAAACAAAAGTATGAGGCTAACGATGCAAGAAAATTAAAACTAGAAATCGAAGTCAAAGTATAAAATCAGAAAAAACAAAATGAGATGGTCCAACTAAGTGTAAAAAGAGGAAAAAATAGTAAAAAAATGAAATGAAATAATTAAATAGAATAACTGAAAAGGAGCTGTCAAAAGTAAAGGGAAAATAAAATAAAAAGAAGTAGAGAAAACAAAAAAAGAAAAAATCTTATACCTTATTCAGGTATAAGAGAAAAGAAAGAAAATAAAATAAATAATGAAAGTAGAAAGACAACCTTGGGACTGAGTCACTGAAGAATCTTTGTAGAGTCTTAAAGTCGAGTGGAGAGTCTTTCTCGAGTCTTTGCTAGGCTACTTTATCTTTAAGATAAATTTAGAAGATAGCTCTGGAGGTCTGGTGCATTAGGTGTTATCAGTATGAGTACTAATTAACCAGAGTAACAAATGTGTATGGCAATTATATATAGACAAGCAATAACAACAATTCTGAAACCATGCATGACAACAAACAATATCAAAGGCATATAACAACATGATCAAAGGCAAGGTGCATATAAAGGATTAGTGAGGCTACTGATAATTGGCATTAATTAACATTAAAGGGATATTAATAAGTAATAGTAGGGATAAATTGTTCAACTTGGACAACCAATCATGATAAATCCGAAACCATACATGAACTACGTTACATCAAAGGGATAGTAGCCGATTGATAATGAGTAATAATAACAGCATAAACAACAAACAAAAGGGAAACCATACATGAGAACATCGGAGAACTAGTATCTCAAGATAAATTAAATGGGGATAAATATTTGGACCATAATTAAGTTAATATAGTTAAGAAAATTGAATACACACAAAACAAGACAACCCGCACACCCCTGCTTTATAGTCCCACCCTCTTCCATCTGATTGACACCAACACAGTTTGCACAGGTAAAATAAAAGAAACAGTTGACCAGTTACTAAATGATAATTATGTACATGACCAGGATTAAATAAGGTATAACTATTGAATTGAGTATTTAGAAAGTCAGGCCTCAGTCCTATTCACAGGCTCCTAAATAATTATAGTCCTACACACATCCTCTCATTAAACACACACATTCCATTAGATTTAGTTCTGCAAATAGGTAGAGAGTATTTACACAAACAATTCACACACTCGCGAATAAAATAAACTACGCACTTTGGAGAATATAGGCAAGAACACATCAGTTAAGAATTAATTCATCATATGTTCTTGGGAGGAATATTCCTGTGTCGCGATTAAGGTTCGGTTTGGATCTCCTGATGTGTATAGCTTCCATGATCTTCCGCATCTTTTCATTGTGTTGATTTTGTGCTAGGGTCTTAAACGATTTGATTTTGTGGCCTGGATTGGACTGAAGGTGTTAGGCAACTGCTGACTCTGCTGTGGAGGACCTTGACTTATGTTGGGCGATTCTTTTAGGTAAGGGCTGTCGAGTTTCTCCAATGTATAAACTGTCACACGCGCAAACAACTTCATACACACATTCTTTAGGTGGCAGTGGAATGGTGGGCTGGAGTTTCCCATTGGCCTTAAGGTGGTCTTTGAGTGTGCGTCCCGTAGAAAAGATGACTTGGATACCTGTGGTTGTGAGTAGCCTTCTGATGTGGTACGATAGCTTCCCTTGAAAGGGGATAGTTATTCGTATGGGGGGTTTATCTGGCTTGGACTGTTCAATGGAGGTTTTCTTTTTAGTTTCATTTATGGTGTTCCTAACTAACTGCGGCGGATAGTCATTCAGATTGGTAAGTGTGCCTTCTATGTGGTTGAGTTCACTGGGGAGGGATTTGTCATCACATATATTGAAGGCTCGACGGGCTAGAGTGGAAATGGTTGACTTTGTGGTTCGAATGATAGCTGATGTACTGGTCGGTATGGGTTGGTTTTCTATACACACTAGTGGTGAGCCCTGTTTCTGTGTTGGTAACTAAGACGTCTTAAAACGGTAAGCACTGGTTATTTTCTTTTTCAATGGTAAACTTAATTCTGTTATTCTGATTATTTAGATGCCGTAGAAGGGTGTCTGGATCATCACTTTTGTCAAGAATAACGAAAGTATCATCAACCTTCCGGAACCAAGCTATCGGCTGGATGGGTGATCATGACAAGGCCATTTCTTCAAAATTTGTCAAATAAATCTCTGTTAGCACTGGCGATAGGGGGGTTCCCATTGGTAGACCATGTATCTGTTCATAGAAATCATCCCCCCATGAGAAGTATGTGGACTCTATGCACGCTTTGGTTAGTTCTATGATGTCATCGATTGTAAGACTGGTTTCTAATGGAGTTTCAAGGTTGTTTAGTCTCTGACGGAGTGCTGTTAGGGCATCTTCGCGGGGAATATTGGTAAATAAATCAATGACATCATACGATAAGATCTGTTCATTGTGGGGCTGGGTTTGTAATTTGTTGCAAAAGTCTTTAGAATCTTTAATGAAGGAGTCTGCTTCTTTACCTAATGGTGAGAGGAGTTTTGATAAGTGTGATGACAAATCCCTCCCCAGTGAACTCAACCACATAGAAGACACACTTACCAATCTGAATGACTATCCGCCGCAGTTAGGCTACTCACAACCACAGGTATCCAAGTCATCTTTTCTACGGGACGCACACTCAAAGACCACCTTAAGGCCAATGGGAAACTCCAGCCCACCATTCCACTGCCACCTAAAGGATGTGTGTATGAAGTTGTTTGCATGTGTGACAGTTTATACATTGGAGAAACTCGAATCGCCCAACATAAGTCAAGGTCCTCCACAGCAGAGTCAGCAGTTGCCCAACACCTTCAGTCCAATCCAGGCCACAAAATCAAATCGTTTAAGACCCTAGCACAAAATCAACACAATGAAAAGACGCGGAAGATCATGGAAGCTATACACATCAGGAGATCCAAACCGAACCTTAATCGCGACACAGGAATATCCCTCCCAAGAGCATATGATGAATTAATTCTTAACTTATGTGTTCTTGCCTATATTCTCCAAAGTGCGTAGTTTATTTTATTCGCGAGTGTGTGAATTGTTTGTGTAAATACTCTCTACCTATTTGCAGAACTAAATCTAATGGAATGTGTGTAGGACTATAATTATTTAGGAGCCTGTGAATAGGACTGAGGCCTGACTTTCTAAATACTCATAATTCAATAGTTATACCTTATTTAATCCTGGTCATGTACATATTATCATTTAGTAACTGGTCAACTGTTTCTTTTATTTTACCTGTGCAAACTGTGTTGGTGTCAATCAGATGGAAGAGGGTGGGACTATAAAGAAGGGGTGTGCAGGTTGTCTTGTTTTGTGTGTATTCAATTTTCTTAACTATATTAACTTAATTATGGTCCAAATATTTATCCCCATTTAATTTATCTGGAGTTACTAGTTCTCCGATGTTCTCATGTATGGTTTCCCTTTTGTTTGTTGTTTATGCTGTTATTATTACTCATTATCAATCGGCTACTATCCCTTTGATGTAACGTAGTTCATGTATGGTTTCAGATTTATCATGATTGGTTGTCCAAGTTGAACAATTTTTCCCAACTATTACTTATTAATATCCCTTAAATGTTAATTAATGCCAAATATCAGTGGCCTCACTAATCCTTTATATGCACCTTGCCCATAGGCGTAGGAGCTCAAAGTAATTCAGGGGGGCATAAGAGAAAATTGCCTGAAATCAATATAATATAATTAATATATACTATTCAAAAAAAGTAGGGGATATTTGATTTTGGGGGCATAATACTAAAATATGCAAATGACTACGAAAAAAGTCACTATAGAACCTAGCAGAAGAAACATTTCCAGTTACATGTGACGCACAAACGCACCAATAGCGACCGCATGGAATGCAGGTGATGCTTGGGATCATCATGGGGTCCAACCCAAGATTTGCACGACTCTGACTTTGAATGTTACAGTCATTATTGTGGCATTGAATTCCAGGGTGGAAACATCAGTTTAATTGTTTTAGTGACCAGAAAACAAAGTTTGATATGCGTCGGCTTACCCAAAATGAAACGTTACGTGCCCTTACTCATTATCAATCGGCTACTATCCCTTTGATGTAACGTAGTTCATGTATGGTTTCGGATTTATCATGATTGGTTGTCCAAGTTGAACAATTTTTCCCAACTATTACTTATTAATATCCCTTAAATGTTAATTAATGCCAAATATCAGTGGCCTCACTAATCCTTTATATGCACCTTGCCCATAGGCATAGGAGCTCAAAGTAATTCAGGGGGGCATAAGAGAAAATTGCCTGAAATCAATATAATATAATTAATATATACTATTCAAAAAAAGTAGGGGATATTTGATTTTGGGGGCATAATACTAAAATATGCAAATGACTATGAAAAAAGTCACTATAGAACCTAGCAGAAGAAACATTTCCAGTTACATGTGACGCACAAACGCACCAATAGCGACCGCATGGAATGCAGGTGATGCTTGGGATCATCATGGGGTCCAACCCAAGATTTGCACGACTCTGACTTTGAATGTTACAGTCATTATTGTGGCATTGAATTCCAGGGTGGAAACATCAGTTTAATTGTTTTAGTGACCAGAAAACAAAGTTTGATATGCGTCGGCTTACCCAAAATGAAACGTTACATGCCCTTGGCATGCTACAGATCGGCACAACACAGGCGGTTGTGGCGCGGACGATGAATGTTTCTCAGTCTGTCATAAGCAGGCTATGGTCCAGATACCGTGATACACAATCTGTACAGGACAGATCACGCTCAGGGCGACCAAGGGCGACAACTCAAGCCCAGGATCGATGTATCCGTACCTTGGCCTTGAGAAATCGTGTCATCACAGCAAATCAGATCAGCGGAATCCACTGCATAGGGTCACCTTCGCGCCCGACGTCCTCGCGTGATCCCTTGTTTGAGAGATCATCACATTCAGGCAAGACGTCGTTGGTGTAGGGATCGTCAACACTGGGATAATCGACGCTGGAGCAATGTGATGTTTTCAGATGAGTCAAGGTTCACTGTTGATTTTTTGGACAGACGTAGGAGGGTGTGGCGTCGTCGAAACGAGCGCTTCCAAGACGTTAACGTCATCAGACATGATCGATTTGGGGGGCGGTTCTGTTATGGTGTGGGGAAGCATCACTGTTGCTGGAAGAACGGCTTTACATGTTGTTGCAGGGCGTGTTACAGGCCAGTACTACCGGGACAACATCTTGGCAGTCCATGTTGTGCCGTTCGCACGACGTCATGGCTGCCGTTTCATCTTCCAGGATGACAACGCAAGATGTCACAGGGCCAGGATCGTTACAGGTTACCTCCAACAACAGAACATCACCACATTACCTTGGCCAGCACTGAGTCCCGACCTCTCCCCCATCGAGCATGTCTTGGACATGCTTGGACAGAGGTTATGTCAACGTCAACAACGTCCTGCCAATGTCCAAGAACTTGCTGCTGCGTTGCAACAGGAATGGGGCAATCTGGACCAAAATGACCCTAGACGTCTCATTAGGAGTATGCCACGTCGGATCAATGCTTGTTTGGCAAACAGGGGAGGATTTACCCGTTACTGACTTTGTTGTGATGCTGTGGTAACTTTGCTGTTTGACCCCGGGTATCATTTTACCCTTATAATGGTCAGTCTGTGCCTTACTTAGTCTAACGATCATTTGGAATAAATCGATGAATGTGAACTTCATTTCATTTTGTCATTTGTTTCTTCGTCAGTTTCATTAGGTGACTTTAATAACACTCAAAAATCAAATATCCCTTACTTTTTTTTAATAGTAGTATATATATCGAAATCAATATGATCAATATATAGTATATTATATTGATTATATATAATCAATATAATATAATATAAATCAATATAATTCTAAAAAATTAAACAATATTTTGATATTCAGAGATCATCGTCTCACCAAATTGATCGTACAAATCAGGACTCGGGAACAAAAGTAAAACATTTTAGAAATATGAGAGGCACGTCCATACAGCAGAATGTTCACAATTTCGTACAGTTTCTCAAGTAGTCCAATACTCTTTTTAGAAAAAGTGAGAGGCACGGCCATGACGTCCAGCAAAAATGACGTCCGAAAACGGGTGAATCCACCCTGACAATTGGCTGTTTCCAAGCAGTTTTCCATTTGGCTTGTTTCCTCTGCCGTTTTCCGGCCCGATGCCCGTTTTTCGGGCAATACCGTTTTTTCGGGCATACCTATCATAAGAGAGCTTCGGGCATGCAGTGGACAAGAAAAAGACGAGAAAATACTTTTCGGGCAGTGTGGATCTCATAGAAATAAGTTAGTTATATTTTTTCTCTAAACATTAATAGAAAAAAAAGGTCGTCAAATTTTTCATTGCCCGAAAATAAATTTTCCGGCCCGATGCCCGTTTTTCGGGCAATACCGTTTTTTCGGGCATACCTATCATAAGAGAGCTTCGGGCATATTTTCGGGCAATGCAGTGGATAAGAAAAAGCCGAGAAAATACTTTTCGGGCAGTGTGGATCTCATAGAAATAAGTTAGTTATATTTTTTCTCTAAACATTAATAGAAAAAAAAGGTCGTTGAATTTTTCATTGCCCGAAAATAAATTTTCCAGCCCGATGCCCGTTTTTCGGGCAATACCGTTTTTTCGGGCATACCTAACATAAGAGAGCTTCGGGCATGCAGTGGACAAGAAAAAGACGAGAAAATACTTTTCGGGCAGTGTGGATCTCATAGAAATAAGTTAGTTATATTTTTTCTCTAAACATTAATAGAAAAAAAAGGTCGTCAAATTTTTCATTGCCCGAAAATAAATTTTTGGGGGGGCAAATGCCCCCCCGCCTCCTACGCCTATGACCTTGCCTTTGATCATGTTGTTATATGCCTTTGATATTGTTTTTGTCATGCATGGTTTCAGAATTGTTGTCATTGCTTGTCTATATATAATTGCCATACACATTTGTTACTGCACTTGCTTGAAAGCGTTGAGAGAATACTCTTCGAAACGTCGCCTAAATAAATCAGGAATTGTTCTTCCATAAGTATGTGTTATAGTTTAATGCTCTTTCCAGTTACTAAATGCCTGTAAAAGATTAAATAGGAAGGTGTTAAAATTAAAATTTGCTTCATAAAAATCTATCTCAAAGTGTCAATAACGATGTATCTTGATAAAAACATAAAATTCAGATTATAACTCCTCATTATGGCTTAAAATCTCTAGATAAGGTGTATTAATTAACAAGAGTGAAAAATGGACTGAAAGTCGAGTTAATTATCGCTGGGGTTGAACAACTCTCTGACGGTGCGTTTTCTGTACTGAGTGTGTTAATTAACCGACGGGTTAAAAACGAATGACACGGTGTGTATTGTTTAATTGGTGTGTTTTCTCGAAAGTTGTTATAACTGCGCCAAAAGGGTATAATCAAGGACCAAGAGACATTATCTGACGCGTGAGTGTTAAATCAAAACTTGGGATGGAAAATTGTTTTTACCGTGCGATTTCTCATTCGCCGGTGTGTTTTACGCAAATAGGTCTTTGCATAAGGACAGGTCTTTGTATGAGGAGTTGTACGGAGCTGTTTCTACGGGGATTTTTTGTACTTGTTGATGAACATAAAGACACAGTACAGGTTTAATAGTCACGCCACTTATAAAGTTGCATAATAAAATATAAATTTAGACCTTAATCTGTCGTAAAATGGCGAAAACAATGTCGTCATTTATACGTATCCAGCAGTCAGACCCCAATTTGATTATATCTAGGTATATATCGATAAGCTTAATTTTCCGTATGTCTATATATTTTCTTTTGTTCTGACAATTTATTGTTGTGCGTGTTGAAATGAGTACTACGTAAACAGTAACTCATTGTCAGTTAATTGTTTTGCGTGTTGAAATGAGTACCGCGCAACCTGTAACTCATAGCCATTTTATTGTTTTGCGTGTTGAAATTAGTACAACGTACGTAACACGTACGTGTTTCATTGCAACTTATTATAATGAAAAAACTGTTATTTTGTGAGTTAAATAATATTCAACATCCCAAGAAAAAATAGGCTCAAGGAAAAAAGTACTGTACAATGTGTTTATTGAAGTACAGTGTGGAATTGGAATGTAGGCCTATCGAAACCAGCCTTGAAAAATAGGTCGCTTTGGGTGTAAGAATATTGTGCTATCAATGTTGTCGTCTACAGCCACATTATTATTTTTTATACGCCCACATTGAAATGTGGTTGTATATTGTCGTCGCCCCCGTCCGTCCGTCAGTCCGGCGTCCACAAGCGATTTCCAATAATTAGTGCCCGAGTTATGGCCCTTGATCACGTCAAAATATCTTGTGGACGCTCTAGAGGCCAAAGTTAATATCAGATTTACTTGAAATTTATACATAGTGTTTTAAGGTCATGAGGCGAAGAATCCTATTGATTTTCAGCGATTTCCGATAATTAGTGCCTGAGTTATGGCCCTTGATCACTTCAAAAAATCCTGCGGACGCTCTAGAGGCCAAAAATAATATCAGATTGACTTTAAATTCATACACAGTGTCTAAGGTCATGAGACGAAGAAGCCTTTTGATTTTCAGCGATGTCCGATAATTACTACCAGATTTATGGTCCTTGATCACTTCAAAAAATCATGTGGATGCTCTAGAGGTCAAAGTCAATATCCGATTGACTTCAAATTTATACATAGTGTTTACAGTCATGAGACTAAGACATCTATCGATTTTCAGTGATTTTCAATAATTGCTGCCAGAGTTATGGCCCTTGATCACTTCAAAAAAATCCTGTGGAAGCTCTAGGGGCAAAAGTTAATATCCGATCGACTTTAAATTAACACACAGTATTTAAGGTCATGAGACGAAGAAGTCTATTGATTTTCAGAGATTTCAAATAATTACTGCCAGAGTTATCTCCCTTGATAACATCAAAAAATCTTGTGACGCTATAGAGGCCAAACTTACCATCCGATTGACTTTAGATTGATACACAGAGTTTAAGGTGTTGAAACGAACAAGTATTTTGATTTTCAATGAATTTTGATAACTGAACAGCTAAATCCATGATATTAAATGTTTCATGTATATACTAATTGTTAGCGTGGGGTAACACTTTATAAAAAGCAATCAAATTCTAATGATTTTCTGATAATTACATAATGAGTTGTTACGCTTAATCAGTTTTTAGTGTATTACAAATGTTTCATTAGCGAAAAAAGTAAAAATATGCGACAACCCTTGTTGACTGCCCGGACGATTTAGCTGCTGTGGGCGTATGTTTCGTTGCCTGGCAACCTATCTTTATAATTAGTATGTAGTAGTGTGGAATTGAAATGTAGGCCTATCGAAACCAGCCATAGGTCACATTGACATTGTCTTCTACAGTCGCATTATTATTTTTTTATTAGCCCTAGTAGGTAGTATTTAGTAGAAAAAGGATCAAATATATTATATGATAATGATTGTAAATAAATAAACCCCGGTTGGTAGACAGTACAATAATAAAAATTGATAGCCATTTAGGCCTAGTTTAGTAGTTACTGTAAATGGCTGAGTGTCATGTCGCCGTCGAAGGGAGTTGAATAAGAGTTAAAAAAAAACAAACTTACTGTTAAATTAAATCGGCTTTTTTGCCGGATAAATTCTCCTTTTGAGTTCGTCCTTTAGTCGAATTGGCGTCCAATATTCATATTTAGACATGTTATATACTTGTTTATAAAACGGATAATATTTCGATGACTACTTTTTATACGCCCACATTTTCATGTGGACGTATATTGTCGTCGCCCCAGTTCGTCCGTCCGGACGTTCGTCCACAATTGTTTGTGAACAGTCTACAGGTCACAATTTTTATCCGATTTCAATGAAACTTAAAATGTGGACGTATTATGTCGTCGCCCCTGTCCGTCCGTCCGTCCGTCCACAATTTGTTTGTGGACTCTCTACAGGTTACAATTCTTATCCGATTTTGACGAAACTTGAAATATAGGTTTATCCTCAAAAGATCTCGGCTGCTTTCGATATTGGCATGTATCGGATCAAAACTTCATGGATTATGGCCCCTGATTGTACGAAAAATCACGTTTTTAGCTTGTGGACCCTATAGAGGTCACAATTTTGAACCGATTTTGATGAAACTTGACATGCATGTTTGTAACCCAAAGATCTTGGTTCCTTTCGATATTTGCGGCTATCGGAATGTAATTTCCTGAATTATGGCCCCTGATTGTCCGAAAAATCACCCTTTTTAGCTTGTGGTCCCTCTGGAGGTCACAATTATTATCCGATTTAAAAAACCGTTTGATTATATCACCGTTACACCCTAAGGAAGGTTGAGTTCGAATTTCGGGAAAATCGGACCAAAATTGACATACAAAATGGCCACCGTTTGTACGCGAATACTGTTAAGAAATGGTATATCAAGGTTGTGGACCCTGTGGAGGTCAAATTTTATTTCGATTTTGATGAAACTTGAAATTCATGGTTATAACCCAAAGATCTTGGTTCCTTTCGATATTTGCGCATATCGGAACGTAACTTCCTGAATTATGGCCCCTGATTATACCCAAAATCACCTTATTTTAGCTTGTGGTCCCTCTGGTGGTCACAATTATTATCCGATTTAATAAAACGGTTGATTATATTACCGTTACACCATAAGGAAGGTTGAGTTCGAATTTCGGGAAAATCAGACCAAAATTGCCATACAAAATGGCCACCTTTTGTATGCGAATACTGTTAAAAAAAATTGTATATCATGGTTGTGGACCCTGTAGAGGTCACAATTTTAATTCGATTTTAAGGAAACTTGAAATGCATGGTTATAACCTAAAGATCTTGGTTCCTTTCGTTATTTGCGCATATCGGACCGTAACTTCCTGAATTATGGCCCCTGATTGTCCGAAAAATCGCCTATGGTCCCTCTGGAGGTCACAATTATTATCCGATTTGAAAAAACGTTTGACTCTATCACCGTTACACCCTACGATAGGTCGAGTTCAAATTTCGAGAAAATTGGGCCATAATTGCCAGAAAAAATGGCCGCCGTTTGTACGCGAACAGTGTAAAAATATGGTTTGTCAAAGTTGTGGACCCTGTAGAGGTGACAATTTTAATTCGATTTTGATGAAACCTGAAATGCTTGTTTATAACCTAAAGATCTTTATTCTTTTCAATATTTGCGCATATCAAATTGTAACTTTATGAATTATGGCCTTTGATTCTAGGAAAAATCACTTTCGGTATTGCTTGTTCTCTGTCTATCTCTCAAACAATTATTATCTGATTTAAAAAAAAACCTCTGATTATATTACTGTTGCACCGTAAGGAAGGTTGAGTTCGAATTTCGTGAAAATCGTACCAAAATTGCCGAACGAAATGGTCACCGTTTGTACGCGAATAGTGTAAAAATATGGTATATCATGGTTGTGGACTCTCTACAGGTCACAATTCTTATCCGATTTTGACGAAAAGTAACATTTCTAGGTTGTGTACCGTCACACCATAATCATTGTCGGCTTCGAATTTCATGAATATCAGACTGGAACTCACCAACAAAATGGCTGCTCCCAATACAGTATGAAATACAGGACTTAATGATGTAGGAAAAATCACTTTCGGTATTGCTTGTTCTCTATCCATCTCTCAAAAATGTGGGCGTATCCTGCCTGGCAGTGCCAGCCTATCTTTTTAGCTTGTGGTCCCTCTGGAGGTCACAATTATTATCCGATTTAAAAAAACCGTATGATTATATTACTGTTACACTGTAAGGAAGGTTGAGTTCGAATTTCGGGAAAATCAGACCAAAATTGCCATACAAAATGGCCGCTGTTTGTACACGAATACTGTTAAAAAATGGTATATCAAGGTTGTGGATCCTGTAAAGGTCACAATTTTAATTCGATTTTGATGAAACTTGAAATTCATGGTTATAACCCAAAGATCTTGGTTTTTCATGTGGACGTATTATGTCGTCGCCCCTGTCCGTCCGTCCACAATTTGTTTGTGGACTCTCTACAGGTCACAATTCTTATCCGATTTTGACGAAACTTGAAATATAGGTTTATCCCCATAAGATCTCGGTTCCTTTCGATATTGGCATGAATCGGATCAAAACTTCATGGATTATCACTACAACTATGGTATGGTCTAAAATGGTAGTTTTACCGATAGATTCTATTCATATCGTGTAATTTCAAAACATCGTTCAATAAATGATAAAACTCGTTGAAAATAACAAAAAATGGTTTAATTAGTACCATGGTTTAGATTAATAGCAACGGGTTTAGTTTCTCCGGGATGCGTTTAAAAATGGACGATCCGTGCACTTATTTATGGCGATCATTTATTGGCCGAGCGGTTGAGTTTCCCCGAGATGGGTTTAAAAATTGACTTCCCATTCACTTATCTATGATGTCCAGTTATTAGACGAGGCGTCGAATTTCCCGAGATACGTCGAATTTCCCCGAGATACGTATATAAATCAACATGCGAATAATTTATCTATGGTGTTGTATTACAAGATAAAACTTGTAATTTCCCCGCGTGCCATTTATCCAATCAATTCATTTTGATTACGATTATAAACGAAGTACGAATAAAAATTTGAGTGTAAAAAAATGCGCACACATAGATATTCACCTTACCGTGTCGTACTATATGTTATCCATTAGCCGATAAAAATAGTATTCCACCATTGTGAAATACGTCAAAAATCGGTAAATCACGATATTCACCTTACCGTGGCCGTACTATATATTATCCATTATCCTATTAAAAATAGTATTCCACCATTGACAAATACGTCAAAAATTGGTAAATCTCGTCCCGGGTAATTATACAATCAGAACTCGGTAAATCACACAGGTAATGCATCTTCAGTAAATCACAATGAATTAACGTGTACATGTGGTCAGAAGTCAACCCCACAATGGCGGTGCGATTGACCCGCGAGATAGTTAGACATGTACTGGCGCCAAAAGAAGTCACCCAGGAAATACGCTTCAATGATTGGTGCCTTGATGTTACGTAATCGCGGGATTTGGGTCAATAAAAGGTTGACTTTAGTACAACGGTTTTTCTTACACCTAAATCAAACCATATTGCATTATATCACAGGTGCATTCATCACAAATAATGCAGGTAGAAGTTATAAAACAAAAGCATTCCAGCAATCAAACAATTAATCCATACTGTAATAACGGCGTGCGTATTCAAAAACATGGTTTCATATGGCACCCCATATTCCTGAAGCAATGGCGCGAGAAATCCCTTAGTTCTAATCAAACGAAACACTGCGCAGGAGTATGATGGCACCCAGACATGTGATTACAGGTGGGAATTAATAAAACAATAGTATTCGTCCAATCAAATATTAATCTATATTGTAATAACTGACATTTGTGACTTCTCTTTATATTTAAAATAACACCAATGACAGAAATTAAATAAATTTAAAACATCAAAGTATAAACGGCATATTTGAACACTGATACAAGGAGATCAACAAAGCTTTTTGTATATAGTGTAATTGATTTTACGTGGCGTTACATATAATATAATGCGAAACCACTTACTCTTTTTATAATAAGCAGTGCCAAGATGGTCAGCTAAGATTTCTATCCTGCAGAGAAAATGCGCAAGTGTCATTTCAGATACGAAATTCTATGTGGATTCTTAAAATGAGACTGACAAGACTTGGGCGTATTAACCAAGTTGCACTTATTGTTAACGCCTACTTATTGTTAAATAGACAATAATGTATGGAATAAATAAGTTTTACACTTTGATTTTTGTTGATTACCGATCACGAACGAGATTAGTTCACGGCTGTATATTAGTATTTTTGAATTGGCGTTTTAATTTAAATTTTTAGGTCAGTTCACCGATGTTTTAGTAATAATAAAGTATATCGCAGTGTTAATTAGTTCCCCGAAATTGAATTGGCTACGATGATGTAATAACAAAAAGCGAATTGTATACATTGATAATTACATGAATATGACTCATTTAAAATATAACACAATCTGTTAAAATATTAAGAATAATAGAAAGAGCGTCACGTGGAATTTCACTAAATTGTTTTTTAGTGTAGTAACTTTTTGTCAGGTATCACAGCTGTTTAACCATTTAATGATTTGTGTCTATATGAACTTTAAGCTAATTTGAGAAAAACATTTGTTTTTAAAGAATTGTTTCATACAACCCACTCAGTAAATCATGTTTTTATTGCCAATCCATAACAATTAATTGAACAGGCGAAGCAAAAAGTTTGCTAATAATAACAGTATATAATATATAACCCCCCCTCACCCTTGTAAACTGAAATATAGATAGATATATACATAACCCAACCCCAAACCATTTGCCATTAGGTATGGGTTTTCTCTTATTTTTTATTGAGTGGTACAAATATTTTCCAAGATTTAGCAGTTTTATATTATTATCACTGTGATTCGTGAGATTTTTTTTTTTAATTTTTGAAGTGATCGAAAAGACCCAAAATATTTTCTACGGATGAATATATATATAAGCGGGACAGCACAGCAGAAAGTGATATTCATCTTCAACATTTGCATAATCTTTTATTTCTATCGATTTTATTATATCGCCCGGTTTCAGTGTTTCGTTGGAGAAGACCAAATCGAAAATGACCTTAGAGTTTTATATTTAAGTGTTTGAATTTTTATTTAAAAATGAATAACGTATGTAAATACAACCAAACTTTCACGTAGCTAATTAAATGAAGCAATGGCAAACAATGCGATTATAACATGAGATTTTTTTTTTATATATTTTGGTTTTGGAATTTTCATGGAATTTTATAATTACATGACATTTCAGTCATTTCTTAAATATATCCACGTCATCCCTTTTACACAATATTTTTGTACTTGAAGATTTTTGACTTACAAATTCAAAATATAAACTGCTTATCGTATTCATACAAAAGACGATACGTATTCCAATTAAACCCCGTTCAGTTTCCAGTAATTATCACAGCCACAAATACTAATTGTCATTGTTTTATATGAATTGCAACCTATCCCACAGATAAACAGATTATTAATAGTAACATTTGGATTATCGAGGCGACAATTTGTCTGGAGAACTATGCATGACAGGGTACAAAGACTCTTTGCCTCACAAAAAAGCATGCAATTCTTTGTTAAAGGGGAATGGCGCTATTTAAGGAATGGTGCATGTGCCGAAAATGGCTTGGAAGCGGGTGTAAAATAAAGTCATTTCACACATGCCCAATATAATAAAGTAATCCTGCTAAATACTTGACTCGTACATACACCAATTGTATTGAATAAATATGTTTTACATGTTTAGGTTTTTATACGCCCACATTTTCATGTGGACGTATTATGTCGTCGCCCCTGTCCGTCCGGACGTCCGTCCGTCCGTCCGTCCACAATTTGTTTGTGGACTCTCTACAGGTCACAATTCTTATCCGATTTTGACGAAACTTGAAATATAGGTTTATCCCCAAAAGATCTCGGCTGCTTTCGATATTGGCATGTATCGGATCAAAACTTCATGGATTATGGCCCCTGATTGTACGAAAAATCACGTTTTTAGCTTGTGGACCCTATAGAGGTCACAATTTTGAACCGATTTTGATGAAACTTGACATGCATGTTTGTAACCCAAAGATCTTGGTTCCTTTCGATATTTGCGGCTATCGGAATGTAATTTCCTGGATTATGGCCCCTGATTGTCCGAAAAATCACCCTTTTTAGCTTGTGGTCCCTCTGGAGGTCACAATTATTATTCGATTTAAAAAACCGTTTGATTATATCACCGTTACACCCTAAGGAAGGTTGAGTTCGAATTTCGGGAAAATCGGACGAAAATTGCCATACAAAATGGCCGCCGTTTGTACGCGAAGACAGTTAAAAAATGATATATCAAGGTTGTGGACCCTGTGGAGGTCACAATTTTGATTCGATTTTGATGAAACTTGAAATTCATGGTTATAACCCAAAGATCTTGCTTCCTTTCGATATTTGCGCATATCGGATCGTAACTTCCTGAATTATGGCCCCTGATTATACGAAAAATCGCCTTTTTTTTAGCTTGGAGGTCACAATTATTATTCGATTTAAAAAACCGTTTGATTATATCACCGTTACACCCTATGGAAGGTTGAGTTCGAATTTCTGGAAAATCGGACGAAAATTGCCATACAAAATGGCCGCCGTTTGTACGCGAATACTGTTAAAAAATGGTATATCAAGGTTGTGGACCCTGTGGAGGTCACAATTTTGATTTGATTTTGATGAAACTTGACATTCATGGTTATAACCCAAAGATCTTGCTTCCTTTCGATATTTGCGCATATCGGATCGTAACTTCCTGAATTATGGCCCCTGATTATACGCAAAATCGCCTTTTTTTTTAGCTTGGAGGTCACAATTATTATCTGATTTAAAAAAAAACGTTTGATTATATTACCGTTACACCGTAAGGAAGGTTGAGTTCGAATTTCGGGAAAATCAGACCAAAATTGCCATACAAAATGGCCGCCGTTTGTACGCGAATACTGTTAAAAAATGGTATATCAAGGTTGTGGACCCTGTAAAGGTCACAATTTTAATTCGATTTTGATGAAACTTGAAATTCATGGTTATAACCCAAAGATCTTGGTTCTTTTCGATATTTGCGCATATCGGATCGTAACTTCCTGAATTATGGCCCCTGGTTATACGCAAAATCCCCCTTTCTTTAGCTTGTGGTCCCTCTGGAGGTCACAATTATTATTCAATTTAAAAAAACGTTTGATTATATCACCGTTACACTGTAAGAAGGTTGAGTTTGAATTTCGGGAAAATCGGACCAAAATTGACAGACAAAATGGCCGCTGTTTGTATGCGAATACTGTTAAATAATTGGTATATCAAGGTTGTGGACCCTGTATAGGTCACAATTTTAATTCGATTTTGATTAGGAAGGTTGAGTTCTAATTTCGTGAAAATCATACAAAAATTGCCGGACGAAATGGTCGCCGTTTGTACGCGAATAGTGTAAAAATATGGTATATCATGATTGTGGACTCTCTACAGGTCACAATTCTTATCCGATTTTGATGAAAAGTCACATTTCTAGGTTGTGTACCGTCACACCATAATCATTGTCGGTTTCGAATTTCATTAATATCAGACTGGAACTGACCAACTAAATGGCTGCTCCCAATACAGTATGAAATACAGGACTTAAAGATGCAGGAAAAATCACTTTCGGTATTGCTTGTTCTCTGTCCATCTCTCGAAAATGTGGGCGTATCCTGCCTGGCAGTGCCAGCCTATCTTTTTTTAATTCACCCATTTTCAATCATAATAATATACATATTATAGAATAATAGTACAGTATAGCACAGCCAGAATACACCAAAGTACATACATAGATCAATTACACAATACGAGTAGCATGGTTGATCACCTTATGTATCAGTGTTCAAATTACTAAATCCGTTAAAATCACAAATCCATTCAGTGTGCCGTTTTAAATTTATTTAATTTCTGTCATTGGTGTTATTTTAAATATAAAGAGAAGTCACAAATGTCAGTTATTACAATATAGATTTAGATTTGATTGGACGAATACTATTGTTTTATTGTCCCCCGCCTTTTGAAGAAAGTTGGGGGACTATTAAAATGGGTTCGTCCGTCTGTCTGTCTGTCTGTCTGTCCGTCTGTCTGTCCGTCACACTTTTTGGGACACAATAACTCTCTTCCTAATTGAGCTAGAATGTTCAAACTTGGTGTATGTGTTTATTAAGTCAATGCCTTGATGGAGTTCGAAGATGAGCATTTTCCGCTTAGGGTAAGCAGAGATAAGCAATTTGATTGGTTGATGCTTTGGGACACGATAACTTTAGTTCTAATTAAGTGAGATTGATGAAACTTGGTGTATAGTTTCATTAGAGTAATACCTTGACTAAGTTCGATAATGAGCATTTTCTGCTCAAGGTAAGCAGAGCTATACGCAATTTGATTGGTCGAGAATTTGGAACACAATAACTCTCCTTCTAATTAATTTAAAATGTTCAAACTTGGTGTATATGCTTATTAGGTCAATGCCTTGATGGAGTTCGAAGATGAGCATTTTCCGCTTAGGGTAAGCAGAGATAAGCAATTTGATTGGCTGATGCTTTGGGACACGATAACTTTAGTTCTAATTGAGAGTGATGAAACTTGGTGTATAGTTTCATTACAGTAATACCTTGACTAAGTTCGATAATGAGCATTTTCTGGTCAGGGTAAGCAGAGCGATACGCAATTTGATTGGTCGAGACTTTGGAACACAATAACTCTCCTTCTAATTGAGTTAAAATGTTCAAACTTGGTGTAAATGCTTATTAGGTCAATGCCTTGATGGAGTTCGAAGATGAGCATTTTCCGCTTAGGGTAGGCAGAAATAAGCAATTTAATTGGTTGATGCTTTGAGACACGATAACTTTAGTTCATATTAAGTGAGAGTGATGAAACTTGGTGTATAGTTTCATTACAGTAATACCTTGACTATGATCAATAATGAGCATTTTCTGCTCAGGGAACGCAGAGCGATAAGCAATTTGATTTGCCGAGACTTTGGAACACAATAACTCTCCTTCGAATTGAGTTAAAAAGTTCAAAATTGGTGTGTATGCTTATTAGGTCAATGCCTTGATGGAGTTCGAAGATGAGGATTTTCTTCTTATGGTAGGCAGAGATAAGCAATTTTTGGATGACACTTCGTGTTCAGTTTGATTGGTCGATACGTTTGAAAAAAATAAATGTGCGATTAATTAATATGTGTCATCTATTTATTTTGGGATTTCGGCGGCGGACATCAGCCTCACTGTTGGCTTGTTAATTCCCACCTGTGCTCTCATGGCTGGGTGCCGTATGAAACCATGGTTTTGAATACGCACGCCGTTATTACAGTATGGATTATTGTTGATTGCTGGGATACTTTTGTTTTATCACTGCTACCTGCATTATTTGTGATAAATGTACCTCTGATATAATGCAATATGGTTTGATTTAGGTGTAACAAAAATCGTTGTACTAATGAACATTTTATTGACCCAAATCCCGCGATTACGTAACATCAAGATACCAATCATTGAAGCGTATTTCCTGGGTGACTTCTTTTGGCGCCAGTACATGTCTAACTATCTCGCGGGTCAATCGCACCGCCATTGTGAGGTTGACTTCTGACCACATGTACACGTTAATTCATTGTGATTTACTGAAGATGCATTACCTGTGTGATTTACCGAGTTCTGATTGTATAATTACCCGGGACGAGATTTACCAATTTCTGACGTATTTGTAAATGGTGGAATACTATTTTTAATGGGATAATGGATAATATATAGTACGACCACGGTAAGGTGAATATCGTGATTTACAGATTTTTGACGTATTTGTCAATGGTGGAATACTATTTTTATAGGCTAATGGATAATATATAGTACGACACGGTAAGGTGAAAATCCATGTGTGCGCATTTTTTTACACTCAAATTTTTATTCGTACTTCGTTTATAATCGTAATCAAAATGAATTGATTGGATAAACGGCACGCGGGGAAATTACAAGTTTTATCTTGTAATACAACACCATAGATAAATTATTCGCATGTTGATTTATATACGTTTCTCGGGAAATTCGACGTATCTCGGGAAATTCGACGCCTCGTCTAATAACTGGACATCATAGATAAGTGAACGGAAAATCCATTTTTAAACCCATCTCGGGGAAACTCAACCGCTCGGCCAATAAATGATCGCCATAAATAAGTGCACGGATCGTCCATTTTTAAAAGCATCTCGGAGAAACTAAACCCGTTGCTATTAATCTAAACCATGGTACTAATTAAACCATTTTTATACGCCCACATTTTCATGTGGACGTATTATGTCGTCGCCCCTGTCCGTCCGGACGTCCGTCCGTCCACAATTTGTTTGTGGACTCTCTACAGGTCACAATTCTTATCCGATTTTGACGAAACTTGAAATATAGGTTTATCCCCAAAAGATCTCGGCTGCTTTCGATATTGGCATGTATCGGATCAAAACTTCATGGATTATGGCCCCTGATTGTACGAAAAATCACGTTTTTAGCTTGTGGACCCTATAGAGGTCACAATTTTGAACCGATTTTGATGAAACTTGACATGCATGTTTGTAACCCAAAGATCTTGATTCCTTTCGATATTTGCGGCAATTGGAATGTAATTTCCTGAATTATGGCCCCTGATTGTCCGAAAAATCACCCTTTTTAGCTTGTGGTCCCTCTGGAGGTCACAATTATTATTCGATTTAAAAAACCGTTTGATTATATCACCGTTACACCCTAAGGAAGGTCGAGTTCGAATTTCGGGAAAATCGGACGAAAATTGCCGCCGTTTGTACGCGAATACTGTTAAAAAATGGTATATCAAGGTTGTGGACCCTGTGGAGGTCACAATTTTGATTCGATTTTGATGAAACTTGAAATTCATGGTTATAACCCAAAGATCTTGGTTCCTTTCGATATTTGCGCATATCGGATCGTAACTTCCTGAATTATGGCCCCTGATTATACGCAAAATCGCCTTTTTTTTAGCTTGGAGGTCACAATTATTATTCGATTTAAAAAAACGTTTGATTATATCACCGTTACACCCTAAGGAAGGTTGAGTTCGAATTTCGGGAAAATCGGATGAAAATTGCCATACAAAATGGCCGCCGTTTGTACGCGAATACTGTTAAAAAATGGTATATCAAGGTTGTGGACCCTGTGGAGGTCACAATTTTGATTCGATTTTGATGAAACTTGAAATTCATGGTTATAACCCAAAGATCTTGCTTCTTTTCGATATTTGCGCATATCGGATCGTAACCTCCTGAATTATGGCCCCTGATTAACGCAAAATCGCCCTTTTTTTAGCTTGGAGGTCACAATTATTATCCGATTTAAAAAAACGTTTGATCATATTACCGTTACACCATAAGGAAGGTTGAGTTCGAATTTCAGGAAAATCAGACCAAAATTGCCATACAAAATGGCCGCCGTTTGTACGCGAATACTGTTAAAAAATGGTATATCAAGGTTGTGGACCCTGTAAAGGTCACAATTTTAATTCGATTCGATATCATGGTTGTGGACTCTCTACAGGTCACAATTCTTATCCGATTTTGATGAAAAGTCACATTTCTAGGTTGTGTACCGTCACACCATAATCATTGTCGGTTTCGAATTTCATGAATATCAGACTGGAACTGACCAACTAAATGGCTGCTCCCATACAGTATGAAATACAGGACTTTAAGATGTAGGAAACATCACTTTCGGTATTGCTTGTTCTCTGTCCATCTCTCGAAAATGTGGGCGTATCCTGCCTGGCAGTGCCAGCCTATCTTTGTTATTTTCAACGAGTTTTATCATTTATTGAACGATGTTTTGAAATTACACGGTATGAATAGAATCTATCGGTAAAACTACCATTTTAGACGATACCATAGTTGTAGTGTATGGCCCCTGATTGTACGAAAAATCACGTTTTTAGCTTGTCACAATTTTGAACCGATTTTGATGAAACTTGACATGCATGTTTATAACCCAAAGATCTTGGTTCCTTTCGATATTTGCGCCCATCGGATCGTAATTTCCTGAATTATGGCCCCTGAGTGTCCGAAAAATCACCTTTTTTAGCTTGTGGTCCCTCTGGAGGTCACAATTATTATCCGATTTAAAAAAACGTTTGATTATATCACCGTCACACCCTAAGGGAGGTTGAGTTCGAATTTCGAGAAAATCAGACCAAAATTGCCATACAAAATGGCCGCCGTTTGTACGCGAATAGTGTGAAAATATGTTATATCAAGGTTGTGGACCCTATAGAGGTCACAATTTTGAACCGATTTTGATGAAACTTGACATGTATGTTTATAACCCAAAGATCTTGGTTCTTTTCCATATTTGCACCCATCAGATCGTAACTTCCTGAATTATGGCCCCTGATTGTCCGAAAAATTGCCCTTTTTAGCTTGTGGTCCCTCTGGAGGTCAAAATTATTATCTGTTTTAAAAAACCGTTTGATTATATCACCGTTACATGGTAATGAAGGTTGAGTTTGAATTTCATGAAAATTGAACCAAAATTGACAGACAAAATGGCCGCCGTTTGTACGCGAATAGTGTGAAAATATGTTATATCAAGGTTGTGGACCCTATAGAGGTCACAATTTTAAACCAATTTTGATGCAATTTGACATGCATGTTTATAACCCAAAGATCTTGGTTCCTTTCGATATTTGCGCTCATTGATTCGTAACTTCCTGAATTATGGCCCCTGATTGTACTAAAAAGCATCCTTTTTAGCTTGTGGTCCCACTGGAGGTCAAAATTATTATCCGATTTAAAAAACCGTTTGATTATATCACCGTTACATGGTAATAAAGATTGAGTTAAAATTTCGTGAAAATCGGACCAAAATGGCCGCCATTTGTACACGATTAGTGTGAAAATATGTGATATCAAGGTTGTGGACCCTATAGAGGTCACAATTTTGAACCGATTTTGATGAAACTTGACATGCATGTTTATAACACAAATATCTTGGTTCTTTTCGATATTTGCGCCCATTGGATCGTAACATCCTGAATTATGGCACTTGATTGTCCGAAAAATGACCTTTTGTGGTCCCTCTGGAGGTCAGAATTATTATCCCATTTAAAAAAACGTTTGATTTTCTCACCGTTACATCATAATGAAGGTTGAGGTGGAATTTCGTGAAAATCGGACCGAAATTGACTGAAAAAATGGCTGCCGCTTGTACGCGAAGAGTGTAAAAATATGGTATATCAAGGTTGTGAACCCTGTGGAGGTCACAATCTTCATTCAATTTTGATGAAACTTGAAACACATGTTTACAACTTAACAATCTTAGTTCCTTTCGATATTTGTGCATATCAGATTGTAACTTCCTGAATTATGGCCCCTGATTGTATGAAAAATGACCTTTTTTATACGCCCACATTTTCATGTGGACGTATTATGTCGTCGCCCCTGTCCGTCCGGACGTCCGTCCGTCCACAATTTGTTTGTGGACTCTCTACAGGTCACAATTCTTATCCGATTTTGACGAAACTTTAAATATAGGTTTATCCCCAAAAGATCTCGGTTCCTTTCGATATTGGCATGTATCGGATCAAAACTTCATGGATTATGGCCCCTGATTGTACGAAAAATCACGTTTTTAGCTTGTGGACCCTATAGAGGTCACAATTTTGAACCGATTTTGATGAAACTTGACATGCATGTTTGTAACCCAAAGATCTTGGTTCCTTTCGATATTTGCGGCTATCGGAATGTAATTTCCTGAATTATGGCCCCTGATTGTCCGAAAAATCACCCTTTTTAGCTTGTGGTCCCTCTGGAGGTCACAATTATTATTCGATTTAAAAAACCGTTTGATTATATCACCGTTACACCCTAAGGAAGGTTGAGTTCGAATTTCGGGAAAATCGGATGAAAATTGCCATACAAAATGGCCGCCGTTAGTACGCGAATACTGTTAAAAAATGGTATATCAAGGTTGTGGACCCTGTGGAGGTCACAATTTTGATTTGATTTTGATGAAACTTGAAATTCATGGTTATAACCCAAAGATCTTGCTTCCTTTCGATATTTGCACATATCGGATCGTAACTTCCTGAATTATGGCCCCTGATTATACGCAAAATCGCCTTTTTTTTAGCTTGGAGGTCACAATTATTATTCGATTTAAAAAAACGTTTGATTATATCACCGTTACACCCTAAGGAAGGTTGAGTTCGAATTTCGGGAAAATCGGACGAAAATTGCCATACAAAATGGCCGCCGTTTGTACGCGAATACTGTTAAAAAATGGTATATCAAGGTTGTGGACCCTGTGGAGGTCACAATTTTGATTCGATTGTGATGAAACTTGAAATTCAAGGTTATAACCCAAAGATCTTGCTTCTTTTCGATATTTGCGCATATCGGATCGTAACTTCCTGAATTATGGCCCCTGATTATACGCAAAATCGCCTTTTTTTTTAGCTTGGAGGTCACAATTATTATCCGATTTAAAAAAACGTTTGATTATATTACCGTTACACCGTAAGGAAGGTTGAGTTCGAATTTCGGGAAAATCAGACCAAAATTGCCATACAAAATGGCCACCGTTTGTACGTGAATACTGTTAAAAAATGGTATATCAAGGTTGTGGACCCGGTAAAGGTCACAATTTTAATTCGATTTTGATGAAACTTGAAATGCATGGTTATAACCCAAAGATCTTGGTTCCTTTCGGTATTTGCGCATATCGGATCGTAACTTCCTGAATTATTCGAATTTCGTGAAAATGGTACCAAAATTGCCGGACGAAATGGTCGCCGTTTGTACGCGAATAGTGTAAAGATATGGTATATCATGGTTGTTGACTCTGTACAGGTCACAATTCTTATCCGATTTTGACGAAAAGTCACATTTCTAGGTTGTGTACCGTCACACCATAATCATTGTCGACTTCGAATTTCATGAATATCAGACTGGAACTGACCAACAAAATGGCTGCTCCCAATACAGTATGAAATACAGGACTTAATGATGTAGGAAAAATCACTTTCCGTATTGTTTGTTCTCTATCCATCTCTCGAAAATGTGGGCGTATCCTGCCTGGCAGTGCCAGCCTATCTTTTTAGCTTGTGGTCTCTCTGGGGTCAGAATTATTATCCCATTTAAAAAAAACGTTTGATTATCTCACCGTTACAGTCATCGTAATGAAGGTTGAGGTCGAATTTCGTGAAAATCAGACCAAAATTGACAGCTGTTCTTGTCAGGCCATCCATCCTTCATCACTAACAAAGGGAAACCACGCCTGAAAATCTAGATGAACTTTGTCACCCAATGCAGGGATCAAACACCCAACCTCAAGGCTACCGAGCCAGCATCTTACCCACTTAGGAACATGATCCCCTGTCGAATTTGAAGCTTACTGAAATGAACCTTTTATAACCCAAAGATCTTAATTCATTTCAAAATTTGCACATATCAAATTCTAACTTAATGATGTAGGAAAAATCACTTTCGGTATTGCTTGTTCTCTATCCATCTCTCGAAAATGTGGGCGTATCCTGCCTGGCAGTGCCAGCCTATCTTTATGGCTTGTGGTCCATCTGGAGGTCACAATTATTATCCGATTTAAAAAAACGTTTGATTATATCACCGTTACACCGTAAGGAAGGCTGAGTTTGAATTTCGGGAAAATCAGACCAAAATTGACCGACAAAATGGCCGCCGTTTGTACGCGAATACTGTTAAAAAAATGGTATATCATGGTTGTGGACCCTGTATAGGTCACAATTTTAATTCGATTTTGATGAGGAAAGTTGAGTTCTAATTTTGTGAAAATCGTACCAAAATTGACGGACGAAATGGTCGCCGTTTGTACGCAAATAGTGTAAAAATATGGTATATCATGGTTGTGGACTCTCTACAGGTCACAATTTTTATCCGATTTTGATGAAAAGTCACATTTCTAGGTTGTGTACCGTCACACCATAATCATTGTTGGCTTCGAATTTCATGAATATGGGACTGGAACTGACCAACTAAATGGCTGCTCCCAATACAGTATGAAATACAGGACATAATGATGTAGGAAAAATCACTTTCGGTATTGCTTGTTCTCTATCCATCTCTCGAAAATGTGGGCGTATCCTGCCTGGCAGTGCCAGCCTATCTTTAAGCTTGTGAACAGTGTAGAGGTCACAATTTTGAATCGATTTTGATGAAACTTTACATGTATGTTTATAACCCAAAGATCTTGGTTCCTTTCGATAATTGCGCCCATCGGATTGTAACTTCCTGAATTATGGCCCCTGATTGTCCGAAAAATCGCCCTTTTTATCTTGTGGTCCCTCTGGAGGTCAAAATTGTTATCGGATTTAAAAAACCGTTTGATTATATCACCGTTTCATGGTTATGAAGGTTGAGTTCGAATTTCGTGAAAATCAGACCAAAATTGACTGACAAAATGGCCGCTGTTTGTACGCGAATAGTGTGAAAATATGTTATATAACGGTTGTGGACCTTATAGAGGTTACTATTTTGAACTGATTTTGATGAAACTTGACATGAATGTTTATAACCCAAAGATCTTGGTTCCTTTAGATATTTTCGCCCATCGGATCGTAACTTCCTGAATTATGGCCCCTGATTGTCCGAAAAAGCGCCCCTATTTAGCTTGACGGATAAAATGGCCGCCGTTTGTACGCGAATAGTGTGAAAATATGTTATATCAAGGTTGTGTACCTTATAGAGGTCACAATTTTGAATCGATTTTGATGAAACTTTACATGTATGTTTATAACCCAAAGATCTTGGTTCCTTTCAATAATTGCGCCCATCGGATCGTAACTTCCTGAATTATGGCCCCTGATTGTCCGAAAAATCGCCCTTTTTAGCTTGTGGTTTCTCTGGAGGTCAAAATTGTTATCCGATTTAAAAACCCATTTGATTATATCACCAGTCCATGGTTATGAAGGTTGAGTTCGAATTTTGTGAAAATCAGACCAAAATTGACTGACAAAATGGCTGCCTTTTGTACGCGAATAGTGTGAAAATATGTTATATAACGGTTGTGGACCTTATAGAGGTCACAATTTTGAACCGATTTTGATGAAACTTGACATGTATGTTTATAACTCAAAGACCTTGGTTCCTTTCGATATTTGCGCCCATCGGATCATAACTTCCTGAATTATATCCCCTGATTGTTCTAAAAATCGCTTTTGTTAGCTTTTGGTCCCTCTGGAGGTCAAAATTATTATCCGATTTAAAAAAACGTTTGACTATATCACCGTTACATGGTAGTGAAGAGAGAGTTTGAATTTCGTGAAAATCAGACTAGAATTGACGGACAAAATGGCCGCCATTTGTACACGAATAGTGTGAAAATATGTTATATCAAGGTTGTGGACCCTATAGACGTCACAATTTTGAATCGATTTTGATGAAACTTGACATGTATGTTTATAACCCAAAGATCTTGGTTCCTTTCGATATTTGCGCCTATCGGATCATTACTTCCTGAATTATGTCCCCTGATTGTACGAAAAATCACCCTTTTTAGCTTGTGATCCCTCTGGAGGTCACAATGATTATCTGATTTAAAAAAATATTTGATTATATCACAGTTACACCGTAGTTATTAGAGTTTGAATTATGATTTTCTGATGACTATTTAAAATGCAATAACTCTTGTTGACTGCCCGGACGATTTGGCTGCTGTGTGGGCGTATGTTTCGTTGCCTGGCAACCTATTTTTATTGTCCCCCGGCTTTCGAAGCAGAGAAAATCAATTTGAATGGTTGACGCTTTGGGACACGATAACTTTTAATTTTAATTAAGTGAGAGTGATGAAACTTGGTGTTTCATTACAGTAGTACCTTGACTAAATTCGATAATGAGCATTTTTTGCTCATTGTAAGCAGAGCGAAAATCAATTTGATTGGCCGAGACTTTGGAACACAATAATTTTCCTTCTAATTGAGTTAAAATGTTTTCGAACTTGGTTTATGTGCTTATTAGGTCAATGCCTTGATGGAGTTCAAAGATGAGCATTTTCTTCTTAGGGTAAGCAGAGATAAAAAATTTGATTTGTTGATACTTTGGGACAAGATAACTTAGGTTCATCTTGATTGATGATTTTTATGCCAATACAATGACTGCATTCTCATTTAGTAATGGATTCGACAGTAACAGTGTACAGAAACGATTGACTTGGACACGAGCGCCCTTTCCCTTGGCCAGAGGGGCCCTTTTGTCTGCCTTTAGGGTCCCCCTAACTAGGGTACATTTTCATTTTTCTCGTCGGTTTTAGCATTTTTCTTTATAAAACACTTTTGGATGACACTTCGTGCACAGTTTGATTGCTCGATACGTTTGAAAAAAATAAATGTGCGATTAATTAATATGTGTCATCTATTTATTTTGGGATTTCGGCGGGGGACATCAGCCTCACTGTTGGCTTGTTCTATCTGATAGTGAGTGATGACACTTCGTGTACAGTTTGATTGCTCGATACTTATGAAAAAAATAAATGTGCGATTGATTAATATGTGTCATCTATTTATTTTGTGATTTCAGCGGGGGACATCAGCCTCACTGTTGGCTTATTATTATTATTTACCACCGGAGCCTATTTTTCCATGATTGAAAACAGATATCGATCTGAAACCAATTTTTCTTTTGGGAAACAAGGTGTTGACTACTTGATAAACAATTTTTGAAACGTTTGTGCATACCGGAAGTGCGATTAATTAATATTTGCCATCTATTTATTTTGGGATTTCGGCGGGGGACATGAGCCTCTCTATTGGCTTGTTAGAACTAAGAACTTCCGGTAGCGCGTGTTTGTGACGGTTCCTATTCTTACTGGATTTTCTTCAAACTTTGTATACTTATTCCTTATACCCTAAGGATCATCCCTATTGTTTTTATACGCCCACATTGAAATGTGGTCGTATATTGCCGTCGCCCCCGTCCGTCCGTCTGTCGGTCCGTCCATCCATCGTCCACAATTTCTTGTGAACGCTCTAGAGGCTAAAGTTAATATCCGATTTACTTGAAATTTATACATGGTGTTTAAGGTCGTGAGACGAAGAGGCCTATTGATTTTCAGCGATATCCAATAATTACTACCAGAGTTATGACCCTTGGTCACTTTGAAAAATCTTGTGAACGCTCTAGAGGCTATAGTTAATATCCGATTGAGTTTAAATTTATACACAGTGTTTAAGGTCATGAGACGAAGAAGACTATTGATTTTCGGTGATATCTGATAATTACTGCCAGAGTTATGACCCTTGGTCACTTTGAAAAATCTTGTGAACGCTTTAGAGGCTAAAGTTAATATACGATTGACTTTAAATTTATACACAGTGTTTAAGGTCGTGAGACGAAGAAGCCTATTGATTTTCAGCGATATCCGATAATTACTACCAGAGTTATGACCCTTGATCACTTTGAAAAATCTTGTGAATGCTATATAGGCTATAGTTAATATCCGATTGACTTTAAATTTATACACAGTGTTTAAGGTCATGAGACGAAGAAGCCTGTTGATTTTAAGCAATATCCGATAATTCCTGCCCGAGTTATGACGCTTGATCACTTTGAAAAATCTTGTGAACGCTCTAGAGGCTAAAGTTAATATCCGATTGAATTTAAATTTATACATGGTGTTTAAAGTCATGATACAAAGAAGCCTATTGATTTTCAGCAATATCCGATAATTACTGCCAGAGTTATGACCCTTGATCACTTTGAAAAATCGAAAGTTAATATTCGATTGACTTTAAATTTATACACACTATTTACGGTCATGATACAAAATAGCCTATTTATTTTCAGCGATATCCGATAATTACTGCCAGAGTTATGACCCTTGATCACTTTGAAAAACCCTGTGAATGTTCTAAAGGCTAAAGTTAATATCCGATTGACTTTAAATTTGTACACAGTGTTTAGGGTCATGAGACGAAGAATCCTATTTGATTTTCAGTGATATCTGATAATTTCTGGCAGTTGATCACTTTGAAATATCTTGTGGACAAAGGCCTTCAGACAAACCATCGAAACTATTCTAATCATTTCTGATAATTATTTAATGGGCTATTACTCGTAATAAGATTATCATGTGTTGTAAATGTTCTCCTTACTGATAAAAGAAACAATATGTGACAACCCTTGTTGACTGCCCGGACGACTTACTGTTGTGGGCGTATGTTTCGTTGCCTGGCAACCTATCTTTGTGTTTGTCGTTTACAGGCAGCAATTCTGAATGAATCAGCTTAGTACTTGGCGTCCACTATTGATTTTGGTGAATGTCCTGACTCCCCACTTTTTGCCTTTAGAGTCTGAAAGGCACAATTCTGAATGGATTACATTGGTATACTTATTCCTTATGCTCTAAGGATGGCAACTATTGATGTTGATGCACGACCCTCAACGCTAAACAAACCAAATGCCTAGTCTTCTTGACAAAGTAACATATCAATCAAAGCGAGGAATGTGGACGTATATTGTAGCGTTAGCGATATGTTTATTTTTTTGTGACGTCAGAGATGACAGTGTGAATTTCCCTGTAGAAGTCTATTGCAACTTGCATCAATTTGACTAAACATGGTCATTTGCGTTGTTTGGGGATATACTAATACCACCAACAATAAAGGAAGCATTTAATTTTTTTTTTTTGAATTTCCAAGTGAGACAGGCTTGTCTCCATCAAAACACGCTTCTCATCGAGTTATCTGCTTACAAACGTGACCAGTGAAATTTTAGTAATATTATTAGGTCAATATAGATATAGCAGTTTTGTTATCTTTCTATGTTAAAACTGTACATAGTTTTACTCATCTGAAAACCTGAAAAAAATTACTGAATTTATGATCCGTTTTAATGCCCTAATTTCCTATCTAAAGGGGTAAAGTTTCGGATTCCTTAGTTTAAGGCCATATACTATAACATATTTTTTATGAATTTTTTTGGAGGGGGTCATGTTCCCACCATTTGTCCAGTTGATATGGAATAACCATCAGGGATTATGGCCCCAGATTGTACGAAAAATCATGTTTTTAGCTTGTGAACCTCTAGTGGTCACAGTTCTTATCTGATTTTGATAAAACTTGAAATTCATGTTCATAATCCCAAAATCTTAGTTGCTTTTGATATTTGCGCATATAGCATCATAAGTTCCTTAATTATGGCCTTTGGTTGTTCAAAAAATCACATTTTTAGCTTGTGGTCCCTTTAGCGGTCACAATTATTATCAGATTTAAAAAAGGTTGGATTTTGTGAAACACACAATGGCCGTCCTTCGTATGCAAAAAGTGTGCAAATATGGTATATCAAACTGTAGAGGCCACAATTTTAATCCGTTTTTAATGAAACTTGAAAGCCGGTCTTGGTTCCTTGGCCGTCCTTCGTACACAAATAGTGTGCAAATATGGTATATCAAACAGTAGAGGTCACAATTTTAATCCGATTTTAATGAAACTTGAAATCCGGTTTTGGTTCCTTTCCCTATTCACACATATCAGATTGTAACTTTCTGAATTATAGCCTTTAAATTTGTTTAGCGTGTGAATATATCATCATTACACAATAACATATTGGTTCATTTTGATAATCGCACATGTTCGAACATAACTTCCTGGATTGTTCAAAGAATTGAATTTTTAGCTTGTGGATTCTCAAGAGGTCATCATTTTTTTTTTTTCACATTTTAAAAATTGCTGCTCTTTGTATGCAAATTGTGTAAAAAAAAAATCTAATACGAAGGTTGTTGAGTCTCTATCTTTATAGCTCAAAGATCTAAGTCCCTTTTGATATTTGCGCATTTCTGACCATAACTTTCTGGATTTTGACCCCTGATTGAACAAAAGGTTGCTGGATAATGTTATTTGTTACTAAAACTTAAAAAAAAAAAAAATTTTGAAAGGGGTTAAACAATGAAATAAGTAAATCATGAAATTAAGTTATTACTTATGTCCTTTGATGTCAAATCTTTAACATATGTTTTAATTTATATTTCAGTAACATCTAACAATCGTGAAGCACTTGGCATGACCCGATCTAATAGTTGTGAACAATTAATACCTAAACCTCAACTTATGAAAGTAGGTGATTCATTAGTCTTTTTTTTGTAACACTTACAATGGGGATGTGCATTGAATTGAGTCAGCTTGTCATGAAAACTTGTGGTTTGACCAGATCATGATATAATCATGTTCACTCGATTGACACTTTTCAAGGGATCAATCGAGTATCTCGTTAAGTTTTATAACACATGTATTTTTACTTAACTCATTTTTTGCCGAACTTTTGTTCACATAATTTGTATATAAACTAGAAGAAAGTGCTACTACATTTTACTTATGATTGTCACTGTACTGCCTTTAAGCATCTTGTATATTTATGATTATTTAGTGAAATTGAAAGAGACAGTTGTCAATATGGGCTTGTCAAATTTCATTCCTTTCTTGTCTTTCAGACACCGCCTACAAGTAAGAAAAAAATTGAAACACAGAACAATGGAGGCTTTGGTACGTTACCTAAAGAACGTTATAGAGAAGGTGAAGAAACGCCCAAACGCACTAGGGGGTTCCCAACTCTAGGGAGAACTTTGTTACGTATCAGATCAGGGAAACGAAGCTGCTCTGCACCAAATTTAGGTGACATCACTAAGAATATTAAGCATGCTGATTTGCAGCATGTTACTAAAAATAGTAACATCAGGCATAACCTCCCACAAGCATGATCAATTAATGAATAATTTCCACGCTTTCTATTCTAGTACCATATTAACAATCATGTGACTTGAATTCCTAATAGTCATTGGGTGATCATTTATTCTCTTTGTTGGAAGTTCTAATGAGAATTGTTCTTATTTCTATACACAAAATGAATCAATATTTGATCTGAGATTAGCCTAAAATCACTTCTTTTTGATATTTGTAAGTACATTGCTTACTATTTTGTGTATGGAAATGAGTGAAATGTCAGTTATCAATGATTATCTTCAGATATAATAAGTGTGTGTTTTCAGACCTATATATACTATTCAAAAAAAGTAGGGGATATTTGATTTTGGGGGCATAATACTAAAATATGCAAATGACTACGAAAAAAGTCACTATAGAACCTAACAGAAGAAACATTTCCAGTTACATGTGACGCCCAAACGCACAATTAGCTACCGCATGGAATGCAGGTGATGCTTGGGATCATCATGGGGGTTCAACTCAAGATTTGCACGACTCTGACTTTGAATGTTACAGTCATTGTGGCATTGAATTCCAGGGTGGAAACATCAGTTTAATTGTTTTAGTGACCAGAAAACAAATTTTGATATGTGTCGGCTTACCCAAAATGAAAGGTTACGTGCCCTTGGCATGCTACAGATCGGCACAACACAGGAATGGGACAATCTGGACCAAAATGACCTTAGACGTCTCATTAGGATTATGCCACGTCGGATTAATGCTTGTTTGGCAAACAGAGGAGGATTTATCCGTTACTGACTTTGTTTTGATGCTGTGGTAACTTTGCTGTTTGACCCCGGGTATCATTTTACTATTATAATGGTCAGTCTGTGCCTTACTTAGTCTAACGATCATTTGGAATAAATCGATGAATGTGAACTTCATTTCATTTTGTCATTTGTTTCTTCGTCAGTTTCATTAGGTGACTTTAATAACACTTAAAAATCAAATATCCCCTACTTTTTTTGAATAGTATACATACATTTCTTACATAATAATATCTGCTAACTTAAGTATACATTATGCAAGAGCTAAATCTGCCAATTGCATGTCTTGCTTTAGGCCAGAACTGTTATCTGAATTATTAATCAACTCATGATGGCTTTGCTAGCCTGTGATATTTTTAGGATTACAATCCTATCTACTGCTTATAACATCAAAAAATCGATTATCAAGACAATGTTTTTTATTGAACTGACTTTAGTAATGATTATCGAGGCTAGGCTCAAAATTCAGTCACTAAAATCTTGGTTCAACGTGGATCAATTTGACTAAAATTTTCAGCAAATTCCTTTTACATCTAGTTTTTAATTATTATAAGGAAACTGTCTGCTCTTTATCTAATCTCCCATAATGTATCTTTAATTAAATATATATTACCTGTCTTAAATAGGTTGCTGTATCTATAATACAATTCACCAATATACTAGAAAAACACATTCATCAAACTTAACCCTTAAGCGGTCAGGGTCGCATATTTGCACCACGACGTTATATCCAAAAGGGGGGGGGGGACTAGAGTGTCACGCTTCGACCTCTAGCTGGCCGGTCACCTCTGGCTTGCGGCTGTGGTTTCGAGCCCTGGTGTGAGCATATGTGGCAAGGCGATTGGGGCGCCTTCTCAACCTCTGGGCACTCCGGTTTCCTCCCAGTGCTAAAGACCCCTACGCACAAGCAAATTATTGAAATAAAATTAAACCATATGTTAGTCCCGAAATGACCTAGTTTGTGTTGAGTTGATGTTAAACCCCATTTCTCTCTCTCTGTATGTCCAAAAGTGGTCACGGTTGCATATTTGTGACCATAGCAAGAACCTCTTTTATAAGCCGCATTTGAGTATTTAGCTTCGTATTTAATTGATATTGCCACGCATGCGTCTCAGACAGGAACTTGTCTTGTCAATAACATTGAGAAAAACATGTCTTCGTTCTACATTTTTTGACAAAAAACGTAATTTAACGATTTCGGGAATAATAAAGACCCTCAGTCATTGAAATGTCTTTTGTACTCCCTCTTTCGTTTAAAATAGATTGACTTACGAATTTTATTATGAGAATTTTTTATTAAATTGGAAACGAGCATTTAACCTAATAATGTCGTATAAATGAAATGACGTGGTGTTTAATGGTACGTCAGCACCAACCGGGATATATGGCGCGAAACATATGGTGACGTCAATATATGGTGACGGCAAACTTAATATAATCACAATACTACTACTACATTTAACATACATAAATAAAAACAAAAATCATATAAATAACCCCTCTATGTATATAAATAGTTAAAATGAAAAATACAAGTTACATTATATACAATTAAAATTTATAATAAAAATGTGTCTCTTTTAAAAAGACTAGCAACATTCCATACAACCCCGGTTAGATATGTGGTATAGGATGATAATTCCCATATTTCTAGCATAATATTCTTAGTTTATATAATGAAATCATTCAAATATATTTTTTATGGAAATTAGGTCAAAAAAACATTAGAAAAAGACTCACTATAAAGCCAGACCGGTTGGGTTCTATATGTGGTAAAAGGCAACCCTTTTTTTTCTCTATATCTAGGATATATAGGATAATATTCTTGATTTATATAATCATATCACCCTAATATCGTTTGGGTTTTTTTTTTGATGGACGGATTATATCGATTACGCTGATTCTGATGAAAATGATTTAAAATGGTATGCAAATTATAGATCAACTTATCCTCTATATATGTCCTTATCGTATAACTTTAGTGTATTCATTATACATCTTAATGAACAAAGTTTTCAACAATTACATAAAATATATTTGAGTTTTTGACTTAATCTATTTAAGTACACAGTTATCTATTGCGAAATCTATTATTATAAGTGACTGATGTTTTAGTATTTAGTTCAAGATTTTAGTTTATCAGTAATGCTTCTCCCGTTCTATTTGCTCAACCGAATGGCTTTTGATGTTATAAATTTGATTTGTGTTAGTTCAAAATCTTTAATTTGATGTTTATATGTAGTCCCTTTGTTGTATATTTTATTTATACTGTATACCTATATATTGTATTGTTTGCTTGTGTTTATATGTAATCTAGGAAAGAAAAAAAAAGGAAAAAAATCAAAATGTAAGTGTAGCATCTTCCTCTGATGTATCTCTCATTCATATATACCACAAAATATATTCACTTAAAAAATATATTCACTTAAAATATATGTAAGCATCTTCTTGGGTAATGGTTTAATAGGTATGATATAAATTACTAATTTGCATAAAATATGCTACATACTGTATATACTTCTAATCACTATGCGGCGACATTGCTGGTTTCTGTCCCTAATGATGAAAAATATGAAAATCACCTGGATGTGGATATCTGACATGTTTTATAAGTTTGCACAAGTTGTTGCTTTGTAGGCAACCATTCGTGCTCAACCTGGCAACAACCAAAGAAATCAAATCACCTATTAAAGCAATTAGTTTTGGTTATTTTTTTAGGTCCACATTGTCCTGACCTCTGCCTGTGTGTATGTGTAGCCTGTAGGCCACAATAATTAAGTGATCATCTTGAAACTTTACATACTTATCTCTTATACCCTAAGGATGATTCCTGTTGTTTCGGGGCATGGCCGACCCCCTGAGGCAGAGCCACGACTATTCATTGAATTTGTTTTTTGTCTACAGGCTGTGTTTTCTTAACATATCATCGAGCATACTTCATCAATCTTCTACGTACCCTAAGGATCATCACTATAGTTTGGGGTTCATGTCCTACCCCCAGTGACAGAACCACGCCCATTTTACTCTTGTATGTCTGTGTGTTGCCTACAGGCCAGAGTTCGTAATCAATTGTCTTGAAAAATTTTTGTATGAATTCTTTATACCCTAAGGATAATTCCTATTGTTTTTGGTGCATGCCCAACGCCAAGTGTATTTATTTGTTTGTTGTCTACAGACCGCATTTCTTAATCTATCACCTTGAAACTTTGCATATTACTTATTCTTTCTATCCTAAGGAACATCCCTGTTGTTTGTGGTGAATGCCCAATCCTCAGGGGCAGAGCCACGGCCATTTTTATACGCCCACATTGAAATGTGGTCGTATATTGTCGTCGGTCCGGCGTCCACAATTGCTTGTGGACGCTCTACAGGCTAAAGTTAATATCCGATTGACTTTAAATTTATACACAGTGTTTAAGGTCATGAGACAAAGTAGCCTATTGTTTTTCAGCATTTTCCGATAATAACTACCAGAGTTATGGCCCTTGATCACTTCAAAATATCTTGTGGACGCTCTAGAGGCCAAAGTTAATATCCGATTGACTTTAAATTTATACACAGTGTTTAAGGTCATGAGACGAAGAAGCCTATTGTTTTTCAGCGATTTCCGATAATAACTACTAGAGTTATGGCCCTTGATCACTTCAAAATATCTTGTGGACGATCTAAAGGCCAAAGTTAATATCCGATTGACTTTAGATTTATACACAGTGTTTAAGGTCATGAGACGATGAAGCCTATTGATTTTCAGCGATTTCCAATAATTAGTGCCAGAGTTATGGCCCTTGATCACTTCAAAAAATCTTGTGGATGCTCTAGAGGCCAAAGTTAATATCCGATTTACTTTAAATTTATACACAGTGTTAACGGTCATGAGACGAAGAATCCTATTGATTTTCAGCGATTTCCGATAATAACTACCAGAGTTATGGCCCTTGATCACTTCAAAATATCTTGTGGACGATCTAGAGGCCAAAGTTAATATCCGATTGACTTTAAATTTATACACAGGGTTTAAGGTCATGAGACAATGAAGCCTATTGATTTTCAGCGATTTCCGATAATTAGTGCCAGAGTTATGGCCCTTGATCACTTGAAAATATCTTGTGGACGCTCTAGAGGCCAAAGTTAATATCCAATTGACTTTAAATTTATACACAGTGTTTAAGGACATGAGACGAAGAAGCCTATTGATTTTCAGCGATTTCCGATTATTAGTACCAGAGTTATCTCCCTTGACCACTTCAAAAAATCTTGTGGACGCTCTAGAGGCCAAAGTAAATATCCAATTTACTTTAAATTTATACACAGTGTTTAAGGTCATGAGACGAAGAATCCTATTGATTTTCAGCGATTTCCAATAATTAGTGCCAGAGTGATGCCCCTTGATCACTTCAAAAAATCCTGCGGACGCTCTTTAGGCCAAAGTTAATATCAGATTGACTTTAAATTTATACACAGTGGATGCTCTAGAGGTCAAAGTTAATATCCGATTGACTTCAAATTTATACATAGTGTTTACAGTCATGAGACTAAGTCGTCTATCGATTTTCAGTGATTTTCAATAATTGCTGCAAGAGTTATGGCCCTTGATCACTTCGAAAAAATCCTGTGGAAGCTCTAGAGGCCAAAGTTAATATCCGATCGACTTTAAATTAACACACAGTGTTTAGGGTCATGAGACGAAGAAGCCTATTGATTTTCAGAGATTTCAAATAATTATTGCCAGAGTTACCTCTCTTGATCACTTCAAAAAACCCTTGTTACGCTATAGAGGCTAAACTTATCATCCGATTGACTTTAGATTGATACACAGAGTTTAAGGTGTTGAAACGAACAAGTATTTTGATTTTCAATGAATTTTGATAACTGAACAACTAAATCCATGATATTAAATGTTTCATGTATATACTAATTGTTAGTGTGGGGTAACACTTTATAAAAAGCAATCAAATTCTAATGATTTTCTGAAAATTACATAATGAGCCGTTACTCTTAATCAGTTTTTAGTGTATTACAAATGTTTCATTAGCAAAAAAAGTAAAAATATGCGTCAACCCTTGTTGACTGCCTGGACGATTTAGCTGCTGCTGCTGTGGGCGTATGTTTCGTTGCCTGGCAACCTATCTTCTTTTTGTGTGTCTGTGTATCACCTACAGCGAGCAAATCTTGAAGACTTATTCCTTATATCCTAAGGCTGACCACTATTATTTTTTTTGGTGCATGACCGATGCCCTGGGACAGTCACACACAATGTTTGTTTATTCTGTCTTGTTTCGCCTACAGGCTACAATTCTTAACACATCCTTTTGGAACTTAAAATACCTATTTCTTATACCCTAAGGAAGGCCACTATTGTTTTTTTTAGCGATTGCCCATCCCCGAGGGGGGCAGAGCTTTTGTCACAAAGGCTTTGTGTGTTGCCTACATCCCACACCCAATTTTTATACGCCCACATTTTCATGTGGACGTACTATGCCGTCGCCCCTGTCCTTCCGGACATTCGTCTGTCCCCATAAGATCTCGGTTCCTTTCGATATTGGCATGTATCGGATCGAAACTTCATGGATTATGGTCCCTGATTGTACGAAATATCATGCTTTTAGCTTGTGGACCCTATAGAGGTCACAATTTTGAACCGATTGTTATGAAACTTGACATGCATGTTTATAACCCCAAAATCTTGGTTCCTTTCGATAGTTCGCCAATCGGATCGTAACTTCCTGAATAAAATTATTATCCGATTTAAAAAAACGTTTTATTATATCATCGTTACATGGTAATGAAGGTTGAGTTCAAATTTCGTGAAAATCGGACCAAAATTGACAAACAAAATGGCCGTCGTTTGTACACGAATAGTGTGAAAATATGTTATATCAAGGTTGTGGACCCTATAGAGGTCACAATTTTTTGGAACCGATTTCGATGAAACTTGACATGTATGTTTATAACCCAAAGATCTTGGTTCCTTTCGATATTTGCGCCAATTGGATCTTAACTTCCTGAATTATAGCTCCTGATTGTACGAAAAATCACCCTTTTTAACTTGTGGTCCCACTGGAGGTCAAAATTATTATCCGATTTAAAAAAACGTTTGATTATATCACCGTTACATGGTATTGTCGAAATAGGTATAATTTTGTGAAAATGGGACCAAAATTCACAGACAAAATGGCCGCAGTTTGTACGCGATTAGTGTGAAAATATGTTATATCAATTTTGTAGATCCTATAGAGGTCACAATTTTGAACTGATTTTGATGAAACTTGACATGCGTGTTTATAACCCAAAGAAATTGGTTCCTTTCGATATTTGCGCCCATTGGATCGTAACTTCCTGAATTATGGCCCCCGATTGTCCGAAAAATTACCTTTTTAGCTTGTGGTCCCTCTGGAGGTCCCATTTATAAAAAAACGTTTGATTATATCACCGTTACATCGTAATGAAGGTTGAGGTCGAATTTTGGAAAATCAGACCAAAATTGACTGGAAAATGGCTGCCGCTTGTACGCGAAGAGTGTAAAAATATGGTAGGGTGCCCCACCCTAAATGAATATCTCCAAATATCTCGACAATTACACCACAATACTAATATATTTAGAAAGCCTTAAATCTGTTTCACACATTTATAGTCACTAAATAAACGACCATGCTGTACTTCATAAGCTATGATCATTAAACCATAGATAAATAATACTGAAAAACTTTTGAGTTAAAGATAGGTTACGTGCCCTTGTTTTGAAATTAGTCTCGCTTAACTAGTCTACCGATCATTCTACGTCTAATTGACAGGTCGGGATAATCAAGACTACTTTTTTACGAAACATGGAACAAGAAATTGAATTTAGAAGCACAAACGTCAGGCAACTCAACAATATTTTTAAGAACCTTGTAAAAGTAAAATGAAACTACTGCTAGTATCATATTCTTGCTGTACGGATGTTGAGTCGGAGATATTATTTGTACTTAACCAAAATATGCAGCTTCTAATGGTACAGCTAATTATAAGGCAATTTAAAAAATAAAGCGAGGGTAATTTCTAAAGATGCCGTAATAACCAAAAAGTTAAATATTATTGCTATTCAGAATCGTCAACAATAGATTTTTTACGGCTGTAGTAGTGTTTGGTGTTTTGAACATTTCCAAATGCTGTTGCTATTTATAGCCTCAACGAGTGTGCGAGACTGTTAGAAATCAGTAGTAAGTCATTCAACAAAAACATGCAGGATCAACGTGTCTAGAACAACTTTTCAGTTGGCACAGGGGGAACCCGAAATATGGTATATCAAGGTTGTGAACCCTGTAGAGGTCACAATCTTCATTCAATTTTGATGAAAATTGAAACACATGTTTACAATCTTAATTCCTTTCGATATTTGTGCATATCGGATTGTAACTTCCTGAATTATGGCCCCTGATTGTACGAAAAATGACCCTTTTTTTTTTAGCTTGTGGTCCCTCTGGGGTCAGAATTATTATCCCATTTATAAAAACGTTTGATTATATCACCCTTACATCGTAATGACGGTTGAGGTCGAATTTCGTGAAAATCGGACCAAAATTGACAGCTGTTCTTGTGAGGCCATCCATCCTTCATCACTCACAAGGGAAAACCACGCCAGAAAATCTAGATGAACTTTGTCTACCAATGCAGGGATCAAACACCCAACCTCAAGGCTACCAAGCCAGCATCTTACCAACTTAGCAACATGATCGCCAGTCGAATTTGATGCCTACTGAAATGCACCTTTATAATCCAAAGATCTGAATTCATTTCAATATTTGCACATATCAAATTCTAACTTAATGATGTAGGAAAAATCACTTTCAGTATTGCTTGTTTTCTATCCATCTCTTCAAAATGTGGGCGTATCCTGCCTGGCAGTGACAGCCTATCTTTGTGTTTATCGTTTACAGGCCACAATTCTGAATGGATCAACTTGGTTCTAGGCATATGTATTCCTTATAGTCTAAGGGTGTCAACTATTGATTTTGGTGAATGTCCTGACCTCAGGGGCAGTGTCCCCATCCATTTTTTATACGTCCACATTCATAATGTCAACGTATTATGCCGTCGCGTCTGTGTGTGTGTGTGTGTGTGTCTGTGGTTCGCCTACAGGGCGCAATTCTTCATGGATTTTCTTCAAACTTGGTATACTTATTCCTTATACCCCAAGGAAGATCCCTATTGTTTTTGGTGCATGCCTGACCCCCGGGGGCAGAGCCACGCCCATTTCTAGTATTTGTTTGTTTGTCGTCTACAGGCCACATTTCTTAACTTATAATCTTGAAACTTTGCATATACATTCTTTGTACCCTAAGGAACATACCTATTGTTTGGGGTGCATGCCCAACCCCCAGGGGCAGAGCCACGCCTATTTTCTTTTCGTGTGTCTTTGTGTCGCCTACAGGGCGCAATTCTTACTGGATTTTCTTCAAACTTACTCTTTATACTCTAAGGATGATCCCTATCGTTTGGGGTGCATGCCCAACCCCCAGGGGCAGAGCCACGCCCATTTTCTTTTTGTGTGTCTGTGTGTCGCCTACAGGCCGCAATTCTAACTGGATTTTCTTAAAACTTTGTATCCTTACTCTTTACACCCTAAGGATGATCCGTATTGTTTTTGGTGCATGCCCGACCCCCAATGGCAGAGTCACGCCCATTCCTTGTATTTATTTGTTTGTCGACATTTCTTAACGTATCATCTTGAAACTTTGAGTGCTTATTCTTTGTACCCTAAGGAACATTCCTATAATTTGGGGTGCATGCCCAGGCCCCAGGGGCAGAGTCACGCCCATTTTCTTTTTGTGTGTCGCCTACAGGCCACAATTCTTAATCGGTCATCTTGAAACTGAAAATACGTATTCCTTATACCCTAAAGATGACCCCTATTGTTTTTGGTGATTTCCTAACCCCCAGGGGCAGAGCCATGCCCATTTTTACTCCGTGTCTGTGTGTGTTATCTACAGGCCACGATTCTTAATGGATCGTCTTTAAACTTGGGATATGTATTCCTTATAGCCTAAGGACGTCAACTGCATGTCCCGACTCACACAGGCAAGACACGCCCAATTTTTGTGTTTGTCGTTTACAGGCCACAATTCTGAATGAATCAGCTTGGTACTTGGCTTATAGCCTGAGGGCGTCCACTATTGATTTTGATGAATGTCCCGACCCCCAGGGGTAGAGCCACGCCCACTTTTTGCCTTCAGTTTTAGGAAGGCACAATTCTGAATGGATTATCTTGGTATACTTATTCCTTATACTCTAAGGACGGCAACTATTGATGTTGGTGCACGACCCTCAACGCTAAACAAACCAAATGCCTAGCCTTCTTGACAAAGTACCATATCAATCAAAGCAGGAATGTGGACGTATATTGTAGCGTTAGCGTTATGTTTTTGATAAGTTCTACTTTTGCTTTCAGGCTTAATTCTACACGAGTACGCTTATTACTAAGGGTTTTTTCCATTACACAGGTGAAGGTGGAATAAGAAATGATACCATTTTGACAAAATTTAATCGTACAAACAGACGAAGGCCGAATAAGAAATTATAATCTTGACAAAATTTACTCGTATAAATAGTTTAAATTAAACAATGTGAAATTCCATTGTTTAAAAAATGAAATCAACAAAGAAAGATTAGCGGCTTGTTAAATTGTTGCGATAAATCAGTCAACCACAACTGTTTGATCTCAGTCGTTAGATTGACTAATCCCTGTCAGTGGTCGTTATCGTTTTGATCTTGGTCGGGAGCTGATTTAATCCAATCAGTGGTCGTTATCGCGAATCACAAAAACAATGAAATTGACTGATTGGGACTGGCTTCGGTGGTCGTAATCCATAATAGTGAGTTGCCAGTAATACTGAGTTCAATTTATAAGGAATATAGAAAAAAAAAATTGGTTATTTTAAAATTTTATCGTATACGTGAGTTGCCCGTAATTCTGAGTTGACGTAAGCGGGATTTCACTGTATATCTACAGAATGTCTCCGAAACCGCTGATTAAATAAGTGATCTAAAGAGCTCATAAATTAGGATGTCTGAGCAGTGGATTCACATAAAGACTGCTATTTCACCTTGTTTATTGATATTGGCGGATGTCAAAAAACAAGCTACTCGTTTTTCGATATTCAAACTTGAATCTCAAAAAAGCAGATTAGATGGATGTTTATCTACAGAATGTCTCCAAAACACATTTGATTAAATAAGTGATCTAAAACGAACTAAAGATATCATAAATGAGGATGTTCGAGCAGTGGTTTCACATAAAAACTGCTCTTTCTCCTTATGTTTTGCCACGTCATTAATGGCAAAATTTAAATGTATTGCTGAATGCGTCACAGTAATATATAGTATTGGAATGAGATTAATAGGATGTTAGAAATAAAAGCTATAAATGTTTTCAAAAACATTCTGTATTTACTTCTAAGATTGGAACCGATTTATATGCTCGTGCTTTAGATAATCTTTGTAAACAGTAAACTTATTCTAAATATCATATTCATATAAAAGTATTGTAACCGATAAATTTACTGTAAAATATAGTTATATTTTATTGCTTCTCTTTGGATATCTAAATTTAATATTTGTGTATGCATGTAACTATTGTTTGCAATGAATTAACTGTTTAAGTCTAATGTTTGATTAACTTTTTCCTTTTCCATTCTTTATAATCAATATGCCTGTCAACACATATTTTTAAACAGCTTGCTTTAGATATATATTTAACTTAATATTGTTTATATACATGTACAGAATTATACCATTTGCATCTCTGAATATTGACTACCAGCCAATTACAGGAAAGTGATAATAATAATAATAATTTGTATATTTATAATGCGCTATATCCATAAACCAAGTTCATGCTCAAAGCGCTACACAATTATTATCCCGGTCTCTAGGATACAGGTAAAGCCTGATTACCTCCCTTTACCCCTGAACTCTCAGAAAGAGCCCCAACATATGCTGCCCCAAGGAGCGCAACAGTTTTTTGTGTAATACATACACCATCCTACCGGTACCCATTTACAGCTGGGTAGACTGGAATACAGGGATAAAGTGTCTTATTCAAGGACACAAGAACTCGACGCGCAATTCAGGTCTCGAACCTGCAACCATTCGGTCACAAATCCTACTCTCTAACCATTGCGCCAAATCCCCACATTTTTAAATGTGCATTATGTCATTATGCAAGAGCAAAATCAGCCTATTACAAGTTTTTCTTTGGGCCTGAAATGTTATCTAAATTATCAATAAGACATTAATTAACTTATCCAGACCATAATAAAACCTGGATGTCAAGGCTAGCGTTCTATGTTAGCTGGATTAGATTCCTATATGCCGCTGAACGGCCATTGAAATTAAATTTAAGATCTGGATAATCCTGACTATGCTGTTTATATTAATGATTTTAGCAATGATGACCTAGGCTTGGCGGAATTTCACATACTTCGTTCTCGGCTCATAGTGGATCAATTTGACTGAACTTTTCAGCAAATTACCTTAACACTATCTAGTTTTTATACGGCCACATTGAATTGTGGTTGTATATTATCGTTGCCCCCGCCTGTCCGTCGGTCGGGCTTGTGGACGCTCTAGGGGCTAAAGTTAATATCTGATTTACTTTAAATTTATACACAGTGTTTAAGGAGGTGCAGGCTGTTTCGTAACCTGGCTTTTTGTCCCCGCCTTTCGAAGAAAGTTGGGGGACTATTAAAATAGGTTCGTCCGTCTGTCTGTCTGTCCGTCTGTCTGTCCGTCACACTTTTTGGGACACAATAACTCTCTTCCTAATTGAGCTAGAATGTTCAAACTTGGTGTATGTGTTTATTAGGTCAATGCCTTGATGGAGTTCGAAGATGAGCATTTTCCGCTTAGGGTAAGCAGAGATAAGCAATTTGATTGGTTGATGCTTTGGGACACGATAACTTTAGTTCTAATTAAGTGAGATTGATGAAACTTGGTGTATAGTTTCATTATAGTAATACCTTGACTAAGTTCGATAATGAGCATTTTCTGCCCAGGGAAAGCAGAGCTATATGCAATTTGATTGGTTGAGAATTTGGAACACAATAACTCTAAGACAACACAATAAGCAATTTGATTGGTTGATGCTTTGGGACACGATAACTTTAGTTCTAATTAAGTTAGAGTGATGAAACTTGGTGTATAGTTGCATTATAGTAATACCTTGACTAAGTTCGATAATGAGCATTTTCTGCTCAAGGTAAGCAGAGCGATACGCAATTTGATTGGTCGAGAGTAGTCAAGACTTTGGAACACAATAACTCTCCTTCTAATTGAGTTAAAATGTTCAAACTTGGTGTATATACTTATTAGGTCAATGCCTTGATGGAGTTCGAAGATGAGCATTTTCCGCTTAGGGTAAGCAGAGATAAGCAATTTGATTGGTTGATACTTTGGGACAAGATAACTTAGGTTCATCTTGATCGATGATTTTTATGCCAATACAATGACTGCATTCTCATTTAGTAATCGATTCGACACTAACAGTGTATAGAAACGATTGACTTGGACACGAGGGCCTTTTCCCTTGGCCAGAGGGGCCCTTTTGTCTGCCTTTAGGGTCCCCCTAACTAGGGTACATTTTCATTTTTCTGGTCGGTTTTAGCATTTTTATACGCCCACATTTTCATGTGGACGTATTATGTCGTCGCCCCTGTCCGTCCGGACGTCCGTCCGTCCACAATTTGTTTGTGGACTCTCTACAGGTCACAATTCTTATCCGATTTTGACGAAACTTGAAATATAGGTTTATCCCCAAAAGATCTCAGTTCCTTTCGATATTGGCATGTATCGGATCAAAACTTCATGGATTATGGCCCCTGATTGTACGAAAAATCACGTTTTTAGCTTGTGGACCCTATAGAGGTCACAATTTTGAACCGATTATGATGAAACTTGACATGCATGTTTGTAACCCAAAGATCTTGGTTCCTTTCGATATTTGCGGCTATCGGAATGTAATTTCCTGAATTATGGCCCCTGATTGTCCGAAAAATCACCCTTTTTAGCTTGTGGTCCCTCTGGAGGTCACAATTATTATTCGATTTAAAAAACCGTTTGATTATATCACCGTTACACCCTAAGGAAGGTTGAGTTCGAATTTCGGGAAAATCGGACGAAAATTGCCATACAAAATGGCCGCCGTTAGTACGCGAATACTGTTAAAAAATGGTATATCAAGGTTGTGGACCCTGTGGAGGTCACAATTTTGATTCGATTTTGATGAAACTTGAAATTCATGGTTATAACCCAAAGATCTTGCTTCCTTTTGATATTTGCGCATATCGGATCGTAACTTCCTGAATTATGGCCCCTGATTATACGCAAAATCGCCTTTTTTTTAGCTTGGAGGTCACAATTATTATTCGATTTAAAAAAACGTTTGATTATATCACCGTTACACCCTAAGGAAGGTTGAGTTCGAATTTCGGGAAAATCGGACGAAAATTGCCATACAAAATGGCCGCCGTTTGTACGCGAATACTGTTAAAAAATGGTATATCAAGGTTGTGGACCCTGTGGAGGTCACAATTTTGATTCGATTGTGATAAAACTTGAAATTCAAGGTTATAACCCAAAGATCTTGCTTCTTTTCGATATTTGCGCATATCGGATCGTAACTTCCTGAATTATGGCCCCTGATTATACGCAAAATCGCCTTTTTTTTTAGCTTGGAGGTCACAATTATTATCCAATTTAAAAAAACGTTTGATTATATTACCGTTACACCGTAAGGAAGGTTGAGTTCGAATTTCGGGAAAATCAGACCAAAATTGCCATACAAAATGGCCACCGTTTGTACGTGAATACTGTTAAAAAATGGTATATCAAGGTTGTGGACCCTGTAAAGGTCACAATTTTAATTCGATTTTGATGAAACTTGAAATGCATGGTTATAACCCAAAGATCTTGGTTCCTTTCGGTATTTGCGCATATTGGATCGTAACTTCCTGAATTATTCGAATTTCATGAAAATGGTACCAAAATTGCCGGACGAAATGGTCGCCGTTTGTACGCGAATAGTGTAAAGATATGCTATATCATGGTTGTTGACTCTGTACAGGTCACAATTCTTATCCGATTTTGACGAAAAGTCACATTTCTAGGTTGTGTACCGTCACACCATAATCATTGTCGACTTCGAATTTCATGAATATCAGACTGGAACTGACCAACAAAATGGCTGCTCCCAATACAGTATGAAATACAGGACTTAATGATGTAGGAAAAATCACTTTCCGTATTGTTTGTTCTCTATCCATCTCTCGAAAATGTGGGCGTATCCTGCCTGGCAGTGCCAGCCTATCTTTCTTTATAAAACACTTTTGGATGATACTTCGTGTACAGTTTGATTGCTCGATACATTGAAAAAAATAAATGTGCGATTAATTAATATGTGTCTTCTATTTATTTTGGGATTTCGGCGGGGGACATCAGCCTCACTGTTGGCTTGTTCGTATTTAGTTCTTTCGTACCTTGTTTTGTACCTCAGATTGATTCGTACCTTTTCCTACGTGTTGTTGAAATAGAGTTAAAGCATAATTGAATGATCGTACCTTTTTCTACCTTTCCAACAACTTTTTACAATTTAACTGTTTCATCTCCAGTGGAGTAGAAACAAAACAAGTGCCACTCCTGTTTGCTGTCATGTCAAGCCGCCGCAAAAAGACTATGTAGCAGTTCTCTGTTCTATCCTAAAAATCCTGGCACGCCCATCGGTCCAGAAGTTTGTGGTTGACTTTGTAAAAGGCTTATGGAAAGCTCTACAGAAACTCTTCCCAAAGGTTCATATACAAGGATGTACCTTCCACTGGAGTCAAGCTATCTACAGGAAAATTCAAAGGTCCGGTTTAGTTGTGTCCTACAATTCTAAGGGGAGCACCTACAAATTCCTACGCAAGAAAAAAAAACTTAGCACGATAGTGTCGATAGAATAGAAGAAAATAATTTAAAACAGAGGAGGAGGGTTAAGCTTACGTGCATTGTAAAAGTTTAAATTAACGAAGGTACGAAACACCTCATGTGAGACAGGTTAAGTTTAAGTACATGTAAAACTTAAAATTTCCGAAGGTACGAAACAGCTTACGTGAGGTACGAATGAACTAAGTACGAAACAGCCAGGTTACGAAACAGCTGACATCCGTTATCTCCGTTGATCAATTTGAAAAATCTTTTGTAACGCTCTAGAGGTCAAACTTATCATCCAATTGACGTCAGATTGAAACACAGAGTTCAAGGTCTTGAGACGAAGTATATAGATTTTCAATGAATTTTGATAACTGAACAACTAAATCCATGATTTTAAATGTTTTGTATACTAAGTGTTAGTATGGGGCAGAACTTTATAAAAACCAGACAAATTCTAATGATTTTTTGTTAATTACTTTATGAGTTGTTAAAATCTTAATCAGATTTCAGAGTATTATAAATGTTTCATTATCGAAAAAAGTAAGAATATGCGACAACTCTTGTTCACTGCCCTTACAATTTAGCTGCTGTGGGTGTATGTTTCTTTGCCTGGCAACCCAACTGTTAAAATCTGATTGAAATCAGTGCTGGTACATTATCTATCCTTGGTATTTTGATTTATTTTATTAATTAAATATTAAATAATCAGAGTACATATTAGCATGTATTAAGCTGTGAGAAATTTGATACTTTAGCGGAAAATGCAAATGGTGCATCAGAACTTTAAATGAATTTTAAAGTGGTTCTCTAGATATAATAGGTATACATATGTTTGACCTCTACTAAAACAGCACTCAATATGAATTTTGTGTTGTAGGTCACACCGACAGAAAGTGAAATGTTTTATGTAGCCCCTTTTTTTTTTCTTTTTTTAAACATATGTTTGGGTGTCCATGTTATTTAATTTGTGTTTAAGTATAATTAATAATGCCATGAGCTTCTAACAGTATGAGAGGGGGTGTCATAAGTGAAATCATAAGATCTGTCATTAACATGTCAAGTGGTATGGTTTTGATTCCCTGCTTGTACGTTACTAAGAGAAGGTTCGCCTGTCCAATCTCAGGGGTTTTGTCTGGGTACTCCAGTTTCCTCCCTCTGCTATAGACCCCTATGCACAAGCAAATTATTGAAATGAAAAATTGAACAATGTGTCGGTCCTGAAATGACCTATATTGTGTCAAGTGGACATTGAAGTCCACTTCTCATTCTAACAGTACAAAATTGAACCTGCAGTCTTTAGACAAGGAATAACATCATTAGACAGTGATGTGTATAGATTTCACTTGGTTTATCGCTTAAAAGGTGTGAAGAAAAGTATATTGTTTTGATATGAGTCGTTACGCAACCAAATTTATTATAGCATAAGGTGTCACCCCCTTTGAGTCATAGAAACAAGTAAAATATACTGGTTATTCCTGCTAGAAAGTTAGCACCACAATTATCGCAGAAGTATTTTGTGATGGTTTTTTTTTTATTGAGTTGCCTCTTTAACTCTTATGCTGTAAGTTAATTGAGTATTGTTTGATTTTGATGTATAAAATTCATGAATTTACTGATTAGAGATGAAACTGTATATTTTGTTTAACACTCCTATCCTGATATCATTTTAATACACCCACATTGAAATGTGGTCGTATATTGTCGTCGCCCCCGTCGGTCCGGTGTCCACAATTGCTTGTGGACGCTCTATAGGCTAAAGTTAATATCCGATTGACTTTAAATTTATACACAGTGTTTAAGGTCATGAGACGAAGAAGCCTATTGTTTTTCAGCAATTTCCGATAATTAGTGCCGGAGTTATGGCCCTTGATCACTTCAAAAAATCTTGTGGACGCTCTAGAGGCCAAAGTTAATATCCGATTGACTTCAAATTTATACACAGTGTTTAAGGTCATAAGACGAAGAAGCCTATTAATTTTCAGCGATTTCCGATAATTAGTGCCAAAGTTATGGCCCTTGATCACCTCAAAAAATCTTGTGGAGGCTCTAAAGGTCAAAGTTAATATCCGATTGACTTTAAATTTATACACAGTGTTTAAGGTCATAAGACGAAGAAGCCTATTGATTTTCAGCGATTTCCGATAATTTGTGCCAGAGTTATGGCCCTTGATCACTTCAAAAAATCTTGTGGACGCTCTAGAGGCCAAAGTTAATATCCGATTGACTTCAAATTTATACACAGTGTTTAAGGTCATAAGACGAAGACGCCTATTAATTTTCAGCGATTTCCGATAGTTAGTGCCAGAGTTATGGCCCTTGATCACTTCAAAAAAATCTTGTGGACGCTCTAGAGGCCAAAGTTAATATCCGATTGACTTTAAATTTATACACAGTGTTTAAGGTCATAAGACGAAGACGCCTATTAATTTTCAGCGATTTCCGATAGTTAGTGCCAGAGTTATGGCCCTTGATCACCTCAAAAAATCTTGTGGACGCTCTGGAGGCCAAAGTTAATATCCGATTGACTTTAGATTTATACACAGTGTTTAAGGTCATGAGACGAAAAAGCCTATTAATTTTCAGCGATTTCCGATAGTTAGTGCCAGAGTTATGGCCCTTGATCACCTCAAAAAATCTTGTGGACGCTCTGGAGGCCAAAGTTAATATCCGATTGACTTTAGATTTATACACAGTGTTTAAGGTCATGAGACGAAGAAGCCTATTGATTTTCAGCGGTCATGAGACGAAGAAGCCTATTGATTTTCAGCAATTTCAAATAATTACTGCCAGAGTTATCTCCCTTGATAACTTCAAAAATTCTTGTGATGCTATAGAGGCCAAAGTTACTATCCGATTGACTTCAGATTGATACATCGAGTTTAAGGTGTTGAAACGAACAAGTATTTTGATTTTCAATGAATTTAGATAACTGAACAGCTAAATCCATGATATTAAATGTTTCATGTATATACTAATTGTTAGCGTGGGGTAAAACTTTATAAAAAGCAATCAAATTCTAATGATTTTCTGATAATTACATAATGAGTTGTTACCTTTTATCAGTTTTTAGTGTATTACAAGTGTTTCATTACCGAAATTAGTAAAAATATGCGACAACCCTTGTTGACTGCCCGGACGATTTAGCTGCTGTGGGGGTATGTTTCGTTGCCTGGCAACCTATCTTATATATTGGTGTTAGTTTTATCATGGACACACATATATATACCCCGTTCAGACGCGCAAGTTAAACTAGTTTAACTTATCCCGCGATAGTTAATTCAGCAATTTTCGTAGTCTGAACGCATATGTGGAGATTTTAAACTAGTTTAAAATATCCACCTCCGTAGGTGAATTGAATTCAGCTTTTTTTTTTATCTGGTTTAACTTTCGGCGAATGAACGGGTAGGATTAAAATATCCTGATATTTTCACTCTGGACATGCGCAGTGCATAGTAAATAACAATCTTAGAAAAATGGCGGCTTCTTGTTCTTCATCAGTGGTCATGCGCATTTACCTCTGACCCTTGACCGACGAGGTCAGGAACATGGTCAGGAATGTTAATCCAGTATAGTGCCAGTATCTTAAAACACGTATGAATGCCGAAATTGCCGGATAAAAATTGGCGGATAAGTTAAACCAGTTTAGTTATAAGCGTCTGAAAGGGGTATAAGTCCATGGTTTTATATCAGTAATAAGGTTTTGTATTCTGCCGAACAGAAGAAACATTTCCAGTTACATGTGACGCCCAAATGCACCAATAGCTACCGCATGGAATGCAGGTGATGCTTGGGATCATCATGGGGGTCCAAACCAAGATTTGCACGACTCTGACTTTGAATGTTACAGTCATTGTGGCATTGAATTCCAGGGTGGGAACATCAGTTTAATTGTTTTAGTGACCAGAAAACAAATTTTGATATGCGTCGGCTTACCCAAAATGAAAGGTTACGTGCCCTTGGCATGCTACAGATCGGCACAACACAGGCGGTTGTGGCGCGGACGATGAATGTTTCTCAGTCTGTCATAAGCAGGCTATGGTCCAGATACCGTGATACACAATCTGTACAGGACAGACCACGTTCAGGTCGACCAAGGGCAACAACTCAAGTCCAGGATTGATTTATCCGTACCTTGGCCTTGGGAAATCGTGTCATCACAGCAAATCAGATCAGCGCTCGTCTTCAAACAGACACTGGTGTGAGAGTGAGTGGCCAGACGATTCGAAATCGACTGCATAGGAGTCACCTTCGCGCCTGACGTCCTCGCGTGATCCCTTGTTTGAGAGATCATCACATTCAGGCAAGACGTCGTTGGTGTAGGGATCGTCAACACTGGGATAATCGACGCTGGATCAATGTGATGTTTTCAGATGAGTCAAGGTTCACTGCTGATTTTTTTGACAGACGTAGGAGGGTGTGGCATCGTCGAAACGAGCGCTTCCAAGACGTTAACGTCATTAGACATGATCGATTTGGGGGTGGTTCTGTTATGGTGTGGGGAGGCATCACTGTTGCTGGAAGAACGGCTTTACATGTTGTTGCAGGGCGTGTTACAGGCCAGTACTACCGGAACAACATCTTGGCAGTCCATGCTGTGCCGTTCGCACGACCTCATGGCCGCCGTTTCATCTTCCAGGATGACAACGCAAGATGTCACAGGGCCAGGATCGTTACAGGTTACCTCCAACAACAGAACATCACCACATTACCTTGGCCAGCACTGAGTCCCGACCTCTCCCCCATCGAGCATGTCTGGGACATGCTTGGACAGATGTTACGTCAACGTCAACAACGTCCTGCCAATGTCCAAGAACTTGCTGCTGCGTTGCAACAGGAATGGGACAATCTGGACCAAAATGACCTTAGACGTCTCATTAGGAGTATGCCACGTCGGATCAATGCTTGTTTGGCAAACAGAGGAGGATTTACCCGTTACTGACTTTGTTGTGATGCTGTGGTAACTTTGCTGTTTGACCCCGGGTATCATTTTACCCTTATAATGGTCAGTCTGTGCCTTACTTAGTCTAACGATCATTTGGAATAAATCAATGAATGTGAACTTCATTTCATTTTGTCATTTGTTTCTTCGTCAGTTTCATTAGGTGACTTTAATAACACTTAAAAATCAAATATCCCCTACTTTTTTTGAATAGTATATATATATATATATATATATATATATATATATGTATGTATACAATACTTTTATTTGTTTTTATTTTTATATAACTCCTGCTCAATCTTGATGCATCATTCTCTTTTTTTACTTAAAGATTTATATACCACTGATCATTATATGGTTTATGTTTTGCGGTAAAATTACCAGTTTTTATCATGTTATAGATGTATTTTTATTTATTGATTTATTTCTGCTACAGCACATTCAGAAGTTGGAACTGATGATGAAGATGGATTACAACATTTCGGAACAAATGGCATCCACCAAGAAAAGAAAAGACGAGGATTACGAAAACTGTTTGGCAAGTAAGTAGTTTTATTTGTGTCTTATTTGAGCAAGATTTATCATTTTATATGTTACAAATTGTGGGATTTGGTGGACTAGTAGTTGAAAGTGTTACAGTTAGAATCTTAGGTAAATCTTTGTTTCTTTATTAAAAAGGGTTTGTCTGTCTGTCCGCCTGTCCATCACTCTATTTGCTACACAATTATTTACCTTCTAGTTGAGCTAGAATGTTCAAACTTGGTGTAGTTGTTTATTAGGTCCATAACTTGATGGAGTTTGAAAATGAGTACATTTCACCGATTATGAAATCGCTGTGGGTAGTCTCAGACTGACACCCCAAAGTTGAAGGGGGGCAAAAATAGGGTATATTCATACATTCAAGGTACTGGTCAAAACCAATTTCAAATGAAAGAGTACATCTCATGAGTACGAAATCGCCCATAACAGACAATTTCAGTCCTGGGACTGCCCAAACTGACATACCAAATATGACCCAAGGGCCTTAAAAAGGGGTTATATTCATACATTTGAATTACCAGTTGAAACTAATATTAAATGAAAGTATAGACCCCACTGAGTGCAAAATAGCTCATAACAGATTCACACCACCCCCACCACCCCTTCGCACACACACACGTATTGTTTTTAAATTATCGGTTATATATCGCCCAGGTTAATTGGTTTCCCATTAATAATTTTAAATACATTGATCTTAATAAATAAATAGGTTCCCCACCCACTACTTTTTCAAGCCTGAAAGAGTTTCCGCTGTGATAGTTCAGTTGTAAATGACCCCCTAATCAAAGGTCTTAATGTTTAATTGTATTTGATTGTTGTTTTTGTAGCATGTTCTCTGTATATTTGTCTACTATCTGCATTCTCTACAATATCACCCTATGTGGAAGTGGAAGTAAGACCCCAGGAACAAACAAACATATCTGTATCGTTTGCTTTGTAACGTCGAGAGTGTCATCGTCGAAATATCGCTTAGCACCTTGTATTAAGATGATTTTGGACCTGAAATAGTGAGAATAGTCCAAGCTTACGTCCTCAATTTTGCTCCTCTAGGCTTGAAAAAAGTTATTCTCACAAGTTTTGAATCCCCCCCCACCCCCACCTAGGTGGAAATAGATGTAAGACCCCGGTAACAAACGAACATATCTGTATCCTCTGCTTGATAATGACAAGATTATCCCGAGATGGTCCAAACTGACATCATAAATTTTGCCACCACTAGGTTTGAAAATGATTATACTTTTGACCCCTCCCCCCTCTTGATTCGCCTTCAATTTGAATGTATGTGCAATGTACAAGGGCTGACTGAAAAAGTTCTAAGACATCTACAAAGTCGATGATTCCATAAAGTTTTCAACGTAGTCCCCATCAAGGTGTACTATTTTGCAAGGCTTGGATGCCGGTCAAGAGCTTTTTGGTATTCCTTACTTGGTGATAATGTGCTCGATCCTTCGACAAGCAATGCCCACAACACCGGCAATATTTCGAGTGGTAAATTGTCAATCAGCCTTCACCATGTCATGCACCTGGGTAATGTTTTCTTGCATATGAGAAAAAGTGAAAAATCAAGGATAACGGACATGAAAGCGAAAACAATTGGGTCCTTCCATATCAAGTGAGTCAATTTTTGGAAAGTTGGGAAATCAACCCCCTCAAAAAAAAACGGGAAAAAATATATGTTACTGTATGTACATCCAAAATCTAGAAACTGCAAAATTTTTGGGTTGTAGCATTAATTAACTTTTTGTGTAGATTACAAAATCTGCAATCAGATTACTGGTGATTGGTAGGCTTTACATGCTATTTGGTCATGAAAACCGAAATGAAATTGGTGTAATTGTATATTGTCTGACCAAATTTTTAGTCTATCTAGAGATTGCCTGCTGTTTTACAGAGGAAATATATGAAAATTGGCCTCAAGTCAGACACAAATTTTCAAAAAATGACATTGAACCTGGGGTCGATTGAACCTGGTAGATGAGCGCCTAAAAATCTGAAACTGATCTGCAAATATAGTTCATACTATTGTCTCCAACATATGTTAACCCCATTGTTGTCCCAAGCCAGTGGCATACGCAAAACGGAAATTAGACCAAGTTCAAGAATCAGCAAAAATAAAAAAATTTCAGATGATTGACAAAAGACTTTGACGTTATTGCCAGTACAAGTGACTGCAAAGATTGTCAGAATTTTTGAATTTTTATCAATACTCTGAAAGCCTATTGTGCTATTGTCCTGTCCAGGTAAGAAGGACTTTGTTTAGGTCAAGATTAACAACAAACGTTCCTCAAGACTTTTGCTCGTTTATGTGAAGGAGCTATGTGAACAGAACAAATAAGAGTACCCAAGTAACAAAGTTAGAATTTCAAAATTTGCGTCATTGAGACCCAAGTGGTGTGTTTCGGTTAAATACATGAAAATAATAAGTTGCTCGTCAACACACTCCCAATCAAATGTGATTACAAAGATTTGCTCTCTAAGCTGGTATGTGACATTGGAAGTAGAAACTGTATGCTGCGAAGTTGCAACAAGTGTCCTGATAAAGAAGAGCTGGTTGAATACTTAAGAGCAATGTTTAATGATAATGACATCGATAAAGACGATGATATCAATTAAAGTCAGTGGATGCGTACTGACAGTACTAAAATAGAACATATGAAGTGGAGCATCAGTGATTTCATCGAAAAATTGTGCTCAGGTCTAGAAAAACTGAGAACACATCACTATATAGCTATATCCCAAAGTTGGAAAAGTAAGAATAATAAAAAAAAAAAAAAAAAAAAAGGTTAAAAACTGTTAAAGCACAGATTTTGAAAAAATTGAAAAAAAAATAAAGATGGCCCGCAACAACAATCGGGTTAACATATGTTGGTGACAATAGTAATGAACTATATTTGCAGATTTTTAGATGCTCATCTACCAGGTTCAATCAGCCCGAAAATACGAGGCATTTTTATACGCCCACATTGAAATGTGGTCGTATATTGTTGGCGGTCCGGCGTCCACAATTGCTTGTGGACGCTCTGCAGGCTAAAGTTAATATCCGATTGACTTTGAATTTATACACAGTGTTTAAGGTCATGAGACGAAGAAGCCTATTGTTTTTCAGCGAAATCCAATAATTATTGCCCAAGTTATGGTAATTGATCACATCAAAAAATCTTGTGGATGATCTAGAGGCCAAAGTTAATATCCGTTGGACTTTAAATTTATACACAGTGTTTAAGGTCATGAGACAAAGAATTCTATTGATTTTCAGCGATTTTCGATAATTACTGACCGGGTTAAGGTCCTTGATCACTTCAAAAAATCTTGTGGACGTTCTGGAGGCCAAAGTTAATATCCGATTGACTTTAAATTTATACACAGTGTTTAAGGTCATGAAATGAAAAAGCTTAGTGATTTTCAGCGATTTCCGATAATTACTGCCACAGTTATGGCCCTTGATCACTTTGAAAATCTTAAGGTCATGAGAAGACGAATCCTATTGATTTTCAGCGATATCCGTTAATTACTGCCCGAGTTATGACCCTTGATCACTTTGAAAAATATTGTGAATGCTCTAGAGACTAAAGTTAATATCTGACTGACTTTATATTTTTACACAGTGTTTCAGGTCAAGAGACAAGGAAGGCTATTGATTTTCAGCAATTTCCTATAATTACTGCCAGAGTTATAGCCCTTGATCACTTTGAAAAATCTTGTGGATGCTCTAGTGGCCAAACTTATCATCCAATTGACTTCAGATTGATACACAGAGTTAAGGCCTTGATTTTCAATGAATTTTGATAACTGAACAGCTAAATCCATGATTTTAAAAAACAAACAAATTCTAATGATTTTCTGATAATTACTTTACGAGTTGTTAATCTTAATCAGATTTCAGAGTATTATATATGTTTCATTATCGAAAAAAGTAACAATGTGCGACAATGTGCATATGTTTCGTTGCCTGGCAACCTATCTTTAACAATTACTCAAGAAATAATAGGAGAATGTCACTGTTTACAGACAGGTCAGGAAGCTATCGTTTTTATGTGTCATTCATTATCACATAAACTAATACACATGTAGACATGCAGGTACTGTCCGTGCCGATTACTGTAAGGAAATAAATCCACTGCTATCTGTAATTGTATCTGTATCGGCCGATATATTTTGCTGTCAATATTTGAAATCGGTTCAACCGATAGGTGATATATCGGACCATAACTGAAAAAAAAAGGGGTGTTAAGTTTCAAAAAGGACAAAAATTATAATCTGACCGGTATGACATTGTCTTGTAAATATCCCCTGTTACCTACAAAAGTTTAAGTTTGTGACAACCCTTGTTGACCGCTTGGACTATTTAGGTGCTGTTGGCAACCTATCTTAGAGAAACAAAGTACTAGTTGTCTGAAAAATAGATCACAAGCAACTAGCAGGAACATGCAGCAATTGGTGTTTTCCGGTGTCATGCGCGTGTACATCCACAAAAAACGTATCCTCTCAGTTGCCAGACTAGTTGTCTACAGTTGCAAGAGCCGATGGACATTACGATTGATTATATTTCAGATTAAAAAGAAGCAGTTCACAGGATTTTGATGGGGATAAAAATCGACAAGATGAATTTAAACGTGGTGGTGTTAGAGCAACTGCTACAGCTAGACTTGGTGGATGGTCTCAACAACTTAAAACTAACATCAAGTATGATTTTCTGTTCCTTTATGTAAAAACATTCTCAAATTTCAGAAGTTGTGGTTATGAGCATTTGTAATTGATCTAGTAATTCTAAAATAAACCTAAAATCGATTAAAGCCATTATAATGTGGAAACTGCATGCTTTCTGTTAAGATTTGATTGTTTGAGGTTCTAGATAGTCTATGATTATTGAAGGGTATTCTCCTTCGATCAAGTTTTAAAAGGTACACCATGCTATATATTTTAGTCATAATCCTGAAGCAATGACCGGAGAAATCTCTCTCTGGGTTTCTGATACTTGAGCTTTTGAGGTACTTCAAAACGTGAGTTGGTAGTTAACATTTTATGCTGAAGGGTCATTCCATGTCAAGTGGGCCAGGGGTGGGAAATTGACCCCCTCGTAAAAATCTAGGAAAATATATATTATTCTATATCTAAAACCTAGAAACTGTGCAAAATATGTGGTCTGTAGCATGAAAATTGACTGAGATACGGGCATTTAAAATTCATAAGTTACTAATAAGTTTTCGAAACAAAATATGTATCACTAATTTACTCTCAAGTTTCAGATATCTTGATTTTACCTTTATAGTGAAGATATACCCTCAAATTTGGTAATCTTAGAGAACTTTTTGTGTAGTGTAGACATGAATCTGCAATCAGATTACCAGTGAGTTGTAGGGTTTGCATGCTACTTGGCCATGAAAAATGACAAAAATTTGGTGCTACAAAGTAATAGATGTAGACCCAAATATTGGTATATCCAGAGATTGCCAGTAGTACTACATAAGAAACGCATAAGTATGGTGGACTATGGCTGCCATAGCAAATACATATTATTTTCATGAAATTTTAATATTTTTCTCCTTTTTTTTTTAATTCAATTCTTATTTTCTTTCATTTAAAAAACAATTCAAATGTATATATATTTATTTTAAATTTCTTTTTATAAATTTTTTTCAAATTTTTTTTAATTTTTTGTTTACAATTTGTTTTTAAAAAAATTTTTTGATAAATATTTTTAATTTTTTTTATAATTTTTTTTTTAAAATTTTTTTAATTTTTTTTTTTAAATATTTTTATTTTTTTTTTTTATAATTTATATTTTTTAATTCTTTTTTATTGATTATACTTGCATTTTTTTTTTTCATTTATATTATTTTTTATTTAAATATCTTTTATTTTTTTTTATCTTCTTTAAATTTATTTTCTTAAAATAAAAAAAAAATAATGTAAAATTTTTATTTTTGATTCTCCAAAAGAAAAAAGAAAATTGTCTCCCTTAAAAAAAAAAAATTCATGTTCCGTGCTTTGCCATATTCCGTGTGTTGCCATATTCCGTGTTTTGCTATAGTCTGTGATTGTGGGTTAGGGTTAGGGTAAGGCTTAGTGCTGGCAAAAAATATCGATATAGCCGATAATCGTCGGCGACTTATGGCAAATATCGATATTCAGTTTCGTGATATCGATACACGTATAAATATAAATGGACTTCAATAAAATAAGATTAATGGAATGTTTGGTATCAAATTGGCCCTATTCAGCGTTAGATCATTCAATTCACGCTAAAACTAAAAACACGCACACCTCGCAGTTCAACCATCGCTTCGGTAATTTTCGATGTCGTTTACAACAACAGGGGGAACAACTCCATTTTAATAAGTTTGTTTATTGCTATAAGCGACAAAAGAAAATCGTCAACAATGACTCGTGGATGATTGATGGCGAGCGCGAAGCTGCGAAACTATTTTATTACTAACACCATTGCAGCATCAAGTTTAAGCTTTGAATGAAAAGAATATTATGAAACAATAGCTAAGAATCATAGTTTGTTTATTTTTTCTTTTATTCGATCAATAACACATTTAAATACCCGGTACATTTTTAGTATACAATTTTCGTTTTTTTCCGATATACCGATATCTCCCAAACGGTTGCCGATATCGATATGTAAAATCAGTATCGATTGCCAGCACTAGTAAGGCTTAGTCCTGTTTGCATCTCAAGACGAAATCTACAAGTGCTAGCCCTTACCCTAACCCTAACTCCCACAATCTCTACATGACGGCATATGTACTAAAATGCGTATGGCCGTCTTCGATCTAGCGCTCTCTCTAACTCGGTATCATCCAAAGTCTTTGACATTAAAAACACAAATTATTGGACAGATAACCCTACTCCTTGTCACGTACAATCGAGGAATGGACGAAGGACAAAGGGCCTGGCAAGGGGACATTATATGTTCATTCGGATGGTACAGAAAATCGAGGTTCCGTGTACAGATTGGCATGCATGCCAAAGAACCCTTGACAGTCATATATTATGTACTTTTTTTTTTCTTTTTTTTTATAAATTTTTTTATAATTTTTTTTATAATTTATATTTTTTAATTTTTTTTTATTGATTATATACTTACATTTTTTTTTTTCATTTATATTATTTTTTATTTAAATATCTTTTATTTTTTTTTATCTTCTTTAAATTTATTTTCTTAAAATAAAAAAAAATCATGTAAAATTTTTATTTTTGATTCTCCAAAGAAAAAAAAAAATTCATGTTCCGTGCTTTGCCATATTCCCTGCTTTGCTATAGTCTGTGATTGTGGGTTAGGGTAAGGCTTAGTCCTGTTTGCATCTCGAGACGAAATCTGCAAGTGCTAGCCCTTACCCTAACTCCCACAATCTCTACATGATGGCATATGTACTAAAATTCGTAGGGCCGTCTTCGATCTAGCGCTCTCTCTAACTCAGTATCATCCAAAGTTTTCGACATTAAAAACACAAATTATTGGACAGATGACCCTACTCCTTGTCACGTACAATCGAGGAATGGACGAAGGACAAAGGGCCTTGCAAGGGGACATTATATGTTCATTCGGATGGTACAGAAAATCGAGGTTCCGTGTACAGATTGGCATGCACGCCAAAGAACCCTTGACAGTCATATATTATGTACTTATAGTCAAGATCGACTCTTCTTGGTCAGGATTTTGGTTTTACTTTTCCTGACCGATTTCCTAAGATATTCATACTTACTTGTGAAAACTGACATCCTCTGCTATCGTCGAAGATGTTGATAAAACACCCGCAAGCAAAACACTGTGGACAACGAATTTTGGCCCTGCTTTATTTGTCCCTACCGGCGCATACTGAATGATCATAGTTCGGTTATATTAGCGGCGAGGTCACTTGATATAACCGGACGTCTGCAACAGTTGGACTACAGGGGCGGCGAATATTACTTGACCGGCGTACGCCGTATAAAAACGGGGCTCGCTCAGAGGCGGATCAAGGCTCTGATGGACCCAGGCAGCTCGATCAGCTGGGACCTTCACATAACTGGTTTGTCGAAGTGAAACTAAGACCACTGGAGAGAATTTCTGAGGATATATTGATGGAATATAGTCAAACATTATTATGTCATTCGGCCAGTAATAATCATGTGATGCCCAGGGGAGCACAGCAATACCCAATTGCTAGATAAAACAAACCTAACTTATTAAGGCTTAAAAGAAAAGAAATATAATCTGTAATTCCCTTACACATACATGAATTGACTTTCAAACATCTGAATTCACTTAAAATGTAAAACATCAAATTTAAATAGGTTGTCCAAATTTTTATGGGCCCTTTTATCTTGGACCCTAGGCAGCTGTCTACACTGCCTATATGATAATCCACCTCTGGGCTCGCTTATCGGCGGAGAAATTAAGCAGATTGGTTATACAGCAGGTAGAGTCGACTGGTGATACGAGACAACAAGAATAAGGACGAGAGATCGAGTTTTTGATTTTCCTTTTTCTGACCGATTTCATTAAATACTAAAACCCTGTGCTTTTGTCACTGGTTTTATGTTGATAAAACACCCAAAAGCGAAGCACTGTGGAACACGACCATTGGTTTGCACTATGGCAAAGCAAGGGAACGGTAGATCGAAGACGGTACTACGGATTTTAGCACATATGACGTCATGTAGAGATTGTGGGAGTTAGGGTTAGGGTAAGGGCTAGCACCTTTTACTGGCTGATTTCATTAAATATTAACATTTGATAAAACACCCAAAAGCGAAACACTGTGGCAAAGCAAGAGAAGTCTAGATGGAAGACAGTCCTACGCATTTTAGTACATATGACGTCATGTAGAATTGTGGGAGTTAGGGTAAGATTTTGTCTCGAGATGCAAACAGGACTAGTCCTTACCCTAACCCTGGGCCAAACCTAAGCCTTACCGTAACCACAATCACAGACTATAGCAAAACACAGAATATGGCGAAGCACGGAATATGGCAAAGCACAGAACATGCTAGTCTGTGATTGTGGTTTAGGGTAAGGCTTAGGTTTGGCTTCGGAGAATCAAAAAAAAAAAAAGTTTTACATGATTTTTTTTTTATTTTAAGAAAATAAATAAAAATCGTTTTTATACGCCCACATTTTCATGTGGACGTATTATGTCGTCGCCCCTGTCCGTCCGGACGTCCGTCCGTCCGTCCACAATTTGTTTGTGGACTCTCTACAGGTCACAATTCTTATCCGATTTTGACGAAACTTGAAATATAGGTTTATCCCCAAAAGTTCTCGGCTGCTTTCGATATTGGCATGTATCGGATCAAAACTTCATGGATTATGGCCCCTGATTGTACGAAAAATCACGTTTTTAGCTTGTGGACCCTATAGAGGTCACAATTTTGAACCGATTTTGATGAAACTTGACATGCATGTTTGTAACCCAAAGATCTTGGTTCCTTTCGATATTTGCGGCTTACGGAATGTAATTTCCTGAATTATGGCCCCTGATTGTCCGAAAAATCACCCTTTTTAGCTTGTGGTCCCTCTGGAGGTCACAATTATTATTCGATTTAAAAAACCGTTTGATTATATCACCGTTACACCCTAAGGAAGGTTGAGTTCGAATTTCGGGAAAATCGGACGAAAATTGCCATACAAAATGGCCGCCGTTTGTACGCGAATACTGTTAAAAAATGGTATATCAAGGTTGTGGACCCTGTGGAGGTCACAATTTTGATTCGATTTTGATGAAACTTGAAATTCATGGTTATAACCCAAAGATCTTGCTTCCTTTCGATATTTGCGCATATCGGATCATAACTTCCTGAATTATGGCCCCTGATTATACGCAAAATCGCCTTTTTTTTAGCTTGGAGGTCACAATTATTATTCGATTTAAAAAACCGTTTGATTATATTACCGTCACACCCTAAAGAAGGTTGAGTTCGAATTTCGGGAAAATCGGACGAAAATTGCCATACAAAATGGCCGCCGTTTGTACGCGAATACTGTTAAAAAATGGTATATCAAGGTTGTGGACCCTGTGGAGGTCACAATTTTGATTCGATTTTGATGAAACTTGAAATTCATGGTTATAACCCAAAGATCTTGCTTCCTTTCGATATTTGCGCATATCGGATCGTAACTTCCTGAATTATGGCCCCTGATTATACGCAAAATCGCCTTTTTTTTAGCTTGGAGGTCACAATTATTATTCGATTTAAAAAACCGTTTGATTATATTACCGTCACACCCTAAAGAAGGTTGAGTTCGAATTTCGGGAAAATCGGACGAAAATTGCCATACAAAATGGCCGCCGTTTGTACGCGAATACTGTTAAAAAATGGTATATCAAGGTTGTGGACCCTGTGGAGGTCACAATTTTGATTCGATTTTGATGAAATTTGAAATTCATGGTTATAACCCAAAGATCTTGCTTCCTTTCGATATTTGCGCATATCGGATCGTAACTTCCTGAATTATGGCCCCTGATTATACGCAAAATCGCCTTTTTTTTAGCTTGGAGGTCACAATTATTATCCGATTTAAAAAAACGTTTGATTATATGACCGTTACACCGTAAGGAAGGTTGAGTTCGAATTTCGGGAAAATCAGACCACAATTGTCATACAAAATGGCTGCCGTTTGTACGCGAATACTGTTAAAAAATGGTATATCAAGGTTGTGGACCCTGTAAAGGTCACAATTTTAATTCGATTTTGATGAAACTTGAAATTCATGGTTATAACCCAAAGATCTTGGTTCTTTTCAATATTTGCGCATATCGGATCGTAACTTCCTGAATTATGGCCCCTGGTTATACGCAAAATCCCCCTTTCTTTAGCTTGTGGTCCCTCTGGAGGTCACAATTATTATCCAATTTAAAAAAACGTTTGATTATATCACCGTTGCACTGTAAGGAAGGTTGAGTTTGAATTTCCGGAAAATCGGACCAAAAATGGCCGCCGTTTGTACGCGAATACTGTTAAAAAAATGATATATCATGGTTGTGGACCCTGTATAGGTCACAATTTTAATTCGATTTTGATGAGGAAGGTTGAGTTCTAATTTCGTGAAAATCGTACCAAAATTGCCGGACGAAATGGTTGCCGTTTGTACGCGAATAGTGTAAAAATATGGTATATCATGGTTGTGGACTCGCTACAGGTCACAATTCTTATCCGATTTTGATGAAAAGTCACATTTCTAGGTTGTGTACCGTCACACCATAATCATTGTCGGTTTCGAGTTTCATTAATATCAGACTGGAACTGACCAACTAAATGGCTGCTCCCAATACAGTATGAAATACAGGACGTAAAGATGTAGGAAAAATCACTTTCGGTATTGCTTGTTCTCTGTCCATCTCTCGAAAATGTGGGCGTATCCTGCCTGGCAGTGCCAGCCTATCTTTTAGAAAAAAAGTTTAAAGAAGATAAAAAAAAATAAAAGATATTTAAATAAAATATAATATAAATGAAAAAAAAAAAATGTAAGTATAATAAATAAAAAAAGAATTAAAAAAAAATATAATTTATAAAAAAGAATTAGAAATATAATTTATCAAAAAAAATTGAAAAAAACATTATGAAAAAAAAAAAAAAAATAAAATTATAAAAAAAAAGTTTTTTAAATGAAAAAAAATAAGAATTAAATAAAAAGAAAGAGAACTAGATCTGCAAAGCAGATATTAAAGCTTTTATATTCACAGTCACTTCCTGTCACATGTCATAGGTCATATAAATAATCTCATCAAGAAAAAAAAAAAAAAAATCATTAAAATCGGTCAAAATATAGCGAAGTTTTTATGATTTTTCACTCGTAAACGACTTTATCGGCACGAAAAACATCAAAGACAAAATTCGAAAATGTGACATTTTCAAATAAAAATATTTCGCCCCTGATCCCGGCTATCCAGAAATTTATTCATTTTGGAAATAGGAGACATATTGTCCATACTACGGCCTATTGCTTTCATTTACGTGCTCGTTAATGTCGATTTTTCATCTTTTCTCACATTCAGTTCGAAATGGTGACCATCACGTGACCGAAATCAAAACTCTGATCTGATAGATTTTTAGGGATTCCTTCAAGGATTCCGAAAATGTAACTCCCATGTCTGTAAGTAAAATATAGCAAAAGCCTTAATGATTTTTCACGTTTCAAGATGGCGGCACTTCCGGCTCAAGTCACAAACTCAATATTTGGTGTACGAATCAGTATTTACTTATCTAGTATCCAAATAAAAAATCAGGTCATTCTGACCTATATTTCTTCGATTTTTTTTTAAACTTTGATCCTTAATTTCACAAAGGGGAGGTAATTTACAAAATTTCTAAGGACATCATTAAAGTTGCATCGGTAAGATCTACTTACATACTAAATTTCATGAAAATCATTCAACTATTAAATAAGTTGTCAAGTTGGTCTCAAAACGTTTTGAAAATATATTTAATCAATACTCACCACCCATTTTTGGTGGGGTAGGTAAAAGTTTCAGAAACATCCTATGGTTATATTCTGAGAAATCCGATTTGCAGGAAACACATGTTGACTTTACGAGAACGACCTCTAAACATGCTCCATATTGTAAAAATACAACTTTTTGGATTTTCAATCTTTTTTTCGACAACCCCGCACAAAAAAAAAAAAATTTTACAATGATTTCACACAACAGGCTAGCTATTAGACTCTCATTTGACAAGAGTTTCATCGCCCTCCCTTCATTATAACCAAAGTTATCATGCCCTAAAGAATCAACAAATCGGCGTGCTTATCTCTGGTTACCCTAAGCAGAAAATGCTCATCTTTGAACTCAATCAAGACAGTGACCTAGTAACCATCTACACCAAGTTTGAACACTCTAACTCAAATTGCTTCTATTTTTCACTTTCACTTCAAAATGGTGACCATCACGTGACGAAAATCAAAATTCTGATCATATAGATTTTTAGGCATTCCTTCAAGGATTCCGAAAATGTAACTCCCATGTCTGTAAGTAAAATATCGCAAAAGCCTTTGTGATTTTTCACGTTTAAAGATGGCGGCACTTCCGGTTCGATCCACAAACTCAATATTTTGTGTATGAATCAGTAATTACTTGTTTAGTATCAAATAAAAAAAAATAGGTCATTCTGACCTATATTTCTTTGATTTTTTTGAAAAATTTGATCCTTAATTTCGTCAAGGGGAGATAATTTAGAAAATTTCTAATTATATTTTTGAAGTCACATCGGTAAGATCTACTTATATACTAAATTTCATGAAAATCATACAACTATTAAAGAAGTTGTCAAATTGGTCTAAACTTCTGGTTCAAAACACAGCGACGAATGTTCGAAATTCGAAAATGTGAAACTGCAGATGAAAATGATTTTTTTCAAGGTATTCAAAGAAAAAAGAATTAGTAAAATCGGTCAAAAAATAACAAAGTTACGACTATGCATTGTCAGTTTTTTCGTTCGTAAAATTCGGTGATTTCGGAAAATATATTTAATCAACAGCCACCACCCATTTTGGGGGGGTATGTAAAATTTTCAGAAAGATGCTATGGTTAGATTCTGAGAAATCCGATTTGTGGATTAAACACAAAAAAAAATAAATAAAAATAAATAAAAATAGGAACTAGATCTGCAAAGCAGATATAAAAGCAGTCACAGTCACTTCCTATCACATGTCATAGGTCATGTAAATAATCTCATCAAGAGAAAAAAAATCATTAAAATCGGTCAAATTATAGCGAAGTTTCTATGACTTTTCACTCGTAAACAACTTTATCGGCACGAAAAACGGTAGATAATCACCTAAAAATCTGATTATAGTTTGTAAATATAGTTTGTGCTAATGTCTTCAACATGTGTAAAAGCCATTCTTGTCCCGGGCCATTTTCATATTCATATTTTTTCAATTTTTTGAAAATCTGTGTTTTGAGTTAATCTATGTCAACAATCGTATTTTGGAGGCGATTGAACCCCGTTTGATGGGCACCTAAAAATCTGAAACTTGGTGGAATTATAAATTGTACTAATGTCTCTGACATGTTAAAACCATTCTTGTCCCATATCATCTTAATATTTTAAAGATTTTTTTCAAAATCTGTATTATGGGCCATTCCTTGTCAATTATCACCCAATGACTTAAACCAAATCCCCTTCGATTTTGCTGAAATTTGGTTTAGATGTTTATTTTGGCCAAAAAAGCTGATATTCCCAATTATAGCTTGATCCGAGTAACAGTTCCTGAGATATGGTCCACCAAATTTGGGGGATTTTGGCAGAAGTCGTCGTGGCTGGCATTATTCAAATGACCATACCCAGTAACCGATTGGTCAAAATTGCTGGAATATGTCTTCCAGGTTTGGGAATTCCACAAGAATTCTAAAAATCTACACTTATTTTTGATATCCGAGTGTTTGATAATTGGTGCCAGAGTTATGGCCCTTGATCACTTCAAAAAATCTTGTGGGCGCTCTAGAGGCCAAAGTTAATATCTGAACGACTTTAAATTTACACCTTTTGAAATTGACCTTAAAGACCATGTGACCTTGAGATGAGCTTGCATGAATAGTTTAGCGCAATATGTTTTCTACACAATGTTAAACAACTGGAGGTATAATATCTTTTATTAGCATGTAAAATCAAGTTAAATATTCACACTAAAAGCAGGATTGTCTTCATGGATAAGCTCCTAAAGATGGATATCTATGATTCAAACAGCACGTCATTATCTTTCCCATTTCAAAAACACTTATTCCAGCAATTTTAATGTATTGGTTACTGGGTTTTTATAAGCCGACATTGAAATGTGGTCGTATATTGTCTCGTCTGTCCGGCCGGCGGTCCGGCGTCCACAATTACTTGCGGATGCTCTAGAGCCTAAAGTTAACATCCGATTGACTTTAAATTTATACACAGTGTTTAAGGTCATGAGACGAAGAAGCCTATTGTTTTTCAGCGATTTCCGATTATAACTACCAGAGTTTTGGCCCTTGATCACTTCAAAAAATCTTGTGGACGTTCTAGAGTCCAAAGTTAATATCCGATTGACTTTAAAGTTCCAATTTCACTTTTTCTAAGAAAGTCAAAATATAATTATTTCTATGTTTTTTGCTCAAATGGTTGTCAACTCACTATTATACGATCATGGACAAAATTTTGGGGGGGTTAGAAACGGTGACACTGGTTGATTGAGGAAATAGTTACTCAATTACCTCCCTTGTTTTCCCATTCTTCTCCATGGACGGCCAAACGTTTGAATTTGAAGTTGAAAATGATATTTTTGCCAATTTCTCAACTGGCTATAGTGAATTATAGGATTAATAGGATTATTCTTTAACAAGGTAGGACTGTTTATAGGTTCAATCTATTTTGGGGCTTTATTTTAATAAATTTTAAAAATATAACTTAAAAAAAATGCTATTGGAACTTAAAATATATACACAGTGTTTAAGGTCATAAGACTAAGAAGCCTATTGATTTTCTGCGATTTCCAATAATTGGTGCCAGAGTTATGCCCTTGATCACTTCAAAAAATCTTGTGGACACTCTAGAGGCCAAAATTAATATCTGATCGTCTTTAAATTTACAGACAGTGTTCAAGGTCATGAGTTGAAGAAGCCTATTCATTTTCAGTGATTTCAAGTAATTACTGCCAGAGTTATCTCCCTTGATAACTTCAAAAAATCTTGTGACGCTATAGAGGCCAAACTTATCAGTGAATTTTGATAACTGAACAGCTAAATCAGTGCTCACTCTGGGTTCCATTTTTTTCCGCCAATTTTTCATTTTAATTTATTAGCCAGATATTTTTTCCGCCAAAATAAAATAACTATTAAAAAAATTTTCGGGAATGTTATTTACATAAATACATACAATATTCATCTTAAAATTTACAAAATTCTTCTCTGCTTTGCAGAAGCCCATTTTTATGAAGGCTTTCTCAAAATCTAGGTTTACCAATACTAAGGTCCATTAAATTACATAATGTGTTAGTTTTTAAACAATTTCTATATTTATTTTTTTATAATACTTTGTCTACTAAATCCCCTTTCACAATCTAGCACAAATGCTTGAGAACATATCACCTTTAGTTGCAGCAAATTGACAATAGTTATAGTTATGGCAGTAATAGTTATATCACAATCACAACATTGAACATTCCTAAATGAAATGACATAATTTCTTCAGACATGGTAAAGGTATCAATTTTCAACAAATTCACATAATCCACAATGTTATTAACAAATGTTAGGTGATTCACATGTTGAACAAAACATTGTTTTGGTAGCTGCATCATACCTTAACCAAGGATTTGAAAAATTCCATTCATCCCTGAAAGATCTACCTTTTCCAAATGCGCTTAATATTTTACGTTTTTTGAAATTTTTCTCTGCAGTGGTCTTTTGGGGTATCAGTTCAACATCTAGGGCTGCAATATCATCAGATGGACGAGAGCTTATCGTGTCAGTATCATCTGTAGTCTTCGGGCATTTTGGTGGTGGAATATTAAAAAAATCCGACATTCTTCTGTCAAACGTTGAAGAAGGCTGTTTTATTTTTCGCTTACGACCCATGGCATATGATTCGATAATAACTGGCTTTCGACAGTCCCAAACTGTAACAAAATACCTGGCTTTATTTATTAACGATATCGTCATTTCGGTATGAAATAGATCAAACTGCAGTCATAATCCAATAATCCCGAACAAATCGAGTGAGTATTGTTTACAGTGTCTGCCATTTTGAATATATCGAAAGCATCAACAAAGCAACCGATTCGTATTTGGAAACACATAATTAAATCTTTTGTCTCTTAATTAGTTTATTACTACTCTTACTGTAAATACTGTCAACACCAATCCCAGATTGATCAAGAGACAAAAGATAGGGCTATTATTGATACCTAATTGATTGTTGATTGACTCAACGAAGCGCTATCCACGGTACACTGTTTAGTCAGGTATGTATGCGCAGAAATAAAAGCTTTGTACCAATATTTTTTTTATTTCCAGGTAAAAAAAGATTCGCCATACAGGAAAAAAATATCACCAAAAATTTCGCCAAATTGAATATTCTATCGCCAAAATTATATTTTAATCGCAATTGGCGAATTTGGCGATCGACAGCGTGAGCGCTGAGCAAAATCCATGATATTAAATGTTTCATGAATATACTAAATGTTAGCATGGGGTAAAACCTTATAAAAAGCAATCAAATTCTAATGATTTTCTGATAATTACATTATGAGTTGTTACTCTTTATCAGTTATTAGTGTATTACAAATGTTTCATTACCCCAAAAAAAGTAAAAATATGCAACAACCTTTGTTGACCACCCGGACGATTTAGCAGCTGTGGGCGTATGTTTCGTTGCCTGGCAACCTATCTTTCGTAAAATCTGGACGATACCCGGGCCCTAGTGTTACCGTGGTCGTAGTATTATTATCCATTATCGATTAAAGAATAATGATTCCACCATTGACAAACATCAAAAATCAGTAATTCGCGCCCAATGTTATTATACGATCGGTAAAGCACATCCCAGGTGATGTATTTTCTTTAAATCACAAATGAATGAAAATAATTTTCCACCTGTACGCGTCGCTAGAAGAAGTCGCAATGTACATTATTATGGAAGTGCGATAATGTCGCTGGTGCCAAAAAGTCGCTATTACTATTTGTCGATCTCTATAGTCAAGCTGTCGGTCATTTTTAGACAGAACTATGGAATGGCTTGAAACAGTATCAATGATTGATCACTTGGGACAATAAAATGTTGACTGCAGAAGAACAATATCAAACGATATTGCTAAATCAACATTTACTCCCTCAATATATAAAAAATAATGTGTGTTGGCGAGGTATCAGTGTTTTTATACGCCCACATTTTCATGTGGACGTATATTGTCGTCGCCCTTGTTCGTCCGTCCGTCCGTCCACAATTGTTTGTGAACAGTCTACAGGTCACAATTTTTATCCGATTTCAATGAAACTTGAAATATAGGTTTATCACCCTAAGATCTCGGTTCCTTTCGATATTGGCATGTATCGGACCGTAACTTCATGGGTTATGGCCCCTGATTGTACGAAAACTGACGTTTTTTAGCTTGTGAACAGTGTAGAGGTCACAATTTTGAACCGATTTGGATGAAACTTGAAATGCATGTTTATAAACCAAAGATCTTGGTTCCTTTCGATAATTGCGCCAATTGGATCGTAACTTCCTGAATTATGGCCCCTGATTGTCCGAAAAATCGCCCATTTTAGCTTGTGGTCCCTCTGGAGGTCAAAATTGTTATCCGATTTAAAAAACCGTTTGATTATATCACCGTGCCATGGTTATGAAGGTTGAGTTCGAATTTCGTGAAAATTGGACCAAAATTGACGGACAAAATGGCCGCCATTTGTACGCGAATAGTGTGAAAATATGTTATATCAAGGTTGTCAACAGTGTAGAGGTCACAATTTTGAACCGATTTGGATGAAACTTGACATGCATGTTTATAACCCAAAGATCTTGGTTCCTTTAGATATTTGCGCCAATCAGATCGTAACTTCCTGAATTATGGCCCCTGATTGTCCGAAAAATCGCCAATTTTAGCTTGTGGTCCCTCTGGAGGTCAAAATTGTTATCCGATTTAAAAAAACGTTTGATTATATCACCGTGCCATGGTTATGAAGGTTGACTTTGAATTTCGTGAAAATCGGACCAAAATTGACAGACAAAATGGCCGCCATTTGTATGCGAATAGTGTGAAAATATGTTATATCAAGGTTGTCAACAGTGTAAAGGTCACAATTTTGAACCGATTTGGATGAAACTTGACATGCATGTTTATAACCCAAAGATCTTGGTTCCTTTCGATATTTGCGCCAATCGGATCGTAACTTCCTGAATTATGGCCCCTGATTGTCCGAAAAATCGCTCTTTTTAGCTTGTGGTCCCTCTGGAGGTCAAAATTGTTATCCGATTTAAAAAAACGTTTGATTATATCACCGTTTCATGGTTATGAAGGTTGAGTTCGAATTTCGTGAAAATCGGACCAAAATTGACAGACAAAATGGCTGCCATTTGTACGCGAATAGTGTGAAAATATGTTATATCAAGGTTGTGGACCTTATAGAGGTCACAATTTTGAACCGATTTGGATGAAACTTGACATGTATGTTTATAACCGAAAGATCTTGGTTCCTTTCGATATTTGCGCCAATCGAATCGTAACTTCCTGAATTATGGCCCCTGATTGTCCGAAAAATTGCTTTTGTTCGCTTTTGGTCCCTCTGGAGGTCAAAATTATTATCCGATTTAAAAAAACGTTTGACTATATCACCGTTACATGGTAATGAAGAGAGAGTTTGAATTACGTGAAAATCGGACTAGAATTGACGGACAAAATGGCCGCCGTTTGTACACGAATAGTGTGAAAATATGTTATATCAAGGTTGTGGACCCTATAAAGGTCACAATTTTGAATCGATTTTGATGAAACTTGACATGTATGTGTATAACCCAAAGATCTTGGTCCCTTTCGATATCTGCGCCCATCGGGTCATTACTTCCTGAATTATGTCCCCTAATTGTACGAAAAATCACCCTTTTTAGCTTGTTGTGCCTCTGGAGGTCACAATTATTATCTGATTTAAAAAAAAACAGGTTTGATTATAAAAACCAAACAAATTCTAATGATTTTCTGATAATTCCTTAATATGTGACAACTCTTGTTGACTGCCCGGACGATTTGGCTGCTGTGTGGGCGTATGTTTCGTTGCCTGGCAACCTATTTTTTTTTGTATTATTCAAAATCCACATCAGACCATTCAGCCCATGACCGTTTTCACTCCCAGTTGTTTCACCCCAATCCCCCCCCCCCCAAAAAAAAAAAAAAAATAAAATGGGTCATTTCATCCCAGTAATTAAAAAAAAAATTATTACGTACTTTTAATATTTTATTGATACATTAATAATAATATGATATCAGTGCTTCGCGTTTGACACATGCGATAACTCTCGCTTTTCTCCGCTCGCAAACCTCAAAATAGAAGAGCTTTTTATTGTTCTTCCTTGAGGATAAAATCGCTCGTCATATTTTACATATTTGTCAAAAAAGCAAACCCCCAAACTGCAAATAAAGCCCATGTAATACAATCTTCGAATAATTGTCCAATGGGAATTTCGGTATTCGTCTGCAGAAAAATATCGCTAAATTTGATTCTGGGTGCTGCAAACATGATGCGTCAAGTAAATATTTTTGTTAAAGTGAAAATATTCCTTATTATACGCCCATATTTTCATGTGGACGTATATTGTTGTCGCCCCAATTCGTCCGGATGTCCGTCCATCTGTCCGGACGTCCACAATTGTTTATGAACAGTCTACAGGTCACAATTTTTATCTGATTTGAATGAAACTTAAAATATAGGTTTATCACCCTAAGATCTCGGTTTATCACCCTAAGATCTTGGTTCCTTTTGATATTGGCATGTATTTGACTGTCACTTCATGGGTTATGGCCCCTGATTTTACGAAAAATCATGTGTTTAGCTTGTGAACAGTGTAGAGGTCACAATTTTGAACCGATTTGGATGAAACTTAAAATAAATGTTTATAACCCAAAGATCTTGGTTCCTTTCCATATTTGTACCCATCGGATCGTTACTTCCTGAATTATGGCCCCTGATTGTCCGAAAAATTGCTCTTTTTAGGGGTCAAAATTGTTATCCGATTTAAAAAAAACTATTTGATTATATCACTGTTACATGGTTATGGAGGTTGAGTTCAAATTTCGTCAAAATCAGACCAAAATGGACAGACAAAATGGCCGCCACTTGTACCTGAAAGTGTAAAAATATGGTATATAGGTTGTGGAACCTGTAGAGGTCACAATTTTAAATGAATTTTGATGGAACTTGAAATAAATGTTTATAACCTAAAGATCTTGCTTCCTTTCGATATTTGCGCATATCGGATCATAACTTCCTGAATTATGGCCCCTGATTGTATACGAAAAATCGCCTTTATTAGATTGTGGTCCCTCTGGAAGTCAAAATTATTACCCGATTTAAAAAAAAAAACATTTGATTATATACTATTCAAAAAAAAGTAGGGGATATTTGATTTTGGGGGCATAATACTAAAATATGCAAATGACTACGAAAAAAGTCACTATAGAACCTAACAGAAGAAACATTTCCAGTTACATGTGACGCCCAAACGCACCAATAGCTACCACATGGAATGCAGGTGATGCTTGGGATCATCATGGGGCTCCAACCCAAGATTTGCACAACTCTGACTTTGAATGTTACAGTCATTTTGGCATTGAATTCCAGGGTGGAAACATCAGTTTAATTGTTTTAGGGACCAGAAAACAAAGTTTGATATGCGTCGGCTTACCCAAAATGAAAGGTTACGTGCCCTTGACATGCTACAGATCGGCACAACACAGGCGTTTCTCAGTCTGTCATAAGCAGGCTATGGTCCAGATACCGTGATACACAATCTGTACAGGACAGACCACGCTCAGGTCGACCAAGGGCGACAACTCAAGCCCAGGATCGATTTATCCGTACCTTGGCCTTGAGAAATCGTGTCATCACAGCAAATCAGATCAGCGCTCGTCTTCAAACAGACACTGGTGTGAGAGTGAGTGGCCAGACGACTCGGAATCGACTGCATAGGGGTCACCTTCGCGCCCGACGTCCTCGCGTGATCCCTTGTTTGAGAGATCATCACATTCAGGCAAGACGTCGTCGGTGTAGGGATCGTCAACACTGGGATAATCGACGCTGGAGCAATGTGATGTTTTCAGATGAGCCAAGGTTCACTGTTGATTTTTTGGACAGACGTAGGAGGGTGTGGCGTCGTCGAGACGAGCGCTTCCAAGACGTTAGCGTCATCAGACATGATCGATTTGGGGGTGGTTCTGTTATGGTTTGGGGAGGCATCACTGTTGCTGGAAAAACGGCTTTACATGTTGTTGCAGGGCGTGTTACAGGCCAGTACTACCGGGACAACATCTTGGCAGTCCATGTTGTGCCGTTCGCACGACGTCATGGCCGCCGTTTCATCTTCCAGGATGACAACACAAGATGTCACAGGGCCAGGATCGTTACAGGTTACCTTCAACAACAGAATATCACCACATTACCTTGTCCAGCACTGAGTCCTGACCTCTCCCCCATCGAGCATGTCGGGGACATGCTTGGACAGAGGTTACATCAACGTCAACAACGTCCTGCCAATCTTCAAGAACTTGCTGCTGCGTTGCAACAGGAATGGGACAATCTGGACCAAAATGACCTTAGACGTCTCATTAGGAGTATGCCACGTCGGATCAATGCTTGTTTGGCAAACAGAGGAGGATTTACCCGTTACTGACTTTGTTGTGATGCTGTGGTAACTTTGCTGTTTGACCCCGGGTATCATTTTACCCTTATAATGGTCAGTCTGTGCCTTACTTAGTCTAATGATCATTTGGAATAAATCGATGAATGTGAACTTCATTTCATTTTGTCATTTGTTTCTTCGTCAGTTTCATTAGGTTACATTTATAACACTTAAAAATCAAATATCCCCTACTTTTTTTGAATAGTATATCACCATTACAATGTAATGAATGTTGAGTTTGAATTTCGTGATAATCAGACCAAACTGACAGACAAAATGGACGCCGCTTGTACACAAATACTATAAAAATATGGTATATCAAGGTTGTGGACCCTGTAGATTAGATTTCTCAATTTTAATCTGATGTTGATGAAACTCGAAATGCATGTTTATAGCCGAAAGATCTTGGTTCCTTTTGATATTCAACGGATAATATCGAATTGTAACTTCCTGAATTATAGCCCCTGGTTGTACGCAAAATTGACTTTTTAGCTTGTGGTTCCTCTAGAGGTCTCAATTATTATCCAATTTTAGAAATAATATTAAATGTTTCTTATACTGAATGTTAGCATGGGGCAGAATTTTATAAAAACTAAAACAAATTCTAATGATTTTCTGACAATAACTTAATATGCGACAACTCTTGTTGACTGCCCGGACGATTTAGCTGCTGTGTGGGCGTATGTTTCGTTGCCTGGCAACCTATTTTTTTAAAAATAAAATTGCACCATATGTATGTCTGTCTCCAAATGACCTAGTTTGTGTCAAATGGACGTTAAACCTCATTTCTCTCTATATTGAATGAGGTATTTTCTTTCAATTTTAGTGATCTGGATATCCCGTTTGCTAGATGGGATGGAGATCGTGTGACAGCATGGTTAAATGATATTGGACTCAACGTGTATTTAGTAGATTGTAAGAGATGGGTTAAAAATGGTGAACAATTATTACGTGCTTCCCCACTAGATTTAGAGAAGGTATGTAAAAATTATTGCAAATATTTTGATACATTTTCGTGTGGGTGTATATTGTTGTCAACCGTGTCCGGATGTCCGTCCATACACACTTGAAGAGTTCAGGGGAAGAACGATCTGAGTCACTTTTTCCACCAACCCCAGTTAATGGCGCCATCTGGTAGCAAATTGTATAGGCTTTCTGTGAAACAATCAATTTCAGGTAAAAACATTCAGTGACATCGAACCGAGGCCTTCTGAAATGGCTTCCAGGACAAATACCTTTTATTTAACCTTAATTTTCCAGAAAAGTTGAAGTCAGTTGTACTGGTAATTGTGCTTTGTTTGAAACATCATTTTGAAATTGTAATTAAACCCACTTGTTCTTCAGTTCGCGTTGAGTATTCTCGTTGAGTAGATCGTTCTTCCCCTGGACTTTTCAATTATTGTCCCCCGCCTTTCGAAGAAAGTTGGGGGATTATTAAAATGGGTCTGTCTGTCTGTCCGTCACACTTTTTGGGACACAATAACTCTTTTCCTAATTGAGCTAGAATGTTCAAACTTGGTGTATGTGTTTATTAGGTCAATGCCTTGATGGAGTTCGAAGATGAACATTTTCCGCTTAGGGTAAGCAGAGATAAGCAATTTGATTGGTTGATGCTTTGGGATACGATAACTTTAGTTCTAATTAAGTGAGATTGATGAAACTTGGTGTATAGCTTCATTACAGTAATACCTTGACTAAGTTCTATAGTGAGCATTTTCTGCTCAGGGTAAGCAGAGCGATACGCAATTTGATTGGTCGAGACTTTGGAACACAATAACTCCCCTTCTAATTGAGTTAAAATGTTCAAACTTGGTGTATGTGCTTATTAGGTCAATGCCTTGATGGAGTTTGAAGAGAGCATTTTCCGCTTAGGGTAAGCAGAGATAAGCAATTTGATTGGTTGATGCTTTGGGATACGATAACTTTAGTTCTAATGAAGTGAGATTGATGAAACTTGGTGTATAGCTTCATTACAGTAATACCTTGTCTAAGTTCGATAGTGAGCATTTTCTGCTCAGGGTAAGCAGAGCGATACGCAATTTGATTGGTCGAGACTTTGGAACACAATAACTCCCCTTCTAATTGAGTTAAAATGTTCAAACTTGGTGTATGTGCTTATTAGGTCAATGCCTTGATGGAGTTTGAAGAGAGCATTTTCCGCTTAGGGTAAGCAGAGATAAACAATTTGATTAGTTGATGCTTTGGGACACGATAACTTTAGTTCTAATTAAGTGAGATTGAGGAAACTTGGTGTATAGTTTCATTACAGTAATACCTTGACTAAGTTCGATAATGAGCATTTTCTGCTCAGGGTAAGCAGAGCTGTACGCAATTTGATTGGTCAAGACTTTGGAACACAATAACTCTCCTTCTAATTGAGCTAGAATGTTCAAACTTGGTGTATGTCTTTATTAGGTCAATGCCTTGATGGAGTTCGTAGATAAGCATTTTCCGCTTAGGGAAAGCAGAGATAAGCAATTTGATTGGTTGATGCTTTGGGACACGATAACTTTAGTTCTAATTAAGTGAGAGTGATGAAACTTGGTGTATAGTTTCATTACAATGATACCTTGACTAAGTTCGATAATGAGCATTTTTTGCTCAGGGTAAGCAGAGCAATTTGATTGGTCGAGACTTTGGAACACAATAACTCTCCTAATTGAGTTAAAATGTTCAAACTTGGTGTATGTGTTTATTAGGTCAATGCCTTGATGGAGTTCGAAGATGAGCATTTTCCGCTTAGGGTAAGCAGAGATAAGCAATTTGATTGGTTGATGCTTTGGGACACGATAACTTTAGTTCTAATTAAGTGAGAGTGATGAATCTTGGTGTATAGTTTCATTACAGTAATATCTTGACTAAGTTCGATAATGAGCATTTTCTGCTCAGGGTAAGCAGATCGATACGCAATTTGATTGGTCGAGACTTTGGAACACAATAACTCTCCTTCTAATTGAGTTAAAATGTTCAAACTTGGTGTATATGCTTATTAGGTCAATGCCTTGATGGAGTTCGAAGATGAGAATTTTCCACTTAGGGTAAGCAGAGATAAGCAATTTGATTGGTTGATACTTTGGGACAAGATAACTTAGGTTCATCTTGATTGATGATTTTTATGCCAATACAATGACTGCATTCTCATTTAGTAATGGATTCGACTGTAAAAGTGTATAGAAACGATTGACTTGGACACAAGGGCCCTTTCCCTTGGCCAGAGGGACCCTTTTGTCTGCCTTTAGGGTCCCCCTAACTAGGGTACATTTTCATTTTTCTCGTCGGTTTTAGCATTTTTCTTTATAAAACACTTTTGGATGACACTTCGTGTACAGTTTGATTGCTCGATACATTTAAAAAAATAAATGTGCGATTAATTAATATGTGTCTTCTATTTATTTTGGGATTTCGGCGGGGGACATCAGCCTAACTGTTGGCTTGTTGAAAAATGTTATAGGCCTAGGCCTATTTGAAATTAAATTTTAATATAAATTTATTATTATTTCTTAATGAAGTCTTTAATAAAACAACAAAAGTAATTGGCATTTTAGGAGCCAAAGCTATTTTATGTTGGGGGAAAAAATGATTTAATTGAGTAAGTATCATTTTCAAAGTATCATTTTCAAAGTATCATTGAAAGGGTGGGTCTATGAGAATGACATGTTAAATCTAGGCATCGGAACATTGGCTTTTTGGTGTATTAATTTCAAAGTTGATAAATACTTTTAAAACGCGATGAAAAATTACAACCTAGATTAGCCGTTTGAGTCAGAAATATCATAATATGTTTGTGACAATTCTCAATAAAACTACAAATCCATGCGATTTAGTTTATCGATACACATTTTTTCCATTGAAGCCTGCGAGTAAATCAAATTCCCATGTCAAGAATCAAATGCCAAGTTCAAGGCCAACCCACCGATACTTTTCGAATTACATATTATGCAGTACACTCATTTATTTCACCTCTCTACGAATGTCTAACCGTGTGCAAACATTGCTTCAGCGTATGAAACTCTCCCCATTGATATTGCAACTGTTAATTCAACCTGCCAACAGTTTTCAGTTTCGAAGCATATTTGTTTTCACCGTAAGTACCCGCAGCAGAAATGTGCAAGCGATTTTAACTAAAATCTATTAAAATCGCATTTTAGGTTACAATCAATCTTTGTGAAACGCATAAAATTTAAAATTTATTTTAGTGATTTTAGCTTAAGTTTTTGTGAAACAAGGCCCTGTTGTGTTATACTAACACTGTTAATAAATACCTCTTCTACAGTCTCCCATTTCAGGGATTCCACTGATTCCAGGTTTATACTTCTCAATGTACTGTTGACCCAATATCGGTTCTTTCCTGTAGCTTTACCTGGGCAGTGTGAAGCAGGGATCTTAATTGGCTGTTTTTTGTCGGCTTTAGCTGATTGATCTTTAATCTAGCCGGTTTGTAAAACAATGAACCGGCCACTATGGTATCGTTAATCCAATCAACTTTAGGCCGATAACAAAGAGTTAATTATTACTCGTCGATTAAGAAACCCATCAATACAATATGAATACCTTCAACTTCAATCCTAAATAAACAACTCAATTAGTTAAGTCAATCAAGTTAAAGAATGTATATAATCCAATGTCGGTTCATTCATTTCTATCTAACACACTGTTGAAGTACTTGAACACCTCACAGAATGACAATAGAAAACGTAAACAAGTTTTAGCCGACGATAGTGATGGTGGCACTGACCTTGAACTTCAAGCATGCACGTCGTCATTGGAAGTTCCAAAAGTCAGAGAAACTCCCACGTCCAATATAGGTCAACCAAAGTCCAAGTCTGGGAGATATTTTAATTCCGAATGGTTAACTACTTTCAAATGGCTTTCGTTTGACAAAATTTCACAGAAAATGTTTTGTCTCATAAGTTATTAATATAGTCTTCTTTTTATACGCCCACATGGAAATGTGGTCGTATATTGCCGTCGCCCCTGTCCGTCCGTCTGTCGGTCCGTCCGTCCGTCGGTCCGTCTGTCCGTCCGTCCGTCCATCGTCCACAATTTCTTGTGAACGCTCTAGAGGCTAAAGTTAATAGCCGATTGACTTGAAATTTATACACGGTGTTTAAGGTCGTGAGACGAAGAAGCCTATTGATTTTCAGCGATATCCGATAATTACTACCAGAGTTATGACCCTTGATCACTTTGAAAAATCTTGTGAACGCTCTAAAGGCTAAAGTTAAAGGGACAATCCCGATAAGAACAGCGTCTCAAAAATTAAAGTCCGAGTATTTATGAAATTTATGGACCAAAATATAGTGGCATAGTGTATTTACCTTGTCTCAAAATTTCAGCTCAAAATATTGAGTCGTTTGGACGTGAACATCAACACTGCTTATCCGGACACGTAACCCTTTTAAGATTCCGGGTCAATTTTTTCATTGGGTGACCTGATAATCGATTAATGTTTCTTGAGAGGTCTATACAGTAAATGACCCATGCCCTGTACTTGATAACAAAAGGTAAATTTCACCTACATATTATTTTTATAGAAAAAAGTCTGGTTTTATCCAGATACTGTATAATAAAACGTTCTCCATTTCCAGATGAAGACTGTCAGGTTTAAGTTATTTACAAGCGTATCACAAATATCGGGTTAGTAGGTGGGCCTTAGGTTATGGATTTTAAAGGATTTTAACACAAAATTAAGCAGTTTTATTCTCCGAAAAATTATCGGGATTGGCACTTTAATATCCGATTGACTTTAAATTTGTACACAGTGTTTAGGGTCATGAGACGAAGAATCCTATTTGATTTTCAGTGATATCTGGCACTTGATCACTTTGAAATATCTTGTGGACAAAGGCCTTGAGACAAACCATCAAAACTATTCTAATCATTTCTGATAATTATTTAATGGGCTTTTACTCGTAATAAGATTATCATGTGTTGTGAATGTTCTCCTTACTGATAAAAGAAAAAATATGCGTCAACCCTTGTTGACTGCCCGGACGACTTAGCTGTTGTGGGCGTATGTTTCGTTGCCTGGCAACCTATCTTTTAAGTCAGTAATAACCTACTGATCTCGTATCTTAATAATTATTATTATTATGTTAGCGTTGAGTAAATCTGGTAATAACCTAATGACCCGTATATAATTATTATGTCAAGTACATGTAATAGCCTATCATGACATTTGGCCATGTGACTTTTCGCACGTCGGCAAATTTCCGAGTTCCGACTATACACAGAAACTAATTTGTGCTAATTTGTTATTATTGATATGTTCTTACATTCTTTTTATTTTTATACATTGACAAGTGATCACAATACTACAATTGTAAAAAATCATATTTATATTTACTGGTAGTTTTTCTTTTTACTAAATTATAACTTCCGTTTGGTTGGATGAAAGCGAAAGTAGGAATATGCATTATGCAAGTTGCTGAAATTTGAGTTGACTATAAATTTTTGGATATTATTACCGATGTATGAATATAGGTATGCAATTACAACAAAGGTTTTGTTTATTCGAAGTTTAAGCTATTATTATTCGGAATACGTTATGCAATTATTAACGTGAATAAAGTATGCATAAACCAACATGTCTGTTGTTGAAAATACGACTATCCGTTAGGCTTACCCTTGGCCGGTTCATTTCAAAATGGATTAAGAACCCTGGTGTGAAGTTTTTTCGTTTTTCAAAATTGGTGAATATCGAAAAACGAGCTACTCGTTTTTCGATATTGGCGAATAACGAAAAAAACTAGCTTGTTTTTCGATATTATCGAATGTGAAGTTAGCTCGTTTTTTGTTGGCGAATAACGAAAAACAACTAGCTTGTTTTTCGATATTATTGAATGTCGAAAAACGAGCTACGTGGATGTACAGTGAAATCCGTCTATTAAGACCACATGTGGGACTGTCTAGATGTGGTCTTAATAGTGAGTTGGTCTCATTACTGAGTGAGCATGCTTTAGACAAATTCAAAGAAAAACAGACCGTGTTAGGTAAATTATATACAGTAAAGACATACTTTATTACTAATAACAGATGTAATAATATGTTAAAACACATCATGAAAACATGATAATAATTATGCATGTTATTAAAGTCTTTGATCATGTTATAATTTTTAATTCATAATGCTTCCTTTATTTATCTTAATTTTTCGATTAAAATCCCACAACCACCCTTTAAACAAAAATTATGTCATCCATGCTTTTTTTTATTATTGGATCTCCACGAAACCGGCAGACGTAAAATGTTCAAATAATAATCCTGTCATACAAGCTTTTTTATTATTAGATCTCCACGTAACCGGCAGATGAGAAATGTTCAAATTTCTTAACATGTTGCTATTTTGACACCAGAACAAGTTTAGCCACGAACAGAGAGCGTTTTTTCTGGGAGGCCATGATAATTCACTCCTCTCTCTTCCATGTTGTATGTATCCCGAGCTTCGTAACCAATGACAATGTCAGGTACACTATCAGTCCATTCTTTCACAACGTCGTCATTTACGCTACCACTTTTAATGTACATCTTGAAAAATGAAATGTTGTCTTTCTCTAAAACTGCTTTTTCACGAAGCGTAGGACTGGAGCTCGACACATCATTGTCACGCACACGTGTGTCTGTGTGTCACCTACAGGGTGCAGTTCTTACTGGATTTTCTTCAAACTTGGTATACGTATTCCTTATACCCTAAGGAAGATCTCTATTGTTTTTGGTGCATGCCCGACCCATGTGAATTCATTAATTCACATGCGCGTAGGGGTCTTTAGCAGTGGGAGGAAACCGGAGTACCCAGAGGAAATCCTAGAGGTTGAGAAGGCGCCCTTATCTCCATGCCACATAACTCACACCAGGGATCGAAACCACAGCCGCAAGCCAGAGGTGACCGGCCAGCTAGATGTTGAAGACCTCTAGGCCATCCCAACCCCCTACACTGCAAGAAAGGCCTTCATTGAAAGCGAATCAAGTGAAAAACTGAGAAGAGCTTTAAGACATCAAGTCAGACCATCAACTGGACTTATCTATCAGCCTGGCGATCATGTATTTTACAAGCGAAATGATTCTAGTAAGTGGAGGGGACCAGGGTTTGTTATCGGAAAGGATAATCAGCAAGTCTTTGTAAGACATGGTGGTATTTATGTACAAGTTCACCCATGCCAAAATCATGAACTGCTCAAAGATGTTAATGTTCTGGTAAAAAAAGAAGTGAATTTAAGTAGTTGTCAAACAGTGGTTATAGATTTGAATGATGAAGTTATCAGTGACACTAATAGTAAAACTAGTATAAACTCAAATGATGAAGTTATCAGTGACACTAATAATAGTAAAACTAGTAATCATGATACTGAACCTTCGACAAAAGTTGATGGTTGCATTGAACTACCAATTAAGGGATGTAAAATCATTTATCAACAACCAGACATTTTCTGCTCAGGGTAAGCAGAGCGATAAGCAATTTGATTTCCCGAGACCTTGGAACACAATAACTCTCTTTCTTATTGAGTTAAAATGTTCAAACTTGGTTTATGTGCTTATTAGGTCAATGCCTGATGGAGTTCGAAGATGAGCATTTTGATTGGTTGATGCTTTGGGACACGATAACTTTAGTTCTAATTAAGTGAAAGTGATGAAACTTGATGTATAGTTTCATTACATCAATACCTCGACTAAGTTCTATAATGAACATTGTTTGCCTGGGGTAAGCAGAGCGATAAGCAATTTGATTGGCCGAGACTTTAGAACACAATGACTCTCTTTCTTACTGAGCTAGAATGTTCAAACTTGGTGTAGGCGTTCATTAGGTGAATGTCTTGATGGAGTTCGATGATGAACATTTTCTGCTTACAGTGAGCAGAGATAAGCAATCTGATTGGCTGATGCTTTGGGGCAGAATAACTTTGGTTATAATGAAATGAGAGCGATGAAACTCAGAATATGGGTTCATTATATCATTACCCTAAGAATTTTCTGCTTAGACTAACAATTTGATGTAGATGTTCATTGGGTGAGTGTCTTGAGTTGACTGAGTTCAATGATTAACATTTCGAGCTGAAGCTAAGTTTAAACTTCATGTAGATGTTCATTAGGTGAGTGTCTTGAGTTGACCAAGTTCAATGATTAACATTTCGAGCTGAAGCTAAGTAGACCTAATCACTTCCATTGGTCAATGCCACTAGGGACCGGGAATCTTCAAGTTTTTACGAAAAAAGGTAAGAAACTACCCTTATCATCTAGAATCTAATACACGTCAAGAATGTGTTAAATATCGTCAAGATTCATCAAAAGCCGCCCAGTTTGTGCTAGCGTGTAGATTTAGAAACACCGTCTAGTTTTGTCATCGATCGTCTACTTTACGACCGTCCAGTTTCTCGGGATGTTTTAGATTTGAAAGGGGTTTCGTTTTTAGACAAGGCCTTATTTTCCCGGACGTTGTCTAGAAATGAACAGAGTGTTTAATTACTAACGGCGTTTAGTTTTTACGCCAAATTACCACTTTACTGAGAGCAGTCTAGAAACTTACGGGTCATTAGTAATGCAATGCCGTTTTCTTTTCATGTCTTTTAATTAGTTTGCCGGGTGTCATCTAGAAAACGTCCGGCGTTTGTTTTTGTGTGAAATATTTAATTTCTATCTCCCAATTTTAGAAACTATGTTCCGATTTAGAATCTAAGCATAGTGTCTAAAATTCTCGAATGAATTGCATATTTGTTCAATATCTTCTGTATTGCCGATGTCCGTTGGAAAACGTCCATTTGTAATGAATTGACAATTTTCCCGGCGTAAATAAAACTCTATTTTGTTTATTAGAAATTAACGAAACAAATGGACGTATATCTTGTTTCTTATAAGTCTGGAAGATTTTAATGATGCTCCATTTCCAAACCGGAAGGATGATGTACTTGGGCTTTGCTTCACACGTTTAATATCTTCCTATCTAAGTAACATTCAAGCCAAAGTTCGCCACAAACATTTTTAGTGCAACCACTATCCAAAATAGCTGCATTAAATGTTTCACCTATAAATGTTTCAATTAAACATTCATGTGTCTCTCCGTAGAATAAGGTTATCTTACTGTATAATGTTCTTACTTCATAACTGTATGGACAGTCTTTAGCCCAATGGAAAATTGAATGGCAGATAGCACACTTTTTCCAGAAGGATCTAAAGGATTTGTTTTCCGTCCACATCTCGACGAATGATACTTGTTATTACTGCGTTGAGGATATGCATCAGTTGGTGTGGATTCCCAATTTCCCCTAGTACGATACTTTGACCACTCCAATTTCCATGAGTCCCTGAGAAAGAATATTACCATAACTATTAACTGTTATACAAAACATCTTCTTCTTGTTGATCAATTTCTGTTTTAAAACCACCATTCACTTCTCTTCCAATTTCTGAGGTATTTTCGGCTATATAGTCAAAAATGGATTTCAACTGTCTCTTCATATTTTCATATATGTCAATTTCGAAATAGTAGCACGGGCTAACTGTTGTTTTTCTTCGGTAATGTTGGCACTTTTTAAGAGTCTATAGGCCAGAACAACATCGGGCAGTTCCATTTCACAGCTTTTAATTTTATAATATAGTCGTTTGAATTCGTTTATATAATCACCAATACTCATGCCACGAGGCCTTTGGAATTTCTCGAATCTTGTGGGTCCTCTAGAGGCCAAAGTTAATATCTAATTGACTACAAATTTATACACAGTTTTTATACGCCCACCCGCCCCCGTCCGCCCGGCGCTCTAGAGGCTAAAGTTAATATCCGATTGACTTTAAATTTATACACAGTGTTTAAGGTCATGAGACACTCTAGAGGCTAAAGTTAATATCCGATTGACTTTAAATTTATATACAGTCTTTACGGTCATGAGACGAAGAAGCCTATTGTTTTTCAGCAATTTCCGATAATAACTACCAGAGTTATGGCCCTTGATCACTTCAAAAAATCTTGTGGACGCTCTCACTGTGAAACTGACATCGTTTAAGATGGGGTTTTTTGACTTTAAAAAATGCTATAGAGTTTGATTTCAAAACATCGTTTGATAATTGACAATAATCGTTTGAAAACTACAAAAATGGTTTAATTAGAACCATAGTTTAATTTAATGGTACAGCGTTTGATATCTCCGAGTGGGGGTTAAAAATGGACGAACCGTCGAATTATGTAATGCGTTTGATTACTAGACATCGCTTTAATTTCTGAGCTGCCGATTAATTTATCAAGTGTTTAAATATTAGACGAAAAATTTATTTGCTCGCGAGTCGTTTATCCGATCGGTTCATTTTGATTACGATTATTTACATATGAAATGAAGTACGAATAAAAAGGGTGGATATAAAAAAATGCACACGAAGATATGCTAAACTTACCGTGGTCGTAGTATTATTATCCATTAAAAATAATGATTCACGGTACCATTGACAAATACATCAAAAATCGGTACGTCCATTGTTATTATACCATCGGAAATCGGTAGAGCACATTCCCGGTGATGTATTTTTCTTTAAATCACAAATGATGAAAATAGATTTCCACATGTACACGTGACTAGAAGACCTGGCAATGATTCCACCATTGACAAATACATCAACAATCGGTAAATCACGTCCAATGTTATTATATCATTGGAAATCGGTAAAGCACATTCCAGGTAAAGTATTTTCTTTAAATCACTAATGGATGAACACAACTTTTCATCTGCACATGGTCGTGTGATAATCTCGCGAGACTTGTATACTGGCGCCAAACGTCGCTATTCGTCGATCGCCATAGACGAGCTGTCGCTCAGGGTGGTGCGGGTCTGTTCATCCCACGATCTTTTCACCCTGGGCTGTTTCATCTCAACCTAATTTTTTATCGGACTGTTCATCCCGGGCTGTTTCATTTCGGATTCGGCTAGCGATGTTTCGGATTAATAATTAAAAGACTGTGGAAAATTTATGTGACAGTACAGCCATTTATCTTTTCGTTTTATGGGAGGCTGATAGTTGCCTTATTCAGTTGATCGGCGACTGTTGAGATCGCGATTAACATTGCTAGTTCTCTTTTGTTTTGTTTCATCGGCGAGTAATAAACTAGGTAATAAAATATTGTTGAAAATTTGTGTATATTTAGTAATACTTCATTGTTTTTCTTTTATCAAATAGTAAACGACCTTGATTGACCAATCACTGCTATTGGGTTTTTTTGTGAAACGGAATAATTGCAATCAACACACGGCCGCCATTATCGATGATTGACAACTCACGTTTTTCCTCATCCACCAAACAACCGTAAGATTTCTTTGCACAGCCACAACAATAACATGGGGATTATCGGCTAATCAGCTTTAATTATTCCGCTTTGATCGTTGCTATTTCTAATATTTTCCATAGAAAAACATTGCTTTGTACGCACAAATTTATCGATTGGTATTGCCAAGCTTGTCGAGGAATAATGCATGTCAACGTGCAGCTCGCGGATTATCGTTAACAATTTCTAGATACTTGTAAAAAGAGTGCATGTCGTGTAAATATTTATTTTAATTTTTGTGTAGGTCATTTTCAAATCAATTCATCAGCATATTATTCGTTTTAAACAAATGCATTACTTTTTACGGGAAACGATGATTATCAAAGAACCGCAAGTGCAACTATTCACTAATGATTTAACGTTTGGTGGAGCCTTTTTACTAATCACGTGTTTCGTGTTAATAAATATTTTCTTTCGTGTTTTGAATTGGCCTATTTCAAATAAATTCATCAACAACATTTTTATATAGATAGTACAGATATAAAAAAAATAAAACGCTCTTTTCGTAAACATTCAACATTTGAAATTTTGCCGTAGGTTCGTTATGCACAACTCCAGGTGCTGTACTTGATGGCGAGGTGTAAATTATATAATTTAGCCTGCATGTTATTTGTGCGTGGGGGGGGGGGGCTTATTATAAATTGATTTGACAGTTGTGTTAAACCTTTCCTTTAAACTTATTCCCCGAGTCAGAAGCGTCACCTACCCAAGTCAGAAATGTCACATACCTGAGTCTGAAACGTCGAGGTTTTATTCTTGAGTCAGAAATGACGCGGGATCGAAATGACAAGTAATCTATTCATTCCGGGCTGTTTCACCCCCCCCCCCCCCTCACACACACACACCACCGTCCTTGTTATTGTTGTTTATTATAGATTTAACATCGAATACATTTAATATGATATTATGGACATTAAATTAAATTATTTACACTTCATAGGTTGAATGTTGGTTATTAGAATAGCAGTTAATTAACTAAGCTGTACTTATTGTTAAATAAACTGTTAAGCACTTACTTATAGTTAAACAAACGTGTACTTTTTTTTATTTATTATTTAATAACAAGTAATTATTTGTTTTGGATTAGTAATAAAAACATGCGGCGAGGGTTGAGTTGTATTCACACATTTAAGTAAGAAGCCAGATAACCTAACAATTAAAATTAATTACTGATCTATGTCTTCATTGCTCTTCTGTAATATCATTCTTTCACATATAATTTTTATCGCAAATTAGTCGGAATGCGAGAAAGGAATTCCAGGGGGAACGATCAGCTGTCCTCTGCACGTGATTAGAATAGTGTCATGTACAGGCGCGACGTCGTGTTTGATATTCATTTTTATACCGATATATTAGAATCCGACGAATTCGACGCCTGAACGGCAGTGTCATAGACTTATACAATAAATATAAAGCATGATTTGGGACACGTGTTTTTACTTAGTGGAATCCATGTCACTAAAAAATAACATAAACACTAAAAAATAAACACTAAAAAATAACATGAACTCTTAAAATACTGGAAGAGACTGGTTCACAGATATAAAATTGGAAAACAATCACATATAAAGAACGATTCAAAAAAAATAAATGCTGCATGCAATCACTAGTTTATACATATTATTATAAAGAACGTTTTAAAGACATTTATTTGCAGCATGCACATTAAAAAGAAATCGAACATTGGAATATCATGGTTTATACATATGAATAACGTTTGGAAGAACTAGCGGCATGCAAACCTCTTAATATTTATCCCCATGTACATTAATTACAGAAATGGTCTGTGTATACACGGTATGCTGAGCTAGTCACCTTTTGGCCAGGTGAATATACGGTGGAGTCATAAATGTCCGTTATAAGTGTAGATTGATTATCTGTTTGGCCGAATGCTTAGGTTTTTCAAATCCTGGGTGCCATATGAAATGCATATTTTCAATATACATGTATGTTAGTACAGTATGGGTTAATCCTGAGATTGGTCGAAAGATGTTGTTTTATTAATTATCACCTGTGCTCACCTGTCTGGGTGCCACACTAAATCATGTCTTTGAATATACAGTTGAGTCATAAATGTCCTTTTTAATGTGTTTTTTTTATTTACATTCATTATTTGATTGGTCAAATGCTATTGTTTTATCAATTCCCACTTGTATTTACCTGTCTGCGTTGAGGTGAAACATGTTTTTGTTACGACAAAGGGAACGGTCTTATAAGTGTGATTTAAATTGATTTTTTAACAAACAAGGACTTTTTATTTTTTTGTGTTAACCAATTGTATGTTTTTACCAACATCCAACCCACGCAGTGTAAATAATTTAATTTAATCAACTTAATATCATATTAAATGTATTTTACGTTAAATCTGTAATATACAACAACATTGGGATGAAACAGCCCAAGGTGAAAAGATCGTGGGATGAACAGACCCGCACCACCCTGAGCGATAGCTCGTCTATGGCGATCGACGAATAGCGACGTTTGGCGCCAGTATACAAGTCTCGCGAGATTATCACACGACCACATGTGCAGATGAAAAGCTGTGTTCATCCATTAGTGATTTAAAGAAAATACTTTACCTGGAATGTGCTTTACCGATTTCCAATGATATAATAACATTGGACGTGATTTACCGATTGTTGATGTATTTGTCAATGGTGGAATCATTGCCAGGTCTTCTAGTCACGTGTACACGTGGAAATCTATTTTCATCATTTGTGATTTAAAGAAAAATACATCACCGGGAATGTGCTCTACCGAATTCCGATGGTATAATAACAATGGACGTACCGATTTTTGATGTATTTGTCAATGGTACCGTGAATCATTATTTTTAATGGATAATAATAATACGTCCACGGTAAGTTTAGCATATCTTCGTGTGCATTTTTTTATATCCACCCTTTTTATTCGTACTTCATTTCATATGTAAATAATCGTAATCAAAATGAACCGATCGGATAAACGACTCGCGAGCAAATAAATTTTTCGTCTAATATTTAAACACTTGATAAATTAATCGGCAGCTCGGAAATTAAAGCGATGTCTAGTAATCAAACGCATTACATAATTCGACGGTTCGTCCATTTTTAACCCCCACTCGGAGATATCAAACGCTGTACCATTAAATTAAACTATGGTTCTAATTAAACCATTTTTGTAGTTTTCAAACGATTATTGTCAATTATCAAACGATGTTTTGAAATCAAACTCTATAGCATTTTTTAAAGTCAAAAAACCCCATCTTAAACGATGTCAGTTTCACAGTGTCTAGAGGCCAAAGTTAATATCCGATTGACTTTAAATTTATACACAGTTTTTAAGGTCATGAGACGAAGAAGCCTATTGTTTTTCAGCAATTTCCGATAATAACTACCAGAGTTATGGCCCTTGATCACTTCAAAAAATCTTGTGGACGCTCTAGAGGCCAAAGTTAATATCTGATTGACTTTAAATTTATACTCAGTGTTTAAGGTCATGAGACGAAGAAGCCTATTGATTTTCAGCGATATCCGATAATAAGAGCCAGAGTTATCATCCGTCTTCATTTTGTCCATTTTCGTTACCATGTTAAATGACCACACTATAATCATTTCAATACTTTATTGTCAACCTCATGAGACCATTACATGTTCACGCTTCGATGAACAGAATACTTGTGCACGCTTTACTTGTGCACGCTCTACCATGACAACAAGATCTACGACTGCGCACACACAAACATCTCATTACCATTCAAATATTCAAAGTTCATGAGTATTCACATAAACACCTTATTTACTCCCCGGATGACTTAGCTGTTTTGGGGCATATGTTTCGTTGTTTGGCAACCTATTTTTTAGCTTGTGGTCGCTCCAGAGATCACAATTATTATCTGATTTAAAAAACCATCTGATTATATCACCGTTATGTTCTAATGAAGGTTGAGTTTGAATTTCGTGAAAATCAGACCAAAATTGCCTGACAAAATGGTCTCTGCTTGTATGCGAATAATGTAAAAATATGGTATATCAAGGTTGTGGACCCTGTAGAGGTAACAATTTAGATCCGATTTTTATGAAACTTGAAATGCATGCTTATAACTCCAAGATCTTGGTTCCTTTCGATATTTGCACATACAATTGGCCAAAAATACACTCTTTTCTACCCACAAGATAGCTTTCTAAAAGATTTAATTCAGAGCCACAAATATCAAATTTAAATTGAAGTCTACGTAAAAGAATAGAAGGGCCCACCGTCCCAAAAGCAACAGATAAATCTATTAAAATTAAAAATGTACATTTTCTATTATCAATTTTCATTAGAATATCATTTGAAACCCGATTTAAAGCTGTCTGGGTACTGTGAAATTGTTTATAGACACTTTGAAATGGTTCATACGCACCATTATCATTTGGGTGGGCCTTTATCTGAGAAGCAATACATTTCTCCAATATTTTAGAAATAAAACTTAAGTTACAGACGTTTATTGTCATGCCTTCTGTCCAGACGTTAGTCCGTCCACAATTGATTGTGAACAATCTACAGGTAACAATTTTTATCTGATTTCAATGAAACTTGAAATATATGTTTATCACCCTAAGATCTCGGTTCCTTTCGATATTGGGATGTATCGGACTGTAACTCATGGATAAATGCTCTCTGATTGTACGGAAAAATAGGCAATTTTGCGTACAATCAGGGGCCATAATTCAGGAAGTTAAGATCTGAGTTGTTGAAAGGAACCAAGATCTTTGGAAAATTATGTTTTTAGCTTTTGAACCGATTTTGATGAAACTTGAATTGCATGTTTATAACCCAAACATCTTGGTTCTTTTCGATATATACCCATATCGGATGGTAACTTCCTGAATTATGGCCCCTGATTGTACGAAAAATCCCCTATTTTAGCTTGTGGTCCCTCTTGAGGTCAAAATTATTATCCTATTTGAAAAAACATCTGATTATATCACCGTTACGCCATAATGATGGTTGAGTTTGAATTTCGTGAAAATTCCCAGAGGAAATGGCCGCCAATTGTACGCGAATAGTGTAAAAATATTGTGGATCCTTTATTTTCATGAAAATAGTAATGCATGTTTATAACCCAAAGATCTTAGTTCCTTTCAACATCTCAGATCTTAACTTCCTGAATTATGGCCCCTGATTTTACGCAAAATTGCCTATTTTAACTTGTGGTCACTCTGGAGGCCAAAATTATTACCTGATTTAAAAAAACGTTTGATTATATCACCATTACACTGTAATCGGACCATGACTGAGAGACAAAATGGCCATCGCTTGTACGCGAATACTATAAAAATATGGATTACCAAGGTTGTGGACCCTGTAGAGGTCAGAATTTTAATCTGATTTTAATGAAACTTGTAAAGCATGTTTATAATCAAATGATCTTGGTTCCTTTTGATATTTGCGCATATCGGATTGTAACTTCTTGAATTATGGCCCCTGATTATACGAAAAATCAATTCTATTAGCTTGTGGTCCCTCTGCAGGTCAAATTTATTACCCAATTTAAAAAAAAGTTTGATTGTATCACCCTTTCACTGTAATTAATTTTGATTTCGAATTTCGTGCAAATCAGACAAAAACTGACGGACAAAATGTCCACCGCTTGTATGTGAATACTATAAAAATATGGCATATCAAGGTTGTAGACCCTGTGGAGGTCACAATTTTAATCTGATGTTGATGAAACTTCAAATGCATGTTTATAACCCAAAGATCTTGGTTGCTTTTGATATTTACTCATATCGGATTGTAACTTCCTGAATTATAGCCCCTGATTGTACGCAAAATCAACTTATTTAGCTTGTGGTCCCTCCAGAGGTCTCAATTATCTGAGTTTTAAAATAATATTAAATGTTTTGTTTACTAAACGTTAGTATGGGGCAGAACTTTATAAAAACCAAACAAATTCTAATGATTTTCTGATAATTACTGTATATGCGATAACTCTTGTTGACTGCCCCGACGATTTAGCTGCTGTGGGTGTATGTTTCGTTGCCTGGCAACCTATTTTCAATGAATTTTGATAATTGAACAGCAAAATCCATAATATTAAGTCTTTCGTACATTTAAACGTTAGACTGGGGCAGAACTTTATAAAAACCAAACAAATTCTAATGATTTTCTGATAATTACTTAATATTAATAATATGCGACAACCCTTGTTGACTGCCTGGATGATTTAGTTGCTGTGGGGGTATGTTTTGTTGCCTGGCAACCTATTTTTAAAAATATTCGGATCAAGTGTAAACTTTTTGAATAAAGGGGTAACATAAGCTTGTTTAAGACATTGGGAATAGTAGAGGGTGAATTAATAGTAGGGTGCCCCGAGCTAAAAAAAATCTCGAAAACTATTTACAGTTATGGCACTATATCTATACAAACAACAACCCCAGATAATCCTTTATTATAAACTGCCAAGAAACTGTACCTGCGTGCAATATTTCACAAGATATATCCATTCGACTTTACGATAAAATACACTGCTTTTGTGTACTGGCGGCGGACATATTATTTGGGGTATTCATTGTTGACGGAGTTATATTTTCTTGGTCATTCAAAATTATGGATTTCTTTTCCGATAAGAATTAACTAGCACCACTACCATTCGGGACTATTCGTTTAAATCGTAATTTGCTATTTAACAAAATCTGCTCCACGTATCGATTGCACGTCAGATCTGAGCATGCGCAACATAGCTCAGTTTTGGATCGGTCATTCCTGTGTAATTTATATGTGTGCAGTCCAATTTAAATTTATTTAAGTTTTTGTTGATATAATGGACCGATATATTTATATTTTTTATATACCCATAGACACACGGGTCTATTTATATTGGTATTTATATGTGAACTTGCCTTTGTAAATTTATATTTGATGTCCCATTTAAGAAGTAATGTTTGGAAGCATGTTTATTGAAGGAAAGTTTTATGAAATAATTAGAGTATTAAATAAATAATGACAGACTATTTTAATCAATCTGAATGAAAAAATATGCGATAGCTGATCAAGTAATGTACAGATTTGAGATGTTCATTAACATTTTTAAGTTGGGTTGGAATAAGTGAATACAAACTAGAAGATACCTAATTAAGAACAAATTCAAACTTGGGATCACGTTCCTTCTTGCATGATAGCATTTACACAAGAATAAATATGCTGATTATATTCATATATATTTCCTATAACTTTATAGGGACTGAAAGCGATCAATAACATTAACAAAAACACATCTCATCGTGACCAACGCCCTCTGAATCAACATGCCTGTATGTTAGATCTTCTTTCGTAACGGCATGTCGTCTATTACAACACCCTTTAATCATATACATTTATATTATGTACACTATAACATCTGTCTTAGCAGATATTTTTTATAAAACAGTCAATATTGTCTTGTCGGCTATTATATGACAGAAATACAGGTTTTCCCAAAGATAAATAGGTTAAAAATTAAGGTAATCAACGCAGGTCTATTCACTTTACCAAACAAAGTATAACTCAAATCTTACCCCAAAACCCGATCGGTTACGACATTTCACAAATCGATTGATAATAAATAATATATAGTCATTATTTATCAAACAAAGATATGTAATTTAGAACTAATCTGCAGTAAACATATAATCTACATTCTTCCCTTTGGGACAAAATAAAAAGTTTTAGTTTTACTTAGAGTATGTCAAAGGCAACTTTTCAAACACGATATCAAAGCAGATCTACAGTAGTAGGCGTATTTTGTAAAATAAATTGCTACCGGAAAATTAGCCACTTGGTTTAAAGAATCAGTTATAAAATAATGAATTGTTAAAATACTCTGAGAATTGTCGGAATGTCAGTCTGCTGGGACGTCTGGATTGACAAATAAATTAGAAACAAAGAATGAAGAAATTGTATTTTTAATAACCGCTAAAAAAAAGGCATTGAAAGTTTCTGCCGGTTAGGTAGGATCAGCCAGGTCAATTAATTTTTGTAAATTTGCTTTTAAAACTGGAATCGAGTGTTCCTTACCGGCGACAGAAAAATAAAATAGAGACTTATTGGAAACTTGCTGATTTAAAACATACCTACGAAACCGGAGCTGTGCTTTCAGTGCCTCTTTCATTTCCCTATCTGTAAGTTGTAAAAGCCCATTTTCCAGACCCTCTTTACTTTTCCAAAGACCCACCCCGACAATTTCTGTTGTTAGGCGCTCTTTTTTCCTAATCTCACGTTTCCCCTTTTGTAATAATTCATTCTTTTTCGCCAAAAGAACCGCTAGCTTTTTTCTTTCAATTTCTTCCCGTCTTTGCCTAAATTTAGAAAGTTGATTTTTTGTTATCGTTTGAGCATCCATTAAGACCGAATTACGTATATCAGGTGAAAGATTTTTTAGCCATTCATCAGATTTATTCATTTTATATAAAATGGATGCTTCGTTGCCAAAAATATTAGACGAGGGTGCGATCCTCATTAATCTATCGAGATGACTGAACACGGTTTCTGGTAATTTGTTGTGAGGCATGGCAGAACTCGAACACGAAGGATTTAAATCATCTCGATACTCAAGTAAAATTTTTGCAATATACTTTCTGAACTCGGCAAAGAGGACTTCCAAAACATGGACCAGGGTTGAATTAATAGTTAAATCAGAATTAATTTCCGTCAGGTTAGCAAGGACCGAATCATTTTCAATTTTGATTAGAGATTCGAATGGGTGTGATTTACCTTCGACAAAATTTAAAATATTCGAGTTTTCGAAAAAATCATGTAATTTTTGATAAATAGTTTTCATGTCAAGTGCATAAATGCCGCTTTCTAATATGCGCCACAGTGGAGCAGTAATTAATTTATCTATCAAGCCCAAAGCCTGGCACTCAATATGAAATAATGGAATTTTAATATCTAAAAATATGCTTTGGGTCAATCTATTGTCTGTTCCAAAATCACCAAGAAAATTTTTTATATGCTTGGCCATATAATTTACAATTGCGGCATTGTGGAAAATGATGTTAAACCGGTTACCATGAAATGGCGTTAGCGGTAATTTTGAAATCCCAAGGGACTTGAGATATAACTTAAAAGGCAAATAACAACCCGACTTTTTATCCCCACCCTGCGTAAAGGCCTTACAGATGGTTCGAATCAATCGAACACACCCAGGTTCGTTTGGCAAAAATGAAGAAGCGGTTTTAAACGTTTGGGCCGAATACGTTTTAAAATACATTTCCTCAAATTTCTTTAATTCAGACGCACTTTTATCGGCCAAACCAGTTAGTAGATGAAGACCGCAAAAGAAATGATTTATATTTAGGTGAATATTTCGCTCTGAATCTGATAAATCTGACCAGTTTTCTACTAATTTAGAGCAAATATTGCCTCTGTACTGTGAAAATAAAGTGTTAAAAAGCTTTTCGGTGCTGGCTCTGTCTGACATTGTATTTCTAATTTCGAAAATTACGGATTTACTAATGGGCCCAGCTATATCATCAAGATCTGCCAAAATTTCATTTAAAGTTGTAAGAGTAGTTTGCGCAGATTTATCAGCCATATTTCGAAGACCAATAATAATTGGCATATGAGTCGAGTCAGCGGTTATTGCATATGTACCGAATTTGGAACCAAATTTTGTAGTTTCGTCCGTATATAAAGTGGTGTTTTTCGCTGACTTTAGGGTTTCCGAAACATGTCTTAAAGATACACCGACGCGCTCACATGATATTCTTTGAACTGTAGTTTTTGTTGGAGTGTAATTAGATTTGAGTCCCGCGACAGCCAAACATGCGGTTATAACCGCGGCGACGTTCCTATCGGAAACGTTGAGATTTTTTAGTTGCATGACCAAATTATGGCATTCTGAAGTGTATCTTTGATTTTCGACATCATACAAAATTACTTCTTCCCCACGAGGTTGGGACTTACAACCAGTTTTTTTATTTGCCAAAACTTTATTATTATTAGCCTTCGTGCGAATCAATTCTTTTGAGGTCTTCCTTAGTCGATTTGTTAAACGAAAAATTGTTTTTTTATACCTATTGATCCTACTTACTAAATTCCTATTTTTCCTATTTAATTTGGTCAAAGTCACATCGACAGATGTCTGTGTCTCTCTATTAATTAAATGGATCTCGCTGGTATCTGCCGCTGGTGTCTGGTCAACTATCCCGGGGAAAAAGGAGCTGTCGAGATAATCGTCATATAATTTTAAAGATTTATTAGAACTATTTTTATTTTTACCCAGCTTTCTAGTCTTTGTCTTCAGTCTGGCCAGCCTACTTCGCATAACTTTGTCATCAAACGTCACACTGTCGTCATGTAAAGCAGTAATTATAGACTGGTGCTCCGTATTGGTCGGAAATTTATTCATAATGCCTAGTACTAGCCTATTTGTAATTCTTGCGAAGGGAAGTTTAGTTATTTTACTGAGATCATAGTCATCGCCCAAACCAATGCTGGATAGTAATTCATCGTTGGACGTCATGCCTGCTAATTGAATGGATTGACAACAATTAAAAAATAAGTCCGTCGGTCAATTCCTAAACAAATTAAAAAGATTTATTTCCCTTTAACCCTAAAAGTCGATAGTCTCGAACAGTAAACTATCGTGCGTTTCGATTAATTCCCGGTAGCAAATTTTAGATACGAAACAATTTGTTTATTTTCTAATTTGACATCACCTGTCTCAGCAATTCCACAAAGATTTTTCGGAATCTTGAAAAATTAAAAGATAAATACGGCTTTTACTCTTATCTCGACTGACACAAGTACTGTGGAGATGGGAAATCGCCGAAACTAAATTACAACACTCTGTAGATAAATAGCGAATTGAAAAATAAAAACGACAATAATTTTTAGAATTTTGAACGTAGATTGCGATCAAATAATATCTAAAGACAAACGCGTGGTGAGAATAATTTTAACTTGTCTTTATATACCATTTGATGTTGTGACAATACCACGTGCATGGCCATATATAGTGAATATTTGCTGCGGTGAATTACTCGCACGTGCTTCCAGTGGGCCCGGGGCTATTTCGTCATCATTCAGAAATTCGTCTTTGGACAGTCAACAACTCTCCAAGGTAAGACCAAATTTCTTAGCGGATAAAATAGTGTTGCATGGGGCACCCTATTAATAGTATTGGTAGAATCTGGAATAACTTCATGTAGACAGTCCTTAAGAACAGGAATCAGAACAGGATCTAATTATGTAGTGTTATGTTTAAGGTCATGAGATGAAGTATCCTATTGATTTTCAACAATTTTTGATAATTACTGCCAGAGTTATGGCCCTTGATCACTTAAAGAAAAATTTGTATATGCTCTAGAGCAGACTAAAGTTGATATCAGAGGGTGAATTAATAATATTGGTAAAAACTGGAATAACTTCATGTAGACAGTCCTTAAGAACAGGAATCAGAACAGGATCTAATTATGTAGTGTTATGTTTACGGTTATGAGATGAAGAATCCTATGGATTTTCAGCGATTTCAGCGATGACCTTTGATCACTGGATACTAAAGATAATATCTGATTGACTTTGAATTTATACACAGTGTTTAAGGACATGAGACGAAGAGCCAATTCCGATAATTACTGCCAGAGTTATCTCCCTTGATCACTTTGAAAAAATCTTTTATAACGCTCTAGAGGCTAAACTTATCATCAAGAATATCATGTGTTGTAAATGTTCCCCTTACTGACAAAAGAAACAATATGCGACAATCCTTGTTGACTGCCAGGACGACTTAGCTGTTGTGGGCGTATGTTTTGCTGCCTGGCAACCTATCTTTGTTATTCTTCAAAGAATTTTATCATTTATTGAACGATGTTTTGAAAGTAAATGGTATGAATAATAACTATCACTAAAACTACCATTTTAGACGATACCATGTCTGTAGTGTTAATGAGTTGTTACTCTTAATCAGATTACTTAAGAATGTAAAAATATGCGACAACTCTTCCGAGAGAATTGACTGCTGTGGGCGTATGTTTCTAGACGGTAAGGGTAGTTTCTTTCCTTTTTTCATAAAATCTGGACGATACCCAGTCCTTAGTGTTGATTGATGAAAGTTATCATATGATATGTTTGAAATATATATGCATCATTTGAATTTGTGAAACAAAGTTTTATTGAATTTCAGCAATTTCCATCAATTATTTCTTGAGTTATGGCCCTTGTTTTACTTTATAGTCATCCAATCTGTATAAAATTTATATGCATTATTTGAATTAGTAAAACGGAAAAAGCCTGTCAAATTTCAAAATTTCTGTAAATTACTCACAGAGTTAAGGCCCTTGTTTATGTTTGGAGAACCTTGTGAACCTTCAATCGACAAATATTATAATATGATGGGTATGCTATGAAATTGTCGTAAGTGGCCCCAATTAAATTCAAAAGAATAAATATGTGTCAACCGTTGTCGACCCCTCAGACGATTTACCTGCTGTGTGTGTATGTTTCATTGCCTGGCAACCTATCTTTTAGCGTGTTCTCTGTCTGTCTCTTACAAAATGTGGGAATATCTTGCATGGCTACTGCTTGTCCTTCATTTGACAAGATGGTTCTACTCCTACTTTCACTTTAATGTTTCCTTACAGGAAATGGGAATGAAAAATGGTTTACATCGTAAGAAGTTACAGTTAGCATTACAAGCTATTGGATCAGAGAGTAATGATAGATTGAGTGATCTCGACCATAATTGGGTTACAAGTAAGTGACATTTTATGAATATTGTTTATTAAATTGTAAACATGTACACCCATTTGGACATGTACACCCATTTCAATCTATGCAACTTTTCCTGTGAAAACTCTATGTGAAACTACAGTTCTTGACACATTAATGTCAAATTTTCAGATGTTGCCCACTATGATTCAAAAACATTCTATTGCTTATATCAGAGACAGAGTTATCTTCCAATTTACAACATGAATATACTCAAAGCCATAAGAAACGCAATGCCTTATTCGTGAAATATTTCTAGTGAACCTTTTCTTCCAATTTCTTATAAAGAAGAATGATAAATTTCAAAATTTTGGCATAAGATCAGGTTTTAAAAATACAGGAAGTGTCTTTATTTTTGAAGTGAAAAATTTTCATAAGGAGTTACATAGTAATTTAAATAGTGGACATTTTGTGTTTATTGTGAGCAGTTTTTACTGAACAGTGTTTTCACAAACCTTGATCTGTAGTAGCCAGCAAGTGAACAATGATTGGACATCTATTTTTCAATGTGTTATGATCACTTCCTCATCTGATAAGTTACTTAGTTTGAGAAACAACTCAAGACATTATCCTCTCTCTGAACAATGGTTTACAAATTTAAAGGGACTAGAAATCTTAAAACGTTTTCGAGGGAAACGAGGTGGTAGAAAGTGGAAAACATAACAAACCAAATTGCTAGTCTGTCTACTTAATGCACAAACCTGTAGAAATAAGACTTTGAACAGAAAATACATGTTTTATTCCTGATGGAAACTTGATTTAAGCCCAGTGGTAATGAATCATTTATAGCAGAAATAGTTCCAAGGGGCTACTCCATCCTTCATGCTCCAAGGTCAAAGGGTACAGGTGGAGGTGTAGCTGTGATATTTAAATCTTCTTTAAAGCTTGAGCCGCAAGAAAATTACATCTTTAGAAGTATTGAGACTATCAATTTAAAATTACAGTTTGAACAGAAAATACATGTTTTATTCCTGATGGAAACTTGATTTAAGCCCAGTGGTAATGAATCATTTATAGCAGAAATAGTTCCAAGGGGCTACTCCATCCTTCATGCTCCAAGGTCAAAGGGTACAGGTGGAGGTGTAGCTGTGATATTTAAATCTTCTTTAAAGCTTGAGCCGCAAGAAAATTACATCTTTAGAAGTATTGAGACTATCAATTTAAAATTACAGTCGTTCTGTAATACAACAGCTCATGTTAATTGTCTGCATATACCAACCCCCGGTCTCACACAAAAACAATCTCACTTTTGCAGAATGAGCTTTTCTTGATGCTATCGTTTTAAATGGCGAGGAATTATGTTATTCTTGGTGATTTCAATGTTCATTTTGAATATATAAACAAACCAACCAGCATACAAAAAGAGTCACAAGACTACTGAAATCAAGAGGATATAAACAGCTTGTTACAGAAACCACCCATAAATCGGGCCATATACTTGATGGTATCATAACGCCTCACGACTGTGCACTAATTGATAATATCTCTATATCAGACATTCAACTCTAATATCTTCAACATGGAGTCTTGAAAAACCAAAATTTTCATTTGAAAGTAAAAATTTTTTGGAAGCTCAAAACATTTGATGCTAAATCTTTCAAACATGACTTGCTAATGTCCGATCTATTGCAAAACACATGGGATAATCTTGATGAACTCGTACTCAGTACCACACAACTCTACGACAAGTATGCACCAGTCGTAACCCGTAATTTAAGGATTACTCATTTATCCCCAAAAGAAAATATGTTATATCAAGGTTGTGGACTCTCTACAGGTCACAATTCTTATCTGATTTTGACGAAACTTGAAATATAGGTTTATCCCCAAAAGATCTTGGCTGCTTTCCATATTGGCATGCATCGGATCAAAACTTCATGGATTATGGCCCCTGATTGTACGAAAAATCACGTTTTTAGCTTGTGGACCCTACAGAGGTCACAATTTTGAACCGATTTTGATGAAACTTGACATGCATGTTTATAACCCGACGATCTTGGTTCCTTTCGATATTTGCGTCTATTGGAACGTAATTTCCTGAATTATGGCCCCTGACTGTCCGAAAAATCACCTTTTTATACGCCCACATTTTCATGTGGACGTATTATGTCGTCGCCCCTGTCCATCCAGACGTCCGTCCACAATTTGTTTGTGGACTCTCTACAGGTCACAATTCTTATCCGATTTTGACGAAACTTGAAATATAGGTTTATCCCCATAAGAATTCGGTTCCTTTCGATATTGGCATGTATCGGATGGGAACTCCATGGATTATGGCCCCTGATTGTACAAAATATCATGTTTATAGCTTGTGGACCCTATAGAGGTCACAATTTTGAACCGATTGTGATGAAACTTGACATGCCTGTTTATAACCCAAAGATCTTGGTTCCTTTCGATATTTGCACCCATCGGATCGTAACCTCCTGAATTATAGCCCCTGATTGTCCGAAAAATTGCCCTTTTTAGCTTGTGGTCCCTCTGGTGGTCAAAATTATTATCCGATTTAAAAAAACGTTTGGTTATATCACTGTTACATGGTAACGAAGGCTGAGTCAAATTTCGTGAAAATCGGACCAAAATTGACCAACAAAATTTGTCGTTTGTACCCGAATAGTGTGGAAATATGTTATATCACGGTTGTGGACCCTATAGAGGTCACAATTTTGAACCGATTTTGATGAAAATTGACATGCATGTTTATAACCCGATATTTGCGCTCACTGATTCGTAACTTCCTGAATTATGGCCCCTGTGTGTACGAAAAATCACCCTTTTTAGCTTGTGGTCCGTATGGAGGTCAAAATTATTATCCGATTTATAAAAAAAACTTTTGATTATATCACCGTTACATGGTAATGAAGATTGAGGTAAAATTTCGTGAAAATTGACAGACAAAATGGCCGCCGTTTGTACGCGATTAGTGTGAAAATATGTTATATCAAGGTTGTGGACTCTCTTCAGGTCACAATTCTTGTCTGATTTTGACGAAACTTGAAATATAGGTTTATCCCCAAAAGATCTCGGCTGCTTTCGATATTGGCATTAGTGATGTGCGGTTTTTCGGTTTAACCGTACGGTATCGGTTTTTACAAATAAACCGAAAACCGAACCGTTAAAAAAAAAAATAACCGTGCGTTTCGTTTTTTTTCCAAATTCCTAATTTTTATGTAGCCGTATTTCGTTTACTTAATAATTCCAAAATTTTAATGTAGCCACCACTTCCGTTTTTATTTTCGATCAACCAGGGTCCGTATGTATAGAATAATAGAGTGTTTAATCAGTCTGGTTGGCCTAGACTATTTATTTTCTCAATTCGGTTCGGTTTACAATCCAAAATTTTATGCAACCCGAAGCCGGTTGTCAATATCGAACGATGGCTTCCTCTAAAAAGTAAAATGCCTCCATGGCTTGCTCAATAACTATGAAAGATTAGATGACACAAAATATAGATTTAATCTTTGTAAAAAAATCTATTTCTGCTGCATAAATTATAAGAATATAATTTAACAATTTTGAGTCAGGTTTAGGTTTAGAACAACATTTGAACAACACCCGAAAACGGCAATTGCGTAAGTTTTGTTTTTTAAGTTGATAATTTATAAACGAGAAATAAAAGACCACATGTTTCGATTTGTTGGATTGGTATTATTTTGTTATGCAAATTAATTTTGGTATTTTTTTTTACAGTAGAATCTAACTTTATTGTTACTGATATTATGTCGTTATATTAATTTATTATTATGCCTATGGCGTTGTGTGTGTCAGATCTTTTTTTAAAGTAACTTTGTTATTACTATCAGTCATAATTAAAGTCATATAACAGTAAAAAAAAAAACCTTGTTGTTTACTATTTACATCAATATTTTTGATATTTTTCCTGGCTTTCAAGAATTCCTATAAAATAACCATAAATCAGTACATACATGACACAGTGTTTAAATGAATAAAAAAACCGAAAACCGAAACCGAAACCGAGGTTTTTTGCCTCAGAAAAACCGAAAACCGAAACCGAAAGAAAATTTAAAAACCGCACATCACTAATTGGCATGTATCGGATCAAAACTTCATGGATTATGGCCCCTGATTGTACGAAAAATCACGTTTTTAGCTTGTGGACCCTATAGAAGTCACAATTTTGAACCGATTTTGATGAAACTTGACATGCATGTTTATAACCCGACGATCTTGGTTCCTTTCGATATTTGCGTCTATTGGAACGTAATTTCCTGAATTATGGCCCCTGATTGTCCAGAAAAATCACCTTTTTATACGCCCACATTGAAATGTGGTCGTATATTGTCGTGGCCCCCGTCCGGCGTCCACAATTGATTTTCAGCGATTTCCGATAATTAGTGCCAAAGTTATGGCCCTTGATCACTTCAAAAAAATCTTGTTGACGCTCTAGAGGCCAAAGTTAATATCCGATTTACTTTAAATTTATACACAGTGTTTAAGGTCATGAGACGAAAAATCCTATTGATTTTCAGCGATTTCCGATAATTAGTGCCAGAGTTATGGCCCTTGATCACTTCAAAAAATCATGCGGACGCTCTGGAGGCCAAAGTTAATATCTGATTGACTTAAATTTATACACAGTGTCTAAGGTCATGAGACGAAGAAGTGTTTTGATTTTCAGCGATTTCTGATAATTACTGCCAGAGTTATGACCCTTGATCACTTCAAAAAATCTTGTGGATGGTCTAGAGGCCAAAGTTAATGTCCGATTGACTTCAAATTTATACATAGTGTTTACAGTCATGAGACTAAGTCATCTATCGATTTTCAGTGATTTTCAATAATTGTTGCCAGAGTTACTGCCCTTGATCACTTCGAAAAAATCCTGTGGAAGCTCTAGAGGCCAAAGTTAATATCCGATCGACTTTAAATTAACACACAGTGTTTAGGGTCATGAGACGAAGAAGCCTATTGATTTTCAGAGATTTCAAATAATTATTGCCAGAGTTATCTCCCTTGATAACTTCAAAAAATCTTGTTATGCTATAGAGGCCAAACTTATCATCCGATTGACTTCAGATTGATACACAGAGTTTAAGGTGTTGAAACGAACAAGTATTTTGATTTTCAATGAATTTTGATAACTGAACAGCTAAATCCATGATATTAAATGTTTCATGTATATACTAATTGTTAGCGTGGGGCAAAACTTTATATAAAACAAACAAATTCTAATGATTTTCAGATAATTACATAATGAGTTGTTTCATTACCAAAAAAAATAAAAATACGCGACAACCCTTGTTGATTGCCCGGACGATTTAGCTGCTGTGGGCGTATGTTTCGTTGCCTGGCAACCTATCTTTCATGACTTTGGAGTGCTCTAGAAAAGTCATGGTTGTGTCTCAAGGTCTAAAAATTGCTATATACACTCCCATACGGTGGAATTTCGATATGGAATTGAATATAGGACCATATGATGTTATGTCCCATAGATATCAGGCCCCAAACTTGGTTTCCCGCCAAAATCTCGTGAAAATGCCTACTTTTTGTTGCCATTTTGGTTATGTGGGACAAGTGGCAAAATTTTAAAAGGGACAGGAAATGAATCTTCTGTTACCCTTTTACAACATATCAAAAATCCAAAGTTGGCCAGTGTTCTTTGATATTTTTAATTATCATCCGAAGTTTGTAAATATACATGTGTTTTTGCCGATTTTAGCATTTTCATGAAAAATTGCCTTTTTATGATCTCTGAAAAAAAGCTTCTAAGTAGACCTACCAAATCCACCATTCTAGCATACGATTACATCATGTGTACCTACTTCAAGAATACACATGATGGCAAATGGCCGCCATTTAAAATACTACGCCCGCCTCTTAGAGACGATAACTTAACTCGCTATAAATTGTAAAAAAATTTACTTCGGCTAGAATTAAAAAACACCTAAGATTAACATTTGCTAAAAATTTCTAAAAAACAACCTAAATTTATGGAAATGGGGCCAAATCAAATCAGGCAAATTACATCAAATAGTCCATGTTAAACGTATAGCAAAAATTTTAAACTAACGCGAGCACGCGCGTTTCTAGACAACGCCATAGCGGGTCATAGCAACCAGCGAGTATAAATTGGAAATCCCCAATGACGTAGATATTATAAATTGGAAAGCCGAGTCTGTCTTAAAATAAGTAGTACCGTCAGTAAACAAGATGGAAGCCATCTGCTATCGTGTTTGATCATGGAGTAGGCAAGCACAGGTGTGTCGTATGCCATTCTAGATGAATTTTGTGCATAGATCACGAATATAACATCAGTTCAGACATAGGATGTAGCAGTGAGCTTTAATTTTACCTTCAAAATCCAACTTTTCGCTATTACAGATACAATGAAGGAAAATTAATGAAAAGTTTGGTTTTCAAGGCCAGTTTTTAATTACTACTGGATGATGTACTGTAGTCAAATTTACCAATCTCGGAGAACTTTTGACGTAGATTACGAATATGACATCAGTTCAGGCATAGGATATGTTGTTTTAATTTTATTCTCTCTTCAAAATAGGAAAAAATAAGGAAAATTACTTTTTCTTCTTTTATTGATGAGAAATGTTATAGTTTGAAGACCGGTTTTTAATTACTTTGAGATGTTAATAAGGTATAAAACTGACCATTCCAAGAGAACTATTATGAATATAGCAACAAACTAACCATTTGGAATACCGTACTATTTTATTTTAGCTTCGAAATAGATGAAGAATATGTTTCTTTGTACTGTTTGTATTTGGCGCTCCCACAACTCACCTAACTTCTTTTTCAGTTTCCCTTTTGTTTCTAGTCCTAGAGTGCTTAAGTACAGCCTAACCACTCTCTTTAGAATGACCCTGCCTAGTACAGGCCTGTACAATTTCTTGTTTTAGACCCCCTCCGAACCTATTACCCCTATGCTTACACTCGCCTAGTACTGTCTTCCACAGAAATTTTCTATATAAAGCCCATCTTCTTTGCAATTTCGTTGCTTGGCTCTGCAAATCAATCCTACTACATTCTAACCACAACCCCTGCACATGGATCCCTGTTCCATAGGGTGCGCTTGTGGTGATGAGTGTCACAAACCCCATTATAAATTGGGTACCATTTTCAAATGTTATCTGTATAATTTTCCACACCAGATGCATCGTAGTGATAGACTGTGCATCTTGAGTGAAAACGATCATAAAAAAAAATAAAACTTCTCCCTAAAAATGTTCGCCCTTAAACTTACATACATTGTAAGCACATTTGAACATGTGTGGTTTCAAAGTCCAATTTGCTAGACACCGAAATGTGTAGTTCATCTACGTATGCATTTATTTCGAAGTGAATTCAAATAGAATAATAGAATTGTATATAATATCCTATTTGTTGTTATATTCGTTATCTACGAAAAAAGTCCTCTTGGAAAGATCAATCTAATAATTTGCTAACATTTCGAAGTAATTAAAAACGGGGGCCCAGTTTCACGAAATCTTAACTGAAGATAAAATCCAAATTTTAGTACCCCGGTAGATACTTCAATTTTGATTCGCTAAGCACTGAAATCAATCTAATATTATCCAATCAAATTACTAACATTTGGATTTTAACTTAGTTAAAATTTCGTGAAACGGGCCCCTGGTCTTCAAACTGTAACATTTCTCATGAATAGTTAGAAAAAAAAGAATTTTCCTTATTTTTTTCCGATTTTGAAGAGAGAATAAAATTAAAACAGCATAGCCTATGCCTGAACTGATGTCATATTCGTAATCTACGTAAAAATTTCTCCGAGATTGGTAAATTTGACTACAGTACATCATCCAGTAGTAATTAAAAACTGGTCTTGAAAACCAACCTTTCATTAATTTTTATACGCCCACATGGAAATGTGGTCGTATATTGCCGTTGCCCCCGTCCGTCCGTCTGTCGGTCCGTCTGTCGGTCCGTCCGTCCGTCCATCGTCCACAATTTCTTGTGAACGCTCTAGAGGCTAAAGTTAATAGCCGATTGACTTGAAATTTATACACGGTGTTTAAGGTCGTGAGACGAAGAAGCCTATTGATTTTCAGCGATATCCGATAATTACTACCAGAGTTATGACCCTTGATCACTTTGAAAAATCTTGTGAACGCTCTAGAGGCTATAGTTAATATCCGATTGACTTTAAATTTATACACAGTGTTTAAGGTCATGAGACGAAGAATCCTATTGATTTTGGGTGATATCTGATAATTACTGCCAGAGTTATGACCCTTGATCACTTTGAAAAATCCTGCGGACGCTCTGGAGGCCAAAGTTAATATCCGATTGACTTTAAATTTATACACAGTGTTTAAGGTCATGAGACGAAGAAGCCTATTGTTTTTCAGTGATTTACGATAATAACTACCAGAGTTATGGCCCTTGATCAAAAAAATCTTGTGGATGCCCTAGAGGCCAAAGTTAATATCCGATTGACTTTAAATTTATACACAGTGTTTAAGATCATGAGACGAAGAAGCCTATTGATTTTCAGCCATTTCCGATAATTAGTGCCAGAGTTATGGCTCTTGATCACTTCAAAAAATCTTGTGGACACTCTAAAGGCCAAAGTTAATATCCCATTGACTTTAAATTTATACACATTGTTAAGGGCATAAGACGAAGAAGTCTATTGATTTTCAGCAATTTCTGATAATTAGTGCCTGAGTTATGGCCCTTGATCACTTCAAAAAATCTTGTGGGTGCTCTAGAGGCCAAAGTTAATATTCGATTGACTTCAAATTCATACACAGTGTTTAAGGTCATGAGACGAAGAAGCCTATTGATTTTCAGCGATTTCCGATAATTAGTGCCAGATTTATGGCCCTTGATCACTTCAAAAAATCTTGTGAACACTCTAGAGGCTATAGTTAATATCCGATTGACTTCAGATTGATACACAGAGTTTAAGGTGTTGAAACGAACAAGTATGTTGATTTTCAATGTTGATAACTGAACAGCTAAATCCATGATGTTTAAATGTTTCCTATTCTAATTTTTAGCGTGGGGCAAAACTTTATAAAAAACAAACAAATTCTAATGATTTCCAGATAATTACATAATGAGTTGTTACTCTTAATCAGATTTTAGTGTATTACAAATGTTTCATTACCAAAAAAAGTAAAAATATGCGACAACCCTTGTTGACTACCCGGACGATTTAGCTGATGTGGGTGTATGTTTCGTTGCCTGGCAACCTATCTTTTTTTAGCTTGTGGTCCCTCTGGGGTCAGTATTATTATCCCATTTAAAAAAAAAGTTTGATTATATCACTGTTACATCGTAAAGAAGGTTGAGGTCGAATTTCGTGAAAATCGGACCAAAATGGACAGCTTTTCTTGTGAGGACATCCATCCTTCATCACTAACAAGGGGAAACCACGCCAGAAAATCTAGATGAACTTTGTCACCCAATGCAGGGATCAAACACCCAACCTCAAGGCTACTGAGCCAGCATCTTACCCACTTGGCAACATGATCCCCAGTCAAATTTGAAGCCTACTGAAATGCATGTTTATAACCCAAAGATCTTAATTCATTTCGATATTTGCACATATCAAATTCTAACTTAATGATGTAGGAAAAATCACTTTCGGTATTGCTTGTTCTCTATCCATCTCTCGAAAACGTGGGCAGTGCCAGCCTATTTTTATATTTGCCGTAAAATTCTAATGCCTTGTGGCCCTTGTGTTATCAATTTGAAACACTCGGTTCATATCTGGACAAAGTCCAGGAAAATAAATGCCGTGTCTAAAAACTAAACCCCTTTAAAATCTAAATGGTTGTGTTCATTTTTAAAAACGTTCCGAGAAACTGGACGGTCGTAAACTAGATCATCGAGGTCAAAACTAAACGGCTTTTCTAAATCTACACGGTAGCACAAACTGGGCGGTTTTTGATGAAGCTTGATGGTATTTAACATATTCTAGACGGGAATCTATTGACTGGGTACATGTATTAGATTCTAGACGGTAATAGTAGTTTCTTTCTTTTTTTCGTAATTTCTGGAAGATACCCGGTCCCTAGTGCGATACAAGATGGTTTAGATTATATAATATTTTATTATAATAATTATGTAATATTTACATATATAGGATGGTTAGATGATATTGGGCTTCCACAGTATAAAGATAGTTTTTATGATGCTAGAATAGATGGTAGAATGTTACATTATATGACAGTTGTAAGTTAAATGATTATTTTAGCTTCATAGATTTTTTTACAAATTATCTAATTTGTCACTACAACTACCTTTACATGCACAGCCACTATAACACTGTTAAAAACCATTAATGTTGAGATGTTTTGGGGTTTTATACACCCACATTGAAATGTAGTCGTATATTGTCATTCCTATGTTTCGTTGCCTGGCAACCTATCTTTTTTATATGCCCACATTGAAATGTGGTTGTATATTGTCGTCGCCCCAGTCCGTCAGTCTGGCGGTCCAATTGTGGACGCTCTAGAGGCTAAAGTTAATATCCAATAGACTTTAAATTTATACACAGTGTTTAAAAGGGCACGGGACAAAGAAGCCTATTGTTTTTCAGCGATTTCCGATAATAACTACCAGAGTTATGGCCCTTGATCAATTAAAAAAATCTTGTGGATGCTCTAAGGTTAATATCCAATTGACGAAGAAGCCTATTGATTTTGAGCAATTTCTGTTAATTAGTGTCAGAGTTATGGCCCTTGATCACTTTAAAAAATCTCATGGACGCTCTAGAAGCCAAAGTTAATATTGACTTTATATTTATAAATGAAGAAGTAGTTTGATTTTCAGTGAATTTTGATAAATGAACAGCTAAATCCATGATGTTAAATGTTTCGTATATTAATTGTTAGCGTGGGGCAAAACTTTATAAAAAGCAAACCAACTCTAATGATTTTCTGATAATTACATGAGTTGGGACTCTTAATCAGATTTTAGTGTATTACAAATGTTTCATTACCAAAAAAAGTAACAATATGCGACAACCCTTGTTGACTGCCCGGACGATTTAGCTGCTGTGCGCGTATGTTTTGTTGCCTGGCAACCTATCTTATTACATTTTGGTAATATCACTAAATATTTGTTTTTAGTTGAAATTTAATTATTGATAATTGTAAATTTAGGATGATCTTTTAGCCTTGAGAGTGTCAAATGAACTCCATCATATCAGCATTAAGCGCGGTATTCAAGTTTTACGTTTGAATAATTTTGATCCACAATGTCTTCGTCGCCGACCTTCACCTGATGAGGTGAGTAAACTAGCTTTATTCTTATCAACGTAAAGTCTGGTTATCATATCAAAAGCATACCTATTGTATGAAAGCATATTGATGGCATCCATTTGATAACTTGTATTGAATATAAACAGCAAAGAAACTGTAAGATGTCAATATTATACTTTATTATCTCGCACCATTAAAATGGACTCAGTGCTTCTGTCCTGTTTTTATACGCCCACATTGAAATATGGTCGTATATTGTCGTCGCCCCCGTCCGTCCGTCCGGCGTCCACAATTGCTTGTGGACGCTCTTGAGGCTAAAGTTAATATCTGATTGACTTTAAATTTATACACAGTGTTTAAGGTCATAAGATGAAGAAGCCTATTGTTTTTCAGTGATTTCCGATAATAACTACCAGTTATGGCCCTTGATCACTTCAAAAAATCTTGAGGATGCTAGAGGCCAAAGTTAATATCCGATTGACTTGAAATTTATACACATTGTTTAAGGTCATAAGACGAAGAAGCCTATCGCTTTTCAGCGATTTCCGATAATTAGTGCCAGAGTTATGGCCCATGATCACTTCAAAAAATCTTGTGGACGCTCTAGAGGCCAAAGTTAATATCCGAATGACAAAGAAGCTTATTGTTTTCAGCGAATTTCCGATAATTATTGCCAGAGTTATGGCCCTTGATCACTTCAAAAAATCTTGTGAACGCTCTTGAGGCCAAAGTTAATATCAGATTGACTTTAAATATATACACAGTGTTGAAAGTCATGAGACGAAGAAGCCTATTGATTTTCAGCGATTCCCAATAATTAGTGCCAGAGTTATGGCCCTTGATCACTTCAAAAAATCCTGTGGATGCTGTAGAGGCCAAAGTTAATATCCGATTGACATTAGATTTATACACAGTGTTTAAGGTCATGAGACGAAGAAGCCTATTGATATTCAGCGATTTCCGATAATTACTGCCAGAGTTATGGCAGTTGATCACTTCAAAAAAATCTTGTGGACGCTTTAGAGGTCAAAGTTAATATCCGATTGACATTAAATTTATACACAGTGTTTAAGGTCATGAGACGAAGAACCCTATTGATTTTCAGCAATTTCCGATAATTACTGCCAGAGTTATGGCCCTTGATCACTTCAAAAAATCTTGTGGACACTCTAAAAGCCAAAGTTAATATCCGATTGACTTTAAATTTATACACAGTATTTAAGGTCATGAGACGAAGAAGCCTATTGAGGCCAAAGTTAATATCCGATTGACTTTAAATATATAAACACAGTGTTGAAGGTCATGAGACGAAGAAGCCTATTGATTTTCAGCGATTCCCAATAATTAGTGCCAGAGTTATGCCCCTTGATCATTTCAGAAAATCTTGTGGATGCTCTAGAGGCCAAAGTTAATATCCGATTGACTTTAAATTTATACACATTGTTTAAGGTCATAAGATGAAGAAGTCGATTGATTTTCAGTGATTTCTGATAATTAGTTCCAGAGTTATGGCCCTTGATCACTTCAAAAAATCTTGTGGATACTCAATAGGCCAAAGTTAATATCCGATTGACTACAAATTTATGCACAGTTTTTATACGCCCACATGGAAATGTGGTCGTATATTGCCGTCGCCCCCGTCCGTCCGTCCATCGTCCACAATTTCTTGTGAACGCTCTAGAGGCTAAAGTTAATCTCCGATTGACTTGAAATTTATACACAGTGTTTAAGGTCATGAGACGAAGAAGCCTATTGATTTTCGGTGATATCCAATAATTACTACCAGAGTTATGACCCTTGATCACTTTGAAAAATCTTGTGAACGCTCTAGAGGCTAAAGTTAATATCCGATTGAATTTAAATTTATACACGGTGTTTAAAGTCATGATACAAAGAAGCCTATTGATTTTCAGCAATATCCGATAATTACTGCCAGAGTTATGACCCTTGATCACTTTGAAAAATCTAAAGTTAATATTCGATTGACTTCAAATTTATACACACTATTTACGGTCATGATACAAAATAGCCTATTTATTTTCAGCGATATCCGATAATTACTGCCAGAGTTATGACCCTTGATCACTTTGAAAAATCTTGTAAACGCTCTAGAGGCTAAAGTTAATATCCGATTCACTTTAAATTTATACACAGTGTTTAAGGGCATGAGACGAAGAAGCCTGTTGATTTTCAGTGATATCTGATAATTTCTTGCACTTGATCACTTTACGGTCATGATACAAAATAGCCTATTTATTTTCAGCGATATCCGATAATTCCTGCCCGAGTTATGACCCTTGATCACTTTGAAAAATCTTGTGAACGCTCTAGAGGCTAAAGTTAATATCCGATTGAATTTAAATTTATACACAGTGTTTAAAGTCATGATACAAAGAAGCCTATTATGACCGTTGATCACTTTGAAAAATCTAAAGTTAATATCCGATTGACTTTAAATTTATACACACTATTTACGGTCATGATACAAAATAGCCTATTTATTTTCAGCGATATCCGATAATTACTGCCAGAGTTATGACCCTTGATCACTTTGAAAAACCCTGTGAATGCTCTAAAGGCTAAAGTTAATATCCGATTGACTCTAAATTTGTACACAGTGTTTAGAGTTATGAGACGAAGAATCCTATTTGATTTTCAGTGATATCTGATAATTTCTTGCACTTGATCACTTTGAAATATCTTGTGGACAAAGGCCTTGAGACAAACCATCAAAACTATTCTAATCATTTCTGATAATTATTTAATGGGCTATTACTCGTAATAAAATTATCATGTGTTGCAAATAGTAAATGTTCTCCCTACTGATAAAAGAAACAATATGCGACAACCCTTGTTGACTGCCCGGACGACTTAGCTGTTGTGGGCGTATGTTTCGTTGCCTGGCAACCTATCTTTAAGGTGATGGGACGAAGAAACCTATTGATTTTCAGCGTTTTCTGATAATTAGTGCCAGAGTTGTACTTCTTGATCACTTCAAAAAATCTTGTGGATGCAATTGTGTTCAGATTGATACACAGAGTTTAAGGTGTTGAAACGAACAAATATTTTGATTTTCAATGAATTTTGATAACTGAACAGCTAAATCCATCATATTAAATGTTTCCTAAGCTAATTGTTAGTGTTGGGGAAACTTTATAAAAAGCAAACAAATTTTCTGATAATTACATAATGAGTTGTTACTCTTAATTAGATTTTAGTATATTATAAATGTTTCATTACCGAAAAAAGTAAAAATATGCGACAACTCTTGTTGACTGCCCGGAAGATTTTGCTGCTGTGGCCGTATGTTTCGTTGCCTGGCAACCTATCTTTTCACTATTTTTGATATTCTCTTTAAAATAGCGACCATCATTTGACCTAATTCGAAATTCTGCTCAGAACGTTTTTTAGGCCTTCCTTCAAGGATTCAGAAAATATAACTCTGTAAGTACAATACAACGCAAAAGCCCTATTGATTTTTTGTCCCCTGCCTTTCGAAGAAAGTTGGGGGACTATTAAAATGGGTTTGTCCGTCTGTCTGTCTGTCTGTCTGTCCGTCATACTTTTTGGGACACAATAGCTCTCTTCCTAATTGAGCTAGAATGTTCAAACTTGGTGTATGTTTTTATTAGGTCAATGCCTTGATGGAGTTCGAAGATGAGCATTTTCCGCTTAGGGTAAGCAGAGATAAGCAATTTGATTGTTTGATGCTTTGGGACACGAATAACTTTAGTTCTAATTAAGTGAAAGTGATGAAACTTGGTGTATAGTTTCATTACAGTAATACCTTGACTAAGTTCGATAATGAGCATTTTTTGCTAAGGGTAAGCAGAGCAATTTGATTGGTCGAGACTTTGGAACACAATAACTCTCCTTCTAATTGAGCTAAAATGTTCAAACTTGGTGTATATGCTTATTAGGTCAAGGCCTTGATGGAGTTCAAAGATGAGCATTTTCCGCTTCGGGTAAGCAGAGATAAGCAATTTGATTGGTTGATGCTTTGGGACACGATAACTTTAGTTCTAATTAAGTGAAAGTGATGAAACTTGATGTATAGTTTCATTACAGTAATACCTTGACTATGTTCGATAATGAGCATTTTCTGCTCAGGGTAAGCAGAGAGATAAGCAATTTGATTGGTCGAGACTTTGGAACACAATAACTCTCCTTCTAATTGAGCTAAAATGTTGAAACTTGGTGTATATGCTTATTAGGTCAATGCCTTGATGGAGTTCGAAGATGAGCATTCTTCCGCTTAGGGTAAGCAGAGATAAGCGATTTGATTGGTTGATGCTTTGGGACACGATAACTTTAGTTCTAATTAAGTGAGAGCTAAAATGTTCACATTGGTGTATATGCTTATTAGGTCAAGGCCTTGATGGAGTTCGAAGATGAGCATTTTCCGCTTCGGGTAAGCAGAGATAAGGAATTTGATTGGTTGATGCTTTGGGACACGATAACTTTAGTTCTAATTAAGTGAAAGTGATGAAACTTGGTGTATAGTTTCATTACAGTAATACCTTGACTAAGTTCGATAATTAGCATTTTCTGCTTAGGGTAAGCAGAACGATACGCAATTTGATTGGTCGAGACTTTGGAACACAATAACCCTCCTTCTAATTGGCGTCCTCGCTAGAGATAAAGGGAGATAATTTCACAGAAGAGTGGGTCCCACGTGACCTCATTGCATACCGCACAGCATTGTTTTCCTGTACATTCGATACGAACTGATGTGTTGATAAACGTTAGTTTTTATCGTTAATATGGAATTTAATCCCTATACGTCGAAACACGGTCCTTTTGCCATCGACAAGGTCACGTGGGGCCGCATTTTTACTGGCGACACTTGGTGGGAATTCCTTCAGCGAGGACGCCCATTGAGCTAAAATGTTCAAACTTGGTGTATATGCTTATTAGGTCAATGCCTTGATGGAGTTCGAAGATGAGCATTTTCCGCTTAGGGTAAGCAGAGATAAGCAATTTGATTGGTTGATGCTTTGGGACACGATAACTTATTAGGTCAAAGCCTTGATGGAGTTCGAAGATGAGCATTTTCCGCTTAGGGTAAGCAGAGATAAGCAATTTGATTGGTTTTTACTTTGGGACAAGATAACTTAGGTTCATCTTGATTGATGATTTTTATGCCAATACAATGACTGCATTCTCATTTAGTAATGGATTCGACAGTAACAGTGTATAGAAACGATTGACTTGGACACGAGGGCCCTTTCTCTTGGCCAGAGGGGCTCTTTTGTCTACCTTTAAGGTCCCCCTGACTAGGGTACATTTTCATTTTTCTCGTCGGCTTTAGCATTTTTCTTTATAAAACACTTTTGGATGACACTTCGTGCACAGTTTGATTGCTCGATACATTGAAAAAAATAAATGTGCGATTAATTAATATGTGTCTTCTATTTATTTTGGGATTTCGGCTGGGGACATCAGCCTCACTGTTGGCTTGTTACATTTCAAGATGGTGGCACTTCCGGTTCTACCGACAAACTCCATAATTTTGTGTACAAATCAGCTATTATTTGTCTAATATCGAAAAAATAAATTAGGTTATTCTGACCTATATTTTGTTGATTTTGAAAACTTTGATCCTTAATTTCATCAACGGGAGATAATTTAGAAAATTTGTGATTATATTTTTGAATTCGCATTGGTAAGATCTACTTACATACTAAATTTCATTAAAGAAGCTGTCAAATCAGCTATTATTTGTCTAATATCGAAAAAATAAATTAGGTTATTCTGACCTATATTTTGTTGATTTTGAAAACTTTGATCCTTAATTTCATCAACGGGAGATAATTTAGAAAATTTGTGATTATATTTTTGAATTCGCATTGGTAAGATCTACTTACATACTAAATTTCATTAAAGAAGCTGTCAAGTTGTTCTAAACTTCAGGTTCGAAATCACATCGACAAATTTTCGCAATTCGAAAATCTGAAACTGCAGATGAAAATGTTTTTTTACAATTTACTCAAAGAAAAAAGAATTAGTAAAATAGGTCAATAAATAACAAAGTTAGGTCTATGCATTGTTAGTTTTTTCGTTTGTAAAATTCGGTGATTTCGGATTTGTAAAATGTTTTGAAAATTATTTAAAAAACGATCACACCCCATTTGTGTGGGTGGAGGGGGGTAGGTCAAAGTTTCAGAAAGATCCTATGATTAGATTCTGAGAAATCCGATTTGCAGAAAATACACAAAAAAATAATAAAAAAGAATAATAGTAATCTGAATAGAAACAGTAAGCTTTCATATGTAAAGAGCACATAAAATTAGAAAACTAAATTGATTGAACTTATAGACATTGTTTTGTAATTCATTTTGATTTAGAATTTGTTTCATATTTTACGGTTGCTTTGATTTCTCGCGACAGCGATTTTAATACCGTCTACCATCGTGTGCAGTCCAAACGATTCGAGATACATTTTCCTCAGAAGAGTATTGTTGTTTTAATTTAGAATTTGTTTCATAATGTACGGTCGTTCTATTTTCTCACGGCAGCGATTAAATACCTTCTACCATCATGTGTGCAGTCCAAACGATTCTAGATACATTTTTGTCGGAAGAGTATTGTGGTTCTAATTGCCCCCGAATAAAAGAGTACAGGAGTAAAGATGTGGTCATGCCAAATGTATCATAAACATCAAACTTGATTGAAACGTGATTTGTAAATGACAATCCGTTATCACCGTACGGTGCCTTTTTTTCTGCATGCGGCTTTGACTTCATTATGCTAAAATAGACCATAAAAATGAAAAACGAAAAAATATGTCAATATACATCAGAATTAACAGTACAAATACATTTTCTTGGTAACCTTCTTAATGGAATAACAGATTCAGAAGGGTATGATGGCAAGTGTAACATCATCTATACCTGCCATAAATCAATCAGACTAACGTTGCACAGAGATTGGGTCATAAATTAATAAAGAATGCTGATTAGGTAATTATCATTTTTTACGCTGACCAGATTAATTAGCTTTGTTCACCGATGTTTTTGTAATAAAGTAGCCTCGTATACTCATTTTTATACGCCCACATGGAAATGTGGTCGTATATTGCCGTCGCCCCCGTCCGTCCGTCCGTCCATCGTCCACAATTTCTTGTGAACGCTCTAGGGGCTAAAGTTAATATCCGATTGACTTGAAATTTATACACGGTGTTTAAGGTCGTGAGACGAAGAAGCCTATTGATTTTCAGCGATATCCGATAATTACTACCAGAGTTATGACCCTTGATCACTTTGAAAAATCTTGTGAACGCTCTAGAGGCTATAGTTAATATCCGATTGACTTTAAACTTATACACAGTGTTAAAGGTCATGAGAAGAAGAAGCCTATTGATTTTCGGTGATATTTGATAATTACTGCCAGAGTTATGACCCTTGATCACTTTGAAAAATCTTGTGAACGCTTTAGAGGCTAAAGTTAATATCCGATTGACTTTAAATTTATACACAGTGTTTAAGGGCATGAGACGAAGAAGCCTATTGGTTTTCGGTGATATCCGATAATTACTACCAAAGTTATGACCCTTGATCACTTTGAAAAATCTTGTGAACGCTTTAGAAAGGCTAAAGTTAATATCCGATTGACTTTAAATTTATACACAGTGTTTAAGGGCATGAGACGAAGAAGCATGTTGATTTTCGGTGATATCCGATAATTACTGCCCGAGTTATGACCCTTGATCACTTTGAAAAATCTTGTGAACGCTCTAGAGGCTAAAGTTAATATCTGATTGAATTTAAATTTATACACGGTGTTTAATGTCATGATACAAAGAAGCCTATTGATTTTCATCAATATCCAATAATTACTGCCAGAGTTATGACCCTTGATCACTTTGAAAAATCTAAAGTTAATATCCGATTGACTTTAAATTTATTCACACTATTTACGGTCATGATACAAAATAGCCTATTTATTTTCAGCGATATCCGATAATTACTGGCAGAGTTATGACCCTTGATCACTTTGAAAAACCCTGTGAATGCTCTAAAGGCTAAAGTTAATATCCGATTGACTTTAAATTTGTACACAGTGTTTAGGGTCATGAGACGAAGAATCCTATTTGATTTTCAGTGATATCTGGCACTTGATCACTTTGAAATATCTTGTGGACAAAGGCCTTGAGACAAACCATCAAAACTATTCTAATCATTTCTGATAATTATTTAATGGGCTATTACTCGTAATAAGATTATCATGTGTTGTAAATGTTCTCCTTACTGACAAAAGAAACAATATGCGACAAACCTTGTTGACTGCCCGGACGACTTAGCTGTTGTGGGCGTATGTTTCGTTGCCTGGCAACCTATCTTTAATTGTTGATTAGTGTTTAAACATCTAAATATAAAAATCATTGAATGGATATACATTTGTGATAAGATAATGTATGTCTAACATTGTTTGACTTTTTTTTTTGTCCCCTGCCTTTCAAAGAAAGTTGGGGGACTATTAAAATGGGTTCGTCCGTCTGTCTGTCTGTCTGTCCGCCTGTCCGTCACACTTTTTGGGACACAATAACTTTCTTCCTAATTGAGCTAGAATGTTCAAACTTGGTGTATGTGTTTATTAGGTCAATGCCTTGATGGAGTTCGAAGATGAGCATTTTCCGCTTAGGGTAAGCAGAGATAAGCAATTTGATTGGTTGATACTTTGGGACACGATAACTTTAGTTCTAATCAAGTGAGATTGATGAAACTTGGTGTATAGTTTCATTACAGTAATACCTTGACTAAGTTCGATAATGAGCATTTTCTGCTCAGGGTAAGCAGAGCGATACACAATTTGATTGGTCGAGACTTTGGAACAATGCCTTGATGGAGTTCGAATATGAGCATTTTCCGCTTAGGGAAAGCAATTTGATTTGTTGATGCTTTGGGACACGATAACTTTAGTTCTAATAAAGTGAGATTGATGAAACTTGGTGTATAGTTTCATTACAGTAATACCCTAACTAAGACAATAATGAGCATTTTCTGCTCAGGGTAAGCAGAGCGATACACAATTTGATTGGTCGAGACTTTGGAACACAATAACTCTCATTCTAATTGAGTTAAAATGTTCAAACTTGGTGTATATAGTTATTAGGCCAATGCCTTGATGGAGTTCGAAGATGAGCATTTTCTGCTTAAGGGTAAACAGAGATAAGCAATTTGATTGGTTGATGCTTTGGGACACGATAACTTTAGTTCTAAAAAAGTGAGAGTGATGAAACTTGGTGTATAGTTTCATTACAGTAATGCCATGACTAAGATCGATAATGAGCATTTTCTGCTCAGGGTAAGCAGAGCTATAAGCAGTTTGATTTACCAAGACTTTGGAACACAATAACTCTCCTTCTAATTGAGTTAAAATGTTCAAAATTGGTTTGTATGCTTATTAGGTGATGGAGTTCGAAGATGAGCATTTTCTGCTTAAAGTAGGCAGAGATAAGCAATTTGATTGGTTGATACTTTGCGACAAGATAACTTAGGTTCATCTTGATTGATGATTTTTATGCCAATACAATGACTGCATTCTCATTCAGTAATGGATTCGACAGTAACAGTGTATAGAAACGATTGACTCAGACACGAGGGCCTTTTCCCTTGGCCAGAGGAGCCCTTTTGTCAAGCGTGGGGGCCCTTTTGTCTGCCTTTAGGGTCCCCCTAACTAGGGTACATTTTCATTTTTATACGCCCACATGGAAATGTGGTCGTATATTGCCTTCGCCCCCGTCCGTCCGTCTGTCGGTCCGTCCGTCCGTCCGTCAGTCCATCGTCCACAATTTCTTGTGAACGCTCTAGAGGCTAAAGTTAATATCCGATTGACTTTAAATTTATACACAGTGTTTAAGGTCATGAGACGAAGAAGCCTATTGATTTTCGGTGATATCCGATAATTACTACCAGAGTTATGACCCTTGATCACTTTGAAAAATCTTGTGAACGCTCTAGAGGCTAAAGTTAATATCCGATTGACTTTAAATTTATACACAGTGTTTAAGGGCATGAGACGAAGAAGCCTATTGATTTTCAGCGATATCCGATGATTAGTACCAGAGTTATGACCCTTGATCACTTTGAAAAATCTTGTGAACGCTCTAGAGGCTATAGTTAATATCCGATTGACTTTAAATTTATACACAGTGTTTAAGGTCATGAGACGAAGAATCCTATTGATTTTCGGTGATATCTGATAATTACTGCCAGAGTTATGACCCTTGATCGCTTTGATAAATCTGGTGAACGCTTTAGAGGCTAAAGTTAATATCCGATTGACTTTAAATTTATACACAGTGTTTAAGGTCATGAGACGAAGAATCCTATTGATTTTCGGTGATATTCGATAATTACTACCAGAGTTATGACCCTTGATCACTTTGAAAAATTTTGTGATCTCTCTAGAGGCTAAAGTTAATATCCAATTGACTTTAAATTTATACACAGTGTGTAAGGTCATGATACGTAGAAGCCTGTTGATTTTCAGCAATATCAGATAATTACTGCCAGAGTTATGACCCTTGATCACTTTGAAAAATCTAAAGTTAATATCCAATTGACTTTAAATTTATACACACTATTTACAGCCATGATAAAAATAGCCTATTTATTTTCAGCGATATCCGATAATTACTACCAGAGTTATGACCCTTGATCACTTTGAAAAACCCTATGAATGCTCTAAAGGCTAAAGTTAATATCAGATTGACTTTAAATTTGTACACTTTGGTTAGGGTCATGAGACGAAGAATCCTATTTGATTTTCAGTGATATCTGATAATTTCTGGCACTTGATCACTTTGAAATATCTTGTGGACAAAGGCCTTCAGACAAACCATCAAAACTATTCTAATCAATTCTGATAATTACTTAATGTTCTCCTTACTGATAAAAGAAACAATATGCGACAACCCTTGTTGACTGCCCGGACGACTTAGCTGTTGTGGGCGTATGTTTCGTTGCCTGGCAACCTATCTTTCTCATCGGTTTAGCATTTTTCTTTATAAAACACTTTTGGATGACACTTCGTGTACTGTTTGATGGCTTGATACGTTTGAACAAAATAAATGTGCGATTAATTAATATGTGTCATCTATTTATTTTGGGATTTCGGCGGGGGACATCAGCCTCACTGTTGGCTTGTTAATAATAAAGATATGTTACAATTACGTTGACGGTTTAAACACTCAGAAAACCCACCAGAAAAGCCACATATGATCAAGTGTATTTGATATTCATGTCTAGGGATCCCGAGCAATTTTCGCCTGTAGTGCATGGAACCGTATAGGGTAATAAGATTCCCAGCGTTGATTGGCTGAGAAATAAGGGCGATCTATTGTTATGCATAGTCTTCTAAAAATTCCATATTCGCTGTGAATTTCAAATGGAGTTACAATAAAAGTTGTTCTTTGTGTTTAGGAATGGTTATTATTTATATATATATAATATAGTTAATAATGAATATATAGACAAATGACTGGTATTTCTGTAGGTGTGAATATCAAGTATTACTGGGTTATCGAAATTACCGGTAAATATGCTGATCGCATCATGAGTCATCTTCATTTGTCATGTAGCCTATTCAAACAACAAGGACACATAAATGGATCTACGGCATGATATGGTATTTTAAATTCACTCTAAAATATTCCAATCACAAATGTCTAATCTATAACAATAATTCGGGGATTATGATTAGGCCAGTCATGTGGTAATTGGACCGTCAAAAGACGCTTGTCAACTTGTGGTGTGTATTGATAGTGCTATATTCTACCGACATTGATATATTGTATAGATAATGTATATATCCATATGTGTAGTGCCTGTGACGTCACCAGCCAATCAACCGGATTAAAGTCGTAAATGAAAAATTGGAAAGCGATTTGGCGTGTCGGACACTAAAACGTTAACAGCCGACTTAATTTTAATATGATTATTGTGAACTTACTTTTAAATGGATATACTTAGATAAAAAAAATTCATCTGTCAACCCTCCGTGTGTGACAGATGAAATTTCTTTGCATTTCAGTAGCGTTGCAAGTGCGATTCTGATTCACAACCGCTAATATTAATATTATGCAAAATTGACAATATTTTTCATCAAAACAACGATTGATTATTGTTATTGATAATATTTCTGCCACACTCAATATAATCCTACCTGGAACGGGTATAAATCATCCCATTTAAAATCGAGGCGTTATGCCGTTACTAAGACCGCCATCTTTTTAGAGCAGTGAAGTCTAACAGCTGTCATAATGTGGGCGGGCGCTCAATCTTAGACTTTATAACAGCCAATCAAAAACGCAATTACATGTGGAAATACTAAATGACATCCACGTGGATATCAATGGAGGTGGATGTCTAACAAATATATGGATTCAGTAATTTAAATGCTAATATTTGGAGTTAGGCGATAGTTGTGCCACTGCATTGGCCTCTGTAAGTTTAATTAGTGATAACAGTATTAACTTATCTTATTTTAAAGATGTTACATGCATTAATAAAGAAATTGAGTTTGCCAAGTCAAACTGAAGGCTCCCAATCGTAGCTAAAAACAGTATAACTCAACGTTTTTAGCTACGTTCTCGTAGCTAGGATATACTAACTGACCATTGTCTATGCATATGGAATTTCGATAAATTGTTTTACTGGGTCTTTAATAATTAATCTTAATAAAAACAAGCTATGCAGTGTGAAACCCTAATAATAATTTTAACAAAAACAAGAGTGTTTCACACAAGCTACGCAGTGTGAAACCCTAATAATGTGTTAATAAAGGTTGTTTTTACTGTTTAGATTCTTCCTGGTGATGTTATGTCATGGACAACCCATCGTGTTATGGAATGGTTAAGAACAATAGATTTATCAGAATATGCCCCTAATCTGAGAGGTAGTGGTGTTCATGGGGGTATTATGGTAAGTACTAATTGTATGTTTGGCAGAACATCTGTCATGGCACAAAAAATAACAGTGCTGTAGTGAGTTTGTTAAATTTAGTTAAGTGCTCTCATTTTTCAAATTTGGACAGTTGAATTGTTTTAGCAAAACAGAAAAATATATGTGTAGTTTCCATTTTTATACGCCTACATTGAAATGTGGTTGTATTTTGTCATCGCCAGCGTCTGTCGGTCTGGCGTCCACAATTGCTTGTGAACGCTGTACAGGCTAAAGTTAATATCTGATTGACTTTAAATTTATACACAGTGTTTAAGGTCATGAGACGAAGAAACCTATTGATTTTCACTGATTTCTGATAATTACTAGCAGAGTTATTGCTTTTGATTACTTTGAAAAATCTTTTTGATGCTCTAGAGGCTAGAGTTAATATCAAATTGACTTTAGACGAAGAAGCCTTTGGATTTCCGACAATTTCCGATAAATATCGCCAGAGTTATGGCGCTTGATCACTTTGTAAAATTACCAATAGAGTGTTTCACTTTTCACTTTTTTATACGCCCACATTGTATAAATTACTTGTGGACACTCTAGAGGCTAAAGTTAATATCCGATTATACACAGTGTTAAAGGCTATGAGACAAAGAAGCCTATTGTTTTTCAGCGATTTCCGATAATAACTACCAGAGTTATGGCCCTTGATCACTTCAAAAAATCTTGTGGACGCTCTAGAGGCCAAAGTTAACATCTGATTGGCTTTAAATTTATACACAGTGTTTAAGGTCATAAGACGAAGAAGCCTATTGATTTTCAGCAATTTCCGATAATTAGTGCCAGAGTTATGACCCTTGATCACTTCAGAAAATCTTGTGGACACTCTAAAAGCCAAAGTTAAAAACCGATTGACTTTAAATTGATACACAGTGTTAAAGGTCATAAGACGAAGAAGCCTATTGATTTTCAGCGATTTCCGATAATTAGTGCCAGAGTTATGGCCCTTGATCATTTCAAAAAATCTTGTGGACGCTCTAAAAGCCAAAGTTAATATCCGATTGACTTTAATTTATACACAGTGTTTAAGGTCATAAGACGAAGAAGCCTATTCATTTTCAGCGATTTCCGATAATTAGTGCCAGAGTTATGGCCCTTGATCACTTCAAAAAATCTTGTGGACGCTCTAAAAGCCAAAGTTAATATCTGATGAACTTTAAATTTATACACAATGTTTTAACCCTTTGAACCCGTTACCCCGATATATCGGGGTAGAGGTCATTTGTCTATATCCCGTAACACCGAGATATTGGGGTTTGAGCACATGGCCAGGCTACACGTGGGTCTATTTATAAATAAGTGATTACGAGGTAACCAATCAGCGCCCGTTTGACTAAAATACATCAGTTCCGGTTTCTGCTCAGAGAAATATGTAAACATTCATCGATTTCAGTACTTTGGAACGATTTTTGTCGAAATAATGGCGAGTAGAGATTCTAGACGTTTTACTCCACAACACGTTGTTGATTCAGTTCTGTCTGACTCTGAAGAAAATGACATAGAGTCGGATTATCCCGAAGAAGAATTGAGTTCTGAGTCGGATAATGAATCTGTTGTAAATGTCCGTGGCGGAAACGAAAGTAGTGACGAGGATGAAGATCATATTGATGGGGCTGCTGAAGACAACACCCCACCACGTAAATGTAAACGTGGACGCAAAGAAACTAACCCTCTTGGAGAGGGCTGGAGTCAAACTTTTACCCCTGTAAATACAGACTTTTTAGGTGGTGAAATGGGACCTAAAAATATCCCAGATAATATAAATAATAACAGTACACCTATTGATTATCTAAACATTTTTCTCAATGAAGACTTCTGGCATATGTTGTGTCAACAAACGAATTTACGTGCACAACAAACAAAATTGAATAAACCAAATGCTTATTATGCGAAGTCTTACAAAGCTGTTGACACGAAAGAGATGAAAGCATTTCTAGGACTGAGATTGCAGATGGAAACTAGTGTTATAAAACCTCGCTATGAACATTACTGGAAAGGCTCTGGAAAAAACTTTGTCGCGAGTACACCTGGATTTCGGGAAGTAATGGAGCGTGACAGGTTCCTTGCACTTTGGTCTTTTCTTCATTTGGTTGATGAGACGGACCCAGATTTAGATAAGACTGACAAAATCTACAAGATTAGACTGATGCTAGATATTATTTTACCTAAGTTTCGTGAACATTATAATGTCGGACAGCATCTCAGTTTAGACGAAGGAATGATTCCGTTGAAGAACCGACTAGCGATCAAACAATACATCAAACTAAAGCCAGTCAAATGGGGAGTCAAATCATTTCTGCTGTGCGATTCAAATACTGGCTACATCTGTAATGCTGAAATTTATACTGGTAAAAAGCGTGACGAAAATTTTGTTGATATACTCGGTGCAACAGGCAATATAGTTGTTGATCTCATAAAGGGCGCTGGTGTTGCAGATTTACGCCACATGATTGTCATGGACCGATTCTACTCCGGCGTAAATTTGTTAGATCATCTGTATGATAAGATGGGAACTTTAGCAGTGGGAACTATAATGACAAACCGCTCGTGTTATCCAAAGGACTTGAAAAAAACTAAAAAGACACTGCCCGACCGTGGTCAGTCCGAATACATGTGCCGGAATAATTTGTCAGGTGTTGTCTGGAATGACAATAAACCAATAAACTTCTTATCTTCTTATCACAACCCCACAGACATGGGCAGTGTAGACAGAAAAAGTAAAGATGGAACCGTGAAAAATATAAAGTGCCCAGTGCTAGTAAGTCATTACCACAAGTACATGGGTGGTTGTGACAAGAATGATCAAATTTCACGCTTGAATCGGACACGTCGACATTACAAATGGCCGCGACGATTGTTCGTCAAGTTTATGTATTGGACCCTGTACAATGCCTATGTTATTATGAATCACTATAGCCCACATAAGGCTAATGGAAAAAGGTATAGAACCTTCAACATGTTTTTAGATGAACTGTGTCTGCAGCTAATTGGAGACTACCGTACACTTGCGGTACGTCGCGAATCAAGAGAACTCGATGTGCCCACGCGTATGCAGAATGTGGGCTTACATTATCCAGAGAGACCCTCTGAAGCAACTGGAAACAATGTCTGTGTAGTTTGTAGCTACAAATTCAACCAATTCCAAAGGACTAATCAACCCAAGTCAAAAAAGGACTGTCCATACAAACAAAAAAAGACGACATTTTGGTGTGCATATTGTTGTCGGTATTTATGCATCCGTGAAGGCTCTACATGTTGGAACGACTGGCATAACAAAGTAGAATATTGGCGCTAGATATTCTAAGAACATTATATACTGTTATGCAATCAGATTGTGTGAGTTTTAGATCATTAAACTGAGTTTTTATAAGATTTCATTTTTTTCACATATTTCGCTCAGGAGCTCAGGGTGGGGGCCGTTTAATCCACAGGGGCTCAGGGTTCAAAGGGTTAGTCATAAGATGAAGATGCCAATTGATTTTCAGCGATTTCCGATAATTAGTGCCAGAGTTATGGCCCTTGATCAGTTCAAAAAAATTTTGTGAACGATCTAGAGGCCAAAGTTAATATCCGATTGATTGTAAATTCATACACAGTGTTTAAGGTCATAGGACGAAGAAGCCTATTGATTTTCAGCGATTTCCGATAATTAGTGCCAGAGTTATGGTCGTTGATCACTTCATAAAATCTTGTGGATGCTCTAGAGGCCAAAGTTGATATCCGATTGACTTTAAATTTATACACAGTGTTTAAGGTCATGAGACCAACAAGCTTATTGATTTTCAGCGATCTCTGATAATTATTGCCAGAGTTATGGCCGTTGATCACATCGAAAAATCCTGTGGACGCTCTAGAGGTCAAAGTTAATATCTGATTGACTTTAAATTTACACACACTGTTTAAGGTCATGAGACGACGAAGCCTACTGATTTTCAGTGATTTCAAATAATTACTTCCAGACTTATCTCCTTTGATCACTTCAAAAAACTTTGTGACGCTGTAGATGCCAAACTTATCATCCAATTGACTTCAGATTGATACACAGAGTTTAAGGTGTTGAAACGAACAAGTATTTTGATTTTCAATGAATTTTGATAACCGAACAGCTAAATGTTTAATATACTAATTGTTAATGTGGTGTAAAACTTTATAAAAAGCAAACAAATTCTAATGATTTTCTGCTAATTGCATAATTACTTTTATAAAGGAAACAAATTCTAATGATTTTCAGATAATTAGGGTTTCACACTGCGTAGCTTGTGTGAAACACTATTGTTTTTGTTAAAATTCTTCTTATTATTATTCTTATTATTATTATTTTTTTTTTTCCAATTTGCTTATATCTCAGGAACTACTTGTCGGATCGATGCAATGTCTTGAGTTATACTGCGAAAGTGGGTGTGACTTAGAGATTAAAGCTATTTCCGGCATTCTGCGACAACGCGAAATGTCCGAAATCACCGAAGTTGTCGTTTTTTGAAATATTTCCGTAATATTAACAACAATTGTTGGATTTTATCGTTTGATAGTTTTTGACATAGCCAGAGACATGGCACATAGCTACGGGTCTTTAGAGTTTTAAATTTCCCCGAATCTTTGGAAAAATAAAGCACCAAATTTTGAAATTTTAAATTTTGACAAAAAACTTTTTTATTAATGAATATTTTTTAATGACCTTTTACCAAGGGTTAAAAGGTCGTCTGGTTTGGGCAAAAATGTGAACATTTTTTTTCTGGATAATTTTCCTTGGTCGCTATTGGCTAATTCAGTTTATCGGTTCTATATAAATTATTTATTATCCGATTTGTATAAAACAAAGTTTATATGCTCCATGGTCCAAAATGTCATTTTTTTTGTTACCGGCAAAGTATCCTGTCGGCACCGTAAGTGACGTAAATTTAGCAAAAACTACAATTTTAACAGTTCGGTACCACTTTTTGAAAGCAAAAATTATTTTTTTCAAATTTAATATGACTGCAAAGATGTGCCATATAAAGGCGCACAAAACATCGCGCTCAGTTTTTTTAATTTCGATTTCGTTTTCGGGCAATTTGGATTAAAGGGTGAAAAAAGGTGTCAAAATAAGCTATTAACAACCCATCCAGCGTCTTCATATTAATAAATATATCTTCGTAACATTAATAATCTCGTAGCAATAACCCATACGAAGAGAATGTATGTGAAAATTAATTTGTAATATGCGCAGTTGCCGAGAAAAAGTCAATTTTGCATGAGTCACTTTTCACGTTATTTTGGCTGCATAAGAACCAATTATTATCTGATTTTCAATTTTCTTTCACCATTGGATGCCTAATGCCATAGTAGACAAGGTCAAACCATTCTACCTCATACGCTGCCACCGGAAATGACGTCATTTGCTCAAAACTTAATTTTTAGCATTAAAAAACAATATTTTATTCAAATGGGTCGTACTTGGTTTTTTTTTTCAAATTATGATATTTGATTCTATTCATCAAATAGAATGAACCCATGCAATCATACAGATATCACAAAACGGTTTCTAACTTGTACGGTTACAGAGAAATGGGCGATTTTCCACAAGTCACTTTTCGAGGATTTTGGTCTATAAAAGTGTCAGTTATTATTCGATTTTCATAAAATTTTCGCTGTATGATATCTTACGTCATTTACGATTTAATAGAACTAATTTAACATTTTCAGTATCACCGGAAGTAATTATATTTTGGCAAAAACTGTATTTTTTTAGCCTTCAAAACAGCTATTTTTTCAAATGAGTCTGATTTGTAATATATTTAAAATTATGATATTTAGTTCGCATCAACTAATAGAATGCATCCATGCGGTCATTCAGATACCACAAAATGGTTTCTCACTTGTATGGTTGCAGAGAAATGGACGATTTCCTACAAGTCACTTTTCAAGGTTTGAGGTCTATAAAAGTGGCAATTCTTATTCGATTTACATAAAATTTTCTCCATGTGATTATTATTTCTGATTTTAAGAAACTAATTTAATATTTTCATTATCGCTGGAAGTACTGTGATATGGTCGGGATCACTTACATGTAACACATGTATAAAATGGATTGGTTCCTGTGGTAATTAGCACATATCGGATTGTATCTTCCTGAATTAAATATGATTGTATGAAAAATCGCCTTTTGTTTAGCTTGTTCACAATCCATCGCTTGCAAATTGTGGGCTATGATCTAGTATCTTAATATTATTTATTACCCGTCGGCGTCAGTGATTATGTACATGTCGTGTATCCCTTAGTACGTTTTTCACATTTGGCCAAAATGGGGGAAAGAATGAAAGAAGGGATATTATATTTGTTTCATGTATTAATCAATGCAGACTTTTGAAGGGTCAGATTAACGTGTTTGTCTTTATTCAAATGGTGAGCGTAGTTTGTTGATGCCGAGTCTACAATTTTGACAGTTAGGTACCATTTTTCAAGAGAAAATATTATTTTTTTAAAAACTTGATATAACAAAAAGAGTGTGCCCTTTAAAGGCGCAAAAAAGTGTGAGCTCAGTTTTTTTTAATTTCGATTTCATTTTCGAGCAAATTCGATTAAGAGTTGAAAAAAGGTGTAAAATTGACCTTTTACAACCCATTCAGGGTTTTCAGATTTTAAAATATTTCTACGTAACTTTTATAAACGTGTAGCTTTGATCCATACGCAGAAAATGTATGTTAAAATTAGTTTCTAATATAAGCAGTTGCCGAGAAATGGGCAGTTTTGCATAAGTCACTGTTTTCGTAATTTTGCCTGTAAAATAGTCATTTATTAATGGATATTCACAAAAGTGACATCATTGGATTCAAAAGGTAAGTGTGCATCATATCATGTTGATTACTATTTAAAATTGACACCGGAATTGACGACATTTAGTCAAAAACTCCATTTTCAACTTTTAAAATCGATATTTTTTTCAACCAAGAATTATGTCATATGTAATAATTAAATTAACTTTTGGTTTAAATTCACATATTAACAAAACTCATATGATCATACAGATATCATAAAATTGTTTCTAACTTGTTCGGTTGCCGAGATATAGGCGGTTTTCTACAAATCACTTTTAAAGGTTTTTGGCCCGTAAATGTGTCAATTATTATTCGATTTTCATAAAAATTTCATCATTTGATGCCTAATGTCATAGACGATATTATAAACTTAATTTAACATTTTAGTAATACCGGAAGTAATGTCATTTTGGCAAAAACTGTATTTTTAGCCTTCAAAAGAGATATTTTATTCAAATGAGTCTGTTTTGAAATCTTTTTCAAATTATGATATTTGATGCCAATCAACAAATAGAATGAACCCATACGATCATACAGATACCACAAAATGGTTTCTAACTTGTACGGTTGCAGAGAAATAGCCGATTTTCTACAAGTCACTTTTCAAGTTTTTTGGTCAATAAAAGTGGCAATTATTTTTCGATTTACATAAAATTTTCACTATATGATATCTTATGCCATTTCTGATTTCATGAAACTAATTGAACATTTTCATTATCACCGGAAGTACTGTAATTTAATCAGGATCTATTACATGTTACAAATGTATAAAATGAATTGATATTGCTGGATTTGTGTTGATTCTGTTTCCCTTTTATTTGATGTGTGCAATGTTTATTTGGAAATCTGTTTATCGGTGCCATTGGTTCAAGGGCAACATGGGAGCGAAAGTGACATAAGTTTAAAGTTAACGTGGCACCAGTGAAACCCGTCATTCCTGCATGCAGGTCTAGTTACATAGTTGTTACTCTTAATCAGATTTTAGTGTATTACAAATGTTTCATTAGCAAAAAAAAGTAAAAATATGCGACAACCCTTGTTGACTGCCCGGACGATTTAGCTGCCGTGGGCGTATGTTTCGTTGCCTGGCAACCTATCTTTGGAATTTCTATGGTTTCTACCCATCACCGAAATCCACTTAGGGTCAAACTTACACCGCAATATTTGCAGAATTTTTGTGCCAAAAATGTCTGCTGTCGACCATTTTTACACCCACATTTTCATGTGGACGTATTTTGTCGTCGCCTCTGTGCGTCCGGACGTCCGTCCGCAATTTGTTTGTGGAATCTCTACAGGTCACAATTCTTATCCGAATTTGACGAAACTTGAAATATAGGTTTATCTCCAAAAGATCTCGGCTGTTTTCGATCAAAACTTCATGGATTATGGCCCCTGATTGTACGAAAAATCACGTTTTTAGCTTGTGGACCCTATCCTATAGAGGTCACAATTTTGAACCGATTTTGATGAAACTTGACATGCATGTTTATAACCCAAAGATCTTGGTTCCTTTCAATATTTGCGTCTATCGGAACGTAATTTCCTGATTGTCCGAAAAATCACCTTTTTATACGCCCACATTTTCATGTGGACGTATTATGTCGTCACGTTTTTAGCTTGTGGACCCTATAGAGGTCACAATTTTGAACCGATTTTGATGAAACTTGACATGCATGTTTATAACCCAAAGATCTTGGTTCCTTTCAAAATCACCTTTTTATACGCCCACATTTTCATGTGGACGTATTATGTCGTCACGTTTTTAGCTTGTGGACCCTATAGAGGTCACAATTTTGAATCGATTTTGATGAAACTTGACATGCATGTTTATAACCCAAAGATCTTGGTTCCTTTCGATATTGGCGCCTATCGGAATGTAATTTCCTGAATTATGGCCCCTGATTGTCCGAAAAATCACCCTTTTAGCTTTTCGATTTTCGAGAAAATCGGACTATAATTGCCAGAAAAAATGGCCGCCGTTTGTACGGGAACAGTGTAAAAATGTGGTATATCAAAGTTGTGGGCCCTGTAGAGGTGACAATTTTAATTCGATTTTGATGAAACCTGAAATGCTTGTTTATAACCTAAAGATCTTTATTCTTTTCGATATTTGCGCATATCAAATTGTAACTTAATGAATTATGGCCTTTGATTGTAGGAAAAATCACTTTCGGTATTGCTTGTTCTCTGTCTATCTCTCGAACAATTATTATCTGATTTAAAAAAAAACTCTGATTATATTACTGTTGTACCGTAAGGAAGGTTGAGTTCGAATTTCGTGAAAATCGAACCAAAATTGCCGGACGAAATGGTCACCGTTTGTACGCGAATAGTGTAAAAATATGGTATATCATGGTTGTGGACTCTCTACAGGTCACAATTCGTATCCGATTTTGACGAAAAGTAACATTTCTAGGTTGTGTACCGTCACACCATAATCATTGTCGGCTTCGAATTTCATGAATATCAGACTGGAACTGACCAACAAAATGGCTGCTCCCAATACAGTATGAAATACAGGACTTAATGATGTAGGAAAAATCACTTTCGGTATTGCTTGTTGTCTATCCATCTCTCGAAAATGTGGGCGTATCCTGCTTTGCAGTGCCAGCCTATCTTTTAGCTTGTGGTCCTTTGCAGGTCATAATTATTAACGGATTTAAAAAAACGTTTGATTATACCACTGTTTCACTGTAAGGAAGGGTGAAGTTGTATTTCATGAAAATTGGACCAAAACTGCCGGACAAAATGGCTGCCGCTAATACGCGAATAGTGTAAAAATAAGATACATCAAGGTTGTGGACCCTGTAGAGGTCACAATTTTTCTCTGATTTTGATGAAATTTGAAATATAAGTTTATAACCCAAGGATCACGGTTCCTTTCGATATTCGAGCACATTGCAACATAACTTCCTGAATTATGGCCCCTAATTGTACAAAAAAAAATATTATTGTACACATTTCTATAGTACACAACTGCTACATAAATATACTCATGTGCTCTTTACAAAGACATATTATAAATCAAGGCAATATTACAATTACTTAAAAAATATTACAATTACTTGACACACTTTTGGGACTAACATTTGGTTTAATTTTATGTCAGTAATTCGCTTGCGCGTAGGGGTCTTTAGCAGTGGGAGGAAACAAGAGTGCCCAGAGGAAACCCACGAGGTTGAGAAGGTGCCCCTATCTCCATGCCACATACGCTCACACCAGGGATCAAAAGCCAGAGGTGACCGGCCAGCTAGAAGTCGAAGCACGGCACTCTAGACCAGAGTTGGGATTTCGCCCGTATATTCCGGACTTGTCCGAATTTTTTTCCCAAACGCACAATATTGTCCGACCGGGAATATGCCCAATCGGACATCAAGACATAGTGAATAATATTCAAAATTCCAAAATTAATATAGTGTACTGTGAGTATAACTACGACTCAACCCGATTATCGTTGACAATAGGCAGGATTGATTAGGTAATTAAGTGATCAACGTATTTATTGTGTTATACCGTCAATAAACCGAACTTGATTAACTACTTAATCTGCCTTGATTGATTGACTTAATCCTTTGTCGGACCATTCATCAATCTAATCTTCAACAGAAGTCATTGCTTTCCCTTTGTCAGACTATTCGAAAATCCAATAAGAGTGATTATAATTTTAATCCACCTGTTTACCTCGTGGTCTTCAATTGTCGGGCATTTTAATCGCATTGATGTGAGCCGACAGCATCTATCAACTAATCATAGATGTCACATATCGTAAGAGTATATTATTTTATAACACCCTAATTCATTTTGTCAACGATATCCTTTACGTCTTTTAAGAATCCATATATAAATTCTTATCCACAGTGGCACTTTCCCGTGATCTCAAGCGCAGCACGAATATTGCTTAACATATTAGGCAGTGCTTACTATGAAGCTGTGTGCTGTAAGTCACGTACGCCATAGCGGCAATACGCTGAAGTCAGCTATGCCTTTTGTCATCACCACAAGTATTATTTCGAACGCTTTCCTTTTATTTGCTGCCGTGTTCTTATTTCTATTACGCACAGATTTGAATATTTTGTTGACATTTTATAAAGAAAAAACGATGTTCTGACATCACAAACTATTCTTATTTCGGAAGTTCGACATTCATTTGCTGCCACGTAAATCTAACGGAATATTATGGTTGTGAATTTTATGCCGAAGCAGGATCGGCAAGCTTTCATTCAATGTATTACGAAAATGCTTAATTTTGTACGGCATTTACTGACATAAATTTGAATGCCGTACGGGAATTAGGTGTGAAAAATAGCGAGGTTCACCAATTTTTATTACATACGGGATTTGAATATTTTGTTGACATGTGATTTTTAGTTGTGGTATGAATTGAATACCGTACAGGAATTAAATATGAAAAATAGCGAGGTTCACCTAATTTTGTTATGCACGTGATTTGAATATTTTGACATGTGACTTTTAATTGTGGTCTGACTTCGTTTGCTTAAATAACGATAAGAGTTATGCCCCTTTACTTTCGGTAAAATGTCCGACACGAAAAATTTTGAAATCCCAACTCTGCTCTAGACCACTAGGCCATCCCAACCCCCTGTGATAACAAAGAGCACACTTGATAAAATATATAACTAGAAATAGAATTACATTTAATTAGAAATTAAAATAGTTCTGGATAATCTACATAAAAGGATCACTGCCCAATATAGTTTTAAAAGTGGCAATAGCATTGACATAACAAATATGAATTGTTAATTTATTACATGTCGCTTAGAATACAAGTTTCTATATGATGATAAATTATAAGGCCGTTGTACATGTAAGTAATGATGTGTCAATGATTCACATAGGTCAATTACATTAAATCTTTTCAAAGTCAAACTTTGCCTGTGATTTCATTTTAGGTACTTGAACCCCGATTTACAGCAGAACTTTTCTCACAACTTTTATCCATCCCTCATACTAAAACTCTGCTAAAGCGTCATCTCAACACACATTTTGTAGCATTAATAGGAAATGGTACACAACTGAAAAAAAGGGAATATGAGGACACAGCAGGCTATGTACCATTATTACCCAGTTCGAAAATAAAGGTAAGTGATGCTTTTTATATGCCCACATTGAAATGTGGTCATACATTGTCGTCCATCCGTCAGTCCGGCATCCACAATTGCTTGTGGACGCTCTAGAGGCTAAAGTTAATATCCGATTGACTTTAAATTTATACACAGTGTTTAAGGTCATGAGACAGAGAAGCCTATTGATTTTCAGCGATTTCCAATAATTACTGTCAGATCACTTCAAAAAATCTTGTGGATGCTGTAGAGGCCAAACTTATCATCCAATTGACTTCAGATTGAGTTTAAGGTCTTTAGACGAACAAGTATATTGATTTTCAATGAATTTTGAAAACTGAACAGCTAAATCCATGATTTTATATGTTTCTTATACTAAGTGTTAGCATGTGTCTTAGACATATATTGCCTGTCTCAATCTGTCGTCCACAATATCTTTAAATGATCTTACTCCAAAAGTTTTAATCTGTTTTAAAATTGACATATGTGGTTTACAATAGTGAAATAAAAAAGCCCATTTAATTTGAATACCTTGTCTGATTTATGTCTGGAGTTATGGCCCTTGTTTTCCTTTGTTCAACTTTGTGAACGCTAATGCCAAAAGATATCATCCGATCTTTGTGAAATTTATGTGCATGATTTAGATTCGTTAAATGAAGAAACCTATTGAATTTCAGCAATTTCCGTCAATTCTAGAGTTATGGCCGTAATTGTTTCAATTTTTTGCACTTTGTGAACGCTAATGCCAAAAGATATCATCCGATCTTTGTGAAATTTATGAGCATGATTTAGATTCGTTAAATGAAGAAACCTATTGAATTTCAGCAATTTCCGTCAATTCTAGAGTTAAGGCCGTAATTGTTTCAATTTTTTGCACTTTGTGAATGCTCTAAACACTTAAGCTGTCTACCAATCTGTATGAAATTTATATGTGCCATTAAAGTCAGTAAAAAGAAGAATCCTACTGAATTTCAGCGGTTTCTGTTTATTACGTTTATGGCTTGTTACAGCAATTTCCATCAATTATTACTAGAGTTATGGTCCTTGTTTTACTTTGTGAATGATGAAAGCGATGTACCTGCAGCAGAACGAAATGTAAATAGTGCAAATATAATGGCGTTTTTTTTTAGATATTTCCGTGCCCTATTCTTATAATTAAATGTATGTGATGCGAGTATTGTGATCAATTTACTGAACATCAAGTAAATTTTATTTGTTACCTGTCAGGCAAACATTTCGAGCCATGGTTGGGTAGAACTTTATAAAAACTAATCAAATTTTAATGATTTGATGTGTTGTTACTTTTTAGTCAGATTTTTGTGTATTACAAATGTTTCATTTCCGATAAAGCTACTGTGGGCGTATGTTTTGTTGCCTGGCAACCTATCTTTTTTTTCCTATTGACATTTCTTTACAGAGAGGTAAATTTGCATTATTTGGTCATAAAAGAACAAAATCTGAAACAGAAGCAGATGGCTTTATTTGCCCCATGGATATTGGTAAAGATATACGCAATGGGAATTACGGCAATGGCACAAATGGCAATTTTCCACACGTAAGTATATAAATGTAATGTATAAGCTAATATTAAACATTGGTGACAATTTCTATACCTAAGTTCTGGTGATTAAAATTTTACTTATTACATGATTCATCCCTTATTAACATGTCCCTTATGAAATCTTATATTAATATATGATTGAAATCGGCAACTTTACAAGATGTTTTTGTACGCCCACATTTTAATCCCCCCTATTTGTCCATCCGTCCGGACCCTAAGATCTCGGTTCCTATTGATATTGGCATGTATTGGACTGTAACTTCATGGGTTATGGCCCCTGATTGTACGAAAAATCACATTTTTATACGCCCACATTTTCATGTGGACGTATTATGTCGTCGCCCCTGTCCGTCCGTCCACAATTTGTTTGTGGACTCTCTACAGGTCACAATTCTTATCCGATTTTGACGAAACTTAAAATATAGGTTTATCCCCATAAGATCTCGGTTCCTTTCGATATTGGCATGTATCGGATCAGAATTTCATGGATTATGGCCCCTGATTGTACGAAATATCATGTTTTTAGCTTGTGGACCCTATAGAGGTCACAATTTTGAACCGATTGTGATGAAACTTGACATGCATGTTTATAAACCCCAAATCTTGGTTCCTTTCGATATTTGCGCCCATCGGATTGTAACTTCCTGAATTATGGCCCCTGATTGTCCGAAAAATTGCCCTTTTTAGCTTGTGGTCTCTCTGGAGGTCAAAATTATTATCCGATTTAAAAAACCGTTTGATTATATCACCGTTACATGGTAATGAAGGTTGAGTTCAAATTTCGTGAAAATCGGACCAAAATTGACAAACAAAATGGCCGCCGTTTGTACGCGAATAGTGATAGTGTGAAAATATGTTATATCAAGGTTGTGGACCCTATAGAGGTCACAATTTTGAACCGATTTTGATGAAACTTGACATGTATGTTTATAACCCAAAGATCTTGGTTCCTTTCGATATTTGCAAACATCGGATCGTTATTTCCTGAATTATGGCCCCTGATTGTCCGAAAAAATTGCCCTTTTTAGCTTGTGGTCCCTCTGGAGGTCAAAATTATTATCTGATTTAAAAAAAACGTTTGATTATATCACCGTTACATGGTAATGAAGGCTGAGTTCGAATTTCGTGAAAATCAAACCAAAATTGACAGACAAAATGGCCGCTGTTTGTACGCGAGTAGTGTGAAAATATGTTATATCAAGGTTGTGGACCCTATAGATGTCACAATTTTGAACCGATTTTGATGAAACTTGACATGCATGTTTATAACCTGAAGATCTTGGTTCCTTTCGATATTTGCACTCATTGATTCGTAACTTCCTGAATTATGGCCCCTGATTGTACGAAAAATCACCCTTTTTAGCTTGTGGTCCCACTGGATGTCAAAATTATTATCCGATTTAAAAAACCGTTTGATTATATCACCGTTACTTGGTAATGAAGATTGGGGTTAAATTTTTTCTGAAATCGGACCAAAATTGACAGACAAAATGGCCGCCGTTTGTACGCGATTAGTGTGAAAATATGTTATATCAAGGTTGTGGACCCTATAGAGGTCACAATTTTGAACCGATTTTGATGAAACTTGACATGCATGTTTATGACCCAAATATCTTGGTTCTTTTCGATATTTGCGCCCATTGGATCGTAACTTCCTGAATTATGGCCCCTGATTGTCCAAAAAATGACCTTATTTTAGCTTGTGGTCCCTCTGGAGGTCAGAATTATTATCCCATTTAAAAAAACGTTTGATTATATCACCGTTACATTGTAATGAAGGTTGAGGTCGAATTTCGTGATAATTGGACCAAAATTGACAGCTGTTCTTGTCAGGCCATCCATCCTTCATCACTAACAAGGGGAAACCACGCTAGAAAATCTAGATGAACTTTGTCACCCAATGCAAGGATCAAACACCCAACCTCAAGGCTACCGAGCCAGCATCTTACCCACTTAGCAACATGATCCCCAGTCGAATTTGAAGCCTACTGAAATGAACCTTTAAAACCCAAAGATGTTAATTCATTTCAATATTTCCACATATCAAATTCTAACTTAATGATGTAGGAAAAATCACTTTAGGTATTGCTTGTTCTCTATCCATCTCTCGAAAATGTGGGCGTATCCTGCCTGGCAGTGCCAGCCTATCTTTAGCTTGTGAACAGTGTAGAGGTCACAATTTTGCACCGATTTGGATGAAACTTGAAATGCATGGTTATAACCCAAAGATCTTGGTTCCTTTTGATATTTGCGCCCATCGGATCGTAACTTCCTGAATTATGGCCACTGATTGTCCGAAAAATTGCCCTTTTTAGCTTGTGGTCCCTATGAAGGTCAAAATTGTTATCCGATTTTAAAAAAACATTTGATTATATCACCATTACATGGTTATGGAGGTTGGGTTAAATTTCATGTAAATCGGACAAAAATTACAGACAAAATGGCTGCCGTTTGTATGCGAATATGTTATATCAAGGTTGTGGACCCTAAAGAGGTCATAAATTTGAACCGTTTTTATACGCCCACATTTTTATGTGGACGTATATTGTCGTCGCCCCTGTCCGTCCGGACGTCCGTCCACAATTTGTTTGTGGACTCTCTACAGGTCACAATTCTTATCCGAATTTGACGAAACTTGAAATATAGGTTTATCTCCAAAAGATCTCGGCTGTTTTCGATATTGGCATGTATCGGATCAAAACTTCATGGATTATGGCCCCTGATTGTACGAAAAATCACGTTTTTAGCTTGTGGACCCTATAGAGGTCACAATTTTGAACCGATTTTGATGAAACTTGACATGCATGTTTATAACCCAAAGATCTTGGTTCCTTTCAATATTTGCGTCTATCGGAACGTAATTTCCTGATTGTCCGAAAAATCACCTTTTTATACGCCCACATTTTCATGTGGACGTATTATGTCGTCACGTTTTTAGCTTGTGGACCCTATAGAGGTCACAATTTTGAACCGATTTTGATGAAACTTGACATGCATGTTTATAACCCAAACATCTTGGTTCCTTTCGATATTTGCGCATATCGGATCGTAACTTCCTGAATTATGGCCCCTGGTTATACGCAAAATCCACCTTTCTTTAGCTTGTGGTCCCTCTGGAGGTCACAATTATTATACGATTTAAAAAAACGTTTGATTATATCACCATTACACCGTAAGGAAGGCTGAGTTTGAATTTCGGGAAAATCAGACTAAAATTCACAGACAAAATGGCCGTAAATACTGTTAAAAAAATGGTATATCATGGTTGTGGACCCTGTATAGGTCACAATTTTAATTCGATTTTGATGAGGAAGGTTGAGTTCTAATTTCGTGAAAATTGTACCAAAATTGCTGGAGGAAATGGTCGCCGTTTGTACGCGAATAGTTTAAAAATATGGCATTTCATGGTTGTGGACTCTCTACAGGTCACAATTCTTATCCGATTTTGATGAAAAGTCACATTTCTAGGTTGTGTACCGTCACACCATAATCATTGTCGGCTTCGAATTTCATGAATATCAGACTGGCCCTGACCAACTAAATGGCTGCTCCCAATACAGTATGAAATACAGGACTTAATGATGCAGGAAAAATCACTTTCGGTATTGCTTGTTCTCTATCCATCTCTCGAAAATGTGGGCGTATCCTGCCTGGCAATGCCAGCCTATCTTTAGCTTGTGGTCCCATTGGAGGTCAAAATTATTATCCGACTTAAAAAAAGGTTTGATTATATCACCACTACATGGTAATGATGAATGAGATAAAATTTCGTGAAAATCAGACCAAAATTGACAGAGAAAATGGCCACCGTTTGTACGCGATTAGTGTGAAAATATGTTATATCAAGGTTGTGGATCCTATAGAGGTCACAATTTTGAACCGATTTTGATGAAACTTGACATGCATGTTCTTAACCCAAAGATCTTTGTTTCTTTTGATATTTGCGCCCATTGGAGCGTAACTTCTTGAATTATTGCCCCTGATCTTTATGTGGACGTAGATTGTCGTCGCCCCTGTCCGTCCGTCGACAATTTGTTTGTGGACTCTCTACAGGTCACAATTCTTATCCAATTTTGACGAAACTTGAAATATAGGTTTATCCCAAAAAGATCTCCGCTGCTTTCGATATTGGCATGTATCAGATGAAAACTTCATGGATTATGGCCCCTGATTGTACGAAAAATCACGTTTTTAGCTTGTGGACCCTATAGAGGTCACAATTTTGAACCGATTTTGATGAAACTTGACATGCATGTTTATAACCCAAACATCTTGGTTCCTTTCGATATTTGCACCTATCGGAATGTAATTTCCTGAATTATGGCCCCTGATTGTCCGAAAAATCACCCTTTTTAGCTTGTGGTCCCTCTGGAGGTCACAATTATTATCTGATTTAAAAAAACGTGTGATTATATCACCGTTACACCCTAAGGAAGGTTGAGTTCGAATTTCGGGAAAATCGGACGAAAATTGCCATACAAAATGACCGCCGTTTGTACGCGAATAAAAGTTGGTATATCAAGGTTGTGGACCCTGTAGAAGTCACATTTTTAATTCGATTTTGATGAAACTTGAAATTCATGGTTAAAACCCAAAGATCTTGGTTCCTTTCGATATTTGCGCATATCAGAACGTAACTTCCTGAATTATGTCCCCTGATTATACGCAAAATCGCCTTATTTTAGCTTGTGGTCCCTCTGGTGGTCACAATTATTATCCGATTTAATAAAACGGTTGATAATATTACTGTTACACTGTAAGGAAGGTTGAGTTCGAATTTCGGGAAAATCGGACCAAAATTACCATACAAAATGGCCACCATTTGTACACGAATACTGTTAAATTGTATATCATGGTTGTGGAGTCCACAATGTGGACCCTGTAGAGGTCACAATTTTAATTCAATTTTGATGAAACTTGAAATGCATGGTTATAATCCAAAGATCTTTATTCCTTTCGTTATTTGCGCATATCGGATGGTAACTTCCTGAATTATGGCCCCTGCTTGTCCGAGAAATCTCCTATGGTCCCTCTGGAGGTCACAATTATTATCCGATTTTAAAAAACGTTTTACTCTATCACCGTTACACCCTACGGAAGGTTGAGTTAGAATTTCGAGAAAATCGGACCATAATTACCAGAAAAAATGGCCGCCGTTTGTACGCGAACAGTGTAAAAATATGGTATATCAAAGTTGTGAACCTTGTAGAGGTCATAATTTTAATTCGATTTTGATGAAACCTGAATTGCTTGTTAATAACCTAAAGATCTTTATTCTTTTCGATATTTGCGCATATCAAATTGTAACTTGATGAATTATGGCCTTTGATTGTAGAAAAATCACTTTCGGTATTGCTTGTTCTCTGTCTATCTCTCGAACAATTATTATCTGATTTAAAAAAAAACTCTGTTTATATTACTGTTGCACCATAAGGAAGGTTGAGTTTGAATTTCGTGAAAATCGTACCAAAATTGCCGGACGAAATGGTCGCCGTTTGTACGCGAATAGTGTAAAAATATGGTATATCATGGTTGTGGACTCTCTACAGGTCACAATTCGTGTCGGATTTTGACGAAAAGTCACATTTCTAGGTTGTGTACCGTCACACCATAATCATTGTCGTCTTCGAATTTCATGAATATCAGACTGGAACTGGCCAACAAAATGGCTGCTCCCAATACAGTATGAAATACAGGACTTAATGATTTAGGAAAAATCACTTTCGATATTGCTTATTCTCTATCCGTCTCTCGAAAATGTGGGCGTATCCTGCCTGGCAGTGCCAGCCTATCTTTTTTAGCTTCTGGTCCCTCTAGAGGTCACAATTATTATCCGATTTAAAAAACAGTTTGATTATATCAGCGTTACATCCTAAGGAAGGATGAGTTCGAATTTCGGGAAAATCAGACCAAAATTGACCGACAAAATACTGTTTGACGCGAATACTGTTAAAAAATGGTATATCATGGTTGTGGACCCTGTATAGGTCACAATTTTACGCGAATACTGTTAAAAAATGGTATATCAAGGTTGTGGACCCTGTCGAGGTCACAATTTTAATTCGATTTTGATGAAACTTGAAATGCATGGTTATAACCCAAAGATCTTGGTTCCTTTTTTTATTTGTGCATATCAGATCATAACTTCCTGAATTATGGCCCCTGATTTTCCGAAAAATCGCATGTGGTCCCTCTGGAGGTCACAATTATTATCCGATTTAAAAAAACGTTTGACTCTATCACCGTTACACCCTACAGAAGGTTGAGTTTGAATTTCTTACCCACTTAGCAACATGATCCCCAGTCGAATTTGAAGCCTACTGAAATTTATAACCCAAAGATCTTAATTCATTTCAAACCGATTTTGATGAAACTTAAAATACATGTTTATAACCTAAAGATATTGGTTCCATTGCATATTTTCGCATATCGGATCGTAACTTCCTGAATTATTTCCCCTGATTGTACAAAAAATTGCCTTTTTAGCGTGTTGTCTGATTTTAAAAAACGTTTGATTATATCACTGTTTCACTGTGATTTAGGTTGAGGTTGAATTTCGTAAATATCAGACCAAAACTGCCCGACATAACAGCTGCCGCCAATACGCGAATAGTGTAAAAATATATATCAAGGTTGTGGACCCTGTAGGGGTCACAATTTTTTTAATCCGATTTAGATGAAATTTGAAATGTAAGTTTATAACCCAAAGATGCAGTTCCTTTTGATATTCAGGCACATTGGAACATAACTTCCTGAATTTTGGCCTCTGATTGTATGAAAAATCATGTTTTTTACCTTTTGGACCCTATGGATGTCACAATTTTATTCCAAATTAAAAAACTTAAATGTTTCGTGTGCTTAATGTTAGCATGGGGCAGAACTTTATAAAAACCAAACAAATTCTAATGGTTTTCTGATAATTACATAAGATGCAACAACACTTGGACGATTTAGCTGCTGTGTGGGTTTATGTTTCATTGCCTGGCAACCTATTTTTTTCCTCCAAATTATAGAAAGATGATAAGGCTGCTAAAGAGATTGGTGCTTTTTCAAAGGAGATTAACACATTAACAGTAAGTATAGTCCTGGAGGGAGGGCTGTGTGACCAATGATTAATGCAGGGTCTTGGCATCATATATAAGGTCTGTCATTGAATCAATACCCCTCCAGACGTGACAAGGAGTAGGGCTGTCTAAGTATAGTATCTTCCATCATTTTTATACACCCAAATTTTCATGTGGATGTATATTGTCGTCGCCCCTCTCCGACAATATATGTCCGTCTGTTCGTCCACAATTGTTTGTGAACAGTCTACAGGTCACAATTTTTATCCGATTTCAATGAAACTTGAAATATAGGTTTATCGCCCCATGTAGTGATGTGCGGTTTTTAAATTTTCTTTCGGTTTCGGTTTTCGGTTTTTCTGAGGCAAAAAACCTCGGTTTCGGTTTTCGTTTTTTTTATTCATTTAAACACTGTGTCATGTATGTACTGATTTATGGTTATTTTATCGGAATACTTGAAAGCCAGAAAAAATATCAAAAATATTGATGTAAATAGTAAACAACAAGGTTTTTTTTTTACTGTTATATGACTTTAATTATGACTGATAGTAATAACAAAGTTACTTTAAAAAAAGATCTGACACACACAACGCCATAGGCATAATAATAAATTAATATAACAACATAATATCAGTAGCAATAAAGTTAGATTCTACTGTAAAAAAAAAAATACCAAAATTAATTTGCATTAAAAAAAAAAATACCAAAATTAATTTGCATAACAAAATAATTCCAATCCAACAAATCGAAACATGTGGTCTTTTATTTCTCGTTTATAAATTATAAACTTAAAAACAAAACTTACGCAATTGCCGTTTTCGGGTGTTGTTCAAATGTTGTTCTAAACCTGACTCAAAATTGTTAAATTATAGTCTTATAATTTATGCAGCAGAAATAGATTTTTTTACAAAGATTAAATCTACATTTTGTGTCATCTAATCTTTCATAGTTATTGAGCAAGCCATGGAGGCATTTTACTTTTTAGAGGAAGTCATCGTTCGATATTGACAACCGGCTTCGGGTTGCATGAAATTTTGGATTGTAAACCGAACCGAATTGAGAAAATAAATAGTCTAGGCCAACCAGACTGATTAAACACTCTATTTTTCTATACATACGGGCTCTGGTTGATCGAAAATAAAAACGGAAGTGGTGGCTATATTAAAATTTTGGAATTATTAAGTAAACGAAATACGGCTACATAAAAATTAGGAATTTGGAAAAAAAACGAAACGCACGGTTATTTTTTTTTTAACAGTTCGGTTTTCGGTTTATTTGTAAACCGAAAAACCGCACATCTCTAGCCCCATGATCTCGGTTCCTTTCGATAATGGCATGTATCGGTCTGTAACTTCATGGATTATGTCCCTTGATTGTACGAAAAATCATGTTTTTAGCTTGTGAACACTGTAGAGGTCACAATTTTGAACCGATTTTGATGAAACTTGAAATGCATGTTTATAACTCAAAGTTCTTGACTGCTTTCGTTATTTGCGCATATCGGATCGTAACTTCCTGAATCATGGCCCCCGATTGTACGAAAATTAGCCTTTTTATACGCTCACATTGAAATGTGGTCGTATATTGTCGTCGCCATCGCCCTTCGTACACAATTTCTTGTGGACGCTCTAGAGGCCAAAGTTAATATCCAACTGTCTTTAAATTTATACACAGTGTTTAAGGTCATGAGACAAAGAATTCTATTTATTTTCAGCGAATTCTGATAATTACTGTTAGAGTTATGGCCCTGGACGCTCTATAGGCCGAAGTTAATATCCAATTTATACACAGTGTTTAAGATCATTGAATTATATATCATTGGAGTTTTTTTATGTATAGAAAATATTTTTTTAATTATCAATTTTGTAGAGGGTATTAGGATTAACAATAATCCTCTAATTGCTAAGGGAGATGGGCCCTGCTGATTTAATGAGCTTAGGGGTAGGGTAGCTAATCTTTTAATTGGCTCAGGGTTAATTGGGTTAAGGTCATGAGACGAAGAAGCCTATTGATTTTCAGAGAATTCCGATAATTACTGCCAGAGTTATGGCCCTTGATCACTTCAAAAAAACTTGTGGCTGCTCTAGAGGCCAAAGTTAAGAATCAGTTCGCGAGAGAATCATGCAAAATTTAAAACAAAACGGCACAAGCGGGGTCAAGCGATTTTGATCAAACTTAGCAGATTTGGTCATTGGGTACCCCGTATACCCCATGTGAAATATGAGGGTCACAACCTTGTAGTTATGGAGAACCAGCTATGACACTTTTAGAGTAAAAAAACATCATTTTTTATACGCCCACATAGAAATGTGGACGTATATTGCCGTCGCCCCCGTCCGTCCGTCTGTCGGTCCGTCCGTCCGTCCGTCCATCGTCCACAATTGCTTGTGAACGCACTAGAGGCCAAGGTTAATATCCGATTGACTTTAAATTTATACACAGTGTTTAAGGTCATGAGACGAAGAAGCCTATTGATTTTCAGCAATATCCGATAATTACTGCCAGAGTTATGTCCCTTGATCACTTTGAAAAATCTTGTGAACGCTCTAGAGGCTAAAGTTAATATCAGTTTGACCTTAAATTTATACACAGTGTTAAAGGTCATGAGACAAAGAAGCCTATTGATTTTCAGCGATATCCGATAATTACTGCCAGAGTTATGACCCTTGATCACTTTGAAAAATCTTGTGAACGCTCTAGAGGCTAAAGTTAATATTGGATTGACTTTAAATTTATACACCGTGTTCAAGGTCATGATACGAAGAAGCCTATTGATTTTCAGCAATATCCGATAATTACTGCCAGAGTTATGACCCTTGATTACTTTGAAAAATCTTGTGAATGCTCGAGAGGCTAAAGTTAATATCCGATTGACTTTAAATTTATACACAGTGTTTAAGGTCATAAGACAAAGAAGCCTATTGATTTTCAGGGATTTCCGATAATTAGTGCCAGAGTTATGGCCCTTGATGACTTCAAAAAATCTTGTGGACGCTCTAAAAGTCAAAGTTAATATCCGATTTACTTTAAATTTATACACAGTGTTTAAGGTCATAAGACGAAAAAGCCTATTGATTTTCAGCGATTTCCGATAATTAGTGCAAGAGTTATGGCCCTTGATCACTTCAAAAAATCTTCTGAACACTCTAAAAGCCAAAGTTAATATCTGATTGACTTTAAATTTATACACAGTGTTTAAGGTCATAAGACAAAGAAGCCTATTGATTTTCAGGGATTTCCGATAATTAGTGCCAGAGTTATGGCCCTTGATGACTTCAAAAAATCTTGTGGACGCTCTAAAAGTCAAAGTTAATATCCGATTTACTTTAAATTTATACACAGTGTTTTAGGGCATAAGACGAAAAAGGCTATTGATTTTCAGCGATTTCCGATAATTATTGCAAGAGTTATGGCCCTTGATCACTTCAAAAAATCTTCTGAACACTGTAAAAGCCAAAGTTAATATCTGATTGACTTTAAATTTATACACAGTGTTTAAGGTCATAAGACGAAGAAGCCTATTGATTTTCAGCGATTTCCGATAATTATTGCAAGAGTTATGGCCCTTGATGACTTCAAAAAATCTTGTGGACACTGTAAAAGCCAAAGTTAATATCCGATTGACTTTAAATTTATACACAGTGTTTAAAGTCATAAGACGAAGAAGCCTATTGATTTTCAAAGATTTCCGATAATTACTGCCAGAGTTATGGCCCTTGATCACTTCAAAAAATCTTGTGGATGCTCTACAGGGCAAAGTTAATATCCGATTGACTTTAAATTTATACACAGTGTTTAAGAACATGAAACGAAGAATCCTATTGATTTTCAATGATTTCCGATAATTACTGTCATAGTTAAGGCCCTTGATCACTTTAAAAAATCTTGTGGATGCTCTAGAGGCCAAAGTTAATACCCGATTGACTTTAAATTCATACACAGTGTTTAAGGTCATGAGACGAAGAAGCCAATTGATTTTTAGCGATTTCCGATAATTACTGTCAGAGTTATGGCCCTTGATCACTTCAAAAAAAATATTGTGGACACTATAGAAGCTAAAGTTTACATCTGATTCACTTTAGATTGATACACAGATTTTAAGGTCTTGAGACGAACAAGTATATTGATTTTCAATGAATTTTGATAACTTGAACACCTCAATTTATGATATTAAATGTTTCGTATACTAAACATTAGCATGGAGGAGAACTTTATCAAAGCCAAACAAATTCTAATGATTTTCTGATAATTACTTAATGAGTTGTTACTCTTAATCAGATTTTAGTGTATTATAAATGTTTCATTACCGAAAAAAGTAAAAATATGCGACCACTCTTGTTGACTGCCCGGACGATTTAGCTGCTGTGGGCGTATGTTTCGTTGCCTGGCAACCTATCTTTAAAACAAAAATTCCCAAATTTCAAATATTTCCCATAAATTGCCTATTGGTCTTTTATTTTTGGATTGTTTTTTTTATGAATGACCTTTTCTACTATTTCAAAATATATGACTATTAAATGTTTCCGAAACCATTTGAGGTTATGAGGAATTTATTTTGAGACATAGTTTTTATACGTCCACATTCATAATGTGAACGTATTATGCCGTCGCCCCTGTCTGTGTGTGTGTGTGTGTCTGTGGTTCGCCTACAGGGCGCAATTCTTCATGGATTTTCTTTGAACTTGGTATACTTATTCCTTATACCTCAAGGAAGATCACTTTTTGTTTTTGGGTCATGCCCGACCCCCAGGGGCCGAGCCACGCCCATTTCTAGTATTTGTTTGTTTGTCGTCTACAGGCCACATTTCTTAACTTATAATCTTGACACATTCTTTGTACCCTAAGGAGCATCCCTATCATTTGGGGTGCATGCCCAACCCCCAGGGGCAGAGCCACGCCCATTTTCTTTTCGTGTTTCTTTGTGTCGCCTACAGGGCGCAATTCTTACTGGATTCTCTTCAAACTTGGTATACTTATTCTTTATACCTCAAGGAAGATCCCTATAGTTTTTGGTGCATGCCTGACCCCCAGGGGCAGAGCCACGCCCATTTCTAGTATTTGTTTGTTTTTCGTCTACAGGCTACATTTCTTAACTTAAAATCTTGAAACTTTGCATACACATTCTTTGTACCCTAAGGAACATCCCTATCGTTTGGGGTGCCCAAACCCCAGGGTCAGAGCCACGCCCATTTTCTTTTCGTGTGTCTTTGTGTCGCCTACAGGGCGCAATTATTACTGGATTTTCTTCAAACTTTGTATACTTACTCTTTATACTCTAAGGTTGGTCCCTATCGTTTGGGGTGCATGCCCAACCCCCAGGGGCAGAGCCACGCCCGTTTTCTTTTTGTGTGTCGCCTACAGGCCGCAATTCTAACTGGATTTTCTTAAAACTTTGTATACTTACTCTTTACACCCTAAGGATGATCCGTATTATTTTTTGGTGCATGGCAGAGCCACGCCCATTTCTTGTATTTATTTGTTTGTCGTCTACAAGCCACATTTCTTAACATATCATCTTGAAACTTTGAATGCTTATTCTTTGTACCCTAAGGAACATTTCTATCATTTGGGGTGCATGCTCAACCCCCAGGGGCAGAGCCACGCCCATTTTCTTTTTGTGTGTCGCCTACAGGCCACAATTCTTAATCGATCATCTTGAAACTTAAAATACTTATTCCTTGTACCCTAAGAATGATCCCTTTTGTTTTGGGTACATGCCCGACCCCCGTGGGACAGCAACACCCATTTCTTGTATTTGTTTGACTGTCGTCTACAGGCTGCATTTCTTAATGTATCATCTTGAAACTATGAATACTAATTCTTGGTACCTTAAGGAAGATCCCTATTGTTTTTGGTGCATGCCCGACCCCCAGGGACAGTGCCACGCCCATTTTCTTTTTGTCTGTCTGTGTGTCACCTACAGGCCACAATTCTTAATCGATTGTCTTGAAAGCTTTTTTATACTTATTCCTTATACCCTAAGACTGACCACTATTATTTTTGGTGCATGCCGGACTCCCTGGGACAGAGCCACGCCCATTGCTTTTGTGTCTTGTGTTTGCCTATAGGATGTAATTCTTAACAGATCCTTTTAAAACTTTACATACCTATTCCTTATACCCTAAAGATGACCCGTATTGTTTTTGGTGATTTCCTAACCCCCAGGGGCAGAGCCATGCCCATTTTTACTTCGTGTCTGTGTGTGTTGTCTACAGGTCATGATTCTTAATGGATCGTCTTTAAACTTGGGATATGTATTTCATATAGCCTAAGGACGTCAACTGCATGTCCCGACTCACACAGGCAAGACATGCCCAATTTTTGTGTTTGTCGTTTACAGGCCGCAATTCGGAATGAAGCAGCTTGGTACTTGGCTTATGTATTCCTTATAGCCTGAGGGCATCCACTATTGATTTTGATGAATGTCCCGACCCCCAGGGGCAGGGCCATGCCCACTTTTTACCTTTAGCGTTAGGATGGCACAATTCTGAATGGATTATCTTGGTATACTTATTCTTTATACTCTAAGGACGGTAACTATTGATGTTGAAGCATGACCCTCAACGCTAAACAAACCAAACGCCTAGCCTTCTTGACAAAGTACCATATCAATCAAAGCAGGAATGTGGACGTATATTGTAGTGTTAGCATTATGTTTGCTATATGCTAAAACATTTAATTTCATGATGCTATATCTCACCCACTGCGGGACAGAGGACAATTTTATTAATAATGGAAGTTGAGGACCACTAATACTAATATTTGTTTTGACAAAATGACAGGCACGGATTTCTTTCATATAAAATTTGATGGGTCGAACTTAAAGAAAATGACTCTATTTTTGACATCATTTTTATTGTAAAATCATTCATTGCCTGGATTATTATGCCTACAAATGCCCCATGCAACTGGGGGGTTGGGATGGCCTAGTGGTCTAGAGTGCTGCGATTCAACCTCTAGCTGGCTGGTCGCCTCTGGCTTGCGGCTGTGGTTTCGAGCCCTGGTGTGAGCGTATGTGGCATGGAGATAGGGGCGCCTTCTCAACCTCGTGGGTTTCCTCCAGGCACTCCGGTTTCCTCCCACTGCTAAAGACCCTTATGCTCCAGCGAATTATTGAAATAAAATTGAACCATATGTTAGTCCCGAAATGACCTAGTTTGTGTTGAGTGGACGTTAAACCAGTGTTTCCGCCAGCTTCCAAAATTTGCCGGTACCACGTACCGGTAGGGATTAGAAATACCGGTTCACTCATAATTTTACCAGTCTGGTGAAAACAACATTTAATTAATCTTATAAATTTATTGAAATTGAACACTCTTTGATTTAAACACCAATGTTATTATAAACGTCTGTCTTTAGAACTCTTAATTATCTGTCGGGCCTTTCCAAAATTAAACGGATGAGCTTCAGAATTGTGTGCGTGCATGTTCAGAGTCATCAGGTTATTCATACGCCGCTGCGATAAATGATTACGCAAAAATGTGTGTATTAAATTTTGCAGACTAAAACCCCTCTCTGCTGGTACACTACTGACAGGAACTACCAAAGCTATAACGGCTAATGTTCCAAAGTCTGGAAAAAGATCGGAAAAATCAGAAATAATAGATTGACATGTGTCTTTAAGCGATTTTGTCCCCAGACCGAATAACACTCGCTTGAAATGGCTGAAATCACGGGTTGCGCGCGCACGATCAATTATTACATCACTGTCCTGAATAACTTTACAGAAAAGGTCCAATAATATATTAAGGGAATCCCCACCAAACACATTGAGGTCGTTGCCGGCATTAGGGTATCTTGCGGGATTTAAAACAATGTCCGGGAAATCTTCGGGCAAGCAGGTTTTTAGTGACGTTACCAAATCTAAAATGAAATTATTGTGGACTTTTTTCAAATGCAGTTCACGAACGTTCATCGGCGTATGTCAGTGTAACACCACGAAAACCCTCTGTATTTACTGCCGTTACATTGAAAATCCTGTTGAATTCAGATTCATACTCTCCTTTTGCGGTTAAAAGTGCCTCTAATGTTTCAATGGTTGAATTGACCATGGGTCGTATCATGGAGAGATTGAGAGTTTCTCTTTGGAAAACTGTTACTAATTTTTCCATGCATGGAAGAACATCTGAAAGCATGTATGTTGTGGCTCTAAAAAATAAGTTTTTAAGATTTTATGTAAACCAGCAGCCCCAGCATTTTTGCGGTCAGCGGGCCAATTTAATTTGGTCGATTTGACAGCGTGACCAAGGGACAACCATCTCACTGTCGATGGTTGTTTTACAGTCCAAATTTGACAAATCGCGTAAACGATTATACCGTGTGACAGAATATATAGTTTGTAAACCTCATTTAGTGTTTTCCGGTAGTCTGCAATCTTTTTTGATAAATTGGCGGCATTCTGTGATGCAAGAGCCACGAGGTGAGCAATGCAGTGAATGTGTATTAAGAATAAGAATGGGGTTCCTGTAAGCAGTTCTGAATTCCTGTCATCACACTAGCTCCGTCACTACCCAACCCAATTACTTTATTTAACAGAATTCCCCATTCTTTAAAAACTTCTTTTATTTTGTCGACGATGCATTCTGCCATGTCACTATGAACTGAATAGTTTCCTAAAAATATTGTCTCTGCTTTCGCAGTGTTATTTAAAACTCACAAAAATAGTAATAGTTTTTTCTCAGTGACTACATTAACGGTTTCATCAACAATAAGACCAACAAATTAACTGCTAGCTATTTTATCTTTCAATTCGTCTACAGTTGTTTGAACCAAGGCCATTTCCATATCATCGAAACTATCGGAATGTGTGTAAATCACACCAGTTTTTGCAATTGTATAAGTTCATTAAATTTAGTGCTAGGAATGTTCTCTTGTGGCCATAAACAAAACTGTTCTCATCATTGCCGTTAAATTGTCATCATTGTTTCTCGTGCTTGTGCCATGTGAGTTTGCATGTTGGATTTTTGGGATCGGATGAATAAGGCGACCGGCACTACTTTTATGACCTTTTAATGACAATTTCTGAAAATTAGATCCACCCATAGTAAAGCCCTTTTGTTTTCCAGCTGCCTCACAGTATACGCAAAACATCAATCCACGATCGCCCCCTTCAAAACGAAGCCATTTGTAGGTAGCCCCACCCTAAATGAATATCTCCAAATATCTCGACAATTACACCACAATACTAATATATTTAGAAAGCCTTAAATCTGTTTCACACATTTAAAGTCACTAAATAAACGACCATGCTGTACTTCATAAGCTATGATCATTAAACCATACATAAATATACTGAAAACTGGTTTGGAGTGGCGTCCATAACATCCAGACATTTTTGAGTAAAAGATAGGTTACGTGCCCTTGATTTAAAATTAGTCTCGCTTAACTAGTCTACCGATCATTCTACGTCTAATTGAGGGGTCAGGATAATCAAGACTACATGGAACAAGAAATTGAATTTAGAAGCACCAACATCAGGCAACTCAAGAATATTTTTAAGAACCTTGTAAAAGTAAAATGAACTACTGCTAGTATCATATTCTTGCTTTACGGATGTTGAGTCAGAGATATTATTTGTACTTAACCAAAATATGCAGCTTCTAATGGTACAGCTAATTATAAGGCAATTTAAAAAATAAAACGAGCGTAATTTCTAAAGATGCCGTAATAACCAAAAAGTTAAATATTATTGCTATTCAGAATCGTCAACAATAGATTTTTTACGGCTGTAGTAGTGTTTGGTGTTTTGAACATTTCCGTATGCTGTTGCTATTTATAGCCTCAACGAGTGTGCGACTGTTAGAAATCAGTAGTAAGTCATTGAACTAAAACGTGCAGGATCAACGTGTCAAGAACAACTTTTCAGTTGGCACGTGGGGCACCCTACCATTTGAATTCTTCAAGCCACTGTTGTTGAAACTAACAAGCCTTAGGTGCTTGCACAGGGGCAGTTTTACTAGTTTTCGATGTGCTGGGACAGGGAACATCTTTTTTATACGCCCACATTTTCATGTGGACGTATTATGTCGTCACCCCTGTCAGTCCACAATTTGTTTGTGGACTCTCTACAGGTCACAATTCTTATCCGATTTTGACGAAACTTGAAATATAGGTTTATCCCCAAAAGATCTTGGCTGCTTTCGATATTGGCATGTATCAGATCAAAACTTCATGGATTATGGCCCCTGATTGTACGAAAAATCACGTTTTTAGCTTGTGGACCCTATAGAGGTCACAATTTTAAACCGATTTTGATGAAACTTGACATGCATGTTTGTAACCCAAAGATCTTGGTTCCTTTCGATATTTGCGGCTATCGGAATGTAATTTCCTGAATTATGGCCCCTGATTGTCCGAAAAATCACCTTTTTTAGCTTGTGGTCCCTCTTGAGGTCACAATTATTATTCGATTTAAAAAAACGTTTGATTATATCACCGTTACACCCTAAGGAAGGCTGAGTTCGAATTTCTGGAAAATCGGACGAAAATTGCCATACAAAATGGCCGCCGTTTCTACGCGAATACTGTTAAAAAATGGTATATCAAGGTTGTGGACCCTGTGGAGGTCACAATTTTGATTCGATTTTGATGAAACTTGAAATTCATGGTTATAACCCAACGATCTTGCTTCCTTTCGATATTTGCGCATATCGGATCGTAACTTCCTGCATTATGGCCCCTGATTATACGCAAAATCGCCTTTTTATACGCCCACATTGAAATGTGGTCGTATATTGTCGTCCGGCGTCCACAATTGCTTGTGGAAGCTCTAGAGGCTAAAGTTAATATCAGATTGACTTTAAATTTATACACAGTGTTTAAGGTCATGAGACAGAGAAGCCTATTGATTTTCAGCGATTTCCAATAATTACTGTCAGATCACTTCAAAAAATCTTGTGGACGCTGTAGAGACCAAAGTTAATATCCGATTGGCTTTAAATTTATACACAGTGTTTAAGGTCATGAAACGAAGAAGCCTAATGGTTTTCAGAGTTTTCCGATAATTAGTGCCAGAGTTATGGCCCTTGATCACTTCAAAAAATCTTGTGGACGCTCTAAAGGCCAAAGTTAATATCGGATTGACTTCAAATTTATACACAGTGTTTAAGGTCATAAGAGGAAGAAGCCTATTGATTTTCAGCGATTTCCAATAATTACTGCCAGAGTTATGGTCCTTGAACACTTAAAAAATATCTTGTGGACGCTCTAGAGGCCAAAGTTAATATCCGATTGGCTTTAAATTTATACACAATGTTAAAGGTCATAAGGCAAAGAAGCCTATTGATTTTCAGCAATTTCCAATAATTAGTGCCAGAGTTATGGCCCTTGATCACTTAAAAAAATCTTGTGGATGCTCTAAAGGCCAAAGTTAATATCCGATTGACTTTAAATTTATACACAGTGTTTAAGGTCATAAGACAAAGAAGCCTATTGATTTTCAGCAATATCAGATACTTACTGCCAGAATTATGACCCTTGATCACTTTGAAAAATCTAAAGTTAATATCCGATTGACTTCAAATTTATACACAGTGTTTAAGGTCATAAGAGGAAGAAGCCTATTGATTTTCAGCGATTTCCGATAATTACTGCCAGAGTTATGGTCCTTGAACACTTAAAAAATATCTTGTGGACGCTCTAGAGGCCAAAGTTAATATCCGATTGGCTTTAAATTTATACACAATGTTAAAGGCAAAGAAGCCTATTGATTTTCAGCAATTTCCAATAATTAGTGCCAGAGTTATGGCCCTTGATCACTTAAAAAAATCTTGTGGATGCTCTAAAGGCCAAAGTTAATATCCGATTGACTTTAAATTTATACACAGTGTTTAAGGTCATAAGACAAAGAAGCCTATTGATTTTCAGCGATTTCAGATAATTAGTGCCAGAGTTATGGCCCTTGATCACTTTAAAAAAATCTTGTGGATGCTCTAGAGGCCAAAGTTAATATCCGATTGACTTTAAATTTATACACAGTGTTTAAGGTCATGAGATGAAGAATCCTATTGATTTTCGGCGAGTTGTGGCCCTTGATTAATTACTGCCAGAGTTATGGCCCTTGATCACATCAAAAAATCCTGTGGACGCTCTAGAGGCCAAAGTTAACACCAGAGTTTAAGGTGTTGAAACGAACAAGTATTTTGATTTTCAATGAATTTTGATAACTGAACTGCTAAATCCATGATATTAAATGTTTCCTATACTAATTGTTAGCGTGGGGCAAAACTTTTATAAAGATAGGTTGCCAGGCAACGAAACATACGCCCACAACAGCTAAGTCGTCCGGGCAGTCAACAAGGGTTGTCGCATATTGTTTCTTTTATCAGTAAGGAGAACATTTACAACACATGTTAATCTTATTACGAGTAATAGCCCATTAAATAATTATCAGAATTGATTAGAATAGTTTTGATGGTTTGTCTGAAGGCCTTTGTCCACAAGATATTTCAAAGTGATCAAGTGCCAGAAATTATCACATATCACTGAAAATCAAATAGGATTCTTCGTCTCATGACACTAACCACTGTGTACAAATTTAAAGTCAATTGGATATTAACTTTAGCCTTTAGAGCATTCATAGGGTTTTTGTCCCCCGCCTTTCGAAGAAAGTTGGGGGACTATGAAAATGGGTTCGTCCGTCTGTCTGTCTGTCCGTCTGTCTGTCACACTTTTTGGGACACAATAACTCTCTTCCTAATTGAGCTAGAATGTTCAAACTTGGTGTATGTGTTTATTAGGTCAATGCCTTGATGGAGTTCGAAGATGAGCATTTTCCGCTTAGGGTAAGCAGAGATAAGCAATTTGATTGGTTGATGCTTTGGGACACGATAACTTTAGTTCTAATTAAGTGAGATTGATGAAACTTGGTGTATAGTTTCATTATAGTAATACCTTGACTAAGTTCGATAATGAGCATTTTCTGCTCAGGGTAAGCAGAGCTATATACGCAATTTGATTGGTCGAGAATTTGGAACACAATAACTCTCCTTCTAATTGAGTTAAAATGTTCAAACTTGGTGTGTATGCTTATTAGGTCAGTGCCTTGATGGAGTTGGAAGATGAGCATTTTCCGCTTAGGGTAAGCAGAGATAAGCAATTTGATTGGTTGATGCTTTGGGACACGATAACTTTAGTTCTAATTAAGTGAGAGTGATGAAACTTGGTGTATAGTTTCATTATAGTAATACCTTGACTAAGTTCGATAATGAGCATTTTCTGCTCAGGGTAAGCAGAGCGATACGCAATTTGATTGGTCGAGACTTTGGAACACAATAACTCTCCTTCTAATTTAGTTAACATGTTCAAACTTGGTGTATATGCTTATTAGGTCAATGCCTTGATGGAGTTCGAAGATGAGCATTTTCCGCTTAGGGTATGCAGAGATAAGCAATTTGATTGGTTGATGCTTTGGGACACGATAACTTTAGTTCTAATTAAGTGAGAGTGATGAAACTTGGTGTATAGTTTCATTACAGTAATACCTTGACTAAGTTCGATAATGAGCATTTACTGCTAAGGGTAAGCAGAGCGATACGCAATTTGATTGGTCGAGACTTTGGAACACAATAACTCTCCTTCTAATTGAGTTAAAATGTTCAAACTTGGTGTATATGCTTATTAGGTCAATGCCTTGATGGAATTCGAAGATGAGCATTTTCCGCTTAGGGTAGGCAGAGATAAGCAATTTGATAGGTTGATGCTTTGAGACACGATAACTTTAGTTCTAATTAAGTGAGAGTGATGAAACTTGGTGTATAGTTTAATTACAGTAATACCTTGACTATGATCGATAATGAGCATTTTCTGCTCAGGGTAAGCAGAGCGATAAGCAATTTGATTTGCCGAGACTTTGGAACACAATAACTCTCCTTCGAATTGAGTTAAAATGATCAAAATTGGTGTGTATGCTTATTAGGTCAATGCCTTGATGGAGTTTGAAGATGAGCATTTTCTTCTTACGGTAGGCAGAGATAAGCAATTTATGGATGACACTTAGTGTTCAGTTTGATTGGTCGATACGTTTGAAAAAAATAAATGTGCGATTAATTAATATGTGACATCTATTCATTTTGGGATTTCGGCGGGGGACATCAGCCTCACTGTTGGCTTGTTCAAAGTGATCAAGGGTCATAACTCTGGCAGTAATTATCGGATGTCGCTGAAAATAAATAGGCTATTTTTATCATGACCGTAAATAGTGTGTATAAATTTAAAGTCAATCGGATATTAACTTTAGATTTTTCAAAGTGATCAAGGGCCATAACTCTGGCAGTAATTATCTGATATTGCTGAAAATCAATAGGCTTCTTTGTATCATGACCTTAAACACTGTGTATAAATTTAAAGTCAATCGGATATTAACTATAGCCTCTAGAGCGTTCACAAGATTTTTCAAAGTGATCAAGGGTCATAACTCTGGTACTAATCATCGGATATCGCTGAAAATCAATAGGCCTCTTCGTCTCATGCCCTTAAACACTGTGTATAAATTTAAAGTCAATCGGATATTAACTTTAGCCTCTAAAGCGTTCACAAGATTTTTCAAAGTGATCAAGGGTCATAACTCGGGCAGGAATTATTGGATATTGCTGAAAATCAACAGGCTTCTTCGTATCATGACCTTACACACTGTGTATAAATCTAAAGTCAATCGGATATTAACTTTAGCCTCTAAAGCGTTCACGAGATTTTTCAAAGTGATCAAGGGTCATAACTCTGGTAGTAATTATCGGATATCACCGAAAATCAATAGGCTTCTTCGTCTCATGACCTTAAACACTGTGTATAAATTTAAAGTCATTCGGATATTAACTTTAGCCTCTAGAGCGTTCACAAGAAATTGTGGACGATGGACGGACGGACGGACCGACAGACGGACGGACGGGGCGACAGCAATATACAACCACATTTCCATGTGGGCGTATAAAAAGCAAACAAATTCTAATGATTTTCAGATAATTACATAATGAGTTGTTACTCTTAATCAGATTTTAGTGTATTACAAATGTTTCATTACCAAAAAAAGTAAAAATATGCGACAACCCTTGTTTACTCCCCGGACGATTTAGCTGCTGTGGGCGTATGTTTCGTTGCCTGGCAACATATCTTTTAGCTTGTGGTCCCTCGTGGGGTCAGAATTATTATCCCATTTAAAAAAAAACGTTTGATTATATCACTGTTACATCATAATGGAGTTTGAGGTCGAATTTCGTGAAAATCGGACCAAAATTGACAGCTGTTCTTATGAGGCCATCCATCCTTCATCACTAACAAGGGGAAACCACACCAGAAAATCTAGATGAACTTTGTCACCCAATGCAGGGATCAAACACCCCACCTCAAGGGTACCGAGTCAGCATCTTACCCACTTAGCAACATGATCCCCAGTCAAATTTGAAGCCTTCTGAAATGCACCTTTATAACCCAAAGATCTTAATTCATTTCGATATTTGCACATATCAAATTCTAACTTTATGATGTAGGAAAAATCACTTTCGGTATTGCTTGTTCTCTATCCATCTCTCGAAAATGTGGGCGTATCCTGCCTGGCAGTGCCAGCCTATCTTTTTAGCTTGTGGTCCCTTTGGAGATCACAATTATTAACTGATTTAAAATAACGTTTGATTATATCACTGTTTCACTGTAATGAAGAATGATTGAATTTCATGGAAATCAGACCAAAACTGATGGACAAAATGGCCACGGCTTGTATGCGAATACAATAAGAATATGGTATATCAAGGTTGTAGACCCTGTGGAGCTCACAATTTTAATCTGATTTTGATGAAACTTTAAATGCATGTTTTTAATCCAAAGATCTTGGTTCCTTTCGATATTTGCGCATATCGAATTGTAACTTCCTGAATTATGGCCCCTGATTGTACGAAAAATCGCCTTTTTATCTTGTGGTTCCTCTGGAGGTCAGAGTCATTATCCGATTTTAAAAAACCTTTGATTATATCACCGTTTCACTGTAATGAAGGTGGAGGTCGAATTTCGTAAAAATCGTACCAAAACTTCCGGACAAAATGGTTGCCGCTAATATGCGAATAGTTACTTAATATGCAATAACTCTTGTTGACTGCCCGAACGATTTAGCTGCTGTGTGGGCGCATATTTCGCTGCCTGGCAACCTATTTTTTGTCCCCCGCCTTTCGAAAAAAGTTGGGGGACTATTAAAATGGGTTCGTCCGTCTGTCTGTCTGTCCGTCACACTTTTTGGGACACAATAACTCTCTTCCTAATTGAGGTAGAATGTTCAAACTTGGTGTATGTGTTTATTAGGTCAATGCCTTGATGGAGTTCGAAGATGAGCATTTTCCGCTTAGGGTAAGCAGAGATAAGCAATTTGATTGGTTGATGCTTTGGGACACGATAACTTTAGTTCTGATTAAGTGAGAGTGATGAAACTTGGTGTATAGTTTCATTACAGTAATACCTGAGCATTTTCTGCTCAGGGTAAGCAGAGCGATACACAATTAGAGATAAGCAATTTGATTGGTTGATGCTTTGGGAGACGATAACTTTAGTTCTAATTAAGTGAGAGTGATGCAACTTGGTGTATAGTTTCATTACAGTAATACCTTGACTAAGTTCGATAATGAGCATTTTCTGCTCAGGGTAAGCAGAGCAATACGCAATTTGATTGGTCGAGACTTTGGAACACAATAACTCTCCTTCTAATTGAGCTAAAATGTTCAAACTTGGTGTATATGCTTATTAGGTCAATGCATTGATGGAGTTCGAAGATGAGCATTTTCCGCTTAGGGTAAGCAGAGATAAGCAATTTGATTGGTTGATGCTTTGGGACACGATAACTTTAGTTCTGATTAAGTGAGAGTGATGAAACTTGGTGTATAGTTTCATTACAGTAATACCTGAGCATTTTCTGCTCAGGGTAAGCAGAGCGATACACAATTTGATTGGTCGAGACTTTGGAACACAATAACTCTTCTTCTAATTGAGTTAAACTGTTCAAACTTGGTGTATATGCTTATAAGGTCAATGCCTTGATGGAGTTCGAAGATGAGCATTTTCTGCTTAGGGTAAGCAGAGATAAGCAATTTGATTGGTCGATACTTTGGGACAAGATAACTTAGGTTCATCTTGATTGATGAGTTTTTTGCCAGTACAATGACTGCATTCTCATTTAGTAATGGATTCGACAGTAACAGTGTATAGAAACGATTGACTTGGACACGAGGGCCCTTTCCCTTGGCCAGAGGGGCCCTTTTGTCTGCCTTTAGGGTCCCCCTAATTAGGGTACATTTTCATTTTTCTCGTCGGTTTTAGCATATTTTTTTTATAAAACACTTTTGGATGACACTTTGTGTACAGTTTGATTGCTCGATACTTTTGAACATAACGCTAACGCTACAATATACGTCCACATTCCTGCTTTGATTGATATGGTACTTTGTCAAGAAGGCTAGGCGTTTGGTTTGTTTAGCGTTGAGGGTCGTGCACCAACATTAATAGTTGCCGTCCTTAGAGTATAAGGAATAACTATGCCAAGATAATCCATTCAGAATTGTGCCTTCCTAACACTAAAGGCAAAAAGTGGGCGTGGCTCTGCCCCTGGGGGTCGGGACATTCATCAAAATCAATAGTGGACACCCTCAGGCTATAAGGAATACATAAACCAAGTTCCAAGCTGATTCATTCAGAATTGCGGCCTGTAAACGACAAACACAAAAATTGGTCGTGTCTTGCCTGTGTGATTCGGGACATGCAGTTGACGTCCTTAGGCTATATGGAATACATATCCCAAGTTTAAAGACGATCCATTAAGAATCGAGGCCTGTAGACAACACACATAGACACAAAGTAAAAATGGGCATGACTCTGCCCCTGGGGGTTAGGAAATCACCAAAAACAATAGGGGTCATCTTTATGCAGCCTGTAGACGACAGACAAATACACGAAATGGGTGTTGCTGTCCCATGGGGGTCGGGCATGCACCCAAAACAAAAAGGGTCATCCTTAGGGTATAAGGAATAAGTATTTTAAGTTTCAAGATGACCGATTAAGAATTATGGCCTGTAGGCGACACACAAAAAGAAAATGGGCGTGACTCTGCCCCTGGGGGTTGGGCATGCACCCCAAATGATAGAAATGTTCCTTAGGGTACAAAGAATAATCATTCAAAGTTTCAAGATGATACTTTAAGAAATGTGGCTTGTAGACGACAAACAAATAAATACAAGGAATGGGCGTGGCTCTGCCATTGGGGGTCGGGCATGCACCAAAAAACAATACGGATCATCCTTAGGGTAAGTATACAAAGTTTTAAGAAAATACAGTTAGAATTGCGGCTTCTAGGCGACACAGAGACACACAAAAAGAAAATGGGTGTGGCTCTGCCCCTGGGGGGTTTGGCATGCACCCCAAACGATAGGGATCATCCTTAGAGTATAAAGAGTAAGTATACAAAGTTTTAAAGAAAATCCAATAAGAATTGTCTCCTGTAGGCGACACAAAGACACACGATAAGAAAATGGGTGTGGCTCTGCCCCAGGGGGTTGGGCATGCACCCTAAATGATAGGGATGTTCCTTAGGGTACAAAGAATGTGTATGCTAAGTTTCAAAATTAGGGGTATACCAAGTTTGAAGAAAATCCAGTAAGAATTGCGCCCTGTAGGCGACACAAAGACACACGAAAAGAAAATGGGCGTGGCTCTGCCCCTGGGGGTGGGGCATACACCCCAAACGATAGGGATGTTCCTTAGGTTACAAAGAATGTGTATGCAAAGTTTCAAGATTATAAGTTAAGAAATGTGGCCTGTAGACGACAAACAAACAAATACTAGAAATGGGCGTGGCTCGGCCCCTGGGGGTCGGGCATGCCCCAAAAACAATAGGGATCGTCCTTGGGGTATAAGGAATAAGTATACCAAGTTTGAAGAAAATCCATGAAGAATTGCGCCCTGTAGGCGAACCACAAACACACACACACACACACATACATACACACACACACACACACACACACACAGACAGGGGCGACGGCATAATACGTTCACATTATGAATGTGGACGTATAAAAAAAAAAAATGTGCGATTAATATGTGTCTTCTATTTATTTTGGGATTTCCGCGGGGGAAATCAAACTCACTGTTGGATTTTTTTCAACACGATTACCAATATCTGTATTAAAATATTACGTACTGATGTAGGGGAGATGTTGAACTAGTGAATTTTAATCTATTGCCAGTAATATTGGATTTTTGATTAGCAGTTAAAGCAGTAGGGTAAGTCAGAATGCGGGAATATCTTACACAGGCCAACCGATACATTTTTTGGCTAGCTAATTAACACTAAAAATCAGTATGGATATTTTCTGGGAAAAGTATTCCTGTCACCGTTAATAAAATCAGTAATATCTGCTTATTCAAGAGTCCCTTATTAAAATGGACTTTTACATTGATTTGTCGATTAGGGACCCATGAATATCATCTGTTATAAACGATTGTCCGCTATAAATGATGTTGAAAATAAGAAATTTCTATTACAAACATCGGAACCAAACTGTTATGTCCGTTATAAGCGATTGTCCGTTGTATGCGCATCCTATATATGCGGAGTCTACAGTATAATATCTATAGTAATGGGCTTTGTTTGACTTTGTTGAACCTTGTGAAAGCGTTGACGACATCAGATCTGATCTATATAAAATTGATGTCAGTGTCTTGTAAATGCATCCATTAAATACAAAAGAATAAAAATGTGACAACTCTTGTTGACTGCTCAGACAATTTAGCTGCAATGGGTGTATGTTTTAGCTGGCAGCCTATCATTTCCCTTCTTGATTCATTTTCTTGTCAACACAACCAGATTGCAACATGTGCTGAAATTTTTTTTTTTTGATTCCCCGTTGTCGGTGGTGCAGCATCTAGTCGTCCAGATGGAATGGAAAAAAACAACTTCCCATATTATTATATAGGTTGGTGGGCGCATAAAAGAACCCTTGACGTTTGGTGAAGAAAAATAGTATGCTGAACCACATTTTATTCCATTTATATTTTTACTTGCAGAATATGTTAGCACAGGATCGTTTTTATGAAGTTCAAACATCAAATGTGTGACAGAATTAACTCTTCCATGGAATCGCAATAGTAGGTATGATTGATGTTGAAAAAATTATATTTTTATTCCAATAACTTTTTTTTTTTTAATGTAGTAATTATTATGATATAGAACTATTTTACCAAATTTATGTTTATTTTCTTTCTATTTAGTTTTAATTGTTCAAAAGGTAAATTTTATTATAAAAAAAACACTAAACTTGTTAGTTATATGCTGCTCCTTTTAATAACTTTTGTTAGAATTTAAAAGTGGAGTATTGAATTCTTGTGAATATCAAATTAAGATGCATTTAATATTTTAAAAAAAATAATAATTTTCAAAATGAATTGATGTTCCCAAGCACTCTTTAGTTATCTTTTGAAATATGTCTATCTCATGTCAACTGTTAATTTACTCACTTACTGAAATGTAGATAGAAATTGTACATTCTTTTATTTTACTTTTATAATGGATTTGTAATATAAGAAATATACATGTATCTACAAATTTATGCATTGTTCAGTTTAGACATGTATTTATAACTAGTACTGCCTTCTCTTCCAACCATCAAGAGTAGATTTGTTTATATTTGAGAGTTGAGATATACCTAAGAGGGAAGGAACTCACTTATCGAACTGATCACCAGTAATGAATTTCAGACATTTTATGTAAAAGTGAGATTTTTATGATGCTCTCAGCATTAAGCCAAATATATTTCTATTTTACAAAAGTGTGATTCAGAAGGTGCCTTTAATATATTTGTACGGAGATTAATCAATGTTTTTATCATAAATTTATTTCAGTTCCCTCAAATACAATTTCTACTCACATTTCGTTAAATTCTCTGTGAGAGTTTATAATGCCAAAAGTGCCTTTTTCGTCATTCTGTCTTCTATTGTATCTCTTGATTTGTTTTAATCTATATATTTTATTTTAGTGCAATCGTGTATAAACTGTTTTATATTGTAATATATCTACTTAAATAAACACCTTTGAGATATAAAATTTGACTTGTTTGTAGCAGACAATTCCTAACCTCTCATAACTTCTGACATTGCCTAATATGCAGGAGATTGGATGTTGTAATATGGAGAACCTATAATCACAAGAGCATCACTACCACTGCAATATACATCCACATTCCTGCTTTTATATGGTACTTTTTAAATTGAAGAATATGACATGGCTGCAAAGACTATAATATATTGGGTTTGTTTTGCTAAATTTACAGACTAAATAAGTTGTAAGGAATACATATGCTAAGTTACAGGTGGATCCTGTATACGATAAACTGGCCATGGCTCTGACCCTGCGAGTCGGGCATGCACCAAAATCAATAGTTGGCATACTTAGGCTACAAGGAATACACATTTTGAATTACAGCTTGTTTACTATAAACTGAAAAATTGTGTGTGGCTCTGCCCCTGAGATTAGGCAAAGGCACCAAAATTAATAGTTGCCGTACCTGTGCTATAAAGAATACATATGCCAGGTTCCAATTGCTGCCTGTAGGCAATACACAGAAAAATGGGTGTGACTCAGCCCCTAGGGGATGGGCATTAAATTTAAGGGTATAAGGAAGTGGTTTACAAAGTTTCAAGATGATCAATGAATAATGACGGATGGGGGTGTATAACAAGTGAGATTTTTGAGTCAGCTATTTCATAACAGTTACATTTATGTTGAACAACTGGTTTTTGGTACCAGTAACAACTGACATCAAATTGTAATAGTTTATGAATGGCAAGTGAATAAAAAGAAGACAATGGTTTATCACATTTACATCCCTTTATTTCCAAACATGTTTGTTCCACACCATCTGAAAGTCTAGTCATTATATAAACCTATATACAGTGATACACATTACTGGATTAAAAAGATGCATTATGTAAGATTTAAATAAAGAGCTGGCTGTTCTTGCCATAATAGTTCAAAAATAGATAACGAGCAATGAATATATCAGTATTGAAAATTTCAGTTAAATTCCTTTTTTCTTCTGTAAATTACTTTATTCAAATACAATTGCCGCAATAATGATAATAAGTCTTGACTATCCACTTTATCATTAAATGGCAATGGTGTTCTAAACTAGACCTGCGTAGCAAGAATGACGAGTTTCACTATTGCCACAATACCTTGCAACTTATGCCACTTTCGGTGCCACGTTACCCTTGAACTCATTTCACTTCCAGTACAGAATTCCACATAAACACTGCACACATCAAATAAAATGGAAGCAGAATCAACCAAATCCAGCGATGTCAATTCATTTTATACATTTGTTGCATTTAAGTGCACAGTACTTCCGGTGATAATGAAAATGTTCTATTACTTTTATGAAATCAGAAATGGCATAAGGCATCACATGGTGAACATTTTATGCAAATTGAATGATATATGCCACTTTTATAGACCCAAGACCTTGAAAAGTGACTTGTAGAAAATCGGTTATTTCTCGGCAACCGTACAAGTTAGAAACGATTTCGTGGCATCTGTATCGTATGGGTCCATTCTATTTGTTGATTGGCATCAAATATCATTTAATTGTGAAAACATTACAAATCAGACTAATTTGAATAAAATATCTGTTTTGAAGGTTAAAAATACAGTTTTTGCCAAAATGACATTACATCCGGTGATACTAAAAACATGAAATTAGTTTTATAACATCGTCTATGACAGTAGGCTTCAGGGGGTGAAAATTTTATGAAAATCGAATAATAATTGACACTTTTATAGCCCAAAAACTTTCAAAAGTGACTTTTAGAAAACCGCATTTATCTCGGCAACCGAACAAGTTAGAAACAATTTTATGATATCTGTATGACCGTATGAGTTTTGTTGGTATGTGAATTTAAACCAAAAGTTAATATTATCATTACATATTAAACAATTCTTGGTTGAAAAAATATCGATTTTAAAAGTTAAAAATGCAGTTTTTGACCAAATGGTGTCACTTCCGGTGTCACTTTCAAATTATAATCAACTTGATATGACACATACTTGCTTTTTTAATTAAATGATATCACTTTTGCGAATATCCATTAATAATTGACTATTTTACAGGCAAAATTACGAAAACAGTGACTTATGCAAAACTGCCCTTTTTATCGGCAACTGTTTATATTACAAACTAATTTTCACATACATTCTCATCGTATGGATTATAGCTACAAGTTTATTAAAGTTATGTAAAATATTTTAAAATAGGTCAATTTTACGCCTTTTTTCACCTCTTAATCCAATTTGCTAGAAAATGAAATAGAAATTAAAACAACTGCTTCCGACATTTTTTGCGCCTTTAAAGGACACTTTCTTTTAGTTATATCAGTTTTAAAATAAAATAATATTTTCTTTTGAAAAATAGTACCTATCTGTCAAAATTGTAGTTTTAAAATAAAATAATATTTTCTTTTGAAAAATGGTACCTAACTGTCAAAATTGTAGTTTTTAGTAAAATTACGCCACTTCCGTTGCCAACAGATAACATTATTGGTAACAAAAAAAAAGACAATTGAGACAACGGAGCATATGAACTTTGTTTTATACAAATCGAACAATAATAGTTCGGACATTTCGCATTTTCGCAGAACGTTCAAAATAGCTTTATCCTCTAAGTCACACCCACTTTCCCAGTGAAACCGAAGAAATTGTAATGATGCGACAATTAGTTGCTGAAATCTATTCAAATTGGAATCTGAATAATAAGAATAATACGAATAATAATTTTAACAAAAACAATAGTGTGTGAAACCCTAATAATAATTTTAGTAATCATAACAGGCTTTTAGACGAAATTCTGAAAGCCTAATAAATAATAATGATATTAATTTTAGTAATCACAATAATAATGACTTTATTTAAGAAGGGTTGAAGATTAGGCTATAATAGCCTATCTAACATCCTGCCCTTCGTAGAAAATATAATACAAAAGAAAAAGCTAATAAATTAAACAACACACCACAATAATTTACAATGTTTTATACAAATCGAACAATAATAGTTCGGACATTTCGCATTTTCGCAGAACGTTCAAAATAGCTTTATCCTCTAAGTCACACCCACTTTCCCAGTGAAACCGAAGAAATCGTAATGATGCGACAATTAGTTGCTGAAATCTATTCAAATTGGAATCTGAATAATAAGAATAATACGAATAATAATTTTAACAAAAACAATAGTGTGTGAAACCCTAATAATAATTTTAGTAATCATAACAGGCTTTTAGACGAAATTCTGAAAGCCTAATAAATAATAATGATATTAATTTTAGTAATCACAATAAATAATGACTTTATTTAAGAAGGGCTGAAGATTAGGCTATAATAGCCTTTCTAACATCCTGCCCTTCGTAGAAAATATAATACTAAAAGAAAAAGCTAATAAATTAAACAACACACCACAATAATTTACAATGTTTTATACAAATCGAACAATAATAGTTCGGACATTTCGCATTTTCGCAGAACGTTCAAAATAGCTTTATCCTCTAAGTCACACCCACTTTCCCAGTCAAACCGAAGAAATCGTAATAATGCGACAATTAGTTGCTGAAATCTATTCAAATTGGAATCTGAATAATACGAATAATAATTTTAACAAAAACAATAGTGTGTGAAACCCTAATAATAATTTTAGTAATCATAACAGGCTTTTAGACGAAATTCTGAAAGCCTAATAAATAATAATGATATTAATTTTAGTAATCACAATAATAATGACTTTATTTAAGAAGGGTTGAAGATTAGGCTATAATAGCTTTTCTAACATCCTGCCCTTCGTAGAAAATATAATACAAAAAAAAGCTAATAAATTAAACAACACACCACAATAATTTACAATAGAGGAAAAAAAAATAATATACAAATCAGTTAAAATATTAATTTAAGTATATGCGGGTCATATAACAGAATAGATATAACATTTACTTAATTGGTCACAGACCCGCCCCTTCCGCCACCCCCTCTTCTGTCGGGCGCATATTTCAGATGAGCCGAGACTGCTGTAATTATCTCGGCTTCATTGCAGCTTGGCTGACTTATCATAACACTATCTGAAGAATACAAATTTTGTAAATTATATAATTCAGTCCAATAAAGGTCGTTTTGAAGCTGAAACAGATAATTCTGTAAAGGTGGCTAATTGGGGACAACGCTGCTTGGCTTGTCTGGGGGTCGCATTTTCGACCCCTACATTTGCCGATAAAGTTCAGGGGGACAGCTGTGTAGTCTTTTGGATGGTATAGAAAACCAAAGTCTCGTGTACACATTGACGTGCAAGTAAAATTTCCACTGGCAGTTGGAATTCGATAGAAGAGTAGGCCATGTTTGATTATCCGATATGTAAGGATATGTTCGTAAATTGAGTATGATAAAAACAAACCTCTAACAACTTTATAAATTTCCAGGTCCATTATGGAACGCTTTCCCTTGTTTCCCTTTAAATTAAATTGTGCCATAAGGGAATTGGACATTAATCTGTCAAAATAAAAAGAAATACGGTTTATGCGTTTGACAATACCGCGAATATTGACTTTCCATTCCTTGACACCTAGAAATGGACATAAATGGGTTGCAACGCATATAATAATGTAATATGAATTTATATTAACTGATTTACATTCAATCGTTTCTGTTTTTACTGTAATGTCTAATCAGTTATGTTCGGCGAAGAGTCCAAATTGAATGGCAGTCTTTTACACCCGCATATAAGTATTTTCTTGGGTATATTTAACTTCAGTCTTCGAGTCTCTCTATTACAAATGAAACTCGAAAGCATTCTTGCACGCGATTCGTGTGTCAATATAAAACTTTAACTTTGTGTTAAATATTGGACATTAGAAACTCATCTTTTCACGGTTACAACACCGATGTTGAGTTTAATTAAACAGTGAGTCCCGTGGTTGCAATTTCGAAGACTGTGGATGATCTTGAGTTAGAGACTTGATTCCTTTAAAGACTGATTGAAAAGCTTACTAAATATCGAACCAAAGTAAATTGTTGGTAGTCTCACCTGTTCAAAACATTTTGGACGTTATTGCTGACTTTTGTCCCCCCAACTCGAGCCAGCTGTTGAATCTGTAATTAAATGTAATTACATTATTGGTGCATTAATTACATTATGGGTGCATTGTCACAACAAACAAGTTGCAGCATGAATTATTGAGTATATACAAGTAATTGGGAGATAAACACCTCTTGTTTCGCATTTAGAGTTAATTAATTAATACAGGTACTTTGAATAATAATAACAAGTGTATTATTTGAAATACTCATAATTCCATACCATATTTCGACGAACAGATCTTTCTTCGAGCTGCCTCTCAAGATCTTCCAAATCGGAAAGATTTTCACACACCTCCAAAAAAACTGTCGGCCCTTCCGTCTGCAGACATGTTTTTGTTGTGGGTGGCACTAAATTATTAATGGAATTGCGTATTTGTACCAAGAGTTTGATCACCTTTTTCTGGAATTCTGTAATGTATATGATATGGTGTATGAACAAAGATATTCCTTGTTAATATTAAGCAGATTTGTTTTATTAACAACTGCAATACAAAAATCAGACACAATAAGATTTCTAGTATTAGCTAAAGTAAAATCAAGCATGTTTAAATGTAAACGAGCAAAACAGAACTCAAATTATTATGGTCCGTCCTCACTTCTTGTGGGCTAGAGGCTACATAAACCCCCGTAAGAAAATTGCATAATGACAAGACGATGGCCCTCCTTTCTTTGCGGCTACATCGGACGAATAGTTTAGAGGAATACTTCTACTTACTGGCATGTGGCATTGGATACGCTGATTGCGAACTTACTGGACTCCCCTGGGCTTGTTGTCGAACTGGAGGAGTTTGGGCTGGCTGTGTACCAGGACCTGCAGTCTGTGGATGTCTCTGGCTGACTGGGGACGACTCTGCACTGTAAAAAATATCTGTTTTTGAAATCCCTACTTTTTGTTATTTGAAGGAAATTATCGTATTATCACAGAAATATCTGTGATTTGAGATAAATAACTCGTTATTTTACCATTAAATCTGTTGTTTTACATACATTTTTGTCTTTGGACAAAAACGTCGATATTTTTAAATCCTTTTCGGTATATTAACTGGCAGAAACTATTTATAAACAACAGAAATTATATATTAACTGGCAGAAACTGTTTATTAACAACAGAAATTGTATTATTAATCAAACTACCCGTTATATTCCAGAATAACCTGTATATCTACGGCACTGTTCTGTTAATTCACATAGTTATACTGTAGGATTCGGCTAACGCATGCGCGTCGCAGACATAACTTATGGCGGCGAATGTTTGAATGTGCACTGACGATGCAGAATAAAGAACCGAGGGAAATCAACACTAAAATGTGAAGGTAGGTCTTTCTAATTTATGTGTGAAGGAAAATCTACAGCATAAGCAGATACAGCGTATGTTATTGGATTTATAGACGCAACCTCTGTAGTGTATGTTTAGTTTGCTGGTTTTTTATGTTTAGAATCCAAGATCAATGTACACAGTGGCATCCATGCAAATGTGTGTTGTATTGTGAATTTGAAATCGACCAAGTAAACAATATTACAGTGTAAGAAACGCAATGGTTCCGAGAAGGATGCTGGATTATTAACGCCTTTTTATTTCATGTCCTGTATGCAGTGCTTCATCATTTTGTTTCAGGTTTGTATGGAAATAACAGGATTTGCAAGAGGACAGTGGAACAGCAGAAAGTAGTAAACCTGGCCCTCAGAAAATTCAAAATTTGAAGCCATTTACGATTTCTTAATTTCTGATCATGTTTAATATCTTTGTACATTCATATTGAAAAATTGCATTTACAGAAAATAAATATTTTTTTACGGATGATTTTGTTTTATATTTAACCAAAATATTTCTGTTAGAGAACAGAACATCGTCTGGCAGGAGATTTACCAGATTTTTTCCTGTAAATTCACAGATACATGCTTCTGTGACTAAACTGAAATTATCTGTTAAAGAACAATAAAAAATACAGAAAAATCTGGTAAATCTGCTGCCAGAATTTTTCTGTTTTTTTACAGAATTATTTTTAACAGTGTGTGGACGGGTATATTCAGAGGTTGGAGTATTAGCTATTTAAAGTAAAATCAAGCATGTTTAAATGTAAACGAGCAAAACAGAACTCAAATTATTATGGTCCGTCCACAATTCTTGTCGGCTTATTAGAGGCTACATAAACCCCCGTAGGAAAATTGCATAATGACAAGACGATGGCCCCTCTTTCTTTGCGGCTACATCTGACGAATAGTTTAGAGGTATACTTCTACTTACTGGCATGTGGCATTGGATACGCTGATTGCGACCTTACTGGACTCCCCTGGGCTTGATGTCGAACTGTCGGAGTCTGGGCTGGCTGTTTACCAGGACCTGTAGCCTGTAGATGTCTCATGGCTGACTGGGGACGACTCTTCTGTGGACAGGTATATTCGGACGTTGAAGTCTGTTGTCGCACTGGTGTTGAGGCTGACGGTGGGCAGATGTATGGAAGTGTCGGCAAGACCATCTGATCTTCAGCGTCTACAATGGATAAAAGGTACACACACAAAATATCAAAACCCAGAAATCAAAGACAGTTTATGATAGCAGGTAACAGTGAGCGATTGCTTTAGGTATCATGACAATTAGGACAGACAAATAGGGTCCCATATATTGACTTTTGTCACAAATGGGCTACATCTGGATCCGTAACACTTGGGTCCGAGGTTTTCCACTATAGTTTAATCTGGGCTTATTGGTTATAAAAGGGCACTGTCGGACCTATAGCTAGCTTCAAATGAAATTGTCTGAAGCGTATTGTACATACCAGATGGTGAACTTTCAATAAGTTTCCGCCGGATCTTTTTTACCGGCTTTATGAAGTTTTCCTCTGCAAATATAAGTGAGACCACTATTTTATAAGAAATTAGGGTTGAATACAGAAAATGGCAGTATTAGATATATTACCTTTTAATATACAATTCGTTTATTTTACCATTAATCATACATGTGTCGATGGCTACAAAACTATTGTAATTTCAAGCGTACCCGATAAACCACTAGACCATCCAGCCTCTGACTTTAGGAACGGATAGGAAAGGGATTAACCGTATGTTTTCAGGTGTGGGACATATTTGGGCCAGTTGTGTCATCTCTGGCCCACATGTGGCAGGCCATATCTTTGCCATCTGTTAGCCAGATCTGGCCCATACAAGGTGGGCGTGTGCATTAGACTGTTGTCTGGGTAGCCAGATATCGGTACAGAAATAGCGACTGGATATGTGTTCTGTCTATGACTTACCACCCAATTCATCAGGACTGTCATCACTCACATCACCTAAAACACAATAAAGTTAACTTAATAGAAAAAAAGAATAAAGCAGTTTTAACTTGAAGAAACGTAATCGAAATTGGACTGAGGATTGTATATTCAGTATTCCATTGTATTTCCACAAAATGAAACTAAAAGTTTTTGGAACTTCACCAAATGGTATATATATTGATACGCAATATGGAAGTCAAAAGAATCAACAATTGTAACCTAAAACCTAGGAGGTCAATCTTTTGTGTGATGTTGTAAAATGTTAAAAATTTATGGCTGTGGCCAATAATAAATCGGGTTACACCATGTGAACTATGTGAGTTGTAAGAAATGTTGTAAAAGTAGGGAACACTAGAGTGAGTTTCAGCTTACTTGTATACACAAAACCTTCTTCCCGAGTTGTTAGCCTTTTTCTTTTCTTTTGTTTTTCATTATTTTCTTGCTCTGTTTCGGTCAATGTGTGCTCTTGGCACTCGACGATGTCATCTGCTCGTATAAAATTATAATATGTTAAATGAAAATGGTTACAAAATGAAATGAAATGAAATGGATTTAACGTCCTACTGTTTGGCTATTGAACACGGGCATATTCCACACTGTACATCGAATTCAAACTGCGAAGGGATCGTTGTCGTGCAAGTCCATGTATACAAAGGACCTCGGTTTATCGTCCCATCCGAACGACTATACGTTGCCCCGATGAACTTTCTCGGCAAACACAGCGATCGAACACGAGGGGGGGATACAGGAATCACATTTTTGACAGATTCTGCGTTGAAAACCTGGAATATAAATAAGTCACAATGTCCAGGACTGGAATCCACCATGCCCCGTGGTCAAATGTAAATGGGTTAATTGTGATCGTTGGTGTTGTCACATAAGTATATTGTTACTTAGGTAATTTTTATCACGGTACCTGAGGAATATTTAATTTTAGTAAGTGGAAATCGGTACCACGAATGTCCAGGGTCCCGTCTCTCTTTAATAAGACGACTACTGTTTGAACTGCGCGGCCACAATACATCTTTCCCCTGAATCCATGTATTGGGCATCACGTCCTCCATCTCCTCTCCCTTCTCCATCCATACAGCTCTCACCCAAGCCATAGTGTGACCTGAATAACAAATAGGTAAAGATCAAAGTTAATCTTAAATGCAGACGTGATAAAAGTTTGTATTGCAATATGTCTTTCCATTCAGGATAAATCAAGATAAAAGACAGATCAAAAGGACAAATGATTATATTTTCTGAAACTTGTTTATTCTTTACGATGAACCAAATTGAATCTAATTTACCAAATTTTTCTGGGGGAGGGCCCCCCTCCCCCGTTAATCGGTTGAGCGCAATTAGTTAAGCAATTATCAAACCTAGACCCCCCCCCCCTGAAAAAAATCCTGGATCCGCGCCTGCATGTACATGTACGTCATTATACACACACATTCAGCTTTTTAAACAGAGAAATCCAGCATCAGATTTGAGGTCAATTTTTATTATGAATTAGTGCGATGACCTTAAGCTTGTGATTCAATTCAATTTCATTTCTGACGATAAAGGATAAAGAACACGGCCGAGACATATTTCTCATAAATAGTGTTGTTTTATAAAAAAAAAAATAAGTAGCTTGAGCTCCACCGCCCACTGGATCCGCTCATGAAATTTCAAAATATGTTTTAGTTTACTCGGAAGGGAGATACTGAAATTACGTCACGTCTCCGTCAGTACGACTACCTGTACATGTCGTGTCCGACCATGCCTTGAAGGATTTGAATGAACTTGGTATTTTTGGTTCCAGTATGAAATTTATAAAAATCATAAGAAAGTGGCCTTCAAAAAATTAGTTCCCACCTTCCGAAGATAAGTCAACTTTTTTCAGGACCATGAAGAAGTGGTATCATTGTGGGGTAGGCATACAACTTTCCTCTGCAGCTCACCATACTCCACAAGGCGTCTTTTAGTACCATTGAAATTTCGCACAAACACAATATTTAATAATTTTGAAGAACATGGTGAATCGAAAAATGGCTCTGTTTGTTTCAGGTTTAAAATGTCTGCCAAAAACATGTTGTCAGCTCTGATTTCTCGAATGATGCAGAATGCCGAAGAAGTCAGTAGAAAATATTTGTTTTTTTCAGTTGTATTAATTTTGAATTTGGGTTTACATGTACTGAATTCCATCTCTGTGTCAGCTGACTCTAATTCTCGCTGCCGTTTAACCACTTGTGCAATGGGATTATTCGAATTCCGAATTGATTTTTTAATACACTGTAAATAATTCTCGAAAGGGAAAGCAGAAATTTCATTTAAGGAACAGTCAAATGTTCGCACATCATCGGCAAGATGAACCAGATTATGAATGTTGTAAACATTAAAAGTACCCCCGTATATTTTGTTACAGTTTTTAACGAAAAATAATAATAATTGATCTGCGTAATCAACATTGGCATTTCTGGTCGCTGGATCGGTCGATAATAGAATAGACATGGCCACTGTCAATGTTAAAAAATGCGTATATGATAATACTTTTTTTAAAACTACTGGACCAGTATACAAAAGAAATTGTCTGTATTCTGTAGCCTTCCATCGTTCTAGTTCATTTAGACCTCTAGGTTGTCGCGCAAATTCACTCGGCAACAATCCTTGAAACGATTTTAACTTGGCCGATATGGCAGATATCTGATGACCCCCTAGCTTACACTGTCTTGGTCCATTCTTTAAATAGTGCAATACACGTTTTACAACACCCAGACAAACCAAATGCATATAGTCCAGTACAAAATTTGAAATACATTTTATTCCATATTCGCCTAATACAGAAATGTTATTTTGGTGACCATCTGCTTGGTAACCCATTTCCAAAAATATTTCATCAGTACGAGGCACAATATCCTGCTCCACCGTGTCATAAACCACCCTGCCATTCCAGCTACCTCGTACAGTGCATCGTTCACAAGCATAATATCCCGTATGACCCTTTATACATTTCAAAAAACACCTAGCAGGGGCATCACATATAAAACATGAAATAAATAGATTAAAATGTTGGTCGCCCCAGCGTATTCCAAACTGTCTAAGGTTATCCCATTCTTCCAGAAAGTCACTAGTAAAGTTAGTTACCGAATCAGGTTTTTCCTTCCCATAATATAAAGCTACAATAAATGGACTAATATTTTTATCAAAATACGCAAGGATTGGCCATAGGCTATCAGACGTTGACTTAAATAGGGGTAGGCCATCAACATTAATTTTTAAATCTATATTTTTAATATTTTTCACAAAATTCTGATTACGCGAGAAAACATTTCTTAAACCATTCTCAATGCCGAGATAAGTGTATTTTCCCCCGCATTTATTCTCAATGTCGATGTTTTTAGGTGTTTGTAATAATGTTCGCGCATCTTTGGGCAAATCAGTATGACCGGCTCCTCTGAGTATACCAAGTAGCTCCGTGAGACTGCTTCTCGTTATTTTATTTTTAATAGCCCAAGTTGTAAGGTTCGAATTTAGATTAAACTTTTCATTTTCTGACTCATCGCTAGACTCTGACTCTACGCTTTGTTGAAATAAGAAATTTGAATCGACATCACTGACATCACTCGATTCATCATTATTTTGTTGAATAGTTTCGACTCGTTCCTCCCAGTCAGACTGGGAATGGGGTGAATCTATTTGGTTATTGATATAAGATGTTCCCCCATCGTCGCTATCACTTTGTGCTGCAATCAAGTCGGCGTCCGCCGTATCTTTTCTCCACTTTTGCCAGCGTGACATTGAAGCTTAAAGAAGAAGGGAAAAATCAATGGGGTTTTTTTTTTTCTTTTAGATCTAATTCTAAGAGACGGGGACAATTAGAAAACGGCATTAATATTCACTTATCCGTAGTTCGACAAAGTACAAGATTTAATTTTAAGGTCATATTATGTTTTGTTGCGTGTCAACCTATCTTTTTAATTAAAATAATTAAGATGTATACCGCGACTTGGTTAACCGTTCACGGTTCGGTTACTATGAAACAGTTCAAAAAATTACAAACCGATATTCGTTTTCATATCATATTTGACCTTCAAAACCAAGAATGATAGCCAAAAATGGACACAAAATATTAATTAATCGTAACATACCTAATTCGGAACTTTTACGCCTTCTAGAGTAGTAACCTATAAAACTGGCTAGTATACCACAGTTTATACACAAAAGAAAAAAAAATGCATTACATTTATCAAATAAAAACACTAAAGTTTCAGAACAAAAATAAATCATTTATTTAAGCGGTAATAAAACATATTCAAAATACTCAATTTACTTTGCAAGGAGGGTTCAATAATGTACTGACAATAGAAGTTCGACTACGTGGAAATGGCACCGCAGAAGAAAATAATCTACAATAATTACCGAAACAATTACTTCTTTTATATCATAATTACCGTATTTCTAAATGGACACAAAATATTAATTAATCGTAACATACCTAATTCGGAACTTTTACGCCTTCTAGAGTTGTAACCTATAAAACTTGCTAGTATACCACAGTTCTACAAAAAAAAAAAAAAATGCATTACATTTATCAAATAAAAACACTAAAGTTTCAGAACAAAAATAAATCATTTATTTAAGCGGTAATAAAACATATTCAAAATACTCAATTTACTTTGCAAGGAGGGTTCAATATTGTACTGACAATAGAAGTTCGACTACGTGGAAATGGCACCGCAGGAGAAAATAATCTACAATAATTACCGAAACAATTACTTCTTTTATATCATAATTACCGTATTTCTAAATGGACACAAAATATTAATTAATCGTAACATACCTAATTTGGAACTTTTACGCCTTCTAGAGTTGTAACCTATAAAACTTGCTAGTATACCACAGTTCTACAAAAAAAAAAAAAAAAAATAAAAAAAAAATGCATTACATTTATCAAATAAAAACACTAAAGTTTCAGAACAAAAATAAATCATTTATTTAAGCGGTAATAAAACATATTCAAAATACTCAATTTACTTTGCAAGGAGGGTTCAATAATGTACTGACAATAGAAGTTCGACTACGTGGAAATGGCACCGCAGGAGAAAATAATCTACAATAATTACCGAAACAATTACTTCTTTTATATCATAATTACCGTATTTCTAAATGGACACAAAATATTAATTAATCGTAACATACCTAATTTGGAACTTTTACGCCTTCTAGAGTTATAACCTATAAAACTTGCTAGTATACCACAGTTCTACACAAAAAAAAAATAATGCATTACATTTATCAAATAAAAACACTAAAGTTTCAGAACAAAAATAAATCATTTATTTAAGCGGTGATAAAACATATTCAAAATACTCAATTTACTTTGCAAGGAGGGTTCAATAATGAACTGACAATAGAAGTTCGACTACGTGGAAATGGCACCGCAGGAGAAAATAATCTACAATAATTACCGAAACAATTACTTCTTTTAAATCATAATTACCGTATTTCTAAATGGACACAAAATATTAATTAATCGTAACATACCTAATTCGGAACTTTTACGCCTTCTAGAGTAGTAACCTATAAAACTGGCTAGTATACCACAGTTTATACACAAAAGAAAAAAAAATGCATTACATTTATCAAATAAAAACACTAAAGTTTCAGAACAAAAATAAATCATTTATTTAAGCGGTAATAAAACATATTCAAAATACTCAATTTACTTTGCAAGGAGGGTTCAATAATGTACTGACAATAGAAGTTCGACTACGTGGAAATGGCACCGCAGAAGAAAATAATCTACAATAATTACCGAAACAATTACTTCTTTTATATCATAATTACCGTATTTCTAAATGGACACAAAATATTAATTAATCGTAACATACCTAATTTGGAACTTTTACGCCTTCTAGAGTAGTAACCTATAAAACTTGCTAGTTAGTATACCACTGTTCTACACACACAAAAAAAAAATAAAAAAAAAAATGCATTACATTTATTCAAATAAAAACACTAAAGTTTCAGAACAAAAATAAATCATTTATTTAAGCGGTGATAAAACATATTCAAAATACTCAATTTACTTTGCAAGGAGGGTTCAATAATGTACTGAAAATAGAAGTTCGACTACGTGGAAATGCCACCGCAGGAGAAAATAATGAAATGTCAAATAGAAGTTCGTCTACGTGGAAATAAATAAAACCCCCGTCCGTCAAGTCAAGCACTTGAAGTGGGGTACAGATCTAGATCTACCCCTGTTTCAAAACGTGACATTTTTTTTTTACGTACCGGTAACGTCAAAACACGCTAAACTGACGTTTTTCAACTTACGTTTATGAAATTAATAAGAAAAACAGGTACACAAAAATTGTATCAAACAAAAGAATCAGATATCGGCTTTCAAAATCTGTTTTAAATATTAAAAAAGATTAAATAGGGACTATGTGACGTTAAGTTGAATAAAGGTTAAAAGTCGGGAAAAAGCGAGCAATGGTCTCAATGGAGCTGTGACACCTCTAAGCGTAGGTAGCCTTTGATGTTTGTTTGTATTTGTATGCTGTCTCTAATAATAGTCTAATGGGGTGTTAAGATACAATAACATTTTACCTGATCTTATATTAGCCTTAGAAGAAGCAAATGACGATTTTTATATCCTTTCCATATGCACAATTGAGAGTTAAAAAAATAGAACTTACCTTCGGCACGAACCAAAAAACCAATATGGCGTCAAAGAAGCAGAAGGATCTTTCGCAATGACGTATATACTGTTTATACGTCATTAATCTTTCACGTTAACGTGATTAATTCCGCGGCAAAATAAAACGCTAATTCTACTGAGGAATTAACCGGGATATTTGTCAGCTTTAGTTGTTTTACAATAAACCTTAATTAAAATATTATAGTTTGTATTGTATGGATGCGTATATGGGTCAATAGCGCGATAGATACCGCGATAATTATAAGGTTATTTTTGTCAATATATTGTTATCGTTGCGATGATTTTACCCCGGAAAAGACGATTTTAGCTGATTTAATTGAATCAAGGCGCCATTCTTAAGATTTGGCAACATATTCAATTTCACCGTGTCATTTCAGGTCATCGTTATTTTCTTATTACGGCTGTGGCAGCATACCCTGTATTTCAAATAAACGAAACATCTTGAAAAACACTGTAGGCCTACATAGGGCTATTCCACAATGCAGTAACAGCAAATTGTTAACTGAATCAAAAATCATTGTTACTATTCTTTTCACACACTTCAGTATTTGTATTTTATACATATATGTACATAAATTTTGTACATTTAATTTTTTTTTTTATTGAATTTAGAATGAAATAAACAATTACCCAATAAAGGGCGCGTTTTTATTCAATCGACATGATATAATAGGTTTTTTTTTTTAATTTGCCTTTGAGTTAGTTAATCAAATCAATAATATTTATAAGACAATAAATCTACTACATTAGGAACTATAATAATAGCTATTTTTTAATAAGACGACTATTAAATATTAATGTTAAATAAACCGATAGTTGTTTCAATGTCCCTTTAACGTATTTTATTTCATGAAGAAAAGAACATAACTTTAAACTAATTATTGAAACTTTCTAACATCATAATGATGCCAATAATACCTATCAAACTGAAAGTAAAAATTCTACATATATACTAAAAAAAAAAAAATACGTTATAATGTTTGTCCCATACATCATATATCTCATGTTGTACGCGATATGTCCCGTACAACACCAAATTCTACTAAGGCTTATCAAGGGAGATCCCTTTGATGGGGTCCTTTGAAGGTCATTTGATTGAGTTAAAGAAAAGGTTTTCTTGAATTGATTAGCCTACAACAATAGATGGTAAGTATTATTTAATAATAAAAATTAATAGCCCTATACCGGTCGATCAAATAGTCAGATTAAGAAACCTCCAGCCCCCCCCCCCCCCAGTTTGTTTCTGCTTGCTGATTGAAGTTGAATTTCATAATTAAATTGCGACCTTTATTTGAATTCGTAGCATTAAGTTAATCTTTACAGTCTAAAAATTTACACCAATGTACAGGTGCTAACAACATTTAAAAAATCAATGCTGAAATATGTATGAAATACAGAAAGAAAATAATTCTATTAGCGATTGGTGTGTCGTAAACTATGACAGAGAGCCCTGCCCTGGAGACGTGTCAGATAAAGAAGGTAGAGAACGTAGAATTGCCTGTCAATGTCATGCATAGGATAGGGCTGGTCAATATTTTAAGAGGCCTTTATTGTACATGTAGATGAAATATTTTACAAACACCAGTTGCAAAGAAGATTACCGGTCCACCGATCCTATTCCTTGTCAATGTCAGCTCAGATTTTCATTGATGTACCTGTATCAGATCTAATTACTGATATTAGCTGTTTTGTTATTTTCATACTTTTACAAATATTTCATTATTCATTTGGTATAGTTTTTTTTTTTAACTTGGTTATCTGTTGTTAATATAATCTTTTATCTTATATGTACATATCAGGGAATATTTTTATTTTGAAATGTTGAATTTGTAATCCTTTTTGATTTTTTTGTTCAAATGTTGTTAGAATAAATTGTTACGAATGGCAATGTTTTATCTGTGATTTTGTGTTATGAATTCATATGTGGCAACACATATAATAATGTAATATGAACTTATATAAACTATTTAACATTCAATCGTTTCCGTTTTACTGTGAATTATCATCAGTTATGGTCGGCGAAATACGCCAGAAGTCTCAGCCGAAAGTCAGTTTCTAGCGTCTGGTTATTCCAGTCAACACCGATAGTATATAATTGCGCATGCTCTCCAAATAAGACTTATGGAATTTATCTAGCCCCATTCTTTGAGCACCCTGTTACAAATGCCGCCGAAACGCATTATGGTACACGATTCGTGTACTAATGGTAAAATGTTTATTTTGTCTTAAGTGCGTGTCCGCGAGAGCACCATGCAGAGTGTGATAACCCTTGGGTCGGGGATTTGGACCAAATTTTTTCTGTGAGATGGGTTATTACCCAGATACATCCGCACAAAATATTAGGTTGTTTCAGTTGATACCAACCTGGCAAATTGAAAAAATATGCTTTTAATAGAAAAATACTCAAGAATGGGCTAATTGGGAACTAAGTGTGTATGATCTGTTATTCGTACAATAATTGATTTGGACAGACGAAATTGTGGGCATTAGTAGGACCACCCAGGTTCCTCCTACACACAGAGTTTTAAGTTTCTACTGCCAATGATATCTTGGTACTGGCCAGATACGCAACTCGCTCTTAAAATTTAATTTAATGAAAACCAACGTTTGAGAGGCTATAGTTCGTTCTTGGCAGGGACAAGGACCAAAGTTGAATGTTACCCACAACTAGCAACCTTCCTACTAACAATATAAAAAATAAAAATGACAGGCACAGGCACAGGCATAATAAAAAAGACAGGCTGGCACTGCCAGGTAGGATACGCCCACATTTTCGAGAGATGGACAGAGAACAAGCAATACCGAAAGTGATTTTTCCTACATCATTAAGTCCTGTATTTCATACTGTATTGGGAGCAGCCATTTAGTTGGTCAGTTCCAGTCTGATATTCATGAAATTCGAAGCCGACAATGATTATGGTGTGACGGTACACAACCTAGAAATGTGACTTTTTTCATCAAAATCGGATAAGAATTGTGACCTGTAGAGAGTCCACAACCATGATATACCATATTTTTACACTATTCGCGTACAAACGGCGATCATTTCGTCCGGCAATTTTGATATGATTTTCACGAAATTAGAATCCAACCTTCCTTATCAAAATCGAATTAAAATTGTGACCTATACAGGGTCCACAACCATGATATATCATTTTTTAAACAGTATTCGCGTACAATTGGCGGCCAATTTGTCTGTCAATTTTCCCGAAATTCAAACTCAACCTTCCTTACGGTGTAACGGTGATATAATCAAACGTTTTTTTAAATCGGATAATAATTGTGACCTCCAGAGGGACCACAAGCTAAAGAAAGGGGGATTTTGCGTATAACCATCGGCAATAATTCAGGAAGTTACGATATGCGCAAATATCGAAAAGAACCAAGATCTTTGGGTTATAACAATGAATTTCAAGTTTCATCAAAATCGAATTAAAATTGTGACCTCCATAGGGTCCACAACCTTGATATACCATTTTTTAACAGTATTCGCGTACAAACGGCGGCCATTTTGTATGGCAATTTTGGTCCGATTTTCCCGAAATTTGAACTCAACCTTCCTTAGGGTGTAACGGTGATATAATCAACCGTTTTTTTTTTTTAAATCGAATGATAATTGTGACCTCCAGAGGGACCACAAGCTAAAAAGGGTGATTTTTCGGACAATCAGGGGCCATAATTCAGGAAATTACATTCCGATAGCCGCAAATATCGAAAGGAACCAAGATCTTTGCGTTACAAACATGCATGTCAAGTTTCATCAAAATCGGTTCAAAATTGTGACCTCTATAGGGTCCACAAGCTAAAAACGTGATTTTTCGTACAATCAGGGGCCATAATCCATGAAGTTTTGATCCGATTATCGAAAGCAGCCGAGATATTTTGGGGATAAACCTATATTTCAAGTTTCGTCAAAATCGGATAAGAATTGTGACCTGTAGAGAGTCCACAAACGAATTGTGGACGGGCGGACGTCCGGACATGGGCGACGACATAATACGTCCACATGAAAATGTGGGCGTATAAAAAGCAGAAATAAATTAAAAACACCAAAAATTGGGATAAAATGTCCCGATTGTCAATATCCCAGATGACGAAAATGTATGGACATCTTTACAAATTTAATATATTCCATTTAATAGCAAGGGTGATTTAGACTTGCGAGGGAGAAAAAAATGGGTTTAACGTCCACTGGACACAAACTAGGTCATTTGGGGACAAACATATGATGATGCACATGCTTGGTCATCTTTACAAAATACTGATTTTTACACATTTTCAGAATATTGAAGCACACTAGTGGGTTTAGTGCCGGTCAATTTGTTTCTTCTGACACATACTTGAACGAATGCCCTTCATAACCACACCCAGCAGTTCTAGGTCAGACCCGCCAAGAAGCAGCTATATGCGTTTAAGGATGACATAGTTTTCAACATACGCAAATTGACCACTTTAAGATAACACAGAAAATTCCGCACGATCCATTTATTCCCAAACGACTGTAGGATTTTAAGTCGACCACTTGGCCTATCATACCTGACCAATATCAAAATTTTACGGTCACAACATTTCGAGTACATAGGAGCGTTTTGAAATTTGGGCAAACAAATGGTCGAAATATGGCAAATTTTGACCCAAAACAACAATTTCCAGCTATACCGGAATTTGTCATTTAATTTTTTTTTCACTGCATCGCGTGACTTCTTTCGCCTAGGGGTCCCCATAGACCAAGTATGATTGAAAATTGCTGACCCCCAGGGTTATCATTTTTTTCAATTTTTGCATCGTCCTCTCGCGGACGCGTTCTTAAATATTGGATATCAGAAACCCATCTTTTCCAGGTAAGATCACAACACCAATGCTGATTTAAATAGCAAAAGAATTCGTGGTTTCAATATCGAAGATTTTGGATGATATTGAGTTTCGGACTTAGCTACTTCAAGTCATCTTACATTTTATGTTCATTAATTCCAATAAGATAGTAGTATACATGATAAACTGTCAATATACAAAAACATAATTATTGAATATGTAGTAATTTAGTTTAGAATTATCTAATACAACGTTGTGAATGTCCCGTACAACACACATGGAATCGCAATGTATAGTATAGGGGGGTTGGGATGGCCTAGTGGTCTAGAGTGCCGCGCTTCGACCTCTAGCTGGCCGGTCACCTCTGGCTTGTGGTCTTGGTTTCGAGCCCTGGTGTGAGCGTATGTGGCAGGGAGATAGGGGTGCCTTCTCAACCTCGTGGGTTCCCTCCCACTGCTAAAGACCCCTACGCTCAAGCGAATTATTGAAATAAAATTAAACCATATGTTAGTCCCGAAATGACCTAGTTTGTGTTGAGTGGACGTTAAACCCCATTTCTCTCTCTCCCTCTGTATAGTTTTAAATTCTGTGATTGGCTAAAAAAATTTATGATTGGTATTCAACATATTGGATGGAATTTTTTTATTAGAATAGGTATTTTATCCCTAATAATATCCCTAACATTGAAAACTCAGAAAGATCCACGCTGCAACAGATAGCAGTAAGAATCAGTTTGACACCCCGTTTGTTATTGCACTGGAGATCTGCATTAAATGTGGAATAGGCGAGGCTATCAGTAGTTTTGACCTACTCAGGTCAATCTCCAAATTCGACAACCTATTTTTCTTGCTTTCCCAACCCGTGTATCCAGCAACATGAAAGTAGGCCAGTCAGTGGCGGCGCCAGCCGTCGGTGGTTGGAGGGGCAAAGTCCAAGGTTAAGAGGGCAAAGGCACGAGTATCAACTACTATAGTCCCACAGAAAATTTTGAAAAACAGGCTGCTTTTCCGGCAGCCTCGGCAGTATTTCAGGCAATGATCGTTGAGGTAAAGTGTCAGACGAATCCCAGTCTCGAGGTCCAATGTAGGGAGTACTTATGGACGGTATGGGGGACCTCCCCAAGAAAATTTTGAAAAATAGACTGTCGGAAATGCTCTCTGACAGCGTATTCAGTCAGGCACCGATCGTCAAGATAAATAAATCTGACCACAAACTGTCCGTAGCCTGATCACGATCAGAGACCAAAATGGCAAGAGGGAGTTGGGATGGCCTAGTGGACTAGAGTGCCGCGCTTCGACCTCTAGCTGGCCGGTCACCTCTGGCTTGCGGCTGTGGTTTCGAACCCTGGTGTGAGCGTATGTGGCATGGAGATAGGGGCGCCTTCTCAACCTCGTGGGTTTCCTCCGGGCACTCCGGTTTCTTCCCACTGCTAAAGACCCCTACGCGCAAGCGAATTATTGAAATAAAATTAAAAACTATACGTAAGTCCCGAAATGACCTAGTTTGTGTTGAGTGGACGTTAAACCCCATCTCTCTCTCTCCAAAATGGCAAACGAACGGACTTGCGAACCTCAACGAAGTACCTTTGTGAGCGCTAAAGTAGCGAGTCCTTGTGTGGGGTTTTGGGACCTCTCCAAGGTCGCCAAATCACCAGTTTATCCGACCAGGGAAGAAAGTTTTGCCGGAGTAAGAGTGACTCAAATTGAATAAATATTTTCGCCGGAAATGCAGCCAGGTACCATTTCAGACAATGGTCGTTGAGATAAATAGAGAAGGCCAGATCACATTTTTTTCCCGAAAATTGTTGGGGGTGGGGGCAAACTGAGGCCAGTACTGCCTATTTATTACACCAATAACTTTAATGCATTCAAGGAAATTATGATTTTTTCCTGTCGTAGACTATTTCTTGTTAAGTTTTAGTACCTGTATTGCTATTGTAATTATGTAGATGTATGATACTCTGTTTCAGTTATAAATAAATCATATATGTACGAAACCGATCTTCTGTTATACACTAATAGTGCTACAAATGTTTTAATCCACAATCAATGCAGTACAAATTCGCCGCGTTCAATGACAAGAAAGTGAAAATGTTTTATTATACCTAAATGTCATCGAATTTCGGGCCCTTTATTTTTATACGCCCACATGGAAATGTCGCATATTGTCGTCGCTCCACTCCGTCTGTCCGTCCGCGGCAAAATAGAACGCTAGTGTTACCAGATAATTTACTGTCAGCTTCTAGTTGTTTTATAATAAGCCTTAATTAAAATGTTATAGTTTGTATTGTGTTATTAAATCTCGATCTACGTCGTTAACCAATACAACTGTACCAGGGCTTGAAAGGAATAAAATCATGGAGAGCTCTAAAAGCTGCACCTAAAATTACAAATTTAGAAAATCGCTCTCCTAAAAACCCGCAGCTCAGATATTCTAGGAGAGTGTTTTTCAAAAGCAGATTTTGCTTATATTAAGTGCCCAAATATGTAATATTATGTGATAAATCTGTTTATTTTACATCTTTTTTTCTCAGTCAAACGGTTGTTATAGGCCTGACGATCACAACCCGTTCAATATATTTATTACCTTTACAAACATATATAAATGCGTTCTTCGTGCGTGCGTAGATGATTCGACTCGTGTTTTCTGTGACTTAATCCTTCGTATTATAATACAATAGCCTACATTGGTCACTTTATATTTACTTCAAAGTCTCAATCTCAATGTCGCCATTTTTCCCCCAAACGATGTTGAAATAAATTCGCCCTCATTTAAACAATACTTTCATTAGAAGCAATAATTGCCATATCATGGAATTCGCTAAATTGGATATACCCAGATGTGTAAATAACCCGGAGTTTTCCCCCTAAACTTTCAGAATTCGTCTGCTCATTATAAATGACTGATAGAAGACAAAAACGTTTGTATCTTTTATTCGGAATCAAGGCTACATTATTTTAATAATAATAAACAATTTACGAATTCGTGATAACAAGTTATTTAGGCTAATAAATTTTCTTTAATTTTTGCACGCGAATTGACAACGAATTGTCCGCCATGTTGGTATTGGTCGCTCTCACGTACGCAATGTTTTGAATCGACTCGTGCTCATTTTATTTTGGTTCCTCCACATACATCGGCCTATCAACGGTATTTCGTCATTCACAACCAAGGCTACATTTTTTAAAAATTATGTTTAATTTATACGTAATATGAAACGTTTTATTATTAATTAGACAAACAAAAAACGCCTATCGCAACATAGTATGGTTTTGACTTTTAAATACGTAACCCATTCTTGGTTACGACCGTGAAAATAAGATTGTTTCGATACTATCAATCGACATTTCAATGCCGATTATCGATAGTAAAAATAACTATTGATATCCAACACAATTCGGTGACCATACATCGCCGTTGATAGTTGAAAATCTTCCACGAATCTGCGGACAAAAATTCTAAAATTCGGAGGCCATTGCCGCCGAGGCCGACGGCATGTCGAGCCTTGCTTGAGACAGTTAAATAAAAATAGATTATTTTTACGAGAATTTTATTAAAAGCAAAAGCGTTCACGTTAATTCATTTAAAAGGTCGGGTGATATTTTAAAAAGAGAACCGTGAGTTAGCCTTCGGTTCGAGGAGCGTTGTTTATAAAATCCGGGTGCGTTTAAAAATATGTACCTGGGTTTCACTTTAGGTGCGTGGTAGGTGCGCGAGCGCTTTCGCGCGCCTTTCGTTTCGAGCCCTGCTGTACCCGAGATCATGCGTCAATTTCCATAGATAAGCATTTTGCAATTCCTGTTCTGGGCCCAAATTATGCATTGAATGTGGTCGTATATTGTCGTCGCTCCCGTCCGTCTGTCATAATGTCTCGTGAACGTTCTAGAGGCTAAAGTTAATATCCGATTGACTTTAAATTTATACACAGTGTTTAAGGTCATGAGACGAAGTATTCTATTGATTTTCAGTGACATCCCGTCATTACTGCCAGAGTTATGTCCCTTGATCACTTCAAAAAAACCGTGTGGATGCTCTCAGGCCAAAGTTTATATCCGATTGACTTTAGATTGATACACAGATTTTAAGGTCTTGAGACGAACAAGTATATTGATTTTCAGTGAATTTTTGATAACTTGAACAACTAAATCCATGATATTAAATGTTTCATATACTAAACGTTGCATGGAGGAAAACTTTGTCAAAGGCAAACAAATTAAAATTATTATCTGATAATTTCTTAATGAGTTGTTACTCTTAATCAGATTTTAGTGTATTATAAATGTTTCATTATCTTGAATAATACCTAACGGTGTAGTGTAGGCTGTAAACAGAAGTGGGCCTTATACCGATCCTTGTGGCACTCCAAACTGCATAAGCTTTTTCAGATCCAATAATTCTGTGATTGTAAATGAAAAATCTATAAATCTTCATAATAAATATTGTTTCAAACAAAAGATTATAATTTTACCTAGAAGCTCTTCTTTGTACAGCGAAGGTATATCTCTGCGGTCAGCTCTGACTCTGGCCTTCATGTTCTCTACAACCTCTTGGACTGCTATAATATTGTTTTCCTCTGAAGAATGATAATGTTGAGGAAGAGGAGATGCTAGAATACCATCGCGAATGGTAACCCTAGCTGTACAGTATTATTTACAACATTCATAGTATATGATAATATTACGTCTAGACTTAACTCTGAATTTTAAACCAACTAGCACTAAATTATTGTTCACCAGTAACAATAATTATTACATCAAAACAGTTAGTAAACTGATTTTACTAATTTGCCCAATCTACTGATAGTGGGTAGTGTTCACCAGTAACAATAATTAGAGTGAGAAGTTTACACCAGTGCTACTAAATTGATTAAAACAGACTATAGTCCTACACCCACGGTCTACTAACCGCATAATCCGCTATCAAAACATTCAAATGTGGGGAAAGTGAGGTTAAACCGGTCCAGGTCTATAGTTTTTAAGCACATTAGCGTCCGGATTACACTTCTGAATTAGCGGAAAAACTAAAGCTGATTTTAAGTTGTCAGGAAAACATCCGGTTTTGAGAGATGTGTAAATAATATGGGCTAAAACGGGACATAATTCATCGATACACTGTTTAACAAGTTGGGTTGGTATTTTATTTATCTTGTCTGAGAAGTAACATGAAAAGGATTCAGCAAGCGTAGAATTAGTTGAGTGTTCGGGAAGAATATTGGTAACATCACTACTTTTCAATAAACCATTTATTATATATTGGACTTCGGATTCGACTTATGGTTGGAAATTTCACTGATAACGTCATTTTGTTTAGTGCGTTTTATCAATCTATTAGGAGCATTCTTAGACTTACAATATAACTGTCTATGAATTTCGAGTTTCCAATTTTTTCACATTTTCTACGTTCAATTTTACTGTTTCTAACTTCATCTGTAAACCACTTTCGATTTGGCCTAATTGTAATTTCCTTTTCACTGATAGGGCATGTTTATATAAAAGTTCCGATAATATCTGGTTGTAATCTTCACAATCCGAAATTGTTTGAAGATTTGAGAGAAGATCATTCTGAACAATATCAGCTTTGAAAGAGGCTTTCCCAACCCGTGTGTTCAGCAACATGAAAGTAGGCCAGTGTTGCCTATTTATTACACCAATAACTTTGATGCATTCAAGGTAATTATGATTTCCGAAAAATTATAAAACAAATAAATGATCGATTTCGCACACCGCCGAGTAGGACCCGACGAAATGTTTTAATCCACAATCAATTAATGCAGTACAAATTCGCCGTGTTCAATGACAAGAAAGTGAAAATGTTTTATTATATTTAAAAGTTATCGAATTTCGGGCCCTTTATTTTTATACGCCCACATGGAAAGGTGGTCGTATATTGTCGTCGCCCCCGTCCGTCCGTTCTGTCCATCCGTCGTCCACAGTTTCTTGTGAACGCTCTAGAGGCTAAAGTTAATACCCGATTGACTTTAAATTTATACACGGTGTTTAAGGTCATGGGACGAAGAATCCTATTCATTTTCAGCGACATCCGATATTTACTGCCAGAGTTATGGTCCTTGATCACTTTAAAAAATCTTGTGTACGCTCTAGAGGCTTAAGTTAATATCCAATTGACTTTAAATTTATACACAGAGTTTAAGGTCACGAGACGAAGAAACCTATTGACTTTCAGCGACATCCGATAATGACTACCGGAGTTATGGCCATTGATCACTTTGAAAAATCTTGTGGAAGCTCTAGAGGCTAAAGTTAATATCTGATTGACTTTAAATTTACACACAGTGCTTAAGGTCATGTGACGAAGAAGCCTATTGATTTTCAGCGATTTCCAATAATTACTGCCAGAGTTATGGCCCTTGATCACTTAATCCGGGGGTCAAGGTTAGAACTGCAGTATATGACGTTTAGATAACGTTGTGACAACGCCGTGACAACAACCTGTGTATGACGTTTTGATAACGTTGTGACAACGTTGTGACAACAACCTGTGTATGACGTTTTGATAACGTTGTGACAACGTTGTGACAACAACCTGTATATGACGTTTTGATAACGTTGTGTAGACGTTATAACAACGTTGTGACAACGTTGTGAAAACAACCCGTATATGACGTTTTGATAACGTTGTGATGACGTTGTGACAACGTTGTGACTACAACTTGTATATGACGTAAATACAACGTTGTATGTTGGTCGAAAACACGTTGTACAACGTCACGACCAATATTGACGTTGTCACAACGTTGTCACAACGTTGCGTGCCCGCTGGGATAAGCCATCTGACAGTCATGTTGATCAATTTCTGAATAATTCAGTAGTAGTAGTAGTAGAGCGAGAAGTCAGCTCCTATTTGCTCTACAAGTATTAGGCATTATATTAAGTTATCTATCTTTCTAAGTGCTGGAATTTGGCTCAACTCTTCATAAGGATATGAACTAAGACTGGTTAAATTTTTGGGAAAAACCTGTGTCTGGTTTTTGTGAAATCTATGCTTAAACATTTTTATTGGATTTAAATAGTGACCAGTCAACCATGGATAAGTAAATTTGGATTATATTGTGTCAAGGATCAATGAGTTCACTATATTATATCACATGGTGTGTGTTTGTGATTAGTATTATGACTATTAGGATTACACCTAATGAACAAAACTCTAGCTTAATCTATAGCAGACATGAACTGTTACAATTGAGAAAGAATGTGACCAAATGTGAAAGCAGTAAATTTTATCATGAAATTAAAGGGACAGCCCAAGTTATATTAAAACATAAACCAACCAGGAGAAAACCTAAACATCACATACCTACCTTAATCACTTCAAGACCTGACACCCATCTAAAATACTCATGCAATGAGCCCAATTCCAAAAACCTCATTCAAATTGAATTACAGAAAAGTTCTAACAAATCATGTCAAATCACAACTTCTACAAGTTTCTGCCTTCTGAACTGTAGATCAGTGCGGAATAAAACATTGGATTTAAATGAATTTATACAAACTAATAAACTTGATCTATTTGCACTCTCCGAAACTTGGCTCACTGAAACTAATGATCAATCTACACTAGCTGAACTAATACCCTCCGGATATTCCATACATAGTGTACCTAGGAAAACACGGGGTGGTGGGGTTGCACTGATATTTAAATCAACTATCAAATCTACCAAACCAAAACCAACTAAATTCAAGAGCTTTGAATGTTTGGACTCTTTTGTAACTATAAAACAGAAAACCATACGGATAATAATCATATACCGTCCACCTGGAAAATCTGTCGATTTATTCTTCAATGAATTTAAGTCATTCCTGGAGGATGTTACCTTCAGTAATTGTGACCTACTTGTTGTGGGTGATTTCAACTTCCATTACGATAACAGCAACGATCCATCATCTTTAAAACTTAAATGTCTTCTTGACACATTCCTTCTGCGCCAACATGTTCAAAGTAAAACCCATGTCCGTGGTCATACCCTAGATCTTGTAATATCTAGACTCTGCGAAAGTTTCGTTGGTAATCTAACTGTACAGGAGTCAATCTTATCTGATCACTTCCCAATTTTTATAAACTTAAAGATCCAACCTACTGATTTTTCGGTCCAGACGCGCCAAACACGAAATCTAAAAAATTTGAACTCAAAACAATTTTTGTCTGAACTAGATAATACCCAGTTCCACAACATAGTAAATCTGGAAAATGTCGACATCAAAGCAACACATTTTAACGATATATTGCAATCCACATTCGATAAGCTTTATCCAGTCGTACTTAAACATATTAGAATTCGTCCAAAGTCAGAATGGTTCAACGACGAAACTCTACAAGCGAAGCGATCTAGAAATAAAGCTGAGCGAATATGGCGAAATTCCAAGCTCCAAATCCATCGGGAACTATATCAGCTAGAGAAGCTCAATTTCAACAGATGCGTTGTCGGTGCTAAGAAATCTTATTATTCAGATAGAATCGACAATAGTGACAACAAATTCAAAGAGCTTTTTCGTATCTCCAATGCATTATCAGATTACAACTATGGTGTGACTTTACTTCCCGAGTCTGACACTGATCAGCAACTCGCTGATAAATTTTCCTCCTATTTTCTTAATAAAATATCCACCATTAGAACCAATCTTGCACTGAATTCAGAAGATGGGATATCTTGCAATACAAATCCGACAGTTCTACCACCCTCATTAAGTTCATTTAGCACGGTCAGTGAACCCGAATTGTCAAAAATTATCACTTCATGTTCATCAAAATCATGCTCACTTGATCCAATTCCTACTCAGTTTTTGAAAGACTGTCTTCCATCATTAATTTGTGTCATCACAAATATTATAAATTCTTCAATCCGTGAAAATATTTTTCCAGACACCTTTAAGTCCGCTATAATATTTCCACTCATCAAAAAGAAATCACTGGATCCAGAAATCGAGAAAAACTATCGACCTGTTTCAAACTTGAGTTTCATATCCAAACTTCTGGAACGTGTCATTTCTAAACAGCTGACATCTCATGTTAGAGAAAATAATCTATTAGAGCCATTCCAAAGTGCATATAGGAAGTTTCACAGCACCGAAACAGCATTAGTGAGAGTCCACAATGATATCCTTACAGCATTAGATAATCAAAACTGCATTCTTCTGATCCTATTAGACTTATCTGCTGCTTTTGATACCGTAGATCATCAAATTCTTATTAATCGTCTGGAAACAGACTTTGGAATCACTGATAACGCTCTGAAAATAATCCAGTCTTATATAACCAATAGGACACAACGAGTTGTTGTTGGTCAGGAATCATCTGCTGAATGTGAGCTGAAATTTGGAGTGCCTCAAGGATCTGTGCTTGGGCCGATATTGTTCAGTTTATATACATCGTCTCTTGGTAGTTTGGTTAGAAAACATGGACTTGAATACCACCTCTATGCTGATGACACACAGTTATATATTTCGTTTAACCCTTCAAATCCTGACAATTTCAATATATCTAAAATCATCATTGAACAGTGTATTGACAGCATCAAAGTTTGGATGTCACAAAATTTCCTTAAATTGAATGATGACAAAACTGAATATTTAGTAATAGGCTCAAAATTCAAACTTTCTAAACTTGATGGCGATTTATCAGTTCGTGTAGGAAAGTCTACTATATCTCAATCTAAGTCTGCTAGGAACATTGGAGCTATTTTTGACTCAAATATGAATATGGAGTGCCAAATAAATAACATTTGTAAAACAGGTTACTTTCACCTTAGAAACATTGGTAAAATCAAGAAATACATATCAATAGATGCTACTAAGTCACTAATTCAAGCCTTAGTTATTTCAAGACTGGACAATTTCAACTCACTGCTTTCTGGTGTTCCCAAAAAATCACTCGATAAACTTCAAAAACTCCAAAACTCTGCTGCCCGCCTTATAACTGGATCTTCAAAATTTAATCATATCACACCAATTTTATCTAACCTCCACTGGCTACCTATTGCTTACAGAATTGACTATAAAATCCTACTATTAACGTTTAAATGTCTAAATGGTTTGGCTCCTGTGTACCTATCTCAGTTATTGAATCAATATCAACCCAACCGTCAACTCCGCTCTAGCAGTGATAACTGGTTACTATGTGAATCCAACGCTAAGTCATCAGCGGGAGAAAGGTCATTCGCTGTTAAAGCTCCTAAACTGTGGAATAAATTACCTTTAACAGTAAGAAGCTGCGAATCACTCCAGACTTTTAAATCTAATCTAAAAACTTTTTTATTTACTAAAGCATTTTATTGAACTTTACTACAGACTCTACAGCTAAATTTTTATTCCTTTCACGCTATTATTATTGTGATACTTTTAATGTGTGCCAATTTTTTGTTTTTTTTGTTTTTTTTTTTTTTTTTTTTTTTTTTTATAATTTCAATTAGTTTTTATCATATTGTCTATCTGCATTTTATAATATATTATTGAATTGTAAAGCGCATCTGAGCACTTGGTGAAAGGTGCGCTATAGAAATACACCAAAATAATAATAATAATAATAATAATAGTTCATATAACTTTTGAAGACAAATTCAAAACCTACAATAAGCATATTTAACAAAATGCACCTTTAAGAGACAAGCATTATTCACTTTTATACGCCCAGATTGAAATGTGGTCGTACATTTTCTCTGCAACCGCACAAGTTAGAAACCATTTTGTGGTGTCTGTATGATCGTATGGGTTCAATCTATTTGTTGAATGGAATCAAATTTCATAATTTTGATCAGACTTATTTGAATAAAATATCTGTTTTGCAGGCTAAAAATTCAGTTTTTGACAAAATGACATCACTTCCTGTCAGGGCTCGAATTAGCGGGCGAAATAGTCGCCTAACCCATAGCTGACTTCGCCCTAAAAGGCAATAGGGCGAAGCTGAAGTCGCCCTCACTTCGCCGTACATTTGTGTAAGGGCGAAGTAGTAACCGGCATCGATATCAACGGTAAAATAAAGCATTTTCAAAACAACACAGCACGTGGTTCGCTTCGCATAGTGAGCTTCGTAAGGAAAATCAGATGAGTTGTGAAAACCAAAATATGTATTAATATTTTGTTTTTCAACTTTACCTGTGTTAGCTGTGATAATGTTTAATAGTTATAGTGATAAAATTGTATTTGATATTAACAGTGAATACAATTAACTAAAATAAAGCGAAGGACTCGAATCATAAGTCTCCATTACAAGCTCTAGCTTAGGCCAAAAATAACAGCCAATCAAAAGCCATTATGATCAATATGGCGGCGGATACGCTGTTTTCCATGTATTTCTGTCTAGATAAACACATAATACTGATTTGGTTCTCTCTCTTTGAAATAATTTAATGATAAAAAGAATAATGAATATAAAACTGTGACTCAAAGGGGGCGAAAGGTGTATATTGTTCTGTCAACATACGATACACCCCAGTAAAGAACAACACGTCTGTGATGGATAGTGAAAATTTCTGCAGAACGATAGTCGATGGAGTATAGATAATTAGATAGAGATAGTAAAACAATTTGTCAATAATTGTTATCAAAATGAAAACAAATTTAACGAAATGTTCTTAGAATGTGTTGATAAGTATAAGTTCGGGTTGATGATTAAAGCTACAGCAATATTATTAGTTCCACTAATCTAAAAACATGGCGTAAAAATAACCAATGTAAATGAGTGTGTGCGAGTGGGGTGTCAAAAGAATAATTTCTTATAACCGAGTTACGTACACTGTCGTAGTTAATTAATATATATTTGCAGCTAAAATATGATTATTAATTTATTTAGCATGTTGTGTAACTTAATAAAAATGTAGGCGTTAATGCATGAAATTTGACCTCTCCTTCGAGTCTCCCCCACTTCTCCCTATTTTGCCTGTAAAGAGAAGTCACTTCTCCCTAAAATTTGCCCCTAGTTTGAGCCCTGCTTCCGGTGATACTAAAACAGTTATATTAGTTCTATGAAATCGTAAACGGCATAAGACATCATATGGTGAAAATCGAATAATAACTGATTCTTTTAGAGCCAAAATAAAGTAAAAAGTGACTTGCGGAAAATCGTCCATTTCTCTGCAACCATACAAGTTAGAAACCATTTTGTGGTATCTATATGATCGTATGGGTTCATTCTATTTGTTGATGGGAACCAAATTTCATAATTCTAAAAATATTACAAATACTACTCATTTGAATAAAAAATGTATTTTTAAGGCTAAAAATTCAGTTATTGCCTAAATGATGTCACTTCCGGTAACAGTGAAAGTGTTAAAATGGTTTGGAATAGTCGACTGTGGCAATAGGCAACAGACAGTGAAAGAAAATTGAAAATCAAATAATAATTGATTCTTTTACAGCCAAAATAAAGTGAAAAGTGACTCATGCAAAATTGCCCATTTCTCGGCAACTGCTTATATTACAAATAACTGAATTTCACATACATTCTCTTTGTATGGATTATTGCTACAAGTTTATGAAAGTATCGAATAAATATTTTAATATAAGAAGACACTGGATGGGTTGTAAATAGCTTATTTTTAAAATAAGGCAGACTCATTTGAATAAAATATTTGTTTTTTAGGTTAAAAATACAGTTTTTGCCCAAATGACATCATTTCCGGTCACAGTGAAAATGTAAAATTGGCTTGACCTAGTCCAAATTGGCATGGGCATCAAATGGAAAAAAAACATTGCAAATCAAATAATAATTCACTCTTTTATAGGCAAAATAACGTGAAAAGTGATGCATGCAAAATTGCATATTTCTCTGCAACTGCTCATATTACAAACTAATTTTCGCATACATTCTCTTCGTCTGGATTAATGCTACGAGTTTATGAAAATAACAAATAAATATTTCAAAATATGAAGACGCTGAATGAATTGTAAATAACTGAATTTTACACTTTATTTTACATTTTATTCGAAATTGCCCAAAAATGAAATTAAAAAATCTAAGCTAAAGATTTTGTGCACTTTTGCAGGGTGCATCCTTTTAGTTATATCAGTTTTGAAAAAAATAATTTTTGCTTTCAAAAAGTGGTACTGAACTGTCAAAATTGTAGTTAATATTACGTCACTTCCGTTGCCGACAGAATAATAATAAGAACTAGACCTGCAAGCAGCACTGAATCGGCTTTCAGGAATCAGAGAGGAAGTACACGTCATAAAACAGATATTATTAGGGTTTCACACTGCGTAGCTTGTGTGAAACACTATTGTTTTTGTTAAAATTATTATTAGGGTTTCACACTGCGAAGCTTGTGTGAAACACTATTGTTTTTGTTAAAATTATTATTCTTATTATTAGGGTTTCACACTGCGTAGCTTGTGTGAAACACTATTGTTTTTGTTAAAATTATTAGGGTTTCACACTGCGTAGCTTGTGTGAAACACTATTGTTTTTGTTAAAATTATTATTAGGGTTTCACACTGCGTAGCTTGTGTGAAACACTATTGTTTTTGTTAAAATTATTATTCTTATTATTATTATTATTATTATTATTATTATTCAGATTCCAATTTGAATAGATCTCAGCAACTACGTGTCGCATCGTTACGATTTCTTCGGTTTTACTGGGAAAGTGGGTGTGACTTAGAGGATAAAGCTATTTTGAACGTTCTGCGACAATGCGAAATGTCCGAAATCACCGAAGTTATCGTTTTTGAAAATATTGCAGTAATTTTAACAATAATCATTGGATTTTCACTTTCGATACATTTTGGCATAGCCTGAGACAGGGCACATAGCTACGCTACTTTCGATTTTTGATTTTCGGCAAATCTTCGAAGATATTAGGCGCCAAATTTCGAAAATTTAAAATTTTACAAAAAATTTTTTTATTTATGAATATTTTTTAGTCGTATTGTGCACAGAATTAAAGAGTCATCTGACTAGTGCAAAAATGTTAAAAAAAATTGTCTCAGTAATTTTCCTTGGCCGCCATTGGCTAATTCAATTTTTCAGTCCTAGATTGATTTTTTATTGTTCGATTTGTATAAAACAAAATTCATATGCTTCGTTGTATCAATTGTCATTTTTTTTATTACCAAAAGTGTTATCTGTCGGCACCGGAAGTGGCATAATTTTACCAAAAACTACAATTTTGACAGTTATTTTTTTATTTCGAAAACAAATATTATTTTTTGGAAAAATTATTTGACTCAAAGAGTGTGCCCTTTCAAGGCGCAAAAAATGTAGGAAGCAGTTTTTTTAATTTCGATTTCACTTTCGAGCAAATTCGATTAAGAGGCTAAAAATGGTGTAAAATTGACCTATTTAGAACCTATTCAGGCTTTTCAGATTTCAAAATATTTCTTCGTAACTTTTATAAACTTGTAGCTATAATCCATACGAAGAAAATGTATGTTAAAATTCGTTTGTAATATAAGCAGTTACCAAGAAATGGGCAGTTCTGTACAAGTCACTGTTTTCGTTATTTTGCCTGTAAAATAGTCAATTATTATTGGATTTTTATAAAAGTGACATCATTTGATTCAAAAGGCATGTAGCGTCATATGAAGTTGATTACAATTTAAAATTGACACCGGAAGTGACACCATTTGGTCAAAAACTGCATTTTAAACTTTTTAAATCAATGTTTTATTCAACCAACAATAACTTAATATGTATTAATAATTTTAACTTTTGGTTTAAATTCACATATAAACAAAACTCATATGGTCATATAGATATCATAAAATTGTTTCTAACTTGTTCGGTTGCCGAGAAATAGACGGTTTTCTACAGGTCACTTTTGAAGGTTTCGGGGCCATAAAAGTGTCAATTATTATTCGATTTTCATAAACGTTACACCGTGTTATACCTAATGCCATTTGGGATTTCATACAAGTAATTTAAAATTTTCATTATCACCGGAAGTAACGTCATTTTGGGAAAAACTGTATTTTTAGCCTTCAAAACAGATATTTTATTCAAATGAGTCTGTTTTGAAATCTTATTCAAATTATGGTATTTGATGCTAATCAACAAATAGAATGAACCCATACGATCATACAGATACCACAAAATGGTTTGTAACTTGTACGGTTGCAGAGAAATAGCCGATTTTCTACAAGTCACTTTTCAAGTTTTTTGGTCTTTAAAAGTGGCAATTATTACTCGATTTACATAAAATTTTCACTATATGATATCGTATGCCATTTCTGATTTCATAAGACTAATTGAACATTTTCATTAACACCGGAAGTAATTTAATTTTGTCAAGATTATTTACAAGTAACAAATGTATAAAATGACTTGATATTGCTGGATTGATTGGTTGATTCTGCGTCCATTTTATTTGTGTGCAATGTTAATTTGGAAACCTGTTTAGTGGTTACGCTGGTACTGGAAGTGACATATGTTCAAGGGTAACTTAGCACCGGAAGTGACATGTTTAAGAGTAACTTGGCACCAGTGAAACCCGTCATTCCTGCATGCAGGTCTAGTTCTTATTATTATTATTATTATTCAGATTCCAATTTGAATAGATCTCAGCAACTACGTGTCGCATCGTTACCATTTCTTCGGTTTTACTGGGAAAGTGGGTGTGACTTAGAGGATAAAGCTATTTTGAACGTTCTACGACAATGCGAAATGTCCGAAATCACCGAAGTTATCGTTTTTGAAAATATTGCAGTAATTTTAACGATAATCATTGGATTTTAACTTTCGATACATTTTGGCATAGCCTGAGACAGGGCACATAGCTACGCTACTTTCGATTTTTGATTTTCGGCAAATCTTCGAAGATATTAGGCGCCAAATTTCGAAAATTTAAAATTTTACAAAAAACTTTTTTATTTATGAATATTTTTTAGTCGTATTGTGCACAGAATTAAAGAGTCATCTGACTAGTGGAAAAATGTTAAAAAAATTTGTCTCAGTAATTTTCCTTGGCCGCCATTGGCTAATTCAGTTTTTCAGTCCTAGATTAATTTTGTATTGTTCGATTTGTATAAAACAAAATTCATATGCTTCGTTGTATCAATTGTCATTTTTTTTATTACCAAAAGTGTTATCTGTCGGCACCGGAAGTGGCATAAATTTACCAAAAACTACAATTTTGACAGTTATTTTCTTATTTCGAAAACAAATATTATTTTTTGGAAAAATTATTTGACTCAAAGAGTGTGCCCTTTCAAGGCGCAAAAAATGTAGGAAGCGGTTTTTTTAATTTCGATTTCACTTTCGAGCAAATTCGATTAAGAGGCTAAAAATGGTGTAAAATTTACCTATTTACAACCTATTCAGGCTTATCAGATTTTAAAATATTTCTTCGTAACTTTTATAAACTTGTAGCTATAATCCATACGAAGAAAATGTATGTTAAAATTCGTTTGTAATATAAGCAGTTACCAAGAAATGGGCAGTTCTGTACAAGTCACTGTTTTCGTTATTTTGCCTGTAAAATAGTCAATTATTATTGGATTTTTATAAAAGTGACATCATTTGATTCAAAAAGCATGTAGCGTCATATCAAGTTGATTACAATTTAAAATTGACACCGGAAGTGACATCATTTGGTCAAAAACTGCATTTTAAACTTTTTAAATCAATGTTTTATTGAACCAAGAATAACTTAATATGTATTAATAATTTTAACTTTTGGATTAAATTCACATATAAACAAAACTCATATGGTCATATAGATATCATAAAATGGTTTCTAACTTATTCGGTTGCCGAGAAATAGACGGTTTTCTACAGGTCACTTTTGAAGGTTTCGGGGCCACAAAAGGGTCAATTATTATTCGATTTTCATAAACGTCACACCATGTTATACCTAATGCCATTTGGGATTTCATACAAGTAATTTAAGATTTTCATTATCACCGGAAGTAACGTCATTTTGGCAAAAACTGTATTTTTAGCCTCCAAAACAGATATTTTATTCAAATGAGTCTGTTTTGAAATCTTTTTCAAATTATGGTATTTGATGCCAATCAACAAATAGAATGAACCCATACGATCATACAGATACCACAAAATGGTTTCTAACTTGTACGGTTGCAGAGAAATAGCCGATTTTCTACAAGTGACTTTTCAAGTTTTTTGGTCTTGAAAAGTGGCAATTATTATTCAATTTACAAAAATTTTTTCACTATATTATGATATCTATGCCATTTCTGATTTCATAAGACTAATTGAACATTTGCATTAACACCGGGAGTAATTTAATTTTGTCAAGATCATTTACAAGTACATGTAACAAATGTATAAAATGAATTGATATTGCTGGATTTGGTTGATTCTGCGTCAATTTTATTTGATGTGAGCAATGTTTATTTGGAAACCTGTTTAGTGGTTTCGTTGGTACTGGAAATGACATGTTCAAGGTAGCTTGGCACCGGAAGTGACATGTTCAAGAGTAACTTGGCACCAGTGAAACCCGTCATTCCTGCATGCAGGTCTAGTTATTCTTATTATTATTATTATTCAGATTCCAATTTGAATAGATCTCAGCAACTACATGTCGCATCGTTACGATTTCTTCGGTTTTACTGGGAAAGTGGGTGTGACTTAGAGGATAAAGCTATTTTGAACGTTCTGCGACAATGCGAAATGTCCGAAATCACCAAATTATCGTTTTTTTTAAAATATTGCAGTAATTTTAACAATAATCATTGAATTTTAACTTTCGATACATTTTGGCATAGCCAGAGACAGGGCACATAGCTACACTACTTTCGATTTTTGATTTTCGGTAAATCTTCAAAGATATTAGGCGCCAAATTTTGAAAATTTAAAATTTTACAAAAAACTTTTTTATTTATGAATATTTTTTTAGTCGTATTATGCACAGAATGAAAGGGTCATCTGACTAGTGCAAAAATGTTAAAGAATTTTGTCTCAGTAATTTACCTTGGCCGCCATTGGCTAATTCAGTTTTTAAGTCCTAGATTAATTTTTTATTGTTCGATTTGTATAAAACAAAGTTCATATGCTTCGTTGTATCAATTGTCATTTTTTTTATTACCAAAAGTTTTATCAGTCGGCACCGGAAGTGGCATAATTTTACCAAAAACTACAATTTTGACAGTTATTTTCCTTCTTCGAAAACAAATATTATTTTTTGGAAAAATTATTTGACTCAAAGAGTGTGCCCTTTCAAGGCGCAAAAAATGTAGGAAGCAGTTTTTTTAATTTCGATTTCATTTTCGAGCAAATTCGATTAAGAGGCTAAAAATGGTGTAAAATTGGCCTATTTACAACCTATTCAGGCTTTTCAGATTTTAAAATATTTCTTCGTAACTTTTATAAACTTGTAGCTATAATCCATATGAAGAAAATGTATGTTAAAATTCGTTTGTACTATGAGCAGTTACCAAGAAATGGGCAGTTCTGTACAAGTCACTGTTTTCGTTATTTTGCCTGTAAAATAGTCAATTATGATTGGATTTTTATAAAAGTGACATTATTTGATTCAAAAAGCATGTAGCGTCATATCAAGTTGATTACAATTTAAAATTGACACCGGAAGTGACATCATTTGGTCAAAAAATGCATTTTAAACTTTTTAAATCAATGTTTTATTCAACCAAGAATAACTTAATATGTATTAATAATTTTAACTTTTGGTTTAAATTCACATATAAACAAAACTCATATGGTCATAAAGATATCATAAAATTGTTTCTAACTTGTTCGGTTGCCGAGAAATAGACGGTTTTCTACAGGTCACTTTTGAAGGTTTCGGGGCCATAAAAGGGTCAATTATTATTCGATTTTCATAAACGTCACACCATGTTATACCTAATGCCATTTGGGATTTCATACAAGTAATTTAAGATTTTCATTATCACCGGAAGTAACGTCATTTTGGCAAAAACTGTATTTTTAGCCTCTAAAACAGATATTTTATTCAAATGAGTCTGTTTTGAAATCTTTTTCAAAGTATGGTATTTGATGCCAATCAACAAATAGAATGAACCCATACGATCATACAGATACCACAAAATGGTTTCTAACTTGTACGGTTGCAGAGAAATAGCCGATTTTCTACAAGTCACTTTTCAAGTTTTTTTGTCTTTAAAAGTGGCAATTATTATTCGATTTACATAAAATTTTCACTATATGATATCGTATGCCATTTCTGATTTCATAAGACTAATTGAACATTTGCATTAACACCGGGAGTAATTTAATTTTGTCAAGATCATTTACAAGTAACAAATGTATAAAATGAATTGATATTGCTGGATTTTGTTGATTCTGCGTCCATTTTATTTGTGTGCAATGTTAATTTGGAAACCTGTTTAGTGGTTTCGCTGGTACCGGAAGTGACATATGTTAAAGGGTAACTTGGCACCGGAAGTGACATGTTTAAGGGTAACGTGGCACCAGTGAAACCCGTCATTCCTGCATGCAGGTCTAGTTATTATTATTATTATTCTTTTGTTTTGAGTAGATCTCAGCAACTACGTGTCGCATCGTTACGATTTCTTCGGTTTTACTGGGAAAGTGGGTGTGACTTAGAGGATAAAGCTATTTTGAACGTTCTGCGACAATGCGAAATGTCCGAAATCACCGAAGTTATCGTTTTTACAAATATTGCGGTAATTTTAACAATAATCATGGGATTTTAACTTTCGATACATTTTGGCATAGCTGGAGACAGGGCACATAGCTGCGCTACTTTCGATTTTTGATTTTCGGCAAATCTTCGAAGATATTAGGCGCCAAATTTCGGAAATTTAAAATTTTACAAAAAACTTTTTTATTTATGAATATTTTTTAGTCGTATTGTGCACAGAATTAAAGAGTCATCTGACTTGCGCAAAAATGTTAAAAAATTTTGTCTCAGTAATTTTCCTTGGCCTCCATTGGCTAATTCAGTTTTTCAGTCCTAGATTAATTTTTTATTGTTCGATTTGTATAAAACAAAGTTCATATGCTTCGTTGTCTCAATTGTCATTTTTTTTATTACCAAAAGTGTTATTTGTCGGCACCGGAAGTGGCATAATTTTACCAAAAACTACAATTTTGACAGTTAGGTACATTTTTTGAAAACAAATATTATTTTTTTGAAAAATTATATGACTCAAAGAGTGTGTCCTTTAAAGGCGCAAAAAATGTCGGAAGCACTTTTTTTAATTTCCTTTTCATTTTCTAGCAAATTGGATTAAGAGGTGAAAAAAGGCGTAAAATTGACCTATTTACAACTCATTCAGGCTTTTCAGATTTTAAAATATTTTTACGTAACTTTTATAAACTTGTAGCTATAATCCATACGAAGAGAATGTATGTGAAAATTAGTTTGTAATATAAGCAGTTGCCAAGAAATAGGCAATTTTGCATGAGTCACTTTTCACGTAATTTTGGCTGTAAAAGAATCAATTATTATTCGATTTTCAATTTTCTTTCGCCATTGGATGCCTAATGCCATAGTGGACTATGTCAAACCATTTTACCCCTTGTGCTGCCACCGGAAATGACGTCATTTGCTCAAAACTTAAATTTTAGCCTTCAAAAAACAATATTTTATTCAAATGAGTCGTATTTGTTATTTTTTTCAAATTGTGATATTTGATTCTATTGATCAAATAGATTGAACCCATACGATCATACAGATACCACAAAATGGTTTCTAACTTGTACGGTTGCAGAGAAATGGGCGATTTTCCTTAAGTCACTTTTCAAGGTTTTTGGTCTCTAAAAGTGTCAGTTATTATTCGATTTTCATAAAATATTCACCATATGATATCTTGTGTCATTTATGATTTCATAGATCTAATTTAACATTTTCAGTATCCCCGGAAGTAATGTCATTTTGGCAAAAACTGTATTTTTAGCCTTCAAAACAGACATTTTTTTCAAATGAGTCTGATTTGTAATATATTTCAAATTATGATATTTGATTCCCATCAACAAATGGATTGAACCCATACGATCATATAGATACCAAAAGATAGTTTTTATCGTGCACGGTTGCCGAGAAATAGACGATTTTCTACAAGTCACTTTTCAAGGTTTTTGGTCTATAAAAGTGGCAATTCTCATTCGATTTACATACAATTTTCGCCATTATGCTGCCTTATGCCATTTCTGATTTCATAAAATTAATTGAACATTTTCATTATCACCGGAAGTAATGAAATTTTGCCAGGATCACTTACAAGTAACATATATATAAAATGAATTGATATTGCTGGATTTGGTTGATTCTTCGTCCATTTTATTTGATGTTTACAATGCTTATGTGGCAACCTGTTTGATGGTTTCATTGGTATCGGAAGTGACATATGTTTAAGGGTAACGTGGCACCGAAAGTGACGTGGCACCAGTGAAACCCGTCATTCCTGCATGCAGGTCTAGTTCTTATTATTATTATTATTATTAGGGTTTCACACTGCGAAGCTTGTGTGAAACACTATTGTTTTTGTTAAAATTATTATTAGGGTTTCACACTGCGTAGCTTGTGTGAAACACTATTGTTTTTGTTAAAATTATTATTCTTATTATTATTATTCAGATTCCAATTTGAATAGATCTCAGCAACTACGTGTCGCATCGTTATGATTTCTTCGGTTTTACTGGGAAAGTGGGTGTGACTTAGAGGATAAAGCTATTTTGAACGTTCTGCGACAATGCGAAATGTCCGAAATCACCAAATTATCGTTTTTTAAAATATTGCAGTAATTTTAACAATAATCATTGAATTTTAACTTTCGATACATTTTGGCATAGCCGGAGACAGGGCACATAGCTACGCTACTTTCGATTTTTGATTTTCGGCAAATCTTCGAAGATATTAGGCGCCAAATTTCGAAAATTTAAAATTTTACAAAAAACTTATTTATTTATGAATATTTTTTAGTCGTATTGTGCACAGAATTAAAGAGTCATCTGACTAGTGCAAAAATGTTAAAAAATTTTGTCTCAGTAATTTTCCTTGGCCGCCATTGGCTAATTCAGTTTTTCAGTCCTAGATAAATTTTTTATTGTTCGATTTGTATAAAACAAAGTTCATATGCTTCGTTGTCTCAATTGTCATTTTTTTTATTACCGGAAGTGTTATCTATCGGCACCGGAAGTGGCATAATTTTACCAAAAACTACAATTTTGACAGTTAGGTACCATTTTTCGAAAACAAATATTATTTTTTGGAAAAATTATTTGACTCAAAGAGTGTGCCCTTTCAAGGCGCAAAAAATGTCGGAAGCAGTTTTTTTAATTTCGATTTCATTTTCGAGCAAATTCGATTAAATGGCTAAAAATGGTGTAAAATTGACCTATTTACAACCTATTCAGGCTTTTCAGATTTTAAAATATTTCTTCGTAACTTTTATAAACTTGTAGCTATAACCCATACGAAGAAAATGTATGTTAAAATTAGTTTGTAATATAAGCAGTTCCCAAGAAATGGACAGTTCTGTACAAGTCACTGTTTTCGTTATTTTACCTGTAAAATAGTCAATTATTATTGGATTTTTATAAAAGTGACATCATTTGATTCAAAAAGCATGTAGCGTCATATCAAGTTGATTACAATTTAAAATTGACACCGGAAGTGACGTCATTTGGTCAAAAACTGCATTTCAAACTTTTTAAATCAATGTTTTATTCAACCATGAATAACTTAATATGTATTAATAATTTTAACTTTTGGTTTAAATTCACATATAAACACAACTCATATGTTCATATAGATATCATAAAATTGTTTCTAACTTGTTCGGTTGCCGAGAAATAGACGGTTTTCTACAGGTCACTTTTGAAGGTTTCGGGGCCATAAAAGTGTCAATTATTATTCTATTTTCATAAACTTTACACCATGTTATACCTAATGCCATTTAGGATTTCATACAAGTAATTTTAAATTTTCATTATCACCGGAAGTAACGTCATTTTGGCAAAAACTGTATTTTTAGCCTTCAAAAAAGATATTTTATTCAAATGAGTCTGTTTTGAAATCTTTTTCAAATTATGATATTTGATGCCAATCAACAAATAGAATGAACCAATACGATCATACAGATACCACAAAATGGTTCCTAACTTGTACGGTTGCAGAGAAATAGCCGATTTTCTACAAGTCACTTTTCAAGTTTTTTGGTCTTTAAAAGTGGCAATTATTATTCAATTTACAAAAAAATGTTCACTATATGATATCTATGCCATTTCTGATTTCATAAAACTAATTGAACATTTTCATTAACACCTGAAGTAATGTAATTTTGTCAAGATCATTTACAAGTAACAAATGTATAAAATGAATTGATATTGCTGGATTTGGTTGATTCTGCGTCCATTTTATTTGATGTGAGCAAAGTATTTGGAAACCTGTTTAGTGGTTTCGTTGGTACCATAGTGACATATGTTCAAGGGTAACTTGGCACCGGAAGTGATATGTTTAAGGGTAACGTGGCACCAGTGAAACCCGTCATTCCTGCATGCAGGTCTAGTTCTTATTAGGCTTTCAGACTTTCGTCTGAAAGCCTATTGAGATTACTAAAATTATTATTATTATTATTATTATTATTATTTACCGCGAGGGCCTAGATCTCCATGATCGAAAACAGATATCGATCTGGAATTAGCTTTTCTATCGGGAAACCATGTGGTGGCTACTTGATAAAATATTTTTGAAATTTCTGCGCATAACGGAAGTGACCGAACTTTGTACTTTCTCTAAAAATTGAAAATCGGCCATAGTTTCGTCAATTCTTTATCCATTTTCAAACAAATTACATTTTTGGAATCCCTGAATCTTTTCTGAGACAATGGCTATCTCACATTTTTCAATTTCGAACATTCGTCTATGACTTTTATCGTTCGAAAATTGAAAACATGTTGTTTACGAGACAATTTTTGTTATTTTTCAAAATTTTCAAATTTGACCTACATTTTTGGATACCTGAAGTCCATCCGATTCCAGTAATATAAGTTTCATTCAGAGTTATCGCCCTTTATTTTCCGATTTTTTTCGAATTTTCTTCCCATTTTGCGAGCTCGGGTTTCGTTTTATGGTAGAATTGACGTTTATGAAACTTCTGGAACATGAAGTTATAGTCCAATACCAACTGATAAAGCAATTTCGACACGGATCTTCAAACCGGAAGTGGTCGAAATAATGTTCAATATTTTGAAAAAAATGCAAAAAATGGATATTTTGGGGGAAAACGCTATTTCTCTGTCCGATATCAATGGATTAAACGAATGAAGGTACCGTTTGATGGCACGATTGTTGGACTATCATATGATACCCCATTCATACGGATACTATGAACAGACAGCAAAATATGGCACGCTGAAAATCAAGTATTTTCTGATTTGGAGCGTTTTTGGACGCCTGTATCTCGAAAACTTAACCTGCAATATTTTTTAAATTTTTTCTATCGAGAGTCCTTTGGGAGGTATTTGACATGAAGCCATCCAATAGGACTTTGAAATGTCTGGAATAGGATAAAAAAGGGACTGAAAATCGAAAAAAGTCGAAAAATCGTGAAATTTTGGAAAATGCTCTACTATTTTTTTATTTTAAGAGATTTTTAAAAAAAGGTTGTATATTCAGATAGCTGACCTAATTACGATTCTAACGATGTATAATATGTATGTAATTATTAAAATTTAATTTTCTATATTTTAAATTTTTTGCATTTTTGGCACTTTTGAACATAGGATTTCTCAGGGGCATTTTATCTGATCAGATAATGTAATATATCATTACAGAGCCCTGTGGCTATTTTAGTGCCCAAACCGGCTATTAGAACTATTCCGACAATAATAACCATACCGGAAGTATTCAAAAAATGAAAAAAAAGAGTAAAAACATTGTCGCACTTGCGAAAAACTTGATTTCTCCCTTAGGTAATAGCGGACCAAAAGAACTAAAGTGTCGCTGGATAGCCCTATTAATGGACCATCATATGGTATCTAAATAATACGATTTCGATGGTAAGGAAATAAATTATTGTATGCCAAAAATCTAGTATTTTCCAATTTTTTAACATTCTGAGACGCCCTTTTCTCGAAAACGACGCCTACGATTTTTCTTAAACGTTTCTTACTCAAAGTCCTGTCAGTTGTCTATATAGGGAATCCAAAATGAAAAGCATTGAAATAATATAAGTGGTCGAAAAATGGCCTCAAACTTTGAAAAAAATTGAAAAATCGTTAAATTTTTTGAAACGCTCTTTAATTTATCTTTTTTTCCAAAACTACTCAATGGATGTTTCTGACATTTCTGGTACGTACAGTTAAGTATCCAAAGGACTTCGTAAAGCTATCACAACAACGATCGTAAAACCGGAAGTAGTCGAAAAAATGTCCGATATTTCGAAAAAAATTAATTTTTTTACGAAAACCTTTTTTATTTATGAATATTTTTTGATGATATTTTACACAGGGTTAAAATATCATCGTACTTGAGCAGAAATGAGAAAAAAAATTGTCTCGGTAATTTGCGTTAGCCACCATCGGCTAATTTAGTTTTTCGTACCCAGAAAAATTATTTATTGTTCGATTTGTATAAAACAAAGTTCATATGCACCATGGTCCCAATTGTAATTAGGGTTTCACACTGCGTAGCTTGTGTGAAACACTATTGTTTTTGTTAAAATTATTATTCTTATTATTATTATTATTATTATTATTATTATTATTATTCAGATTCCAATTTGAATAGATCTCAGCAACTACGTGTCGCATCGTTACGATTTCTTCGGTTTTACTGGGAAAGTGGGTGTGACTTAGAGGATAAAGCTATTTTGAACGTTCTGCGACAATGCGAAATGTCCGAAATCACCGAAGTTATCGTTTTTAAAAATATTGCAGTAATTTTAACAATAATCATTGGATTTTAACTTTCGATACATTTTGGCATAGCCTGAGACAGGGCACATAGCTACGCTACTTTCGATTTTTGATTTTCGGCAAATCTTCGAAGATATTAGGCGCCAAATTTCGAAAATTTAAAATTTTACAAAAAACTTTTTTATTTATGAATATTTTTTAGTCGTATTGTGCACAGAATTAAAGGGTCATCTGACTAGTGCAAAAATGTTAAAAAATTTTGTCTCAGTAATTTACCTTGGCCGCCATTGGCTAATTCAGTTTTTCAGTCCTAGATTAATTTTTTATTGTTCGATTTGTATAAAACAAAGTTCATATGCTTCGTTGTATCAATTGTCGTTTTTTTTATTACCGAAAGTGTTATCTGTCGGCACCGGAAGTGGCATAATTTTACCAAAAACTACAATTTTGACAGTTATTTACGATCTTCATAAACAAATATTATTTTTTTGAAAAATTATATGACTCAAAGAGTGTGCCCTTTCAAGGCGCAAAAAATGTAGGAAGCAGTTTTTTTAATTTCGATTTCATTTTCGAGCAAATTCGATTAAGAGGCTAAAAATGGTGTAAAATTGGCCTATTTACAACCTATTCAGGCTTTTCAGATTTTAAAATATTTCTTCGTAACTTTTATAAACTTGTAGCTATAATCCATACGAAGAAAATGTATGTTAAAATTCGTTTGTAATATAAGCAGTTGCCAAGAAATGGGCAGTTCTGCATAAGTCACTGTTTTCGTTATTTTGCCTGTAAAATAGTCAATTATTATTGGATTTTTATAAAAGTGACATCATTTGATTCAAAAAGCACGTAGCGTCATATCAAGTTGATTACAATTTAAAATTGACACCGGAAGTGACATCATTTGGTCAAAAAATGCATTTTACACTTTTTTAAATCAATGTTTTATTCAACCAAGAATAACTTAATATGTATTAATAATTTTAACTTTTGGTTTAAATTCACATATAAACAAAACTCATATGGTCATATAGATATCATAAAATGGTTTCTAACTTGTTCGGTTGCCGAGAAATAGACGGTTTTCTACAGGTCACTTTTGAAGGTTTCGGGGCCATAAAAGGGTCAATTATTATTCGATTTTCATAAACGTCACACCATGTTATACCTAATGCCATTTGGGATTTCATACAAGTAATTTAAGATTTTCATTATCACCGGAAGTAACGTCATTTTGGCAAAAACTGTATTTTTAGCCTCCAAAACAGATATTTTATTCAAATGAGTCTGTTTTGAAATCTTTTTCAAATTATGGTATTTGATGCCAATCAACAAATAGAATGAACCCATACGATCATACAGATACCACAAAATGGTTTCTAACTTGTACGGTTGCCGAGAAATAGCCGATTTTCTACAAGTCACTTTTCAAGTTTTTTGGTCTTTAAAAGTGGCAATTATTATTCGATTTAACGTTTTTATTTATAAATATTATTTAGTCGTGTTGTGCACAGAATTAAAGAGTCATCTGACTAGTGCAAAAATGTTAAAAAATATTGTCTCAGTAATTTACCTTGGCCGCCATTGGCTAATTCAGTTTTTCAGTCCTAGATTAAATTTTTATTGTTCGATTTGTATAAAACAAAGTTCATATGCTTCGTTGTCTCAATTGTCATTTTTTTTATTACCAAAAGTGTTATCTGTCGGCACCGGAAGTGGCATAATTTTACCAAAAACTACAATTTTGACGGTTAGTTTCCTTCTTCTTAAACAAATATTATTTTTTGGAAAAATTATATGACTCAAAGAGTGTGTCCTTTCAAGGCGCAAAAAATGGAGGAAGCAGTTTTTTTAATTTCTATTTCATTTTCTAGCAAATTGGATTAAGAGGTGAAAAAAGGCGTAAAATTGACCTATTTACAACCCATTCAGGCTTTTCAGATTTTAAAATATTTTTACATAACTCTTATAGACTTGTAGCTATAATCAATACGAAGAGAATGTGTGTTAAAATTAGTTTCTAAAATAAGCAGTTGCCGGGAAATGGGCAGTTCTGCATAAGTCACTGTTTTCTTTATTTTGCGTGTAATAAAGTCAATTATTATTGGATTTTTATAAAAGTGACATCATTTGATTCAAAAAGCATGTAGCGTCATATCAAGTTGATTACAATTTAAAATTGACACCGGAAGTGACGTCATTTTGTCAAAAACTGCATTTTAATCTTTTAAAATCGATATTTGTTTCAACCAAGAATTATGTCACATATAATAATAAAATTAATTTTTGGTTTAAATTCACATATTAACAAAGCTCATACGGTCAAAAAGATATCATAAAATTGTTTCTAACTTGTTCGGTTGCCGAGATATAGGCGATTTTCTAAAAGTCACTTTTGAAGGTTTTTGGCCCATAAAAGTGTCAATTATTATTCGATTTTCATAAAAATTTTCACCCTTTGAAGCCTAATGTCATAGACGATGTTCAAAAACTAATTTAAAGTTTTCATTATCACCGGAAGTAACGTCATTTTGGCAAAAACTGTATTTTAAGCCTTCAAAGCCGATATTTTATTCAAATGAGTCTGATTTGTAATGTTTATACAATTATGATATTTGATTCCAATCAACAAATAGATTAAACCCATACGGTCATATAAATACCAAAAAATGGTTTCTAACTTGTACGGTTGCCGAGAAATAGACGATTTTCTACACGTCACTTTTCAAGGTTTTTGGTCTATAAAAGTGGCAATTATGATTCGATTTACATAAAATTTTCACCATGTGATGCCTTATGCCATTTCTGATTTCATAAAACTAATGGAACATTTACATTATCACCGGAAGTACTGTAATTTTGTCAGGATCAATTACATGTAACAAATGTATAAAATGTAATGATATTGCTGGATTTGTTTGTTTCTGTTTCCATTTTATTTGATGTGTGCAATTCTTATGTGGAAACCTGTATATTGGTTTCATTGGTACCGGAAGTGACATATGTTCAAGAGTAACGTGGCACCGAAATTGACACAAGTTCAAGTTCAAAGGTAACATGGCACCAGTGAAACCCGTCATTCCTGCATGCAGGTCTAGTTTTTTTTGTTACGGTGAAATTTTTCTGTCGGCAACGGAAGTGACGTAATATTAACAAAAACTACAATTTTGACAGTTCGGTACCACTTTTTGAAAGCAAATATTATTTTTTTTCAAAACTGATATGACTAAAAGGATGCACCCTGCAAAGGTGCACAAAAACCTTAGCTCATATTTTTTAATTTCAACTTCATTTTCGGGCAATTTCGAATAAAATGTAAAATAAAGTGTAAAATTCAGTTATTTACAATTCATTCAGCGTCTTCATATTTTGAAATATTTATTTGTAATTTTCATAAACTCGTAGCAATAATCCAGGCGAAGAGAATGTATGCGAAAATTAGTTTGTAATATGAGCAGTTGCCGAGAAATATGCAATTTTGCATGCATCACTTTTCACGTTATTTTGCCTATAAAAGAGTTAATTATTATTCGATTTGCAATATTTTTTTTTCCATTTGATGCCTAATGCCAATTTGGACTAGGTCAAGCCAATTTTACATTTTCACTGTGACCGGAAATGACGTCATTTGGGCAAAAACTGTATTTTTAACCTAAAAAATAAATATTTTATTCAAATGAGTCTGCCTTATAATATTTTTAAAATTATGATATTTGATTCCCATCAACGAATAAAATGAAGCCATACGACCATACAGATACCACAAAATGGTTTCTAACTTGTACGGTTACAGAGAAATAGGCGATCTTCTATAAGTCACTTTTCAAGGTTTTTGGTCTGTAAAACTGTCAATTATTATTCGATTTTTACAATTTATTTACCATTTCATGCCTTATGCTATTTATGACTTCTATGAACCAAGTTAAAATTTTCAATATCACCGGAAGTAATGTAATTTTTGCAAAAAACGTATTTTTAGCCTTTAAAACAAACATTCTTTTGAAGGGATTTATATTTATTATTCGTTTAACTTTATAACGTCTGACTCTAATGGGCAGTAAGACTGAATCAATACCATCATATTGATATCAAGAAAAATCTTCTAGCATGTTCCCTTGTCGAATAATAACCAATTTTCCGAGGGTCACTTTTCAGTTTTTTACCTTCTTAATTTCAGTTTATGGGTTATAGGTTAATTATTTATTGTCCGATATTTATAAAAAAAAGTTTGTATTTTGTATGTTGCGAATTTTCGACTTATTTTTCATCTATAAAAATTTCTTTCGGCACCGGAAGTGACATACTTTTGCCATAATTTACAATTTTGACCGGTCTTTTAGCCAGCAAATATTACTTTTAGATATGATAGAGGGTGTCACTGAAGCAAAACAACTAAAGTATAGTTTGGTAGCTCAATGGATCGGCTATGGTATAATAAACTTCCTGTATGATTCCTGAAAGCCGGTTCAGTGCTGCTTGCAGGTCTAGTTATTATTATTATTATTATTTACCGCGGGGGCCTAGATCTCCATGATCGAAAACAGATATCGATCTGAAATTAGATTTTCTATTGTGAAACCATGTGGTGGCTACTTGATAAAATATTTTTGAAATTTCTGCGCATACCGGAAGTGACCGAACTTTGCACGTTGTCTAAAAATTGAAAATCGGCCATAGTTTCGTCAATTCGTTATCCATTTTCAAACAAATTACATTTTTGGAATTCCTGAATCTTTTCTGAGACAATGGCTATCTCACATTTTTCAATTTCGAACATTCGTCTATGACTTTTATCGTTCGAAAATTGAAAACATGTTGTTTACGAGACCATTTTTGTTATTTTTCAAAATTTTCAAATTTGACCTACATTTTTGGATACCTGAAGTCCATCCGATTCCAGTAATATAAGTTTCATTCAGAGTTATCGCCCTTTATTTTTCGATTTTTTTCGAATTTTCTTCCCATTTTGTCAGCTCGGGTTTCGTTTTATGGTAGAATTGACGTTTCTGAAACTTCTAGAACATGAAGTTATAGTCCAATACCAACTGATAAAGCAATTTCGACAAGAATCCTTAAACCGGAAGTGGTCGAAATAATCTGCAATATTTTGAAAAAAATGCAAAAAATGGATATTTTGGGGAAAAACGCGAATTCTCCGCCCGATATCAATGGATTAAAGAAATTAGGGTACCATTGGACTGCACTAGGATTGTGCTATCGTATGATACCCAACTCGTACGGATACGATGAGCAGGCAGCAAAATATGGCACGCTGAAAATCAAGTATTTTCTGATTTGGAGCGTTTTTGGACGCCTGTATCTCGAAAACTTAACCGCAACTTTTTTTGTAATTTTTTCTATCGAGAGTCCTTTCGGAGGTATTTTGCATGAAGCCATCCAATAAGACTTTGAAATATCTGGAATAGGTGAAATAACGGACTGAAAATCGAAAAAAGTCGAAAAATCGTGAAATTTTGGAAAATGCTCTGCTATTTTTTTATTTTCAAAGATTTCCAAAAAACGATTGTATATTCAGATAGCTGACCTAATTACGATTCTAACGATGTATAATATGTATGTAGTTATTGAAATTTAATTTTCGATATTTTAATTTTTTGCATTTTTGGCACTTTTGAACCTAGGATTTCTCAGGGGCATTTTATCTGATCAGATAATGTAATATATCATTACAGAGCACTGTGGCTATTTTAGTGCCCAAACCGGTTATTAAAACTATACCGACAATAATAACCATACCGGAAGTATTCAAAAAATGAAAAAAAAGGTTAAAAACATTGTCGCACTTGCGAAAAACTTGATTTCTCCCTTAGGTAATAGCGGACCAAAAGAACTAAAGTGTCGTTGGATAGCCCTATTAATGGACCATCATATGGTATCTAAATAATACGATATCGATGGTAAGGAAATAAATTATTGTATGCCAAAAATCTAGTATTTTCCGATTTTTTAACATTCTGAGACGCCCTTTTCTCGAAAACGACGCCGCAGATTTTTCTTAAACTTTTCTAACTCAAAGTCCCATCGGTTGTCTATATAGTGAATCCAAAATGAAAAGCATTGAAATAATATAGGTGGTCCAAAAATGGCATCAAACTTTGAAAAAAATTGAAAAATCGTTAAATTTTTGTAAACGCTCTTTTATTTATCTTTTTTTCCAAAACTGCTCAATGGATGTTTCTGACACTTCTGGTACAGAAAGTTAAGTATCCAAAGAACTTCGTAAAGCTATCACAACAACGATCGTAAAACTGGAAGTAGTCGAAAAAATGTCCGATATTTTGAAAAAAATTATTTTTTTTACGAAAATCTTTTTTATTTATGAATATTTTTTGGTGATATTTTACACTGGGTTAAAATATCATCGTACTTGAGCAGAAATGAGAAAAAAAGTTGTCTGGGTAATTTGCGTTAGCCGCCATCGGCGAATTTAGTTTTTCGAACCCAGAAAAATTATTTATTGTTCGATTTGTATAAAACAAAGTTCATATGCTCCGTGGTCCCAATTGTTATTTTTTATGTTACGGTGAAATTTTTCTGTCGGCAACGGAAGTGACGTAATATTAACAAAAACTACAATTTTGACAGTTCGGTACCACTTTTTGAAAGAAAATATTTTTTTTTTTCAAAACTGATATAACTAAAAGGATGCACCCTGCGAAGGTGCACAAAATCCTTAGCTCATATTTTTAAATTTCAATTTCATTTTCGGGCAATTTCGAATAAAATGTAAAATAAAGTGTAAAATTCAGCTATTTACAATTCATTCAGCGTCTTCATATTTTTAAATATTTATTTGTAATTTTCATAAACTCGTAGCAATAATCCAGACGAAGAGAATGTATGCGAAAATTAGTTTGTAATATGAGCAGTTGTCGAGAAATATGCAATTTTGCATGCATCACTTTTCACGTTATTTTGCCTATACAAGAGTGAATTATTATTCGATTTGCAATATTTTTTTTCCATTTGATGTCTAATGCCAATTTGGACTAGGTCAAGCCAATTTTACATTTTCACTGTGACCGGAAATGACGTCATTTGGGCAAAAACTGTATTTTTAACCTAAAAAACTAATATTTTATTCAAATCAGTCTGCCTTATAATATTTTTAAAATTATGATATTTTATTCCCATCAACGAATAGAATGAAGCCATACGACCATACAGATACCACAAAATGGTTTCTAACTTGTACGGTTACAGAGAAATAGGCGATCTTCTATAAGTCACTTTTCAAGGTTTTTGGTCTATAAAAGTGTCAATTATTATTCGATTTTTATAATTTTTTTACCATTTGATGCCTTATGCCATTTATGACTTCTATGAACCAAGTTAACATTTTCAATATCACCGGAAGTAATGTAATTTTTGCAAAAAACGTATTTTTAGCCTTCAAAACAAACATTTTTTTGAAGTGATTTATATTCATTATTCGTTTAACTTTATAACGTCTGACTCTAATGGGCAGTAAGATTGAATCAATACCATCATATTGATATCAAGAAAAGGCTTCTAGCATGTTCCCTTGTCGAATAATAACCAATTTTCCCAGGGTCACTTTTAAGTTTTTTACCTTCTTAATTTCAGTTTATGGGTTATAGGTTAATTATTTATTGCCCGATATGTATAAAACAAAGTTTGTATTTTGTGTGTTGCGAATTTTCGACTTATTTTTCACCTATAAAAATTTCTTTCGGTACCGGAAGTGACGTAATTTTGCCATAATTTACAATTTTGACCGGTCTTTTCGCCAGCAAATATTACTTTTACATATGATAGAGGGTGTCACTGAAGCAAAACAACTAAAGTATACTTTGGTAGCTCAATGGATCGGCTATGGTATAATAAACTTCCTGTATGATTCCTGAAAGCCGGTTCAGTGCTGCTTGCAGGTCTAGTTATTATTATTATTATTCTTCTTTTGTTTTGAGTAGATCTCAGCAACTGCTTGTCGCATCGTTACGATTTCTTCGGTTTTACTGGGAAAGTGGGTGTGACTTAGAGGATAAAGCTATTTTGAACGTTCTGCGACAATGCGAAATGTCCGAAATCACCGAAGTTATCGTTTTTGAAAATATTGCAGTAATTTTAACAATAATCATTGGATTTTAACTTTCGATACATTTTGGCATAGCCTGAGACAGGGCACATAGCTACGCTTCTTTCGATTTTTGATTTTCGGCAAATCTTCGGAGATATTAGGCGCCAAATTTCGTAAATTTAAAATTTTACAAAAAACATTTTTATTTATGAATATTTTTTAGTCGTATTGTGCACAGAATTAAAGAGTCATCTGTCTTGTGCAAAAATGTTAAAAAATTTTGTCTCAGTAATTTTCCTTGGCCGCCATTGGCTAATTCAGTTTTTCAGTCCTAGATTAATTTTTTATTGTTCGATTTGTGTAAAACAAAGTTCATATGCTTCGTTGTCTCAATTGTCATTTTTTTTATTACCGGAAGTGATATCTGTCGGCACCGGAAGTGGCATAATTTTACCAAAAACTACAATTTTGACAGTTAGGTACATTTTTTAAAAACAAATATTATTTTTTGGAAAAATTATTTGACTCAAAGAGTGTGCCCTTTCAAGGCGCAAAAAATGTCGGAAGCAGTTTTTTTAATTTCGATTTCATTTTCGAGCAAATTCGATTAAATGGCTAAAAATGGTGTAAAATTGACCTATTTACAACCTATTCAGGCTTTTCAGATTTTAAAATATTTCTTCGTAACTTTTATAAACTTGTAGCTATAATCCATACGAAGAAAATGTATGTTAAAATTAGTTTGTAATATAAGCAGTTCCCAAGAAATGGGCAGTTCTGTACAAGTCACTGTTTTCGTTATTTTGCCTGTAAAATAGTCAATTATTATTGGATTTTTATAAAAGTGACATCATTTGATTCAAAAAGCATGTAGCGTCATATCAAGTTGATTACAATTTAAAATTGACACCGGAAGTGACGTCATTTGGTCAAAAACTGCATTTTAAACTTTTTAAATCAATGTTTTATTCAACCATGAATAACTTAATATGTATTAATAATTTTAACTTTTAGTTTAAATTCACATATAAATACAACTCATATGGTCATATAGATATCATAAAATTGTTTCTAACTTGTTCGGTTGCCGAGAAATAGACGGTTTTCTACAGGTCACTTTTGAAGGTTTCGGGGCCATAAAAGTGTCAATTATTATTCGATTTTCATAAACGTTACACCATGTTATACCTAATGCCATTTGTGATTTCATACAAGTAATTTAAGATTTTCATTATCACCGGAAGTAACGTCATTTTGGCAAAAACTGAATTTTTAGCCTTCAAAACAGATATTTTATTCAAATGAGTCTGTTTTGAAATCTTTTTCAAATTATGGTATTTGATGCCAATCAACAAATAGAATGAACCCATACGATCATACAGATACCACAAAATGGTTTCTAACTTGTACGGTTGCAGAGAAATAGCAGATTTTCTACAAGTCACTTTTCAAGTTTTTTGTTCTTTAAAAGTGGCAATTATTATTCGATTTACATAAAATTTTCACTATATGATATCGTATGCCATTTCTGATTTCATAAAACTAATTGAACATTTTCATTAACACCGGAAGAAATGTAATTTTTTCAAGATCATTTACAAGTATGTATAAAATGAATTGATATTGCTGGATTTGGTTGATTCTGCATCCATTTTATTTGTGTGCAATGTTAATTTGGAAACCTGTTTAATGGTTTCGTTGGTACCGGAAGTGACATATGTTCAAGGGTAACTTGGCACCGGAAGTGACATGTTTAAGGGTAACGTGGCACCAGTGAAACCCGTCATTCCTGCATGCAGGTCTAGTTCAGATTCCAATTTGAATAGATCTCAGCAACTACGTGTCGCATCGTTACCATTTCTTCGGTTTTACTGGGAAAGTGGGTGTGACTTAGAGGATAAAGCTATTTTGAACGTTCTGCGACAATGCGAAATGTCCGAAATCACCGAAGTTATCGTTTTTGAAAATATTGCAGTAATTTTAACAATAATCATTGGATTTTAACTTTCGATACATTTTGGCATAGCCTGAGACAGGGCACATAGCTACGCTACTTTCGATTTTTGATTTTCGGCAAATCTTCGAAGATATTAGGCGCCAAATTATCACCGGAAGTAATGAAATTTTGCCAGGATCACTTACAAGTAACATATATATAAAATGAATTGATATTGCTGGATTTGGTTGATTCTTCGTCCATTTTATTTGATGTTTACAATGCTTATGTGGCAACCTGTTTGATGGTTTCATTGGTATCGGAAGTGACATATGTTTAAGGGTAACGTGGCACCGAAAGTGACGTGGCACCAGTGAAACCCGTCATTCCTGCATGCAGGTCTAGTTCTTATTATTATTATTATTATTATTATTATTCAGATTCCAATTTGAATAGATCTCAGCAACTACGTGTCGCATCGTTACCATTTCTTCGGTTTTACTGGGAAAGTGGGTGTGACTTAGAGGATAAAGCTATTTTGAACGTTCTGCGACAATGCGAAATGTCCGAAATCACCGAAGTTATCGTTTTTGAAAATATTGCAGTAATTTTAACAATAATCATTGGATTTTAACTTTCGATACATTTTGGCATAGCCTGAGACAGGGCACATAGCTACGCTACTTTCGATTTTTGATTTTCGGCAAATCTTCGAAGATATCAGGCGCCAAATTTCGAAAATTTAAAATTTTACAAAAAACTTTTTTATTTATGAATATTTTTTAGTCGTATTGTGCACAGAATTAAAGAGTCATCTGACTAGTGGAAAAATGTTAAAAAAATTTGTCTCAGTAATTTTCCTTGGCCGCCATTGGCTAATTCAGTTTTTCAGTCCTAGATTAATTTTTTATTGTTCGATTTGTATAAAACAAAATTCGTATGCTTCGTTGTATCAATTGTCATTTTTTTTATTACCAAAAGTGTTATCTGTCGGCACCGGAAGTGGCATAATTTTACCAAAAACTACAATTTTGACAGTTATTTTCTTATTTCGAAAACAAATATTATTTTTTAGAAAAATTATTTGACTCAAAGAGTGTGCCCTTTCCAGGCGCAAAAAATGTAGGAAGCAGTTTTTTTAATTTCGATTTCACTTTCGAGCAAGTTCGATTAAGAGGCTAAAAATGGTGTAAAATTTACCTATTTACAACCTATTCAGGCTTTTCAGATTTTAAAATATTTCTTCGTAACTTTTATAAACTTGTAGCTATAATCCATACGAAGAAAATGTATGTTAAAATTCGTTTGTAATATAAGCAGTTACCAAGAAATGGGCAGTTCTGTACAAGTCACTGTTTTCGTTATTTTGCCTGTAAAATAGTCAATTATTATTGGATTTTTATAAAAGTGACATCATTTGATTCAAAAAGCATGTAGCGTCATATCAAGTTGATTACAATTTAAAATTGACACCGGAAGTGACATCATTTGGTCAAAAACTGCATTTTAAACATTTTAAATCAATGTTTTATTCAACCAAGAATAACTTAATATGTATTAATAATTTTAACTTTTGGTTTAAATTCACATATAAACAAAACTCATATGGTCATATAGATATCATAAAATTGTTTCTAACTTGTTCGGTTGCCGAGAAGTAGACGGTTTTCTACAGGTCACTTTTGAAGGTTTCGGGGCCATAAAAGTGTCAATTATTATTCGATTTCCATAAACGTTACACCGTGTTATACCTAATGCCATTTGGGATTTCATACAAGTAATTTAAGATTTTCATTATCACCGGAAGTAACGTCATTTTGGCAAAAACTGTATTTTTAGCCTTCAAAACAGATATTTTATTCAAATGAGTCTGTTTTGAAATCTTTTTCAAATTATGGTATTTGATGCTAATCAACAAATAGAATGAACCCATACGATCATACAGATACCACAAAATGGTTTGTAACTTGTACGGTTGCAGAGAAATAGCCGATTTTCTACAAGTCACTTTTCAAGTTTTTTGGTCTTTAAAAGTGGCAATTATTACTCGATTTACATAAAATTTTCACTATATGATATCGTATGCCATTTCTGATTTCATAAGACTAATTGGACATTTTCATTAACACAGGAAGTAATTTAATTTTGTCAAGATTATTTACAAGTAACAAATGTATAAAATGACTTGATATTGTTGGATTGGTTGGTTGATTCTGCGTCCATTTTATTTGTGTGCAATGTTAATTTGGAAACCTGTTTAGTGGTTACGCTGGTACTGGAAGTGACATATGTTCAAGGGTGACTTAGCACCGGAAGTGACATGTTTAAGAGTAACTTGGCACCAGTGAAACCCGTCATTTCTGCATGCAGGTCTAGTTAGGGTTTCACACTGCGTAGCTTGTGTGAAACACTATTGTTTTTGTTAAAATTATTATTCTTATTAGGGTTTCACACTGCGTAGCTTGTGTGAAACACTATTGTTTTTGTTAAAATTCTTCTTATTATTAGGGTTTCACACTGCGTAGCTTGTGTGAAACACTATTGTTTTTGTTAAAATTATTATTCTTATTATTATTATTATTATTATTATTATTATTCAGATTCCAATTTGAATAGATCTCAGCAACTACGTGTCGCATCGTTACGATTTCTTCGGTTTTACTGGGAAAGTGGGTGTGACTTAGAGGATAAAGCTATTTTGAACGTTCTGCGCCAATGCGAAATGTCCGAAATCACCGAAGTTATCGTTTTTGAAAATATTGCAGTAAGTTTAACAATAATCATTGGATTTTAACTTTCGATACGTTTTGGCATAGCCAGAGACAGGGCACATAGCTACGCTACTTTCGATTTTTGATTTTCGGCAAATCTTCGAAGATATTAGGCGCCAAATTTCGAAAATTTAAAATTTTACTAAAAAATTTTTTATTTATGAATATTTTTTAGTCGTATTGTGCACAGAATTAAAGAGTCATCTGACTAGTGCAAAAATGTTAAAAATTTTTGTCTCAGTAATTTTCCTTGGCCCCCATTGGCTAATTCAGTTTTTCAGTCCTAGATTAATTTTTTATTGTTCGATTTGTATAAAACAAAGTTCATATGCTTCGTTGTCTCAATTGTCATTTTTTTTGTTACCAATAATGTTATCTGTCGGCACCGGAAGTGGCATAATTTTACCAAAAACTACAATTTTGACAGTTATTTTCTTATTTCGAAAACAAATATTATTTTTTTGAAAAATTATATGACTCAAAGAGTGTGTCCTTTCAAGGCGCAAAAAATGTAGGAAGCAGTTTTTTTAATTTCGATTTCATTTTCGAGCAAATTCGATTAAGAGGCTAAAAATGGTGTAAAATTGGCCTATTTACAACCTATTCAGGCTTTTCAGATTTTAAAATATTTCTTCGTAACTTTTATAAACTTGTAGCTATAATCCACACGAAGAAAATGTATGTTAAAATTCGTTTGTAATATAAGCAGTTACCAAGAAATGGGCAGTTCTGTACAAGTCACTGTTTTCGTTATTTTGCCTGTAAAATAGTCAATTATGATTGGATTTTTATAAAAGTGACATCATTTGATTCAAAATGCATGTAGCGTCATATCAAGTTGATTGCAATTTAAAATTGACACCGGAAGTGACATCATTTGGTCAAAAAATGCATTTTAAACTTTTTAAATCATTGTTTTATTCAACCAAGAATAACTTAATATGTATTAATAATTTTAACTTTTGGTCTAAATTCACATATAAACAAAACTCATATGGTCATATAGATATCATAAAATGGTTTCTAACTTATTTGGTTGCCGAGAAATAGACGGTTTTCTACAGGTCACTCTTGAAGGTTTCGGGGCCATAAAAGGGTCAATTATTATTCGATTTTCATAAACGTCACACCATGTTATACCTAATGCCATTTGGGATTTCATACAAGTAATTTAAGATTTTCATTATCACCGGAAGTTACGTCATTTTGGCAAAAACTGTATTTTTAGCCTTCAAAACAGATATTTTATTCAAATGGGTCTGTTTTGAAATCTTTTTCAAATTATGGTATTTGATGCCAATCAACAAATAGAATGAACCAATACGATCATACAGATACCACAAAATGGTTTCTAACTTGTACGGTTGCAGAGAAATAGCTGATTTTCTACAAGTCACTTTTCAAGTTTTTTGGTCTTTAAAAGTGGCAATTATTATCCGATTTACATAAAATTTTCACTATATGATATCGTATGCCATTTCTGATTTCATAAGACTAATTGAACATTTGCATTAACACCGGGAGTAATTTAATTTTGTCAAGATCATTTACAAGTAACAAATGTATAAAATGAATTGATATTGCTGGATTTTGTTGATTCTGCGTCCATTTTATTTGTGTGTAATGTTAATTTGGAAACCTGTTTAGTGGTTTCGCTGGTACCGGAAGTGACATATGTTCAAGGGTAACTTGACACCGGAAGTGACATGTTTAAGGGTAACATGGCACCAGTGAAACCCGTCATTCCTGCATGCAGGTCTAGTTATTCTTATTATTATTTTTTTTTTTCCAATTTGCTTATATCTCAGGATCTACTTGTCGGATCGATGCAATGTCTTGAGTTTTACTGCAAAAGTGGGTGTGACTTAGAGATTAAAGCTATTTCCGGCATTCTGCGACAATGCGAAATGTCCGAAATCACCGAAGTTGTCGTTTTTTGAAATATTGCCGTAATATTAACAACAATTGTTGGATTTTATCGTTTGATAGTTTTTGACATAGCCAGAGACATGGCACATAGCTACGGGTCTTTAGAGTTTTAAATTTCGCCGAATCTTCGGTAAAATAAGGCGCCAAATTTTGAAAATTTAAATTTTGACAAAAAACTTTTTTATTAATGAATATTTTTTAATGACTTTTTACCAAGGGTTAAAGGGTCATCTGATTTGGGCAAAAATGTGAACATTTTTTTTCTGGATAATTTTTATTGGTCGCTATTGGCTAATTCAGTTTATAGGTTCTATATAAATTATTTATTGTCCGATTTGTATAAAACAAAGTTTATATGCTCCATGGTCCAAAATGTCATTTTTTTTGTTACCGGCAAAGTTTCCTGTCGGCACCGTAAGTGACGTAAATTTAGCAAAAACTACAATTTTAACAGTTCGGTACCACTTTTTGAAAGCAAAAATTATTTTTTTCAAATCTAATATGACTGAAAAGATGTGCCATATAAAGGCGCACAAAACATCGCGCTCAGTTTTTTTAATTTCGATTTCGTTTTCGGGCAATTTGGATTAAAGGGTGAAAAAAGGCGTCAAAATGAGCTATTTACAACCCATCCAGCGTCTTCATACTAAAAAATATATCTTTGTAACATTCATAATCTCGTAGCAATAACCCATACGAAGAGAATGTATGTGAAAATTAATTTGTAATATGCGCAGTTGCCGAGAAAAAGTCGATTTTGCATGAGCCACTTTTCACGTTATTTTGGCTGTATAAGAATCAATTATTATGCTATTTTCAATTTTCTTTCACCGTTGGATGCCTAATGCCATAGTGGACAAGGTCAAACCATTCTAACTCATACGCTGCCACCGGAAATGACGTCATTTGCTCAAAACTTAATTTTTAGCATTAAAAACAATATTTTATTCAAATGGGTCGTACTTGTTATTTTTTTCAAATTATGATATTTGATTCTATTCATCAAATAGAACGAACCCATGCGATCATACAGATATCACAAAACGGTTTCTAACTTGTACGATTGCAGAGAAATGGGCGATTTTCCACAAGTCACTTTTCGAGGATTTTGGTCTATAAAAGTGTCAGTTATTATTCGATTTTCATAAAATTTTCACCATATGATATCTTACGTCATTTATGATTTCATAGAACTAATTTAACATTTTCAGTATCACCGGAAGTAATTATATTTTGGCAAAAACTGTATTTTTAGCCTTCAAAACAGATATTTTTTTCAAATGAGTCTGATTTGTAATATATTTAAAATTATGATATTTAGTTCGCATCAACTAATAGAATGAACCCATGCGATCATTCAGATACCACAAAATGGTTTCTCACTTGTATGGTTGCAGAGAAATAGACGATTTCCTACAAGTCACTTTTCAAGGTTTGAGGTCTATAAACGTGACAATTCTTATTCGATTTACATAAAATTCTCACCATGTGATTATCATTTCTGATTTTAAGAAACTAATTTAATATTTTCATTATCGCTGGAAGTACTGTGTATGGTCACGATCACTTACATGTAACACATGTATAAAATGGATTGGTTCCTGTGGTAATTAGCGCATAACTTCCTGAATTAAATATGATTGTATGAAAAATCGCTTTTTGTTTAGCTTGTTCACTATCCATCGCTTGCAAATTGTGTTTGTTAATTTGTTGGAAAGATTTATAAAAAAAAAACCTCAGAACCATTTGTGGGCTATGATCTAGTATCTTAATGTTATTTATTACCCGTCGGCGTCAGTGATTATGTACATGTCGTGTATCCCTTAGTACGTTTTTCACATTTGACCAAAATGGGGGAAACAATGAAAGAAGGGATATTATATTTGTTTCGTGTATTAATCAATGCAGACTTTCGAGGGTCAGATTAACGTGTTTGTCTATATTCAAATGGTGAGCGTAGTTCGTTGATGCCGAGTCCACAATATTATGGACACGGTGCGTTTTGGTCTTGTGCATCGATCTCCCAAGCAAGGTTGTCTTCGCTTGCAGTTTACACCTTGTCTCAATTGTCATTTTTTTTTTTGTTACCAATAGTTTTATCTGTCGGCACCGGAAATGGCATAAGTTTACCAAAAACTACCAAAATCTACACTTTTGACAGTTAGGTACCATTTTTCAAGAGAAAATATTATGTTTTTAAAAACTTGATATAACAAAAAGAGTGTGCCCTTTAAAGGCGCAAAAAAGGGTGAGCTCAGAGTTTTTAATTTCAACTACATTTTCGAGCAAATTCGATTAAGAGTTGAAAAAAGGTGTAAAATTGACCTTTTGCAACCCATTCAGGCTTTTCAGATTTTAAAATATTTCTACGTAACTTTTATAAACTTGTAGCTTTGATCCATACGCAGAAATTGTATGTTAAAATTAGTTTGTAATATAAGCAGTTGACAAGAAATGGGCAGTTTTGCATAAGTCACTGTTTTCGTAATTTTGCCTGTAAAATAGTCAATTATTAATGGATATTCACAAAAGTGACATCATTTGATTAAAAAAGCAAGTGTGCGTCATATCATGTTGATTACTATTTAAAATTGACACATGAATTGACGTCATTTAGTCAAAAACTCCATTTTTAACTTCTAAAATCGATATTTTTTTCAACCAAGAATTATGTCATATGTAATAATAAAATTAACTTTTGGTTTAAATTCACATATTAACAAAACTCATATGGTCATACAGATATCATAAAATTGTTTCTAACTTGTTCGGTTGCCGAGATATAGGCGGTTTTCTACGAGTCACTTTTAAAGGTTTTTGGCCCGTAAATGTGTCAATTATTATTCGATTTTCATAAAAGATTCATCATTTGATGCCTAATGTCATAGACGATATCATAAACTTAATTTAATATTTTAGTAACACCGGAAGTAATGTCATTTTGGCAAAAACTGTATTTTTAGCCTTCAAAACAGATATTTTATTCAAATGAGTCTGTTTTGAAATTTTTTTCAAATTATGATATTTGATGCCAATCAACAAATACAATGAACCCATACGTTCATACAGATACCACAAAATGGTTTCTAACTTGTACGGTTGCAGAGAAATAGCCGATTTTCTACAAATCACTTTTCAAGTTTTTTGGTCAATAAAAGTGGCAATTATTTTTCGATTTACATAAAATTTTCACTATATGACAGCTTATGCCATTTCTGATTTCGTGAAACTAATTGAACATTTTCATTATCACCGGTAGTACTGTAATTTTATCAGGATCAGTTACATGTTACAACTGTATAAAATGAATTGATATTGCTGGATTTTTGTTGATTCTGTTTCCCTTTTATTTGATGTGTGCAATGTTTATGTGGAAATCTGTTTATCGTTGCCATTGGTTCAAGGGCAACATGGGAGCGAAAGTGACATAAGTTTAAGTTAACGTGGCACCAGTGAAACCCGTCATTCCTGCATGCAGGTCTAGTTATTATTATTATTATTATTCAGATTCCAATTTGAATAGATCTCAGCAACTACGTGTCGCATCGTTACGATTTCTTCGGTTTTACTGGGAAAGTGGGTGTGACTTAGAGGATAAAGCTATTTTGAACGTTCTGCGACAATGCGAAATGTCCGAAATCACCGAAGTTATCGTTTTTGAAAATATTGCAGTAATTTTAACAATAATAATTGGATTTTAACTTTCGATACATTTTGGCATAGCCTGAGACAGGGCACATAGCTACGCTACTTTCGATTTTTGATTTTCGGCAAATCTTCGAAGATATTAGGCGCCAAATTTCGAAAATTTAAAATTTTACAAAAAACTTTTTTATTTATGAATATTTTTTAGTCGTATTGTGCACAGAATTAAAGAGTCATCTGCCTAGTGCAAAAATGTTAAAATTTTTTGTCTCAGTAATTTTCCTTGGCCGCCATTGGCTAATTCAGTTTTTCAGTCCTAGATTAATTTTTTATTGTTCGATTTGTATAAAACAAAGTTCATATGCTTCGTTGTCTCAATTGTCATTTTTTTTGTTACCGATAATGTTATCTGTCGCTACCGGAAGTGGCATAATTTTACCAAAAACTACAATTTTGACAGTTATTTTCCTATTTCGAAAACAAATATTATTTTTTTGAAAAATTATATGACTCAAAGAGTGTGTCTTTTCAAGGCGCAAAAAATGTAGGAAGCAGTTTTTTTAATTTCGATTTCATTTTCGAGCAAATTCGATTAAGAGGCTAAAAATGGTGTAAAATTGGCCTATTTACAACCTATTCAGGCTTTTCAGATTTTAAAATATTTCTTCGTAACTTTTATAAACTTGTAGCTATAATACATACGAAGAAAATGTATGTTAAAATTCGTTTGTAATATAAGCAGTTACCAAGAAATGGGCAGTTCTGTACAAGTCACTGTTTTCGTTATTTTGCCTGTAAAATAGTCAATTATGATTGCATTTTTATAAAAGTGACATCATTTGATTCAAAAGCACGTAGCGTCATATCAAGTGGATTACAATTTAAAATTGACACCGGAAGTGACATCATTTGGTCAAAAAATGCATTTTAAACTTTTTAAATCAATGTTTTATTCAACCAAGAATAACTTAATATGTATTAATAATTTTAACTTTTGGTTTAAATTCACATATAAACAAAACTCATATCGTCATATAGATATCATAAAATGGTTTCTAACTTATTCGGTTGCCGAGAAATAGACGGTTTTCTACAGGTCACTTTTGAAGGTTTCGGGGCCATAAAAGGGTCAATTATTATTCGATTTTCATAAACGTCACACCATGTTATAGCTAATGCCATTTGGGATTTCATACAAGTAATTTAAGATTCTCATTATCACCGGAAGTAACGTCATTTTGGCAAAAACTGTATTTTTAGCCTCCAAAACAGATATTTTATTCAAATGAGTCTGTTTTGAAATCTTTTTCAAATTATGGTATTTGATGCCAATCAACAAATAGAATGAACCCATACGATCATACAGATACCACAAAATGGTTTCTAACTTGTACGGTTGCAGAGAAATAGCCGATTTTCTACAAGTCACTTTTCAAGTTTTTTGGTCTTTAAAAGTGGCAATTATTATTCGATTTACATAAAATTTTCACTATATGATATCGTATGCCTTTTCTGATTTCATAAGACTAATTGAACATTTGCATTAACACCGGGAGTAATTTAATTTTGTCAAGATCATTTACAAGTAACAAATGTATAAAATGAATTGATATCGCTGGATTTTGTTGATTCTGCGTCCATTTTATTTGTGTGCAATGTTAATTTGGAAACCTGTTTAGTGGTTTCGCTGGTACCGGAAGTGACATATGTTCAAGGGTAACTTGGCACCGGAAGTGACATGTTTAAGGGTAACATGGCACCAGTGAAACCCGTCATTCCTGCATGCAGGTCTAGTTCTTATTATTATTATTATTCAGATTCCAATTTGAATAGATCTCAGCAACTACGTGTCGCATCGTTACGATTTCTTCGGTTTTACTGGGAAAGTGGGTGTGACTTAGAGGATAAAGCTATTTTGAACGTTCTGCGACAATGCGAAATGTCCGAAGTTGTCGTTTTTGAAAATATTGCAGTAATTTTAACAATAATCATTGGATTTTAACTTTCGATACATTTTGGCAAAGCCTGAGACAGGGCACATAGCTACGCTACTTTCGATTTTTGATTTTCGGCAAATCTTCGAAGATATTAGGCGCCAAATTTCGAAAATTTAAAATTTTACAAAAAACTTTTTTATTTATGAATATTTTTTAGTCGTATTGTGCACAGAATTAAAGAATCATCTGACTAGTGCAAAAATGTTAAAAAAATTTGTCTCAGTAATTTTCCTTGGCCGCCATTGGCTAATTTAGTTTTTCAGTCCTAGATTAATTTTTTATTGTTCGATTTGTATAAAACAAAGTTCATATACTTCGTTGTATCAATTGTCATTTTTTTTATTACCGAAAGTGTTATCTGTCGGCACCAGAAGTGGCATAATTTTACCAAAAACTACAATTTTGACAGTTATTTTCCTATTTCGAAAACAAATATTATTTTTTTGAAAAATTATTTGACTCAAAGAGTGTGCCCTTTCAAGGCGCAAAAAATGTAGGAAGCAGTTTTTTTAATTTCGATTTCATTTTCGAGCAAATTCGATTAAGAGGCTAAAAATGGTGTAAAATTGACCTATTTAGAACCTATTCAGGCTTTTCAGATTTTAAAATATTTCTTCGTAACTTTTATAAACTTGTAGCTATAATCCATACGAAGAAAATGTATGTTAAAATTCGTTTTGTAATATAAGCAGTTACCAAGAAATGGGCAGTTCTGTACAAGTCACTGTTTTCGTTATTTTGCCTGTAAAATAGTCAATTATTATTGGATTTTAATAAAAGTGACATCATTTGATTCAAAAAGCATGTAGCGTCATATCAAGTTGATTACAATTTAAAATTGACACCGGAAGTGACATCATTTGGTCAAAAACTGCATTTTAAACTTTTTAAATCAATGTTTTATTCAACCAAGAATAACTTAATATGTATTAATAATTTCAACTTTTGGTTTAAATTCACATATAGACAAAACTCATATGGTCATATAGATATCATAAAATTGTTTCTAACTTGTTCGGTTGCCGAGAAATAGACGGTTTTCTACAGGTCACTTTTGAAGGTTTCGGGGCCATAAAAGTGTCAATTTTCGATTTTCATAAACGTTACACCATGTTATACCTAATGCCATTTGGGATTTCATACAAGTAATTTAAGATTTTCATTATCACCGGAAGTAACGTCATTTTGGCAAAAACTGTATTTTTAGCCTTCAAAACAGATATTTTATTCAAATGAGTCTGTTTTGAAATCTTTTTCAAATTATGGTATTTGATGTCAATCAACAAATAGAATGAAGCCATACGATCATACAGATACCACAAAATGGTTTCTAACTTGTACGGTTGCCGAGAAATAGCCGATTTTCTACAAGTCACTTTTCAAGTTTTTTGGTCTTTAAAAGTGGCAATTATTATTCGATTTACATAAAATTTTCACTATATGATATAGTATGCCATTTCTGATTTCATAAAACTAATTGAACATTTTCATAACAACGGGAGTAATTTAATTTAGTCAAGATCATTTACAAGTAACAAATGTATAAAATGAATTGATATTGCTGGATTTGGTTGATTCTGCGTCCATTTTATTTGTGTGCAATGTTAATTTGGAAACCTGTTTAGTGGTTTCGTTGGTACCAGAAGTGACATATGTTCAAGGGTAACTTGGCACCGGAAGTGACATGTTTAAGGGTAACGTGGCACCAGTGAAACCCGTCATTCCTGCATGCAGGTCTAGTTATTAGGCTTTCAGACTTTCGTCTGAAAGCCTATTGAGATTACTAAAATTATTATTAGGCTTTCAGACTTTCGTCTGAAAGCCTATTGTGATTACTAAAATAATTATTTATTATTATTATTTTATTTTTCGGGGGAGCCTATTTCTCAGTGTCTGTAACAGATACACATCTGGGACGTAATTTTCTATCAGGAAACCATATAGTGGCCATCCCTTCCACTGTATTTGAAACTTCTGCGCAGACCGGAAGTGGCCGAATTTTGTGCGGTGCCAAAAAATTTAAAAACGGCCGTAGATTCGTCAATTCTGTACCTATTTCATACAAATTACATTTTTGGAAACCCTAAGTCTTTTCTCGGACGATAGCTTCGCCGCTGACTTCTAGCATTCGAAAAATGAAAATATGTTGTTTAAGACACATTTTTTGTTATTTTTCAAAATTTTCAAATTTGACCTACATTTTTGGATACCTGAAGGCAATCCGGTTCCAGTAATATAAGTTTCATTCAGAGTCATCGCCCTTTATTTTTCGATTTTTTTCGAATTTTCTTCACATTTTGTGAGCTTAAGTTTCGTTTTACGGCCGGATCGACGTTTCTGAAATTCCTGGAACATGAAGTAATATGGTAAAACCACCGTTTAAAGCAATTTCAACAACAATCAGTAAACCGGAAGTAGTCGAAATACTATGCGATATTTTAAAAAAACGTGAAAAATTGGTGTTTTGGGTAAAAACACGATTTTTCCGTCCGATATCAACGGATTAAACAAATTAAGGTATCATTTGGTCGGGCGGTAATTGGACCACTGAATGATACCCAATTCGTACGGATACGATCAGCAGGAAGCAAAATATGGCTCGCTGAAAATCAAGTATTTTCTGATTTGGAGCGTTTTTAGATGCCTGTATCTCGAAAACTACTCCACAGTTTTTTATGAAACTTTCTCTATCGAGAGACCTTGCAGTAATCTTGTGTACGAAACATTCCATTACGACTTTGAAATATCTGGAATAGGTGAAATAACGGACTGAAAATCGAAAAAAGTCGAAAAATCGTGAAATTTTGGAAAATGCTCTGCTATTTTTTTATTTTAAGAGATTTTCAAAAAAAATTTGTATATTCAGATAGCTGACCTAATTACGATTCTAACGATGTATAATATGTATGTAGTTATTGAAATTTAATTTTCGATATTTTAAATTTTTTGCATTTTTGGCACTTTTGAACCTAGGATTTCTCAGGGGCATTTTATCTGATCAGATAATGTAATATATCATTACAGAGCCCTGTGGCTATTTTAGTGCCTAAACCAGTTATCAAAACTATATCGACAATAATAACCATACCGGAAGTATTCAAAAAATGTAAAAAAGGTTAAAAACATTGTCGCACTTGCAAAAAACTTGATTTCTCCCTTAGGTAATAGCGGACCAAAAGAACTAAAGTGTCGTTGGATAGCCCTATTAATGGACCATCATATGGTATCTAAATAATACGATATCGATGGTAAGGAAATAAATTATTGTGTGCCAAAAATCTAGTATTTTGCGATTTTTTAACATTCTGAGACGTCCTTTTCTCGAAAACGACGCCGCAGATTTTTCTTAAACTTTTCTTACTCAAAGTCCTATCGGTTGTCTATATAGTGAATCAAAATGAAAAGCATTGAAATAATATAGGTGGTCCAAAAATGGCATCAAACTTTGAAAAAATTGAAAAATCGTTAAATTTTTGTAAACGCTCTTTAATTTATCTTTTTTTTTCAAAACTGCTCAATGGATGTTTCTGACAATTCTGGTACAGAAAGTTAAGTATCCAAAGAACTTCGTAAAGCTATCACAACAACGATCGTAAAACCGGAAGTAGTCGAAAAAATGTCCGATATTTTGAAAAAAATTATTTTTTTTACGAAAATCTTTTTTATTTATGAATATTTTTTGATGATATTTTACACAGGGTTAAAATATCATCCTACTTGAGCAGAAATGAGAAAAAAAAATTGTCTCGGTAATTTGTGTTAGCCGCCATCGGCTAATTTAGTTTTTCGTACCCAGAAAAATTATTTATTGTTCGATTTGTATAAAACAAAGTTCATATGCTCCGTGGTCCCAATGATAATTTTTTTTGTTACGGTGAAATTTTTCTGTCGGCAACGGAAGTGACGTAATATTAACAAAAACTACAATTTTGACAGTTCGGTACCACTTTTTGAAAGCAAATATTATTTATTTTCAAAACTGATATAACTAAAAGGATGCACCCTGCAAAGGTGCACAAAATCCTTAGCTCATATTTTTAAATTTCAATTCCATTTTCGGGCAATTTCGAATAAAATGTAAAATAAAGTGTAAAATTCAGTTATTTACAATTCATTCAGCGTCTTCATATTTTGAAATATTTATTTGTAATTTCCATAAACTCGTAGCACTAATCCAGACAAAGAGAATGTTTGCGAAAATTAGTTTGTAATATGAGCAGTTGCCGAGAAATATGCAATTTTGCATGCATCACTTTTCACGTTATTTTGCCTATGCAAGAGTGAATTATCATTCGATTTGCAATATTTTTTTCCCATTTGATGCCTAATGCCAATTTGGACTAGGTCAAGCCAATTTTACATTTTCACTGTGACCGAAAATGACGTCATTTGGGCAAAAACTGTATTTTTAACCCCAAAAACAAATATTTTATTCAAATGAGTCTGCCTTATAATATTTTTAAAATTATATTATTTGATTCCCATCAACGAATAGAATGAAGCCATACGACCATACAGATACCACAAAATGGTTTCTAACTTGTACGGTTACAGAGAAATAGGCGATCTTCTATAAGTCACTTTTCAAGGTTTTTGGTCTATAAAAGTGTCAATTATTATTCGATTTTTATAATTTTTTTACCATTTGATGCCTTATGCCATTTATGGCTTCTATGAACTAAGTTAACATTTTCAATATCACCGGAAGTAATGTAATTTTTGCAAAAAACGTATTTTTAGCCTTCAAAACAAACATTTTTTTGAAGGGATTTATATTTATTATTCGTTTAACTTGATAACGTCTGACTCTAATGGACAGTAAGATTGAATCAATACCATCATATTGATATCAAAAAAAGCCTTCTGGCATGTTCCCTTGTCGAATAATAGCCAATTTTCCCAGGGTCACTTTTAAGTTTTTTACCTTCTTAATTTCAGTTTATGGGTTATAGGGTAATTATTTATTGCCCAATATGTATAAAACAAAGTTTGTATTTTGTGTGTTGCGAATTTTCGACTTATTTTTCACCTATAAAAATTTCTTTCCGTACCGGAAGTGACGTAATTTTGCCATAATTTACAATTTTGACCGGTCTTTTCGCCAGCAAATATTACTTTTACATATGATAGAGGGTGTCACTGAAGCAAAACAACTAAAGTATAGTTTGGTAGCTCAATGGATCGGCTATGGTATAAGAAACTTCCTGTATGACTCCTGAAAGCCGGTTCAGTGCTGCTTGCAGGTCTAGTTATTATTATTATTATTCTTCTTTTGTTTTGAGTAGATCTCAGCAACTACGTGTCGCATCGTTACGATTTCTTCGGTTTTACTGGGAAAGTGGGTGTGACTTAGAGGATAAAGCTATTATGAACGTTCTGCGACAATGCGAAATGTCCGAAATCACCGAAGTTATCGTTTTTACAAATATTGCGGTAATTTTAACAATAATCATGGGATTTTAACTTTCGATACATTTTGGCATAGCTGGAGACAGGGCACATAGCTGCGCTACTTTCGATTTTTGATTTTCGGCAAATCTTCGAAGATATTAGGCGCCAAATTTCGGAAATTTAAAATTTTACAAAAAACTTTTTTATTTATGAATATTTTTTAGTCGTGTTGGACACAGAATTAAAGAGTCGTCTGACTTGCGCAAAAATGTTAAAAAATTTTGTCTCAGTAGTTTTCCTTGGCCTCCATTGGCTAATTCAGTTTTTCAGTCCTAGATTAATTTTTTATTCTTCGATTTGTATAAAACAAAGTTCATATGCTTCGTTTTTTCAATTGTCATTTTTTTTATTACCAAAAGTATTATCTGTCGGCACCGGAAGTGGCATAATTTTACCAAAAACTACAATTTTGACAGTTAGGTACATTTTTTGAAAACAAATATTATTTTTTTGAAAAATTATATGACTCAAAGAGTGTGTCCTTTAAAGGCGCAAAAAATGTCGGAAGCAGTTTTTTTAATTTTTTTTTTCATTTTCTAGCAAATTGGATTAAGAGGTGAAAAAAGGCGTAAAATTGACCTATTTACAACTCATTCAGGCTTTTCAGATTTTAAAATATTTTTACGTAACTTTTATAAACTTGTAGCTATAATCCATACGAAGAGAATGTATGTGAAAATTAGTTTGTAATATAAGCAGTTGCCGAGAAATAGGCAATTTTGCATGAGTCACTTTTCACGTAATTTTGGCTGTAAAAGAATCAATTATTATTCGATTTTCAATTTTCTTTCGCCATTGGATGCCTAATGCCATAGTGGACTATGTCAAACCATTTTACCCCTTGCGCTGCCAGCGGAAATGACGTCATTTGCTCAAAACTTAAATTTTAGCCCTCAAAAAACAATATTTTATTCAAATGAGTCGTATTTGTTATTTTTTTCAAATTGTGATATTTGATTCTATTGATCAAATAGATTGAACCCATACGATCATACAGATACCACAAAATGGTTTCTAACTTGTACGGTTGCAGAGAAATGGGCGATTTTCCTTAAGTCACTTTTCAAGGTTTTTGGTCTATAAAAGTGTCAGTTATTATTCGATTTTCATAAAATTTTCACCATATGATATCTTGTGTCATTTATGATTTCATAGAACTAATTTAACATTTTCAGTATCACCGGAAGTAATGTCATTTTGGCAAAAACTGTATTTTCAGCCTTCAAAACAGGCATTTTTTTCAAATGAGTCTGATTTGTAATATATTTCAAATTATGATATTTGATTCCAATCAACAAATGGATTGAACCCATACGATCATATAGATACCAAATGATAGTTTTTATCGTGTACGGTTGCCGAGAAATAGACGATTTTCTACAAGTCACTTTTCAAGGTTTTTGGTCTATAAAAGTGGCAATTCTCATTCGATTTACATACAATTTTCGCCATTATGATGCCTTATGCCATTTCTGATTTCATAAAACTAATTGAACATTTTCATTATCACCGGAAGTAATGAAATTTTGCCAGGATCACTTACAAGTAACATATATATAAAATGAATTGATATTGCTGGATTTGGTTGATTCTTCGTCCATTTTATTTGATGTTTACAATGCTTATGTGGAAACCTGTTTGATGGTTTCATTGGTATCGGAAGTGACATATGTTTAAGGGTAACGTGGCACCAAAAGTGACGTGGCACCAGTGAAACCCGTCATTCCTGCATGCAGGTCTAGTTTTTTTTGTTATGGTGAAATTTTTCTGTCGGCAACGGAAGTGGCGTAATATTAACAAAAACTATAATTTTGACAGTTCGGTATTACTTTTTGAAAGCAAATATTATTTTTTTTTCAAAACTGATATAACTAAAATTATGCACCTTTCAATTTCATTTTTGGGCAATTTCGAATAAAATGTAAAAAAAAGTGTAAAATTCAGTTGTTTACAATTCATTCAGCGTCTTCATATTTTGAAATATTTATTTGTAATTTTAATAAACTCGTAGCAATAATCCAGAAGAAGAGATTGTATGCAAAAATTAGTTTGTAATATGAGCAGTTGCCGAGGAATATGCAATTTTGCATGCATCACCTTTCACGTTATTTTGCCTATAAAAGAGTGAATTATTATTCGATTTGCAATATTTTTTTCCATTTGATGCTTAATGTCAATTTGGACTAGGTCAAGCCAATTTTACAATTTCACTGTGACCGGAAATGACGTCATTTGGGCAAAAACTGTATTTTAAACTTAAAAAACAAATATTTTATTCAAATGAGTCTGCCTTATAATAATTTTAAAATTATGATATTTGATTCCCATCAACGAATAGAATGAAGCCATACGACCATACAGATACCACAAAATGGTTTCTAACTTGTACGGTTACAGAGAAATAGGCGATCTTCGATAAGTCACTTTTCAAGGTTTTGGGTCTATAAAAGTGTCAATTATTATTCGATTTTTATATTTTTTTTTACCATTTGATGCCTTATGCCATTTATGACTTCTATGAACTAAATTAACACTTTCAATGTCACCGGAAGTAATGTAATTTTTTCAAAAAACGTATTTTTGGCCTTCAAACCAAACATTTTTTTGAAGTGATTTATGTTTATTATTCGTTTAACTTTATAATGTCTGACTCTAATGGGCAGTAAGATTGAATCAATACCATCATATTGATATCAAGAAAAGGCTTCTAGCATGTTCCCTTGTCGAAAAATAGCCAATTGTCCCAGGGTCACTTTTAAGTTTTTTACCTTCTTAATTTCAGTTTTTGGGTTATAGGTTAATTATTTATTGCCCGATATGTATAAAACAAAGTTTGTATTTTGTATGTTGCGAAATTTCGACTTACTTTTCACCTATAAAAATTTCTTTCAACACCGGAAGTGACGTAATTTTGCCATAATTTACAATTTTGATCGGTCTTTTCGCCAGCAAATATTACTTTTACATATAATAGACGGTGTCACTGAAGTAAAACAATTAAAGTTTGGTAGCTCAATGGATGGGCTATAGTATAATAAACTTCCTGTATGATTCCTGAAAGCCGGTTCAGTGCTGCTTGCAGGTCTAGTTAAAATTCTTTTGCATCTATTTTTAAGTCATGTATTATTGGCATAATAAATTAAATGACAGCAATAATTAATATTTGAATTATCGCCACTAATATCCATACTAATAATATTCCATTACCTCATTTCAATCAGTGAGAAGGAGAGAAGAAGGAATGAAAAGGACAGATTGATAGGGAGAGAAAGAAATGGGGTTTAACTCAACTGACACAAACTAGGTCTTTTTGGGACTAACATATTTTTTTTTTTATATAAATAAAATACAATTGTTATTAATAATAATGATATATCTAAATATATTACATACTTTTCATGAAAATCAGGTTAAAATTGTGACCTCTATAGAGTTTCAACAAGGTTGGTTTACATACTTTTACACTATAAGCAATGCAGAGCAGCCATTTTCAGTACAATTTACATGAAATTTAAACTCAACTGTCATTAGGGTGTAATGGTGGAATGTGTGAACGTTTTTTTATCTGATAAAAATTGTGATCTCAAAAGTATAATTCATAAGCTAATGTCCCGATTTTTCGTACTATTAGGGGCCGTAATTCTGGAAATTACGGTCTAATATGCACGAATATCAAAAGGAAGCAAGATCTTTAGGTACCGTAACAAACATATCTTTTAAGTTAAAATCAGATAAAAATTGTTACCTGTAGAGGATCCACAACCTGTATTTCATACTGTATTGGGAGCAGCCATTTTGTTGGTCAGTTCCAGTCTGATATTCATGAAATTCGAAGCCGACAATGATTATGGTGTGACGGTACACAACCTAGAAATGTGACTTTTCGTCAAAATCGGATAAGAATTGTGACCTGCAGAGAGTCCACAACCATGATATACCATATTTTTACACCATTCGCGTACAAACGGCGACCATTTCGTCCGGCAATTTTGGTACGATTTTCACGAAATTCGAACTCAACCTTTCTTACGGTGCAACAGTAATATAATCAGAGCTTTTTTTTAAAATCGGATAATTGTTCGAGAGATAGAGAACAAGCAATAACGAAAGTGATTTTTCCTACAATCAGAAGCCATAATTCATTGAATTACAATTTGATATGCGCAATCTGATTAAAACACAGATCCAATTTCATTTCGTTTTTTATAGTTCAAAATTTCGTTTTTCCTTGTCTTTACTACTCTTGGATCTGGAGGACTTGTTATTTAACTTGTGTTCTGCCTGAAATGAGGGGTCAGCCAATCAAATGGTCTGTCGAATCAACCGTTTGACCTTTTCGTGGAACTGTGGGTAGATATTACATATTACCAGCCAATGACGTCTATACTAACACCAGCGGATAGAAATGAAAACAAAAGTAGATTTTAAAAAGCATGGCAGTCGCTAATTGGTTAATCGAATGACTGACGTTATCGGGTCAAATGTCCCGTGCTTGATACCTGACGTCATAGAACGTGAGCTCCCACTATAACTTGTTAGATCTACATGAGTGTAGGCCATCGAAAGTATAAAAAACGAAACGAAATATAGATTGTGATATGCGCAAATATCGAAAAGAATCAAGATCTTTAGGTTATAAACATGTATTTCAGGTTTCATCAAAATCGAATTAAAATTGTGACCTCTACAGGGTCCACAACTTTGATATACCATATTTTTACACTATTCGTGTACAAACGGCGGCCATTTTGTCTGGCAATTATGGTCCGATTTTCTCGAAGTTAGAACTCAACCTTCCGTAGGGTATAACGGTGATAGAGTCAAACGTTTTTTTAAATCGGATAATAATTGTGACCTCCAGAGGGACCATAGGCGATTTTTCGGACAATCAGGGGCCATAATTCAGGAAGTTACGATCCGATATGCGCAAATACCAAAAGGAACCAAGATCTTTGGGTTATAAACATGCATTTCAAGTTTCATCAAAATTGAATTAAAATTGTGACCTCTACAGGGTCCACAACCTTGATATACCATTTTTTAACATTATTCGTATACAAACGGCGGCCATTTTGTCTGTCAATTTTGGTCCGATTTTCCCAAAATTCAAACTCAACCTTCCTTACGGTGTAACGGTAATATAATCAAACATTTTTTTTAATCGGATAATAATTGTGACCTCCAGAGGGACCACAAGCTAAAAAGATAGGCTGGCACTGCCAGGCAGGATACGCCCACATTTTCGAGAGATGGACAGAGAACAAGCAATACCGAAAGTGATTTTTCCTACATCTTTAAGTCCTGTATTTCATACTGTATTGGGAGCAGCCATTTAGTTGGTCAGTTCCAGTCTGATATTAATAAAATTCGAAACCGACAATGATTATTGTGTGACAGTACACAACCTAGAAATGTGACTTTTCATCAAAATCAGATAAGAATTGTGACCTGTAGAGAGTCCACAACCATGATATACCATATTTTTACACTATTCGCGTACAAACGGCGACCATTTCGTCCGGCAATTTTGGTACGATTTTCACGAAATTAAAACTCAACCTTCCTCATCAAAATCGAATTAAAATTGTGACCTATACAGGGTCCACAACCATGATATATCATTTTTTTTAACAGTATTCGCGTACAAACGGCGGCCATTTTGTCTGTCAATTTTGGTCCGATTTTCCCGAAATTCAACCTCAACCTTCCTTACAGTGTAACGGTGATATAATCAAACGTTTTTTTAAATTGGATAATAATTGTGACCTCCAGAGGGACCACAAGCTAAAGAAAGTGGGATTTTGTGTATAACCAGGGGCCATAATTCAGGAAGTTACGATCCGATATGCGCAAATATCGAAAAGAACCAAGATCTTTGGGTTATAACCATGAATTTCAAGTTTCATCAAAATCGAATTAAAATTGTGACCTTTACAGGGTCCACAACCTTGATATACCATTTTTTAACAGTATTCGCGTACAAACGGCGGCCATTTTGTATGGCAATTTTGGTCTGATTTTCCCGAAATTCGAACTCAGCCTTCCTTACGGTGTAACGGTAATATATTCAAACGTTTTTTTAAATCGGATAATAATTGTGACCTCCAAGATAAAAAAAAGGCAATTTTGCGTATAATCATGGGCCATAATCCAGGAAGTTACGATCCGATATGCGCAAATATCGAAAGGAAGCAAGATCTTTGGGTTATAACCATGAATTTCAAGTTTCATCAAAATCGAATCAAAATTGTGACCTCCACAGGGTCCACAACCTTGATATACCATTTTTTAACAGTATTCGCGTACAAACGGCGGCCATTTTGTATGGCAATTTTCGTCCAATTTTCCAGAAATTCGAACTCCACCTTTCTTAGGGTGTAACGGTGATATAATCAAACGGTTTTTTAAATCGAATAATAATTGTGACCTCTAAGCTAAAAAAAAAGGCGATTTTGCGTATAATCAGGGGCCATAATTCAGGAAGTTACGATCCGATATGCGCAAATATCGAAAGGAAGCAAGATCTTTGGGTTATAACCATGAATTTCAAGTTTCATCAAAATCGAATCAAAATTGTGACCTCCACAGGGTCCACAACCTTGACATACCATTTTTTAACAGTATTCGCGTACAAACGGCGGCCATTTTGTATGGCAATTTTCGTCCGATTTTCCCGAAATTCGAACTCAACCTTCCTTAGGGTGTAACGGTGATATAGTCAAATGGTTTTTTAAATCGAATAATAATTGTGACCTCCAGAGGGACCACAAGCTAAAAAGGGTGATTTTTCGGACAATCAGGGGCCATAATTCAGGAAATTACATTCCGATAGCCGCAAATATCGAAAGGAACCAAGATCTTTGGGTTACAAACATGCATGTCAAGTTTCATCAAAATCGGTTCAAAATTGTGACCTCTATAGGGTCCACAAGCTAAAAACGTGATTTTTCGTACAATCAGGCGCCATAATCCATGAAGTTTTGATCCGATACATGCCAATATCGAAAGCAGCCGAGATCTTTTGGGGATAAACCTATATTTCAAGTTTCGTCAAAATCGGATAAGAATTGTGACCTGTAGAGAGTCCACAAACAAATTGTGGACGGACGGACGTCCGGACGGACAGGGGCGACGACATAATACGTCCACATGAAAATGTGGGCGTATAAAAAGGCGATTTTGCATATAATCAAGGGCCATAATTCAGGAGGTTACGATCCGATATGCGCAAATATCGAAAGGAACCAAGATCATTGGGTTATAACCATGAATTTCAAGTTTCATCAAAATCGAATTAAAATTGTGACCTCTACAGGGTCCACAAGACTGATATACCATTTTTTAACAGTATTCGCGTACAAACGGCGGCCATTTTGCATGGCAATTTTGGTCCGATTTTCCCGAAATTCGAACGCAACCATCCTTAGGGTGTAACGGTGATATAATCGAACGGTTTTTTAAATCGGATAATAATTGTGACCTCCAGAGGTACCACAAGCTAAAAGATAGGCTGGCACTGCCAGGCAGGATACGCCCACATTTTCGAGAGATGGACAGAAAACAAGCAATACCGAAAGTGATTTTTCCTACATCTTTAAGTCCTGTATTTCATACTGTATTGGGAGCAGCCATTTAGTTGGTCAGTTCCAGTCTGATATTAATGAAACTCGAACCGACAATGATTATGGTGTGACGGTACACAACCTAGAAATGTGACTTTTCATCAAAATCGGATAAGAATTGTGACCTGTAGCGAGTCCACAACCATGATATACCATATTTTTACACTATTCGCGTACAAACGGCGACCATTTCGTCCGGCAATTTTGGTACGATTTTCACGAAATTAGAACTCAACCTTCCTCATCAAAATCTAATTAAAATTGTGACCTATACAGGATCCACAACCATGATATATCATTTTTATAACAGTATTCGCGTACAAACGGCGGCCATTTTGTCTGTCAATTTTGGTCCAATTTTCCCGAAATTCATACTCAACCTTCCTTACAGTGTAACGGTGATATAATCAAACGTTTTTTTAAATTGGATAATAATTGTGACCTCCAGAGGGACCACAAGCTAAAGAAAGGGGGATTTTGCGTATAACCAGGGGCCATAATTCAGGACGTTACGATCCTATATGCGCAAATATCGAAAGGAAGCAAGATCTTTGGGTTATAACCATGAATTTCAAGTTTCATCAAAATCGAATCAAAATTGTGACCTCCACAGGGTCCACAACCTTGATATACCATTTTTTAACAGTATTCGCGTACAAACGGCGGCCATTTTGTATGGCAATTTTCGTCCGATTTTCCCGAAATTCGAACTCAACCTTCCTTAGGGTGTAACGGTGATATAATCAAACGGTTTTTTAAATCGAATAATAATTGTGACCTCCAGAGGGACCACAAGCTAAAAAGGGTGATTTTTCGGACAATCAGGGGACATAATTCAGGAAATTACATTCCGATAGCCGCAAATATCGAAAGGAACCAAGATCTTTGGGTTACAAACATGCATGTCAAGTTTCATCAAAATCGGTTCAAAATTGTGACCTCTATAGGGTCCACAAGCTAAAAACGTGATTTTTCGTACAATCAGGGGCCATAATCCATGAAGTTTTGATCCGATACATGCCAATATCGAAAGCAGCCGAGATCTTTTGGGGATAAACCTATATTTCAAGTTTCGTCAAAATCGGATAAGAATTGTGACCTGTAGAGAGTCCACAAACAAATTGTGGACGGACGGACAGGGGCGACGACATAATACGTCCACATGAAAATGTGGGCGTATAAAAAGGTGATTTTTCAGACAATCATGGGCCATAATTCAGGAAATTACGTTCCGATAGGCGCAAATATTAAAAGGAACCAAGATCTTTGGGTTATAAACATGCATGTCAAGTTTCATCAAAATCGGTTCAAAATTGTGACCTCTATAGGGTCCACAAGCTAAAGATAGGCTGGCACTGCCAGGCAGGATACGCCCACATTTTTGAGAGATGGATAGAGAACAAGCAATACTGAAAGTGATTTTTCCTACATCATTAAGTCCTGTATTTCATACTGTATTGGGAGCAGCCATTTTGTTGGTCAGTTCCAGTCTGATATTCATGAAATTCGAAGCCGACAATGATTATGGTTTGATGGTACACAACCTAGAAATGTTACTTTTCGTCAAAATCGGATAAGAATTGTGACCTGTAGGAGTCCACAACCATGATATACCATATTTTTACACTATTCGCGTACAAACGGTGACCATTTCGTCCTGCAATTTTGGTACGATTTTCACAAAATTCGAACTCAACCTTCCTTACGGTGCAACAGTAATATAATCAGAGTTTTTTTTAAAATCAGATAATAATTGTTCGAGAGATAGACAGAGAACAAGCAATACCGAAAGTGATTTTTCCTACGATCAAAGGCCATAATTCATTAAGTTACAATTTGATATGCGCAAATATCGAAAAGAATAAAGATCTTTAGGTTATAAACAAGCATTTCAGGTTTGATCAAAATCGAATTAAAATTGTCACCTCTACAGGGTCCACAACTTTGACATACCATATTTTTACACTGTTCGTGTACAAACGGCGTCCATTTTTTCTGGCAATTATGGTCCAATTTTCTTGAAATTCAAACTCAACCTTCCGTAGGGTGTAACGGTGATAGAGTCAAACGTTTTTTCAAATCGGATAATAATTGTGACCTCCAGAGGGACCATAGGCGATTTTTCGGACAATCAGGGGCCATAATTCAGGAAGTTACGATCTGATATGCGCAAATATCGAAAGGAACCAAGATCTTTGGGTTATAACCATGCATTTCAAGTTTCATCAAAATCAAATTAAAATTGTGACCTCTACAGGGTCCACAACCATGATATACAATTTCTTAACAGTATTCGCGTACAAACGGCGGCCATTTTGTATGGCAATTTTGGTCCGATTTTCCCGAAATTCGAACTCAACCTTCCTTATGGTGTAACGGTAATATAATCAACCGTTTTATTAAATCGGATAATAATTGTTACCACCAGAGGTACCACAAGCTAAAATAAGGCGATTTTGCGTATAATCAGGGGCCATAATTCAGGAAGTTACGTTCCGATATGCGCAAATATCGAAAGGAACCAAGATCTTTGGGTTATAACTATGAATTTCAAGTTTCATCAAAATCGAATAAAAAATGTGACTTCTACAGGGTCCACAACCTTGATACCATTTTTTAACAGTATTCGCGTACAAACGGCGGCCATTTTGTATGGCAATTTTGGTCCGATTTTCCCGAAATTCGAACTGAACCTTTCTTAGGGTGTAACGGTGATATAATCAAACGTTTTTTTAAATCGGATAATAATTGTGACCTCCAGAGGGACCACAAGCTAAAAAGGGTGATTTTTCGGACAATCAGGGGCCATAATTCAGGAAATTACATTCCGATAGGCACAAATATCGAAAGGAACCAAGATCTTTGGGTTACAAACATGCATGTCAAGTTTCATCAAAATCGGTTCAAAATTGTGACCTCTATAGGGTCCACAAGCTAAAAACGTGATTTTTCGTACAATCAGGGGCCATAATCCATGAAGTTTTGATCCGATACATGCCAATATCGAAAGCAGCCGAGATCTTTTGGGGATAAACCTATATTTCAAGTTTCGTCAAAATCGGATAAGAATTGTGACCTGTAGAGAGTCCACAAACAAATTGTGGACGGACGGACAGGGGCGACGACATAATACGTCCACATGAAAATGTGGGCGTATAAAAAGGTGATTTTTCAGACAATCATGGGCCATAATTCAGGAAATTACGTTCCGATAGGCGCAAATATTAAAAGGAACCAAGATCTTTGGGTTATAAACATGCATGTCAAGTTTCATCAAAATCGGTTCAAAATTGTGACCTCTATAGGGTCCACAAGCTAAAGATAGGCTGGCACTGCCAGGCAGGATACGCCCACATTTTTGAGAGATGGATAGAGAACAAGCAATACCGAAAGTGATTTTTCCTACATCATTAAGTCCTGTATTTCATACTGTATTGGGAGCAGCCATTTTGTTGGTCAGTTCCAGTCTGATATTCATGAAATTCGAAGCCGACAATGATTATGGTTTGATGGTACACAACCTAGAAATGTTACTTTTCGTCAAAATCGGATAAGAATTGTGACCTGTAGGAGTCCACAACCATGATATACCATATTTTTACACTATTCGCGTACAAACGGTGACCATTTCGTCCTGCAATTTTGGTACGATTTTCACGAAATTCGAACTCAACCTTCCTTACGGTGCAACAGTAATATAATCAGAGTTTTTTTTAAAATCAGATAATAATTGTTCGAGAGATAGACAGAGAACAAGCAATACCGAAAGTGATTTTTCCTACAATCAAAGGCCATAATTCATTAAGTTACAATTTGATATGCGCAAATATCGAAAAGAATAAAGATCTTTAGGTTATAAACAAGCATTTCAGGTTTGATCAAAATCGAATTAAAATTGTCACCTCTACAGGGTCCACAACTTTGACATACCATATTTTTACACTGTTCGTGTACAAACGGCGTCCATTTTTTCTGGCAATTATGGTCCAATTTTCTTGAAATTGAAACTCAACCTTCCGTAGGGTGTAACGGTGATAGAGTCAAACGTTTTTTCAAATCGGATAATAATTGTGACCTCCAGAGGGACCATAGGCGATTTTTCGGACAATCAGGGGCCATAATTCAGGAAGTTACGATCTGATATGCGCAAATATCGAAAGGAACCAAGATCTTTGGGTTATAACCATGCATTTCAAGTTTCATCAAAATCAAATTAAAATTGTGACCTCTACAGGGTCCACAACCATGATATACAATTTCTTAACAGTATTCGCGTACAAACGGCGGCCATTTTGTATGGCAATTTTGGTCCGATTTTCCCGAAATTCGGACTCAACCTTCCTTATGGTGTAACGGTAATATAATCAACCGTTTTATTAAATCGGATAATAATTGTTACCACCAGAGGTACCACAAGCTAAAATAAGGCGATTTTGCGTATAATCAGGGGCCATAATTCAGGAAGTTACGTTCCGATATGCGCAAATATCGAAAGGAACCAAGATCTTTGGGTTATAACTATGAATTTCAAGTTTCATCAAAATCGAATAAAAAATGTGACTTCTACAGGGTCCACAACCTTGATACCATTTTTTAACAGTATTCGCGTACAAACGGCGGCCATTTTGTATGGCAATTTTGGTCCGATTTTCCCGAAATTCGAACTGAACCTTTCTTAGGGTGTAACGGTGATATAATCAAACGTTTTTTTAAATCGGATAATAATTGTGACCTCCAGAGGGACCACAAGCTAAAAAGGGTGATTTTTCGGACAATCAGGGGCCATAATTCAGGAAATTACATTCCGATAGGCACAAATATCGAAAGGAACCAAGATCTTTGGGTTATAAACATGCATGTCAAGTTTCATCAAAATCGGTTCAAAATTGTGACCTCTATAGGGTCCACAAGCTAAAAACGTGATTTTTCGTACAATCAGGGGCCATAATCCATGAAGTTTTCATCCGATACATGCCAATATCGAAAGCAGCCGAGATCTTTTGGGGATAAACCTATATTTCAAGTTTCGTCAAAATCGGATAAGAATTGTGACCTGTAGAGGGTCCACAAACAAATTGTGGACGGACGGACGTCCGGACGGACAGGGGCGACGACAATATACGTCCACATTTTCATGTGATAGATCACCTTTCTAGAAAATGAAGAACTTACATGTTACCAACGACAGGGCAACCATTACAACTTAGTGATGTCATCAACATATGACATCATTATTCAAATTTGTTTCCTGTTTCTGTTGAACTGTTCCTTTGAAAAAGTTAAAATTTATTTGACGAAACTAGTCAGGATAGTGGACATGTATGATGGTTTTAAATGGCAGTTTTATATATTTTAACCACTACACTTATGCTGTTTATGTATCCAGTTACCTAGTAATTGTGATCCCATCAGAAATTCGTTGGAAGATTGGTTTGAGGATGCCTACTGTAAATATTTGTGGATTTTCACATAAAAATGTGGGCGTATAAAAACGTGATTTTTCGTACAATCAGGGGCTATAATCCATGAAGTTTTGATCCGATACATGCCAATATCGAAAGCAGCCGAGATCTTTTGGGGATAAACCTATATTTCAAGTTTCGTTAAAATCGGGTAAGAATTGTGACCTGTAGAGAGTCCACAAACAATTGTGGACGGACGGACGGACAGGGGCGACGACATAATACGTCCACATGAAAATGTGGGCGTATAAAAACGTGATTTTTCGTACAATCAGGGTCCATAACCCATGAAGTTACGGTCCGATACATGCCAATATCGAAAGGAACCGAGATCTTAGGGTGATAAACTTATATTTTAAGTTTCATTGAAATCGGATAAAAATTGTGACCTGTAGACTGTTCACAAACAATTGTGGACGGACGGACGGACGAACAGGGGCGACGACAATATACGTCCACATGAAAATGTGGGCGTATAAAAAATGATATATGAACTATTTACATTCAATATACAAAATAACAATACCACTTATAATTTTTGAAAAAAAAACATTCAATTTCTACTGATTTGTACTAACATTGTAAAACAAAGATAGGCTGGCACTGCCAGGCAGGATATGCCCACATTTTCGAGAGATGGACAGAGAACAAGCAATACCGAAAGTGATTTTTCCTACATCTTTACGTCCTGTATTTCATACTGTATTGGGAGCAGCCATTTAGTTGGTCAGTTCCAGTCTGATATTAATGAAACTCGAAACCGACAATGATTATGGTGTGACGGTACACAACCTAGAAATGTGACTTTTCATCAAAATCGGATAAGAATTGTGACCTGTAGCAAGTCCACAACCATGATATACCATATTTTTACACTATTCGCGTACAAACGGCGACCATTTCGTCCGGCAATTTTGGTACGATTTTCACGAAATTAGAACTCAACCTTCCTCATCAAAATCGAATTAAAATTGTGACCTATACAGGGTCCACAACCATGATATATCATTTTTTTAACAGTATTCGCGTACAAACGGCGGCCATTTTGTCTGTCAATTTTGGTCCGATTTTCCTGAAATTCAAACTCAACCTTCCTTACAGTGCAACGGTGATATAATCAAACGTTTTTTTAAATTGGATAATAATTGTGACCTCCAGAGGGACCACAGGCTAAAGAAAGGGGGATTTTGCGTATAACCAGGGGCCATAATTCAGGAAGTTACGATCCGATATGCGCAAATATTGAAAAGAACCAAGATCTTTGGGTTATAACCATGAATTTCAAGTTTCATCAAAATCGAATCAAAATTGTGACCTCCACAGGGTCCACAACCTTGATATACCATTTTTTAACAGTATTCGCGTACAAACGGCGGCCATTTTGTATGGCAATTTTCGTCCGATTTTCCTGAAATTCGAACTCAACCTTCTTTAGGGTGTGACGGTAATATAATCAAACGTTTTTTTAAATCGAATAATAATTGTGACCTCCAAGCTAAAAAAAAGGCGATTTTGCGTATAATCAGGGGCCATAATTCAGGAAGTTACGATCCGATATGCGCAAATATCGAAAGGAAGCAAGACCTTTGGGTTATAACCATGAATTTCAAGTTTCATCAAAATCGAAATCAAAATTGTGACCTCCACAGGGTCCACAACCTTGATATACCATTTTTTAACAGTATTCGCGTACAAACGGCGGCCATTTTGTATGGCAATTTTCGTCCGATTTTCCCGAAATTCGAACTCAACCTTCCTTAGGGTGTAACGGTGATATAATCAAACGGTTTTTTAAATCGTATAATAATTGTGACCTCCAGAGAGACCACAAGCTAAAAAGGGTGATTTTTCGGACAATCAGGGGCCATAATTCAGGAAATTACATTCCGTAAGCCGCAAATATCGAAAGGAACCAAGATCTTTGGGTTACAAACATGCATGTCAAGTTTCATCAAAATCGGTTCAAAATTGTGACCTCTATAGGGTCCACAAGCTAAAAACATGATTTTTCGTACAATCAGGGGCCATAATCCATGAAGTTTTGATCCGATACATGCCAATATCGAAAGCAGCCGAGAACTTTTGGGGATAAACCTATATTTCAAGTTTCGTCAAAATCGGATAAGAATTGTGACCTGTAGAGAGTCCACAAACAAATTGTGGACGGACGGACGGACGTCCGGACGGACAGGGGCGACGACATAATACGTCCACATGAAAATGTGGGCGTATAAAAATAATGGTTGGTGGGCACAAGTTTAGATTTGTCTGCCAGCCAAGGAGTTTAATATTATGTAGGTACAAATTATTTATATGAGAGTCAAGGTTTGGACTATGCCTTGGAAATTGGGAGTAGGAGGTAAGTCAAATCAGTCTGAAGAATTAAATGCGAATGAAACGAATCACTGACACTGATATCCAGGTCTTCATAGCCATTCTTATTTCTTAAATGACTTGTACCAATGTTCATTTTGTCAGCATTTTATTTAAAGTTCACAATACATGTTTATTTCTCTATCAATCATTATTATCTTTTCCTAAATTTGTTTTACTAATAAAAATAGTTGCACAAGAGCCAAATTTATCTTATAAGACACGTTATTTTAACGAAAATTAAAACAAATGAATAAAATCATCTTAGATACTGTATTCATAAAGCAAACACATCATTCTCACCCCAGTCAGGCAAATGAAAGTAAAACCTGATATATTCTAATATATATATATATAATTGATAATATAAAGTAAGTATAATTAGCTGTATACATGATATTATTAACTAAAAGATCCACTTTTCTTCTTGATTGATTTTAACAAATATATATAAATTATGCAACAGAAGTAGAATTTTGAATACAATATATAAACAAAACAATGAAACAAAACTACTGTTCAATATTTACCCAAATTTTTCATTAATAATTTAAGCCAAACTTAAGAGAATTGTCATATTCTCCCACAAAATGATAAGTTTTATGGGGTTATTGTAAGTTTTGTTTAATAATGAACAACAACAATATATAAACACACCAATTCCAATGAAGCAGTATTTGATAACCACAAAAAAAACAGCAAACAAATTAAATTTCTCTTCAAACATCGACAATTTTAACCAGAAAATCAAAGTCATATAAGACCAAAAAAAAAGGCTTAAAATACACACTCAAACCAGAACTAATAATAATAATAATAATCGTTTTCTATAGCGCTGAACATTCAGTCAGTCTGACTGCTCTGTTGCGCTTGTAATCAATAAAAAAATACAAATATATTACAGTGTTAATATAAACTCAAAATAAGTACTAGATGTTACTCTATTTATATAAATATTACCTATTTCTATATTAAACAAAATATAAGCACTAATTATCAGTGTGAAAGGCTATAAGTAAATTATTTACATAGTTAGAACACAGGAACTTATATAAACATACACAGATAGAGCTAGGTCAAAACAGTAAAGATAGGTTGCCAGGCAACATAACATATGCCCACAGCAGCTAAATCATCCGGGCAGTCAACAAGGGTTGTCGCATATTTTTACTTTTTTTCGGTAATGAAACATTTGTAATACACTAAAAACTGATTAAGAGTAACAACTCATTATGTAATTATCAGAAAATCATTAGAATTTGATTGCTTTTTATCATGTATATTCATACATAAAACATTTAATATCATGGATTTAGCTGTTCTATTATCTAAATTTATTGAAAATCTAAATAATTTGGCCTCTATAGCGTCACAAGATTTTTGAAGTTATCAAGGGAGATAACTCTGGCAGTAATTATTTGAAATCGCTGAAAATCAATAGACTTCTTCGTCTTATGAATTTAAACACTATGTATAAATTTACAGAGTCCACAAGATTTTTTGAAGTGATCAAGGGCCATAACTCTGGCACAAATTATCGGAAATCGCTGAAAATCAATAGGCTTCTTCGTCTCATGAACTTAAATGCTGTGTATAAATTTAAAGTCAATCGGATATTAACCTTGGCCTCTAGAGCGTCCACAAGATTTTTTTGAAGTGATCAAGGGCCATAACTCTGGCACTAATTATCGGAAATCGCTGAAAATCATTAGGCTTCTTCGTCTTATGACCTTAAACACTGTGTATAAATTTAAAGTTAATCGGATATTAACTTTGACCTTTAGAGCGTCCACAAGATTTTTTAAAGATATCAAGGGCCATAACTCTGGCACTAATTATCGGAAATCACCGAAAATCATTAGGCGTCTTTGTCTTATGACCTTAAACACTGTGTATAAATTTAAAGTCAATCGGATATTAACTTTGGCCTCTAGAGCGCCCACAAGATTTTTTGAAGTGATCAAGGGCCATAACTCTGGTAGTTATAATCGGAAATCGCTGAAAAACAATAGGCTTCTTCGTCTCATGACCTTAAACACTGTGTATAAATTTAAAGTCAATCTGATATTAACTTTTGCGCCGGACCAACGGACGGACGGGGGGCAACTCCTATATACAAACACACTTCAATGTTGGCGTATAAAAATGATATATTAACATTAACAATATTTGTGAATTATAAAAGAAATCAATATGTAAAAATTCCAAACCATTTTAAGAATTTTATTTCACTGAACTGATACAGGGATCTAGAACCACTGTCAGATGGAAACTAAAGACTTGATATGGTATACAAGTTCCTGTGTTATAGAAGAGCTGCCATGAAGGGTTGAATTATCAATTCTTTTCACAAGCTTTATTAAATTGACTTACAATAAAATAAACGGGTGAAAAGAATTTGAGTGAGAATTTTTTTGTGAATGATGGTTGGAATATTGAAATTATGTGACCCGGGCCCGTTCAAAATATTAACATTATTCCAATTATATCTATATATCGCAATATATGTAACACTGTAGCTCTAATCAATGTTTGTTAATATCTTGATTTTAAGTTAGGACAATGACGGCTATTCTAAGTTAAAATTGATTTTAGATAAAATTGTCCTTAAAATGGGTTTGTGTCAGTTTGTGAAACGCCACTATTAAGTTCAGATTAGATTTTAACTTAAAATATCATTTTAGTGGATTTTAACTAAAATGCTTAAAATCGTTTTGTGAAACTCATCTATCTTAAGTTAGGAAATTTTTTTAGTTTAAGACGATTTTAAGGAGATTTAAGTTTTTGTGAAACAGGGCCCAGGACTGAATTATTGACATAGCAATCCAAGACCGATACCAATGTGAACATTATCCCTTGGACAACTACCTTTGACCCATGACAACCTCACCATCACCAAATGATTAAAGACAGAAGTATTTTAGACACAAGTTCACGCATGACAAAAATTATGAATAGCAGCAAAATAAAAATAGCAGAGAGAAAGAATCATACTATTGGCAATATCTTGAAAGAAAATAAGTTGAGAACTTCTGACACTAGTAAGAACCATATTAAGGACAAAATTTCATAGGGCTGTCAACCTTGTTTACGAAAATTATTCAAATCATGAGAGACTATGTGCAATATTCCAGAAGTAACCAGTAAAGACATGAAATCATTCAAGATTAGAGACTCTGTCAACTGTGCCAGTTCTTATGTTGTATATTGTTTAACATGTAAAACCTGTAATATGCAATATGTAAGTCAAACCATTACTCCTTTCAGCACTCGACTTAATAAGCATAGAAGCAATATAAAGCTTAAAGATAGGTTGCCAGGCAACGAAACATACGCCCACAGCAGCTAAATCGTCGGGGAGTCAACAAGGGTTGTCGCAAATTTTTACTTTTTTGGTAATGAAACATTTGTAATACACTAAAATCTGATTAAGAGTAACAACTCATTATGTAATTATCTGAAAATCATTAGAATTTGTTTGCTTTTTATAAAGTTTTGCCCCATGCTAACCATTAGTATAGGAAACATTTAACATCATGGATTTAGCTGTTCAGTTATCAAAATTCATCGAAAATCAAAATATTTGTTCGTTTCAACACCTTAAACTCTGTGTATCAATCTGGAAGTAATTATTTGAAATCGCTGAAAATCAGTAGGTTTCTTCGTCTTATGACTTTAAACACTGTGTATAAATTTAAAGTCAATCAGATATCAACTTTGGCATCCACAAGATTTTTTGAAGAGATCAAGGGCCACAACTCTGGCATTAATTATCAGAAATTGCTGAAAATCAATAGGCTTCTTCGTCTCATGACCTTAAACACTGTGTATAAATTTAAAGTCAATCAGATATTAACCCTGACCTGTAGTGCGTTCACAAGAAATTGTGGACGATGGACGGACGGACGGACCGACAGACGGACGGACGGGGGCGACGGCAATATACGTCCACATTTCTATGTGGGCTAATAAAAACCTGGTCATTCCCCCCATGTAGACTCCCGTTTTAATATACCTGGTCATGATTTTGTGTGTACCATAGTACAAAAAATTCTTGATAAAGATCAGAAAAAATGGTACACAGCAGAAAGTCTGTGGATTCATAGACTTAATTCAGTTTGGCCTAATGGTTTAAATGAGTTAAATCCAGGGGGGTTTCAAAATCATTAATAATCATGCATAATTCTTCCTAAGTTTTAGTTACGCTAACCTTTCATGTTATGTATCTAAGTCTATGACCTCATCATTCCCACGCTGTCATAACTTCAATGATATCATCATTCGCACGCTGTCATAACTTCCTATGATGTCATAACTGACTTCCAGTCATTTTGTATTAGTTTTCTTTACCTTGAGGAAGTTAGTAATTTTTTCGTTGAAACGTTGGATAAAACGATGGTTTTTTGATATTGTATTCTATTAATTATTTTATATCACATTTCAATATGGGCGTATAAAAATTGATATTGAATATTCTGACGCGATATTGTGGGATTATGATTTGATTGCATTATTTTTTTGTCTATTTCATGTAGATTGTGGTAAATGTAGTAAACTATACTATTCAAAAAAAGTAGGGGATATTTGATTTTGGGGGCATAATACTAAAATATGCAAATGACTACGAAAAAAGTCACTATAGAACCATTTCCAGTTACATGTGACGCCCAAATGCACCAACAGCTACCGCATGGAATGCAGGTGATGCTTGGGATCATCATGGGGGTCCAACCCAAGATTTGCACGACTCTGACTTTGAATGTTACAGTCATTGTGGCATTGAATTCCAGGGTGGAAACATCAGTTTAATTGTTTTAGTGACCAGAAAATATGCAAATGACTACGAAAAAAGTCACTATAGAACCATTTCCAGTTACATGTGACGCCCAAATGCACCAACAGCTACCGCATGGAATGCAGGTGATGCTTGGGATCATCATGGGGGTCCAACCCAAGATTTGCACGACTCTGACTTTGAATGTTACAGTCATTGTGGCATTGAATTCCAGGGTGGAAACATCAGTTTAATTGTTTTAGTGACCAGAAAACAAATTTTGATATGCGTCGGCTTACCCAAAATGAAAGGTTACGTGCCCTTGGCATGCTACAGATCGGCACAACAAGGCGGTTGTGGCGCGGACGATGATTGATTCTCAGTCTGTCATAAGCAGGCTATGGTCCAGATACCATGATACACAATCTGTACAGGACAGACCACGCTCAAGCCCAGGATCGATTTATCCGTACCTTGGCCATGAGAAATCGTGTCATCACAGCAAATCAGATCAGCGCTCGTCTTCAAACAGACACTGGTGTGAGAGTGAGTGGCCAGACGATTCGGAATCGACTGCATAGGGGTCACCTTCGCGCCAGACGTCCTCACGTGATCCCTTGTTTGAGAGATCATCACATTCAGGCAAGACGTCGTTGGTGTAGGGATCATCAACACTGGGATAATCGACGCTGGAGCAATGTGATGTTTTCAGATGAGTCAAGGTTCACTGTTGATTTATTGGACAGACGTAGGAGTGTGTGGCGTCGTCGAAACGAGCGCTTCCAAGACGTTAACGTCATCAGACATGATCGATTTGGGGGTGGTTCTGTTATGGTGTGGGGAGGCATCACTGTTGCTGGAAGAACGGCTTTACACGTTGTTACAGGGCGTGTTACAGGTCAGTACTACCGGGACAACATCTTGGCAGTCCATGTTGGCAGGATGACAACCCAAGATGTCACAGGGCCAGGATCGTTACTGGTTACCTCCAGTGTTGAAATCAGTTTGTGTTGGTATCAGGTCTTCCACTTCAAAATTTTCACAACAGGTCATTTTTGATAACGCACGAAAACTTTGCAAAGTGAATTCATATTTCATGTTTTTTATTCACGGTAGGGTATTGTGTCTATACCGCTTTGTCAGCATAAGGTGCAAAATAAATTATACATTGGACTTCACGTAATTGTCACGTGCTCTATAGAAAACACAGACCTGGATAATTATGAGTTGTAATACAATAACTTTGATATGAAGTTAAATATATAATTATCCACAGCATATTTATTGGTTTTAGATCATCTCGTACAGCATTACGGGCCGCAGAATTGTGACGTAAATCTTAATAATGAAGAACTAAATACCTAACGGACAGCTAACTTCACTGTAAGCGACACTAGCGCCCCCTAGAATATCGTTGGGTATAAGAGTTACCATATATACAGGACATCTTTGTAGCACATGGAATTATCAATAATGCTACATGCACAATAGCAATGGAATATGTAATGTTCTTAATTTTCTGGTAAGCAGGTTAACTAATCTCTTAATTTTATTTCTACAATTCCCACAAGTCCTTAATACCGCTGTAAAAAAATTATAATGCATTTTTCTAACAACAGGTACGTTTGTTGAGGATTTACATAATTTTTATGCTGTTTTAATTTAATATGAGGGTTGGATTCAAAGAGCAGTACTGAATATTAATTGTCCTTTTTTCGAACATCAAAATAATCTTGTTTACATCGTGTGAGACTGTAATAATAGCGGTAAACGCCTTTGCTCTAAAAAATTCTTACTACACGTGAACAATATGTGATTGACACGTGGACAATGGACCGCTTCACGCCTTTGATAAGATTCACAAATAGCAATTAACTTTTATTGTTCTACTAAAAGACACTCATCATTAATTAGCAACACAATGCCCAGTATAATCTATTGACGACTATGTATACAACTCTATAACACCATGAGACTATGTGGCTTTTTTTTTATAGTTACATCGTGGATGTTGATCGTAACCATGTTTGAAAATTGGGTTGTAAAATAAAGGCTATTTTCCGGCGTGCAAAATGACCAATGAGTCAAATTTAGTTACGGTCATTTTCCATAACCATCAGCCATTCAGCCCTGACTGGCATATAAGGCCGACATGGAACCCATGGATATATATAGTTAACTATATACCATGTAACCATAGACAATGGTAACTATAGCCAATTAAGACCACAGTGTTACTATGTAAATATGTATAAATATACTATAATGTCCATCTTTATACAATGACATTATTTATGAATAGTCCTAAGACGGACGAAAAAAACTTTAAAATTAAAATGTTATTAAACCAGTGCTGAAATCAGTTTGTGTCCGCATACCATTTATCTTCTTATCATTTACCATGAAACAAAGTAGTACAGCTTTGCGGTTGTATTAATAATTTTGGATATATACATATATAGTGCAGCTTTACGGTTGCAGTAATATTTCTGGATATATACATGTCTTGAGTTATATAATATATATATAATCCTCTAAACAAGCCTGTGTACAGTCTCTTTTATAACGTCTCATATATAATAACCAGATATAAAAATAAGTATTATACTAAGTATAAGGAATAAAATAAATTGGCCATTTAAAACCTTTCTATGTGTCCTGGCTGATTGATAGTACAGTATTTGTCAATGTAATAAATGTTGAACTAGTCTATCATAATAAAAACCTGTTCTGGATGACAGATTATCAACTAAATTAGCAATCAGCCAATTAATTATTCTGTATGAATAATTGTATGCGATTTACATGAATAATACTAATAATGTGACCCATGCTAGCAAAATGACTCGAGATGTGCAAAACAACTGAAAATACTGAATTGATCGAAATTGAGATTTTCACAAAAATTAGTTTATAAATATACTATCTATCAACCCCAAAAAATCAAAATAGCAATAATGCATTTAAAAGATAGGTTGCCAGGCAACGAAACATACGCCCTAAACAGCTAAGTCGTCCGGGCAGTCAACAAGGGTTGTCGCATATTGTTTCTTTTATCAGTAAGGAGAACATTTACAACACATGATAATCTTATTACGAGTAATAGCCCATTAAATAATTATCAGAAATGATTAGAATAGTTTTGATGGTTTGTCTCAAGGCCTTTGTCAAAGTGATCAACTGCCAGAAATTATCAGAAATTATCACTGAAAATCAAATAGGATTCTTCGTATTATGACCGTAAATAGTGTGTATAAATTTAAAGTCAATCGGATATTAACTTTAGATTTTTCAAAGTGATCAAGGGTCATAACTCTGGCAGTAATTATCGGATATTGCTGAAAATCAATAGGCTTCTTTGTATCATGACTTTAAACACCGTGTATAAATTTAAATTCAATCGGATATTAACTTTAGACTTTTCAAAGTGATCAAGGGTCATAACTCTGGCTGTAATTATCTGATATTGCTGAAAATCAATAGGCTTCTTTGTATCATGACTTTAAACACCGTATATAAATTTAAATTCAATCGGATATTAACTTTAGCCTCTAGAGCATTCACAAGCTTTTTCAAAGTGATCAAGGGTCATAACTCGGGCAGGAAATATCGGATATTGCTGAAAATCAACAGGCTTCTTCTTATTATGACCTTACACACTGTGTATAAATTTAAAGTCAATCGGATATTAACTTTTGCCTCTAGAGCGTTCACAAGATTTTTCTAAAGTGATCAAGGGTCATAACTCTGGTAGTAATTATCGGATATCACCGAAAATCAATAGGCTTCTTCGTCTCATGACCTTAAACACTGTGTATAAATTTAAAGTCAATCGGATATTAACTTTAGCCTCTAAAGCGTTCACAAGATTTTTCAAAGTGATCAAGGGTCATAACTCTGGCAGTAATTATCAGATATCACCGAAAATCAAAAGGCTTCTTTGTCTCATGACCTTAAACACTGTGTATAAATTTAAAGTCAATCGGATATTAACTATAGCCTCTAGAGTGTTCACAAGATTTTTCAAAGTGATCAAGGGTCATAACTCTGGTAGTAATTATCGGATATCACCGAAAATCAATAGGCTTCTTCGTCTCATGACCTTAAACACTGTGTATAAATTTAAAGCCAATCGGATATTAACTTTAGCCTCTAAAGCGTTCACAAGATTTTTCCAAGTGATCAAGGGTCATAACTCTGGTAGTAATTATCGGATATTGCTGAAAATCAATAGGCTTCTTCGTCTCACGACCTTAAACACCGTGTATAAATTTCAAGTCAATCGGATATTAACTTTAGCCTCTAGAGCGTTCACAAGAATTTGTGGACGATGGACGGACGGACGGACAGACGGACGGACCGACAGACGGACGGACGGACGGACGGACGGGGGCGACGGCAATATACGACCACATTTCCATGTGGGCGTATAAAAAACGTTATTTGGACGTTTTGTAAGAGTACCACATTCATAAATCTTTCTGTTGTCATAAAATTCTCTGACAAATTAGTAACTTGTCTCCAATCACTGCATGCTGAGCAGCAAATCACATCATTGTGAAGCTACAAATCTCCTGTTCATAAATATGACCATAGTTTTTATGATGAACTCATTTTCAACCAATAAAAATGAGTTTTCAAACCCGTACCACATGTAAACAAACTCGGGTTGACCCGGACACCTTGGTATCATAGCCGCATCCAGGACAGGCAACCAAACTCCTTGTCGCACGTGAGCGGGGAATGGAAACTCAATGACCGACATTATGATTTTATGCTCACATGTTATAAACCTTAGGATTCTTGGTCTCATGACCTTAAACACTGTGTATAAAATTAAATTCAATAAGATATTAATTTTGGCGTCTTGAGCGTCCACAAGATTTTCTGATGTGATCAAGGACCATAACTCTTGCAGTAATTATTGGAAATCGCTGAAAATCAATAGGATTCTTTGTTTCATGACCTTAAACACAGTGTATAAATTTAAGGCCAATCGGATTGGCATAGCCGGAGACAGGGCACATAGCTACACTACTTTCGATTTTTGATTTTCAGCAAATCTTCGAAGATATGAGATTCTGTAGCTTCTTTTATCTTTACATACACATTATTCTGCACTGGCCGTACAATGTTATAGTTACATGGTGGATGTAGATCGTAGCCAGTTTGAAAATTGGGTTTTGAAAAAGGGCTATTTTTCCGGCATGCAAAATGACCGCTGGGTCACATCTAGTTACGCTCATTTTCCATAGCCCTCGGTCCCGACCGGCATATACGGCCTACGTGGAACCCATGGTATAAGGCATTCCACAAATTGGGTGCATTCGGTTAATAATACTTTGGGCGGGAGGTTTCGCACGTTCATTTTGGTGCAGTAATACTTATTTTCGATTATTTTCAGTGCTGTTTCTAAACGTTTCATGCAAAATAAATCCATTTATTGTTATAATATCAACAATTTGTGTGTGCGTGTGGTTTGGTTTGTTTTTTGGTTACCGGTATTTTAATATTCCTTAGACTTAGAGATATAATTTATAGTATTGCATGTCTTCTAAAATTCCTATAATATTCCCCACAGAACACTTATTTTCAGCATTAGATAGTATGATAACCTTTCGGATAAAGTGTAAATATTGTACAATGTCTTATAATTTTATGGACTGGTATCGATTTTTATTTTCTTAGATGCATTTCACAAAATAGAAAAAAAATAGGTTGCCAGGCAACGAAACATACGCCCACACAGCAGCCAAATCGTCCGGGCAGTCAACAAGAGTTGTCGCATATTAAGGAATTATCAGAAAATCATTAGAATTTGTTTGGTTTTTATAATCAAAGGTTTTTTTTTAAATCAGATAATAATTGTGACCTCCAGAGGCACCGCAAGCTAAAAAGGGTGATTTTTCGTACAATCAGGGGACATAATTCAGGAAGTAATGACCCGATGGGCGCAAATATCGAATAGAACAAAGATCTTTGGGTTATAAACATACCTGTCAAGTTTCATCAAAATCGATTCAAAATTGTGACCTCTATAGGGTCCACAACCTTGATATAACATATTTTCACACTATTCGTGTACAAACGGCGGCCATTTTGTCCGTCAATTCTAGTCCGATTTTCACGAAATTCAAACTCTCTCTTCATTACCATGTAACGGTGATATAGTCAAACGTTTTTTTCAAATCGGATAATAATTTTGACCTCCAGAGGAACCAAAAGCGAACAAAAGCGATTTTTCGGACAATCCGGGGACATAATTCAGGAAGTTATGATCCAATGGGCGCAAATATCGAAAGGAACCAAGATCTTTGGGTTATAAACATACATGTCAAGTTTCATCAAAATCGATTCAAAATTGTGACCTCTATAAGGTCCACAACCTTTATATAACATATTTTCACAATATTCACGTACAAACGGCGGCCATTTTGTCCGTCAATTTTGGTCCAATTTTCACAAAATTCATACTCAACCTTCATAACCATGGAATGGTGATATAATCAAACGTTTTTTTAAATTGGATAACAATTTTGACCTCCAGAGGGAACAAAAGCTAAAAAGGGCGATTTTTTAGACAATCAGGGGCCATAATTCAGGAAGTTACGATCCGATGGTCGCAAATATCGAAAGGAACCAAGATCTTTGGGTTATAAACATACATGTCAAGTTTCATCAAAATTGGTTCAAAATTGTGACCTCTATAAGGTCCACAACCTTGATATAACATATTTTCACACTATTCGCGTACAAACGACGGCCATTTTGTCCATCAATTTTGGTCCGATTTTCACGAAATTCGAACTCAACCTTCATAACCATGGAACGGTGATATAATCAAACGTTTTTTTAAATCGGATAACAATTTTGACCTCCAGAGGGACCACAAGCTAAAAAGGGCAATTTTTCGGACACTCAGGAGCCATAATTCAGGAAGTTATGATCCGATTGGCGCAAATATCGAAAGGAACCAAGATCTTTGGGTTATAAACATGCATTTCAAGTTTCATCCAAATCGGTTCAAAATTGTGTCCTCTACACTGTTCACAACCTTGATATAACATATTTTCACACTATTCGCGTACAAATGGCGGCCATTTTGTCCGTCAATTTTGGTCTGATTTTCACGAAATTCGAACTCAACCTTCATAACCATGGAACGGTGATATAATCAAACGGTTTTTTAAATCGGATAACAATTTTGACCTCCAGAGGAACCACAAGCTAAAAAGGGCGATTTTTCGGACAATCAGGGGCCATAATTCAGGAAGTTACGATCCGATTGGCGCAAATATCGAAAGGAACCAAGATCTTTGGGTTATAAACATGCATTTCAAGTTTCATCCAAATCGGTTCAAAATTGTGACCTCTACACTGTTCACAAGCTTAAAAACGTGATTTTTCGTACAATCAGGGGCCATAACCCATGAAGTTACAGTCCGATACATGCCAATATCGAAAGGAACCGAGATCTTAGGGTGATAAACCTATGTTTTAAGTTTCATTGAAATCGGATAAAAATTGTGACCTGTAGACTGTTCACAAACAATTGTGGACGGACGGACGGACGAACAGGGGCGACGACAATATACGTCCACATGAAAATGTCGATTTTTCTCCTTTTCTCATATTCAGTTCGAAATGGTGACCATCACGTGAGCGAAATCATAATTCTGAACCGATAAATTTGTATGCATTCCTTCAAGGATTCCGAAAAAGTAACTCCCATGTCTGTAAGTAAAATATCGCAAAAAGCCTTAATGATTTTTCACGTTTCAAGATGGCGGCACTTCCGGTTCAAGTTACAAACTCGATATTTTGTGTACGAATCAGTATTTACTTATCTAGTATCCAAATAAAAAATCAGGTCATTCTGACCTATATTTCTTCGATTTTTTTTTAAAACTTTGATCCTTAATTTCACGAAGGGGAGATAATTTAAAAAATTTCTAAGGACACCTTTATAGTTGCAACGGTAAGATCTACTTACATACTAAATTTCATGAAAATCATACAACTATTAAAGAAGTTGTCAAGTTGGTCTCAACTTCCGGTTCGAAATCACAGGGATGAATTTTCGAAATTCGAAAATCTGAAACTGCAGTTGAAAATGATTTTTTGTCAAGGTACTCACAAAAAAAAGAATTAGTAAAATAGGTTAAATAGTGACAAAGTTACAGTAATGCAGGTCAAATTCATTCGTTCGTAAAATTCGGTGATTTCCAATGCTTAAAAGGTTTTGAAAATATATTTAATCAATACTCACCACCCATTTTCTTTCTTTCTTTTTTTTTGGGGGGGGGGGGGGAGTAGGTCAAAGTTTCAGAAACATCCTATGGTTAGATTCTGAGAAATCGGATTTCCAGGAAACACATGTTGACTTTACGAGAAAGACCTCTAAGTTTCATTCAGAGTTATCGCCCTTTATTTTTCGATTTTCTTCACATTTTGTGAGCTTGAGTTTCGTTTTACAGCTGGATCGACCTTTCTGAAATTCCTGGAACATAAAGCTATTTCAACAACAATCCGTAAACCGGAAGTAGTCGAAATATTATACGTGAAAAATGGGTGTTTTAGGTAAAAACACGATTTCTCCGTCCGATATCAACGGATTAAACAAATTAAGGTATCATTTGGTCGGGCGGTGATTGGACCACTGAATGGTACCCAATTCGTACGGATACGATGAGCAGGAAGCAAAATATGGCACGCTGAAAATCAAGTATTTTCTGATTTGGAGCGTTTTTAGATGCCTGTATCTCGAAAACTGCGCCACAGTTTTTTATGAAACTTTCTCTATCGAGAGACCTTGCAGTAGTCTTGTGTACGAAACATCCCATTACGACTTTGAAATATCTGGAATAGGTGAAATAACGGACTGAAAATCAAAAAAAGTCGAAAAATCGTGAAATTTTGGAAAATGCTCTACTATTTTTTTATTTTAAGAGATTTTCAAAAAAGGTTGCATATTCACATAGCTGACCTAATTACGATTCTAACGATATATAATATGCATGTAGTTATTGAAATTTAATTTTCAATATTTTAAATTTTTTGCATTTTTGGCACTTTTGAACATAGGATTTCTCAGGGGCATTTGATCTGATCAGATGATGTAATATATCATTACAGAGCACTGTAGCTATTTTAGTGCCCAAACCGGGTATTAAAACTTTTCGGACAATAATAACCATACCGGAAGTATTCAAAAAATGAAAAAAAAATGGTTAAAAACATTGTCGCACTTGCGAAAAACTTGATTTCTCCTTTAGGTAATAGCGGACCAAAAGAACTAAAGTGTCGCTGGATAGCCCTATTAACGGACCATCATATGGTATCTAAATAATACGATTTCGATGGTAGGGAAATAAATTATTGTATGCCAAAAATCTAGTATTTTCCGATTTTTTAACATTCTGAGATGCCCTTTTGTCGTAAACGACGCTACAGATTTTTCTTAAACTTTTCTTACTCAAAGTCCTATTGGTTGTCTATATAGTGAATCCAAAATGAAAAGCGTTGAAAAAATATAAGTGGTCCAAAAATGGCCTCAAACTTTGAAAAAAATTGAAAAATCGGTAAATTTTTGGAAACGCTCTTTAATTTATCTTTTTTTCCCAAACTACTCAATGGATGTTTCTGACACTTCTGGTACGCAAAGTTAAGTATCCAAAGAACTTCGTAAAGCTATCACAACAACGATCGTAAAACCGGTAGTCGAAAAAATGTCCGATATTTTGAAAAAAATTAATTCTTTTACGAAAACCTTTTTTATTTATGAATATTTTTTGATGATATTTTACACAGGAATTATTGATATAAAATTAAACCATGCTAGTCCAGAAATGACATAGTTTGTATCTAGTCGACGTTAAACCCCATTTCTCTCATCTCGCTAGTGCTGGTTAATTTGATATGTATTTTGTCTCCCTTTAAGTTTTTTACCTTTTTAATTTCAGTTTATGGGTTCAAAGTTTATTATTTATTGCCTGATGTGTATAAAACAATTCTCAATTGCGAATTCTCAACTTATTTGTTACCGATAATGATTTCTTTTGGCACCGGAAGTGAAATAATTTTGCCAGATTTTACAATTTTGACCGGTGTATTCGCAAGCAAATATTACTTAAATATCTGATAGAGGGTGTCACTGAATCATAACAACTACAGTATCGTTTGGTAGCTTGATGGATCGGCTATTGTATGACGCTCTTCCTGTCTGATTCCTGAAAGCCGATTTAGCACTGCAGGTCTAGTTATTATTATTATTATTCAGATTTCAATTTGAATAGATCTCAGCAACTATGTGTCGGATCGTTACGATTTCCTCGGTTTTACTGGGAAAGTGGGTGTGACTTAGAGGATAAAGTTATTTTGAACGTTCTGCAACAATGCGAAATGTCCGAAATCACCGAAGTTGTCGTTTTTGAAAATATTGCAGTAATTTTAACAATATTCATTTGATTTTAACTTTCGATACATTTTGGCATAGCCGGAGACAGGGCACATAGCTACGCTACTTTCGATTTTTGATTTTCGGCTAATATTCGAAGATATTTGGCGCCAAATTTTGAAAATTTAAAATTTTACAAAAAACTTTTTTATTTATAAATATTTTTTAGTCGTGTTGTGCACAGAATTAAAGAGTCATCTGACTAGCGCAAAAATGTTTAAGATTTTTGTCTCAATAATTTTCCTTGGCCGCCATTGGCTAATTCAGTTTTTCAGTCCTAGATTAATTTTTTATTGTTCGATTTGTATAAAACAAAGTTCATATGCTTCGTTGTCTCAATTGTCATTTCTTTTATTACCAAAAGTGTTATCTGTCGGCACCGACAGTGGCATAATTTTACCAAAGATAGGTTGCCAGGCAACGAAACATACGCCCACAGCAGCTAAATCGTCCGGGCAGTCAACAAGGGTTGTCGCATATTTTTACTTTTTTTGGTAATGAAACAACTCATTATGTAATTATCTGAAAATCATTAGAATTTCTTTGATTTTTATAAAGTTTTGCCCCACGCTATCAATTAGTATAGGAAACATTTAACATCATGGATTTAGCTGTTCTGTTATCAAAATTCATTGAAAATCAAAATACTTGTGCGTTTCAACACCTTAAACTCTGTGTATCAATCTGAAGTCAAACGGATGATAAGTTTGGCATCTGTAGCGTCACAAGGTTTTTTGAAGTGATCAAGGGAGATAACTCTGGAAGTAATTATTTGAAATCAATGAAAATCAGTAGGCTCCTTCGTCTCATGACCTTAAACAGTGTGTGTAAATTTAAAGTCAATCAGATATTAACTTTGGCCTTTAGAGCGTCCACAGGATTTTTTGATGTGATCAAGGGCCATAACTCTGGCACTAATTATCAGAAATCGCTGAAAATCAATAGGCTTCTTCGTCTTATGACCTTAAACACTGTGTATGAATTTTAAGTCAATCGGATATTAACTTTGACCTCTAGATCGTTCACAAGATTTTTTGAAGTGATCAAGGGCCATAACTCTGGCACTAATTATCGGAAATCGCTGAAAATCAATAGGCTTCTTCGTTTTATGACCTTAAACACTGTGTATAAATATAAAGTCAATCGGATATTAACTTTGGCCTCTAGAGCGTCCACAAGATTTTTTGAAGTGATCAAGGGCCATAACTCTGGCACTAATTATCGGAAATCGCTGAAAATCAATAGGCTTCTTCGTCTTATGACCTTAAACACTGTGTATAAATTTAAAGTCAATTGGATATTTACATTGGCCTCTAGAGCGTCCACAAGATTTTTTGAAGTGATCAAGGGCCATAACTCTGGTAGTTATTATCGGAAATTGCTGAAAAACAATAGGCTTCTTCGTCTCATGACTTTAAACACTGTGTATAAATTTAAAGTCAATCGGATATTAACTTTAGCCTCTAGAGCGTCCACAAGCAATTGTGGACGCCGGACCGCCGGCCGGACGGGGGCGACGACAATATACGACCACATTTCAAAGTGGGCGTATAAAAACAGAGTTGTTATGTTCCAATGTGATCAGTCAAATTGCTTATTGCTCCTAAGTCTACGCAGAAATTCTCAACATCAAACTTAGTCAAGGTAATGACATAATGAATCTATATTTGGAATTTTGTCACTCTCACTTCATTATAACCAAAGTTATCGTGCCCCAAATTATCAACCAATCAGATTGCTTATCTCTACTTACTGTAAGCAGACAATGCTCATCTTCACACTCCATCATGTCATTGACCTAATGAACGCCTTCACCAAGATTGAACATTCTGCCACAATTAGAAGGAGAGGTATTTTGTTTCAAATTCTCGACCAATCAAATAGCTCATCGCTCTGCTTTTCCGTGGCAGGCAATGCTCATTGTTGAACGTATTCAAGGTATTGATGTAATGAAACTATACACCAAGTGTCATCACCCTGACTTAATTAGAACTGAAGTGAAAGTGTCCGAAATCATCAACCAATCAAATTGCTTATCTCTGCTAACCTAAGCATAAAATGCTCATCTTCGAACTCCATCAAAGCATTGACCTAATAAAGACCTACACCAAGTTTGAACATTCTAGCCGAATAACACTGAGAGTTATTGTGTTTCAATGTCTCAACCAATCAATTATCTGCTTATCCTGAGCAGAAAATGCTCATTGTCGAGGTTGTCAAGGTATCACTGTAATGAAACTATACACCAAGTTTCACCACTATAACTTAATCAGAACTAATGTTATTGTGTGTCGAATCATCAATCAATCAAATTGCTCATCTCTGCTTACCCAACGCCGAAAATGCTGATATTAGAACTTCACCAAGACATTGACCTAGTGTATGCCTATACCAAGTTTGAACATTGTACCCCAATTAGAAGAAGAGTTATTGTGTTCCAGAGTCATCAAGGTATTGGCCTAATAAACACCTACACCAAGTCTAGCTGAATTAGAAAGACAGTTATTGTGTCCCAAACTAGATCATTTCGGGACTAACATATAGTTCGATTTTATTTCAATATTCCGCTTGCGCGTAGAGGTCTTTAGCAGTGGAAGGAAACCGGAGGAAATGAAAACCCACCAAGTTGGACAGGCGACCTTACTCCTTGTCAGGTACAACCGGAGATTCGAAAACACGCTAGTTGACTCAATCACAGGCTTTATGATACAGCGCGCGCGCGCGTGCTAACCATTCAGCCACCCAACTCCCCTTTGAAATCAGACACGTGCAATATGTCGTATAAGAAGAATAACAAGTTGCTCACATACAAAATGGTAAATTAATGAGCTTAGGTCTAAAGGTTGAGCTACTGTTTTAGAGTATTTAATTGTTTTAAAGAGAGACGTTAAAGGTTGTTCATAGTTAAATGAAAGTTTAATTTTAAATAAAACGAACGTCTACCAATAAAACTAGAATTTAAAAATATCAAAATAAAGTTTTAAATTAAGAATAATTAATTATTGGTCTGATGGCAATGCAATGTTTTGATTTGACGGATGAAATGTACGATGGGTGTCCACACTAAGTGGCTAAGGCGTTGGCCTGCTAGCCAAGAGGTCGGGTGTTCGATCCCTGCATTGGCCAAGAAAGTTCATCTCGATTTTCTGGCGTGCCCCCCACCCCCGTGTACACATTGGAGTGCACGTAAAAGATCCCTTAGCAGTTGGAATTCGATACTGTTGAATAAGCTCTATATGATGACTAAATGTGCAGATTGTAGCCACCCACACTGCATGTTTTGCATAACAATGAAAGGGTGCCGTTTTCAATTTTCGATCCTTTTATTCTTTTCTACTCCTGATATTTTGGACTGTTGATCGATGGTTTCATATAAAAGACTATCGATAAGACTCTTTGTAGAAGAAGTTCCCAAAAAATATTATGTTGACTTTATGAGAAAAGGACCTTTAAAAATGATCCAAATCGTAAAAATACGACTTTTTGGATTTTTGATCTCTCTTTTTCTGCTATCCCTGATATTTAAAAAGATAGGCTGGCACTGCCAGGCAGGATACGTCCACATTTTCGAGAGATGGATAGAGAACAAGCAATACCGAAAGTGATTTTTCCTATATCATTAAGTTAGAATTTGATATGTTTGAAATATTGAAATGAATTAAGATCTTTGGGTTATAAAGGTTCATTTCCGTAGGCTTCAAATTCGACTGGGGATCATATTGCTAAGTGGGTAAGATGCTGGCTCAGTAGCCTTGAGGTTGGGTGTTAGATCCCTGCATTGGGTGACAAAGTTCATCTTGATTTTCTAGCATGGTTTCCCCTTGTTCGTGATGAAGGATGGATAGCCTGACAACAACAGCCGTCAATTTTAGTCTGATTTTCACGAAATTCGACCTCAACCTTCATTACGATGTAACGGTGATATAATCAAAGTTTTTTTAAATGTGATAATAATTCTGACCCCAGAGGGACCACAAGCTAAAAAAAGATAGGTTGCCAGGCAACGAAACATACGCCCACAGCAGCTAAATCGTCCGGGCAGTAAACAAGGGTTGTCGCATATTTTTACTTTTTTTGGTAATGAAACATTTGTAATACACTAAAATCTGAAAATCATTAGAAATTGTTTGCTTTTTATAAAAGTTTTGCCCCACAAAGAGTATAGGAAACATTTAATATCATGGATTTATCAGTTCAGTTATCAAAATTCATTGAAAATCAAAATACTTGTTCGTTTCAACACCTTAAACTCTGTCTATCAATCTGAAGTCAATCAGATGATAAGTTTGGCCTCTATAGCATCACAAGGTTTTTTGAAATGATCAAGGGAGACAACTCTGGAAGTAATTATTTGAAATCGCTTAAAATCAAAAGGCTTCGCCTCATGACCTTAAACAGTGTGTGTGTATTTAAAGTCAATCAGGTATTAACTTTGGGCTCTAGAGCGTCCACAGGATTTTTTGATGTGATCAAGGGCCATAACTCTGGCAGTAATCAATCAAGAGCCACAACTCTGGCACTAATTATTAGAAATTGCTGAAAATCAATAGGATTCTTCATCTCATGACCTTAAACACTGTGTATAAATAGGATTTTTTTAAAGTGATCAAGGGCCATAACTCTGGCACTAATTATCGGAAATCTCTGAAAATCAATATGCTTCTTCGTTTCATGACCTTAAACACTGTGTATAAATTTAAAGCCAATTGGATATTAACTTTGGCCTCTAGAGCGTCCACAGTGATCAAGGGTGATAACTCTGGTAGTTATAATCGGAAATCGCTGAAAAACAATAGGCTTCTTCGTCTCATGACCTTAAACACTGTGTATAAATTTAAAGTCAATCGGATATTAACTTTAGCCTCTAGAGCGTCCACAAACAAATTGTGGACGCCGGACCGCCGGGGGCGACGACAATATACGACCACATTTCAATGTGGGCGTATAAAAAAGGGTCATTTTTCGTACAATCAGGGGCCATAATTCAGGAAGTTACGATCCAATGGGTGCAAATATCAAAAAGAACAAAGATCTTTGGGTTATAACCATGCATGTCAAGTTTCATCACAATCGGTTCAAAATTGTGACCTCTATAGGGTCCACAACCTTGATATAACATATTTTCACACTAATCGCATACAAACGGCGGCCATTTTGTCTGTCAATTTTGGTCTGATTTTCACGAAATTTTACCTCAATCTTCATTACCATGTAACGGTGATATAATCAAACGGTTTTTTAAATCGGATCATAATTTTGACCTCCAGTGGGACCACAAGCTAAAAAGGGTGATTTTTCGTACAATCAGGGGCCATAATTCAGGAAGTAACGAATGAATGAGCACAAATATCGAAAGGAACCAAGATCTTCGGGTTATAAACATGCATGTCAAGTTTCATCAAAATCGGTTCAAAATTGTGACCTCTATAGGGTCCACAACCTTAATATAACATATTTTCACACTATTCGCGTACAAACGGCGGCCATTTTGTCTGTCAATTTTGGTCTGATTTTCACGAAATTTTACCTCAATCTTCATTACCATGTAACGGTGATATAATCAAACGTTTTTTTAAAACGGATCATAATTTTGACCTCCAGTGGGACCACAAGCTAAAAAGGGTGATTTTTCGTACAATCAGGGGCCATAATTCAGGAAGTAACGAATCAATGAGCGCAAATATCGAAAGGAATTAAGATCTTCGGGTTATAAACATGCATGTCAAGTTTCATCAAAATCGGTTCAAAATTGTGACCTCTATAGGGTCCACAACCTTAATATAACATATTTTCACATTATTCGCGTACAAACGGCGACCATTTTGTCCGTCAATTTTGGATCGATTTTAACGAAATTCGAACTCAGCCTTCAGTACCATGTAACGGTGATATAATCAAACGGTTTTTTAAATCGGATAATAATTTTGATGTCCAGAGGGACCACAAGCTAAAAAGGGCAATTTTTCGGACAATCAGGGGCCATAATTCAGGAAGTTTCGATCCGATGGGTGCAAATATCGAAAGGAATCAAAATCTTTGGGTTATAAACATACATGTCAAGTTTCATCAAAACCGGTTCAAAATTGTGACCTCTATAGCTTGATATAACATATTTTCACACTATTCGCGTACAAACGGCGGCCATTTTGTTTGTCAATTTTGGTCAGATTTTCATGAAATTTGAACTCAACCTTCATTACCATGTAACGGTGATATAATCAAACGGTTTTATAAATTGGATAATAATTTTGACCTCCAGAGGGACCACAGGCTAAAAAGAGCGATTTTTCGGACAATCAGGGGCTATAATTCAGGAAGTTACGATCCGATGGGCGCAAATATCGAAAGGAACCAAAATTCTGGGGCTATAAACAAGCATGTCAAGTTTCATCACAATCGGTTCAAAATTGTGACCTCTATAGGGTCCACAAGCTAAAAATATGACTTTTCGTACAATCAATGGCCATAATCCAAGTTCCAATCCGATACATGCCAATATCGAAAGGAACCGAGATCTTATGGAGATAAACCTATATTTCAAGTTTCGTCAAAATCGGATAAGAATTGTGATCTGTAGAGAGTCCAAAAACAAATTGTGGACGGACAGGGGCGACGACATAATACGTCCACATGAAAATGTGGGCGTATAAAAATGATACAATGATTTCACACAACAGGCTAGCTATTAGACTCTCTATTGACAAGAGTTTCACCGCCCTCCATTCATTATAACCAAAGTTATTGTGCCCTAAAGAATCAACAAATCAGCATGCTTATCTCTGCTTACCCTAGGCAGAAAATGCTCATCTTTGAACTCAATCATGACATTGACTTAGTGATCGTCTACACCAAGTTTGAACATTCTACCTTAAAATAGCATTATGCAAGAGCAAAATCTGCTTTTTACAGGTCTTTCTTTAAGCCCAAGATGTTATCTGAATAATCAATTAGACATTAATTAACATATCCAGACCATAATAAACTCTTTATGTCAAGGCTAGCCTTCGATGTTTGCAGATTAAAATCGTATATGCTGCTTAATGGCGGTTGATAATTAAATCAATCAAGTGGATAATCGAGACTATGCTGTTTATATTAATGATTTGAGTAATGATGACCGAGGCTACGAATATTTCAAATGCTTTTTTCTCGGCTAATAGTGAATCAACTTGACTGAAATTTTCAGCAAATTATCTTTACACTATCTAGTTTTTAACTATTATAGTGAGAACTGCCATCTCTTTATCTTATCTCCCATAATGTAACTTTAATTAGAAGGAGAGTTATTGTGTTCGAAAGTCCCGGCCCTTCAAATTGCTTCTATTTTTCATTTTCAATTCAAAATGGTGACCATCACGTGACCGAAATCAAAATTCTGATCTGATAGATTTTTAGGCATTCCTTCAAGGATTCTGAAAATGTAACTCCCGAGTCTGTAAGTAAAATAGCAAAAAAGCCTTTTTAATTTTTTTTTTAAAATTTGATCCTTAATGTCACCAAGGGGAGATAATTTAGAAAATTTCTAATTATATTTTTGAAGTCACATCGGTAAGATCTACTTATATACTAAATTTCATGAAAATCGTACAACTATTAAAGAAGTTGTCAAATTAGTCTAAACTTCCGGTTCAAAATCACAGCGACGAATTTTCGAAATTCAAAAATATGAAACTGCAGATGAAAATGATTTTTTTCAAGGTATTCAAAGAAAAAAAGAATTAGTAAAACCGGTCAAAAAATAACAAAGTTACAGCTACGCATTGTCAGTTTTTTCGTTCGTAAAATTCAGTTATTTCGGATACGTAAAACGATTTGAAAATATATTTAATCAACAGCCACCACCAATTTTGGGGGGGACAGGTAAAAGTTTCAGAAAGATCCTATGGTTATATCCTGAGAAATCCTATTTGTGGATAAAACACACAAAAAAAAAATAATAATAGAAACTAGATCTGCTACTGTCCCATGCAGATATGGAAGCTTTCATATTCATCGTCACGTGTCATCGATTATATCAAGTATCTCAAATAAAAGGATAAGAATAACAAACTATCAAAATTGGTCAAAAACTCGCGAAGTTACAAGTCTAAATATAGTATGAAACATTGCATAATCTGAAAACTAAAGGGAAATAACTGATACTTGTGTTGAAATAATTAATAGAACCAGAAAAACATTTATCCACTATAATAAATAAGCAACATAGAGAAAATGAAATGAAATTGAATGAGGTTTAACGTCCTACTGTTCTGCTCCTAAAATGGGCTAATGAAGACGGGCATACGCCATAAAGTGTGCAATGAGGGAAATTTTACCCGGGCAGCGGCGTTACGGCCTACGAGGTTGGACAGGCGACCATACTCCTTGTCACGTACAACCAAGAAATCGAAACAACGCCAGTTGACTCAATGACAGACGTTATGATACAGAGCGCACGTGCTAACCATTCAGTCACGCAACCACCCTAAAATCGGCAAATTGCTGACCTACAGATAGAAACATTTCAACCGGGCGAAATCTTCTATTTTATTAGTTTAATTTGCATGGTACCTTTAGTTATCAACCGAATATTACAAAAGTTTTAAAAATAAGCTCCCCCTGACCAGCTAAATCGTTCGGAATAAACGTTTTCCCCTTAAAATCGGCAATGTGAGAAACACTACAACCGGGCGAAATTTTCTGTTTTATCACTTTTACAGTATCTTTGATTAACAACCGATTATTACAAAACTTTAAAAATAAAAAAGAAAGAAAGAAATGCGGCTTAACGTCCATTCGACACAAACTAGGTCATTTCGGGACTAACATATGTTTTTTAATTTTATTTAAAAACTCCCCTTGCGCGTACTGGTCTTTAGCTGTTGGGAGGAAACCGAAGGACACAGAGAAAACACACGAGGTTGGACACCATACTCCATGTCACGTGCAATCTCGAAATCGAAATGACGCCGGTTGATTCAATGACAGACGTTACGATACAGCGCGCGTATGCTAACCATTCAGCCTCCCTAAAATCGGGAAATTGCTGACTTATAGCACGAAACATTTCAACCGGGCGAAATTTTCTGTTTTAACAGTTTAATTCACACGGTATTTTAATTACCAACCCATCATTACAAAACTTTTGAAAATAAGCTCCAACTGACCAGCTTAATCGTATGCAATAAACGTTTGGCCTGAATTGAAAGTTCTGCAACGAGAAAGTTCATCTCGATTTTCCGGCGTGGTTCCCCCTTGTCAGTGAGGCAGAGCAGAGGGCCTGACAAGGACAGCTGTCTAGTCGTTCGGATGGGACGAAAAACCAAGGTCGCGTGTACACATTGGAGTGCACGTAAAATATCCCTAAGCAGTTGGAATTCGATACTGTTGAATAAGCTCTATACGATGACTAAATGTGCAGATTGTAGTCACCCACACTGCATGTTTCGCTTAACAATGAAAGGGTGCCGTTTTCAATGTTTGATCCTTTTATTCTTCTACTCCAGATATTTTGGACTGTTGATCGAAGTTTTCATATAAAAGACTACCGATAAGACTCTTCGTAGAAGAAGTTCCCAAAAAATATTATGTTGACTTTAAGAGAAAAGAACCTTTAAAGATGCTCCAAATCGTAAACATACGACTTTTTGGATTTTCGATCTCTTTTTTCTGCTATCCCTGATATTTAAAAAAAAAGATACAACGATTCCACACAACAGGCCAGCTATTACACTCTCGATTAACAAGAGTTTCACCGCCCTCCCTTCATTATAACCGAAGTTATCTTGTCCTAAAGAATCAACAAATCAGCATGCTTATCTCTGCTTACCCTAGGCAGAAAATGCTCATCTTTAAACTCAATCCTGACATTGACATAGTGAACGTCTACACCAAGATTGAACATTCTAGCTCAATTAGAAGGAGAGTTATTTCAGCCTCCCTGAATTCGGAAAATTGCTGACTTATAGCAAGAAACATTTCAACCGGGCGAAATTTTCTGTTTTAACAGTTTAATGTGCACGGTACTTTAATTACCAACCGATTATTACAAAACTTTTGAAAATAAGCTCCAACTGACCAGCTTAATCGTATGCAATAAAAGTTTGGCTTGAATTGAAAGTTCTGCACGTAGGAAGTTCATCTCGATTTCCCGGCGTGGTTCCCCCTTGTCAGTGTGGCAGAACAGAGGGCCTGACAAGCACAGCTGTCTAGTTCGGATGGGACGAAAAGCACGGTGCCGTGTACACATTGGAGTGCACGTAAAATATCCCTAAGCAGTTGGAATTCGATACTGTTGAATAAGCTCTATACGATGACTAAATGTGTAGATTGTAGTCACCCACACTGCATGTTTCGCTTAACAATGAAAGGGTGCCGTTTTCAATGTTCGATCCTTTTGTTCTTCTACTCCTGATATGTTGGACTGTTGATCGATGGTTTCATATAAAAGACTACCAATAAGACTCTTTGTAGAAGAAGTTCCCAACCAATATTATGTTGACTTTACGAGAAAGACCTCTAAACATGCTCCAAATTGTAAAAATACGACTTTTTGGATTTTCAATCTCTTTTTTTCGGCTATCCCTGATATTTAAAAAAAAATGATACAATGATTTCACACAACAGGCTAGCTATTAGACTCTCTATTGACAAAAGTTTCACCGCTCTCCCTTCATTATAACCGAAGTTATCGTGCCCTAAAGAATCAACAAATCAACATGCTTATCTCTGCTTACCCTAAGCAGAAAATGCTCATCTTTGAACTCCATCATAACATTGACCTAGTAAAAGTTTACACCAAGTTTGAACATTCTAGCTTAATTAGAATGAGAGTTATTGTGCTCCAAAGTCTCGGCCCTTCAAATTGCTTCTATTTTTCATTTTCAATTCAAAATGGTGACTCCCGGTTGACCTAAATCAAAATTCTATTCGCGACATTTTTTAGGCCTTCCTACAAGGATTCAGAAAATATAACTCCCGAGTCTGTAAGTAAAATAGCAAAAAAGCCTTAGTGATTTTTCACGTTTAAAGATGGTGGTACTTCCGGTTCGATCGACAAACTCCATATTTTGTGTACGAATCAGTAATTCCTTGTCTAGTATCAAAATAAAAAATTAGGTCATTCTGACCTATATTTCGGCGATTTTTTTGAAAATTTTGATCCTTAATTTCACCAAGGGGAGATAATTTAGAAAATTTCTAATTATATTTTTGAAGTCACATCGGTAGGATCTACTTATATACTAAATTGAATGAAAATCGCACAACTATTAAAGAAGTTGTCAAATTGGTCTAAACTTCCGGTTCGAAATCACAGCGACGAATTTTCGAAATTCGAAAATGTGAAACTGCTGATGAAAATGATTTTTTTCAAGGTATTCAAAGAAAAAAGATTTAGTAAAATCGGTCAAAAAACAATAAAGTTACGACTATGCAATGTCCATTTTGTCGTTCGTAAATTTCGGTGATTTCGGATTCGTAAAACGTTTTGAAAATATATTTAATCAACAGCTACCACCCATTTTTGGGGGGGTAGGTAAAAGTTTCATAAAGATACTGTGGTTAGATTCTGAGAAATCCGATTTGTGGATAAAACACAAAAAAAAAATAATAATAATCTTAACAGAAACAATAAGCTTTCATATGTAATATGAAAGCTTAATAATCTTAACAGAAACAATAAGCTTAATAAGAAGAAGAATAATTTTAACAAAAACAATAGTGTTTCACACAAGCTACGCAGTGTGAAACCCTAATACTCATTTGAACAAAAAATGTATTTTTAAGGCTAAAAATTCAGTTATTGCCTAAATGACGTCACTTCCGGTAACAGTGAAAGTGTTAAAATGGTTTGGAATAGTTGACTGTGGCAATAGGCAACAGACAGTGAAAGAAAATTGAAAATCGAATAATAATTGATTCTTTTACAGCCAAAATAACGTGAAAAGTGACTCATGCAAAATTGCCCATTTCTCGGCAACTGCTTATATTACAAACTAAATTTCACATACATTCTCTTTGTATGGATTATTGCTACAAGTTTATGAAAGTATCGAATAAATATTTTAATATATGAAGACACTGGATGGGTAGTAAATAGCCCGAAAACAAAACCCAAATTAACAAAACTGAGTCCGAGATTTTGAGTAAGATTAGATTAGTAGAAAATAGTTTTTGCTTTCAAAGTAAGAGTAAGATTAGATTAGCAGAAAATAGTATTTGCTTTCAAAAAGTGGTACCGAACTGTCAATATTGTAGTTTTTGCTGAATTTAAGCCACTTCCGGTGCCTACAGGAAACTTTACCAGTAACCAAAAAGATAGGCTGGCACTGCCAGGCAGGATACGCCCACATTTTCGAGAAATGGATAGAGAACAAGCAATACCGAAAGTGATTGTTCCTACATCTTAAGTCCTGTATTTCATACTGTATTGGGAGCAGCCATTTAGTTGGTCAGTTCCAGTCTGATATTCATGAAATTCGAAGCCGACAATGATTATGGTGTGACGGTACACAACCTAGAAATGTGACTTTTCATCAAAATCGGATAAGAATTGTGACCTGTAGAGAGTCCACAACCATGATATACACTATTCGCATACAAACGGCAACCATTTCGTCCGGCAATTTTGGTACGATTTTCCCGAAATTAGAACTCAACCTTCTTCATCAAAATCGAATTAAAATTGTGACATATATACAGGGTCCACAACCACGATATACCATTTTTTTAACAATATTCGCATTCAAACGGCGGCCATTTTGTCTGTCAATTTTGGTCCGATTTTCCCAAAATTCAAACACAACCTTCCTTACGGTGTAACGGTGATATAATCAAACGTATTTTTAAATCGGATAATAATTGTGACCTCCAGAGGGACCACAAGCTAAAGAAAGGGGGATTTTACGTATAACCAGGGGCCATAATTCAGGAAGTTACGATCCGATATGCGCAAATATCGAAAAGAACCAAGATCTTTGGTTTATAACCATGAATTTCAAGTTTCATCAAAATCGAATTAAAATTGTGACCTCCACAGGGTCCACAACCTTGATATACCATTTTTTAACAGTATTCGCGTACAAACGGCGGCCATTTTGTATGGCAATTTTGGTCCGATTTTCCCGAAATTTGAACTCAACCTTCCTTAGGGTGTAACGGTGATATAATCAAACGTTTTTTTAAATCGGATAATAATTGTGACCTCCACAGGGACTACAAGCTAAAAAGGGTGATTTTTCGGACAATCAGGGGCCATAATTCAGGAAATTATGTTCCGATAGCCGCAAATATCGAAAGGAACCAAGATCTTTGGGTTACAAACATGCATGTCAAGTTTCATCAAAATCGGTTCAAAATTGTGACCTCTATAGGGTCCACAAGCTAAAAACGTGATTTTTCGTATAATCAGGGGCCATAATCCATGAAGTTTTGATCCGATACCTGCCAATATCGAAAGCAGCCGAGATCTTTTGGGGATAAACCTATATTTCAAGTTTCGTCAAAATCGGATAAGAATTGTGACCAATAGAGAGTCCACAAACAAATTGTGGACGGACGGACGGACGTCCGTATGGACAGGGGCGACGACATAATACGTCCACATGAAAATGTGGGCGTATAAAAACGACATTTTCGGTGATTTCGGATATTTGGCAATGTCGCAGAATGCCGGGAATAGCTTTAATCTCTATGTCACACCCAGTTTCCCCAGTTAAACTTAAGACATTGTATAAGCAAATTGGAAAAAAAAAAATAATAATAAGAATAATAATTAGAATAATTTTAACAAAAACAATAGTGTTTCACACAAGCTACGCAGTGTGAAACCCTACTAACTTTAACAGAAACAATAAGCTTTCATATGTAATATAAAAGCTTAAAAAGAAATAGACTAGCGTTCCCCTTCTCAGATTTAAAATTTTGAAAAAGAAAATAAAACTAGAAAAACACTAACAATATATTGCCAATTATGGGGGTCCACGAAGGTAGATATTTTTCTTAAATGTCCAACAAAACCACGATTTGGCGGTCTGAAAATAGTATTAAAAGTCGCACAATGACAACTCCCCCCACCCCCCCCCGACAGTTAAATTGCCATTTTGCATACTTCTAAATTCCCATGACTTGTCACTACAATATCAGGTTCCACTTTATATGTAGTTTATATCAATATCTAAATGCCATCGGCCTTGGGTCACCAATTTAATATCTACAGCAGTGGAACAAACAACTGTGGTCTGCAGCCAAATAGCAAATTTATATTACTTCCTGCAAATAACTCTTTTAAGCAAGTTATATTCTACAAGGTGGAAACAACTATCTAAACATTCAGGTAGGACGAAACAACCCAAAGATAAATCCACACCCCTGTTAGATTTGGTTTATCACAAATAATTAAGGTCAAGCATGGCAGACTTCAATATCGCGAAGTAAATAAAGAAGGATTTTTCAAGAGAGAAAGGTTACATAGCTTGACCTGAAATTGGTTAACATGCGGTAAAAGTAACGGGATGACAATTTCGGGTAGGTCGTTAAGTTTTAACCATTTTAATTAAAAATTGAAGAAATGGCAAGCAATTTTTGAGTCATAGTGTTGACTGGAACAGACAGTAATTGGATATTATTATTGTTTTGAATTATATTATCACCATAAACGATAAATCAATAACAAATATATATGGTGTGGTTGCCATGTGATTTTGATTTAGAACACACAGACATCTTTAACTTTCTAGCCGGACAACATCAACTTTAAACGGATATAGTTCAAAATTTCATCTTGCCGGCAGAAGTCAAATATATACCAAACAATAGTAAAGTTCCCATATATTCCGTATATCTACAGATAGTAATACATCATTTTATAAACATCATTTCATACAAGATGGCATTTTATTCAGCTTTCAAAATAATTTGGCTCAACTTTTAAAACAATTTGGCATACCAAAAAACCCCCAAAAATCCATTTATGCTTTCAATTAAAGATGAACGTGACCTTTGGCTGTATTTTACTTTGTTAAATTCTATATTGGGTTGTATCACATGGTGCAAGAGAAATATATATCCTCTATATTATAAAAATATCCATCTTCTTGACAAGATCTGTAAATTCAACAACAGGTTTTTACTACTGCCCATGGTTTATCTCAATTATTCTCCAACATCTCAATAATAGAAATGTTCCCCATTACCTTTGAAAAGCAAACACCATCAACCTATGATCAAATGTCAGATGAAAATAAAACTGCATATTTTACTGTTAACACATTGATCACCGGAACCAAGGAAGTTTTCACATAAACTAAACTTTCTTGTTTGGCACTCGTGAAGAAACATGTTGATAATGTAAGGCTTTTCTGTATTTGAACTGTCGCTCGATGATCAAATTTAGAGCAGTATCCAGTCTTGTAATTTTTAAAAAAACTTTTTTAAATATCTTTTCTATTAAAATCCTTCATATCTGAGTTTCAAATGGGCTGCCAGTGGGATTAAATCCTGGGTTTGTTAAGGTTTTACCTTTTTCTAAAGTCACACCATCAGAATCATTCAAATCAAACTTAGGAACTTTATGAGCAGGTCCCCATTTTTCTGAAGGTCTCAGTAATATTCGTATTCTCTGTAAAAGAAAAATAAATAATTAAAATTATATTTAAATTTGACCACTTGTATCAAATTAACAGATATGTTTTCAGTGTGGTAAGAGCATGGAAGAGTCAGCAATAAAATGAGGTAAATTGAACCCAATATTTCCCATTTGGATTTTAAAAATGGTCTACTGAATTTCTCCAAAAGACTCACCATCCATCAAATATGCGGCAAAGATAATCCGCATGTTCATGGTGGTTGCTATTGATATTTTTGTTTAGTTATATATGGGTCATTCCATGAAGTTGACACTTTGTTACCAACGATAATTAATGTGATGATAAAACACTCAAGAAACAGAATTCAATAAATGAATTGTTGATAATTATTTTTGGGATATGATGTAAAGATAATATTTAAATGTCATTTTGTGAAATTAAAAGAATTCACTTGAAAAAAAGACGTGTCAAATGCATTTTCTGCAGTTTGACATGCACCAAAAGTGTGACATTTTGATACTCCTGAACTTTGATTTGCTCCCCTCTTTTTATTATGTGTTTAAATCTTCTTTCCGAGGTGCAATTGCAAAGATTTAATGTTCTATTTTTTAAATACGGCACAACGAGCGAACTGATTTGGCTATTTGTTCAGATATCGTCACCCAGATATCGTCACCCAAAAATAAAGAAAAAATCGTAACTCTGTCGGTCAACGAAGTTACGTAGACCGAGCGCTAGCATGTGATCGATCAACTTAAATAATGTCGTAAAATGTAACCACTCTTATTTCATCTTGGAAAAGGCAAAATGTGTATCGGGAATACCTTTGAAATGTTTTAAACTGAAGTCAATATGAAAAGAGTTGCGTGTTGGTAAAAATTACGTTCGCGCGATTTCCTTCTCTTTTTACGCCGTCGAGAGTGATCGAAAATTTAACGACATCATACAACGCATTTACAGCATAGACGACTTGTTAACGGCAACATGGCCGCAAAAACAATGGAAAGTATAGAATTCGGTAAGGAAAATGGAATTTGTCAATTACTTACGTACATTTGAATCCCTTGTGTCAAGTTACGAACAACCTATGAATACTTATTCAATATGAATGTTTCTTTTCTTTATATACATAAGTATAGAATACTGTTATGCAAACTTTTTGTCCGCAAAACAAATGGTTGTCATCGCCGATCTCGGGAACAAATCAGGATTGCATTGGTTGGTAACTTGAGAAGGTTTTAGATCTTTACAAAAGCTTATCTTTTGAAATAGTTCATGGTTCTATAAATGCCATTACGACTTCGTTGTCATCCTTATATGTACCTACACCTGTTCAAGACTTGATGAAAATGTTAGTGACTGTTGTAACAATGACCAAACAACTGCCCTTAAGAAATTTTTGTTACCAACACAGTTATATTTCTTGTTTAGATTTTATGCAAAGGCTATTTAACATTGAATTTCAAAATAGTGTAGAATTAATCTTGTGTTTAAATTAATTTTCTTTCTAGGTTGTTGGTTGTTCGTGTGTCAAGTACTACAAACCAGCAGAGAATTTTTGGTTGGAAAGTGAACTGTTATTTGAATCTCTAATAGGAATAGCAGTCCAAAATTGATTTGATTCTGTTGACAACTTCAAAATGCTGCTCCCTATGTAAACAAGCCTTCCATCATCTTTGTTTCGCAAAATATGATGACCAAAAGAGCCTTTCGTCATCTTTGTTTCTTGTTTCGCATTTAATCTGATTGAATCTAAGCAGGGAAATTATCTCTTGCTGATGTTTTGATTTCTTAGTTATACTATTAAGTCAGTCAATGTTGAGTTTCAGCATTGGTTATGAAGAAGAAGATATTTTCTGAAAAATGCAAATCCCATGTTGTTACTTGAATTAAATCAGTATTGATGCTTTATCAGTCCAATTTAATTGAATATTATTGATGCTTTATCTGTCCAATATAATCAAATCGGTATTGTTGCTTTACCTGTCCATTTTAATTTAAATAAGTATTGAGGCTTTATCCATCCAATTATTTTACCATTATTGTAATGTAATTTACATTAAACCCTATTTTTATTTGTTATGTCATTTTTATTTTGTCTTTGTTTTTACACTGATCACTATGTTACATGTTGAATAATAAATGAAATATTGAATCATATTTCCAAAGTCGTTACTTATTTAATGATGGTTGTTGAGAGAGATGGACTTGAACGGTCACTCGACTCTAGGTTATTTCAACAAGTGGCTTGTGAGGGCTTTAGCAGTGGGGGTAAATGATAGTCCTTGGCAAAACTCACAAGGCACAAGGTTAGACAAATGACCCTTATGCTTGTCACATACATGACTAAAATCAACATTATCATTTGTATTTGAAGGCCATAGCACCTTCGGATGGTTAACACAACTTTTTATCCCCTATTACTGAACAATATATCACGATTCCTAAAGAATTCGATGTGGTCAATGTTACCAACTCTTTTTACCCAAGATATGTAATTTTTTTTATTATTATTAGACAGTATAATCAACAGGTCAAAAACTGTACAAGGCAAATAGATGTACAATATTAGGAATTGTTTTCCAAAGCAATCTGATGTGGTCAATGTTACCAACTCTTTTTACCCAGGATATGTAATGGTTTTTATTATTAGATGGTAAAATCATCAGGTCAAAAACTGTACAAGGCAAATAGGTACAATATTAGGAATTGTTTTTGCATTTTCTTTATGAGTATTGTTTTATAGAACTTTAGCGTGTGTTTTTGGTCATTGTTACCTGCAGAGTCATTTTGAGAGATGTTGTAAAATAAATTACATTTTTTTTACATTTTGATACCACCAAATGATAGACACTTTAGTCTTTGAGTACTGAGTTGCCTTTGATCATGATTTATTTATCTTAACAAGAAGAAAAAGAGGACAATATTTTGTCAATGTTACACGCATTCATTTAGGTTTGTCAGCGTTTTTACAGAAAATTGTAAAGTTTTTATCTTTTTATTACATTGGTACATCAGGTGACATTCAAAACAAAACAAACAAAGCGTTATTTTCTCTCCAAATACATTTTGAAATTTTAATGCCCATGTCACACTTTAGGTGCCAACTTCATGGAATGACCCATATCTTTATTAATAATATTAACATCCAGTAAAACAAGCCAACAATGACCCTGATGTCTCCCGTCAAATTAAACAAGCCAACAGTGAGGCTGATGTCCCCCGCCGAAATCCCAAAATAAATAGATGACGCATATTAATTAATCACACATTTATTTTTTTCTAATGTATCAAGCAATCAAACTGTACACAAAGTGTCATCCAAAAGTGTTTTATAAAGAAAAATGAAAATGTACCCAGGTAGTTACACTAGGGACCGGGTATCATTCAGATTTGATGAAAAAAGGTAAGAAACTGAGCTTACCATCTAGAATCTAATACACATTCAGTTAATAGATTGCCATCCAGAAAGTGTTAAATACCATCAAGTTTCATCAAAAACCTCCCAGTTTGTACTACCATTTAGTTTGACATCATTTGTCTAGTTTATGAAACTAAAGGGTTATAAACTGGATGACCAATATCAAAACTAAGCTAATAAATGGTCATAAACTAGATGATGGATGTCAAAACTAAACGGTATTTCTTAAACTAAATGGTAGCACAAACTGGGCGGTTTTTGATGAATCTTGATGGTATTTAACACTTTCTGGATGGCAATCTATTAACTGAATATGTGTATTAGATTCTAGATGGTAAGCTCAGTTTCTTACCTTTTTTCATCAAATCTGAATGATACCCGGTCCCTAGTGTTAGGGGGACCCTAAAGGCAGACAAAAGGGCCCCCACGCTTGACAAAAGGGAACCTCTGGCCAAGGGACAGGGCCCTCGTGTCCGAGTCCATCGTTTCTATACACTGTTACTGTCGAATCCATTACTGAATGAGAATGCAGTCATTGTATTGGCATAAAAATCATCATTTAAGATGAACCTAAGTTATCTTGTCCCAAAGTAGCAACCAATCAAATTGCTTATCTATGCCTACCCTAAGCAGAAAATGCTCCTCTTCTACTTCCATCAAGGCATTGACCTAATAAGCATACACACCAATTTTGAACATTTTAACTCAATTAGAAGGAGAGTTATTATGTTGCAAAGTAACGGCAAATCAAATTGCTTATCGCTCTGCTTACTCCGAGCAGAAAATGCTCATTATCGATCTTAGTCAAGGCATTACTGTAATGAAACTATACACCAAGTTCCATCACTCTCACTTAATTAGAACTAAAGTTATCATGTCCCAAAGTATCAACCAATCAAATTGCTTATCTCTGCTTACCCTAAGCGGAAAATGCTCATCTCCGAACTCCATCAAGGCATTGACCTAATAAGCATATATACACCAAGTTTGAACATTTTAACTCAATCAAAAGGAGAGTTATTGTGTTCCAAAGTCTCGACCAATCAAATTGAGTATCGCTCTGCTTACCCTGAGCAGAAAATGCTCATTATCGAACTTAGTCAAGGTATTACTGTAATGAAACTATACACCAAGTTTCACCACTCTCACTTAATTAGAACTAAAGTTATCGTGTCCCAAAGCATCAACCAATCAAATTGCTTATCTCTGCTTACCCTAAGCGGAAAATGCTCATCTCCGAACTCCATCAAGGCATTGACCTAATAAGCATATACACCAAGTTTGAACATTTTAACTCAATTAAAAGTAGAGTTATTGTGTTCCAAAGTCTCGACCAATCAAATTGAGTATCGCTCTGCTTACCCTGAGCAGAAAATGCTCATTATCGAACTTAGTCAAGGTATCACTGTAATGAAATTATACACCAAGTTTCATCACTCTCACTTAATTAGAACTAAAGTTATCGTGTCCCAAAGCATCAACCAATCAAATTGCTTATCTCTGCTTACCCTTAGCGGAAAATGCTCATCTTCGAACTCCATCAAGGCATTGACCTAATAAACACATACACCAAGTTTGAACATTCTAGCTCAATTAGGAAGAGAGTTATTGTGTCCCAAAAAGTGTGACGGACGGACAGACAGACAGACAGACGGACGGACGGACGGACGGACGGACGGACGGACGGACAGACCCATTTTAATAGTCCCCCAACTTTCTTCGAAAAGCGGGGGACAAAAAAAAAAAACAACACACAGAAAAACACACCAAAACAGATGACACATATTAATTAATTGCACATTTATCTTTTTCAAAAGAATTGAGTAATCACAGTGACTATCTATGCTTAGTTTATAATTAGGCATAAAATGTTCACTATCAAACTCAGGTTTTTGAAGTACATTGTAGTGAGTGAATATGGAAGACCAAATAGGACAATATTCATGATTCTTGTTTCTACATTCCAGTTTGAACATTTTAGACACGAACGCAACATTCTAAACTAATGATTCTTGTTTCTACATTCGTATGTCAACATTCCATGCACAAAATCAACATATTAAACAAAAAATTCACTTTAGGTTTCATTTCGGCATTTTATCGTTAACTTTTATATATTATTAAATATTAAAATTAAAAAATGATTTCTTTATTTTACACGATAAAAATATCAATTCATTGGTTTCTGAAAGTATCTAAAAAAAATCTGGAATTTAAACTCTTATGAAAATATTTTCTACGTTTCAAAAAGTCTTGAAGTTAAAATCTTGAAATGAAAATGTCCAGAAAAATATCATGAATTATCAACATTATTACTAGCATTACCACATCGAAATTTCAAATAATAGATAATGTGTTTTTCTCTGTTTTACTTTATGCAGGCTGCTTTAAACATTTAGAAACTTTTTAAATTTTCAAAATCGGTTAATAAATAAGTGTTCTATGAACATTTTTCTCATCAAAATTGGCAGTATATTTGTGACAAAAAGTAATGGACTTCTCTTTGTGTTCCCCCATCCAGCAATGACTAACAAAAAATACAAAGTCCTCTCGTTGGTGTAAAAATGTCATTTATTAAAATGACGTAAACATAATATCTGTATAGTTAAACAACAAAATATACATGATAAATACAAACCTACATGTATACAAGAATTTTTCAATGATACAAAAATAACTATCTACTGATTGTTGGGCTAAACAATCCGCCCAAAAATACTCCAAAACAAAAATTATACATAATTACAACATACATGATATATAAGACTTTTCTAATGATGATAAAAAACTATCTACTAAATGTCGGGCTAACCAATCTGCCTAACATATTATGCTTTGCTAACAACATTACAGATAAGCATCGCTAATTACTAACAGATATGTATGTTAAATGATATATAGGCTTATACTTATCAGGCTATGCAAGGAAAAGACAAGGAAACAACTACAAATGACAAATCTTTATGATGGCGGTTGGGGTGGAGGAGGGTGAAAATCCTCAATAAAATTTGCTTGGATTATTTGCTGATAACAAATAATCGCCACTTTACTCTACGACTGCCTTTGCTGGAATGTTGGAAGCGCGATTTAAACCGCGGGAAATCTTAGCTGGCTCATTAGCATAATCCACACATGGAGTAAATAATAGGAAATAATCCGATTGGCTAAAAAAACAACACTGGCAATATCCTAATCTAACTAAAAATTAACAAGCCAACAGTGAGGCTGATGTCCCCCGCCGAAATCCCAAAATAAATAGACGACACATATTAATTAATCGCACATTTATTTTTTTCAAACATATCAAGCAATCAAACTGTACACGAAGTGTCATCCAAGAGTGTTTTATATAAAGAAAAATGCTAAAACCGATGAGAAAAATGAAAATGTACCCTAGTTAGGGGGACCCTAAAGGCAGACAAAAGGGCCCCCACGCTTGACAAAAGGGACCCTCTGGTCAAGCGAAAGGGCCCTCGTGTCTGAGTCAATCGTTTCTATACACTGTTACTGTCGAATCCATTACTGAAAGAGAATGCAGTCATTGTATTGGCATAAAAATCATCAATCAAGATGAACCTAAGTTATCTTGTCCCAAAGTATCAACCAATCAAATTGCTTATCTCTGCCTACCCTAAGCAGAAAATGCTCATCTTCGAACTCCATCATCTACACACCAATTTTAAACATTTCAACTCAATTAGAAGGAGAGTTATTGTGTTCCAAAGTCTCCGTAAATCAAATTGTTATCGCTCTGCTTACCCTGAGCAGAATATGCTCGCTCATTATCAATCTTAGTCAACTCAATTAGAAGGAGAGTTATTGTGTTCCAAAGTCTCGGTAAATCAAATTGTTATCGCTCTGCTTACCCTGAGCAGAATATGCTCATTATCAATCTTAGTCAAGGCATTACTGTAATGAAACTATACACCAAGTTTCATCACTCTCACTTTATTAGAACTAAAGTTATCGTGTCCCAAAGCATCAACCAATCAAATTGCTTATCTCTGCTTACCCTAAGCGGAAAATGCTCATCTTCGAACTCCATCAAGGCATTATGACCTAATAAGCATATATACACCAAGTTTGAACATTTTAACTCAATTAGAAGGAGAGTTATTGTGTTCCAAAGTTTCGACCAATCAAATTGCGTATCGCTCTGCTTACCCTGAGCAGAAAGGGTCAGGGTATTACTGTAATGAAACTATACACCAAGTTTCATTACTCTCACTTAATTAGAACTAAAGTTATCGTGTCCCAAAGCATCAACAAATCAAATTGCTTATCTCTGCTTACCCTAAGCGGAAAATGCTCATCTTCGAACTCCATCAAGGCATTGACCTAATAAACATATACACCAAGTTTGAACATTTTAACTCAATTAGAAGGAGAGTTATGTGTTCCAAAGTCTCGACCAATCAAATTGCATATCACTCTGCTTACCCTGAGCAGAAAATGCTCATTATCGAACTTAGTCAAGGTATTACTGTAATGAAACTATACACCAAGTTTCATCAATCTCACTTAATTAGAACTAAAGTTATCGTGTCCCAAAGCATCAACCAATCAAATTGCTTATCTCTGCTTACCCTAAGCGGAAAATGCTCATCTTCGAACTCCATCAAGGCATTGACCTAATAAACACATACACCAAGTTTGAACATTCTAACTCAATTAGGAAGAGAGTTATTGTGTCCCAAAAAAGTGTGACGGACAGACAGACAGAAGGACAGACAGACAGACAGACGGACGAACCCATTTTAACAGTACGTACACCAAGTAACACATAATAAGTGACTGTACGTACACAAAGTACTTCAATAACCTGATGTTGGGCTTAAAAAGATGAAAAAATATGGCCCAACGATTTAACGGAAAAATGGCAACTATTTTGGAATCCAAGATGGCGGACATGCCAGTTTCCGTTACAGTCCGACGTAATTTATTCTGTGCTCTAAATATGGGTTGTAATATATCATCTGAAAGGCATTGAAGAGGGGATTACAATTTCCAAATGTCCAATACCCACCAGAGAACAACGTAAATAAAGAAGTTGTTTTTAGACATTGTTTTTGTTCAGTATTAAAAGTTGAATCAGAAGGCTAAGAGTACAACAGACTTGTGACAAAAAACTAAAAGCCCTGAATTGAAACCAAAGTTATATTCCACTATATGCCCTTCGGGCATCTCCGATTTATATTGCATATTTTCTCATTGATCTAATAAAATATGTATACTTTACTCAACATTTAAAGTCTAAAAATAGCACAAATGCGCACGCAGCACTGTGGCAACATCCGCCTAGCAACATGTATAAATATGAGGTAAGTCCCGGCACAAGTTGTCTTTTTCTTTTTTGATCTAGACCCTGACTAGTGGTACACTAATCTTTTTTATTGTATACTTATAGTTTGCGATTTATTGGATCGAAGATTCAATACGTTTAGAACTTAATCGCTACTGGTACGCTGTGCTGGTTTTTTGGTATAGTTTGTGTAGTTTGTCACGCTGTGACCTAGTTTAAGTAACTTACCTGTTGTTGAATATTTTTTCTCACGCTATGGATTTTACGAAATCCCCTAGCAATGAGTTCGAGGGTTTTGGTCCGCAGGATCTTATTAGTAATCCCTTAGAACCGGATTTCTTAATTTTAGATGAAGGTAATACATCTTCGTTTTTTGATGATTATAACGATCGTCGCGAAGCGCCATTATCTAGGCCGACCAGATGTTTACAAACTACCGGTAACGAGACAGCCAAAAAGGTGACTGGTAACAATCTGAGGAAACGTAAAAGCACAACTAACACTGCTGATAAAGCGAAGGTTAGGAATCCCCAAGTGCAACACTTAAATCAAAGTCGAGTGTCTCTGCCACTCCCAAAGATTTAGAATCCTTTGCTAATTAATATGATGTTAGGCTTACATATTATGTGGCTGTTTTGACAATGTGACATTAAAATGTCAGCTCAAACATTTTTTCTAAATTTATTCCGTTATTTCGCCAGGGCAGAAGTGATAGCCAAACTTTAGATCTTATTATTTCAATTTGAATTATTTTTTCTTCGAATGCATGTATGTATAGGCAGGCCTGCAGGCTGAATAGTTCAGACTTTAACATTAATTTCAAGTTTGAATAAAAAGTTAACAAAAAGCAAAAATGGCAGACAAAACAAATCAAGTTGCCAATTTACAATTTGGTAAATTTATGGGAATGAAATCGTCATGTAACCTTACTTGTATTATTATGTACTGGTATCATAATAATAATAATAATAATAATATTCTTCTTATTCTTTTTCCCTTTTTAGCACTTTGTAAATGGTCAGCCAGATCCCATCGCTGCACTGCACTATGATGATCACATTACTCAACCAAGACCACCACCCAAACCCAGAAGTAATTATATTGAGAAAACTGCAGTGAACGAATCAAAGGTTTTAAGGTAACAATGGTTTTATCAGCTTCAGAATAATTATTTCCTGTGTTCACATCAAGCATGTGTTGTCTGGAGGTTAAAATCCATTTTTCTCTGTCTTACACCTAGGGGGGGGGGGGGATGGCTGAATGGTTAGCACACACGTGCGTGTTGTATCATAAGGCCTGTTATGATTTCTAATCCCCAGTTGTACATGACAAGGAGAAGGGTTGCCTGTCGAACCTCGTGGGTTTTCTCCGGGTCCTCTTGTTTCCTCTCACTGCTAAAGACTCATACGCGCAAGCAAATTATTGAAAATGTTAATCCCAAAATGACCTAGTTTGTGTCGAGTGGACCTTAAACCCCATTTCTCTCCCTCTTTACACTACAGACTGTTCTACCTATCATTTTAGATATATTCCATTTAGATCCTTGTAACACACATTCTTTATGCATAGATGTAAGCTATGGTAATAGCATAAAATTAAAATAGAGAAAGTTGTGTTAATGCTGCATTTTTTTTATTAATGGCAAGTCTAATTATTAATTTATTAATAAGACGCCAGGTTTAGCAGCAAACAAGAAATTGTTTCACTATTTACAAAATTACAGTCTCTGGTATAAAAATACTGAATAAAGTGAATATATTTATGTACAAATTTTATATTTATGTACAAATTTTACATAATAATGTACTTCTTTACAGAGTTTCTATAAAGTCAAATAATGATATTGAGTATGAAAACTGTGAACTAAATGCCTTGAAAAATAAAATGGTACAGACAGAGAATGCAGTTGATGCTGTCAGAGGTTAGTTGAACTCATTTTATAGTCATGTAGAATTTTTAATAATAATAATAATTTATTTACAACTTTAAGGCATTTGCCTATAGTACAATCACATATATTTGATAATGATACAATGTAAATACAATCATAAAGTCTTGGCTTTTGACTAGTTCATATACAATATAATAATCAAGAAAATATAATAGTCTACAATTATATCACTGTTTTCCATAACTGTCAATATACCATTTAATAAAATATTTTAAATATATAATATAACAAGAACTAAAAAGAACAATTTGGTACGAAAGTATATTACACAATCAGATACATTTTAATATTTAAGTATTTCGTTTCTGATTTCCATTCCCTTTGAAATGTAGATAGACAAATTTCGAATAAGAACCGGATCGTTTGAAGTAAATAAAGATATAAGATTACATTCATTTGGGGAAGCAATTAGCCGTCGAGGTAAAAAATTATTTCTTATATCATTTAAAATTGGACATTTTAACATAAAGTGAATCTCATCACCGATTTGATTTAAATTACATATTTTACAAACACGGTTTTCCCTCGGGATTTTAGTCCGGCGTCCTTCTTCAATTTCAAGTAAATGTGTTGAACATTTAAAGTTTGCTAATGCAAAACGTAGTTTGTGTGATAGATCGTTTATTAAGTAAGATTCCCGGTATATTCCCGATTTTATTTTAGAGTAAAACATACAGCGGGGCGAGTTCGAAGTAAACTCATGCCACTCTTGTAAGCCAACATCTCTGACACGCTGTTTAAAACGGAATAAAAATTCATTCACATTTACGACCCCCTGGTTTATCCAAACATGACCAAATCCGTATTTAAACAATATATTTCTAATTCTTGAACACCAATTTATTCGACCATTTAAATCCTGATTATAGAGCATTTCGTAACACAGTTTAGGTAACCTAGATCTGTCCATTAACATTAATTTAAAGAAGTATTTAATAGGTTTACAAACATAATTTGCATACAGTTCGTATCTTCCACATTCAGCTCTTGCAAGAGCATTTGTTGTTTTTAACCCTGTAAAAAGTATCCATTTACAAAACTTAGTTTGAACTTGTTCTATGTCTGGTATCTTTTCTGTGCCCCAAACTTCAGCACCATAAAATAAAATAGGAGAAACCATTGAATCAAACAATATAAAGCGTTTCTACTACCCAATTTTGAAATGCATAACTTAATGACGTTAAGTGCCTTAGATGCCTGCATTGATAGAGTTTTGCAGCACACATTCCATTTTAAACGGCTTGAAAAGACAATACCCAAATACTTATAACTATTTACAACTTCAATCGGATTACTTTGATAGTGCCACTTTTCTATTTTGGACAGAACACCTCCATTTTTGAACACTACAATTTTAGACTTTTCAATATTGACTTCCTGGTGTATCTGACAAAAGAGACAAGTCATCCGCAAAGAGAAGCAGAATACATCATCAATGCTGGAGTTAATAAAGATCCCAGAGCCACTTTCCGTTTTGGTTACTAGTGCCAGTTCATTAATGAATATTCCAAACAACCAAGGACTTAGTACACAACCCTGCTTTACCCCTGAGAGACAGTCAAAGTAATCCGACAGAGTACCATTTGCTCTTACGCAGGATTGGACTGATTTATAAATATTACATAATAAATTATAAATTCGTCCATTGAGTCCTCTTTTAAGAAGCACGTAGAATAGCTTACTTCTAGAGATACAGTCATACGAATTTTTAATAAGAAATGGCTTTAAATGTTCAACATAAAAACATGATAATTTTGAAACAAGCTTCTGCATGGTTTCTTTTTCAGGATATATTCTCTCTATGCAGAAATCCCGTCTCGTAAAAGTGACAAAGTCGCAAAACTGAGCCCCAGTTACGAGAAGTTGTCCCTGAACCTGAAACCAGTGAATATGGTTTCTAGACAATTTAAATTCTACATCATTTTGCACTAAAAAGAAATCTTTCAGTGTATTGCATGCTTCTGTTAGTGTAATATCTCGAGCTGAAAAAGGACATTTAATTTCAATGAGCCCAGTCTCGCCTTTGTCACAAACTATTGCATCTGGTGTGGCACCTAAAAATGGAAAAGCTGGATTTATTACAAGTCCAATGTCATGAATAAAACAGAATAAAAATTACTTTTGTGAAATGTGTTTTTTAAAAATGAATCGTTTATCTTTTCATAACAGCTCCAAAATTTGAGGCAGTAATACGAACGACACTTTCTTTGGTTCATCCAGGTGTTATTATTATTTCTTGTGGATCTCTCTATTTTTATGGCTTCATCTTGATTTACATCAATTTCTTTCCACTCAACTTTCATCTTTTCTATCTGTTCTAAATCTAAATGTACAGCAACTGGTTTTGGGAAAGCTATTTCACCACATTTATCTGAGTTCTCTGCTCTTGGTTCTGTTGTCACTTGCATAAGGGGTGCCTGAAATACATATTATAATCTATTTACTGTTCATATTTTTTCAGGATTTCAACCGATGGACATCTTGGCCCATGCTGCAGAAAATATAAAAATGAAGGAAGAATATACAAAACTAGTTCTGGAAAATGAAAATCTTAAACGCAGTCAAGTTAAACAACCTATCCACGCAGCGTTTTAGTTGTTCAACTTTAACAAAAGATTCATTTCAATATTATACTGGCTTTTCATATGACCGTTTTTATAATGCCTATAAATTTTTTGTACCAGGAGTTGATTTACCGTTTGAATTTTCTAAAATTATTAGTAGCTTAGTAAGTTTTTCTCTAGAAGATCAGATTCTATTAGTGTTAATAAAATTAAGACAGGACTTTGATTTTAAACACATATCAAATATGTTTGGAATTTCTTCTCAAGATTATTTACTAATTGGATAAACTATATGTTTTACAGACTTGGCTCTCTTGATATATGGCCACACAGAGACATTATCATTGAAAATATGCCAGAACAATTTAAAACTGATTATCCCAACACAATGGTCATAATTGATGGAACAGAACTAAAAATTCAGAGGCCAAGTTCCCTCCATAGACAGAGCCAATGTTATTCAGACTACAAATCTTGTACCACACTGAAGGGTCTTGTTGGTGTCGACCCTAGGGGATCTATTGTGTTTGCATCCATGTTATTTTCTGGATCAATCTCAGACAAAGAAATAACCCACAGAAGTGGGTTTTTGGACACTTTAAAATCGTTATTACAAAGTGATAAACTTCAAGAAGGTGGTGGAGTTATGGCCGATAAAGGATTTACGATAGAAAAAGAAATCGATAATGTCAGATTGTGCTTAAATATTCCACCATTTGTGCCATCATCTGCCTCCCAAATGAGTGCCCCAGCCGTTGCAGAGACAATTAAAATAGCTAAACATAGGGTACATTTTGAAAGAGCAATATGTCGGGTTAAACAGTTTAAACTCCTAACCAATAAAGTAAGTCTGAGCTTGTTCAGCTGTGTTAATCAAATATGGCTAGTATGTTGTGTTTTAACGAATTTTATGCCATTCCTTATTGAGAAATAAAAATAGAATATAAAATACTGCATTGTGTTTTTGTTATGGTACTGACAACAGAGGGAGTTAACTAATGATATTGTTTATATTACCGTTTTGCATCAGCTGTTTGGCTGAAAAACTTATACAGGCCCAAATCATAGATACATTATTACATACATGATATGCAAGTGGGGATCCAATAAGCAATAAGTTGTGGGCCAATGGGTGTTGTAATGGAGTCTGCTGTGCTGCTCACCAAGTATGAGATGGGACTGTCCTTCAAGGTTTGAAGATGTAAAATATCAGCATCTGATACTTGAATTTTTCTGAAAAAGAAAGTATCAATCTATTAAACAAGCATATTTATAGAAATGGCATTCATGTGACACTCCTTGTATTTTAAAATATTTTTCGCATCACTGTCACGATAATAACATCACTCTCTAAGAACTTTTTTCTAATGCAGTGGTTGCTTTTGTCACCTGAACACTTACCTGTTGTAGTTAAAATTAGCCATCACAGGCTTTCTTTTTCTGTTTACATTCCCAGGCCTTGAAATTCTTATGTGTGAAACAGGGTCTGGTTCAATTTTTGACCCTCTTGGCTTATCCCACTGCTGTGGTAAACTTGCTGATGACGGTTGAGAAGGAACATCTTTATATCCTGCAATCTTCCATTCTTCAATCATTATGATTATTGCCAACACATGAGCACACCTTCCTCCCATTCTAAAAATACAATTATTTTTCTAGGTTAAAAGGGCTCATATTTTAGACAATAGACAAATTTATTAACATTTTCAAGTTAATTATTTATTAGTGATAAATAAAACTAAATAATTCAGTCAATACAATTCAATTTATCCCAAAAATTGACACCTGAATATTTTTTCATGATCTACGAATATAAGCAGGTAATTTAACATCTACACAAAAGTAGCTGGGAGATACTTACAGGATAAAAAATGTAAAAAAAGAAACTAAACCGGTAAACAGAAAATGTTAAACTGAAAAAAAGCACAATAGAAATAATAAAAAACAAAAATAATGCTGGGTAGGGCCTAGATCTGATCTAGGCCTATGCAATTTTACAGTTTTTAGCCTCTCCTATTTTTCATCATGAAAATTAAACCACAGAAATGATAAAATAATGTTACAATTTCTACAGTAAAAAAGCATACTACCAATCAAATGTGAATAGGCCTAGTAGTACTAGCCTAGTACCGATAGGCTAATAATAATAGGCCTGTGACTGTGGCGAGGATAATAATATAACAGCCAGACGAGTCAAAAGAATAACATAACGCTAACGCTACAATATACGTCCACATTCCTGCTTTGATTGATATGGTACTTTGTCAAGAAGGCTAGGCGTTTGGTTTGTTTAGCGTTGAGGGTCGTGCACCAACATTAATAGTTGTCGTCCTTAGAGTATAAGGAATAACTATACCAAGATAATCCATTCAGAATTGTGCCTTCCCAACACTAAAGGCAAAAAGTGGGCGTGGCTCTGCCCCTGGGGGTCGGGACATTCATCAAAATCAATAGTGGACGCCCTCAGGCTATAAGGAATACATAAACCAAGTACCACGCTGATTTTAAGAAAATCCAGTTAGAATTGCGGCTTCTAGACGACACAGAGACACACAAAAAGAAAATGGGCGTGGCTCTGCCCCTGGGGGTTGGGCATGCACCCAAAACAATAGGGATCATCCTTAGAGTATAAAGAGTAAGTATACAAAGTTTTAAAGAAAATACAATAAGAATTGCGGCCTGTAGGCGACGCAAAGACACACGATAAGAAAATGGGTGTGGCTCTGCCCCAGGGGGTTGGGCATGCATCCCAAATGACAGGGATGTTCCTTAGGGTACAAAGAATGTGTATGCTAAGTTTCAAAATTATAAGTTAAGAAATGTGGCCTGTAGACGACAAACAAATACATACTAGAAATGGGCGTGGCTCTGTCCCTTGGGGTCGGGCATGCACCAAAAACAATAGAGATCTTCCTTAGGGTATAAGGAATACGTATACCAAGTTTGAAGAAACTCCAGTAAGAATTGCGCCCTGTAGGCGACATAAAGACTCATGAAAAGAAAATGGGCGTGGCTCTGCCCCTGGGGGTGGGGCATACACCCCAAACGATAGGGATCATCCTTAGAGTATAAAGAGTAAGTATACAAAGTTTTAAAGAAAATCCAATAAGAATTGCGGCCTGTAGGCGACACAAAGACACACGATAAGAAAATGGGTGTGGCTCTGCCCCAGGGGGTTGGGCATGCACCCCAAATGATAGGGATGTTCCTTAGAGTACAAAGAATGTGTATGCTAAGTTTCAAAATTATAAGTTAAGAAATGTGGCCTGTAGACGACAAACAAATACATACTAGAAATGGGCGTGGCTCTGTCCCTGGGGGTCGGGCATGCACCAAAAACAATAGAGATCTTCCTTAGGGTATAAGGAATACGTGTACCAAGTTTGAAGAAAATCCAGTAAGAATTGCGCCCTGTAGGCGACACAAAGACACACGAAAAAAAAATGGGCGTGGCTCTGCCCCTGGGGGTGGGGCATACACCCCAAACGATAGGGATGTTCCTTAGGGTACAAAGAATATGTATGCAAACTTTCAAGATTATAAGTTAAGAAATGTGGCCTGTAGACGACAAACAAACAAATACTAGAAATGGGCGTGGCTCGGCCATGGGGGTCGGGCATGCCCCAAAAACAATAGGGATCTTCCTTGGGGTATAAGGAATAAGTATACCAAGTTTGAAGAAAATCCATGAAGAATTGCGCCCTGTAGGCGAACCACAGACACACACACACACACACACACACACACAGACAGGGGCGACGGCATAATACGTTCACATTATGAATGTGGACGTATAAAAATGAATAATTATCATTTTGGAAAACGTTTAAGAAATCAATGATATTTCTATAAACATAACGCTAACGCTACAATATACGTCCACATTCCTACTTTGATTGATATGGTACTTTGTCAAGAAGGCTAGGCGTTTGGTTTGTTTAGCGTTGAGGGTCGTGCACCAACATTAATAGTTGCCGTCCTTAGAGTATAAGGAATAACTATACCAAGATAATCCATTCAGAATTGTGCCTTCCTAACACTAAAGACAAAAAGTGGGCGTGGCTCTGCCCCTAGGGGTCGGGACATTCGTCAAAATCAATAGTGGACGCCCTCAGGCTATAAGGAATACATAAACCAAATGGGTGTTGCTGTCCCATGGGGGTCGGGCATGCACCCAAAACAAAAGGGGTCATCCTTAGGGTATAAGGAATAAGTATTTTAAGTTTCAAGATGACCGATTAAGAATTGTGGCCTGTAGGCGACACACAAAAAGAAAATGGGCGTGACTCTGCCCCTGGGGGTTGGGCATGCACCCCAAATGATAGAAATGTTCCTTAGGGTACAAAGCATAATCATTCAAAGTTTCAAGATGATACGTTAAGAAATGTGGCTTGTAGACGACAAACAAATAAATACAAGGAATGGCCGTGGCTCTGCCATTGGGAGTCGGGCATGCACCAAAAAACAATACGGATCATCCTTAGGGTAAGTATACAAAGTTTTAAGAAAATACAGTTAGAATTGCGGCTTCTAGGCGACACAGAGACACACAAAAAGAAAATGGGCGTGGCTCTGCCCCTGGGGGGTTGGGCATGCACCCCAAACGATAGGGATCATCCTTAGAGTATAAAGAGTAAGTATACAAAGTTTTAAAGAAAATCCAATAAGAATTGCGGCCTGTAGGCGACACAAAGACACGCGATAAGAAAATGGGTGTGGCTCTGCCCCAGATGGTTGGGCATGCACCCCAAATGATAGGGATGTTCCTTAGGGTACAAAGAATGTGTATGCTAAGTTTCAAAATTATAAGTTAAGAAATGTGGCCTGTAGACGACAAACAAATACATACTAGAAATGGGCGTGGCTCTGTCCCTGGGGGTCGGGCATGCACCAAAAACAATAGAGATCTTCCTTAGGGTATAAGGAATACGTATACCAAGTTTGAAGAAAATCCAGTAAGAATTGCGCCCTGTAGGCGACACAAAGACACACGAAAAGAAAATGGGCGTGGCTCTGCCCCTGGGGGTGGGGCATACACCCCAAATGATAGGGATGTTCCTTAGGGTACAAAGAATGTGTATGCTAAGTTTCAAAATTATAAGTTAAGAAATATGGCCTGTAGACGACAAACAAACAAATACTAGAAATGGGCGTGGCTCGGCCCCTGGGGGTCGGGCATGCCCCAAAAACAATAGGGATCTTCCTTGGGGTATAAGGAATAAGTATACCAAGTTTGAAGAAAATCCATTAAGAATTGCGGCCTGTAGGCGAACCACAGACACACACACACACACACACACACACACACACACACACACACACACACAGACAGGGGCGACGGCATAATACGTTCACATTATGAATGTGGACGTATAAAAAAATAAATAAGCTGAGGCTGATATTTACCCTGCTTTACAGCTACAAAGAGCATCTGTTATAGTCCGATCTTCTATGTTGACATCTATTGACGTCTGGTGCGGTTCGTCCGATTTTTTCATGCTTCGATAAATTCGAGCGAAAACATGAATGGATGTTACGTCAATCCCAGCCAATATGGACATGGATTTGATGTATGACCCCTTGGAAAAAGCTGTAGCTCGCTGTTTCTGCCTTAGCGAAGGTATATACGGCAAATACCTTGAGGAAAAATCGCTTGGTACATCGCTTAAACTTAAAACTGCCGCCATTATTGTTTGCCTCGCTGACGGGCTTAAATTGGGTTATCTCCCTTTATTTTAAGGGGCGTGGCTACGTCCGCACTGGCGATCTGTCAATTGGCTTAGGTGTTTCACCATTGTTATCTTTGTTGTCTAAAAACCTTGACCAGGGGACAAAAAATTCCATCATTGATTCTGTGGTTACCTTGGGTAATGCCCACTTGGAACTCTCTTTCAAGCGGAGGCACTTCCTTAAGCGTTTTTTAAGTCGCAGATATCACTCACTTTGCTCATCTAATCGGCCAGTCGATACGGCGTTATTAGGTCAGATGTAGCTAATCAAATTCGAGTGATAGATCAATCTAGTCGATTACACGTAACTTTTGGTAACCGTGTTATGTCCAATAATAATCGTCAATCATTTTACAGACGTCCTTTTTTAGGGCAGGGCCAGGCAAACAGAAGGCCACCAGACCGGAACAACTTCCGGGGACGGGGTTTTACCCCAAGCAGGAGGCGTTTCCGCCCTCAACAACAACGCAAATACAGCAACCCAACAACTCAAAACCAACTACAGTAAATTCTGTAAGTAATACTTTTATAGCTGGTCAGGTTTCTTATTTTTTAGATAAATGGTCTACCCTGACATCAGATAACTGGATTCTTAATACAGTTAGCGGGTACCGTTTTGAGTTTATTCAAACACCCTATCAACTTTGCTTGCCCAAACCACCTCCTTTTAATTCAGATCAGATTAAGATGGTTGATAAAGAGATCGATAAAATGTTGAGTAAGAGAGCTATATGTCTTGTACTCCCTGTTAATTTTCATGTTGAACAGTTTATATCTAATATATTTCTAGTACAGAAAAAGACTGGCGATTATCGCCCCGTTATTAACTTAAAACAATTAAACAAATTTATAAGCTATGAACATTTTAAGCAGGAAACTTTATGTTTTGCATTAAGTATTATACATAGAGATGATTTTCTATCATCAGTAGATCTGAAAGATGCCTATTTTTCTATTCCTATTCATCCAGATCATCATAAATATTTACGTTTTATTTGGAAAGGCCAGGTTTTTGAGTTTACATGTCTTCCTTTCGGAGTTTCATGGGCTCCTAGAGTTTTTACTAAAGTTCTCAAACATATATTTGCAAGCCTTCGCAAACAGGGTATACATTGCTCATATTTTATTGATGATTCCCTTTTTTCTGCCGACACTGCAGAAGAATGCTGTCTTAACACACAGAAAGCTGTAAGACTTTTCCAAGAGCTTGGGTTTTGTATAAATGAACAAAAATCCTGTTTGAAACCTTCTAAAGAAATTGTTTTCTTAGGTTTTATTATTAACACTCAATTTTTTACTGTATCTCTTACTCCACAAAAGTTAGAAAAAATTAAAAGCAAGGCCAAAACATTATTATCGTCAAACAAGCTCACTATTCGACAAGTAGCTTCGTTTATTGGGCTGTGTTCCTTCTCTCGAACTGCAGTACTATTAGTGCCTTTACATATCCATTACCTGGATAAAGAGAACATAACGCTAACGCTACAATATACGTCCACATTCCTGCTTTGATTGATATGGTACTTTGTCAAGAAGGCTAGGCGTTTGGTTTGTTTAGCGTTGAGGGTCGTGCACCAACATTAATAGTTGTCGTCCTTAGAGTATAAGGAATAACTATACCAAGATAATCCATTCAGAATTGTGCCTTCCTAACACTAAAAGCAAAAAGTGGGCGTGGCTCTGCCCCTGGGGGTCGGGACATTCATCAAAATCAATAGTGGATGCCCTCAGGTTATAAGGAATACATAAACCAAGTACCACGCTGATTTTAAGAAAATCCAGTTAGAATTGCGGCTTCTAGACGACACAGAGACACACAAAAAGAAAATGGGCGTGGCTCTGCCCCTGGGGGTTGGGCATGCACCCCAAACAATAGGGATCATCCTTAGAGTATAAAGAGTAAGTATACAAAGTTTTAAAGAAAATACAATAAGAATTGCGGCCTGTAGGCGACACAAAGACACACGATAAGAACATGGGTGTGGCTCTGCCCCAGGGGGTTGGGCATGCATCCCAAATGATAGGGATGTTCCTTAGGGTACAAAGAATGTGTATGCTAAGTTTCAAAATTATAAGTTAAGAAATGTGGCCTGTAGACGACAAACAAATACATACTAGAAATGGGCGTGGCTCTGTCCCTGGGGGTCGGGCATGCACCAAAAACAATAGAGATCTTCCTTAGGGTATAAGGAATACGTATACCAAGTTTGAAGAAAATCCAGTAAGAATTGCGCCCTGTAGGCGACATAAAGACTCATGAAAAGAACATGGGCGTGGCTCTGCCCCTGGGGGTGGGGCATACACCCCAAACGATAGGGATCATCCTTAGAGTATAAAGAGTAAGTATACAAAGTTTTAAAGAAAATCCAATAAGAATTGCGGCCTGTAGGCGACACAAAGACACACAATAAGAAAATGGGTGTGGCTCTGCCCCAGGGGGTTGGGCATGCACCCCAAATGATAGGGATGTTCCTTAGGGTACAAAGAATGTGTATGCTAAGTTTCAAAATTATAAGTTAAGAAATGTGGCCTGTAGACGACAAACAAATACATACTAGAAATGGGCGTGGCTCTGTCCCTGGGGGTCGGGCATGCACCAAAAACAATAGAGATCTTCCTTAGGGTATAAGGAATACGTGTACCAAGTTTGAAGAAAATCCAGTAAGAATTGCGCCCTGTAGGCGACACAAAGACACACGAAAAAAGAAATGGGCGTGGCTCTGCCCCTGGGGGTGGGGCATACACCCCAAACGATAGGGATGTTCCTTAGGGTACAAAGAATATGTATGCAAACTTTCAAGATTATAAGTTAAGAAATGTGGCCTGTAGACGACAAACAAACAAATACTAGAAATGGGCGTGGCTCGGCCCCTGGGGGTCGGGCATGCCCCAAAAACAATAGGGATCTTCCTTGGGGTATAAGGAATAAGTATACCAAGTTTGAAGAAAATCCATAAAGAATTGCGCCCTGTAGGCGAACCACAGACACACACACACACAGACAGGGGCGACGGCATAATACGTTCACATTATGAATGTGGACGTATAAAAACCAGAGCCTTGTCAGAATGTAATTATTCATATGAAGGGTCTATTTCCCTCAATGCCAATATGATTGGGGAGTTAAATTGGTGGTTAGGTAATATTGACTTTCATAATGATAACCATATTAGGCCACCCACTCATTCTTATGTCATTACATCAGATGCATCACTATAGGGATGGGGTGCTCACTCTTATGATGTTCACACCAATGGTCTTTGGAATAATTCAGAATCACAAATCATATTAATTATCTAGAACTTCTGGCAGTTTTTATGGACTGAGGTCGTTGTGGAGCAATCTGTCTAACACACATATACTTGTTCAGTGTGATAACACCATAGCTTTATCATATATTAATAATATTGGAGGAACTATAGATGATTTATTCGAATTAAGCAAACAAATCTGGTACTGGCGCGTTTCCAAAAATATATTTTCATCAGCAAAATATATATCGAGTACTTCTAATAGCATAGCTGACTCATTGTCAAGACAGTTTTCTAATTCCACAGAGTGGAAATTGAATGAGCACATTTTTCAGAAAATATGTCATCTTTTATTTGTACCAGACATAGACCTGTTTGTATCACGACACAACTTGCAAATTGAGAGGTATGTTTCTTGGCAGCCAGATCCATTTTGTTTTGCTCACGATGCTTTTAATATTTCTTGGTCAAATTTTCACCCATACATTTTTCCTCCTTTCAGTGTTGTTGGGAAGTGTCTAAACAAGGTGCTCAGGGACAAAGTGGACCAAGCATTAATCATAGTGCCAGGGTGGCCAACGCAGGTATGGTATTCGCGTCTATTAGCAATGCTAATTTCAAACCCCATTCGCCTACCTTTACACAGGGATTTATTGCGTCTAGCTCACAATGGGATGTGCCATCCTATGGGAGGAAAAACTTTATTCCTAACCGCATGCCTTATATCCGGCAGTGCCTCACTAATAGAGGATTATCACAAAACGCTACCGGTTCTATTATCCAGTCCTGGAGACCGGGAACTAACAAACAATATGAGACGATGCAATTTTTGGACAAATCGGAAGCAAATTGATCCAGTGGATCCCTCTGAAGAAAATATTGTAAATTATTTGAGTGATCTATCATCTAGTGCATCCTTTAGTGTTGTTAACACTCACATGTCGCCAATTATTCAGACTCTTGATGTTTCAGACAGTGGGCGGTTGAGAAACCATGCAATTATTAATCGATTTATGAAGGGCATTTTTATACGTCCACATTCATAATGTGAACTATTATGCCGTCGCCCCTGTCTGTGTGTTTGTGTGTGGGTGGGTGGGTGTGTGTGTGTGTGTCTGTGGTTCGCCTACAGGGCTCAATTCTTCATGGATTTTCTTCAAACTTGGTATACTTATTCCTTATACTCCAAGGAAGATCCCTATTGTTTTTGGTGCATGCCCGACCCCCAGGGGCAGAGCCACGCCCATTTTTAGTATTTGTTTGTTTGTCGTCTACAGGCAACATTTCTTAACTTAGAATCTCGAAACTTTGCATACACATTCTTTGTACCCTAAGGAACAACCCTATCATTTGGGGGTGCATGCCCAACCCCCAGGGGCAGAGCCACGCCCATTTTCTTTTCGTGTGTCTTTGTGTCGCCTACAGGGCGCAATTCTTACTGGATTTTCTTCAAACTTTGTATACGTATTCCTTATACCCTAAGGAAGATCTCTATTGTTTTTGGTGCATGCCCGACCCCCAGGGACAGAGCCACGCCCATTTCTAGTATGTGTTTGTTTGTCGTCTACTGGCCACATTTCTTAACTTATAATTTTGAAACTTTGCATACACATTCTTTGTACCCTAAGGAACACCCCTATCGTTTGGGGTGCATGCCCAACCCACAAGGTCAGAGCCACACCCATTTTCTTTTGTGTGTCTTTGTGTCGCCTACAGGGCGCAATTCTTGCTGGATTTTCTTCAAAATTTGCATACTTACTCTTTATACTCTAAGGATGATCCCTATCATTTGGGGTGCATGCCCAACCCCCAGGGGCAGAGCCACGCCCATTTTCTTTTTGTGTGTATGTGTGTCGCCTACAGGCAGCAATTCTAACTGGATTTTCTTAAAACTTTGTATACTTACTCTTTACACCCTAAGGATGATCCGTATTGTTTTTTGGTGCATGCCCGACCCCCAATGGCAGAGCCACGCCCATTCCTTGTATTTATTTGTTTGTCGTCTACAAGCCACATTTCTTAACGTATCATCTTGAAACTTTGAAGACTTATTCATTGTACCCTAAGGGGCAGAGTCACGCCCATTTTCTTTTTGTGTGTCGCCTACAGGCCACAATACTTAATCGGTCATCTTGAAACTTAAAATACTTATTCGTTATACCCTAAGGATGATCCCTTTTGTTTTGGGTGCATGCCCGACCCCCGTGGGACAGCAACACCCATTTCTTGTATTTGTTTGTCTGTCGTCTACAGGCTGCATTTTTTAATGTATCATCTTGAAACTATGAATACTTATTCTTGGTACCTTAAGGAAGATCCCTATTGTTTTTGGTGCATGCCCGACCCCAAGGGACAGTGCCACGCCCATTTTTATTTGTCTGTGTGTCACCTACAGGCCACAATTATTATTCTTAATCGATCGTCTTGAAAACTTTTTTTTATACTTATTCCTTATACCCTAAGGCTGACCACTATTATTTTTGGTGCATGCCGGACCCCCTGGGACAGAGCCACGCCCAATGCTTTTGGTCTTGTGTTCGCCTACAGGATGCAATTCTTAACAGATCCTTTTAAAACTTTAAAACCTATTCCTTATACCCTAAAGATGACCCCTATTGTTTTTGGTGATTTCCTAACCCCCCAGGGGCAGAGCCATGCCCATTTTTACTTCGTGTCTGTGTGTGTTGTCTACAGGCCATGATTCTTAATTGATCGTCTTTAAACTTGGGATATGTATTCCATATAGCCTAAGGACGTCAACTGTATGTCCCGACTCACACAGGCAAGACACGCCCAATTTTTGTGTTTGTCGTTTACAGGCCGCAATTCTGAATGAATCAGCTTGATACTTGGCTTATGTATTCCTTATAGCCTGAGGGCGTCCACTATTGATTTTGATGAATGTTCCGACCCCCAGGGGCAGAGCCACGCCCACTTTTTGCCTTTAGCGTTATGAAGGCACAATTCTGTATGGATTATCTTGGTATACTTATTCCTTATACTCTAAGGACGGCAACTATTGATGTTGGTGTACGACCCTCAACGCCTAGCCTTCTTGACAAAGTACCATATCAATCAAAGCAGGAATGTGGACGTATATTGTAGCGTTAGCGTTATGTTTAATCTTAATCCTCCAAAACCTTGTTATGTTGTCACCTGGGATGTTTCTATACTTTTAAGGTATTTACGAGGTTTATTCCCTTTAGCAAGCATATCATTGAAGCTTCTTACTTATAAAACAGTGAGCTTATTGGCTCTAGCTACGGCCCAAAGATGCCAGACTTTAGCAGTCATTAATATTAATCGTCTCCATATTTCAGGTGATACCATTACTTTAGGAGTTGACAGAGTCTTCAAAACTTAACTTCAATCGTCTCCTCTATACCAGGTTAAATTGAAGTATTTCGCTGATAAAAGTTTATGTCCATGCTATATACTCTGCAACATTATTTAAAACTAACTTCAGATGATAGGAAGTCTCTTCAATTGTTTGTTTCGTATCTTACACACAGAGCAGTAACGCCATCTACCATAGGCCGTTGGTTTAAGGAAACCCTTGCGCTTGCTGGTATTGATACATCTATTTTTAAAGCTCATTCATATCGGTCAGCTTCCACATCTGCAGCTTTTCTTTCTGGTTGTTCTATTTTAGACATACTTCAAACAGCTTCGTGGAAGAATGAAGAAGTTTTCCGAAGATATTATCTTCGACCGGATACGGAAAGGAATGATTTTTTAACTTATTTAAATAAATATTGATAGACTACTGTTTGTTTTGTTTTTTTTTGTTGACAACCCTTTGAATGATGCAATATAAATCGGAGATGCCCGAAGGGCATATAGTGGAATATAATCTCCTCTCATCCGAGCGCCCGAAGGGCGCGATGGATGAGAAGGATTATATGAATATATATAGCCCAAGGGCTCGAGGATTTATATTCCCTCCCTTTAAGCCCTCCAGGTGCTATATATATGGTTGCCAACAAACTTTAAAGAAACAACTTGTGCCGGGACTTACCTCATATTTATACATGTTGCTAGGCGGATGTTGCCACAGTGCTGCGTGCGCATTTGTGCTATTTTTAGACTTTAAATGTTGAGTAAAGTATACATATTTTATTAGATCAATGAGAAAATATGCAATATAAATCCTCGAGCCCTCGGGCTATATATATTCATATAATCCTTCTCATCCGAGCGCCCGAAACTAAACAAACGATGAGACAAACGAAATTGTACCCTAGTTAGGGGGACCCTAAAGGCAGACAAAAGGGCCCCTCTGGCCAAGGGAAAGGGTCCTCGTGTCCGAGTCAATCTTTTCTATACACTTTTACTGTCGAATCCATTATTGAATGAGAATGCAGTCATTGCATTGGCATAAAAATCATCAATCAAGATGAACCTAAGTAATCTTGTCCCAAAGCATCAACCAATCAAATTGCTTATCTCTGCTTACCCTAAGCGGAAAATGTTCATCTTCGAACTCCATCAAGGCATTGACCTAATAAGCATATACACCAAGTTTGAACATTTTAACTCATTTAGAAGGAGAGTTTTTGTGTTCCAAAGTCTCAACCAATCAAATTGCATATTGCTCTGCTTACCCTGAGCAGAAAATGCTCATTATCGAACTTAGTCAAGGTATTACTGTAATGAAACTATACACCAAGTTTCATCACTCTCACTTAATTAGAACTAAAGTTTTCGTGTCCCAAAGCATCAACCAATCAAATTGCTTATCTCTGCTTACCCTGAGCAGAAAATGCTCATCTTCGAACTCCATCAAGGCATTGACCTAATAAGCATATACACCAAGTTTGAACATTTTAACTCAATTAGAAGGAGAGTTATTGTGTTCCAAAGTCTCGACCAATCAAATCGCGTATCGCTCTGCTTACCCTGAGCAGAAAATGATCATTATAGAACTTAGTCAAGGTATTACTGTAATGAAACTATACACCAAGTTTCATCAATCTCACTTAATTAGAACTAAAGTTATCGTGTCCCAAAGCATCAACCAATCAAATTGCTTATCTCTGCTTACCCTAAGCGGAAAATGCTCATTTTCGAACTCCATCAAGGCATCGACCTAATAAACACATACACCAAGTTTGAACATTGTAGCTCAATTAGAAAGAGAGTTATTGTGTCCCAAAAGGTGTGACGGACAGACGTACGGACAGACGTACAGACAGACAAACAGACGGACGAACCCATTTTAATAGCCCCCCAACTTTCTTCGAAAGGTGGGGGAAAAAAATAATAATCTTAACAGAAACAATAACCTTTTATATAAAAAGAATAATAATTCTAACAAAATTACGCAGTGTGAAACCCTAACTAGTTTTTTCTTGGTGCTAAGAATATGTGTGCTAACTTGATCTCAAATCCAGGTGCTGGAATACGGTGAGAGATTCCGCCTGGTTGATTTTTCTAGCTGTTTAAATCATAGAAGTTATTTGTATTGTTATTATATCTCGAGCTTAATTTCTGTTTCATGCAACTAATTACTGTAAACACAACTGGGGCCCACTTCCACTCGTGGAAAAGTCTATTTTTGATTTCTAATCTATAGTCTGTATCAAAGTTGTACACATACGCTAACGCCCTCTGGTGTAATAATGTTGATAATTCATTATATTTTTCTGGACATTTTCATTTCAAGATTTCAACTTTAAGACTTTTTGAAACATAGAAAATATTTTCATAAGGGTTCAAATTCCAGATTTTTTTTAGATACTTTCAGAAACCAATGAATTGATTTCTTTGTCGTGTAAAATCAAGAAATTATTTTTTATTTTTAATAATAAATGATATGTAAAAGTTACCGATAAAACGCCGAAAATGAAACCTAAAGTCAATTTTTGGTTTAAATTGTTGATTTTGTGCATGAAATGTTGACATAAGAAAGTAGAAACTAGAATCATTAGTTTAGCATGTTGCGTTCGTGTCTAAAATGTTCAAACTGGAATGTAAAAACAAAAATCATGAATATTGTAGCATTTGGAGTTTCATCACTCTCCATCATTAAGCGTCAAAGTTCTCTTGTCGAAAAGCATTGACCAAAGAAATTGCTTAGCTCTTCTTAGGCTCTAATGGGAAATATCAATCATTGAACTTCTTTATACCTCAATTAAAAGCAGAATTATGTTTTAAAGTCTTGACCAATCGAATTGCTCATTGCTATTCAGTCTAAGCAGAAAATTCTTAGTCAATGTATTGATATAATAAATCTATACTCAAAGTTTCATCGCTCTCACCAAATTACAGCAAAAGTCATCGTGTTCCAAAGTCTCAACCAAAAAAATTGCTCAGTCTTCGTAGAAAATATGGATGAACGAACTATGTCAAGGCATTCACGTAATAGACACCTAGACCAATTTTGAACATTCTACCTCAACTAGGAGAGTTATTCTGTTCCAAAAACTCAGCCAATAAATGTTCATTTGAGATCTTAGTCAAGGTATTGATGTAATGAAACTACACACCAAGTATTATCACTCTCACTTAATTAGAACTAGAGTTATCATGTCCCAAAGCATCAACCACTCAAATTGCTTATCTCTGCTTACCCTTAGCAGAAAATGCTTATCTTCGACATTGTCCTAATAAACACCTACATCAAGTTTGAACTTTCTACCTCAATTAGAAAGAGAGTTATTGTGTCCCAAAAAGTGTGACATATAGACGGACGAACCCAATCAGATTGAAGTCTCCACATTGCCTAAGCAGAAAATGCTCAGCATCGAACCTTGCTAAGGTCATTGATGTAATAAAACTATACACAAAGTTTCACATTAATCACACAATTAGTAACAAAGTTGTCGAGCTCCAAAGCCTTGACCAATCAAATTGCTTAACCCTTTGCCTACCCTGATCCGAAATGCTTTCTTAATCAATTAACAGTGTTGATGTGATAAAACCATACACCAAGTTTCATCACTCTCACTTAAAGATATTTTCCCGGAAAGTTATTTATGGGGGGGGGGCCAATAAAAGTATGTCAAATCTGGTATGGAAAGTAGAAACTTCCAATCTTACAAGAAAAATACTGGATTCCCAGAATAACACCCATGGAGCTCTCATACAGGACAAAAATGTAAGGATTCCCTAATCACCAACCCGACAATTAGGGGGGATGTCTGCTCGAGTGACATCAAAGTTTGCATGAGAAGATCCCAGCCTTAGTGAGCGCTTGATGTATGTAGTAAATAATACCCTACTACAAGGTTGATATAAGAAATATCCTGAGACCGAAGGTCGAGGGCTATTTCTAATATTGAACCGAGGGTGAGTTGGGTATTATTTGACATACACATTGACATCACTTCAATGACAGAGTGGTCAACATACCCCCATATAGCAACATAAACATAATATCGCCCCGTGTTGTTTTAGCATGAGGACTATGTCACTGCTGGAATGAGTATACTAATAGTGAACTGTTGTCCACCACTGCTCAAAATACACCTGCGTTATTTCTGTCATACATAGACCAGTTCACTAGTAAAATGCTGTCAATGACTGAGTCAGATGAAGAACTCCTTTTTGCCAGCCAGATCGCCGAAAGCAATTTGAATTTATATGAAAATTTGGACGAGGATATAATATGGGATACGGGATTTCGTCCCAGGGATGATATCACATATCACCCAATCCTACGATATCTCTATTATAGCTTATGGAACATCAAAGACAAAACACCATGAAGGTGTGTATGTGTTGATAAAATTGATGGTGAGCTTAAGCGCAAACCAGTTTCTGAGATAAAGATAGGTTGCCAGGCAACGAAACATACGCCCACAGCAGCTAAATCGTCCGGGCAGTCAACAAGGGTTGTCGCATATTTTTACTTTTTTTTGGTAATGAAACATTTGTAATACACTAAAATCTGAGTAACAACTCATTATGTAATTATCTGAAAATCATTAGAATTTGTTTGCTTTTTATAAAGTTTTGCCCCAAGCTAACAATTAGTATAGGAAACACTTAACATCATGGATTTAGCTGTTCAGTTATCAAAATTCATTGAAAATCAAAATACTTGTTCGTTTCAACACCTTAAACTCTGTGTATCAATCTGAAGTCAATCGGATGATAAGTTTGGCATCTACAGCGCCACAAGATTTTTTGAAGTGATCAAGGGAGATAACTCTGGAAGTAATTATTTGAAATCGACGAAAATCAGTAGGCATCTTAGTCTCAGGACCTTAAACAGTGTGTGTAAATTTAAAGTCAATCGGATATTAACTTTGGCCTCTAGAGCATCCACAGGATTTTTTGATGTGATCAAGGGCCATAACTCTGGCACTAATTATCGGAAATTGATGCAAATCAATAGGCTTCTTCGTCTTATGACCTTAAACACTGTGTATAAATTTAAAGCCAATCGGATATTAACTTGGGCCTCTAGAGCGTCCACAAGATTTTTTGAAGTCGTCAAGGGCCATAACTCTGGTAGTTATTATCGGAAATCGCTGAAAAACAATAGGCTTCTTCGTCCCATGACCTTTAACACTGTGTATAAATTTAAAGTCAATCGGATATTAACTTTAGCCTCTAGAGCGTCCACAAGCAATTGTGGACGCCGGACCGACGGGGGCGACGACAATATACGACCATATTTCAATGTAGGGCGTATAAAAACCGTGGAAAAAGACATGGGCAGTGGATGATCCTTGAGTTGGATTAGGCTTCGATATTTATGATAAATAATCAGCGATTAAAGACAACGTCATCTTGTATATATGCAATGAATTCTCCTCATGCTAGGTACTGTGAGACGTGACACAAACATGACCTCTTTTTAATCGATTTTTATAGCAGGTTTTCTTCTAAAATTCAATGTTTTGAAGCAAAATTTGGATGGATTAATTAGTTTGAATATCTTTTTAGTTCACACATATCATCAAATCACAAAGTTTGTTCGCAGGAAAGTAACTTTAATTAAAACCAAAGTTATTTTGTCGCAAAGCATCTACGAATCAAATTGCTTATCTCTGCTTACTCTTAGCAGAAAATGCTCATCTTTGATCTTCATCAAGGCATTCACTCAATCAACGCCTACAGCAAGTTTGAACATCGTACACTCAATTTGAAGGAGAGTTATTGTGTTCCAAAGTCTCAACCAATCAAATTGTTTATCATTCTGCTTCCCAGGGATGTAGCCAGGATTTGGTGAGTGGTGGAAAAAAAATTGCATCAATGGTACATTACAAAAGATCTGTTTCAAAGATTTTATGTCAAAAGTCTCTCGTACTTACCTAGTTCCATTTTGAACTGTTTTTGAGCGAACATTCACCGAATATATCATTAGCTCAAGTACAGTTCCAAAGGGAGCTTACCTATATTAGTGACTGTGTTATAGTGAATAATAAGTAAAACAGACACTCGTCTTGCCGTCTAATTTATTTTTTTGAGGCAAGTGTAAATAAAATGGACTATAGCCCAGTTATCTTTCGGATTTAATTTAGATTTGGTAGAATTACCACTACAATGGGTACATTAAAGATAGGCTGGCACTGCCAGGCATGATACGCCCACATTTTTGAGAGATGGATAGAGAACAAGCAATACCGAAAGTGATTTTTCCTATATCATTAAGTCCTGTATTTCATACTGTATTGGAAGCAGCCATTTTGTTGGTCAGTTCCAGTCTGATATTCATGAAATTGGAAGCCGACAATGATTATGGTGTGACGGTACACAACCTAGAAATGTGACTTTTCGGCAAAATCTGATCAGAATTGTGACCTGTAGAGAGTCCACAACCATGATATACCATATCTTTACACTATTCGCGTACAAACGACGACCATTTCGTCCGGCAATTTTGGTACGATTTTCACGAAATTCGAATAATTCAGGAAGTTACGATCCGATATATGCAAATACCGAAAGGAACCAAGAAATTTGGGTTATAACTATGCATTTCAAGTTTCATCAAAATCAAATTAAAATTGTGACCTATACAGGATCCACAACCATGATATACCATTTTTTAACAGTATTCACGTACAAACGGCGGCCATTTTGTCTGTCAATTTTGGTCTAATTTTCCCAAAATTTAATCTAAAACCTTCCTTAAGGTAAAACGGTGATATAATCAAACGTTTTTTTAAATCGGAAAATAATTGTGACTTCCAGAGGGACCACAAGCTAAAAAGGGTGATTTTTCGTACAATCAGGGGCCATAATTGAGGAAGTTATGAATCGATGAGCCATAATCAGGGGCCATAATTCAGGAAGTTACGATCCGATGGGTGCAAATATCGAAAGGAACCAAGATCTTCGGGTTATAACCATGCATGTCAAGTTTCATCAAAATCGGTTCAAAATTATGACCTATATAGGGTCCACAACCTTGATATAACATATTTTCACACTATTCGTGTACAAACGGCGGCCATTTTGTCCGTCAATTTTGGTTCGATTTTCACGAAATACGACGTCAGTCTTCATTACCATGTAACCATGATATAATCAAATGTTTTTTTTAAATCGGATAATAATTTTGAACTCCAGAGGGACCACAAGCTAAAAAGGGCGATTTTTCGGACAATCAGGGGCCATAATTCAGGAAGTTACGATCCGATGGGTGCAAATATCGAAAGGAACCAAGATCTTTAGGTTATAAACATACATGTCAAGTTTCATCAAAATCGGTTCGAAATTGTGACCTCTATAGGGTCCACAACCTTGATAACATATTTTCACACTATTCGCGTACAAACGGCGGCCATTTTGTTTGTCAATTTTGGTCCGATTTTCACGAAATTTGAACTCGACCTTCATTACCATGTAACGGTGATATAATCAAACGTTTTTTAAATCGGATAATAATTTTGATCTCCAGACAGACCACAAGCTAAAAAGGGTGATTTTTCAAACAATCAGGGGCCATAATTCAGGAAGTTACGATCCAATGGGTGCAAATATCCAAAGGAACCAAGATCTTTGGGTTATAAACATACATGTCAAGTTTCATCACAATCGGTTCAAAATTGTGACCTCTATAGGGACCACAAGCTAAAAACATGATATTTCGTACAATCTGGGGCCATAATCCATGAAGTTTCCATCCGATACATGCCAATATCGAAAGCAGCCGAGATCTTATGGGGATAAACCTATATTTCAAGTTTCATCAAAATTGGATAAGAATTGTGACCTGTAGAGAGTCCACAAACAAATTGTGGACGGACGGACGGACGGACAGGGGCGACGACAGGGGCGTCGTAAAACCGAACGTACAAAACCATTTACGACATCCAACACTTTAACATTGATATGCCGTAAATTTGTCTTATTATTATTTACGGCAAATAATTATACAAAGAAACAGGTATTGGTATTTTGTTTATTTATATTTAGAAGTTGTGGGTTAGGATAAGGGATAGGATAAGGGCTGTGGCCTGCAGATTTCGTCACAGTCTCGAGATGTAGACAGGGCTAGCCCTAACCCCAGTGACCGCCCTAGACATTCGCCAATTCGCCGATGACGACAAATATTTTTATTGGCGAATAAAGTGATGATTCTGGCGAAAATTTTGGCGAATGAATTATTTTGTAAATCTGTTAATATTAAAGTTGAAATCGTTTCGTTAAACGCTTCAATGGAGTGTCTATTTTTAGTACATTAATTTCTCTAGTCTCAATCGTACAAGTCGCAAATCAGTCAATGTCACGCATTAAAACGACTGAAAGATCGAGTCTAGAAACTATACAACACAGTTACGCCCAATTTGCCAATTTGTGTGGCTCTGCACTGTTTACATATATATGCTCACCACTTGCCGAGTGTAACATTTGCTTCACTACACGTAGCGATGTTCCGATATGACACTTGTCGGTTTTACCGATATCAGATATTGACAGCGAAGTATATCGGCCGATACAAATAAATTACCGATAGTGGTGGATATAAAACCATTACACATTAAAATGTCTCGAATGGCATGATGATCTATGTAGATATTTGTCTTTATTTTAGTCGGGAAACGCATGGTACTTTTACTATTTTACTGCGGGAATCAACATAAACCCTGTGTTGTTGAAGTAATAATTTGGCCACGCTTCTTATACACCATCCATTATGAATTAAATTATTTGTTGTATCATTAATGGTCGAGATTATCATATTTTAAGTGTTAATTACTATATAATTCCTTACAGTAATCGGCACGGCATCTGTACATGTATATCTATACGTGTGCATTAGTTCATGCGGTAATGAAATGATACATCAAAGCGATACCTTCATGACCCGTTTGTCAACAGTGGCTATCACGTGACATTCTCCCGCCATTTCTAGAACTATTGTTAAAAATAAAACATCTAATGGGAACCTATTTGTTGATAATATTATTAATTAATAAAGTATGATCTTTATTATGAGTTTTTATTTGTCGATAGAATAACCAAGCATAACAATATAAATCAATAAATTATTTCTAAATTTATATGGGCATCTAGAAGCCGAAATGTATTAGACAGTGATTACGTGACATCAAAGGAATATCCCCCCTTTCATCCTTTATTCCACCACGCACAAACCACGTGATATTTCCCACCCTTTCCAAAACTTCTACTCATATATTGACAGACAATATAGTGAACTAGATAAAACGAAGTAAAAAAAAAAAAATACGTAGCATTTTAGATAAAGGATACTCTTAAGGATTTTGTACTGTTTATTATTTCCTTTCTACGACTGCTACGAGTCTTGTATTACCGGCACGTAGTTTCATTTTTAATTAACAAACATATGAATAAAAATGATATAAAATATTTGGCTAAAACTTTCTGAATTGGCTAATAAAATTTTGATTTGGCTAAAAATTTGGCTAATGGTTTTAAGGGTCTAGGGCGGTCACTGCTAACCCTAACCCTGGGCCAAGCCTAACCCTTATCCTAACCCACAATCCACATATGACGTCATAAGACCAGGCTCCAGTGGATGGAAAAAAACGTTTACCTACAAATTCAAAGACAGTAGCAATGAGTGGCAATGACGCATATATATAATTGAATAGACCTACACAACTTCTAAATATAAATAAACAAAATACCAATACCTCTTTCTTTAAACTAATTTAGGATAAAAGGGGCTACTACGGCTTTTACTATGACTATGCTGGCTTTGCCATTTGCCGTGATAAATTTTGAGCGATGAGTTTTGTGTACAGAAAAGGATGAATGGGTTTAAATACGACTGGGCGGGTTTGCTCCATTTTTTCTTAGTGCTGGGCGGCAAAAAATATAGCCCAGTGTGGGTACATCCCTGGCTTACCCTGAGCAGAAAATGCTCATTATCAAACTTCGTCCAGGTATAGGTGTAATGAATCTATACACCAAATTTCATCACTCTCACTTATTAGAACTAAAGTTATTGGTCACAAAGTTTGAACTTTCTAACTCAATTAGAATGGAAGTTATTGAGTCCCAGGAAATGTGACTGACAGGCAGGGGACAAAAAACAATATCCCATAAGTATTTCATGGAGAAAAATTTAGATGTAGTGAGAAATAAATTCAAAAGCTTTTATCGGCACTGCTTGGCATTTAGTTTAAAATTCATTTTTTCCTAAAAAAAGAGTCTAGCAGTAGCACAGGTAGTGTATTTCTGTCTAGCACTGAAAGGGTTAAGACTTTAATTTGAGCATAAAATAAAGTGACATACCTCCATAAAAGAACCTGGTGTTTTGAGTACATGGGATAAAGCTATACCCACTACAAGAATGACTGGTATAAAAGCCATAACCCAACCTATACATTCAGCCCATAGGGGATATTTTTTACCAGCATATTCCATAGGTGAGTACTGAATCCAATTAAAGAACAATAAAAACTGAAATAAGAAAATGTTATATTTGTTAAAAACATACAAACACTCTACTAAAACATACAAACACTCTACTATCATTTTTTGAGTTTTATTAATTGGTGCAGAAAAGTAGGATGTTAAAACCAATTTCATTTTAAAAATCATTGTTAATAAATCATACCAGTGTATCATCTTTGCAAATCAAAAGGTCATATCCAAGTTTTGGAAAATTGTTCAGGACAGCCAAACAAAACATACACACACAGTGGCTAAATCGTCTGGGGAGTCAACAAGAGTTAGGGCTGGGTAAAGTATCGATATAAATCGATAGTATCGATTGGACGGCCCACAAAAGCACTATCAATAGCGGTGGGTTACTATCGATTACGGTATCGCTCTTTGTCTAGTTTTCTTACGTCTGAAATGTCAATGTTTTCTTTCAGTTAATCATAATACACCGCTCACTTTAATTACTATCAAGTATCAATGTAACACATAACAAAATTCTGACTACTTATTGAACAGCCGTTTTCATAAATTCACTCTCATTGAAACGTTACTTTATTTTTGAAGAAATTATTGTTTTTCCCATTCGTTAGATATATTGATTGGTTTATGTTAATACTCAGTGTTTAAGATATATTTATTATTATGTTTATAGATCTATTCGTCTTTTATGTCTGTTTTACATTTACATTTGATAAAGTCTACATAACAACTAATGTGTATATCACATGAGACGCGTTACCACTGAAACGTGAGTGTTTTTCACACAGATGAGCGCTAACACTGAAGCGATCGGGGCAAAGTTTTTTAACTTGGCGATTTCTTCGGTTTTACTGGGAAAGTGGGTGTGACTAGTGCTGATATCAAGTAAAATTTTATGCATTGATGCATCGGACGCAAACATCGATACTCGCATCAATATTTTGGCCGATGCATCGATACTACGAAAGAAGGCAGAGAATCCATGCATCGGCATTGATATCAGCACTAGGTGTGACTTAGAGGATAAAGCTGTTTTGAACGTTCTGCGACAATGCGAAATGTCTGAAATCACCGAAGTTATCGTTTTTGAAACTATTGCAGTAATTTTAACAATAATCATTGGATTTTAACTTTCGATACATTTTGGCATAGCCGGAGACAGGGCATTTAGCTATGCTACTTTCGATTTTTAATTTTCGGCAAATCTTCGAAGATATTAGTCGCCAAATTTCGAAAATTTAAAATTTTACAAAAAACTTGTTTATTTTATGATTATTTTTTAGTCGTGTTGTGCACAGAATTAAAGAGTCATCTGACTAGCGCAAAAATGTTAAAAAAATTTGTCTCAGTAATTTTCCTTGGCCGCCATTGGCTAATTCAGTTTTTCAGTCCTAGATTAATTTTTTATTGTTCGATTTGTATAAAACAAAGTTCATATGCTTCATTGTCTCAATTATCATTTTTTTATTACCAAAGTATTATCTGTCCGCACTGGAAGTGGCATAATTTTACCAAAGATAGGTTGCCAGGCAACAAAACATACGCCCGCCCACAGCAGCTAAATCGTCCGGGCAGTCAACAAGGGTTGTGGCATATTTTTACTAATGAAACATTTGTAATACACTAAAAACTGATTAAGAGTAACGGCTCATTATGTAATTATCAGAAAATCATTAGACAATTAGTATATACATGAAACATTTAATATCATGGATTTAGCTCTTTACTTATCAAAATTCATTGAAAATCAAAATACTTGTTCGTTTCAACACCTTAAACTCTGTGTATCAAACTAAAGTCAATCGGATGATAAGTTTAGCCTCTATAGTGTAACAAGATTTTTTGAAGTTATCAAGGGAGATAACTCTGGCAATAATTATTTGAAATCTCTGAAAATCAATAGGCTTCTTCGTCTCATGACCCTAAACACTGTGGGTTAATTCAAAGTCGATCGGATATTAACTTTGGCCTCTAGAGCTTCCACAGGATTTTTTCGAAGTGATCAAGGGCCATAACTCTGGCAGCAATTATTGAAAATCACTGAAAATCGATAGACGACTTAGTCTCATGACTGTAAACACTATGTATAAATTCAAGGTCAATTGGATATTAACTTTGGCCTCTAGAGCGTCCACAAGATATTTTCAAGTGTTCAAGGGCCATAACTCTGGCACTAATTATCGGAAATCGCTGAAAATCAATAGGCTTCTTTCGTCTCATGACCTTAAACACTGTGTATAAATTTAAAGTCAATCGGATATTAACTTTGGCCTCTAGAGCGGCCACAAGATATTTTGAAGTGATCAAGGGCCATAACTCTGGTAGTTATTATCGGAAATCGCTGAAAAACAATAGGCTTCCTCGTCTCATGACCTTAAACACTGTGTATAAATTTAAAGTAAATCGGATATTAACTTTGGCCTCTAGAGCGTCCACAAGATATTTTGAAGAGATCAAGGGCCATAACTCTGGTAGTTATTATCGGAAATTGCTGAAAATCAATAGGATTCTTTGTCTGATGACCTTAAACACTGTGTATAAATTTAAAGTAAATCGGATATTAACTTTGGCCTTTAGAGAATGCACAAGATTTTTTGAAGTGATCAAGGGCCATAACTCTGGCACTAATTATCGGAAATCGCTGAAAATCAATAGGATTCTTCATCTCATGACCTTAAACACTGTGTATAAATTCAAAGTCAATTGGATATTAACTTTGGCCTCTAGAGCGTCCACAAGATATTTTCAAGTGTTCAAGGGCCATAACTCTGGCACTAATTATCGGAAATTGCTGAAAATCAATAGGCTTCTTCGTCTCATGACCTTAAACACTGTGTATAAATTTAAAGTCAATCGGATATTAACTTTGGCCTCTAGAGCGTCCACAAGATATTTTGAAGTGACCAAGGGCCATAACTCTGGTAGTTATTATCGGAAATCGCTGAAAAACGATAGGCTTCTTCGTCTCATGACCTTAAACACTGTGTATAAATTTAAAGTCAATCGGATATTAACTTTGGCCTCTAGAGCGTCCACAAGATATTTTGAAGTGATCAAGGGCCATAACTCTGGTAGTTATTATCGGAAATTGCTGAAAATCAATAGGCTTCTTCGTCTCATGACCTTAAACACTGTGTATAAATTTAAAGTCAATCGGATATTAACTTTGGCCTCTAGAGCGTCCACAAGATATTTTGAAGAGATCAAGGGCCATAACTCTGGTAGTTATTATCGGAAATTGCTGAAAATCAATAGGATTCTTTGTCTGATGACCTTAAACACTGTGTATAAATTTAAAGTAAATCGGATATTAACTTTGGCCTTTAGAGAATGCACAAGATTTTTTGAAGTGATCAAGGGCCATAACTCTGGCACTAATTATCGGAAATCGCTGAAAATCAATAGGATTCTTCATCTCATGACCTTAAACACTGTGTATAAATTCAAAGTCAATTGGATATTAACTTTGGCCTCTAGAGCGTCCACAAGATATTTTCAAGTGTTCAAGGGCCATAACTCTGGCACTAATTATCGGAAATTGCTGAAAATCAATAGGCTTCTTCGTCTCATGACCTTAAACACTGTGTATAAATTTAAAGTCAATCGGATATTAACTTTGGCCTCTAGAGCGTCCACAAGATATTTTGAAGTGACCAAGGGCCATAACTCTGGTAGTTATTATCGGAAATCGCTGAAAAACGATAGGCTTCTTCGTCTCATGACCTTAAACACTGTGTATAAATTTAAAGTCAATCGGATATTAACTTTGGCCTCTAGAGCGTCCACAAGATATTTTGAAGTGATCAAGGGCCATAACTCTGGTAGTTATTATCGGAAATTGCTGAAAATCAATAGGCTTCTTCGTCTCATGACCTTAAACACTGTGTATAAATTTAAAGTCAATCGGATATTAACTTTGGCCTCTAGAGCGTCCACAAGATATTTTGAAGTGATCAAGGGCCATAACTCTGGTAGTTATTATCGGAAAATGCTGAAAAACAATAGGCTTCTTCGTCTCCTGACCTTAAACACTGTGTATAAATTTAAAGTCAATCAATATTAACTTTAGCCTGTAGAGCGTCCACAAGCAATTGTGGACGCCGGACCGACGGACGGACGGACGGACGGACGGGGGCGACGACAATATACGACCACATTTCAATGTGGGCGTATAAAAACTACAATTTTGACAGTTATAGGGACCATTTTTCGAAAACAAATATTATTTTTTTGAAAAATTATATGACTCAAAGAGTTTGTCCTTTAAAGGCGCAAAAAATGTCGGAGGCAGTTTTTTTAATTTCTATTTCATTTTCTAGCAAATTGGATTAACAGGTGAAAAAAGGCATAAAATTGACCTATTTACAACCCATTCAGGCTTTCCAGATTTTAAAATATTTTTACATAACTTTTATAAACATGTAGCCATACGAAGAGAATGTATGTGAAAATTAGTTTGTAACATAAGCAGTTGCCGAGACAAGGGCAGTTTTGCATAAGTCACAGTTTTCGTAATTTTGCTTGTAAAATAGTCAATCATTTTTAGATTTTTATGAAAGTGACATCATTTGATTCAAAAAGCATGTAGCGTCATATCAAGTTGATTACAATTTAAAATTGACATCGGAAGTGACGCTTTTTGTCAAAAACTGCATTTGAAACTTTTTCAATCAATGTTTTATTCAACTAAGAATTATTCAATATGTATTAATAAAATTTAACTTTTGGTTTAAATTCACATATAAACACAACTCATACGGTCATATAGATATCATAAAATTGTTTCTAACTTGTTCGATTGCCGAGAAATAGACCGTTTTCTACAGGTCACTTTTGAAGGTTTTGGGGCCATAAATCATTATTCGATTTTCATAAACTTTACACCATGTTATACCTAATGCCATTTGGGATTTCATACAAGTAATTTAAGATTTTCATTATCACCGGAAGTAACTCATTTTGGCAAAAACTGTATTTTTAGCCTTCAAAACAGATATTTTATTCAAATGAGTCTGTTTTGAAATCTTTTTCAAATTATGATATTTGATGCCAATCAAAAAATAGAATGGACCCATACGATCATACAGATACCACAAAATGGTATCTAACTTGTACGGTTGCAGAGAAATAGCCAATTTTCTACAAGTCACTTTTCAAGTTTTTGATCTTTAAAAGTGGCAATTATTATTCGATTTACATAAAATTTTCACTATATGATATCTATGCCATTTCTGATTTCATAAAACTAATTGAACATTTTCATTAACACCGGAAGTAATGTAATTTTGTCAAGATCATTTACAAGTAATAAATGTATAAAATGAATTGATATTGCTGGATTTGGTTAATTCTGCGTCCATTTTATATGATGTGAGCGATGTTTATTTGGAAACCTGTTTAGTGGTTTCGTTGGTACCGGAAGTGACATATGTTCAAGGGCAACTTGGCAACGGAAGTGACATGTTCAAGGGTAACGTGGCAACAGTGAAACCTGTCATTCCAGCATGCAGGTCTAGTTATTTTTGTCTTATTTAATATATCATCCATAATCGGGCTACTTTTAAGAATATGGAGATTATTATTAATAATAGATTTACCATCTTCTTGTGATGGGTTGAAAGTAGTTACTAAAGCAACTTCCTCGTGACTCTTTGTTTCACAAATCGTTTTTGGACACCTTAATTTGCTCTGATCTAAACTTTTACGATCGCTGCCATTTTGAAATATGTGCAAATGTTTTTACATATTATAGAGTTAAAATACTAGGACGATATTATTTGAGTTCTCAAAATATCAATACGAGTTAATAAATTGATAAGTTTAATAATTATGTTAATTATTGTACATGTGTTTGACTTTGAATTATTTATGTGTGCTAATCATTCGGGACTACTTTTTCCCCATGTATGGAGAAAATAGTCAAACGCCGAATATGTCACGTACGCACCAAAACATAATTAAAACCAAGTTACGATGTTCCTTGAGCATGAAAAATCTTGACGAATTAATGAGAATTTCTATGAAGGGGCCACCACTTGCAGAATTTCAAGCGGCACGTGCTTTACAGAAATGGAAATCCTGTAAAAACCGACGAGTATATACGGGTGATGTCGTAAACAAATTAAGAAAATACTGTACTTTCGATATATGAATGCATCTTGTTATTGTTATACTTTATGAATGTATAAATAACTAAATGATAATAATTGATTACATGTGTTCTTTTATTAGGGGGATAGGTGGGTGGGTATATAAATGTCGATGTGAGATTGACTTTTTGTGTGACTGTCCTTGACCCAATTAAAGTCGATCGACCTTCCGATAGCATGTAGTTTTTAGCTTCTTATTATGTGCTTAAAATAGGACCATTTTCTCCGTGAGAAAAATGACCATTTGGGAAAATTTTGAATTGGAAGCAGTGGTTATAAACATACATGACAAGTTTCATCAAAATCGGTTCAAAATTGTGACCGCTATCACTAAGAAGTAGCTATAGTGTTATTTGTACGTATAGAGCATATAAATTGAGCAACTTGGTTTAATTTTGACGAAACTGGGTAAAATTCTAATTATGGCAATATATCTAATAGAAAGAGGTTAAACTCTGTAGATACGGTGTGTTAATTAACAGGGGTGAGAAATTGACTAAGGATGATTTAATTACCGCTATGAGTGAAAATCTCGGCGACGGTGTGTTTTCTGTACTGGGTGTGTTAATTAACGGACGGGTTAAAAACAACTGACACGGTGTGTATTCTACGTTTGGTGAGTTTTCTCGAAAGCGTGTTATAACTGCACCAAAGTGTCTTATCAAGGACTAGCAGGCTAAATCTGTCGCGTAGGTGTCAAATCTAATTTACCGTGCGATTTCTTAATCGACCGTGTGTTTTACGCAGATCGGTCTTTGTTAAGGGTAGGTCTTTTCACATGGATTTATACGTGCTGTAGTTATATGTCTGCCGTCTTTAGTCTATGCGTATTTCATTTGTTGATGAATACTATGTTTCTTATACTGCATACCATTGTCTTGCAACAGTTATTTATATTTCTTGTCTTTTTGTGTGTTTCATTTGTTAGCATTACCATGGTACTACTGAACTATAAATGCACGTGTCTTAAAATCGGTTGCACGCAATATCGTTATTTACCGATATCAGGTCCAACCTCATTTTGATTATCCGACGTATTTTAATCTCTATTGATATCAGATGCTCTAATCTATTTCGAAAACACAATTATAAACAAACAATCTTGCAACTAATGATAACCTGTAAGTTTCGTCGCTGTTATATTTTATAAGATTATTTCTTACCTGGGTCGTAAATAGGGCTTTCTAAGGAAACAGAATTGCATCACTAATAGATAAATCATATACCTTTTAGACATATAATAATACGATGACAAAGTCGTCCACAAGCTTGAGCGGCCCGTTCGTGAATAAATAAAGTAAATCATGCAGACATATATTACGAAACCGCTCCCAAACGACCCAGTCATTATTTTACCATGCATACTGTCAATTCATGCACGCTTTTCACACGGAGTTGTTCTTTGATGTTGAGAGAAGAGGCCAGTTAATTAGCTCGTGCAATAATGGATTAGCTGATATAGTAGGTTGAAATTTGGCAATTGTTACAATTTATCCCAAAAAGTCAGGGGTTGAAATGTTTGTAAAATTCTAGAAATATTTTTTATTTATCAAGTTGTCAACATGGATTTTCATTTTTAATTAAAGCGATTATGCGTTGCAACGCCTCTTGTCGGGGACGCACTTCCTTGGAACAAACCACACATAAACTAGCCATAATAAATTATTAGATTTCAATTTATGATATTTTTTTTATCAGCAAAAACTAATGAAGGTAATGAATGTTACATTTTACGGTAATATATACCGTTTTGTAATTAATATCACAGTGAGTTACATTTAGCGTATCTCCAAGGGACGGCGTTTTTAATCTTCAGACAATTAATGTGGCTAAAATCATAACGCCAAATAACAATCAAGACTTTATCACAAAAACATCGTTCATACTAATTAAAAATCAAAACTGCTAAAATCATAATGCCATGCAATTAACAAACAGTACAAGATCCTTCATTAACAAAATCATCGGTGATTCGATCTGAAATCAAATAACAAAATAGTCAACGAGTACTAGCTTTTTCTTATAATACTCCAACAACAACTATAATACGCCACAGCACTGATATTCCACGGCTTCAGTCTCATCCTTATTGTATAATTTATTCTATCTAGAGAGCACGCTTTTCACACGAAATTATTCTTTCAAGTCCGACCTATTTATTTGCTCTTTGATCTCAGACGAGAGGCGAGACTGTTCTAATGGATTAGAGACCATGATTGGTCGGAGTGTGATTTTTTTTTTTTACCTGTAACAGTTTATTCACTGGATGACAAAGTACCACAAAAAGAACAATTATATCATGTGTGTGCATACTGTGGTCTATTCAGCGTTGGTGTTATTGTAATGACATAAATGTATGTTTCCCTTTTCTATCATCTCATTTAAATAAAGCTTGATATTTTAATTACTTTATTAACTAAGTTATTTTTCTACAGTATATTTCAAAACAAAAAGAATTGTTGTATCGGAAATATGCGAAAATTTGAAGCCATTGGTTGTTCTTCTTCTTGAATTTTTTAAATTATTAAACGTATTTTCAAGTCACAAACTGCCATCAGAGCAGGAATTACGCTTCGCTGAACACCATTTGGATCAACGTTGACCTAGATGTTATATAACAACTGTTAATTGCCAGACTTGATTAGGGTAATAAAATTGATCACCGCAGCTCAACAATTTTAGTGAATGTGTATTATAAACCTGGGACCTGTTTCACGATTTTATCTTAATCAGAAGACAACAATAATTTTCTTGAATTAACTGGTTTATTAAAATTCAAAATATGACCCTGTAAGTTAATATATTTGTGTTGTGTATCCTATTTCAAAACCTTAATTTGTCAAACGAACAAACACCACCTCTAGAGATATTTTAATTACACCAAAGGTGTATTAGAAATTATCGTTGTTCTGAAATAGTTTTCTTTTATTAAATTTATTAGTAAGCTGTTACCGTCAAATTCTGGACATAATGTGTTCTATGCACGGTTCTAAATATCGCAAATGAAGCTATATAAGTTTAAAACTATGACTTTAAGATACACGTATAGTGAAAAAGTTGCAATTGATCACTACAGCAATAAATAGTTGTTGCAGAAATCGGTCCCTATAGAGACAGTTATAGTCTAATTCTTTAACACAATTTTGGATGTCAGATGTTCATATTATATGTTACTAAAAGACTTATAACAAATAAATCATTCTATAACACGATTCTAAACGTTTATCCATGATTAATGTTTTTCGTCCAATATTTAGATTTAGAAATGTTCACAATTAAACCGAATTAACCATAAAAACAAAATCACAAATTACTATGGCACATTATTTAATTCTTTTCAAATAAAGCGACCGAAATAACAAAAGAAATTATCAAGTCGTTTTAGACTGGATACTGATTTTCAAAGGTGATTGCATGCTTTTATAAATAGAACAAGTTGGCGACTATTGCAGCCCGTGCACTCGATCTGTCATCACGTATTTCTATACATGCTAAATTACAATTGGATCCACTCGCCTCGTAGTTTATTAGTACCGGGAGAAAAATAATAAAGCTATGCCATACAATCGTAAACAATAGAAATATTAACACGTGTTTAAATTTAGATGTTCTTATTAAATTAAGCCCCTATTTCCATATTAAGTTAATGGTCTCTATTTTACACGCAAAGACGACTTTGTGACACAACGTTTATTGAATCACAAGCGGCTATATGGACACGTGTCAAAGATATATGTTCATACATAGCACGGTATTTTTACGCAACGACAAGCTGATTACACCGAGTTCGACAATGCAATATCACCACAGGCCTGTGTCCCTGTTTGCATTGGTGTTATTTGATATGTAAATGATCGTTTGTTATATATGTGGAAACAGATCAGAGCATCTGATATCAATAGAGATTACAATCCATCGTATAATCAAATTGAGGTTGGACCGGATATCGGTAAATAACGATATTGATTGCCACCGATTTTAAGACACATGCATTTACAGTTCAGTAGTACCACGATGATGTTAACAAATGAAACGCACAAAAGGACAAGATAAATAAATAACTGTAGCAAGACAATGGTATGCAGTATAAGAAACGTAGTATTCATCAACAAATGAAATACGCATAGACTAAAGACGGCAGACATATAACTACAGCACGTATAAATCCATGTATAAAGACCTACCCTTAACAAAGACCGATCTGCATAAAACACACGGTCGATTAAGAAATCGCACGGTAAATTAGATTTGACACCTACGCGTCAGATTTAGCCTGCTAGTCCTTGATCATACGACACACCTGTGCTTGCCTACTCCATGATCAAACACGATAGCAGATGGCTTCCATCTTGTTTACTGACGGTACTACTTATTTTAAGACAGACTCGGCTTTCCAATTTATAATATCTACGTCATTGGGGATTTCCAATTTTTAAACTCACTGGTTGCCATGACCCGCTATGGCGTTGTCTAGGCGCGCGTGCTCGCGTTAGTTTAAAATTTTTGCTATACGTTTAACATGGACTATTTGATGTAATTTGCCTGATTTGATTTGGCCCCATTTCCATAAATTTAGGTTGTTTTTTAGAAATTTTTAGCAAATGTTAATCTTAGGTGTTTTTTAATTCTAGCCGAAGTAAGGCGGGCGTAGTATTTTAAATGGCGGCCATTTGCCATCATGTGTATTCTTGAAGTAGGTACACATGATGTAATCGTATGGTCCTTGATAAGACACTTTGGTGCAGTTATAACACGCTTTCGAGAAAACTCACCAAACGTAGAATACACACCGTGTCAGTTGTTTTTAACCCGTCCGTTAATTAACACACCCAGTACAGAAAACACACCGTTGCTGAGATTTTCCCTCATAGCGATAATTAAATCATCCTTAGTCAATTTCTCACCCCTGTTAATTAACACACCGTATCTACAGAGTTTAACCTCTTTCTATTAGATATATTGCCATAATTAGAATTTTACCCAGTTTCGTCAAAATTAAACCAAGTTGCTCAATTTATATGCTCTATACGTACAAATAACACTATAGCCACTTCTTAGTGTATTGGGTCCACAACCTTGATATAACATATTTTCACACTATTCGCGTACAAATGGCGGCCATTTTGTCTGCCAATTTTGGTCTGACTTATACCAAATTAACCATATAACGGTGATATAATCAAACGTTTTATTAAATCGGATAATAATTTTGGCCTACAGATGGGCCACAAGCTAAAAAAAAAAAAAAGGAATTTTTCGGCCAATCACGGGACATAATACAGGAAGCTACGATCAGATGGGCGGAAGTATAGAAAGGACCCAAGATCTATGGGTTATAAACATACATGTCAAGTTTCATCAAAATTGGTTCAAAATTGTGACCTCTATAGCTTGATATAACATTTTTCCACACTATTCGCGTACACACGGCGGCCATTTTGTCTGTCAGTTTTGGTCCGATTTTCACAAAATTCGAACTCAACCTCCATAACCATGTAACAGTGGTATAATCAAACATTTTTTAAATCGGATAACAATTTTGACCTCCAGAGGGACCACAAGCTAAAAAGGGTGATAAGTAATAACGCTGTTATCATTTTTTCTTTTGAATGTATTTAGTTTGTGTTTATCATTTTTATGGTTTATAGGCTACCTATGATAGACGTAGAATCGCCGATTCACATTCACGTCGCAGGCATCACATACTAGTGTTGACTTTATTTCATTCTTTATGATGGAAGGAAAGCGAATTTGAGGGATTCTGCGATGCAGATCTTTTAAATGATCATAACATAACCACAGACGTGGATATTCTACATCTAAATGTTGTAAAATACGGCTTTTTTAGATACAAGATTTTATTCACAATGATTCATTGAATGATCAGGACATTCGAGAAGATACCAGATGTTGACACCAGTCCGATGATGGAGGTAATAATAGTACCGTAATGTGCTATGTACATGAAGGTGTATGTAGTAATACTTCCGAAATCTATAATAACATACCCGTAAGTAAAGACGGTTGTAATAAAGGAAATCTTTCATTATATTATAACTTAATGGGTCGAAAAAGGCCTGTAAATCTTGTAAACGAAAATCAAAAGTATTAGTGTTTTGAAAGTCTGTCCAATAATATAATCCAATTGATTGATTGTATTGAGAAATCATAAATTCATTGATTGATCAGTGTTTTTGGTCATCCTCATAATATGTTAACTTTATTAACAATAAATAAAGACGGTTATCCTTACACCAGTAGTATTATCACTAGTAGTTATAAGTATTTGAGTAGATGGAATAAAAAGGTTGTTATAAATAAGTCTGCAAGTATTTGAGTAGATGGAATAAAAAGATTGTTATAAATAAGATTGCAACAAATAATGTCGTCAGTAACAAATGAGCCGTTACGGCCCCTGCTACGACCCACTGCTATAGCCTAGGCTTATAGCATAGTGCATCTATCTAATAAAAAGATTGTTATTTTAAATAAGCCTGCAACAAACAATGTCGTCACGACAAATGAGCCGTTACGGTCCCTGCTATAGGCTTGAAACATAGTGCACCTTATTATAAGATAGGCTGCCAGGCAACGAAACATACGCCCACAGCAGGTGAATCGTCCGGGTAGTCAACAAGGGTTGTCGCATATTTTTACTTTTTTGGTAATGAAACATTTGTAATACACTAAAAACTGATTAAGAGTAACAACTCATTATGTATTATCAGAAAATCATTAGAATTTGATTGCTTTTTATAAAGTTTTACTCCACGCTAACAATTAGTATGCATGAAACATTTAATATCATGGATTTAGCTGTTCAGTTATCAAAATTCATTGAAAATCAAAATATTTGTTCGTTTCAACACCTTAAACTCTGTGTATCAATCTAAAGTCAATCGGATGATAAGTTTGGCCTCTATAGTGTCACAAGATTTTTTGAAGTTATCATGGGAGATAACTTTTCAGTAATTATTTGAAATCTCTGAAAATCAATAGGCTTCTTCGTCTCATGACCTTAAACACTGTGTATCAATCTAAAGTCAATCAGATGATAAGTTTGGCCTCTATAGTGTCACAAGATTTTTTGAAGTTATCATGGGAGATAACTTTTCAGTAATTATTTGAAATCTCTGAAAATCAATAGGCTTCTTCGTCTCATGACCTTAAACACTGTGTATCAATCTGAAGTCAATCAGATGATAACTTTGGCCTCTATAGCGTCACAAGATTTTTTGAAGTTATCATGGGAGATAACTCTGGCAGTAATTATTTGAAATCTCTGAAAATCAATAGGCTTCTTCGTCTCATGACCTTAAACACTGTGTGTAAATTTAAAGTCGATCGGATATTAACTTTGGCCTCTAGAGCTTCCACAGGACATTTTCGAAGTGACAAATGACCATAACTCTGGCAGTAATTATTGAAAATCAATGAAAATCGATAGACGTCTTAGTCTCATGACTGTAAACACTATGTATAAATTTGAAGTCAATCGGATATTAAGTTTGGCTTCTGGAGCATCCACAAGATTTTTTGAAGTCATCAAGGGCCATAACTCTGGCACAAATTATCGTAAATGGCTGAAAATCAATAGGCTTCTTTGTCTCATGACCTTAAACACTGTGTATAAATTTAAAGTCAATCGGATATTAACTTTGGCCTCTAGCGTGTCCACAAGATTTATTTAAGTGATCAAGGGCCATAACTCTGGCACTAATTATTGGAAATCGCTGAAAATTAATAGGCTTCTTCGTCTTATGACCTTAAACACTGTGTATAAATTTAAAGTCAATCGGATATTAACTTTGGCCTCTAGAGCATCCACAAGAATTTTTGAAGTGATCAAGGGTCATAACTCTGGTAGTTATTATCGGAAATCGCTGAAAAACAACAGGCTTCTTCGTCTCACGACCTTAAACACTGTGTATAAGTTTAAAGTCAATCAGATATTAACTTTAGCCTCTAGAGCCTCTAGACTGACGGACCGACGGGGGCGCGACAATATACGACCACATTTCAATGTGGGCGTATAAAAATGATTGTTATTATAAGCCTGCAACAAATAATGTCGTTACGACAAAATGTGCCGTTACGGCCCCTGCAATAGGCTTGAATCATAGTGCAAATGATAATAATTTACATAAATAATAGGGCAATAGGGCCAACTCCTACTAAAGTTCAAGATTATGACAGGATTCTTTATTATTCAAGGCTTTCAGGCGATATCAGTTTAGTAGAAAAAACGAATTTGAGTCTCTTCAAAACCAGGTTTTCTGGATAACCTTTAATTTTCTCGAATTTAATAACAATCCATCTTATAATCAGGTCTTGATGATACAGTAAATACACTTGTACATGTATAATTAAGATGTGTATACTAATGTATGAATGAATGTGAAATAAATTAGTCTGTTTTATTTTTTGGCTAATACTAATAGGCCTGCATCACATGGTTTTGAAGATGTGTGGTACCAGTACATTAGGATGATCAGTATTATGACAATAACATCTAAAGTAATAAGGTATTACATATCATGGATTCTTCAAGTTTGTTTCATGAATTCATAGCCTGAGCCTGAGTTTGATATCCCCAAAATCTTTTAGGGTGATGATGTTTTTAATGATCTTACGATCAAACTAGCTACCAATAAAAAGGTCAAGATAAAGAAATTGACTTTCTACTATCCTCTATTAATTAGTGAATGCAAGAGATCATTGCCACCTTTGGTGGACCAGGATATGTGGCACGTCCTGCCCATAGTGGCTCAGGATTGTTCTCTTCAGGAGTAAGGTCTGGGTTTATCTCCTCTGATGCCTCTTTTAAATAAATTTTGACCCTGAAGTCAAGTCCTATATTGTAGGTTCTATCAAAACTTTAGGCAGTGTCCATTTAAAGTTGTCTCTGAAACATAGATTATTTCTCAGGAAATATATTACCAACCACAAGGCTTGTTGATGATATACATGTACTATTCAAAAAAAGTAGGGGATATTTGATTTTGGGGGCATAATACTAAAATATGCAAATGACTACGAAAAAAGTCACTATAGAACCTAACAGAAGAAACATTTCCAGTTACATGTGACGCCCAAACGCACCAATAGCTACCGCATGGAATGCAGGCGATGCCTGGGATCATCATGGGGGTCCAACCCAAGATTTGCACGACTCTGAATGTTACAGTCATCATTGTGGCATTGAATTCCAGGGTGGAAACATCAGTTTAATTGTTTTAGTGACCAGAAAACAAATTTTGATATGCGTCAGCTTAACCAAAATGAAAGGTTACGTGCCCTTGGCACAACACAGGCGGTTGTGGCGCGGACGATGAATGTTTCTCAGTCTGTCATAAGCAGGCTATGGTCCAGATACCGTGATACACAATCTGTACAGGACAGACCACGCCCAGGATCGATGTATCCGTACCTTGGCCTTGAGAAATCGTGTCATCACAGCAAATCAGATCCGCGCTCGTCTTCAAACAGACACTGGTGTGAGAGTGAGTGACCAGAAGTTTCGGAATCGACTGCATAGGGGTCACCTTCGCGCCAGACGTCCTCGCGTGATCCCTTGTTTGAGAGATCATCACATTCAGGCAAGATGTCGTTGGTGTAGGAATCGTCAACACTGGGATACTCGACGCTGGAGCAATGTGATGTTTTCAGATGAGTCAAGGTTCACTGTTGATTTTTTGGACAGACGTAAGAGGTTGTGGCGTCGTCGAAACGAGCGCTTCCAAGACGTTAACGTCATCAGACATGATCGATTGGGGGGGGGGGGGTCTGTTATGGTGTGGGGAGGCATCACTGTTGCTGGAAGAACGGCTTTACATGTTGTTGCAGGGCGTGTTACAGGCCAGTACTACCGGGACAACATCTTGGCAGTCCATGGTGTGCCGTTCGCACGACGTCATGGCCGCCGTTTCATCTTCAAGGATGACAACGCAAGATGTCACAGGGCCAGGATCGTTACAGGTTATCTCCAACAACAGGACATCACCACATTACCTTGGCCAGCACTGAGTCCCGACCTCTCCCCCATCGAGCATGTCTGGGACATGCTTGGACAGAGGTTAAGAACTTGCTGCTGCGTTGCAACAGGAATGGGACAATCTGGACCAAAATGACCTTAGACGTCTCATTAGGAGTATGCCACGTCGGAGCAATGCTTGTTTGGCAAACAGAGGAGGATTTACCTGTTACTGACTTTGTTGTGATGCTGTGGTAACTTTGCTGTTTGACCCCGGGTATCATTTTACCCTTATAATGGTCAGTCTGTGCCTTACTTAGTCTAACGATCATTTGGAATAAATCGATGAATGTGAACTTCATTTCATTTTGTCATTTGTTTCTTCGTCAGTTTCATTAGGTGACTTTAATAACACTTAAAAATCAAATATCCCCTACTTTTTTTGAATAGTATACTTTGTTTAATCCTGAGGTAGCTTTTTTAATAGGATAGATTTTAAAAAGAAACGACAGAAGATCGTTTTTAGGTCAAAACTTCAAGCAATAGATATAACCACCGGATTGTTCCGGATTGCCCTTTCTCCAACCGGGGCAGGGCGAGAGGCAGGTTTCCTCGCCAAAACTACCACTAGACGGTGAAAGTAACAAGCCAACAGTGAGGCTGATGTCCCCCGCTGAAATCCCAAAATAAATAAGACGATACATATCAATTAATCGCACATTTATTTTTAACAAATGTATCGAGCAATCAAACTGTACACCAAGTGTCATCCAAAAGTGTTTTATAAAGAAAAATGCTAAACCTGACGAGAAAAATGAAAATGTACCCTAGTTAGGGGGACCCTTAAGGCAGACAAAAGGGCCCCCACGCTTAACAAAAGGGCCCTCGTGTCCGGTCATTTGTTTTTATACACTGTTACTGTCAAATCCATTACTGAATGTGAATGCAGTCATTGTATTGGCATAAAAATCATCAATCAAGATGAACCTAAGTTATCTTGTCCCAAAGTATCAACCAATCAAATTGCTTATTTCTGCCTACCCTAAGCAGAAAATGCTCATCTTCGAACTCCATCAAGACCTAATAAACACATACAACAAGTTTGAACATTCTAGCTCAATTAGGAAGAGAGTTATTGTGTCCGAAAAAGTGTGACGGACAGACAGACAGACAGACGGATGAACCCATTTTAATAGTCCCCCAACTTCGAAAGGCAGGGGACAATAATTAATCATTTTATGCTGAGCAAAATTTCAAATTTCTATATCACTGGGTCACAATTACCTCAGGTCAGTGAGTTTTGATTGTTGTAAGTGGTTACAAGATTGACTTATTTGAATTCCTATTCAGGTGGCTATTCGAAATAGCTTGCTTTTTTTTTATCTTGAACAGATGTCTTTAATAGACAAGGAAGTCAATGACATGTAAGAAAGCCACTGATGCAGTTATGAAAATAAAAACTGGCTATTGCCCTAAAGATGCTTATTTTTCAATCTCTGTCTTGATCATCGAAAATATTTAAGTTTCATATAAAGTTTACGAGTTCACATGCTTACCTCTTCGACTTTTAGTCAGTTACACATATCTTTACAAAAACTCTCAAACCTATGTTTGCTTGGCTCAGGAAACAGGGCATTATATCTACATAGATGATTCTTTATCTGCGACAGGTTCAGATAAGAAAGGTATTATAAATACACGAACAGCTATCAGTTTATTAGATAGATGTCTGTGTGAATAAGAAGATATCGTGTTTAGAACAATCTAAAAAGTTGCTGTTTTTGGCTTCATATTTAATACTGAAAGTTATCAAGTTTTGTTGACATCTGAGCAAGTTTCCAAAATAAATAAAATGGCTGAGGAAATTTTGTTTAGTTCAAATTTGTAAATTCATATGAGCCACCATTCATTGGACTGTGTTTCTTTAGTAGAACTGCTATTTTACTTCCATTATTTTTATCCAATTTTTAAACAAACAGAAGAATACATTTCTGTCACACTGTATTTTCAGCTATGATAATGATGTCATTCTTAATAGCTTAATTAGGCAATGGTTTTGGGAATGGAATGGTGGATATCTAAGGTTTATATAGACATGTATATTTGGTTTTATATTCATTCACCTAGTTATCCTGGTTCATAACATCAGATGCTTTCCCAGATAGATTGGGTTCCCACATGGATAATTTCCGAAGCAATGACCATTTGAATCTTTCAGAGGAAGGAAATCATATATTAACTATTTAGAAGTTTGAGCAATATTCAGTGCTCTTAGGTATCTCTGTGGTCATCTTATTAATACATGTTTGTATAAAGTCTGACAATACTTTGTTATTTCTTATATATAAATAATCAGGGTGGTTCTATTGGTAACCTCATTGAATTATCTGAAGAAATTTTGGCTGTGGTTTTTGGTTAGAGGAAACTTTTTGTCAGCCAAACATATTGCTAAAAAATCTAATGTGTTGACTGACATTTTGTTTAGAATATTTTCTAGTTGATTGAAATGGAAGTTATATGAGTATATCTTCTCTAAGATTTGTAATCATTTTTTCATACCCGATGTTGATCTGTTAGATTCCGGGCTTAATACAAATTATGTATCTTGACATCCAGACCCTTTTTTAAAGCATGCAATGGTTTTCTATATCTGAGACAAAATATAAACCATATATGTTTCCACGTTTCAGCATGATATTAAGGGTTCTGGCAAAGGTATTTAAAAAGAGAGTAGATCAAGCAGTCATAATCATTCCAGGCTGGTTAACTCCTGTATGGTATCCATTTTACTATCATGCTCACAGCCGACCCCGTTTGGTTACTTGTTCGCAAGGACCTCTTGTGTTTATAAGTCTCAATGGTGCTTTTTATTCTCTTCGAGGGAAGAATTTATATCTAACAGTGAACAGGATGCAGGATAGCTGGCAATCCTTCTCTAATAGAGGCATATCAATTCTTAGTAGCCATCTACTACGAACAGTATGTATCATGGCCTAGCTAGAGAAGATGGACTTTTTGGAGTTGTGAACTACAAATTAGTTCATTGGATCCATCTGTAGAAAATTTCTTAGGAAATATGTCTAAAAGACATTTTTGATCCTCTGTAATTCAAACACTTGTAGCTACTGTTAATTCTGTCCTTAAGGATCAGCCGTTGGTTGGTCGATTCAAGTAAGGATTGTATGATAATAATCCAACTAAGTCCAGATATCTGTTTTCTTGGAATGCTTCATTATAAGTAAATTTTTGGTTACGCTGTATCCATTGCAAGATTTATCTTTGAGAATATGTACATATAAAACAGTTGATTGTTGGCTTTAGCTACAGCTCAGAGATGTCAAATTTTCACAGCCTTTTGGCTTAATGCTTAATACGATTCAGGCTCTGCTATAACCTTGCAAGTAATAAGGTTTCGAAAAGCTTCTCGTCCTTCAACATTGTTATTCAGGGTTAAAATTTAAAAGATGTTAGAATCTGTCCCTGTTTTACTTTGAAAGTGTATATCCGTACAACAGCAGAACACTGTAAATCCAATAAAGGATTTGTTTCCTTTTATATGAAGAAGGCTGTAGCTCCAGGAACTGTTGCTAGATGGTTATAAGAAATATGATAGCTACCTGGTTTTGATGCTTCAATTTTTAAAGTTCATTCAATTAGAGGGACATCAATTTCATCAGCATTTAATGCTGTTTGTTCACATTCAGAATTGAAAATCTGCAGTTATTTTTTGACAGGTTTTACCATCAGAGTATGGGTGAAAAATTGTGCTGGCTGTGGAATAAATAAACTACTAAGTTGTTTTAGTTGTTATTTCATTTTTTGACAGCCCTTTAAACTATGCAATATAAATCCGAGAGGACCGAAGGGCTTATATGGAATATAATCCCACTCTCATCCAAGCGCCCGAAGGGCGTGATGGATGAGAAGGATTATATGAATATATAGCCCGAGGGCTCGAGGATTTATCTTCCCACCCTTGAGCCCTCCCAGTTCTATAGTTGGCTGTCAACAAACCTTTAAAAAGACAATACTGAAGGTGTTGTGATCGCTTATATAGTGGTGTGGTAACATGTCATCAGGTGTGTATACACGCTGATGCAGTGAGCTATTTTTAACCTTTTAAGTTTGAGCGAGTGTGCATGGTTAGAACAAATAATGAGAAATATGCAATATAAATCCTCGAGCCCTCGGGCTATATATTCATATAATCCTTCTCATCCATCATCCGCTTGGATGAGAGTGGGAATTCAACTCCTAATAAAAATGCTGATGTTTTAAAAATATTTTTTAGAATAAAAAATCGTACTAATAACGGTACGATAAGAGATTTATCCCCCTCCCCCTAAACTGTAATGATGCATTACTTTTGTAAAAGTAATAAATAACAACCTGTAACAACCATTTGACTGAGAAAAAAGATCTACAATAAACAGATTTATAACGTAATATTACATATTAAGCTGATAATATAATAATTTATGACTTGGCCTTCGATCGAAAAAACAAATTTTGGGCCCTGCCTTTAACATCTTGAGGTCTATATTATTTCAGGTACCTTGCAACTACGGGTAAATAGCGTTATTTTCTAATCTATGTAGAATTGTTCATAAATATTGTTGAACTTATGCTAATAGCGTCCAATATGTACTTCTATGGAATTTACATCTCACTGTGTAATACCGAGCGTTAATTAACTAGCGTTTAGTTTGTCGACAGGTGTGGAATAATAAGTGTCATGCTTAATTATTACGACTGTTGAATAATTACTTGGATCGTTCATCTTCCTGAGCCGTGAATAATTTTAGTCATGGTGTCCATTTACGCAAGGTGTTCAATTTAGTTGTCAAGCATACAATTTCACGTGTGATGTTCAGATATTACGATGTGTTTAGTTGTGAGTGATCTTCAGTTTTGTCGCTTGATGTAAATAGGACTTCGAATTTTGTCTAATGCTTTGGATTGTTCGTACTTGGTTTTATTTTATTCCTTTAGTCATTATATCGTGAATTGCAAATGGGAAAATCGCAAACAATTTAACAAAATATTTAGTTGTATGCAGCTCTAACCCCTCAATGCTGACAGCGTTGATATCATATTTTGCCGCTAAAACATTGATATATACAAAATTTGTGCTCACAATTTACAAATAGCGACAAGAAGGTATAGCAACATCCAGACAAGTAATAGCATATGTAACTTTTGTAACTGTGATGAAATTGAAGACGGGTTCATGCTCTGTTAGTTTGTCCATCTTATAAAGTATATCAGAGAAAAGTACATCGAAAAATACTATTGGTTAAAACCATCAATGTATTGACATTGCTATAAGTACAAAAGTTCAACATTGAATAGACGCCCGTATTCACAAACACTCACTCCATTTTCAACGCAAGATAAACACAGATAGAACGTGCCGATTTTACAATATGGTGCCAAGGCGTCTGGTTCCAATCCCAAACTGTCAATCAACATTAGATTATTTAGACTTCAAAATAAAAAAGGACCGGTACAAGACAGAATTGTTTTTTCACAAGTCGAATAATGATTTAAACAATATTTTATTACTTGTAAAGTACAGTAGGTTAATATACAAAGAATACAAGGATACGATAACAAGCTAAGCTTATAAACACCGCTTCCTTAAGGGATAGTGTAAGACTATGTAAAGTACGTGGTTGGTATATACAAGGTGAGTCATCAATACTGAAAACATAACATAACTGAGAGATAGAGTTACTAGTTAAAATAAACATTTGATTTTGATTAGCAAAAGGCAATATAGCGTTTGAAAAGTTTGGTAGGCTAACGTTTAGGGTTCAAGTTTAAGATATAAGTACAACTAGTTTGTTTTATTCTTTATCAATGCAAGATATTGAGAGGTATTGGCTTATTCTGTGAGTTCCAAGGACTAGATTGAATTTAGATCTATGATAAATATAGATACATATTTATTTACCAAGGTAGGTAAGAATAAAACTGATGATCATCATCAGAGTACTGAAGAATTATTTGCTTTTATCATTTTAAAAGTGTACGTTTTTTGTTTTTTTTTATTATCAATGGGATTTAAAACGTTTAGTAGCTATTATATATGATTGTACTGTTTGAAAGATATTAGTAGAAATTGGAATATCATTGTTTAATCCGAAAAGTAATGTATAAGATGTTTTGTATCTTGCATCTAATAGGTCAATCGTACTTGATCTTTGAGATTTATAGTGGGGGCAATAAAAGAAGAAGTGATCGACATTTTCAAAAGAGTTGCCACAGCTGCAAGTTGGGTCATCACTAATATGCATTAATAATTTGTGATAATTTAGGTCACTTTTTCCGTTGCGGAGTTTGCAATGAATTATTTGGAGATTTCTATTACCAAGATAATATAAGTCGTTACATTTTGTACTGAATTTTGTTTTTAGTTTTGACCTAAAGATAGAAAGCGTTGGCGAATTTTTTATTTCAGGTTCTAGTTTATTCCAAAGTTGGATCGTTGAAGGTAAAAAAGATCTTTGATATAGGTTTGTTCTACATCTAACACCAATAAAGGAGTTTGAGTTGCGAAGATGGTAGGGTTGATCAATTGAAACTTGTGGTGGTTTTAAATCATTAAGAGCTTTAGGGGCTTCATTTCTAATAATTTTGTAAAAGTTATTCAGCTTATGCTGAGTGCGACGTAATTGTAGTGAACAGATTCCTGTTTCGCTATACAGAATCGCATGTGACGTGCCTCTTGGAAGACCAGTAATTGATCGCAAGGCGTCAAGGTGCAGATATTCAAGTTTACTAGCTTGTTCTGATGTGCAATTATCCCAAATAATGTCAGCGTAGTCAAATATTGAAAGGATAAAAGATTTATAAATAATTTCTAGGGTTTTGCGATTTAGTCTGTATTTAAGAGAGCGGAGGCAATTAATCATCTTACTAGTTTTGGAGATGACATAATCTATATGTGCACCCCAAGTTCCTCTAGGATTAAAAATGACACCAAGGTGTTTATGTGTTTCAGAATCTAAAATCGTTGTGCTATTAAAGACAAGGTTAAAACATGTCGGATTTTTTTTCCTGGAAAATGTTAAGCTGATTGTCTTTGCCGGATTAAAAAGTACCTTCCATTTTGATGACCAGTTAAAAATCCTATCTAAGTCATTATTTAAGATATTTTGTGTAGTTTTAGGAGTGTCAATAATCATAAAGAGGGAGGTATCATCCGCAAATAATCGAACGTTACTTTCTAGGTCAGTGATAATATCGTTAATAAAAATTAAAAACAAAAGGGGTCCTAAAATTGAACCCTGTGGAACGCCAGAAATAATATCTTTTTCAGTGGAAGTGCTACCACCAACAATGACTCTCTGTTGTCGATCAGACAGATAATTCTCTAAAAGTTCAAGAACGTTTCCACGAATTCCAGCCGCGTTTAATTTGATTATTAGACCGTCGTGCCAGACCTTGTCGAATGCCTTGCTTATATCAAAAAATATAGCCTTTATCTCGTTTCCACTATCAAGACTCTTGCAGATATAGTCGTACATTTCAATAAGTTGGTAAATAGCGCCGTTACCCCTCTGGAAACCAGCCTGATACGGAGTTATATGCTTTTGAGTTAATAAAAAATTGTATATGTGATTGTAGACGAGCCTTTCAAAAACTTTGCCTAATGAGGACAGGAGAGAGATAGGACGGTAGTTTGAACATAAGTGAGGGTCACCCTTTTTATAAACTGGGACAACATTAGCAGTTTTCCAATAATTTGGGAAAACGTTTTGAGCTATGAGTAGGTCGAAAAGTCGTTTGAGTGGTTGGCTAAGTGGTCGCGATATAATTTTAAGAATAAAGTTATTGACATTGTCCTGACCGCTTGACTTTTTTGACTTAAGGGACGATAACAAATTTTCTATTTGTATTTCGCTTGTGGAGAGATCCGGGATTGAAATGTCATCACAAGGAATATCTGGTAGTTTCTCACATTTATCGGAAACTGAACATTGAGAGATGAAAAAATCGTTTAATGCGTCAGCCTTTTCGTGGTTTTCACAGTAGATAGTATCTTTATGAATTAAAGGTGGGATGGCATTAGATGGTCTTCCTCGTTTAAGAGAGATATCCTTAATTAATGACCACCAACGTGATTCGTTAAATTTGTTAGTATTTACTGCATTATCAATTTTATCAAAATATGATTTTTTACACTTGCGGATTTCATCTGTTACAGTATTTCGGAAGGACCGAAAATCTTGCCAATGATTAGGATTGTTAGTCTTTTTAGCTTTTTTGTGGATTCGATTTTTCTTTCTTAGCATTCTTCTTATATGATTATTTAACCATTTTGGGTCATTTGGTCTAATTGTAACAGTCTTATTTGGTACAAACTTCTCTATGCCTTTCACGATAGCATTAGATAGTTCGATTGCGCATACTTGAGGATTAAGATTTATATTAAAAAAGGTATTCCAATCAAAGTTTGAGATGTAGTTGTTTAAACCTTCAGTATCTACTTGGTCGTATTTCCAGATTGTTCTGGTATAACAATGAATTTTGGGTTTAGCGGTATTCATAAAAATAACAATAGGACTATGATCGCTTATACTACAGTCTAACACTTTGGTTTCATACACAAAATTAGGACAATTAACTATACATAAATCTAAAAGCGAGTGTGAATTACCGTGTACTCGAGTAGGAGATTTGATTACTTGGGTAAAATTTGAGGTAAGGATAATATCGTGGAGTTTTGATTTACTATTTTTAGAGAAATCAATATTAAAGTCTCCGAGTATAATAATATTAAAATCTGTATAATCTTTCGCGCTATTAAAACTTTCTTCTATTAGTGACCAATATGATGTTTTCGCAGACGGTGGTCGATAAAAGATACCTATTAAAAATTTGTTAAGTTTGTGCCTAACTTCTATCCAGATTGCCTCGAGTGATTTAACTGAAAGATCAGGTCGTATTTTAAAATATAAATTGTTTTTTACGTAGACCGCAACCCCACCTCCCCTACCATTTTCGCGATTACGCAAGAAAGGTCTGTGGTAGCCTTCAATACAGAGTTGGTCAGTAGGAGTTGAGTCATTTAGCCATGTTTCTGAAAATGATATGATATCATAGTTATTTAATTCTAAACTAATTTCATCTAATTTTTTTAAAATACTTCTAACGTTTAGGTGGAGTAATGACAACATTGATGGACCAGGGTTTGGATGAATGTCTCCACATAGTACTAGCGACAATCTTATAACTATATTATATGGTAGCCTACGTTTTTGTGGTGTATCGGTTGAGTGAAAAGTTTTAGACTTGAAAGCAATTAAGTATTTTTTATGTACTGGTTCGATACACCATTATTATTTGCCTTGCCTATGCTTAATAATAGTACGTTGTTAGGTATTAAGTCGAATAATGACACGGTACAGCATATACACTATGGAACTGTGTGCGATATCAATATATACATATTACTGATATATATTTGTAATATTGAGAACGGAAACAAAGTTATATATGCCTTCTCTTGTGATGTCCGTCTGTTTTTATGATGTAACATTTAAAATAAATCCTTGGCGGTTTAATAAACAAATTTATTACTAAATATCGACATCGAATAGTCACCAATATTCACACATACAGAGCTTTGCGTGACGCATCAACCATTCCATACCCTTATGTATCACTAAAATCATTGTCACAGGTAAATGCCGAAATTTCGAACCAAGACATTAATTCCAAAGAGCTATTTGGGCCTAGAAATTCTGAAGCTATTCTTAATTTATGAAAATGGCTGCTGAGCCACTAAGCCAGAATTCGAATATGCACGAAATTTAAACCTCCAATTGATTAAGCATAAATAAATGATTTGATCAAATCCAAGGCTATGCTAAATTTATAAAAATGGCTACCGAACGAGAATTAGCTATGATGATTTAATAATAAAAAGCAAAATTGTATGCATTGATATAATAACATGAAAATGAGACATTTAAAGTATCCACAGTCTATTGAAATATTACGAATATAAAAAAAAACGCATCACAATGCAAATCCATCAAATAGATTCCCTATTGTTAATACCCCGTGATATAACAGTATATACGGCGCATATTAACAGATCAAAGAAACTGGTACGCCAATATTTGCATGTAGGCACCTTTGATACTTGCTGTGTTCTATTTTTAGAACGCAGAAATCATGCAGTCCCACCTTACAATGATATAAATAATACAATGTGTCGCACATTTAAATTCTTAGTATATTCAATCCAGGGTTCCCGCGGCTTCGTCTAACATTTTTTCAAGGATAAATATACGTCAAATTCCAGGATTTTCAAGGACATTTTTAGCCTAAAGTTACAATTTTTCATCTGAAAAACAACCAAAACATTACCAACTATCGTTATAATCTCATATTTAAAAGGAATTGAAGACATAAACTGTTTTTTATTATTACAGATTGACTTTCGGCACACCGGGAAAAACTCCCACCATTTTTAAAACAGAGTTATTTCCCTTTTCGTCATTATGCATTGTTTAATGTAATTACTAATACCGATTTTGATTAGTCAGTGTAGTGGCTTCTAGTATGTTAATTGGACAATAGAGTCACGTGAGAGTATTTGGTAGCCTAACGGTAAATGTCATTGGTTTATCTTGTTATTACGTGACAAAACACGGCTGGTTATTTAGATCAGTTGATTGACAGGTATACGTAGTTATTGTTTATAGTATAACCAGCATTACTTATAATCTAAACGGGATTTTCAGATCAACTTACTAGTATTACCAACAAAATTAAGGATCTTAACTGAAATTCAAGGATATTTTCCTATTTCCGCGAAATTCAAGGATAATCAAGACCTTGAAAATGAAATTTTAAATTTAAGGATTTTCAAGGACCGCGGGAACCCTGTCAATCGTTTAGAACAGCCTCCAGTTAATTATCTTCTATAATCACAACTCACTGAGCAGAATGGGTGCTATAATCAACACCAGATAAAATATTTTTCAGTCATTTTTTTAACCTGCTTTAACCCTTCCAGTGCTAGGTGTATAAAAATGACGTCAAAAACGCGCATACACCGCATAGCGGTGTATACAGTTTTTTACTTGTCAGTGTTCGCGGCTATTTAATTTGCAAAGGGAAATAATTAATTCGGTTATTTCCCACAACTCTTTAGCATTAGAGACGTGAACGGCTCTAAATGTTTATTTCCTGTTTGAAAATAAACAAATCGAATTTAGAATGGAGGATAGAGAAATACCCCGTAAATGTGTGACGTATAGTAGGATTGATGACGTTCTAATGCTATTTTTATGGACTCCGATTCATGTGAAGAAAACGGGGATCCATCATCAGATAATGTGAGTGATACGGATTTTTCAATGACAGACTTTTCATGTCATGTCAAGATGAACTCCGTAAGTATATAGCCTACGCTTTTTATACGCCCACATTTTCATGTGGACGTATTATGTCGTCGCCCCTGTCCGTCCGGACGTCCACAATTTGTTTGTGGACTCTCTACAGGTCACAATTCTTATCCGATTTTGACGAAACTTGAAATATAGGTTTATCCCCAAAAGATCTCGGTTCCTTTCGATATTGGCATGTATCGGATCAAAACTTCATGGATTATGGCCCCTGATTGTACGAAAAATCACGTTTTTACCTTGTGGACCCTATAGAGGTCACAATTTTGAACCGATTTTGATGAAACTTGACATGCATGTTTGTAACCCAAAGATCTTGGTTCCTTTCGATATGTGCGGCTATCGGAATGTAATTTCCTGAATTATGGCCCCTGATTGTCCGAAAAATCACCCTTTTTAGCTTGTGGTCCCTCTGGAGGTCACAATTATTATTCGATTTAAAAAAACCGTTTGATTATATCACCGTTACACCCTAAGGAAGGTTGAGTTCGAATTTCGCGAAAATCGGGCGAAAATTGCCATACAAAATGGCCGCCGTTTGTACGCGAATACTGTTAAAAGATGGTATATCAAGGTTGTGGACCCTGTGGAGGTCACAATTTTGATTCAATTTTGATGAAACTTGAAATTCATGGTTATAACCCAAAGATCTTGCTTCCTTTCGATATTTGCGCATATCGGATCGTAACTTCCTGAATTATGGCCCCTGATTATACGCAAAATCGCCTTTTTTTTTAGCTTGGAGGTCACAATTATTATTCGATTTAAAAAACCGTTTGAATATATCACCGTTACACCCTAAGGAAGGTTGAGTTCGAATTTTGGGAAAATCGGACGAAAATTGCCATACAAAATGGCCGCCATTTGTACGCGAATACTGTTAAAAAATGGTATATCAAGGTTGTGGACCCTGTGGAGGTCACAATTTTGATTCGATTTTGATGAAACTTGAAATTCATGGTTATAACCCAAAGATCTTGCTTTCTTTCGATATTTGTGCATATCGGATTGTAACTTCCTGAATTATGGTCCCTGATTATACGCAAAATCGCCTTTTTTTTAGCTTGGAGGTCACAATTATTATCTGATTTAAAAAAACGTTTGATTATATTACCGTTACACCGTAAGGAAGGTTGAGTTCGAATTTCGGGAAAATCAGACCAAAATTGCCATACAAAATGGACGCCATTTGTACGCGAATACTGTTAAAAAATGGTATATCAAGGTTGTGGACCCTGTAAAGGTCACAATTTTAATTCGATTTTGATGAGGAAGGTTGAGTTCTAATTTCGTGAAAATCATACAAAAATTGCCGGACGAAATGGTCGCCGTTTGTACGCGAATAGTATAAAAATAGGTTGCCAGGCAACGAAACATACGCCCACACAGCAGCCAAATCGTCCGGGCAGTCAACAAGAGTTGTCGCATATTAAGGAATTATCAGAAAATCATTAGAATTTGTTTGGTTTTTATAATCAAACATTTTTTTTTTAAATCAGATAATAATTGTGACCTCCAGAGGCACAACAAGATAAAAAGGGTGATTTTTCGTAAAATCAGGGGACATAATTCAGGAAGTAATGACCCGATGGGTGCAAATATAGAAAGGAACAAAGATCTTTGGGTTATAAACATACATGTCAAGTTTCATCAAAATCGGTTCAAAATTGTGACCTCTTTATAGCTTAATATAACATTTTTTAACACTATTCGCGTACAAACGGCGGCCATTTTGTTCGTCAATTTTGGTCCGATTTTCACGAAATTCGAATTCAACCTTCATAACCATGGAACGGTGATATAATCAAACGTTTTTTTTAAAATAGGATAACAATTTTGACCTCCAGAGGGACCACAAGCTAAAAAGGGCAATTTTTCGGACAATCAGGGGCCATAATTCAGGAAGTTACGATCCGATGGGCGCAAATATCGAAAGGAACCAAGATCTTTTGGTTATAAACATACATGTCACGTTTCATCCAAATCGGTTCAAAATTGTGACCTCTATAAGGTCCACAACCTTGATATAACATATTTTCACATAATTCGCGTACAAATGGCGGCCATTTTGTCCGTCAATTTTGGTCCGATTTTCACGAAATTCGAACTCAACCTTCATAACCATGAAACGGTGATATAATCAAACGTTTTTTTAAATCAGATAACAATTTTGACCTCCAGAGGGACCACAAACTAAAAAGGGCGATTTTTCGGACAATCAGGGGCCATAATTCAGGAAGTTACGATCCGATTGGCGCAAATATCGAAAGGAGCCAAGATCTTTGGGTTATAAACATGCATTTCAAGTTTCATCCAAATCGGTTAAAAATTGTGACCTCTACACTGTTCACAACCTTGATATAACATATTTTCACACTATTCGCGTACAAATGGCGGCCATTTTGTCCGTCAATTTTGGTCCGATTTTCACGAAATTCGATATCAACCTTCATAACCATGAAACGGTGATATAATCAAACGGTTTTTAAAATCGGATAACAATTTTGACCTCCAGAGGGACCACAAGCTAAAAAGGTCGATTTTTCGGACAATCAGGGGCCATAATTCAGGAAGTTACGATCCAATTGGCGCAAATATCGAAAGGAACCAAGATCTTTGGTTTATAAACATGCATTTCAAGTTTCATCCAAATCGGTTCAAAATTGTGACCTCTACACTGTTCACAAGCTAAAAACTTGATTTTTCGTACAATCAGGGGCCATAACCCATGAAGTTACGGTCCGATACATGCCAATATCGAAAGGAACTGAGATCTTAGGGTGATAAACCTATATTTTAAGTTTCATTGAAATCGGATAAAAATTGTGACCTGTAGACTGTTCACAAACAATTGTGGACGGACGGACGGACGAACAGGGGCGACGACAATATACGTCCACATGAAAATGTGGGCGTATAAAAATATGGTATATCATGGTTGTGGACTCTCTACAGGTCACAATTCTTATCCGATTTTGATGAAAAGTCACATTTCTAGGTTGTGTACCGTCACACCATAATCATTGTCGGTTTCGAATTTCATTAATATCATACTGGAACTGACCAACTAAATGGCTGCTCCCAATACAGTATGAAATACAGGACTTAAAGATGTAGGAAAAATCACTTTCGGTATTGCTTGTTCTCTATCCATCTCTCGAAAATGTGGGCGTATCCTGCCTGGCAGTGCCAGCCTATCTTTTATTTTACACATTACTAAAAATATCCGTGCGTATATTTACGTATGTGTTTAGTTTTATTAGCAGATATACGTTATGGCTGGCCTCTAAATCCGTTCACTTGATTTGATATTTGTTGTTGGTTTCTGTATTCAGTCGTGTCTAGTGTACGGTAGCACTATTTATGTAGGTTTTGATTTGCGTGTAGTACTTAGTAGTGAGGTCCTCCTGCACTTACTTTTAGACCAGAGTTTTGCCCTTCATACTGCAGAATGTTCTCGTTGGCCCGTTGGGCTTTGCTCACTACACTTTATTTATTTACCTTTTTTTTTAGCATTTTCCGAGATCCTATCCAGATTATCGCCCTTATTATTAAAATTGTTTGATGTTCTCACTCATGCTGCGAACTGACAGACTATCGCTATTCAAGAGACAACCACCGTCAAGTACGGTAGCACTTTTTCTGTACCATCTTTCTTCTATTTTTTTTTCATTTTGAGTGAGGCCTTGTATCATTACAAGCCTGGGTTGGTACAGCACAGTTGACTCTTACGGCTAGCTCCATTGTCGATTTACTTGATGTACCTTTGTTTTGCGATTTCTGTGTATTATGTTATCAGTAAAGTTGTTGGGTAATTGTGTGTGATGCAGCCCATCTGTATATCAGTGGGTGCCACACCATATTTTAGTGAGATGAGAACAAAATGTCACAAGAACAATCTAAACTTTTGGATATGTTTACATAATATATTTACATTTGCAAATTATATATTTTCAGGAAATTCAAATGATGATGAGGATGTTTTCATGGAGATAGATGATAATTGCGACTCAGATCACGCTACTTAAACCCAGAATAGTGGCTGAGGATGCGGGGTTCGGACACATGCTTTTTTTGTTCGTGTTCGAATACGTGTAGTTGCAAAACAGACAAGTCACCTAAATCCTAAGCAGGTAACAGTCCCTCCTCATGGTCATGGACATAAACCTGATCAATGGTATTTGGACAGAAACCAACAAAGATAATTTTGTGCCAAGTGATACAGTTTTTGTATCAGAACGCATTCACAAACTTTGCATGCTTTTTTAAGATGTATACGACCGACAACATTTTTCACTTATGGTCGAGAAAACAAATAAATAGTATTTTGAAGAGAAGGGGGATATCGATTTCCTAAAAACCCCTACACACAAGCGAAATATTGAAAGAAAATTGAACCATATGTTAGTCCCGAAATGACCTAGTTTGTGTCGAGTGGTCATTAAACTTTTTCATCAAAATAATGTTATGCATACCAACTAGTTTCCTCAACCATAAGTAGAATAATATCATCTGTTATATACATCTATCTTGTAAGAGTCAAAAAATGTTTGTGATTATGTTCTGGCTAGCAGTCCTTCATTTCCCGAAAAGACTATATCACTTGGAACAAAATTATCCTTTTCAGTTTCTGTCCAGATCCATGGATTAAGTTTATGGCCTGACCACGAGGGGAACTGTTGGCTTTTATGTGACTGTCCTGTCTTGCCTGCCCACATCCTATATATACATAAGCATATGCTGTGGCCAACTAGCTTGCAGCTTGCCGCATTCATCTAATGGAAATCCATTATTGAGAAGTCAGAATCTACTCCATAATCATCTGAAGAATCTCTGTTTTCTTGACAAAACATCATCAATACCACTATATGTTGTACGCTTTCGGGGTATTTGTCTATCCTCCATTATAGATTCAAGTTGTTTATTTTCAAACAGGAAATAAACATTAGAGAGCTATGCACATCTCCAATGCTGAAAAGTTATAGACAATTACTGCATTTAGTTGAATTGATTATATCCCCAGGGCACATAATATGATTTTGAAAATCCAAGATGGCCACCAGGTCATGTGACCAGAGCAGGTATTTTTTTGTGCAAATGAGGCCCCATTTTCTCCACTAAAATGTTTTTCATAGAATAAAGTCTAAATTTCCAATTGAATATAAGCATATGTCTTGTTTAAAGGGACAATAACATTCTTGCTGGCTTGGTAGCTCCAGAAAATAAATAATACCCTTATTCTAAGTACTAGATGTTTAAGTGTCCTACCTGTTGTGTAAATTATCCATTACAACCTATTTCACTTGTCCAAAGGGTCCGAAAATATTTCAAAACCCAAGCCACATTTGAAAAGGTTTACGTTAGACTTTTCAAATCAATTGATTGAAATTTTCCAACTTTTTAAAATAGTTGTGTTAAGATGAAATTTATATCATCATTTAATTGGAATATTCTAAAATAATACGATTTGTTGACCAGAATGAAGATTGGGACATATTATTCAGTTACAACAAGAGTGTTATTGGGGCTTTAACCTGCAGTGTGCAATATGCATATTTTTCTTGACCACATTGTGTTTTTAAATAAAATTTTGACTTTTCTTGTCTATTTGACATGAGAAAATATTTAGAACTTTGTTATTTTTTAATATTTTTTCACCAAATCCAGCTCGAATATACACAATATTTGTCCTTTCATGTTTGATACAACAAAATATCATATCTCAATCTGTTTCATGATTCTGTTAAATATTTCGTGAAAATTAGATAAAAATACGTGAATTCTGAAAATCCAAGATGGCCGCCACATCACATGACCAGAGCATGTTATATTTTTTTGCAAATGTGGTCCCATTATCTCCACCAGTCTGTTTTTCATAGAATATAATACTAAAATCCCTTTGATTATTACTATATATCACTTTTTACCTGCGATGTGCAATATGCATGACCACATTGTGATTTTTAATGAAATTGACTTTTCATGTCTATATAGGAAAATCTTTATAACTCGGTTATTTTTCGATATTTATTCACAAAATTTGGCTAAAATATAGACAATATTGGTCTCTTCATATTCTTCACAACAAAATATCACATCTGTCACAAGATTCTGTAAAATATTCTGTGAAAATTGGATAAGAGTACCTAAATTCTGAAAATCCAAGATGGCCGCCATGTCACGTGACCTGACCACGTAATATTTTTTGACCAATTATGTCCCACTTTCTCTGCAAGAATGTTTGTTCATGAAATTTGATCCAAAAAAGTCCTTTGATTAAAAATATACATCTTGTTTTACATGTGGAATGCAATAGGCATGTTTTGCATATTTTAGCTCTAGCATTATACCGTACCACAAGCTTAGCAATGAAAGGGTTAATAAACACCAATCAATTGTCAATGAGCAGAATTGATTTAATATCAACACCACATTAACTCATTGACCCCTAGGTCTACTTATGTTAAATACTGCTTAATCTCCTAAGCCAATTAACCAGACTATAGCTTCTATCCCTAGTGTTAATTAAAAGATTATCCACTTATCTCACCTATTGCAGATATCCCAAAATAAAACAAAAACTATTACTCTAATCAAAAAATGTTTATATTACCAAATAAATGTAGAATTAAAAACAGGCTTTACAAGCATTCTTTTTTTAAACAAAAATACCAAAAAACAACGAACTTATTCTTTATCATAAAAAGAACTATGTAAAATAAGATTACGATTATGAATTTACATTTTACTGATCCATGCATCACACAGTAAGCACAATTGATTAATTTAGTCTATAACCAGTTTTTAGGATTGGCACTGTAAATATAATGTTCGCAATCACGAATTTCTTCAACCGTTATGTTCCTCCAATTTTTTTATTTCGAACCGCATTGAATTTCTCAACGTGATATCTATTGATTTCGTCGATCAACCAATGCGAGCAAGTTTAATCAAAAAAATAAACTAAAAAGATTAAATTTGTTTTTCTCACGTTCTAATATGTATTATGGGCCTAGACATCTCCTAAAAATGATGGGCATCTAACGGAATTCAGTGGAGCATTCCAAATAATATCCTTGTTGAAAGTTGAATCTCGAAGATTGCCCGCCATTTTGGTTCGCTTCGTCACTAGCTATTTCGGAGCCTTCGTGTTCCTCACTCGAATTGTCAGTCAATTCGCTGTCCAGGATATTATTATTGCTAATTTCTACATCTAATATATCTTCCAGTAAAAATCCTTCGCAGTATGAGTCGGGTCGGAATCACTCTCCATACCGACAAAATTATTAACAATCTAGGCGTACAAAACTGACATTCACTCAACAAAATGGCGACCCCTGAAAATATTTTTTCTTTAGAGTTCGCGACCTTATGACCTCTAAAACCTGTGTTGTGACGTATAGTTTACGACTTCAATCAAGTTCAATCATTAGTTAAAACTATATATTAATTGGCTAATTACGTCTGGAAAGCGAATCGAAGGTTTTTAAAACTTTATTGATCAATAAAACGTACATGAAAGAAGTCGACAGCAGTCGTTGCTGGGAAAGTTTTTTTAGCGAGTTTACGATCTTATAACACCTAACACCTTGTTGTGACCTAGACATTTTATGATACCAATCATTAGTTGAAGCTATTGTTTTAAGGAATTACAACTTTTGGAATGTCAAGCGTCTTTTTTATAACTTTATTGGTCAATTAAATAGTACATCAAAGCGGTCGACCGTCCAAAATGGCGACCGATATGAACAGAATTTTCTTGTGAGCTCGCGACCTTATAACACCCAAACCGTTGTTGTGACGTATACATTTTATGATTCTGATAAATAGTTCAAACTATCAGTTTACCAGGTAACTACTTTTGGGAAGCCAATCAGCAAATTTTTAATAACTTTAATGATCAATAAAACTGTACACCAAAGATGTCGACACCAAGCGTTGTACGGAAGTCTGACTAAACACTAGGTCATCGTCTGGCAGGGTAAGTCGGTGAGGCTCAGTGACTAATTCTGTCGCCTCCACAAGTAACCTGTACCGAATGAGTTAAACATAGGCAGGTGATCGTTTATGATTTCAATTTATTTCAACAGGATATAGGAAAAGTTATGATTCAGTTTAGGTATACGTATCACGTGTATATTCTAATTTGCGTTCGGCAGAAATTTAGTGCAGCCGTTGGATTTAATCAAATCAAAGTATGTATAACCTTTATTTCAATTTCTTTCAATTACATTTGGGAACTAAATGAATTTGCGGTACGTATTCTGGTTCGGTATATTAATATTTAATTTCTTTCAACTGATTTCAACAATAAAGGAAAGGTATGAATAAATTTGAGGTACGAAGTAAAGTACGACACGAAACGGCTTTTGTGACGTTTAAGCGTTCTGTTTTTATTTGATTTTTTTTTTTTAAAAAAGAAATAAAGAAATCGAATTATTAGTTTATTTTCATGTATTGCCTTACGCAATAGCCATATTGTTAGTTTCAGGCACATGTGTATTAATTCCACAAACATTCTATGTTTATTGCCAAAGATAATTGCACTACCCTTCAACCCAAAATGCTTTCTGTAGATCCTATGTAATATATGGTTGGTACAATATCCAAGCTGCCGCTAGTCTTAATTGCGAAGACATTTAAACAAAAGGATTTAATCAGGATGGGGAGTTGATGTGTACACACGCGTAAATCAGATGCACGAGATTTATCATCCGTGGATGTGCTATGTCAAAGTCAAAGTGGGAAATAAAATTTAAATGGATATTAATAGAAAATAAATGTAAACTTTAAGATAGGTTGCCAGGCAACGAAACATACGCCCACAACAGCTAAGTCGTCCGGGCAGTCAACAAGGGTTGTCGCATATCAGTAAGGAGAACATTTACAACACATGTTAATCTTATTACCAGTAATAGCCCATTAAATAATTATCAGAATTGATTAGAATAGTTTTGATGGTTTGTCTGAAGGCCTTTGTCCACAAGATATTTCAAAGTGATCAAGTGCCAGAAATTATCAGATATCACTGAAAATCAAATAGGATTCTTCGTCTCATGACCCTAACCACTGTGTACAAATTTAAAGTCAATCGGATATTAACTTTAGCCTTTAGAGCATTCATAGGGTTTTTCAAAGTGATCAAGGGTCATAACTCTGGCAGTAAATAAATAGGCTATTTTTATCATGACCGTAAATAGTGTGTATAAATTTAAAGAAAATCGGATATTAACTTTAGATTTTTCAAAGTGATCAAGGGTCATAACTCTGGCAGTAATTATCTGATATTGCTGAAAATCAATAGGCTTCTTTGTATCATGACTTTAAACACCGTGTAAATTTAAATTCAATCGGATATTAACTTTAGCCTCTAAAGCGTTCACAAGATTTTTCAAAGTGATCAAGGGTCATAACTCGGGCAGGAATTATCAGATATTGCTGACAATCAACAGGCTTCTTCGTATCATGACCTTAAACACTGTGTATAAATCTAAAGTCAATCGGATATTAACTTTAGTCTCGAGGGCGTTCACAAGATTTTTCAAAGTGATCAAGGGTCATAACTCTGGTAGTAATTATCGGATATCACCGAAAATCAATAGGATTCTTCGTCTCATGCCCTTAAACACTGTGTATAAATTTAAAGTCAATCGGATATTAACTTTAGCCTCTAAAGCGTTCACAAGATTTTTCAAAGTGATCAAGGGTCATAACTCTGGTAGTAATCATCGGATATCGCTGAAAATCAATAGGCTTCTTTGCATCATGACTTTAAACACCGTGTATAAATTTAAATTCAATCGGATATTAACTTTAGCCTCTAGAGCGTTCACAAGATTTTTCAAAGTGATCAAGGGTCATAACTCGGGCAGGAATTATTGGATATTGCTGAAAATCAACAGGCTTCTTCGTATCATGACCTTACACACTGTGTATTAATTGGATATTAACTTTAGCCTCTAGAGCGATCACAAGATTTTTCAAAGTGATCAAGGGTCATAACCCTGGTAGTAATTATCGGATATCACCGAAAATCAATAGGATTCTTCGTCTCATGCCCTTAAACACTGTGTATAAATTTAAAGTCAATCGGATATTAACTTTAGCCTCTAAAGCGTTCACAAGATTTTTCAAAGTGATCAAGGGTCATAACTCTGGCAGTAATTATCAGATATCACAGAAAATCAATAGGCTTCTTCGTCTCATGACCTTAAACCATGTGTATAAATTTAAAGTCAATCGGATATTAACTATAGCCTCTAGAGCGTTCACAAGATTTTTCAAAGTGATCAAGGGTCATAACTCTGGTACTAATCATCGGATATCGCTGAAAATCAACAGGCTTCTTCGTCTCATGCCCTTAAACACTGTGTATAAATTTAAAGTCAATCGGATATTAACTTTAGCCTCTAGAGCGTTCACAAGATTTTTCAAAGTGATCAAGGGTCATAACTCTGGTAGTAATTATCGGATATCACCGAAAATCAATAGGCTTCTTCGTCTCATGACCTTAAACACTGTGTATAAATTTAAAGTCAATCGGATATTAACTTTAGCCTCTAGAGCGTTCACAAGAAATTGTGGACGATGGACGGACGGACGGACGGACGGACGGACGGACCGACCGACAGACGGACGGACGGGGGCGACATCAATATACGACCACATTTCCATGTGGGCGTATAAAAATACATAGACAAAATCTTTATTCAACATAAATATCACATATGACAGAAACGCTACATTCATAATTCCAACTGGAATCACATTGTAATTAATGGATAATAATAATAATGATATTATTATCGCGCAACTATTCAATCCACTAGGGAATGCACTAGGCGCTAGAAAATGTTCTCAATTTGGAGTGTTAATGATAGTGACTAAATAACCTAGTTAGGGTTTCACACTGCATAGCTTGTGTGAAACACTATTGTTTTTGTTAAAATTATTAGGGTTTCACACTGCGTAGCTTGTGTGAAACACTATTGTTTTTGTTAAAATTATCTTGTGTGAAACACTATTGTTTTTGTTAAAATTATTAGGGTTTCACACTGCGTAGCTTGTGTGAAACACTATTGTTTTTGTTAAAATTATTAGGGTTTCACACTGCGTAGCTTGTGTGAAACACTATTGTTTTTGTTAAAATTATTATTAAGCTTTCATATTACATATGAAAGCTTATTGTTTCTGTTAAAGTTATCATTATTATTATTTTTTTTTGTGTGTTTTCTGCAAATCGGATTTCTCAGAATCTATCCATAGGATCTTTCTGAAATTTTGACCTACCCCCCCAAAAATGGGGTGCGAACCTTGATTAAATATATTTTCGAAACGTTTTACGAATCCGAAATCACCGAATTTTACGAACGAAAAAAATGACAATGCATAGTCGTAACTTTGTTATTTTTTGACCGATTTTACTAATTCTTTTTTCTTTGAATACCTTTAAAAAACAACATTTTCATCTGCAGTTTCACATTTTCGAATTTCGAAAATTCGTCGCTGTGATTTCGAACCGGAAGTTTAGACCAATTTGACAACTTCTTTAATAGTTGTACGATTTTCATGAAATTTAGTATCTAAGTAGATCTTACCGATGTGACTTCAAAAATATAATTAGAAATTTTCTAAATTATCTCCCCTTGACGAAATTAAGGATCAAAATTTTCAAAAAAATCATCGAAATATAGGTCAGAATGACCTGATTTTTTTTTGGATACTAGATAAGTAATTACTGATTTGTACACAAAATATGAAGTTTGTCGATCGAACCGGAAGTGCCGCCATATTTAAAAGTGAAAAATCAATAAGGCTTTTTTGCTATTTTACTTACAGACTCGGGAGTTATATTTTCTGAATCCTTGTAGGAAGGCCTAAAAAATGTCGCGAATAGAATTTTGATTTCGGTCACGTGATGGTCACCATTTTGAATTGAAAATGAAAAATAGAAGCAATTTGAAGGGTCGGGACTTTGGAACACAATTACTCTCCTTCTAATTAAGCTAGAATGTTCAAACTTGGTGTAGACGTTCACTAGGTCAATGTTATGATTGAGTTTAAATATGAGCATTTTCTGCTTAGGGTAAGCAGAGATAAACATGCTAATTTGTTGATTCTTTAGGGCACGATAACTTCGGTTATAATGAAGGGAGGGTGGTGAAACTTTTGTCAATAGAGAGTCTAATAGCTAGCCTGTTGTGTGAAATCATTGTATTATTTTTTCTAAATATCAGGGATAGCCGAAAAAAAGAGATTGAAAACCCAAAAAGTCGTATTTTTACAATTTGGAGCATGATTAGAGGTCTTTCTCGTAAAGTCAACATACTATTTTTTGGGAACTTCTTGTACAAAGAGTCTTATTGGTAGTCTTTTATATGAAACCATCGATCAACAGTCCAACATATCAGGAGTAGAAGAACAAAAGGATCGAACATTGAAAACGGCACCCTTTCATTGTTAAGCGAAACATGCAGTGTGGGTGACTACAATCTACACATTTAGTCATCGTATAGAGCTTATTCAACAGTATCGAATTCCAACTGCTTAGGGATATTTTACGTGCACTCCAATGTGTACACGGGACCTTGTTTTTTCGTCCCATCCGAATGACTAGACAGCTGTGCTTGTCAGGCCCTCCGTTCTGCCTCACTGACAAGGAGAACCACGCCGGGAAATCAAGATGAACTTTCTCCGTGCAGAACTTTCAATTCAGGCGAAAACGTTTATTGCATACGATTAAGCTGGTCAGTTGGAGCTTATTTTCAAAAGTTTTGTAATAATCGGTTGGTAATTAAAGTACCATGCACATTAAACTGTTAAAACAGAAAATTTCGCCCGGTTGAAATGTTTCTTGCTATAAGTCAGCAATTTTCTGAATTCAGGGAGGCTGAATGGCTGAATGGTTAGCATGTGCGCACTGTATCGTAACGTCTGTCATTGAGTCAACGGGCGTCGTTTCGATCTCCAGGTTGCACGTGACATGAAGTATGATGTCCAACCTTGTGGGTTTTCTCCGTGTCCTTCGGTTTCCTCCCAACGGCTAAAGACCTGTAAGCGCAGGGGGAGTTTTTAAATAAAATTAAAAAACATATGTTAGTCCCGAAATGACCTAGTTTGTGTCGAATGGACGTTAGGCCGCATTTCTCTCTTTCTCTTTTATTTTTAAAGTTTTGTAATAATCGGTTGGTAATCAAAGGTACTGTAAAAGTGATAAAACAGAAAATAATCGGTTGGTAATCAAAGGTACTGTAAAAGTGATAAAACAGAAAATTTCGCCCGGTTGTAATGTTTCTCACTTTAAAGTCAGCAATTTCCCGATTTTAAGGGGCAAACGTTTATTGCGAACGCTTAAGCTGGTCAGGGGGAGCTTATTTTTAAAAGTTTTGTAATATTCGGTTGATAACTAAAGGTACCGTGCAAATTAAACTGTTACAATAGAAAATTTGGCCCGGTTGAAATGTTTCTCGCTGTAGGTCAGCAATTTGCCGATTTTAGGGAGGTTGCGTGGCTGAATGGTTAGCACGTGCGCTCTGTATCATAACGTCTGTCATTGAGTCAACTGCCGTTGTTTCGATTTTTTGGTTGTACGTGACAAGGAGTATGGTTGCCTGTCCAACCTCGTAGGCCGTAACCGCCGCTGCCCGGGTAAAATTTCCCTCATTGCACACATTATGGCATATGCCCGTCTTCATTAGCCCATTTTAGGAGCAGAACAGTCGGACGTTAAACCCCATTCAATTTCATTTAATTTTCTCTATGTTGCTTATTTATTATAGTGGATAAATATTTTTCTGGTTCTAGCAATTATTTAATTTCTGCATAGAAATCTTGCTTTGGACAATGCGAAATGTCCGAAATCACCGAAGTTAGCGTTTTTAATAATATTGCAGTAATTTTAACAATAATCATTGGATTTTAACTGTCGATACATTTTGGCATAACCGGAGACAGGGCACATAGCTACGCTACTTTCGATTTTTGATTTTCGGCAAATCTTCGAAGATATTAGGCGCCAAATTTCGAAAATTTAAAATTTTACAAAAAACTTTTTTATTTATGAATATTTTTTAGTCGTATAGTGCACAGAATTAAAGAGTCATCTGACTAGTGCAAAAATGTTAAAAATTTTTGTCTCAGTAATTTTCCTTGGCCGCCATTGGCTAATTCAGTTTTTCAGTCCTAGATTAATTTTTTATTGTTCGATTTGTATAAAACAAAGTTCATATGCTTCGTTGTCTCAATTGTCATTTTTTTTGTTACCAATAATGTTATCTGTCGGCACCGGAAGTGGCATAATTTTACCAAAAACTACAATTTTGACAGTTATTTTCCTATTTCGAAAACAAATATTATTTTTTTGAAAAATTATATGACTCCAAGAGTGTGCCCTTTCAAGGCGCAAAAAATGTAGGAAGCAGTTTTTTTAATTTCGATTTCATTTTCGAGCAAATTCGATTAAGAGGCTAAAAATGGTGTAAAATTGACCTATTTACAACCTATTCAGGCTTTTCAGATTTTAAAATATTTCTTCGTAACTTTTATAAACTTGTAGCTATAATCCATACGAAGAAAATGTATGTTAAAATTCGTTTGTAAAATAAGCAGTTACCAAGAAATGGGCAGTTCTGTACAAGTCACTGTTTTCGTTATATTGCCTGTAAAATAGTCAATTATTATTGGATTTTTATAAAAGTGACATCATTTGATTCAAAAAGCACGTAGCGTCATATCAAGTTGATTACAATTTAAAATTGACACCGGAAGTGACATCATTTGGTCAAAAACTGCATTTTAAACTTTTTAAATCAATGTTTTATTCAACCAAGAATAACTTAATATGTATTAATAATTTTAACTTTTGGTTTAAATTCACATATAAACAAAACTCATATGGTCATATAGATATCATAAAATTGTTTCTAACTTGTTCGGTTGCCGAGAAATAGACGGTTTTCTACAGGTCACTTTTGATGGTTTCGGGGCCATAAAAGTGTCAATTATTATTCGATTTTCATAAACGTTACACCGTGTTATACCTAATGCCATTTGGGATTTCATACAAGTAATTTAAGATTTTCATTATCACTGGAAGTAACGTCATTTTGGCAAAAACTGTATTTTTAGCCTTCAAAACAGATATTTTATTCAAATGAGTCTGTTTTGAAATCTTTTTCAAATTATGGTATTTGATGCTAATCAACAAATAGAATGAACCCATACGATCATACAGATACCACAAAATGGTTTGTAACTTGTACGGTTGCAGAGAAATAGCAGATTTTCTACAAGTCACTTTTCAAGTTTTTTGGTCTTTAAAAGTGGCAATTATTATTCGATTTACATAAAATTTTCACTATATGATATCGTATGCCATTTCTGATTTCATAAGACTAATTGAATATTTTTATTAACACAGGAAGTAATTTAATTTTGTCAAGATCATTTACAAGTAACAAATGTATAAAAAGACTTGATATTGCTGGATTGATTGGTTGATTCTGCGTCCATTTTATTTGTGTGCAATGTTAATTTGGAAACCTGTTTAGTGGTTACGCTGGTACCGGAAGTGACATATGTTCAAGGGTAACTTGGCACCGGAAGTGACATGTTTAAGAGTAACTTGGCACCAGTGAAACCCGTCATTCCTGCATGCAGGTCTAGTTCTTATTAGACTCCTATTGAGATTACTAAAATTATTATTATTATTATTATTTACCGCGGGGGCCAAGTTCTCCATGATCGAAAGCAGATATCGATCTGAAATCAACTTTTCTTTCGGGAAACCATGTGGTGGCTACTTGATAAAGTATTTTCGAAAATTCTGCGCATACCGGAAGTGGCAGATCTTTGTACGTTGTCAAAAAATTGAAAATTGGCCATAGTTTCGTCAATTATTTACCCATTTTCAAACAAAAGACATTTTCGGAAACCCTGAATCTTTTCCGAGCCAATAGCAATCTAAGATTTTGTAATTTCGAAACTTCGTCGCTGACTTCTAGCGTTCGAAAATTGAAAAATTTTGTTTAAAAGACAATTTTTTTCATTTTTCAAAATTTTCAAATTTGACTTATATTTTTGGATACCTTAAGTCCATCCGATTCCAGTAATATAAGTTTCATTCAGAGTTATCGCCCTTTATTTTTCGATTTTTTTCGAATTTTCTACCTATTTTGTGAGCTCGGGTTTCGTTATATGGACGAATTGGCGAATCTGAAACTTCTAAGGCATGAAGCCAAATGACCATTGCAAGGAATAAAGCAATTTCAACAATGATCCGTAGACCGGAAGTAGTCGAAATAATGTGCAATATTTTGAAAAAATGCAAAAAATGGATAGTTTTGGGGAAAACGGGATTTTTCCGTCAGATATCAATGGATTAAACAAATTAGGGTACCATTGGACTGCACTAGGATTGTACTATCGTATGATACCCAATTCATACGGATACTATGATCAGGAAGCAAAATATGGCACGCTGAAAATCAAGTATTTTCTGATTTTTAGCATTTTTGGACGCCTGTATCTCGAAAACTACGCCAGTTATATTTATGAAACTTTCTCTATCGCAAGACATCGTGGTGGTCTTGCGTACGAATCATTCCATTACCACTTTGAAATATCTGGAATAGGTGAAATAAGGGACTGAAAATCGAAAAAAGTCGAAAAATCGTGAAATTTTGGAAAATGCTCCACCATTTTTTTATTTTAAGAGATTTTCAAAAAAAGGTTGAATATTCAGATAGCTGACCTAATTACGATTCTAACGATGTATAACATGTATGTGGTTATTGAAATTTAATTTTCGATATTTTAATTTTTTTGCATTTTTGGCACTTTTGAACACCAGATTTCCCAGGGTCACTTTATCTGATCACATAATGTAATACATCATTACAGAGCCCTGTGGCTATTTTAGTGCCCAAACCGGCTATTAAAACTATTCCGACAATAATAACCACACCGGAAGTATTCAAAAAATGAAAAAAAAAGGTTAAAAAAATTGTCGCACTTGCGAAAAACTTGATTTCTCCCTTAGGTAATAGCGGACCAAAAGAACTAAAGTGTCGTTGGATAGCCCTATTAATGGACCATCATATGGTATCTAAATAATACGATTTCAATGGTAAGGAAATAAATTATTGTATGCCAAAAATCCAGTATTTTCCGCTTTTTTAACATTCCGAGACGCCCTTTTCTCGAAAACGACGCCTACGATTTTTCTTAAACTTTTCTTACACAAAGTCCTATCGGTTGTCTATCTAGTGAATCCAAAATGAAAAGCATTGAAATAATATAGGTGGTCCAAAAATGGCCTCAAACTTTGAAAAAAATTGAAAAATCGTTAAATTTTTGGAAACGCTCTTTAATTTATCTTTTTTTCCAAAACTACTCAATGGATGTTTCTGACACTTCTGGTACAGAAAGTTAAGTATCCAAAGAACTTCGTAAAGCTATCACGACAATGATCGTAAAACCGGAAGTAGTCGAACAAATGTCCGATATTTTGAAAAAAAATATTTTTTTTACGAAAACCTTTTTCATTTATGAATATTGTTTGATGGTATTTTACACAGGGTTAAAATATCATCCTACTTGAACAGAAATGAGAAAAAAAATTGTCTCTGTAATTTGCGTTAGCCGCCATCGGCTAATTTAGTTTTTCGTACCCAGAACAATTATTTATTGTTCGATTTGTATGAAACAAAGTTCATATGCTCCGTGGTCCCAATTGTAATATTTTTTGTTACGGTGAAATTTTTCTGTCGGCAACGGAAGTAACGTAATATTAACAAAAACTACAATTTGGACAGTTCTGTACCACTTTTTGAAAGCAAATGTTATTTTTTTCAAAACTGATATAACTAAAAGGATGCACCCTGCAAAGGTGCACAAAATCTTTAGCTCAGATTTTTTAATTCCAATTTCATTTTCGGGCGATTTCGAATAAAATGTAAAATAAAGTGTAAAATTCAGTTATTTACAAATCACTCAGCGTCTTCATATTTTGAAATATTTATTTGTTATTTTCATAAACTCCTAGCATTAATCCAGACGAAGAGAATGTATGGGAAAATTAGTTTGTAATATGAGCAGTTGCCGAGAAATATGCAATTTTGCATGCATCACTTTTCACGTTATTTTGCCTATAAAGGAGGGAATTATTATTCGATTTGCAATTTTTTTTTCCATTTGATGCTTAATGCCAATTTGGACTAGGTCAAGCCAATTTTACAATTTCACTGTGACCGGAAATGACGTCATTTGGGCAAAAACTGTATTTTTAACCTAAAAAACAAACATTTTATTAAAATGAGTCTGCCTTATAATATTTTTAGAATTATGATATTTGATTCCCATCAACGAATAGAATGAAGGCAAACGGCCATACAGATACCACAAAATGGTTTCTAACTTGTACGGTTACAGAGAAATAGGCGATCTTCTATAAGTTACTTTTCAAGGGTTTTCGTCCATAAAAGTGTCAATTATTATATGATTTTAATAATTTTTTTACCATTTGATGCCTTATGCCATTTATGACTTCTGTGAACTAAATTAACATTTTCAATATCACCGGAAGTAATGTAATTTTTGCAAAAAACGTATTTTTAGCCTTCAAAACAAACATTTTTTTGAAGGGATTTATATTTATCATTCGTTTAACTTTATAACGTCTAACTCTAATGGGCAGTAAGATTGAATCAATACCATCATATTGATATCAAGAAAAGGCTTCTAGCATGTTCCCTTGTTGAATAATAGCTAATTTTCCCAGGGTCACTTTTAAGTTTTTTACCTTAATTATTTATTGCCCGATATGATAAAACAAAGTTTGTATTTTGTATGTCGCGAATTTTCGACTTATTTTTCACCTATAAAAATTTCTTTCGGCACCGGAAGTGACGTAATTTTGCCATAATTTACAATTTTGACCGGTCTTTTCGCCAGCAAATATTACTTTAACATATGGTAGAGGGTGTCACTGAAGCAAAACAACTAAAAGATTGTTTGGTAGCTCAATGGATCGGCTATGGTATAATAAACTTTCTGTATGATTCCTGAAAGCCGGTTCAGTGCTGCTTGCAGGTCTAGTTATTATTATTATTCAGATTCCAATTTGAATAGATCTCAGCAACTACGTGTCGCATCGTTACGATTTCTTCGGTTTTACTGGGAAAGTGGGTGTGACTTAGAGGATAAAGCTATTTTGAACGTTCTGCGACAAAGCGAAATGTCCAAAATCACAGAAGTTATCGTTTTTGAAAATATTGCATTAATTTTAACAATAATCATGGGATTTTAACTTTCGATACATTTTGGCATAGCCGGAGACATGGCACATAGCTACGCTACTTTCGATTTTTTATTTTCGGCAAATCTTCGAAGATATTAGGTGCCAAATTTTGAAAATTTAAAATTTTACAAAAAACTTTTTTATTTATGAATATTTTTTAGTCGTATTGAGCACAGAATTAAAGAGTCATCTGCCTAGTGCAAAAATGTTAAAAATTTTTGTCTCAGTAATTTTCCTTGGCCGCCATTGGCTAATTCAGTTTTTCAGTCCTAGATTATTTTTTTATTGTTCGATTTGTATAAAACAAAGTTGATATGCTTCGTTGTCTCAATTGTCATTTTTTTTGTTACCGATAATGTTATCTGTCGGCACCGGAAGTGGCATAATTTTACCAAAAACTACAATTTTGACAGTTATTTTCCTATTTCGAAAACAAATATTATTTTTTGGAAAAATTATTTGACTCAAAGAGTGTGCCCTTTCAAGGCGCAAAAAATGTAGGAAGCAGTTTTTTAAATTTCGATTTCATTTTCGAGCAAATTCGATTAAATGGCTAAAAATGGTGTAAAATTGACCTATTTACAACCTATTCAGGCTTTTCAGATTTTAAAATATTTCTTCGTAACTTTTATAAACTTGTAGCTATAATCCATACGAAGAAAATGTATGTTAAAATTAGTTTGTAATATAAGCAGTTACCAAGAAATGGGCAGTTCTGTACAAGTCACTGTTTTCGTTATTTTGCCTGTAAAATAGTCAATTATTATTGGATTTTTATGAAAGTGACATCATTTGATTCAAAAAGCATGTAGCGTCATATCAAGTTGATTACAATTTAAAATTGACACCGGAAGTGACGTCATTTGGTCAAAAACTGCATTTTAAACTTTTTAAATCAATGTTTTATTCAACCATGAATAACTTAATATGTATTAATAATTTTAACTTTTGGTTTAAATTCACATATAAATACAACTCATATGGTCATATAGATATCATAAAATTGTTTCTAACTTGTTCGGTTGCCGAGAAATAGACCGTTTTCTACAGGTCACTTTTGAAGGTTTCGGGGCCATAAAAGTGTCAATTATTATTCGATTTTCATAAACGTTACACCATGTTATACCTAATGCCATTTGTGATTTCATACAAGTAATTTAAGATTTTCATTATCACCGGAAGTAACGTCATTTTGGCAAAAACTGAATTTTTAGCCTTCAAAACAGATATTTTATTCAAATGAGTCTGTTTTGAAATCTTTTTCAAATTAAGGTATTTGATGCAAATCAACAAATAGAATGAACCCATACGATCATACAGATACCACAAAATGGTTTCTAACTTGTACGGTTGCAGGGAAATAGCAGATTTTCTACAAGTCACTTTTCAAGTTTTTTGGTCTTTAAAAGTGGCAATTATTATTCGATTTACATAAAATTTTCACTATATGATATCGTATGCCATTTCTGATTTCATAAGACTAATTGAACATTTTCATTAACACCGGAAGTAATTTAATTTTGTCAAGATCATTTACAAGTAACAAATGTATAAAATGACTTGATATTGCTGGATTGATTGGTTGATTCTACGTCCATTTTATTTGTGTGCAATGTTAATTTGGAAACCTGTTTAGTGGTTTCGTTGGTACCGGAAGTGACATATGTTCAAGTGTAACTTGGCACCGAAAGTGACATGTTTAAGAGTAACTTGGCACCAGTGAAACCCGTCATTCCTGCATGCAGGTCTAGTTTTCACTTTGGATTTAAAAACCGACAGAGATTCACATTGTCAGATATTTTCTGGAAGTGTATTCCAAACAATTGATGCACTGTATCGAAAAGTCCTAGATCCAAAACATTTAAATTTATAGGCAGGTACATCTAATAATAGTTTCCCTCTGATCTTAATGATCGTTTAGGTTGATACAGTGATACTAGATTTTGAAGGTAACCTGACGCAGATTTATTTATCGATTGATATGTTAATGATAAGACTTTAAAGTTGATCCTTTCTCGAACACGGAGCCAATGTAATTTGTTCAAGACTGGGGTGATTTGTGATCTTGATTTAGTTTTTGTGACAATGTAAGCAGCACGGTTTTGTAATCTTTGGAGTTTTAAATTTGTTCGTTCGTAATACCAGTTAGTACTGAATTACAATAGTCTATTCTGGACAGGACGAAGGATCGAGCTAAGGTTGCAGCAGCATCTTCAGTTATTAGATGCCGAATGGACCTATCCTTCGGAGATGGAAATGACATATTTTACAAATGTTGTTCACATGGTTTTCAAAGCGGAGACGAGAATCGACAAGAATTCCAAGATTTCTCACAGATTTAGACATTGGAATTTCGGTGTTTCCAATGCTGAGACCCACCAGAAGAAACTCGGTGTTTTCATCGTTGAGTTTAAGCATATTGGATGACATCTATTTTTTGACATTTTCAAGACACCCTTCCATATATAGATAAACTTTTTTATAATTGGAGACGAAACGTTATGTGGATCTCAAGAAAGCTTGGCTTCGGAACCGTCCCATTGCCATTACAAAACCAGCATTTGTTTACTGGGGCGTAGTAATCTTGGAAATTAATCCCAGGACAATGACAGCCATATTTCACAATACAGGTCAGTACTTAAACTTATTACAGTATTTAAACATCGTGCGGCAAAACTGAAGGATGACCCACAACTAAACGCATCGTAATATCTGAACATCGCACATGAAATTGGATGTTTGACAACTTAATTGAACACCTTGCGTAATTGGACACCATGACTAAAATTATTCACGGCTCGAGAAGATGAACGATCCAAGTAATTATTCAACAGTCGTAATAATTAAGCATGACACTTATTATTCCACACCTGTCGACAAACTAAATGCTAGTTAATTAACCAGACATGATTTTAGCTGTTGAGATTTAAATTCCATAGAAGTACATATTGGACACTATTAGCATAAATTCAACAATATTTATGAATAATTCTACATAGATTAGAAAATAACGCTATTTACCCATAGTTGCATGGTACCTGGGTTACACTGTATAATGCAGTCTTGATCTTATACTTTTTAAAATTTTAATTACCTAAAAGAGGTTAATATTTTTTTTTAAATCACTGGTGACCAAAAAATATTATTGGAGCCACAGAAAATGACAATATATGAATTATAATGGAAACTATACCGTTACAAATTAGCGCAGCTAAGAAAGGTTGTGAATCGACCAACACTAACTATCACAGGTGAAACAAAACGATTGAACAATACTTGAGTAATACTTGTCTGCAATTTCATTGGACATTAATTCCCATGTCTTGATTACCATGCTTTTATTTTTCTACGATGACACAGCAATTGAAACATACTCTGGTTAACCTTGTGTAAATAGACTTCATTAGCTATCGCCAGATCATGCGTAGCGCCGTGGTTAATGAAAAGACTTGACAGCAAAATTACCAGTCCTGTTTTTAGCACACGGTGAGGAAATAAGAATATAAAAAATGAAGATCGTCAGACATAGTCAAAAGACTCTACCATGCCCCAAAATTTGGATTACATGAAATGATTCATGAAAACGACCACGGACGATAAAAAAAGCGGAAATCTGTTAAATAACAGGAAAAAATCATGCCTGAAAAAGAAATAAAGCACAACTAAAAGAAAGTTTTTAAAAAAACATACCAATAAGGTGCCTGGTGTAAGAAATTTCCAGAAAAGTTTAAAGAAATTGTGCCAATGTCTGCTTTGTACACCAATCATTTGCTCAATATCCTGAAGAAATCTGTCGGCACCTAAATGAATATGGTTATTATTAAGTTCAACAAATAGTAATAATTAACAGTCCATTAAATATCTAGTGATGAAACTATTTACACTAAGTTTCGTATCACATAGAATCAAGAAAATATTATCCAAAAGCATCGACCAATGAAATTGATTAGCTTGGTTTAGCTTAAGATTGAAATGTTTATCACTGAAATCAGTCAAGACATTCACCTGATGAACATCTACATCAAGTTTAAACATTCTACCTCAATTAAAAGTTGTATAATTCCAAAGTCTTGACCAATCAAATTGCGTACAGCTCATTAGCCTAAGCAGAATATTCGCACCATCGAACTTAATCCTGATAATGATTTAATGAATCTATATTCAGATTTTTTATCACTCTCACTTCATTACAACCAAAGATACCGTGACCCAAAGCATCAACCAACCAGATTGCTTATCTCTGCTTACCATAAGCAGACAATATTCATCATGGAACTTCATCACACTAGGGACCGGGTATCATTCAGATTTGATGAAAACGTAAGAAACTGAGCTTACCATCTAGAATCTAATACACATATTCAGTTAATAGATTGCCATCCAGAAAGTGTTAAATACCATCAAGTTTCATCAAAAACCTCCCAGTTTGTGCTACCATTTAGTTTTACATCATTTGTCTAGTTTATGAAACTAAAAGGTTATAAACTGGAAGACCAATATCAAAACTAAGCTAAATGGTCATAAACTAGATGATGGATGTCAAAACTAAACGGTATTTCTTATACTAAATGGTAGCACAAACTGGGCGGTTTTTGATGAATCTTGATGGTATTTAACACTTTCTGGATGGCAATCTATTAACTGAATATGTGTATTAGATTCTAGATGGTAAGCTCAGTTTCATACCCTTTTTCATCAAATCTGAATGATACCCGGTCCCTAGTGTCAAGACATTCACCTAATGAAAGCCTACACGAAGCTTGAACATTCTATCTCAATTAGGAGAGTTATTGTGTTCCAAAGTCTCGACCAATCAAATTGTTTAGCGCTCTGCTTACTCTCAGCAGAAAATGTTCATTAGAACTAAAGTTATTGTGTCCCAAAGCTTCAACCAATCAAATTGCTTATCTCTACTTACCCTTAACAGAAATTGCTCATCTTTGAACTCCATCATTGAACATTCTAGCTCAATTAGAAAGAGTTATTGTGTTCCAAAAAGAGTGACGGATGGACAGACAAACAGTCCAATAAATAGTATTAAACAAGCCAACAGTGAGGCTGAATCCCCTGCCGAAATCCCAAATATAGATGACACATATTAGTAAGTTGCACATTTATCTTTTTCAAAAGTATCAAGCTATCAAACTGATTATCAACAATGCACTTAGTTTCATCACTACATCAGTTAGAATCAGTTATCTTGTCCCAAAACATTGACTAATGAAATAGTTTAGCCGGACTTAGTCTTATCAGGAAATGTTAACCATTGAACTCATTCGAGCCATTTATCTAATGAACATGAAAATGTGGGCGTATAAAAATTATGACCTAAAGAATATCCACAAACAAAAAGTAAACAGACGTCTGGATGGACATGAGGCAATGACAATTTATAGCAAAATTAAAATCTATTTACCATAAATCCAAGCAATAACAACACATTCTAATATAGCCATTAAAAACACCGACCAGCTAGCAGCATAGGTATCCATTAACTGTAGAATGTACATGCCTCCCTACAAATATACACATTTTATAGAATAAGGCATCAAAGGACCCCTAAAGATAGGCAGAGAGAGAGAGAGAGAAATATGGTTTAACATCCACTCAACACAAACTAGGTCATTTCGGGACTAACATATGGTTTAATTTTATTTCAATAATTCGCTTGCACATAGGGGTCTTTAGCAGTGGAAGGAAACCGGAGTGCCCGGAGGAAACCCACGAGGCTGAGAAGGTGCATATATCTCCATGCCACATACGCTCACACCAGGGCTTGAAACCACAGCCGCAAGCCAGAGGTGACCGGCCAGCTAGAGTTCGAAGCGCGGCACTCTAGACCACTAGGCCACCCCAACCCCCCTAAAGATAGGCTGTCAGGCAACAAAATATACTCCCATAGTAGATTTTGACTTGAAACCCTCAGAATACATTACAAATGGATGGATTTAGACAAAAATGTCAATAAAATTTTTCAGATTATCTCCCCTTTGAAGATGAAACTTGTTTAATTTTGACTTATTTAAAAATATTTCCCAATAGGAGTCGTCTAGAGTAATCTCATCAAGTTAAAATTCACCGGAAGTGCCACCATTTTAAAAGATAGTTGGCAGGCAACGAAACATACACCCACAGCAGCTAAATCGTCCGTGCAGTCAACAAGGTTTGTCGCATATTTTTACTTTTTTCGCTAATGAAACATTTGTAATACACTAAAAACTGATTAAGAGTAACAACTCATTATGTAATTATCAGAAAATCATTAGAATTTGATTGCTTTTTATGAAGTGTTACCCCACGCTAACAATTAGTATATACATGAAACCTTTAATATCATGGATTTAGCTGTTCAGTTATCAAAATTCATTGAAAATCAAACTACTTGTTCGTTTCAACACCTTAAACTCTGTCTATCAATCTAAAGTCAATCGGATGATAACTTTGGCCTCTATAGCGTCACAAGATGTTTTGATGTTATCGAGGGAGATAACTCTGGCAGTAATTATTTGAAATCTCTGAAAATCAATAGGCTTCTTCGTCTCATGACCTTAAACACTGTGTGTTAATTTAAAGTCGATCGGATATTAACTTTGGCCTCTAGAGCTTCCACAGGATTTTTTTGAAGTGATCAAGGGCCATAACTCTGGCAGCAATTATTGAAAATCACTGAAAATTGATAGACGTCTTAGTCTCATGACTGTAAACACTATGTATAAATTTGAAGTCAATCGGATATTTACTTTGGCCTCTAGAGCATCCACATGATTTTTTGAAGTGATTAAGGGCCATAACTCTGGCAGTAATTATGGGAAATCGCTGAAAATCAAAAGGCTTCTTCGTCTCATGACCTTAGACACTGTGTATAAATTTAAAGTCAATCGGATATTAACTTTGGCCTCTAGAGTGTCCGCAGGATTTTTTGAAGTGATCAATCAAGGGCCATAACTCTGGCACTAATTATCGGAAATCGCTGAAAATCAATAGACTTCTTCGTCTCATGACCTTAAACACTGTATATAAATTTAAAGTAAATCGGATATTAACTTTGGCCTCTAGAGCGTCCACAAGATTTTTTGAAGTGATAATGGGCCATAACTCTGGCACTAATTATTGGAAATCACATATGGTTTAATTTTATTTCAATAATTCGCTTGCACGTAGGGGTCTTTAGCAGTGGAAGGAAACCGGAGTGCCCGGAGGAAACCCACAAGGTTGAGAAGGTGCATCTATCTCCATGCCACATACGCTCACACCAGGGCTTGAAACCACAGCCGCAAGCCAGAGGTGACCGGCCAGCTAGAGTTCGAAGCGCGGCACTCTAGACCACTAGGCCACCCCAACCCCCCTAAAGATAGGCTGTCAGGCAACAAAATATACTCCCATAGTAGATTTTGACTTGAAACCCTCAGAATACATTACAAATGGATGGATTTAGACAAAAATGTCAATAAAATTTTTCAGATTATCTCCCCTTTGAAGATGAAACTTGTTTAATTTTGACTTATTTAAAAATATTTCCCAATAGAAGTCGTCTAGAGTAATCTAATCAAGTTAAAATTCACCGGAAGTGCCACCATTTTAAAAGATAGTTGGCAGGCAACGAAACATACGCCCACAGCAGCTAAATCGTCCGTGCAGTCAATAAGGGTTGTCCCATATTTTTACTTTTTTCGCTAATGAAACATTTGTAATACACTAAAAACTGATTAAGAGTAACAACTCATTATGTAATTATCAGAAAATCATTAGAATTTGATTGCTTTTTATGAAGTGTTACCCCACGCTAACAATTAGTATATACATGAAACATTTAATATCATGGATTTAGCTGTTCAGTTATTCATTGCAAATCAAAATACTTGTTCGTTTCAACACCTTAAACTCTATGTATCAATCTGAAGTCAATCGGATAGTAACTTTGGCCTCTATAGCGTCACAAGAATTTTTTAAGTTATCAAGGGAGATAACTCTGGCAGTAATTATTTGAAATCTCTGAAAATCAATAGGCTTCTTCGTCTCATGACCTTAAACACTGTGTATAAATCTAAAGTCAATCGGATATTAACTTTGGCCTCCAGAGCATCCACAAGATTTTTTGAGGTGATCAAGGGCCATAACTCTGGTAGTTATTATCGGAAATCGCTGAAAAACAATAGGCTTCTTTGTCTCATGACCTTAAACACTGTGTATAAATTTAAAGTCAATCGGATATTAACTTTAGCCCGTAGAGCGTCCACAAGCAATTGTGGACGCCAGACGGACGAACGGACGGGGGCGACGACAATATACGACCACATTTCAATGTGGCCGTATAAAGATAGGCTGGCACTGCCAGGCAGGATACGCCCACATTTTCGAGAGATGGACAGAGAACAAGCAATACCGAAAGTGATTTTTCCTACATCTTTAAGTCCTGTATTTCATACTGTATTGGGAGCAGCCATTTAGTTGGTCAGTTCCAGTCTGATATTAATGAAATTCGAAACCGACAATGATTATGGTGTGACGGTACACAACCTAGAAATGTGACTTTTCGTCAAAATCGGATAAGAATTGTGACCTGTAGAGAGTCCACAACCATGATATACCATATTTTTACACTTTTCACGTACAAACGGCGACCATTTCGTCCGTCAATTTTGGTACGATTTTCACGAAATTAGAACTCAACCTTCCTCATCAAAATATCATTTTTTTAACAGTATTCGCGTACAAACGGCGTCCATTTTGTCTGTCAATTTTGGTCCGATTTTCCCGAAATTCAAACTCAACCTTCCTTACAGTGTAACGGTGATATAATCCCATTTTTTAAATGGGATAATAATTGTGACCTCCAGAGGGACCACAAGCTAAAGAAAGGGGGATTTTGCGTATAACCAGGGGCCATAATTCAGGACGTTACAATCCGATATGCGCAAATATCGAAAAGAACCAAGATCTTTGGGTTATAACCATGAATTTCAAGTTTCATCAAAATCGAATTAAAATTGTGACCTTTACAGGGTCCACAACCTTGATATACCATTTTTTAACAGTATTCGCGTACAAACAGCGGCCATTTTGTATAGCAATTTTGGTCTGATTTTCCCGAAATTCGAATTCAACCTTCCTTACGGTGTAATGGTAATATAATCAAACGTTTTTTTAAATCAGATAATAATTGTGACCTCCAAGCTAAAAAAAAAAAGGCGATTTTGCGTATAATCAGGGGCCATAATTCAGGAAGTTACGATCCGATATGCGCAAATATCGAAAGGAACCAAGATCTTTGGGTTATAACCATGAATTTCAAGTTTCATCAAAATCGAATTAAAATTGTGACCTCCACAGGGTCCACAACCTTGATATACCATTTTTTAGGGTGTAACGGTGATATAATCAAACGTTTTTTTTAATCGAATAATAATTGTGACCTCCAAGCTAAAAAAAGGGCGATTTTGCGTACAATCAGGGGCCATAATTCAGGAAGTTACGATCCGATATGTGCAAATATCGAAAGGAAGCAAGATCTTTTGGTTATAACCATGAATTTAAAGTTTCATCAAAATCGAATCAAAATTGTGACCTCCACAGGGTCCACAACATGGACATACCATTTTTTAACAGTATTCGCGTACAAACGGCGGCCATTTTGTATGGCAATTTTCGTCCGATTTTCCCGAAATTCGAACTCAACCTTCCTTAGGGTGTAACGGTGATATAATCAAACGGTTTTTTAAATCGAATAATAATTGTGACCTCCAGAGGGACCACAAGCTAAAAAGGGTGATTTTTCGGACAATCAGGGGCCATAATTCAGGAAATTACATTCCGATAGCCGCAAATATCGAAAGGAACCAAGATCTTTGGGTTACAAACATGCATGTCAAGTTTCATCAAAATCGGTTCAAAATTGTGACCTCTATAGGGTCCACAAGCTAAAAACGTGATTTTTCGTACAATCAGGGGCCATAATCCATGAAGTTTTGATCCGATACATGCCAATATCGAAAGCAGCCGAGATCTTTTGCGGATAAACCTATATTTGAAGTTTCGTCAAAATCGGATAAGAATCGTGACCTGTAGAGAGTCCACAAACAAATTGTGGACGGACGGACGTTCGGACGTCCAGACAGACAGACGGACGTCCGGACGGACAGGGGCGACGACATAATACGTCCACATGAAAATGTGGGCGTATAAAAATGTAAGTCAATTAAGGATGTAATGAGTCAAAAAAATTTGAACCGGTTAACCGATGGGCAAAAATCAGACAGTGACTGATTCACTATTTAATTGCGGCGTTATTATTTGTCAGTACCGTACAAAACAGTATTAAAGTTTACTTTTTACACTGTTTAACTTCATTTTAAATATAAACCATTAGACCATAAGAAGAGTTTATTTATTGCAGCTTATTTTGTTTTTCATTCAAATTTCTCCGAAAGAAATATTGAGTCATCTAACAGTCAAAGATAGGTTGCCAGGCAACGAAACATACGCCCACAGCAGCTAAATCGTCCGGGCAGTCAACAAGGGTTGTCGCATATTTTTACTTTTTCCCGTAATGAAACATTTGTAATACACTAAAAACTGATTAAGAGTAACAACTCATTATGTAATTATCAGAAAATCATTAGAATTTGATTGCTTTTTATAAAGTTTTACCCCACGCTAACAATTAGTATATACATGGAACATTTAATATCATGGATTTAGCTGTTCAGTTATCTAAATTCATTGAAAATCAAAATACTTGTTCGTTTCAACACCTTAAACTCTATGTATCAATCTGAAGTCAATCGGATGGTAACTTTGGCCTCTATAGTGTCACAAGAATTTTTTAAGTTATCAAGGGAGATAACTCTGGCAGTAATTATTTGAAATCGCTGAAAATCAACAGGCTTCTTCGTCTCATGACCTTAAACACTGTGTATAAATCTAAAGTCAATCAGATATTTACTTTGGCCTCCAGAGCATCCAAGATTTTTTGAAGTGATCAAGGGCCATAACTCTGGCACTAATTATCGGAAATCGCTGAAAATCAATAGGCGTCTTCGTCTTATGACCTTAAACACTGTGTATAAATATAAAGTCAATCGGATATTAACTTTGGCCTCTAGAGCGTCCACAAGATTTTTTGAGGTGATCAAGGGCCATAACTCTGGCACTAATTATCGGAAATCGCTGAAAATCAATAGGTGTCTTCGTCTTATGACCTTAAACACTGTGTATAAATTTAAAGTCAATCGGATATTAACTTTGGCCTCTAGAGCGTCCACAAGATTTTTTGAAATGATCAAGGGCCATAACTCTGGCACTAATTATCGGAAATCGCTGAAAATCAATAGGCGTCTTCGTCTTATGACCTTAAACACTGTGTATAAATATAAAGTCAATCGGATATTAACTTTGGCCTCTAGAGCGTCCACAAGATTTTTTGAGGTGATCAAGGGCCATAACTCTGGCACTAATTATCGGAAATCGCTGAAAATCAATAGGTGTCTTCGTCTTATGACCTTAAACACTGTGTATAAATTTAAAGTCAATCGGATATTAACTTTGGCCTCTAGAGCGTCCACAAGATTTTTTTAAATGATCAAGGGCCATAACTCTGGCACTAATTATCGGAAATCGCTGAAAATCAATAGGATTCTTCGTCTCATGACCTTAAACACTGTGTATAAATTTAAAGTCAATCGGATATTAACTTTGGCCTCCAGAGCATCCACAAGATTTTTTGAGGTGATCAAGGGCTATAATTCTGGCACTAATTATCGGAAATCGCTGAAAATCAATAGGCTTCTTCGTCTCATGACCTTAAACACTGTGTATAAATTTAAAGTCAATCGGATATTAACTTTGACCTTTAGAGCGTCCACAAGATTTTTTAAAGAGATCAAGGGCCATAACTCTGGCACTATTTATTGGAAATCGACGAAAATCAATAGGTGTCATTGTCTTATGACCTTAAACGCTGTGTATAAATTTAAAGTCAATCGGATATTAACTTTGGCCTCTAGAGCGTCCACAAGATTTTTTGAAGTGATCAAGGGCCATAACTCTGGTAGTTATTATCGGAAATCGCTGAAAAACAATAGGCTTCTTCGTCTCATGACCTTAAACACTGTGTATAAATTTAAAGTCAATCGGATATTAACTTTAGCCTGTAGAGCAATTGTGGACGGACGGACGAAAATATACAACCACATTTCAATGTGGGCATATAAAAAGGTCATGATGTACAGGTATGCTACCACGTGGTCATCATGATGCTGTTGTGTGACTGACAGAAAGGAAAAATGATTATATATTATTAGTGTTCGACCTGTTATAAATATAGGAATATTCTAAGGCAGCACCTACCTCCATCTCAATATGCAATGATTGAATCTAATCCAATAATAAAATATATTAGTTCGGCATCTTTATTCCTGCGCACGGCATTACGTTTATTTTCATACGCAGTCAATAGTCAATCTGTAGTCAAGATTACCCAGTCCGAACATACAACACAATACATATGGGAAGTCTAGGTTTTGTCGTCTTACCGCCATCCGTAATATTTGTAGTACCGATATTTTATTGATTTATGGATATTTTTCAAATGATTCCTCATGGTTGATGTACCGCTAGAACATAACAATAGTTTTCCACATAAAGTGCATTTAGTCTTCTTGTCATCAACTAATTCAAAACATTACAAACTGATGAACATTTTTCATCTTTTGTGGTAGCCATTTTCTTAAATTTATATTGATAAATATTGCCGTAATGAAAATGTGTTTTTATCAAAATACTACGAATACTATAAAATTTTTATGGTTACCACACATGACTGGACATGTGACCCCATTAACCCAATGAATAATATGAACATTTATATAGCGTCAATTCCACACTTAAAAGTATGCTCTATGCGCTTTTTACACACAATTCTAAATTAAATATAACGTTGAAACAGGTATGTTTTAAGTCTGGATTTAAAACACTTGATAGAAGGCGAACTTTTGATGAAAACTGGGAGATCGTTCCATTTTGATGGAGCAAGAAAACTAAAAGCTCTTGCCCCAAATGTTTTCATTTTCCACCTTGGGGTTACCAACTGTATTTGGTCACATGAGCGTAAAGTCCGGGAAGGCGTGTAACTTTGAATTAATTCAGTTAAGTAAGATGGCGCTAGGTTATTAACACATTGATAGGTTAGCGATAAAATTTTGAAATCAATCCTTTCCTGTATTCGTAGCCAGTGTAAAGAGTTTAATATTGGTGATACATGAGATGTTTGTGGGGCACGAGATACTATCCGAGCGGCAGTATTTTGTATCTTTTGCAACCTCTTGATGGACTCTTTTGACACACCACCTAGAAGGCTATTGCAATAGTCTAAACGGGATAAGATTAAGGAGCGGACAAGCGTACTTGGTGCTTCAGGTGTTAGATAATCTCTAATCCGACTGATGTTTTTAAGGTGAAAGTAACATTTCCTGATAAGATCATTGATATGACTGTTCATACTTAAGTTGGAATCTATAAGGACACCTAAATTTCTGACTGACGGGGAGAGAGTAATTTTGGATTCTTCGACAACTATATGGTTAAAATTAAGTTTGTTCACACGAGTCGGTGGCCCAATGACTATCGCTTCAGTCTTGTCACCGTTTAGTTTCAGGATGTTTTGTGTCATCCATGCTTTGATGTCTTGGATACAATATTCCATATTAGAAATACCACGCTGCTGAGCTTAACAGGTCTAATGAAACGACAAAAAGATTATACCATTAGGCCACGTGCAAGAGGGACGAAAGATACTTTGTTCCAGGCATAATTTTTCTACTACGTTTTCAAGCAGTGGATACGGCCATTTTATAACTGGGCAAAGTCAATCTTCAAAATCCTACTCGTCCTACAATTTTTACCTAATTAGGGTTTCACATTATTCTTATTATTATTCTTCTTCTTATTATTATTATTTTTTTTCCAATTTGCTTATATCTCAGCAACTTCTTGTCGGATCGATACAATGTCTTCAGTTTTACTGGGAAAGTGGATGTGACTTAGAGATTAAAGCTATTCTCGGCATTCTGCGACATTGCAAAATGTCCGAAATCACTGAAAATGTCGTTTTTTGAAATATTGCCGTAATATTAACAAAAATCATTGGATTTTACCATATGATGCATTTTGACATAGCCAGAAACAGGGGACATTAGCTATGTTACTTATGATATTTGATTTTCGACGAATCTTGGAAGATATTAGGTGCCAAATTTTGAAAATTTAAATTTTTACAAAAAACTTTTTTATTTATTAATATTTTTTATGACATTTTAACCAAGGTTAAAGAGTCAACATTTTTTGTTTCCGTAATTTTCCTTGGCCGCCATTGGCTAATTCTGTTTTTAAGTCCTACATTAATTATTTATTGTTCGATTTGTATAAAACCATGTTCATATGTTCCGTGGTTCAAAATGCCATTTTTTTTGTTACCGGTAAAGTTTCCTGTAAAGGCACCGGAAGTGGCGTAAATTCAGCAAAAACTACAATATTGACAGTTCGGTACCACTTTTTGAAAGCAAATACTATTTTCTACTAATCTGATCTTACTCAAAAGATGCGCCCTGTTAAGGTGCACAAAATCTCGGACTCAGTTTTTTTTAATTTCGATTTTGTTTTCGGGCCATTTCGGAGAAAAGGTAAAAAAAAGGGTTAATGTCTTCATATATTAAAATATTTCTTCAATACTTTCATAAACTTGTAGCAATAATCCATACAAAGAGAATGTATGTGAAATTTAGTTTGTAATATAAGCAGTTGCCGAGAAATGGTGCAATTTTGCATGAGTCTCTTTTCACAATATTTTGGCTGTAAAAGAATCAATTATTATTCGATTTTCAATTTTCTTTCACTGAGTGTTGCCTATTGCCACAGTCGACTATTCCAAACTATTTTAACACTTTCACTGTTACCGGAAGTGACGTCATTTAGGCAATAACTGAATTTTTAGCCTTAAAAATACATTTTTTATTCAAATAAGTATTATTTGTAATATTTTTAGAATTATGAAATTTGATCCCCATCAACAAATAGAATGAACCCATACGATCATATAGATACCACAAAATGGTTTCTAACTTGTATGGTTGCAGAGAAATGGACAATTTTCCACAAGTCACTTTTTACTTTATTTTGGCTCTAAAAGAATCAGTCAGTTGTTATTCGATTTTCATAAGATTTTCACCATATGATGTCTTATGCCATTTACGATTTCATAGAACTAATTTAACTGTTTTAGTATCACCGAAAATGATGTCATTTTGTCAAAAACTGAATTTTTAGCCTGCAAAACAGATATTTTATTAAAATGAGTCCGATTTGTAATGTTTTCAAAATTATGATATTTGATTCCATTCAACAAATAGATTGAACCCATACGATCATACACCACAAAATGGTTTCTATCTTGTGCGGTTGTAGAGAAATAGTCGATTGTCTACAAGTCACTTTTCAAGTAGTGATGTGCGTTTTTTAAATTTTCTTTCGGTTTCGGTTTTCGGTTTTTCTGAGGCAAAAAACCTCGGTTTTGTTTTTTTTAATCATTTAAACACTGTGTAATGTATGTACTGATTTATGGTTATTTTATAGGAATACTTGAAAGCCAGAAAAAAATATCAAAAATATTGATGTAAATAGTAAACAACAAGGTTTTTTTTTAACTGTTATATGACTTTAATTATGACTGGTAGTAATAACAAAGTTACTGTAAAAAAGATCTGACACACACAACGCCATAGGCATAATAATAAATTAACGTAACGACATAATATCAGTAACAACTAGACCTGCATGCAGGAATCACAGGTTTCACTGGTGCCACGTCACTTTCGGCGCCACGTTACCCTTGAACATATATCACTTCCGATACCAATGAAACCATCGAACAGGTTTCCACATAGGCATTGTAAACATCAAATAAAATGGACGAAGAATCAACCAAATCCAGCAATATCAATTCATTTTATATATGTTACTTGTAAGTGAACCTGGAAAAATTTCATTACTTCCGGTGATAATGAATGTGTTCAATTAGTTTTATGAAATCAGAAATGGCATAAGGCATCATATGGCGAAAATTGTATGTAGATCGAATAAGAATTGCCACTTTTATAGACCAAAAACCTTGAAAAGTGACTTGTAGAAAATCGTCTATTTCTCGGCAACCGTACATGATAAAAACTATTTTTTGGTATCTATATGATCGTATTGGTTCAATCCATTTGTTGATTGGAATCAAATATCATAATTTGAAATATATTACAAATCAGACTCATTTGAAAAAAATATCTGTTTTGAAGGCTAAAAATACAGTTTTTGCCAAAATGACATTACTTCCGGTGATACTGAAAATGTTAAATTAGTTCTATGAAATCATCAATGACATAAGATATCATATGTTGAAAATTTTATCAAAATCGAATAATAACTGACACTTTTATAGACCAAAAACCTTGAAAAGTGACTTAAGGAAAATCGCCCATTTCTCTGCAACCGTACAAGTTATTTTGTGGTATTTGTATGATCGTATGGGTTCAATCTATTTGATCAATAGAATCAAATATCATAATTTGAAAAAAAATAACAAGTACGACTCATTTGAATAAAATATTGTTTTTAAAGGCTAAAATTTAAGTTTTGAGCAAATGACCTCATTTCCGGTGGCAGCGTAAGAGGTAAAATGGTTTGAAATAGTCCACTATGGCATAAGGCATCCAATGGCGAAAGAAAATTGAAAATCAAATAATAATTGATTCTTTTACAGCCAAAAGTATGTGAAAAGTGACTCATGCAAAATTGACTATTTTTCGGCAACTGCTTATATTACAAACTAATTTTCACGTATATTCTCTAATGATAGCTACAAGTTTATAAAAGTTACAAAGAAATATTTTAAAATTTGAAAAGCCTGAATAGGTTGTAAATAGGTCAATTTTACACCATTTTTAGCCTCTTAATTGAATTTGCTCGAAAATGAAATCGAAATTAAAAAAACTGCTTCCCACATTTTTTGCGTCTTGAAAGGGTACACCCTTTGAGTCATATAATTTTTCAAAAAAATAATATTTGTTTTCGAAGAAGGAAAATAACTGTCAAAATAGTAGTTTTTGGTAAAATTATGCCACTTCTGCTGCCTACAGATAACACTTTCGGTAATAAAAAAGATAGGTTGCCAGGCAACGAAACATACGCCCACAGCAGCTAAATCGTCCGGGCAGTCAACAAGGGTTGTCCCATATTTTTACTTTTTTCGCTAATGAAACATTTGTAATACACTAAAAACTCATTAAGAGTAACAACTCATTATGTAATTATCAGAAAATCATTAGAATTTGATTGCTTTTTATAAAGTGTTACCCCACGCTAACAATTAGTATATACATGAAACATTTAATATCATGGATTTAGCTGTTCAGTTATCAAAATTCATTGAAAATCAAAATACTTGTTCGTTTCAACACCTTAAACTCTGTGTATCAATCTAAAGTCAATTGGATGATAAGTTTGGCCTCTATAGCGTCACAAGATTTTTTGAAGTTATCAAGGGAGATAACTCTGGCAGTAATTATTTGAAATCTCTGAAAATCAATAGGCTTCTTCGTCACATGACCTTAAACACTGTGTGTTAAGTTAAAGTCGATTGAATATTAACTTTGGCCTTTAGAGCTTCCACAGGATTTTTTCGAAGTGATCAAGGGCCATAATTATTCTGGCAGCAATTATTGAAAATCACTGAAAATCGATAGACGTCTTAGTCTATTAGTCTCATGACTGTAAACACTATGTATAAATTTGAAGTCAATCGGATATTAACTTTGGCCTCTAAAGCATCCACAAGATTTTTTGAAGTGATCAAGGGCCATAACTCTGGCAGTAATTATCGGAAATCGCTGAAAATCAACAGGCTTCTTCGTCTCATGAACTTAGACACTGTGTATAAATTTAAAGTCAATCGGATATTAACTTTGGCCTCTAGAGCGTCCGCAGGATTTTTTGAAGTGATCAAGGGCCATAACTCTGGCACTAATTATCAGAAATCGCTGAAAATCGATAGTATTCTTCGTCTCATGACCTTAAACACTGTGTATAAATTTAAAGTAAATCGGATATTAACTTTGGCCTCTAGAGTGTCCACAAGATTTTTTGAAGTGATCAAGGGCCATAACTCTGGCACTAATTATCGGAAATCCCTGAAAATCAATAGGCTTCTTCATCTCATGACCTTAAACACTGTGTATAAATTTAAAGAGAATTGAATATTAACTTTGGCCTCTAGAGCGTCCACAAGATTTGTTTAAGTGATCAAGGGCCATAACTCTGGCACTAATTATCGCATATCGCTGAAAATCAATAGGCTTCTTCGTCTCATGACCTTAAACACTGTGTATAAATTTAAAGTCAATAGGCTATTAACTTTGGCCTCTAGAGCGTCCACAAGATATTTTGAAGTGATCAAGGGCCATAACTCTGGTAGTTATTATCGGAAATCGCTGAAAAACCATAGGCTTCTTCGTCTCATGACCTTAAACACTGTGTATAAATTTAAAGTCAATCAGATATTAACATTAGCCTGTAGAGCGTCCACAAGGAATTGTGGACGCCGGACCGCCGGACGGACAGAGGCGACGACAATATACGACAACATTTCAATGTGGGCGTATAAAAATGACAATTGAGACAACGAAGCATATGAACTTTGTTTTATACAAATCGAACAATAAAAAATTAATCTAGGACTGAAAAAGGGAATTAGCCAATGGCGGCCAAGGAAAATTACTGAGACAACATTTTTTTCACATTTTTGCGCTAGTCAGATGACTCTTTAATTCTGTGCACAACACGACTAAAAAATATTTATAAATAAAAAAGTTTTTTGTAAAATTTTAAATTTTCGAAATTTGGCGCCTAATATCTTTGAAGATTTGCCGAAAATCAAAAATCGAAAGTAGCGTAGCTATGTGCCCTGTCTCCGGCTATGCCAAAATGTATCGAAAGTTAAAATCCAATGATTATTGTTAAAATTACTGCAATATTTTCAAAAACGATAACTTCGGTGATTTCGGACATTTCGCATTGTCGCAGAATGTCAAAATAGCTTTATCCTCTAAGTCACACCCACTTTCGCAGTAAAACCGAAGAAATCATAACGATGCGGTAAGTAGTTGCTGAGATATAGTCAAAGTGGAATTGGAATAATAATAAGAACTAGACCTGCAGACCTGCAGTGCTGAATCAGCTTTCAGGAATCAGACAGGAAGTGCGTCATACAATAGCCTTTCCAATCGATACTGTAGTTGTTGTGATTCAGTGACACCCTCTATCAGATTTGTAAAAGTAATATTTGCTTGCAAATACACCGGTCAAAATTGTAAAATCTGGCAAAATTACTTCACTTCCGGTTCGAAAAGAAATAATTATCGGTAACAAATAAGTTGAGAATTCGCAATTGAGAATTGTTTTATACATATCAGGCAATAAATAATAAACTAAGAACCCATAAACTGAAATTAAAAAGGTAAAAAACTTAAAAAGTAATCCTTAGAAAATTGGTTATTTCTCGACAAGGGAATATGCTATAAGCAATTTTTTGATATCAGTATGATTATATTGATCCAATCTAAATGGCCATTAGAATCAAACGGTATAATGTTAAACAAATAATAAATATAACTCACTTCAAAAAAATATTTGTTTTGAATTCTAAAAATACGTTTTTTGCAAATATGACATTACTTCCGGTGATAATGGAAATGTTAAATCAGAACATTGCAACCATAAATGGCATAAGGCATCACATGGTGAAAATTGTATGAAAATTGAATAATAATTGACACTTTTATAGACCAAAAAGGTTCAAAAGTGACTTGTAGAAAATCGTCTATTTCTCAGCAACCGTACAAGTTATTTTGTGGTATCTGTATGATCGTATGGGTTCATGCTATTCCGTGATGGGATTTACATATCATAATCTTAAAAATATTATAAACAAGACTCATTTGAATAAAATATTAGTTTTTTAGGTTAAAAATATAGTTTTTGCCAAAATGATGTCATTTCCGGTCACAGTGAAACTGTAAAATTGGCTTAACCTAGTCCAAATTGGCATTAGGCATCGAATGAAATTTTTTTATTGAAAATCAGATAATAATCGACTATTTTATAGGCAAAATAACGTGAAAAGTGATGCATGCAAAATTGCATATTTCTTGGAAATTGCTCATATTACGACCTATTTTTTGCATACATTCTCCTCGTCTGGATTATTACTACGAGTTTATGAAAGTTACGAATAAATAGTTCAAAATATGAAGACGTTGAATGGGTTGTAAATAATTGATTGTTACACTTTTTTTTACATTTATTCGAAATTGCCCGAAAATGAAATTGAAATTAAAAAATCTGAGCTACATCAGATTTCGAAAAAAATAATATTTGCTTTCAAAAAGTGGTACCGAACTGTCAAAATTGTAGTTTTTGTTAATATTACGCCACTTCCGTTGCGTGCAGAAAAATTTCACGGTAACAAGAAAAATTACAATTGAGACCACGGAGCATATGCACTTTGTTTTATACAAATCGAACAATAAATAATTAATCTAGGTACGAAAAACTAAATTAGCCAAGGGCGACTAAAGAAAATTACTGAGACAAAATTCTTTTTCACTTCTGCTGAAGTAGGGTTATACTTTAACTCTGTGTAAACTACCATCAAAATATATTCATAAATAAAAAAGTTTTCTGTAAAAATGTAAAAAAAAAATCAAAATATCGGAGATTTTTTCGATTACTTCCGGTTTTACGACCATTGTCGGAATAGCTTTAACAAGTTGATTAGATACTTAACTTCCTGTACCAGAAATGTCAGAAACATTCATTGAGTAGTTTTCGAAAAAAAGTTAAATAAAAGAGCATTTTCAATAATTTAATGATTTTTCAATTTTTTTCAAAGTTTGAGGTCATTTTTGTACTACCTATAATATCGCAATGCTTTCATTATTAGATGCACACGCTAGGCCACCGATAGGACTCTGAGTAAAAAATGTTTTTCGAGAAAAAGGCGTCTCAGAATGCTCCAAAACGGAAACTACTTAGTTTTCGGCGTACCATAATTTATTTCCTAAGAATCAAATTCTTGTTATTTAGATGTTATACGATCGTCTATTACTGGAACAATCCAACGACACTTTAATTGTTCTGGTCAGCTAATATGTGACGGAGAATTCGAACCTTTGGCAAGAGCTCCAATTTTGTTTATCATTTTTACACTTTTTTGCCGTTTTTTGAACGACTTCCGATAGACGAATCATTGTCGAGTAGTTTTCATATCCGGTTTTGGAGTTTGCATGGGAACAGGGCTCTCTAATGATATACGACACTATACGATTAAATAAAATACTTCTGAGAAATCCTTTGTTCAATAGTGTTAAAAATGTCAAAATGTCAAAATATTGAAACTTAAATTTCAATAACTGCATACATATTATACATCATTAGAATCGTAATTAGGCCAGCTTTTTAAATATATATCATTGTTTTGAAAATCTCTTAAAATAAAAAAATAGTAGAGCATTTTCCAAAATTTCACGATTTTTTGACTTTTTTCGATTTTCAGTCCCTTTTTTATCCTATTCCAGACATTTCAAAGTCTTATTGGATGGCTTCATGCAAAATACTTCCAAAAGGACTCTCGATAGAAAAAATTTAAAAAAAATTGTAGGTTAAGTTTTCGAGATACAGGCGTCCAAAAACGCTCCAAATCAGAAAATACTTGATTTTCAGCGTGCCACATTTTGCTGCCTGATCATAGTATCTGTATGAATTGGGTATCATACGATAATACAATCTTAGTGCAGTCCAATGGTACCCTAATTTCTTTAATCCATTGATATCGGGCAGAGAAATAGCATTTTTCCCCAAAATATCCATTTTTTGCATTTTTTTCAAAATATTGCCCATTATTTCGACCACTTATGGTTTAAGGATTCTTGTCGAAATTGCTTTATTCATGGGTATTGGACTATAACTTCATGTTCCAGAAGTTTCAGAAACGTCAATTCTGCCATAAACCGAAACCCGAGCTCACAAAATGGGAAGAAAATTAAAAAAAAATCGAAAAACAAAGGGCGATAACTCTGAATGAAACTTATATTACTTGAATCGGATGGACTTCGAAATCAGGTATCCAAAAACGTAGGTCAAATTTGAAAATTTTGAAAAATAACAAAAATTGTCTCGTAAACAACATGTTTTCAATTTTCAAACGATAAAAGTCATAGACGAATGTTCGAAATTAAAAAATGTCTCAGAAAAGATTCAGGGATTCCAAAAATGTAATTTGTTTGAAAATGGATAAAGCATTGAGGAAACTATGTCCGATTTTCAATTTTTAGATAACGTACAAAGTTCGGTCACTTCCGGTATGCGCAGAAATTTCAAAAATATTTTATGAAACATTGCACCCAGGCATAACAATAATCTGAAAACTAAAGGGAAATAACCGAAATTTGTATTGCTGTAATGAGACGGATGAGAAAATGAAATGAAAATTGCCGGAAAAAAATTAAAAATGGCAGGTTGGACAGGCGACCTTACTCCTTGTCACGTACAGGCGCGCGTGCTAACCATTCAGCCGCCCAACCCCCGTTTGAAATCAGAAACGTGCAATATGTCATATAGGAAGAATAACAAGACGCTCACAACAAAATGGTAAATTAATGAGTTTAGGGCAAAAAGACGTCTACAGCACCCGGTGTTCACCCATCCAAATACTAACTGGGCCCGACGTTGCTTAACTTCAGTGATCGGACGAGAACTGCTGTTTTCAACGTGGTATGGCCGTAGACGAGAGGGGTGGACAGAACCCGTAGTTATACTTAATGGAATTGACCCGCCTATTGATTTTGGGGCCGATTTTGTCGGTTTTAAAAAGGCGTCTACAGCACCCGGTGTTCCCAGGCGGTCACCCATCCAAGTACTAACCGGGCCCGACGTTGCTTAACTTCAGTGATCGGACGAGAACTGGTGTTTTCAACGTGGTGTGGCCTTAGACGAGAGAAGGTGGACAGAACCCGTAGTTATACTTACCTGAATTGACCCGCTTATTGATTTTTTGGGAGGTTTTTGTCGGTTTTAAAAAGGCGTCTACAGCACCCGGTGTTCCCAGGGGCTCACCCATCCAAGTACTGACCGGGCCCAACGTTGCTTAACTTCAGTGATCGGACAAGAACTGGTGTTTTCAACGTGGTTTTCAACGTGGTGTGGCCGTAGACGAGAGAAGGTGGACAGAACCCATACTTGTGCTTACTCAAATTCTTTTTGTGTCTTTTTCCCTGAGGAGACGGGCCGATCGGAGAGCTGGAGTGGTGCAAAAGAGTGCGCGCTGTGGCCTGATTGGCGGAAAATTGATTTTTTCACGAAGAATAAGGGCAAAGAGGCGTCTACAGCACCCGGTGTTCGCAGGCGGTCACCCATCCAAGTACTAACCGGGCTCGACGTTGCTTAACTTCAGTGATCGGACGAGAACTGGTGTTTTCAACGTGGTATGGTCGTAGACGAGAGAAGGTGGACAGAACCCGTAGTTATACTTACCTGAATTGACCCGCTTATTGATTTTTTTTTGTTTTTTGTCGGTTTTAAAAAGGCCTCTACAGCACCCGGTGTTCCCAGGGGGTCACCCATCCAAGTACTGACCGGGCCCGACGCTGTTTAACTTCAGTGATCGGACGAGAACTGGTGGTTTCAACGTGGTGTGGCCGTAGACGAGAGAAGGTGGACAGAACCCGTAGTTATACTTACTTGAATTGACCCGCTTATTGATTTTTTTGGGGGGGTTGTCGGTTTTAAAAAGGCGTCTACAGCACCCGGTGTTCCCAGGCGGTCACCCATCCAAGTACTGACCGGGCCCGACGTTGCTTAACTTCAGTGATCGGACGAGTACTGGTGTTTTCAACGTGGTGTGGCCGTAGACGAGAGAAGGTGGACAGAACCCATACTTGTGCTTACTCAAATTCTTTTTGTGTCTTTTTCCCTGGGGAGACGGGCCGAGCGGATAGCTGGAGTGGTACAAAAGAGTAAGCGCTGTGGTCTGATTGGCGGAAAAGTGATTTTTTCACGAAGAATCAGGGCAAAAAGGCGTCTACAGGACCCGGTGTTCCCAGGCAGTCACCCATCCAAGTACTAACCGGGCCCGACGTTGCTTAAATTCAGTGATCTGACGAGAACTGGTGTTTTCAATGTGGTATGGCCGCAGACGAGAGAAGGTAGACAGAACCCGTAGTTATACTTACCTGAATTGACCTGCTTATTGATTTTTTTTTTGTTTTTTGTATTTAATTGTTTTAAAGAGATTTAATAATGCCAGACTAATTTTAAAATAAAGTTTTAAATTAAGAATAATTAATTATTGGTCTAATGCAATGAAATGATTTGATTTGACGGATGAAATGTACAATGGGTGTCCACACTATGTGGCTAAGGCGTTGGCCTGCTAGCCAGGAGGTCGGGTGTTGGATCCCTGCATTGGCCGAAAAAGTTCATCTCGATATTCTGGCGCGTCCCCCATCCGCTGTGTACACATTGGAGTGCACGTAAAAGATTCCTTAGCAGTTGGAATTCGATATTGTTGAATAAGCTCTATACGATGACTAAATGTGCAGATTGTAGCCACCGACACTGCATGTTTTGCTTAACAATGAAAGGGTGCGGTTTTCAATTTTCGATCCTTTTATTCTACTACTCCTGATATTTTGGACTGTTGATCGATGGTTTCATATAAAAGACTACCAATAAGACTCTTTGTAGAAGAAGTTTCCCAAAATATTATGTTGACTTTAGAGAAAAGGACCTTTTAAAATGCTCCAAATCGTAAAAATACGACTTTTTGGATTTTAGATCTCTTTTTTCTGCTACCCCTGATATTTAAAAAATAGGTTGCCAGGCAACGAAACATACGCCCACACAGCAGCCAAATCGTCCGGGCAGTCAACAAGAGTTGTCGCATATTAAGGAATTATCAGAAAATCATTAGAATTTGTTTGGTTTTTAAATCAGATAATAATTGTGACCTCCACAACCTTTATATAACATATTTTCACACTATTCGCATACAAACGGCGGCCATTTTGTCCGTCAATTTTGGTCCGATTTTCCCAAATTCAAACTCAACCTTCATAACCATGGAATCGTGATAATCAAACGTTCTTTTAAATCGGATAACAATTTTGACCTCCAGAGGGACCACAAGCTAAAAAGGGCGATTTTTTGGACAATCAGGGGCCATAATTGAGGAAGTTACGATCTGATGGGCACAAATATCGAAAGGAACCAAGATCTTTGGGTTATAAACATACATGTCAAGTTTCATCAAAATTGGTTCAAAATTGTGACCTCTATAAGGTCCACAACCTTGATATAACATATTTTCACACTATTCGCATACAAACGGCGGCCATTTTGTCCGTCAATTTTGGTCCGATTTTCATGAAATTCGAACTCAACCTTCATAACCATGGAACGGTGATGTAATCAAACGTTTTTTTAAATCCGATAACAATTTTGACCTCCAGAGGGACCACAAGCTAAAAAGGGCAATTTTTCGGACAATCAGGGGCCATAATTCAGGAAGTTACGATCCGATGGGCGCAAATATCGAAAGGAACCAAGATCTTTGGGTTATAAACATACATGTCAAGTTTCATCAAAATTGGTTCAAAACTGTGACCTCTATAAGGTCCACAACATTGATATAACATATTTTCACACTATTCGCTTACAAACGGCGGCCATTTTGTCCGTCAATTTTGGTCCGATTTTCACGAAATTCGAACTCAACCTTCATAACCATGGAACGGTGATATAATCAAACGTTTTTTTAAATTCGATAACAATTTTGAACTCCAGAGGGACCACAAGCTAAAAAGGGCAATTTTTCAGACAATCAGGGGCCATAATTCAGGAAGTTACGATCCGATGGGTGCAAATATCGAAAGGAACCAAGATCTTTGGGTTATAAACATACATGTTAAGTTTCATCAAAATCGGTTCAAAATTGTGACCTCTATAAGGTCCACAACCTTGATATAACATATTTTCACACTATTCGCGTACAAACGGCGGCCATTTTGTCCGTCAATTTTGGTCCGATTTTCACGAAATTCGAACTCAACCTTCATAACCATGCAACGGTGATATAGTCAAACGGTTTTTTAAATCGGATAACAATTGTGACCTCCAGAGGGACCACAAGTTAAAAAGGGCGATTTTTCGGACAATCAGGGGACATAATTCAGGAAGTTACGATCCGATGGGCGCAAATATTGAAAGGAACCAAGATCTTTGGGTTATAAACATACATGTCAAGTTTCATCCAAATCGGTTCAAAATTCTGACCTCTACGCTGTTCACAAGCTAAAAAACGTGATTTTGCGTACAATCAGGGGCCATAACCCATGAAGTTACAGTCCGATACATGCCAATATCGAAAGGAACCGAGATCTTATGGTGATAAACCTATATTTTAAGTTTAATTGAAATCGGATAAAAATTGTGACCTGTAGACTGTTCACAAAAAAAATGTGGACGGACGGACGGACGGACGGACAGGGGCGACGACAATATACGTCCACATAAAAATGTGGGCGTATAAAAACATAACGCTAACGCTACAATATACGTCCACATTCCTGCTTTGATTGATATGGTACTTTGTCAAGAAAGCTAGGCGTTTGGTTTGTTTAGTGTTGAGGGTCGTGCACCAACATTAATAGTTGCCGTCCTTAGAGTATAAGGAATAACTAAACCAAGATAATCCATTCAGAATTGTGCCTTCCTAACACTGAAGGCAAAAAGTGGGCGTGGCTCTGCCCCTGGGGGTCGGGACATTCATCAAAATCAATAGTGGACGCCCTCAGGCTATAAGGAATACATAAACCAAGTACCAAGCTGATTCATTCAGAATTGCGGCCTGTAAACGACAAACACAAAAATTGGTCGTGTCTTGCCTGTGTGAGTCGGGACATGCAGTTGACGTCCTTAGGCTATATGGAATACATATCCCAAGTTTAAAGATGATCCATTAAAAATCGTGGCCTGTAGACAACACACATAGACACGAAGTAAAAATGGGCATGACTCTGCCCCTGGGGGTTAGGAAATCACCAAAAACAATAGGGGTCATCTTTATGCAGCCTGGAGACGACAGACAAACAAATACACGAAATGGGTGTTGCTGTCCCATGGGGGTCGGGCATGCACCCAAAACAAAAGGGGTCATCCTTAGGGTATAAGGAATAAGTATTTTAAGTTTCAAGATGACCGATTAAGAATTATGGCCTGTAGGCGACACACAAAAAGAAAATGGGCGTGACTCTGCCCCTGGGGGTTGGGCATGCACCCCAAATGATAGAAATGTTCCTTAGGGTACAAAGAATAATCATTCAAAGTTTCAAGATGATACGTTAAGAAATGTGGCTTGTAGACGACAAACAAATAAATACAAGGAATGGGCGTGGCTCCGCCCAAGGGGGGCCGGCATGTACCAAAAAACAATATGGATAATCCTTAGGGTAAGTATACAAAGTTTTAAGAAAATACAGTTAGAATTGCAGCTTCTAGGCGACACAGAGACACACAAAAAGAAAATGGGCGTGGCTCTGCCCATGGGGGGTTGGGCATGCACCCCAAACGATAGGGATCATCCTTAGAGTATAAAGAGTAAGTATACAAAGTTTTAAAGAAAATCCAATAAGAATTGTGGCCTGTAGGCGACACAAAGACACACGATAAGAAAATGGGTGTGGCTCTGCCCCAGGGGGTTGGGCATGCACCCCAAATGATAGGGATGTTCCTTAGGGTACAAAGAATGTGTATGCTAAGTTTCAAAATTATAAGGTAAGAAATGTGGCCTGTAGACGACAAACAAATACATACTAGAAATGGCGTGGCTCTGTCCCTGGGGGTCGGGCATGCACCAAAAACAATAGAGATCTTCCTTAGGGTATTAGGAATACGTATACCAAGTTTGAAGAAAATCCAGTAAGAATTGCGCCCTGTAGGCGACACAAAGAAACACGAAAAGAAAATGGGCGTGGCTCTGCCCCTGGGGGTGGGGCATACACCCCAAACGATAGGGATGTTCCTTAGGGTACAAAGAATGTGTATGCAAAGTTTCAAGATTATAAGTTAAGAAATGTGGCCTGTAGACGACAAACAAACAAATACTAGAAATGGGCGTGGCTCGGCCCCTGGGGGTCGGGCATGCCCCCAAAACAATAGGGATCTTCCTTGGGGTATAAGGAATAAGTATACCAAGTTTGAAGAAAATCCATGAAGAATTGCGCCCTGTAGGCGAACCACAGACACACACACACACACACACACAGACAGGGGCGACGGCATAATACGTTCACATTATGAATGTGGACGTATAAACATAACGCTAACGCTACAATATACGTCCACATTCCTGCTTTGATTGATATGGTACTTTGTCAAGAAGGCTAGGCGTTGAGGGTCGTACACCAACATCAATAATCCATACAGAATTGTGCCTTCATAACGCTAAAGGCAAAAGGTGGGCGTGGCTCTGCCCCTGGGGGTCGGGACATTCATCAAAATCAATAGTGGACGCCCTCAGGCTATAAGGAATACATAAGCCAAGTATCAAGCTGATTCATTCAGAATTGCGGCCTGAAAACGACAAACACAAAAATTGGGCGTGTCTTGCATGTGTGAGTCGGGACATACAGTTGACGTCCTTAGGCTATGTGGAATACATATCCCAAGTTTAAAGACGATCAATTAAGAATCGTGGCCTGTAGACAACACACACAGACACGAAGTAAAAATGGGCATGGCTCTGCCCCTGGGGGGTTAGGAAATCACCCAAAACAATAGGGGTCATCTTTAGGGTATAACGAATAGGTTTGTAAAGTTTTAAAAGGATCTGTTAAGAATTGCATCCTGTAGGCGAACACAAGACACAAAAGCATTGGGCGTGGCTCTGTCCCAGGGGGTCCGGCATGCACCAAAAATAATAGTGGTCAGCCTTAGGGTATAAGGAATAAGTATAAAAAAAAGTTTTCAAGACGATCGATAAGAATGAATAATAATTGTGGCCTGTAGGTGACACACAGACAAAAAAAGTGGGCGTGGCACTGTCCCTTGGGGTCGGGCATGCACCAAAAACAATAGGGATCTTCCTTAAGGTACCAAGAATAAGTATTCAAAGTTTCAAGATGATACATTAAAAAATGCAGCCTGTAGACGACAGACAAACAAATACAAGAAATGGGTGTTGCTGTCTCACGGGGGTCAGGCATGCACCCAAAACAAAAGGGATCATCCTTAGGGTATAAGGAATAAGTATTTTCATTTTCAAGATGACCGATTAAGAATTGTGGCCTGTAGGCGACACACAAAAAGAAAATGGGCGTGACTCTGCCCCTGGGGGTTGGGCATGCACCCCAAATGATAGGAATGTTCCTTAGGGTACAATGAATAAGTCTTCAAAGTTTCAAGATGATACGTTAAGAAATGTGGCTTGTAGACGACAAACAAATAAATACAAGGAATGGGCGTGGCTCTGCCATTGGGGGTCGGGCATGCACCAAAAAACAATACGGATCATCCTTAGGGTGTAAAGAGTAAGTATACAAAGTTTTAAGAAATTCCAGTTAGAATTGCTGCCTGAAGGCGACACACAGACACACAAAAAGAAAATGGGCGTGGCTCTGCCCCTGGGGGTTGGGCGTGCACCCCAAACGATATGGATCATCCTTAGAGTATAAAGAGTAAGTATGCAAATTTTGAAAAAAAATCCAACAAGAATTGCGCCCTGTAGGCGACACAAAGACACACAAAAGAAAATGGGCGTGGCTCTGACCCTGGGGGGTGGGCATGCACCCCGAACGATAGGGATGTTCCTTAGGGTACAAAGAATATGTACGCAAAGTTTCAAAATTATAAGTTAAGAAATGTGGCCAGTAGACGACAAACAAACACATACTAGAAATGGGCGTGGCTCTGCCCCTGGGGGTCGGGCATGCACCAAAAACAGTAGAGATCTTCCTTAGGGTATAAGGAATACGTATACAAAGTTTGAAGAAAATCCAGTAAGAATTGCGCCCTGTAGGCGACACAAAGACACACGAAAAGAAAATAGGCGTGGCTCTGCCCCTGGGGGTTGGGCATGCACCCCCAAATGATAGGGTTGTTCCTTAGGGTACAAAGAATATGTATGCAAAGTTTCGAGATTATAAGTTAAGAAATGTGGCCTGTAGACGACAAACAAACAAATACTAAAAATGGGCGTGGCTCTGCCCCTGGGGGTCGGGCATGCACCAAAAACAATAGGGATCTTCCTTGGGGTATAAGGAATAAGTATACCAAGTTTGAAGAAAATCCATGAAGAATTGCGCCCTGTAGGCGAACCACAGACACACACACACACACACACACATACATACACACACACACACACACACACACAGACAGGGGCGACGGCATAATACGTTCACATTATGAATGTGGACGTATAAAAATGATACAATGATTTCACACAACAGGCTAGCTATTAGGCTCTCGATTGACAAGAGTTTCATCACCCTCCCTTCATTATAACCGAAGTTATTGTGCCCTAAAGAATCAACAAATCAGCATGCTTATCTCTGCTTACCCTAGGCAGAAAATGCTCATCTTTGCACTCAATCATGACATTGACCTCATGAACGTCTACACCAAGATTGAACATTCTAGCTCAATTAGAAGGAGAGTTATTGTGTTTCAAAGTCTCGGCCCTTCAAATTGCTACTACTTTTCATATTCACTTCAAAATGGCAACCATCAGTTGACCTAAATCAAAATTCTGCTCCCTGCGATTTTTGGGCCATCCTTCAAGGATTCAGAAAATATAACTCCCGTGTCTGTAAGTAAGATAGCAAAAAAGCCTTAGGGAATTCTCATGTTTCAAGATGGTGGCATTTCCGGTTAGATCGACAAACTCCATATTTTGTGTAGGAATCAGTAATTACTTGTCGAGTATCGGAAAAAAAATTCAGATCATTCTGACCTATATTTCAACGATTTTTTTGAAAACTTTGATCCTTAATTTCACCAAGGGGAGATAATTTAGAAAATTTCTCATTATATTTTTGAAGTCACATTGGTAAGATCTACTTATATTCTAAATTTCATGAAAATCGTACAACTATTAAAGAAGTTGTCAAATTGGTCTAAACTTCCGGTTCGAAATCACAGCGACGAATTTTCGAAATTCGAAAATGTGAAACTGCAGATGAAAATGATTTTTTAAAAGGTATTCAAGGAAAAAAGAATTAGTAAAATCGGTCAAAAAATAGCAAAGTTACGACTATGCATTGTCAGTTTTTTGGTTCGTAAAATTCGGTGATTTCAAATTCGCAAAACGTTTTGAAAATATACTTAATCAACAGCCACCACCCATTTCTGGGGGGGTAGGTCAAAGTTTCAGAAACATCCTATGGATAGATTCTGTGAAATCCGATTTGCAGGAAAAACACAAAAAAAAAAATAATAATAATCTTAACAGAAACAATAAGCTTTCATATGAAATATGAAAGCTTAATAATTTTAACAAAAACAATAGTGTTTCACACAAGCTACGCAGTGTGAAACCCTAATAAAGTTAGATTCTACTGTAAAAAAAAAAATATCAAAATAAATTTGCATAACAAAATAATACCAATCCAACAAATTGAAACATGTGGTCTTTCATTTCTCGTTTATAAACTTAAAAACAAAACTTACGCAATTTTGCCGTTTTCGGGTGTTGTTCAAATGTTGTTCTAAACCTGACTCAAAATTGTTAAATTATATTCTTATAATTTATGCAGCAGAAATATGTTTTTTACAAAGATTAAATCTACATTTTGTGTCATCTAATCTTTCATAGTAATTGAACAAGCCATGGAGACATTTTACTTTTTAGAGGAAGCCATCGTTCGATATTGACAACCGGCTTCGGGTTGCATAAAATTTTGGATTGTAAACCAAACAGAATTGAGAAAATAAATAGTCTAGGCCAACCAGACTGATTAAAAAAATCTATTATTCTATACATACGGGCTCTGGTTGATCGAAAATAAAAACGGAAGTGGTGGCTACATTAAAATTTTGGAAATTATTAAGTAAACGAAATACGGCTACATAAAAATTAGGAATTTGGAAAAAAAACGAAACGCACGGTTATTTTTTTTTTCAACGGTTCGGTTTTCGGTTTATTTGTAAAAACCGATACCGTACGGTTAAACTGAAAAACCGCACATCACTATTTTCAAGGTTTTTGGTCTATAAAAGTGGCAATTATTATTCTATTTACATAAAATTTTAACTATTTGATGTCATATATGACATTTTGGATTTCATAAAACTAATTGAACATTTTCATTATCACCGGAAGTAATGTAATTTTGTCAGGATCGCTTACAAGTAACAAATGTATAAAATGAATTGATATTTGCTGGATTTGGTTGATTCTGAACCCAATTTATTTGATGTGTGCAATGCTTATTGGGAAACCTGTTTAATGGTTTCATTGGTACCGGAAGTGACATATGTTCAAGGGTAACGTGGCACCGGAAGTGAAATGTTAAAGGGTAACGTGGCACCAGTGAAACCCGTCATTCCTGCATGCAGGTCTAGTTTTTACTATTATCATCCTTTTGGGAAAGCATTCAAAAGTCACAACTGATAGGCACATTTAGAATTTTGATTATTGACCCAGATTGTTTGAAGTGAGGTCATAAAATTTGAGTCCTTTTTTAAGACGTGCAAGAATTTGAAATTAGGCAAAATGTCAATGACAAACAATGAATCTAGTCATTTGCTGCATATTCTAAAAGTTTTATTAAAATCAGATTATAAACAGCGGTTCTGTGCAACTTTCAACAAAAAATTAAACAGAGAATATGGCACAGCTACTTTAATATTCTTTATGTGTAATTTAAATGTTTACCAAAATATGTGCCTTTGGCTATTACAGTGGCCATTGATAACTTTGAAAAAACTTGTGGATGCTCTGGAGACCAAAGATATCAGCTGATTGTTAAACTCAAATTCTACACAATATAATAACAGTCTTAGAACACGCTTTATTAACAAACCGCCATAACATAAACACACTACAATACGCATGCGCAACCAGGCATGTAGATATAGAACAGAGCAATACGCATGCGCAACTAGGCATGTAGATATAAACTGTGTACATTTAAATAACAGTAAACAAAGATATCTTCAACTTATCATTAATTATACTTTTTCTCTTTTTTTAAATAGGTAAGTGATATTAAAGCTTACTGATATTAAAGATAAATGCAATAGTCAACAAATTAACAACAATATAAAAAAGTCTATCAACACGAATTTGAATAAATTCTTTTCGTGTTGTAATTGCCCCTCGGCACAACCATAGGTACACACATGTACTAAGAATGAACATATAACTAGTTTAGAATTAAATCAGGCAATTCAGTGCACTTTCATTTCACTCTGTTTTGTTTTTGTTTTTTTTTTCTTAAAAGTTTGTTGTTACGGCAAAATGTCTAATGTTCCTGTACGAAAAACGCTTAAAAGGTCCATTCCAGGAGCGCTTTTCTTTGTCATACAGTTAGCAAGTTGCAGTAGACTTGGACACCACCGGATGGATGTTACATGTTTTACAGCCAAAGATTCCTTTATGGCTGAAATATCTAAACGGAGTCTTTTATCGTCCACCATTTTTGTAGAATACACAGCTTCAACAATGTTTTTTTTTTCTTAAAAGTTTGTTGTTACGGCAAAATGTCTAATGTTCCTGTACGAAAAACGCTTAAAAGGTCCATTCCAGGAGCGCTTTTCTTTGTCATACAGTTAGCAAGTTGCAGTAGACTTGGACACCACCGGATGGATGTTACATGTTTTACAGCCAAAGATTCCTTTATGGCTGAAATATCTAAACGGAGTCTTTTATCGTCCACCATTTTTGTAGAATACACAGCTTCAACAATGCTTTTATTGTCAACATAGGCTTCATCAGGAATATTAATTTGACTAGAAGGTGAAGAAATTAATTCTTCGATGAGATATTTGATATAAGAAGCGTCTTCTAATGCCTCTTGTAAACTAAGAGCTTCTGATGCAATGGTTGAACGGACAACACGTTTGATCTTATTTGCTTGCCAAGTGATAGGACAACACAAATTATTTTGCGCACAAAGTAAAATCAAATGGGCTCCGACACTCCTAACACCATTACATATATTTCCAAGGGAAGCATCCGAAAACAAAATCAATTTCCAGAATTGTGGAGTTCCTAAATTGGGATAGAGAATGCTAGTATTAAGTTCTTTTAGTTTCAGAATAGCTTTATTTGCTCTCTTTAGATCTTCAATGTTACCATTACGCAATTTTGTACTTAAATCAACCATTTCAAAAGCTAAATCTGGATGAGAACCTTGCACAGCCCAATTTAGACGGCCAACAAGACCGCGAAGGGATGTAAGCTCCTTAGCAGACAAAAGGTTACTGGAATCTCAATCAATTGGTAATTTAATTGTTTCTAACTCTTCAAAGTAAGACGATTGATCAAGAATAATCTGACTTTTTTGCTGCAGTAAATTGAAGCCAATATACATAAAATGATTTCAAAAGCTAAATCTGGACGAGAACCTTGCACAGCCCAATTTATACGACCAACAAGACTGCGAAGGGATGTAAACTCCTAAGCAGACAAAAGGTTACTGGAATCTCGATCAATTGGTAATTTAATTGTTTCTAACTCTTCAAAGTAAGACGATTGATCAAGAATAATCTGACTTTTTTGCTGCAGTAAATTGAAGCCAATATACATAAAATGATTTTCTGCAATTTTCCCAGCAAGAAATCTAATACAGAGGGGTGCCATGACTAACCTATCAAACGAAGGGTAGCCAGCATGGAGAAAATCATCAATATGGCTGACAATTAATTATAAACCAACAAGTTTTGCGTTCTCCTTTAAAATAAATAATGCTGGATCAAAAGAAGACTGCTTGCACTTTAATTTGAGAAGTTCATCATAAACACTCTGATAAAACTGTCTAGCTGCATCATTTAGTCCATACAAACAGTGTTTCAGTTTCCAAATTTTGCCATTGGGCACATTTGCCTAAATAGGGGGTGATAAAAACACATCTCTGTCCAAGATTTTTCCTTGGAGAAAAGCAGGTTTAATATCAGTAGTTTTTACTGTCCAATGATGACTTGCAGCAATAGCAAGAAAAACATGCATGGTACTCTTAGAAACGGTAGGGGAATCACCCTGAATATTTGCCTCCTCCTCAAAGCTGCAGGCAACAACATTACAAGTATGGTATCGTCTAAAATGGTAGTTTTAGCGAAAGATTCTATTCATACCATGTAATTTCAAAACATCGTTCAATAAATGATAAAACTCGTTGAAGAATAACAAAAATGGTTTAATTAGTACCATGGTTTAGATTAATAGCAACGGGTTTAGTTTCTCCGAGATGCGTTTAAAAATGGACGATCCGTGCACTTATCCATGGCGATCATTTATTGGCCGAGCTGTTGAGTTTCCTCGAGATGTGTTTAAAAATGGACTTCCCGTTCACTTATCTATGGTGTTCAGTTATTAGACGAGGCGTCGAATTTCCCGAGATACGTCGAATTTCCCGAGGTACGTATATAAATCAACATACGAATAATTTATCTATAGTGTTTCATTATAAGATAAAACATGTAATTTCCCGCGTGCCGTTTATCCGATCAATTCATTTTGATTACGATTATTTACATACGAAGTACAAATAAAAATTTGAGTGTGTATAAAAAATGGACACACATAAATATTCACCTTAACGTGGCCGTACTATATATTATCGATTAGCCTATAAAAATAGTATTCCACCATTGACAAATATACGTCAAAAATCGATAAATTACGATATTCACCTTACCGTAGCCGTACTATATATATTATCCATTATCCTATATAAATAGTATTCCACCATTGACAAATACGTCAAAAATTGGTAAATCTCGTCCCGGGTAATTATACAATCACAACTCGGTAAATCACACAGGTAATGCATCTTCATTAAATCACAAATGAATTAACGTGTACATGTGGCCAGAAGTCAACCCCACAATGGCAGTGCGATAGACCCGCGAGAGAGTTAGACATGTACTGGCGCCAAAAGAAGTCACCCATGAAATACATGCCCAATATAATAAAGTAATCGTGCTAAATATACTATTCAAAAAAAGTGGGGGATATTTGATTTTGGGGGCATAATACTAAAATATGCAAATGACTACGAAAAATGCATCTTCATTAAATCACAAATGAATTAACGTGTACATGTGGCCAGAAGTCAACCCCACAATGGCAGTGCGATAGACCCGCGAGAGAGTTAGACATGTACTGGCGCCAAAAGAAGTCACCCATGAAATACGCTTCAATGATTAGTGCCTTGATGTTACGTAATCGCGGGATTTGGGTCAATGAAATGTTGACTTTAGTACAACGGTTTTTGTTACACCTAAATCAAATCATATTGCATTATATCAGAGGTACATTTATCACAAATAATGCAGGTAGAAGTTATAAAACAAAAGCATTCCAGCAATCAAACAATTAATCCATACTGTAATAACGCCCAGTTTCAGTGTTTAGTTGAAGAAGACCGAAACGAAAATGACCTTAGAGTTTTATATTTAAGTGTTTGAATTTTTATTTAAAAATGAATAATGTATGTAAATACAACCCAACTTTCACTTAGCTAATTAAACAAGCCAACAGTGAGGCTGATGTCCCCCGCCGAAATCCCAAAATAAATAGACGACACATATTAATTAATCGCACATTTATTTTTTTCAAACGTATCGAGTTATCGTGTCTCAAGGCATCAACCAATCAAATTGCTTATCTCTGCTTACCCAAAGCAGAAGGAGAGTTATTGTGTTCCAAAGTCTCGACCACTCAAATTGCGTATCGCTCTGCTTAGCCTGAGCAGAAAATGCTCATTATCGAACTTAGTCAAGGTATTACTGTAATGAATAAGCATATACACCAAGTTTGAACATTTTAACTCAATTATATTAGAAGGAGAGTTATTGTGTTCCAAAGGCGGGGGATGAGAGCCTAGATTACCCTGTAACGGTGATATAATCAAACGTTTTTTAAATCAGGGGCCATAATTCAGGAAGTTACGATCCGATGGGCGCAAATATTGAAAGAAACCAAGATCTTTCGGTTATAAACATGCATTTCAATTTTCCTGAAAATCGGTTCAAAATTGTGACCTCTATAGGGTCCACAACCTTGATATAACTTTTTTTCACACTATTCGCGTACAAATGGCGGCCATTTTGTCTGTCAATTTTGGTCCGATTTTCACGAAATTCGAACTCAACCGCCATAACTATGTAACGGTGATATAATCAATCTTGGTTTCTTTCAATATTTGCGCCCATCGGATCGTAACTTCCTGAATTATGGCCCCTGATTGTCCAAAAAATCACCCTTTTTAGCTTGTGGTCCCTCGGGAGGTCAAAATTGTTATCCGATTCAGAAAAACCCCCAAAACTATGTAACGGTGATATAATCAAACGTTTTTCTGAATCGGATAACAATTTTGACCTCCACAGGGAACACAAGTAAAAAGTGTGATTTTTCGGACAATCAGGGTCCATAATTCAGGAAGTTACGATCCGATATGCGCAAATATCGAAAGTACCAAGATCTTTCGGTTATAAACATGCATTTCAATTTTCCTGAAAATCGGTTCAAAATTGTGACCTCTATGGGGTCCACAACCGTGATATAACATATTTTCACACTATTCGCGTACAAACGGCGGCCATTTTGTCTGTCAATTTTGATCCTATTTTCACGAAATTCGAACTCAACCGCCATAACTATGTAACGGTGATATAATCAAACGGTTTTTTGAATCGGATAACAATTTTGACCTCCACAGGGAACACAAGCTAAAAAGGGTGATTTTTCGGACAATCAGGGGCCATAATTCAGGAAGTTACGATCCGATATGCGCAAATATCGAAAGGAACCAAGATCTTTCGGTTATAAACATGCATTTCAAGTTTCAAAATTGTGACCTCTATAGGGTCCACAACCTTGATATAACACATTTTCACACTATTCGCGTACAAACGGCGGCCATTTTGTCTGTCAATTTTGGTCCGATTTTCACGAAATTCGAACTCAACCCCCATAACTATGTAACGGTGATATAATCAAACGTTTTTTTGAATCGGATTACAATTTTGACCTCCACAGGGAACACAAGCTAAAAAGGGTGATTTTTCGGACAATCAGGGGCCATAATTCAGGAAGTTACGATCCGATATGCGCAAATATCGAAAGGAACCAAGATCTTTCGGTTATAAACATGCATTTCAAGTTTCATCGAAATCGGATCAAAATTGTGACCTCTACACTGTTCACAAGCTAAAAACCTGATTTTTCTTACAATCAGGGGCCATAACCCATGAAGTTACAGTCCGATACATGCCAATATCTTAGGGTGATAAACCTATATCTTAAGTTTCATTGAAATCGGATAAAAATTGTGACCTGTAGACTGTTCACAAACAATTGTGGACGGACGGACGGACAGGGGCGACGACAATATACATCCACATAAATAGTGGGCGTATAAAAATAATAATTATAGATTGCATTTCATGGATCATATGCAGGCAATATTAATTTACGCGACCCGATGCTAAATAAAGGATTGATACTAGGTAAACTATTTATATTTACAATATATACATGTGAAGCTTATTTATCCATCATGCCAAGGATTCCCGAAAGTAAATTTCGTAAATCCGAATTATTTTGTTTGCCAGTAGTTGCTCCGAGCATTAACGGCGTGGGAGGAGTTTGCGTAGAAACAGGATGTTTGACAACACGTAAAGAAGTGTCGTCCGTTTGATTCATAACCACATTATCGAGACATTCTTGGGAGACATTCGTTTTGGGGGTAGTTACATGCCTAATAACATTGTTAATTGAAGATGGGGGATCAGTACACGGATTATCGACATCCGTTGTATTTGATCCGTGAGGTGATAATGGTTGCGGGGGATTAGAACAAATGCGTTTAGCTAATTCCATTAGTGGTATATCGTCCTCTGAAGAAGAATCATCGCGAGTTAAGCGATATCGTTGTACTATGTCAAAAGTAGCATCATCTTCTATGTCAGACTCGTTTCCGGACTCATCACTGTCTGGTGCAACCACATAGTTAGCATGACAAAGGGGATGGGTGTCGTCTGGTCTAATCTCTGTTGGGATGGGTAAGCAAACTGTCGATGAAGTTTTTCAAGTGCTTTAAATCTTTCAGAAGTGTTTAAAAATTCAAGATTTACCCGAAACACTTCCTTTACGCGTATATAACCGATGATTGGAATACAATAGTGGCCCCTGGAGGTAAAATCTAAAGCACATTTGTGTCCAAACATTTCCGCTTCATCATGTTCTAAATCTAATTTAACATTTGCATTTTTTAAAGTTTTCAAACTCAACAATAAAGGAATATTGGATTCAACCACATCTGTTTCAACCATTATTTTCTTACCAGCAATTATACAAGGAATATGTACACATTTTACAGATTTCAAACATTCACCACCGCCAAACTTAAAGATTTTTGTACCAGGGAACTCTTTAAGGTCATCCTGATTACTGGAAGAAAAAGTACCAAGAAATGTATCTAACCACTTGCTGCCACACACAGTACTGGTACATGCAGTATCGTATCGAGAGCAGCACTATGTTGTGATTCCTTAGTTAATCTATCAATTTCGGAATGATCATGGCCAGTGTACATGATGAAGTTTTCTGCACAATATACATCTTCAGTGTTCCTTGCTCCACGACCTCTACTCTGCATGTGTTCATAACTGTGAACACAATCTTTGATTAAGTGTCTATAAGATCCACATGCATAACATGTGAGAGTTTGCCCAGAGAAAGTTTTTGGATTAATATATGTCTGATTTTCCTCTAAAAGTACTGATGACTGGACCCTGAAAAGCAGGTTGATAAGAAGAATTTGATACACTATTCTGACCTCTACTACTACTGCCACGATAACCACCACGATTATAACGAAAGTAACCAGCAGTAGGAAGAACGTCTTCATTCTCGGCAAGAAATGTAGGCTCTAATTTGAAATGACTGGTACCTACAGATCCTGATTGAAGATCACTAGTAAGGGTCCCCTTGAACTTCTTAAGAGAAACCTTTGCTTGCTCATAAAGTGTGGCCTTCTGTTCATAATTCATTCCTGTAAGTACAAGCATTCTCTCATCTTTGCTAATATTAGCATACTTTAACAATTTAAAGGACAAAATTTCAGGCAATAAAGTCAAATGTTTTTTGACAATTTTGGCATATTTTGAGTCAAATTCGGAAATATATTCTGCAATAGATTGACCCTCAGTTCGTTTAAAATCTTCAAAATCCTCGTATTTTTCCAGGCTGTCCACTCAATCATCTTTCCCAAGATGCTTCTCCGAAAAAGTCAACAGCTTTAGTTCGTTGGCCGTCAATTCATTGAAAACTTTTCTGTTTCGGGAAGTGAAAGGGCTACGGCAATGCCTTGTTTACCCTTATCCAAATTGGTTATCTCTCGCCAGACTAATAATTCCCATTTCTAGCGCTCCTAGTTTTTGTCTTTTGACAGTTCAGGGGGATTTAATTTCATACTCATTGTCGTAAACCACTATATATTTCATCTGCTATTTACTGACACAAGGTACAATTTTACGGATACACAATTACTGAGTTTGATACTAAGCGACGTTTCGATGAGGATGCTCTCGTCTTTATCAAGCAATGATACAAATTGTGAATGGTATAGGCAAATATATACAGAATATGCAACAAAGATAAAAATCAAATACAATTAAAATTTAACACTAATTATTTGAAATCTCTGAAAATCAGTAGGCTTCTTCGTCTCATGACCTTAAACACTGTGTGTTAATTTAAAGTTGATCGGATATTAACTTTGGCCTCTAAAGCTTCCACAGGATTTTTTCGAAGTGATCAAGGGCCATAATTATCGGAAATCGCTGATAATCAATAGGATTCTTCAAGTCAATCGGATATTAACTTTAGCCTGTAGAGCGTCCACAAGCAATTGTGGACGCCGGACCGCCAGATGGACAGACGGACGGGGGCGACGACAATGGTTTTTATAATCGAAAGGTTTTTTTTTAAATCAGATAATAATTGTGACCTCCAGAGGGACCACAAGCTAAAAAGGGAACCGAGATCTTAGGGTGATAAACCTATATTTTAAGTTTCATTGAAATCGGATAAAAATTGTGACCTGTAGACTGTTTACAAACAATTGTGGACAGACGGACGCACAGGGGCGACGACAATATACGTCCACATGAAAATGTGGGCGTATAAATATGGACGATCCGTGCACTTATCTATAGCGATCATTTATTGGCCGAGCCGTTGAGTTCCCAAGAGATGGGTTTAAAAATGGACTCCCCGTTCACTTATCTATGGTGTTCAGTTATTAGACGAGGCGTCAAATTATTATCCTATAAAAAATAGTATTCCACCATTGACAGAAATTAAACAAGCCAACAGTGAGGCTGATGTCCCCCGCCGAAATCCCAAAATAAATAGATGACACATATTAATTAATCGCACATTTATTTTTTTCAAACGTATCGAGCAATAAAACTGTACACAAAGTGTCATCCAAAAGTGTTTTATAAAGAAAAAATGCTAAAACCGATGAGAAAAATGAAAATGTAACCTAGTTAGGGGGACCCTAAAGGCAGACAAAAGGGCCCCCACTCTTGACAAAAGGGCCCCTCTGGCCAAAGGAAAGGGCCCTCATGTCTGAGTCAATCGTTTCTATACAGTTACTGTCGAATCCATTACTGAATGAGAATGCAGTCATTGTATTGGCATAAAAATCATCAATCAAGATGAACTAAAGTTATCGTGTCCCACAGCATCAACCAATCAAATTGCTTATCTCTGCTTACCCTAAGCGGAAAATGCTCATCTTCGAACTCCATCAAGGCATTCACCTAATAAACACATACACCAAGTTTGAACATTCTACCTCAATTAGGAAGAGAGTTATTGTGGCCCAAAAAGTGTGACGGACAGACAGACAGACAGACAGACGGACGAACCCATTTTAATAGTCCCCCAACTTTCTTCGAAAGGCGGGGGACAATATATGTAAACCTATTGTAAAATGACGTGTTTCTAGTTAATCGACTTTATTTGTTAAATTCTGTGTGTGTCCGATTGAATGAAAATTGAGACACAACAATAAAAAGCAGACGCATTTGTTTTTTTAACGAAGATTTCTAACGTAATGAAGAAAAATTAAGTGAGTGGGGCTGCGGAAGCCACTGTGAAGATCTGGCTTCAGACACAAGACCTAAACAAAAGTCTACATGAAAATAATCTTCACAATTTGTCATAGCCATCTGTAGCAGTGTTAAAGAAATCTAAGAATGAAATCTTATCATTTGTTATAAATTATTCAACTTATATTGTGTTATTTGGATGTTTTATGTTGAAATTGAAACACTGCGAATTAATTTTTGAATTTGCTAATCAAATTTGGCAAAATTGGACTGTTTGAATCAACTTTGAAAAATTACTAGGGCCAAAAGGATTCACCGGTGAACCGGTGTACCGCGATTTTTTCCATGAAAACGATGAACGATATTTTTTTTAAGAATATCGATCATTTTTTTTCAATTTAAGGTTCACGATTAATTTCATACTATATCGCGATATTTGTTCAATAAATGAGACATGTAGGACCCTTATAAATTACCGAACAGTTCAGTACGTACGTACACAAGGCTTAAGTAAAGAAGAAACCCTCGGTAGCTATAAATAGACCAGGAACAGCACGCATCTTCTATAGGCCCGGGCATCCAGACTTCACAAACATTGCAAAACTGACCTACTAATCGGAGAACGCTAGATCGGAGACGGTCCTATGTAAATTATGACGTCATATGTGAATTGTGGGTTAGGGTACGGGTTAGGCTTGGCCAAGGGTTAGGATTAGGGCTAGCCCTGTTTACATCTCGGGATTTTGACGAAATCTAGAGGTCCTAGCCCTTACCCTAACCCACAATCTATATCTGACGTCATATGTGCTTAAATGCGTAGGACCGTCTCCGATCTAGATTTCTCCCTACTAATCGCGTGCAAAATACAACTCGGAAACTGGATAAGACAATGTTTTCCATTGGACAAAATACCGGAAGCCATGCGTTTTACACCAATGAAATCGCATTTTATTTAACAGTCATTTCTTCCTCGCGATGCCGGTGGCTCTTATTCGAATGAATGAAAAGCGGGTTGAAATTTTGGTCAACAGCAGGGTTCTTAATCCATTTTGAAATGAACCGGCCAAGGGTAAGCCTAACGGATAGTCGTATTTTCAACAACAGACATGTCGGTTTATGCATACTTTATTCACGTTAATAATTGCATAACGTATTCCGAATAATAATAGCTTAAACTTCGAATAAACAAAACCTTTGTTGTAATTGCATACCTGTATTCATACATCGATAATAATATCGAAATTTATAGTTAAATTTCTGCGACTTGCATAATGCATATTCCTACTTTCGCTTTCATCCAACCAAACGGAAGTTATAATTTAGTAAAAAAGAAAAATCACCAGTAAATATAAATATGTTTTTTTTACAATTGTATTATTGTGATCACTTGTCAAAATATAAAAATAAAAAGAATTTAAGCACATATCAATAATAACAAATTAGCTGACGTGCGAAAAGTCACGTGGCCAATTGTCATGATAGGCTATTACTTGACATAACAATTATATACGGGTCAGTAGGTTATTACCAGATTTACTCAACGCTAACATAATAATAATAATTATAAATATACGAGATCAGTAGGTTATTACGTGACTTAAAAAAGAAGACTAAATTAATAACTTACGAGACAAAACATTTTCTGTGAAATTTTGTCAAACGAAAGCCATTTGAAAGTAGTTAACCATTCGGAATTAAAATATCTCCCGGACTTCGACTTTGGTTGACCTATATTGGACGTGGGAGTTTCTCTGACTTTTGGAACTTCCAATGACGACGTGCATGCTTGAAGTTCAAGGTCAATGCCTCCATCACTATCGTCGGCTAAAACTCGTTTTCGTTTTCTTTTGTCATTCTGTGAGGTGTTCAAGTACTTCAACATTGTGTTAGATAGAAATGAAGGAACCGACATTGGAATATACACATTCTTTTACTTGATTGACTCAACTAATTAAGTTGTTTATTTAGGAAATGAGCCGATACGGATTGAAGCCGAAGGTATTCATATTGTATTGACTGATTCTTTGATGGGTTTCTTAATAGATGAGTAATAATTAACTCTTTGTTATCGGCCGAAAGTTGATTGATTAATGATACCATAGTGGCCGGTTCATTGTTTTACAAACTGGCTAGATTAAAGATCAATCGGCTAAAGCCGACAAAAAACAGCCGATTAAGATCCCTGGTTAACAGTCTCTCTTAGTCTTTCGACTATTATGTTCACGCCCAGTACTGGTGGTAGCAGTGTTACACTTGGTGAAGTTGAAATGGAAAAGTCACCCGCCTGTTCGATCGAAGCAAACTGATCCCACTGTGAATATTCGCTTGGTCGTTACCATCACTGATAAGCATGACATCGAAGACTGAAGAGGTTTAATGAGTACGGCATATGAACTTTTTTTACTCCGACAAATTAAATTCTCAAACATTTTTTAGAGGTAAAAGAAAAATAAATAAAGACATTTGAGGTATTTGTAGTTAAAAATTATTTCCTATTTAGTGTAAGGACCCCATTGGAAATAAACCTAGTTTTAATCTAAGCAGGTTTTTATGGGTTATCCTCAAGAGGCTGGTCATTCATGACATCATTACTTTTTCTCTCTTCAAAACTTTTACATCTTATCATCTTATTATCATGTAACTTCATATTATCACCTCTATTGTCATGTTTGATATGCCTCTTGGAAAAATAAATAAATAAATAAATAAATAAATGGGTATATTAAAATGAGTAAAATGCATCATTTTGCCCGAAGCTGTTAGGTGTTAAGTAAACATTGCACGAGCCGTTGAACCAATGTCTGATGGCATGTGCAGTAAACGCACGTATTGTGGACAGTCATCTGTTACAGAGATAATTCGTACGTAATTCTTTGTGAAACAGATTGCGATCGAAGGTGTGGGAGAATATTGGTTTTCCTGTTTCGTACATCCTGTTTGAGTGTTTCGCACAAAATGAAAAATGTGCCAAAAATATTGGTTAAAAGTTCAACATAAAATTTTAATTTATCTAATAATACACAGTATAAATTTAAAACATTGTGTATTTTTTCTTTATTTCAAGAAAACTTTAGTCTATTTCACGTTAATGGTGTGTGTATCGTGATGCACCCGTATTGTTGGTCTACGACATCATGCTGTATCATATCGTGGCACAGCGTATCGTTTCGGCCCTAAAAATTACTGACAGCCCTGCATACAACCTCCCTGAATTAAAATGAGGTATTCTACACATTCATTGTATTTTGTAAAAAGTTTTGACCAGTAATAACATTCTGTATATTTTAAGATAATTACCTGAGAACAGATGATTAAACCACCCAGAAAACCAATCACACAAACAAATAATACAACAAACACCTTTTTACTTCTTAATGCAGGATATGTGTCTTGTACAGCTGTCATAACCGTCTCTAACAATGCGAACTAGATAAACAGAAAAACATTATTACAAAATATAGATATGTATTGGGCTTTTGTCATTAAGTTAACAAACATCAGCTCTCTTGGGTTATAATCTTCCAAATAAGAATGGAACAGTAAACAGCAATTGTGGTTGACACAGAACATTTTCAAGGAATAAAAATAGGTTGCCAGTTAACGAAACCTACGCCCATGGCAGCTAAATCGTCTGGGCAGTCAACAAGAGTTGTCAACAAGTAATGCTAAATGATATAATATTTACTATCAAACATGTAATTCATATTTTTCAAAAAAAAAACAACCTTCTGATGTATAAAAGAGAAAGGTAAGCCACTTTTCTGTTGACGTTTCTTTTCCGTGAGGTACCTCTGTGTATCAATCTAAAGTCAATCGGATAATAAGTTTGGCCTCTATAGCGTCACAAGATTTTTTGAAGTTATCAAGGGAGATAACTCTGTCACACTGCAAGGTGCATTTTGTGTAGAAATGTCGTCAGAGCTTTAAGTATTGGGCTTCTGCGTAAGAAAATCCTCTGAGCAAGTAGTAAAGCTTAATTATGGTTACTATTAATGAAAACTAGTTAGAAATATACGTGTTGTCAGTTGTCGTTTAAACCCGTCAGTACTTGTACCGTACGTCAGTATTTCTGTTAATGGTCAGTAATAATCATACGGTGAGTATGTGAGTTAATTGGTTAGTATTCCTTATTTCTGTCAGTATGTAAAAATAACGTGAGTAATTAAACAAACATTAGTTTATCCAAACATATCACTATTGAGGCACGTGCGGGAGAAATTGACGAAAGCGTGACTAATTAAGAAAACGTCACTATTTGACCTACCGCTCACTATCCGAGTATAACCGCCAGTTACCTTTGATGTGCGTCGGTAATTGGACCTGACGTCAGTAGAGCGTGAAATCATTAACTATATAAAATACTGGCGAGTATTGTTACTGTAAGTGATCATAATATTTTTATTACTAACCTGAATATATCCTCCGATTCGAGAATATTAATAAATAATTAAAATTATTTATTAATATTCTCGTATCGGACGAGATTTTTTAAACCATAATTGGTGGCAATGAGTAAAGGGACTATTTGTCGGCAATTTCGCTTACCGCCGTAGTTTGCAAAAAAACGCCAAAGATAGTTAGATAGATCGATCTCTAAATACAGTGATTCGTCACATTATCTGTACCACTTTCACGTTGTTACAACAGGGTTCCCATGCAGAATACGGCGCAATATATATTATGATTTATATGTATTCTCATTACATGCGGGTTGGCACATATTTTGGGGTAGGTGGCGCGGTAAGTATTAGTAAATTTGGAATCAGAACTAATGGTTTAAGAAGATCATCAACACAAATCTGTTTTCGGCAATTTAATTGAAACAGATTATGATAGCAGATAATATTGAACTTCATACACATATATACACACTGAAATTCTGAACACCGAAGAATCGTGTGATTATCTATTTACTTTTGAGAAATAATAGCTATTAAACAATTTTTTAGCAATGAAACAATATAAATAACGATGAAAATAATAATAGCATATAATAAGGTACGATACACAATGTTAAAATACAATATGATCCTACGTAACAGAAAAATAATAAATTTCATTCAAGTAATTCGAAATTATGAGCACAGAAGATTCTATTAATAATTTAGAAATTGTTTTATTTAGCACACGATAAATATAATTGATACATTGCATGCAACGGTGAAATAGTAAAACCATGTCCGACTTCGATCTTGGAATATTTTTCATGTAGATATCCTGTGCGATTAATTCTTTATTAAAACAAAAGGCTGATAGAAATACTTCTATTGAAAATCATCCCCTAAAAAAACACATTTATAACTACACTATATTACATATTCAAAACTGAGACAATTCTAAACACGGGAAATTTCAAGAAATTGAAAACACAATAGCAAAACTTTTGTTAAAGATTTCCAACAAATTTATAGAGCATTTTTATTTCTTAAAATTTGTCACTTACATATCTGAAATTGTCGTTTGAGTTTTATAATGATACAGTTGTCTTTTAATGATACAGTTTATCAATAAATATAACAGAAATTTAGATAGTTAATGATTTCACGCTCTATTGAGGAGATAAACCTAGCCAATCAACATTCTTAATTTCTTGAGCACTATAACACAAAGGTGCTAATTAAGTGGTGAGATTAACAGAATTTAATCCCATAAAAGATTTAATATACAAGACCCATATTACTAATATACGGACTATTCTCTTTGGTTCTAAATTCTAACACCTAGCGAAATATTAAACAAACATTAACAAATATATGACATGGTTGGTTACGTGATTTAGTGTTAAAATCGAACGATATTTTTAACTTGCTTTTTCTCGAAAATGTCGCAAAATCACTAGTTTATCCGACCAGAGTAAAGTGTCAAACGGGCGGGGTGAGTGACTCAATGTGAATGAATATATTCACCAAAATATTTTGTGAAATAAACTGTCGGAAATGCAGCCAGGCATAAATCGAGCTGGTCAGATACTGTTCGTCGCCAAATCAGCAGCTTATCCTAACAAAGAGGGAGGTGTCATATGAACGGAGTGAGTGTATCAAGTGAATGTATATTCTCGTCGCGTTGGACCTATATTACTAATGTATGGACTATTCTCTTTGGTTCTAAATTCTTACACCGAGCGAAATATTAAACAAACATTAACAAATATATGACATGGTTGGATTCAGATTCATGCCGTATTTCACTGAACGTAACTGATTTGACATTAGAGTCAAAATGGAAACAATTGAATGTAAATTAGCTCATATACAATCAGTTTACATTATTATATGCGTTGCTACCCATTTGGGTCAATTTCTAGGTCCTAAATATATTTATAGTGATGGTCCGATATGCCACCTATCAGTTTTACCGATATCAGATATTGACAGCAACATATAATATCGGCTGATACATATAATTACCGATAGTGGTGGATATAAAACTATTACACATTGAAATGTCTCGAATGTCATAATCCTTGTAGATGAATGTCACTGTTAGGCAGGAAACGCATGGTACTATTTTACTTTGTTATCAAGCACAAACGCCGCGTTTTTGAAGAAATAAAATTGTATCACGCTTCCTACGCAATCACAAATACACTCCATCTATGTTGTCAAGCGGACGTTAATTGTTTGCTGTATCATTAAATAAAGTCGAGATTATAATATGTCATGTGTTGATAGTCGATAGTTACTATAAGTACTACAGTAACTAGTGTTGATTATGATGTAATTCCTAAAATGATTAACACCTGTATGTCGATAATAGGTGTCTGAAATGAAAGGTTCACGCGGCAATGAATGAAACATCAAAGCGAAGAGCAATCACGTGACATTCTTTCGTCATTCTAGAACTATAAACCATCTAATGGGAACTTATTTGTTTGTAATATTATTAATAAATAAAGTATGATCTATATCATAAATCATTATTTGTTGATACATATTATGTCTAAATTCTTAACGTAGCCTAGCATAACAAAAGAAATCACTAAATTATTTCTAAATTTTCACTGGCATCTTGAAGGTGGAATGTCAATCTTGTGACATCAAAGGGACATCCTCCCTTTCATCTTTCATGCTACTCACACGTAAACCATGCGGTATATTTTCCCGCCTTCCCAATACTTCTATTCATAATAATTAAGTATCCAGACAATACCGGCAGTGATCTAGATGAAACTAACGTGAAGTAGTAAGATTTGGAACTATTTCACGATAAGCGACAACCCAAGACGTGCAATGCCTCATACCAGTCCGGTATGCACACGATTCTTCAGTGCTAAGAATTACAGCTTGCATGCGTATGTTTGAAATTCATTATTTCTGTTATCTGCTATCATGTTATCTGTTTCAATAAATCGCCGAAAAATACACCCGTTATTGTTTAAAAACAGTATTCTGCAAACTACGGCGGTAACCGAAAAATACCCATGTTCACTACCATCCATTATTGTTAAAAAAAAATACAACCTTTTCTGATTCGAGAATAATAATAAATAAATAATATTTTATTCAGAAGATAGCGACAATTTAACGGGAAGTTAAATTACCGATAGTAACAATACTCACCAGAAATGTATATAGTTAACGATTTCACGCTCTACTGGCGCCATGTCCAATTACTAACGCACATCAAAGGTAACTGGCGGTTATACTCAGATAGTGAGCGGTAGCTCAAATAGTGACGTCTTCTTAATTAGTCACGCTTTCGTCTATTTCTCCCGCACGTGCCTCACTAGTGATATGTTTAGATAAACTCACGTTTATTTAATTACTCACGTATTTTTTTACATACTGACAGAAGTAAGGAATACTAACCAATTAACTCACATACTCACCGTATGATTATTACTGACCATTAACAGATATACTGACGTACGGTACAAGTACTGACTGGTTTAAGCGACAACTGACAACACGTATATTTCTCACTAGTTTTCATTAATAGTAACCATAATTAAGCTTTACTACTTGCTCAGACGATTTTCTAACTCAGAAACCCAATACTAAAAGCTCTGACGACATTTCTACACACTATGCATGTTACCGTGTCAGTAATTATTTGAAATCTCTGAAAATCAATAGGCCTCTAGAGCTTCCACAGGATTTTTTCGAAGTGATCAAGGGCCATAACTCTGGCAGCAATTATTGAAAATCGATAGACGTCTTAGTCTCATGACTGTTAACACTATGTATAAATTTGAAGTCAATCGGATATTAACTTTGGCCTCTAGAGCATCCACAAGATTTTTTGAAGTGATCAAGGGCCATAACTCTGGCAGTAATTATCGGAAATCGCCGAAAATCAAAACACCTGTTCTTCTCATGACCTTAGACACTGTGTATAAATTTAAAGTCAATCGGATATTTACTTTGGCCTTTAGAGCGTTTGAAGGATTTTTTGAAGTGATCAAGGCCCATAACTCTGGCACTAATTATCAGAAATCGCTGAAAATCAATAGGATTCTTCGTCTCATGACCTTAAACACTGTGTATAAATTTAAAGTAAATCGGATATTAACTTTGGCCTCTAGAGCGTACAAAAGATTTTTTGAAGTGATCAAGGGCCATAACTCTGGCACTAATTATCGGAAATCGCTGAAAATCAATAGGCTTCTTAGTCTCATGACCTTAAACACTGTGTATAAATTTAAAGTCAATTGGATATTAACTTTGGCCTCTAGAGCGTCAACAAGATTTCTTTAAGTGATCAAGGGCCATAACTCTGGTAGTTATTATCGGAAATCGCTGAAAAACATTAGGCTTTTTCGTCTCATGACATTAAACACTGTGTATAAATTTAAAGTCAATCGGATTTAGCCTGTAGAGCGTCCACAAGCAATTGTGGACGCCGGACCGACGGACGGACGGGGATGACGACAATATACGACCACATTTCAATGTGGGCGTATAAAAATTCAAAAAAATGTTCAGAAAAAAACAGAAACTCAAAAAATTTGAAAAATCACACAGTTGTCAGGTGTGCCAAAGTCTAATAAGGGCGTTCCTGTCCCCATGTACCTGTGCAAATATCGAAAGGAACCAATATCTTTAGGCTCTTAACATGTATTTCAAGTTTCATCAAAATCGAATTAAAATTCTGACCTCAATAGGGTCCACAATCTTGATATACCATATTTTTACATTATTCGCGTTCCTAACTCAACCTTCATTACCCAGTAACCGTGGTATCAAACGTATTTTTAAATCAGGTAATAATTGTGACCTCCAGAGGGACCACAATCTTATAAAGACGATTTTTCGTACAACCAGGGGCCATAATTCAGGAACTGACAATCCCATAAGCACAAATATGGAATGGAACCAAGATCTTTAGGTTATAAACATGTATTTCAAGTTTCATAAAATAGGTTGCCAGGCAACGAAACATACGCCCACACAGCAGCCAAATTGTCCGGGCAGTCAACAACAGTTGTCGCATATTAAGGAATTATCAGAAAATCATTAGAATTTGTTTGGTTTTTATAATCAAACATTTTTTTTTTAAATCAGATAATAATTGTGACCTCCAGAGGCACAACAAGCTAAAAAGGGTGATTTTTCGTACAATCAGGGGACATAATTCAGGAAGTAATGACCCGATGGCGCAAATATCGAAAGGAATCAAGATCTGTTATAAACATACATGTCAAGTTTCATCAAAATCGATTCAAAACTGTGACCTCTATAGGGTCCACAACCTTGATATAACATATTTTCACACTACTCGTGTACAAACGGCGGCCATTTTGTCCGTCAATTCTAGTCCGATTTTCATGTAATTCAAACTCTCTCTTCATTACCATGTAACGGTGATATAGTCAAACGTTTTTTTAAATCAGATAATAATTTTGACCTCCAGAGGAACCAAAAGCGATCAAAAGCGATTTTTCGGACAATCCAGGGACATAATTCAGGAAGTTATGATCCAATGGGCGCAAATATCGAAAGGAACCAAGATCTTTGGGTTATAAACATACATGTCAAGTTTCATCAAAATCGGTTCAAAATTGCGACCTCTATAAGGTCCACAACCTTGATATAACATATTTTCACACTATTCGCGTACAAATGGCGGCCATTTTGTCCGTCAATTTTGGTCCGATTTTCACGAAATTCGAACTCAACCTTCATAACCATGGAACGGTGATATGATCAAACGTTTTTTTAAATCGGATAACAATTTTGACCTCCAGAGGGACCACAAGCTAAAAAGGGCGTTTTTCGGACAATCAGGGGCCATAATTCAGGAAGTTAGGATCCGATTGGCGCGAATATCGAAAGGAACCAAGATCTTTGGGTTATAAACATGCATTTCAAGTTTCATCCAAATCGGTTCAAAATTGTGACCTCTACACTGTTCACAACCTTGATATAACATATTTTCACACTATTCGCGTACAAATGGCGGCCATTTTGTCCGTCAATTTTGGTCCGATTTTCACGAAATTCGAACTCAACCTTTATAACCATGGCACGGTGACATAATTAAACGTTTTTTTAAATCGGATAACAATTTTGACCTCCAGAGGGAGCACAAGCTAAAAAGGGCGATTTTTCGGACAATCAGGGGCCATAATTCAGGAAATTACGATCCAATTGGCGCAAATATCGAAAGGAACCAAGATCTTTGGTTTATAAACATGCATTTCAAGTTTCATCCAAATCGGTTCAAAATTGTGACCTCTACACTGTTCACAAGCTAAAAAATAGGTTGCCAGGCAACGAAACATACGCCCACACAGCAGCCAAATCGTCCGGGCAGTCAACAAGAATTGTCGCATATTAAGGAATTATCAGAAAATCATTAGAATTTGTTTGGTTTTTATAATCAAACGTTTTTTTTTAAATCATATAATAATTGTGACCTCCAGAGGCACCACAAGCTAAAAAGGGTGATTTTTCGTACAATCAGGGGACATAATTCAGGAAGTAATGACCCGATGGGCGCAAATATCGAAAGGAACCAAGATCTTTGGGTTTAAAACATACCTGTCAAGTTTCATCAAAATCGATTCAAAATTGTGACCTCTATAGGGTCCACAACCTTGATATAACATATTTTCACACTATTCGTGTACAAACGGCGGCCATTTTGTCCGTTAATTCTAGTCCGGTTTTCACGTAATATAAACTCTCTCTTCATTACCATGTAACGGTGATATAGTCAAACGTTTTTTTAAATCGGATAATAATTTTGACCTCCAGAGGGACCAAAAGCGAACAAAAGCGATTTTTCTGACAATCCGGGGACATAATTCAGGAAGTTATGATCCAATGGGCGCAAATATCTAAAGGAACCACGATCTTTGGGTTATAAACATACATGTCAAGTTTCATCAAAATCGGTTCAAAATTGTGACCTCTATAAGGTCCACAACCTTTATATAACATATTTTCACAATATTCGTGTACAAACGGCGGCCATTTTGTCCGTCAATTTTGGTCCGATTTTCACACAATTCATACTCAGCCTTCATAACCATGAAACGGTGATATAATCAAACGTTTTTTTAAATCGGATAACAATTTTGACCTCCAGAGGGACCACAAGCTAAAAAGGGCATTTTTTCGGACAATCAGGGGCCATAATTCAGGAAGTTACGATCCAATTGGCGCAAATATCGAAAGGAATCAAGATCTTTGGGTTATAAACATGCATTTCAAGTTTCATCCAAATCGGTTCAAAATTGTATCCTCTACACTATTCACAACCTTGATATAACATATTTGCACACTATTCGCGTACAAATGGTGGCCATTTTGTCCGTCAATTTTGGTCCGATTTTCACGAAATTCGAACTCAACCTTCATAACCATGGAACAATGATATAATCAAACGTTTTTTTAAATCGGATAACAATTTTGACCTCCAGAGGGACCACAAGCTAAAAAGGGCAATTTTTCGGACAATCAGGGGCCATAATTCAGGAAGTTACGATCCGATTGGCGCAAATATCGAAAGGAACCAAGATCTTTGGGTTATAAACATGCATTTCAAGTTTCATCCAAATCGGTTCAAAATTGTGTCCTCTACACTGTTCACAACTTTGATTTAACATATTTTCACACTATTCGCGTACAAATGGCGGCCATTTTGTCCGTCAATTTTGGTCCGATTTTCACGAAATTCGAACTCAGCCTTCATAACCATGGAATGGTGATATAATCAAACGGTTTTTTAAATCGGATAACAATTTTGACCTCCAGAGGGACCACAAGCTAAAAAGGGCGATTTTTCGGACAATCAGGGGCCATAATTCAGGAAGTTACGATCCGATTGGCGCAAATATCGAAAGGAACCAAGGTCTTTGGGTTATAAACATGCATTTCAAGTTTCGTCCAAATCGGTTCAAAATTGTGACCTCTAAACTGTTCACAAGCTAAAAAACGTGATTTTTCGTACAATCAGGGGCCATAACCCATGAAGTTACAGTCCGATACATGCCAATATCGAAAGGAACCGAGATCTTAGGGTGATAAACCTATGTTTTAAGTTTCATTGAAATCGGATAAAAATTGTGACCTGTAGACTGTTCACAAACAATTGTGAACGGACGGACGGACGGACGAACAGGGGCGACGACAATATACGTCCACATGAAAATGTGGGCGTATAAAAACGTGATTTTTCGTACAATCAGGGGCCATAACCCATGAAGTTACGGTCCGATACATGCCAATATCGAAAGGAACCGAGATCTTAGGGTGATAAACCTATATTTTAAGTTTCATTGAAATCGGATAAAAATTGTGACCTGTAGACTGTTCACAAACAATTGTGGACGGACGGACGGACGGACGAACAGGGGCGACGACAATATACGTCCACATGAAAATGTGGGCGTATAAAAATTGTGACCTGTAGACTGTTCAGAAACAATTGTGGACGGACCAACAGGGGCGACGACAATATACATCTATCGGGGTATAAAAAAGAATGTAAATGTACATACCTCACTACCCATACCCAATGTAATCAACATAAAGAAGAAGAGAAAAGACCATAAAGGGGATATTGGTAATCTTGTTACAACATCAGGAAATACAACAAATGCTAAACCTGGACCTGTAAATAGTTATAACAGTAACACAAATTATTCCTGATTGTTCCAGTATAGGAAATGTCTGATCTATTAACAACAAGTACAATGTCAAGTGGACAGAACCCATAAGGTATAGCAGTAAAAATAGGTTGCCAGGCAACGAAACATATGCCCACACACCAGCTAAATCGTCCGGGCAGTCAATAAGAGTTGTCACATATTAAGTAATTATCAGAAAATCATTTGAATTTGTTTGGTTTTTATAAAATTCTGCCCCATGCTAACGTTTAGTATACAAAACATTAAATATTATTTCTAAAATTGGATAATAATTGAGACATCTAGAGGTACCACAAGTTTAAAAAGTCAATTTTGCTTACAATCAGGTACTATAATTCAGGAAGTTACAATCCGATATTATCTGTTGAATATCAAAAGGAACCAAGATATTTGTGTTATAAACATGCATTTCAAGTTTCATCAACATCAGATTAAAACCTATATACCATATTTTTACACTTTTCGGGTACAAGCTGCGGCAATTTTGGTCTGATTTTCAAAAAAATTTGCACTCAACCTTCATAACCATGTAACGGTGATATAATCAAACGGTTTTTGAAATCGGATAATAATTTGAACCTCCAGAGTGATCACAAGCTAAAAAGGACAATTTTTCGGATAATCAGGGGCCACAATTCAGGAAGTACGATCCGATGGGTACAAATATCAAAAGGAACCAAGATCTTTGGGTTATAAACATGCATGTCAAGTTTCATCAAAATCGGTTCAAAATTGTGACCTCTATAGGGTCCACAACCTTGATATAACATACTTTCACACATATTTTACAAACGGCGACCACTTTGTCTGTCAATTTTCACGAAATTTGACCTCAATCTTCATTACCATGTAACGATGATATAATCAAACGGTTTTTTAAATCAGATAATAATTTTGACCTCCAGTGGGACCACACGCTAAAAAGGATGATAGGGCCATATTTCAGAAAGTTACAAATCAATGGGCGCAAATATCGAAAGGAATCAAGATCTTTGGGTTATAAACATGCACGTCAAGTTTCATCAAAATCGGTTCAAAATTGTGACCTCTATAGGGTAACTTGTTCCACAGGTTGGTGCTGCTACAAAGGCGGCCCGATCACCACATGATACGAGATTTGTTCTTGGATTATCAAGTTGTTGTATATTTGACAACCTGGTTGTTCTTTGATGGGATTTTATCTGAATTAGGCCCTGGAGATAGTTTGGAGCTGTGGCATGAAGACACTTGTATTTCAACAGTGAAAACTTAAATTCTACACGTTTCCTTACGGGTAGCCAATGAAGTTCCCTAAAGCGGCGTTTACACGATACAATCAACCTATACAACCATCGGATGCAACCGTCGCATCCGACCAACTCATCAGACGAATGATCGGATGAATAGCTTGTTGTATGGATAGGATCAGTTCTATTTTCATCCGACCAACTGATGCAATACCCAATCAAATTGAGTCATATTTTACGACGTCATACGGTGTATGACGTCACATCTGCCTTGACAACCAGAATTCCTGCTATCATAATGTCTTCTTCTGTCCCTTCGAGTGCTTCGACTTCCTCTAAAATGGACCTTAGCCTAACTGCCACTTAATTGGAGTGTCTAATAACTCTTTATCTGGAACATGAACTATTGTGGAACTCACAGCATCCTAACTACATGAAGACGGGAATGGGAAGTGTATTTACGGTACCCTTACGATTCGCGGCAGCCTAGATAAGCTCTCTGGCTAGGCTACTGTCGTGCAAACACCTATAGGTCTACGTTTTCTCATCAAAAGGGAAGGCCTAGCCCACCTTCTTTTCTTTTTACTTTGATATGTCTCCTCTTCGACCTAACACAGAATATTAGTAGCTAATACAACTGTTAAAAACTCTTCTTCAAGCGATGCCATTATATTCAGTTACTAAGAACGAACAAAATGACACGGCACGCGGGTGTGCATTTGGCGTCAATTTGTCATACAATGAATAGAACCATTGTATTGTGTAAACTCCCTTCCGATATGTTGCATCCGACGGTCGTATGGATTGGTTGTATCATGTAAACGCCGCTTAAGGATTGGTGAAATATGATCATGAAGTTTGGTTTTAGTAATAATTCGTGCGACTGTGTTTTGAATCTTCTGTAGACGATTTAATGAAGTTGTTAGGAGTCCGTAAAGTAGGGAGTTAAATAGTCCAGGCAAGAAGTTATGGAGGCATTGACAAGAGTTTTGGTCGAATACACAACAAGATATTTTCGAATTTTACTTATTTGGCGCAGCTGAAGGAAACAGGATTTGGTTACAGAGGAAATGTGTTTATTAAAGTTCATGGATGACTCGAAGATAACACAGAGGAAATGTGTTTATTAAAGTTCATGGATGACTCGAAGATAACACCAAGATTTCTGGCAGATTCGACCACAGGAATTACACATTCTCCAATAGATATTTGACTGTTGTTGGAATCTGCTGTGGGGGTTTGTATGCTCGGTCTACAGATCGAAAGAAATTCTATTTTATCTGAACTAAGTTTCAAGTAGTTTTCATGCATCCACACACTGATTTTTTCAATGCAGTTTTCCAGTTGGTGTTTTTTCTCTGGGACGTCGCAAAGTTGGCCTCTGAGATGCAACTGGCAGGGGCATAAAAATCCACTAGCCCGACACCCGGGACTACGGGCTAGTGACCTATTTAGCCGTACTAGTCCTGGGCTAGTGACCTTTCATTGTTCATTTTTTCTGTGATTTAAGCTAGATAAATGAGATGTGAAATACTGCACTTTTATTTCGCCAAACCAAAGGAAACTATATAATAATAGTTTTTCTGTAGTGAACACGGGAAGGTTGTAAATGTATTGTGGGGCTAAATATAGATCTCAGTCAATACAATCTAAAGTCATGTGATAATCTAGACTACAATGCATGATGGGGGATGTAAGAAGCACTTCCCACCTCTTGCAATTTAAAGTCATGTGATAATCTAGACTACAATGCATCATCGGAGATGTCTACTTTAGTTTTTAGTTATATCGTAGAAATACATAAGGACCTGTGTTGTCCGCTATTTATCGGATATATTGTAATGAAAACTAGTTCAAATAACCAAGAACAAAACTTGGAATATTGATCAAATTAGTCCTTCATTTATATCCTTAGACCACTTTCTGTTGGCGTATATCGGCACAGTATTAGATCGGGAACAGTGTCCCATGCGGTAACTTGATATGCGGTGGAGTTGAAGAACAGTCGTCATATGGATTGAGGCCCGGAAAAATTATATACTCCACATCGATTTATATACTCTGTATAATATGGAATACAGTTCAGTTAGAAAGAATACATTTAATGTGGTCAAATGGGTGACAATCTGCAGTGTACATTATTGTCATTATTGACGATTAAAGTTTGTACCTTCTCCAACTACGGACTAGTGGAACTGGATGCCGGGCTAGTGTCCGACAGTAGACTACTAGCCCAGGGCTAGTGGATTAAAAAATATTTTTACGCCCCTGGCAACTGGGCAGTGTTTTTCGCTACCGTACCGGTAGAGGTCAAAATTACCGGTCCACTCGTTTTTTTAACAGTCTAGAGAAAACAACTTTTTTTTCCGCTAATGAATCATGTAAATGATTCAAATAAATAAACACTTCATCGAAAGATATCGTGAAAATGAAACATATTGTGAAAATAAGCCAGGCAGATCTCGTCATGGAATCATGGATGGTGTTGTGAATCTCGAGATTCGCGCATCTTTGATTCACGCTCCCATATGAATTCCAGGTAGATAGTAAAATAATAATTGGATCATACATTTCATGGTTTCACAGACCGGTTTCTAGTTCAATTTAAATCTTCATTGAATATAATCCACTGACAGAACACCGAAAATACTCGGAGAAACATTCATTAAATATATAATTTCCCGATGAAATCTCTGAATACCGATGACACGTGACCTCGCTGGAATTAGGTCAATAAATCAGCGACGTAAGCTTAAGTTTTATTAAATACTGTTTTACTTTACTACATGCTGGCAAGCTTTATTCTATAAATTTTGTTAATATTATTAAAGACAATGATAAAACAAAATTTTACTTTAAAGCAATTTCAATTGTGGCGGTCACGTGATCATTGTGTTGTTTTGTCTGTCGAATGAATAAACACTAAAAGTAAAATGTGACAGACAAAAACAATGGTGCTGTGATAAACGATTCCGCAAATTAAATTTTGCCAACATAAACCCGTCTTTCCTCCGCTGGTACACTACTCACGGGAACTACCAAAGATTAAACGATATTTCGATTGCGCTTGATACATCACCACCTCCGTAAAGTAAAAGTACGAACGATTTGTCTTCTTTGGCACCACATTGTGAAGATCATTGTGACTTTGATTGTGCAGTGACCTTCACAATGGAAGATACTGTCATACTCATGTTACTATAAATTGCACCACGTTTCGGCAGCCATCGTCAGCACGAGACGTTTGACACGAGTTACGAATCGAAAAATAAAGTAGCAGTTGATTTTGGTGAATTTTATGATTTTCCATTATCATTGTTGACCGGTCCATTGACTGCCGGGACGATAATTTACCGGTACACGTTAAAATTTACCGGTATAAAACCAGAAAATACCGGTTATCGGAAACTCTGCTGGGTATCATCATTGCCAAGAGGCAGCATGTACTGTAAATTGTGAAAAGAATTGGGCCGAGATCCTTGGGGACACCGTACTGTAGTACTGTTGGACCCTCAACACACACCAATTGTGATCTGCATGTGAAATAGGATCTGATAAGCTCCAATGACGAATCAGATAGCTCTATTCTTTGCTTTAAGCACTACAAGAGACGTTGGTCATCTATGGTGTCGAATGCGGCTGATAAGTCCAATAATACGAATAGAATAACATGTTTTTTTGCCCATGGCTCGGATAATATCATTGTGAACCCTTGTTAAGCTGTCTTAAATAGTTCGGGAAATTCTGAGCTGTTTATTGTATCATTAATTGAGGCCAAGAAGATATGTTGTATTCGCACAGGAAAATTTCTTGAAAAGCCATGAAGGTAATACATCCAATTCACATGATTGTGTTGGAGCTTTCTGGATTAACTTCGTGAGGTATTCTGTGGATATCTCATTTACCTCAAACGGTGGAATATAATCATCCTTCTGGTCATTATGGTCAATAAAATCGTTTTCAATTTGAAAGCTCTGTCTTATTTTCTCAATCTTCTCTGTAAAGTATCTGGCAAAGATAGGGGAGAGTTGGTTCGCTTTATCGCATGATGGCATAGCATCTGAAAACGAATTTTTCGTGAGACTTTTGCAGAAATTGAATAATACTTTACTACCGCAGCATTGTTAATCTTCTCTTTTAAAAACTGGGTTTGGGCACAAGCGATAGCATTGTTATTCTGGTTTTGTTTTTCCTTAATGATTTGGTGATGAACTAACTTCTAGCCCAGATTTTCGCCAAAACTTCTCTGCTGCTTTTTTGCTTTAGTGGCCGTAAAAACGAGACAAATAATAGATTTTTACACCGATACTTGATTATATTCCCACTATGACGCTTTTAATTTGAACATGACGTTGTACTCAGCAACCCAGAAAATCATAGAAAAGACATATTATAGGCCATATCTCACATAATTTTAGAAGTTTAACGGCCAAAAAGTCATATTTTGGTCGCATTTTCTAAAATGGTGGCTGTACTAACCAAAAAATTAAATTGGGTCGAATATCTTAGCGGATTTGTATTTAGCGTTGAATTTTGTACAATCACGGGCCATAATTCAGGAAGTTACGATCCGATATGCGCAAATATCGAAAGGAACCAAGATCTTTGAGTTACAAACATATATTTCAAGTTTCATCAAAATCTGTTCAATATTGTGACCTCTATAGTGTTCACTATCTAAAGATAGGTTGCCAGGCAACGAAACATACGCCCACAGCAGCTAAATCTTCCGGGCAGTCAACAAGAGTTGTCGCATATTTTTCCTTTTTTTCGGTTATGAAACATTTATAATACACTAAAATCTGATTAAGAGTAACAACTCATAATGTAATCATCAGAAAATCATTAGAATTTGTTTGCTTTTTATAAAATTTTGCCCCACACTAACAATGAGGTACCGGCAGTTTTTAACTGGAAGCTAGGTGGCGCGCAAAGAAAGTAGGATGGAAGTGACAGTCTCGTCTGCTCTTCGCTGATCGTCGTCAGCTGTCTTTTCACCGACAACCAGTTTCATTCTCAGCGCCCGTTTTTGGTTTTTGTGTGTTAAATTAATAATGCCAGCGCATTGTTGCGTACTGATGTGTAATGGGAAAGGTGGTCATAAATTTCCATAAGACCCTGTTGTGAGACCGCGATGGATTCAGGCCGTAAAAAGAGGAGAAACTTACTGGACACCGTCTTAGTGGAGTATTGTTTGTCGATCGCATTTTGATTCTTATGACTACATTTCCAAAACTAAGGAAAGTAAGTTGACAAAATACCTTTTTATATTTTGACTCTTTTTGATATTATCAGATTGAGAAATATTTTCAAATAGTTTGATCTAGTCGAAAGTTTTAAGGATTACAATTTCGGCGTTCGCGCCACAACAGTATGAGTAACAACAAATTTTATATTATTACTAATATTATTTTAGGCCTATCATCAAAACAAGTGTCACGTCTCAGCCAAAGGACAGCAGCGGCAATCTACTCTTACTAATACTAGGCCTAAATAGGAAACAGATCAAGTGTATGGTAAAATACCGTTGCAAAACTACAAGGCCTGGGAATGATTCTCATTTAATCGAAATTAAGGCTATTAGCCTATTACATTACGATCCAATGGGCGCAAATATTGAAAGCAAACCAAGATAGGGTCCACAACCTTGATATAACATATTTTCACACTATTCGCGTATAAACGACAGCCATTTTGTCTGTCAATTTTGGTCCAATTTTCAGGAAATTTCAACTCAACCTCCATAACCAAGTAACGGTGATATAATCAAACGTTTTTTTGAAATCGGAAAACAATTTTGACCTGCAGAGGGAACACAAGCTAAATAGGGCGATTTTTTGGATAATCAGTCGACATAATTTAGGAAGTTACGATCCGATGGGCCGCGATGGGCACAAATAACAAAAGGAACCAAGACCTTCAGGTTATAAACATTCATGTCAAGTTTCATCAAAATCGGTTCAAAATTGTGACCTCTATAGGGTCCACAACCTTGAGTGTATTTTTCGAACAATCGGGGGCCATAATTCAGGAAGTTACGATCCGATGGGCGCAAATATCGAAAGGAACCAAGACCTTTGGGTTATAAACATACATGCCAAGTTTCTTCAAAATTGGTTCAAAATTGTGACCTCTATTGTCCACAATCTTGATACAACATATTTTCAAACTATTCGTGTACAAACGGCGGCCATTTTTTCTGTCAATTTATGTCCGATTTTCAGGAGGAAATTTGAACTCAACCTCCATAGCCATGTGACGGTGATATAATCAAACGTTTTTTAAATCGGATAACAATTTTGACCTCCAGAGAGACCACAAGCTAAAATGGCTGATTTTTCAGACAATCAGGGGCCATAATTCAGGAAGTTACGATCCGAAGGGCGCAAATATTGAAAGGAACCAAGACCTTTGGGTTATAACCATGCATTTCAAGTTCCATCAAAATCGAATTAAAATTGTGACCTCTACAGGGTCCACAACCATGATATACAATTTTTTAACAGTATTTGCGTACAAACGGCAGCCATTTTTTATGGCAATTTTGGTCCGATTTTCCGAAATTCAAACTCAACCTTCTTTACAGTGTAACGGTAATATAATCAAATGTTTTTTTCAATCGCATAATAATTGTGACCTCCAGAGGAACCACAAGCTAAAAAGATAGGCTGGCACTGCAAGGCAGGATACGCCCACATTTTCGAGAGATGGATAGAGAACAAGCAATACCGAAAGTGATTTTTCCTACATCATTAAGTCCTGTATTTCATACTTTATTGGGAGCAGCCATTTAGTTGGTAAGTTCCAGTTTGATATTCATGAAATTCGAAGCCGACAATGATTATGGTGAGACGGTACACAACCTAGAAATGTGACTTTTCATCAAAATCGGATAAGAATTGTGACCTGTAGAGAGTTCACAACCATGATATACCATATTTTTACACTATTCGCGTACAAATGGCGACCATTTCGTCCGGCAATTTTGGTACGATTTTCACGAAATTAGAACTCAACCTTCCTCATCAAAATCTAGTGATGTGCGGTTTTTAAATTTTCTTTCGGTTTCGGTTTTCGGTTTTTCTGAGGCAAAAAACCTCGGTTTCGGTTTCGGTTTTCGGTTTTTTTATTCATTTAAACACTGTGTCATGTATGTACTGATTTATGGTTATTTTATAGGAATACTTGAAAGCCAGAAAAAATATCAAAAATAACAAGTTTTTTTTTTACTGTTATATGACTTTAATTATGACTGATAGTAATAACAAAGTTACTGTAAAAAAAAGATCTGACACACACAACGCCATAGGCATAATAATAAATTAATATAAGGACATAATATCAGTAACAATAAAGTTAGATTCTACTGTAAAAAAAAAAAATACCAAAATAAATTTGCATAACAAAATAATACCAATCCAACAAATCGAAACATGTGGTCTTTTATTTCTCATTTATAAATTATAAACTTAAAAACAAAACTAACGCAATTGCCGTTTTCGGGTGTTGTTCAAATGTTGTTCTAAACCTGACTCAAAATTGTTAAATTATATTCTTATAATTTATGCAGCAGAAATAGATTTTTTACAAAGATTAAATCTACATTTTGTGTCATCTAATCTTTCATAGTTATTGAGCAAGGCATTTTACTTTTTAGAGGAAGCCATCGTTCGATATTGACAAGCGGCTTCGGGTTGAATAAAATTTTGGATTGTAAACCGAACCGAATTGAGAAAATAAATAGTCTAGGCCAACCAGACTGACTAAACACTCTATTATTCTATACATACGGGCTCTGGTTGATCGAAAATGAAAACGGAAGTGGTGGCTACATTAAAATTTTGGAATTATTAAGTAAACGAAATACGACTACATAAAATTAGGAATTTGGAAAAAAACCGAAACGCACGGTTATTTTTTTTTTAACGGTTCGGTTTTCGGTTTATTTGTAAAAACCGATACCGTACGGTTAAACCGAAAAACCGCACATCACTATCAAAATCGAATTAAAATTGTGACCTATACAGGGTCCACAACCATGATATACCATTTTCATACGTCCACATTCATAATGTGAACGTATTATGCCGTCGCCCCTGTCTGTGTGTTTGTGTGTGTGTGCGTTTGTATATGGTGTATATCGAGGACACACATCTGAATACACACCTTCTAATCGCGGACCTCTGTCAACCGAGGATGTCCTCGGTTCAATCGAGGACTTTTTGAACTGAAACCAGGACTGCCACGATGTTCAGAAGCCTTGATTTAATACCCCATTTGATTTTAAAGTCGATCTGAGGTGTTCCGCGTTAGGCGGTATTCTGCAGTTAGGGTGTATCTGTCCCGTGTGTGATCTCAAAAGGCAAAAATATGATTGTGTGTATCAAGTCCGCAGTTAGTGTTTATTGTACAGCGAGTGTATCAAGTCCTCGGTTAACCGATTTCAGCCATACACATCATATATGGTCACGTGGGAGAAATTCGTTTTCTGCTATATCTAAAATTTATAACCATTTTCAAACCGTGCGATATTTAAAAAATCTAGCCATCTTGTCATTACATTTTTTCTGTCTGAAATTTCGAATTTTTTTATCTGGGTAAACATACAATAACATTATTGCCGAAACAATAAGCGTAAATTTTAAAAAAAAAACTTACAGCAATTGAAATATTAGTGAGTAGTGACACCTGTTAGGACGTATTAAGACAGTCACAATTGTTATATAATGTTTAGATAAAACTGGACAATTTTGCCTTGCGGATGTACTACAGAAAAAAAATGATTAACCTCGGGAGGCGTCGGGAACAGGTTTACCGCTTACTCAACGGGAGACCACAGGAGAACTGCCAGGAAAACAGATCGGGAAGGCATCACCGGAGCTTTCCAGATCCACAAGGAAACTCCGGGGATGATTGCCTTGTTTCGGGAACAGGGTTATAGCGTCGGGAACAGGTTTGCGGGTGTCCCAGGGGAGCTTCCGGGGCATAGCTAGCCTTGTGGAGAACTACGAAAAGTTTCAATGCTTGCATTGTCAGACCAGGGGGCATTCCCGGATCTTTCCAGACTCACAAGGAAACTCCAGGGCATCAGCGAAGCATGTGAGATGTCTTGCCCAAGTGTCAGGTGACTTTTGAGGATATTTAAATCGGGGAAGTATCGGCCAAATTTTCAATACAAACTTTGAAATTTTTCGCAATAATCCAGATGATTCCATATGGCTTGCGACGGACCCAATCTCCCCCTAGGCATTTCCGAAGCATCAGCGATGTCATGATGACTTATCAGGGGCCCTTTGAGGATATTTCATTCAGGGATGCTTCGGATAAAAGAAATACTGCGCTGAAGTTTCACGACAACGACTCGTGTCAAAAAAAGTTCCATCCTAGTGTGACAAAAAAGAGAAGATCACCGGCGGTTCTGGTGCTGACGACCGAAACTCTTTGAACGTGCCCGCTCGTTTGCTCACTCTCTGTGTGTGTCTCTCTCTCCTCCGAACCACACAGGAGAGGAGGGAAAAAAAAGGAGCGGAGAGGGCGGGTCGGGAAACACGTACCGACAAGAGAGAAGCCACAACCGAAGCCATGCATCTCCCCATCCGCCCAGGACAAGCCCCCTAGCGTCTGAAGTAGAAGAAGAGCGACCTGGTAAAACGGTGGTAAAGTTTCGATGGTGAGGGTTCCGTCATCTCTCGCACAGGGGAGAAAGAGACCGAAGATACGGTAATGATGCTTCAGCAGGTTCACCTTCGGAAACCTTGTAACGACTTTTACTTCATCTAAATGATTAAGCTCGAACGCATTTCCGAGCCCGGGACAAGCCCCCTAGCGTCTGAAGTAGAAGAAGAGCGACCTGGTAAAACGGTGGTAAAGTTTCGATGGTGAGGGTTCCGTCATCTCTCGCACAGGGGAGAAAGAGACCGAAGATACGGTAATGATGCTTCAGCAGGTTCACCTTCGGAAACCTTGTAACGACTTTTACTTCATCTAAATGATTAAGCTCGAACGCCTTTCCGAGCCCGTCCGAAGACAGACCCAGTCTTAGCCATTCTATCGGAGGTAGCGACCGGCGGTGTGTACAAAAGGCAGGAACTCAATCGGCCCCAGCTGATGACGGGCGCCTACTTGGAATTCTTCGTTCACGGAGTTAAAGACCATTGGCACGGTTAACCCGTTGCAGGCGAGACTGCCCCCGAAGGAACAATCCCAACCTCCCCTCTCGGGGCGGGTTCCTCGTCTGACCAAACCAAGACCATAGGCACTTGCGCTTTCCTCTTCTCCCCGCCTGGTACGCTCGCCCCCTACATTCCTCCCGAACCCTAGCTCTCCGGCGAAATCGAAAGCAAAAGCGACGTCAGAAAGTCGACAGGACCACCCCACTTATTCCAACGACGAAATATTCAGGCTAGGGGTATTAGCCTGCCTTTAGCACTCTTAATGTTTTCAAGGTAGACAGAAAATGCGGTGGGTTCTCTCCAACAGCTCCTCGCACACTCTTTTAAATTGCGCTTATTCCTCCTGCGCCGACGACGAAATGGTCGCACCACGTTATTTTTCGTATGTTGCGCGCCTGCTGCCCTCCTTGGAGGTGGTAGCTGTTTGCAGGCTCCCTCTCCAGATTCCAACCCTGATTCCGCGTTACCCGTCAACACCGTGGTAGGCAGGTAGCCGTACATCGCCAATTGATGGGACAGACACTTCATGGCAAAAACTTCGGGAGGCCGGAAAGACCCCGCGATTGGCAAAGTTATTCGGATTTCAACACTTGTCGCTTCGCCCCGCCGCTACTTTTGACGGTAGCTTCGCAGGCTAGGGCGATCTGGTATAGAAAATAAATGCTGTTCCCCTCGTCGGGAAACGAAAATGAGCCGTGTGCAGTTTCGGCTCGCTTCCCGAAAGGAACAAACCTGAACGAAGACTTCCATAGCTTAAGCTTATAGACAAGCATATGACCACTGGCAGGATCAACCATATAGACCCCAGTCGCATTCACCCGTCTCCCTTTGCCCTACTCCCCTGAAGGGAAGGTGAGCAACCGAAGAGCGGGGGCGAGATGGGGGAGGCGAAAGAGCGGGAGGACAGTAGCCAGGACTGAACATCGCTGGCCTCGTTCGCTGAGTAACATCAGGCGAAGAGGGAGACCACAAGACCACAAAGTCGTCCGGCGATTCGCTCGATCGAGCTAGGTTGAGACGAGACGGGCTACCGGGTGGGCAAGAGACCATCTCGAGCACGCCGTGGGCTGATAATCGGGGGTAGTAGGTGAGACCCGCTGTTTTGACAATCGAACGAGCCAGCCTGTGCCGCTGTGTAAGCGTACACCTGAACGTTTCGGGTCTGTCGGGGGGACTGGAGAAATCGATCTCCGCCGGCTGGGTGGTCGACCTCGCCCGCTGTCTCCTTACAACTTTGAATCGTACGAAGACGGGACGAGAGATCGGGCGAAACGATCCCCGCCTTCCGACCTTGTCGCTGCTTGCGGGAGAGAATCGGGTATATTTCAATATACAAGCTTGACATTTCAAGATGTCAACTTGACTTTCAAGATGTCAACTTGACTTTCAAGATGTCAACTTGACTTTCAAGATGTCAACTTGACTTTTCAAATGTCAACTTGACTTTTCAAATGTCAACATGACTTTTCAAATGTCAACATGACTTTTCAAATGTCAACTTGACTTTTCAATAAAAATTAGTTTTATCTAACTTTTTCCCCTCTATCGAAGGGCGATCCTCAGACGTAAAGTGTTTCTTACAAATCAAGTTAGTGTCTTTGAAATTCATGGTCATATCTTGAAGATTCACATTAATGTCTTTAAAAGTAATTATGTACAGCTTGTTGATAATTAAACGAGGATTAGAGAGTTTGTAAACACCGCATTGGTATACACTTCTAGAGTCCTCGGATGTGAGTGTGTGTGTACTCGGTTGTTAGTTTCTGAATCAATAAAAAAATGTTTTTTCAATGGGCTGCGCATGTGGTCAAAGGGGGGCCTGTTCTCGGATATAGAGTGTTGAACCAATTGAATTTATATTATTGGCATACACCTGTAACGTCCTCGGATGTGAGTGTGTATGTACTCGGTTGCTGGTGTTCACCATACACGAAGTCCCCATTTGACGGTATTAAAACATAATGTGCGTCCTCGGTTGATCACATTGATAAATACATGACTGTTCTACCGCGATATTGTGCCATACTTCGATTTTAAACAGTTATATTGAAATTTTCACATGTGTGGTCAAAGGGGAGACAAAAATGTAGTTATTTACAGGTTAAAGACCATAATAAATGTGAAGTCCACAATATGGTAGTATAGAGCAAAATGACCTCGTTTGGCGGCGTTCCCAACACACACCATGTGTGTCCTCGATTCGGTGTATCTAGCATAGGTACTCGTTCGGCCGTATTTCCCCAAATAATCGCAAACACCCGTGTGTCCGCATTTCTTCCGTAAAAAGTCAAATGCATAAAATATATGAATTCGGGTATAATTTATACCTTTTCATAATCCTTTGATGTAATAGAGTTCAGAAATAATGATGTTTTTCAGCTACATGCAGTATTTATCAAGACCTCAATTGGGAGGATTCAGTCAAAGTCCTCGATTTACACCATATACATGTATGTGTGTGTGTGTGTGTGTATGTATGTGTGTGTGTGTGTGTGTCTGTGGTTCGCCTACAGGGCGCAATTCTTCATGGATTTTCTTCAAACTTGGTATACCTATTCCTTATACCCCAAGGAAGATCCCTATTGTTTTTGGGGCATGCCCGACCCCCAGGGGCCGAGCCACGCCCATTTCTAGTATTTGTTTGTTTGTCGTCTACAGGCCACATTTCTTAACTTATAATTTTGAAACTTAGCATACACATTCTTTGTACCCTAAGGAACATCCCTATCGTTTGGGGTGTATGCCTCACCCCCAGGGGCAGAGCCACGCCCATTTTCTTTTCGTGTGTCTTTGTGTCGCCTACAGGGTGCAATTCTTACTGGATTTTCTTCAAACTTGGTATACGTATTCCTTATACCCTAAGGAAGATCTCTATTGTTTTTGGTGCATGCCCGACCCCCAGGGACAGACCCACGCCCATTTCTAGTATGTATTTGTTTGTCGTCTACAGGCCACATTTCTTAACTTATAATTTTGAAACTTAGCATACACATTCTTTGTACCCTAAGGAACATCCCTATCATTTGGGGTGCATGCCCAACCATCTGGGGCAGAGCCACACCCATTTTCTTATCGTGTGTCTTTGTGTCGCCTACAGGCCGCAATTCTTATTGGATTTTCTTTAAAACTTTGTATACTTACTCTTTATACTCTAAGGATGATCCCTATCATTTGGGGTGCATGCCCAACCCCCCAGGGGCAGAGCCACGCCCATTTTCTTTTTGTGTGTCTCTGTGTCGCCTAGAAGCCGCAATTCTAACTGTATTTTCTTAAAACTTTGTATACTTACCCTAAGGATGATCCGTATTGTTTTTTGGTGCATGCCCGACCCCCAATGGCAGAGCCACGCCCATTCCTTGTATTTATTTGTTTGTCGTCTACAAGCCACATTTCTTAACGTATCATCTTGAAACTTTGAATGATTAGTCTTTGTACCCTAAGGAACATTTCTATCATTTGGGGTGCATGCCCAACCCCCAGGGGCAGAGTCACGCCCATTTTCTTTTTGTGTGTCGCCTACAGGCCACAATTCTTAATCGGTCATCTTGAAACTTAAAATACTTATTCCTTAAACCCTAAGGATGACCCCTTTTGTTTTGGGTGCATGCCCGACCCCCATGGGACAGCAACACCCATTTCGTGTATTTGTTTGTCTGTCGTCTACAGGCTGCATTTCTTAATGTATCATCTTGAAACTTTGAATACTTATTCTTTTTACCTTAAGGATGATCCCTATTGTTTTTGGTGCATGCCCAACCCCAAGGGACAGTGCCACGCCCATTTTTTTTCTGTCTGTCTGTGTGTCACCTACAGCCCACAATTCTTAATCGATCGTCTTGAAAACTTTTTTTATACTTATTCCTTATACCCTAAGGCTGACCACTATTATTTTTGGTGCATGACGGACCCCCTGGGACAGAGCCACGCCCAATGCTTTTGTGTCTTGTGTTCGCCTACAGGATGCAATTCTTAACAGATACTTTTAAAACTTTACAAACCCATTCCTTATACCCTAAAGATGACCCCTATTGTTTTGGTGATTTCCTAACCCCCAGGGGCAGAGCCATGCCCATTTTTACTTCGTGTCTATGTGTGTTGTCTACAGGCCACGATTCTTAATGGATCGTCTTGACGTCTTAAAACTTGGGATATGTATTCCATATAGCCTAAGGACGTCAACTGCATGTCCCGACTCACACAGGCAAGATACGACCAATTTTTGTGTTTGTCGTTTACAGGCCGCAATTCTGAATGAATCAGCTTGGTACTTGGTTTATGTATTCCTTATAGCCTGAGGGCGTCCACTATTGATTTTGATAAATGTCCCGACCCCCAGGGTCAGAGCCACGCCCACTTTTTGCCTTTAGTGTTAGGAAGGCACAATTCTGAATGGATTATCTTGGTATAGTTATTCCTTATACTCTAAGGACGGCAACTATTAATGTTGGTGCACGACCCTCAACGCTAAACAAACCAAACGCCTAGCCTTCTTGACAAAGTACCATATCAATCAAAGTAGGAATGTGGACGTATATTGTAGCGTTAGCGTTATGTTTTTTAACAGAATTCGCATACAAACGGCGGCCATTTTGTCTGTCAATTTTGGTCTGATTTTCCCGAAATTCAAACTCAACCTTCTTTACGGTGTAACAGTGATATAATCAAACGTTTTTTTAAATCGGATAATAATTGTGACCTCCAGAGAACCACAAGCTAAAGAAAGGGGGATTTTGCGTATAACTAGGGGCCATAATTCAGGAAGTTACGATCCGATATGCGCAAATATCGAAAAGAACCAAGATCTTTGGGTTATAACCATGAATTTCCAGTTTCATCAAAATCAAATTAAAATTGTGACCTTTACAGGGTCCACAACCTTGATATACCATTTTTTAACAGTATTCGCGTACAAATGGCGGCCATTTTGTATGGCAATTTTGGTCCGATTATCCCGAAATTCGAACTCAACCTTCCTTACGGTGTAACGGTAATATAATCAAACATTTTTTTAAATCGGATAATAATTGTGACCTCCAGAGGGACCACAAGCTAAAAAGATAGGCTGCCAGGCAGGATACGCCCACATTTTCGAGAGATGGATAGAGAACAAGCAATACCGAAAGTGATTTTTCCTACATCATTAAGTTAGAATTTGATATGTGCAAATTTCGAAATGAATTAAGATCTTTGGGTTATAAAAGGTTCATTTCAGTAGGCTTCAAATTCGACAGGGGATCATGTTCCTAAGTGGGTAAGATGCTGGCTCGGTAGCCTTGAGGTTGGGTGTTTGATCCCTGCATTGGGTGACAAATTTCATCTAGATTTTCAGGCGTGGTTTCCCTTTGTTAGTGATTAAGGATGGATGGCCTGACAAGAACAGCTGTCAATTTTGGTCTAATTTTCACGAAATTCGACCTCAACCTTCATTACGATGTAACGGTGATATAATCAAACGTTTTTTTTGAAATGGGATAATAATTCTGACCCCAGAGAGACCACTAGCTAAAAAAGGGGTCATTTTTCGTACAATCAGGGGCCATAATTCAGGAAGTTACAATCCGATATGCACAAATATCGAAAGGAACTAAGATTGTTAAGTTGTAAACATGTGTTTCAAGTTTCATCAAAATTGAATGAAGATTGTGACCTCTACAGGGTTCACAACCTTGATATACCATATTTTTACACTCTTCGCGTACAAGCGGCAGCCATTTTTTCCAGTCAATTTAGGTCCAATTTTCACGAAATTCCACCTCAACCTTCAACGGTTTTTTAAATGGGATAATAATTCTGACCTCCAGAGGGGCCACAAAAGGTCATTTTTCAGATAATCAGGGGCCATAATTCAGGAAGTTACGATCCAATGGGCGCAAATATCGAAAAGAACCAAGATATTTGGGTTATAAACATGCATGTCAAGTTTCATCAGAATCGGTTCAAAATTGTGACCTCTATAGGGTCCACAACAGGGCTTCCACTTCAAAATTTTCCCAACTGGTCATTTTTCTCACGGAGAAAGTGGTTCTATTTTAAGCACATAATAAGAAGCCAAAAACTACATGCTATCGGAATGTCGATCGACTTTAATTGGGTCAAGGACAGTCACACAAAAAATCAACCTCACATCGACATTTATATACCCACCCACCTATCCCCCTAATAAATAAAAGAACACATGTAATCAATTATTATCATTTAGTTATTTATACATTCATAAAGTATAACAATAACAAGATGCATTCATTTATCGAAAGTACAGTATTTTCTTTATTTGTTTACGACATCACCCGTATATACTCGTCGGTTTCTACAGGATTTCCATTTCTGTAAAGCACGTGTCGGTTGAAATTCTCATTAATTCGTCAAGATTTTTCATGCTCAAGGAACATCGTAACTTGGTTTTAATTATGTTTTGGTGCTAGAATCCCGGTTCTCAGTGGCATACGTGACATTATTCGGCGGTTGACTATTTTCTCCATACACGGGGGAAAAAGTAGTTCCGAATGATTAGCACACGTAAATAATTCAAAGTGATACACATGTACAATAATTAACATAATTCTTAAACTTGTCAATTTATTAACTCGTATTGATATTTTAAGAGCTCAAATAATATCGTGCTCGTATTTTAACTCTATAACATATTTGCACATATTTCAATATGGCGGCGATCATAAAAGCTCATTGTTTTAACCAAATGACGTCTACCGATTGTTATATAAAAGGAATAAATGGATTAAAGATAGGCTGGCACTGCCAGGCAGGATACGCCCACATTTTCGAGAGATGGACAGAGAACAAGCAATACCGAAAGTGATTTTTCCTACATCTTTAAGTCCTGTATTTCATACTGTATTGGGAGCAGCCATTCAGTTGGTCAGTTCCAGTCTGATATTAATGAAACTCGAAACCGACAATGATTATGGCGTGACGGTACACAACCTAGCAATGTGACTTTTCATCAAAATCGGATAAGAATTGTGACCTGTAGCGAGTCCACAACCATGATATACCATATTTTTACACTATTCGCGTATAAACGGCGACCATTTCGTCCGGCAATTTTGGTACGATTTTCACTAAATTAGAACTCAACCTTCCTCATCAAAATCGAATTAAAATTGTGACCTATACAGGGTCCACAACCATGATATATCATTTTTATAACAGTATTCGCGTACAAACGGCGGCCATTTTGTCTGTCAATTTTGGTCCGATTTTCCCGAAATTCAAACTCAACCTTCCTTACAGTGTAACGGTGATATAATCAAACGGTTTTTTTAAATTGGATAATAATTGTGACCTCCAGAGGGACCACAAGCTAAAGAAAGGGGGATTTTGCGTATAACCAGGGGCCATAATTCAGGAAGTTGCGATCCGATATGCGCAAATATTGAAAAGAACCAAGATCTTTGGGTTATAACATTGAATTTCAAGTTTCATCAAAATCGAATTAAAATTGTGACCTTTACAGGGTCCACAACCTTGATATACCATTTTTTAACAGTATTCGCGTACAATCGGCGGCCATTTTGTATGGCAATTTTGGTCTGATTTTCCCGAAATTCGAACTCAACCTTCCTTACGGTGTAACGGTAATATAATCAAACGTTTTTTTTAAATCGGATAATAATTGTGACCTCCAAGCTAAAAAAAAGGCGATTTTGAGTATAATCAGGGGCCATAATTCAGGAAGTTACGATCCGATATGCGCAAATATCGAAAGGAAGCAAGATCTTTGGGTTATAACCATGAATTTCAAATTTCATTAAAATCGAATCAAAATTGTGACCTCCACAGGGTCCACAACCTTGATATACCATTTTTTAACAGTATTCGCGTACAAACGGCGGCCATTTTGTATGACAATTTTCGTCCGATTTTCCCTAAATTTGAACTCAACCTTCCTTAGGGTGTGACGGTAATATAATCAAACGGTTTTTTAAATCGAATAATAATTGTGACCTCCAAGCTAAAAAAAAGGTGATTTTGCGTATAATCAGGGGCCATAATTCAGAAAGTTACGATCCTATATGCGCAAATATCGAAAGGAAGCAAGATCTTTGGATTATAACCATGAATTTCAAGTTTCATCAAAATCGAATCAAAATTGTGACCTCCACAGGGTCCACAACCTTGATATACCATTTTTTAACAGTATTCGCGTACAAACGGCGGCCATTTTGTATGGCAATTTTCGTCCGATTTTCCCGAACTTCGAACTCAACCTTCCTTAGGGTGTAACGGTGATATAATCAAACAGTTTTTTAAATCGAATAATAATTGTGACCTCCAGAGGGACCACAAGCTAAAAAGGGTGATTTTTTGGAAATTCAGGAAATTACATTCCGATAGCCGCAAATATCGAAAGGAACCAAGATCTTTGGGTTACAAACATGCATGCCAAGTTTCATCAAAATCTGTTCAAAATTGTGACCTCTATAGGGTCCACAAGCTAAAAACGTGATTTTTCGTACAATCAGGGGCCATAATCCATGAAGTTTTGATCCGATACATGCCAATATCGAAAGCAGCCGAGATCTTTCGGAGATAAACCTATATTTCAAGTTTCGTCAAAATCGGATAAGAATTGTGACCTGTAGAGAGTCCACAAACAAATTGTGGACGGACGGACGGACGTCCGGACGGACAGGGGCGACGACATAATACGTCCACATGAAAATGTGGGCGTATAAAAACAAATGGGAATACATATTTTTGTGTGGGAATATCATATCTTAACCACGGGAATATTTGTAACCATTTAGTAGAGAATTTACGGCTGACTTTGTTTTTCGGGGCGGAACTGTCATCCTCGTGGTTCGATGTTGAAGAAGGGGAATCGGATTCATTGACAGCAATATCATCATCTCGCTTTCTTTTGTTATTCTTGGAGGTGAGGAATTTCAACATTTTGAAATGATATATAGAATGCTAACATTCTTGTATATATATATATACCATTTGCAAGATTGACATGATTAACTCTTCTGATCAAGTGAAGACATCAAAGAAAAGTTTTTAATTTGTTTGATGTTCAAACAGTGAATTGTCGCACGAATGATGAAAGTTGGTAAATATGCTGTAACAACAACTCAAGAATGATCACGCTCACAGTATTACTAATTATAAAACAAAACAAAACTAAGTAAATTGATTAAATGTTGAGCTTTTAATCTGTTTGATGTAGCGCCTTTGTTAATTGTGATTAGAGCAATATACACAAGAATAATTGATTGGCATTGGTTTCCATTCGTGGGCTACTGAACACTGTTAATTTTATTATACCCGATAGTTTACATCACGCCACGCATGGAGTTTCGTCGTCTCCCGGATTTTATGATTTAGCACAAAATATGCTATTTTTCCGGCGTGCAAAATGACCTACGGGTCTGATCCATATTCGGTCATTTTCCAAAGCCGTAGGTCCCGACCGGCATATACGGCCGAAATGGAACCCATGGTCCACAACCTTGATATAACATGTTTTCACACTAATCGCGTACAAACGGCGGCCATTTTGTCTGTCAATTTTGGTCCGATTTTCACGAAATTTTAACTCAATCTTAATTACCATGTAACGGTGATATGATCAAACGGTTTTTTAAATCGGATAATAATTTTGACCTCCAGTGGGACCACAAGCTAAAAAGGGTGATTTTTCGTACAATCAGGGGCCATAATTCAGAAAGTTACGAATCATGGAGCGCAAATATCAAAAGGAACCAAGATCTTTGGGTTATAAACATGCATGTCAAGTTGCATCAAAATCGGTTTAAAATTGTGACCTCTATAGGGTCCACAACCTTGATATAACATATTTTCACACTATTCGCGTACAAACGGCAGCCATTTTGTCCGTCAATTTTGGTTCAATTTTCACGAAATTCGAACTCAACCTTCATTACCATGTAACGGTGATATAATCAAACGGTTTTTTAAAACAGATAATAATTTTGACCTCCAGAGGGACCACAAGCTAAAAAGGGCAATCTTTCGGACAATCAGGGGCCATAATTCAGAAAGTTACGATCTGATGGGTGCAAATATGGAAAGGAACCAAGATCTTTGGGTTATAAACATACATGTCAAGTTTCATCAAAATCGGTTCAAAATTGTGACCTCTATAGGGTCCAAAACAGGGCTTCCACTTCAAAATTTTCCCAACCGGTCATTTTTCTCACGGAGAAAGTGGTGCTATTTTAAGCACATAATAAGAAGCCAAAAACTACATGCTATCGGAATGTCGATCGACTTTAATTGGGTCAAGGACAGTCACACAAAAAATCAACCTCACATCGACCTTTATATACCCACCCACCTATCCCCCTAATAAATAAAAGAACACATGTAATCAATTATTATCATTTAGTTATTTATACATTCATAAAGTATAACAATAACAAGATGCATCATTTATCGAAAGTACAGTATTTTCTTAATTTGTTTACGACTTCACCCGTATATACTCGTCGGTTTCTACAGGATTTCCATTTCTGTAAAGCACGTGTCAGTTGAAATTCTCATTAATTCGTCAAGATTTTTCATGCTCAAGGAACATCGTAACTTGGTTTTAATTATGTTTTGGTGCTAGAATCCCGGTTCTCAGTGGCGTACGTGACATTATTTGGCGGTTGACTATTTTCTCCATACACGGGGAAAAAGTAGTTCCGAATGATTAGCACACGTAAATAATTCAAAGTGATACACATGTACAATAATTAACATAATTCTTAAACTTATCAATTTATTAACTCGTATTGATATTTTGAGAGCTCAAATAATATCGTGCTCGTATTTTAACTCTATAACATGTGAAGATATTTGCACATATTTCAAAATGGCGACGATCGTAAAAGCTCATTGTTTTAACCAAATGACGTCTACCGATTGTTATATAAACGGAATAAATGGATTAAAAACACACCTGGGAATACATATTTTTGTGTGGGAATATCATATCTTAACCACGGGAATATTTGTAACCATTTAGTAGAGAATTTACGACTGACTTTGTTTTTCGGGGCGGAACTGTCATCCTCGTGGTTCGATGTTGAAGAAGGGGAATCGGATTCATTGACAGCAATATCATCATCTCGCTTTCTTTTGTTATTCTGGGAGGTGAGGAATTTCAACATTTTGAAATGATATATAGAATGCTAACATTCTTGTATCATTTGCAAGATTGACATGATTAACTCTTGTGATCAAGTGAAGACATCAAAGAAAAGTTTTTAATTTGTTTTATGTTCAAACAGTGAATTGCCGCACGAATGATGAAAGTCGGTAAATATGCTGTAACAACAACTCAAGAATGATCACGCTAATTATAAAACAAAAAGATAGGCTGGCACTGCCAGGCAGGATACGCCCACATTTTTGAGAGATGGATAGAGAACAAGCAATACCGAAAGTGATTTTTCCTACATCATTAAGTCCTGTATTTCATACTGTATTGGGAGCAGCCATTTTGTTGGTCAGTTCCAGTCTGATATTCATGAAATTCAAAGCCGACAATGATTATGGTTTGACGGTACACAACCTAGAAATGTTACTTTTCGTCAAAATCGGATAAGAATTGTGACCTGTAGAGAGTCCACAACCATGATATACCATATTTTTACACTATTCGCGTACAAACGGTGACCATTTCGTCCGGCAATTTTGGTACGATTTACACAAAAATTCGAACTCAACCTTCCTTACGGTGCAACAGTAATATAATCAGAGTTTTTTTTTAAATCATATAATAATTGTTCGAGAGATAGACAGAGAACAAGCAATACCGAAAGTGATTTTTCCTACAATCAAAGGCCATAATTCATTAAGTTACGATTTGATATGCGCAAATATCAAAAAGAATAAAGATCTTTAGGTTATAAACAAGCATTTCAGATTTCATCAAAATCGAATTAAAATTGTCACCTCTACAGGGTCCACAACTTTGACATACCATATTTTTTACACTGTTCGTGTACAAACGGCGGCCATTTTTTCTGGCAATTATAGTCCAATTTTCTCGAAATTCAAACTCAACCTTATGTAGGGTGTAACGGTGATAGAGTAAAACGTTTTTTCAAATCAGATAATAATTGTGACCTCCAGAGGGACCATAGGCGATTATTCGGACAATCAGGGGCCATAATTCAGGAAGTTACGATCCGATATGCGCAAATAACGAAAGGAACCAAGATCTTTGGGTTATAACCATGCATTTCAAGTTTCATCAAAATCGAATTAAAATTGTGACCTCTACAGGGTCCACAACCATGATATACAATTTTTTAACAGTATTCGTGTACAAACGTCGGCCATTTTGTATGGCAATTTTGGTCCGATTTTCCCGAAATTCGAACTCAACCTTCCTTACGGTGTAACGGTAATATAATCAACTGTTTTAGTAAATCGGATAATAATTGTGACCAGCAGAGGGACCACAAGCTAAAATAAGGCGATTTTGCTATATAATCAGGGGCCATAATTCAGGAAGTTACGTTCCGATATGCGCAAATATCGAAAGGAACCAAGATCTTTGGGTTATAACCATGAATTTCAAGTTTCATCAAAATTGAATAAAAAATGTGACTTCTACAGGGTCCACAACCTTGATATACCATTTTTTAACAGTATTTGCGTACAAACAGCGGCCATTTTGTATGGCAATTTTGGTCCGATTATCCCGAAATTCTAACTCAACCTTCCTTAGGGTGTAACGGTGATATAATCAAACGGTTTTTTTAAATCGGATAATAATTGTGACCTCCAGAGGGACCACAAACTAAAAAGGGTGATTTTTCGGACAATCAGGGGCCATAATTCAGGAAATTACATTCCGATAGACGCAAATATCAAAAGGAACCAAGATCTTTGGGTTATAAACATGCATGTCAAGTTTCATCAAAATCGGTTCAAAATTGTGACCTCTATAGGGTCCACAAGCTAAAAACGTGATTTTTCGTACAATCAGGGGCCATAATCCATGAAGTTTTGATCCGATACATGCCAATATCGAAAGCAGCCGAGATCTTTTGGGGATAAAACTATATTTCAAGTTTCGTCAAAATCGGATAAGAATTGTTACCTGTAGAGGGTCCACAAACAAATTGTGGACGGACGGACGTCCGGACGGACAGGGGCGACGACAATATACGTCCACATAAAAATGTGGGCGTATAACAAAACTAAGTAAATTGATTAAATGTTGAGCTTTTAATCTGTTTGATGTAGCCCCTTTGTTAATTGTGATTGGAGCAATATACACAAGGATAATTGATTGGCAGTGGTTTCCATTCGTGGGCTACTGAACACTGTTAATTTTATTATACCCGATAGTTTACATCACGCCACGCACAGAGTTTCGTAGTCTCCGGGATTTTATGATTTAGCACAAAATATGCTATTTTTCCGGCGTGCAAAATGACCTACGGGTCTGATACAGATTCGGTCATTTTCCAAAGCCGTAGGTCCTGACCGGCATATACGGCCGAAATGGAACCCATGGTCCACAACCTTGATATAACATATTTTCACACTATTCGCGCACAAACAGCGGCCATTTTGTATGGCAATTTTGGCCTGTTTTCTCGAAATTTGAACTCAACCTCCCTTAGGGTGTAACGGTGATATAATCAAACGGGTTTTTTAAATCGGATAATAATTGTGACCTCCAGAGGGACCACAAGCTAAAAAGGGTGATTTTTCGGACACTCAGGGGCCATAATTCAGGAAATTACGATCCGATGGGCGCAAATATCGAAAGGAACCAAGATCTTTGGGTTATAAACATGCATGTCAAGTTTCATCAAAATCGGTTCAAAATTGTGACCTCTATAGGGTCCACAAGCTAAAAACGTGATTTTTCGTACAATCAGGGGCCATAATCCATGAAGTTTTGATCTGATACATGCCAATATCGAAAGGAACCGAGATCTTATGGGGATAAACCTATATTTCAAGTTTCGTCAAAATCGGATAAGAATTGTGACCTGTAGAGAGTCCACAAACAAATTGTGGACGGACGGACAGGGGCAACGACATAATACGTCCACATGAAAATGTGGGCGTATAAAAAAGGCGATTTTGGGTAAAATCAGGGGCCATAATTCAGGAAGTTACGATCCGATGGGCGCAAATATCGAAAGGAACCAAGATCTTTGGGTTATCAACATACATGTCAAGTTTCATCAAAATTGGTTCGAAATTGTGACCTCTATAAGGTCCACAACCTTGATATAACATATTTTCACACTATTCGCGTACAAACGGCGGCCACATTTTCCGTCATTTTTGGTCCGATTTTCACGAAATTCGAACTCAACCTTCATAACCATGGAACATTGATATAATCAAACGTTTTTTTAAATCCGAAAACAATTTTGACCTCCAGAGGGACTACAAGCTAAAAAGGGTGATTTTCTGGACAATCAGGGGCCATAATTCAGGAAATTACATTCCGATAGCCGCAAATATCGAAAGGAACCAAGATCTTTGGGTTACAAACATGCATGTCAAGTTTCATCAAAATCGGTTCAAAATTGTGACCTCTATAGGGTCCACACGCTAAAAACGTGATTTTTCGTACAATCAGGGGCCATAATCCATGAAGTTTTGATCCGATAAATGCCAATATCGAAAGCAGCCGAGATCTTTTGGGAATAAACCTATATTTCAAGTTTCGTCAAAATCGGATAAGAATTGTGACCTGTAGAGAGTCCACAAACAAATTGTGGACGGACGGACGTCCGGACGGACAGGGGCGACGACATAATAAGTCCACATGAAAATGTGGGCGTATAAAAAGCGATTTTACTTATAATCAGGGGCCATAATTCAGGAAGTTACGATCCAATATGCGCAAATATCGAAAGGAACCAAGATCTTTGGGTTGTAACCATGAATTACAAGTTTCATCAAAATCGAATTAAAATTGTTACCTCTACAGGGTCCACAACCTTGATATACCATTTTTTAACAGTATTTGCGTACAAACAGCGGCCATTTTGTATGGCAATTTTGGTCCGATTATCACGAAATTCTAACTCAACCTTCCTTAGGGTGTAACGGTGATATAATCAAACGGTTTTTTAAATCGGATAATAATTGTGACCTCCAGAGGGACCACAAACTAAAAAGGGTGATTTTTCGGACAATCAGGGGCCATAATTCAGGAAATTACGTTCTGAAAGGCGCAAATATCGAAAGGAACCAATATCTTTGGGTTATAAACATGTGGGTCAAGTTTCATCAAAATCGGTTCAAAATTGTGACCTCTATAGGGTCCACAAGCTAAAAACATGATTTTTTGCACAATCAGGGGCCATAATCCATGAAGTTTTGATCCGATACATGCCAATATCGAAAGCAGCCGAGATCTTTTGGGGATAAACCTATATTTCAAGTTTCGTCAAAATCAGATAAGAATTGTGACCTGTAGAGAGTCCACAAACAAATTGTGGACGGACCGACGGATGGACGGACGGACAGGAGCGACGACAATATACGTCCACATAAAAATGTGGGCGTAGATTTTTCGGACAATCAGGGGCCATAATTCAGGAAGTTATAATCCGATATGCGCAAATATCGAAAGGAACCAAGATCTTTCGGTTATAAACATGCATTTCAAGTTTCATCGAAATCGGATCAAAATTGTGACCTCTACACTGTTCACAAGCTAAAAACGTGATTTTTCATACAATCAGGGGCCATAACCCATGAAGTTACCGTCCGATACATGCCAATATCGAAAGGAACCGAGATCTTAGGGTGATAAACCTATATTTTAAGTTTCATTGAAATCGGATAAAAATTGTGACCTGTAGACTGTTCACAAACAATTGTGGATGGACGGACGGACGGGGGCGACGACAATATACGTCCACATAAAAATGTCTGTGGGCGTATAAAAATGCATGCTTTAAATCAATCCTTGACATCAAGCTGAATGTGGGTAATATAACAACTCTTCCAGATCACAGCGTAGTAATACATACATGCCAACCTGAGGAGATTGAAAATCAGAATGCCTTGTATTGATGGTAGAGCGAGGACCGTAGGTCCAAGTTCGAACGGTGCGCTGCAGAAAATTTTGGAGAAATTAGCACCTTTTTAAAGAAGTACCTTGTATTATTGGATAAAAACAGTTGGTGATTTAGATCCATGCATCTGAGGTTGTTTTTATCTATTTATTTATATAAGAAAGTATGCATATCATATATGTTGGCATGACCAACATGTAAATTTGTGATTAAGTGTTTCAAAATGTATTTTAATGTCCGTAATACATTAAATCACTCCCACAGACTAAACAAAATGCGAATTCGTCACCTCTACGCGAGGACGTAATGATTCCGGGAAATTCTTTGCCGTAAGTTTCCCGGTATTTTTGTCTGACATTTGTTTTGGAAGCCATTTTGTTTGTCTTGACGACCGACGCGTAGAAGTCGTGAATTATTTATACTGGGTTTTATTTATAATTTGTTTTTTTCACACATGGAAAACAGCTTGAAAACATTTTTTATCAAGGAAGAAGCCAGCCACAACGTTACTGGCAACCAACGGTAAATCCGCCGTGTACTGTACGAGTGTATGCGAGAATGGCTCCGCGAAGCAAATAATATCCACGAAGTATGGAAATTAGGCACGGCCTATGACGAAATAATCACACGACATTTTAATTTCGATTAGTCCAGACTTATTAGCTTATTCCATTTTATATTAATAATGATCGAGAAAACTGGGGACTTGTTTTCGGCTATTTCCGTCGTTTTACCGCGAATTATGCAAATTAGACACGACAAATGACGGAAATAACCACATGACATTTTGAGCTTGATTAGTCCAGACATAATAGCGTATTCCATTTTATATTAATAATAAGGAAAACATGACACATGTTCTCGACTATTTCCGTTGTTTTACCGATTCATACTACGATAAACAGTATTGCAATCAGATTCACAACGAACAGCGAGACAGTCGTCAATGTAAAAATAAAACGAGAGGGATTTTATCAATCAAAAAGGTCAGGAATGAAATATAATGAATTTCTTCCAATAAATTTTAAACATAGGTTGCCAGGCAACGAAACATACGCCCACAGCAGCTAAATCGTCCGGGCAGTCAACAAGGGTTGTCGCATATTTTTACTTTTTTTTGGTAATGAAACATTTGTAATACACTAAAATCTGAGTAACAACTCATTATGTAATTATCAGAAAATCATGAGAATTTGTTTGCTTTTTATAAAGTTTTGCCCCACGCTAACAATTAGTATAGGAAACATTTAATATCATGGATTTAGCTGTTCAGTTATCAAAATTCATTGAAAATCAAAATACTTGTTCGTTTCAACACCTTAAACTCTGTGTATCAATCTGAAGTCAATCGGATGATAAGTTTGGCATCTACAGCGCAACAAGGTTTTATGAAGTGATCAAGGGAGATAACTCTGGAAGTAATTATTTGAAATTGATGAAAATCAGTAGGCTTCTTCCTCTCAGGACCTTAAACAGTGTGTGTAAATTTAAAGTCAATCGGATATTAACTTTGGCCTCTAGAGTGTCCACAGGATTTTTTGATGTGATCAAGGGCCATAACTCTGGCACTAATTATCGGAAATTGATGCAAATCAATAGGCTTCTTCATCTTATGAACTTAAACACTGTGTATAAATTTAAAGTCAATCGGATATTAACTTTGGCTTTTAGAGCGTCCACAAGATTTTTTGAAGTGATCAAGGGAGATAACTCTGGCACTAATTATCGAAAATCGCTGAAAATCAATAGGCTTCTTCGTCTTATGACCTTAAACACTGCGTATAAATTTAAAGTCAATCGGATATTAACTTTGGCTTTTAGAGCGTCCACAAGATTTTTTGAAGTGATCAAGGGCCATAACTCTGGCACTAATTATCGGAAATTGCTGAAAATCAATAAGCTTCTTCGTCTAATGACCTTAAATACTGTGTATAAATTTAAAGTCAATCGGATATTAACTTTGGCTTTTAGGGCGTTCACAAGATTTTTTGAAGTGATCAAGGGCCATAACTCTGGCCCTAATTATTGGAAATCGCTGAAAATCAATAGGCTTCTTCGTCTAATGACCTTAAACAGTGTGTATAAATTTAAAGTCAATCGGATATTAACTTTGGCTTTTAGAGCGTCCACAAGATTTTTTGAAGTGATCAAGGGCCATAACTCTGGCACTAATTATCGGAAATCGCTGAAAATCAATAGGCTTCTTCGTCTTATGACCTTAAACACTGTGTATAAATTTAAAGTCAATCGGATATTAACTTTAGCCTCTAGAGCGTCCACAAGCAATTGGACTGACTGACGGACGGACGGGGGCGACAACAATATACGACCACATTTCAATGTGGGTGTATAAAAAACGGAATTATAAAGAGTAAAATCGGAATTCAGAATTAGACTCAGAAAATCGGAATGATTCCGACAAAATCGGAATAGTTGGCATGTATGGACTAAGACTAGTAATTATTTCCCCTCTTTTCATGATGGACGAATGTAGTGCAAGTTTTAAATAGACAATTTTTCCCTTATTTTTTTTCTCCCGTCTTGCTGCAATTTTGGGTTGACTTTTTGGTCTAGAATTGGAGAAAAGGCATCAAATTTTCAATTTCAAAGCAGTTTTGGGTAATACAGAGGATATTACAGCGGAGGGATAGGGGGTGTAAAATGTCTTTCTGCGGAGCAATCATTGTGTCAGAAATGAGATTTTCACCCCAATCAACTTAAAATCCCCGTAGCAAAAAATCTAAACGGTCAACCCCCTACAAATTTATGATGAGGAGATTGCCAAATGTGGTCCCCAGTGTGCCTAAAAAGATTGGAAACAACGGAATGTTGAGAAAAAAACTACAGCCTGTGATGTTACAGGCATTTAACATTGAAGTCAATGGGCAAATAATTACTAGTCTGCGTCCTGATATCACAAAACACCATGGAAGATGGATATTTTCTCAGCCACTTATTTCCTGAAGTTTTGAATGGAAAGTGTTAGAAATGGTAAGAATACTGTTTTTTTTATTGCTCAGCAGTAAGTTTTGTGTCTATTTCATATCAAAATAGCCATTATTGGGGGGTATCTGTTGGCCGAGGGTCGTTCGCTATGGTGTCAAAACGTGGTTTTAAGTCTCAACATTAAGGCCTATTCAACTGCAGATGTGGCCTAAAGGTCCCGAGATGTAAACAGAGCTGACCCTAACCCTAACCCAAGACCTTACCCTAACCCTAACCTACAATCTCGTCAACAAGCATGTGCCCTAGGCCCAAGCCAAAACCCAGTCCTGACCCTAGCCCGAAAAATCATGCGCCCACAACCCAATTTACGTGTGACCTTGAACCAAGTCTGCAGTTGGCCTTAATATTTAGACCTAAAATGTTTTGCCTACACACAATGACATGTTAACAGGTACACTCCAAAATTCACACCTGTGTGACTTTTGACCAAATCTGCAGTTGACCTTGACATTTAGACCAAACTTCAAAAGATGGTGTCTACCTTTGTTGCCTTAGACTTATGTGACACTCAGAGTTTACTTTTTTTACTGACTACTGACGGTGAACTGGTTTCTAGTTGTAGGTCCAGTGACGGGATGTTTGCTAGAAACAAAGAGGTTTTTTCTATTTCCAATTGAGATCATTTTTTTTTTCCATTCTTATTATCCCACAGTTTTTTTTATTGCATATTTATCCCCAGCTTTCTATCATTTCAGGTGCCAAGGCTAATGTTTCATTCATAGAGTGGATTGATTGACCTCAAAACAAGCTTTAAAAAGAAAAAAAGAAGCAAAGCAGGTGAGATAAATGTGCATTTCATACACTTTACCAGGTACATCCAACCTGATCCCCACTTCTGCTGACTAAAGGGCTGGAAATTTGGTACTGCATGGGGTTTTCTTCTCCCCTTGGCATGTAACTGAATGACAGAATTGCACATTTTTACCAGTTTCTGGATGTCAATGATCCATTTACCTGGATAGTATTCACCACAGAATGCTCATTATCGTCCAAATTTAACATTTCAGGTCTACATCTCAAAACCTGATGACTTCCTGGACTGGCTTTAGTAGAATGATGATGCATATCAATTTCATCCCTGATCTCTATTACACCGGTGGTGAAAGTGGAAGGCAAATCGTAATCAGTTTGGGTTCCAGCCGAGGACCCCTGTAAACTTTGCTTTTTGATGATGATTTCTTTTCCGAGCTTGGACAGGACACCCTTGTGTTTATCATGACCTCTCATATTGGAAGATAACATAAATGCCAATAAATGGCCTGTGTGTTGACGGTTGTTCACATCTCTTTGCCAGAAAAGTTGTAGGCACCATCACCATTGTAAATCATTTGACAGACCAGAGTGAACAGGGTGACCTATGATTGGTCAGCAGTGTATCTGGTTCAATACTGGGGGGTGGGGATGAAAAAACTGTTGTAGTGTGTAGTATCGGGATAGTGGATTCGGTTCTTAAATAGGGAACCTAGGAGTCAAGGAAGAGGCAGTGTAGATTAAGACATGTTTATTCTTCAGCCATTACAGAACTCTGAGCAGGGGAGGCTACTCTATTCAAGTTACATATCGAAGTATGAAAGCACAATTAGAGCATTATATAACATCTTCCCCTCTCTTTAAAATGTACATCTAGATACAGTAAATTAATATGAAATTCACTAACTGTGACACAACTGTATAATGTAAACAAACAATGTATAATAAGCCAAAATTATGTAAATAAAACAATTATGTATGAAACACATAGTCACTATGCCAGTTTGGCTTATTTACAGTTCTATCACTTTTACGTGCATCATACGAAGAGACAGAAGATTTAGAAGGTAGTGAATGTGAAGAGCTAGGCACTGAATTAACGCGAGCTTTGGCAAGTCTTTCTTGATTCCAGACTTTTCCATCATCTAGTTGATATGTGCTATCACTGCGCTTAGCCACTATCTTTCTCGGGCCTGTAAATTGAAATTCACTTTTTCTAATATGAGTAGGTATACGCACACGAACATAATCACCAACTTGTAAGTTTAGAAATTTACCAGAGCGTTTTGTATCGGTATAAGACTTAGATTTTGCTTGTTTTTGTTTAATGCGTTCTAAGACTTGGTCAGCAGAAACAGTTTTAGACATATCATGCAATTCAAAAATATCTAGACCAGTTCTCATTTTACGTCCATGTAAAAGTTCTTTAGGAGAAACACTGGTTGTAGCATGAGGTGTAGATCTGTAAACTGTTAGGAATTCTTGAACAGTTTTGTTAATATCAGTATCACCTTCACGACGGGCAGTTTGAAGAACATCTTTCAGACTTCGATTTAGGCGTTCAACTAATCCATTAGACTGCGGGTGATAAATAGCACTCAGAGAATGTTTAATATTACGTGACTTAAGAAATGATTCAAATTCATGAGACACAAACTGTACACCGTGGTCCGTAATGATCTCAGCAGGATATCCTTCACGACTAAAGACAGATTTAAGAAACGTAATAACTGCTGAGCTAGTAACGACACCAGTAATAGCTATTTCAGGCCATTTAGTATAATAATCAATCATGGTGATTGCAAAACGTGAGGCATGTGGTTGACGATCATCAGGGCCAACGATGTCAATGGCAAGTTTTTCCCAAGGTTTGGCAGGTGTAGGAACAGGTGTCATGGAAGCAACAGAGGTTTTAGCAGTTTTATCACTATTTTGGCAAACAATGCAAGTAGAAATTAACATTTCAATTTGAGAGTCCATTCCACTCCACCAGTAAAGTTCTCTAAGGCGTTGTTTAGTACGGATAATGCCTTGGTGACAGGCATGAGCAATTTGACATAATTTAGGGGTAAGGGCGGAAGGAGCAACAACACGTGTGAACCACGCATCAAAATATTCTTACAAACCCATAGTTCATCTTTAAGTTTGAAAAACTTTCGTAACTGAATAGAAAGGTTGGTGTCTTTTATAGGCCAAGTAAAACTTGTATAATGAATCACTTCTTGAAGTAGTGGATCGTTCTTTGTAAAATCTTGTAATTCAGACAATTTTACTGAAAGTGTTGAATCATCATCAAAAACAGATAAGATGACTTCATCGTCGACGTCTTCATCTGTAATCTCAGGTAATGGTGATCGACTAAGGTAATCAGCAATTTTGTTACTGCATCCACCAGTGTAAACTATGTTGTAATGGAAATAAAGTAGTTTAGCATTCCATCTAGCAATCCGAATTGACTGTCGACCTGCACCTTTAGGTGACAGCAGTGTAGTAAGGGCTTTATGATCAGTACGAAGGGTAAAATTACGACCCCAAAGGTAAGTGTTCCATCGTAAACAAGACCATAGGCAAGCAAGTGCTTCTTTCTCTCCAACTGAATACTTTCTTTCGCATTCTGTAAGTGTACGCGAGGCACAGGTAACTATTTTTTCTTCTCCATTGACAACTTGACTAAGAACTCCACCAATCCCGTAATCACTAGCATCACAAGTGACTATTGTAGGTAGGTCGGGATCAAAGATTGATAATGTAATATGATGTCCAATGGTGTCCTTAATCTTGCGAAAACTTTCTAACGCTTCAGTAGACCACTCAAACGTCTTGGTATTAGACTTACTTCTAAACATGGCACGTAACGGCTCAACAGTAGTACTGTATTGTGGACAATATTTTGATAAATATCCAGCAAGTCCAAGAAATGACTGTAGCGATGTGTAATCATGAGGTAAGGGTGCATCATGTATAGCTCTTGCCTTCTCTGATTGAGGTGTAACACCAGTGTTGGCAATAGTATGACCCAGAAATTCTATTTCTTGCACATCAAAAACACATTTATTGTTCAATTTCAGTCCAACTGAATCAAGTTTGGAAAGCAGGGAATACAAATTAGATGTGTATTCATCAAAGGTTTTACCATAAACAATCAGGTCATCTAAGTAGCACTGTACACCATGCAGATGATTTGTAAGACGAAACATCAATTTCTGGAATGCGGAGGGAGCTGAAGCCATTCCAAAGTTAACTCGGGTGTATCTGTATAACCCACGATGAGTAATGAATGAAGTCAAGTCACGACTTTCTGTAGACAGTAATAATTGATGATACGCACTCGCTAAGTCAATCTTAGCAAACCAGCAAGCACCATTCAGTTCTGCAAGTAATTCATCAATCTTTGGTAAAGGGAATTTCTCAATAACCATTTGTTCATTGACTTTACGCATATCGATACATAATCGAATTTTTCCAGATTTCTTCCATGCAACTGATAATGGCGAAATCCATTCACTAGCATCAATAGGTTCAATAATACCATCATGTTCAAGACGATCAAGCTCTTTGTCGACTGCAGGACGTAAGGCAAAAGGTAGTCGACGTAAACGAGACTGTACGGGAATTGTATTTTCCTTCATTTTGACTTGAAGTTCATATCCTTTAACTGTGCCAAGACCTGGTGTAAACATATGACCAAATCTATTAATGATGTGTGTAGGTATTGACGGGTCTGGAGAAGCAGTAGGTGTAGCAGTGGTTATACATGTATTAACTAACGAAGAACCTTGCATCTGTAGATGGAGGACTTCTATCAAATCCATACCAAGTAGAGAAATACCAGTTTCAACAACATGGATAATACAGGAAGCATGTCGGTCTTTGTACTATCCAAGGATAGAAATTTTATCTGAAGAGTAGGACGTTAAACGCACTAAAGGGGGCTGTAATGGAAACTGTGAGAATGTATTGTAATACATAACTTTATCAATGAGAGAACGGGCACTACCGGTATCAACCATCAATGATGTAGGAATGTCATTTATTAGGAGATGACATGTAATTGAATTATTAAAGGTACTGGATGTAAGAGTCAAAACAAAAACATCGTCGTCAATATGATTAACTGTACTTTGACCCATGCAAACATGACTGTAATGTCCTTGTTTTCCACATTTTCTGCATGTTTCTTTAATAGCACGACATTGCGTACTGTTGGCAAGATGAGCAGCAGAACCACATCTGTAGCAATGTCTTCTTAGTAACAGGTGTAGGGGTATGTTGATGTGAAGGCCTAGGTCTGGATTTCGAACGAGACTTTGGCTTAAAGTTGACAGCATTTACTTCATAGGATTGTCTTGCAGAATTCGTATTATCAACCATTCTAGCATGTAATCTTGACTGTTCAATATTTCTGGCAAAGTCAACTGTTTTATCTAAAGTTAAATCAGATTTACCCATTAATTTCTCAACGATACCATGAACCGAAGTTTTTTCTACATACTGATCACGGATAGCTTCATCTTCATTCCGGAAATTACAACCATTTAAAGAGAGATGACGTAAGGCTAAAATGTAATCGTCTACTTTTTCACCTGGTAATTGTTGTCGTTTTCTGAAGGCAACTCTTGCAGCAATTTCATGAATTTTTGTAGTGTACTTTTTAGAAAGCATTTTCTTAGCTTTAAGAAATTCAGTTCGTTCAAGGAGAACTTCGTCGTCTTCTCTAAGAGTGTAAAAGACCCTTTGAGCTTCAGGCCCAATGCAGTGTAATAGTAAAGCTCGTTTTCTTCCATCTGAGTAATTGTAACCACCTATGGCTTCAATATAGTTGTCGAACATACGAATCCAATCGTCCCAAATTATAGCAGGTTTACCGGGCGTAGATAAGAATTGGGGGTGGGGCATTCAAACTCCAGCCAGATGCCATCTTCGACGGCGTAAATGTAAAAGAATGTAGGAAAGTCGGTGTAACCGAGGTCTGCAACCACGTGGAAATTATCGATGCGGTGAGACTTACAAGTAGTATTAGCAAGTACATTTGACTCTAGACTTCAACAACGTGCGTTCGTAAATCAGCATACTCGTCGCCATATCTGTAGTATCGGGATAGTGGATTCGGTTCTTAAATAGGGAACCTAGGAGTCAAGGAAGAGGCAGTGTAGATTAAGACATGTTTATTCTTCAGCCATTACAGAACTCTGAGCAGGGGAGGCTACTCTATTCAAGTTACATATCAAAGTATGAAAGCACAATTAGAGCATTATATAACATAGTGTTACATAATCAGATTTTTTCCACTAACTTTTCCTGTGGAAATACAGCTATATAGGTGATATTTGGATATTCATAGGCACTTCATGTTTCAACATCTTAGATTTGGCCACAATTTGGCACTTGAAGCTATGTTAACAGAGAAAACTGTGTGTTTTTTGATGAAAGTCTAATATTGCATCATGATTACTGTTTTAAAGTATTTTCATGTTTCATTTATATTGAATTTATCTCATCTTTTTACAGAATGCATTTATGTTCAATAATAAAAATGTTCTGTGGAATTCAAAATTCATGTGCTTTCAAATTATACGATTTCATACTGGGGGGTGGGGTTGAAAAAGCTGTTGTAGTGTTACACAATCAGATTATTTCAACTTACTTATCCTATGGAAATACAGCTATATAGGAGACAGTTTAAAATTGATAGGCACTGCAGGTTTCAACATCTTAGATTTAACCATATTTTGGCACTTGAAACTACGTTAACTGCGAAAAACTGTGTGGTTTTTGATGAAAGTGTTAAAAAGTCTAATATTGCATCATGATTGCTGTTTTAAAGTATTTTCATGTTTGATTTACATTGAATTTATCTCATCTTTTTACAGAATGCATTTATGTTAAACAATAAAAATGTTGTGTGGAATTCTAAATTCATGTCCTTTGAAATTTCTGTCTGAAATTCCGCAGTTTTCTGATGTATTATAGTGTTTGCAGAATGCAGCACTGATCATCCGAAAATGCATGGATTTTCATAATCTTTGGCCAGGGAATTGCATATATGTTTGTTTATTAGATTACAAAAGATTTGTTCAAATAGCAGCAACATGTGAGGTATATAGGACTAAGACTAGTAATTATTTCCCCTCTTTTCATGATGGACAAATGTAGTGCAAGTTATAAATAGACAATTTTTCCCTTATTTTTTTTCTCCCGTCTTGCTGCAATTTTGGGTTGACTTTTTGGTCTAGAATTGGAGAAAAGGCATCAAATTTTCAATTTCATAGCAGTTTTGGGTAATACTGAGGATATTACAGCGGTGGGATAGGGGGTGTAAAATGTCTTTCTGCGGAGCAATCATTGTGTCAGAAGTGAGATTTTCACCCCAATCAACTTAAAATCCCCGTAGCAAAAAATCTAAACGGTCAACCCCCTACAAATTTATGATGAGGAGATTGCCAAATGTGGTCCCCAGTGTGCCTAAAAAGATTGGAAGCATTGGAATGTTGAGAAAAAAACTACAGCCTGTGATGTTACAGGCATTTAACATTGAAGTCAATGGGCAAATAATTACTAGTCTGAGTCCGTATGGTAATATGAAATTGTAAACTATAACAAACAACGAAATAGGATCTGTGTTTTAATCAGATTGAATTATATAGTAAAACTAACCGTGTGCAACAACCTTATCTACTGGCATGTCAAGTTCTTGAGCTAGATAACCAACAATAGAGAATATAACAAAACCAGCAAATATACTTGTACTTATATTACTGATCGAAACAATCAGAGCATCTCTGAAATATATAAACAAATTAATGATACTGTTAAATTTAAAGAGTACATAAAATGATATACTTCGGCTAGTGTTTACTACACTTTACAACCATTTCCCAGCAATCTGATAAGATAGGTCGCCAGACAACAAAACATATGCCCACAGCAGCTAAATTGTCCGAGCGGTCAACAAAGGGTTCACAAGGTTCAACAAACTGAAATGAAGGCCTTGACTTTAGAAGTATTTAACTGAAATTGTTGAAATTTGAGAGGATTTTTTCATTTTACTAATTCAAATAATGTATATAAATTTCACACAGATTGGATTATAACTTTAATTGCCATTTAAACGTTCACACCAGGGCTTCCACTTCAAAGTTTTCCCAACCGGTCATTTTTCTCACGTGGTGCTATTTTAAGCACATAATAAGAAGCCAAAAACTACATGCTATCGGAATGTCGATCGACTTTAATTGGGTCAAGGACAGTCACACAAAAAGTCAATCTCACATCGACATTTATATACCCATCCACCTATCCCCCTAATAAATAAAAGAACACATGTAATCAATTATTATCATTTAGTTATTATCATTTATCGAAAGTACAGTATTTTCTTAATTTGTATACGACATCGCCCGTATATACTCCTCGGTTTTCACAGGATTTTCATTTCTGTAAAGCATGTGCCGGTTGAAATTCTGCAAGTGGTGGCCCCTTCATAGAAATTCTCATTAATTCGTCAAGATTTTTAATGCTCAAGGAACATCGTAACTTGGTTTTAATTATGTTTTGGTTCTCACTATTCTCAGTGCGTACGTGACATATTCGGCGGTTGACTATTTTCTTCATACACAGGGAAAAAGTAGTTCCGAATGATTAGCACACGTAAATAATTCAAAGTCATACACATGTACAATAATTAACAATTAACACAATTCTTAAACTTATCAATTTATTAACTCGTATTGATATTTTGAGAGCTCAAATACAGTAGAATCTGCATTGAGCAGCCACCCACGGGAAATTTAAGGATTGACCGCTTAACGGGAGTGGCCTCTTAATAAAATCTCGAGTTTTTTGTGCTGACATCAATTAATATTACGCTTGGGTGCACTTGCATCGGTAAATTTGGCTGTCGCTGAATCTCGGACATAACTTCCGTAAACATGTCATTTTGTCCCAACCTTTAATACTACTGTCTATCATTGTCATGCATTCGATAATATTTATCCATTTTTGTAAAATCTCATGTTTTTTTTGTGCTGACATCAATTAATATTACGCTTGAATGCATTGGAAGCAAACACCAATGCAATACTTCACTTGCATCGGTAAATTTGGCCGTCGCTGAATCGCCGACATAACTTCTGTAAACTTATCATTTTGTACCAACCTTCAATACTACTGTCTATCATAGTGATGTATTCGATAATATTTATCCATTTTTGTGAAGAAAATCTATGAATTAATTTTGTTTTATCAAAGAAGCACACAAACCAAAAAACATTACTGGTTTAGCTACCGAATCACAGGGGGTGTAAACTCTGTATGTAATATTACAGGTGGCGCTAAAAACGTCTATTTAACAACATAGCGGCTTTTAGTCGGCACTTTCAGTTTATTCAATCAGTATCATTTAATGTCCCCTTACGTGTGAAAACAATGATCAGGTTTGTCGTTTAGTAAAATAAAAGATTAATTAACAGATAATCCCGAGTTAATTGGTATTTTCACATTTCTTTTTATCTGATTTGCGGGAGTCCAGTTAATTGATTACTACTCACAGGATTAGCGGGGGTGTTACGTTAGAGGAGTGACCGTTGAATAAGGAGATGAAACAATAGAATTTTTACGGGGGGAATTTATTGTGACCGCTTACAAGGAGATGTCGCTGAATAGGAGTGGCTGCTCATACGGATTCTACTGTAACATCGTGCTAGTATTTTAACTCTATAACATGTAAAGATATTTGCACATATTTCAAAATGGCGGAGATCGTAAAAGCTCATTGTTTTAACCAAATGACGTCTATCAGTTGTTATATAAAAGGAAACATACGCCCACACAGCAGCCAAATCGTCCGGGCAGTCAACAAGAGTTGTCGCATATTAAGGAATTATCAGAAAATCATTAGAATTTGTTCTGTTTTTATAATCAAACGTTTTTTTTTTAAATCAGATAATAATTGTGACCTCCAGAGGCACAAGCTAAAAAGAGTGATTTTTCGTACAATCAGGGGACATAATTCAGGAAGTAATGACACGATGGGCGCAAATATCGAAAGGAACCAAGATCTTTGGATTATAAACATACATGTCAAGTTTCATCAAAATCAATTCAAAATTGTGACCTCTATAGGGTCCACAACCTTGATATAACATATTTTCACACTTTTCGTGTACAAACGGCGGCCATTTTGTCCGTCAATTCTAGTCCGATTTTCACGTAATTCAAACTCTTTGTAACGGTGATATAGTCAAACGTCTTTTTACATCGGATAATAATTTTGACCTCCAGAGGGACCAAAAGCGAACAAAAGCAATTTTTCGGACAATCCGGGGACATATCGAAAGGAACAAAGATCTTTGGGTTATAAACATACATGTCAAGTTTCATCAAAATCGGTTCAAAATTGTGACCTCTATAAGGTCCACAACCTTTATATAAAATATTTTCATACTATTCGCGTACAAACGGCGGCCATTTTGTCTGTCAATTTTGGTCGGATTTTCACAAAATTCATACTCAAACCGTTTTTTAAATCGGATAACAATTTTGACCTCCGGAGGAACCACAAGCTAAAGAGGGCGATTTTTTTGACAATCAGGGGCCATAATTCAGGAAGTTACGATCCGATGGGCGCAAATATCGAAAGAAACCAAGATCTTTGGGTTATAAACATACATGTCAAGTTTCATCAAAATTGGTTCAAAATTGTGACCTCATAAGGTCCACAACCTTGGTATAACATATTTTCACACTATTCGAGTACAAACGGCGGCCATTTTGTCCGTCAATTTTGGTCAAAATTTCCCGATATTCAAACTCAACCTTCATTACCATGGAACGGTGATATAATCAAACGGTTTTTTAAATCGGATAACAATTTTGACCACCAGAGGGACCACAAGTTAAAAAGGGCAATTTTTCGGACAATCAGGGGCCATAATTCAGGAAGTTACGATCCGATGGGCGTAAATTTCGAAAGGAACCAAGATCTTTGGGTTATAAACATACATGTCAAGTTTCAACAAAATCGGTTCAAAATTGTGACCTCTATAGGGTCCACAACCTTGATATAGCATATTTTCACACTATTCATGTACAAACGGCGGCCATTTTGTCCGTCAATTCTAGTCCGATTTTCACGTAATTCAAACTCTCTCTTCATTACCATGTAACAGTGAAATAGTCAAACATTTTTTTAAATCGGATAATAATTTTGACCTCCAGAGGGACCAAAAGCGAACAAAAGCGATTTTTCGGACAATCCGGGGACATAATTCAGGAAGTTATGATCCAATGGGCGCAAATATCGAAAAGAACCAAGATCTTTGGGTTATAAACATGAATTTCAAGTTTCATCCAAATCGATTCAAAATTGTGACCTCTACACTGTTCATAACCTTGATATAACATATTTTCACACTATTCGCGTACAAATGGCGGCCAGGTCCACAACCTTGATATAACATATTTTCACACTATTCGCGTACAAATGGCGGCCATTTTGTCCGTCAATTTTGGTCCGATTGTCACCAAATTCGAACTCAACCTTCATAACCATGGAATGGTGATATAATCAAACGTTTTTTTAAATCGGATAACAATTTTGACCTCCAGAGGGACCACAAGCTAAAAAGGGCGATTTTTCGGACAATCATGGGCCATAATTCAGGAAATTACGTTCTGATAGGCGCAAATATCGAAAGGAACCAATATCTTTGGGTTATAAACATGCGGGTCAAGTTTCATCAAAATCGGTTCAAAATTGTGACCTCTATAGGGTCCACAAGCTAAAAACATGATTTTTCGCACAATCAGGGGCCATAATCCATGAAGTTTCCACGTGTACACGTGACTAGAAGACCTGGCAATGATTCCACCATTGACAAATACATCAACAATCGGTAAATCACGTCCAATGTTATTATATCATTGGAAATCGGTAAAGCACATTCCAGGTAAAGTATTTTCTTTAAATCACTAATGAATGAACACAACTTTTCATCTGCACATGTGGTCGTGTGATAATCTCGCGAGACTTGTATACTGGCGCCAAACGTCGCTATTCGTCGATCTCCATAGACGAGCTATCGCTCAGGGTGGTGCGGGTCTGTTCATCCCACGATCTTTTCACCCTGGGCTGTTTCATCTCAACCTAATTTTTTATCGGACTGTTCATCCCTGGCTGTTTCATTTCGGATTCAGCTAGCGACGTTTCGGATTAATAATTAAAAGACTGTGGAAAATTTATGTGACAGTACAGCCATTTATCTTTTCGTTTTATGGGAGGCTGATAGTTGCCTTCTTCAGTTGATCGGCGACAGTTGAGATCGCGATTAACATTGCTAGTTCTCTTTTGTTTTGTTTCATCGGCGAGTAATAAACTAGGTAATAAAATATTGTTGAAAATTTGTGTATATTTAGTAATACTTCATTGGTTTTTCTTTTATCAAATAGTAAACGACCTTGATTGACCAATCACTGCTATTGGTTTTTTTTGTGAAACGGAATAATTGCAATCAACACACGGCCGCCATTATCGATGATTGACAACTCACGTTTTTCCTCATCCACCAAACAACCGTAAGATTTCTTTGCACAGCCACAACAATAACATGGGGATTATCGGCTAATCAGCTTTAATTATTCCGCTTTGATCGTTGCTATTTCTAATATTTTCCATAGAAAAAGATTGCTTTGTACGCACAAATTTATCGATTGGTATTGCCAAGCTTGTCGAGGAATAATGCATGTCAACGTGCAGCTCGCGGATTATCGTTAACAATTTCTAGATGCTTGTAAAAAGAGTGCATGTCGTGTAAATATTTATTTTAATTTTTATGTAGGTCATTTTCAAATCAATTCATCAGCATATTATTCGTTTTAAACAAATGCATTACTTTTTACGGGAAACGATAATTATCAAAGAACCGCAAGTGCAACTATTCACTAATAATTTACGTTTGGTGGAGCCTTTTTACTAATCACGTGTTTCGTGTTAATAAATATTTTCTTTCGTGTTTTGAATTGGCCTATTTCAAATAAATTCATCAACAACATTTTTATATAGATAGTACAGATATAAAAAAAATAAAACGCTCTTTTCGTAAACATTCAACTTTTGAAATTTTGCCGTAGGTTCGTTATGCACAACTCCAGGTGCTGTACTTGATGGCGAGGTGTAAATTATATAATTTAGCCTGCATGTTATTTGTGCGGGGGGGGGGCTTATTATAAATTGATTTGACAGTTGTGTTAAACCTTTCCTTTAAACTTATTCCCCGAGTCAGAAGCGTCACCTACCCAAGTCAGAAATGTCCACATACCTCAGTCTGAAACGTAGAGGTTTTATTGATCTTGAGTCCGAAATGACGCGGGATCGAAATGACAAGTAATCTATTCATTCCGGGCTGTTTCACCCCCCCCCACCACCGTCCTTGTTATTGTTGTTTATTATAGATTTAACATCGAATACATTTAATATGATATTATGGACAGGTTAATTAAATCAAATTATTTACACTTCATAGGTTGAATGTTGGTTATTAGAATAGCAGTTAATTAACTAAGCTGTACTTATTGTTAAATAAACTGTTAAGCACTTACTTATTTATAGTTAAACAAACGTGTACTTTTTTTTATTTATTATTTAATAACAAGTAATTATTTGTTTTGGATTAGTAATAAAAAACATGCGGTGAGGGTTGAGTTGTATTCACACATTTAAGTAAGAAGCCAGATAACCTAAAAATTAAAATTAATTACTGATCTATGTCTTCATTGCTCTTCTGTAATACCATTCTTTCACATATAATTTTTATCGCAAATTAGTCGGAATGCGAGAAAGGAATTCCAGGGGGAACGATCAGCTGTCCTCTGCACTTGATTAGAATAGTGTCATGTACAGGCGCGACGTCGTGTTTGATATTCATTTTTATACCTATATATTAGAATCCGAATTCGACGCCTGAACGGCAGTGTCATAGACTTATACAATAAACATAAAGCATGATTTGGGACACGTGTTTTTACTTAGTGGAATCCATGTCACTAAAAAATAACATAAACGCTAGAAAATAAACACTAAAAAATAACATGAACTCTTAAAATACTGGAAGAGACTGGTTCACAGATATAAAATTGGAAAACAATCACATATAAAGAACGATTCAAAAAAAATAATTGCTGCATGCAATCACTAGTTTATACATATTATTATAAAGAACGTTTTAAAGACATTTAATTGCAGCATGCACATTAAAAAGAAATCGAACATTGGAATATGGTTTATACATATGAATAACGTTTGCAAGAACTAGCGGCATGCAAACCTCTTAATATATATCCCCATGTACATTAATTACAGAAATGGTCTGCTGAGCTAGTCACCTTTTGGCCAGGTGAATATACGGTGGAGTCATAAATGTCCGTTATAAGTGTAGATTGATTATCTGTTTGGCCGAATGCTTAGGTTTTTCAAATCCTGGGTGCCATATGAAATGCATATTTTCAATATATATATACATTTATGTTCGTACAGTATGGGTTAATCCTGAGATTGGTCGAAAGCTGTTGTTTTATTAATTATCACCTGTGCTCACCTGTCTGGGTGCCACACAAAATCATGTCTTTGAATATACAGTTGAGCCATAAATGTCCTTTTTAATGTGTTTTTTTTATTTACATTCATTATTTGATTGGTCAAATGCTATTGTTTTATCAATTCCCACTTGTATTTACCTGTCTGCGTTGAGGTGAAACATGTTTTTGTTACGACAAAGGGAGCGGTCTTATAAGTGTGATTTAAATTGATTTTTTAACAAACAAGGACTTTTTATTTTTTTGTGTTAACCAATTGTATGTTTTTACCAACTTCCAACCCACGCAGTGTAAATAATTTAATTTAATCAACTTAATATCATATTAAATGTATTTTACGTTAAATCTGTAATATAAAACAACATTGGGATGAAACAGCCCAGGGTGAAAAGATCGTGGGATGAACAGACCCGCACCACCCTGAGCGATAGCTCGTCTATGGCGATCGACGAATAGCGACGTTTGGCGCCAGTATACAAGTCTCGCGAGATTATCACACGACCACATGTGCAGATGAAAAGTTGTGTTCATCCATTAGTGATTTAAAGAAAATACTTTACCTGGAATGTGCTTTACCGATTTCCAATGATATAATAACATTGGACGTGATTTACCGATTGTTGATGTATTTGTCAATGGTGGAATCATTGCCAGGTCTTCTAGTCACGTGTACACGTGGAAACCCATTTTCATTCATTTGTGATTTAAAGAAAAATACATCACCGGGAATGTGCTCTACCGATTTCCGATGGTATAATAACAATGGACGTACCGATTTTTGATGTATTTGTCAATGGTACCGTGAATCATTATTTTTAATGGATAATAATACTACGACCACGGTAAGTTTAGCATATCTTCGTGTGCATTTTTTTATATCCACCCTTTTTATTCGTACTTCATTTCATATGTAAATAATCGTAATCAAAATGAACCGATCGGATAAACGACTCGCGAGCTTATTTTTTTTTGTCTAATATTTAAACACTTGATAAATTAATCGGCAGCTCGGAAATTAAAGCGATGTCTAGTAATCAAACGCATTACATAATTCGACGGTTCGTCCATTTTTAACCCCCACTCGGAGATATCAAACGCTGTACCATTAAATTAAACTATGGTTTTAATTAAACCATTTTTGTAGTTTTCAAACGATTATTGTCAATTATCAAACGATGTTTTGAAATCAAACTCTATAGCATTTTTTAAAGTCAAAAAAACCCATCTTAAACGATGTCAGTTTCACAGTGCACTGCCAGGCAGGATACAACCACATTTTTGAGAGATGGATAGAGAACAAGCAATACCAAAAGTGATTTTTCCTACATCATTAAGTCCTGTATTTCATACTGTATTGGGAGCAGCCATTTTGTTGATCAGTTCCAGTCTGATATTCATAAAATTTGAAGCCGACAACCTAGAAATGTGACTTTTCGTCAGAATCGGATAAGAATTGTGACCTGTAGAGAGTCCACAACCATGATATACCATATTTTTACACTATTCGCGTACAAACCGTTCACATTTCGTCCGGCAATTTTGGTAACAATTTTCACGAAATTCTAACTGAACCTTCCTTACGGTGCAACAGTAATATAATTAGAGGTTTTTTTTAAATCAGATAATAATTGTTCTAGAGATAGACAGAGAACAAGCAATACCAAAAGTGATTTTTCCTACAATCAAAGTCCATAATTCATTAAGTTACAATTTGAAATGTGCAAATATCAAACAGAATAAAGACCTTTAGGTTATAAACAAGCAATTCAGGTTTCATCAAAATCGAATTAAAATTGTGACCTCTACAGGGTCCACAACTTTGATATACCATATTTTTACACTGTTCGCGTACAAACGGCGGCCATTTTTTCTGGCAATTATGGTCCAATTTTCTCGAAATTCATAATCAACCTTCCGTGATAGAGTCAAACGTTTTTTTAAATCGGATAATAATTGTAACTTCCAGAGGGACCACAGGCGATTTTGCGGACAATCAGGGGCCATAATTCAGGAAGTTACGATCCGATATGCGCAAATATCGAAAGGAACCAAGATCTTTGGATTATAACCATGAATTTCAAGTTTCATCAAAATCAAATTAAAATTGTGACCTCTACATTGTCCACAACCATGATATACAAATTTTTAACAGTATTCGCGTACAAACGGTGGCCATTTTGTATGGTAATTTTGGTCTGATTTTCCCGAAATTCGAACTCAACCTTCCTTACAGTTTAACTGTAATATTATCAACCGTTTTTTTAAATCAGATAATAATTGTGACTACCAGAGGGACCACAAGCTAAAATAAGGCGATTTTGCGTATAATCACTGGGCATAATCCAGGAAGTTACTTTCCGATATGCGCAAATATCGAAAGGAACCAAGATCTTTGGGTTATAACCATGAATTTCAAGTTTCATCAAAATCGAATTAAAAATGTGACTTCTACAGGGTCCACAACCTTGATATACCATTTTTTAACAGTATTCGCGTACAAACGGCGGCCATTTTGTATGGCAATTTTTGTCCGATTTTCCTGAAATTCGAATCAACCTTCCTTAGGGTGTAACGGTGAGTTATAAACATGCATGTCAAGTTTCATCAAAATCGGTTCAAAATTGTGACCTCTATAGGGTCCACAAGCTAAAAACATGATTTTTCGTACTATCAGGGGCCATAATCCATGAAGTTTTCAGCCGATACATGCCAATATCGAAAGCAGCCGAGATCTTTTGGGGATAAACCTATATTTCAAGTTTCGTCAAAATCGGATAAGAATTGTGACCTGTCCACAAACAAATTGTGGACGGACGGACAGGGGCGACGACAATATACGTCCACATAAAAATGTGGGCGTATAAAAACAGGTTGCCAGGCAACGAAACATACGCCCACACAGCAGCCAAATCTTCCGGGTAGTCAACAAGAGTTGTCACATATTAAGGAATTATCAGAAAATCATTAGAATTTATTTGGTTTTTATAATCAAACGTTTTTTTTTTTTAAATCAGATAATAATTGTGATCTCCAGAGGGACCACAAGCTAAAAAGGGTGATTTTTCAAACAATCAGGGGACATAATTCAGGAAGTAATGACCTGAAGGGCGCAAATATCGAAAGGAACCAAGATCTTTGGGTAATAAACATACATGTCAAGTTTCATCAAAATCAATTCAAAATTGTGACCTCTATTGGTCCACAACCTTGATATAACATATTTTCACACTATTCGTGTACAAACGGCGGCCATTTTGTCCGTCAATTCTAGTCCGATTTTCACGTAATTCACACTCTTTCTTCATATCAGGTAACGGTGATATAGTCAAATGTTTTTTTAAATCGGTTAATAATTTTGACCTCCAGAGGGACCACAAGCTAAAAAGGGTGATTTTTCGAACAATCAGGGACATAATTCAGTAAGTAATGACCGGATGGGCGCAAATATCGAAAGGAACCAAGATCTTTGGGTTATAAACATACATGTCAAGTTTCATCAAAATCGATTCAAAATTGTGACCTCTATAGGGTCCACAACCTTGATATAACATATTTTCACACTATTCGTGTACAAACGGCGGCCATTTTGTCTGTCAATTCTAGTCCGATTTTCACGTAAATCAAACTCTCTCTTCATTATCATGTAACGGTGATATAGTCAAAGGTTTTTTTAAATCGGATAATAATTTTGACCACCAGAGGGACCACAAGCTAAAAAGGGCGATTTTTTGGACAATCAGGGGCCATAATTCAGGAAGTTACGATCCGCTGGGCGCAAATATCGTAAGGAACCCAAGATCTTTGGGTTATAAACATACATGTCAAGTTTCATCACAATCGGTTCAAAATTGTGACCTCTATAAGGTCCACAACCTTTATATAACATATTTTCACACTATTCGCGTCCAAACGGTGTCCATTTTGTCTGTCAATTTCAATTTTGGTCCGATTTTCACTAAATTCATACTCAACCTTCACAACCATGGAATGGTGATATAATCAAATGTTTTTTTAAATCGGATAACAATTTTGACCTCCAGAGGGACCACAAGCTAAAAAGGGCAATTTTTCGGACAATCAGTGGCCATAATTCAGGAAGTTACGATCCGATTGGCGCAAATATTATCGAAAGGAACGTTTTCTTTAAATCGGATAACAATTTTGACCTCCAGAGGAACCACAAGCTAAAAAGGGCGATTTTTCGGACAATCAGGGGCCATAATTCAGAAGTTACGATCCGATTTGCGCAAATATCGAAAGGAACCAAGATCTTTGGGTTATAAACATGCATTTAAAGTTTCATCCAAATCCGTTCAAAATTGTGACCTCTACACTGTTCACAACCTTGATAGAACATATTTTCTCACTATTCGCGTACAAATGGCGGCCATTTTGTCCGTCAATTTTGGTCCGATTGTCACCAAATTCGAACTCAACCTTTATAACCATGGAACGGTGATATAATCAAACAGTTTTTTAAATCGGATAACAATTTTGACCTCCAGAGGGACCACAAGCTAAAAAGGGCGATTTTTTGCGCAAATATCGAAAGGAACCAAGATCTTTGGGTTATAAACATGCATTTCAAGTTTCATCCAAATCGGTTCAAAATTGTGACCTCTACACTGTTCACAACCTTGATATAACATATTTTCACACTATTCGCGTACAAATGGCAGCCATTTTGTCAGTCAATTTTCGTCCAATTTTCACGAAACTTGAATTCAACCTTCATAACCATAGAACGAATATATAATCAAACGTTTTTTTAAATCGGATAACAATGTTGACTTCCAGAGGGACCACAAGCTAAAAAGGGCAATTTTGCGGACAATCAGGGGCCACAAGCTAAAAAGGGCGATTTTTCGGACAATCAGGGGCCATAATTCAGGAAGTTACGATCCAATTGGCACAAATATCGAAAGGAATAAATCGGATAAAAATTTTGACCTCCAGAGGGACCACAAGCTAAAAAGGCCGATTTTTCGGACAATCAGGGGCCATAATTCAGGAAGTTACGATCTGATTGGCGCAAATATGGAAAGGAACGTTTTTTTAAAACGGATAACAATTTTGACCTCCAGAGGAACCACAAGCTAAAAAGGGCGATTTTTCGGACAATCAGGGGCCATAATTCAGGAAGTTACGTTCTGATTTGCGCAAATATCGAAAGGAACCAAGATCTTTGGGTTATAAACATGCATTTCAAGTTTCATCCAAATCCGTTCAAAATTGTGACCTCTGCACTGTTCACAACCTTGATAGAACATATTTTCACACTATTCGCGTTCAAATGGCAGCCATTTTGTCCGTCAATTTTGGTCCGATTGTCACCAAATTCGAACTCAACCTTCATAACCATGGAACGGTGATATAATCAAACGGTTTTTTATTTGATTACTACTCACGGGATTAGCGGGGGTGTTACGAAGAACGACAAGATGGTATCATTCAACAATGGCCGTTGAATGGGCGATGTTTTGTTAAATTCATTTGCAAAATAGTGACCGCTGGCCGCTTTACAGGAGTGACCATTGAATAAGGAGATGAAACAATAGAATTTTTACGGGGGGAATTTATTGTGACCGCTTACAAGGAGATGTCGCTGAATAGGAGTGGCTGTTCATACGGATTCTACTGTAATATCGTGCTAGTATTTTAACTCGATAACATGTAAAGATATTTGCACATATTTCAAAATGGCGGCGATCGTAAAAGCTCATTGTTTTAACCAAATGACGTCTATCAGTTGTTATATAAAAGGAAACATACGCCCACACAGCAGCCAAATCGTCCGGGCAGTCAACAAGAGTTGTCGCATATTATGGAATTATCAGAAAATCATTAGAATTTGTTCGGTTTTTATAATCAAATGTTTTTTTTTAAATCAGATAATAATTGTGACCTCCAGAGGCACCACAAGCTAAAAAGGGTGATTTTTCGTACAATCAGGGGACATAATTCAGGAAGTAATGACACGATGGGCGCAAATATCGAAAGGAACCAAGATCTTTGGGTTATAAACATACATGTCAAGTTTCATCAAAATCGATTCAAAATTGTGACCTCTTTAGGGTCCACAACCTTGATATAACATATTTTCACATTATTCGCGTACAAACGGCGGCCACTTTGTCCGTGAATTTTCGTCCGATTTTCACGAAATTCGAACTCAACCTTCATAACCATGGAGCGGTGATATAATCAAACGTTTTTTTAAATCCGATAACCATTTTGACATCCAGAGGGACCACAAGCTAAAAAGGGCAATTTTTTCTGACAATCAGGGGCCATAATTCAGGAAGTTACGATCCGATGGGCACAAATATCGTAAGGAACCAAGATCTTTGGGTTATAAACATACATGTCAAGTTTCATCAAAATTGGTTCAAAATTGTGACCTCTATCAGGTTCACAACCTTGATATAACATATTTTCACACTATTCGCGTACAAACGGCGACCATTTTGTCCGTCAATTTTGGTCCGATTTTCACAAAATTTGAACTCAACCTTCATAACCATGGAACAGTGACATAATCAAACGTTTTTTTTTACATCAGATAACAATTTTGACCTCCAGAGCGACCACAAGCTAAAAAGGGCAATTTTTCGGACAATCAGGGGCCATAATTCAGGAAGTTACGAACCGATTGGCGCAAATATCGAAAGGAACCAAGATCTTTGGGTTATAAACATGCATTTCAAGTTTCATCCAAATCGGTTCAAAATTGTGACCTCTACACTGTTCACAAGCTAAAAAACGTGATTTTTCATACAATCAGGGGCCATATCCCATGAAGTTACAGTCCGATACATGCCAATATCGAAAGGAACCGAGATCTTAGGGTGATAAACCTATATTTTAAGTTTCATCGAAATCGGATAAAGATAGGTTGCCAGGCAACGAAACATACGCCCACAGCAGCTAAATCGTCGGGGCAGTCAACAAGGGTTGTCGCATATTTTTACTTTTTTTGCTAATGAAACATTTGTAATACACTAAAAACTGATTAAGAGTAACGGCTCATTATGTAATTATCAGAAAATCTATAGAATTTGATTGCTTTTTATAAAGTGTTACCCCACTCTAACAATTAGTATATACATGAAACATTTAATCTCATGGATTTAGCTGTTCAGTTATCAAAATTCATTGAAAATCAAAATACTTGTTCGTTTCAACACCTTAAACTCTGTGTATCAATCTAAAGTCAATCGGATGATAAGTTTAGCCTCTATAGCGTAACAAGATTTTTTGAAGTTATCAAGGGAGATAACTCTGGCAATAATTATTTGAAATCTCTGAAATCAATAGGCTTCTTCGTCTCATGACCTTAAACACTGTGTGTTAATTTAAAGTCGATCGGATATTAACTTTGGCCTATGGAGCTTCCAAAGGATTTTTTCGAAGTGATCAAGGGCCATAACTCTGGCAGCAATTATTGAAAATCACTGAAAATCGATAGATGACTTAGCTCATGACTGTAAACACTATGTATAAATTTGAAGTCAATCGGATATTAGCTTTGACCTCTAGAGCATCCACTGTGTATAAATTTAAAGTCAATCGGATATTAACTTTGGCCTCTAGAGCGTCCTCAGGATTTTTTGAAGTGATCAAGGGACATAACTCTGGCACTAATTATCGGAAATCGCTGAAAATCAATAGGATTCTTCGTCTCATGACCTTAAACACTGTGTGTAAATTTAAAGTCAATTGGATATTAACTTTGGCCTCTAGAGTGTCCACAAGATATTTTCAAGTGTTCAAGGGCCATAACTCTGGCACTAATTATCGGAAATCGCTGAAAATCAATAGGCTTCTTCGTCTCATGACCTTAAACACTGTGTATAAATTCAAAGTCAATCGGATATTAACTTTGGCCTCTAGAGCGGCCACAAGATATTTTGAAGTGATCAAGGGCCATAACTCTGGTAGTTATTATCGGAAATCGCTGAAAAACAATAGGCTTCTTCGTCTCATGACCTTAAACACTGTGTATAAATTTAAAGTCAATCGGATATTAACTTTGGCCTCTAGAGCGTCCACAAGATATTTTGAAGTGATCAAGGGCCATAACTCTGGTAGTTATTATCAGAAACCGCTGAAAATCAGTAGGATTCTTCGTCTCATGACCTTAAACACTGTGTATAAATTTAAAGTAAATCGGATATTAACTTTGGCCTCTAGAGCGTCCACAAATTTTTTGAAGTGATCAAGGGCCATAACTCTGGCACTAATTATCTGAAATCGCTGAAAATCAATAGGCTTCTTCGTCTCATGACCTTAAACACTGTGTATAAATTTAAAGTCAATTGGATATTAACTTTGGCCTCTAGAGCGTCCACAAGATATTTTGAAGTGATCAAGGGCCATAACTCTGGTAGTTATTATCGGAAATCGCTGAAAAACAATAGGCTTCTTCGTCTCATGACCTTAGTGATGAGTGATCAAGGGCCATAACTCTGGTAGTTATTATCGGAAAACGCTGAAAAACAATAGGCTTCTTCATCTCATGATCTTAAACACTGTGTATAAATTTAAAGTCAATCGGATATTAACTTTAGCCTGTAGAGCGTCCACAAGCAATTGTGGATGCCGGAGCGCCGGACGGACGGACGGGAGCGATGACAATATACGACCACATTTCAATGTGGGCGTATAAAAATTGTGACCTGTAGACTGTTCACAAACAATTGTGGACGGACGAACAGGGGCGACGACAACATACGTCCACATGAAAATGTGGGCGTATAAAAAAAACGTGATTTTTCGTACAATCAGGGGCCATAACCCATGAAGTTACAGTACGATACATGCCAATATCGAAAGGAACCGAGATCTTAGGGTGATAAACCTATATTTTAAGTTTCATTGAAATCGGATAAAGATACGCTGGCACTGCCAGGCAGGATACGCCCACATTTTCGAGACATGGACAGAGAACAAGCAATACCGAAAGTGATTTTTTCTACATCATTAAGTCCTGTATTTCATACTGTATTGGGAGCAGCCATTTAGTTGGCCAGTTCCAGTCTGATATTCATGAAATTCGAAGCCGACAATGTTTATGGTGTGACGGTACACAACCTAGAAATGTGACTTTTCATCAAAATCGGATAAGAATTGTGACCTGTAGAGAGTCCACAACCATGATATACCATATTTTTACACTATTCGCGTACAAACGGCGACCATTTCGTCTGGCAATTTTGGTACGATTTTCACGAAATTAGAACTCAACCTTCCTCATCAAAATCGAATTAAAATTGTGACCTATACAGGGTCCACAACCATGATATATCATTTTTTTAACAGTATTCGAGAACAAACGGCGGCCATTTTGTCTGTCAATTTTGGTCCGATTTTCCCGAAATTCATACTCAGCCTTCCTTACGGTGAAACGGTGATATAATCAAACATTTTTTTAAATCGGATAATAATTGTGACCTCCAGAGGGACCACAAGCTAAAGAAAGGGGGATTTTGCATATAACCAGGGGCCATAATTCAGGAAGTTACGATCGGATGTGCGCAAATATCGAAAAGAAGCAAGATCTTTGGGTTATAACCATGAATTTCAAGTTTCATCAAAATCGAATTAAAATTGTGATCTTTACAGGGTCCACAACCTTGATATACCATTTTTTAACAGTATTCGCGTACAAACGGCGGCCATTTTGTATGGCTATTTTGGTCTGATTTTCCCGAAATTCGAACTCAACCTTCCTTACGGTGTAACGGTAATATAATCAAACGTTTTTTTAAATCGGATAATAATTGTGACCTCCAAGCTAAAAAAAAGGCGATTTTGCGTATAATCAGGGGCCATAATTCAGGAAGTTACGATCCGATATGCGCAAATATCGAAAGGAACAAAGGTCTTTGGGTTATAACCATGAATTTCAAGTTTCATCAAAGTCGAATTAAAATTGTGACCTCCACAGGGTCCACAACCTTGATACACCATTTTTTAACAGTATTCGCATACAAACGGCGGCCATTTTGTATGGCAATTTTGGTCCGATTTTCCCGAAATTCGTACTCAACCTTCCTTAGGGTATAACAGTGATATAATCAAACGGTTTTTTAAATCGAATAATAATTGTGACCTCCAGAGGGACCACAAGCTAAAAAGGGTGATTTTTCGGACAATCAGGGGCCATAATTCAGGAAATTACATTCCGATAGCCGCAAATATCGAAAAGAACCAAGATCTTTAGGTTACAAACATGCATGTCAAGTTTCATCAAAATCGGTTCAAAATTGTGACCTCTATAGGGTCCACAAGCTAAAAACGTGATTTTTCGTACAATCAGGGGCCATAATCCATGAAGTTTTGATCCGATACATGCCAATATCGAAAGCAGCCGAGATCTTTTGGGGATAAACCTATATTTCAAGTTTCGTCAAAATCGGATAAGAATTGTGACCTGTAGAGAGTCCACAAACAAATCCCGGACAGGGGCGACGACATAATACGTCCACATGAAAATGTGGGCGTATAAAAAGGCGATGTTGCGTATAATCAGGGGCCATAATTCAGGAAGTTACAATCCGATATGCGCAAATATCGAAAGGAACCAAGATCTTTGGGTTATAACCATGAATTTCAAGTTTCATCAAAATCGAATTAAAATTGTGACCTCCACAGGGTCCACAACCTTGATATACCATTTTTTAACAGTATTCGCGTCCAAAGGGCGGCCATTTTGTATGGTAAATTTGGTCCGATTTTCGCGAAATTCAAACACAACCCTGTTTAGGGTGTAACAGTGATATATTCAAACGTTGCTAGTTGCGATAACTGCACCAAAAGGAGTATAATAAAGGACCAACATGCTTTATCTGACACGTACGTGTTAAATCAAAATTTGAGAAGTAAAACTGTTTAACCGTGCGATTAATCATTCGGCCGTGTGTTTTACGCAGGTCTTTGTAAAATAATGAGGTCTTTAGATAGGCGTGTGTGCTCACTCTGATCTACGTTTCTCTTATGTCTATTGTAGGCCTATTACGTACCATATATATAAAGTTGCATTTTATGAAATAAAAATATGGATTAATCTATCGTATACGGAAAGGCGAATGTAATGCCATTTATAAATACCAAGCAGTCAACGTGAAATAGAGAGTAAATCCAGCAAAAACGGGCCACAATGCGTAACGTGCATCTTACCTTCAATAGCAATATCCATCAAACAGAAATCTCCTTGTTGATAAATATTACGATACAACAACCAACCGAACAGTGGTAATTCCCACGCAAATGGTATTTAAACTGAAATTATTTTAGCTTTTCACTAAATTTACATTGCATCAATCCAACGATCCTCATTCCAGAACTCGTATCTTTCAATAGCCGTTTTTATGCAATTACAGAAGAAACACATACGCCCGAGTTGACACGTAATCATTTTTCGAGACTCCGTATAATATTGGATTTCCTGGTTATGATTTCTTCGTGATCGTAACATATAAAACTACAGGCCAGTTCGTTTCTACAACTATGTTTTTAAGCTGGATTGGATTCGAAGAACCCTCGTTCTCCATAAAAGATAGCTGCTCGGAATACCTGTTGAGCTCTTATCAGTCTCGCTCAACACCCTCTTTTATAACCCCCTTTTTTTCTGCACGTCCTATAGGCTGACCTTGACTTTCATTTCCAGGCCAAATGGAATAAACCACCCCATTTCCCCAAGACCTGGAGGAGAACATTGCCTTTTTTGGTCTACCAAAGCATATATCATAAACAGATTGAATTGTATGGATATTTTACCAAAATATCACAATTGTTTTACATATAAACATGTCCGCTTTTTTAGTACGTCGGATTTGAACCAACAATTTTTCAAAGACCCAATATAGTAAGTCACGCTACTTATAGATAAAGTTGCATTTAATAAAATAAAAATATTGACCCTAATCTATCGCACGAAATGCAAGAGAATTTAATATTTTGATTGTTGAATTCCCGTCTACTGTGGTTCATTTGGAATGTAAAATGTACAACCAATAACGATATTAATTGAAATTATATATTATCGGCATGACCATGGAATGGGTGGGAAACGTGTGTACAACGAACGAGTTGGAATAGCGAAGATTCTTGAGTGAGAAAACGGTGGTCATTTGTTTCATTACTTCCGCCAAAATGTGCTCAGGTGAACGTTGAGTTTATTAAAAAAAATTTAATTATTAAAGTTAAAGATAGGTTGCCAGGCAACGAAACATACGCCCACAACAGCTAAGTCGTCCGGGCAGTCAACAAGGGTTGTCGCATATTGTTTCTTTTATCAGTAAGGAGAACATTTACAACACATGATAATCTTATTACGAGTAATAGCCCATTAAATAATTATCAGAAATGATTAGAATAGTTTTGATGTCTCAAGGCCTTTGTCCACAAGATATTTCAAAGTGATCAAGTGCCAGATATCACTGAAAATCAAATAGGATTCTTCGTCTCATGACCCTAAACACTGTGTACAAATTTAAAGTCAATCGGATATTAACTTTAGCCTTTAGAGCGTTCACAAGATTTTTCAAAGTGATCAAGGGTCATAACTATGGTAGTAATTATCTCATATCACCGAAAATCAATAGGCTTCTTCGTCTCATGCCCTTAAACACTGTGTATAAATTTAAAGTCAATCGGATAATAACTTTAGCCTCTAAAGCGTTCACAAGATTTTTCAAAGTGATCAAGGGTCATAACTCTGGCAGTAATTATCAGATATCAGCGAAAATCAATAGGATTCTTCCTCTCATGACCTCACAATTTTCAAGATGGCCGACGAGTGAAGCTGGACATAAAATTGCTCTACACTAAATCTGAAAACTGTGCTCTAAATATTCATATTTCTACATCTAAAGCAGTACATTTTATTTACTAATGTGACATCTACTGGATATTATACCCTGTTCTAATTTTACTGGATTATGTGCTATATTTATACAGCTATTTAGATTTTACAACTGTACTATTATTGTGAACTGGGAATCTCTTGTCTTGGACACTGAGAAAATTTAACCTACTCTCAATATCTTCCGTGACTTTGTGCTTTATTTACCTTATTTATTAATGCTAATGTGACATCTACTGGAATTTATACCCTGCTCGAATTTTACTGGAGTAAACGTTATATTTATACAGCTATTTAGATTTTAGAGTATTTTCAGTGACTTTGTGCTTGCCCAACCTACTGTTTATTTATATATTTTATTGGATCTTCCTTCCTGTTATTTATCAAAATGGCATCATTTCTACTCAACAGTTATTTCAATATAACATCCTTCTTCGGTTTTTCAACACCACAGAAATCAGATGAGCCACAGACAGAAAACTCTAAATTTTTTCATGTGATAAACTATAACCAAGAGAACTGCTGCAGCATATCTATCAAATTTAATACTATTTATTATTTTAAGCTCTTACGAAATATTATCTATGCTTACTATGATAAGAAGAATTTTGAAGACAAAGGTGGAAATGGTTTTTTATATTCATTGACATATAAAAACATGAAAGTCGTATTGCATCTTCATGAAACTACACAGTTGATACATATTCAAGGAGCAGGATGTTTTAAATGGTTTCAAGAGAAATTTCCAGATATTGCAACAATATTTTATGATATTCTTCAAGTTGACTATGATTTTAGCCAATCTTCAATTTTCGAAAATGATTCTTCTTCCAATAGCACATCTGCTAGTGATTTAATGACTATAGATGAAACTCAGGATGTTTGCAGTCATGGTCCACTCAACACACCAGTGCCAGTAACAACTTCAACACCTATTAAATATGCTGATCACAGTTCCATCTTCAACAAGTCAGACAGAGATTGCCTTCTAAATAGAATTAAGGAATTAGAACAACAGCTATTAAATCTTCAACAAGCCATAAAGAAGTCAACCAGAACCGTGGAATCACAAACAGATGGTATCCCTGAACCCATAGAAACACCTGTTAGCAGCGTAATTAAACCTCAGATACACCAACCAGAAAACAGCTCAAAATGCAATCCTTCTGAGAATAAACCTTACATACCAAAGAAAACCCTGATTGTAGGCAGTTCGATACTTCAACGAATTAGAATGAGAGGATTATCTGGTAATGTTGAAGTTCACACCCATCGTGGAGCAACGCTTCCAACAATTCTCCATAGAATAGTTGGACTCAACATTCCAGATTTTGATAAAATCATCATCCAAGCAGGTGGAAATGACATCTCCCAAGGCCAGACAACAGAACATATAAAACAAGACTATACTAAAATTTTCCAGCATATAAAATACTGTTCCCCATCAACAGATGTTTATTTCTCTGAAATTACCCCCCGAAGAGATGTAGAAGTTCTACCAATTAACCACCTATTAGAACAATTAAGTAAAGAATTAGGAGCAACTTTCATTAGACATTCAACAGACCTCATACTGGAATCTTCAAGCTTTTGGAAAGATGGTATACATTTATCTGACAGAGGTACCTCAAGACTACTCCAATCCTACGACAAGCACCTTCCCATAGTTAAACCCAAGGAAAATGTTTATACCAAACGAAGTGACCACTGCTTTTACTGCCAGCAACGAGGACATAATACCAATACCTGCAGAAATGGAGATTATGTTACTTGCAGAACCTGTGGTGTTGCTGGGCATAAGGCTAAGTCTTGTATCTATAGCAATTTATATTAACATAATGGCAATGATATCGCCGAAAATTCCTTATTGAAATGTCTTCCAGCACATGATGGCCTCAGAAATGATTTTAATGAATACAACAACTTCCTTACCATGCATTTATCTAAGTATATGTCATCTTTTAACCCAACTACCGAATCAAAAAGTTTTAATAATGTGCAAACTGCAAGGGATCCCATTAAAAATAATAATACCTTTACAGGCTCGACACCCGATATTGATTGCAGTGTTATATCTTCTTCAGACTCTCACATTTCATCAAGTATGTCCCCGAATGACCCTTCTGGTGAAATAACACCACTTAAGTTAAATTCATCATCTATAACCCAACCTTTTAAATTGGGTGATGGGAAATCAGATTACATCATTGGTCATCTAAATGTAAATCGTCTAATTACAAAAAAGGAAAACAAGCTTGATGAAATGCGTGAAGTTTTATTTCAACCAGAAAATAATATAAGTATTGTGGGTTTTACTGAAACATTTTTACATAAATTAATATTAGATGATCTGCATGTTGACAATTATGTGACTGAAAGAAAGGATCGTCTTGGTCAGGAGGGAGGGGGTATTTTATTCTATGTCAAAGATACAATTAAGTATGAAAGGCTTTTTGAATTTGAAATGCACGAAGTTGAATGTATATGGCTTATTGTCTCGCCTGAATTTTCCAAATCTTTTATTTTATGCTTAATATATAGACCACCTCATTCGAATGTTAAGTGGTATGAGAAATTTGAACAAATTTTGTATAATATTTCATCGAAATATGCATCAGCACCATTTTATATATTTGGTGATTTTAATATTGATTTTAATTCTCCTGTGCCTAATCATTGGCAGACAATTATTTCATCATATTCTTTAACACAGATGATTACGGAACCAACGAGAATAACCGATTCTACAGCTACTATTTTAGATCATCTTTATACTAACGTACCAAATAATATTAAAGAAATTAAAATACCTCCATACAGTCTAAGTGATCATTCTCCCGTAATTTTCTCAGTGAAGAATATTCAAAATTGTAAAACTTTAAAAAATAGGCACACCCTGATTCAATATCGACAATTTAAGAATTTTAAGGATCCTGATTTTTTATTTGATTTAATCAACTCGCCATTTTCCAATATAGAACTAATGAATGATATTGAAACCGCCTTGCCAGCTTTTTATGACCTTATTCTTACTGTACTAAATAAACATGCCCCTATTAAAACCAGACGTGTAAAGTACCATACTCAACCCCCATGGTTTAATGATGAAATTAAAGATGCAAGAAAGAAGCGTGACTATTATAAAATGATTGGAAATGACACTTTATATAAACAATGGCGTAATAAAACCAAAAAATTAATTGAGCAGGCTAAAACTGACCATGTTAAAGATATCATCATAAATAAAAAAGACAATAAAACCATTTGGCAATATCTAAACTCTCTACAAGGAAAATCGTCATTAGGCCCAAATTACCCGCAAACTATCGAATATCATGACTTTAAAACATCTGACCCTACTCAAATTACTGAATTTATGAATGAATATTTTACCAATATAACAGACTCTATAAAGCCTCCTTATAAACCGATCCAACAACCACATATTATTCAAAATTATATAAATAACAAAGTCCCCCCAAATTTTCTATATGACTTACCTCCTATATCATTTCCAGAAGTACTGAAATATCTTAAAAACCTACAACCAAAAAAGGCAACTGGTTTAGACAATCTTGGACCAAAAATTTTAAAAATGTCAGCTGAGGTGATTGCGAATCCACTAACTCATATTATTAATTTATGTTTAACAAATTGTATTTTTCCTGATCAAATGAAAGAAGCAAAAATAGTGCCAATTTTTAAAAAAGGATCCAAAGAAATCATTTCCAATTATAGACCAATTTCAATTTTACCAACCATTTCTAAAATTTTTGAGAAACATATATCTATCAATATTAAGTCCTACTTTGATAGTTTCAATTTATTTTATGTAAATCAGTCAGGTTTTAGAAAGTATCATTCATGTTCTACAGCACTAGTTCGAATTACTGATCACTGGCTTGAAGCTTTAGATCAAGGTAAACTAACAGGTGTTGTCTACCTGGATTTTAGTAAGGCTTTTGACCTTATTGATCACAAGCTCCTCCTTGACAAACTTGTATTATATAAATTTCATCCTAATCTGCTATATTTGATAAAATCTTATCTATCAAACCGAAATCAAAAAGTCTGTCTTGGTAATTTCCAATCAATACAAAGGAAACTAAAATGTGGTATTCCTCAGGGATCTATCCTTGGACCACTTTTATTTCTGATTTTCATAAATGATCTTCCACTTTTTACTAAAAATGTCATTCCCGAAATATTTGCTGATGATACTACCATTCATTTTTCTGACAAGAATCTTGACTGCGTTCAAAGTTGTCTTCAAGAAGATTTAGACATTATCAGCCAATGGTGCAATGATAATGGTATGGTTATTAATATAAATAAAACTAAAAGTATGTTAATAAAAAACGTAAGAGACAGTGGAAAATGTATTTCCCTGTCCATTGGAAACCAGAAATTGGAGAATGTAACGGAAGCTGTCCTACTCGGAATTACAATAGATGATCACTTAGACTGGGGAAAACATATAATGAAGCTTCACTCTCTTGTTGGGTCAAAAATATATCTTCTAAATAGAATTAAAATAAATCTACCTATAGAAACCCGAATTTTGTTTTATAATGCCTATATATTGTCTCATTTAGACTTTTGTAATATTGTTTGGGGTAATGCTTTCCAGAATAAAATTGACTTCCTATCTAAGCTTCAAAAACGTGCAGCGCGGAGTATCCTCGACGCGAAATATGATGCAAGATCGGCAGACTTGTTCTCTCAATTAAATTGGCTAACTCTTGAACAACGAATTAAATATAACACTGGGATACTGACTTATAAAATTATGAATGGAAAATGTCCACATTACTTTCAAAATTATTTTTGCTTACAATCTTCTATGTCCACTACAATTCTCTGTCTACGTTCGGAAACAAAAAACTCATTACATCTTCCAAAATGTCGTATTGAGGCCATGAAAAGAACTTTTAAATACAAGGCTAGCTTACTCTGGAATTCATTACCTCAGGTACTCAAACAATCTAACGATATATTGAGTTTTAAGACGGGACTGAAAAGGGAACTAAAATCTTAATATGCAATTATTTTCCTAGTTTTATACTCCCTTTTCATCTTTAATATATATATGTAAATATTAGCTTTAGTTCATTTTATTTTAATGTGTCAATCACATTATTCTATATCCATGTTACCTTTTCATATATTGATTTACATCATAATATTCTTATTTTCATTTTCTCACATTATCATTTTGTAAATATGTTATTGTAGTTTTATGTAGACAGATCCCAGGGAAGATTGCCTTGTGCAACTGGGTCTCTAATAAAGTTATTATTATAAACACTGTGTATAAATTTAAAGTCGATCGGATATTAACTATAGCCTCTAGAGCATTCACAAGATTTTTCAAAGTGATCAAGGGTCATAACTCTGGTAGTAATTATCGGATATCGCTGAAAATCAATAGGCTTCTTCGTCTCACGACCTTAAACACCGTGTATAAATTTAAAGTCAATCAGATATTAACTTTAGCCTCTAAAGCGTTCACAAGATTTTTCAAAGTGATCAAGGGTCATAACTCTGGCAGTAATTATCAGATATCACCGAAAATCAATAGGCTTCTTCGTCTCATGACCTTAAATACTGTGTATAAATTTAAAGTCAATCGGATATTAACTATAGCCTCTAGAGCGTTCACAAGATTTTTCAAAGTGATCAAGGGTCATAACTCTGGTAGTAATTATCGGATATGGCTGAAAATCAATAGGCTTCTTCGTCTCACGACCTTAAACACCGTGTATAAATTTCAAGTCAATCGGCTATTAACTTTAGTCTCTAGAGCGTTCACAAGAAATTGTGGACAATGGACGGACGGATGGACTGACGGACGGACGGACCGACAGACGGACGGACGGGGGCGACGGCAATATACGACCACATTTCCATGTGGGCGTATAAAAACGAAAATCAAAGGTGACAACTTGACATGACCAAGTGACAAGTAAAAAAATAATTCTAAAAGTTTACAAACATTTCAACGCCTGACTTATTGGAATAAACTGTAACAATTGCCAAATTCTAACCAACTATATCAGCTAGTCCGTAAGTGCACGATTTAACTGTGCCTCGTCTCAACATCAAAGAGCAGAGCTAACTGTGTGTTGTCTGACAACATCAAAGGGCAATTCCGTGTGAAAAGCGTGCATGAATCGACAGTATTGTAAAGCAAAGGCTGGATTCACAATCACAGTAACCTATGGTTTCTTAGCAGGCTCTGAGATTTGACAATGGAGATTAGAGTATATCAGATAATTAAATTGGAACGAAGTATAAAACACGTTGTATTCATCAAGAAATGAAATGCTACAAGAACGCATATATGTAACTACATGCAGGCTTACACCATGTATAAATCCATATTAAGGCCTACACTTAAAGTTACATTATGGGAGATAAGATAAAGAGCTCTTCATGACTTTTTTAGGAACGCTTTACAAAGTGACAATTTAATCATATAAAAAATATATTAAAAGCCAATATAATTAATTTGTTTTAAATATCCTTTTATTTAGACAATAAAGATATTTGCAACATCTTAAACTAAGTAAATGGTAGATCATTCCATAAAACAGATACACCTGTATCAAGAGAGAGTTAGTTACTGGTTGCAGTAATTTTTACAATACACGCTTCTATATATGTATTCTATTTACATGACATAAAAGTTTTAACCATAAATTACCTTATTTTTCATTTTGCACGATTTTTTAAGTTATCGAAAACATTCAATTTATAAATCTATAAACAAAATTAACAACTGTAATTCAGACAGCAAATTCTAATACACATTTTAGTTGAAGTAAATAATCCATGTAGCCTGTTGATTAGTTTATTACTTTATGACACCAATCAAGTGTTACGCAACACCTATATAGGTCAACGTTTTCAAACATTCTGATCAATCAACCAAAACAAAAAGATGACAATACTTTCCCCCAGTTTGATTGTATATACAAGATAGATACAAGTGCTTTAATATTGTATTTTTGAAAGAAATATAGGCGGTGGTGTTATTGATGAACTATTTAAATGTTCGCAACAAATCCCAAGTATTAATATCGTCTAGTTCTATCGGGAGCAGATTTATAATTTTTGCTGGATTAACGCGACAGATACAATACCATGCTGATTTCTATTTTTCATTTTGGCCCCAACGACTCGGCCTTCAATGCATACTATCAATCATAAGTCAATATGTGAACTTACGGGAACAAGTTGTTTCGACATCGAGCGGATTCGACACCCACTACTGGAGTTGTTTCAACACCATCTATTTGGGTAAGTTTGACTAGGATTTGATTCGATTGATTATATAGTGCAGTGTATCAATATCCGTTCTTAAACTTTAATACACTGTTATGTATTAACAGTAACAAAATTTCGATTTATAGTATTATTATTAATTTGTTCCCGTTACTTGCAAAACATCTCCCCGATGTTGATAATAAATTTGATTTGAATTATTTTTCCGTGCCAGTTGGAAACATAATTGTCTAAGGTCTAATTGGACTGTGAAGTTTAAATCAAATATTAAATCGAATTAGGAAACAGGTAAATGTATTTTTGCATAAAATTACAATGCTGTTTGTTTCAAATCTGCATTGGACTGACTATTCATGGTCTATCTATTTTGATTTATATTTGATATCTGTGAATGATATCCGACTATCAGAAAAAAAAGTCTTTTAAAAACTGATAACGAGATATATGTTCATTCAGAAAGTATTCAGATATCCTAAATTATTTGCTAGCTATTATAAAAACTTACAACACACACAAACAGGGTAAGCTATATGATCAGCGCTTCCCGAAGAGCTACCAATTTATCAGAATTTTCAAAGAAAAATTGCCAAATGTTATAGTTTATTATTAATATCTTTACTTCTCAAATAAAGCAACCGAACGGTTTTCTAATACGTGCGAATAAGCTCGTACACGCCTCTATAAACAGAAGTGTTGCTTTGATCAAGGAGGCGTAATTGAGATTGTCGAATCTGCACGGACAATGCATGAACCGGGGAGACGTGAAGTCTGAAATGCCAATGGATGGGTTAACATTGATTTGAATTATATTATTTTTTTTGATCATGAACACAAATAATAACTTGTCGGAAGTATATTTACGAGAATAAGTATATTTACATACGGTAAAGTTACAAGTTTAGCTCTGGAATGAGGATCGTTGGATTGATGCAATGTCAATTTAGTGAAAAGCTAAAATAATTTCAGTTTAAATACCATTTGCGTGGGAATTACCACTGTTCGGTTGGTTGTTGTGTCGTAATATTTATCAACAAGGAGATTTCTGTTTGATGGATATTGCTATTGAAGGTAAGATGCACAATTTACGCATTGTGGCCCGTTTTTGCTGGATTTACTCTCTATTTCACGTTGACTGCTTGGTATTTATAAATGACATTACATTCGCCTTTCCGTATACGATAGATTAATCCATATTTTTATTTCATAAAATGCAACTTTATATATATATGGTACGTAATAGGCCTACAATAGACATAAGAGAAACGTAGATCATAGCGAGCACACACGCCTATATAAAGACCTCATTATTTTACAAAGACCTGCGTAAAACACACGGCCGAATGATTAATCGCACGGTTAAACAGTTTTACTTCTCAAATTTTGATTTAACACGTACGTGTCAGATAAAGCATGTTGGTCCTTGATTATACTCCTTTTGGTGCAGTTATCGCAACTAGCGAGAAAACACGCCAATTAAAAAATACACAACATTGACATTCATTTTTTACCGGTCGGTTAATAAACACACCTCTACAGAAAACGCACCTAGCGTTAATTAACCCACCTCTCTGACCGTTTTTCACCCTCGTTAATTAACACACCTTTTTACAGTTTTAAACCGGTAATACCGAGTAATAGTCCGAAAATTAATTATCTTCCGACATACGTAGAAATAACAACCAGGATTAAGATTTCTATACGGGCTGTGCACCTTTTAACTCCTTAGCAGTTCTCAGTGGTACCCAAGCGTAATACTAATTGATGTCAGCACAAAAAAACACGAGATTTTATTAAGAGGCCACTCCCGTTAAGTGGCCAATCGTAAAAATTCCCATGGGTGGCTGCTTAATGCAGATTCTATTGTACCTAAAAGTGGTTAATATTTTTTTTTATCACCGATGATCAAAATATATTATTACAGCCACAGAAAAAGCCAATATATAAATTATAATAGAAACTGTGCTGTTACAAAGTTGTGAATCGACCAACGCTAACTATCACGGCTGAAACGAAACAACTGAACAAGTCGACAGAGTAATACTTTGCAGCAATTTCATTGGACAATAATTCCCAAGTCTCGATTAAAATGCTTTTAATTTTTTACGTTGACACAGCAATTGAAACATACTCGTGTTGACCTTGTCTAAATAGACTACATTATCCAGATGAATAGACTTGACAAAATTACCAGTCCTGTTTTTAGCACACAGTGAGGACATGCCTGATTTTAATAAGGCAGAAATATAGACTGATTATTAAGTAAATGGGTAGTTTTGAGACACCAATGATGATTTTTTGGTTCATTTAATTAATTGAGTTAAGTATAATTTATTGTTCTTGGGACTAAGTAATTCCTTTTCCATACACTTGAAACCTTAAAGATAGGCTGGCACTGCCAGGCAGGATACGCCCACATTTTTGAGAGATGGATAGAGAACAAGCAATACCGAAAGTGATTTTTCCTCATTAAGTCCTGTATTTCATACTGTATTGGGAGCAGCCATTTTGTTGGTCAGTTCCAGTATGATATTAATGAAATTCGAAGCCGACAATGATTATGGTGTGACGGTACACAACCTAGAAATGTTACTTTTCGTCAAAATCGGATAAGAATTGTGACCTTTAGAGAGTCCACAACCATGATATACCATATTTTTACACTATTCGCGTACAAACGGCGACCATTTCGTTCGGCAATTTTGGTACGATTTTCACGAAATTCGAACTCAACCTTCCTTGCGGTGCAACAGTAATATAATCAGAGTTTTTTTTTAAATCAGATAATAATTGTTCGAGAGATAGACAGAGAACAAGCAATACCGAAAGTGATTTTTTCTACAATCAAAGGCCATAATTCATTGAGTTACAATTTGATATGCGCAATTATCGAAAAGAATAAAGATCTTTAGGTTATAAACAAGCATTTCCGGTTTCATCAAAATCGAATTAAAATTGTGACCTCTACATGGTCCACAACTTTGATATACCATACTTTTACACTGTTCGCGTACAAACGGCGGCCATTTTGTCTGGCAATTATGGTCGGATTTTCTCGAAATTCGAATTCGACCTTCCGTAGGGTATAACGGTGATAGAGTCAAACGTTTTTTTAAATCGGATAATAATTGTGACCTCCAGAGGGACCATAGGCGATTTTTGGGACAATCAGGGGCCATAATTCAGGAAGTTACGATTCGGATATGTCCAAATAACGAAAGAAACCAAGATCTTTGGGTTATAACCATGCATTTCAAGTTTCATCAAAATCGAATTAAAATTGTAACCTCTACAGGGTCCACCAGGGCTGAAATTTACGGGCGACTGAGGCGAGATTCTCGCCCTACAACACCAAACTTCGCCTGAAAACTTGACCAGGGGGATGTCAACTTCGCCCTACTAGTTCTCTAGAAATGATAGATGTCTAATGTCCCGACAGTAAAAGGCATGCATGAAAGAAGTCAAAAAATGTCAGCCATGTTTAAATTTACACTCTCCCGTCCATTCTGGTGTTGTCGTAATTTAACTTTGAAGTTGTCGTAATTTTATATCACGATGTAATTTTTAAACAAACAAATTCAGATACTTGTTTCCTTAAATAAAAAAGATAGGCTGGCACTGCCAGGCAGGATACGCCCACATTTTCGATAGATGGATAGAGAACAAGCAATACCGAAAGTGATTTTTCCTACATCATTAAGTCCTGTATTTCATACTGTATTGGGAGCAGCAATTTAGTTGGTCAGTTCCAGTCTGATATTCATGAAATTCGAAGCCGACAATGATTATGGTGTGACGGTACACAATGTGACTTTTCATCAAAATCGGATAAGAATTGTGACCTGTAGAGAGTCCACAACCATGATATACCATATTTTTACACTGTTCGCGTACAAACGGTGACCATTTCGTCTGGCAATTTTGGTACGATTTTCACGAAATTAGAACTCAACCTTCCTCATCAAAATCGAATTAAAATTGTGACCTATACAGGGTCCACAACCATGATATATCATTTTTTTAACAGTATTCGCGTACAAACGGCAGCCATTTTGTCTGTCAATTTTGGTCCGATTTTCCCGAAATTCAAACTCAACCTTCCTTACAGTGTAACGGTGATATAATCAAACGTTTTTTTAAATTGGATAATAATTGTGACCTCCAGAGGGACCACAAGCTAAAGAAAGGGGGATTTTGCGTATAACCAGGGGCCATAATTCAGGAAGTTACGATCCGATATGCGCAAATATCGAAAAGAACCAAGAACTTTGGGTTATAACCATGAATTTCAAGTTTCATCAAAATCGAATTAAAATTGTGACCTTTACAGGGTCCACAACCTTGATATACCATTTTTTAACAGTATTCGCGTACAAACGATGGCCATTTTGTATGGCAATTTTGGTCTGATTTTCCCGAAATTCGAACTCAAGCTTCCTTACGGTGTAACGGTAATATAATCAAACGTTTTTTTAAATCGGATAATAATTGTGACCTCCAAGCTAAAAAAAAGGCGATTTTGCGTATAATCAGGGGCCATAATTCAGGAAGTTACGATCCGATATGCGCAAATATCGAAAGGAAGCAAGATCTTTGGGTTATAACCATGAATTTCAAGTTTCATCAAAAGCGATTCAAAATTGTGACCTCCACAGGGTCCACAACCTTGATATACCATTTTTTAACAGTATTCGCGTACAAACGGTGGCCATTTTGTATGGCAATTTTTGTCCGATTTTCCCAAAATTCGAACTCAACCTTCCTTAGGGTGTAATGGTGATATAATCAAACGGTTTTTTAAATCGAATAATAATTGTGACCTCCAGAGGGACCCCAAGCTAAAAAGGGTGATTTTTCGGACAATCAGGGGCCATAATTCAGGAAATTACATTCCGATAGCCGCAAATATCGAAAGGAACCAAGATCTTTGGGTTACAAACATGCATGTCCAGTTTCATCAAAATCGGTTCAAAATTGTGACCTCTATAGGGTCCACAAGCTAAAAACGTGATTTTTCGTACAATCAGGGGCCATAATCCATGAAGTTTTGATCCGATACATGCCAATATCGAAAGCAGGCGAGATCTTTTGGGGATAAACCTATATTTCAAGTTTCGTCAAAATCGGATAAGAATTGTGACCTGTAGAGAGTCCACAAACAAATTGTGGACGGACGGACGGACGGACGGACAGGGGCGACGACATAATACGTCCACATGAAAATGTGGGCGTATAAAAATAACTATAAACTGAGTGTGTGTTGATACAAAATATATCAAACTTATTAGTGTTTTTAATTCATTTGGGCCAAGAACAATGACGGTAGGGTTCAAAAGGTCAAAAGATTGAGTACTCTGTATCGTGTCAGCCGACATCTTTGTTTACATAATAATACATTCTTTTGTTTTTCTATGATCAATTTAATCCACTAGTGTGTTATTTTAAAATTAATTAACAATATAATGTGATGACAGACTTAATTTTAACAAAGAAAAACATTAGATTGTTTAACTAAAAGCTTTCAATTAAAATCTAAATATTTTTATTTTCTTTGTCAGGTAATGGCGGTAAATCGTAATTTGTTAACACATGGCAAGGGCGTGATTAATTTAATATTATTGAAGTCAATTACTAATGTCTCCCTGCTTACTGAACAGAGAATGCAGCAATGCATGAAATTTGACCTCTCCTTCAAGTCTCCCAATGTCTCCCTCACTTCTCCCTATTTTGTCTGTAGGGAGAAGTCACTTCTCCCTAAAATTTGTCCCCAGTTTCAGCCCTGGGGTCCACAACCATGATATACAATTTTTTAACAGTATTTGCGTACATACGGCGGCCATTTTGTATGGCAATTTTGCTTGGATTTTCCCGAAATTCAAACTCAACCTTCCTTGCGGTGTAACGGTAATACTATCAACCGTTTTATTAAATCAGGGGCCATAATTCAAGAAGTTATGTTCCGATATGCGCAAATATCGAAAGGAACCAAGATCTTTGGGTTATTACCATGAATTTCAAGTTTCATCAAAATCGAATTAAAAATGTGACTTCTACAGGGTCCACAACCTTTATATAACATATTTTCACACTATTCGCGTCCACAACCTTGATATACCATTTTTTAACAGTATTCGCGTACAAACGGCGGCCAGTTTGTATGGCAATTTTCGACCGATTTTCTCGAAATTCAAATTCAACCTTCCTTAGGGTGTAACGGTGATATAATCAAACGGTTTTTTAAATCGGATAATAATTGTGACCTCCAGAGGGACCACAAGCTAAAAAGGGTGATTTTTCGGACAATCAGGGGCCATAATTCAGGAAATTACATTCCGATAGGCGCAAATATCGAAAGGAGCCAAGACCTTTGGTTATAAACATGCATGTCAAGTTTCATCAAAATCGGTTCAAAATTGTAACCTCTATAGGGTCCACAAGCTAAAAACGTGATTTTTCGTACAATCAGGGGCCATAATCCATGAAGTTTTCATCCGATACATGCCAATATCGAAAGCAGCCGAGATCTTTTGGGGATAAACCTATATTTCAAGTTTCGTCAAAATCGGATAAGAATTGTGACCTGTAGAGAGTCCACAAACAAATTGTGGACGGACGGACAGATGTCCGGACGGACAGGGGCGACGACAATATACGTCCACATAAAAATGTGGGCGTATAAAAACTCGTTTGCAAGGGCAAATGAACATCACAATATTTGTTTCCAGTTCTACTGATGTTCTCAAAAAATCTATATTTCAACTTACTTGAAACAATTATTGTGAAACTTGTTATAACTGGATAATGTAATTAAACCACCCCAGGCTGGACTTAAAGCAAAAAATATCTGTACAGCAGCTGCTACCCAGGTCTGAAAATAAAAAAAAACGACAAGTCAACAGTGAGGCCGATGTCCTCTAACAAAATTCCATAATAAATAGATGACACATATAATATTAATTAATCACATATTTGAGTATTTGAACTATAAATACACTAAGTTTCATCACTCTATTCCTGATAGAATCGATCAATGAAATTGCTAAGCTCTGCTATAACGTTAGCTAGACCAAGTTTGAAGATTCTATCTCAATTAGAAGGAGAGTTATTGTGTTCCAAAGTCTCGATCAATCAAATTGATTATCGTTCTGCTTACCCTCAGCAGAAAATGTTCATTATCAAACTTAGTTAAGGTATTGATGTGATAAAACTATACAGGGCAATTCCGTGAGTAACAGACTGACATTTGGAGCAGGTTTTTATCAGTCTGTTGCCCGCTTCAAACTCCGAAATACACGATGGTGCTAAATATTTGCCATATTTATATAGCTATCCTACAGAATCATTTTAATATAAAACAGTATCACATACTTTTAAACAAATTTCATTCACTGCTTCTCAAAGTCATGGTAACAGACTGACATTCTCGCAATCTAACAATGATGGCACACTTACTCAGTGCTGAATTCCTGTGAAGTTTGTAGATTTACAAAATCTTTGTATTTTGGATTGATTTAATTGATTGATATCCTTTATACAAATGTTAAATTTTTTCACTTCTGGCAATTATTTTCAATATTATAAGGTAAATTGCCTTTGGTAACAGACTGACATGGTCAGTAACAGACTGACATGGTCAGTAACAGACTGACGCCTTCTGATTAAAGATGTAGCATCCCTCTGTCTCAACAGTAAGAAAATTGTAAAATGAAGAACAATTGAAAAAAAAAACCTAAAAAAACCCCAATAAAATAAAATGAATAACATAAATAGGGTTTGTCAATTTGCGTAAGCCCATTGTATTGCTATCACTCAAGGGTGTTCTGTACAGAATTCATTTCCATTAAAATTTTTTTGCATATATCTGCCTGGTAATGAGAAAAATACTATTTATTTGTCCTGTTGCTATTTAATCTAGAAACGGTTATTTATATGTGTGTACATTAGATTGACATCAGGTTCATCATTGGTTCAGTGGCGGTGTTTCAATTCACTGTTTGTACGCGACAACGAGTAGGGTCTTGTCCAGCCTAATGGGCCTTTTCTTGTTACCCCCACAGCTCAAGACCTCTATGTGCAAACACATTTTTTGAAAAAAAATTGAATCTTTTTAAGTCCCGAAATGCCTAGCAAAGGATGTGTCGAGAGGACGGTCAACCCCATTTCTTCATTTATATGCACTTTAGATCATAAGGTTAAGTGACAGGGTTTCGATTCCCAGCTTGTTTGCAACAAGGAGTAGCCTCGTCTGTATAACAGGCTGTGTTTTCTTCACTTAATTATAACCAAAGTTATCGTGTCCCAAAGAATCAACAAATCAGATTGCTTATCTCTGCTTATCCCAAGAATAAAATGCTCATATTCGAACTCCATCGAGGCATTCACCTAATGAACACCTGCACCACGTTTGAACCTTCTATATTCTACCTCAATTGAATTAGGAGAGTTATTGCGTTCAAGTCTCGACCAATCAAATTGCTTATCGCTCTGCTTACCCTGAGCAGAAAATGCTCTTTATAGAACTTAGTCAAGGTATTGATGTAATGAAACTACACTAAGTTTCATCACTCTGACTTAATTAGAACTAAGGTTATCGTGTCCCAAAGCATCAACCAAATTGTTTATCTCTGCTTACCCTAGGCAGAAAATTCTCATCTTCAAACCCCATCAAGGTATTGTCCTAATAAACACCTACACCAAGTTTGAACATTCTATTGATTCTAGCTCAATTAGAAAGAGTTACTAGTACTGTGTTCCAAAAAGTGTTGTGGACAGACAGACCCATTTTTATAGTCCCCTGCTTTCTTCGAAAGGCGGTCTGGAAAAATAGGACAATTTGTCTACGATATCACCCACAATTTAGTGTGGGTTTACTTGCTGTTAGAACTACCCTACACCAAGTTTCCACAATCTCACTTAAGTTATACACATGTCTTCACTCTCACTTAATTAGAACTAAAGTTATCGTGTCCAAAAGCATCAACCAATCGAATTGTTTGTCTCTGCTTAACCTAGGCAGAAAATTCACATCTTCGAACTCCATCAAAGCATTCACCTAATTGACACCTATGCCAAATGAGAATATTCTAACTAAATTGAAAGTCTCAACCAATCAAATTGCTTTGCTTACCCTGAGCAGAACATGCTCATTATCGAGCTTACTCAGGGTATTGATATAATAAAACTAAACACCTGATTTCATCACTCTCACTTAATTAGAACACAAGTTATCATGTCCCAAAGCATCAACCAATCAAATTGCTTATCTCTGCTTAACTAGACAGAAAATGCTCATCTTCGAACTCCATCAGGGCATTGACCTAATTAACACCTACTACAAGTTTGAACATTCTCGCTCAATTAGAAAGGGAGTTATTGTGTCCCAAAAAGTGTGACGGATGGACGGACATCTTACCCACTCCATCAGGGCATTGACCTAATTAACACCTACATCAAGTTTGAATATTCTAGTAAGAGAGTTATTGTGTCCCAAAAAGTGTGACTGACAGACAGACGGACGGACGGACAGACAGACTGACGAACCAATTTTATTAATAGTCCCCTGCTTTGTGATCTCTAGAGAATCCACAAGCTAAAAATAGGTTGCAAGGCAACGAAACATACGCCCACACAGCAGCTAAATCGTCCGGGCAGTCAACAAGAGATGTCGCATATTACGTAAAAATCAGAAAATCATTAGAATTTGTTTGGTTTTTATAAAGTTCTGTCTAATGCTAACGTTAAGTATAGGAAACATTTAATAAAAATTTGTGAAAGTTGTTGCCTTACTCCAATCTGCACTATCTAACACATCTTTCATATTTGCTCCTTTAAACAAAGCCCGAGACGGTCCCACTGCCCTAGCTGAATGTCCCTTAAGATTTGTTATTTCTTTTTTACTTTGTTTATATGCCATCTGTACAGTTTTTACAATCCAAGAAGAGATTGTTTGAGCAGACACCGGCCTATGAGGTTGATTAATTGTTGGAAAAAGTTTGAATTCCCTTTGACCATCTTTCGATCTAAAACTCTCTGTTCTCTTCAAATACACATACAAGGCTCTTTTCGGATCTAAGAGTTTACTGTCAGGAAAAGACGGCACCACAATTTTCGAATTATTGTGAAAAGGGCTGACTTGTTTTGACAAACCATGTCGTAAAAACGTTATACCCTTTCCCTGTATGTTAATCGACCCCTCTCCTATTCTTAAAGCCTGTAAATCGCTGCAGCTTCTAAACGTCGTAATTGCAACCAAAAAAGCTGCCTTCCACGTAATGTACTTCAAACTTGCACATTTTGCTGGTGTAAACGGGGGTTTCTTTAACATCTCCAACACTAATGGGAGGTCTCATTCAGGAAGTAAATTATGTACAGGAGGTCTTGAATTAAAAACTCCTCTTAAAAGCCTTATGATGTAAGGATGTTGTCCCACAGGTGAATTATCAATAGCTGATAATATCGATGACAACATAGAGCGATATCCCGTTATTGTTCTGTATTTCAAACCTCTTTCAAACAGATATGCAAATTTTTTTAAAGAAGCCTCATAGGGATCAACTTCATGTTCAGAACACCAGCTACTGAATTTTCTAAATTTACATTTGTAATCATTCTGTGTACCTGATCTCCATGACGCTGACAACAATTTTCAAGTTGCTGCTGAAATACCCTCTGTTCGAAATGTTTGTCGATAGCAGTCAGGTTGAACACCTCCAGATTTCAATGTGTTGCCTTTCTAGACCTTGTGTTAACAGATCATGCCTTAACGGTAACCGCCTCAGGTATTCTACCAACAGATTCAATAGATGTGGATACCACGATTGCCTCGGCCAAAAAGGTGCTATCAGTATTGTAGTGTAGTATTTAGGTTTTATTATGTCAAGTAATATAGTGTATAGAGTAATGTGCACCTTTAAACTAACTGACACTAATTTTACTTGCCACTGGTCTATAATAACATCTCTCCTTTAACTTGGCTTGTTAACCTGGGGCCGGTTGCTTAAAACTAAGTTGTTTTAACCATCCGTTAAACTAACGGATCAGTAATCTTTCATATCGTCGGTGAGCTATCAAAATTGCGTATATCGTCAAAATTTCGTATATCCTTTTTTTCCATTTTCTAAATCCCCTGCGTCTGGCGCGAATTTCTATCTGGGTCTCGTAACTCTAAACCAATAAGAAATACTCTTTTGGAACACGTGAAAAAAATTCGTATTTTGATTGGTGATTATTTGTTATCGCAAATTTTCGTACCTCTGGTGAAATTGATCGTCACCTCTTGTGGTTTTGCCTAGCTAAATAATTGGACTTGTAGGTGAGTAATTTGTTTTTTTTACAACTTAATTAATGTTTACGATACTTATCAGACATGGAGCTCTCTATAAGAAACTATCAATCAGCCTGTCGAGTCCTAAAATATGATGATATTAAGAGATAGGCTTCCTATGTATGCATCGTGGGTGTTGTTTATTAATAAAGTTGGCAAATATATTTTCTACATATTCATTACAACATTGTATTAGCTTTGTTTAACAATATAATGACTACGGAGTGCTAATAACCGTATTAATTTGAAATTAGTGATATACGAGAATATAACATAGGAATATCTGTGAAGTCTAAGCCTATTGATAATCAAGTTAAACTGCCATACGAATATTTGATATGTAATATTTGATAATGCCTTGAACTGTTTATCGTAAGATATTTAAAGATATTCCCAAATTATGTTTCAGAAAATCAACAAAATGGGTGATTTTTCAAGAGGAAAATTGCTGCTTAAAATGGCTCTGAACTCTAAAAGTAACAGGCCTTCAAATCCAGGTGAAGTGGAATCAACATCGGCGTTTCAGAAAATTCCCAAGGAGCCTGTTCTTACGTGGAATAGGAGAAGATCTCGGATATTTTCATCTGGAATTTCAGTTGCGAAAACTGACATCGGCCTATTACCATCAATAGTTGACACTACCAGGGAAACGTCATCAAAACCAACACCCGACTTACCCGCATCAACACCGTACGTGCCTGCATCTACTTCCAAGTTAACGCCATCAGCTATCTACTTACCTGTAACCACGTCCTACTCACCTGTAACTACGTTCTACTCACCTGTAACCACGTTCTATCCACCTGTATCGACGACTAACTTACCGGTAACAACGTACTATTCCCCCACATCAACGACATGGTCCCATTTACCTGAATCAAAATCAACACTTTGTACACCCCCCTCAAATACCGATAACTTAAATGCATTAGAATTCTTCTCACCTGCATCAACAACCGGCTTAACGACGTCCTACTCACACACATCAACGTCTTGGCCGTACTTACCCGAATCAAAATCAATTTCGTTCATAAATTCACCAAATACCTACCCACATGTATCAACGACCAACTTACGCCTAACAACGTGCAAGCCACTCGTAGCAACGTCCTGGAAAAACTTACCAGTAATAACGTCGTCCTACATACCTGCATCACCGTCGTGGTCGTTCTTACCTACATCAACGTCCTGCTTACCTTCTTCCACATCCTACTTACCTGAGTGTACATCATCGACTTATTTAACTGAATCACATTTGCCTGCATCAAACGCATATTTACCTGAAGCAACGTCTTACCCACCTGCATCAAACTGTTGCCTTCCTGCGGGACAAACATCAACGTCAGTTACGGATCAAAGCTGTAACAGTATACCACGGCTCCTTAGATCAACTGATACGGAAGCCTTGTTTCATATACCAAGCTCCGATCAAGAAGAATCAAATTTACCTGGATCTATTCTAGATATTAGTCTACCAATTCCCTGTGACAATCCACTCATACCAACTTCAGCAATTGGAATACAAGGGCAGCCAATACCACAAACTACCCCGTTAAAACCTAAAGTCAATTTGCAATGCTTCGAGTTTGGCAATTTCACTGACTCAGAGAGTGAGTTCGATGATGATGATGATGATAGAGATCCAGAATGGACACCAAGAAAGAAGACTTCCATGTTTGAACTTGACTCTGATGATGGTGTGCAGCCCATTCCGGTTGATGATATTTTGACAACTATTATTATTGATTCACCGAATACAGCCATAAAAGAGCACTCTAAGAGTCGTGCTAAGCGTGGAAGGTCAAATCCGTCAAACTGGGATAGAAATATAAATAAAAAACTTCGTATGGAGGGTAAAAGTTACAGGGGCCTGAAACAAGATGAAGGTGGTAAATATGCTCTTACAAGTGAAAGGATGGGTCGACAAATGGGCGAGCCGAAGTGTACAAAGTCTTGTCGAATGAGTAAAAAATGTTCTGTTTTCAATGAAGAAGAGCGACAATCGATATTCAATGGCTTTTGGGCTGACATGTCATGGAACCAGAAAAAAGTCTTTGTAGCTGGCTTGATTGATGAAGTGGTGGCTAGCAACAGAAAGAAACCAGCAGAAGAGAGTCGAAAAAAGAAGTCTTTTAAATACTACCTTAAAAAAGAAAATGAACGTGTTAGCGTTTGCCGAAACATGTTCTTGGCTACTCTTGGTGTTAATGATAAGACTGTTTACGAATGGTTGAAAGGCAATTCGCATGCTGGTATTCCAAAGACAGCTGCAGTAACTAGACGCGTTTCGGTATCAAATACAGAGAAGGTCAACTATGCGCGACACTTCCTTAACGATCTTCCGAAATTACCTTCACATTATTGTAGGTCTTCTTCGAAGAAAAATTATCTGGAGCCAGTCTTTACAAGTGCTTCTGAATTATACAAAGTGTATGTGAAGGATTGTAAACACAATGATAAGCCGTTCCTTCGCAGGAAGGCTTTTACATCCGTATTCAATGATCTTAATTTGGGCATTCATCGGCCTAAAAAAGACAGATGTGACATTTGTTGTGGTTACGAGACAAATAATATCTCCGAAGCAGACTATAACTTACACATGTCACGTAAAAATGAGGCGAGAGCCGAGAAAGCTGCAGACAAACTTCGTTCAGAAATTGAAGATCACGTTAAGGTTGTGACATTAGATCTCCAGTCCTTGTTATTATGTCCTTTGCTTACTGCTAGTTCCATGTACTACAAGACGAAATTGGGATGTCATAATTATACAATTTTTGATCTTGCGAGCAAAGATGTGGTCAATTACTTTTGGCATGAAGGTATTGGGGATCTAAATGCAAATACTTTTGCCTCATGCTTAAATGATTACATAAATTCTCTCCACCATGATGTCAAAGAACTTATTTTGTATAGTGATGGTTGTACATACCAAAATAGAAATGTAATTTTGTCAAATATGTTACTGAAAGCTGCCACTGAGAGAGAAATAACCATCGTGCAAAAATTTCTTGAAAAGGGTCACACTCAGATGGAATGTGATTCGGTTCACAGCACGATTGAGAGAAGAATTCGCGGTAAACCTATTTATATTCCACAGAATTACGTGGACTTAATACGTACAGCAAGAGTAACCCCACTTTATAAAGTGAAATATCTTTCACACGACTTTTTTAAAACTTTCTCGAAGTTAGGTTATTATTCCACAATTCGTCCCGGTGCACGTAGTGGTGATCCTGTATTTACGGATATTCGTGTTTTGCAGTATAAGGATGGTAATATAAAATACAAAACAAACTTTACTGACGAGTTTAATGATCTCCCTAGACGTAATAAAAGGTGTCCTCCGTCAAAGGACGATCCTCTAGAGCTTCATTGCTTATACGACGCCCCACTTCAGATCAAGTCAAAAAAGTACACCCATTTACAAGAACTTAAAAAGGTATTACCCTCTGATTACCATCCTTTTTATGACAATTTACTTCACGAGGCGGAGTAAGTTGAATACGCCAATTATGTTGATTAAATGAAGTACTCGTTTCGTTAACTTATATGAATGAATTTACTGAAATGTTTTTTCTTTCTTGATTTGGAGGATTTAGCTAATTATAGGCCTACGTTGTTAAGTTTGTTATTATTTAATGTTGTTATATTGTAATTAACTTTAAATATCCACGTCCAGTAGACGTGTTCATGATTTGTTTAGTCCAAATAAATTATTAATTAACATTTTTGTTTGATATCTTTATTTTAACATTAGCTTCAAAATTTCGTATATCTCCTAAAAAGACCACATTTTCCTTTTACTACCATGTCAAATTTTCGTATGTGTGCTTACGTAAAATTATATCACGATTTTCCGTTGTGCTTATTATCAGTAAGTGACGTGTAGAATAACGTTCCCCCGTTCCAAATTTCAAGATGATACGACAATATCTCACAAAGTTATTCAGTTTTTTGTTCCTCCTGTAAAATTTGTATGCCTTCGTATACACCCCTATACGCAATTTTGATAGCTCACCGACGATATGTCCTTTGTTAACGGTCCGTTAAATTTCTGTTGCTGGAAAGTCAATTTCATTATCCGTTAAAGTTAACGGGGCTTCCGGCAACAACCTTTCTCTCCGTTAAAGTTAACGATCCATTTACTCCATGAGTCCATGTTAACGGATCGTTAAAAGTTAACAGAGCTTTGAGCAACTGGCCCCTGTACTGTTTTCTTAGAACCCAAATCTTGGGGTGAGTACAATTCTACACCCTTGGTTACAAGCAAGTTTTCTTACTAACTAAACCTCTCTTTGGACATCAGACTTTAGATAGATTTCGAAGTGTAAGGACAATTTGATACCTTTCATCAAATTGTTTAACTTTAGTTTCAAATCTAGTTAGGTTATTTTCAGAGAATTGTTCCAGTTATACCAGTTCAGTATTACAGGTATGTGTGCTAATTCTTTTATTTTGGGTAATTGGGGTTTAGATAGAGTGGATGAAGGAATGATAGAAATTATAATATTTGTTAAAGCGGCCATTTGATTTAAATAGTAATATAGAAAATAACATGTAAAGATAATTAGTTTTTTCATATATATAAATATATAGTAGATTATAAGGTACCATATTGAAAGTATATTGTATATATAAAAAGCCAACAGTGAGGCTGATGTCCCCCGCCGAAATCCCAAAATAAATAGATGACACATATTAATTAATCGCACATTTATTTTTTTCAAGTATCGAGCAATCAAACTGTACACAAAGTGTCATCCAAAAGTGTTTTTTATAAAGCAAAAAATGCTAAAACCGACGAGAAAAATGAAAATGTACCCTAGTTAGGGGGACCCTAAAGGCTGACCAAAGGGCCCCCACGCTTGACAAAAGGGCTCCTCTGGCCAAGGGAAAGGGCCCTTGTGTCCGAGTCAATCGTTTCGATACACTGTTACTGTCGAATCCATTACTGAATGAGAATGCAGTCATTGTATTAACATAAAAATCATCAATCAAGATGAACCTAAGATGAAATTCCTTATCTCTGCCTACCCTAAGAAGAAAATGCTCATCTTCGAACTCGATCAAGGCATTGACCTAATAAGCATACACACCAATTTTGAACATTTTAACTCAATTCGAAGGAGAGTTATTGTGTTCCAAAGTCTCGGCAAATCAAATTGCTTATCGTTCTGCTTACCCTGAGCAGAAAATGCTCATTATCGATCTTAGTCAAGGTATTACTGTAATGAAACTATACACCAAGTTTCATCACTCTCACTTAATTAGAACTAAAGTTATCGTGTCCCAAAGCATCAACCAATCAAATTGCTTATCCCTGCTTACCCTAAGCGGAAAATGCTCATCTTGGAACTCCATCAAGGCATTGACCTAATAAGCATATACACCAAGTTTGAACATTTTAACTCAATTAGAAGGAGAGTTATTGTGTTCCAAAGTCTCGGCCAATCAAATTGCGTATCGCTCTGCTTACCCTGAGCAGAAAATGCTCATTATTGAACTTAGTCAAGGTATTACTGTAATGAAACTATACACCAAGTTTCATCACTCTCACTAAATTAGAACTAAAGCTATCGTGTCCCAAAGCATCAACCAATCAAATTGCTTATCTCTGCTTACCCTAAGCGGAAAATGCTCATCTTCAAACTCCATCAAGGCATTGACCTAATAAGCATATACACCAAGTTTGAACATTTGCACTCAATTAGAAGGGGAGTTATTGTGTTCCAAAGTCTCGACCAATCAAATTGCGTATCGCTCTACTTACCCTGAGCAGAAAATGCTCATTATCGAACTTAGTCAAGGTATTACTGTAATGAAACTATACACCAAGTTTCATCAACCTCACTTAATTAGAACTAAAGTTATTGTGTCCCAAAGCATCAACCAATCAAATCGCTTATCTCTGCTTACCCTAAGCGGAAAATGCTCATCTTCGAACTCCATCAAGGCATTGACCTAATAAACACATACACCAAGTTTGAACATTCTAGCTCAATTAGGAAGAGATTTATTGTGTCCCAAAAATTGTGACGGACAGACGGACAGACAGACGGACAGACAGACAGACAGACAGACGGACGAACCCATTTTAATAGTCCCCCAACTTTCTTCGAAAGGCGGGGGACAATTAGACGAATGTTATTTTCCAGAATATAAATACTATTCAAAAAAAGTAGGGGATAATTGATTTGGGGGCATAATACTAAAATATGCAAATAACTACGAAAAAAGTCACTATAGAACCTAACAAGAAACATTTCCAGTTACATGTGACGCCCAAACGCACCAATAGCTACCGCATGGAATGCAGATGATGCTTGGGATCATCATGGGGGTCCAACCCAAGATTTGCACGACTCTGACTTTGAATGTTACAGACATTGTGGCATTGAATTCCAGGGTGGAAACATCAGTTTAATTGTTTTAGTGACCAGAAAACAAATTTTGATATGCGTCGGCTTACCCAAAATGAAAGGTTACGTGCCCTTGGCATGCTACAGATCGGCACAACACAGGCGGTTGTGGCGCTGACAATGAATGTTTCTCAGTCTGTCATAAGCAGGCTATGGTCCAGATACTGTGATACACAATCTGTACAGGACAGACCACGCTCAGGTCGGCCAAGGGCGACAAATCAAGCCCAGGATCGATTTATCCGTACCTTGGCCTTGAGAAATCGCGTCATCACAGCAAATCAGATCAGCACTCGTCTTCAAACAGACACTGGTGTGAGAGTGAGAGGCCAGACGATTCGGAATCGACTGCATAGGGGTCACCTTCGCGCGCGAAGTCCTCGCGTGATCACTTGTTTGAGAGATCATCACATTCAGGCAAGACGTCGTTGGTGTAGGGATCGTCAACACTGGGATAATCGACACTGGATCAATGTGATGTTTTCAGATGAGTCAAGGTTCACTGTTGATTTTTTGGAAAGACGTAGGAGGGTGTGGCGTCGTCGAAACGAGCGCTTCCAAGACGTTAACGTCATCAGACATGATCGATTTGGGGGTGGTTCTGTTATGGTCAGGGTTCAATAATGTGAATTGAAACGTGGCATCATAAGAAACTGATTGACAGAATATAGACGCCCCTTTATCAACACATTGTTGCCTTGTAAACTTTAATTGTAGATTGCCAGTAGCTATAATTACAGTAGGCCTACAAACAAATTTTGACGCATTATTGAACAATCAAAACTGTTACGCTATCGCCAATGATTACTTAAAACCCCTTTCTCATGCATTCATAATTTTATGTCCGGTTTAAATTCATGTCTCACTTAGCAGTGTTAAATTCTGCTAAATATGAAAACGTTTAAGTTTTAGTTACAACTCTATTTATGGAGTATCTTACCTTCATCGAAATAAAATCCATAAAATAGAATTTCCATGTATATGAATATCACAACACACCTTACCATAAAAGTTGTAGATCACAGGAAATTTAAAAATCACAAATGAATTTTCAATAACGTTGTGTTTATCTCCTATTTATATTTTGCATAATAGGTGGGTCCCTGGTGCAATGTTTGTTTTTTGATATGTGCGACCTGACCTAGGTATAATCTTTGTTGTAGGATCAACCGACGAAATTAATTGGTTGGAAACCTTATAATACCACCATTTTCTTAACATGCCTTCCCCGACTATGAACATTTCATGTCAGGATGGGGGTGGGGAAATGAGATAGCATATTTAGTTTAATAATGTTTAATCGAACTAGAATAGAAATCAATATTGGTCAATTTCAATTATTTTGCCAGGAGAATATAGGATCCTAATATTCAATATTTAAGATTGAATTAACATTAAATAATCAGTACACTAGACGTGTTTTGCAATGGTTACGGCTGCCATTTTGAAATGAACAAAATAAAATATCCTACACCACAACATAATTAGTAAAGGCTGATTCACAAACCAGAAAACATTATCTAAAAAGAACAAACTCTAACTAACGGTGATAGTAATAATACCTTGCAAATGAATATGCACATTTTTAATACAGTCCACAAATTTATACATTTATCTAAAAGACTCTAATAACCATCGTAAAATACTAGCTGAATTACCGGTAATTAAATTCTCGGTTAATATACATCTGACGTCCTGAAAACATATTATGAAATGTGAGGCACTTTTGTGACACAAACTATTAAATTACTTGCATGCACGATTAATAGTGAATACAAAATATCGTACTGTTAAATATATTTTGTACGTGAAGTGTATATATTATACGTTTATTTTAGTATATGTATTAATTAAGGAGACAAATTAATATAAGCCTTTGGCTTGTTTTTGAATCCTTAACTTTTGACAGTGTATAAAATCTATCTTATTTGACATAAGTATTGTTAAAATCAAGATAAAATCTTGAAAGAGGTTTAAAATACACATTCACTAAAATTGCTGAGCTGCGGCGATGATCATTATTTAATTACCCCCAATAAAGTCTGACAATTAGCAGATGTTATATAATATCTAGGTCAGCGTTGATCCAAGTTAGTGTTCAGCGAAGCGTACTTCCTGCTTTGATGTCAGTTTGTGTAGTAATATGGAACTTTGAAATGTTTAATAATTTAACCAATTCAAGAAGAACAACCAATGGCATCAAATTTTCGCATATTTCCAATACGAATTTTTTGGGGGGTTTTGAAATATACTGTAGTAATAACTTAGTCCTCTAATTTTCAGTACGACATGATAATAATGTCATAGTATTTCATCCTATATGTTTAATCTTACAATCCCTCTTGTTGTTTTCAGGTACCGTGAAGGTATAGGAATCGAAATCCAAGAGGTTCAAAAATCTCATTTCTTTGCGGAAAATTCTCCGCCCCCAGTCTGACATCAAAAGTACATAGTCGGGGAAGCCATGTTAAGAAAATGGTGGTATTATAAGGTTTCTGACCAATTAATTTCGTCGGTTGATCCTGCAACAAAGATTATACCCAGGTCGCACATCAAAAAACGAACATTGCACCAGGGACCCACCCATTATGCAAATCAAAATATAAATATAAATAGCTTAATGACACGTGACCTGTATTGGTTTTTTTAACACATGTAAATGTCTACGATGCAGCAGATATTACTAATACATATCTAATCCACAATGTCGTTTATAACAGCATTGGTTCAACATGGGAGACGACATGTCTACACATCAAAGAACGTTGCCTTGAATCGTGCAGTTGTCTATTTTTACATGTCGTCTTCGTTTCGATCACAGGAATACTTAGAGTTCAAAGGATGATTGACAACTTAGTTCTTTTGAAGCCAATCACATACAAATTACTTTGTGTTCTGCATTAGCAATATAAATTTTGTGAGGAGGTAAACGCAATGTTATTGATAATATTCATATACATGGAAATTCTATTTTATGGATTTTATTTCGATGAAGGTAAGATACTCCATAAATAGATTTGTAACTAAAACTTAAACCGTTTTCATATTTAGCAGAATTTAACACTGCTAAGTGAGACATGAATTTTAACCGGACATAAAATTACGAATGCATGGGAAAGGGGTTTAAATAATCATTGGCGATAGCGGAACAGTTTTGATTGTTCAATAATGCGTCAAAATTTGATTGGAGGCCTACTGTAATTATAACTACTGGCAATCTACAATTAAAGTTTACGAGGCAACAATGTGTTGATAAAGGGGCGTCTATATTATTGAACCCTGACTGACAGTATGCAACCATCCACACTCTTTTGTGCCGAAATTAAAAAGTCAGCAAAATATTTTCGGACTAATACATGTATCGGATAATGAAATGGAGGTTTATCGGGATATCGGTAAATAGCGATATTGCATGCGACCAATTTTAGGACACATGCATTTATAGTTCAGTGGTACCACAATAATGTTAACAAATGAAATCCACAAAAAGACAAGAAAAATAAATAAATAATTATTATTGAACAGCTAACATTTCTATTGTTTTTTGTATAAAGTTTTTTTTTATAATAAGTTGCAATGAAACAAGTACGTGTTACGTACGTTGTACTAATTTCAACACGCAAAACAATAAAATGGCTATGAGTTACGGGTTGCGCGGTACTCATTTCCACACGCAAAACAATAAACTGACAATGAGTTACTGTTTACGTGGTACTCATGTCAACACGCACAACAATAAATTGTTAGAACAAAAGAAAATATATAGACATACGGAAAATTAAGCTTATCGATATATACCTGGATATAATCAAATTGGGGTCTGACTGCTGGATACGTATAAATGACGACATTGTTTTCGCCTTTTTACGACAGATGATTGTCTATATTTATATTTCATTATTCAATTTTATAAATGGCGTGACTATAAAACACGTACTGTGTCTTCCGTTCATCAACAAATACAAAATACGCATAGAAGAAACAGCCCCGTACTGTGTCTTCCGTTCATCAACAAATACAAAATACGCATAGAAGAAACAGCCCCGTACAACTGGACATACAAAGACCTGTCCTTATACAGAGACCTATTTGCGTAAAACACACCGACGAATGAAAAATCGCACGGTAAAAACAGTTTTCCTTCCCAAGTTTTGATTTAACAATTACGCATCAAATAAAGCCTCATGGTCATTGATTATACCCTTTTGGTGCAGTTATAACAACTATCGAGAAAACACACCAATTTAACAATACACACCGTGTCATTCGTTTTTCACCTCAGTACAGAAAACGCACTGTCCGAGAGTTGTTAAATCCTAATTAACTCGCCTTCCAGTCCATTTTCCCCCCCTTGTTAATTAACACACCTTATCTAGAGATTTTAAGCCATAATGAGGAGTTATAATCCGAATATTATGTTTTTATCCAGTTACATCGTTATTGATACTTTGAGGTAGATTTTTATGAACCAAATTTTGTTTTCCACCCTTACCAATTTCTCAGTGTGGGTTACAGTGTTATGACCTTAAACACTGTGTATAAATTCAGAGTCAATTGGATATTAACTTTGGCCTCTCGAGCGTACACAAGATATTTTGAAGTGAGCAAGGGCCATAACTCTGGCAGTAATAATTGGAAATGGCTGAAAATCTATAGACTTCTTCGTTTCTTGACCTTGTGTATAAATTTCTTGACCTTGTGTATAAATTTAAAATCAAAAGGATTTTAACTTTCAATGTGGGCGTATAAAAAGGCGATTTTCTGTAAAGCATCAACTCAAAAGTTACATGACGCTCGAAAATACATCTATAGGAATGCGAAAAATAATTATGAATATTTCCATTTTGATGACCATTGCAAAATGAAAACACAAGTACAATTTGTGACTAGGGAAAATACATCTACAGGAATGCGAAAAATAATTATGAATATTTCATTATGACGATCATTGCAAAATGAAAACACAAGTACAATTTGTGATTTGGGAAACCGTGATCTTCAGAATACCACTTGTGTACTGTTATTATTGTTAACGACTAAACTAACATGGCATCCTCTCTTAAGCACATATTTTCCCCTTTATAACTAATGGAAAATGTATACAAGCAGATGAATATATCTAATCTAACTATCTTTGTTTAAATATTCACCTTTGCCATTTTAAGCTGTGCAAAGTCAGGTGTGAGGTAATATATGATACCATCTTTAGCTCCTGGTAATGTTACACCACGGAAGAATAAAATTGTCAACACAAAATATGGAAATAAAGCTGTAAAGTACACAACCTGTAACAGAAGAAAAAGGAAAAGAAAAATGTTAAAATACCTTTTTTCCAAATAAAGCATGTTTGTAGCATTACATGATTTAAAATGTTCCAAATTATTAGTCTGGGAGCCCAGTGAGGTTTAATCAAAATATTGAGTCCAAAAGGTTTGAGGTTTGCAACACATATTTGACGACTAGATAATTATGGAAAGGCAAGTCTTAAGTTTTGTAACCTGTGCGTATACCTGGGAGCGCTCCCCCTAACCCCTTATATTTAATGAGAGTTAAAATTCAATGTCCATCCACAATTTTCTTGCAAGGATTTCATACTTAGCATTAATTAGTGGACGAAATTAAAATTTAGAGTCCATGACTGAAACAAAGCCTAAAAGCTAGCTTACCAAGTCATGAAACCAAAAATATCACTTAAGAGCGACAAAAGTTGAACAAACCTTGCTTTAGACTGGTTCAAAGATGACAAAGGTCAAAGCTCAATAATTAGTGACTGTAATCAAAATTTAGGGTCCATAACTGAAACAAAGCCTAAAAACTAGCTTACCAAGCCAGAAAACCAAAAATATAACTTAAGAGCGACAAAAGATGAACAAACCTTGTTTAAGAATGCTTCAAAGGTGATAAAGGTCAAAGGTCAATTTTTGGGTCTCGTAATACGGTTTGAGTGGATCTGATTAAATTGTCTTGTCCAAGATTATTTTCGTTTGGAAAACATTTCTATGTGTTTCACTTCACAAAATTCACGACTTAAGAGCATAAAATGTTGTACTAATGTTACTTAAGAGCTAAGGGGGGTTGGGATGGCCTAGTGGTCTAGAGTGCCCCGCTTCGACCTCTAGCTGGCCGGTCACCTCTGGCTTGCAGCTGTGGTTTCAAGCCCTGGTGTGAGCGTATGTGGCATGGAGATAGGGGCGCCGTCTTAACCTCGTGGGTTTCCTCCGAGCACTCCGGTTTCCTCCCACTGCTAAAGACCCCTAAGCGCAAGCGAATTATTGAAATAAAATTAAACCATGTTAATCCTGAAATGACCTAGTTTGTGTTGAGTGGACGTTAAACCCCATTTCTCTCTTTACTTACACTATTCGTGTACAAACGGCGACCATTTCGTCCGGCAATTTTGGTAGGATTTTCACGAAATTCGAATAATTCAGAAAGTTACGATCTGATATGCGTAAATACCGAAAGGAACCAAGATCTTTGGGTTATAACCATGCATTTCAAGTTTCATCAAAATCAAATTAAAATTGTGACCTATACAGGGTCCACAACCATAATATACCATTTTTTAACAGTATTCGCGTACAAACGGTGGACATTTTGTTTGTCAATTTTGGTCCGATTTTCCCGAAATTTGAACTCATACCTTCCTTAAGGTGAAACGGTGATATAATCAAACGTTTTTTAAAATCGGAAAATAATTGTGACTTCCAGAGTGACCACAAGCTCAAAAGAGTGATTTTTCGAACAATCAGGGGCCATAATTCAGGAAGTTACGATCCAATGGGCGCAAATATCAAAAAGAACCAAGATCTTCGGGTTATAAACGTGCATGTCAAGATTTATCAAAATCGGTTCAAAATTGTGACCTATATAGGTTCCAAATCCTTGATATAACATATTTTCACACTATTCGCGTCCAAACGGTGTCCATTTTGTCTGTCAATTTCAATTTTTGTCCGATTTTCACTAAATTCATACTCAACCTTCACAACCATGGAATGGTGATATAATCAAACATTTTTTTAAATCGGATAATAATTTTGACCTCCAGAGGGACCACAAGCTAAAAAGGGTGATTTTTCGTACAATCAGGGGCCATAATTCAGGAAGTTACGAATCAATGAGCGCAAATATCGAAAGGAACCAAGATCTTCGGGTTATATAAAGTTATAAACATGCATGTAAAGTTTCATCAAAATCGGTTCAAAAAATTGTGACCTGTATAGGGTCCACAACCTTGATATAACATATTTTAACACTATTCGCGTACAAACGGCGGCCATTTTCTCTGTCAATTTTGGTTTGATTTTCACGAAATTTGACCTCAGCCTTCATTACCATGTAACGGTGATATAATCAAACGTTTTTTTAAATCGGATAATAATTTTGACCTCCAGAGGGACCACAAGCTAAAAAGGGCAATTTTTCGGACAATCAGGGGCCATAATTCAGGAAGTTACGATCCGATTGGTGCAAATATCGAAAGGAACCAAGATCTTTGGGTTATAAACATACATGTCAAGTTTCATCAAAATCGGTTCAAAATTGTGACCTCGATAGGGTCCACAACCTTGATACAACATATTTTCACACTATTCGCGTACAAACGGCGGCCATTTCGTTTGTCAATTTTGGTCCGATTTTCACGAAATTTGAACTCAACCCTCATTACCATGTAACAGTGATACAATCAAACGTTTTTTTAAATCAGATAATAATTTTGACCTCCAGAGGGACCACAAGCTAAAAAGGGCGATTTTTCGGACAATCAGGGGCCATAATTCAGGAAGTTACGATCCGATGGGCGCAAATATCGAAAGGAACCAAGATTTTGGGGTTATAAACATGCATGTCAAGTTTCATCACAATCGGTTCAAAATTGTGACCTCTATAGGGTCCACAAGCTAAAAACATGATATTTCGTACAATCAGGGGCCATAATCCATGAAGTTCTTATCCGATACATGCCAATATCAAAAGGAACCGAGATCTTATGGGGATAAACCTATATTTCAAGTTTCGTCAAAATCGGATAAGAATTGTGACCTGTAGAGAGTCCACAAACAAATTGTGGACGGACGGACAGGGGTGACGACATAATACGTCCACATGAAAATGTGGGCGTATAAAAAGGGTTGAAATCCGTAAGTTATTTGCAGTATAATGCTATCAAGACTTATACGGTTTACTTACAAGATATTATACTAGATAAGATGTTAATTGCATCAAAACGTTCATTTGGAACACCATGAATACATACATACACATGTATTTAGACATGTTGTATCAGGGAATATTTTAAACGGGTTCGTATCGCAATTTGCGTATCAAATTCATATTTGATTAGCATTATTAGCATAAAACCCTGCTTCAGCGCGAATCAAAGTTTTGAAAATTAATTTTAACTTTAAAACCATTCAGTATCATAAAACACATCAAAACAAATCTCAAATCTCGCAATTTTATTGTCTATATCATCAAGACTCTTTACGTGCCTCTGCAACGGTCCAGTGGAACGAGAGCAGTACATGTTGTCGTCTGCTATTTATAGACGTAAAAGGTTTTGATGATAGAGATTACAAATTACTTGCTACGCAACACTACATACTTTCTATATCTTTGGTAGTCACAGTCGTGTAGACAGACATTCAAAACACTACAAGATAAAATTACTGGGTGATCGAGGGTAGGCCATTCAAGATGGCAAGTCAAACACATGATAATGTTCTGTCTTCAAATTCGACATTAAAATTAGCAACAGTTCAAGATTGGGTGAGGAAATATGACCCAGAAAAGATCTGGCTTGAGTATAAAGTAAATAAAGAATGTCCAGGTTTCGTACAAAGAATAACATGTGGTCACATACTTTTTATTTTCATTTTATATATAAATATAAACAACAGTAATACAAATAATATGGGTATTGTTATTGTCACATAATTATGTGAAATAACAATTCTATTACATACTAAACAAAAAATGCTAATCAATTGGTAAATTTTGCTACTCAATTATACAATTGATTAGCATTCTTACACAATTTTTCTGGAAACTGCTAATCAAATGTAAAAAAGTAAAATATTCCCTGTGTTGTATACTACAAATAATACATGCAGTATAGAAAACATATATGTACACTAACACAAGAGGAATACATTCATACAGATATACGATACTTTTGTTAGCTGTTTGTCTTGTTTTACATGGTTTATCGTTCCTAATTATTTCCAACTGTAAGTTCTGAATGTAATGCTATTTTGGGGTGTTTCATTGCGGCCGACCCAGAACAATTGAAAGTTATCAAAAGTAGTTCAGAGCTGTCTATGTGATTAATTACAAAAGTCAATATGTGTATTCCACCAATGCTACATCAAATTATTTATGCAAAGTGTATATTTTTGAAACAATGGGTTTTTCGGATAAACCCAGTGATTGTTTCCCATATAAAAAATAACTGTGTTATGTACATGGTTTTTTTTTCCCGATTGTTAATACCTCTTAAAGATCATGTACCCATGTTCTGTTGTCTTATTTAATCCTTCTTCAACTGCAGTGCCGGATTAACCTTGTGCGGGCCCAGACAAACCAATTGTGCAGGAACTGGTTGGCTCAGTCCGGGATAAAATATTAGTATGACATAGAATTGTGGGGGCCCTAAATGTGGGCGGCCGGGACATTTGTCCCACTTTGCCCCCCTTAGATCTGGCATTTAATTTTAATAATTTGATGCTACTGTGGAACTAACGTTAGAACTCGAAGCACTAGACATAACGATGTCAGTAGTGTCAGTAACAACAAGGTCACTTTGACTCGTAGTTGAACTACTGCCACTACCAGCTAGATTTCCGTCAGAAACCTTTTCTTTTTAAAGAAAGAGCTTAAAAGATTTTGTTTTTTATGCATTTTGTTAATATATAGGGTATAACTTTAATGTATGGGTTAGAATTATTAGAAATATGGGTCAACTACATGCGTAGTCGGCCATTTTGTATACATTGCCATAAGTTAGAAGTTAGAACGATTTTCGGCACATGGTAAGAAAATATTTGAATGTCGTAAATAATGTCATTAAATTGGAGTTATTTCCCCTAGTAAGTTCCGGTTTTACGAAGCGCTGAATAAACAATTTCAATTTTGTAAAAAAAACTTTGTAATTATTTTAAAACGAGAAAAAAACTTAGTCGCCAGCTGGCGACTCAAGTGAAAATTTTAACTAGCCAGAAAATATATTTGGTCGCCATGGCGAGTGTTTTAGTCGCCATGTAGAGCCTTGCTGTCTAAATATATAATGTATACATGTCGTCCTGAATGGATGTTCTGGTGCAATGTAACATCTTGTAAGTAAACAGTATAAGCCACTCTTGATATCATTATACTGAAAATAACTTTCGGATATCAACCCTTTTTTCACCAAGGTAAATATCGATGTTAAGGAGAACACATAAATGTTTTGAATCATATAAATATATAAGGAATGATTCGTCGCATAGTTTTTCGTTGTCTCTTTAGGTAAGCAGGAATAAGCAAGCAATTTGAATGTTTGATTGGTCATAATGTGGCCCAAAATATGACCTTTGTCACCTTTGAACAGGGGCAGATCCAGGAATTTTTGCAGAAGGGGGTTTGATAGGTTCCTGTTAAGGAAATCTGACAGTCATCGTCTCTAAATTACATAGGCATACATACAAATTGCGCTTTTAAAGGAGAGAAATCATTTTTGTAATGATGTAGGATCTTACTGTGATTTAATTTCATTGATGCAAGGCATTCATTTTGTTTTATGTAGCTGAGCAGGGTGGGGTTTGGACCCCCCCCCCCCCTGGATCCACCCCCGTTAAAGCAGTCTTAAGCAAGGTTTGTTCAACTTTTGTTGCTCTTAAGTGATATTTTTGGCCTCCTGACTTGGTCAGCCAGCTTTTAAGCTTTGTTTCAGTTATGGACTCTAAATTTTAATTACAGTCACTAATTAGTGCTTATTAATTAGCTCTCAAGTAACATTAAATACAACATTTTATGCTCTTAAGTCATGATTTTGGTGCAGTGAAACTCATAGAAATATGTTTTCCAAATAAAAATAATCTTGGACAAGACAATTTAATCAAATCCACTCAATCCTTTGTCACCTTTGAATCAGTCTTAAGCAAGGTTTGTTCAACTTTTGTTGCTCTTAAGTTATAATTTTGGTTTACTGGCTTGGTAAGCCAGATTTTAGACTTTGTTTCAGTTATGGACTCTAAATATTAATTACAGTCACTAATTAGTGACCTTTGACCTTTGAACCAGTCTTAAGCAAGGTTTGTTCAACTTTTGTCGCTCTTAAGTGATATTTTTGGTTTCATGACTTGGTTAGCTAGCTGTTAGGCTTTGTTTCAGTAAGGAACTCTAAATTTTAATTACGGCCACTAATTAATGCTAATTAATTAAGCTCTTAAGTCGCATTAGCACAACATTTTATGATCTTAAGTCATACATTCTGTTTCAAAGTGCTAAGTATGAAATCCTGGCTACATGCCAATCTGACAGTCATCGTCTCTAAATTACATAGGCATACATACAAATTGCGCTTTTTAAGGAGAGAAATCATTTTTGTAATGATGTAGGATCTTACTGTGATTTAATTTCATTGATGCAAGGCATTCATTTTGTTTTATGTAGCTAAGCAGGGTGGGGTTTGGACCCCCCCCCCCCCTGGATCCACCCCCGTTAAAGCAGTCTTAAGCAAGGTTTGTTCAACTTTTGATGCACTTAAGTGATATTTTTGGCCTCCTGACTTGGTCAGCCAGCTTTTAAGCTTTGTTTCAGTTATGGACTCTAAATTTTAATTAGTCACTAATTAGTGCTAATTAATTAGCTCTCAAGTAACATTAAATACAACATTTTATGCTCTAAAGTCATGAATTTGGTGCAGTGAAACTCATAGAAATATGTTTTCCAAACAAAAATAATCTTGGACAAGACAATTTAATCAAATTCACTCAATCCTTTGTCACCTTTGAATCAGTCTTAACTCATTGACCCCTAGAGCTAATTATGTTAATTACTGCTTAATCTCCTAAGCCAATTAACCAGACTATAGCTTCTATCCCTAATGTTAATTAAAAGATTATCCACTAATCTCACCTATTGCAGATATCCCAAAATAAAACAAAAACTATTACTCTAATCAAAAAATGTTTATATTACCAAATGTAGAATTAAAAACAGGCTTTACAAGCATGCTTTTTTAAAACAAAAATACCAAAAAACAACAAAGTTATTCTTTATCATAAAAAGAACTATGTAAAATAAGATTACGATTATGAATTATGAAGTTACATTTTACTGATCCATGCATCACACAGTAAGCACAAATGATTAATTTAGTCTATAACCAGTTTTTAGGATTGGCACTGTAAATATAATGTTCACAATCACGAATTTCTTCAACCGTTATGTTCCTCCAATTTTTTTTTTTTCGAACCGCATTGAATTTCTCAACGTGATATCTATTAGTATGGTTTCGTCGATCAACCAATGCGAGCAAGTTTAATCAAAAAAATAAACTAAAAAAATTAAATTTGTTTTTCTCACGTACTAATATGTATTATGGACCTAGCCATCTCCTAAAAATGATGGCCATCTAACGGAATTCAGTGGATCATTCCAAATAATATCCTTGTTGAAAGTTGAATCTCGAAGATTGCCCGCCATTTTGGTTCGCTTCGTCACTAGCTATTTCGGAGCCTTCGTGTTCCTCACTCGAATTGTCAGTCAATTCGCGGTCCAGGATATTATTATTGCTAATTTCTACATTTAATATATCTTCCAGTAAAAATCCTTCGCAGTATGAGTCGGAATCACTCTCCATACCGACAAAATTATTAACAATCTAGGCGTACAAAACTGACATTCACTCAACAAAATGGCGACCCCTGAAAATATTTTTTCTTTGGAGTTCGCGACCTTATGACCTCTAAAACCTGTGTTGTGACGTATAGTTTACGACTTCAATCAAGTTCAATCATTAGTTAAAACTATATATTAATTGGCTAATTACGTCTGGAAAGCGAATCGAAGGTTTTTAAAACTTTATTGATCAATAAAACCTACATGAAAGAAGTCGACAGCAGTCGTTGCTGGGAAAGTTTTTTTTAGCGAGTTTACGACCTTATGACACCTAACACCTTGTTGTGACCTAGACATTTTATGATACCAATCATTAGTTGAAGCTATTGTTTTAAGGAATTACAACTTTTGGAATGTCAAGCGTCTTTTTTTATAACTTTATTGGTCAATTAAATAGTACATCAAAGCGGTCGACCGTCCAAAATGGCGACCGATATGAACAGAATTTTCTCGTGAGCTCGCGACCTTATAACACCCAAACCGTTGTTGTGACGTATACATTTTATGATTCCGATAAATAGTTTAAACTATCAGTTTACCAGGTAACTACTTTTGGGAAGCCAAACGGCAATTTTTTAATAACTTTATTGATCAATAAAACTGTACACCAAAGATGTCGACACCAAGCGTTGTACGGGAGTCTGACTAGACACTAGGTCAACGTCTGGCAGGGTAAGTCGGTGAGGCTCAGTGACTAATTATGTCGCCTCCACAAGTAACCTGTACCGAATGAGTTAAGGTTTGTTCAACTTTTGTTGCTCTTAAGTTATAATTTTGGTTTACTGGCTTGGTAAGCCAGATTTTAGACTTTGTTTCAGTTATGGACTCTAAATATTAATTACAGTCACTAATTAGTGACCTTTGACCTTTGAACCAGTCTTAAGCAAGGTTTGTTCAACTTTTGTCGCTCTTAAGTGATATTTTTGGTTTCATGACTTGGTTAGCTAGCTGTTAGGCTTTGTTTCAGTAAGGAACTCTAAATTTTAATTACGGTCACTAATTAATGCTAATTAATTAAGCTCTTAAGTCGCATTACACAACATTTTATGATCTTAAGTCATACATTCTGTTTCAAAGTGCTAAGTATGAAATCCTGGCTACATGCCAATACAGAAAGGAACCGAGATCTAAGGGTGATAAACCTATATTTTAAGTTTCATTCCAATCGGATAAAAATTGTGACCTGTAAACTATTCACAATCAATTGTGGATGGAAGAACAGGGGTGATGACAATATAATGTGGGCGTATAAAAAAACTTATTTCATTGATCATAAAATATTCTTTGCCCAACAAAAGTACAAAAGACTTTGGTAGAATAAAGTGTTTTGTATATTACAATGCTTAATAAAATTTTAATAAAATTAGTTTTAATTACCTTTCCCACCGATTTTACCCCTTTACTTAAGGACACAAATGTTAGAAGCCAAGCAAATAATAAACATAAAGAAATCTTCCATTGAATCGAACCAATGTCGTCAATACCATCAGAAATGTTCAGTATATGGGATCTGAAATATCAAAAATATTATATGCCATAAATCATTGGGACGAGGATACAGTATTATTTGTTTAGTACACCCAAGTGAAGATGGTTGAGACAATTTGTGTACAACGGTCTTAACAATATATATTATATTCCATATAAGCCCTTCGGGCCTCTCGGATTTATATTGCATATTTCTCATTACTCGTTCTAACCATGCACACTCGCTCAAACTTAAAAGGTTAAAAATAGCTCACTGCATCAGTGTGTATACACACCTGATGACACGTGACCACACCAATATATAAGCGATCACAACACCTTCAGTATTGTCTTTTTCTCTTTTGATTTAGACCGTGCACATTCCTGTGTTAGTGATAACGCTGTTATCATTTTTTCTTTTGATTGTATTTAGTTTGTGTTGATCATTTTTATGGTTTATAGGCTACCTTCCGTCGTCTTCATAGACTAATGATAGACGTAGAATCGCTGATTCACATTCACGTCGCGGTCACCACGTAGTGTTGACTTTATTTCATTCTTTATGATGGAAGGAAAGCGAATTTGAGGGATTCTGCGATGCAGATTTTTTAAAATGGTCATAACGTAACCACAGACGTGGATATTCTACATCTAAAGGACGTAAAATACGGCTTTTCAAAAGATTTTATTCACAATGATTCATTGAATGAACAGGTCATTCGAGAAGAAACCGGATGTTGACAACATTCCGATGATGGAGGTAATAATAGTACCGTAATGTGCTATGTACATGGAGATGTATATATACACCTCAATGGCTGTGTAGTAATACTTCCGAAATCTATAATAACATACCCGTAAGTAAAGACGGTTGTAATAAAGGAAATCTTTCGTTATATTATATAACTTATAGGGTCGAAAAAGGCCTGTAAATCTCGTAAACGAAAATCGAAAGTATTAGTGTTTTGAAAGTCAGTCCAATAATATAATCCAATTGATTGATTGTATTGAGAAATCATAAGTTCATTGATTGATCGGTGTTTTTGGTCATCCTCATAATATGTTAACTTTATTAACAATAAATAAAGACGGTTATCCTTACACCAGTAGTATTATCACTAGTAGTAACAAGCCAACAGTGAGGCTGATGTCCCCCACCGAAATCCCAAAATAAATAGATGACACATATTAATTAATCGCACATTTATTTTTTTCAAACGTATCGAGCAATCAAACTGTACACGAAGTGTCATCCAAAAGTGTTTTATAAAGAAAAATGCTGAAACCGACAAGAAAAATGAAAATGTACCCTAGTTAGGGGGACCCTAAAGGCAGACAAAAGGGCCCCTCTGGCCAAGGGAAAGGGCCCTCGTGTCCGAGTCAATCGTTTCTATACACTGTTACTGTCGAATCCATTACGGAATGAGAATGCAGTCATTGTATTGGCATTAAAATCATCAATCAAGATGAACCTAAGTTATCTTGTCCCAAGAAGAAAATGCTCATCTTCGAACTCCATCAAGACATTGACCTAATAAGCATACACACCAAGTTTGAACATTTTAACTCAATTAGGAGAGTTATTGTGTTCCAACGTCTCGGCAAATCAAATTGCTTATCGCTCTGCTTACCCTGAGCAAAAAATGCTCATTATTGATCTTAATCTTAGTCAAGGCATTACTTTAATGAAACTATACACCAAGTTTCATCCCTCTCACTTAATTAGAACTATGTTATCGTGTTCCAAAGCATCAACCAATCAAATTGCTTATCTCTGCTTACCCTAAGCGGAAAATGCTCATCTTCGAACTCCATCAAGGCATTGACCTAATAAGCATATACACCAAGTTTGAACATTTTAACTCTATTAGAAGGAGAGTTATTGTGTTCCAAAGTCTCGACCAATCAAATTGCGTATTGCTCTACTTACCCGGAGCAGAAAATGTTCATTATCGAACTTAGTCAGGGTATTACTGTAATGAAACTATACACAAAGTTTCATCACTCTCACTTAATTAGAACTAAAGTTATCGTGTCCCAAAGCATCAACCAATCAAATTGCTTATCTCTGCTTACCCTAAGCGGAAAATGCTCATCTTCGAACTCCATCAAGGCATTGACCTAATAAGCATATACACCAAGTTTGAACATTTTAACTCAATTAGAAGGAGAGTTATTGTGTTCCAAAGTCTCGACCAATCAAATTGCGTATCACTCTGCTTACCCTGAGCAGAAAATCCTCATTATCAAACTTAGTCAAGGTATTACTGTAATGAAACTATACACCAAGTTTCATCACTCTCACTTAATTAGAACTGAAGTTATCGTATCCCAAAGCATCAACCAATCAAATTGCTTATCTCTGCTTACCCTAAGCGGAAAATGCTCATCTTCGAACTCCATCAAGGCATTGACCTAATAAGCATATACACCAAGTGTGAACATTTTAACTCAATTAGAAGGAGAGTTATTGTGTTCCAAAGTCTCGACCAATCAAATTGCGTATCGCTCTGCTTACCCTGAGCAGAAAATGCTCATAATCGAACTTAGTCAAGGTATTACTGTAATGAAACTATACACCAAGTTTCATCAATCTCACTTTATTAGAACTAAAGTTATCGTGTCCCAAAGCATCAACCAATCAAATTGCTTATCTCTGCTTACCTTAAGCGGAAAATGCTCATCTTCGAACTCCATCAAGGCATTGACCTAATAAACACATACACCAAGTTTGAACATTCTAGCTCAATTAGGAAGAGAGTTATTGTGTCCCAACAAGTGTGACGGGCAGACAGACGGACAGACAGACAGACCGAAGGACAGACAGACAGACAGACAGACTGACGTACCCAAAGGCGGGGGACAATAAGTATTTGAGTAGATGGAATAAAAAGATTGTTATAAATAAGTCTGCAACAAATAACGTTGTCAGGAACAAATGAGCCTTTACGGCCCCTGCTACGACCCACTGCTATAGCCTAGGCTTATAGCATAGTGCATCTATCTAATAAAAAGATTGTTATTTTAAATAAGCCTGCAATAAATAATGTCGTTACGGCCCCTGCTATAGGCTTGATACATAGTGCACCTTATTATGAAATGATTGTTATTATATAGCCAGCAACAAATAATGTCGTTACGACAAAATGTGCCGTTACGGCCCCTGCTATAGGCTTGAATCATAGTGCAAATGATATTAATTTACATAAATAATAGGTCAACAGGGCCAACTCCTACTAAAGTTCAAGATTATGACAGGATTCTTTATTATCCAGGGCTTTCAGGCGATATCATTTTAGTAGAAAAAATGAATCTGAGTCTCTTCAAAACCAGGGTTTCTGGATAACCTTTAATTTTCGCGAATTTAATAACAATCCATCTTATAATCAGGTCTTGATGATACAGTAAATACAGTTGTACATGTATAATAAAGATGTGTATACTAATGTATGAATGAATGTGAAATAAATAAATTAGTCTGTTTTATTTTTTGGCTAATAGGCCTGCATCACATGGTTTTGAAGATGTGGTACCAGTACATTATAATGATCTGTATTATGACAATAACATCTTAAGTAATAAGGTATTACATATCATGGATTCTTCAAGTTTGTTTGATGAATTCATAGCCTGAGCCTGAGTTTGATATCCCCAAAATCTTTTAAGGTGATGACGTTTTTAATGATCTTAGAATCAAACTAGCTACCAATAAAAAGGTCAAGATAAAGAAATTGACTTTCTACTATCCTCTATTAATTAGTGAATACAAGAGATCATTGCCACCTTTGGTGGACCAGGATATGTAGCACGTCCTGCCCATAGTGGCTCAGGATTGTTCTCTTCAGGAGTAAGGTCTGGGTTTAACTCCTCTGATGCCTCTTTTAAATAAATAAATTTTGACCCTGAGGTCAAGTCCTATATTGTAGGTTCTATCATAACTTTAGGCAGTGTCCATTTAAAGTTGTCTCTGAAACATAGATTATTTCTCAGGAAATATATTGCCAACCACAAGGCTTGTTGATTATACTTTGTTTAATCCTGAGGTAGCTTTTCTAATAAAATAGATTTTAAAAAGAAACGACAGAAGATCGTTTTTAGGTCAAAACTTCAAGCAATAGATATAACCACCGGATTGTTCCGGATGGCCCTTTCTCCAACCTGAGCAGGGCGAGAGGCAGGTTCCCTCGCCAAAACTACCATTAGACGGTGAAAGTAATAATTAATCCTTTTATGCTGAGCAAAATTTCAAATTTTTATATCACTGGGTCACAATTACCTCAGGTCAGTGAGTTTTGATTGTTGTAAGTGGTTACAAGATTGACTTTATTCGAATTCCTATTCAGATGGCTATTCGAAATAGCTTGCTTTTTTTATCTTGAACAGATGTCTTTAATAGACGAGGAAGTCAATAAAATGACATGTAAGAAAGCCATTGATACAGTTATGAAAATAAAAACTGGCTATTGCCCTAAAGATGCTTATTTTTCAATCTCTGTCTTGATCATCGAAAATATTTAAGTTTCATATAAAGTTTATGAGTTCACATGTTTACCTCTTTGACTTTTAGTCGGTTACACATATTTTTACAAAAACTCTCAAACCTATGTTTGCTTGGCTCACGAAACAGGGCATTATATCTACATAGATGATTCTTTATCTGCGACAAGTTCAGTTAAGAAAGGTATTATAAATACACGAACAGCTATCAGTTTATTAGATAGATTTCTGTGTGAATAAGAAGATATCGTGTTTAGAACAATCTAAAAAGTTTCTGTTTTTGGCTTCATATTTAATACCGAAAGTTATCAAATTTGGTTGACATCTGAGCAATTGACATCTAAAATTTTGTTTAGTTCAAATTTGTCAATTCATATGAGCCACAATTAATTGGACTGTGTTTCTTTAGTAGAACTGCTATTTTACTTCCATTATTTTTATCCAATTTTTAAACAAACAGAAGAATACATTTCTGTCACACTGTATTTTCAGCTATGATAATGATGCCATTCTTAATTATATAATAGCTTAATTAGGCAATGGTTTTGGGAATGGAATGGTGGATATCTAAGGTTTATATATACATGTATATTGGGTTTTATATTCATTCACCTAGTTATCCTAGTTCATAACATCAGATGCTTCAGGGGTCAAAATTCACGACGGCACCCACGGCAATTGCCGTGGTATTTAGCGAAATTGCCGTAGAAAATGAATAATAACTACGGCATCGTTTGCCGTGGTATTTTATTTAAGAATATGACTATTATGACGACGGCAATTTGCCGTAGTCGTCACTTGCCGTTGTACAAATGCGTAATCCACGGCATAACAGAAAATAATAATTTATTGTTTTGTTTCTTTCCTGGGTTTTTTCTATCGAATTAGATCTCGAACCACACAGCTGTCATAGCTACTAAATATAGATCGGCTATTTACCTGACGCCACATTAGCGGGCGCACGTACGCAAATACCGATAATACAAGTCGTTCATTCAGATGCCCATGAAACGGATAGCCTATACGGTACACGATCTACGCATATTTTCGTCTGTTTGCCACTAGTTAATAGCATTATGAAGTACATGTATTTATATCAAAATAAATAAAACACTTACCCCCCCCCCCCAGTCATCTGACCTACTTCTACTGGAATGGAAATGGACACGACTCGTTGTCTGGCGTGTTTAATCATTTAACAAGTACAAATCAATTTACAGAAATAAAGGCTATGAAGAATTTACAGGAAAAATATGACCAAATCAAATATAATTTTTAGCGTAAAGCCGTAAATATAGACGGAATGAAAGAAAAGCATTCCAGGGGGCATTACATGTCCACCGCATGATGTTCGTGGAATGATGTCATATGCACGGGTGTGAAGTTGTCTTTCGATAATCAAATTATGGTACCATGATACGGATATTTTATAATCGGAATTCCACACCTCAATGGCGAAGTATTCATTTAAAACGCAAGTTACGAGCCATGATACTTTACTTATATTTGGTGAAATTCACATAGATACGGATTATATAGAATTGCACGAATCTTCGTGTCGCTGAGCCAAAGCAGATTCGCGGGCTTGCAATAATTTTATACCTCCTAATTTCGGTTGACGTAAAGTCCTAAACATTTTTAGGGTGTTTGTGGTGACATACTGTTATAATAATATACTAAACACACATTACAAATGAAACATATATACTTATAGTTTATTTATTATTTATAATCTTTATTAATCAAATTTATCAGTTTAAAAAAATGCCGTAGTGATGAAAGTCAAATGAAAGTTTTGCCGTAGTGTACACAAAAACTGCCGTAGTGAAGAAGGGATTACTGTGGCATTTTTTGAAAAAACTGCCTCAGTTCAAATATCATGAATTTTGACCCCTGTGCTTTCCCAGATAGATTGGGTTCCCACTTGGGTAATTTCCGAAGCAATGACCATTTGAATCTTTCAGAGGAAGGAAATATATATTAACTATTTAAAAGTTTGAGCAATATTCAGTGCTCTTAGTATCTCTGTGGTCATCTTATTAATACATGTTTGTATAAAGTCTGACAATACTTTGTTATTTCTTATATATAAATAATCAGGGTGGTTCTGTTGGTAACCTCATAGAATTATCTAAAGAATTTTGGCTGTGGTTTTCGGTCAGAGTACTCAGAGGAAACTTTTTGTCAGCCAAACATATTGCTAGAAAATCTAATGTGTTGACTGACATTTTGTTTAGAATATTTTCTAGTTGATTGAAATGAAAGTTATATGAGAATATATCTTTTCATACCCGATGTTGATCTGTTAGATTCTGGGCTTAATACAAATTATGTATCTTGACATCCAGACCCTTTTTTCAAGCATGCAATGCTTTTCTATATCTGAGACAAAATATAAACCATATAGGTTTCCACGTTTCAGCATGATATTAAGGGTTTTGGCAAAGGTATTTAAAAAGAGAGTAGACCAAGCAGTCATAATCATTCCAGGCTGGTTAACTCCTGTATGGTATCCATTTTACTATCATGCTCACAGCCGACCCTGTTCGGTTACTTGTTCGCAAGGACCTCTTGTGTTTATAAGTCTCAATGGTGCCTTTTATTCTCTTCGAGGGAAGAATTTATATCTAACAGTGAACAGGATGCAGGATAGCTGGCAATCCTTCTCTAATAGAGGAATATCAATTCTTAGTGGCCATCTACCACGAACAGTATGTATTGGCCTAGCTAGAGAAGATGGAATTTTTGGAGTTGTGAACTACAAATTAGTTCATTGGATCCATCTGTAGAAATTTTTATAAATTTCTTAGGAAATATGTCTAAAAGACATTTTTGATCCTCTGTAATTCAAACACTTGTAGCTACAGTTAATTCTGTCCTTAAGGATCAGCCGTTGGTTGGTCGATTCAAGTAAGATTGTATGATAATAATCCAACTTAGTCCAGATATCTGTTTTCTTGGAATGCTTCATTATAAGTAAATTTTTGGTTACGCTGTATCCATTGCAAGATTTATCTTTGAGAATATGTACATATGAAACAGTTGATTGTTGGCTTTAGCTACAGCTCAGAGATGTCAAATTTTCACAGCCTTTTGGCTTAATGCTTTATATGATTCAGGCTCTGCTATAACCTTGCAAGTAATGTCCCTGTTTTACTTTGAGAGTGTATATCCGTAAATCGAATAAAGGATTTGTTTCCTTTGTATACGAAGAAGGCTGTAGCTCCAGGAACTGTTGCTAGATGGTTATAAGAAATATTATAGTAATTAGTTAGATGGTTTTGATACTTCGATTTTTAAAGTTCATTCAATTAGAGGGACATCAACTTCATCAGCATTTAATGCTGTTTGTTCACATTCAGAATTGAAAATCTGCAGTTATTTTTTGCCAGGTTTTACCATCAGTATGGGCGAAAAATTGTGCTGGCTGTGGAATAAATAAACTACTAAGTTGTTTTAGTTGTTATTTCATTTTTTGACAGCCCTTTAAACTATGCAATATAAATCCGAGAGGCCCGAAGGGCTTATATGGAATATAATCCCACTCTCATCCAAGCGACCGAAGGGCGTGATGGATGAGAAGGATTATATGAATATATAGCCCGAGGGCTCGAGGATTTATCTTCCCACCCTTGAGCCCTCCTAGTGCTATAGTTGGCTGTCAACAATCCTTTAAAAAGACAATACTGAAGGTGTTGTGATCGCTTATATAGTGGTGTGGTCACGTGTCATCAGGTGTGTATACACACTGATGCAGTGAGCTATTTTTAACCTTTTAAGTTTGAGCGAGTGTGCATGGTTAGAACGAGTAATGAGAAATGTGGAATATAAATCCTCGAGCCCTCGGGCTATATATTCATATAATCCTTCTCATACATCAAGCCCTTCGGGCGCTTGGATGAGAGTGGGATTATCAAGCTTTCACATGAAAGCTTGGCTTGCTAAGATTAATATATATATATTTTTTTTTTGGGGGGGGGGGGGCTTTTCTGCGAATCAAATTTCGCAGAATCTAACCATAGGATCATTCTGAAACTATGACAAACTTTACCAAAAATAGGTGGCAGCTTTTGATTAAAGATAGGTGGCCAGGCAACGAAACATACGCCCATAGCACCTAAATCGTCCGGGCAGTCAACAAGAATTGTTGCATATTCTTAATTTTTTTCGGTAATGAAACATTTATAATACTCTGAAATCTGATTAACAATTAAGTAAATATCAGAAAATCATTAGAATTTGTTTGGTTTTTATAAAGTTCTGCCCCCATGCTAACGCTTAGTATAAGAAACATAAAATCATGGATTTAGCTGTTCGTTTATCAAAATTCATTGAAAATCAATATACTTTTTCGTCTCTGGGGTTGGGGTGGCCTAGAGTGCCACGCTTCGACCTCTAGCTAGCCAGTCACATCTGGCTTGCGGCGGTGGTTTCGATCCCTGGTATGAGCGTATGTGGCATGGAGATAGGGGCACCTTCTCAACTTCATGGGTTTTGTACGGGCTTTCAAGGGCCACAATTCTGTCTGACAGTAATTATTGAAAATCGCTGAAAATCAACAGACTTCGTTGCCTCATGACCTGAAACACTGTGTATAAATTTAAAGTCAATCGGATATTAACTTTGGCCTCTAGAGCGTCTACAAGATTTTTTTAAATGATCAAGGGCTATAACTCTGGCAGCAATTATCAGAAATCGCTGAAAATCAATATGCTTCTTCATCTCATGACCTTAAACACTGTGTATAAATTTAAACTCAATGGCCTCTAGAGCGTCGACAGGATTTTTTGAAGTGATCAAGGGCTATAACTTTGGCAATAATTATTGGATTTCTCTGAAAAACAATAGGCTTCTTAGTCTCATGACCGTAAACACTGAGTATAACTTTGTGCATAAATTCAAAGTCAATCGGATATCAACTTTAGCTTCTAGAGCGTCCACAAGGGCTGGCCGGGGGCAACGACAATATACGACCACATTTCAACGTGGGCGTATAAAAACATTTTCAAAATGTTTACAAATCCGAAATTACCAAATTTACTAGTTACTCTAAGTAACGCAATGTTTCGGCTCTGCTCTCCACTACCTTATCTCCGTTCTAAGACTATTTTGGAATCCTTACCGCCTATTTTTCACTGTGATACTGCTTTAGTTGCCAAAAGGAATCATTTCTTGTCACATCCGACACAAATTTATAAAAATCCAACACTATTTTCATGTAGAATTATGCGATACAAATAGATAAACAACTTTCATTTGAATGCAGCCTCCATTTTCAATCTACTGCTCAGCCACTATTCCAAATTTCGGAATGGAATTTTACCGTAAACGAAAATTCGTGCTATACACGGTCACTAAAGTTCTTTTTATTCAACATGCGTGATTAATTATTACACAAAATCTATAAAACAGAACAACGCATTATATTGACCATCATAAAATATTTTAAATAGTCTACGTGTTATTCCATGTACAGCAAGAATTTTCGTTTATGGTAAAATTCCATTCCGAAATTTGGAATAGTAGATGAGCAGTAGATTGAAAATGGCAGCTGCATTTAAATGAAAGTTGTTTATCTATTTGTATCGCATAATTTGACACGAAAATAGTGTTGGATTTTTATAAATTTGTGTCGGATGTGACAAGAAATGATTGCTTTTGGCGACTAAAGCAGAATCACGGTGAAAAATAGATGGTAAGGATTCCAAAATAGTCTTAGAACGGAGATGAGGGAAAAGCCTTATTTTCATACTACTGTTTGAGTTCTGGTAAATAATAAACTGATTTCTTCGATTATGAACAAACTAGTTAACTTTGGTTATTATAAACTTACCCGTGTGTTTGAAATGAACTCCCGTTCAATAAAATCCATTGTAGCACTAAAAATCCCAACGAATAAAACCGGTTATCTCTTGAAAAATTTGAATATTTACTTGTTATTTCGACAGAGTGGATAATAACATTGCTTTCGTAACATATTGGACGAATCCAACACACTGAAGCGAGGTTGTTTAAATTTGACGCATATTTTGGCAAACACGTGCTATACTCAAAGCAAAGCGCCAACATTACGACGAAAATATCAATAGAAGGCAATTACATAGGAGCTTTATATTGAAACCATTGATCGCCAGTCTATCAAATTTTATTCACAATGAAAGAATCACTGATTGCACGGATACTTGTAAAGATAGGTTGCCAGGCAACGAAACATACGCCCACAGCAGCTAAATCGTCCGGGCAGTCAACAAGGGTTGTCGCATATTTTTACTAATTTCGGTAATGAAACATTTGTAATACACTAAAAACTGATTAAGAGTAACAACTCATTATGTAATTATCAGAAAATCACCCCACGCTAACAATTAGTATATACATGAAACATTTAATATCATGGATTTAGCTGTTCAGTTATCTAAATTCATTGAAAATCAAAATACTTGTTCGTTTCAACACCTTAAACTCTATGTATCAATCTGAAGTCAATCGGATAGTAACTTTGGCCTCTATAGCGTCACAAGAATTTTTGAAGTTATCAAGGGAGATAACTCTGGCAGTAATTATTTGAAATCGCTGAAAATCAATAGGCTTCTTCGTCTCATGACCTTAAACACTGTGTATAAATCTAAAGTCAATCGGATATTAACTTTGCCCTCCAGAGCGTCCACAAGATTTTTTGAGGTGATCAAGGGCCATAACTCTGGTACTAACTATCGGAAATCGCTGAAAATTAATAGGCATCTTCGTCTTATGACCTTAAACACTGTGTATAAATTTAAAGTCAATCGGATATTAACTTTGGTCTCTAGAGCGTCCACAAGATTTTTTGAAGTGATCAAGGGCCATAACTCTGGCACTAATTATCGGAAATCGCTGAAAATCAATAGGCTTCTTCGTCTTATGACCTTAAACACTGTGTATAAATTTGAAGTCAATCGGATATTAACTTTGGCCTCTAGAGCGCCCACAAGATTTTTTGAAGTGATCAAGGGCCATAACTCTGGCACTAATTATCGGAAATCGCTGAAAATCAATAGGCTTCTTCGTCTTATGACCTTAAACACTGTGTATAAATTTAAAGTCAATCGGATATTAACTGACCTTTAGAGCGTCCACAAGATTTTTTGAGGTGATCAAGGGCCATAACTTTGGCACTAATTATCGGAAATCGCTGAAAATCAATAGGCTTCTTCGTCTTATGACCTTAAACACTGTGTATAAATTTGAAGTCAATCGGATATTAACTTTGGCCTCTAGAGCGTCCACAAGATTTTTTGAAGTGATCAAGGGCCATAACTCTGGCACTAATTATCAGAAATCGCTGAAAAACAATAGGCTTCTTCGTCTCATGACCTTAAACACTGTGTATAAATTTAAAGTCAATCGGATATTAACTTTAGCCTGTAGAGCGTCCACAAGCAATTGTGGACGCCGGACCGACGGACGGGGGCGACGACAATATAAAATATAAAAATAAAGTCATATCTAAAATATAAATTTTAATATCCTATCTTCTTTATGTTATAAATAGTTTAACACGGATCACGAAGCATACCTCCGAAGTGTCTGAGGACTCTGAGTGTATTATTAATTTGATCTATTCTTTCGATCAAATAATAACCTCTTCAGTGACATTTTTAAGCGTGTTGCGGCAGCGTTCAAAGTGCCTAATGGCATTGGGTGGCGGATACAATGCCGATAAGTCTGTAACACCCTGTAAGAAGCGGAACATTAATTGTAAATGGCCTGCATATATGTTAAATAATAATATTATCATACCATATTATAAAGATGGGTAATATTTAAGGCCCGTGAAAAGAATGTAGTTATTTTTGTTCCTCATGTGTGTTAAACAGAAAATTATCCCATCCGAGCCACTAATCAAATAATTAAGTCGGTAACAAATTTTAAAAAATACAGGTTGTTATGTGTGCTCAAACTCAATGCCGAGTCGAGACGTGCTTTTAACTTAAACCAAAGAATTGACGTAAAAATGCCACATTTCCTATGCTGTCACCCCTGATACAAAGTGATATCTCCCGAGGTGTGACGTAACCAGCTGCCATATTGATATTTTTCTTAACCGAAAGTTTGAGGGATTTCAATTTTGATGAGAGAACTGTATTTATACGTTGGGACATTTAGTGGTGCAATGGATTTTATTTAACGGGAGTTCATTTTAAACACACAGGTAAGTTTATAATAACCAAAGTTAACTAGTTTGTTCATAATCGAAGAAATCCGTTTATTATTCACCAGAACTCAAACAGTAGTTGTCTATAAGGGTGAGTAGTAACGTAGTGAAGGGCAGAGCCGAAACATTTACGTTACTTAGCGTAACTACAAATTTACGAACAAAAAAATGACCATGCATAGTTGTAACGGTTACCAGTCAAGTCGTCCACAAGCAAAGTCGTCCACAGTCAAGTCGTCCACAACCGTTGGTGGAGTCGTCCACACCCGTTGGTGGACTCGTCAACAACTATTGGTGATGTCGTCCACAACTATTGGTTATGTCGTCCACAACTAAGAATAAGACTCGTACACAACTAAGAATAATACTCGTACACAATTTAATCGTATCCACAACTATTGGTGATGTCGTCCATAACTAAGAATAAGACTCGTACACAATTTAATCGTAATGGAAGAAATAGCTAGTACCATTTTGTTATTTGATTTCAGATCGAATCACGGTTGTTTTTGTACTAAAGTTAATCGTATTGTTTGTATGATCGTATGGTCATTGTTGATTGTTTGATTAGTATTGGCGATTTTTTTTGTAATAAAGTTACCGTAAATTAGTCAAATATGTGAAAGAAATTAGAGGGGGGCGTGATAGAATCACGTCCTCTTGCTCTGCACAGGTGTGACGTCATGTTTGATATTCAATTTTATACCGATACTTTTGAATCCGAATTCTACACATTTCTTTAACGGTAGTGTCATATTTATTTCTATTTACATGTACCGGTATGTAAATTCTTTAACGGTAGTGTCATATTTATTTCTATTTACATGTATGTAAATTCTTTTTTATTTGGAAACCATTAAAACACACACTTATAGTTAAATTATAGAAAATCGCACGAGAAGCTTGATTTCTCGATTGAAGGGTGTAAGTGATCAAACAACAATTTTTTGATTGGTCAGAGGCGTCTAACCGCGGGAAAATTTACAGTTACTATTGGATGACAGCATGCATGCACGAATAAAACTATCTTATTTGCATATTGCATGGGGGGTATACGATGTTTGTTCCATCAGGGAATTTTATTCAATGATGATTTAAATTATGGTTGTCACAGGATCACTGTGCCGTACGTGTCTATCATGGACGAATGAATAAACACATTTGAAAGTTATGTGGCAGACAAATACTACAAATTGTGTTATGAAAAAATAAATGTATTGTTAAAATAAATAAATGTATTTATAAGACTCGTACACAATTTACGTACGTGTCTATCATGGACGAATGAATAAACACATTTGAAAGTTATGTGGCAGACAAATACTACAAATTGTGTTATGAAAAAATAAATGTATTGTTAAACTAATTAAATGTATTTATAAGACTCGTACACAATTTAATCATATGAAAAAAATAGCTAGTACTCGTTGACTATTTTGTTTTTTGATTTCAGATCGAATCACCGATGTTTTTATAATAAAGTTAATGTTAATCGTATTGTTTGTATGATCGTATGATCATTGTTTTGTTGTTCACCGATGTTTTTTTTAATGAAGTATTCTTGTATTGTTTGTTAATTGGCGTTATGATTTTAGCAATTTTGATTGTTTGATTAGTGTTTATTGTCAGTATCAGAAAATGCCGTGGTATTTCTTTACAACACAATTTGTAGTCCTTCACGTAACAGTCATGTAACTTGCAAACGTTTTTATTCATTCGTCGATGATAGCCAATGACCACGTGACAACCATAACTGAAATGGCTATAAAATAAAGTTCTGTACGACTATGATATAGCCTTCAATATTTGTTAAAATTAACACTCTGTCTATACATACGTAACTTTTTTTGTTTTGTTTTAAACAATATTTTATTCAGGTTGTACGTAACTAACGTAGGGTGAGTCTGTCATTCAGATTGCCTGTCAATAGTGTATAAAAAAATTGATTTAGAACTGCTTTATTGGCATAATGCCAACCGATATGTCACGTATCATTGGAATTCTCCAATAATGGAGATTCTGTCAGGGAAAACATCCATTGTTTCTCTCCGTGTATTCGATGTTCCATCAGGGAACTATATCCAATGACGATTTTAATTTACCTAACAACTGGTCAGTGAATCCATCAATGTATTATGCAGTTATTATTTTAATATCTACCGGTAGCCTACCTGAAATTCACACGGACAGAGCGTGGAAGACGTGCAATTATGAAACCATGCCGAGACTGTATTCAATGACCACGTGGCTTATTTTAATGCACCTTTTATGAATAATCAACAAGCTTGTTTTGAATATTTTACCGGATTATAGAAAGAATATCCATATCCCGAAAGTAAACTATCGTGTGGACGACTTTACCAACGTATTGCTATATCTTCAAATTTAACTAAGTCTTGTGGACGACTCCACCAACGTAGGCCTATTACTATATTTTCAAAATTAAACTAAGTCTTGTGGACGACTCAACCATCGAGTGTGGACGACTCCACCAACGGGTGTGGACGACTCCACCAACAGGTGTGGATGACTTTGCTTGTGGACGACTTGACTGGCATTCGTTGTAACTTTGTGGATTTTTTTTTTTACCTATTTCATTACCGTAATTCTTTTTTCTTTGAGTACCTTGACAAGAATCATTTTCAACTGTAATTTCAGATTTTCAAATTTCGAAAAGTCGTTGCTGTGATTTCGTCCAGGAAGTTAAGACCAACATCTTTACATAAAGATAGGTTGTCAGGCAATGAAACATACGCCCACAGCAGCTAAATCGTCCGGGCAGTCAACAAGGGTTGTCGCATATTTTTACTTTTTTCGGTAATGAAACATTTGTAATACATTAAAATCTGATTAAGAGTAACAACTCATTACGCAATTATCTGAAAATCAATTCAATTTGTTTGCATTTTATAAAGTTTTGCCCCAGGCTAACAATTAGTATGGGAAAAATTTAACATCATGGATTTAGCTGTTCAGTTATCAAAATTCATTGAAAATCAAAATACTTGTTCGTTTCAACACCTTAAACTCTGTGTATCAATCTGAAGTCAATCGGATGATAAGTTTGGCATCTACAGCGTCACAAGGTTTTTTGAAGTGATCAAGGGAGATAACTCTGGAAGTAATTATTTGAAATCGCTGAAAATCAGTAGGCTTCTTCGTCTTATGACCTTAAACACTGTGTATAAATTTAAAGTCAATCGGATATTAAACTTTGGCTTTTAGAGCGTCCACAAGATTTTTGAAGTGATCAAGGGCCATAACTCTGGCACTAATTATCGCAAATCGATGAAAATCAATAAGCTTCTTCGTCTTATGACCTCAACCACTGTGTATAAATCTAAAGTCAATCGGATATTAACTTTGGCTTTTACAGTGTCGACAAGATTTTTTGAAGTGATCAAGGGCCATAACTCTGGCACTAATTATAGGAAATCGCTGAAAATCAATAAACTTCTTCATCTTATGACCTTAAACACTGTGTATATATTTAAAGTCAATCGGATATTAACTTTGGCTTTTAGAGCGTCCACAAGATTTTTTGAAGTGATCAAGGGCAGGGCCATAACTCTGGCACTAATTATCGGAAATCGCTGAAAAACAATAGGCTTTTTCGTCTCATGACCTTAAGCACTGTGTATAAATTTAAAGTTAATCGGATATTAACTTTAGCCTCTAGACGGACGGACGGGGACGACGACAATATACAACCACATTTCAATGTGAAAATCCACAAATATTTACAGTAGGCATCCTCAAACCAATGTTCCAACGAATTTCTGATGGGATCACAATTACTAGGTAACTGGATACATAAACAGCATAAGTGTAGTGGTTGAAATATATACCTACCACTACACTTATGCTGTTTATGTATCCAGTTACCTAGTAATTGTGATCCCATCAGAAATTCGTTGGAACATTGGTTTGAGGATGCCTACTGTAAATATTTGTGGATTTTCAACTGGATACATAAACAGCATAAGTGTAGTGGATGAAATATATACCTACCACTACACTTATGCTGTTTATGTATCCAGTTACCTAGTAATTGTGATCCCATCAGAAATTCGTTGGAACATTGGTTTGAGGATGCCTACTGTAAATATTTGTGGATTTTCAACTTGTGTATAGGCACCTTTGTTAATACATATTCCTGAAGCAATGGCGTGAGAAATCCCTCTCTTCCCATTGCTGGATAGAAGTCATATTCTTGAAATTGGGCGGTGCGTGTCTCTTTTTAACGTCCAATCAAATCCCTTCTCTCTTCTCGCATTCGGCATAATTTTCAAAATGGCCGACGAAGAAAACATGTCGGCACTGGATAATCGAGCATAATAAATTTCGCGGGTTATGACGTAAACAAGTCGCGATTGTCACTAGATACATTGCGGTAACATATTTTGAGGTCTGGTTAACCCCGATATTGTTTGTTACAATGTAGGTCATTGGTTGGTAATGGCACTACTGACCAATAATAATTTAGCATAACAATGTTCACTCAAGATAGCAGTGTGAAGTGGATTAGTTCTAATCAAACGAAACACTGCGCAGGAGTATGTTGTTAATAGTATCATCATATTTTCATGTGATAGATCACCTTTCTAGAAAATGAAGAACTTACATGTTACCAACGACAGGGCAACCATTACAACTTAGTGATGTCATCAACATAAGACATCATTTTTCAAATTTGTTTCCTGTTTCTGTTGAACTGTTCCTTTGAAAAAGTTAAAATTTATTTGACGAAACTAGTCAGGATAGTGGACATGTATGATGGTTTTAAATGGCAGTTTTATATATTTCAACCACATTTCAATGTGGGTGTATAAAGATAGGCTGGCACTGCCAGGCAGGATACGCCCACATTTTCGAGAGATGGACAGAGAACAAGCAATACCGAAAGTGATTTTTCCTACATCTTTAAGTCCTGTATTTCATGTTCTGTATTGGGAGCAGCCATTTAGTTGGTCAGTTCCAGTCTGATATTAATGAAATTCGAAACCGACAATGATTATGGTGTGACGGTACACAACCTAGAAATGTGACTTTTCATCAAAATCGGATAAGAATTGTGACCTGTAGAGAGTCCACAACCATGATATATACCATATTTTTACACTATTCGCGTGCAAACGGCGACCATTTCGTCCGGCAATTTTGGTACGATTTTCACGAAATTAGAACTCAACCTTCCTCATCAAAATCGAATTAAAATTGTGACCTATACAGGGTCCACAACCATGATATATCATTTTTTTAACAGTATTCGCGTACAAACGGCGGCCATTTTGTCTGTCAATTTTGGTCCGATTTTCCCGAAATTCAACCTCAACCTTCCTTACAGTGTAACGGTGATATAATCAAACGTTTTTTTAAATTGGATAATAATTGTGACCTCCAGAGGGACCACAAGCTAAAGAAAGGGGGATTTTGCGTATAACCAGGGGCCATAATTCAGGAAGTTATGATCCGATATGCGCAAATATCGAAAAGAACCAAGATCTTTGGGTTATAACCATGAATTTCAAGTTTCATCAAAATCGAATTAAAATTGTGACCTTTACAGGGTCCACAACCTTGATATACCATTTTTTAACAGTATTCGTATACAAACGGCGGCCATTTTGTATGGCAATTTTGGTCTGATTTTCCCGAAATTCGAACTCAACCTTCCTTACGGTGTAACGGTAATATACTCAAACGTTTTTTTAAATCGGATAATAATTGTGACCTCCAAGCTAAAAAAAGGCGATTTTGCGTATAATCAGGGGCCATAATTCAGGAAGTTACGATCCGATATGCGCAAATATGGAAAAGAACCAAGATCTTTGGGTTATAACCATGAATTTCAAGTTTCATCAAAATCGAATTAAAATTGTGACCTTTACAGGGTCCACAACCTTGATATACCATTTTTTAACAGTATTCGCGTACAAACGGCGGCCATTTTGTATGGCAATTTTGGTCTGATTTTCCCAAAATTCGAACTCAACCTTCCTTACGGTGTAACGGTACTATAATCAAACGTTTTTTTAAATCGGATAATACTTGTGACCTCCAAGCTAAAAAAGATAGGCTAGCACTGCCAGGCAGGATACGCCCACATTTTCGAGAGATGGACAGAGAACAAGCAATACCGAAAGTGATTTTTCCTACATCTTTAAGTCCTGTATTTCATACTGTATTGGGAGCAGCCATTTAGATGGTCAGTTCCAGTCTGATATTAATGAAATTCGAAACCGACAATGATTATAGTGTGACGGTACACAACCTAGAAATGTGACTTTTCATCAAAATCGGATAAGAATTGTGACCTGTAGAGAGTCCACAACCATGATATACCATATTTTTACACTATTCGCGTACAAACGGCGACCTTTTCGTCCGGCAATTTTGGTACGATTTTCACGAAATTAGAACTCAACCATCCTCATCAAAATCGAATTAAAATTGTGACCTATACAGGATCCACAATCATGATATATCATTTTTTTAACAGTATTCGCATACAAACGGCGGCCATTTTGTCTGTCAATTTTGGTCCGATTTTACCGAAATTCAAGTTACGATCCGATATGCGCAAATAACGAAAAGAACCAAGATCTTTGGGTTATAACCATGCATTTCAAGTTTGATCAAAATCGAACTAAAATTGTGACCTCTACAGGGTCCACAACCATGATATACAATTTTTTAACAGTATTCGCATACAAACGGCGGCCATTTTGTATGGCAATTTTTGTGCGATTTTCCCGAAATTCGAACTCAACCTTCCTTACGGTGTAACGGTAATATAATCAAACGTTTTTTTAAATCGGATAATAATTGTGACCTCCAAGCTAAAAAAAAAGGCAATTTTGCGTATAATCAGGGGCCATAATTCAGGAAGTTACGATCCGATATGCGCAAATATCGAAAGGAAGCAAGATCTTTGGGTTATAACCATGAATTTCAAGTTTCATCAAAATCGAATCAAAATTGTGACCTCCACAGGGTCCACAACCTTGATATACCATTTTTTAACAGTATTCGCGTACAAACGGCGGCCATTTTGTATGGCAATTTTCGTCCAATTTTCCTGAAATTCGAACTTAACCTTCCTTAGGGTGTAACGGTGATATAATCAAACGTTTTTTTAAATGAAATAATAATTGTGACCTCCAAGCTAAAAAAAAAAGGCGATTTTTCGTATAATCAGGGGCCATAATTCAGGAAGTTACGATCCGATATGCGCAAATATCGAAAGGAAGCAAGATCTTTGGGTTATTACCATGAATTTGAAGTTTCATCAAAATCGAATCAAAATTGTGACCTCCACAGGGTCCACAACCTTGATATACCATTTTTTAACAGTATTCGCGTACAAACGGCGGCCATTTTGTATGGCAATTTTCGTCCGATTTTCCCGAAATTCGAACTCAACCTTCCTTAGGGTGTAACGGTGATATAATCAAACAGTTTTTTAAATCGAATAATAATTGTGACCTCCAGAGGGACCACAAGCTAAAAAGGGTGATTTTTTGGACAATCAGGGGCCATAATTCAGGAAATTACATTCCGATAGCCGCAAATATCGAAAGGAACCAAGATCTTTGGGTTACAAACATGCATGTCAAGTTTCATCAAAATCGGTTCAAAATTGTGACCTCTATAGGGTCCACAAGCTAAAAACATGATTTTTCGTACAACCAGGGACCATAATCCATGAAGTTTTGATCCGATACATGCCAATATCGAAAGGAACCGAGATCTTATGGGGATAAACCTATATTTCAAGTTTCGTCAAAATCGGATAAGAATTGTGACCTGTAGAGAGTCCACAAACAAATTGTGGACGGACGGACGTCCGGACGGACAGGGGCGACGACATAATACATCCACATGAAAATGTGGGCGTATAAAAATGCGATTTTGCGTATAATCAGGGGCCATAATTTAGGAAGTTACGATCCGATATGCGCAAATATCGAAAGGAAGCAAGATCTTTGGGTTATAACCATGAATTTCAAGTGTCATCAAAATCGAATCAAAATTGTGACCTCCACAGGGTCCACAACCTTGATATACCATTTTTTAACAGTATTCGCGTACAAACGGCGGCCATTATGTATGTCAATTTTCGTCCGATTTTCCCGAAATTCGAACTCAACCTTCCTTAGGGTGTAACAGTGATATAATCAAACGGTTTTTTAAATCGAATAATAATTGTGACCTCCAAGCTAAAAAAAAGGCGATTTTGCGTATAATCAGGGTCCATAATTCAGGAAGTTACGATCCGATATGCGCAAATATCGAAAGCAAGCAAGATCGTTGGGTTATAACCATGAATTTCAAGTTTCATCAAAATCGAATCCAAATTGTGACCTCCACAGGGTCCACAACCTTGATATACCATTTTTTAACAGTATTCGCGTACAAACGGCGGCCATTTTGTATGGCAATTTTCGTCCGATTTTCCCGAAATTCGAACTGAACCTTCCTTAGGGTGTAACGGTGATATAATCAACAATTTTTAAATCGAATAATAATTGTGACCTCCAGAGGGACCACAAGCTAAAAAGGGTGATTTTTCGGAAAATCAGGGGCCATAATTCAGGAAATTACATTCCGATAGGCGCAAATATCGAAGGGAACCAAGATCTTTGGGTTACAAACATGCATGTCAAGTTTCATCAAAATTGGTTAAAAATTGTGACCTCTATAGGGTCCACAAGCTAAAAACGTGATTTTTCGTACAATCAGGGGCCATAATCCATGAAGTTTTGATCCGATACATGCCAATATCGAAAGCAGCCGAGATCTTTTGGGGATAAACCTATATTTCAAGTTTCGTCAAAATCAGATAAGAATTGTGACCTGTAGAGAGTCCACAAACAAATTGTGGACGGACGGACGTCCGGACGGACAGGGGCGACGACATAATACGTCCACATGAAAATGTGGGCGTATAAAAATGTGGGCGTATCATACAATAAGGGGCCATAATTCAGTTACGATCGGATAACTTTGGGTTAAAAACATTTTTACAATTAGGGGCCATAATTCAGGAAGTTACGATCCAATATTCGCAAATATCAAACGGAACCGAAATCTTTGGGTTATAAACATGTATTTCAAGTTTCATCAAAATCGAATTAAAATTGTGACCTCTACAGGGTCCACAACCTTGATATACCATATTTTTACACTATTCACATACAGGCTGCGGCCATTTTATCCAACAATTTTGGTCCGATTTTTACAAAATTCGAACTCAACCTTCATTACAGTGTAACAGTGATATAATCAAACGTTTTTTTTTAAATCAGATAATACCTATGACCTATAAAGTGTTCACAAGCTAAAGAGAGAGTTAGAAATGGGGTTTAACGTCCACTCAACACATACTAGGTCATTTCGGGACTAACATATGGTTTAATTTTATTTCAACAATTTGCTTGCGCGTATGGGTCTTTAGCAGTGGGAGGAAACCGGAGTTCACAAGCTAAAATCAGGGGCCATAATCCATACTTTCAGATACATGCCAATATCGAAAGGAACTCAGATCGTAGGGTGATAAACCTATATTTCAAGTTTGATTGAAATTGGATAAAATTTGTGACCACAACCAATTGTGGATGGACAGAAGCGATGACAACAGTGATGGGGATTCAAATTTTTTCTTGTCGGACATTTTTACCGAAATTAAAGGGACATAACTCTTATCGTTATTTAAGAAGGCAGTTTTTAGACCACACCAAAAAATCACGTATCAACAAAATATTCAAATTTGTACGTAATACAAAAATAGGTGCACCTCGTTATTTATCAGATTTAATTCCTGTATGGTATTCAAATTCAAGTCAGTAATATTCTTACAAAAATTCGTGATATCATAATACGATAGAATAAATGCGTACGGACTACTGCCGATCCGTACTGTTTAAAATTCCGCCAAAATTACGGCATTTTTCGGGTCATAAGTCCATATTCATTTTTCAGCAGAAGTATTACACTCCGTTTCGACTTATATACGTAAGGTAAAAAAATGATTTCCCGAAATTTATTTGGTAGTACTTATTTCTTTATTTAAAAAAAATAAAAAAAAAAACATTCAAAAAATGCCATGAATATAGAATCTTTTCTTCGACATTAGACACGTGAATTTTGTCACGAACATTCATTTTAACGTTTCACACGTCTTGCAAGATTTAGACTATGAACGGCACTCGGCAAACCTCAACAGATTCCAGATTTTTCATACACTATTTCAAAGCCTGAAGCTGTTTTTCTTACAAACAAGTACAACTTTGCTCTAAAAATTTTAAACACTCTTCGAACAACGCAATTTTGATAACTTCTTTTTTAAAACCGGCAAATTTTCCTAATAAGTAAACTGGTGCTGCATCACCTAGCGTCATTGTACATGTAGAGTAACGGAATCACAGAGGTTTGCCCAGTTCTATAACCGCGTGCGATCAGAAACAGATATCTTTGTGTGTAAAATAGCTTTATTTAACGCTATCACATACATATTGATTTATATTGATTTAAAACTGCTTTATTGGCATAATGCCAACCGATATGTCACTTATCATTGGAATTCTCCAATAATTGAGATTCTGTCGGGGAAAACATCCATTGTTTCTCTCCGTGTATTCGATGTTCCATCAGGGAACTATATCCAATGACGATTTTAATTTACCTAACAACTGGTCAGTGAATCCATCAATGTATTATGCAGTTATTATTTTAATATCTACCGGTAGCCTACCTGAAATTCACACGGACAGAGCGTGGAAGACGTGCAATTATGAAACCATGCCGAGACTGTATTCAATGACCACGTGGCTTATTTTAATGCACCTTTTATGAATAATCAACAAGCATGTTTTGAATATTTTACCGGATTATAGAAAGAATATCCATATCCCGAAAGTAAACTATCGTGTGGACGACTTTACCAACGTATTGCTATATCTTCAAATTTAACTAAGTCTTGTGGACGACTCCACCAACGTAGGCCTATTACTATATTTTCAAAATTAAACTAAGTCTTGTGGACGACTCAACCATCGAGTGTGGACGACTCCACCAACGGGTGTGGACGACTCCACCAACAGGTGTGGACGACTTTGCTTGTGGACGACTTGACTGGCATTCGTTGTAACTTTGTGGATTTTTTTTTTTACCTATTTCATTACCGTAATTCTTTTTTCTTTGAGTACCTTGACAAGAATCATAAATTTAAAGTTAATCGGATATTAACTTTAGCCTCTAGACGGACGGACGGTGACGACGACAATATACGACCACATTTCAATGTGAAAATCCACAAATATTTACAGTAGGCATCCTCAAACCAATGTTCCAACGAATTTCTGATGGGATCACAATTACTAGGTAACTGGATACATAAACAGCATAAGTGTAGTGGTTGAAATATATACCTACCACTACACTTATGCTGTTTATGTATCCAGTTACCTAGTAATTGTGATCCCATCAGAAATTCGTTGGAACATTGGTTTGAGGATGCCTACTGTAAATATTTGTGGATTTTCAACTGGATACATAAACAGCATAAGTGTAGTGGTTGAAATATATACCTACCACTACACTTATGCTGTTTATGTATCCAGTTACCTAGTAATTGTGATCCCATCAGAAATTCGTTGGAACATTGGTTTGAGGATGCCTACTGTAAATATTTGTGGATTTTCAACTTGTGTATAGGCACCTTTGTTAATACATATTCCTGAAGCAATGGCGCGAGAAATCCCTCTCTTACCATTGCTGGATAGAAGTCATATTCTTGAAATTGGGCGGTGCGTGTCTCTTTTTAACGTCCAATCAAATCCCTTCTCTCTTCTCGCATTCGGCATAATTTTCAAAATGGCCGACGAAGAAAACATGTTGGCACTGGATAATCGAGCATAATAAATTTCGCGGGTTATGACGTAAACAAGTCGCGATTGTCACTAGATACATTGCGGTAACATATTTTGAGGTCTGGTTAACCCCGATATTGTTTGTTACAATGTAGGTCATTGGTTGGTAATGGCACTACTGACCAATAATAATTTAGCATAACAATGTTCACTCAAGATAGCAGTGTGAAGTGGATTAGTTCTAATCAAACGAAACACTGCGCAGGAGTATGTTGTTAATAGTATCATCATATTTTCATGTGATAGATCACCTTTCTAGAAAATGAAGAACTTACATGTTACCAACGACAGGGCAACCATTACAACTTAGTGATGTCATCAACATAAGACATCATTTTTCAAATTTGTTTCCTGTTTCTGTTGAACTGTTCCTTTGAAAAAGTTAAAATTTATTTGACGAAACTAGTCAGGATAGTGGACATGTATGATGGTTTTAAATGGCAGTTTTATATATTTCAACCACATTTCAATGTGGGTGTATAAAAATGTGGGCGTATCATACAATGAGGGGCCATAATTCAGTTACGATCGGATAACTTTGGGTTAAAAACATTTTTTTTCCATACAATTAGGGGCCATAATTCAGGAAGTTACGATCCAATATTCGCAAATATCAAACGGAACCGAAATCTTTGGGTTATAAACATGCATTTCAAGTTTCATTAAAATCGAATTAAAATTGTGACCTCTACAGGGTCCACAACCTTGATATACCATATTTTTACACTATTCACATACAGGCTGCGGCCATTTTATCCAACAATTTTGGTCCGATTTTTACAAAATTCGAACTCAACCTTCATTACAGTGTAACAGTGATATAATCAAACGGTTTTTTTTAAATCAGATAATACCTATGACCTATAAAGTGTTCACAAGCTAAAGAGAGAGTGAGAAATGGGGTTTAACGTCCACTCAACACATACTAGGTCATTTCGGGACTAACATATGGTTTAATTTTATTTCAACAATTTGCTTGCGCGTATGGGTCTTTAGCAGTGGGAGGAAACCGGAGTTCACAAGCTAAAATCAGGGGCCATAATCCATACTTTCAGATACATGCCAATATCGAAAGGAACTCAGATCGTAGGGTGATAAACCTATATTTCAAGTTTGATTGAAATTGGATAAAATTTGTGACCACAACCAATTGTGGATGGACAGAAGCGATGACAACAGTGATGGGGATTCAAATTTTTTCTTGTCGGACATTTTTACCGAAATTAAAGGGACATAACTCTTATCGTTATTTAAGAAGGCAGTTTTTAGACCACACCAAAAAATCACATATCAACAAAATATTCAAATTTGTACGTAATACAAAAATAGGTGCACCTCGTTATTTATCAGATTTAATTCCTGTATGGTATTCAAATTCAAGTCAGTAATATTCCTACAAAAATTCGTGATATCATAATACCACACCCCATTTTACGTCATTTAAGTGAGATACGACTTTTCGAGATTAAAGAGATTATAAGAGATTAGACTGAGTAAGACGTGTGTGTTTGTTCTCCAACAAGCAGTCAACCGTGACAAAGTTTTTATACGCCCACATTTTCATGTGGACGTATATTGTCGTCGCCCCTGTTCGTCCGGACGTCCGTCCGTCCGTCCGTCCGGGCATCCGTCCACAATTGTTTGTGAACAGTCTACAGGTCACAATTTTTATCCGATTTCAATGAAACTTAAAATATAGGTTTATCACCCTAAGATCTCGGTTCCTTTCGATATTGGCATGTATCGGACCGTAACATCATGGGTTATGGCCCCTGATTGTACGACAAATCACGTTTTTTAGCTTGTGAACAGTGTAGAGGTCACAATTTTGAACCGATTTGGATGAAACTTGAAATGCATGTTTATAAACCAAAGATCTTGGTTCCTTTCGATATTTGCGCCAATTGGATTGTAACTTCCTGAATTATGGCCCCTGATTGTCCGAAAAATCGCCCCTTTTTAGCTTGTGGTCCCTCTGGAGGTCACAATTATTATCCGATTTAAAAAAACGTTTGATTATATCACTGTTACACCCTAAGGGAGGTTCAGTTCAAATTTCGAGAAAATCGGACCAAAATTGCCATACAAAATGGCCGCCATTTGTACGCGAATAGTGTGAAAATATGTTATATCAAGGTTGTGAACAGTGTAGAGGTCACAATTTTGAACCGATTTGGATGAAACTTGAAATGCATGTTTATAACCCAAAGATCTTGGTTCTTTTCGATATTTGCGCCAATCGGATAGTAACTTCCTGAATTATGGCCCCTGATTGTCCGAAAAATCGCTTTTTTTAGCTTGTGGTCCCTCTGGAGGTGAAAATTGCTATCCGATTTAAAAAAAACGTTTGACTATATCACCGTTCCATAGTTATGAAGGTTGAGTTCTACTGCCGATCCGTACTGTTTAAAATTCCGCCAAAATTACGGCATTTTTCGGGTCATAAGTCCATATTCATTTTTCAGCAGAAGTATTACACTCCGTTTCGACTTATATACGTAAGGTAAAAAAATGATTTCCCGAAATTTAGTTGGTAGTACTTATTTCTTTATTTAAAAAAAATAATAAAAAAAACATTCAAAAAATGCCATGAAAATAGAATCTTTTCTTCGACATTAGACATGTGAATTTTGTCACGAACATTCATTTTAACGTTTCACACGTCTTGCAAGATTTAGACTATGAACGGCACTCGGCAAACCTCGACAGATTCCAGATTTTTCATACACTATTTCAAAGCCTGAAGCTGTTTTTCTTACAAAGAAGGACAACTTTGCTCTAAAAATTCTAAACACTCTTCGAACAACGCTATTTTGATAACTTCTTTTTTAAAACCGGCAAATTTTCCTAATAAGTAAACTAGTGCTGCATCACTTAGCGTCATTGTACATGTAGAGTAACGGAATCACAGAGGTTTGCCCAGTTCTATAACCGCGTGCGATCAGAAACAGATATCTTTGTGTGTAAAATAGCTTTATTTAACGCTATCACATACATATTGATTTATATTGATTTAAAACTGCTTTATTGGCATAATGCCAACCGATATGTCACGTATCATTGGAATTCTCCAATAATTGAGATTCTGTCGGGGAAAACATCCATTGTTTCTCTCCGTGTATTCGATGTTCCATCAGGGAACTATATACAATGACGATTTTAATTTACCTAACAACTGGTCAGTGAATCCATCAATGTATTATGCAGTTATTATTTTAATATCTACCGGTAGCCTACCTGAAATTCACACGGACAGAGCGTGGAAGACGTGCAATTATGAAACCATGCCGAGACTGTATTCAATGACCACGTGGCTTATTTTAATGCACCTTTTATGAATAATCAACAAGCATGTTTTGAATATTTTACCGGATTATAGAAAGAATATCCATATCCCGAAAGTAAACTATCGTGTGGACGACTTTACCAACGTATTGCTATATCTTCAAATTTAACTAAGTCTTGTGGACGACTCCACCAACGTAGGCCTATTACTATATTTTCAAAATTAAACTAAGTCTTGTGGACGACTCAACCATCGAGTGTGGACGACTCCACCAACGGGTGTGGACGACTCCACCAACAGGTGTGGACGACTTTGCTTGTGGACGACTTGACTGGCATTCGTTGTAACTTTGTGGATTTTTTTTTACCTATTTCATTACCGTAATTCTTTTTTCTTTGAGTACCTTGACAAGAATCATAAATTTAAAGTTAATCGGATATTAACTTTAGCCTCTAGACGGACGGACGGTGACGACGACAATATACGACCACATTTCAATGTGAAAATCCACAAATATTTACAGTAGGCATCCTCAAACCAATGTTCCAACGAATTTCTGATGGGATCACAATTACTAGGTAACTGGATACATAAACAGCATAAGTGTAGTGGTTGAAATATATACCTACCACTACACTTATGCTGTTTATGTATCCAGTTACCTAGTAATTGTGATCCCATCAGAAATTCGTTGGAACATTGGTTTGAGGATGCCTACTGTAAATATTTGTGGATTTTCAACTGGATACATAAACAGCATAAGTGTAGTGGTTGAAATATATACCTACCACTACACTTATAAACATATGACATCATTATTCAAATTTGTTTCCTGTTTCTTTTGAACTGTTCCTTTGAAAAAGTTAAAATTTATTTGACGAAACTAGTCAGGATAGTGGACATGTATGATGGTTTTAAATGGCAGTTTTATATATTTTAACCACTACACTTATGCTGTTTATGTATCCAGTTACCTAGTAATTGTGATCCCATCAGAAATTCGTTGGAAGATTGGTTTGAGGATGCCTACTGTAAATATTTGTGAATTTTCAACTTGTGTATAGGAACCTTAGTATCATCATATTTTCATGTGATAGATCACCTTTCTAGAAAATGAAGAACTTACATGTTACCAACGACAGGGCAACCATTACAACTTAGTGATGTCATCAACATATGACATCATTATTCAAATTTGTTTCCTGTTTCTTTTGAACTGTTCCTTTGAAAAAGTTAAAATTTATTTGACGAAACTAGTCAGGATAGTGGACATGTATGATGGTTTTAAATGGCAGTTTTATATATTTTAACCACTACACTTATGCTGTTTATGTATCCAGTTACCTAGTAATTGTGATCCCATCAAAAATTCGTTGGAAGATTGGTTTGAGGATGCCTACTGTAAATATTTGTGAATTTTCAACTTGTGTATAGGAACCTTAGTATCATCATATTTTCATGTGATAGATCACCTTTCTAGAAAATGAAGAACTTATATGTTACCAACGACAGGGCAACCATTACAACTTAGTGATGTCATCAACATATGACATCATTATTCAAATTTGTTTCCTGTTTCTTTTGAACTGTTCCTTTGAAAAAGTTAAAATTTATTTGACGAAACTAGTCAGGATAGTGGACATGTATGATGGTTTTAAATGGCAGTTTTATATATTTTAACCACTACACTTATGCTGTTTATGTATCCAGTTACCTAGTAATTGTGATCCCATCAGAAATTCGTTGGAAGATTGGTTTGAGGATGCCTACTGTAAATATTTGTGAATTTTCACATAAAAATGTGGGCGTATAAAAACCAGGGCTGAAATTTAAGTTGAGATGTTACTCTATGTGTATAAATAATCGTCATGTGTAAAGAACGAAACAAAATGGATATACTATCTTAATTAAATTAATCATTTTATGTTTAAAATCACAATGTAATTTTTCAGATTCCTGATGACATTTATACCTATTGTTTAAAGATTTCAATAACCCTGTTTGCAGTTTATATGAAAACTTTGATATCTGCTATGCAGATCTAGTGTGGTTTTTTGTGTGTTTTGTCCACAAATCGGATTTCTCAGAATCTAACCACAGTATCTTTATGAAACTTTTAACTATCCCCCCAAAAATGGGTGGTAGCTGTTGATTAAATATATTTTCGAAACGTTTTTCGAATTTTACGAACAAAAATATTTGACCTGCGACCTACATTGTTGTAACTTTGTGATTATTTGACCTATTTTACCATTTCTTTTTTCTTCGGGTACCTTGAAACATTTACTTCAAATCATCAATTTCGGATTTTTGAAATTCAAAAAGTCGTTGCTGTGATTTCGAACCGGAAGTTTAGACTAACTTGACAACTTCTTTATGATTTTCATGAAATTTGGTAAGTAGACCTTACTGACGTGACTTGAAAAATGACTTTAGAAAATTTCTAACTTATTTCCCCTTGGAGAAATAAAGGGTCAAAGTTTTCAAAAAATTGGCGAAATATAGGTCAGATCACCTTGAATTTTTTTTGTGTACTAGCTAAGAGGCTACTGATTCATACACAAAAACTGGAGTTTGTAGCTCAATCCGGAAGTGCCACCATCTTGGGCTTTTTTGATATTTTACTTACAGACATGGCAGTTATATTTTCTGAATCCTTAAAGGAATACCTAAAAAACATTCACAGCAGAATTTCGGTTTAGGTCAAATGATGGCTGCCATTTTGAAGTGAATATGAAACATAGTGAAAAAATCGAAATTTATGGTCTTCTAAACAAACACAATAGGGTATAGTATGTCCAATATGTCTCTTATTTCTGAAATTAATACATTTCAGGATAGCCGGGATGCGGGTCGAATTTTTGGTATTTGACTATTTCAAAAATTCAAATTTTGCCTTTGACGTTTTTCGTGCAGACAAAGTTGTCGACAAGTGAAAAATCACATTAACTTCACTAAACTGTGACCAATTTTAATGATTTTTTTTTCTTGTTTGGATTATTTATATGATCCATGACATGTGACAGGAAGTGACTGTGAAAATGAAGGCTTTAATATCTGCTTTAGCAGATCTACTTACTATTATCACTTCATTTAGATATTTTTAAATGACATATCAAAATGTTCCTAAGCGCTTCGCAAGACTAAACATGACACTGTCCAACAAGATTAGTTTTAAGTTTATGCTTAAATATATAATATAAATTTGTTTATATAATGGTTACAGGAAAATTGTTTCAGAGTTTTGCAGAATTACAGGGGTACTAGAATTGTGGCCAACTCGCTAGTTAAATTATGGGATCGAAAGGCAAGTTTTGTCATCTGTTGATCTCATCCCTACTGGCGTATTCAACACCAGGCTAATTCATGACCAGTAAAATCGGCGTATTCAAGACCAGTATATTATAGGGTTGGTTGATCGGTATATAAAGGTGCTAAGTAGTACTCTGTCTATGGATGTTAAGTTAATTAATCAATTAAGACAAGACAATAGAAGGATTAACAGGGTATTTATTATATAAAATCAAATTACGGTGTTAACCCGAACAAGAAATTATTTTGTACCTGATAATAAATGGCAAGAAGGATGTTTTAGTATTTAAAGTATGTAAAAGGGGTGTGTAGGATTTGCGCATGTCTAAAGCACCGTAACTATGGATGGCCTTAGATTTCGGTATATGTTGGATAAAAACAACGCTTCATTTATTTTAATTTCATTAATTTTTAATGCAAATATTTGGAGTTAGGCGATAGTTGGCCTCTGTAATTTCATTTAGTCATAATAATAATACCGGTAGTATAAAATTACTTCATTTTTAAGATGTACAAAGTATGTCACTTGAATCTAAAGGCCCCAAATCGTAGCTAAAAACAAGCATGTCAGAATATCACAATGTTTTTTAGCTACGTTCTCTTAGCTATGGACACTATGGTCAATATGCAGACTTGATTGACACCACTGACCTCACAAACTTGAAAGCGCTCATTTTCATTTTGGTGCCACTGCCACAGCACTATTTGGCAATTCAAAAAATTATTTTCTGTCATTTAAAATATGTTGGCCTGAAGTTGAAATCCCTAAATGTTTAGAGCAAATACTCAAAAACTGGTTTGATGTCATGATGATACCGGCGGAGAAAATATGCCTTGGTCCTATGAATATAATGTCAATGATTTTCAATGAATGATTATCATTTTATATTTTATGATACTTGATTTACATCCATAGACAGAGTACTACTTAGCACCTTTATATACCGATCAACCAACCCTATAATATACTGGTCTTGAATACGCCGATTTTACTGGTCATGAATTAGCCTGGTGTTGAATACGCCTGATACCCGAACCCTGCTAATGATACAGCACGCACGTGTGCAAGGTTGACATAAGTCCCATTTTAGAAAATATCACTTAGATAGGCAGAGATTTATTGTCACTTTAAATAAAATGTGACTTACTGAAAAAAATCTTGTGCAGGAGCTGTTTTATCTGTAAAGTTGGCAGTCAAATTATACAGATTTTTATCTATAGCCACAGTAGAATTATAACATGTTTGTTCATAATAAACCGAACCATTTATAGCTTTACATTCATCAGCATCTTTATATGAATAACACCCTGAAATAAAATAATTACAATAATATATTTATTACCACATCTATCCAATTATAAGCATTTCTAATGAGTTTCTTGTAACCAGGGACTGCCAGCAAGAGATGGATAGAGAGAGAGAGAGAAATGGGGTTTAACGTCCACTCAACACAAACTAGGTCATTTCGGGACTAACATATGGTTTAATTTTATTTCAATAATTCGCTTGCGCGTAGGGGTCTTTAGCAGTGGGAGGAAACCGGAGTGCCCGGAGGAAACCCACGAGGTTGAGAAGGCGACCCTATCTCCATGCCACATACGTTCACACCAGGGCTCAAAACCACAGCCGCAAGCCAGAGGTGACCGGCCAGCTACAGGTCGAGCGCGGCACTCTAGACCACTAGGCCATCCCACCCCCCACCCCCCCCCAACCCGAGATGGATAGAGAACAAACTACAAACATAAGCTATTTTTTGTACAATAATCCAGAAAGATTTAGTCTGGGTCTGACATAGCCGCAAATATCAAAAAAGAAATTAAATCTTTGGGATATAAAGATATATTCTAAGTTTCATCAAAAATCAGAAAAAAATTGGGACCTCTAGAAGGTCCACAACCTTTGTATTACATACTTTTAAACAATTTGCACACAAAGAGTGGCCATTTTGTTGAGCAGTTTCATTTTGATTTTCAAGACATTCAAACTCAACCAACATTACGGAGTAACAGTGATATATTCACATGTTTTTTTAAGTCAGATAATAACTGGGACCTCAAGAGGGACCACAAGATAAAAACATGATTTGTGTAATTATGGAAGTTACGATGTGATATGGGCGAACATCGAAAGCAACCAATATCTTTGGGTTATAAACCAGTGATGGGATTTCGCCTGTATATTCCGGACTTGTTCGACCCTATTTTCTAAACGCCCAAATTTGTCCGACCAGTAATATGCCCAAACAGACATCAAGACGGTGAATAATATTCAAAATTCCAAAATTAATATAGCTACTACTCAACCTGATTTTCGTTGATAATAGGCTGGATTGATTAGGTAATTAAGTGATCAACTTATTCATTGTGTTATATCGTCTATACACCTACCTATCTATCTTGAATAGCTGTCTTAATCCTTTGTCGGACAATTCATCAATCTAATCTCAAACAGAAGTCATTGCTTTCCATTTGTTAGACTATTCATCAGTCCAATAAGAGTAATTATAATCTTAATCCATATGCTTACCTTGTGGTTTCTACATTGATTTTCACATTTTAATCACAGCATGTACTAATCGACAGCATGTATAAACTAGTCATGGATATCACAATTCGTAAAAGTAAATAACATCCCAAATGAGTGGATAGTCATTTTGTCTTCGATCTTTTACGTCTTTTAAGATTCCATGTAGAAATTCTCATTTGTAGTGATATTTTGCCGCGATCTCAATTGCCATGTGAAAGTCACTTACAATAAAGCTATGTGCTATCAGTCGCGTACGCCATATGCTGCAGGAAGCTATGTCTTTTTAAAAGTCGGTACGGATCGGCAAGCTGTCATTCTATCTTTTTTTTTTTTTTTTTTTTTTAAAACACTATTTTATTCAGAAATTGAAAGGGATTGAGGAACAGGCATAGCCTATATGACCTCTCTCATTCTATCTGTATCATATTATGAAAGCACGTCATTTTATAGCAATATCACTGACATAAATTTGAATACCACAATTAAATATGAAAAATAGCGACTTGTTCCCATCTTTATTACGCATAGATTTGAATATTTGGGTGACATTTTATAAGGAAGGAAATGATACTTATTCCATACATTTTGCCCTCATTTGCTACCGTATAAATGAAGACACCTAATGTTGCAGGAAAGGTAGGTTTCCTCAAAACCTCTTACTACTAATCTAGCTTTATATGTATTATCCTTCTGTGTTATAACCCATCTGGTGGAAAGTGTATTCTGACCAGAGTCTGGAACCTCTATATATGTGTTGAACTGATGTAATTTATCAAGCTCCTGCTGCTTTGCTACTCCAATTTCTAATTCGTTTTCACTCGATATAGAATTAACATTTACTTCATCTTCATCTGTATTTTCTACATCATCAGTTTTCTCCCATGTTATGCTGGATAAATCAATACTTTTTTGTTGCTCATCTTCTTCAATTTCAATGTTATACCAATTGCTGTATTTACCTGTGACTTTACCAGCTCTACCAAGAATTTTTGCTGAAATCAATTGATCTTTATCCTTGTATTTTATCATATCATTGATTTTAAGTGTTTCTGACTTGTAGTGTTGAAAATCTGAGCGAGATTTGTGATCCGAATACTTTCGTTTGCTATCCGAATACTATTCGGATAATTCAGAAATGTAAAAGTCTTCTACAGAGTTACCCCAATATTTCATATATTCATATTTTTTGTGTATTTTTTTCAATATGTTTTTCATCCGCATCCGGTGGGAAAATCATATTTTCGATTTGCACATTTTTTGATCCGCGATTAAAAAACGTGCTTACCTTTTGCCCCATATTAGGACTATCTATTACATGTATATCCTAAAAATCCATGATGTGAAGAAATTTGTGTCTCACTGCCCACTTATTCCCCCCCCACTCTTTTTATTTTGTTCAATCAACTCGAATAAAAGAAAAAGTAAATAAAAACACGTCCCATTTATTTCACTATGGCTACATGCTTCGTTCGGTGTCTAATGAGAATACATGTGACCTAGGTCAGTATGAATACATTTCACTGCGAGAAGTTTAAACTCAGTCCTGTGTCCCGTAAACAAACGCAGGGTATGAATATTATTTTTTATTTCTTTGCATTGCTTTAACAATTTAATGCTGAACAAACGATAGTGATAATACCAAATTAAACACTTCAACGGCGAAATAATGTAGATGATTCCACTCAGCACTTACGTCATTCATAAAGGGTTCGTTTCAAAATAACCAAATATATTAACAGAGAACGTGAAAAATTTTTTTTAAATAATATTTGTTGATATCTATTATTCAGCACACTTATGGTATAAGTATATTGTACAGGGTGCATCCATTGAAATGGGATCGAGATTTAGTCGCTTAATTAGCGGTAACGGTGGTCCCAGCCGTCGAAAAATACTCGTTCTAATGGAACAGATGTAGACGGGATTCTAAAAATATCCTTTGCTAGCTTAGACAACAAGGGTGTGCCTAAGTTTGTTAATTTTCGACCACTGTTGAGGACACCTGTCAGCAGAGCACACATCTTTCGATTTAAAACAATTAACCTGTCTTTCCGCACGACCAGGCATCGGTAGGGCTAAACTGGGATGAATTTTAAGTGTGGCAATCAACTGCTCTTTTTCGGTGACATACATTTTATCAATATAATTTTTGATTGTGGTATGTCATGGGACTCGTTATCGAGGGTTTATCGTTTTCTTCATGTCAACAAAGCGTTGCGCCATTGTTAAAAAGTATGTCTGCGTACGGCGTATGTGATCAGTTGCATTGGGGAAAATTTCAAAGTAATCAAATGTAAAAAATGACTATATATAGAACATAACGGAGTTTCAGAAGAATGAAACGGATAATAAAATTATTCGGATATCTGTTATTTTGTATCCGTTAACGGATATCCGAATAGTAGTTTCAACACTACTGACTTGTTTGTTGTTTGTAAATTGTCCTCACTGTCTTATGTTTTGGGAATATGTTCTGATATGATATTTTCAGTTTCATCCCTGTTATTTGTATTATATTCATTGTCTATGTTTTCTTGTTCGGGATTATTATCTATGTAGCTGTCTCCAACTTTAATTAACCTATTTGGTGATACTCTGACATATACACCGTTGTACAAATATTACTTTACCATCTTGAAATACCACTCGACCAGGACCTAGCCATCTATCTTTTCCTTCTCTTTTATAATATACCATATCTCCATTCTGAAATATCTGTTCTGATGCTCTTAATTTTGCTCTCAACCCCCGATGTACTCTTTCATTTGCTTCTAATTGTATGTATGATTTTCTGGATGCATGTAAGGTATTTAGATGGCTAGCAAATGTTTCACTGGTTGTTGTACCTTGTATAGATGGTGGAGTATCATTCATTATATTGGGTAAGTTGGGACTGCGACCAAATACTAATTGATAACTACTGAAACCATTGTACATTTGAAGTGAGTTTCTAGCCATGTTTGCCCAACTGAGTAAAGTCTGTTTGTCTACACCATTGTTTTCCGCCTCTAATTTTAATAACATTGAATCTGTAATGGCATGCACCCTTTCACATAAACCATTTTGAAATGGACTTTCACCTGCTGTTGTATATATTTTGATGTCCAATATTGATGCCACTTCTCTCATCTCATCAGAACTGAATTCACCTCCATTATCAGTCATTATTGCACCCATTACACCATAAACACAAATCCAGTTAGTCATCATTTTATCTATTACATCAGATGGTCGTTTTCTGTTTATGAAGACAGAAATTGTGTAGTAAGAACTGCACGAACTGCTTACATGTGCTAAATCAGAATAAGAGACATGGTATCCGAGACTACCGGAAGCCTTATCACCGCTGTCACTGTAGCCCGGTTAACCAGCCGGGACTACTTGACAGCACGTCAGAATATCCATAAACATCATTGAGGTAAGAAGTCTATATTCTCGTTGACTACAGTCTTGCTGATCGCCCCCGGCTAGATCACGACATTTGGCGTCGCCGATTAGAGGAATCATTACCTTTGTGGAATACAGGATAGTCTTCAGGTTTAGTTATATAACTATATCTAAATATTTACTGTTTTGAATTTCGTGCCATTTTTTGCTCAGTAAAATAGTTCCGTTACTTAGAGCTTAAAATACATAAATCATACAAGTCTATTGATAAAATTTAATTTATAATATCATATATATACATTTATCTAAATAATATCTGTGATTTACATTGAAATTAAAACATTAGTGAAAATTTGATTTCTGTTAGCGTCACCACGTGACATCCCGGGTTACAGCGGCCATCTTGCTTCTGAGATATCTCGGAGGTTCTTGTTGGTTACCGAACACAAACTGGCCACCTATTCGGCTAGCGAGCTATTCGACCGATCCAGCTGGCAACCTGTTCGTTGGCAACCTATTCAGAATTAAGACAACAGTCGCCCAAACTCATCTATTTTTACCAACCAATAAAATCCAACGTTACGTCTATCAAATGAAAGTAGAATAATATATTATTTTTTTATCCATTCCTTTAGCTCAGAATAGAGGTGTAATTTCGCATTATCGTACAAAATTCTAGACATTCAACTAAATATATTCCGAAAGATAATTAAATAGGCTTTCCAGATATTATTAGTAAAAGTTGTCACAGTCATATTAAAGGGATGCACTCTATTCCTAAACATGACCAATTTTTTAAAAAGATTTTCAAGGGAAAAACTTTTAATATCCCGTGTCAAAATTCGGACCATCGTACAAAATTCTGATGATCCAACTAAATATATTCTAACAGGTAATTGAATAAGCTTTCTAAATGTCATTAGTAAAAGTTGGCACAATCATATTAAAGGGGTGCGCTCTCATCCTAAACGTCGCCAATTTTTTTAATAATTTAAAGTGAAAGAACGGCAATATTCCGAGTCAACATTCGGACCACCGTACAAAATTCTGAGCATCCAGCTATATAAATTCGGAAAGGTAACAGAATAAGCTTTCCAAATATTATTAGTAAAAGTTGGCACAATCATATTAAAGGGGCGCACTCTACACCTGAACATAGCGAATCTTTCAACATTTAAAGTGAAAGAACGGTAATATTCCGGGTCAAAATTCGAACCATCGTACAAAATTCTGAGCAACCAGCTATATATATTCTGAAAGGTAATTGGATAAGCTTTCCAAATATTATGAGTAAAAGTTGGCACAATCATATTAAAGGGGCGCGCTCTCAACCTGAAAATAGCCAATTTTTCAATATTTTAAACTTTAAGAATGGTAATATTCCGACTCAAAATTCGGACCATCGTACAAAATTCTGAGAATCCAGCTATATATATTCTGAAAGGTAATTGAATAAGCTTTCCAAATATTATTAGTAAAAGTTGGCACAATCATATTAAAGGGGCGCGCTCTCAGCCTGAACGTAGCCAATTTTTCAATATTCTATATGTAAAGATAGACAGGTATTTTTTTCGAAGTCCAAATTCGAACCATCGTACAAAATTCTGAGCATCCAGCTATATATATTCTGAAAGGTGATTGGATAAGCTTTCCAAATATTATTAGTAAAAGTTGGCACAATCATATTAAAGGGGCGCGCTCTCAACCTGAAAGTAGACAATTTTTCAATATTTTAAACTGAAAGAATGGTAATATTCCGAGTCGAAATTCGGACCATCGTACAAAATTCTGAGCATCCAGCTCTATATATTCTGAAAGGTAATTGAATAAGCTTTCCAAATATTATTAGTAAAAGTTGGCACAATCATATTAAAGGGGCGCGCTCTCAACCTGAAAATAGCCAATTTTTCAATATTTTAAATTGAAAGAATGGTAATATTCCGAGTCAAAATTCGGACCATCGTACAAAATTCTGAGAAACCAGCTATATATATTCTGAAAGGTAATTGAATAAGCTTTCCAAATATTATTAGTAAAAGTTGGCACAATCATATTAAAGGGGTGCGCTCTCAGCCTGAACATAGCCAATTTTTCAATATTCTATATGTAAAGATAGACCGGTATTTTTTTCGAAGTCCAAATTCGAACCATCGTACAAAATTCTGAGTATCCAGCTATATATATTCTGAAAGGTGATTGGATAAGCTTTCCAAATATTATTAGTAAAAGTTGACACAATTATATTAAAGGGGCGCGCTCTCAACCTGAAAATAGCTAATTTTTCAATATTTTAAACTGAAAGAATGGTAATATTGCTAGTCAAAATTCGGACCATGGTACAAAATTCTGAGCATCCAGCTATATATATTCTGAAAGGTGATTGGATAAGCTTTCCAAATATTGTTAGTAAAAGTTGGCACAATCATATTAAAGGGGCGCGCTCTCAACCTGAACATAACCAATTTTTCAATATTTTAAACTGAAAGAATGGTAATATTCCGAGTCGAAATTCGGACCATCGTACAAAATTCTGAGCATCAAGCTCTATATATTCTGAAAGGTAATTGAATAAGCTTTCCAAATATTATTAGTAAAAGTTGGCACAATCATATTAAAGGGGCGCGCTCTCAACCTGAAAATAGCCAATTTTTCAATATTTTAAATTGAAAGAATGGTAATATTCAGAGTCAAAATTCGGACCATCGTACAAAATTCTGAGAAACCAGCTATATATATTCTGAAAGGTAATTCAATAAGCTTTCCAAATATTATTAGTAAAAGTTGGCACAATCATATTAAAGGGGTGCGCTCTCAGCCTGAACATAGCCAATTTTTCAATATTCTATATGTAAAGATAGACCGGTATTTTTTTCTAAGTCCAAATTCGAATCATCGTACAAAATTTTGAGTATCCAGCTATATATATTCTGAAAGGTGATTGGATAAGCTTTCCAAATATTATTAGTAAAAGTTGACACAATCATATTAAAGGGGCGCGCTCTCAACCTGAAAATAGCTAATTTTTCAATATTTTAAACTGAAAGAATGGTAATATTGCGAGTCAAAATTCCGACCATCGTACAAAATTCTGAGCATCCAGCTATATATATTCTGAAAGGTGATTGGATAAGCTTTCCAAATATTGTTAGTAAAAGTTGGCACAATCATATTAAAGGGGCGCGCTCTCAACCTGAACATAACCAATTTTTCAATATTTTAAACTGAAAGAATGGTAATATTCCGAGTCGAAATTCGGACCATCGTACAAAATTCTGAGCATCGAGCTAGATATATTCTGAAAGGTAATTGGATAAGCTTTCCAAATATTATTAGTAAAAGTTGGCACAATCATATTAAAGGGGCGCGCTCTCAACCTGAAAGTAGACAATTTTTCAATATTTTAAACTGAAAGAATGGTAATATTCCGAGTCGAAATTCGGACCATCGTACAAAATTCTGAGCATCCAGCTATATATATGCTGAAAGGTAATTGGATAAGCTTTCCAAATATTATTAGTAAAAGTTGGCACAATCATATTAAAGGGGCGCGCTCTCAACCTGAAAATAGCCAATTTTTCAATATTTTAAACTGAAAGAATGGTAATATTCCTAGTCGAAATTCGGACCATCGTGCAAAATTCTGAGCATCGAGCTAGATATATTCTGAAAGGTAATTGGATAAGCTTTCCAAATATTATTAGTAAAAGTTGGCACAATCATAGGTAAGATTCCGTCCTCTGATAGTTCTCGTGACAGGCCATTCGTTCAGGAGGACCTTTCTGCTGCCGAATCTGAATCAGATGGGCGATATTCACGACAGTACAGTCCAAATCACCCAAAGATTCTATTGTTTTCGGGGGATGGTAAGACCCTATGGGAGTCGTTTTTTAATCAGTTTGTTCATGGGTCAGCTCTGGTAGAGGAAATTCTGGCAAACCATCAGGAGGTTCCTCTTAAAATTAATTCTGTTGACGTCAAACCATCCCTTTCAAACGAGGACTGTAAGAGGGTCTTTGCCAAGCCTGATCTAGATTTCGGTTGTCTTACAGCTGTCCAACATAAGATCGACACTGGCTCAGATGCACCCATCACGCAAAGAATTAGGAGAACCCCTTTAGGTTTTCAGGAGGTGGAGGAGGAACATCTGAAGAAATTATTAGCTGCTGATGTGATAGTACCATCTACATCAGATTGGAGTTCCCCGCCTGTGTTCGTGCGCAAGAAGGATGGGTCTTTTCGATATTGTGTGGATTATCGGGCACTAAATGATAGAACTGTCAAGGACAATTTTCTACTGCCATTCATCGAAGATTGTCTTGACACTTTACAGGGAAGAAAATTCTTCTGTACCCTAGATATGGCTTCCGGTTATTATCAGATCCAGTTGGATCCATCGTCAAGAAAGAAGACTGCCTTTATTACCCGTTATAGTCTCTTCGAGCACGTTAGGATGCGATTCGGCTTGTGCAACGCCCCAGCAACTGTTCAACGGGCTATGCAACTTGTACTCCGTGGTTTGACGTGGAAGGGGTTACTTGTCTATATCGGTGATATAGTTGTCCTAGAGAAGAATGTCGATGACACGCTAAAAAATCTTGAAGTTTTCTTTCGCTTCAGGCGCTATAACCTTAAGTTAAAGCCCAAGAAATGTTTTCTATTCAAGAGGGAATGTGACTTTTTGGGGAAACTCATCAGTGATAAGTGTGTATCAATTGCTCCATCCAAGGCTGAGGCTGTGTTAAAGTGGCCAGTGCCAGCTAACCGCGATCAGCTCCTTTCATTAATGGGCTTTGTGAACTATCATCGGGATCACATACCTAACTACGCAAGTCTAGCAGCGAATTTGTATGAACGCTACCATAGTAAGGACCCGTATAGGTGGCAATCTGAAGATCTTAAGAAAGCTGTAACTTCGGCTCCCTGTCTATGTTATCCGAATCCTCACGATCTATTCATTCTAGATACTGATGCCTCGAATAACACCATAGGGGCTGCTCTGTCTCAGGTTCAGGATGTTGTTGATGTGCCAATCTGTTTTGCAAGCCACGTATTGATGAAAGCACCACGGACATACTGCACCACCCACACGGAAATACTAGCCGTTGTGAAATTCTGTAGGCATTTTCTTGTACGGACGGATCACAATAGTCTTGTCTGGCTGACTCGTTTCAAAAACATAGCAGGAGAGCTGACGAGGTGGCTGGAAGAACTGTCAAAATACAACATGGAAATTATTCATCGACCTGCTAATAAACATCAGAATGCTGATGGTCTTTCCCGGATCCCAATTAGTGATGCTCAATGTGATTGCTATCAAACTGGAGTGCGAGTCCAGGATCTGCCCTGTGTCGGATGTCATTTCTGTAGAAAGGCTCATTTCAACTGGGAGCGTTTCTGTGAAGATGTAGATGATGTTGTTCGGTTAGCTCTAGGTTCATCTTTTGACCATTTCACCAGTAAGTTGGATCATTCCACTGGTAAGCTAGATGTTAGTAATAAAACAGGATGCTCAACAGTATTAGTAGGTAAAGTATTAGATAAAAATACAATTAATTCAACATCACAAAATACAATTGACTCAACATCACGAAACATAACTAACGATATTCAAACAAACTGGTGTGAACCATGCACTAAGGATCAGTTAAGAATCATGCAAGAAGATGATGAAGAAATCATGCTTATACTTACCTGGATTTCTTCAGCAACAACTCCTCTTAATTCAGATCTGAAACTTTGTTCTGATGCGGTCAGAGCTGTGTGGGCAAACCAGGCTCAGTTGGACATTTATTGGACACCGTTCTATATTATCGGTGGGAGAGATTCTTACACCGCCTTTAAGAACAACAAAACCACGTATCTTCCCAATCACAGTTAATGTCGGATTGCAGTGTCGAGGGTTCCGCTCTTGGTACTGTCAGATTTCATCTTGTATAGGCTAGCTGAGGGTTCAATGCTTTCTCTTGGTCTGTAGCAAGTATGAACTAGGACCAAAATAACACGTTAATAAAATGTAAATATCTAAATGTATATATTTGAAGATGAGTTTGGCTTTTAGTTCGACGCAGTATTTCCAAGGTAAGGCGGGTAATCTGAAGCACATGTTCTCTTCTTCACGATGGAGGGGAGTGTAGTAAGAACTGCACGAACTGCTTACATGTGCTAAATCAGAATAAGAGACATGGTATCCGAGACTACCGGAAACCTTATCGCCGCTGTCACTGTAGCCCGGTTAACCAGCCGAGACTACTTGACAGCACGTCAGAATATCCATAAACACCATTGAGGTAAGAAGTCTATATTCTCGTTGACTAGTCTTGCTGATCGCCCCCGGCTAGATCACGACAATTGTGTATCTGGACCACATGTCAATCATATGAAGAATCCACTTTTTCAAATCCATGGCTACCTTCTCATTGAAGTTTTTAGCCACAGGCAAAGATACAGATGGTCTTGGTGGTGTCTTCGCATACACTTTGCACAATTGACAATTGCTTTGAATGTTACTTATTATCTGTGTAAACCCATTATTCCAAACTCTAGCATCCTTTAACAGTGAAGTGAGTCTATGTGGGGGTGGATGCGCAAATTGCCTATGTAATTTTAATAATCTTGCATGCAGCTGCTCACCAGATAGCTCCTCTAGTTTTACTGCACACACACTTTCCACACTCACAGTCTCATCCTTATCAATCGGTATGCAGTAATGCCCTGACGATGTTAAATTGTGTGACACTTCTGTTCCAAAAATTGTGGCTGTATCATTCTGTAAGTCCATTTTAACACCTGCAGCTTTCATTGCAGTTCTAGATAGTATCAACGGGATATCTAATGATACTACGTCTGTCTTAATTGTTACATCTCTTCCTGCAATTACTTTGGGAAATATATACTGCCCCTCAGACTTAAAACTTCTCTCCGCCACCAAATTTAAATGCTTTACTTCCTTTGCTCTGTTGAACTTTTTGTCTGTCTGTTGGGTCTAATGAACTAATATAGCCTTCGAACCAATTTCTCCCACATACTGTACTACTACATAAGTACTCCGCATTGCCGAGCTTCAGTGCCTAATTGACTAAATCCAGCTTTTCCTGTGAATAAAACAGCATGTTCCTCTTGTTCTTCTGATATATTTACTTTTGCCATATTCTCCCAACTGTCCCGGCAATCTAAGAGCATATGCCGATAGGATCCACAGGAACTGCAAGTTAATATCCTGCCATCAAATCCAGTTGCATTGACTTTCTTAGTAGCACTGACAGTGGGTGTAGTAGACCTGCCAGTTATTGGAGTTCTTTCCCTTTGATAACCTCTATTATAACCAAATCCACGCCTAAAACCACCTCTACCCCGTCTGTATCCATATTGATTTGGTTGTCTAAACTTTGTATATCCTGCAGCTAGTAAAGCTTCTTCGTTTTCTGCTAAGAAGGCTGGCTCTAATTTGATGCTTGGTTCTGGAGCACTGCTACTGCTTTTGTCTAAAATTGTTTCTGATTTAAACTTTTTCAGTGATTTCTTTGCCTCTTCATACAGTAGCTCTTTGTTTTCATAGTGCATACCGGTTAACACACGCATTTTCTCCTCTTTAGTGATATTTGCCATTCTCAGTAACTTAAAAGCAAGAATAAAGGGGGGCAGTTTCATATCCTTCTTTTCTATCTTTCTATATTTCGCATCAAATATAGACACATATTCAATTATGGTTTGGCCATCACTTCTCTTGTAATCTTCAAATTCTTCAAATTTTTCTAAACTATCTGTCAAGTCATCTTTAGCTATCTGTCAAGTCATCTTTAGCTAAATGTTTATCTAAAAATTTGATCAATTTTTCTAGTCCATCATCTTTCTTCAAATCTTCTATTTTCATCTGATTAAAAACTTTCTCTCTGATATTGTTAGCATCTTCTTCTGGTAGAGTAAGTGCTATAGCTACACCCATTTTCTTCTTGTCTAAATCAGTGACCTCTTTCCACGCTAGCAACTCTTGCTTATATAATTCATACTCTTTTCCCTTCAACCCAGGCGGGTTTATTTTGGTTGTCATTTTAAAAATACACTACAAATCAGGGCTTCCACTTCAAAATTTTCCCAACCGGTTATTTTTCTCACGGAGAAAGTGGTGCTATTTTAAGCACATAATAAGAAGCCAAAAACTACATGCTATCGGAATGTCGATCGACTTTAATTGGGTCAAGGACACAAAAAATCAATCTCACATCGACATTTATATACCCACCCACCTATCCCCCTAATAAATAAAAGAACACATGTAATCAATTATTATCATTTAGTTATTTATACATTCTCATTAATTCGTCAAGATTTTTAATGCTCAAGGAACATCGTAACTTGGTTTTAATTATGTTTTGGTGCTAGAATCCCAGTTCTCAGTGGCGTACGTGACACAGGGTATATGGTAAGAAAAAAAAATTGATTAGCAGTCATATGATGTTTTTAAAAAAAGTGCTAATCAATCTGAAAATTGATTAGCAGTTCCTCTTGATTGAATAGCAAAAGATAGGCTGGCACTGCCAGGCAGGATACGCCCACATTTTCGAGAGATGGACAGAGAACAAGCAATACCAAAAGTGATTTTTCCTACATCTTTACGTCCTGTATTTCATACTGTATTGGGAGCAGCCATTTAGTTGGTCAGTTCCAGTCTGATATTAATGAAACTCGAAACCGACAATGATTATGGTGTGACGGTACACAACCTAGAAATGTGACTTTTCATCAAAATCGGGTAAGAATTGTGACCTGTAGCGAGTCCACAACCATGATATACCATTTTTTTACACTATTCGCGTACAAACGGCGACCATTTCGTCCGGCAATTTTGGTACGATTTTCACGAAATTAGAACTCAACCTTCCTCATCAAAATCGAATTAAAATTGTGACCTATACAGGGTCCACAACCATGATATATCATTTTTTTAACAGTATTCGCGTACAAACGGCGGCCATTTTGTCTGTCAATTTTGGTCCGATTTTCCTGAAATTCAAACTCAACCTTCCTTACAGTGCAACGGTGATATAATCAAACTTTTTTTTAAATTGGATAATAATTGTGACCTCCAGAGGGACCACAAGCTAAAGAAAGGGGGATTTTGCGTATAACCAGGGGCCATAATTCAGGAAGTTACGATCCGATATGCGCAAATATTGAAAAGAACCAAGATCTTTGGGTTATAACCATGAATTTCAAGTTTCATCAAAATCGAATTAAAATTGTGACCTTTACAGGGTCCACAACCTTGATATACCATTTTTTAACAGTATTCGCGTACAAACGGCAGCCATTTTGTATGACAATTTTGGTCTGATTTTCCCGAAATTCAAACTCAACCTTCCTTACGGTGTAACGGTAATATAATCAAACGTTTTTTTAAATCGGATAATAATTGTGACCTCCAAGCTAAAAAAGATAGGCTGGCACTGCCAGGCAGGATACGCCCACATTTTTGAGAGATGGATAGAGAACAAGCAATACCGAAAGTGATTTTTCCTACATCATTAAGTCCTGTATTTCATACTGTATTGGGAGCAGCCATTTTGTTGGTCAGTTCCAGTCTGATATTCATGAAATTTGAAGCCGACAATGATTATGGTTTGATGGTACACAACCTAGAAATGTTACTTTTCGTCAAAATCGGATAAGAATTGTGACCTGTAGGAGTCCACAACCATGATATACCATATTTTTACACTATTCGCGTATAAACGGTGACCATTTCGTCCTGCAATTTTGGTACGATTTTCACGAAATTCGAACTCAACCTTCCTTACGGTGCAACAGTAATATAATCAGAGTTTTTTTTAAAATCAGATAATAATTGTTCGAGAGATAGACAGAGAACAAGCAATACCGAAAGTGATTTTTCCTACAATCAAAGGCCATAATTCATTAAGTTACAATTTGATATGCGCAAATATCGAAAAGAATAAAGATCTTTAGGTTATAAACAAGCATTTCAGGTTTCATCAAAATCGAATTAAAATTGTCACCTCTACAGGGTCCACAACTTTGACATACCATATTTTTACACTGTTCGCGTACAAACAGCGTCCATTTTTTCTGGCAATTATGGTCCAATTTTCTCGAAATTCAAACTCAACCTTCCGTAGGGTGTAACGGTGATAGAGTCAAACGTTTTTTCAAATCGGATAATAATTGTGACCTCCAGAGGGACCATAGGCGATTTTTCGGACAATCAGGGGCCATAATTCAGGAAGTTACGATCTGATATGCGCAAATATCGAAAGGAACCAAGATCTTTGGGTTATAACCATGCATTTCAAGTTTCATCAAAATCGAATTAAAATTGTGACCTCTACAGGGTCCACAACCATGATATACAATTTCTTAACAGTATTCGCGTACAAACGGCGGCCATTTTGTATGTCAATTTTGGTCCGTTTTCCCGAAATTCGAACTCAACCTTCCTTACGGTGTAACGGTAATATAATCAACCGTTTTATTAAATCGGATAATAATTGTTACCACCAGAGGTACCACAAGCTAAAATAAGGCGATTTTGCGTATAATCAGGGGCCATAATTCAGGAAGTTATGTTCCGATATGCGCAAATATCGAAAGGAACCAAGATCTTTGGGTTATAACTATGAATTTCAAGTTTCATCAAAATCGAATAAAAAATGTGACTTCTACAGGGTCCACAACCTTGATATACCATTTTTTAACAGTATTCGCGTACAAACGGCGGCCATTTTGTATGGCAATTTTGGTCCGATTTTCCCGAAATTCGAACTCAACCTTCCTTAGGGTGTAACGGTGATATAATCAAACGGTTTTTTAAATCGGATAATAATTGTGACCTCCAGAGGGACCACAAGCTAAAAAGGGTGATTTTTCGGACAATCAGGGACCATAATTCAGGAAATTACATTCCGATAGGCGCAAATATCGAAAGGAACCAAGATCTTTGGGTTATAAACATGCATGTCAAGTTTCATCAAAATCGGTTCAAAATTGTGACCTCTATAGGGTCCACAAGCTAAAAACATGATTTTTCGTACAATCAGGGGCCATAATCCATGAAGTTTTCATCCGATACATGCCAATATCGAAAGCAGCCGAGATCTTTTGGGGATAAACCTATATTTCAAGTTTCGTCAAAATCAGATAAGAATTGTGACCTGTAGAGGGTCCACAAACAAATTGTGGACGGACGGACGGACGGACGTCCGGACGGACAGGGGCGACGACAATATACGTCCACATAAAAATGTGGGCGTATAAAAAGTAAATTTTCATGGTATCATATTGAATGATCTCTAGATGCCATAATTTCTACCGGTATACAAGTAATATTGATGTGTGTAATAATGGGGGACATTATATAACTCCCTTTAATAATAGTTTTATGTTTATATACAGCATATTGTTCTCAATACAAACAAATAGATGCACCTCGCTATTTTTCATATTGAATTCCCATACAATATTCAAATTTAAATCCACATTAATTCTACAAAATATTTGTTACGAATACGATAGAATTCGGCTACCTGGTTCAATTTCATGCCGGCAAAATATTCCTCCAAAATTACATGTCTTTCTTTACACGACAGAAATTGAAACCAAATATCTGTGATAAGACAATTTTGATGTCGAAACATTGTTTGACTTTGTTATAAAACGGTAGATTTTATTTAAAATTACATAGAACCTTCGACACCCGTATGCAATGCATGCCACCTCGGAAGATCTGCCAAAGTTTGCTGAGTGCAATGCATGCATTGTCGCCATGTTGTTGTTATTTGTCAACGTGACCTTTTTCCACGCCAAAATGAACCAAGTGCAATTTGTCGCAAATTAGTTTATCAAAAAAATAAGAAATAAACCGGTGTCAAGAGCTAATAATAGTGCACGCTTCAGATGGATACATTTTTCGTACGATAAAAGACAATGGGATATTATTTTGTTGAGTGAATGGAAAATAATTAAAATATTTGTGTGATGGCACTGATGACAAATAGGATAGTCTACCAGTTGGGAACACGCGGTCAATTCTTACTACAAAGGGAAATGGTTACAGATACAAATTATTGTTTTATGAATAATTGTCGAGCTTGTATATTTACGGAATTGTGTACCTAATTTGATAGTGAACTGGATGACTATTAAAAGGTTAGCTTACAATTACCGTAGATTACTGATTATTTCCTAATTAAGTGACCGACATGCAGAGGATTAAAATGTCCGTACGCAGTGAAATGGTAAATCATATAAGTTAAACATTTTTCACGCTTGATTTGGGACAAGAAATTTGATTCGCGGGTTCCCTTGAATTTGAAAATTTTCGGCTAATCAAATTAATAATTTGATTCGCACTTACGTCGTTTTTGTTTAGCAAACTGCGATGCGATACCGCTCATCATATTCCCTGACGTGACATAATTCGGCGGTTGACTTTTTTCTCCATACACGGGGAAACATAACGCTAACGCTACAATATACGTCCACATTCCTGCTTTGATTGATATGGTACTTTGTCAAGAAGGCTAAGCGTTTGGTTTGTTTAGCGTTGAGGGTCGTGCACCAACATTAATAGTTGCCGTCCTTAGAGTATAAGGAATAACTATACCAAGATAATCCATTCAGAATTGTGCCTTCCTAACACTAAAGGCAAAAAGTGGGCGTGGCTCTGCCCCTGGGGGTCGGGGAATTCATCAAAATCAATAGTGGACGCCCTCAGGCTATAAGGAATACATAAACCAAGTACCAAGCCGATTCATTCAGAATTGCGGCCTGTAAACGACAAACACAAAGATAGGCTGGCACTGCCAGGCAGGATACGCCCACATTTTTGAGAGATGGATAGAGAACAAGCAATACTGAAAGTGATTTTTCCTACATCATTAAGTCCTGTATTTCATACTGTATTGGGAGCAGCCATTTTGTTGGTCAGTTCCAGTCTGATATTCATGAAATTCGAAGCCGACAATGATTATGGTGTGACGGTACACAACCTAGCAATGTTACTTTTCGTCAAAATCGGATAAGAATTGTGACCTGTAGAGAGTGCACAACTTTGATATACCATATTTTCACACTGTTCGCGTACAAACGGCGGCCATTTTTTCTGGCAATTATGGTCCAATTTTCTCAAAATTCGAACTCAACCTTCCGTAGGGTGTAACGGTGATAGAGTCAAACGTTTTTTTAAATCGGATAATAATTGTGACCTCCAGAGGGACCATAGGTGATTTTTCGGACAATCAGGGGCCATAATTCAGGACGTTACGATCCGATATGGGCAAATAACGAAAGGAACCAAGATCTTTGGGTTATAACCATGCATTACAAGTTTCATCACAACCAAATTAACATTGTGACCTCTACAGGGTCCACAACCATGATATACAATCTTTTAACAGTATTCGCGTACAAACGGCGGCCATTTTGTATGGCAATTTTGGTCCGATTTTCCTGAAATTCGAACTCAACCTTCCTTACGGTGTAACGGTAATATTATCAACCGTTTTATTAAATCGGATAATAATTGTGACCACCAGAGGGACCACAAGCTAAAATAAGGCGATTTTGCGTATAATCAGGGGCCATAATTTAGGAAGTTACGTTCCGATATGCGCAAATATCGAAAGGAACCAAGATCTTTGGGTTATAACCATGAATTTCAAATTTCATCAAAATCGATTTAAAAATGTGACTTTTACAAGGTCCACAAACCATGATATACAATTTTTTAACAGTATTCGCGTACAAACGGCGGCCATTTTGTATGGCAATTTTCATCCGATTTTCCCGAAATTCGAACTCAACCTTCCTTAGGGTGTAACGGTGATATAATCAAACGGTTTTTTAAATAGGATAATAATTGTGACCTCCAGAGGGACCACAAGCTAAAAAGGGTGATTTTTCGGACAATCAGGGGCCATAATTCAGGAAATTACATTCCGATAGGTGCAAATATCGAAAGGAACCAAGATCTTTGGGTTATAAACATGCATGTCAAGTTTCATCAAAATCGGTTCAAAATTGTGACCTCTATAGGGTCCACAAGCTAAAAACATGATTTCTCGTACAATCAGGGGCCATAATCCATGAAGTTTTCATCCGATACATGCCAATATCGAAAGGAACCGAGATCTTATGGGGATAAACCTATATTTCAAGTTTCGTCAAAATCGGATAAGAATTGTGACCTGTAGAGAGTCCACAAACAAATTGTGGACGGACAGACGGACATAAAAATGTGGGCGTATAAAAATTGGTCGTGTCTTGCCTGTGTGAGTCAGGACATGCAGTTGACGTCCTTAGGCTATATGGAATACATATCCCAAGTTTAAAGACGATCCATTAAGAATCGTGGCCTGTAGACAACACACATAAACACGAAGTAAATATGGGCATGGCTCTGCCCCTGGGGGTTAGGAAATCAACAAAACAATAGGGGTCATCTTTAAGGTATAAGGAATAGGTTTGTAAAGTTTTAAAAGGATCTGTTAAGAATTGCATCCTGTAGGCGAACACAAGACACAAAAGCATTGGGCGTGGCTCTGTCCCAGGGGGTCCGTCATGCACCAAAAATAATAGTGGTCAGCCTTAGGGTATAAGGAATAAGTATAAAAAAAGTTTTCAAGACGATCGATTAAGAATTGTGGGCTGTAGGTGACACACAGACAGACAAAAAAAAAAAGGGCGTGGCACTGTCCCTTGGGGTTGGACATGCACCAAAAACAATAGGGATCTTCCTTAAGGTACCAAGAATAAGTATTCAAAGTTTCAAGATGATACATTAAGAAATGCAGCCTGTAGACAAACAAATACAAGAAATGGGTGTTGCTGTCCCACGGGGGTCGGGCATGCACCCAAAACAAAAGGGGTCATCCTTAGGGTATAAGGAATAAGTATTTTAAGTTTCAAGATGACCGATTAAGAATTGTGGCCTGTAGGCGACACACAAAAAGAAAATGGGCGTGACTCTGCCCCTGGGGGTTGGGCATGCACCCCAAATGATAGAAATGTTCCTTAGGGTACAAAGAATAATCATTCAAAGTTTCAAGATGATACGTTAAGAAATGTGGCTTGTAGACGACAAACAAATAAATACAAGGAATGGGCGTGGCTCTGCCATTGGGGGTCGGGCATGCACCAAAAAACAATACGGATCATCCTTAGGGTAAGTATACGAAGTTTTAAGAAAATCCAGTTAGAATTGCAGCTTCTAGGCGACACAGAGACACACAAAAAGAAAATGGGCGTGGCTCTGCCCCTGGGGGTTGGGCACTCACCCCAAACGATAGGGATCATCCTTAGAGTATAAAGAGTAAGTATACAAAGTTTTAAAGAAAATCCAATAAGAATTGCGGCCTGAAGGCGACACAAAGACACACGATAAGAAAATGGGTGTGGCTCTGCCCCAGGGAGTTGGGCATGCACCCCAAATGATAGGGATGTTCCTTAGGGTACAAAGAATGTGTATGCTAAGTTTCAAAATTATAAGTTAAGAAATGTGGCCTGTAGACGACAAACAAATACATACTAGAAATGGGCATGGCTCTGTCCCTGGGGGTCGGGCATGCACCAAAAACAATAGAGATCTTCCTTAGGGTATAAGGAATACGTATACCAAGTTTGAAGAAAATCCAGTAAGAATTGCACCCTGTAGGCGACACAAAGACACACGAAAAGAAAATGGGCGTGACTCTGCCCCTGGGGGTGGGGCATACACCCCAAACGATAGGGATGTTCCTTAGGGTACAAAGAATCTGTATGCAAAGTTTCAAGATTATAAGTTAAGAAATGTGGCCTGTAGACGACAAACAAACAAATACTAGAAATGGGCGTGGCTCGGCCCCTGGGGGTCGGGCATGCCCCAAAAACAATAGGGATCTTCCTTGGGGTATAAGGAATGAGTATACCAAAATTGAAGAAAATCCATGAAGAATTGCGCCCTATAGGCGAACCACAGACACACACACATACATACACACACACACACACACACAGACAGGGGTGACGGCATAATACGTTCACATTATGAATGTGGACGTATAAAAAGTAATTCCGAATGATTAGCACACGTAAATAATTCAAAGTAATACACATGTACAATAATTAACATAATTCTTAAACTTATCAATTTATTAACTCGTATTGATATTTTGAGAGCTCAAATAATATTGTGCTAGTATTTTAACTCTATAACATGTAAAGATATTTGCACATATTTCAAAATCGTGGCGATCGTAAAAGCTCATTGTTTTAACCAAATAACGTCTATCAATTGTTATATAAACGGAATAAATGGATTAAAAACACACCCGGGAATACATCTTTTTGTGTGGGAATATCATATCTTAACCACGTGAATATTTGTGACCATTTAGTAGAGAATTTACAGCTGACTTTGTTTTTCGGGGCGGAACTGTCATCGTCGTGGTTCGATGTTGAAGAAGGGGGATCGGATTCATTGACAGCAATATCATCATCTCGCTTTCTTTTGTTATTCTGGGAGGTGAGGAATTTCAACGTTTTGAAATGATATATAGAATGCTAACATTCTTGTATATATATATCATTTGCAAGATTGACATGATTAACTCTTGTGATCAAGTGAAGACATCAAAGAAAAGTTTTTAATTTGTTTGATGTTCAAACAGTGAATTGACGCACAAATGATGAAAGTCGGTAAATATGCTGTAACAACAACTCAAGAATGATCCCGCTCACAGTATTACTAATTATAAAACAAAACAAAACTAAGTAAATTGATTAAATGTTGAGCTTTTAATCTGTTTGATGTAGCCCCTTTGTTAATTGTGATTAGAGCAATATACACAAGGATAATTGATTGGCAGTGGTTTCCATTCGTGGGCTACTGAACACTGTTAATTTTATTATACCAGATAGTCACGCCACGCACAGAGTTTCGTCGTCTCCCGGATTTTATGATTTAGCACAAAATATGCTATTTTTCCGGCGTGCAAAATGACCTACAGGTCTGATCCAGATTCGGTCATTTTCCAATGCCGTAGGTCCCGACCGGCATATACGGCCGAAATGGAACCCATGCTATAAATCTTTCACTAACGTTTCTTCAATGTCTACACTAAATTTTCCTTTGGTAACCACGTTCTGCTACCATTTGATAAACCCTCAGGAAATAAAACTAACACAAAGCTTTGGTTTACACGCCTTTATGTCAGCCATTAATATCTTACACTAAAGATCATATAACACTAGGGACCGGGAATCTTCAAGTTTTTACGAAAAAAGGTAAGAAACTACCCTTATCATCTAGAATCTAATACACGTCAAGAATGTGTTAAATACTGTCAAGATTCATCAAAAACCGTCCAGTTTGTGCTACCGTGTAGATTTAGAAACACCGTCTAGTTTTGTCATCGATCGTCTACTTTACGACCATCCAGTTTCTCGGGATGTTTTAGATTTGAAAGGGGTTTAGTTTTTAGACAAGGCCTTATTTTCCCGGATGTTGTCTAGAAATGAACAGAGTGTTGAATTACTAACGGCGTTTAGTTTTTACGCCAAATTACCACTTATTTTCCCGGATGTTGTCTAGAAATGAACAGAGTGTTTAATTACTAACGGCGTTTAGTTTTTACGCCAAATTACCACTTTACCGATAGCCGTCTAGAAACTTACGGGTGATTAGTAATGCAATGCCGTTTTCTTTTCGTGTCTTTTAATTAGTTTGCCGGGTGTCATCTAGAAAACGTATGGCGTTTGTTTTTGTGAGAAATATTTAATTTCTATCTCCCAATTTTAGAAACTATATAATATGTTCCGATTTAGAATCTTAGCATAGTGTCTAAAATTCTCAAATGAATTGCATATGGGTTGAATATCTTCTGTATTGCCGACGTCCGTTGGAAATGAATAGACAATATTCCCCGCGTAAATAAAACTCAACAATTTATTTATTAGAAATTAACGTAACAAATGGACGTATATCTTGTTTTCTGGGTTATTTACCCGCTCCCGCCATCAATAACAAATGTATTTGTGAATTTACAAATTAATGTGTGCAGTACTCATTTCGACAACGAATGACGTAATTTTTGACAACTATCAAGGCGCATTCAGGTGACTGTTTTCGTCAACATTTATTTTTGTATCCCGTGGAAATGTTGAAGAAATGCAGAATGAGGGGAATTGTTAACAATCACAGTTTTTCCCCATTGACACGGACATGGACCGCTAATCGTATCTAGTTTAGTCTTGTCACAATAAAATCGAGTATTTCTAATTAAAAACTAAAGCAAAACAAGCAGGGTCATTATAATATTTATTATCCAAATACATGGAAAGTTCCTCTACATATATTGCACAAAAAACACTTATCAGTTTACAAATTACACACTTACATTCGTGATTCCTCACATTCAATAAGTTTAAAACCTAATCCGCGCATTGTTTACAACCACCAAAATATAAAAACATATTTCCACAAAAGTTCAAAATATAATTACATGTTATTGTCGCCGATACTGTCGTTTCATGCACGCTTTTCACACGGAATTGTTCTTTGATGTTGATAGATGAGACACAGTGACGTCAGCAATACAGAAGATATTCAACAAATATGCAATTCATTCGAGAATTTTAGACACGATGCCAAGATTCTAAATCGGAACATAGTTTCGTTATTTACCGATATCCGGTCCAACCTCATTTTGATTATCCGATGTGTTTTAATCTCTATTGATATCAGATGCTCTAATCTATATCGAAAATAAAATTATAAAACAAAAAATCTCGTAACTAATGATAACCTCTAAGTTTCGTCGCTGTTATATTTTATAAATATCTTTTGTATTGATGACTTCACTGTGTGTCATAATCTATCAACATCAAAGAACAATTCCGTTTGAAAAGCGTGCATGAATCGACAGTATGAATTGTAAAATAATGACTGGATCCTGCGATAGCGGTGTAGTAAAATATGTCTGCATGATTTACTTTATTTATTTACGAAGCGGCCACTCAAAAGCTTGTGGACGACTTTTTATCATCATATTATTATATGCTTATATTAGGTATGTGATTTATCTATTAGTGATGATATATTACGACCCACGTAAGAAATATATTTAGATACGATTTGTGGTCCATGTCCGTGTCAATGGGGAAAAACTGTGACTGTTAACAATTCCCCCCCTTTTGCATTTCTTCAACATTTCCACGGGATACAAAAATAAATGTTGACGAAAACGGTCCCCCGAATGCGCCTTGATAAATGTTGAAAATTACGCCATTCGTGGTCGAAATGAGTACTGCACACATTAATTTGTAAATTCACAAATACTTTTGTTATTGATGGCGGGAGCGGGTAAATAACCCAGAAATCAAGATTATAAGAAACAAGATATACGTCCATTTGTTTTGTTAATTTCTAATAAATAAATTGTTTGAGTTTTATTTACGCCGGGAAAATTGTCAATTCATTGCAAATGGACATTTCCCAACGGACATCGGCAATACAGATGATATTCAACAAATATGCAATTCATTCGAGAATTTTAGACACTATGCTATGATTCTAAATCGGAACATAGTTTCTAAAATTGGGAGATAGAAATTAAATATTTCACACAAAAACAAACGCCGTACGTTTTCTAGATGACACCCGGCAAACTAATTAAAAGACATGAAAAGAAAACGGCATTGCATTTCTAATCACCCGTAAGTTTCTAGACGGCTCTCAGTAAAGTGGTAATTTGGCGTAAAAACTAAACGACGTTTAGTAATTAAACACTCTGTTCATTTCTAGACAACGTCCGGGAAAATAAGGCCTTGTCTAAAAACTAAACCCCTTACAAATCTAAAACATCCCGAGAAACTGGATGGTCGTAAAGTAGACGATCGATGACAAAACTAGACGGTGTTTCTAAATCTACACGGTAGCACAAACTGGACGGTTTTTGATGAATATTGACAGTATTTAACACATTCTTGACGTGTATTAGATTCTAGATGATAAGGGTAGTTAATTACCTTTTTTCGTAAAAACTTGAAGATTCCCAGTCCCTAGCACTGTGAAACTGACATCGTTTAAGATGGGGTTTTTTGACTTTAAAAAATGCTATAGAGTTTGATTTCAAAACATCGTTTGATAATTAGAACCACAGTTTAATTTAATGGTACAGCGTTTGATATCTCCGAGTGGGGGTTAAAAATGGACGAACCGTCGAATTATGTAATGCGTTTGATTACTAGACATCACTTTAATTTCTGAGCTGCCGATTAATTTATCAAGTGTTTAAATATTAGACGAAAAATTTATTTGCTCGCGAGTCGTTTATCCGATCGGTTCATTTTGATTACGATTATTTACATATGAAATGAAGTACGAATAAAAAGGGTGGATATAAAAAAATGCACACGAAGTTATGCTAAACTTACCGTGGTCGTAGTATTATTATCCATTAAAAATAATGATTCACGGTACCATTGACAAATGCATCAAAAATCGGTACGTCCATTGTTATTATACCATCGGAAATCGGTAGAGCACATCCCCGGTGATGTATTTTTCTTTAAATCACAAATGAATGAAAATAGTTTTCCACGTGTACACGTGACTAGAAGACCTGGCAATGATTCCACCATTGACAAATACATCAACAATCGGTAAATCACGTCCAATGTTATTATATCATTGGAAATCGGTAAAGCACATTCCAGGTAAAGTATTTTCTTTAAATCACTAATGAATGAACACAACTTTTCATCTGCACATGTGGTCGTGTGATAATCTCGCGAGACTTGTATACTGGCGCCAAACGTCGCTATTCGTCGATCTCCATAGACGAGCTATCGCTCAGGGTGGTGCGGGTCTGTTCATCCCACGATCTTTTCACCCTGGGCTGTTTCATCTCAACCTAATTTTTTATCGGACTGTTCATCCCGGGCTGTTTCATTTCGGATTCGGCTAGCGACGTTTCGGATTAATAATTAAAAGACTGTGGAAAATTTATGTGACAGTACAGCCATTTATCTTTTCGTTTTATGGGAGTTGCCTTAGTTGCCTTATTCAGTTGATCGGCGACTGTTGAGATCGCGATTAACATTGCTAGTTCTCTTTTGTTTTGTTTCATCGGCGAGTAATAAACTAGGTAATAAAATATTGTTGAAAATTTGTGTATATTTAGTAATACTTCATTGTTTTTCTTTTATCAAATAGTAAACGAGCTTGATTGACCAATCACTGCTATTGGGTTTTTTTGTGAAACGGAATAATTGCAATCAACACACGGCCGCCATTATCGATGATTGACAACTCACGTTTTTCCTCATCCACCAAACAACCGTAAGATTTCTTTGCACAGCCACAACAATAACATGGGGATTATCGGCTAATCAGCTTTAATTATTCCGCTTTGATCGTTGCTATTTCTAATATTTTCCATAGAAAAACATTGCTTTGTACGCACAAATTTATCGATTGGTATTGCCAAGCTTGTCGAGGAATAATGCATGTCAACGTGCAGCTCGCGGATTATCGTTAACAATTTCTAGATACTTGTAAAAAGAGTGCATGTCGTGTAAATATTTATTTTAATTTTTGTGTAGGTCATTTTCAAATCAATTCATCAGCATATTATTCGTTTTAAACAAATGCATTACTTTTTACGGGAAACGATGATTATCAAAGAACCGCAAGTGCAACTATTCACTAATGATTTAACGTTTGGTGGAGCATTTTTACTAATCACGTGTTTCGTGTTAATAAATATTTTCTTTCGTGTTTTGAATTGGCCTATTTCAAATAAATTCATCAACAACATTTTTATATAGATAGTACAGATATAAAAAAAATAAAACGCTCTTTTCGTAAACATTCAACATTTGAAATTTTGCCGTAGGTTCGTTATGCACAACTCCAGGTGCTGTACTTGATGGCGAGGTGTAAATTATATAATTTATCCTGCATGTTATTTGTGCGGGGGGGGGGCTTATTATAAATTGATTTGACAGTTGTGTTAAACCTTTCCTTTAAACTTATTCCCCGAGTCAGAAGCGTCACCTACCCAAGTCAGAAATGTCACATACCTGAGTCTGAAACGTCAAGGTTTTATTCTTGAGTCCAAATTGACGCGGGATCGAAATGACAAGTAATCTATTCATTCCGGGCTGTTTCACACACCCCCCACCACCGTCCTTGTTATTGTTGTTTATTATAGATTTAACATCGAATACATTTAATATGATATTATGGACAGGTTAATTAAATTAAATTATTTACACTTCATAGGTTGAAAGTTGGTTATTAGAATAGCAGTTAATTAACTAAGCTGTACTTATTGTTAAATAAACTGTTAAGCACTTACTTATAGTTAAACAAACGTGTTCTTTTTTTTATTTATTATTTAATAACAAGTAATTATTTGTTTTGGATTAGTAATAAAAACATGCGGCGAGGGTTGAGTTGTATTCACACATTTAAGTAAGAAGCCAGATAACCTAACAATTAAAATTAATTACTGATCTATGTCTTCATTGCTCTTCTCTAATATCATTCTTTCACATATAATTTTTATCGCAAATTAGTCGGAATGAGAGAAAGGAATTCCAGGGGGAACGATCAGCTGTCCTCTGCACGTGATTAGAATAGTGTCATGTACAGGCGCGACGTCGTGTTTGATATTCATTTTTATACCGATATATTAGAATCCGAATTCGACGCCTGAACGGCAGTGTCATAGACTTATACAATAAATATAAAGCATGATTTGGGACACATGTTTTTACTTAGTGGAATCCATGTCACTAAAAAATAACATAAACACTAAAAAATAACATGAACTCTTAAAATACTGAAAGAGACTGGTTCACAGATATAAAATTGGAAAACAATCACATATAAAGAACGATTCAAAAAAAATAATTGCTGCATGCAATCACTAGTTTATACATATTATTATAAAGAACGTTTTAAAGACATTTATTTGCAGCATGCACATTAAAAAGAAATCGAACATTGGAATATCATGGTTTATACATATGAATAACGTTTGCAAGAACTAGCGGCATGCAAACCTCTTAATATATATCCCCATGTACATTAATTACAGAAATGGTCTGTGTATACACGGTATGCTGAGCTAGTCACCTTTTGGCCAGGTGAATATACGGTGGAGTCATAAATGTCCGTTATAAGTGTAGATTGATTATCTGTTTGGCCGAATGCTTAGGTTTTTCAAATCCTGGGTGCCATATGAAATGCATATTTTCAATATACATGTATGTTAGTACAGTATGGGTTAATCATGAGATTGGTCGAAAGCTGTTGTTTTATTAATTATCACCTGTGCTCACCTGTCTGGGTGCCACACAAAATCATGTCTTTGAATATACAGTTGAGTCATAAATGTCCTTTATAATGTGTTTTTTTTTATTTACATTCATTATTTGATTGGTCAAATGCTATTGTTTTATCAATTCCCACTTGTAGTTACCTGTCTGCGTTGAGGTGAAACATGTTTTTGTTATGACAAAGGGAGCGGTCTTATAAGTGTGATTTAAATTGATTTTTTAACAAACAAGGACTTTTTATTTTTTTTGTGTTAACCAATTGTATGTTTTTACCAACTTCAAACCCACGCAGTGTAAATAATTTAATTTAATCAACTTAATATCATATTAAATGTATTGGACGTTAAATCTGTAATATACAACAACATTGGGATGAAAAGATCGTGGGATGAACCGACCCGCACCACCCTGAGCGATAGCTCGTCTATGGAGATCGACGAATAGCGACGTTTGGCGCCAGTATACAAGTCTCGCGAGATTATCACACGACCACATGTGCAGATGAAAAGTTGTGTTCATTCATTAGTGATTTAAAGAAAATATTTTACCTGGAATGTGCTTTACCGATTTCCAATGATATAATAACATTGGACGTGATTTACCGATTGTTGATGTATTTGTCAATGGTGGAATCATTGCCAGGTCTTCTAGTCACGTGTACACGTGGAAAACTATTTTCATTCATTTGTGATTTAAAGAAAAATACATCACCGGGGATGTGGTCTACCGATTTCCGATGGTATAATAACAATGGACGTACCGATTTTTGATGTATTTGTCAATGGTACCGTGAATCATTATCTTTAATGGATAATAATACTACGACCACGGTAAGTTTAGCATATCTTCGTGTGCATTTTTTTATATCCACCCTTTTTATTCGTACTTCATTTCATATGTAAATAATCGTAATCAAAATGAACCGATCGGATAAACGACTCGCGAGCAAATAAATTTTTCGTCTAATATTTAAACACTTGATAATTTAATCGGCAGCTCGGAAATTAAAGCGATGTCTAGTAATCAAACGCATTACATAATTTGACGGTTCGTCCATTTTTAACCCCCACTCGGAGATATCAAACGCTGTACCATTAAATTAAACTATGGTTCTAATTAAACCATTTTTGTAGTTTTCAAACGATTATTGTCAATTATCAAACGATGTTTTGAAATCAAACTCTATAGCATTTTTTAAAGTCAAAAAACCCCATCTTAAACGATGTCAGTTTCCCAGTGTAGTGTAAGGGGAGACAAGAACTAAATAATTCAGACCACAAATAGTAATAATTCAACATTTTAGGCCTATTGTTGTGAATTTGATGCCCAAGCAGTGGACAGTAATTTTGTTTGCGATATCTTTTACGTCTTTTAAGACTCCATTCAGAAATTCATCAACGGTGGAACTTTGCCTCAACCTCGAATGTCGACTGTAAAAATCTCTTACAAGGCAGTAGTGCCTTACGGTGAAGCTATTTGCCAAACGGAGCAGCAAGCTATGTTTTTTGTACAAGTAGGTATGGATCGGCCAGCTTTCATTGTTGACAATTGATTTTTAATTGTGGTATGAATATGTCAGCTTAAACATGCATTTCAAGTCTCATTAAAATCAGATGAAAATTGTGACCTCCAGAGGGCCCACAATCTAGATATACACCATCATTAGGGTTTTAGTCCAATTTTCACAAAATTCAAACTCAACCGTCATTACATAGTACATAGTAACAGGGAGATATTCAAACATTGTGTTAAATCAGTTAATAGTGACTTCTAGAAAGATGTCATGCTAAAATTGTGATTTTTCTGAAAAATTCAGGAAGTTACGATCAGATACATGCCATCAGAGATAAACCTTTATTTCAAGTTTCTTCAAAATTAGATAATAATTCGGACTTGGGGTATCTACAAACCATTGTAGATGAACAGATGGACGTCCGGAAGGACAGTTGCGACGACAATATTATACGTCCACATGAAAATGTGGGCATATAAAAAGCTGTCATTTAATTTTCAGACATTTGTCTATTATTAAGCTTGCTTTTTAAGGAAATCATTTCTGACAAAAAAATAGGTTGCCAGGCAACGAAACATACGCCCACACAGCAGCCAAATCGTCCAGGCAGTCAACAAGAGTTGTCGCATATTAAGGAATTATCAGAAAATCATTAGAATTTGTTTGGCTTTTATAATCAAACGTTTTTATTAAAATTAGATAATAATTTTATTGTGACCTCCAGAGGGACCACAAGCTAAAAAGGGTGATTTTTCGTACAATCAGGGGACATAATTCAGGAAGTAATGACCTGATGGGTGCAAATATCGAAAGGAACCAAGATCTTTGGGTTATAAACATACATGTCAAGTTTCATCAAAATCGATTCAAAATTGTGACCTCTATAGGGTCCACAACCTCGATATAACATATTTTCACACTATTCGTGTACAAACGGCGGCCATTTTATCCGTCAATTCTAGTCCGATTTTCACGTAATTCCAACTCTCTCTTCATTACCATGTAACGGTGATATAGTCAAACGTTTTTTTAAATCGGATAATTATTTTGACCTCCAGAGGGACCAAAAGCTAACAAAAGCGATTTTCGGACAATCCGGGGACATAATTCAGGAACTTATGATTCAATGGGCACAAATATCGAAAGGAACCAAGATCTTTGGGTTATAAACATACATGTCAAGTTTCATCAAAATCTGTTCAAAATTGTGACCTCCACAACCTTAATATAACATATTTTCACACTATTCGCGTACAAACGGCAGCCATTTTGTCCGTCAATCTTGGTCCGATTTTCACAAAATTCAAACTCAACCTTCATAACCATGGAATGGTGATATAATCGAACGGTTTTTTAAATCGGATAACAATTTTGACCTCCAGAGGGACCACAAGCTAAAAAGGGCAATTTTTTGGTCAATCAGGGGCCATAATTCAGGAAGTTACGATCAGATGGGCGCAAATATCGAAAGGAACCAAGATCTTTGGGTTATAAACATACATGTCAAGTTTCATCAAAATTGGTTCAAAATTGTGACCTCTATAAGATAAGGTCCACAACCTTGATATAACATATTTTCACACTATTCGCGTACTTAAGGCGGCCATTTTGTCCGTCAATTTTGGTCCGATTTGCGTGCAAACAGCAGCCATTGTGTCTGTCAATTTTGGTTAGATTTTCACGAAATTTGAACTCAACCTCCCATAACCATATAACGGTGATATAATCAAACGTTTTTTAAAATCTGATAACAATTTTGACCTCCAGAGGGACCACAAGCTAAAAAGGGTGATTTTTCGGACAATCAGGGGCCATAATTCAGAAGTTACGATCCACTGGGCGCAAATGCATTTCAAGTTTCATCCAAATCAAACATGCATTTCAAGTTTCATCGAAATGGGATCAAAATTGTGACCTCTACACTGTTCACAAGCTCAAAACGTGATTTTTCGTACAATCAGGGGCCATAACCCATGAAGTTACAGTCCGATACATGCCAATATCAAAAGGAACCAAGATCTTAGGGTGATAAACCTACATTTTAAGTTTCATTGAAGTCGGATAAAAATTAGACTGTTCACAAACAATTGTGGACGGACGGACAGGGGCGACGACAATATATGTCCACATAAAAATGTGGGTGTATAAAAAAACCTACTTGAAGTTGCCCATGGTTTATGACATCGTTCCCATGGTAACTCTGTTGCAAAGGATGTAAACATGTAAAGTACAGCCCAAGCAATGATAACTGTGTAATATAGGCCAACAAGGGAGGTAACTGCCACCATACCATACCCAATACCTTTAAATAAAAGACAAAAAAAAAATTAAATAAATGTAATCAACAGTCAAACCATTCATCTAATCCCTTCCCAACCACTGGCATATACAGACCTCTGGTAATAACATATATTATAGGCCTACAAAAATTAAATCAATCTAACATGTGTCTGCACACGCCTAAATCAGGCATAAGTCGCACTTATTGATTTTGTGCTATGGCACGTTAAACCTATTATTTGTTGAAAATGCATTGCGATGTCGATTTTTTTTATCGTGTAATTAGCAAGATTAAACACTAATTTACCAAATAAATCATCTGAAATGTTGGAAATGTATTCTTAAATTACGTTTTAGTAAAGGGTACGCCTTTAAAACAAAGGAAAATTGACCTAAAACAATGCAAAACTTGCTTGAATTCACCGACATTGACCACGCTGTTGGTATATCCTAACCCCCTTATATGGGTGTAAACAGTAAGCTGTGTCATTCTTCTGGTATATTTTGAGATGGGATTCCCAGATAGCATCATTTTTGACCAATAAAAGAAGGTTTTAGAAACTACATTCAATGTAAACAAACACAGCTTGTTGCTAGACAATGGGCCAAAAGACCGCCGCTGATTGGCTGAGAGACCAGTGCGGTGTATTGTGGGAAGATGGCGGCGCCCATGAAAAATAAATGGAGATCGCATTTTCCATTGTTTTTTGACTAAATACCTGGCCAAACTAATTAATAAGTTGGATTTAATACACTTCAGAACAATAACTAGTGTTTGTGGGACTGATATTACTGCAGCAAATGCGCTGAACGACTTGTGCCATTCTAACATAGTTAACAATGTACATGAAAATGAACTTGTCAGTTGTCCGTGAGTGAATATTTCGCAGATTCTGCTGATGACGTTAATGATGAGGGTTTTCATATTGATCATGAGCTAGACTGGGTATGAATTATGATGGGCCTGATGAAATTATTAGTGTCTTAGACAGTGCAGAGGAGGATCCATCTTTTGCTGACGATTTTGATGTACCAGTGTCGAGTGGACCTTCAGTGCAGTTGATCATAGGCGTTAGGTATAGCCTATAGGATAGGTATATGGAAATGTCCATCATCATGAATGATATTCAATCTGATGAAGAGATGAAGGTCTTACTGTGAAGGTCTTGGGCTATATATTCATATAATCCTTCTCATCCATCACACCCTTCGGGCGCTTGGATGCGAGTGGGATTATATTCCATATAAGCCCTTCGGGCCTCACAGATTTATATTGCATAGTTTAAAGTGCTGTCAACAAATGAAATAACTAAAACAACTTAATAGTTTATTTATTCCACAGCCAGCACAATTTTTCGCCCATACTGATGGTAAAACCTGGCGAAAAATAACTGCAGATTTTCAATTCTGAATGTGAACAAACAGCATTAATTGCTGATGAAGTTGATGTCCCTCTAATTGAATGAACTTTAAAAATCGAAGCATCAAAACCATCTAACTAATTACTATCATATTTCTTATAACCATCTAGCAACAGTTCCTGGAGCTACAACCTTCTTCGTATAAAAGGAAACAAATCCTTTATTTGATTTACGGTATTCTGCTGTTGTACGGATATACACTCTCAAAGTAAAACAGGGACAGATTCTAACATCTTTAAAATTTTTACCCTGAATAACAATGTTGAAGGACGAGAAGCTTTTCGAAACCTTATTACTTGCAAGGTTATAGCAGAGCCTGAATCATATAAGGCATTAAGCCAAAAGGCTGTGAAAATTTGACATCTCTGAGCTGTAGCTAAAGCCAATAATCAACTGTTTTATATGTACATATTCTCAAAGATAAATCTTGCAATGGATACAGCGTAACCAAAAATTTACTTATAATGAAGCATTCCAAGAAAACAGATATCTGGACTTAGTTGGATTATTATCATACAATCTTACTTGAATCGACCAACCAACGGCTGATCCTTAAGGACAGAATTAACTGTAGCTAGTGTTTGAATTACAGATGATCAAAAATGTCTTTTAGACATATTTCCTAAGAAATTTATAAAAATTTCTACAGATGGATCCAATGAACTAATTTGTAGTTCACAACTCCAAAAAGTCCATCTTCTCTAGCTAGGCCAATACATATTGTTCGTAGTAGATGGCCACTAAGAATTGATATTCCTCTATTAGAGAAGGATTGCCAGCTATCCTGCATCCTGTTCACTGTAAGATATAAATTCTTCCCTCGAAGAGAATAAAAGGCACCATTGAGACTTATAAACACAAGAGGTCCTTGCAAACAAGTAACCGAACGGGGTCGGCTGTGAGCATGATAGTAAAATGGATACCATACAGGAGTTAACCAGCCTGGAATGATTATGACTGCTTGATCTACTCTCTTTTTAAATACCTTTGCCAGAACCCTTAATATCATGCTGAAACGTGGAAACATATATGGTTTATATTTTGTCTCAGATATAGAAAAGCATTGCATGCTTGAAAAAAGGGTCTGGATGTCAAGATACATAATTTGTATTAAGCCCAGAATCTAACAGATCAACATTGGGTATGAAAAGATATACTCATATAACTTTCATTTCAATCAACTAGAAAATATTCTAAACAAAATATCAGTCAACACATTAGATTTTCTAGCAATATGTTTGGCTGACAAAAAGTTTCCTCTGACCGAAAACCACAGCCAAAATTTCTTTAGATAATTCAATGAGGTTACCAATAGAACCACCCTGATTATTTATATATAAGAAATAACAAAGTATTGTCAGACTTTATACAAACATGTATTAATAAGATGACCACAGAGATACCTAAGAGCACTAAATATTGCTCAAACTTCTAAATAGTTAATATATATTTCCTTCCTCTGAAAGATTCAAATGGTCATTGCTTCGGAAATTAGACAAGTGGGCACCCAATCTATCTGGGAAAGCATCTGATGTTATGAACCAGGATAACTAGGTGAATGAAAATAAAACCCAATATATATGTACATGTATATATAAACCTTAGATATCCACCATTCCATTCCCAAAACCATTGCCTAATTAAGCTATTAAGAATGACATCATTATCATAGCTGAAAATACAGTTTTGTTTAAACATAACGCTAACGCTACAATATACGTCCACATTCCTACTTTGATTGATATGGTACTTTGTCAAGAAGGCTAGGCGTTTGGTTTGTTTAGCGTTGAGGGTCGTGCACCAACATTAATAGTTGCCGTCCTTATTATAAGGAATAACTATACCAAGATAATCCATTCAGAATTGTGCCTTCCTAACACTAAAGGCAAAAAGTGGGCGTGGCTCTGCCCCTAGGGGTCGGGACATTCGTCAAAATCAATAGTGGACGCCCTCAGGCTATAAGGAATACATAAACCAAATGGGTGTTGCTGTCCCATGGGGGTCGGGCATGCACCCAAAACAAAAGGGGTCATCCTTAGGGTATAAGGAATAAGTATTTTAAGTTTCAAGATGACTGATTAAGAATTGTGGCCTGTAGGCGACACACAAAAAGAAAATGGGCGTGACTCTGCCCCTGGGGGTTGGGCATGCACCCCAAATGATAGAAATGTTCCTTAGGGTACAAAGCATAAAATTCAAAGTTTCAAGATGATACGTTAAGAAATGTGGCTTGTAGACGACAAACAAATAAATACAAGGAATGGGCGTGGCTCTGCCATTGGGGGTCGGGCATGCACCAAAAAACAATACGGATCATCCTTAGGGTAAGTATACAAAGTTTTAAGTAAATACAGTTAGAATTGCGGCTTCTAGGCGACACAGAGACACACAAAAAGAAAATGGGCGTGGCTCTGCCCCTGGGGGGTTGGGCATGCACCCCAAACGATAGGGATCATCCTTAGAGTATAAAGAGTAAGTATACAAAGTTTTAAAGAAAATCCAATAAGAATTGCGGCCTGTAGGCGACACAAAGACACACGATAAGAAAATGGGTGTGGCTCTGCCCCAGGGGGTTGGGCATGCACCCCAAATGATAGGGATGTTCCTTAGGGTACAAAGAATGTGTATGCTAAGTTTCAAAATTATAAGTTAAGAAATGTGGCCTGTAGACGACAAACAAATACATACTAGAAATGGGCGTGGCTCTGTCCCTGGGGGTCGGGCATGCACCAAAAACAATAGAGATCTTCCTTAGGGTATAAGGAATACGTATACCAAGTTTGAAGAAAATCCAGTAAGAATTGCGCCCTGTAGGCGACACAAAGACACACGAAAAGAAAATGGGCGTGGCTCTGCCCCTGGGGGTGGGGCATACACCCCAAATGATAGGGATGTTCCTTAGGGTACAAAGAATGTGTATGCTAAGTTTCAAAATTATAAGTTAAGAAATATGGCCTGTAGACGACAAACAAACAAATACTAGAAATGGGCGTGGCTCGGCCCCTGGGGGTCGGACATGCCCCAAAAACAATAGGGATCTTCCTTGGGGTATAAGGAATAAGTATACCAAGTTTGAAGAAAATCCATGAAGAATTGCGGCCTGTAGGCGAACCACAGACACACACACACACACACATACATACATACACACACACACACACACACACACACACCTACCCACGGGTGTACCTATCTGAGGAAGGGTCCTTGTTGGGAGACCCCCATGTGAGGAATTTGACTAAGGAGGACAGCCTCATGTAGGCAAGCCTTTCAAACGGCCTTATGAGGTTTTTAAAAATTTCCAGTTTGCACACATTTTGTGCAGCTCATCTATCCATTAAGAGGAAAAAATGGGTTGTCTCCCCTTTGACCACAGTTGAAGAGCTGACTTTCAAAAGGGAAGCCTTTAAACAGCCTTATGAGGTTTTTATACGCCCACATTTTCATGTGGACGTATTATGCCGTCGCCCATGTCCGTCCGGACGTCCGCCCACAAATTGTTTGTGGACACTCTAGAGGTCACAATTCTTATCCGATTTTGACGGAACTTGAAATATACGTCACCATTAGGAGATATTGTCAGAAAATATGGTCTAAGCTTTCATTTGTATGCCGATGATACTCAATTATATATTTCATTTACACCTAATTGTCCATCTTCTTTCAATTTATCAAAATTGCAACTTGTGAACTGTATTAGTGAAATTAGAAAATAGATGTCAAAGAACTTTCTAAAATTGAATGATGATAAAACTGAATATTTGTTATTAGGCCATCAAGGCATCAATTAAGTAAATCTGCACAAGATAACCCCCCTGTTGTAATTGGTAATTGAGATATATTATTATCTTATTCTGCTCGTAATATTGGCGCTATCTTTGATAGTTTTATGCTTATGGGAGCTCAAGTAAATAATATTTGTAAATTGTGCTATTTTAATATTAGAAATATAGGTAAAATACGTAAATGTGTAACTGTAGAGGCCACTAAGTCACTTGTTAATTCTCTGGTCACTTCTCGATTAGATAACTTTAATTCACTTTTAGTTGGTTTACCTTTAAAGCTTATAGATGAATTACAAAAAGTACAGAATACTGCGGCTAGACTTGTTACTTTAACTAAGAAATGTGACCACACAACTCCTGTTTTATATAATTTACACTGGTAAATTTGCAGGGCGACCCAGGAATACATGTAGAAAGGTGCTTCCTAGCTCCAATAGTTCCAAAAATAGGGGGGCTGATACATGCGCATAGGCATGCTGTAGGAAGCGTATGACGCAAAATAACCTAAACTGTAGAACCTCGGAATCTCTTGATTTTGCTCCAATCAGTCTGAAATTTTAACACAACCTTGCTAGCCTTCGTACCTTCCAACATGCAAAGTTTCAGATCCCTAGTCCTACGGGAAGGTCAAAAACTGAAGCCTTTTTGGGGGTGCTGCATCACACGCGTTCGACCTGAATCTGTTTTTCAAACATTCAAGGGGTATAAAAACAGTTCTAATTGAGCTAGGAAGCTGAAATTTGCAGGGCGACCCAGGAATACATGTAGGGAGATGCGCTGATAATTTCAGCTTCCTAGCTCCAATAGTTCCAAAAATAGGGGGGCTGATACATGCGCATGAAGGCCACGACGCGAAATAAGTCGACTTATGCATAAGTAAAAAGCTCCTTTTTGTCCCTTCCAACCATCCGATCCCCTTGAAATTTTCAGGGCGAGCCCGGGACACATGTACTAAGCGATTCTGAGAATTTCAGCCCTCTATCTTTAACAGAATGCAAACCCGAGCTTTGCAAAGATGACATTTGGACGGTCCAAAACATAACGTTCCATGGAAATTGCATTTTTTGACAACTATTGAGCCCCTATCTCCATTTTGACTGAATGGATTGGGCTGAAATTTACAGGGCCACCCCGGAATACATGCAGGATGATGCTCTGGCAGTTTCAGCTTCCTAGCTCCAATAGTTCCAAAAATAGGGTTGCTGATACATGCGCATGAAGGCCACGACGCGAAATAAGTCGACTTATGCATAAGAAAGAAACAGTCGTAACGCGCTCAAAATACATGAACTGTAGAGCCTCGGAATCTCTTGATTTTGCTCCAATCAGTCTGAAATTTTAACACAACCTTGCTAGCCTTCGTACCTTTCGACATGCAAAGTTTCAGATCCCTAGTCCTACGGGAAAGTCAAAAACTGAAGCCTTTTTGGGGGTGCTGCATCACACGCGTTCGAACTCATTCTGTCGCTCAACCTTGGAGGGGGTATAAAAACAGTTCTAATAGAGCTAGGAAGCTGAAATTTGCAGGGCCACCCCGGAATACATACAGGATGATGCTCTGGAAGTTTCAGCTTCCTAGCTCCAATAGTTCCAAAAATAGGGGGGCTGATATATGCGCATGAAGGCCACGACGCGAAATAAGTCGACTTATGCATAAGTAAAAAGCTCCTTTTTGTCCCTTCCAACCATCCGATCCCCTTGAAATTTTCAGGGCGAGCCCGGGACACATGTACTAAGCGATTCTGAGAATTTCAGCCCTCTATCTTTAACAGAATGCAAACCCGAGCTTTGCAAAGATGACATTTGGACCCTACCACTTTGAGGAAATCAAAAATGTGCACAAAATTGTCGGCTTTTCTTAATTCTCGTCCGATCTGGCTGAAATTTTAACACAACCGTCTCTTATGTCATGCGAAGAAACCGTAAAAATTTCAAGGCAAAATTCCTACGGGAAGGGTGTTAATTATGCAAAACAGTTTTCAAGAAACAGTCGTAACGCGCTCAAAATACATGAACTGTAGAGCCTCGGAATCTCTTGATTTTGCTCCAATCAGTCTGAAATTTTAACACAACCTTGCTAGCCTTCGTACCTTCCGACATGCAAAGTTTCAGATCCCTAGCCCTACGGGAAAGTCAAAAACTGAAGCCTTTTTGGGGGTGCTGCATCACACGCGTTCTACCTCATTCTGTCGCTCAACCTTGGAGGGGGTATAAAAACAGTTCTGATAGAGCTAGGAAGCTGAAATTTGCAGGGCCACCCCGGAATACATGCAGGATGATGCTCTGGAAATCAAAAATGTGCACAAAATTGTCGGCTTTTCTTAATTCTCGTCCGATCTGGCTGAAATTTTAACACAACCGTCTCTTATGTCATGCGAAGAAACCGTACAAATTTCAAGGCAAAATTCCTACGGGAAGGGTGTTAATTATGCAAAACAGTTTTCAAGAAACAGTCGTAACGCGCTCAAAATACATGAACTGTAGAGCCTCGGAATCTCTTGATTTTGCTCCAATCAGTCATAGGGGGGCTGATACATGCGCATAGGCATGCTGTAGGAAGCGTATGACGCAAAATAACCTAAACTGTAGAGCCTCGGAATCTCTTGATTTTGCTGCAATCAGTCTGAAATTTTAACACAACCTTCCTAACCCTCGTACCTGTCCACAGGACCAGTCCCATGCAAATATTCCTTCGGGAAGGCCCAAAAATGAAGCCTCTTTGGGGGGGGGGGGATCACACGCATTCAACCTGAATCTGTTTCTCAAACATTCAAGGGGTATAAAAACAGTTCTAATTGAGCTAGGAAGCTGGAATTTGCAGGGCGACCCAGGAATACATGTAGGAAAATGCTCTGAAAATTTCAGCTTCCTAGCTACAATAGTTCCAAAAATAGGGGGGCTGATACATGCGCATGAAGGCCACAACGCGAAATAAGTCGACTTATGCATAAGTAGAAAGGCCCCTTTTTGTCCCTTCCAAACATCCGATCCCCTTGAAATTTTCAAGGCGAGCCCGGGACACATGTACTAAGCGATTCTGAGAATTTCAGCCCTCTATCTTTAATAGAATGCAAACCAGAGCAAAAATGACATTTGGACGGTCCGAAACATAACGTTCCATGGAAATTGCATTTTTTGACAACTATTGAGCCCCTATCTCCATTTTGACTGAATGGATTGGGCTGAAATCTACCGGGCCACCCAGGAATACATGTAGGAAGATGCTCTGAAAATTTCAGCTTCATTGCTCAAAAATTAAGGCAAAGTCTGAGGCCTGACAGGTCGCAAAGAAATGACATTTTATTGTGAACCCTCTGGAATTACAAAATATACAAATATAAGTACAACTAATTGTCTGGAATTACAAAATATACAAATATAAGTACAACTAATTGTCTGGAATTACAAAATATACAAATATAAGTACAACTAATTGTCTAGAATTACAAAATATACAAATATAAGTACAACTAATTGTCTGGAATTACAAAATATACAAATATAAGTACAACTAATTGTCTGGAATTATAACTCGGTAAAAATCTTTATGTACGTTGATGTTGTGTCCTAAATGATTAGTAATCCATCCAAGTTGATTCTCAGAAATATTAAGCACCTGCAAATATTCAATAAAAATAAAAACTTCTTAAGTGTTATCATTATGACATTTTATCAAACTGGATCAAAGGCTATAGGGGGAATTTTACCGAAATAGAAATATTCTGTATTTGAATGGAAGGAGCTCACAACTAAGTACAACTAATTGTCTGGAATTATAACTCGGTAAAAATCTTTATGTACGTTGATGTTGTGTCCTAAATGATTAGTAATCCATCCAAGTTGATTCTCAGAAATATTAAGCACCTGCAAATATTCAATAAAAATAAAAACTTCTTAAGTGTTATCATTATGACATTTTATCAAACTGGATCAAAGGCTATAGGGGGAATTTTACCGAAATAGAAATATTCTGTATTTGAATGGAAGGAGCTCACTTTTAAGTCCAAACCATGTGCCCAAGAACACCGGAGATCAGCCCCTTCTATTAAATGTCATATGATACACAAAAAATCTCAGTTACTTACTAAGTAACACCCTACTTAGTGACACCCTCTTATTTTTGTCCTGTGCGTGCTCCATTTGTGTATTTCAGGGAATCCAGTATTTTTCTTGTAAAATTGGGTGTCTCTACTTTCGATATACCAAAATTGCCATACTTTTATTGGAAATAACCACCCGATAAATGCTTTTGTGGGAATGCATCTTTAAATTTCATATGATACACATATGATTCCAGGTCTGACTTACCTGTGTTGTTGTAGCAATGTATTTCCTTAGTAGTGTTGATTTGATAAAAATAGCATTTTCTAGCTTTAATTCACTCAAGACATTCTCTAACGCATCATAAGCACGTACAGCTCCTTTACCTAGAAGTAGTTAAAGAGGAGATCACAATGTTCATACATTTACCAGCAGTCAAACTGTTTGATCTGGAACTGTATTGAAATGCTTTCATATTATAGGGATAGTGAGTATGTATTATCAAAGATTTATCTAACTGGAAACACTAGCACTTGGAAAATAACAGATGAACCATTTTAATATGCAAATTAGCCTCTCATAAGGAATGGTTGACACAAGAAGGAAAAATATTAATTGACAGAAAGGAACCCAATGTACCAAGACATGTATAAATCAAGATATTCAGAAGTACTAACCAAAATTAGCAAACAGAAATGAACTGTTGGCAACATCTGCTAGCTCTCTAACATCTTCATTGGCAATCATATCCATGAGAACTGTCAGTTTAACTCAAGAAGATCGGCTATCTCTTTTTCATCACCATGTTTTCTCTCCATATGATCGACTGGTTTACAAACAAGAATTCCACAATATAAACAGCTATGCTTGTTACTAAAAACGAGGTCACCTTTTTTAATTTGTCCATTTTTACCCACTTTCGTTTTTTTGATCCCTCTGAAGTAAACCAAGGGCATATACCGGGTGTGTGAGCAATTCGGATAGTCCTGCACATCCAGATATATATTTCCCTTACAGGGCCAATGTACAGAATGTCTTGATATTCTAGACAAAATGATTGGATAAGGGAAGTAACTCCAAATAAAACTTGGCTAGCATGGGAATGTGTGTAAAATGTTAAGTGCATGTGCACATATATATGATATGAGTGCAGCCTAGTGAGGATAAATCTATGACCACCAAAAACATTCTCCTAAGGGGTTGTTAGGCATTATGATCAGGTCGTCACTATGAGGAAATCCTCTCTCAGAATTTTTTACTCTTAGGGGTCTGTTCAGCACACACTTTTTCTCACATGGGATGGCTCGTCAGCTCACACCGACAGGGGCGACGGCATAATACGTTCACATTATGAATGTGGACGTATAAAAATTGGATAAAAATAATGGAAGTAAAATAGCAGTTCTACTAAAGAAACACAGTCCAATGAATGGTGGCTCATATGAATTGACAAATTTGAACTAAACAAAATTTCCTAAGCCATTTTATTTATTTTGGAGACTTGCTCAGATGCCAACAAAACTTGATAACTTTCAGTATTAAATATGAAGCCAAAAACAGAAACTTTTTAGATTGTTCTAAACACGATATCTTCTTATTCACACACAAATCTATCTAATAAACTGATAGCTGTTCGTGTATTTATAATACCTTTCTTAACTGAACTTGTCGCAGATAAAGAATTATCTATGTAGATATAATGCCCTGTTTCCTGAGCCAAGCAAACATAGGTTTGAGAGTTTTTGTAAAGATATGTGTAACCAACTAAAAGTCGAAGAGGTAAACATGTGAACTCATAAACTTTATATGAAACTTAAATATTTTCGATGATCAAGACAGAGATTGAAAAATAAGCATCTTTAGGGCAATAGCCAGTTTTTATTTTCATAACAGTATCAATGGCTTTCTTACATGTCATTTTATTGACTTCCTCGTCTATTAAAGACATCTGTTCAAGATAAAAAAAAGCAAGCTATTTCGAATAGCCATCTGAATAGGAATTCGAATAAAGTCAATCTTGTAACCACTTACAACAATCAAAACTCACTGACCTGAGTTAATTGTGACCCGGTGATATAAAAATTTGAAATTTTGCTCAGCATAAAACAATTAATTATTACTTTTACCATCTAGTGGTAGTTTTGGCGAGGGAACCTGCCTCTCGACCTGCCCCGGTTGGAGAAAGGGCAATCCGGAACAATTCGGTGGTTATATCTATTGCTTGAAGTTTTGACCTAAAAACGATCTTCTGCCGTTTCTTTTTAAAATCTACCCTATTAGAAAAGCTGTAACACTATAGACTTAGTGTTCTGTTTAATATAGAATTCTTTACCTACATGATGTATGACCATAACTGGGGTAATGAAGTAGCTTGCATTATTCTACTACTATTTTAGACTAACTCGCAGACAGATATGTCAGTATCCATTTCTGGAAAGTAGGGTACTATCGTCCAGTCCTCACGTGCACAGATTAGTACAATTAACTAGAATATTGTTGACGTAAAACGGTGCTTTTACGAAACACTTACCCATAAATGGTAATTGCCCCGCCCTAATAGCTGGCACAGTATACATTCTATATAGGAGAGAGTTTGTTTGATTTACGCTCAGACAACATTCGAGAGAGCCAAGAGAAAGTTCACCCCGGGAGCTGGTCCGGCTTACAGGCCTCACGCAGACACCATTCGAGAGATCCAAGGGGAAGATAGTAGCGTGAGCTGCGCGGGCTAAGAGCCTAGAGTTTAGACTTATCCTAGCATAAAGCCGTGAACATTATGTAGAACTATCAAGACGTATGTGACTCTTGCCACGTTTAAGCCGTTAGGTCTGAGTTAGTAAGGATATTAACCTCAGACCGTGGATATTTTAATAACTCCCAAAGTAACTATCATAGATGCTGTAGTTTCCTGTATGTAACCTCTGTAGTTGGCTGTATTCGATATAAAAACATATTTAACTTAAAAGGTGTTCCAGAGTTCAGTTAATTGAAGATCGGAATAATTGACCATATTAAAACAAAGTGAAGTCTAGAAGAAAACCCTAGACGATTATTGTCACATTTTCGTTAACCGTAGCGTCACAGTGCGATTTGGTGCCGTGACAAGGATTTTCGACCCAAAGGAATAATTTGGAAGAAGAAGTTTCCAGTCGTTTTTAGGTAAGTACATATTTCCTAGTAATTATAAACTGACCATGGAAAGCCACAACGACCAAGGGGTAGATTAAACAAATTTTAAAGGTTAGGAATTTGCTAAATATAAAGTTTTGAAATGAATGTCAAAATAGTAAACTAGTAAAATAATTCAGTTAAGGAAATAAAGGAAAAAGTATTAATGAAAAGGACGATCACAGGGTTATTAAAATATGTAGCAGGAAGAGAGTATGCGTCACATTATTAAGTAAACAAGGGTTAGGTTTAAACATATACGTATTTGTCTATTAATGTAGAGAAAAATCGAAAAGAAAACAAACTGAAACAAAAGATTAGTACAATTGAAAGCTAGGTAAAAGAAAATAGGTTGCCAGGCAACGAAACATACGCCCACACAGCAGCCAAATCGTCCGGGCAGTCAACAAGAGTTGTCGCATATTAAGGAATTATCAGAAAATCATTAGAATTTGTTTGGTTTTTATAATCAAACGTTTTTTTTTTAAATCAGATAATAATTGTGACCTCCAGAGGGACCACAAGCTAAAAAGGGTGATTTTTCGTACAATCAGGGGACATAATTCAGGAAGTAATGACCCGATGGGCGCAAATATCAAAAGGAACCAAGATCTTTGGGTTATAAACATACATGTCAAGTTTCATCAAAATCGATTCAAAATTGTGACCTCTATAGGGTCCACAACCTTGATATAACATATTTTCACACTATTCGTGTAGAAATGGTGGCCATTTTGTCCGTCGATTCTAGTCCGATTTTCACGTAATTCAAACTCTCTCTTCATTACCATGTAACAGTGATATAGTCAAACGTTTTTTAAAAATCGGATAATAATTTTGACCTCCAGAGGGACCAAAAGCTAACAAAAGCGATTTTTCGGACAATCCGGGGACATAATTCGGGAAGTTATGATCCAATGGGCGCAAATATCGAATGGAACCAAGATCTTTGGGTTATAAACATACATGTCAAGTTTCATCAAAATCGGTTCAAAATTGTGACCTCTATAAGGTCCACAACCTTTATATAACATATTTTCACACTATTCGCGTACAAACGGTGGCCATTTTGTCCGTCAATTTTGGTCCGATTTTCACAAAATTCAAACTCAACCTTCATAACCATGGAACGGTGATATAATCAAACGTTTTTTTAAATCGGATAACAATTTTGACCTCCAGAGGGACCACAAACTAAAAAGGGCGATTTTTTGGACAATCAGGGGCCATAATTTAGGAAGTTACGATCCGATGGGCACAAATATCGAAAGGAACCAAGATCTTTGGGTTATAAACATGCATTTCAAGTTTCATCCAAATCGGTTCAAAATTGTCACCTCTATAAGGTCCACAACCTTGATATAACATATTTTCACACTATTCGCGTACAAACGTTTTTTTAAATCGGATAACAATTTTGACCTCCAGAGGGACCACAAACTAAAAAGGGCGATTTTTTGGACAATCAGGGGCCATAATTCAGGAAGTTACGATCCGATGGGCACAATTATCAACAGGAACCAAGATCTTTGGGTTATAAACATGCATTTCAAGTTTCATCCAAATCGGTTCAAAATTGTCACCTCTATAAGGTCCACAACCTTGATATAACATATTTTCACACTATTCGCGTACAAACGGCGGCCATTTTGTCCGTCAATTTTGGTCCGATTTTCACAAAATTCATGCTCAGCCTTCATAACCATGGAATGGTGATATTATCAAACGTTTTTTGAAATCGGATAACAATTTTGACCTCCAGAGGGACCACAAGCTAAAAAGGGCGATTTTTCGGACAATCAGGGGCCATAATTCAGGAAGTTACGATCCAATTGGCGCAAATATCGAAAGGAACCAAGATCTTTGGGTTATAAACATGCATTTCAAGTTTCATCCAAATCGGTTCAAAATTGTGACCTCTACACTGTTCACAAGCTAAAAAACGTGATTTTTCGTACAATCAGGGGCCATAACCCATGAAGTTACAGTCCGATACATGCCAATTTCGAAAGGAACCGAGATCTTAGGGTGATAAACCTATATTTTGAGTTTCATTGAAATTGGATAAAAATTGTGACCTGTAGACTGTTCACAAACAATTGTGGACGGACGGACGAAACAGGGGCGACGACAATATACGTCCACATGAAAATGTGGGCGTATAAAAATAAATGATTGTCTCTGGTCTTCGCAGAAGATAGTTCGAAAATGGAGGGTTTGCGCGGTTGACGTAAAACTCCAAAAGAATTATTCGGATGTGCAGATCGTAATCACACCGTTTCGAAAAGTCTTAGGAGGATAGAAGACTTGCTTTTTTGTAAATTAATGTAATGTATTGTTTTGTTAAGTAATGTACAGTGAAATCTCGCTTAACGACCAACTCAGAATTACGGGCAACTCACGTATACGACCACATATTAAAAGAACCATTTTTTTTCTTCTATATTCCTTATAAATTGAACTCAGTATTACGGGCAACTCACTATTACGGATTACGACCACTGAAGCCAGTCCCAATCAGTCAATTTCATTGTTTTTGTGACTCGCGATAACGACCACTGATTGGGATTAATCAGCTCCCGACCGAGATCAAAACGATAACGACCACTGACAGGGATTAGTCAATCTAACGACTGAGATCAAACAGTCGTGGTTGACTGATTTATCGCAACACTTCTTTCGTTGTTGATTTCATTTTTTAAACAATGGAATTTCTCATTGTTTGTTTTAATTTAAACAGAGTAATTAATAATGATTAAGTGATTTAAACTCTTACTATTTATACGAGTAAATTTTGTCAAGATTATAATTTCTTATTCGGCCTTCGTCTGTTTGTACAATTAAATTTTGTTAAAAGGGTATCGTTTTTTATTCGACCTTCACCTGTGTAATGGAAAAAAACCATAGTAAGAAGCGTACTCGTGTAGAATTAAGCCTGAAAGCGAAAGTAGAACTTATCAAAAAAAAAAAGTGAAGGTAGAAGCCAAAAATAATTGGCCGAAGAATTTGAAATTGGTAAGACCTAATTACAGACGATTTAATGGATACGAAGAAAATAGAGACAGCGACAGGAAACGTCTCTGTTCGCTCGCCGATGGAAGAATGTGGGCGTGGTTTCAGTGTGTGCGTGACAATGATGTGTCGATCTCCGGTCCTACGCTTCGTGAAAAAGCAGATTTAGAGAAAGACAAAATTTCATTTTTCAAGATGTACGTTGAAAGTGGTAGCGTAAATGACGACGTTGTGAAAGAATGGACTGATAGTGTACCTGACATTGTCATTGGTTACGAAGCTCGGGATATCTACAACATGGAAGAGAGAGGAGTGAATTATCGTGGCCCCCAGATAAAACGCTCTCTGTTCGTGGCTAAACTTGTTCTGGTGTCAAAATAGCAACATGTTTAGACATTTGCACATGTCTCGTCTGCCGGTTACGTGGAGATCCAATAATAAAAAAGCTTGGATGACAGGATTATTATTTGAACATTTTTCTACTGCCGGTTACGTGGAGATCCAATAATAAAAAAGCTTGGATGACAGGATTATTATTTGAACATTTTTCGTCTGCCGGTTACGTGGAGATTCAATTATAAAAAAGCATGGATGACATAATTTTTGTTTAAAGGGTGGTTGCGGGATTTTAATTGAAAAATGAAGATAAATAAAGGAAGCATTATGAATTAAAAATTATAACGTGATCAAAGACTTCATAACATGCATAATTATTATTATGTTTTCATGATGTGTTTTAACATTACATCTGTTATTAGTAACAAAGTATGTCTTTACTGTATATAATTTACTTAACGCTGTCTGTTTCTTTGAATAAACTTAATGGTAAGAATATGATTTAAGTAAGATACAATCGTATCCAATTAATATTAGAGTAAATGCTATTAATTAATGCACCGGTCAATAGGAATCTTGAACTACCCCCCCTCAAGCATCGACGGCAATTCGACGCCATGTCGGCGTCGAATCTTGACGTCAAAATAGACAACTAAATGTGAAAGAGATGTGAATCTTTGGTGATAACGAAATTTGCCAAAGGTGAATCTTGAGCAAAATAAAATATTGCTGAACACAAATAGACGTCGAATCTTCAACCAACACATTTTTCAGTAAATATTGTAATTCTAAAAATGTGTTTTTTTTTCTGTGGCTGTCATACGGAAATTCCACCTGTATAATTGTAGACGCGATTGTCTTTATGATGTTTTCGTGGTAATCTGGATAATCGTAACTACAAAATGGTGTATGATTTGGCGGTAAGCTAATTTATTTGTACATAAATTTGCTGATTTGTTTGATTGTGTGTCCGGTTGATATAGACTCCATTATTCAAGTCTGAGCTTGCACGTATGTCTAGTATAATGAATGCCAAGATAATCTGGTCTCAATTTACGCCTTACGGACCATGTTCAATCAGTAAATGTAAGTTAGTTCAAGCCGTTGATGTACCGTTTTGTCGTTTTTATGAAATTTGCAAATAAAAGTTAAAATAAAAATATATTATTAAAATAAGTACTTTTCCAGTAGGGTGTACAGTCACGTGACTTTAAATGCGTCTAAAACAGCCTAAACCTGCATACCCTTGCACGCTTTCCTCATTTAATGATCTTTCTGTTTAAAATAAACACATGTAAATTTTACATTGTTAAAAGCAGAATTGGATCAGGAGATGTCCTAAATTGATAATACATGTATTTCGAGTTAAACACAAATTTACGGCTCTCCGTGAGGTCATGTTCGCTTCGAAGAAAACGGCCCGTTTTTTTGGGGTGTGGCTTTTTTTTTAGGTGTTTTTAAAAGTGCCATATTCAAATGATCTTTTATAGATATCAACACAATTTTTTTTTTAATCTATAGATAAATAATTGAACTAAAAAATGTCTTTGCTCGAATGGCGAAAAAGATCGGTTCGTTAAAATATTTTTAAAATGCTGGTTAAAAAGGACGATAATTTTCAAAGGTAAAAAATACCATCAAGGGTGAATGCTTGATGTAGGTAGTTCAAGATGACTATTGCGTGAATCTTGAACTAATTTTTATTTTTGGACCTGCGTTAGAAAGTGAATCTTCAGTGAATGTGTCTTGGCTTCAAGTACATAGCCGGGTGAATCTTGACCCTAAAATATTGAGCTAAATGACAATCCGGGGTGAACGCTTGAGGGGGGGTAGTTCAAGATTCCTATTGACCGGTGCATAAGGGTAAAGTAATTGAATTATTAGTGGTCTGATTAAGCAAGTACACCGGTTATTTACGGGAAGTAGTGTACTTTATCTTAACGCCCAACAAAGACGAACCAGTTGAGATAATTCCAGTATGCAAGAAGATATGTTCCTGGAGGGGAGTTTGCAGAAGTGTTAACTTAGCGGATCACCATATTTTTACAGTGCAAGAAACAGATTAATTTTGAATAGAAAATGTGATTTTGCAGTGTTATAAACAGTGGACTTATTGACATTGAAAAAATGACCCTCTTTAATCTGAAAACAGTTTTCTTTATTGTGTTAGAACTTATAACCAAGTATTTATATGACAGTTAATCAATGAACTTATATTAATTATCAGTATCAGTATAATGGTATTTTAGAATTAGGACATATACAGAGCTTTTATGATATTGATATTATATTTGTATTTAATGCATGTTAGACAACAACGTTAATTAAGCAACATTGCTTATTTAACGCGTTGCAAGGGGACGAATTGTAACACTATAGACTTAGTGTTCTGTTTAATATAGAATTCTTTACCTACATGATGTATGACCATAACTGGGGTAATGAAGTAGCTTGCATTATTCTACTACTATTTTAGACTAACTCGCAAACAGATATGTCAGTATCCATTTCTGGAAAGTAGGGTACTATCGTCCAGTCCTCACGTGCACTTTTAAACCCATCTCAGGGAAACTCAACCGCTCGGCCAATAAATGATCGCCATGGATAAGTGCACGGATTGTCCATTTTTAAACGCATCTCGGAGAAACTAAACCCATTGCTATTAATCTAAACCATGGTACTAATTAAACCATTTTTGATATTCTTCAACGAGTTTTATCATTTATTGAACGATGTTTTGAAATTACACGGTATGAATAGAATCTATCGCTAAAACTACCATTTTAGACAATACCATACTTATAGTGTCATGACCTTAAACACTGTGTATGAATTTAAAGTCAATTGGATATTAACTTTGGCCTCTAGAGCATCCACAAGATCTCAAGCCGAGTTGTTAAGTTCCAAAGTCTAGTCCCGAAAATTCTCACCATCGAACTTAGTCAAGGTAATGAAATAATGAATCTATATTCAAAGTTTCATCCCCCTTATTTCATTATAACCAAAACTACCATGCTTCAAAGTATCAACCAATCAGATTGCTTATTTCTGCTTACATGCATTTACCTAATAAACACCTATACCATGTTTGAACATTCTAGCTCAGTTAGGAGGAGAGTTATTGTGTTCCAAAGTCTCGGCCAAATTGCTCATCGCTCTGCTTACCCTTAGCAGAAAATGCTCATTATCAAACTTAGTCAAGGTATTGATGTAATGAAACTATACACCAAGTTTCATCACTCTCACTTAATTAGAACTATGGTTATCGTGTCCCAAGGCATCAACCAATCAAATTGCTTATCTCTGCTTACCCTAAAAAGAAAATGCTTAACAAGGCATTGACCTAATAAACACCTACACCAAGTTTGAACATTCTAGCTCAATAAGAAAGAGAATTATTGTGTCCCAAAGAGTGTGATGGGCGGGCGGGCGGGCGGACAGACAGACAGACAGACCCATTTCAATAGTTGCTTGCTTTCTTCGAAAGGCGGCAGACAATTAATCAAAGAAACATACGCCCACAGCAGTCGCCTCTATAACGCCACAAGATTTTTTGAAGTTATCAAGGGAGATAACTCTGGCAGTAATTATTTGAAATCTCTGAAAATCAATAGGCTTCTTCGTCTCATGACCTTAAACACTGTGTGTAAATTTAAAGTAGATCGGATATTAACTTTGGCCTCTAGAGCTTCCATACGATTTTTTCGAAATGATCAAGGGCCATAACTCTGGCAGTAATCATTGAAAATCACTGAAAACCGATAGACGTCTTAGTCTCATGACTGTAAACACTATGTATAAATTTGAAGTCAATCGGATATTAACTTTGGACTCTAGAGCATCAACAATATTTTTTGGAGTGATCAAGGGCCATAACCCTGGCAGTAATTATCGGAAATCGCTGCAAATCAAAAAACTTCTTCGTCGCATGACCTTAAACGCTGTGTATAAATTTAAAGTAAATCGGATATAAACTTTGGCCTTTAGAGCGTCCACAGGATTTTTTGAAGTGATCAAGGACCATAACTCTGGCACTAATTATCGGAAATTGCTAAAAATCAATAGGCTTCTTCGTCTTATGACCTTAAACACTGTGTATAAATTTAAAGTCAATTGGATATCAACTTTGGCCTCTAGAGCGTCCACAAGAATTTGTTGAAGTGATCAAGGACCATAACTCTGGCACTTGTGACTAATTATTGGAAATCGCTGAAAATCAATAGGCTTCTTCGTCTCATGACCTTAAACACTGTGTATAAATTTAAAGTCAATCGGATATTAACTTTAGAGTGTCCCCAAGCAATTGTGGACGCAGGACCGACGGACGGGGGCGATGACAATATACGACCACATTTCAATGTGGCCGTATAAAAATAAAGCCATAATAGAATATCTACCATGTAATAAGGGGCACATCCTTTCAAACACAGTAGCTGGTCCCATGGCAGCAAACTGTCCTAAAGCCAGTTCCATAAACATTAAAGGTAAGCCAACAAGTAACAACATAAGTATAAAGGGGAACACAAAAGCTCCTGAAAAACAAAATAGAGAATTTTCTACAGTTCTGTTACCGTTGAATTGCTATATTATTGTTATTATTGTATTACAGTTAAACATGCATTATGCAAGAGCAAAATCTGCCTATTACAAGTCTTTCGTTAGGCCTGAAATGTTATCTAAGTTATCAATTAGACATTAATTAACTTATCCAGACCATAATAAACTCTAGATGTCAAGGCTAGCCTTCGATGCAGGGGCGTAAAAATCCACTAGCCCGACGCCCGGGACTACCAAAAATAACCTACGGGCTAGTGACCTATTTAGCCGTACTAGTCCTGGGCTAGTGCCCTTTCATTGCTCATTTTTTCTGTGATTTAAACTAGATAAATGAGATGTGAAATACTGCACTTTTATTTCTCCACGCCAAATGAACTATATAACAATAGTTTTTCTGTAGTGAACACGGGAAAGTTGTACCTCTTTTTTTTACTGTGGGGCTAAATATAGATCTCAGTCAATACAATCTAAAGTCATGTGATAATCTAGACTACAATGCATGATGGGGGATGTAAGAAGCATTTCCCACCTCTTGCAATTTAAAATCATGTGATAATCTAGACTACGATGCATGATGGGAGATGTCTACTTTAGTTTTTAGTTATATCGTAGAAATACATAAGGACCTGCGTTGTGCGCTATTTATCGGATATATTGTAATGAAAACTAGTTCAAATAACCAAGAACAAAACTTGGAATATTAATCAAATTAGTCCTTCATTTATATCCCGAGGCCACTTTCTGTTGGCATACGTCTGCACAGTATTAGGTCGGGAACAGTATCCCGTGCAGTAATTTGATATGCGGTGGAGTTGAAAAGCAGTTGTCATATGGATTGAGGCCCGGAAAAATTGTATACTCCACATCGATTTATATACTCCGTATATTATGGAATACAGTTCAGTTAGAAAGAATACATTTAATGTGGTCAAATGGGTGACAATCTGCAGTGTACATTATTGTCATTATTGACGATTAAAGTTTGTACCTTGTCCAACTACGGACTAGTGGAACTGGATGCCGGGCTAGTGTCTGACAGTAGACTACTAGCCCGGGGCTAGTGGATTAAAAAATATTTTTACGCCCCTGCTTCGATACCGAACACAAATTCGCGACCTATTCGGCTAGCGAGCTATTCGACCGATCCAGCTGGCAACCTGTTCGTTAGTCTCTATCATCCACACTAATATATTCTACGAATATTAGTCTGGATGGGTCCTCAAAATTTGACGGAAAATAGGTCATTGTCCGGATTATCCAGTCTTTTAAGTTAGCACGCACTGAACCTATCAAAACTCCTCGTTTCTCAACAATGACACTCTTTAAAATTTTGTTTGTAAAGGTTTCAATTGAAATGGTAATTTTCTCTCGTCATGAATCAGACGTATGGCTTCTCACAATCTTCTTAATTCTTCATCGTCTCTATTTTGTTTCTAATAATAGATGTGCCAAGTGAATTGTGGGATATATTTCAACCACGCTTTATAGAATCTAGCAAAATCGGCCCGGCTTCATAAGATCTAGCACTTACCCGAGACTTTAGTCTCTTATCATCCAAACAAATATTCTACGAATATCAGTCTGGATGGGTCCTCAAAATTTGACAGAAAGTCGGTCACTGTCTGGATTATCCAGTCTTTTAAGTTACCGGTACCACGTACTGAATCTATCAAAACATCTCGCTTGTCAACAATGACACTCTCTAAAATTTTGTTTTAAAGGTTTTAATTGAAATGGTAATTTTCTCTCGTCATGAATCAAACGTATGGCTTCTCAAAATCTCCTTACTTGCGATTCATGCTGTTGTATCGTCTCTATTTTTCTAATTTGTTTCTAATAATAGATGTGCCAAGTGAATTGTGGGATATATTTTATCCTCGCTTCATAGAATCTATCAAAATCGACCCAGCTTCATAATATCTATCACTTACCGAGACTATAGCCAAAAGGTTCCATTGCCCATGCGTAACCGGGAGTTTGGTTTTTGATGTGGTAGATTATTCAGTAATTCTCGTCAATAATTGAGAACCGACCCAGACCCTCCATGCGTTGAAGACTAGGGGGTTCTGGGTGACCGAGACTACCTGTTCGTTGGCAACCTATTCAGAATTAAGACAACAGTCGCCCAAACTCATCTATTTTTACCAACCAATAAAATCCAACGTTACGTCTATCAAATGAAAGTAGAATAATATATTATTTTTTATCCATTCCTTTAGCTCAGAATAGATGTGTAATTTCGCATTATCGTACAAAATTCTAGACATTCAACTAAATATATCCAGAAAGGTAATTAAATAGGCTTTCCAGATATTATTAGTAAAAGTTGGCACAGTCATATTAAAGGGGTGCACTCTCTTCCTAAACATGACCAATTTTTAAAAAATTTTAAAGGGAAAAACTGTTAATATCCCGTGTCAAAATTCAGACCATCGTACAAAATTCTGATGATCCAACTAAATATATTCTAACAGGTAATTGAATAAGCTTTCTAAATATCATTAGTAAAAGTTGGCACAATAATATTAAAGGGGTGCGCTCTCATCCTAAACGTCGCCAATTTTTTAATATTTTAAAGTGAAAGAACGGCAATATTCCGAGTCAACATTCGGACCATCATACGAAATCCTGAGCATCCAGCTATATAAATTCGGAAAGGTAACAGAATAAGCTTTCCAAATATTATTAGTAAAAGTTGGCACAATCATATTAAAGGGCGCGCTCTCAACCTGAACATAGCCAATTTTTCAATATTCTATATGTAAAGATAGACCGGTATTTATTTTGAAGTTCAAATTGGAACCATCGTACAAAATTCTGAGCATCCAGCTATATATATTCTGAAAGGTAATTGGATAAGCTTTCCAAATATTATTAGTAAAAGTTGGCACAATCATATTAAAGGGGCATGCTCTCAACCTCAACATAGCCAATTTTTCAATATTTAAAGTGAAAGAATGGTAATGCTCTCAACCTGAACATAGCCAATTTTTCAATATTTTAAACTGAAAGAATGGTAATATTCCGAGTCGAAATTCGGACCATCGTACAAACTTCTGAGCAACCAGCTGTATATATTCTAAAAGGTAATTGAATAAGCTTTCCAAATATTATTAGTAAAAGTTGGCACAATCATATTAAAGGGGCGCGCTCTCAACTTGAAAATAGCAAATTTGTCCATATTCTATATGTATAGACAGACCGGTATTTTTTTCGAAGTCTAAATTCGAACCATCGTCCAAAATTTTGAGCATCCAGCTATATATATTCTGAAAGGTAATTGGATAAGCTTTCCAAATATTATTGGTAAAAGTTGGCACAATCATATTAAAGGGGCGCGCTCTCAACCTGAAAATAGCCAATTTTTCAATATTTTAAACTGAAAGAATGGTAATATTCCGAGTCGAAATTCGGACCATCCTACAAAATTCTGAGCATCCAGCTATATATATTCCGAAAGGTAATTGAATAAGCTTTCCAAATATTATTAGTAAAAGTTGGCACAATCATGTTAAAGGGGCATGCTCTCCACCTGAACATAGCCAATTTTTCCATATTTTAAACTGAAAGAATGGTAATATCGTACAAAATTCTGAGCAACCAGCTGTATATATTCTGAAAGGTAATTGAACAAGCCAACAGTGAGGCTGATGTCCCCCACCAAAATCCCCAAATAAATAGATGACACATATTAATTAATCGTACATTTATTTTTTTCAAACGTATCGACCAATCAAACTGAACACGAAGTGTCATCCAAAAATTGCTTATCTCTGCCTACCGTAAGAAGAAAATGCTCATCTTCGAACTCCATCAAGGCATTGACCTAAGAAGCATACACACCAAGTTTGAACATTTTAACTCAATTCGAAGGAGAGTTATTGTGTTCCAAAGTCTCGGCAAATCAAATTGCTTATCGCTCTGCTTACCCTGAGCAGAAAATGCTCATTATCGATCATAGTCAAGGTATTACTGTAATGAAACTATACACCAAATTTCATCACTCTCACTTAATTAGAACTAAAGTTATCGTGTCTCAAAGCATCAACCAATCAAATTGCTTATCTATGCCTACCCTAAGCGGAAAATGCTCATCTTCGAACTCCATCAAGGCATTGACCTAATAAGCATATACACCACGTTTGAACATTTTAACTAAATTAGAAGGAGAGTTATTGTGTTCCAAAGTCTCGACCAATCAAATTGCGTATCGCTCTGCTTACCCTGAGCAGAAAATGCTCATTATCGAACTTAGTCAAGGTGTTACTGTAATGAAACTATACACCAAGTTTCATCACTCTCACTTAATTAGAACTAAAGTTATCTTGTCCCAAAGCATCAACCAATCAAATTGTTTATCTCTGCTTACCCTAAGCGGAAAATGCTCATCTTCGAACTCCATCAAGGCATTGACCTAATAAGCATATACACCAGGTTTGAACATTTTAACTAAGATAGAAGGAGAGTTATTGTGTTCCAAATTCTCGACCAATCAAATTGCGTATCGCTCTGCTTACCCTGAGCAGAAAATGCTCATTATCGAACTTAGTCAAGGTATCACTATAATGAAACTATATACCAAGTTTCATCACTCTCACTTAATTAGAACTAAAGTTATCGTGTCCCAAAGCATCAACCAATCAAATTGCTTATCTCTGCTTACCCTAAGCGGAAAATGCTCATCTTCGAACTCCATCAAGGCATTGACCTAATAAGCATATACACCAAGTTTGAACATTTTAACTCAATTAGAAGGAGAGTTATTGTGTTCCAAATTCTCGACCAATCAAATTGCGTATAGCTCTGCTTACCCTGAGCAGAAAATGCTCATTATCGAACTTAGTCAAGGTATTACTATAATGAAACTATATACCAAGTTTCATCAATCTCACTTAATTAGAACTAAAGTTATCGTGTTCCAAAGCATCAACCAATCAAATTGCTTATCTCTGCTTACCCTAAGCGGAAAATGCTCATCTTCGAACTCCATCAAGGCATTGACCTAATAAGCATATACACCAAGTTTGAACATTTTCACTAAATTAGAAGGAGAGTTATCGTGTTCCAAAGTCTCGACCAATCAAATTGCGTATCGCTCTGCTTACCCTGAGCAGAAAATGCTCATTATCGAACTTAGTCAAGGTGTTACTGTAATGAAACTATACACCAAGTTTCATCACTCTCACTTAATTAGAACTAAAGTTATCTTGTCCCAAAGCATCAACCAATCAAATTGTTTATCTCTGCTTACCCTAAGCGGAAAATGCTCATCTTCGAACTCCATCAAGGCATTGACCTAATAAGCATATACACCAGGTTTGAACATTTTAACTAAGATAGAAGGAGAGTTATTGTGTTCCAAAGTCTCGACCAATCAAATTGCGTATCGCTCTGCTTACCCTGAGCAGAAAATGCTCATTATCGAACTTAGTCAAGGTATCACTATAATGAAACTATATACCAAGTTTCATCACTCTCACTTAATTAGAACTAAAGTTATCGTGTCCCAAAGCATCAACCAATCAAATTGCTTATCTCTGCTTACCCTAAGCGGAAAATGCTCATCTTCGAACTCCATCAAGGCATTGACCTAATAAGCATATACACCGAGTTTGAACATTTTAACTCAATTAGAAGGAGAGTTATTGTGTTCCAAATTCTCGACCAATCAAATTGCGTATAGCTCTGCTTACCCTGAGCAGAAAATGCTCATTATCGAACTTAGTCAAGGTATTACTATAATGAAACTATACACCAAGTTTCATCAATCTCACTTAATTAGAACTAAAGTTATCGTGTTCCAAAGCATCAACCAATCAAATTGCTTATCTCTGCTTACCCAAAGCGGAAAATGCTCATCTTCGAACTCCATCAAGGCATTGACCTAATAAGCATATACACCAAGTTTGAACATTTTCACTAAATTAGAAGGAGAGTTATCGTGTTCCAAAGTCTCGACCAATCAAATTGCGTATCGCTCTGTTTACCCTGAGCAGAAAATGCTCATTATCGAACTTAGTCAAGGTATTACTATAATGAAACTATACACCAAGTTTCATCACTCTCACTTAATTAGAACTAAAGTTATTGTGTCCCAAAGCATCAACCAATCAAATTGCTTATCTCTGCTTACCCTAAGCGGAAAATGCTCATCTTCGAACTCCATCAAGGCATTGACCTAATAAGCATATACACCAAGTTTGAACATTTTAACTCAATTAAAAGGAGAGTTACTGTGTTACAAATTCTCGACCAATCAAATTGCGTATAGCTCTGCTTACCCTGAGCAGAAAATGCTCATTATCGAACTTAGTCAAGGTATTACTATAATGAAACTATACACCAAGTTTCATCAATCTCACTTAATTAGAACTAAAGTTATCGTGTCCCAAAGCATCAACCAATCCAATTGCTTATCTCTGCTTACCCTAAGCGGAAAATGCTCATCTTCGAACTCCATCAAGGCATTGACCTAATAAACACATACACCAAGTTTGAACATTCTAGCTCAATTAGGAAGAGAGTTATTGTGTCCCAAAAAGTGTGACGGACAGACAGACGGACAGACAGACAGACGGACGAACCCATTTTAATAGTCCCCCAACTTTCTTCGAAAGGGCGGGGGACAATAAGCTTTCCAAATATTATTAGTAAAAGTTGGCACAATCATATTAAAGGGGCGCGCTCTCAACTTGAAAATAGCAAATTTTTCCATATTCTATATGTATAGACAGACCGGTATTTTTTTCGAAGTCTAAATTCGAACCATCGTCCAAAATTCTGAGCATCCAGCTATATATATTCTGAAAGGTAATTGGATAAGCTTTCCAAATATTATTGGTAAAAGTTGGCACAATCATATTAAAGGGGCGCGCTCTCAACCTGAAAATAGCCAATTTTTCAATATTTTAAACTGAAAGAATGGTAATATTCCGAGTCGAAATTCGGACCATCGTACAAAATTCTGAGCAACCAGCTATATATATTCTGAAAGGTAATTGAATAAGCTTTCCAAATATTATTAGTAAAAGTTGGCACAATCATATTAAAGGGGCGCGCTCTCTACCTGAACATAGCCAATTTTTCAATATTATATATGCAGGGGTCAAAATTCACGACGGCACCTGCGGCAATTGCCGTAGTATTTAGCGAAATTGCTGTAGAAAACGAATAATAACTACGGCATCGTTTGCCGTGGTATTTTATTTAAGAATATGACTATTATGACGACGGCAATTTGCCGTAGTCGTCACTGAAATTGCCGTTGTACAACTGCGTAATCCACAGCATAACAGAAAATAAGAATTTATTGTTTTGTTTCTTTCCTGGGTTCTCTTGACTGAATATTTCTATGGAATTAGATCTCGAACCACAGCTACTAAAAATAGATCGAACAGTGTGGAATTTTTATTGGCTTTTACCTGACGTCACATTAGCGGTCGCACGTACCCAGATACCGATAACACAAGTCGTTCATTCAATTGGCCATGAAACGAGATAGCCTATACACTACACAGACTAGGTACCAAAAACGGGCTAAATTTTGGATGTTTGTCTTGTGTCCAGTTCACTGACATTTAATTCACTGGTATGTTATATCTAAACAACATGTCCCACTTGATAGCATTATTACCCTGTTAAGTGTTGACAACTTTTAACCTGCCTGCTATTGAGAGTATCAAATGACAACATTTTGATTTAGAAAATAAAAAGCTCTTTACTATATTTGGTATCAGTTGTTTATTTCTTCCCAAAACCAAGTTTTATCATTAAAATGAATGGTATTGGATGTCAGAATAAAAATTGACATCTTTCAATAAAGGTGGGCTATTTACAATCATTTTTTTTTCTGAAAACAGAAGATATGTAGTTTAATTGGACAAGGATTTGCAGGGTTAGACCCAAGACAAAGTAGTGTGTATTTTTGTATAGAATTTACAAATATTTTAAGATTAAAGGTGCTAAATTGATAATATTAATGTAATATAAATGTACATAAATTGATTTACATTCAATTGTTTCCGTTTTTACTATAATTTCAAATATTTATGTTCAGCGATATACACCAGAAGTCTCAATCGAATAGCAATCTAAAGCATCTGGTTATTCCAATCTACCTCCATAGTATTTATTGTGCATGCTCTACAGATAAGAATACAGGTTGTGGAATATGTCTAGCCTCGTTCTTTGAGTCCCTTGTAAAAAAATTGGCCCGAAACCAGAGCAGTTATTTTAATTTGAGGAAGCTCATTTCGTCCAGTCCTTATTTGTTATACGACTACATTTTGTTGTGGATTTATACTGCTGTCGACCCTGTCCATAATTTATTTGTGGACACTCTACAGGTCACAATTTTTGACTTAACTTAATTGAAATATGGGCATTTCTCCCGAAGATTTTGGTTTCTCTCGATATTGGCATAAATCGAGCCAGATCTCGTTTTAGCTTTAGGTCACAATTTTCATCCAGTTACATATTTATATCCCAAAGATCTGGGTTACTAATCTTGATACTTCAGACCGTAACTTGCTGGATTATGACCCCTGATTGTACAAAAAACGCCTTTTGTAATTTTGTTCTGTCCATCAAATAAAGACGGACATTCGCTAAATGTGTTATGACGGGAATTTTGCCCAGGCAGTTGCATCATGGCCTACCCTTATATCGAATTCCAACTGCCAAGGGAACTCCTACATGCACGCAATGTATACCCTGGGCCTCGTTTTTTCGTACCATCCGAACCACTGACAAGGTGAAGCCAGACAGAAATATCCCGATGAACTTTCTTGTCAAATGTAGGGATCGAACATGCGGCCTCCAGCCAGGCTAGCGAGCCAGTGTCTTACTACCGTGGTTCTCAACAATTTAAGATACTGATGATGAATAGAAATTTTAGAATGTTTAGGATCTTTTGTATACAATTTGTTCATGTCTTTGTAAAGCTGTGTATCTTTGTATAATTATGTACATGTAAGCATATTAATCTTTGCTTATTGCGTGTATCTTTCTTTTATTTCTATTTGTATATGCACATGACCTTATAATTTTTTTTTATGCAATAAAGCTTCTTCTATTATCTTATTTAAAATACATGTATCATAAGCTTAGTAGTATAATCTTATGTAATATTTGAACCAAATGTAATTTTTATTTATTAAATATTTACTTTAATTTTTTTTTATATCTTGAACAATCTAAATATATAGAGCAGTGTAATATGATACTTAACATGCCCTATACACCACATCATCACAAGGTATTGTCTTTGACAACTTGATGACAGGATTCTCTTTAACAAATTTGTATTGTCTGTGGGGGTCACATTCCAAAATTTGAAGAAAACTGGCTGATTTTCACCTAGTCCCACCACTGTATACGGTCGTGATCGTATGATTACTCAGCTAATTTTATAACAACTAACTTCACACCATCTACGCATGTTTTCGTCTGTTTGTCACTAGTTTATAGCATTATGAAGTACATGTATTTACATCAAAATAAATAAAACACATAACCCCCTCCCCCCCAAGTCCAAGTCATCTGACCTACTTCTAGTGGAATGGAAATGCACACGGCTCGTTGTCTGGCGTATTTAATCATTTAAAAAGTTCAAAACAATTTCCAGAAATAAAAGGCTATGAAGAATTTACAGGAAAAATATGACCAAATCAAATATAATTTTTAGCGTAAAGCCATAAATATAGACGGAATGTGAGAAAGGCATTCCAGGGGGCGTTACATGTCCACCGCATGATGTTCATGTAATGATGTCATGCACGGGTGTGAAGTTGTCTTTCGATAATCAAATTACGGTACTACGATACGGATATTTTATAATCCGAATTCCACGCCTCAACAGCGAAGTATTCATTTAAAACGCAAGTTATGTGCCATGATACTTTACTTATATTTGGTGAAATTCACGTAGATACGGATTATATAGAATTGCACGAATCTTCGTGTCGCGGAGTCAAAGCAGATTCAATATACTTTAGTTTATTTATTATTTATAATCTTTATTAATCAAATTTATCAGTTTAAAAAAATGCCCTAGTGATGAAAGTCAAATGAAAGTTTTGCCTCAGTGTACACAAAAACTGCCGTAGTGAAGAAGGGATAACTGTGGCATTTTTTGAAAAAACTGCCTCAGTTCCAATTTCATGAATTTTGACCCCTGTATATGTAAAGATAGACCGGTATTTTTTTCGAAGTCCAAATTCGGACCATCGTACAAAATTCTGAGCATCCATATAATTAGTTATTTTCATAACTGTCTTTCTGGGATCCGTCTGCTCCCACACAGTTATTATTCCTTCCTAAAGGCAACTAGTATGAAACTAACGCTTTTTCACATCTAGGTTCTAAGGCTATTTTAGAATCCTTACCGTCTATTTTACACGGAGATTCCTCTTTGATCACCAAAAGGAATCATTTCCTGTCACATCTGACACAAATTTATAATAATCCAACACTATATTCATGTAGAATTGTGCTCTAGAAAAAAGTACACAACTTTCATTCAAATCCGGGCGCCATTTTTAACTGACGTCTGCGCAGACTGGTTCATAGCCGCTCTCAGCCAGTATTCCAAATTTAGGAATGGAATTTTTACCGTAAACGAAAATTCGTGCTGTAAACCAATTAACAACTGACTAAACTTGCTATCTGATACCACTAAAGTTTTTTTATTCAACATACATGTACAATAATTACATAAAATCTATAAAATTGAACAAAAATATTATATTGACCTTTATAAGATATTCAAAATCTCCTAGGTAATATCAGATAATTAAATGATGTCAAGTAAAATAAAAAAAATGTACCCCATCCATTCAACACAGATGAAGAATTATTACATAAAACCCATCAAACAGAAAAACACATTATCAAAAAATGTATCTCAAATATTCAATAAATAAATAAACAAAAAACAAAAAAAAAACACAAATTTTAAAAATACAGTAAATGGTGATAAAGATGTATTTTATCACTCTAAGTAACAAAAAATGGCATATGTTATCAACCAAACTTACAGTGTTAGCTTCAAAGTGTGCATGAAGTAATTTTATTAAAATTTTAACATTTTCCCTTTTCATTATCTATTTAGTAACTATTATAGCAAGAAATGTCAGCTCATTATTTAAATCTTACATAATACATGATTAATTTATTACAGATAATACCCATGTATAGCTTTTTAATTTATTTTGTTAGTTTTTCTATTTATTTTCATTTTTTGCATAAATTATTTAAATGTACATACAGTTTGAATCAATAAACTTATATATAGCATCATTAGTGTTGTACAGAATATCTGGCATGGCAAATTATATCTTCAAAAGCAATTTCTACATTATCATTTCATTCCTAAATTGTGGTACATTTTTATTTTACCTGATAAATATCATTTTATTACCTTGTATTACTTTATTAAGTTTATAAAAAAAAAAAAAAACATTTCCAATAGGCCTACTTTTACATTCCTCTCTTATTTATTTACTGTATTTTTAAAATTTGTGTTTTTTTTTTGTTTTTTGTTTATTTATTTATTGAATATTTGAGATACATTTTTTGATAAAATGTGTTTTTCTGTTTGATAGGTTTTTTGTAATAATTCTTCTTCTGTGTTGAATGGATGGGGTACATTTTTTTTATTTTACTTGACATCATTTAATTATCTGATATTACCTAGGAGATTTTGAATATCTTTATTTATTTATTGAATATTTGAGATACATTTTTTGATAAAATGTGTTTTTCTGTTTGATAGGTTTTTTGTAATAATTCTTCTTCTGTGTTGAATGGATGGGGTACATTTTTTTTATTTTACTTGACATCATTTAATTATCTGATATTACCTAGGAGATTTTGAATATCTTATAAAGGTCAATATAATATTTTTGTTCAATTTTATAGATTTTATGTAATTATTGTACATGTATGTTGAATAAAAAAAACTTTAGTGGTATCAGATAGCAAGTTTAGTCAGTTGGTAATTGGTTTACAGCACGAATTTTCGTTTACGGTAAAAATTCCATTCCTAAATTTGGAATACTAGCTGAGAGCGGCTATGAACCGGTCTGCGCAGACGTCAGTTAAAAATGGCGCCCGGATTTGAATGAAAGTTGTGTACTTTTTTCTAGAGCAAAATTCTACATGAAAATAGTGCTGGATTATTATAAATTTGTGTCAGATGTGACAGGAAATGATTCCTTTTGGTGATCAAAGAGGAATCTCCGTGAAAAATAGACGGTAAGGATTCTAAAATAGCCTTAGAACCTAGATGTGAAAAAGCGTTAGTTTCATACTAGTTGCCTTTAGGAAGGAATAATAACTGTGTGGGAGCAGACGGGTCCCAGAAAGACAGTTATGAAAATAACTACCATATAATATATTCTGAAAGGTAATTGGATAAGCTTTCCAAATATTATTAGTAAAAGTTGGCACAATCATATTAAAGGGGCATGCTCTCAAACTGAACATAGCCCATTTTTCAATATTTAAAGTGAAAGAATGGTAATATTCTGAGTCGAAATTCGGACCTTCGTACAAAATTCTGAGCAACCAGCTATATATATTCTCTATATATTTAAAGGGGCGCGCTCTCAACCTGAAAATAGCCAATTTTTCAATATTTTAAACTGAAAGAAAGGTAATATTCCGAGCAGAGGTCGCAGTGGATCAATTTCAAGTTGCGTAAAAATACGCAGACATTCCAAAATTTCGCGTTTTTGCCGTCTACATCTGCGTGACTTCGAGCATCTCAAAATACTCAATAGAATCGAGTCAAGTCGTTTTGTGAACAAACCTATTATAAAGCGTCCTTATTTCCTTGATAGGCCTACTGCATTTAATCTAATGACGACTGGAGGTTAACGGCATCGGCATTAGATCTATGGTTGACGACGCAACAATTTCCATCTTTCACTTCGACAGGAAGTAAAGAGAAGACTATCGCTATGAAAGCAAACATTTGATTGGCTGAATGTAAACAGGATACTGTGTCCTAGCCAATCCAAAGTCTTGTATGACATGCGCTTTATTGCTTCCAATGCCGCAAAATAGGGGTGTCCCAGGAAAACTAAGTATAGAAGGCTTCGACTGCCATGAACTTGTGAATGAAATAAGCGGAAATATAAAAATCTAAGGAGACTACGTGCAGTAGAGGCGTGTAAAAGAAGCGTGAAGCACATAAATTGTACAAACTAAGACGTAGAATAATCTAGTTTTATTCTCACGTCGGGAAATTTTCTGCGTGTAAATTACGCAGCGTCCGTCAATATTTGCGTTTATTTTGAAAAAAAATAGGTTGCCAGGCAACGAAACATACGCCCACACAGCAGCTAAATCGTCCGGGCAGTCAACAAGAGTTGTCGCATATTAAGTAATTATCAGAAAATCATTAGAATTTGTTTGGTTTTTATAAAGTTCTGCTCCATGCTAATATAAAGTATACGAATCATTTAATATTATGGAATAAGCTGTCACCTCCACTGGATACGAAACATTTAATATTATGGCGACTTTTCGTACAATCATGGGCCATAATTCAGGAAGTTACGATCAGACATGTCCAAATATCAACAGGAACCAAGATCTTTCAGTTTGACCAAAATCGAATTAAAATTGTGACCTCTACAGGGTACACAACCTTGATATACCATATTTTTACACTATTCGTGTAAAAATGGCAGCCATTTTGTTCATCAATTTTAGTCGATGTTCACAAAATTCAAACTGAAAATTCATTACAGTGTAATGGTGATATAATCAAATGTTTTTGAACTCCATAAAGGCAATTTTCCGTATATTCAGAGGCCATAATTCAGGAAATTACAATCCGATATGCGCAAATATCGCAAGGAACCGAGATTTCAAGTTTCATCAAAGATAGGTTGCCAGGCAACGAAACATACGCCCACAGCAGCTAAATCGTCCGGGCAGTCAACAAGGGTTGTCACATATTTTTACTTTTTTTTGGTAATGAAACATTTGTAATACACTAAAATCTGAGTAACAACTCATTATGTAATTATCAGAAAATCATGAGAATTTGTTTGCTTTTTATAAAGTTTTGCCCCATGCTAACAATTAGTATAGGAAACATTTAATATCATGGATTTAGCTGTTCAGTTATCAAAATTCATTGAAAATCAAAATACTTGTTCGTTTCAACACCTTAAACTCTGTGTATCAATCTGAAGTCAATCGGATGATAAGTTTGGCATCTACAGCGCAACAAGGTTTTATGAAGTTATCAAGGGAGATAACTCTGGAAGTAATTATTTGAAATTGATGAAAATCAGTAGGCTTCTTCCTCTCAGGACCTTAAACAGTGTGTGTAAATTAATCAATAGGCTTCTTCTTCATCTTATGACCTTAAACACTGTGTATAAATTTAAAGTCAATCGGATATTAACTTTGGCTTTTAGAGCGTCCACAAGATTTTTTGAAGTTATCAAGGGAGATAACTCTGGCACTAATTATCGAAAATCCCTGAAAATCAATAGGCTTCTTCGTCTTATGACCTTAAACACTGTGTATAAATTTAAAGTCAATCGGATATTAACTTTGGCTTTTAGAGCGTCCACAAGATTTTTTGAAGTGATCAAGGGCCATAACCCTGGCACTAATTATCGGAAATTGCTGAAAATCAATAAGCTTCTTCGTCTAATGACCTTAAACACTGTGTATAAATTTAAAGTCAATCGGATATTAACTTTGGCTTTTAGGGCGTTCACAAGATTTTTTGAAGTGATCAAGGGCCATAACTCTGGCACTAATTATTGGAAATCGCTGAAAATCACTAGGCTTCTTCGTCTTATGACCTTAAACACTGTGTATAAATTTAAAGTCAATCGGATATTAACTTTGGCTTTTAGAGCGTCCACAAGATTTTTTGAAGTGATCAAGGGCCATAAATCTGGCACTAATTATCGGAAATCGCTGAAAATCAATAGGCTTCTTCGTCTCATGACCTTAAACACTGTGTATAAATTTAAAGCCAATCGGATATTAACTTTGGCCTCTAGAGCGTCCACAAGATTTTTTGAAGTCGTCAAGGGCCATAACTCTGGTAGATATAATCGGAAATCGCTGAAAAACAATAGGCTTCTTCGTCTCATGACCTTAAACACTGTGTATAAATTTAAAGTCAATCGGATATTAACTTTAGCCTCTAGAGCGTCCACAAGCAATTGTGGACGCCGGACCGACGGACGGACGGACGGACGGACGGACCGACGGACGGACCGACGGACGGACGGACGGACGGGGGCGACGACAATATACGACCACATTTCAATGTGGGCGTATAAAAACGTATTAAAATTGTGACCCCTATAGGGTTCACAACTTGATATACCATATTTTTACACCATTCGCGTACAAACGGCGGTCATTTTGTTTGTCAATTTTGGTCCGATTTTCATGAAATTCAAACTCAACCTATATTACCCTGTAACAGTGATATAATCAAACGTTTTTTTAAATCAGGTAATAATTGTTACCTCCAGAGGGACCACAAGGTGATAAAGGCGATTTTTAGTACAATCAGGGGCCATAATTCAGAAAGTTACGATCCATTATGCGCAAATATCGAAAGGAACCAAGATCTTTATGTTATAAACATGTATTTCAAGTTTCATCAAAATCAGTTCAAAATTGTGACATCTATAGGGTCCACAACCTTGATATAACATATTTTCACACTATTCGGCTACAAACAGCGGCCATTTTGTCCGTCAATTTTGGTCCAATTTTCACGAAATTCCATATCATCTTTTATAACAATGTAACGGTGATATAATCAAACGTTTTTTTAAATCGGATAATAATTTTGACCTACAGAGGTGCCACAAGCTAAAAAAGGCAATTTTTCGGTCAATCACGGAACATAATTCAGGAAGATACGATCAGATGGGCACAAATATAGAAAGGACCCAAGATCTTTGGGTTATAAACATACATGTCAAGTTTCATCAAAATCGGTTCAAAATTGTGACCTCTATAGCTTGATATAACATTTTTTCACACTATTCGCGTACAAACGGCGGCCATTTTGTCTGTCAATTTTGGTCCGATTTTCACGAAATTTGATGGCAGCCTCCATTATCATGTAACGGTGATATAATCAAACGTTTTTTTGAATCGGATAATAATTTTGACCTCCAGAGGGACAACAAGCTAAAAAGGGTGATTTTTTGGACAATCAGGGGCCATAATTCAGGAAGTTACGATCCGATGGGTGCAAATATTGAAAAGAACCAAGACCTTTGGGTTATAAACATACATGTCAAGTTTCATGAAAATCGGTTCAAAATTGTGACCTCTATAGGGTCCACAACCTTGATATAACATTTTTTCACACTATTCGCGTACAAACGGCGGCCATTTTTTCTGTCAATTTTGGTCCGATTTTCACGAAATTCAAACTCAACCCCCATAAATATGTAACGCTGATATAATCAAACGTTTTTTTGAATCAGATAACAATTTTGACCTCCATAGGGAACACAAGCTAAAAAGTGTGATTTTTCGGACAATCAGGGGCCATAATTCAGGAAGTTACGATCCGATATGCGCAAATATCGAAAGAAACCAAGATCTTTGGGTTATAAACATGCATTTCAAGTTTCATGAAAATCGGTTCAAAATTGTGACCTCTATAGGGTCAACAACCTTGCTATAACATATTTTCGCACTATTCACGTACAAACGGCGGCCATTTTGTCTGTCAATTTTGGTCCGATTTTCACGAAATTCGAGCTCAACCCCCATAACTATGTAACGGTGATATAATCAAACGTTTTTTTGAATCGGATAACTATTTTGACCTCCACAGGGAACACAAGCTAAAAAGGGTGATTTTTCGGACAATCAGGGGCCATAATTCAGGAAGTTACAATCTGATATGCGCAAATATCGACAGGAACCAAGATCTTTCGGTCATAAACATGTATTTCAAGTTTCATGAAAATCGGTTCAAAATTGTAACCTCTATAGGGTCCACAACCTTGATATAACATATTTTCACACTATTCGCGTACAAATGGCGGCCATTTTGTCTGTCAATTTTGGTCTGATTTTCACGAAATTCGAACTCAACCCCCATAAATATGTAACGCTGATATAATCAAACGGTTTTTTGAATCGGATTACAATTTTGACCTCCACAGGGAACACAAGCTAAAAAGGGTGATTTTTCGGACAATCAGGGGCCATAATTCAGGAAGTTACGATCCGATATGCGCAAATATCGAAAGGAACCAAGATCTTTCGGTTATAAACATGCATTTCAAGTTTCATCGAAATCGGATCAAAATTGTGACCTCTACACTGTTCACAAGCTAAAAACGTGATTTTTCATACAATCAGGGGCCATAACCCATGAAGTTACAGTCCGATACATGCCAATATCGAAAGGAACCGAGATATTAGGGTGATAAACCTATATTTTAAGTTTCATTGAAATCGGATAAAAATTGTGACCTGTAGACTGTTCACAAACAATTGTGGACGGACGGACGGACAGGGGCGACGACAATATACGTCCACATAAAAATGTGGGCGTATAAAATGCGTGAAATACGCGGATTTTTGCGTGACTGCGACCTCTGATTCCGAGTCGAAATTCGGACCATCGTACAACATTCTGAGCGACCAGCTATATATATTCTGAAAGGTAATTGAATAAGCTTTCCAAATATTATTAGTAAAAGTTGGCACAATCATATTAAATGGGCACGCTCTCAACTTGAACATAGCCAATTTTTCAATATTGTAAGCCACCCAGCACCCTAGTACTGCCGGCGAAGCGTTATGGAAAATATGGAGATATAATTATGTTACCATACACGGAGTGGGGGGGGGGGAATATTCGTGTCCTTTGTCCATTCCAGCGATAGCAATCCTTCCAGTACTACAGCTTTATATCAAGGCGCTCCTTGTCCGGGACAGTTCCACCAATACCTTAATAGTCAATCGCCTCAGCCCCTAATTTAGGTTCTCCATGCCTCCTGCTGTGTAACCATCCTCTTAGACAGGTCCTCTATTACTCCATCGTTGCTGCTCCCGGAATGCTGATGCTATTCCTCTCGTGAACAGGTAATTATGCACTAGGGATAAGTATGGTAGTTTAGGGCCTTACCGCGTATAAAGGGACATAACTCCAATGGGCATATCGCAACTCATTAACTAATAACCAACTAAGGCTGTGTTGAATTGGAACTATGTTTCTTGTCGCCCGCGCGCTTAGGATCGGGGGGTCTATTTTCGGCCGCATAGCTTTTCAACACAAAAAAATTTTGAAGTTTTATTTGAATGTTTCCGACATTTTTAACAATTATTTGAATTATTTTAGAAATAAGTTACCCCGTGATGTCTCGTTTATCAATATTTACCTGCTAAACAAAAATAAGTGACATTATGTTGCGGTCTGTTGCCGTGTTTAATACAGAGCGATATAACAGTCAATTTCGTTAGCGGATAGCTGCAATTTACATAAATTTTATGCGCCCATGGCCACTTTGCTCTATTAGATTATTTCAACTAGTAAAACTTTTAATATAAATCTAAAAACAGGTATTCCACAAGCGAAATTCTCGGCTTTCGCTCGGTGCGGCCATGTTTTTGCATACATAATGAAGTTATTTTAAGAATAAGTTATTTGATTGGTCGGTCGCTAAGGTCAATGGTTGATGTGTCCAATCCAAAACAAGCAGGTCGGGTTATTAGGCATGCGCACTGAGCTGTTGTCCTAGATATTCCCTCTCGTCGGTTTATCGCTAATATTCTTGATAAATACGTCACTGTTTGTAGATATTTTTGAAGACTTTCAAATAAAATGGCTTTAATTTTTTTGTAGATCACTCAATAAGTTTGACAGACACCCATAATTCAATAAAGAATAATAATACCATTACTAAGTTCTGTTGTTTTGAATAACATTTATGTCATTGTATGTCAAAGTTACATATGTGTCAAAGTTACACATGTAAATTATACACACAACAAGAAATAAAATAAGCCAGTATTGAAATATTGTATAATTTATAAGAAATACATATATGAAAAGTCATTTTATTAAAGTAAAATAAATTAATGGAACATACATGTATCTGCCTAACAGATCCCAAATCATTTTTTCTACAGTTAACAATTTTAGTCAAAATTATATCTCTGAAAGTTATGGTCAGATTTTATTGAACCTTGGAACCACTTCCTATACTGACTTTGTGCAATAGGAGAATTTTTTTTTGATGTCTGCAAAATAGTTGCTGATGTATTGCACCAAGTAAAACATTTGGTGTTGAATATTGTTTGCCAATTGTTTGTTGAATCAAAAAGTTAATTTAAATGGGGATATTGGTCAAACCAACTTTTATTTGGTGATGGCATTCAAGTTTTAAAAAGTATTTCAGACAAATTTTGTATTTTACTTCATTATTTCATTCATTCAGTTTACTATATAGGTTAATACCTGGGAAAATGAATTAACTTTGAGCTTTTGGGGGAAGAATAAAATCAAAATGATGGTTTGTGTTGGTTTGTATACTTTGTGTTGAAAAATACACTTTGTGTTGTGTTTGCCTCACACCCTCATTGGATTGTCAGGAAGGTAGTGACAAGAAACATAGTTTCAATTCAACACAGCCTAACGCCGTATTTACTAGGGCCAATAACATTATTTATTATGTTTCTGCAGCTGCGAATATGATTTCTATATTAAAATAAACATGTACAATTAATTAGAAAAACAGTATTAAAAAGTATAAGCATTCGGTGTCTGACGTGGTGGGAGATGGCATTGTCAACTAGAGCTAAATATTAACAATGACGCATTAGGCACACCTGGGCATAATGGCATCGTAACTCTTTAAAGCGGCGAATAGTAGAAGCCGTTAAACGCTTATAAAACATTATGAAATATCGTTATGATGTAATAATAAAGATAGGCTGGCACTGCCAGGCAGGATACGCCCACATTTTCGAGAGATGGATAGAGAACAATCCGATATGCGCAAATATTGAAAAGAACCAAGATCTTTGGGTTATAACCATGAATTTCAAGTTTCATCAAAATCGAATTAAAATTGTGACCTTTACAGGGTCCACAACCTTGATATACCATTTTTTAACAGTATTCGCGTACAAACGGCGGCCATTTTGTATGGCAATTTGGTCTGATTTTCCTGAAATTCGAACTAAACCTTCCTTACGGTGTAACAGTAATATAATAAATCGGATAATAATTATGACCTCCAGAGGAACCACAAGCTAAAAAAAAAGTCGATTTTGCGTATAATCAGGGGCCATAATTCAGGAAGGTACGATCCGATATGCGCAAATATCGAAAGGAACCAAGATCTTTGGGTTATAACCATGAATTTCAAGTTTCATCAAAATCGAATCAAAATTGTGACCTCCACAGGGTCCACAACCTTGATATACCATTTTTTAACAGTATTCGCGTACAAACGGCGGCCATTTTGTATGTCAATTTTGGTCCGATTTTCCCGAAATGTGAGCTCAACCTTCCTTAGGGTGTAACGGTGATATAATCAAACGTTTTTTTGAATCGGATAATAATTGTGACCTCCAGAGGGACCACAAGCTAAAAAGGGTGATTTTTCGGACAATCAGGGGCCATAATTCAGGAAATTACATTCCGATAGCCGCAAATATCGAAAGGAACCAAGATCTTTGGGTTACAAACATGCATGTCAAATTTCATCAAAATCGGTTCAAAATTGTGACCTCTATAGGGTCCACAAGCTAAAAACGTGATTTTTCGTACAATCAGGGGCCATAATCCATGAAGTTTTGATCCGATACATGCCAATATCGAAAGCAGCCGAGATCTTTTGGGGATAAACCTATATTTCAAGTTTCGTCAAAATCGGATAAGAATTGTGACCTGTAGAGAGTCCACAAACAAATTGTGGACGGACGTCCGGACGGACAGGGGCGACGACATAATACGTCCACATGAAAATGTGGGCGTAGAAAAAGGTACCGATGATGTTTTGTTACGTACTAATCCTCACCTAATGAGACGATGGGTTCTAAAGAGGGTTTCCAAAATTTTACCGATTTTTCAATTTTTTTCATAGTTTGAGTTTGAGGCCATTTTTGGACCACTTATATTATTTCAATGCTTTTCATTTTGAATTCACTATATAGACAACCGATAGGACTTTGAGTAAGAAAAGTTTAAGAAAAACCTGTGGCGTCGTTTACGAGAAAAGGGCGTCTCAGAATGTTAAAAAATCGGAAAATACTAGATTTTTGGCATACAATAATTTATTTCCTTACCATCGAAATCCTATTATTTAGATACCATATGATGGTCCATTAATAGGGCTATCCAGTGACACTTTAATTCTTTTGGTCCGCTATTACCTAAAGGAGAAATCAAGTTTTTTGCAAGTGCGACAATGTTTTTAACCATTTTTTTTTCATTTTTTGAATACTTCTGGCATGGTTATTATCGTCGGAATAGTTTTAATAGCCGGTTTGGGTACTAATATAGGCACAGTGATCTGTAATGATATATGTGTCTCACCACGTCTAAATCGATCGCATGTCGCATCACGTAATTTTTCAGCATAGGTCAAAATGTATAAAAACTACCATTTTGCCGATTTTGGGTTTTCATCAAAAATCAATAGTCAAAGGTATAAACTTTCGTACAAGCCTGTTTTTACAACATAATAATACTCGTTTTAAAATGTAGAATAGATGTCTGCTTGTTGCTATGCGAGGCCAATTGTGAGTGTAGCGTGCTCGCTGATTCGTCAATTTTGATCACATGGTACGCACAGCGCGAGGGCAACCCTCACGCATTGTTTACTTCCGGATAACAGTTTAGCGCGAAATTAGCTCTCGTTCTTCGATGGGCGATATTGAAAATTTCCACACCATTCTATACTGATAAAAAGGTAAACAATTTTATATTATTAAATTGTCTAGTATTGTATATTAATATTACTCCTCCTGAGTCACGACGAGTGCTATTTATAGCAGGTGCGCATGGTGTAAATGTCGGTCAGTGGGTCACAAAATTAAATGTCAAAATCATTCACGACCCTTCTCCTTGTAGGCTAGCCAACACAATTTAAACAATTTTATAATATTAAAATATCGATAAAACCAACACTACCCAACCTCCGATTCAGGGTTTATTACGTATAGTAATAATAAATATAGTTATAGAGCTGGTGCCCGTGGGTAATAAAAATAAATAAATAGTCGGTCAGTGGGTCACAACTGTCAAAATCATTCCTGATCGCTTATTGTTTACTAGTCTTCAATTTTGTTATAAAAATGCATTATGCATTTGTACTGGCCACAATAAATTTGTTACCTGTATGTTGCCTTTCCTTTTATATTAAAATACTCAGAAGGCCTACTCAGGCTCCTGTAACTGTGTGGATCGTTTAGTTAGTCTAGGCTTAGGCTAGCCATGAGATCTTTTATTTTTGACAAAGATAGGTTGCCAGGCAACGAAACATACGCCCACAGCAGCTAAATCGTCCGGGCAGTCAACAAGGGTTGTCGCATATTTTTACTTTTTTGGGGAATGAAACATTTGTAATACACTAAAATCTGATTAAGAGTAACAACTTATTATGTAATTATCTGAAAATCATTAGAATTTGTTAGCTTTTTATAAAGTTTTGCCCCACGCTAACAATTAGTATAGGAAACATTTAACATCATGGATTTAGCTGTTCAGTTATCAAAATTCATTGAAAATCAAAATACTTGTTCGTTTCAACACCTTAAACTCTGTGTATCAGTCTGAAATCAATCGGATGATAAGTTTGGCATCTATAGTGTCACAAGGTTTTTTGAAGTGATCAAGGGAGATAACTCTGGAAGTAATTATTTGAAATCGCTGAAAATCAGTAGGTTTCTTCGTCTCATGATCTTAAACAGTGTGTGTAAATTTAAAGTCAATCGGATATTAACTTTGGCCTCTAGAGCGTCCACAGGATTTTTTGATATGATCAAGGGCCATAACTCTGGCAATAATTATCAGAGACCGCTGAAAATCAATAGGCTTCTTCGTCTCATGACCTTAAACACTGTGTATAAATTTAAAGTCAATCAGATATTAACTTTGGCCTCTAGAGCATTCACAAGATTTTTTGAAGTGATCAAGGGACACAACACTGTGTATAAATTTGAAGTCAATCGGACATCATCTTTGTCTTCTAGAGCATCCACAAGATTTTTCAAAGTGATCAAGGGCCATAACTCTGGCACTAATTATTATTAGTATGCCCTCCAGTGAAAACTAAAAGTGGTGAGAGAACTTTCGCCCATGGTGGCCCAACATTATGGAATAGACTATCAAAAAAGACTAAAAACTCTAAAAACATGACATCTTTTAAGAAATCTCTTAAGACTGAACTATTCAACTCTGTTTACCCTTAGTGTTAATTTATTTTTACCATTTCAGACTTTTATTCGGTTCATTCCTTCAATGTGTTTAAATGTTTATTGTGTCATGGTTTATTTAATCTTATGTATATAGCGCTCTTGAGCAACTAGTTAGTTGGATATTCAGCGCTTTAAAAATAGATTATTATTATTATTATTATTATTAATTATCGGAAATCAGTGAAAATCAACAGGATTCTTCGTCTTATGACCTTAAACACTGTGTATAAATTTAAAGTCAATCGGATATTAACTTTAGCCTCTCGATCATTCACAAGATTTTTCAAAGTGATCAAGGGTCATAACTCTGGCAGTAATTATCGGATATTGCTGAAAATCAATAGGCTTCTTCGTATCATGACCTTGAACACTGTGTATAAATTTAAAGTCAATCCAATATTAACTTTAGCCTCTAGAGCGTTCACAAGATTTTTCAAAGTGATCAAGGGTCATAACTCTGTCAGTAATTATCGGATATCGCTGAAAATCAATAGGATTCTTCGTCTCATGACCTTAAACACTGTGTGTAAATTTAAAGTCAATCGGATATTAACTTTAGCCTCTAGAGCGTTCACAAGATTTTTCAAAGTGATCAAGGGTCATAACTCTGGCAGTAATTATCGGATATTGCTGAAAATCAATAGGCTTCTTCGTCTCATGACCTTAAACACTGTGTATAAATTTAAAGTCAATCGGATATTAACTATAGCCTCAGTCTCATGACCTTAAACACTGTGTATAAATTTAAAGTCAATCGGATATTAACCCTGGCCTCTAGTGCGTTCACAAAAAATTGTGGACGATGGAAGGACGGACGGACGGACCGACCGACAGACGGACGGACGGGGGCGACGGCAATATACGTCCACATTTCTATGTGGGCGTATAAAAATTCATTATGCAGTTGTATTGGCCACAATAAATTGTTTACCTGTATTTTGGTTTTCGTTTAAATTTCTCAATAGGCCTACTGGTACATTGATTGACAATTAATTTCTTTTTCAGACGTGTTCAGTTTGTCCCTAAATTAATTTGAAATACAATAACTAAAGATAGGCCTAACATCTATGATTGACCTTATTAATAATCAAACAAGCCAACAGTGAGGCTGATGTCCCCCGCCGAAATCCCAAAATAAATAGATGACACATATTAATTAATCGCACATTTATTTTTTTCAAACTGAACACGAAGTGTCATCCAAAAATTGCTTAACTCTGCCTACCGTAAGAAGAAAATGCTCATCTTCGAACTCCATCAAGGCATTGACCTAATAAGCATACACACCAATTTTGAACATTCTAACTCAATTCGAAGGAGAGTTATTGTGTTCCAAAGTCTCGGCAAATCAAATTGCTTATTGCTCTGCTTACCCTGAGCAGAAAATGCTCATTATCGATCATAGTCAAGGTATTACTGTAATGAAACTATACACCAAGTTTCATCACTCTCACTTAATTAGAACTAAAGTTATCGTGTCTCAAAGCATCAACCAATCAAATTGCTTATCTCTGCCTACCCTAAGCGGAAAATGCTCATCTTCGAACTCCATCAAGGCATTAACCTAATAAGCATATAAACCAAGTTTGAACATTTTAACTCAATTAGAAGGAGAGTTATTGTGTTCCAAAGTCTCGACCAATCAAATTGTGTATCGCTCTGCTTACCCTGAGCAGAAAATGCTCATTATCGAACTTAGTCAAGGTATTACTGTAATGAAACTATACACCAAGTTTCATCACTCTCACTTTTATTAATTAGAACTAAAGTTATTGTGTCCCAAAGCATCATCCAATCAAATTGCTTATCTCTGCTTACCCTAAGCAGAAAATGCTCATCTTCGAACTCCATCAAGGCATTGACCTAATAAGCATATACACCAAGTTTGAACATTTTAACTAAATTAGAAGGAGAGTTATTGTGTTCCAAAGTCTCGACCAATCAAATTGCGTATCGCTCTGCTTACCCTGAGCAGAAAATGCTCATTATCGAACTTAGTCAAGGTATTACAATAATGAAATTATACACCAAGTTTCATCACTCTCACTTAATTAGAACTAAAGTTATCATGTCCCAAAGCATCAACCAATCAAATTGCTGATCTCTGCTTACCCTAAGCGGAAAATGCTCATCTTCGAACTCCATCAAGGCATTGACCTAATAAGCATATACACCAAGTTTGAACATTTTAACTCAATTAGAAGGAGAGTTATTGTGTTCCAAATTCTCGACCAATCAAATTGCGTCTAGCTCTGCTTACCCTGAGCAGAAAATGCTCATTATCGAACTTAGTCAAGGTATTACTACAATGAAACTATACACCAAGTTTCATCAATTTGTAGTTGAAAATGACATTTTTTCCAATTTCTCAACTGGCAATAGTGAATTATAGGATTAGTAGGATTATTCTTTAACAAGGTATGACTGTTTATATAGACCAGCTTTTTTAAGGCTTTATTTTATTTAATACATTTTGAAAATATAACTTAAAAATATGAATATTAAGGCTTTGAAATACTCAGTAGGCCTACTAGTACATTGACAATTAATTTCTTTTTCAGGCGTGTTCAGTTTGGGCCTTAATTTACAATACAATAACTATAACATGTATGATTGACCTTATTAATAATCAAACCACCTTTATGTGATTGTATGGTAAGTTCAAGAATTATATTTTTCCTTCCTTTTCTGCTATCCCAAAAAAATGTTTGTAATGAATGAAATTAATCTTTTCGTGGACATTAACTACATTTTATACACAGTAGCCTACACACAAATTAATTTGTAAATAAAATCGAAGATTGTTATGCATCATGACATGTACAGTAAATGACTACGTATGTAGTTTTCAATACGGTAATTAATTTTATATTTTTTTTTACTTTCAGGATCGTAAGAGTGTGTTGGATAGCTGCTTCATCCACTACAAAGAGAATGGGATATCACCTCGTCAAAAGAAACTTGGGGGCCGTAGAAATAAAAACTGTAATATTCTAAGCCATGATGATATTCTTAGAGTTGTTTCTTTTATCTGCAACTATGAGACGACGAATCCTATTGATTTTTAGCAATTTCCAAAAATTACTACCAGAGTTATTGCCCTTGGTCACTTTGACAAATCTTGTGGAGGCTATAGAGCTAAAGTTATTACCTGATTAACTTAAGATTTATACACAACGTTTAAGGTCGTGAGACGAACAAGTATTAATTTTCATCGATTTTTGATGATTACTGTCAGAGTTATAGCCCTTTTACACAGTCTTTAAAGTCATGAAAAATCTTGTCCGCTGGACTTCAAATTTAAACACAGTCCTTAAGGTCATGAAATGATGTAGACTTAATGTTCAATGACATCCAGTAATAACTGACAGAGTTATGGCCCTTGATCACTTTGAAATATCTTGTTGACGCTCTAGAGGCTGAAGTTAATATCCGATTGAATTTATATTTATAATAGGTGTTTAAGGTTGTGAGACGAAAATGCCCAGTTATTTTCAATGACTTCTGATAATTACTACCAGATTTATTGCCCTTGGTCACTTTGTCAAATCTTGTGAACGCTATAGAGGCCAAAGTTATTATCTGATTGACTTACGATTTATACACAATGTTTAGGGTTGTGAGACGAAGAAGTCCAGTAATTGTCAATGATTTCAGATAATTACTACCAAAGTTATGGCCCTTGATCACTTTGAAAAATCTTGTGGATGCTCTAGAGACCAAAGTTATCATCCGATTGACTTCAGATTGATAAACAAAGTTTAAGGGTTTTTTTAAATTTTAACAATTATATTGATTTTCAATGAATTTTGATAACTACAATTGCTAAATCCATGATATTAAATTATATTCCTTTTCAATGAATTTTGATAACTACAATTGCTAAATCCATGATATTAAATGTTTCGTGTATATAACATTTGCATGGGACAGAACTAAAAGCCAAATGAATTTTAATAATTTCCTGATAATTACTAAATGACTTGTTACTCTTAATCAGATTTTAGTGTTTTATAAATGTTTCATTACTGACAATAGAAAAAATATGCGACAACTCTTGTTGACTGCACGGACGACTTAGTTGTTGGGGTGTATATTTTGTTGCCTGGCAACCTATCTTACATTATCTATTTTTTAACTATTATTTTATACCAAGAATGACCAGCTCTTTATCTAAATCTTACATAATGTACATTCAATAAAGAGTTGCTTATTTATATTTAATTTGTGTGTTGTTTCTGCCAGCGGGTTTTTTTTTTTTTTTTTTGCGGGTGTGGGTGGGGTGGGGCTATTTGGTAGTGGGTGGGGCTATTTGGTAGTGGTTTCACCAATTTATTTATTCTGGTGCATGTAAGCTTCACTTAAACATCCTTTACTCACACAAAAACAATGTTACGTTCACTTAAAGTAGATAATTTGGACTTGATCATAATGCCCTATTATTATGGCTGTGAGCACAAAGTTCATAATTTGACTCAAATATTTAAAATTGTAAATTAGACCTGGAAAACTTTATTGTTACTCGTGATTTTTGTTAGTTTTATTTGAATTAGGTTTCAAAAAGAAACATGCCAAGTTTTATAGAGATGGGACAATGATTAGACCCTGGTTGCTAAGGAGTCTCTGGCGGAAAATGAACACCAATTTCAACTGCGTTTTTCTCAAATTAATGTATTTATGATTTGGCATCTTCAAAATGCCCTTGCACGGTCAATTTTTGTTCGATTTACATGAAACTTGTACCATTTTGAAGGGAATTATGTGTAGTATCACCTTATACAGTTCCTACCAAATTTTTGAGATCGGAATCGCGCCGACGCGTCGAAAAAAAACACTCCGAATTCTCTTAGATTTCACGGTGAAATTTTGCTTAATTCCGCGGCGATTTTTCTCTAAGATTCGCCGTGTTTCTCTAGGAATTCGCCGTGTTTCTCTAGGAATTCACCGTGTTTCGATAAAAGTACATCGTGTTTCGATAAAAGTACATCGTGTTTTGCCGTGCTTCCCGCAAGGAATTTGCGAGGCTACCTTAAGCTAGGGTCGAACTAATATTGTCTATAATACATTTGTAAATTGAAGGAGTTATAATATAGTAATGCTCCCGGGAAAACGTGTACATATACATGTATAAAGTACAGGCCGGTTTGAATAACAAATGAGTTAGGTAATCTCGTGGAGACATTTACCGACATTCTGTATCAGTTAGGAATTTTTTTTTCCTAACGCGCGGACATGCATAACGTCGGCCAAAATGTATGCAACAATGAACAACTTACAATGTTTTAAACGTATCATTACAGTGTACATCTTCATCTGTAACTTAGAGATGTAATGCATCAATTATTGGCTGCTATCAAATCCAAACTTTAAATTATATACGATGAGCTTTTACACATTATTGTCTGTTACACGCAATAGCCAATTTTTCAACATTATATATGTAAAGATAGACCGGTATTTTTTTTTCAAAGTCCAAATTCTGACCATCATACAAAATTCTCAGCTAAACATACATGTCAGCTTTCATCAAAATCGGTTCAAAATTGTGACCTCTATAGGGTCCACAACCTTGATATAACATATTTTCACACTATTCGCGTACAAACGGCGGCCATTTTGTCTGTCAATTTTGGTTCGATTTTCACGAAATTCAAACTCAGTCTTCGTTACCATGTAATGGTGATATAATCAAAGGGTTTTTTAAATCAGATAATAATTTTGACCTCCAGAGGGACCACAAGCTAAAAAGGGCGATTTTTCGGATAATCAGGGGCCATAATTCAGTAAGTTACCATCCGATGGGTGCAAATATCGAAAGGAACCAAGATCTTTGGGTTATAAACATACATGTCAAGTTTCATCAAAATTGGTTCAAAATTGTGACCTCTATAGGGTCCACAACCTTGATATAACATATTTTCACACTAATCGCGTACAAACGGCGGCCATTTTGTTTGTCAATTTTGGTCCGATTTACACGAAATTGCCATGTAACGGTGATATAATCAAACGGTTTTTTAAATCGGATAATAATTTTGACCTCCAGAGGGACCACAAGCTAAAAAGGGCAATTTTTCGGACAATCAGGGGCCATAATTCAGGAAAATCGGATAAGAATTGTGACCTGTAGAGAGTCCACAAACAAATTGTGGACGGACGGACGGACGGATATCTGGATGGACAGGGGCGATGGCATAATACGTCCACATGAAAATGTGGGCATATAAAAAGGTGATTTTTCGGACAATCAGGGGCCATAATTTTTCAAGTTTCATCAAAATCGGTTCAAAAATTGTGACCTCTACACTGTTCACAAGCTAAAAACGTGATTTGTTGTACAATCAGGGGCCATAATCCATTAAGTTACACTCCGATACACGCCAATATCGAAAGGAACCAAGAACGTAGGGTGATAAACCTACATTTTAAGTTTCATTGAAATCGGATAAAAAGTGTGTTCTGTAGACTTTTCACAAACAATTGTGGACAGAAGAACAGAGGCAATGACAAACTATGTCCAAATGAAAATGTGAAAACATGAAATCTCCCCTTTAATGCATAAGAAATCAAAATACTATACTATACCTCCTCCATTGCTGTAAGCCAAATAAGGAAATCTCCATACATTTCCAAGACCAACAGAATATCCTAATAAGGACATCAGAAAATCAAAACGCCCTGACCAGTTACCTCTATCATTAGGTTCTTCTTCATTACCAACAAGATCATCATCAAGAGGTGTAAGTACTGCTGTACTTGATACATCTTGAGCCAAACTTTCATTGGGATTCTTTAAATACACATAAAATATTGCAGGAAATCAATACATTCACTTTCTATTAGATAGAAGCTGCACAAAACTTAACAAGCCAACAGTAAGACTGATGTCTCCCATTGAAATTCACTAATAAATAGATGACACATATCAATTAATCACACATTTATTTTTTTTTCAAAATATCGAGCAACCAAACAATACTGTAATTTTCATCACCCTCTATCAGATAGAATCAAGATTATCTTGTCCCAAAGCATCAATCAATGAAATTGATTAACTCTGCTTAGCTTGAGCTCGAAATGTTAATCTATACACACCACCAGTTGACAAGCGTCCCAATTCCCACATGACTGGCCTAATCATCATCAACAAATTATTTCCTTTACATTGATATAGATTGTCTTACATTTATCGATATATTAGCTATATCACTTCGGTGGGCGTTAAATAAAACTTTTTCACACACATTTCCATACACGAAGAACAACTTTTATCATAACTACATTTGAAATTCACAGCCAATATGGAATTTTCTGAAGACTATGCATAACAACAGAGGGGATTCATGGACATGATTATCAAATACACTTGATCATACATTGAGTTCCTGATGCCGTTTGGTGAGTGGATTAAACTGTCAATGTAATTGTAAAACACTTTTATTATAAAGAAGATAACCTAATCGTATCATAAACCTTTATCCATCAAATAATTTTGATTCAGATTTCATATCAAGTATGTTGTTTAAAACTTTGAATGCCAAATTAAAGGACAATATTGGTGCCAGTCGTTATCACATATGTGATAGAACTGATTAAACTCTTTCCAAATATAATATTATCACAGAGATCATCGCTACCATAGAGGAGTAATAAAGGATTCACGAATCGGAAGTGACGAACGCCAAAGGAAAACACGAGTTATTCCTCTATATAACTAACTGAAGTGACTAACGATAACAGATACATGGGCGAATATCTGCTCACTAATAATTCCCTCGAAGACCTAAAGTTGCTGTGTGACGCTGTGAGAGAATATCTTACAATTCATGAAAAGAATTGACTGCCACTAGATAAGAGAACAGGAAAGAAAAACAGATTAAAAGTCCATGCATTTCCATGTTTTTATAAGGTAGGGGAGACCGGGACACATTGAACCACCATGGATATATCCTTTATAAATAATACTATACAACCCAACACTATACAGATGTGAGATAACTTCTTAGACCCATTTCTCCATCAATAAGCCACATGCTGTCAATTATTTTCTTAGGCAGTGGATTTTTCAAAAAAGCGCTTAAAAGAGAAAAATTTTCCATACATGTTAACTTCTTAGCCTACGAAATTCTTGTACTTAAGTTCATAGATGCCTAATCTATACAATCCAGATAAACCGGGGTTTGATCCATATAAGAGGGCATATTGCCTTTTTTTTTTTTTAATTTTGATCATAAAATAAAGAGATCTTCTAATAAAAACATTTGATATGAAATGAGTACAAACATGTATGTGAACAAAGCGGTTCAATGTGCCCCGGTCTCCCCTATAGAATGAATAAGAAACAAGGGGCTGTACGGAGTATTTCTATTTTCCCCGTGTTCTCTTATCTTATGACACTTAATTACTTTATTGTATCGTCAGATAACCTCTTGCGGTCCCATATAACAACTTTTTGTCTTCGAAAGGAATTATTAGTGAGCAGAAATTCGGCCGTTTATCTGTCATCACTCTTCACTTCAGTCATTCACATAGAGAGATAACTCGTGTTTTCCTTTTGCGTTCGTCACTTCCGATTCATGAATCCTTTATTACTCTTCTATGGTAGCAATGATCTCTGTGTTAATATTATATTTGGAAAGGGTTTAATCAGTTCTACCACATATGTGATAATGACTGGCACCAATATTGTCCTTTAACAAATAATATGAGGCCACTTGGATTACAAAGATAGGCTGGCACTGCCAGGCAGGATATGCCCACATTTTCGAGAGATGGATAGAGAACAAGCAATACCGAAAGTGATTTTTCCTACATCATTAAGTTAGAATTTGATATGTGCAAATATCGAAATGAATTAAGATCTTTGGGTTATAAAGGTGCATTTCAGTAGGCTTCAAATTCGACTGGGGATCATGTTGCTAAGTGGGTAAGAAATTCGAACTCAACCTTCCTTACGGTGCAACAGTAATATGATTAGAGTTTTTTCTTTAAATCGGCTAATAATTGTTTGAGAGATAGATAGAAAACAAGCAATACCGAAAGTGATTTTTCCTACAATCAAAGGCCATAATTCATTAAGTTACAATTTGATATGCGTAAATATCGAAAAGACTCAAGATCTTTAGGCTATAAACATGGATTTCAGGTTTAATCAAATTAAAATTGTGACCTTTACAGGGTCCACAACTTTGATATACCATATTTTTACACTATTCGCGTACAAATGGCGGCCATTTTGTCAGGCAATTATGGTCGATTTTCTCGAAATACGAACTCAACCTTCTGTAGAGTGTAATAGTGATAGAGTCAAAGGTTTTTTTAAATCGGATAATAATTGTGACCTCCAGAGGGACCATAGGCAATTTTTCGGACAATCAGGGGCCATAATTCAGGAAGTTACGATCCGATATGCGCAAATATCGAAAGAAACCAAAACCTATGGGTTATAACCATGCATTTCAAGTTTCATCAAAATCGAATTAAAATTGTGACCTCTACAGGGTCCACAACCATGATATCCCATTTTTTAACAGTATTCACGTACAAACGGCGGCCATTTTGTACGGCAATTTTGGTCCAATTTTCCCGAAATTCAAACCCAACCTTCCTTACGGTGTAACGGTAATATAATCAAACGTTTTTTAAATCGGATAATAATTGTGACCTTTAGAGGGACCACAAGCTAAAAAGATAGGCTGGCACAGCCAGGCAGGATACGCCCACATTTTCGAGAGATGGATAGAGAACAAGCACTACCGAAAGTGATTTTTCCTACATCATTAAGTTAGACTTTGATATGTTCAAACATCGAAATGAATTAAGAACTTTGGGTTATAAAGGTGCATTTCAGTAGCCTTCAAATTTGACTGGGGATCATGTTGCTGAGTGGGTAAGATGCTGGCTCGATAAGCCTTGAGGTTGGGTGTTTGATCCCTGCATTGTGTGACAAAGGTCATCTAGATTTTCTTGTGTGGTTTCCCCCTTGTTAGTGATGAAGGATGGATGGCCTCACAAGAACAGCTGTCAATTTTCACAAAATTCGACCTCAACCTTCATTACGATGTAACGGTGATATAATCAAACGTTTTTTTAAATGGGACCTCCAGAGGGACCACAAGCTAAAAGATAGGCTGGCACTGCCAGGCAGGATACGCCCACATTTTTGAGAGATGGATAGAGAACAAGCAAAAGCGAAAGTGATTTTTCCTACATCATTAAGTCCTGTATTTCATACTGTATTGGGAGCAGCCATTTTGTTGGTCAGTTCCAGTCTGATATTCATGAAATTCGAAGCCGACAATGATTATGGTGTGACGGTACACAACCTAGAAATGTTACTTTTCGTCAAAATAGGATAAGAATTGTGACCTGTAGAGAGTCCACAACCATGATATACCATATTTTTACACTATTCCCGTACAAACGGTGACCATTTCGTCCGGCAATTTTGGTACGATTTTCACGAAATTCGAACTCAACCTTCCTTACGGTGCAACAGTAATATAATCAGAGTTTTTTTAAAAATCAGATAATAATTGTTTGTGAGATAGACAGAGAACAAGCAATACCGAAAGTGATTTTTCCTACAATCAAAGGCCATAATTCATTAAATTACAATTTGATATGCGCAAATATCAAAGATAGGTTGCCAGGCAACGAAACATACGCCCACAGCAGCTAAATCGTCCGGGCGGTCAACAAGGGTTGTCGCATATTTTTACTTTTTTTGCTAATGAAACATTTGTAATACACTAAAAACTGATTAAAGATACATTATGGGAGATTTTGACAAAGAGTTAGCCATTCTTGCTATAAAAGTTCAAAAATAGATGTTGAAACAAGAATATATTGAAAATTTCAGTCAAATAACTTTATCCTGAACAAAGTTGTTACCACTATAATTTTTTACTAGAAATGGTAGTTAAAATCATCGACACCCTTTTCCCACTATGGCCGATTGTTGATTGACAGGCGTTAACTCCACCTACATAGTCTCGATCATCAAGTAATGTTTAAACGGTATCTAGTGAAGCTTGTGTATAGCCTCGGTCATCACTGTCTTTTATGAATAATTTCCGGAAGTATGATGACGTCAACGTCACGGAGAAACCCCACCCATGACGCCATAGTGATTAAATCAGTCGACGAAATCCTGTTTAATCCGAGCCCAATCCAAGCCATCCGTAGGTCTACAGTGTTCATTTTGGGCTTGTTGTTTAAATAAAGATCTAATTTATAATTTCTATGACATCTGAGGCTCAAAGGAAGACCGACAAAAGTCAGTTTTTGCTCTCCCATAATGTATGTTTAAGAGTAACGGCTCATTATGTAATTATCAGAAAATCATTAGAATTTGATTGCTTTTTATAAAGTGTTACCCCACTCTAACAATTAGTATATACATGAAACATTTAATATCATGGATTTAGCTGTTCAGTTATCAAAATTCATTGAAAATCAAAATACTTGTTCGTTTCAACACCTTAAACTCTGTGTATCAATCTAAAGTCAATCGGATGATAAGTTTAGCCTCTATAGCGTAACAAGATTTTTTGAAGTTATCAAGGGAGATAACTCTGGCAATAATTATTTGAAATCTCTGAAAATCAATAGGCTTCTTCGTCTCATGACCCTAAACACTGTGTGTTAATTTAAAGTCGATCGGATATTAACTTTGGCTGAAAATCAATAGGCTTCTTCATCTCATGACCTTAAACACTGTGTATAAATTTAAAGTCAATCGGATATTAACTTTGGCCTCTAGAGCGGCCACAAGATATTTTTAAGGGATCAAGGGCCATAACTCTGGTAGTTATTATCGGAAATCACTGAAAAACAATAGGCTTCTTCGTCTCATGACCTTAAACACTGTGTATAAATTTAAAGTCAATCGGATATTAACTTTGGCCTCTAGAGCGTCCACAAGATATTTTGAAGTGATCAAGGGCCATAACTCTGGTAGTTATTATCGGAAATCGCTGAAAATCAATAGGATTCTTCGTCTCATGACCTTAAACACTGTGTATAAATTTAAAGTAAATCGGATATTAACTTTGGCCTCTAAAGCGTCCACAAGATTTTTTGAAGTGATCAAGGGCCATAACTCTGGCACTAATTATCGGAAATCGCTGAAAATCAATAGGCTTCTTCGTCTCATGACCTTTAACACTGTGTATAAATTTAAAGTCAATTGGATATTAACTTTGGCCTCTAGAGCGTCCACAAGATATTTTCAAGTGTTCAAGGGCCATAACTCTGGCACTAATTATCGGAAATCGCTGAAAATCAATAGGCTTCTTCGTCTCATGACCTTAAACACTGTGTATAAATTTAAAGTCAATCGGATATTAACTTTGGGCTCTAGAGCGTCCACAAGATATTTTCAAGTGATCAAGGGCCATAACTCTGGTAGTTATAATCGGAAATTGCTGAAAAACAATAGGCTTCTTCGTCTCATGACCTTAAACACTGTGTATAAATTTAAAGTCAATCGGATATTAACTTTGGCTTCTAGAGCGTCCACAAGATATTTTGAAGTGATCAAGGGCCATAACTCTGGTAGTTATTATCGGAAAACGCTGAAAAACAATAGGCTTCTTCGTCTCATGACCTTAAACACTGTGTATAAATTTGAAGTCAATCGGATATTAACTTTAGCCTGTAGAGCGTCCACAAGCAATTGTGGATGCCGGACCGACGGACGGACGGGGGCGACGACAATATACGACCACATTTCAATGTGGGCGTATAAAAAGAATAAAGATCTTTAGGTTATAAACAAGCCTTTCAGGTTTCATCAAAATCAAATTAAAATTGTGACCTCTACAGGGTCCACAACTTTGATATACCATATTTTTACACTGTTCGCGTACAAACGGCGGCCACTTTTTCTGGCAATTATGGTCCGATTTTCTCGAAGTTTGCATTCAACCTTCCGTAGGTTGTAACGGTGATAGAGTCAAACGTTTTTTTTAAATCAGATAATAATTGTGACCTCCAGAGGGACCATAGGCGATTTTTCGGGCAATCAGGGGCCATAATTCAGGAAGTTACGATCCGATATGCGCAAATTACGAAAGGAACCAACATCTTTGGGTTATAACCATGCATTTCAAGTTTCATCAAAATCGAATTAAAATTGTGACCTCTACAGGGTCCACAACCATGATATACAATTTTTAACAGTATTCGCGCACCAACTGCGGCCATTTTGTATGGCAATTTTGGTCCGATTTTCCCGAAATTCGAACTCAACTTTCCTTACGGTGTAACGGTAATATAATCAACCGTTTTAGTAAATCGGATAATAATTGTGACCACCAGAGGGACCACAAGCTAAAATAAGGCGATTTTGCTATATAATCAGGGGCCATAATTCAGGAAGTTACGTTCCGATATGCGCAAATATCGAAAGGAACCAAGATCTTTGGGTTATAACCATGAATTTCAAGTTTCATCAAAATCGAATAAAAAATGTGACTTCTACAGGGTCCACAGCCTTGATATACCATTTTTTAACAGTATTCGCGTACAAACGGCGGCCATTTTGCAGGGCTGGCCACGAATAAATTGATGGCGAGCAGATGACTGCTCTCGCAAATTTAGGTTTGGGCGAGCAGGGTGAGCAATAAAAATTGCTCACGTAAAATGTTGCTTGCGTGAGCACACTTTTTGTAAAATTGTTTCAATTTAAAATCAATCTGTTGCCTGGATACTTTTGTTAAATAAATAATGACAAAGCTGTTTAAAGTTTGTAATTTTTTTTTTTTTTTTTTTCAATTCTTTATTGACATGATAGTACTATTACTATGATTTGGCACTAGTATAACAAAACAACAAAATAAACGATTGAGCAACAAAATTGCTATTCCTGGCACAGAGTTCGCAGTAAACATGTAGGGTGTGACCATCGCTTTTCTGTTTTTGACAGTCATATACTCTTTTTTATAATCAATTTCCGTACGGATTTCTTCACCCTACGACAGATAAATGTGGATAGGTAGGGCAATCAGGTTTCCTTTAGCCAATTATTACGCTTAGATTTAAAATTATACGACTGCACAATGGAATAAAAACCGAAGTTCTGATAAAATAAGAAATACCGATAATTATAAGTTCGAAACGTGTTCATTTAGCGTGAAATGCCAAATCATCCGGATGTAAACATTCTTTACTTTAGACTCGATTATCACGCGTTTGTTACTGGTGTTCGTAGGAAAACCAGTCATGACGTTCAGGTATAAAGTGTATTTTTAGTAACACAACTCATTAGCCAATCAAATTTAAGGACGAAATGCCGCGTGCAGCTTGATGAATCTCTGTTTGACAGACGAATTTATGACGTTATTGACATTGTTGGATTAGTTTAGGCAATAAACATTTGAATATTTTGATTATTTTTACAGGTTTTTCCTAAAATTTTGCGCGAGCAACGAACAGCTCGCGTAAATCTACCTCTACGCGAGCACAGCGCGAGCTCGCGTCTCGTGGCAAGCCCTGTTTTGTATGGCAATTTTCGGCCGATTTTCCCGAAATTCGAACTCAACCTTCCTTAGGGTGTAACAGTTTTTTTAAATCGGATAATAATTGTGACCTCCAGAGGGACCAAAAGCTAAAAAGGGTGATTTTGCGGACAATCAGGGGCCATAATTCAGGAAATTACATTCCGATAGGCGCAAATATCGAAAGGAACCAAGATCTTTGGGTTATAATTATGCATGTCAAGTTCCATCAAAATCGGTTCAAAATTGTGACGTCTATAGGGTCCACAAGCTAAAAACATGATTTTTCGTACAATCAGGAGCTATAATCCATGAAGTTTTCATCCGATACATGCCAATATCGAAAGCACCCGAGATCTTGTGGGGATAAACCTATAATTCAAGTTTCGTCAAAATCGGATAAGAATTGTGACCTGTAGAGAGAGAGTCCACAAACAAATTGTGGACGGACTGACGTCCAGACGGACAGGGGCGACGACAATATACGTCCACATAAAAATGTGTAAAATAATTAGTAGAATACAATATCAAAAGATAGGCTGGCACTGCCAGGCAGGATACGCCCACATTTTTGAGAGATGGATAGAGAACAAGCAATACCGAAAGTGATTTTTCCTACATCATTAAGTCCTGTATTTCATACTGTATTGGGAGCAGCCATTTTGTTGGTCAGTTCCAGTCTGATATTCATGAAATTTGAAGCCGACAATGATTATGGTTTGACGGTACACAACCTAGATATGTTACTTTTCGTCAAAATCGGATAATAATTGTGACCTGTAGAGAGTCCACAACCATGATATACCATATTTTTACACTATTCGCGTACAAACGGTGACCATTTCGTCCGGCAATTTGGTACGATTTTCACGAAATTCGAACTCAACCTTCCTTACGGTGCAACAGTAATATAATCAGAGTTTTTTTTTTAAATCATATAATAATTGTTTGAGAGATAGACAGAGAACAAGCAATACCGAAAGTGATTTTTCCTACAATCAAAGGCCATAATTCATTAAGTTACGATTTGATATGCGCAAATATCGAAAAGAATAAAGATCTTTAGGTTATAAACAAGCATGTCAGATTTCATCAAAATCGAATTAAAATTGTCACCTCTACAGGGTCCACAACTTTGACATACCATATTTTTACACTGTTCGCGTACAAACGGCGGCCATTTTTTCTGGCAATTATAGTCCAATTTTCTCGAAATTCAAACTCAACCTTATGTAGGGTGTAACGGTGATAGAGTAAAACGTTTTTTCAAATCAGATAATAATTGTGACCTCCAGAGGGACCATAGGTGATTATTCGGTCAATCAGGGGCCATAATTCAGGAAGTTACGATCTGATATGCGCAAATAACGAAAGGAACCAAGATCTTTGGGTTATAACCATGCATTTCAAGTTTCATCAAAATCGAATTAAAATTGTGACCTATACAGGGTCCACAACCATGATATACAATTTTTTAACAGTATTCGCGCACCAACCGCGGCCATTTTGTATGGCAATTTTGGTCCGATTTTCCCGAAATTCGAACTCAACCTTCCTTACGGTGTAACGGTAATATAATCAACCGTTTTAGTAAATCGGATAATAATTGTGACCACCAGAGGGACCACAAGCTAAAATAAGGCGATTTTGCTATATAATCAGGGGCCATAATTCAGGAAGTTACGTTCCGATATGCGCAAATATCGAAAGGAACCAAGATCTTTGGGTTATAACCATGAATTTCAAATTTCATCAAAATCGAATAAAAAATGTGACTTCTACAGGGTCCACAGCCTTGATATACCATTTTTTAACAGTATTCGCGTACAAACGGCGGCCATTTTGTATGGCGATTTTCGTCCGATTTTCCCGAAATTCGAACTCAACCTTCCTTAGGGTGTAACGGTGATATAATCAAAGGTTTTTTTAAATCGGATAATAATTGTGACCTCCAGAGGGACCACAAGCTAAAAAGGGTGATTTTGCGGACAATCAGGGGCCATAATTCAGGAAATTACATTCCGATAGGCGCAAATATCGAAAGGAACAAAGATCCTTGGGTTATAAACATGCATGTCAAGTTTCATCAAAATTGTGACCTCTATAGGGTCCACAAGCTAAAAACGTGATTTTTCGTACAATCAGGGGCCATAATCCATGAAGTCAATTGGTCGGCCAATCGCAAAGCTTGGATGACAGGTGCCATTTACTCTGATTCTCAATTTCTTCAAAGGATAGAAGCTATAAACAGCAAATCTATTCCTAGTAATAGTAATCTTATGACTCTTGATGTTATCAGTTTATATCCAAATATTATTATTTCTGAAGGTTTAGAAGAATTAAAACATGCATTACAAGAAACTAAAATTGTGACCAATGAAGATTCTGAATCAATTCTACAAATTGCAGATTTTGTTCTTCACAACAATGAATTTGAATTTTCTGGTATGTTTTATAGACAGATATCGGGGACTGCCATGGGTACTCTGTTTGCTGTAACATATGCTAATATTTATATGTCATACTGGATGAAAACCTACTATGAACCATTACCTAATAAACCAGATATTTCATGCAGATTCATAGATGATATTTGGGCTTTATCTTCTCTCCCTCAAGAAGAATGCAATAAATTTGTTTCAAAATTGAACCAACAACATCCTAAAATCAAATTTACTGCAGATTTAAATAGCAACTCGGTTAATTTCCTTGATGTAAAAGTTGTCAAAGAAAAGGAAAAGTTAGAGACTAATCTATATTCCAAGAAAACAGATTGCCATCATTATCTTCCTCCATCAAGTTGTCATCCCAAACACACCTTTAACGCAATACCTTACAGTGGTGCTTTACATATAAAACGTATTTGTAGTAAAGATAGCTGGACCAAATCAAACCTAAAAAGTTTTGGATCCTATCTTAAACAATCCGGATATCCTAAGAAAATTATTCTAAAGGCATTTAACCGAGCAGATCAGAAGACCAGGACTGAACTATTGACCTACCAATCCAAGACCGATACTAATGTGAACATTATTCCTTGGACAACTACCTTTGACCCTCGACAACCTCATCTTCAGCAAATGATTAAAGACAGAAGTATTTTAGACACAAGATCACGTATGACAAAAATTATGAATAGCAGCAAAATAATAATAGCAGAGAGAAAGAATCATACTATTGGCAATATCTTGAAAGAAAATAAGTTGAGAACTTCTGACACTAGTAAGAACCATATTAAGGACAAAATTTCATACGGCTGTCAACCTTGTTTACGAAAATTATTCAAATCATGAGAGACTATGTGCAATATTCAAGAAGTAACCAGTAAAGACATGAAATCATTCAAGATTAGAGACTCTGGCAACTGTGCCAGTTCTTATGTTGTATATTGTTTAACATGTAAAACCTGTAATATGCAATATGTAGGTCAAACCATTACTCCTTTCAGCACTCGACTTAATAAGCATAGAAGCAATATAAAGCTTAAAAAACCTGGCCATTCCCCCCATGTAGCCTCCCATTTTAATATACCTGGTCATGATTTCGTGTGTACCATAGTACAAAAAATTCCTGATAATGATCAGAAAAAATTGAACACAGCAGAAACTCTGTGGATTCATAGACTTAATTCAGTTTGGCCTAATGGCTTAAATGAGTTAAATCCAGGGGGTTTCAAAATCATTAATAATCATGCATAATTCTTCTTTAATTTTACCTAAGTATTAGTTAAGCTAACCTTTCTTGTTATGTATCTAAGTCTATGACGTCATCATTCCCACGATGTCATAACTTTCTATGTCATAACTGACTTCCAGTCATTTTGTATTTAGTTTTCTTTACCTTGAGGAAGTTAGTATTTTTACTGACGAAACGTTGGATAAAACAATGGTTTTTTGATATTGTATTCTACTAATTATTTTACACATTTTTATGTGGACGTATATTGTCGTCGCCCCTGTCCGTCTGGACGTCAGTCCGTCCACAATTTGTTTGTGGACTCTCTACAGGTCACAATTCTTATCCGATTTTGACGAAACTTGAAATATAGGTTTATCCCCACAAGATCTCTGGTGCTTTCGATATTGGCATGTATCGGATGAAAACTTCATGGATTATAGCCCCTGATTGTACGAAAAATCACTTTTTTAGCTTGTGGACCCTATAGACGTCACAATTTTGAACCGATTTTGATGGAACTTGACATGCATGTTTATAACCCAAAGATCTTGGTTCCTTTCGATATTTGCACCTATCGGAATGTAATTTCCTGAATTATGGCCCCTGATTGTCCGAAAAATCACCCTTTTAGCTTGCGGTCCCTCTTGAGGTCACAATTATTATCCGATTTAAAAAAACCTTTGATTATATCACCGTTACACCCTAAGGAAGGTTGAGTTCGAATTTCGGTAAAATCGGACGAAAATTGCCATACAACATGGCCGCCGTTTCTACGCGAATACTGTTAAAAAATGGTATATCAAGGTTGTGGACCCTGTAGAAGTCACATTTTTAATTCGATTTTGATGAAACTTGAAATTCATGGTTATAACCCAAAGATCTTGGTTCCTTTCGATATTTGCGCATATCGGAACGTAACTTCCTGAATTATGGTCCCTGATTATACGCAAAATCGCCTTATTTTAGCTTGTGGTCCCTCTGGTGGTCACAATTATTATTTGATTTAATAAAACGGTTGATAATATTACCGTTACACCATAAGGAAGGTTGAGTTCGAATTTGTATGCGAATACTGTTAAAAATTGTATATCAATAATATCATGGTTGTGGACCCTGTTGAGGTCACAATTTTAATGAAACTTGAAATGCATGGTTATAACCCAAAGATCTTGGATCCTTTCGTTATTTGCGCATATCGGATCGTATCTTCCTGAATTATGGCCCCTGATTGTCCGAAAAATCGCCTTTGGTCCCTCTCGAGGTCACAATTATTATCCGATTTAAAAAAAACGTTTGACTCCATCACCGTTACACCCTACGGAAGGTTGAATTCGAATTTCGAGAAAATCGGACCATAATTGCCAGAAAAAGTGGCCGTCGTTTGTACGCGAACAGTGTAAAAATATGGTATATCAAAGTTGTGGACCCTGTAGAGGTCACAATTTTAATTCGATTTTGATGAAACCTGAAAGGCTTGTTTATAACCTAAAGATCTTTATTCTTTTTGATATTTGCGCATATCAAATTGTAATTTAATGAATTATGGCCTTTGATTGTAGGAAAAATCACTTTCGGTATTGCTTGTTCTCTGTGTATCTCACAAACAATTATTATCTGATTTTAAAAAAAACTCTGATTATATTACTGTTGCACCGTAAGGAAGGTTGAGTTCGAATTTCGTGAAAATCGTACCAAAATTGCCGGACGAAATGGTCACCGTTTCTACAGGAATAGTGTAAAAATATGGTATATCATGGTTGTGGACTCTCTACAGGTCACAATTCTTATCCGATTATGACGAAAAGTAACATTTCTAGGTTGTGTACCGTCACACCATAATCATTGTCGGCTTCGAATTTCATGAATATCAGACTGGAACTGACCAACAAAATGGCTGCTCCCAATACAGTATGAAATACAGGACTTAATGATGTAGGAAAAATCACTTTCGCTATTGCTTGTTCTTCATCCATCTTTCAAAAATGTGGGCATATCCTGCCTGGCAGTGCCAGCCTATCTTTTAGCTTGTGGTCCCATTTAAAAAAACGTTTGATTATATCACCGTTACATGAAGGTTGAGGTCGAATTTTGTGAAAATTGACAGCTGTTCTTGTGAGGCCGTCCATCCTTCATCACTAACAAGGGGGAAACCACACAAGAAAATCTAGATGACCTTTGTCACACAATGCAGGGATCAAACACCCAACCTCAAGGCTTATTGAGCCAGCATCTTACCCACTTAGCAACATGATCCCCAGTCAAATTTGAAAGCTACTGAAATGCACCTTTATAACCCAAAGTTCTTAATTCATTTCGATATTTGAACATATCAAAGTCTAACTTAATGATGTAGGAAAAATCACTTTCGGTAGTGCTTGTTCTCTATCCATCTCTCGAAAATGTGGGCGTATCCTGCCTGGCAGTGCCAGCCTATCTTTTTAGCTTGTGGTCCCTCTAAAGGTCACAATTATTATCCGATTTAAAAAACGTTTGATTATATTACCGTTATAATTCTGAATGTGAACAAACAGCATTAAATGCTGATGAAGTTGATGTCCCTCTAATTGAATGAACTTTAAAAATCGAAGCATCAAAACCATCTAACTAATTACTATCATATTTCTTATAACCATCTAGCAACAGTTCCTGGAGCTACAGCCTTCTTCGTATAAAAGGAAACAAATCCTTTATTTGATTTACAGTATTCTGCTGTTGTACGGATATACACTCTCAAAGTAAAACAGGTACAGATTTTAACATCTTTAAAATTTTAACCCTGAATAACAATGTTGAAGGACGAGAAGCTTTTCGAAACCTTATTACTTGCAAGGTTATAGCAGAGCCTGAATCATATAAAACATTAAGCCAAAAGGCTGTGAAAATTTGTAGCTGTAGCTAAATCCAACAATCAACTGTTTTATATGTACATATTCTCAAAGATAAATCTTGCAATGAATACAGCGTAACCAAAAATTTACTTATAATGAAGCATTCCAAGAAAACAGATATCTGGACTTAGTTGATTATTATCATACAATCCTTACTTGAATCGACCAACCAACGGCTGATCCTTAAGGACAGAATAAACTGTAGCTACAAGTGTTTGAATTACAGAGGATCAAAAATGTCTTTTAGACATATTTCCTGAGAAATTTATAAAAATTTCTACAGATGGATCCAATGGACTAATTTGTAGTTCACAACTCCAAAAATTCCATCTTCTCTAGCTAGGCCAATACATACTGTTCGTGGTAGATGGCCACTAAGTATTGATACCACATCAAAATTTCAACTGTGATTAACAGCAATTTAATGCATGTATGTATTTAGAGGCTGCTACAAGGATCTCAATTCTTTTTGAATTATGAAAATTGAAAAATTATTAAAAAAGTTATGATAAAATTAAGATGTCAGATTTCGATATTTTTGTACAAAAATTATACTATTAAAGAAGGGAAAACACGAAATTTTTCCCTTGTGTTTTTTTACAATAAGTGAACGTAGTTTAAATATAATATTGTGTATCTAGATTTTGACCACTGCTATATTGGTGATGAAAATATACTATATAAGTAAAATTTTCTGAAAAATTAGAGATTCTATATACCGACGTGTAAAAAGGGGTGTGGCTAGAATCCGAAATATTGATTTCGCTGATCGCTTAATTAAAATCAATAACAAACATTTAATAAACAAAGCAAGGTACAAATGTTTTATTTTTCAATACAATTGATATTGAAAGCATAACTAACTAAAGTTCCTGAAATAAAATCAATTAAAAAATTCATATTCATGATTTCTGATGAATCAATTTGCAAAAAGGGGCGTGGCATATAGCGGCCATCTTTGTTTTTAAGATAATGCAACCTGGATGATTGGCAATCATAAAAAATACATATTTATTTAACAAAACATCATCTGAAAGAGATGAGTAAAGGTTTACATGTCAAAAATGACTGAAATTGAAAAGTTTTATATCTTTATATATGCTGATTTCAAAAATGATGTGTCGCACTGTGACTGGGGGGAAAAGGGGCGGGGCACAACGACATATTTTGAAAGTTTGAAGGGAACTATTTCATGTTGCATATCAAATTAAAGGTCTACAGAAGCACAATTCAACCAGGTATGTCATATTTAAATTATATAAAATCTGAAACTGACCTGTCTTATAATAACCAAATAAGTTTCTAAATAATTCATCAGGCAGGATCAATCAAAAAATAATAAAATAAATTAAGCTATATACATTTCAGGAGTAAAATAACACGTGATAAGGAGTTGACAGTTAGACCTTTCAACGTCACCAGTGCATGGAAATGAAAAACCAGAAAATAAATTATATGGAAAATTTTTTGAAATTTATTAATACTATGCACTTTTATTAACTTTATTTCAATTTCAAGAAAATAATCTATATGTAACAAGTCTTGCATTTATTTCAATTTCAAGACAATAATTTATATGTAACTAGTCTTGCTTATAATTTATTCATACTCCTCCCAGTGTATGATTCCTCAGACCATTGCTTCAGGAAATGGCATTTACTATGTACCTTTCTTTATCTTTCAATTCATCACCTAAAGATCCTCTTTTGATACTTAGTTTTTAATACATACAGATATTTAAAATTTACGTTTTTGTTTTTAGAAATAAAATAAATTACTTATTTTTGCTTTGAACTTAACAGTAATTTAACAGCTTCAGTTTGAGGAAGTGAAAACAGTCGGCCATCATTCGTTGGTCCAGCAAAAACATAAATTCTTATTTCATCTTCATCTTTGGGTGGTGGTCTTTTAAGATAATAAATTTTTCAAACATAATTGAATTCAGATATGTTCCAACAGCATCAGCAAAATTTCCTGTGTAATTTTGGTGGGTTTCTTTTTCCTTTTTAATTTCACAATCTGTGTAAAGAAAAGTAAAATAATGATTAACTTACTTATATTTTTTAGTAGAATTTATTATCTAAGTAAGATAATTTTCTGTTTAAGTTTGTGAGGAAAATTTTTAAAATTTATTTTAAAATAAAACCCGAATACTTTATTAACTTCAACCATAGATAATACCGTACGTACGGTATAATCTGTGCTTCAACTAAGGTCGCGTACTTTTGCCACTTTTTGATAATATATATTTTTTAAATTTCTACTTCCATGCTTATCAATGTTCTACTTAAGTTACAATATTGGTTGCATTTACAAATATTTACAGAAAATGAAAGCGAATAACCCGTAAACAAACTTACAAAGAAGAATATTCTAACAACAACGCATTCGCCATTAATTTGATGATTTGACGTTATCGGTACGTGTTAATTCCTTTGCCGTAAACAAATCTTCAACTCGTTCGTTCTACAATCATAATCAATTTTAAAAAACTTTAACAATTTTTACTTATAGATAATTTAATTGTCGTTTTAATGATGTATTTCGTGATGGGTAAAAATTGCGGTTTGTATCAAAATCTCGGAAGAATAGCGGGCCACTCGATAAAACAATTGACAGCGCGTCACGTGACAAAACACGCTAAACATGGCCGCTTTGAACTGGTACCGTTTTCACGCTCACGGGTCTATTTCGATCGCGTTTTATACCGACTTAAATGTGTTTTATTAATTAATTCAGTGTATATAAATTACATAGACATTATAAAATACATACCTCATCAAAAAAAATTCGACCCGCAGCACCAAATCTGTGTAAAATTTCACTTTGAAATCTTTAACTCGTCAATTTGTCGTCTGCTAGAGAATCAATTTCCGCAAGGGAAGTTGCAGTGTCTTGCGGGAATCCTCGTCTGATTGGCTGCCGAATATGGTCTCATTCAGACGTAAAATGAGAAAACCCGAGCTATTTTTAGGTGACCACTCAACGAAAAGTCGTTACGTAATTTAACGTTGTGGTATTTACACTGAACGAATCGGCCCGAGTTTCCAAGCGTATTCCGTGTCACCAATAAATATCAAGCAGACATATTTGGTATCATTAAAACGTATATTCTATTGTTAATACAGTATGCAAAATTTAGATGATTTTATTTGTATTTGAGGTAGCTTTAGGCAATTGTATTCAGACAACTTTTTGTCAAAATAACGTTGTCATTCAATTTGACGTCACGTCATTTGGTAATGCTACTAATACTATTAGAGAAGGATTGCCAGCTATCCTGCATCCGGTTCACTGTTAGATATAAATTCTTCCCTCGAAGAGAATAAAAGGCACCATTGAGACTTATAAACACAAGAGGTCCTTGCGAACAAGTAACCGAACGGGGTCGACTGTGAGCATGATAGTAAAATGGATACCATATAGGAGTTAACCAGCCTGGAATGATTATGACTGCTTGGTCTACTCTCTTTTTAAATACCTTTGCCAGAACCCTTAATATCATGCTGAAACGTGGAAACCTATAAGGTTTATATTTTGTCTCAGATATAGAAAAGCATTGCATGCTTGAAAAAAGGGTCTGGATGTCAAGATACATAATTTGTATTAAGCCCGGAATCTAATAGATCAACATCGGGTATGAAAAGATATATTCTCATATAACTTCCATTTCAATCAACTAGAAAATATTCTAAACAAAATGTCAGTCAACACATTAGACTTTCTAGCAATATGTTTGGCTGACAAAAAGTTTCCTCTGACCGAAAACCACAGCCAAAATTTCTTTAGATAATTCAATGAGGTTACCAACAGAACCACCCTGATTATTTATATATAGGAAATAACAAAGTATTGTCAGACTTTATACAAACATGTATTAATAAGATGACCACAGAGATACTAAGAGCACTGAATATTGCTCAAACTTCTAAATAGTTAATATATATTTCCTTCCTCTGGAAGATTCAAATGGTCATTGCTTCGGAAATTACCCAAGTGGGCACCCAATCTATCTGGGAAAGCATCTGATGTTATGAACCAGGATAACTAGGTGAATGAATATAAAACCCAATATACATGTATATATACTATTCAAAAAAAGTAGGGGATATTAGATTTTTGGGGCATAATACTAAAATATGCAAATGACTACGAAAAAAGTCACTATAGAACCTAACAGAAGAAACATTTCCAGTTACATGTGACGCCCAAACGCACCAATAACTACCGCATGGAATGCAGGTGATGCTTGGGATCATCATGGGGGTACAACCCAAGATTTGCACGACTCTGACTTTGAATGTTACAGTCATTGTGGCATTGAATTGCTGATTCTGTCATAAAAGTACAAGATAGTGTGAAAAATCTTGGTGTCTTTCTAGATTCACATCTGACAATAGAAAAACATGTCAATTACTTATGTAAAATAAGCTATTTTCACCTACGAACCATTGGCAACATCAGACATCTATTAACGAAGGATTCGACTCATACACTGGTTCAGTCGCTAGTATTCTCCAGGTTGGACTACTGCAACAGTCTTCTGAGTGGTCTAAATCAAACCTCGCTAAAAAAACTGCAAGTAATACAAAACACAGCAGCCAGGATAATTCACCGCTGTTCAAAACGAACGCATACTACACCTCTTCTGAAAGACCTGCATTGGCTGCCTATTCACTTACGTATCAACTACAAGATTCTATGTTGTGTATATAGATGTCTAAACGGTTCCAGTCCAAAATATTTATCTGAACTAATCCAGGTGCACAATCCTCAACGAAACCTACGATCCCAAGACTAAAAAATGCTTGTAGTTCCTATTAAATGTAACCTTCAAACTTTCGGACACAAATCATTCAAAATCAGTGCTCCTAATCTCTGGAATCCCCTGCCACTGAGTGTTAAATCTGCCCCTTCGATGGACTCGTTTAAAATTAGATTAAAGATAGGTTGCCAGGCAACGAAACATACGCCCACAGCAGCTAAATCGTCCGGGCAGTCAACAAGGGTTGTCGCATATTTTTACTTTTTTGGGGAATGAAACATTTGTAATACACTAAAATCTGACTAAGAGTAACAACTCATTATGTAATTATCTGAAAATCATTAGAATTTGTTAGCTTTTTATAAAGTTTTGCCCCACGCTAACAATTAGTATAGGAAACATTTAACATCATGGATTTAGCTGTTCAGTTATCAAAATTCATTGAAAATCAAAATACTTGTTCGTTTCAACACCTTAAACTCTGTGTATCAGTCTGAAATTAATCGGATGATAAGTTTGGCATCTATAGTGTCACAAGGTATTTTGAAGTGATCAAGGGAGATAACTCTGGAAGTAATTATTTGAAATCGCTGAAAATCAGTAGGTTTCTTCGTCTCATGATCTTAAGGGCGTTGAGCAGTCTAAGATTCGCACTAACTTTTCAACGCCAATCTTATTAAGTCTTTGCAAACTTGTTCCACTTATAAAATAACTCAGAAAACTCTCGAAAGTCGCGTCATTTTATGTGTAACAATGGAGATACGAGGCGGAGGAATAAAACTATTTATAGCAAACGAGACTGATTCCCCGACCTAGATCAGGTGTTGAATAAATTATGACGTCGTGCACACCAGTCACGTGATCAACACAAACGGGGCTTCAACAGGAGTGGAAGATGTCAGGTGACCAGAAGGAATTCCCTGTATGACGCGATTATCCAGGTCTACTTATCTATCACGAAAGGAACATGACGGATTTTTTTTTTTATAGTCAAAGATTACTATTTTTTGATTGCATAACATGATTTAGAGTGCGGTGGAGTAGTGCAGTGAAGTAATTATTTACTTTTACATCCGAATTGTTGTATTTTAATACTTGTTGTCGACGTATTCAAAGAATTAACCCAAAATCGCAAAATCTCGTTTGAAGGTAAATAATGAACAACAATTTTAAAATACTTTGAGTTGGTATTTTTTAATGTTTTTGGTGTCGAAATGTAGCTTATAACCTCCACTTTCGATCTACTGGTGGGATTATCAATAAATCTTTTGAGCTTGTACTAATAGAATTTCCAAGAAAACGCATCGTTTTTTTGCGTTTCCATGGATACAAGACAAACCACAACCTATAGCCAAAAATTGACCAGTGTATTTTTGGGACTTGCTATTAGCATTGTTCATGCGAAATTTGATGAAAATATCTGCAGGCATAACTTAGAAAATTCTACTTTTGTTGTCATCAATACCCCTTTTTATCATGCTTTTGGGCCAAGTTTGGAACATAGTTGGTAAATAAAATTGATATTTATTTGGTGATTAATATGTAGTTTATCACCCCAAATAACAAAAAATGTCATATCTTATCAACAAAAATTACAGTGCTAGCATTAAAATTTGCATTTTAGACTACTCAACGCCCTTAAACAGTGTGTGTAATAATTATCAGAGACCGCTGAAAATCAACAGGCTTCTTCGTCTCATGACCTTAAACACTGTGTATAAATTTAAAGTCAATCAGATATTAACTTTGGCCTCTAGAGCATCCACAAGATTTTTTGAAGTGATAAAGGGACACAACTCTGGCACTAATTATCAGAAATCGCTGAAAATCAATAGGCTTCTTCGTCTCATGACCTTAAACACTGTGTATAAATTTGAAGTCAATCGGACATCATCTTTGTCCTCTAGAGCATCCACAAGATTTTTCGAAGTGATCAAGGGCCATAACTCTGGCACTAATTATCGAAAATCCGTGAAAATCAATAGGCTTCTTCGTCTTATGACCTTAAACACTGTGTATAAATTTAAAGTCAATCGGATATTAACTTTAGCCTCTCGATCATTCACAAGATTTTTCAAAGTGATCAAGGGTCATAACTCTGGCAGTAATTATCAGATATTGCTGAAAATCAATCGGCTTCTTCGTATCATGACCTTGAACACTGTGTATAAATTTAAAGTCAATCCAATATTAACTTTAGCCTCTAGAGCGTTCACAAGATTTTTGAAAGTGATCAAGGGTCATAACTCTGTCAGTAATTATCGGAAATCGCTGAAAATCAATAGGCTTCTTCGTCTTATGACCTTAAACACTGTGTGTAAATTTAAAGTCAATCGGATATTAACTTTAGCCTCTAGAGCGTTCACAAGATTTTTCAAAGTGATCAAGGGTCATAACTCTGGCAGTAATTATCGGATATTGCTGAAAATCAATAGGCTTCTTCGTCTCATGACCTTAAACACTGTGTATAAATTTAAAGTCAATCGGATATTAACCCTGGCCTCTAGTGCGTTCACAAAAAATTGTGGACGATGGACAGACGGACGGACGGGGGCGACGGCAATATACGTCCACATTTCTATGTGGGCGTATAAAAAATAATAAAAAAAAAATAAAAAAAAAATAATAATAATAATAATAATCCTCACCGTAAGACGTTTCGTATCTTTAATATATTTGTAAAGACATTTAAAAATATCGCTGTTGATAATTCGGCATGACCATAGAGTAGGCAAGTGATATTTCTAAAATACATTGGTAATAAATTAATGGTATTATTTCGCTGAAGTGCGTAGTATGGACAGTAGAGTAAAAAGTGTTCGGTGGTTTCTAGGTCGAGATCACAGTCACATCGTGAATTATTGACAGTGTACATATGTTGGCGCTTTGAGCATGCATTTAAGGATGGATATATGCGCTTTATAAATATACATTATTATTATTATTAATTCCTGGGTGGAAACATCGGTTTAATTGTTTTAGTGACCAGAAAACAAATTTTGATATGCGTCGGCTTACCCAAAATGAAAGGTTACGTGCCCTTGGCATGCTACAGATTGGCACAACACAGGCGGTTGTGGCGCGGACGATGAATGTTTCTCAGTCTGTCATAAGCAGGCTATGGTCCAGATACCGTGATACACAATCTGTACAGGACAGACCACGCTCAGGTCGACCAAGGGCGACAACTCAAGCCCAGGATCGATTTATCCGTACCTTGGCCTTTAGAAATCGTGTCATCACAGCAAATCAGATCAGCGCTCGTCTTCAAACAGACACTGGTGTGAGAGTGAGTGGCCAGACGATTCGGAATCGACTGCATAGGGGTCACCATCGCGCCCAACGTCCTCGCGTGATCCCTTGTTTGAGAGATCATCACATTCAGGCAAGACTTCGTTGGTGTAGGGATCGTCAACGCTAGGATAATCGACGCTGGAGCAATGTGTTGTTTTCAGATGAGTCAAGGTTCACTGTTGATTTTTTGGACTGACGTAGGAGGGTGTGGCGTCGTCGAAATGAGCACTTCCAAGACGTTAACATCAAACATGATCGATTTGGGGGTGGTTCTGTTATGGTGTGGGGAGGCATCACTGTTGCTGGAAGAACGGCTTTACATGTTGTTGCAGGGCGTGTTACAGGCCAGTACTACCGGGACAACATCTTGGCATTCCATGTTGTGCCGTTCACACAACGTCATGGCCGCCGTTTCATCTTCCAGGATGACAACGCAAGATGACATAGGGCCAGGATCGTTACAGGTTACCTCCTACAACAGAACATCACCTTGGCCAGCACTGAGTCCCGACCTCTCCCCCATCGAGCATGTCTGGGACATGCTTGGACAGAGGTTACGTCAACGTCAACAACGTCCTGCCAATGTCCAAGAACTTGCTGCTGCTTTGCAACAGGAATGGGACAATCTGGACCAAAATGACCTTAGGCGTCTCATTAGGAGTATGCCAGGTCGGATCAATGCTTGTTTGGCAAACAGAGGAGGATTTATCCGTTACTGACTTTGTTGTGATGCTGTGGTAACTTTGCTGTTTGACCCCGGGTATCATTTTACCCTTATAATGGTCAGTCTGTGCCTTACTTAGTCTAACGATCATTTGGGATAAATCGATGAATGTGAACTTCACTTCATTTTGTCATTTGTTTCTTCGTCAGTTTTATTAGGTGACTTTAATAACACTTAAAAATCAAATATCCCCTACTTTTTTTGAATAGTATATAAACCTTAGATATCCACCATTCCATTCCCAAAACCATTGCCTAATTAAGCTATTAAGAATGACATCATTATCATAGCTGAAAATACAGTGTGACAGAAATGTATTCTTCTGTTTGTTTAAAAATTGGATAAAAATAATGGAAGTAAAATAGCAGTTCTACTAAAGAAACACAGTCCAATGAATGGTGGCTCATATGAATTGACAAATTTGAACTAAACAAAATTTCCTAAGCCATTTTATTTATTTTGGAGACTTGCTCAGATGTCAACAAAACTTGATAACTTTCAGTATTAAATATGAAGCCAAAAACAGAAACTTTTTAGATTGTTCTAAACACGATATCTTCTTATTCACACAGAAATCTATCTAATAAACTGATAGCTGTTCGTGTATGTATAATACCTGTCTTAACTGAACTTGTCGCAGATAAAGAATCATCTATGTAGATATAATGCCCTGTTTCGTGAGCCAAGCAAACATAGGTTTGAGAGTTTTTGTAAAGATATGTGTAACAGACTAAAAGTCGAAGAGGTAAACATGTGAACTCGTAAACTTTATATGAAACTGAAATATTTTCGATGATCAAGACAGAGATTGAAAAATAAGCATCTTTAGGGCAATAGCCAGTTTTTATTTTCATAACTGTATCAATGGCTTTCTTACATGTCATTTTATTGACTTCCTCGTCTATTAAAGACATCTGTTTAAGATAAAAAAGCAAGCTATTTCGAATAGCCATCTCTGAATAGGAATTTGAATAAAGTCAATCTTGTAACCACTTACAACAATCAAAACTCACTGGCCTGAGGTGATTGTGACCCAGTGATATAAAAATTTGAAATTTTGCTCAGCATAAAACGATTAATTATTACTTTCACCGTCTAGTGGTAGTTTTGGCGAGGGAACCTGCCTCTCGCCCTGCCCCAGTTGGAGAAAGGGCAATTTGGAACAATCCGTTGGTTATATCTATTGCTTGAAGTTTTGACCTAAAAACGATCTTCTGTCGTTTCTTTTTAAAATCTATTTTATTAGAAAAGCTACCTCAGGATTAAACAAAGTATAATCAACAAGCCTTGTGGTTGGCAATATATTTCCTGAGAAATAATCTATGTTTCAGAGACAACTTAAAATGGACACTGCCTAAAGTTATGATAGAACCTACAATATAGGACTTGACCTCAGGGTCAAAATTTATTTAAAAGAGGCATCAGAGGAGATAAACCCAGAACTTATTCCTGAAGAGAACAATCCTGAGCCACTATGGGCCACATATCCTGGTCCACCAAAGGTGGCAATGATCTCTTGCATTCACTAATTAATAGAGGATAGTAGAAAGTCAATTTCTTTATCTTGACCTTATTGGTAGCTAGTTTGATCCTAAGATCATTAAAAACATCATCACCCTAAAAGATTTTTGGGATATCAAACTCGGGCTCAGGCTATGAATTCATCAAACAAACTTGAAGAATCCATGATATGTAATACCTTATTACTTAAGATGTTATTGTCATAATACTGATCATCATAATGTAGTGATGTGCGGTTTTTCGGTTTAACCGTACGGTATCGGTTTTTACAAATAAACCGAAAACCGAACCGTTAAAAAAAAAAATAACCGTGCGTTTCGGTTTTTTTCCAAATTCCTAATTTTTATGTAGCCGTATTTCGTTTACTTAATAATTCCAAAATTTTAATGTAGCCACCACTTCCGTTTTTATTTTCGATCAACCAGAGCCCGTATGTATAGAATAATATAGTGTTTAGTCAGTCTGGTTGGCCTAGACTATTTATTTTCTCAATTTTCTCAAATCCCAAATTTTATTCAACCCAAAGCCGCTTGTCAATATCGAACGATGGCTTCCTCTAAAAAGTAAAATGCCTCCATGGCTTGCTCAATAACTATGAAAGATTAGATGACACAAAATGTAGATTTAATCTTTGTAAAAAATCTATTTCTGCTGCATAAATTATAAGAATATAATTTAACAATTTTGAGTCAGGTTTAGAACAACATTTGAACAACACCCCAAAACGGCAATTGCGTTAGTTTTGTTATTTTAAGTTTATAATTTATAAACGAGAAATAAAAGACCACGTTTCGATTTGTTGGATTGGTATTATTTTGTTATGCAAATTTATTTTGGTAATTTTTTTTTACAGTAGAATCTAACTTTATTGTTACTGATATTATGTCGTTATATTAATTTATTATTATGCCTATGGCGTTGTGTGTGTCAGATCTTTTTTTTACAGTACCGGTAACTTTGTTATTACTATCAGTCATAATTAAAGTCATATAACAGTAAAAAAAAAACCTTGTTGTTTACTATTTACATCAATATTTTTGATATTTTTTCTGGCTTTCAAGTATTCCCATAAAATAACCATAAATCAATACATACATGACACAGTGTTTAATTGAATAAAAAAAACGAAAACCGAAACCGAGGTTTTTTGCCTCAGAAAAAACGAAAACCGAAACCGAAAGAAAATTTAAAAACCGCACATCACTTTCATAATGTACTGTTACCACGTCTTCAAAACCATGTGATGCAGGCCTATTCAGTCGTTGTTTTTTGTATTTTAGAGGAGAGCCGAAAAAAGCTCCCCTTAATGAAGACATTGAAAAAATCGCTCCCCTAAAAAAAGCTCTCCCAGTTTCGATAAGAAGAGTGTTTAAGAAATTAAGGAGAGTGATCTGATATTAAGAAGAGTGATTAGTTGTATGTATATGGAAAATGGTTCTGAAGATCAATAACTGCGTGTAAGGGATCATTCCTGGTTACATAAATGATAGAACCTACAATATAGGACTTGACCTCAATGATAATAAACGTCGTCTGCTAAGATACTCGTTCGTAATCGTAGCCGTACGGTCAAATAAAACTTCTGCTAATGTCTATAATATGGTATTACAATAGAAATACTTGTCTATATTTCTAAATATATATAGCTGTTAAAATTTTTTTTAAAAACATAACCCCTATTCAAAGTATAATCATAAACGCTTGACGATTCCATCAAAATATAATCTATTTCTTCCGGAATTATTCTCATTGGAAATTTTTACGTGCCATCTCTCGTAATTTCTCATGTCTCGCGAGAGTTCTACTTTTCATTTCAGTTAGATTAACCAATGGTGCATCAGGGTTCCCGCGGCTTCGTCAAACATTTTTTCAAGGATATTCAAGGATAAATATGCGTCAAATTCCAGGATTTTCAAGGACATTTTTAGCCTAAAGTTACAATTTTCCATCTTAAAAACAACCAAAACATTACCAACTATCGTTATAATCTCATATTTAAAAGGAATTGAAGACATAAACTGTTTTTTATTATTACAGATCGACTTTCGGCACACCGGGGAAAACTCCCGCCATTTTGAAAACAGAGTTATTTCCCTTTTCGTTATTATGCATTGTTTAATGTAATTACTAATACCGATTTTGATTAGTCAGTGTTGTGGCTTCTAGCATGTTAATTGGACAATGGAGCAAGTGAGGGTATTTGGTAGCCTAACGGTAAATGTCATTGGCTTATCTTATTATTACGTGACAAAACACAGCTGTTTATTTAGATCAGTTGATTGACAGGTACACGTTAGAGTTATTGTTTAGTATAACCAGCATTACTTATAATCTAAACAGCATTTTCAGATCAACTTACTAGTATTACCAACAAAATTAAGGATATCAACTGAAATTCAAGGATATTTTCCTATTTCCGCGAAATTCAAGGATATTCAAGACCTTGAAAATGAAATTTTAAATTTAAGGATATTCAAGGATTTTCAAGGACCGCGGGAACCCTGTGCATAGGCGCCATCTATTTTTAGAAAAAACAATGACTGCCTATTAGCCAAAGAATAAAACAGACTAATTTATTTATTTCACATTCATTCATACATTAGTATACACATCTTTATTATACATGTACAACTGTATTTACTGTATCATCAAGACCTGATTATAAGATGGATTGTTATTAAATTCGCGATTAAAGGTTATCCAGAAACCCTGGTTTTGAAGAGACTCAAATTCGTTTTTTCTACTAAAATGATATCGCCTGAAAGTCCTGAATAATAAAGAATCCTGTCATAATCTTGAACTTCAGAAGGAGTTGGCCCTGTTGACCTATTATTTATGTAAATTAATATTATTTGCACTATGATTCAAGCCTATAGCAGGGGCCGTAACGGCACATTTTGTCGTAACGACATTATTTGTTGCAGGTTTATAATAACAATCATTTTATAATAAGGTGCACTATGTTTCAAGCCTATAGCAGGGGTCGTAACGGCTCATTTGTCGTGACAACATTATTTGTTGCAGGCTTATTTAAAATAACAATCTTTTTACTAGACCTGCATGCAGGAATGACGGGTTTCACTGGTGCCATGTTACCTTTGAACTTGAACTTGTGTCACTTTCGGTGCCACGTTACCCTTGAATATATGTCACTTCCGGTACCAATGAAACCAATATACAGGTTTCCACATAAGCATTGCACACATCAAATAAAATGGAAACAGAAACAAACAAATCCAGCAATATCATTTCATTTTATACATTTGTTACATGTAATTGATCCTGACAAAATTACAGTATTTCCGGTGATAATGTAAATGTTCCATTAGTTTTATGAAATCAGAAATGGCATAAGGCATCTCATGGTGAAAATTTTATGTAAATCGAATAATAATTGCCACTTTTATAGACCAAAAACCTTGAAAAGTGACTTGTAGACAATCGACTATTTCTCTGCAACCGCACAAGTTAGAAACCATTTTGTGGTGTCTGTATGATCGTATGGATTTAATCTATTTGTTGAATGGAATCAAATATCATAATTTTGAAAACATTACAAATCAGACTCATTTGAATAAAATATCTGTTTTGCAGGCTAAAAATTCAGTTTTTGACAAAATGACTTCACTTCCGGTGATACTAAAAAGGTTAAATTAGTTCTATGAAATCGTAAATGGCATAAGACATCATATGGTGAAAATTTTGTGAAAATGGAATAATAACTGATTCTTTTAGAGCCAAAATAAAGTAAAAAGTGGCTTGTGGAAAATCGTCCATTTCTCTGCAACCGTACAAGTTAGAAACCATTTTGTGGTATCTATATGATCGTATGGGTTCATTCTATTTGTTGATGTGAACCAAATTTCATAATTCTAAAAATATTACAAATAATACTCATTTGAATAAAAAATGTATTTTCAAGGCTAAAAATTCAGTTATTGCCTAAATCACGTCACTTCCGGTAACAGTGAAAGTGTTAAAATGGTTTGGAATAGTCGACTGTGGCAATAGGCAACAGACAGTGAAAGAAAATTGAAAATCGAATAATAATTGATTCTTTTACAGCCAAAATAACGTGAAATGTGACTCATGCAAAATTGCCCATTTCTCGGCAACTGCTTATATTACAAATTAAATTTCACATACATTCTCTTTGTATGGATTATTGCTACAAGTTTATGAAAGTATCGAAGAAATATTTTAATATATGAAGACACTGGATGGGTTGTAAATAGCTTATTTTTACCCCTTTTTTTACCTTTTAACCGAAATGGCCCGAAAACAAAATCGAAATTAAAAAAACTGAGTCCGAGATTTTGTGCACCTTTACAGGGCGCATCTTTTGAGTAAGATCAGATTAGTAGAAAATAGTATTTGCTTTCAAAAAGTTGTACCGAACTGTCAATATTGTAGTTTTTGCTGAATTTACGCCACTTCCGGTGCCTACAGGTAAGTTTACCGGTAACAAAAAAAATGGCATTTTGAACCACGGAACATATGAACATGGTTTTATACAAATCGAACAATAAATTATTAATGTAGGACTGAAAAACTGAATTAGCCAATGGCGGCCAAGGAAAATTACGGAAACAAAAAATGTTGACATTGTTGTTCAAATCAGATGACTCTTTAACCTTGGTTAAAATGTCATATAAAAGAATTAATAAATAAAAAAGTTTTTTGTAAAAATTTAAATTTTCAAAATTTGGCGCCTAATATCTTCCAAGATTCGTCGAAAATCAAAAATCAAAAGTAACATAGCTATGTCCCCTGTTTCTGGCTATGTCTAAATGCATCATATGCTAAAATCCAATGATTATTGTTAATATTACGGCAATATTTCAAAAACGACATTTTCGGTGATTTCGGACATTTCGCAATGTCGCAGAATGCTGGGAATAGCTTTAATCTCTAAGTCACACCCACTTTCCCTGTAAAACTGAAGACATTGTATCGATCCGACAAGAAGTTGCTGAGATATAAGCAAATTGGAAAAAAAAAAATAATAATAATAAGAAGAATAATAATAAGAATAATTTTAACAAAAACAATAGTGTTTCACACAAGCTACGCAGTGTGAAACCCTAATTAGATAGATGCACTATGCTATAAGCCTAGGCTATAGCAGTGGGACGTAGCAGTGGGACGTAGCAGGGGCTGTAACGGCTCATTTGTTCCTGACGAGATTATTTTTTGCAGACTTATTCATAACAACCTTGTTTTTCCATCTACTCAAATACTTATTACTACTAGTGATAATACTACTGGTGTAAAGATAACCGTCTTTATTTATTGTTAATAAAGTTAACATATTATGAGGATGACCAAAAACACCGATCAATCAATGAACTTATGATTTCTCAATACAATCAATCAATTGCATTATATTATTGGACAGACTTTCAAAACACTAATACTTTCGATTTTCGTTTACGAGATTTACAGGCCTTTTTCGACCCTATAAGTTATATAATATAACGAAAGATTTCCTTTATTACAACCGTCTTTACTTACGGGTATATGTTATTATAGATTTCGGAAGTATTACTACTACTCTACACAGCCATAGAGGTGTATATATACACCTCCATGTACATAGCACATTACGGTACTATTATTACCTCCATCATCGGAATGTTGTCAACATCCAGTTTCTTCTCGAATGTCCTGTTCATTCGATGAATCATTGTGAATAAAATCTCTTATCTAAAAAAGCCGTATTTTACGACATTTAGATGTAGAATATCCACATCTGTGGTTAAGTTATGATCATTTAAAAGATCTTCATCGCAGAATCCCTCAAATTCGCTTTCCTTCCCTCATAAAGAATGAAATAAAGTCAACACTACGTGGTGACCGCGACGCGAATGTGAATCAGCGATTCTACGTCTATCATAGTCTATGAAGACAACGGAAAGTATCCTATAAACCATAAAAATGATCAACACAAACTAAATAAAATCAAAAGAAAAGATATAGGTTGCCAGGCAACGAAACATACGCCCACAGCAGCTAAATCATCTGGGCAGTCAACAAGGGTTGTCATATATTTTTACTTTTTTTGGTAATGAAACATCTGAAAATCATTAGAATTTGTTTGCTTTTTATAAAGTTTTGCCCCACGCTAACAATTAGTATAGGAAGCATTTATCATCATGGATTTAGCTGTTCAGTTATCAAAATTCATTGAAAATCAAACTACTTGTTCGTTTCAACACCTTAAACTCTGTGTATCAATCTGAAGTCAATTGGATGATAAGTTTGGCATCTATAGCGTCACAAGGTTTTTTGAAGTGATCAAGGGAGATAACTCTGGAAGTGATTATTTGAAATCGCTGAAAATCAGTAGGCTTCTTCGTCTCATGATCTTAAACAGTGTGTGTAAATTTAAAGTCAATTGGATATTAACTTTGGCCTCTAGAGCGTCCACAGGATTTTTGATGTTATCAAGGGCCATAACTCTGGTACTAAGTATCGTAAATCGCTGAAAATCAATAGGCTTCTTTGTCTTATGACCTTAAACACTGTGTATGAATTTAAAGTTAATCGGATATAAACTTTGGCCTCTAGAGCGTTCACAAGATTTTTTTTGAAGTGATCAAGGGCCATAACTCTGGCACTAATTATCGGAAATTGCTGAAAATGAATAGGATTCTTCATCTTATGACCTTAAACACTGTGTATAAATTTAAAGTCAATTGGATATTAACTTTGGCTTTTAGAGCGTCTACAAGATTTTTTGAAGTGATCAAGGGCCATAACTCTGGCACTAATAATCAGAAATCGCTGAAAATCAATAGACTTCTTCATCTGATGACCTTAAACACTGTGTATAAATTTAAAGTCAATCGGATATTAACTTTGGCTTTTAGAGCGTCTACAAGATTTTTTTGAAGTGATCAAGGGCCATAACTCTGGCACTAATTATTGGAAATCGCTGAAAATCAATAGGCTTTTTCATCATATGACCTTAAACACTGTGTATAAATTTTAAGTCAATCGGATATTAACTTTGGCTTTTAGAGCGTCGACAAGATTTTTTGAAGTGATCAAGGGCCATAACTCTGGCACTAATTATCGGAAATTGCTGAAAATCAATAGGCTTCTTCGTCTTATGACCTTTAAACACTGTGTAAAAATTTAAAGTTAATCGGATATTAACTTTGGCTTTTAGATCGTCCACAAGATTTTTTGAAGTGATCAAGGGCCATAACTCTGGCACTAATTATCGGAAATTGCTGAAAATCAATAGGATTCTTCGTCTCATGACCTTAAACACTGTGTATAAATTTAAAAACAATCGGATATTAACTTTGGCCTCTAGAGCGGCCACAAGATTTTCTGAAGTGATCAAGGGCCATAACTCTGATAGTTATTATCAGAAATTGCTGAAAAACAATAGGCTTCTTCGTCTCATGACTTTAAACACTGTATAAATTTAATCGGATATTAACTTTAGCCTCTAGAGCGTCCACAAGCAATTGTGGACGCCGGACCGACGGACGGACAGACCGACGGACGGACGGGGGCGACGACAATATACGAGCACATTTCAATGTGGGCGTATAAAAATGATAACAGCGTTATCACTAACACACGAATGTGCTCGGTCTAAATCAAAAGAGAAAAAGACAATACTGAAGGTGTTGTGATCGTTTATATAGTGGTGTGGTCACGTGTCATCAGATGTGTATACACACTGATGCAGTGAGCTATTTTCAATCTTTTAAGTTTGAGCAAGTGTGCATGGTTAGAACGATTACATCCCACTTCTACTCGTTGCCACTGGCAACCTTTGATGAAACTGTCCTGTTCATTTCCAATACATGCATAAAAGTAGCCTTGTATCAGAAATGAACAGTACACTTTCGAAAAAGAGTACTGTTCACTTCTAATACACGGCTACTTTTAGACGGTCATTGAAACTTATCAAGCAACAAGAAGCGGACGTTTAGTCCGACCCAGATCAAAATGATAACCGGATTCACACTGCATTACGCTAATACAGGAGACAACTAGTCAAAATCATAGTAACAGAACAAACCGGTAGGAACAATATGGCAGTGCAAAAATATATACAATGATATTAAATTAACGTAACAACATATTACAAAAACAGTTATTATACATATCAATTGGCATTTATTCCCTAATTTGGTTTGATTTATATTAATATGCAAAATATATAAATTAGAATACTGAATAATTATTTTAACTAATCGTGATGATAGAAGGTGGGGTTCTCTTGCTGGACACTTCACAAGCCTTGAATATGAGCAGGATAAACCAAAAACCGACTAGAAAGTCATACACTTTATTACAAATAAATTTCTACGATGCATATACTTTCACCAGCAATGACCCGCATTTCCTTTACACTACATTTAATATCACCGCAGTCCTCTACACCATATAGACAAGTTGTTTTGACGATGTGGTCTAAACAAACACGTGGCTGTATTAAGCTCGGGGTGTCACAACAAGACGCACGTGTAAATTCTACCATGAAATGTAACGTGAGGTACAGAAAGGGATAAATGAAAGAGCAGAAAATATTTGTCACTTTTCGGTTGAAACGACTCGATAATAATTACTATTTTTCACATTTTGCTTCATAATACTCGATAGAAATGTGATGTAAGTAACTTATTAGCACCTTTCCTCGGTGTATCGGTGAATATCAGGACAGTTTTGGCCGGGGCCGCCTCGGCTCCGCCTCGGCTGAGCCCCCGACCACAACTGTCCTGATATTCACCGATACACCGAGGAAAGTGTGCTAATAAATATTACGTAATGAGAAATCCGAGAGGCCCGAAGGGCTTATATGGAATATAATCAATATTGCTACACAATAGTACTGGAATATGTAATGTTCTCAATTTTTTGGTAAGCTAGTTAAGTAATCTCTAGATTTTATTTCTACAATTCCCACAAGGCCGTAATACCGCTATAAAAAAATTATAATGCATTTTTCTCCCAACACGTACATTGTTGAGGACTTCCGTAATATCTATGCTGTTTTTATTAAATATGACAGTTGGTTGGATTCGAAGAGCAGTACTTTGTATTAATTGCCCTTTGTGCGAAGATCATAATAATCTTGTTTGCATTATGCGTGACTGTTAATAGCGGTAAACTTTATAAACGTATACAACTCAATAACACTGATCATGAGATTATGTGGCTTCTAGACATGCTCATTATTTTGCACTGGCTGTAGAATTTTATAGTTACATAGTGAATGTCGATCGTAGCCATGTTTGAAAAATTGGGTTTTGAAAAAAGACTATTTTTCCTGAATGCAAAATGACTGATGGGTCAGATCTTGTTACGGTCATTTTCCATAGCCCTCAGAACTGACCGGCATATACGGCCGAATTAGTTTTGATGTTCATGTCCTAACGGCTCAATATTTTGGGCCAAAATTTTGAGACAAGCTGAATACACAATTCTACTACATTTTGGTGTTTCAATTTTATAATTTCATACATACTCAGACTTTTGTTTTGGAGACTCTGTTCAGGATAGTCCCTGTGTATAAATCTATAGAATAACAACTTTAAACTCTGAAGCATCCACAAGAACTTTCAAAGTGATCAAGTTCCCTAACTCTTGCAAAGAGAGAGAGAGAAATGGGGTTTAACGTCGACTCAACACAAACTAGGTCATTTTGGGACTAACATATGGTTTAATTTTATTTCAATAATTCGCTTGCGCGTAGGGTCTTTATCAGTGGGAAGAAACTGGAGTGCCCAGAGGAAACCCACGAGGTTGAGAAGGCACCCCTATCTCCATGCCACACACGCTCACACCAGGGCTCGAAACCACAGCCACAAGCCAGAGGTGACCGGCCAGCTAGAGGTCGAAGCATGGCACTCTAGACCACCAGGCCATCCCCCCCCCCCTCCTTAACTCTTGCATAATCATCAGAAATCAATACAAGCCAACAGTGAGGCTGATGTCCCCTGCTGAAATCCCAAAATAAATAGATGACACATATTATTTAATCGCACATTTATTTTGTTCAAAAGTATCGAGCTATCAAACTGTACACGAAGTGTCATCCAAAAGTATTTATAAAGAAAAATGCTAAAACCGACGAGAAAAATGAAAATGTACCCTGCTTACCCTGAGCAGAAAATGCTCATTATCGAACTTAGTCAAGGTATTACTGTAATGAAACTATACACCAAGTTTCATCACTCTCACTTAATTAGAACTAAAGTTATCGTGTCCCAAAGCATCAACCAATCAAATTGCTTATCTCTGCTTACCCTAAGCGGAAAATGCTCATCTTCGAACTCCATCAAGGCATTGACCTAATAAGCATATACATCAAGTTTGAACATTTTAACTCAATTAAAAGGAGAGTTATTGTGTTCCAAAGTCTCGACCAATCAAATTGCGTATCACTCTGCTTACCCTGAGCAGAAAATTCTCATTATCGAACTTAGTCGAGGTATTACTGTAATGAAACTATACAACAAGTTTCATCAATCTCACTTAATTAGAACTAAAGTTATCGTGTCCCATATCATCAACCAATCAAATTGCTTATCTCTGCTTATCCTTTCATGTTTCGTTTGGTAACGGTCCGTTAAATTTCTGTTGCTGGACAGTCAATTTCATTATCCGTTAACAGTCTTCCAGCAACAACCTTTCTCTCTGTTAAAGTTAACGATCCGTTTACTCCAAGTAAACGGATCGTTAAAAGTTAACAGAGCTTATTTTAAGTTATTTTAACGATCCGTTAAACTCTAATGGATCGTTATCTTTGTATTGTAACGTGTCGTTTGTTAACGGTCCGTTAAATTTCTGTTAAATTTCCGTTAACATGGAGTTAATGGATCGTTAAAAGATAACGGAGCTTTGAGCAACTGGCCCGAGAGCAATTGTTGGTGAGGAACGACAGTATAGAATCCCATTTCAATAAGGGTGAACAAAAACTTTGTTTATTTTAAAACTGCTATATTAATTTATCCCCATGTATTACAGAATATAGATGATGGGATCAGTGTCCTAAATCTAATATTATTGTTTACATTTTAGCTAGAAAGAAGATATAAAAAAGTAAGCACAAGGAAAAGGGATATAATTAATAATTACTAGCTCTTCAACAAGGGAGGTTTCAGGATACGTTTCTTTAAACCATGCGACTTGTCCTCTTTTTACCCCTCCTTTGATAACAGCATTCTCAGAGTACTTTTCAGTTCCCCTCTGAAATAGGTGAAAAAGAAGCAAGCCATACACAAACATATCATATAACGCAGAAATCAAATCCAAAAATAAAATAAATGCGATACATGACTATAGGCGGTATATAAAATATGGATTAGCACATGTCTTTAACTCTGCAAGTCTGATAATCTATTTCCCCATTTGAAATTTTGAATACCTCTTAAACAAGCGGTTGCCATGCAAGATACGTCCACATTTTCCAAGAGATGGACAGAAAACAGAAAACTTTGTGAACACTGTAGCCTCTATAGCCTTTACAAAGTTTTTGGAAAGTGTGGTGACTCTGAACGGAACTTAAAACATCAATAGATTTGTCCTCTCATAATCTAATGCTTCACACCAAGTTTGGGATACGCTGAATAACAACTGTTTTCATCTTCGAAGATCTCCAGACAGATAGGGGCAATGACATAATACATGACAGAATGGGTGCATATAAAGTTAACAAAGGAAATATATTAAAATTAATATGTTAATAATATTAAATATTTCATATTGTTTGAAAAAGAATTGAGGAGAAAAAGAATTGACCTCTAGATTTGGGATTTTTTTGTACAATCAGGGGCCATAATCCAGGAAGTAACAGTCCAATATGTGCAAATATCGAAAGGAACCAAGATCTTTTCGAGATAAAGCAATATTTCCAGTTTCGTCAAAATCTGATAAAAGTTGTGACGTGTCCACAAACAAAATGTGAACAAACTCTCTGACGGCCAGAAAGAGGTGGTGACAATATACGTCCACATGAAAATGTTGGCGTATAAAAAGTGTGAAAATATATGTCGCTTTAATAAAATTTTCCATAACCCCAATGACCAAGAGATAGACATACCTTAAAATGGCAGAAAATAAATCATGTAAGCACATAAATTATAATGTCTGTAGGGAATTTGCAGTCAGACAATTTCAGTACAGAATGGAAAATATGCCTACACATTTTACAAATTCTGCCTTGTGGGTTTACTCCTGAAAGCCTTTCTCCAAAACAATTTAATATACCAAGTTGATTTAGATATATATTGATTTATCATGCCCCGAACTTCTGCATTTATAGCAATTAATGAGAAAAGACACACAGCAAAATCACAATTTTGTATAAAAAACAATGGTACTCTCATGCATCTAAATTTACACACAGCACACTTCAAATGCCAAACAAACATTTCCCTATTATATAATAATATTTGAAATTCAACACATATACCTTGTGTACAATAGTATATCCACCCAAAATATTTCCATTTATATTTCGTGTTAATTTTTAACTCTGTCTAATCCAACAGTGAGGCTGATGTCCCCCGCCGAAATCCCAAAATAAATAGATCACACATATTAATTAATCGCACATTTATTTTTTCTCAAACATATCCAGCAATCAAACTGTACACAAAGTGTCATCTAAAAGTGTTTTCTAAAGAAAAATGCTAAAACCGACGAGAAAAATGAAAATGTACCTTAGTTAGGGGTACCCTAAAGGCAGACAAAAGGGCCCCACGCTTGACAAAAGGGCCCCCCCTGGCCAAGGGAAAGGGCCCTCATGTCCGAGTCAATTGTTTCTATACACTGTTACTGTCGAATCCATTACTGAATGAGAATGCAGTCATTGTATTGGCATAAAAATCATCAATCAAGATGAACCTGATTATCTTGTAGCAAAGTATCATCCAATCAAATTGCTTATCTCTGCCTACCCTAAGAAGAAAATGCTCATCTTCGAACTCCATCAAGGCATTGACCTAATAAGCATACACACCAATTTTGAACATTTTAACTCAATTCAAAGGAGAGTTATTGTGTTCCAAAGTCTCGGCAAATCAAATTGCTTATCGCTCTGCTTACCCTGAGCAGAAAATGCTCATTATCGATCTTAGTCAAGGTATTGTAATGAAACTATACACCAACTTTCATCAATCTCACTTAATTAGAACTAAAGGTACATGTACAGTGTCCCAAAGCATCAACCAATCAAATTGCTTATCTCTGCTTACCCTAAGCAGAAAATGCTCATCTTCGAACTCCATCAAGGCATTGACCTAATAAGCATATACACTAAGTTCAGACATCGTCAGGAGGCGCGAGTCATTACTCGCGCGCACGCTATACTCGCCTGAAATGTTATTCGCGAAAGTAAGGCATTACTCGCGCAATCATTTCTGGAAACTTTTCTTTAATGAAAATTTAAAACTATTTAAGACTATAGTCTTAAAAAAAATATTAAACACGCTAGAATATAATTAGAAATAACGAGAAGTATTTGGATTGCCGCATTTACAAGTGCTATTAAATTACTGTTATTACATAGCACTACAATGTCACGGTCAACATCGTGTGGCGACAGTTAGTTGCATTCTAAGATTTTTGAACATCAAATGCACATTACAAATGCCGATGGGTAGAGGCGTATTTTTGAAAACCTTGAGATCTTGCTAAACAGGATAACGGAAAACATATATCATAAAGATGAATATGACCCCAAACGACAAGGTTTTTACGTGATATGACTACTTTTATTTTCACCGGTTCTCTTTCTTTTCTTTGATATTGTGTTTTTTTAAAGTAAACTACTATCATTTTCACATTCAGCTAAAATAAATTGGACAAAATATTCTTTTATTATTCATTATTAAATTAATCTCGCCCTACGCGAGTATAAATAATTCAAGTATTGAATTAATATTAGTAATATTTAATATTACAACTGACAAGAAGGCTCACTTCCAGTGAAGAACATTTGAAAATAGTCTTACATCTCTGGAATGGCAGTTTATTAATGCACTGTTATTTGCCAGAGTTCTTAGTCTCTATTATAATTTTACTCTCCTAGGAAAATTTTGTGTGAGTAAGTCAGTTACTCGCCTAACTCACGCAGAATCTTTTTTGCGTGAGTAATTGATTGTAACTCGTGATTATGCGAGTAATCACGCAGAGATTCTTCGTGGCAAGCACTGAGGTTTGAACATTTTAACTCAATTAGAAGAAGAGTTATTGTGTTCCAAAGTCTCGACCAATCAAATTGTGTATCGCTCTGCTTACCCTGAGCAGAAAATGTTCATTATCGAACTTAGTCAAGGTATTACTGTAATGAAACTATACACGAAGTTTCATCACTCTCACTTAATTAGAACTAAAGTTATTGTGTCCCAAAGCATCAACCAATCAAATTGCTTACCTCTGCTTACCCTAAGCGGAAAATGCTCATCTTCGAACTCCATCAAGGCATTGACCTAATAAACACATACACCAAGTTTGAACATTCTAGCTCAATTAGGAAGAGAGTTATTGTGTCCCAAAAAGTGTGACGGACAGACAGAAGGACAGACAGACGGACGGACCCATTTTAATAGTCCCCCAACTTTCTTCAAAAGGCGGGGGACAAAAACACAATTTTTCGTACATCAGTGTGACGGACAGACAGAAGGACAGACAGACAGACGAAATGAACCCATTTTAATAGTGTTGGGCCTTCGAAAGGCGGGGGGGGGGGCAAAAAGAAATATGAGAAGGTCCTCAATAGTTATGGAAAGGTCTGTGTTACAGCCTCCGTCGCCTGTCAAAAACAATAGGCTTATCGCCTGTCAAAAACAATGGGCTTATCTGCAATTGAATTAATTTCAAAAGAAGTACATGTAGAGAGAGAGAGAGAGAGAGAGAGAAAAGAGGTTTAACGTCCACTCGACACAAACTAGGCCATTTCAGGACTAACACATGGTTTAATTCTAATTCAATAATTCGCTTGCACGTAGGGGTCTTTAGCAGTGGGAGGAAACCGGAGTGCCCGGGGGAAACCCACGAGGTTGAGAAGGCGCCCCTATCTCCATGCCACATACGCTCACACCAGGGATCGAAACGACAGCCGCAAGCCAGAGGTGACCGGCCAGCTAGAGGTCGAAGCGCGGCACTCTAGACCACATGGCCATCCCAAACCCCCAGAAGTACATGTAAATATTAAGTGTATTGGTTTTGTGCTGGATCGGTCTGCAGGATTGATTAATCAATCTTACAGTAGAATGTGCACTAAACTTCAATCTGATGTACCACTACTCTACATATCTCATTGCCATCATTAAACTTGACCCATTTTTACAAGCAGCATTTTTTCTATATATAGTCTGCAGGTAGCTAATTAAACAAACATAGTAATAAAGAAAAAATTGGGTTACCAACATGCCCATAGTTATATTCCATATAAGCCCTTCGACCTTTCGGATTTATATTGCATATTTCTCATTAGTCGTTCTAACTGTGGTAGAGTGATTTTATTTATTTTATGGGTATTTTAATATGATCACAATACTAATGTAATTTTAAGTAATATGTCACGCATCAATGCATCTTTAAACTATCCTGTTCTGTACACTCTTCTTAGGTAACCAGTGAGTTCGAGTTCATCATCTGCTCACTGGGATTCAATTTTCACCTTTGACCCAAAGGTTTCTTGGATTTGTATTTCCTATCTCCTTGGTCACTTAGTTATAGAATCTGGTAGTGTAAGGTTGAATACAGTACACTTCAGGGCTAAGTATGAAAATCGTCCCTGTGGGTGTCTTTTCCACTCAAAAATCGCGGTGTTTTTCTCATGTCCACTCCGCGGAATTTGCGACATTCTGGGCGGAAAAAAGTCCGCGAAAAGATAAAATTCGCGGAGGATTATTGTCCGCGAAAATTTGAAATTCGCGGCGGATAATTGTCGGTGGAAACATAAAATTCGCGGAGGATTATGTTCCATAGTGATTCAAAATAGTCTGAGTAATTTAGTCAATATTGTCACAGCGTTATTTAATAGTTAATGGAATAATATCACGAGTATATTAGTCGTTTTAGTTAACCTGTAATTTATATATTCATAATACTATTTTCAAATGGTTTTTTGAAAATTAACTAAATTGTACCAAAGTATTATTTTATTCATATCCTAAAATATCTGTTATGCTCGATTCATTTATAATGTACATGTGCATCGGTATTCAATTCGTAAATTGCACCACAAAGTGCATACACATATCAATTTTCTATGTCATTAGTTCATCTGACAAGCAGACAATGAAACCATGTTTCGTGAATTCTGATAACATTGTCTGAAAATGGATGACAATAAACATAATATCTAGCGATTTGCACGTGGGCGTCTTAAAATATGCTGTCGATTTTTTATATACTGATTTATTATCGATTTTAAATATGAAGAAGAATTTAATGACAATCGTAGAAATAAACAAATTAGCATTAATTCTTGGAAGGTATATTTTCTCCCCGATATTTAATTTAACGGTAATTCGATTAACATAACGCTAACGCTACAATATACGTCCACATTCCTACTTTGATTGATATGGTACTTTGTCAAGAAGGCTAGGCGTTTGGTTTGTTTAGCGTTGAGGGTCGTGCACCAACATTAATAGTTGCCGTCCTTAGAGTATAAGGAATAACTATACCAAGATAATCCATTCAGAATTGTGCCTTCCTAACACTAAAGGCAAAAAGTGGGCGTGGCTCTGACCCTGAGGGTCGGGACATTCATCAAAATCAATAGTGGACGCCCTCAGGCTATAAGGAATACATAAACCAAGTACCAAGCTGATTCATTCAGAATTGCGGCCTGTAAACGACAAACACAAAAATTGGTCGTATCTTGCCTGTGTGAGTCGGGACATGCAGTTGACGTCCTTAGGCTATATGGAATACATATCCCAAGTTTTAAGACGTCAAGACGATCCATTAAGAATCGTGGCCTGTAGACAACACACATAGACACGAAGTAAAAATGGGCATGGCTCTGCCCCTGGGGGTTAGGAAATCACCAAAACAATAGGGGTCATCTTTAGGGTATAAGGAATAGGTTTGTAAAGTTTTAAAAGTATCTGTTAAGAATTGCATCCTGTAGGCGAACACAAGACACAAAAGCATTGGGCGTGGCTCTGTCCCAGGGGGTCCGTCATGCACCAAAAATAATAGTGGTCAGCCTTAGGATATAAGGAATAAGTATAAAAAAATTTTTCAAGACGATCGATTAAGAATTGTGGGCTGTAGGTGACACACAGACAGACAAAAAAAAAAAAATGGGCGTGGCACTGTCCCTTGGGGTTGGACATGCACCAAAAACAATAGGGATCATCCTTAAGGTAAAAAGAATAAGTATTCAAAGTTTAAAGATGATACATTAAGAAATGCAGCCTGTAGACGACAGACAAACAAATACACGAAATGGGTGTTGCTGTCCCATGGGGGTCGGGCATGCACCCAAAACAAAAGGGGTCATCCTTAGGGTATAAGGAATAAGTATTTTAAGTTTCAAGATGACCGATTAAGAATTGTGGCCTGTAGGACACACACAAAAAGAAAATGGGCGTGACTCTGCCCCTGGGGGTTGGGCACGCACCCCAAATGATAGAAATGTTCCTTAGGGTACAAAGAATAATCATTCAAAGTTTCAAGATGATACGTTAAGAAATGTGGCTTGTAGACGACAAACAAATAAATACAAGGAATGGGCGTGGCTCTGCCATTGGGGGTCGGGCATGCACCAAAAAACAATACGGATCATCCTTAGGGTAAGTATACAAAGTTTTAAGAAAATACAGTTAGAATTGCGGCTTCTAGACGACACAGAGACACACAAAAAGAAAATGGGCGTGGCTCTGCCCCTGGGGGGTTGGGCATGCACCCCAAATGATAGGGATCATCCTTAGAGTATAAAGAGTAAGTATACAAAGTTTTAAAGAAAATCCAATAAGAATTGCGGCCTGTAGGCGACACAAAGACACACGATAAGAAAATGGGTGTGGCTCTGCCCCAGGGGGTTGGGCATGCACCCCAAATGATAGGGATGTTCCTTAGGGTACAAAGAATGTGTATGCTAAGTTTCAAAATTATAAAATAAGAAATGTGGCCTGTAGACGACAAACAAATACATACTAGAAATGGGCGTGGCTCTGTCCCTGGGGGTCGGGCATGCACCAAAAACAATAGAGATCTTCCTTAGGGTATAAGGAATACGTATACCAAGTTTGAAGAAAATCCAGTAAGAATTGCGCCCTGTAGGCGACACAAAGACACACGAAAAGAAAATGGGCGTGGCTCTGCCCCTGGGGGTGGGGCATACACCCCAAACGATAGGGATGTTCCTTAGGGTACAAAGAATGTGTATGCTAAGTTCCAAAATTATAAGTTAAGAAATGTGGCCTGTAGACGACAAACAAACAAATACTAGAAATGGGCGTGGCTCGGCCCCTGGGGGTCGGGCATGCCCCAAAAACAATAGGGATCTTCCTTGGGGTATAAGGAATAAGTATACCAAGTTTGAAGAAAATCCATGAAGAATTGCGCCCTGTAGGCGAACCACAGACACACACACACACACCCATACACACATACACACACACACACACACACACACACACAAACACACAGACAGGGGCGACGGCATAATACGTTCACATTATGAATGTGGACGTATAAAAATGACGATTGGGCTCCCAACGTTCAAATAATACTTTATGACCCGAGAATCAAATATCATGTAATGTATAGAAGCTGAAAGATTCTTTACTTATTTCAGTTTCGTATTTGACTTTAAGATACAGAGTCCCTATTCCCCACATTTCAATACAGATCAACATGTCAAATCGTTTCAGATAGCGCTATATGTATATGGCTTAAAAGTATCATGTCTCAAATGGTCGCTTCATAGATATATTATTTTATGCTTTAACTTATAAATGCAACACACAAACTGCTTACCGTATTTATACAGTTGACGATAAATATCCTAGATAATAATCCGGTTCGGTTTCTTTCCAATAATTATCACAGAAACAAATATTAAATTTCATTTTTCCAGTGAACATATCGCTGAAGCTTTCAATAAATAAAACACCTAACAACCAGACCATATGAATCGAATCTTGTGCGGACTGAACTTAGATTTATAGGATTTAATTGCCGCACCAAAGAGTACAAAGGAAAATGCTTAACAACAAAAGCATGCATTAGTTAAAGCGGCTTGGCGTGATATAAGGGATGATTTTTGTGCCAAATTAAAAATACACTGAAAGGGCCTCACTAGTCCGCAGGTGCTCTACTCTCTAGTCTGTCGCTGCAAGAAATACGTGTACTATAAATGTGGGTATCAATAAAGCCTCACCCTAATAACAGATATCGGTTGACCAATGAACCCTAACCCTAACACAACCCTAACCCTAACTAATGAACCCTAATAATATATTATAGAACCCGCGGGCTAGTGAGCATTCCCCTTATTACCACCGGTTAAAGGAATAATTCTATTGACAGAATATGTCAACTGCGAATTAAGTATTAATTTCATAATTTGCATGCGCCAACCTTCAAGTCTGTACCGATTCAAAAATTAAATTATCTCTTATTTTAATATCCATAATTTTTAAAGCCTGAGTTTTATGTTATCGTTAATAAAATTAATAGATTCTTATGCAAATTACTGGTAATACGTGATGTAAATTGTAGGAGGTGGGGAGGTGCTATTCATCGTAGCCCGTTCGTAATTTAGCCATGTGTGTGTTAAAGGGGTTTGTATTTTAGTCAATTATCAATTCCTTTTGATGGCACGTTTGAATTCGCCTAATAAAGAAAGTTGATTGACAGTATGCATTGACTCAGACTCCTTGGTGCCTAAATGAAATGTCATCACGGTATTTTCCGACTGATAGTTTTAATGTACATGTGTTCAGTAAGGTTGACGGTGAATTTTGGTGATGTGTGCTTAAAAACAGGAGATGAAGGCATTTCATTCATCTGGGAATTAAATCAGAATATATTACTTGAGTTGTGAATTTTGTAACTTATTTGTCAGAATGGAAATGGCTATTTTAATGTACAACACTTTCGCCCAAGGTAAGGCCAGCATTTATGTGTGTAAATTTTGAAAATTTCCTAATTTGAATGAGTTTGAAATAGTCGAACGATTCAAGTTTTAAAAATATCGAACATATTAATGAAGTAATGTATCGATATAGGGTGAAACGATCGTGGGATGAACTGACCCATATTCGCCTGTTTTTAATATTCCATTTTTGTGATTTATAGTTAAGTCTAATAAAACAATACTTTAATAGTATAAACACTTACAATTACCATGCCAACGCGTTGTGGATTGAAACCACGGCTTTAAAACTATGAGTGAGCTCACTTTTTTTAATTATTTGAATAGAGGCTCTAGAACCACTTGTAATAACATGTTCAACACATTTCAGATTGAAACCACCGCTTTGTAACAATGAGATTACTCACTTTTCTTTATTCTTTGCCGACATACATAAACGGTAAACGGCTTCGTAGTACATTGTTGTTTTAAAAATCCAAAACAAAAACATAGTAACAGAATAAAGACTACATGTGAACGTACATGTGTAAATGTATAAGGCATTAATGGGCAGTCAAGCGGACGTTAAATAAAGCTGAATAATACCTTTTTACGAATGTTCGTCCATATGATTATTTGTAAGGTTTGTTATATATGCCGCACATGTAACAAACGAGTATGCTATGTTGTAAATTACACATCGATAATATATGCATATGGATACGAATACAATGTAAAGCATACGTGTAACAATAATTTCATCAAATTAAATTTCGCGCTGGAGTCGGTGGTTTATGCATATTTTATTTCAAAGTTTTAAAAGCATGCCGATAATGCTGTTTTTCGGGATTGGACTATTGAATTATGGATACGAATACAATGTAAAGCATACGTGTAACAATAATTTTATCAAATTAAATTTCGCGCTGGGGTCGGTGGTTTAACAATTCCGCGGCAGTCGGTGGTTTAACAAATCCGCGGTGGTCGGCGGTTTACTCAAATTCGCGGCGGAAATTTAGAGCGGATTTTACAGCGGGACCTGAGCGGATTAATAGCCTGTACTCCGCGATTTTTCAATTCCGCCCAGGTCGGACCACGGAGGAATTTCATACTTAGCCCTGAAGTGTACTGTATTTCATTCAACCTTGGTAGTGATTTTATATTTAAAGTTTCAGTAATAGCAATAGTTTCGTTTATTTGTATCAATTGTGTGTATTGGTTAGTTGCAGTAATATCATTATCTACAGATTTACAGTTTAAAGGTATGTGTTGCTATTTGTTTTATCAGTTTTATATATAATTTGTCTTTGTCAAAGTTGGCGGACATGTTGGTTTTAAGTAAAAATTGTCAAATAAGTTAAAGTTAATCTGGTTTTTATAAATTACTTTCTACAAGTACATTGCATACAGTTAATAATAATAACGCTATTTAAAGCATTTCGCTTTATTAATATACAATACCCCATATTTTATTACAGAGAGCTATAAGGTACTTCACCTTGGTCCAGACTCTGGTTACTTTATTAAAAACCCCTTCATGGGTAAGAACGTATTATTTATTATTAGTAAGATTAATTAGATTATGCCTGTATATTTCATACTGGTTAGCAGGAGGTAGTTTTCCCTTCAAACTATTTATATAGATTAAGTATATATATAAGTAGTATTTAGAATATAGGTTTTAGAATTAATATGTAATATATTATTTTAATGAATATGAATGAATTAATTTTATATGTTTGATTATGTTATTTATACTGTAATTGTATAATTTCAGGGGTTTTATTGTATAGTAATAAAATACTGTTTTACTGAACCCTTGGTGTGGTTATTTTCCTCGTAATTTGACCCCTACAACATAACCATGCACACTCGCTCAAACTTAAAAGGTTAAAAATAGCTCACTGCATCAGTGTGTATACACACCTGATGACACGTGACCACACCACTATATAAGCGATCACAACACCTTCAGTATTGTCTTTTTCTATTTTGATTTAGACCGTGCACATTCGTGTGTTAGTGATAACGCTGATATCATTTTTTTCTTTTTGAACATTGTATTTAGTTTGTGTTGATCATTTTTACGGTTTATAGGCTACCTTTCGTCGCCTTCATAGACTATGATAGACGTAGAACCGCTGATTCACATTTCGTCGCGGTCACCACGTAGTGTTGACTTTATTTCATTCTTTATGATGGAAGGAAAGCGAATTTGAGGGATTCTGCGATGCAGATCTTTTAAATGATCATAACGTAACCACAGACGTGGATATTCTACAATCTACATCTAAATGTCGTAAAATACGGCTTTTTTAGATAAGAGATTTTATTCACAATGATTCATTGAATGAACAGGACATTCGAGAAGAAACTGGATGTTGACAACATTCTGATGATGGAGGTAATAATAGTACCGTAATGTGCTATGTACATGGAGGTGTATATACATGTATACACCTGTATGGCTATGTAGTAATACTTCCGAAATCTATAATAACATATACCCGTAAGTAAAGACGGTTGTAATAATAAAGGAAATCTTTCGTTATATTATATAACTTATAGGGTCGAAAAAGGCCTGTAAATCTCGTAAACGAAAATCAAAAGTATTAATGTTTTGAAAGTCTGTCCAATAATATAATCCAATTGATTGATTGTATTGAGAAATCATAAGTTCATTGATTGATCAGTGTTTTTGGTCATCCTCATAATATGTTACTTTATTAACAATAGATAAAGACGGTTATCCTTACACCAGTAGTATTATCACTAGTAGTAATAAGTATTTGAGTAGATGGAATAAAAAGATTGTTATAAATAATGTCGTCAGGAACAAATGAGCCTTTACGGCCCCTGCTACGACCCACTGCTATAGCCTAGGCTTATCTATCTAATAAAAAGATTGTTATTTTAAATAAGCCTGCAACAAATAATGTCGTCACGACAAATGAGCCGTTATGGCCCCTGCTATAGGCTTGAAACATAGTGCACCTTATTATAAGATAGGTTGCCAGGCAACGAAACATACGCCCACAGCAGCTAAATCGTCCGGGCAGTCAACAAGGGTTGTCGCATATTTTTACTTTTTTCGGTAATGAAACATTTGTAATACACTAAAAACTCAGAAAATCATTAGAATTTGATTGCTTTTTATAAAGAGTTACCCCACGCTAACAATTAGTATATACATGAAACATTTAATATCATGGATTTAGCTGTTCAGTTATCTAAATTCATTGAAAATCAAAATACTTGTTCGTTTCAACACCTTAAACTCTATGTATCAATCTGAAGTCAATCGGATGGTAACTTTGGCCTCTATAGCGTCACAAGAATTTTTGAAGTTATCAAGGGAGATAACTCTGGCAGTAATTATTTGAAATCGCTGAAAATCAACAGGCTTCTTCGTCTCATGACCTTAAACACTGTGTATAAATTTAAAGTCAATCGGATATTAACTTTGGCCTCTAGAGCTTCCACAGGACATTTTCGAAGTGATCAAGGGCCATAACTCTGGCACTAATTATCGGAAATGTATCAATCTGAAGTCAATCGGATGGTAACTTTGGCCTCTATAGCGTCACAAGAATTTTTGAAGTTATCAAGGGAGATAACTCTGGCAGTAATTATTTGAAATCGCTGAAAATCAATAGGCGTCTTTGTCTTATGACCTTAAACACTGTGTATAAATTTGAAGTCAATCGGATATTAACTTTGGCCTCTAGAGCGTCCACAAGATTTTTTGAATTGATCAAGGGCCATAACTCTGGCACTAATTATAGGAAATCGCTGAAAATCAATAGGCTTCTTCGTCTTATGACCTTAAACACTGTGTATAAATTTAAAGTCAATCGGATATTAACTATGACCTTTAGAGCGTCCACATGATTTTTTAAAGAGATCAAGGGCCATAACTCTGGCACTAATTATCGGACATCGCCAAAAATCAATAGGCTTCTTCATCTCATGACGATTATGACAGGATTCTTTATTATTCAAGGCTTTCAGGCGATATCATTTTAGTAGATAAAACGAATTTGAGTCTCTTCGAAACCAGGTTTTCTGGATAACCTTTAATTTTCTCGAATTTTATAACAATCCATCTTATAATCAGGTCTTGATGATACAGTAAATACAGTTGTACATGTATAATAAAGATGTGTATACTAATGTATGAATGAATGTGAAATAAATAAATTAGTCTGTTTTATTTTTTGGCTAATGCATCACATTGTTTTGAAGATGTGGTACCAGTACATTATGATGATCAGTATTATGACAATAACATCTTAAGTAATAAAGGTATTACATATCATGGATTCTTCAAGTTTGTTTGATGAATTCATAGCCTGAGCCCGAGTTTGATATCCCCAAAATCTTTTAGGGTGATGATGTTTTTAATGATCTTAGGATCAAACTAGCTACCAATAAAAAGGTCAAGATAAAAAAATTGACTGTCTACTATCCTCTATTAATTAGTGAATGCAAGAGATCATAGCCACCTTTGGTGGACCAGGATATGTGGCACATCCTGCCCATAGTGGCTCAGGATTGTTCTCTTCAGGAGTAAGGTCTGGGTTTATCTCCTCTGATGCGTCTTTTAAATAAATTTTGACCCTGAGGTCAAGTCCTATATTGTAGGTTCTATCATAACTTTAGGCAGTGTCCATTTAAAGTTGTCTCTGAAACATAGATTATATTTTGTCATATCACTTCCGGTCATAAATGAGAGGGTAGCACGTGCCGCAGATTGTCATTGTAGCGTTTACACTTGAACTGAGAAGACGTGGTCTTCTATTTGCCGCACTGAGTCTTGTCTCAGTTGTTCAAGGCTTTATACTAAGTCATTTATTTGATTTTTGTCTGCCGCATTGATTTTCTTTCTTGAAAGAAATAAATATTTATTAAATTTTTTTTTTACGACTATCGTAAACTTGCACCAGTCGCAGACGCGTTTGTGGCAAGATGGCGGACGACAAACAGAAAAAGAACTTGAGAAGTTCGTCGGTTTGTAAAGTTGATTTGGGGTGGAAAGATTTAAACCCAGCCTTACTAGAGGATAGTACCGATGTTTAGACGGAACTTTCTGCCCAAAAATCTAAGGAGAAATGTGATAAAACTCCGGTAATGACGATTCAGCTGACGAAGTCAAAAATTGCTTCGACTTTAGCTTCACCTTTACCGTCAACTTCTGGTTCTAAACTGTAGGCTGGTCAGAGAAGCAGTAAAAAATCTTCAAGAGATTCATCGACTCATTCGACTGTCAATACTGAAATAATAAAAATTCTGAAAGACATTCAGGAAAAACAAGGAGAACAAGCCGCCAGACTTGTTACCTTAGAAAATCCCACTCTCATCCAAGCGCCCGAAGGGCGTGATGGATGAGAAGGATTATATGAATATATAGCCCGAGGGCTCGAGGATTTATATTGTATATTGCATATTTCTCATTACTCGTTCTAACCATGCACTCGCTCAAACTTAAAATAGCTCACTGCATCAGTGTGTATACATACCTGATGACACGTGACCACACCACTATATAAGCGATCACAACACCTTCAGTATTGTCTTTTTAAAGGTTTGTTGACAGCCAACTACAGCACTGGGAGGGCTCAAGGGTGGGAAGATAAATCCTCGAGCCCTCAGGCTATATATTCATATAATCGTTCTCATCCATTACGCCCTTCGTGCGCTTGGATGAGAATGGGATTATATTCCATATAAGCCATTCGGACCTCTCAGATTTATATTGCATAGTTTAAAGTGCTGTCAACAAATGAAATAACAACTAAAACAACTTAGTAGTTTATTTATTCCACAGCCAGCACAATTTTTCGCCCATACTGATGGTAAAACCTGGCAAAAAATAACTGCAGATTTTCAATTCTGAAAGTGAACAAACAGCATTAAATGCTGATAAAGTTGATGTCCCTCTAATTGAATGAACTTTAAAGTGCCAATCCCGATAACTTTTTGGAGAATAAAACTGCTTAATTTTAAAATTTGTGTCAATGAAAAAATTGACCCGAAATCTTAAAAGGGTTACTTGTCCGGATAAGAAGTGTTGACGTAAACGTCCAAACGACTCAATATTTTGAGCCGAAATTTTGAGACAAGGTAAATACACCATGCCACTATATTTTGGTCCATAAATTTCATAAATACTCGGACTTAAATTTTTGAGACTCTGTTCTTATCGGGATTGTCCCTTTAAAAATCGAAGCATCAAAACTATCTAACTAATTACTATCATATTTCTTATAACCATCTAGCAACAGTTCCTGGAGCTACAGCCTTGAAGAATCCATGATATGTAATACCTTATTACTTAAGATGTTATTGTCATAATACTGATCATCATAATGTACTGGTACCACATCTTCAAAACCATGTGATGCAGGCCTATTAGCCAAAAAATAAAACAGACTAATTTATTTATTTCACATTCATTCATACATTAGTATACACATCTTTATTATACATGTACAACTGTATTTACTGTATCATCAAGACCTGATTATAAGATGGATTGTTATTAAATTCGAGAAAATTAAAGGTTATCCAGAAACCCTGGTTTTGAAGAGACTCAAATTCGTTTTTTCTACTAAAATGATATCGCCTGAAAGCACTGAATAATAAAGAATCCTGTCACAATCTTGAACTTTAGTAAGAGTTGGACCTGTTGACCTATTATTTATGTAAATTAATATTATTTGCACTATGATTCAAGCCTATAGCAGGGGCCATAACGGCACACATTTTGTCGTAACGACATTATTTATTACAGGCTTATATTAACAATCATTTTATAATAAGGTGCACTATGTTTCAAGCCTATAGCAGGGGCCGTAACGGCTCATTTGTCGTGACGACATTATTTGTTGCAGGCATATTTAAAATAACAATCTTTTTATTAGATAGATGCACTTTGCTATAAGCCTAGGCTATAGCAGTGGGTCGTAACGGCTCATTTGTTCCTGACGACATTATTTGTTGCAGACTTATTTATAACAATCTTTTTATTCCATCTACTCAAATACTTATTACTACTAGTGATAATACTACTGGTGTAAGGATAACCGTCTTTATTTATTAGGGTTTCACACTGCGTAGCTTGTGTGAAACACTATTGTTTTTGTTAAAATTATTATTCTTATTATATTATTCAGATTCCAATTTGAATAGATCCCAGCAACTACGTGTCGCATCGTTATGATTTCTTCGGTTTTACTGGGAAAGTGGGTGTGACTTAGAGGATAAAGCTATTTTGAACGAAATCACCAAATTATCGTTTTTTAAAATATTGCAGTAATTTTAACAATAATCATTGAATTTTAACTTTCGATACATTTTGGAATAGCGGAGACAGGGCACATAGCTACGCTACTTTCGATTTTTGATTTTTGGGCAAATCTTCGAAGATATTAGGCGCCAAATTTTGAAAATTTAAAATTTTACAAAAAACTTTTTTATTTATGAATATTTTTTAGTCGTATTGTGCACAGAATTAAAGAATTAACAAAAATATTAAAAAATTTTGTCTCAGTAATTTTCCTTGGCCGCCATTGGCTAATTCAGTTTTTCAGTCCTAGATTAATTTTTTATTGTTCGATTTGTATAAAACAAAGTTCATATGCTTCGTTGTCTCAGTTGTCATTTTTTTTATTACCGGAAGTGTTATCTGTCGGCACCGGAAGTGGCATAATTTTACCAAAAACTACAATTTTGACAGTTAGGTACCATTTTTCGAAAACAAATATATATACTACGGAGTCTCGAAAAATGATTACGTGTCAACTCGGGCGTATGTGTTTCTTCTGCAATTGCATAAAAAGTTACGAGTTCTGGAATGAGGATCGTTGGATTGATGCAATGTAAATTTAGTGAAAAGCTAAAATAATTTCAGTTTAAATACCATTTGCGTGGGAATTACCACTGTTCGGTTGGTTGTTGTGTCGTAATATTTATCAACAAGGAGATTTCTGTTTGATGGATATTGCTATTGAAGGTAAGTAAGATGCAAAATTTACGCATTGTGGCCCGTTTTTGCTGGATTTACTCTCTATTTCACGTTGACTGCTTGGTATTTATAAATGACATTACATTCGCCTTTCCGTATACGATAGATTAATCCATATTTTTATTTCATAAAATGCAACTTTATATATATGGTACGTAATAGGCCTACAATAGACATAAGAGAAACGTAGATCATAGCGAGCACACACGCCTATCTAAAGACCTCATTATTTTACAAAGACCTGCGTAAAACACACGAAGGAATGATTAATCGCACGGTTAAACAGTTTTACTTCTCAAATTTTGATTTAACACGTACGTGTCAGATAAAGCATGTTGGTCCTTGATTATACTCCTTTTGGTGCAGTTATCGCAACTAGCGAGAAAACACGCCAATTAAACAATACACAACATTGACATTCATTTTTTACCGGTCGGTTAATAAACACACCTCTACAGGAAACGCACCTAGCGTTAATTAACCCACCTCTCGGACCGTTTATAACCCTCGTTAATTAACACACCTTTTTACAGTTTTAAACCGGTAATACCGAGTAATAGTCCGAAAATTAATTATCTTCCGACATACGTAGAAATAACAACCAGGATTAAGATTTCAATACGGGCTGTGCACCTTTTAACTCCTTAGCAGTTCTCAGTGTAAGGTACAGGCTCTAAGGGAAAAGCAAGGTAACTTTGATAATTTTGTTCTTATCACACATGATATGCAATCTGAACTTGCTTGGTGGTATACAAATATATATAGTCACATACTCCATATTTCACATGGAAATCCAAATATCACAATAACAACAGACTCTTCCCTCCAAGGATGGGGAGCTGTTTTGGAATCTGTTGCTAAAACAGTGGGACAATGGACATGTTCAGAGAAACAGAATCATATCAATTATCTAGAAATGTTGGCTGTTTTATTTGCCCTAAAATCGTTTAAAACTCATTTGCAACCGTTTATGCATGTGAAGGTCTTGTGTGATAACACTACAGCAGTCAGCTATATCAACAATATGGGTGGCATGAAGTCTGCATCTTGTAACTTGGCAGCTAGGAAAATATGGTTTTGGTGTATAGACCATAATTTGTGGATTTCTGCCTCTCATATTGCAGGAAAATCAAACACTGATGCTGATTTCTGCTCAAGGGTCTTCAATGACCGCACTGAATGGAAATTGAATATTTCAATCTATATGTCAAAAATTTGGCACTCTAACAATTGATCTCTTTGCTTCAAGACTCAATAAACAAGTGTCTTGTTTTGCATCTTGGAGTCCAGACCCAGAATCTTTATTCGTGGATTCATTTACAGTTGATTGGAATCAATTTGAGTGTGTATATATTTTTCCTCCTTTCAGCCTATTGGGACGCTGTATCAAGAAGATACGAGAGGACGAAGCTACAGGCATAGTTATTGCCCCTCTATGGCCAACCCAAGTTTGGTTTGCCCATCTAATGGAACTACTTATTCATCCACCTCTACTGATTCCGAAAATGAAAGACTTGCTGACATTGACACACAAACAGAATCAGAACCATGCTCTTCGACGAAAGTTGGTATTGATCGCTTGCCATGTCTCCGGAAATCATATATAGAACAAGGTCTTTCTGAACAGTCTACAAGAATTCTCCTGGCTTCCTGGAAAACTGGGACTAAAAAACAATATTCCGTGTTCATTAAGAGATGGATACAATACTGTGGTCAAAAGAAGATTAGTATCATTCAATCATCTATAGCAGATGTTACAACTTTTTGAAACTGGGTTAAGTTATAGCTCCCTAAACACAGCAAGGTCCGCATTATCAGCGATGGGAATCATCATTCATTATTGACGAAGTACCATCAATCAAAGCAGGAATGTGGACGTATATTGTAGCGTTATCGTTATGTTTTAATTTTGTAGAACCTTGTGAAACCTAAAATGACGAAAATTATAATTTTATCTGTATGAAATTTTCTTGTAAATAAGTGCTCCCAGTTATCTGCAAAAGAATAAATGTGTGACTACCCTTGTCGACCGCTCAAAGATTTAGTTGCTGTGGGCGTATGTTTCATTGCCTGGCATCCTATCTTTCTTCCTTTCTGATATAGATGGCAATAGTAAGTGCAGAAAGACCACACTACACACAAAGCAACAAGACAAGCCAGCGACCGAGACACAAAATACATCACTGCAAACAATAAATAACAAATATCAAATCGAGTGAATCTGTCCGAGGGTCAGCCCTAAGCGTCCATTGCAAAATAGTCATTTCTGTTGATTGATTGTGATCTTTATTTCAGTATATTCTCCAAATCGCATATTCAGGACATGCTCTAAATCAAGTACATGTATTTTAAAGGGAATTTAAAACAATAGGCTAACTTTTACATTGTCAGAATAGGAATCTTATTTTATGTTTCTGATTTGTTTGATTACACCTTCCTATAACAATTGTCTAAAATCATCTATTTCAGTGATTATGATCGCTTGATGTGCCTAAATACATGTACATGTAGTCAGACTGGCAAGTAATATATTTTTGGAAACCCTGGACAATATTCAAACAGACAAATCACAAATCAGATGCATTGGTTGTAATTATAGAGGTCTGTGCTGAAACATGTAACCCCACCCCCTAAATATGTCAATGACTGAATCAATCCTATCTTTGGTTGCAGACCTAACATTACCAAAGGAATCTGTCTAACAGCTATGTTTTACCATCCCTGGCTAATATATGTACATAAAAACTAAAATAGGTGCAATAAATATGAATTTTGGTTAAAAATAGGCCTTGATGAAAGAAAAAAATGACATTTTTGGTCTATGGCCACCCCTCTCTAACAAAAGGGTCACAGAATACACAATTTTCACGAATTTGAAAATAGTTCAATGTTTTCAACATCCCAAAACTCAGAGGCATCATACAAATCTTTATTGCAATTCTTGTGCTGAATCAAGATGTCTGGACCATTGCATCAATTGCCTGGAAAAATGAAGTCAAAAAGGCAGTTATGACAGAGTTGACAACATAAAAGAGGCCTGAAACAGGGGAAAATTAACATTTTACTGCTCTATAAGTAACATAAATGCAACAAACACCACTAATCCTAGTTTTTGATAAGAAAATATTGACCATTAAGCTGACATTTACACATCTACACCAGTTTTGTATCAGGGTGTGGTCTTATTGACCTGACATGTCTTAGGGTTCTAAGTTTGACTTAAAACAAAAAATGTTAGAAATCCTGGAAATGTACAAAATAACCATTTATTGGTGAAAAATAACATTCCTATCTGTAATTCCACAACAAATTCCAATAATTACTATAATTTAATTGTCAACACGGTGCAATTAAATCTCTTAAAACACATAAATAAAGATAGGTTGCCAGGCAACAAAACATATGCACACAGCAGCTAAATCGTCCGGGTAGTCAACAAGGGTTGTCGCATATTTTTACTTTTTTCGCAAATGGAACATTTGTAATATACTAAAAACTGATTAAGAGTAACAACTCATTATGTAATTATCAGAAAATCATTAGAAATTGATTGCTTTTTATAAAGTGTTTCCCCATGCTAACAATTACTATATATACATGAAACATTTAATATCATGGATTTAGCTGTTCAGTTATCAAAATTCATTGAAAATCAAAATACTTGTTCGTTTCAACACCTTAAACTCTGTGTATCAATCTAAAGTCAATCGGATGATAAGTTTGGCCTCTATAGCGTTACAAATTTTTTGATGTTATAAAGGGAGATAACTCTGGCAGTTATTATTTGAAATCTCTAAAAATCAATAGGCTTCTTCGTCTCATGACCTTAAACACTGTGTGTTAAAGTCGTTCGGATGTTAATTTTGGCCTCTAGAGCTTCCACAGGTTTTTTCGAAGTGATCAAGGGCCATAACTCTGGCAGCAATTATTGAAAATCACTCAAAATCGATAGACGTCTTAGTCTCATGACTGTAAACACTATGTATAAATTTGAAGTCAATCGGATATTAACTTTGGCCCCTAGAGCATCCACATGATTTTTTGAAGTGATCAAGGGCCATAACTCTGGCAGTAATTATCAGAAACCGCTGAAAATCAAAAGGCTTCTTCGTCTCATGACCTTAGACACTGTGTATAAATTTAAAGTCAATCGGATATTAACTTTGGCCTCTAGAGCGTCCGCAGGATTTTTTGAAGTGATCAAGGGCCATAACTCTGGCACTAATTATCGGAAATCACTAAAAATCAATAGGCTTCTTCGTCTCATGACCTTAAACACTGTGTATAAATTTAAAGTCAATTGGATATTAATTTTGGCCTCTAGAGCGTCCACAAGATTTTTTGAAGTGATCAAGGGCCATAACTCTGGCACTAATTATCGGAAATCACTAAAAATCAATAGGCTTCTTCGTCTCATGACCTTAAACACTGTGTATAAATTTAAAGTCAATTGGGTATTAACTTTGGCCTCTAGAGCGTCCACAAGATTTTTTGAAGTGATCAAGGGCCATAACTCTGGCACTAATTATCGGAAATCGCTGAAAATCAATAGATTTCTTCGTCTCATGACCTTAAACACTATGTGTAAATTTAAAGTCAATTGGATATTAACTTTGGCCTCTAGAGCGTCCACAAGATTTTTTGAAGTGATCAAGGGCCATAACTCTGGTAGTTATTATCGGAAATCGCTGAAAAACAATAGGCTTCTTCGTCTCATGACCTTAAACACTGTGTATAAATTTAAAGTCAATCGGATATTAACTTTAGCCTGTAGAGCTTCCACAAGCAATTGTGGACGCCGGACCGACGGACGGACGGGGGATGACGACAATATACGACCACATTTCAATGTGGGCGTATAAAAATGGGTGGGGTGGGGCATTTCTAGCCTCTCTAAACAGAATGGTGGGATGAAAAATGTCTATAAAGACTGGGATATTGCTTCCTTCATGAAGGAAATACAAGAATTTAACGTTTCAAAGGGGAAAAAAATGCTTTTTCTGTCTAAATTGGTGGCAAAATTGAGCCAACCCCTGTTTTGAACATTTTTTTACAAACCCATGCTGAATATTATTAACTCAGCGTTGCCAATTTTCAATTTTCTGTAGGAAAACTGGAGCTATTTCTAAACTTGACAAACATATAGATCCCATCTATTAGCAATGGAAATAAGGGCAGTTTTAGAAATTTTGACTCTTTAGTAGGCATGAAGGCATTAATTTCTACGTCGAAATTGGGGAATCTGTAGATTTTTTTGTGAATATTCCGGATTTTTAGACAAAATTAGGTGAAATTACAATGTTGTTCACTTTATCTGTGCTTTCTGAGGCTGAATACACCAAAATTGGACATTGAAGTATTTCTCTTAGTTAGAAATTAAATAAAACCTGAAAATTGAGAAATTTGCAGTAAAATCACCATTTTTCTCCAAACTTTGATAATTTTTTTTTAAATTTAACATTTTTTGAGTTTTTCTCTACTCAAAATATTTTATACATATTTTCTGACAATTTAGTCATCATGTTTTCAAAACTAAGGCATATCAGTCACAGCCATGTCATACACAGACAGGCCACAGATCACTAATTATTTCCCCATTGACTTTAATGTTAATTCTCGTCTCTTAGACCGGCTGTAACTTTTTCCCAAATATTCGTTGGGTAGAACGCTTTCTGCCACAAATGGAGCAACATGTGGCAAACTCTGGCCCAAAAGCATGTATGAGGTTCACCATGAAAAACTTGAGATACACAGGCTGGAAATAGAGACAACTAAACAAGCAATTTTCGGCCCTCCCTTTCAACGTAACCAACCTCACAACCTTCCGCCTCAAAATCATGAATATTCACCAAAACCTGGCAGAAAATGTATTTTTAAACCCTTTTCTTCAATTCTACACCAAAAAGTCAACAAAAATCGCCATGCAAAAGGGGGAAAAAGGGAAAGGGAGAGAAGGACTAATAATAACCTTCGCCCTACATTCGTAGGTGACGGCCCATGAATATTTGGTGATCTGTGTCCATTTATGTACGAAGGGAGGTCATTTCCTCTGACAGTGAAGGTCCAATTTTCATGGAATTTGAACTCAACCAACAATGCGGTGTAATAGTGATATATTCAAACGTTTTTTTAAATCGGATAATAATTCTGGCCTCTTGAAGGAACACAAGCTAAAAACACGATTTTTCATACTATCAAGGATCATAATTCCAGAAGTTACGATCCGATAATCGGAAAAGTTGTTTTAACAGCAGGTCTCTTTTTGCGACTTTGAGTGAATACAGCCCAATTAATTTCAATCAGATTTGGGTTACACCTTTTGTAAAATAGATATAACAAGCCAACAGTGAGGCTGATGTCCCCCGCCGAAATCCCAAAATAAATAGATGACACATATTAATTAATAGCACATTTATTTTTTTCAAACGTATCGAGCAATCAAACTGTACATAAAGTGTCACCCAAAAGTGTTTTATAAAGAAAAATGCTAAAACCGACGAGAAAAATGAAAATGTACCCTAGCTAGGGGGACCCTAAAGGCAGACAAAAGGGCCCCCTTGCTTGACAAAAGGGCCCCTCTGGCCAAGGGAAAGGGCCCTCCTGTCCAAGTCAATCGTTTCTATGCATTGTTACTGTCGAATCCATTACTGAATGAGAATGCAGTCATTGTATTGGCATAAAAATCATCAATCAAGATGAACCTAAGTTATCTTGTCCCAAAGTATCAACCAATCAAATTGCTTATCTCTGCCTACCCTAAGAAGAAAATGTTCATCTTCGAAATCCATCAAGGCATTGACCTAATAAGCATACACACCAATTTTGAACACTTTAACTCAATTCGAAGGAGAGTTATTGTGTTCCAAAGTCTCGGTAAATCAAATTGCTTATCGCTCTGCTTACGCTGAGCAGAAAATGCTCATTATCGATCATAGTCAAGGTATTACTGTAATGAAACTATACACCAAGTTTCATCACTCTCACTTAATTAGAACTGAAGTTATTCTGTCCCAAAGCATCAACCATTCAAATTGCTTATCTCTGCTTACCCTAAGCGGAAAATGCTCATCTTCGAACTCCATCAAGGCATTGACCTAATAAGCATATACACCAAGTTTGAACATTTTAACTCAATTAGAAGGAGAGTTATTGTGTTCCAAAGTCTCCACCAATCAAATTGCGTATCGCTCTGCTTAACCTGAGCAGAAAATGCTCATTATCGAACTTAGTCAAGGTATTACTGTAATGAAACTATACACCAAGTTTCATCACTCTCACTTAATTAGAACTAAAGTTATCGTGTCCCAAAGCATCAACCAATCAAATTGCTTATCTTTGTTTACCCTAAGCAGAAAATGCTCATCTTCGAACTCCATCAAGGCATTGACCTAATAAGCATATACACCAAGTTTGAGCATTTTAACTCTATTAGAAGGAGAGTTATTGTGTTCCAAAGTCTTGACCAATCAAATTGCATATTGCTCTGCTTACCCGGAGCAGAAAATGCTCATTATCGAACTTAGTCAAGGTATTACTGTAATGAAACTATACACCAAGTTTCATCAATCTCACCTAATTAGAACTAATATTATCGTGTCCCATTTGAAGCATCAACCAATCAAATTGCTTATCTCTTCTTACCCTAAGCGGAAAATGCTCATCTTCGAACTCCATCAAGGCATTGACCTAATAAGCATATACACCAAGTTTGAACATTTTAACTCAATTAGAAGGAGAGTTATTGTGTTCCAAAGTCTCGACCAATCAAATTGCGTATCGCTCTGCTTACCCTGAGCAGAAAATGCTCATTATCGAACTTAGTCATGGTATTACTGTAATGAAACTATACACCAAGTTTCATCAATCTCACTTAATTAGAACTAAAGTTATCGTGTCCCAAAGCATCAACCAATCAAATTGCTTATCTCTGCTTACCCTAAGCGGAAAATGCTCATCTTCGAACTCCATCAAGGCATTGACCTAATAAACACATACACCAAGTTTGATCATTCTAGCTCAATTAGGAAGAGAGTTATTGTGTCCCAAAAAGTGTGACTGACAGACGGACAAACAGACAGACAGACAGAAGGACAGACAGACAGACAGACAGACGGACGAACCCATTTTAATAGTCCCCCAACTTTCTTCGAAAGGCGGGGGACAATAACCATTGGCTATATATGTACCAAAAAGTTATGTTGTCATCTTATGTGACCTTTATAAAGAAATATTAGGAGTTACTCCCCTTACCTTCTCAGGCCCCACCAAGCTGTTGCCAGAGTCGGGGACACTACATCCAAGCAATTTGCTATCTGGATGTACCGTATTCAAAACAATTCCCTGGTTGATTAAGATCTGTTTGTTTTTATTTTCCATCATGTAAATGTTCTTGTTCACATTTGAAAAATACAACATCAATCTTATAGACAATATTATTGTCAACTAATACAACTATAAATAAACCAATGTAGAAAATACTTCACAGTTGAATTATGGCAACAGGTGTCATTCTTTGACAAGAATTGATTATAACAGTAAATATATGTATTATCCAAAATATAATTTTATTGGTATGATCTACACTGGTCACATAACATCTTGAAAAATTCAACAATTTGTTTATAATACTGTCATTCAAGTTCATTCACAACTTAAGTTAGCAACCAATTAAATGCATAACCTGAGAACAAAATATTAACTTGAAGAGTATATCCACTCATCAGTACTAATTTTAGTATGACAACATGAAATCTGATTCTTTTGGTTCTGATCCCTGGTTTTATTTATTCTTAACAAACTAATTAATAGTAGTTCATATATTAAACATAACGCTAACGCTACAATATACGTCCACATTCCTGCTTTGATTGATATGGTACTTTGTCAAGAAGGCTAGGCGTTTGGTTTGTTTAGCGTTGAGGGTCGTGCACCAACATTAATAGTTGTCGTCCTTAGAGTATAGGGAATAACTATACCAAGATAATCCATTCAGAATTGTGCCTTCCTAACACTAAAGGCAAAAAGTGGGCGTGGCTCTGCCCCTAGGGGTCGGGACATTGATCAAAATCAATAGTGGACGCCCTCAGGCTATAAGGAATACATAAACCAAGTACCACGCTGATTTTAAGAAAATCCAGTTAGAATTGTGGCTTCTAGACGACACAGAGACACACAAAAAGAAAATGGGCGTGGCTCTGCCCCTGGGGGTTGGGCATGCACCCCAAACAATAGGGATCATCCTTAGAGTATAAAGAGTAAGTATACAAAGTTTTAAAGAAAATACAATAAGAATTGCGGCCTGTAGGCGACACAAAGACACACGATAAGAAAATGGGTGTGGATCTGCCCCAGGGGGGTTGGGCATGCATCCCAAATGATAGGGATGTTCCTTAGGGTACAAAGAATGTGTATGCTAAGTTTCAAAATTATAAGTTAAGAAATGTGGCCTGTAGACGACAAACAAATACATACTAGAAATGGGCGTGGCTCTGTCCCTGGGGGTCGGGCATGCACCAAAAACAATAGAGATCTTCCTTAGGGTATAAGGAATACGTATACCAAGTTTGAGGAAAATCCAGTAAGAATTGCGCCCTGTAGGCGACATAAAGACTCATGAAAAGAAAATGGGCGTGGCTCTGCCCCTGGGGGTGGGGCATACACCCCAAACGATAGGGATGTTCCTTAGGGTACAAAGAATATGTATGCAAACTTTCAAGATTATAAGTTAAGAAATGTGGCCTGTAGACGACAAACAAACAAATACTAGAAATGGGCGTGGCTCGGCCCCCGGGGGTCGGGCATGCCCCAAAAACAATAGGGATCTTCCTTGGGGTATAAGGAATAAGTATACCAAGTTTGAAGAAAATCCATGAAGAATTGCGCCCTGTAGGCGAACCACAGACACACACACACACACACACACACACACATACACACACACACACAGACAGGGGCGACGGCATAATACGTTCACATTATGAATGTGGACGTATAAAAACAGTTTTAATGATAACTTGGCATAGTTCCAGATAAAGATTGTGACATACATACATATTATGTTGGCCAATGTACATATTACATTTAGGAGATAAACACGTGTCTTGGGTCCTAATGATCTCAGGACATGTCTATTGGACAATAACACCCCTCTAAATGCAAAACAGGAAGTGTTTATCGACATTGTAACATGCTTTTTTAGGATTTTAAAAGACATTACTGAAACAGAAGGGTGTTATTGTCCAACAGACAGTGTCTAATTGACCAATCAAAACGTAGGGTTTACACTGAAGCATGTTACAATGGCCAATGACATAGCCATGTATGTTTGTTTACATTCCAGATACAATTTCTTAATCACTTAACTGATCTACATGCTAAAGGAAATCATATATCATAACTGTTCAATAATTTCTTCTTGAGATTTATAAAAATTCTACAGGCATATTAGTCTTATTAGTATTCGTCAAACTGTAATACCCCCTTTTCAGAAAATAGTCATTGACAATAGGGGGTGGTGTTATTTTACAAATGTAGTGTGCAAATTTGGAGCCCCCTTCAAAAATGGTAGTTACCTTACCCATTTATGAACATATCTTTTTTATTATTTTCTGAACCTCCTAACCCCCCTGTACACACCCCACAAGGTGGGGTTAAAATAAGGGTTAAAATTCAGATTTCGCTGAATATCTTCATTTTCTCTCCTGGTATAAACCTCATTGTGACTCTATATAACGGTTTTCGGGGTCGCTGAGTTCACTGGTGATGTTAAATTGAAGATTTGAAAATCCATAATGGCGAAAATCCCAGATGGTGGTAATATTTCCACAAATTTCATACACGTTGATATCTTCTCAGAGTTCAACAACCTCACATATTTGTGCTTATTGTGTGTGCTTGCAAACTAAAGTAATCATACTGACCTCACCAAAACTCACTATATGGCATGAAAACAGGGGGGAAAATATAGAAAGTAATATGTATGATGTAACTAATGATGAGATCAACTAGGGCTGGTCAAAGTGGGCATTCTAACAATGATGTAGCTTTAGTTTTAGCATATGTGCTTGTAGAACACTGGATATTTTGGAAAGTATATACCATCACTACCAAACATATCAAAGATATGTTGCCAGGCAACGAAACATATGCCCACAGCAGCTAAATCGTCCGGGTAGTCAAAAAGGGTTGTCGCATATTTTTACTTTTATTGGTAATGAAACATTTGTATTTGTAACACACTAAAATCTGACTCATTATGTAATTATCTTAAAATCATTAGAATTTGATTGCTTTTTATAAAAGTTTTGCCCCACGCTAACATTTAGTATATTAAACATTTAATATCATGGATTTAGCTGTTCAGTTATCAAAATTCATTGAAAATCAAAATACTTGTTCGCTTCAACACCTTAAACTCTGTGTATCAATCTGAAATTAATCGGATGATAAGTTTGGCCTCTATAGCGTCACAAGGTTTTTTGAAGTGATCAAGGGAGATAACTCTGGAAGTAATTATTTGAAATCACTCAAAATTAATATGCTTTTTCGTCCCACGACCTTAAACAATGTGTATAAATTAAAAGTCAATCGGATATTAACTTTGGCCTCTAGAGCGTCCACAGGATTTTTTGATGTGATCAAGGGCCATAACTCTGGCAGTAATTATCAGAAATCGCTGAAAATCCATAGGCTTCTTCGTCTCATGACCTTAAACAATGTGTATAAATTAAAAGTCAATCGGATATTAACTTTGGCCTCCACAAGATTTTTTGAAGTGATCAAGGGCTATAACTCTGGCATTAATTATCGGAAATCGCTGAAAATCAATAGACTTCTTTGTCTTATGGCCTTAAACACTGTGGATAAATTTAAAGCCAATTGGATATTAACTTTGGCCTCTAGAGCGTCCACAAGAAATTTTGAAGTGATTAAGGGCCATAACTCTGGTAGTTATTATCGGAAATCGCTGAAAAACAATAGGCTTCTTTGTCTCATGACCTTAAACACTTTGTATAAATTTAAAGTCAATCGGATATTAACTTTAGCCTCTAGAGCATCCACACGCAATTGTGGACGCCGGACAGCCGGACGGACGGATGGAGGCGACGACAATATACGACCACATTTCAATGTGGGCGTATAAAAAGAATATACTCTGCACAAGATTCCAAAGTCTATCCAAAATGTGCCATATAAAGATAATGTTAAAATATTTAAAACTGAATCTTCTGCGCAGTTTGATACTGTATGTATTGTTATCACACAGAGGTTAGAGAACCTAGAAAATTTTCATGTTGTGAATTTGATTTTGTGGAAGATGTACAAGGTGAGAGCATTAAAATGTGAAAACTTTATCCACTGTTTATCACTTAAGTTCCCCCATACCATTCAGTGATAGTTTAACATTCTCTTTATATTGTTCATTTTTCCTTGTGTGGCACTTTTTGGATGAAACTTTCAAATCTTGTGTAGAGAGTTAGTATATTCTTTTTGATATGTTTGGTAGTGATAATATACCTTCCAAAATATCCAGTGTTCTGCAAATCATTATGCCACTAGAAAGCCCACTTATTTTAAGTTATATACATCATTTTAATCATATCTTTTTGAAAGGTAAGAGTCCAGGTGCAAATCCTGCTGTTCATATATACAAGAGCCAGTTTCTTTAGGTTTTGGCGAGGTCATTACGGTATTGTAGTATATAAAGAAAAAAATAAGCGTATGTAAATACGTATACATAACATATGTTTTACAGACAAGAATGAATTTAGCAACCCTGTAAACCCTAATGTAGAGTCTATATGAGATTTATACATGGTAAAATAATGAATATTTTTCATTAAATCCAAATTATCTCCATCAATTTACCCCTCCCCCTAACTTCAGGGTGTGTGTACAGGGGGGTTAGGGGGCTTAGACAAAAATAAACCAGCGGCTGCCAGGCAGTTTATGCGCAAATTTTCAAGAGATGGATAGAGAACAAGCTAAAAATAAAGTAATTTTTCCTACAATGAAGGGCCATAATTCATAAAGTTGCCATTCGATATGCGCAAACATCAAAAAGAACCAAGATCTTTGGGTTATAAACATGCATTTCAAGTTTCATCAAAATCGTTTCAAAATTGTGACCGCTATAGGGTCCACAAGCTAAAAACGTGCCAATAACGAAAGCAACAGAGATCTTTTGGGGATAAACACATATTTCAAGTCTCGTCAAAATCAGATTAGAATTGTGACATGTAGGGGGTCCACAAACATTTCTGGACGGACTTCCGGATCGACGACAATGTACGTCCACATGAAAATGTGGGAATATAAAAATATATGTTCATACATGGGTAGGGTAACTACAACTTTTGGAGGGGGCCCCGAAAAAATTCATTTTTAACACCACCCGCTATGGACAACTTTGTGCTGAATTTTTAAAGCTGTCCAGTCAAAATCACACAAGCAAAAGGTAAGCTTACTGCAATTAGCTGAAAATTGAATTATTAAAAACTGCAGAAAATAAATATTTTCTTACTTTTAGAAATCATGTTAGGATTTACAAACCACTGAAAAATTTTCTATCATTGTGAAAGCTTAGTAAGTATTGTGAGATAAATCATCAAAGAAATGTCAAAACATTACAGCATGTGATATATCTTGTCAATATTGTAAAATGCTAGACAAGATGATGCAAGAAATTTTAATCCCTTCTAGTGTCTGTGCGTCAGTTTTATCAAATGGAATGCAGGGAGGGGGGCAGGGATGGGCATTCATTTGTCTGGGGAAATAAAATCAAAGATTGAAATTAAAATTAGGTCTTTTTAAATTTGAAATTATTGCTGTTAACTTTGTTGAAGAAGCTATCCCATTTACCGGTAATCCAAATAAAAAGATTATTTCAGGGTGCTTTTACAATCACACATTTCTGACTACTAGAGTTTTAGGAGCATGTGATCACACCACATAATTTGTCGCAATTTTAATGTCCTCTTTAAAGTAACTACAACAATCTTATTTTGTTTAAATATTTATTTTCTAGTGCTATTACTTCAGCGTGGAACTCTGCAATATCAAGCTAATACACCGAAAAATATGGTACATGTACATGTAGGAGTCTTCTATAGGCACCAAGTTTGAACATTCTATCTGAATCAAAAGCAGGGTTATTGTCTTCTAAAAAGGATGACATATGGACGCATGGATGGACAGGCAAACAGGTCCGTTTTAGAAGTTCCATTTGTTCTTTGAAAGCCTGAAGGCGACAAAAAAAAACATAAATACAAGGCTCTATTCTTAAATCAATGTAAATACTGAAAGGTAAACAGAACTGTACACTACCAGTAAGAAAAATCAAGATGAATCATGAATCACTTTCATTGAACAAAAACATCAATTTTGGCAGAGTGCCAGGAAATCTAGACAACAGTAATGGCATAGAGCCAAGCAGATATTTGGAATCAATGATATATGTGTTGGTCTTAGTATTATATGAAAAGTGAAATTATAAACAAAATACCTTTTTATATGCCCACAATTTTATGTGGACGTATATTGTCGTCGCCCCTCTCCGTCCGTCCACAATTTGTTTGTGGACTCTCTACAGATCACAATTCTTATCTGATTTTGACGAAACTTGAAATATAGGTTTATCCCCTAAAGATCTTGGCTGCTTTCGATATTTGCATGTATTGGATCAAAACTTCACGGATTATGGCCCCTGATTGTATGAAAGATAGGCTGGCACTGCCAGGCAGGATACGCCCACATTTTCGAAACATGTATAGGAAATCACTGAAAATCATTGGGCTTCTTCGTCTCATGCCCTTAAACATCGTCTCATGCCCTTAAACACTGTGTATAAATTTAAAGTCAATCGGATATTAACTTTAGCCTCTAGAGCATCCACAAGATTTTTTGAAGTGATCAAGGACCATAACTCTGGCAGTAATTACCGGAAATTGCTGAAAATCAATAGGCGTCTTCATCTCATGACCTTAAACACTGTGTATAAATTTAAAGTCAATCGAATATTAACTTTGGCCTTTACAGCGTTCACAAGATTTTTCAAAGTGATCAAGGGTCATAACTCTGGCAGTAATTATCGGAAATCGCTGAAAATCAATAGGCTTCGTCTAAGGTTGCAACGATATCAAATTCTGATATCGCCATTAATCATGATAACTATCAATTTTATCACGATAATTCTCTTTATCATGATATTTCTCTTTATCACGATAGTTATTTATAATCGTGATAATTGTAATTATCATGCACCATAATAAAGGATTGGTTAGAGGATCGGATTTCTAGTGAAAAATAGGGGGTAATATATCTCATTAATTAAAGTTTAGTCGTATGGTTTTAAATATATGTTCTAATTACTTCTAAAATATTAAAAACCACCCAAAGTATGTTTTAAAAAATCATATCGATGAACCTGAGTGCGGATTCATAACTTGAAAAAAGCGGCTGGATGACTAAGTCGAGTTACTTGGTTGCTTTGTTTTGGCGGGTTAAACAACCAGACGTACAGTACTAACTTAACATTGAAATAAACATAATATTTTCAGTCTTGTTAACCGGGGATTCGCCGCACCGTTGCTACGGTACACCGATGTCGCGTGCGGCTTTGTTTACAAAATGTGTTTCGGGAACTTTCTCTCACCGATTTTTATTGTATAATTTTACAAGTAGTAATTAAACTATTATTTCGAATTCGATCCGGCCCCCGCACCGGTGAAAATGAACTTTGGATTTATTGCATCGACCTCCGCCCAAAAAAATCCTAAAATACCGGGGATTGCGATTATTCAACTTTGGCCGATACGATATCACTTGAAAAAAAATAATCGCGATAATGCGGCATCCCCGGGGTATCGCTGCAACCTTAGCTTCGTCTCATGAACTTAAACAATGTGTATAAATTTAAAGTCAATCGGATATCAACTTTAGTCTCTAGTGCGTTCAGAAGAAATTGCGGACGATGGACCTACGGAGCGACAGGCTGACGGACGGGGGCGACGGCAATATACTTCCACATTTCCATGTGGGCGTATAAAAAACCCAATTCAATAGGTTACAATAAATAGTGGTAATATAATGATGAATATGTAAACTTTATCTTTTTAAACAATGTATCAAAAATAGAAACAACATCTTATTAGCAATACACAATGACCTTTGCCTTATAAGTTAGACTGGATAAATCATTTGGTGTTGTTTATAAATCTAACATTTTAGATTTTCAAAGAAAATGCATTGCTGGTACACGTACCTTGTGTGTACGAAATATACATGTTGCATTATATTTTACAAAAATAAATACTACCCATTACCTATATATGGGACTGAGTTGTAAAAAAATAAGTCATATCTTGCTTCTAGCGGTAGTATAAATAATTTTGGAAATCTATAAAGCCATTCATGATTCCGAGATTTGGAGTCAAGCTCCGCCCCCTTAGATACTGTTACTATGTCCCACAAGCTTAATAACATCAGCGGTTCAATATGGCGACTCAGCACCCGACAGTTTGTTTCGCACATGCATGTCGTCATCAAATAGTAACTGTAAAGTGTGGTTTTAATTGATTTTTTTTAAAAAAGAGTTTACATAAATAGAAATAAATAAATATAGAGTATAAACTTTAATCACACAGGCCTCGAAATGTCGCTTTAGTAACTAACCTGTCATTTACAATTTTCCACCTCACAATACTCACACATTATCCATGTGCACAAACACGTTTAAATGGTTCTTATTTGATCCATGTGAATATCATAATTAATTTCTTCGACATCGGCCGGACTAAGATTCGCACGAATCGCCACATTTTTTAGCAGTAAGTTTCCGACTCGAATTGGCGTGGATTGCGCTTGGATATAAAAGCATGCGTCCCAAATAATGCATTAAATTGAATGTACTACAGGTTTATGACACTGCCGCTGATAAATGTGTAGATTTCGGAATCTAAAATATCTGTATAAAATTTAAATTGAATGTCAAACACGACGTTGCACGTGTACATGACACTATTCCAATCACGTGAAGAGGACAGCTGATCACGACCCCTGGAATTCCTTTCTCGCATTCCAACTAATTTACGTTAAAAAATTATATATGCAAAATACTCTTTTGACCAAATTATTTTCTATTGTCAAATTGTCCTGTAAATTATACATAAACTTTATTTTCTGACAGTGTTCTGAATTTATATGTTCATTGGAGTTGGAGGCAAAATGGAAACAATTGTTACGATGTAGGCTTTATTGTGCCCAAATTGTTAATTGTTATGTATGATATTATTAAAGACAGGTTGATTTGATTAAATTATTTACAATCACAGTGACGTGAGAAGAGAGAGCGGGACATCTCGCTTTGTCATAAATAAAAACCAGTCTGAGTAGGTCCAGCTGACGTCAGATGTTGTTAAATTAAATTATCTGGCTTCTTACTTAAAAATGTATAAATATGTGGTGATCTGAAGCGCATATTCATAGCCCGATCTGCGTCCTCAGTTTAGACGATTTCATCGCGCAGGTTTCAGTCTTTGTTTATTGAAAGGTCGTTTCCCTCTCACAGTTAGTATTTAGTAATTATCTAATTTAATTGTACATTTTTAAGAACTGTAGCTTTGTTATTGTGTCGCCTATATTTTAATGCTTATGTATATTGTTAATTCATTTTCGTAACTCCGTCCTTACACGCGCTGTCATTAGCGTGCTATCTATTGGTTGCACGTGCTTAGGATTGACAGCAATAGTAGGTGTGGCTTGTACCACGTGGTTATGTCACATGATTCTGGGGTATATACTACCTTGCGCTGTTCAATTTAGTGTAGTCGTATTCTGAGTCTGAATCGAGTCTGAGTCGAGCCATAGAAGTGGTAAAACAGAGTCTAACCCCGACGTATAGGGAGCGATAGGGAGAGCCCGGTTAGGAGCTATGGAGATAGCCCAACACGGATCGTTTTAGAGAGCCTGACAAGGAGCGTTAGAGTCTGGCCCCGACCTATAGGGAGTCATAGAGAGAGCCCTTCTAGGAGCGTTTAGAGAGCCTGAAAAGGAGCGATTAATAGAGCCCGTCAAGGAGCGTTTAGAGAGCCCGACTAGGAACAGTATAGTGCTGACGAGTGTTGGTTGGAAATGAGTTATTTTTGTATTAGGAGCAGTGCTGGCAATCGATACTGATTTTACATATCGATATCGGCAACCGTTTGGGAGATATCGGTATCGATATATCGGAAAAAAACGAAAATTGTATACTAAAATGTACCGGGTATTTAAATGTGTTATTGATCGAATAAAAGAAAAAATATACAAACTATGATTCTTAGCTATTGTTTCATAATATTCTTTTCATTCAAAGCTTAAACTTGATGCTGCAATGGTGTTGGTAATAAAATAGTTTCGCAGCTTCGCGCTCGCCATCAATCATCCACGAGTCATTGTTGACGATTTTCTTTAGTCGCTTATAGCAATAAACAAACGTATTAAAATGGAGTTGTTCCCCAGGAACTTAATTACTTTTTGTCATTGTTGTAAGCGACATCGAAAATTACCGAAGCGATGGTTGAACTGCGAGGTGTGCATGTTTTTAGTTTTAGCGTGAATTGAATGATCTAACGCTGAATAAGGCCAATTTGATACCAAACATTCCATTAATCTTATTTTATTGAAGTCCATTTATATTTATACGTGTATCGATATCACGAAACTGAATATCGATATCGATATTTTCCATAAGTCGCCGACGATTATCGGCTATATCGATATTTTTTGCCAGCACTAATTAGGAGAATAATAAAAAGAGTTGCTGATTAATCTGGTGTTAGTCTTTCTGAGCCAGCTGCTTGGTTGGCTACTCCCACACCTCTACAGTAGTGAACCCTCCACGGAACAAACGGATAGAGCCAGGCCCACTCTACCACAGTAATCTGCTCTATCCGGAGATCCAGTTCACTACAGAAGTCTTCTGGTGGCAGAGGTGGGATTACAGATAGACAACCCGGGATACAGATTGACGACCCCCAGGTGGTATCTAGACAGATCGGATGGAGCTAGATAGCCAGACTTCTCCGAGTTATTTCAGAGCTGAGGGAGGAGCTGCCCAGTTTGATGTTAGCTCAACTATAGAATCCACAGAAGAGCCAAGGAGGAAGAATGCATTAGAAAGGCTTCGCGATACGATCTCAAGACAAAGAGCGAAACCGGTTTGTCCTAATGCACAGAGCCTGATGATGAATACGTCGGGAGCCAGAGCCAATGCTGAAGAATCATTTGATGCTGGTTTTACGGAACAGAAGAAAGAACTAGATTATCAACAGTCGGATATGTTTACTCCACGGAACAGTTGGCGGTTAGCAAGAAATTGTAGAGCCCCTGCCGGAGCGGCGACTCCTGATGTCATGGGAAGTCCGGATTTAATTAGAAATGAGAAACTTTATCATCAGGAAATGCCGAAGCTCAGTGAAAATGAGCAAGATTTTATTTCTGGACCGAGCCGCGGTTTAACAGAATTATGTGTGTTAATAGAATAATGGTGCTCTTTAATTAGATGTTCGGAAATCTAAAGTTTATCCTGTTGTTATTAGAGACTTTGTGGTTATGGTGTGATTTGTGTTATTCATGTACGTTATTGATGGAACCCTAATGGTGGATGAACGTTTGTGCTATCTGTGAAACTTGGTGAACTTTTAATTATTTTGAGAAACTTTATTTTTATTAAGTGACAGTACAGTTGCTTCATAGTTTTATATATAGATGTATTTGATACTTTATGTGTTTTATTTCATAACTCTTTTGTAACTTTTGTTCATTTTGTATAATGCGGGACGCATTAGGCGGAGGCGTGGGTTATGTGGTGATCTGAAGCGCATATTCATAGCCTGATCCGCGTTCTCAGTTTAGACGATTTCATCGCGCAGGTTTCAGTCTTTGTTTATTGGAAGGCCGTTTCCCTCTCACAGTTAGTATTTAGTAATTAGTAATTATCTAATTTAAATGTACATTTTTAAGAACTGTAGCTTTGTTATTGTGTCGCCTATATTTTAATGCTTATGTATATTGTTAATTCATTTTCGTAACTCTGTCCTTACACGCGCTGTCATTAGCCTGCTATCTATTGGTTGCACGTGCTTAGGATTGACAGCAATAGTAGGTGTGGCTTGTACCACGTGGTTATGTCACATGATTCTGGGGTATATACTACCTTGCGCTGTCCAATTTAGTGTAGTCGTATTCTGAGTCTGAATCGAGCCATAGAAGTGGTAAAACAGAGTCTGACCCCGACGTATAGGGAGCGATAGGGAGAGCCCGGTTAGGAGCTATGGAGATAGCCCAACACGGAGCGTTTTAGAGAGCCCGACAAGGAGCGTTAGAGTCTGACCCCGACTTATAGGGAGTGACAGAGAGAGCCCTTCTAGGAGCGTTTAGAGAGCCCGAAAAGGAGCGATTAATAGAGCCCGTCAAGGAGCGTTTAGAGAGCCCGACTAGGAACAGTATAGTGCTGACGAGTGTTAGTTGGAAATGAGTTATTTTTGTATTAGGAGAATAATAAAGAGAGTTGCTGATTAATCTGGTGTTAGTCTTTCTGAGCCAGCTGCTTGGTTGGCTACTCCCACACCTCTACAGTAGTGAACCCTCCACGGAACAAACGGATAGAGCCAGGCCCACTCTACCACAGTAATCTACTCTATCCGGAGATCCAGTTCACTACAAATACAACTCAACCCTCACCACATGTTTTATTACTAATCCATAACAATTAACTAAGTGTTTATTTAATAATAAATAACAAAGGCCCACTCTACCACAGTAATCTGCTCTATCCGGAGATCCAGTTCACTACAAATACAACTCAACCCTCACCACATGTTTTATTACTAATCCATAACAATTAACTAAGTGTTTATTTAATAATAAATAACAAAGGAATGTTTATTTAACAATAAGTGGGCCTAAAGAGTCCGGGATGAAACAGTCCGGGATGAAGCAGCCCGATAAAAAATTAAGTTCAGATGAAACAGCCCGGGTTGAAACGGTCGTGGTACCATAGATCGTTATGGTGGGACAAACTGACCGCAACCCCTTGTATACAACGCAAACAATTTTCCAATTGTTTCTTTGATTTCTGAAAAAAGTATAAATTTTTGCACCATGAGGGCGTTCGGGGTAACGTTCGTTCATGTTTGTTACAAGTTCCCAACGCGCACCGTAATACCATTTCGACGATAAATGTAGAAATAACAAACTTCCCACAGAGCACGGCCTTGTTTGTTTGTGGGACAAAAATGGTAGCCAAAATTGAACTACGCGGGCTAAATATAATCGGGCTTTCTGATTGGTCAATGTCTTTACAATGATTGACAGGTCGGATTCATGAATTGCCATCACAAATGGATTCAACTTTAAAACATGACAGTCGTGGAAACATAATTAAGCAATATGAACATGATAAATGACCAGAAAAAATATCATTAACTACATGTATCTCCGTGGCAATAGCCTTATACCTTATTATGGCACTACAATATCAAAGTTGACGACAAAACAAGAAACATTGAGGCCAGCTACGCTCAGCGACATTGCCTTTGTTTCAATCCGAATCCCCTAACTTTTCAAACTGCCATTACCGTACTGTCACGACAGCGTTAAAAGAAGTCATTTTAATGTCACTTAACTTTAAGGTACCTTCCATAGGTCACTTAAAGTTAAGCGGATATTTCTCACTTAAACTGGCCTTTGAAATTCAAATTGAATACCACTTAAAGACTAACACTTAAAAGTTAAGGCAACTTAACTTTAAGAGAAAATTTGATACTTAACAACGCTTTTGAATACCACTTGCCCTTAACTTACAGGAAGTTACCTATATTTATGTGAAAGCTAGTAGTTAAGCATATTCCTGAAGCAATGGCCCGAGAAATCCATCTCTGACCATTGCTGGAATAGCGCCTGTTTCTTGAACTTATGCGGGAGTAGGAGTGTGTCTATTCTTTCCGTTCAATGAAAGCTATCACTTAAGTACAGCAACAGGACAGTCCTTCGTTTAAAATGGGTCTTCCCTAAATCTTTGGACAGCGATTTAAGGTATTAAAAACGGTGAAAGTATGTTCGTTTCCAGACAGTATTATTTACATTTCATTCGACTTGATAGCCTCATTTGCCACGCAATTAGTTTTACTGCAGTATCCTGCTATGCACGGGTTAATTGGGCATAATAAAATTGTGCGCCATGACGTAATCTTATGTAAACATATTTGATCCAATATTGGCACTCGTTTTAATTGTAAAGCATTTGTAGGGCAGCTAGTGATTGGTTGGTAGACTGACTACTGACCAATCAAAATTTAAAACAACAATATCCACTGATATATGGTGGACTATGGCTGCCATAGCAAATACATATTATTGTCATGAAATTTAAACTTTTTAGGCCTATCTATTTTTTTATTTAAGTCTTTTTACTTTCATTTAAAAACAATTTAAATTTATATTTATTTTAATTTTTTTTTTGTAAAAATTTATTTTAAATTTTTTTTTTTTTTATAAATTTTATTTTAAATTTCATTTATAAATTATTTTTTTAAATTTTTTTTTATAAATTATTTAAATTTTTTTCATAAATTATTTTTTAGAATTTTTTTTATAAATTATTTTTTAAATTTTTTGTTTCATGATGATTTTTTTATTTTTTTTTATTTATTTATAATTACATTTTGTTTTTCATTTATTTTTTTTATATCATTAACATTTTTTTTCTGAAAACTTTTTTTTTATTTTCTAAATTTCCTAAAAAAAAAAAAAAAATAAAAAGAAAAATTTTTTTTGTTGTTCATGTTCCGTGCTTTTGCCATTGTCCGTATTTTGCCCTAGTCCGTGATTGTATGTTAAGGTAAGGGTTAGGCTTCGTCCAGGGTTAGGGTAAGGGCTAGCCCGGTTTACATCTCGAGACGAAATCTACAGGTGCTAGCCCTTACCCTAACCCTGACTCCCACAATCTATACATGACGTCATATGTACTAAAATGCGTAGGACCTTCTTCGATCTAGCGTTCTCTTGCTTTGCCATAGTGAATCGGTTATCCTTCTCTTATTCTTGTAGTCTCGTATAATCAGTCGACTCTACCTGCTGCTAAAACCAATGTTCGTGTTCTACAGTGTTTCGCTTTTGGGTGTTTATCAACATATATCCTTTGACGAAAGTACATGGTGTTAGTACATTCACCCCCCCCCCCCCCAAAGATATGACACTTGGACACTGTCCTGTTGGTCCAGTTTTCGATCCTGGTCTTGGTCGAACTTTGCGACGTGGTTCCACCATGTCAGTGGTGCAAGACAGAGGGTCTGACAAGTGGACATTATGGTCATTCGGATGGTACAGAAACTCGAGGTCCCGTGTACACATTGGCATGCACTTCAAAGAACCCTTGACAGTCATAGAATATGTACTTATAGTCAGATCTCATACTTACTTGTAAAAACTAACACTCTGTGCTTTCTTCAAAGGATTTATGTTGATAAAACACCCAATATTGAAACACTGTGGAACATGAACATTGGTTTTAGCAGCAGGTAGGGTCGTCTGATTATTCGAGACTACAAGAATACCTTTAGAGCTGAATAACAGCGGCACTATGGCCACTATGGCAAAGCAAGAGAACGCTAGATCGAAGACAGTCCTACTCATTTTAGCACATATGACGTCATGTATAGATTGTGGAAGTTAGGGTTAGGGTAAGGGCAAGCACCTGTAGATTTCGTCTCGAGATGTAAACAGGGTTAGCCCTTACCCTAACCCTGGGTCGTGTCTAACCCTTACCCTAACCCCCAATCACGGACTGTGGCAAAACATAGACTATGGCAAAGCACGGAACACGAAAAAAAAAAAAATTATAAAATATTTTTTTTTTTTTTTTTTAGAAATTAAAAAAAAAAAAAAAAATCTTTTAAGAAGATAAAAAATTTTTTTCAGAAAACAAAAAATATTTTGTTCATGAAACTTTTTTTTATTATTTTTAGAAAATAAAAAAAATCGTTTTCAGAAAAAAAATGTTCATGATATAAAAAAGATAATAAATATAAAAAAAATGAAAGAAATTTCAATAAACAAATAAAATAAATTTAAAATAAAAATGTAATAAAAAAAATATTAAAAAAAATAAAATTTATAGAACAAAATTAAAAAAATAATTTATAAAAAAGATTTAAAAAAATTTAAAAAAAAAAAAACAATTTATAAAAAAAATTCAAAAAAAAATTTAAAAAAAAAATTCAATTTATAAAAAAAATTCAAAAAAAAATTTAAAAAAAAATTCAAATAAATATAAATTTAAATTGTTTTAAATGAAAGAAAAAGAATTAAATAAAAAATAGATAAAATTTTTTTAAATTTTATGAAAATAATATGTATTTGCTATGGCAGCCATAGTCCACCATACTGATAATACCAGTGTGTAGTAGGATTACCTCTAATCAAACGCAACACTGCTCGGAGTATGGTAGTTAAGTGACTATCTTAGACTTAAGATATCCTTTGAATACAGACCCAGATCTATGTTCCAAAGTGTCAACCAATCAAATTGCTTATCTCTGCTTAGCCTAAGCAGAAAAATGCTCATCTTCACACTCCATCAAGACATTTACCTAATAAACACTTACATTCTAGCTCAATCAGAGAGTTATTGTGTCCCAAAAAGTGAGATTAACAGACAGACAGCTACATCGTAAGGTGGAGGACAATTATTATGCCAAATGAATTGACAAATCAAATTAGCCTAGGCAGAAAAGGGACAATGGGACATGAACTTGAAGTTTGAACATTCTACATGTACCTGGATTTGAAGCAGATGTATTGTGTTACAAAACCCATTTTAATAGTGCACGAAAGTTTTGAGAGAATGAAATATTAAAGTATGAGAATTGTATTGATATTTAGTGCTGACTTTGTTTATCTTTCTACATAACTACAAACATTATTTTGGTAGCCTACCAATTTAAGAGTTTTCAAACACATTGTATTTCAGAAATGTGAGAGTTTGTAAGAATAAAAAAGTCTGTATTGTATTTTATTTTAACTCCATGCAAAAAACTGATTTGTATTTCTAAATTAATAACAGTATTGACATTAAAATAATATCTTTTAAAAATATTGAAGTAAATAACTGCAGGTGATAATGTGGTTGCATCATCATTGACCTAAATAACCGATAGTAACAAACAAGAGTTGTTTCCCTTACCTTTGTCACCCATTGCCAGCATTGGCATAAAAAATGTTATCAAACTAGACAGACTCTTGATCAACTTTCCTAATATATCAATCTTCCTATGTAAGACACCAAAGTTTTCTTCTAATAAGAGTGTTGTTAAAGAAAGGTCTTACATTTGAGTGTCATAAAATTACCAAAAATGGCAACAATATTAGTTACCTGTACTGCTTTTGAGCATACCACTTCTGATATATTCTATGACAAATGTTTGTCAATTTTTATCTTAACTTCAGGCCTACTAATCTAAAAAAAACAAACTTTAAATCATTGAATAAACCCCCCTTTTTATATCATAGTAAGGAAAGGGATTTGAGGTTAACTAGCGCTGCCACAGTTGCAAATGTCACATTCACTAAAAATTTTGTATTGTATTGTAGTACTAAGTACTAGTTTAGGTAGAATGTAAAAATATATGGACATAAAAAATATATGCAGTGTTAGAAAAACATAAACTGTGTAGCAGTGTACTAAATATGACAATTATTAAGTTTTTCATGATAGTACTAGTAGTGTCTTATTATCATAAAATAAATAAATGATTTGAGAAATATAAAAAGAAAGCAAAATCATTCTAAACAATTATTTTCTTCAGTTTAAGTGTTGTGCTTTGTTTCTTATATCAATCATTTGTTAGTTGTCACTGCAGCATCGTTTTTTGGGTTGCTATTTTTCTTAGTGACTTAGTATTAGTAACTTAACTAAGAGTTTGTCGGTCAGTTAATAATATTTTAAATAATTTTCAATAATGGTCCCCTTAGTTGCTAATAACTATATTTATATAATAGACTGAACTATGCTAATTTACTACTTAATTTACAATATATACACGTGACTGTGTTTACATTCCTGAAAACGGTTTATCGGTCTAAATATGGAAATCTCGGTTTGCGACGGGCGCCATTTTGCCAGTCCGAAAGCAATCACGTGGATACGCGCAGTTATTCATAAACAATATAGATAAATAAATATATAAAATGTGACCTTTCGTACTCAAAAATGAACAATGATATTAATAAGACAAAAATCCATTCAAACACTATTCTCACGATTTCACTCTTCTACTCTATTTCCAATGTATTTTGGCGCACGAATTGAGTTGTGTTTGTGTAGGGCCTTCTGTAATGTCCCAGTCTGGCTCCATCATTGACGGCGGGCATCGAGGGCCATGTGCGCAGACGAACATGTTTTTATCCAAATTCTAAAATACACAAATTTTATATGTGAATAAAACCGACATACCAAAAGATCAACCTGTGCTTCGTCCCTTGAAGTGTTGTTTGCGTTCATATTTTCCATTTCACCTCCATGGTGTACAGTTGGATATAAATGACTAGCTGGTGCAGCCATTGTATCTGCTGTTATAACAATAATACCGTTAGATAGCAGTCGACGTGTGTCTGTGCCGCACGGCACGTAGTCTTGATTATCTAGTAGACATTTCTCGCAATTTGATATACTGGTGAATCTTATCTACACACAATTTAAATTAAGAATATTATCGTATAATAGAGAAAATCATCGCATCGGTTTCGCTTTATATATTGAGTCTTTTTCTTATATTTGAAAGAAATTTGGAGTATTTCTTTCTATTAATTTCCATAAAATACAGATATTAGAGTGATTTTATTATATAGTCATAGATTAAAGGGACAATAACATTCTTGCTGGCTTGGTAGATCCAGAAAATAAATAATACCCTTATTCTAAGTACTAGATGTTTAAGTGTCCTACCTGTTGTGTAAATTATTCATTACAACCTATTTTACTTGTCCAGAGGGTTCGAAAATATTTTAAAATCCAAATCACATTTGAAAAGGTTTACGTTAGACTTTTCAAATCAATTGGTTGAATTGTTCCAATTTTTAAAATTAGGTGTGTTAAGATGAAATTTATATCATCATTTAATTGGAATATTCTAAAATAATACGATTTATTGACCAGAATGAAGATTCGGGCATATTATTAAGTTACAACAAGAGTGTTATTGAGGCTTTAAGAATATTATCCTATAGGCTATCCTATGACCACATATACAACCCAAACGGTCTCTCTTTATAGTGAGGCCTTTTCTTATGTTCAAAAGATTTTGATATGTCTTTCAATTAATCTCCATAAAATAATTATATTAAAGTAATTCTTTTTATTATAAATTAAGAATATTATCCTAGAGAGAGAGAGAGAGAGAGAGAGAGAGAGAGAGAGAGAAATGGGGTTTAACGTCCACTCAACACAAACTAGGTCATTTCGGGACTAACATATGGTTCAATTTTATTTCAATAATTCGCTTGCTCGTAAGGGACTTTAGCAGTGGGAGGAAACCGGAGTGCCCGGAGGAAACCCACGAGGTTGAGAAGGCGCCCCTATTCATGCCACATACCACATACGCTCACACCTGGGCTCGAAACCACAGCCGCAAGCCAGAGGTGACCGGCCAGCTAGAGGTCGAAGCGCGGCACTTTAGACCACTAGGCACCCCTCCCCTTTAGAAATAGAGAAAATCAACACACTATTACATCGGATCCAATCGAACTCGATCTTTACTGATATTTGAAAGATTTGGGGGTAGGCTATAATTAGAGGCTAAATCAGATATTGCATCTTCCTGTAAATTTCTTCGACCCCGCTGTATAGTGTGTCTGTTTAAAGGATTTTGGAGTAATTTCCATAAAAAAAACGATGTTACTCTGATTTGATTTCATAAATTAAGAATATCATCCTATATATCGTAGATATAGGGAAAATCGTTGCCTTATACCACACATTGAACCCAATCGTGCTCGCTTTATAGTGTGTCTTTTTCTGGTGTTTAAAAGATGTTGCAGCATTTTTTTATTTTCGAGTAATTTCAATAAAAAACGATATTAGGGGGATTTTATTATATAAGTTAAGAATATTATCCTATATATCCTAGATATAGATCAAATCGTTGCCTTATATCACACATTGAACCCAATCGTCCTCGCTTTATAGTGAGTCTTTTTCTGGTGTTTAAGAGATGTTGGAGTATTTTTTTCAATTAACATCCATTCAAAAAACAATGTTAGGGTGATTTTATTATATAAATGGGGAATATTACCCCATAAATCTTCGAAATAGAGAAATGCGTTGCCTTATGCCATATATTGAACCCAATCGTCCTCGCTTTATAGCGAGTTTTTATCTTATGTATAAAGGATCGTGGAGTATTTTTTCAATTAATTTACATAAAAAAAAAACGATATTAGGGCGATATGAGTATATAAATTAAGAATATTATCCTATGTATCCTAGATATAGAGAAAATGGTTGCTTTTTACCACATAATATAGAACCCAATCGGCCTTGCTTTATAGTGAGTCTTTTTCTAATGTTTTTCAATTAATTTCCTTTAGAAAAAAAACGATATTACGGTGGTTTTATAACATAAATTAAGAATACCATCCTATATATCCCAGATGTTGGAGTATTTTTTTCAATTAATATCCATTCAAAAAACGATATTAGGGTGATTTTATTATATGGTTATTAAATGGTTGCCTTTTCCACATAATATAGAACCCAATCGGCCTCGCTTTATAGTGAGTCTTTTTCTAATGTTTTTCAATCAATTTCCATTAGAAAAAACGATATTACGATGGTTTTATAACATAAATTAAGAATATCATCCTATATATATCAGATATAAATAAAATCGTTGCCTTATACCTTATATTGAACCCAGTCGGCCTCGCCCTTACAGTGAGTTTTTTTTTATGTTTAAAGGATCGGGGAGTATTTTTTTTTTCAATTAATTTTCATAAAAAAAACCCTGATATTAGGGCGATTTTATTATATAAATCAAGGATATCATCCTGTATATCCTAGATATAGAGAAGATGATTGCCTTATACCACATATTACGGTGATGTTTATGAATTAAGAGTATTATCCTATACATCCGAGAGCCACGTTTCTCAACCTTTTCTCACCGCTCACCCCTAAATGAATTCTCAACCAACCCATTTACCCCCAGAGTTTTGAGGAAGTTACTGATCGCGGAGCCGTGGCCAGCAAGACGCGAAGCCTGTCGAGGAGGGTCGGGTGTCTCCTCCCCCTACAAATTTTTAGAAATTGGAGTCCGGAAATGTGATTTCCAGCCATTTCAGGCACTCTTCAGGCGTTTCATAGGAACTTGAAAATGGTCTTTTTCTATAGAAGCCATCCGACATGAACCGCAGATCCTTGCACAGGCCTGCACCCCCTGACCACATTGACATTGAATATAGAAAGAATACGGATCGAAGGTGAGATTTAATAGTCACCAAATTTATATTTTTTTATGGAAATACGTTGTTTCCAGTTCAGTGCGAAATTTGCTCCTGGTGATTGTTACAAACAATTTTTTTTTATTCTCGGGACAGTGTTTGAGAGTGCTAATCTCAACTGCACAACCTTAATATGATCATTTTTGAAGTTACTGGGAGTGTGGTCATTCACCCCCTGGATGCGAGCCATTCCCCCCTTGGGGGTGAATTCACCCCAGCCTTTGTACATTTTTTTCATAGATTTTACCAAACCATTTGATACTCTCTGGAGAAGGCGGGGTGATTTGCAAACTAATAAAACATAATTTTAATGGAATTATTCTTAATTTAATTTTTATATAAGACAGCAACCTATAAATTTAAAACAAATTCCGGTGTAAGTGATACCATAAGGTCCATTGTGATACTAGCATACAACCATAACCTTCAAAAATGTGGGAAGGGCCTAAACAACAAAAGGGCAGGGCTTAAATTATACTCGCTTTATAGAATTTAGCAAAATCGGCCCGGCTTCATACTATATATTATACTTACCTATATTACAAGTCAAACTCATTGATAAAAAAATCGCCATTGATAATACCGTAAACACTACAAAATCAAGCACAATATAAAATTGTGTCCTTACCCCACCCCACTAATTATTAACATGTCTCTGGTTTTATAATTGGCAGATTTCTCTGTTTTTACACGTAAACACCATTGACGAAAACAGATTTGCAGGTGTGAATCGGTGACTATCGTATTGAGTAGGCCTAAGCTGTTATATTATGAGCTAAGGCCTACAAAATAAAAAAGGTTGGAGATTAAATTGGTGATTAATTAATCAGCCATGAGACCAAGTAAGCACCCCCTCAGACCTAGTAACTATACTTGTTACTTTAAACTGTGTTTAAGGTAACAATAAATTGGTACAGTCTAATACCCCTTACGCAAGTTCAAATAGGTTCAAACGCACAATTGTCAACACACATCATTACAGTTTGTATTAAAATAAGTAATTCTATCACAAATAGTGAAGACTGGACCATTAAAATAGTTACCGAACAGTTTTTCTCTGCATCGCGCTGTTTATGTTCTAGGCCTAATGACGTATTACGCAACTTGCGGCCATGCCGGTCGGGCAGTTGAAATTTCGCGTAGGAGATTGGTTTCATCAAATCATATAATTATGCGGTAAGGCCTCACCTTTATTTCAATAAGAATTGATTTATTATATGTTAAGCTACGTGCAGTACTGTTTTGGGCCAGTTTATTTGTAAATTAAGCGAGCTATGGTGGTGCGCATGCGCGTGAGTCGGATGTCCCTGTCCCTATGGGCTCTCAATTCTAGGAAGATAAAACCAATTTTTTGAAATTATTCAAGTATGCTAGAACACCAGTATTACGCAGAACAATTCTAAGTCACTACTCCATCAATAGATAGAGAAATACCCTTAAATTTGGGTGCCATTCACACATTTTGGGACTTGGTCCATCGAACGACAGCGATCACCGGAGGGTAGGTGGACACAAGATGGCCGCCCCCAGGAAAGTGAACGTAAACATTACTCTGTGTGTTTTAGTAATTTTCATAACTGCTATAACCTACAAACATGATTACTCGCACGAGTCATACGACGAGGCAACTAATATGAACAGTTTGTTGAGCTTTGGAACGTCTTTAAAACTTAATCGGTAGTGTCAGTTACGACTGAAAAACAATGCAAAGCTATGTACCATGATTTACTTACTTATACTACAATCAGGTGATATTGAAGCTAACCCAGGGCCGGTGAAGTACCCATGCGGAATATGTAACAGAAATGTAGCCTGGAATGCGAAAGCTATCCAGTGCGACGGTTGCGACATTTGGTACCACGCGAAATGTGCCGATATAGGACCTGACTCCTATAAAGCCCTGACCAATTCAAGTGTCTCGTGGATTTGTATACATTGTGGGATCCCAAACCTCTCCTCAAGTCACTGCACTGACTTAGAAAGTTTTGCATCAGCTAACCCCTTTCTCCCACTCAAACCAGACAGTTATTCCAAAGAACATGATAAAGGGGCATCAAACTCACTGAATTCAATACACTTCTCTTCCACTCCGAAGCGTGGTAACATCAGACAGGACCATGCACTAAACGTTTCGCATATTATGATCGAAACCTCCTCATCGCATGTAGGCAGTAGCGAAAGTGAACCATCTTCATCTTATCTTGAAGGCTCTCAGCTAGCCTCATTTACATTTACATGTATTGGCAAAAACTCATCAAACACGTCCAGCCATCAAGTCAAAGACAAACTCACAATACTGATTATAAACTTCCAAAGTGTTCGAAATAAAAGAACAGAACTTCATAACATCATTTCGAGCTGTGCACCTGACATAATCATAGGGTCAGAGACACACATAGATAACGATTATCACAATGCGGAATTTTTACCACCAAATATTCCAGCTGAACACAAATATCAAATATTTAGAAAAGATAGGAAAGAACTTATAAACAAAAGCGGTGGAGGAGTCACGATTATGGTCCGCCCCGATCTACCAGCCGAGGAATGTTCAGACCTAGACACAACTTGTGAAATAAAATGGGCCAAAGTTCGCACATCAAGCAATGAGGCTATACTCATAGGTGCTTACTACAGGGAACCCAAATCAAAAATTGAAGCCCTTGATGAACTAAAAAAGTCATTATCCAAAATACAAAACGACCCATCGTATAGAAACATGAAAATATTCTTAGGAGGCGATTTTAACCTCGGTGACATAGAATGGGAAGTAGGTCGACCGATGGTAGGTGCAAGGGACAAAGTCCATTGTGATACTCCAAATGAGCTCCTACTACTCGCTGGAACAAATCAACAATCTCCCAACCTGTCAAGGTCGAATCCTTGATTTACTGTTCACCAGCCATCCAAGCCTCATCCAGAGATACATAACATGCCCTCCCATAGGTCTTAGTGACCACGACATCCTATCAGTCCAAACCAACATAAACCAGTCATAAATAAAAAGACACCAAGAACAGTTTTTAACTACAAAAAAAGCTGAATGGAACAACATACGTAAGGATATGTCAGATTTTAGCGAGGAATATTTACGAACATCCATCTCTAAAACCGTTGAAGACAACTGGACTACTTTCAAACAAACACTGTTTTCTACTATGGATAAGAACATCCCAAAGACGGTAATCAAAGGGAAACCGGATATACCTTGTATGACCCATAAGATAAAACGAATGATACGTAAAAAACAGAAACTTTATAATATATCTAGGGACACGCAAAGTAAAGAAGACAAAGAAACATTTAATAATTTTAGAAAAACAGTAAGAAACGAACTTCATACATCATATTACAACTACATTAGCAATCTTGTATAACCAAAAAATGATAAAGCTGGCAAAAACTTTTAAAAATACATAAAGTCAAGGAAACAGGACACTTTGAGCATTGGTACATTAAAACACAACGGGCGCATTGGCGACAGTGCAAAAGATAAAGCTGAGATGCTTAACGACCAATTCTGCTCCGTATTCACAGAGGAGGACCTTATTAACATACCTAGCAAGGGAATCTCGCCGCATCCAACAATGCCTAACATTCAAGTTACAGCAAAGGGAGTGACTAACTGTATAAATCGACTTGACGTGAAAAAGGCAAGCGGGCCGGATAAGATGCCTATTATAGCATTAAAAGAAACATCTACGGAAATAGCTCCAATCCTACAAGACTTATATCAGCAATCTCTAGATACACATGAAATACCTAAGGACTGGAAACAGGCCAACATTGTTCCAATATTCAAGAAATAGGCCGTGATGTGAAATTTCTAGCAAGCTTGCTTCTTTTGCTCCATCCCGACGATTTTCAGGCGGAAAACAAACTACATAATCTAATTCTTCTAGTATTACTTTGTATTTCCACACAACTTTTCTTTTATCAATTCTTTGACGTTTGACAGAAAACGTCAAAATAAAAATGGGCTTACTTATCAATGTGCGATGGTATTTGAATTTCGCGGTGATTTGGTTTTAATAGATCACGTGACAAAGCTCACCAATCAGACGCACACGACGAAAGGTCAACGGGTCGTGTAGAGTGAAAGATCACCGGTTTGTTTACGATTTGATAGTAAACAAGCGGAAGAATAACTAGAACTGTATACTCCGTGTAGATTTTGTTTAAAACACCGATGTAAAACCGTTTACTGTGAGAAACTGGGAAAAATCTAGGGTATGTGCTAACCAGTGGATCAAATTAGATAGAACAATTGATATGTTGGACAAAGAATTGCAGGAATGTGCAGACAAAACTCTCTTTCATTCTAACAATACAGACTTCTTACATACATTACCAACGTAAAAAAAACCCCAACAACTGTGTGTATACGTATGAATAAAGAACTATGTTTAGAGCAGCTAATATTTTACCAGCGAAATAAGAAAAAGAATAATAGGTCTGGTTAATTTGTTAAGGGGATCATATCTTAACATTTTCCAATTTTATTGCAAATGCAAGTTGATGAAGATATTCTCCTATTCCTAAATGTATGACAACTCAGACCAAGACAAAAGACCACTATGGAAAAGACTGTGTCACCATTGAGGTGAAATACCATGTGCATTACTTTAAAGTTGCCTTACTGTATCTGCAGAAATTTATGCCCTTCTTGTTAAACTCTACTGTAACAAATGACAGGGTTAGGTTGACTATAGAGACCAAGAACCAAACAATATTTTCTCTGTGAATGCAAATCAGGCTGCATTAGGCTACAGATAGTTGTATTTGTTACAAGTGAAAGCTTTCTAGTATGGATTTGTGAAAATTGTTTGAATATGAAAGTGACAGTCAAATGATATTGATGAAATTACATGATTTTTTATAAATAGTCCTACACCTGTATGTATTTTTGTAAGCGGTTTGGACATTGGTGTGCATGTAAAAAGACCCCTTGGCAGTTGGAATTCGATATAAGAGTAGGCCATAGTGCTGTGCCCAGGCAAAATTTCCCTCATAATAAACTGTATAGCGCACGCCCGTCTTCCTTAACCCAGTACATGTATATAGGAGCTACAGATAGATGTATTTTTTAGAAGTGAAAGTTTTCTAGTATGGATTTGTGAAAATTGTTCAAATATGAAAGTGACAGCCAAATCATATTGATGAAATTGTGATTTTTATGAGTAGGCCTAAACCTGTATACATATGTATTTTTGTATTTTAAACATGTTTTACTTAAATGTACTGTACATGTCGATAAATGTTCATATCATATTTAGCTATTTTAAGTTGACATATATGTTTTTATTTTCCTTTTTTATTCCAATTCAATTCAGACGTGGTTTCTCCTTGTCAGTGGTGCAGGCAGAGGGGCTGACAAGGTACAAGGACTGCTGTCTAGTCGTTCAAATGTGACGAAAAAACGAATTCCTGTGTAACATTGGTGTGCACGTAAAAACGTCCCTAGTCAGTTGGAATTCGATATAAGAGTAGGCCATAGTGCTGTGCCCAGGCAAAATTTTCTTCGTAGTACACTGTATAGCGTACATGTACATGTATAACAGCAGAACAGTAGGACGGCGTTTAACTCCATTTCATTTCTTATTCATATTACTGGAACCATTTTATTTAGTTAACTGTTTGTTTTTCTCTTATATGTACTTTTCTTTACTGGCATATATCTTTTAATTGTGTACAGTGTATACGGATACAAGGCCTGATCTGTGTGTAAATACATGTAGTCTGTGCGGTTTAGCCCCCCCAAAAAATTGATGATTTCTTAGGAGTATTCTTAGCCGGCCACATCCTCAGCCCCTCCAAAAAATTCTGTACCCTACCCCCCCCCCCCCAATTTTATGAGCTGGCGACGGGCCCGATTCTGTGGATATAAAAATCTGAAAAGCAGATTAGAAACCATTCTCCAGTATTAATACACTATATAAATGATGTTATTATTATTATATACATTTTTCATTAAAGATACATTATATAAGATTTAGATAAAGAACTAGCCATTCTTGCTATAATAGTTCAAAAGTAGATAATGTAAAATGAATAATTTGAAAATTTCATTCAAATTACTCAATTGCAAGCAAAGATATTAGCCTTTAAAGGTTTGGCAGACATGTTCAACAATTTCAACAACTGTACTGTTTGATCAAAGCTAAGTCACGGTCCTCCATATTTGATTAAATCAAAGTATCGCTGAATCATTTTAATCTATTTAATATCGGAGAAATCTCATGCCATCGAGTGTTGTTGTGGAATACTGTATGAGGAAGTATATAAAATTGCATTCATTTCTTATTTTTTAATACTGTATTTCTTTCTATAAAATAAATGTATACTTATTTGACATCTCTTATAATATGTCTTTATTGTTTTTGTTTTTTTTTAAAAAAACAAGTATAATTGCATGTTCAGGGTTGTTAGGTGAATCATTATTAATATTCTGTTGTATCAGTGGGCTCATGTAGATAGTATTATTTTTTTTGTTTTTTTCTCAACATTATATATAATTATTATACCGAACCAGTATTTCAATCATGCCAAAAACGTTTTCATCTGTATACTATATTTATATTTCTTTTGCATATTGTTTTATTGAAATAAAATGGAAAAAATACCTTTTCCAGGAAATATCACATTCATTGATACAATTTCGCTTTTGATCATATTTTTTCCGCAAATCAGGGGCTAGCCGTGTTCACGATGTCAGTACAACATTTATCTGATGTTATTGTCCCGTAATTCAGGCATATTTGCAGAAAAATTCTCTCATACAAATGTAAACAAGCCAACGTGTTCCGTCTCGTAAAAGGTATTCCCTGGTCTATTTATGGGTATTGACCCCTGACCTAATGACGTTGATTGCTTTTATGGTTTCTGATTGGCTTAGAATATGATTTCTTCACCACATTATGGCTACACTTGACAAATATAGTCCGAGGCGTAATTCGAGTGTTGGTCTGATTGTACAAAACATCGCAATAGAAATGTGTACTACAGTGACGACTTACTTGTTTACTTGTGCAGCAAAGCGTCAGATTTTCGCCTGGAATTTGCTGGGACAAAATGAAACGATTTTCGTGGCTAAATCACAGTCTAAAAGGTGATAGAACTAAACCAGCTAATTACAGACCGGCGAGTCTCGCTGCAGTAGTATCAAAGATACTAGAACACATAGTAGTCTCTCAGATCATGCACCATCTTGATAGCAACAACATTCTACATGAAAACCAACATGGATTCCGCTCCAGAGGGTCATGCGAGTATTAACTCCTTCTCTCGACAGACGAAATCTCCCGACACATGAATGAAGGCCTACAGGTGGATATGGCGATACTTGACTTTGCGAAAGCCTTCGACAAGGTACCACATCGCCGACTGGCAGAGAAGATGTCCTATTACGGAATTTGTAATAACACCTTGTCTTGGGTAAGCAGCTTCCTTCGAGGTCGCCTTCAACAAGTGGTGATAGACGGCGAGTCATCCAACCTTTCCCATGTCACATCCGGCGTCCCTCAAGGCACAGTGCTTGGGCCTACGTTGTTTTTGTTGTTCATAAATGACATTGCGTCTAATATATCCTCCGCTTTACGCCTTTTTGCAGATGATTGTGTAATTTACACCCCAATAAATTCTCCAGAAGACCACCTGGCACTTCAAAAAGATTTGAACACCCTGGTAGATTGGAGCAACACCTGGCAGATGCAATTTAACATTGAAAAATGTGCAGTCATGAAAATATCAACAAAAAGGAAAACTTCCCACTTCGATTACAAAATGGAAGGAATGTCGTTAGAAATTGTCAAAAACCATCCATACCTTGGAGTAGAAATACAAGAAAAACTCAAATATAACTTACATATAGACAACATAACATCAAAAGCCTCAAGAGTTCTAGGATTCCTGAAACGTAACCTTAGACACTGCCCAAGAAGTGTGAAAGAGCGTGCCTACCAAACATTAGTACGTCCGAAGCTTGAGTATTGTTCAACAATTTGGAGCCCGCAGCAAAAAACACAAGCAAAACAAATAGAACAGATCCAGCGTAATGCAGCAAGATTCGTACTCAGTAAACCATACAACTGCCAGAATCCTAGTAGTGTCACTCTCATGATACAACAACTGAATTGGCCGTCCTTGGAACAACGCAGGCAATACTCAGATTTGGTACTTATGTTTAAAGTTGTTCATAAGCTGGTAGCAGTACCATCAACAATATTGCCAGTCTCTTCAGTTCGTCACAACAGGAAGTTCATTCCTTACCACTGTAGAATCAACGCGTACCAACACGCATTTTTCCCACGTGTAATCGGTCATTGGAATCGTCTGCCGGACCAAGTCCTCCAGCTGGACTCACTTGACAGCTTCAAGGAAGCGTTGCAGTCGATTGTGGGTGTATAACCTCAGTCACCAAATGTATAGTGTATATACAAGTTGACCTTTTAACTCCCACGCTTAGGGGATATCCGACCCTGCGCATGTACAGTCCACCCTGCACCTTCACGCCATGTCCAACAGAGGATTTTGTGAAGTATCTCATTGAAGTTGAAGTTGAAGTAAACTTTTTGTAGTCATTTGACTAAAAAACTTGCGCAAAGGAACTCTGTAGGAAAAACCACTACTGCGACTGGAGTAAGACGGAAGACAACAGTAGTGGAACCATTTCTACCTCAGACCCAGTCCTTTCATCTTATCACTCATTCTCAATAACCGGGTGCAATTCCAGACAAGACAACTCGAAAAAAACATATTGAGATAATATTATTTTTACTTGCCCAACATAAAGAATAAACGTTCTCTATCAAATATGACAAAAAAATTCATCATGATCCGTTAAGTTTTGAAAATACGGTCCATCAACTAACATGTGCTTTCTGTGCAACTTTTTTCCAAAGAAATGAACGTTACTAGTCCTGTATTTTAAATATTCACAGAACATTTACAAAACTGATCTAAACACTTCCAATCAGCAGAAATTGTTTACTTTTGGAATGATGAATATCATTTTAAATCCATTTACCTTAGGTTTTTTATTAATATTTCTGTGTATTTATATTGATTGAAAATTAGACTTAAATTGCACAAGCAATAAACTAATAAACAGAAAAATAAACTATCATATAGATACACATCCATAGAAATACGGGGTTCTGAATCGTGTCGGAATAAGCTTTTATCTGTCAGAAAATGTTCCTGTGCTATAAAACATAAAGAACTGTGTCCTGTTTTTGTATATTAGGTCGGATGGCCAAGAAAAGAAATATACCAAAATCATAACGGACATTTTATTAATTCTTTAAAAATTCAAACATCTTCTTTAAATCAATATATTTCAAGACACGACATCATTAAACACATGGAATGATAATTGCATAAAAGAAATATTCACATTATGCTAAGAAACTATGCATAAATAACTGTAACGAACATTTCATTTTTTTACGTTCAAGATAAAAATTAACGTTCAATGTTTATTATTCAATTCAAAGAAACATAAACCACAGAAACGATTGTCCGAGAGTACAATGCATTAATTTTTCAAAACCTTTAAACGTATGCACAACTAATCGGGGGTACACTGTAACGTACATGTCAGTTCAGCCCACCGTATCAAGTACATCGATTTTTTCAAGGTCAAACTTTGACAGGCAATACATGCGCTTACTTTTACCAGATGGAACTGGTTCATAATATCTTTGCGTTCCACCCATATTATGTCATCTCTTAGGGGCCACTGTAACATGAGTTTTTTTTCTCCATAAACTAGACCTCAACATCATCTTCATCGTTATCGATGTTTAAAACCTTCCCCACATACCGTTTCCCGTTATACCAGGCCGCAATAAAATCTCCGACATCCAGTACAGTGAGATTATCAGGGGTATCTACAGATGTTGATGGATAAGTTATTTCAGAGGGTAAGGAGGCACAGACACTAGTGGTCTCGTCCTTCCATGAATTACAGGCGCCCCCAGTAGACAAACATTACAATAGCAACTTACATCACCAACAGAGATTTTAGAATCCCCCCTCCCGAAAACAGCATGAATTTTCATGGTGCCTTTAATAGGTTTACATTGGGTGTTTTGCAATTTTAACATCTTGACTTGACATTCTTGAGTTGACACACAGATGAACTTTACGTTATTTTATATTTGACTGGATTACCCACGCAAAAAAATCAGTGGCGTCCTGAATTACCGATTTCCTACTCTTTATGGATTCGTCGGCCATTCTCTTAGTAGTACCACCCAATCCATCGCAAGTTCCATCTCGCTTTTATCCCATAGCGTTCTTCGTGGTTAGCGACGGCATCAAATATTAGCTTGTTCCTGTACTGGCTGGTCGGGCTATCAGTCCAGTAGTGGATACATTCCACATTAGGTTGAATATCTTTAATTTCCATCACTATCTTCTCCATGAAAGTTGAAACTGTTGATGAATTGTGTCCCATTTCATCTGATACAATAACAATACTACTGTGCTCTAATACGGAATCTTTCTTGGAATATGTAGCGGGGTATAAATAGCAACTTTTCAGTTTGTCCGTTTGGTTGTTTGATCTTGTTAGTTAAGTAATGGGATTTTGAATATATTTTACATAGTTAAAAAAGTATAAAAAGATGTTATGGGTTGTGGTGTATATAAGTTGCTATTGTAGTTATACTTTTGAAGTTTTGGTCTTAGATTTGTAGGAACTAGGATTTGATTTTTATGTTTGGTGGAATTTGTTCTTTGTGTCCTTAGTTTAAAATATTGAGGAGTTACTTTTGTTCTGGAAGGTTTTGTTGAACATTTCACTTCGAGGTTGTTTATCAGGTGATATGATTTCTTGTATTCTGATTGGTTATTTTGGGTGGCGCATTTTATTAAAAGATATGAATCCGTATCTTTTCTCACTCTTCATTTTCTGGTTGGATGACTGGTTCATTGTTCCTGATTTATACAGCTCATTTCCACAAACTGGGCATGTTGATTTGCACCTGATTATGTCGTTCATGTGATGTCATACTGGTGATTCATCAATAAGCAATAACCGCGTTCGCTGGATGTTACTTGTAATTTTATAGCTATGTGATATTTATCTAAACTTTTAAAACCATATTGAGTTATTCTTTCTCCTCACCCTATCCCGAACACCCGAAGCAGCGAGTCTAAATTTTCTTAGGCGCCGCATATAGCTGCGACATATAACAACAGGGTGAAGCGTCACAGATGTTTGGTTCCAATTTGACGATTGAATTTCCTCAACCGACTTGCAACTATAATTTTCGGCAAAATCCATATGAACTATTACATTATTGGTGGGCAAGTTTTCTTTAGGGTGGCTTATCTGTGAATAATGCGTTTTAACACGCGATACATGCGCAGAAAATTCGCCAATTTGATCAGTTATGTGTGATATCAACTCATCTTTGTTTAGACGCGTTTCTACTATTTTCATTACCATCTTTGTTTTGTTTTTTCCTCTACTTGCACCCTTCTCCACTGACCTAGTGAAATATCATTCGATTTTATTCCATCTTTTATCTTTTGTAAGTCAAAGTTATCAATAATTGATTCGGGATTTGATGAAACAGAAACACCTTCGCGGCGAATGGACTTGAGGGTTAATGCCATGTTTTGGTGCTTCGTGCATAGGCACGTGTAACGTGTTATAAAAGAGATTGTTCTTATATATTTCGGACGAATTCGACAGAAAGATGCTAATAATAACTTTATATCGCCTGATGATTCATCTAAAAACTTTTGATGAAGAGAAGCTAAATAATCAGTGAGGACTCTAGTTGTGTGTCTTGTTCCATCGTGCTTCACAGAATTTGACTTGCCCGGTAACACTCTGCTATTATCATACCGTTCCAAAAACTCTATGACGCGTGCTCTATATAATCTGGTTTCTCTAAATCTCTGATGCTTGTTACAAATCATTAACTTTGAAGAAACTTTCAACAACTTATTCCGACTCATTCCAGTAGCTTGACTTAACATTCTTATACATCGGTACCGTTTCATAATTTTCCCCGCAATTGTCTTGTGCAGATTACCCCGTTGAACATGCGAGGTGCTCTCTTTTGAAATCTTTAATTCTTCAACAAGGGCATTTCCTAGCAGCAACTGTCTACGCACCTTATCCCCTTGTAACTTTGTCAATCCAGCCTTTCTTATTTGGTCTTCAGTTTTACTTTTAGGGGTTTTTGGAGACGACACCTTTGTCTTGCGAATACGTTGTAATCGTCGAAGAGCTGTACTGTATTGACGCATTAACACTTGATTTCTACTTACCAGCTTCACTATTTTTCACTTAGCAGTTGCAACGGCCCTACTCACTCTTCTCCTTGAACCGTTTCTTCTATTTGGAAATGACATACGAACCATGAGAGGGGTGACTTGTTCGTGAGAAGTATTCGTACTCTCGTAACCACTCGAATTAAGAATACTTTCATCATTTTCAACAGCCGCGTCTATTGCAGCTTGCTCTCTCAACCGCCGCCTATATCTTCTTAAATATTTCTTGTTTTTCATATTTCTTTTTAGACGTTCTTTACGTGGTAGAAGTGACGAGGGTGCATAATTCTTTTTACGTCTTTCTCTTTCTTTCTTCAAATATGCTTCATTATTTTTCTCTTTAAGCCTCTGCCTATATTCTCTTTGTATTTCTGCTCTAGATTTCACCATGTTCACACTAAAATTAAAGGAAAGCATTATAAATACACGCTTGTAACATTAACATTGGGTTTTCAGTAACAGATAACATACATGTATATGACATAATTACATGTATAGTACAGTAATGGAAATATTCGTTACCAATCCATTTAATAATACAAGAAAAAGTATTTCAGAATTTGCGAGTCAGTGTGTTAAGGTGTAGTGTTTGAGATTTGTAAAGATGTGAAGCAGTGTTACACTATTTCCAAGTCTGTCGGCATTTATTGTGAACTTTTTTTTTAACTTTCTGAATGTCTCTGAATCAACTGAAAAATATAATAAAGCGCACGGGAAATAATGATTTAAAATCATGCCTATTATTAGCCTATTTATATAGTTTTATACTGCATTAAATTAGTCAACTATAAACCATTTAAATTACACGATTTTTTTTCCAACATAGGGCAAGTGGTCAAAGAAGAAATGTTCGTTACCTTCGTTACCTTTCACTATATTTATTAATGTGTATACACAGATCAAAACAAAAGTAAAGCTTATTTCAACGTTATAACGTAGTAGTATGTATTATAAGTCTAAATATATTCAGTTGTGTGATGTTCTGCGAAACTGTATATGTATACCAGTACATAAAGTGTAAATACTCACCTTAAACAGTTCTATCGCGCGATTTTTTTTATCGTTTAATTTTAATGGACGTCAAGTCTAGCAACCACGTGCTACTCGAATGAACGCATTGAACGCGGGAACATTACTTTAAACGATTCATTAGCCGTAGTTTCGTATTGGAGTTAACGACCATTTCAGTAAGGGACATATTATACAGACGTTAAGGATTTTTTTCCAGATTCGGTTTCAACAGAGAACCAAAATGAAATAAAGCAGTTATAGGTAGTCTTATACAGATCTTAGACATATATACAAACTTGATATCATTCATGCAATATATATATGAAATTATTACATTTATTTTCAGAACTTATCGTCAAGTAATAGGGTGCCCCGCGTGCCAACTGAAAAGTTGTTCTTGACACGTTGATCCTACACGTTTTTGTTGAATGACTTACTACTGGTTTCTAACAGTCTCGCACACTCGTTGAGGCTATAAATAGCAACAGCATGCGGAAATGTTCAAAACACTGTGGTGATCTGATACGCATACGATCTCGTCGCGCAGGTTTCAGTCATTGTTTATTGGTCACTGGGCGAGGAAGGCCGTTTCCCTCTCACAGTTAGTATTTAGTAATTATCTAATTTAATTGTACATTTTTAAGAACTTTAGCTTCGTTATTGTGTCGCCTATATTTTAATGCTTATATATATTGTTAATTCATTTTCGTAACTCCGTCCTTACACACGCTGTCATTAGCCCGCTATCTTTTGGTTGCACGTGCTTAGAATTGACAGCAACAGTAGGTGTGGCTTGTAAAACCTGGTTATGTCACATGATTCTGGGGTATATACTACCTTGCGCTGTCCAATTTAGTGTAGACGTAGTCTGAAAGTAGTCTGAATCGAGTCTGAGTCGAGCCATAGGAGTGGTAAAACAGAGTCTGACTCCGACGTATAGGGAGCGATTAATAGAGCCCGGTTAGGAGCTATGGAGATAGCCCAACAAGGAGCGTTTTAGAGAGCCCGGCAAGGAGCGTTAGAGTCTGACCCCGACTTATAGGGAGCGATACAGAGAGCCCTTCTAGGAGCGTTTCCGAGAGCCCGACAAGGAGCGTTTAGAGAGCCCGATAAGGAGCGATTAATAGAGGCCGTCAAGGAGCGTTTAGAGAGCCCGACTAGGAAAAGTATAGTGCTGACGAGTGTTGGTTGGAAATGAGTTATTTTGTATTAGGAGAATAATAAAGAGAGTTGCTGATTAATCTGGTGTTAGTCTTTCTGAGCCAGCTGCTTGGTTGGCTACTCCCACACCTCTACAGTAGTGAACCCTCAACGGAACAAACGGATAGAGCCAGGCCCACTCTACCACAGTAATCTGCTCTATCCGGAGATCCAGTTCATTACAACACCAAACACTACTACAGCCGTAAAAAATCTATTGTTGACGATTCTGAATAGCAATAATATTTAACTTTTTGGTTATTACGGCATCTTTAAAAATTACGCTCGTTTTATTTTTTAAATTGCCTTATAATTAGCGGTAGGCCTACCATTAGAAGCTGCATATTTTGGTTAAGTACAAATAATATCTCTGACTCAACATCCGTACAGCAAGAATATGATACTAGCAGTAGTTTCATTTTACTTTTACCGGGTTCTTAAAAATATTGTTGAGTTGCCTGATGTTTGTGCTTCTAAATTCAATTTCTTGTTCCATGTTTCGTAAAAAAGTAGTCTTGATTATCCCGACCCGTCAATTAGACGTAGAATGATCGGTAGACTAGTTAAGCGAGACTAATTTCAAAACAAGGGCACGTAACCTATCTTTTACTCAAAAGTGTCTGGATGTTATGGACGCCACTCCAAACCATTTTTCAGTATTATTTATGTATTGTTTAATGATCATAGCTTATGAAGTACAGCATGGTCGTTTATTTAGTGACTATAAATTTGTGAAACAGATTTAAGGCTTTCTAAATATATTAGTATTGTGGTGTAATTGTCGAGATATCTGGAGATATTCATTTAGGGTGGGGCACCCTACTTCAAGTAACGAAGTTTTCTAAGACATCGGCGACATGTTAGAGTGTAATATTTTAGTTTTTGTATTAATGTGGACAACCTTTAAAGGTATAAATATTAGTAGCCTACCTATACATAGGCCCAGCTATTATTGCCCCCCCCCCCCCAACAATAATTTTAGGAAATACCTTTTACGGTGATTAAATCCCACATCCCCATTCAGTCAAAGACTAACTTGCAAGCCCATCCTGCTGTAAACCTACTTTAGAAGTGCTTTTCGCGATCCTCAAATAGTAAGTGCAGGGGGACTGCACCATACACAATTCTACACTAAAACAGATATACAGACAAGACATCATACTAAGAGACCACAAATATAAACAATTCAAAAAGAGTGAATGGAACCGGGGGCTAGCCGTAAGCGTCCAATGCGCTGTACAGTGGTGATACCATACTCCGCGCAGTGTTGGGTCTGATTAGAGGTAATCCAACTACACACTGCTACTATGAGTGGATATTGTTGTGTTAAATTTTGATTGATCAGTAGTCCGTCTACCAACCAATCACGAGCTGCCAATACTGGACCAAATATGTTTACATAACGTATACGTCATGACTCACGATTTTATTATGCCTAATTAACCCGTGCATAGCAGAATACTGCAGTAAAACTAATTGCGTGACAAACGAGGCTATCAAGTCGAATGAAATGTAAACAATACTGTTTGGAAACGAACGTACTTTCACCGTTTTAATACCTTAAATCACTGTCCAAAATTTTAGGGAAGACCCAGAGGAAACGAAGGACTGTCATGTTGCTGTACTTAAGTGATAGCTTTCATTGAACGGAAAGAATAGACACACTCCCGCATAAGTTCAAGAAACAGACGCTATTCCAGCAATGGTCAGAGAGGGATTTCTCGGGCCATTGCTTCAGGAATATGTGGTGACACAGACTTCACTCATATTTGAATTTGAAAACAAGTTGGGAACAAAACCCAAGGAAATCATTATATAATGTTAGCATGAGTCATGATCTGTCATATGTTGCAAGAATTACGAATGCAAGCATATTGTTGTACAAATTCCGTTATACAAGTAACCACATCGTTAAATGTATCAAAGAATTAGGCCTAGTTCCAAAAAACTAAATGCACTAAATCAATAAAGAAGAGGGTTGAAGTATATTGAATGCATTAGGACACCCGTCACAGAAACAAAACAAAGCTGAATACATGGAAGCAAAGGAATGTAGACCGTCTTTATAGGGAGACAGTCGTCTGCTGACTGAATGGCGTGACGTGAATCTGTCGTTATAGCTGTTATGACGTCGTCGCTTAGAAGGTGCACAATTTCCCGATAAGAAAGGGCGATAATTCAGATGAAGTGACGTTAAAAACTAAAGAACTAAAAGTTTTTGTGACCATGTAATTGTACAAAACATAGCGTAAGAAACGCAAAACAGGAATGCTGAAGAAATCGTAGATTATCAGAGTAGGCCTATTCACAAAGGCATAATAATAAGGGCGATAATTCAAACAGGACTAGACATTTATAGAAGATAAAATTTATATTGAATCATTATCCAATATGTAGTCAGTAATATATTTATAAGAAATGTCAAACTTATTATGTTGAAGAAATGGAAGTTTTGAAATTTCTTTAAAAATGCGTAGGCCTTAATTGTGATCCGCCTTTGGTAGTGATGTGCGGTTTTTAAATTTTCTTTCGGTTTCGGTTTTCGGTTTTTCTGAGGCAAAAAACCTCGGTTTCGGTTTCGGTTTTCGTTTTTTTTTTTATTCATTTAAACACTGTGTCATGTATGTACTGATTTATGGTTATTTTATAGGAATACTTGAAAGCCAGAAAAAATATCAAAAATATTGATGTAAATAGTAAACAACAAGGGTTTTTTTTTACTGTTATATGACTTTAATTATGACTGACAGTAATAACAAAGTTACTTTAAAAAAAGATCTGACACACACAACGCCATAGACATAATAATAAATTAATATGACGACATAATATCAGTAACAATAAAGTTAGATTCTACTGTAAAAAAAAAAAATACCAAAATTAATTTGCATAACAAAATAATACCAATCCAACAAATCGAAACATGTGGTCTTTTATTTCTCGTTTATAAATTATAAACTTAAAAACAAAACTTACGCAATTGCCGTTTTCGGGTGTTGTTCAAATGTTGTTCTAAACCTGACTCAAAATTGTTAAATTATAGTCTTATAATTTATGCAGCAGAAATAGATTTTTTTTACAAAGATTAAATCTACATTTTGTGTCATCTAATCTTTCATAGTTATTGAGCAAGCCATGGAGGCATTTTACTTTTTAGAGGAAGCCATCGTTCGATATTGACAACCGGCTTCGGGTTGCATAAAATTTTGGATTGTAAACCGAACCGAATTGAGAAAATAAATAGTCTAGGCCAACCAGACTGATTAAACACTCTATTATTCTATACATACGGGCTCTGGTTGATCGAAAATAAAAACGGAAGTGGTGGCTACATTAAAATTTTGGAATTATTAAGTAAACGAAATACGGCTACATAAAAATTAGGAATTTGGAAAAAAACCAAAAACGCACGGTTATTTTTTTTTTTTTAACGGTTCGGTTTTCGGTTTATTTGTAAAAACCGATACCGTACGGTTAAACCGAAAAACCGCACATCACTAGCCTTTGGCCGTGCACTTACAATTAAGAGTTTTTATTCGGGAAAGAAACAGTTCCTTCTTGTTGCATATTTTCAAAAATCGTAGGCCTAATGCCTGTGAATAGAAAACATTATTTAGTGTAGTATCTGGTATGCTACTGTAAGCTGACGGGTATTTTACTACTTCAAAACCAAACTTGTCCGTTTTATCGAATATACCGACATTAAATTTATCGTTAATTATATTGATCTCCAGGTAAGTTATTGGGTTATAGGTTCAATCCCACGAGAATAGGCTATTCACCTGATACACTTCATCCGTTCGTTTGACACATCCCTCTCTATTCACATACTCTTGTGATTTCGCGACGACCGGTATCTGGTCCACTCTATTTATCGAGGCAAAAATAGTCATTCACATCGAGTCACTCACTGAACGTCGTTTGACACTTTCCTATTTGATTATTTGGTCGGATAAATTAGTGATTTGGCGACAGGCGGTATTTGGTAAGCTCTATTTATCTCGACGATCAATGTCTGAAATACTGTCAAGACTGCATTTCGGGCAGTCTACTTCTCAAATTGTCGGGGGCTTCGTTGAGGTTCGCAAGTCCGGTCATTTGACACTTTCCTTTTTGGGGGTGGATTAGTTCCTAGCGCCACTTTAGGACTTCAAAAGCCTGCCATTTTCACCCGACAAACACGGTAAATGATAAAGCCTACGAAGCGAGGCAGCTGTTGAGCGAGGCAAGCATGTCAGACCGCCTGTTTGTATTTTTGTGCAATCTTGATCACCCAGTTCCTAGGAATTTATCGAGTAACGATAGGTTTATAAAGGGACTGGGTGATGCAGACTTTTTTTTTTACCTCATTTCGTCGTACTTCCGGTCAGTAGAAAGTACGAATAGCCATTTGACCACGCTTCAAGTTTGATTTGTAATTAATAACGCTGTAAAATGACCAATTTAATTACATTGGAGGGCTATAATGATCAAATAAAGTCTCGTTGGCAGTTAAAACGATGGAAGGTCTTAGAACTAGTGAGTATTGTGAGATAATAACAGATGATATATCGTCAACAAGTCATAACAAAGATGACTTCTGAAATATATTCTATTATACTATACTATATTCTATTATACTATACTTCCGCCTCAAAATCATGAATATTCACCAAAACCTAACAGAAAATGTATATTGAAACCCTCTTCTTAGATTTTACAACCAAAAGTTAACAAAATTTGCCATGCAAAAGGAGGAAAATGGTATGGCAGAGAAAATCTTAAAATATCTTTGGCACTTGATTCAGTGATCTAGTCACTGCGGATTGATTTTGTATGACGTCAGCGCATGGAGTTGAGGACAAACGTCAACGAAGGAAAATAATGTAAATATTGGAATCAAATGTCGTTTTGTGGGTAGTATAGATTGAAGAAAAATCATATCTAAGTGAATTGGCAGAGGTTAGATTGCCTGACATTACGAATTGTGGAACAAAAACGTGCCGAAGCGAGAGCAGGTAAAATCGAAACTTCAACAGGCATTGCATTTTTTTTTTTCATTATATATATTGTCTAGTTCGGTATGGTGTATGCATATATACGCGGATAAAAGGTCAGATTCCTGTGGTTTGAGCCATTTATAACATATGTCCAAATGGTTATATATCCTCAAAAATCAGACGTTGCCAGACTTCCATTGTTGATGAATGAAGTTTTTATAGTAAGTCTTATCATATGATGTCTTTACTGTCCGGAAATAGTGTCTGTTTGTTATAAAACATTTTTAGCCTGAACCACTCTACACTAGTGAACAGTTCTTGAGTGACTACTATGAAACAGAGTACATTGTATAGTTTTAATATCAATTAAAGCTGCAATTTCATATTTTTAAGTTATATTTTTAAAATTTGTTAAAATAAAGCCTTAAAATAGATGGTATCTATAAACAAATAACCCTATTAATCCTATAATTCACTACTGACAGTTGAGAAATTGGCAAAAATGTCATTTTCAACTTCAAATTCAAACGTTTGAAGATAGCTATTGCATGGCGGGGGGGGGGGGGCAATAGAAAACAAGGGAGGTAATTATGTTATCATTTCCTGTGTTAATGAGTAGTGTGGGGAATAATGCCTACGATCGTATAGTAGTGAGTTGACAACCTATTGAGCAAATGACATAGAAATAATTATGTTTTGACTTTGAAAATATGAAATTATTGGCGTACGAGCCGGGGGGGGGGTGGTGCAGCTGTCCCCGTAACTTTCGGGCAAGCTGACTTTTAGGGCAGACGAGTAAAGTGAAAAAAAAAATATTTAATCTACTTGGCAAAATAAAGTGCCCGAAATCTAATAAAACACTAGTTTTACGGACTGGAATAGCAGTGAAAAGCGTTTGCGGCCGTCAAATATTTCAAAATTTTCTTGGGATCCATACAAGGTCAGTTCCGCTTGTTCGTCTCTCGAAGGAAACCAGCGCCGTTGTTTCTCAACCTTATTTTTTTCAGACACTTCTAGTTTTGCGTCCCTAACTGCCGTCAAGCCCCAATAAAACACCGATTTTACTTTTCTCTTAATTGAATACCACGAATTTGTTCTGAGTTGACTATAGATTAAAGCATTTTGTCTGAAGCCACTCTATTTTTCGAGCATTGATTATTATTTGTGAATGCAGTTGCAACAGACTGCTGATTGGATGGTTGAAATTCACATTTGGATTTCGGTTACAAAACCATCGGTTGTTTAAGCACAGGAATCTGACTTTCTATCCCTATATATATATGCATACACCATACCAAACTAGACAATATATAATAAAAACAAGAATTACAAATCAAACTTGAAGCGTGTTCATTTGGCTATTCATATTTTCGACGGATCGGAAGTACGAGGAAATGAGGTAAAAAAAACAAAAAAAACAAAAAAAGTCTGCATCACCCAGTCCCGTTATAAACCTATCGTTACTCGATATGTGCCTAGGAACTGGGTGATCAAGACTCCACAAAAATACAAACAGGCGGCCTGACTTGCTTGCCTCGCTCAACAGCGGCCTCGCTTCGTAGGCTCTATCATTTAACGTGTTTGTTATAAAGTGGCACTAGACACCGGTTTTTTTTTTTACACTAATTTTTGATATTTTAAATTTATTAGTCAATTTAAAAAAATAACGGTTTCTGAAAAATTGGTGAAACAAATATTTTTTTTTTTTTATATAAAATTGGATGCTTGAAAAATCTATTATAGCAGATATCGACACAAACATGATCGGAGATGCCCGGTTTATTTCTTTTCGTGGACTGTAAACGATTGATCGGAATTTATTAAGCTTTGTTCACGCGCTGAAATAGCAGGAAAACGTGTTTGGGGCCGTCAAATATTCCAAATTTTTCTTTGGGGTGGGGTGGGGTGGGGGATACATGGTAAGCCCCGCTTCTTCGCCTCTCGAGGAAGACCGACGCCGCTGTTTGTAAACCGGATTTTTTTTTTCGGGCATTGCGTACGATGAAATCAATTACCACTGGCGACCAATCAACATCGTTTACGCGTTAACAATTCATCACTACATGTATGTCCAATGTGTAAGATGGTTGACGAAGATACCTAGTTATTTGATTGTACATTTTATGAGCCATTGTCATTAAGGAATAAGTGTTAAATCGTACAACAAGAATATAGATTTCATTACAGCCATTGCATCTTGTAAAGAGAAGGCTTATTGTTTAGAGAATTGAAAGTATCTCCACATTTGAAAAAAAAACTTCAACATTTTTATACGCCCACATTTTCATGTGGACGTATATTGTCGTCGCCCCTGTTCGTCCGTCCGTCCGGACGTCCGTCCGTCAACAATTGTTTGTGAACAGTCTACAGGTCACAATTTTTATTCGATTTCGATGAAACTTAAAATATAGCTTTATCACCCTAAGATCTCGGTTCCTTTTGATATTGGCATGTATCGGACTGTAACTTCATGGGTTATGGCCCCTGATTGTACGAAAAATCACGTTTTTTAGCTTGTGAACAGTGTAGAGGTCACAATTTTCAACCGATTTGGATGAAACTTGAAATGCATGTTTATAACCCAAAGATCTTGGTTCCTTTCGATATTTGCGCCAATCGGATCGTAACTTCCTGAATTATGGCCCCTGATTGTCCGAAAAATCACCCTTTTTAGCTTGTCGTGAAAATCGGATCAAAATTGACAGACAAAATGGCCGCCGTTTGTACGCGAATAGTGTGAAAATATGTTATATCAAGGTTGTGGACCTTATAGAGGTCACAATTTTGAACAGATTTTGATGAAACTTGACATGTATGTTTATAACTCAACGATCTTGGTTCCTTTCGATATTTGCGCCCATCGGATTGTAACTTCCTGAATTATGGCCCCTGATTGTCCAAAAAATCGCCCTTTTTAGCTTGTGGTCCCTCTGGAGGTCAAGATTATTATCCGATTTAAAAAAAAAACGTTTGACTATATCACCGTTACATGGTAATGAAGAGAGAGTTTGAATTACGTGAAAATCGGACTAGAATTGACGGACAAAATGGCCGCCGTTTGTACACGAATAGTGTGAAAATATGTTATATCAAGGTTGTGGACCCTATAGAGGTCACAATTTTGAATCGATTTTGATGAAACTTGACATGTATGTTTATAACCCAAAGATCTTGGTTCCTTTCGATATTTGCGCCCATCGGGTCATTACTTCCTGAATTATGTCCCCTGATTGTTCGAAAAATCACCCTTTTTAGCTTGTGGTCCCTCTGGAGGTCACAATTATTATCTGATTTAAAAAAAAATCGTTTGATTATAAAAACCAAACAAATTCTAATGATTTTCTGATAATTCCTTAATAATATGTGACAACTCTTGTTGACTGCCCGGACGATTTGGCTGCTGTGTGGGCGTATGTTTCGTTGCCTGGCAACCTATTTTTATATATTCCTCGTAAGACAAATATATACAATTCATAATCGAAGTCACTATATTAAGGGTCAATGACCCGATGTAATGAATAAAGATTATTAGTATTATTCTGTTTTAAAAACAGTAACCGGCAACCACAATTTATCAATGGGCACATGCCTGCGAGATAGCTTTCGTGGCCAATTTGCAAGATTGATGATGTCATATTTCTAATTATTATATTTACTTAATAACCGTTTTGTTCAACTAGACATACTGACACTAACGCACATGAGTTAAAAGCGAATATCCTGACGACAACAGCTGCGAACAATGACTGTATATTGTTATTATGGTGTGACAGCTTCCTACATGTATGTTATTATTACCAGATGAATGATGGATTAATTTTTACTCCACAATTATTTTATTTTCTAACCAACCTTATACACTTTTATGATATAAATGTAACACAGATGTCAAGGCCCTGTCAATTAATTTGCATTTTCAGAATTTGTCTTGTATGATTACACAGGGATTCCGTTATAGCGTATATAGCTCATTTGACAGACCCAAGTATTAAATTCCAAGAACAGGTCAAACGTCAGTGGGTCACCGAAAGCTTATCCATATTGCATTAGTCCATTGAGTCAAGCTAGTCTTGCCGCTCACACACAGATGTCAACAAAATAATGACTATATCAGACCAAAATAAAATGCTAGACATTTTGTGAACAAAAATCGATTCACATTTTCTGTATGGTATGACACACCCGACAAAACAATAACAACAAAAACCTTTTTTTTATGTTGTAAAATATCTTTTAAATGTATGCTTAGTCTATGTTAATTTTTTGTAAGTGTTATTTATATCAATTTTTTTTATCTTGGTAACGCTTTGTTAAGTAATGATTGTTCTGTATAGGGAATAAGTACGCAAAGTTTCAAGATAATACGGAAGAAATGCGACCTGCAGACGACAAACAAATACAAGAAATGAGGTGGCTTTGACCCTAGGGGTAGGGCATACACAACAAATATAAGTGATCAAGGAATAGGTACGCAAAGTTTCAAGAGGATCAGTTAAGAATTGCAGACGTATAAAAATGAACGCGATCGAGGCTACGGTATTTAACCGATATTTTTTGTCAATTATCATGATTGAGACAATGAACCCTATTAATTTTTTCAATTGGTGCCAAGCATTCGGATCGGGGTAGATGAATCCTGTTGATTTTGGGCAACAGCGTTTGTTTCAGGTAGCTAATATGACGAAAATTCAAATCAGAGTATGGAAGACGCTCATCATGACTACTACTATTTTGAGTTTCATTCCGCCAACTAATGAGACTCTTACAGAAAATGTCATACGAATGTACATGCAAGCTTTCATTTGGAGTGCAACCTTAGATATGGATCTGTGTCAGAAATACACTAACAAGATATTGTTGCCGATCTTAGAAGCAGAGAGTATTAAGATGGCTCCTTAATCGACATTTACTTTAGGAACGGGCTTCAAATAATTAATTGTGGATGTTCCAATGACTACCTCTGTAAGAAGGGTAACTACAGGTATAGGGTGTGTTATATTCTGTGCATATGAGAGTACATTATTGAGACTGACGATGAGAACGATTAGCCTTGTAAACCACACTGTTTAAAAACATGGCATGGATTAGCTACGAGAACGTAACTAAAAACGTTGAGATATACTGATGTGCTTGTTTTTAGCTATGATTGGATGCCATTAGTTTCAAGTAGCAAACTTAATTTCTTTATTAATTTTATACTATTAGTACTTATTACACATACGCAGCCCAGACTACAGAAACAACATTCATTTATCAGCAAATATTGACAATAAAGTAAATCTGGTGTTGTTTTTATGTGTTGATAACGTAAATTTAAAATGTCGGAAAAAGCAATCTACTATCGCTATGATTTAAAAAGAGGGGATTTGTACTATTAGTACTTATTACACATACGCAGCCCAGTCTACTGAAACAACATTCATTTGTCAGCAAATATTGACAATAAAGTAAATCTAGCGTTGTTTTTATGTGTTAATAACGTAAATTGAAAATGTCGGAAAAAGCAATCTACTATCGCTATGATTTAAAAAAAGAAGGGATTTGTACCCGTGTCTGGTAGGATTATCTGCTTAATTGTAGTTGGATGTGGCTGAAATGTTATAAATAACAATAATCAATCGTTGGTTTGATGAAAAATATTGTCAATTTTGCTTACTTTTTGCGAGTGCGATTCGCGTTCGGCTTTGCTACGTGGAACTAGATGGGAGTCATGGGACCATCTCTTATCTCGAGACACGGAGGGTTTAGAGATGAGGTTTGTTATCTAGACATGAATCATTAAAATTCAAGTATTAGTTTTAATTTTACTATTGTTTGACATCATTTGTTTCGTGTCTTTGATTTTATTGGTTCAGAACAAAAGGGGGCCCAGAAGGATTTGTTGTGCTCCAGACTGATTTGTCATTCTTGAATGAATATAAATGGCCCAGTTGACCCAATTAGAAGAACCACGCCCTGCGGTCGATTTAGTTGGTAGTTAAATGTGTTCAAGCTTGATAAATTATCAAGAGTGACTCTCAGCAGTAATTGTTTGCATGTACGGGCTTGCGATTTTTTGCATGAATACCGAGGGCCATTGCGACCAAACCAGCACAATCATATGGACCACGGTTCTGCTGACGATTTCATTGGATAGATAAGTGTGTTATCTAACTTTTATTTCTCCATATTATTTATGGAAATCTTGCCGTATTAGAGATACAGATGACTAATTAGTTATTAATTACCTAATTTTTCATTCAATCTCTGGAGGCCACCTAGACTGCAGTCTATGAAGACAACTTTTCTTCTTGTCAACTTTGTTTCCAGGGAGTGGATAGTAAAGAATTCTGCAGAACCATTGTCCAATTAGAATCCTCCATTTATATCGAAAATACTCTTTTTGCGCAAAAAACCTTTATTTCTCGATACCCTTGATGAGTACAGTAAAGCCCTGCCAAAGAAATTGTGTGGTTTGAATAAGCTTCCCATTACTTTTCCATGGCGAAAATGTCAGATGCTTTACGTACAAAATATTATGTCGCTCTTGTTTTTCGTTGAGGCGAATATAAATTAAATAGGCATTAACGCCCAACCTGTCTTCACTTGTCGAGATAATGAAGCTGGACACATCTCATACAGTGTTGTTAGGGAAATTTGCCTGGCTACGATTTACTATTATTTCGATTTCCAACTACCAAGTTATTTTACGTGTGTGCCAACGTGTCAAGTAACATCGGGTTTTCGTCCTATCAGAACCACTCGATGCCGTTCCTTGCCAGGCCCATAGGCGTACGAACCATAGGGCGCGGGGGGGGGGGGGGATCAGCCCCCGTAACTTTCGGACAAGCTGACTTTTCGGACAGACGGGTAATGTGAAAAAAAAATATTTCATCTACTTGGCAAAATTAAGTGCCCGAAATGTAATAAAACACTAATTTTACGGGCTGTAATAGCAGTAAAAAGCTTTTGCGGCCGTCAAATATTCCAAAATTGACTTGGGGAGTCCATACAAGGTCAGCTCCGCTTCTTCGCCTCCCAAAGGAAACCGGCGTCGTTGTCTCTAAACCGGAATTTCTTTTCGGACATATCTGGTTTTGCTTCCCAAACTTTCATCAAGCCCTAATATAACACCAATTTCACTTTTCTTCTAATTGAATACCACGGATTTGTACTATGTTGACTATGGATTAAAACATTTTGTCTGGAGCCATTTTACTTTGTGCGACATTTTTTCGGGCACCGATTATTATTTGTGAATACAGCCGCAACAGACTGATCGGATGGTTGGAATTCAGAGTGGGATTTCGGTTACAAAACCATCGGTTACTTTGGACTTCCTTACGCGGGCTAGAATAGCAGAAAAGACATTTGCGGTGGTTCAATTTTCGAAATTTTCTCCGGGAGGGTGAGTGGTGGTTTGGAATTCGGGTCAACCAGGTAGACTATATTGGATCACATTGAAGTTGCTGTATTCACAGGTTGGCAAAACAGGAAACGCGTTTGCGGCTGTTACATTTTCAAAATTTTCTCCAAGCGGTCCAGTCTTCGTGGACTGTAAACGATTGATTGGAATCTTGAATCAGCCGCCTTAATTAGGCTTTGTTCACGCGCCAAAATAGAAGGAAAACATGTTTGCAAGTTTTCCAAAATTTATCTGTCATTGAGCCCGCACGCCTATGGCCAGGCCCCCTGTCATGCACTATTGATAGTGGGGAAACCAAGCCGGAAAATCTCGAGGAATTTATCTCGGCCAACACCGGGACCAAACACGGGATCTTGAAGAAGAATACGCGTAACAACGGTGTCTTGGCACATATTATTCCCTCATACACTGCATGGCATGTGCACACCTTCAATTATTCGAATTGGTACAGAAAAGCAGGTCGCTAAACCCAATTTCTCTTTGGTCAGATCTGGGCAGCAGAATCATTGACTCCGGTCTGTATCTAAACCAACAAAAAAGTGCTCTAAATCTCACCTATAATTTTCCCAATGTTCTCGGGGAAGGCCCCTTTACCCCTTGTTGTCAGGGCCCTTCAGTACAAGCCGCTTCCGGCTGCTGACCCCTTAACATGCCATGATGGACAGCATATTCACAGGGAAAGGAGAATGAAGGCATAAAAGGTAATTAGTAAGATGTTCAAAATATCAACAAAAGTTAAACATACAATATGCAAGAGCTAAATCTGCCTATTGCAGGTCTTTCTTTGGGTCTAAAAAGTTTACTGAATGATTAATTAGACATTAATTAACTTATTCAGACTATAATCAACTCTCGATGTCATCGCTAGCTTGCGATATTTAACGGATTGGAATACAGTTGTTAAAAAATAATTAAACGGAAAAATGGATAATCGAGACCTTGTTTTTTTATGGTATTATACCAGTCCAAAATTACGTCGTTTTAATTCACACATTCATATTGAAATACTCTTTTAACAGGGTTGGAGATTAAGAGAATTATGAGCTTTCCTCATAATTTAACCCATTGTTTAACCTTAATTTCATAACTTGACAGAGTTACCTTAAGTGATTAAGACAGACAGTTAATCGGCAGGGTAACTGAGTGAAGTCTCTGAGGCAGAACTATTGCTAAATTGAAACAATAGGCTGGCTAATCCAATTAAGGCTGGCAGGTTAATTGGGATTGAGCCGTGACGCTTAAGTTAATCCTTATGCTGACCAATCGTAGGACAATACACATTCCATGCCATGGAAACCTCAACTGTAGTTTGGGACACACGAATTGGGTATATAAGTTCATGTTGCCTCTGAGATTCTCACGGGAGTATGACGTCACTGAGATATATAGATTTAAAGTGGCCGAGGGGAAGGATCAGGGAAGCGTTGCCCTGACCTTCAAGAAAGGTACAGCACCCGAGGTCAAAAACATTGTGTATCTCAGAAGACGGACCCATCATATATACAGAGGGTACGACAGTGCACTAACTGTCAAAACTTGGGTCAAACAGTGAAGTACTGTAAAGGAAAAGCCGTATGCGCCCAATGTGAGGGAGAACACGTGGTGGCTGAGTGTAGGGTGGGTAGCAAAATTAACTGCTCAAACTGCAAGGGCAGTCACGCAGCTATCTCCCCCCAATGCCCAAGAATTCAAGCAACAAAGGCAGCGCTACGTCTGCAAAGTAAAGAAAAACTTACCTTTAGGGAAGCGACCCAACAAGTAAAGAACAAGGAGAGGGAAGCAAAAGTAGTTAGAGAACTAGCCCCGACTCTCTTGACGTCCAATGCAACCCCCACCCCTAAAGGTAAAGACAAGAACAAGAAAGAGAAGAAAATATCAGTCAAACCTGTAGAAGTCAAACAGAAGACAAAATCATCCAAAAAGAAAGAAGAGGAACCGAAAACGAAGATTCATGAAGAACACTTCATTCCTAAATTTAAAACGGAAAGTGGCTTCATGAACTTCATGATCGAGTTCCCCAGGGTGGCCGTATCCAATGAGGACCAAACTACCAAGATGGCAAGTTTACTCGGCAAAATAAGGACACACATGGTCAACGCCGATGTCCTGTGGCTCATGATTAATTCAATCAACACGGTAAAAAAAAGATCAAGAGAAGAAGACGACGACGAAGAAACGACAAAAGGCGATCAAACGGCAAACCACTGGTGATATGCCCAGTTGCTTGCCGGTTTCAACACCAAAGACAAACACTAACAAGGCACCTCCTATGGAATGTGAAACGCCAATTGACCAATAAATAGCCAAGACAGAGAGGCATCCATCCGGACAGTCATCATGGCGGGCCAGGTAAAAGTTCTACAACTTAACGTTAACGGACTGGCCCCCAGATGTGCTGAGCTGAGAAAATACATCAGCCGCAACCCCAAAGATGTAATATGCCCCCAGGAGACCAAGCTACTACCAACTAAGAAAAACATCTACCTACCCGGATATACTTGTCAGAGAAGGGACAGACCGGGCAGCACGACACTTGGCGGCGGCCTTGCCATCTACGTCAGTGATAACTTAAATTATATTTCTGTTACGCTGGACGTAGCAGGCCCTCTAGAAGCAATGGGCATAGCCATCACATTGGGCAATAATACAAAATTGACAATAGTGAATGTCTATGCACCCCCTCAAGTCACGATAAAATCAGTAGACTTCCAGTCACTTCTCGACCAGCTTCCGCAGGGCGAATCTGTGTTCTGTGGGGATTTCAACGCAAAACACGCTCTGTGGGGGTCACCGAGGAATGACTGTCGGGGGACTACCCTGTGCTCAATAATAGAAGGGAACGACCTATGCGTCCTGAACGATGAGAGCCCTACTTTTATTGGAGGAAATGCCCCATCACAACACCTGGATCTCACGCTCTGTACGCTTGGTATGGCAAACCGCTGCGACTGGCAAGTACACGAAGATGAAACACTTGGTAGTGACCACCTACTGATAGAATTCTGCATCCAATGTAAAACAACCAGGGAAGTCTATAACGGGAAACCCAATTGGAAAATAAAAGAGGCTGATTGGGCTAACTTCCGTGTAAACTGCCTTGAGTGGAAAGAGGATGACATCATCGATGCCAACATCGACGTGTACGCTGCCAACATCACAAGTGCTATTATAGGTGCCGCAGACGACTCCATTCCCAAGACTTCTGGAGGGAAACCAAGGATTAGAAAACCTTGGTGGTCACCAGAATGTCAGAGAGAAAGAAGGCACTACGCCTACGGAAACGCCACTACAATGAAGTCAACCACCAAAACTACCTGAAGTTGAAATACGCCGCAAGAGACACCACCCGGAAGGCACAAATCGGACATTGGATGACTTTCTGTAATGCGTTGAATCAAAACACGTTAACAGGTGTCGTCTGGAAGAAGCTGAACGCCATGAACGGGAAGCGCAGATCATTCAACATACCAAACCTAAAGAATGGAGATGAGTACGCTACCAACGGCAATGAAAAGGCAGACCTACTTGCGAAAGCGTTCGCAAGCAGGGACGAAAACCAATCACCAGAGTTCCGGAAGAGAAAGGAAATCTTTTACTCACAGCACCCTTCATTAGAAATTGAACCTAATGAAGGGGCTAAACCAATCAATCTACCCTTCTCTAAGGAGAAGCTAAATAAGGCTCTTTCCCTAAAGAAGGATAGTGCGGCTGGTGAGGACAAAGTAAAGTACTCAATGCTCAAACATCTGCCTAGAAATGCCAAAAGGATACTACTAAACTTCTTCAACACATCCTGGCTGGCAGGAGAGGTACCTAAAGAAATGTCGGAAAGCCAACGTCATCCCTCTTCCAAAACCAGGTAAAGAGAGAACAAAGGCAGAGTCTTATCGACCAGTAAGCTTGACATCCACACTGAGCAAAACCTTGGAAACAATGGTTAACATCCGACTACAGTTCTATCTGGAGAGAAACCGACTGATAGACGAAAATCAAGCGGGTTCAGGAAAGGGCGTTCAACAATGGACCATTGGTGAGACTACAGCAAGTCATGTCGCAGGCACTCCTCTCTGGGAACCTGTTATGTGCCGTGTTCGTAGATTTAACTAAGGCTTTCGATTTAGTCTGGCTAGACGGGCTGCTAATCAAGTTGGGACGTATTGGTATAACGGGCATAATGTTTCGGTGGATCAAAAGCTTTCTGAGCGATAGATGGATACAGGTGAATGTTGGCAGATTCCTGAGTGCCGAGCAAACATTAGAAAATGGCACGCCTCAGGGGTCGGTTATCAGTCACACTCTCTTCAACATCATGATCAACGACATACAGAAATCCTCCTACCTCGACGCCAAAACTGAGTTAGTTAAATTTGCTGATGATAGTACCATATGGAGGACAGGGAGGCATTTTTGTGAACTACAAAAGAATATGCAAAAGGCCTTAGACAAATTCATGACATGGGCAAACGACTTGGGATTTAAAGTTTCGGAGAAGAAAACGGTCGGCATGCTTGTAAGCAGGGATAGTGAGATAAGCAGAATTGCTCTTTGTATAAACGGGAAAACCATCGAGTTCAAAGACCAAAGCAAGTTCCTTGGCGTAATCTTTGACCGAAGGCTGACCTGGAAACTGCACATCGACGAGACTGTATATAGATGCACCAAAATCCTAAACTTAATGAGGAAAATAACGGGCAGCACATGGGGGGCCAACAGAGTTACACTAATGATGGTGTATCGTGCTCCAATACGATCTGTGTTAGACTACGGCTCTCTGGCCTTCATGAACTGCGCGCCATTACTCTTAAGGAAGCTTGACACCATCCAATACAAAGCTCTGTGTATTGCAACTGGCGTAGGGCAAGGGACTAGGAGAGAGGCACTACTGCAGGAAGTTGGGGAGTTGCCCCTATCCCTAAGAAGAAAAGAACTAGCGACAAGGTACTGGGCTAAGATCTCGCATCTGGGCGCAAGATCTCCAACTTTTGTCAGTCTAAATTTCATGAAAATCGTAGAACTATTAAAGAAGTTGTCTAGTTGGTCTCAACTTCCGGTTCGAAATCACAGCGACGAATTTTCGAAATTCGAAAATCTGAAACTGCAGTTGAAAATGATTTTTGTCAAGGTACTCAAAGAAAAAAGAATTAGTAAAATAGGTCAAATAGTCACAGAGTTACAGTAATGCAGGTCAAATTCACTTGTTCGTAAAATTCGGTGATTTCGAATTCGTAAAACGTTTTGAAAATATATTTAATCAAAAACTGCCACCCAGTTTTTGGGGGGTACGTCAAAGTTTCAGAAAGATCTCATGGTTAGATTCTGAGAAATCCGATTTGCAGAAAGTATACAAAAAAAAAATAATAATAACAATAATAATCTTAACAAAAACAATAAGCTTTCATATGTAATATGAAAGCTTAATAATAATCTTAACAAAAACAATAAGCTTTCATATGTAATATGAAAGCTTAATAATAACTTTAACAGAAACAATAAGCTTTCATATGTAATATGAAAGCTTAATAAATAATAATTTTAGTAATCACAATAGGCTTTCAGACGAAAGTCTGAAAGCCTAATAATAATTTTAGTAATCTGAAAGCCTAATGATAATTTTAGTAATCACAATAGGCTTTCAGACAAACGTCTGAAAGCCTAATAAGAATAATAATTTTATCAAAAACAATAGTGTTTCACACAAGCTTCGCAGTGTGAAACCCTAATAATTTTAACCAAAACAATAGTGTTTCACACAAGCCACGCAGTGTGAAACCCTAATAAATAATAATAATTTCAGTAATCACAATAGGCTTTCAGACGAAAGTCTGAAAGCCTAATAAACTATATCTGTTACTGTCCCATGCAGATATGAAAGCTTTCATATTCATCGTCATGTGTCATCGATTATATCAAGTATCTCAAATAAAAGGATAAGAATAACAAACAATCAAAATTGGTCAAAAACTCGCGAAGTTACAAGTCTAAATATAGTATGAAACATTGAGTAATCTGAAAACTAAAGGGAAATAACTGATACTTGTGTTGCTGTACTCGGGATCATAAGGCTCTGATCGGGATGACTTCCGACTTCAAAACTTTCAGAAAAATGAAATGAAAATGGTAAGAAAACTTCGAAAAATTAAATGAGATAACTTTGAGCAAAACTAAAACTTTTTGAATCAGGTTGAACTCCACTGTTTGAATATTAGACTGGCCCAGTCTCTTCTATTTATTTTACATTTCGATCTATATAAAAGTAGTAATTTTTAGTAAACCAACACTTTCGTTTCCATTTGTATAAAAAAAAATTTTGAGTAAACCTGTAACCAGCACCAGAGACTGGACAATTTGCGAGCTTCACAATAAAATGGGCGTTTCTTTTCCTGTTTTACGTTGTTCCTTATTTGGAATGATTGACAGTTGTCAAGCAAGCCCCGAGTCATTTGACACGATTTGTAAATGTGATGTCTAAGATAAATTAAGTTCGATATTTACCTTCATGAATCATGCGTCTCGAATGGAGTGCAAAGCAGTCATGCTGAAACCGTCTGCGGGCTGATGTCACGTTTTTGTTTCCATTCGCCATTCGGCTTCGTCCCGATACGCATGAACTGGCTTCGTTAAGTTGTTATAATGATGTCGTGTGTAATTATTTATGTTCATTCACCTCATCCCATACGTTGTATCCGTTCATTCGACAGATATTGTCCGTCAACAAAATTCTTAGATCGTTAAAGTATCACTAAATAACAATAACTGTTACCCACAACAAACATCTCGCACCTACACCAGTTTGCCAGTGCAAATGCAGAAATCCCGTGCACGACGTCACACGACCTACATAATGCAGATTGACCTACTAGATGAGAATGAAGCTCTATTTGCCCAGTCTCTAGAGATTATGTTTTTTTTTTCGTTTTTTTTTTTGAGAGGACTGGCCAATTTTTGGTGTGTGGAGAAGACTGGCCACCAGTCTATTTGAATATGTACGTTAAATATGTAGATTTGGAAAATTATAAAGACATAATATCAAAATCGTTCAAAAACTTACAAAGTTACAAATTTAAATGTAGTGAGAAACATTGCACCCGGACAAAAAAATACTATTTGAACTAAAGGGAAATAACTGAAACTTGTATAGCTGTAATCGGGCTTCCAAGATATGTTATATAATTATGGTTTCCAATATATTCGGTTATAAGTAGGAAATCGTAACGACTTCTTAAGCATGTTTTAAACAAAGGGTCATAGACTGCAATATACAAGAATGGCACTCTGCAATAAAAAAACTGGCCAAAGCAAGATTTCTATGCAGAAATTAAATAATTGCTAGAACCAGAAAAATATTTATCCACTATAATAAATAAGCAACATAGAGAAAATGAAATGAAATTGAATGGGGTTTAACGTCCTACTGTTCTGCTAATACAATGGGCTAATGAAGACGGGCATACGCCATAAATTGTGCAATGAGGGAAATTTTACCCGGGCAGCGGCGTTACGGCCTACGAGGTTGGACAGGCGACCATACTCCTTGTCACGTACAACCAAGAAATCGAAACAACGCCAGTTGACTCAATGACAGACGTTATGATACAGAGCGCACGTGCTAACCATTCAGCCACGCAACCTCCCTAAAATCGGCAAATTGCTGACCTACAGCGAGAAACATTTCAACCAGGCCAAATTTTCTATTTTAACAGTTTAATTTGCACGGTACCTTTAGTTATCAACCGAATATTACAAAACTTAAAAATAAGCTCCCCCTGACCAGCTTAATCGTTCGCAATAAACGTTTGCCCCTTAAAATCGACAAATTGCTGACTTTAAAGTGAGAAACATTACAACCGGGCCAAATTTTCTGTTTTATCACTTTTACAGTACCTTTGATTACCAACCGATTATTACAAAACTTTAAAAATAAAAGAGAAAGAGAGAAATGCGGCCTAACGTCCATTCGACACAAACTAGGTCATTTCGGGACTAACATATGTTTTTTAATTTTATTTAAAAACTCCCCTTGCGCGTACTGGTCTTTAGCCGTTGGGAGGAAACCGAAGAACACGGAGAAAAACCCACGATGTTGGACATCATACACCATGTCACGTGCAACCTGGAGATCGAAACGACACCCGTTGACACAATGACAGACGTTACGATACAGCGCGCACATGCTAACCATTCAACCGGGCGAAATTTTCTGTTTTAACAGTTTAATGTGCACGGTACTTTAATTACCAACCGATTATTACAAAACTTTTGAAAATAAGATCCAACTGACCAGCTTAATCGTATGCAATAAACGTTTTGCCTGAATTGAAAGTTCTGCACGGAGAAAGTTCATCTCGATTTCCCGGCGTGGTTCCCCTTGTCAGTGAGGCAGAACGGAGGGCCTGACAAGCACAGCTGTCTAGTCCTTCGGATGGGACGAAAAACCAAGGTCCAGTGTACACATTGGAGTGCACGTAAAATATCCCTAAGCAGTTGGAATTCGATACAGTTGAATAAACTTTATACGATGACTAAATGCGTAGATTGTAGTCACCCACACTGCATGTTTCGCTTAACAATGAAAGGGTGCCGTTTTCAATGTTCGATCCTTATGTTCTTCTACTCCTGGTATGTTGGACTGTTGATCGATGGTATCATATAAAAGTCTACCAATAAGACTCTTTGTAGAAGAAGTTCCCCAAAAATAGTATGTTGACTTTACGAGAAAGACCTCTAAACATCCTCCAAATTGTAAAAATACGACTTTTTGGATTTTCAATTTCTTTTTTTCGGCTATCCATGATATTTTAAAAAAACGATACAATGATTTCACACAACAGGCTAGCTATTAGACTCTCTATTGACAAAAGTTTCAACGCCCTCCCTTCATTATAACCGAAGTTATCGTGCCCTAAAGAATCAACAAATCAGCATGCTTATCTCTGCTTACCCTAAGCAGAAAATGCTCATCTTTGAACTCAACACCAAGTTTGAACATTCTAGCTTAATTAGAAGGAGAGTTATTGTGTTCCAAATTCCCGGCCTTTCAAATTGCTTCTATTTTTCATTTTCAATTCAAAATTGTGACCATCACGTGACCGAAATCAAAATTCTGATCCGACAGATTTTTAGGCATTCCTTCAAGGAAAAAAGCCTTATTGATTTTTCACGTTTAAAGATGGTGACACTTCCGGTTCGATCGACAAACTATATATTTTGTGTACGAATCAGTAATTCCTTGTCTAGTATCGAAAAAAAAATTAGGTCATTCTGACCTATATTTCGACGATTTTTTTTAAAAACTTTGATCCTTAATTTCACCAAGGGGAGATAAGTTAGAAAATTTATAAAGTCATTTTTCAAGTGGCATCATTAAGGTCTACTTACATATTAAATTTCATGAAAATCGTACAACTACTAAAGACGTTGTCGAGTTGGTGTAAACTTCCGGTTCGAAATCACAGCGACGAATTTTCGAAATTCGAAAATCCGAAATTGCAGATTTGAAGTAAATGTCTTAGGATACTCAAAGAAAAAAGAATTAGTGAAATAGATCAAATAGTTACAAAGTTACAGCATTGTAGGTCAAATGCATTTGTTCGTAAAATTCGGTGATTTCGGATTCGTAAAACGTTTTGAAAATATATTTAATCAAGGTTCGCACCCCATTTTTTTTTGGGGGGGGGGGGTAGGTCAAAATTTCAGAAAGATCCTATGGATAGATTCTGAGAAATCCTATTTGCAGAAAACACACAAAAAAAATAATAATAACTAGATCTGCTACTGTCCCATGCAGATATGAAAGCTTTCATATTCATCGTCACGTGTCATCGATTATATCAAGTATCTCAAATAAAAGGATAAAAATAACAAACTATTAAAATTGGTCTAAAACTCGCGAAGTTACAAGTCTAAATATAGTATGTAACATTGAGTAATCTGAAAACTAAAGGGAAATAACTGATACTTGTGTTGCTGTAATCGGGATGACTTCCCACTTCAAAACTTTCAGAAAAATGAAATGAAAATGTTAAGAAAACATCGAAAAATTAAATGAGATAACTTTGAACAAAACTAAAACAGGTTGAACTCAACTGTTTGAATATGTACGTTAAATATGTAGATTTGGAAAATTATAAAGACATAATATCAAAATCGGTCAAAAACTCACAAAGTTACAAATTTAAATGTAGTGAGAAACATTGCACCCGGGCAAAAAAAAATAATCTTTAAACTAAAGGGAAATAACTGAAACTTGCATAGCTGTAATCGTGCTTCCAAGATATGTTATATAATTATGGTTTCCAATATATTCGGTTATAAGTAGGAAATCGTGACGACTTCTTAAGCATGTTTTAAACAAAGGATCATGGACTGAATTATACAAGAATGTCAGTCTGCAATAAAAAAACTGGCCAAAGCAAGATTTCTATGCAGAAATTAAATAATTGCTAGAACCAGAAAAATATTTATCCACTATAATAAATAAGCAACATAGAGAAAATGAAATGAAATTGAATGGGGTTTAACGTCCTACTGTTCTGCTTCTACAATGGGCTAATGAAGACGGGCATACGCCATAAAGTGTGCAATGAGGGAAATTTTACCCGGGCAGCGGCGTTACGGCCTACGAGATTGGACAGGCGATCATACTCCTTGTCACGTACAACCAAGAAATCGAAACAACGCCAGTTGACTCAATGACAGACGTTATGATACAGAGCGCACGTGCTAACCATTCAGCCACGCAACCTCCCTAAAATCGGCAAATTGCTGACCTACAGCGAGAAACATTTCAACCGGGCCAAATTTTCTATTTTAACAGTTTAATTTGCACGGTACCTTTATTTATCAACCGAATATTACAAAACTTTTAAAAATAAGCTCCCCCTGACCAGCTTAATCGTTCTCAATAAACGTTTGCCCCTTAAAATCGGCAAATTGCTGACTTTAAAGTGAGAAACATTACAACCGGGCCAAATTTTCTGTTTTATCACTTTTACAGTACCTTTGATTACCAACCGATTATAACAAAACTTTAAACATAAAAGAGAAAGAGAGAAATGCGGCCTAACGGTCTAAACAACGTTCGCATCCCATTTTTTTGGGGGGGGGTAAATCAAAGTTTCAGAAAGATCCCATGGTTAGATTCTGAGAAATCCGATTTGCAGAAAATACACAAAAAAAAAATAATAACTAGATCTGCTAGTGTCCCATGCAGATATGAAAGCTTTCATATTCATCGTCACGTGTCATTGATTGTATCAAGTATCCAAAATAAAAGGATAAGAAGAAAAAATAATCAAAATTGGTCAAAAACTCGCGAAGTTACAAGTCTAAATATAGTATGAAACATTGCACCCAGGCATAACGATAATCTGAAAACTAAAGGGAAATAACTGAAACTTGTATTACTGTAATGAGACGGATGAGAAAATGAAAATGGCGGGATAAAAATTAAAAATGGCAGGTTGGACAGGCGACCTTACTCCTTGTCACGTACAACCGGGCATTCGAAAACACGCTGGTTTACTCAATGACAGGCGCGCGTGCTAACCATTCAGCCACCCAACCCCCCTTTGAAATCAGACACGTGCAATATGTCATATAGGAAGAATAATAAGTCGCTCACAACAAAATGGTAAATTAATGAGTTTAGGTCAAAAGGTTGAGCTACTGTTTTAGAGTACTTAATAGTTTTATAGAGACACGTTAAGGGTTGTTCATAGTTAAATGAAAGTTTAATTTTAAATAAGACCAATAAAATTAGGATTTAATAATGCCAGACTAATATTTCCAATATGTTTGGTTATAAGTACGAAATCGTGACGACTTCTTAAGCATGTTTTAAACAAAGGATCATAGACTGAATTATACAAGAATGTCAGTCTGCAATAAAAAAAAACTGGCCAAAGCAAGATTTCTATGCAGAAATTAAATATTTATCCACTATAATAAATAAGCAACATAGAGAAAATGAAATGAAATTGAATGGGGTTTAACGTCCTACTGTTCTGCTCCTAAAATGGGCTAATGAAGACGGGCATATGCCATAAAGTGTGCAATGAGGGAAATTTTACCCGGGCAGCGGCGTTACGGCCTACGAGGTTGGACAGGCGACCATACTCCTTGTCACGTACAACCAAGAAATCGAAACAACGCCAGTTGACTCAATGACAGACGTTATGATACAGAGCGCACGTGCTAACCATTCAGCCACGCAACATCACTAAAATCGGCAAATTGCTGACCTACAGCGAGAAACATTTCAACCGGGCCAAATTTTCTATTTTAACAGTTTAATTTGCACGGTACCTTTATTTATCAACCGAATATTACAAAACTTTTAAAAATAAGCTCCCCCTGACCAGCTTAATCGTTCGCAATAAACGTTTGACCCTTAAAATCGACAAATTGCTGACTTTAAAGTAAGAAACATTACATCCGGGCCAAATTTTCTGTTTTATCACTTTTACAGTACCTTTGATTACCAACCGATTATTACAAAACTTTAAAAAGAGAAAGAGAGAAATGCGGCCTAACGTCCATTCGACACAAACTAGGTCATTTCGGGGCTAACATATGTTTTTTAATTTTATTTAAAAACTCCCATTGCGCGTACTGGTCTTTAGCCGTTGGGTGGAAACCGAAGAACACGGAGAAAAACCACGAGGTTGGACATCATACACCATGTCACGTACAACATGGAGATCGAAACGACGCCCGTTGACTCAATGACAGACGTTACGATACAGCGCGCACATGCTAACCATTCAGCCATTCAGCCTCCCTGAATTCGGAAAATTGCTGACTTATAGCAAGAAACATTTCAACCGGGCGAAATTTTCTGTTTTAACAGTTTAATGAGCACGGTACTTTAATTACCAACCGATTATTACAAAACTTTTGAAAATAACTTCCAAGTGACCAGCTTAATCGTATGCAATAAACGTTTTGCCTGAATTGAAAGTTCTGCACGGAAAAAGTTCATCTCGATTTCCCGGCGTGGTTCCCCTTGTCAGTGAGGCAGAACGGAGGGCCTGACAAGCACAGCTGTCTAGTCTTTCGGATGGGACGAAAAACCAAGGTCCCGTGTACACATTGGAGTGCACGTAAAATATCCCTAAGCAGTTGGAATTCGATACTGTTGAATAAGCTCTATACGATGACTAAATGTGTAGATTGTAGTCAGCCACACTGCATGTTTCGCTTAACAATGAAAGGGTGCCGTTTTCAATGTTCGATCCTTTTGTTCTTCTACTCCTGATATGTTGAACTGTTGATGGATGGTTTGATATAAAAGACTACCAATAAGACTCTTTGTAGAAGTTCCCAAAAAATATTATGTTGACTTTACGAGAAAGACCTCTCTAAACATGCTCCAAATTGTAAAAATACGACTTTTTGGATTTTCAATCTCTTTTTTCGGCTATGCCTGATATTTAAAAAAATGATACAATGATTTCACACAACAGGCTAGCTATTAGACTCTCTATTGACAAAAGTTTCACCGCCCTCCCTTCATTATAACCGAAGTTATCGTGCCCTAAAGAATCAACAAATCAGCATGCTTATCTCTGCTTACCCTAAGCAGAAAATGGTCATCTTTGAACTCAATCATAACATTGACCTAGTGAACGTCTACACCAAGTTTGAACATTCTAGCTTAATTAGAAGGAGAGTAATTGTGTTCCAAAGTCCCGACCCTTTAAATTGCTTCTATTTTTCATTTTCAATTCAAAATGGTGACCATCACGTGACCGAAATCGAAATTCTGATCCGACAGATATTTAGGCATTCCTTCAAGGATTCCGAAAATATGACTCCCGAGTCTGTAAGTAAAATAGCAAAAAAGCCTTAGGGATTTTTCACGTTACAAGATGGTGGCACTTCCTGTTCGATCTACAAACTTCATATTTTGTGTACAAATCAGTAACTACTTGTCTAGTACCAAAAAAAAATTAGGTCATTCTGACCTATATTTGGATGATTTTTTTGCAAATTTTGATCCTTAATTTCATCAAGGGGAGATAATTTAAAAAATTTCTAATCATATTTTTGAAGTCGCATCAGCAAGATCTACTTACATGCTAAGTTTCATGAAAATCGTACAACTATTAAAGAAGTTGTCAAATTGATCTAAACTTCCGGTTGGAAATTCGAAAATCTGAAACTGCAGATTTAAAGTAATTGTCTCAAGGTACTCAAAGAAAAAAGATTTAGTAAAATAGGTCAAATAGTCACAAACTTACAGCATTGTAGGTCAAATGCATTCGTTCGTAAAATTCGGTGATTTCGGATACGTAGAACGTTTTGAAAATATATTTAATCAACAGCCACCACCCATTTTTGGGGGGATAGGTAAAAGTTTCAGAACGATCCTATGGTTAGATTCTGAGGAATCCGATTTGTGGATAAAACACAAAAAAAAAATAACTAGATCTGCTACTGTCCCATGCAGATATGAAAGCTTTCATATTCATCGTCACGTGTCATCGATTGTATCAAGTATCCTAAATAAAAGGATGAAAAGAAAAAATTATCAAAATTGGTCAAAAACTCGCGAAGTTACAAGTCTAAATATAGTATGAAACATTGCACCCAGGCATAACAATAAACTGAAAACTAAAAGGAAATAACTGAAACTTGTATTACTGTAATGAAACGGATGAGAAAAACAAATGAAAATGGCGAGAAAGAACTAAAAATGGCAGGATGGACAGGCGAACTTACTACTTGTCACGTACAACCGGGCATTCGAAAACACGCTAGTTAACTCAATGACAGGCGCGCGTGCTAACCATTCAGCCACCCCTCCCACCCCCTCCCTTTGAAATCAGACACGTGCAATATGTGATATAGAGAGAATAACAAGTCGCTCACAACAAAATCGTAAATTAATGAGTTTAGGTCAAAAGGTTGAGCTACTGTTTTAGAGTATTTATTTGTTTTAAAGAGACACGTTATGGGTTGTTCATAGTTAAATGAATGTTTAATTTTAAATAAGACCAATAAAATTAGGATTTAATAATGCCAGACTAATATTAAAATAAAGTTTTAAATTAAGAATAATTAATTATTGGTCTAATGCAATAAAATGCTTTGATTTGACGGATGAAATGTACGATGGGTGTCCAGACTATGTGGCTAAGTCGTTGGCCAGGAGGTCGGGTGTTCGATCCCTGCATTGGCCGAGAAAGTTCATCTCGATTTTCTGGCGTGTCTCCCCCCCCCCCGCCGTGTACACATTGGAGTGCACGTAGCACGTAAAAGATCCCTTTGCAGTTGGAATTCGATACTGTTGAATACGCTCTATACAATGACTAAATGTGCAGATTATAGCCACCCATACTGCATGTTTTGCTTAACAATGAAAGGGTGCCGTTTTCAATTTTCGATCCTTTTATTCTTCTACTCCTGCTATTTTGGACTGTTGGTCGATGGTTTCATAAAAAAAAACTACCGATAAGACTCTTTGTAGAATTAAGTAATTATGCAAATGACCTTTGACATATTATTGACCTTTGACCCCACTATTGACCTTTGACTCAATGGGTTGACCTTTGACCTGCCACACTGACTTTCGACCCCAAAATTAGTTTTTTTAATACTTCTGTTGTTAAAATAATACCCACAGCTGCTATTATGAAAATAAGGTAAACACGATCCCAAAGACAATAGCCCTTTTTTACACCGAAATATGAAAGTAGGCACAAGGCGGAGAACAAAAATTCACAAGGAATACATACAATCAAGTAGATACATGTACACAGGCCTAGGAAAACCATGCAACAATCAATAATTATGTTATTAACGATAAATATAGCAATGACAAAAAATCTGCTATGTTATCTAGTTTTCGCCCGTCAAACAGACTAAATTCCATTGTGCCAACTGCCAACTCATGAAACTCCAATTCCATGTCTTGGAATAAACTTCGGTATAGCCTACTGGACTCTGTGTCTATACACTGTCCATGCTTCCATTCTTCTGTGCTAATATTATGACTTATCTTCTGATGACCACAAGGCTGGGATGCAGATGGCTGTGTTCTCTTCAATGGTAAATTTTCTTCACAAGAATCTTCTGCATAGGAAAGCTTCTATGTTTCTTGAACCCTGGACCTGGTGGTACATGTACTTTTGTTATACTGTTGTACCCAAACTTTCTCAACAATATCATTGGGTCTACCTATTTCCATCTTCAGATAAGGGCCTTCAAATATAAATAAATAAATAAATGTAAAGCATTCAGTGCAATTAAAAAAACCCAAAAGACTTCTACATTGAGTAACCTTAGGTAAAATAATTTGAAAGAGGAAGGTCATAAATAAATATTTTATACAATAGTAAATCTAGGCACATAATCTAAAGCTGTAGAACATCTAGACATTTTAGGTTTATACTTGTTTTGAATAATTTGAATGTAAAAACATATACATTATACATAACAAACAAAACTCACACATCCCAATCCATGCTTGTAGCAGTACCATAAGGCCTAAGGCCTAAGACTATCATTAGTCTACCATGTCCATGTGCAGTATCTTCAACTGAGGTTGAAGGCCTAGGAAAAAAATTAAATAGCACACTTTGATTAAATACAGAAACACAGAAGGATAGTCACACACACTTTCGTTTGGCATTTATAATATACATGTACATGTGTGGGCCTATTATTTATTTTTACCAAAGGGTAGAGATAGAAATCTAAATTATCATAAGTGATTTAGCCTTACTTGCCCGAGGCCTAGAGGCCTAGTCCCAACAACATGTGTGCGCCTATTATTTATTTTTACCAAAGGGCAGAGATAGAAATCTAAATTATCATAAGTGATTTAGCCTTACTTGCCCGAAGCCCAGAGGCCTAGTCCCAACAACGGTCCAACCCCTCGATCATTGCTGGCATTGGAACGAAAGCAAACAAACGAAAACTGACAATACTTAGTGGCCAAGCCTTTTTGAAATTTGAATAACTATACGCGGGTTTCTGCATTTCATGCCAAAATTGTCTAATTGAAACAGAAAACATCCCCTTTTCATCAAGTCAGCCATGTGCGTACTCCGCCATACGCACGTGACCGAGAAATATACTATTGTAGTACTATTACTATTAGTATTACATTTTAGGCCCACATATTTGATCTAATTTACCGATAATTCGATGCTAAATGGATAATTCATGGTAGAAATAAGCACACATTCTACAATTAAATAAGTATCATCATCAAGTTTACGTTTGTTCGGGTGTAAAATAATAAATTAGTAAACAAAACTCACTCATCTAGTCTAATCAGGATCTCTCGTTAGTCGTTGACAAATTCTTCGTCGGACGAATCTAGGTCACATGTTTGCTCATTTGAATTCATCGGCATCGCTCACATATTCAAGATCACACGTGTTTAATCATTGGAAAACTTAACAAAACGTCTATTCTTAATTTTCGGTTTAATAATTTCTCTTTTAGACGTAATAAACCACCTTTTACGGCTATAGGTACACGAAATAATAGGACTTCTGCTAAATATAAATAACACGACGTCATTTGTTTACGCTCACAGAGTTACCCATCTTTGTTAGACTCTAGACTCGTATAACACGACTTCTATGTTGAATAATCGCCCGTTCATAGTCTCATTTTATGGGGAATTTTCGTAGCTTTCGAATGATATAAATGATATTTGTTTACTGTGAATATTTTTTCGGATAAGACGTGATGAATTTACCGATCGCCGGCGATCGATTTTAACAGGGGAGGAGTTCTTAGGGTTAAGAGAAAAGGACCTTTAAAAATGCTCCAAATCGTAAAAATACGACTTTTTGGATTTTCGATCTTTTTTTTCTGCTATCCCCGATATTTAAAAATAATGATACAATGATTTCACACAACAGGGTAGCTATTAGACTTTCGATTGACAAGAGTTTCATCACCCTCCCTTCATTATAACCGAAGTTATCGTGCCCTAAAGAATCAACAAATCAGTATGCTTATCTCTGCTTACCCTAAGCAGAAAATGCTCATCTTGGAACTCAATCATAACATTGACCTATTGAACGTCTACACCAAGTTTGAACATTCTAGCTTAATTAGAAGGAGTGTAATTGTGTTCCAAAGTCCCGACCCTTCAAATTGCTTATATTTTTCATTTTCAATTCAAAATGGTGACCATCACGTGACCGAAATCAAAATTCGGATCCAACAGATTTTTAGGCATTCCTTCAAGGATTCCGAAAATATAACCCCCGAGTCTGTAAGTAAAATAGCAAAAAAGCCTTATTGATTTTTCACTTTTAAAGATGGTGGCACTTCCGGTTCCATCGACAAACTCCATATTTTGTGTACAAATCAGTAATTACTTATCTAGTATCCAAAAAAAAAAATCAGGTCATTCTGCCCTATATTTCGATGATTTTTTTGAAAATTTTGATCCTTAATTTCGTCAAGGGGAGATAATTTAGAAAATTTCTAATTATATTTTTGAAGTCACATCGGTAAGATCTAGTTATATACTAAATTTCATGAAAATCGCACAACTATTAAAGAAGTTGTCAAATTGGTCTAAACTTCCGGATCGAAATTACAAATCTGATATGACAAATGTCTTATTTGTGAAACAAATATTGATTTTAAGATACAAATGTTAATTTTAGTGTACAAATGTCGAAATACGACAACAAATGAAGAAGTAAGAATTAAGGACTATGAATTAGAACTAAGAACACTGAATAAAGAGCTGTTTGGACTTACATACAATAAAACATATTAACAAGGTTGAACAAAGTGAAACAAGGGGTATAACTCTAAAAGTCATTATTGTAAATTGCTGAAATTCAATATATAGGCTTTGTGATTTCACTAATCTAAATGATGCATATAATTTTGGTGTTCAACAAAGTGAAATAAGGGCAATAAATTTCGGCATAATAAACGCAATTGCTGAAATTCGAGAGTATTCTTCTTTTTACTAATTCAAATGACACATGAAGGGGATACTCGATTCACAGTTCTGGAATTGAATTCCAAAACTGGTGTCAATCGAGTGAAAAGGAGAATTTCAGATTACAGCGCATGCGTCGACTGTATAAAAAGTATCCCAACCAATCATGACTGCTGAAACATGTTTTTTACCTAGGAATACGTCACGATTCTACTCACTCCACCTCAGCTGTCGGGACTGGCAGAACTGTGACAGGACTGAATTCCGCGTCACTCGATTGTAATTCTGTCGATTCGGGACGTTCTGGACTGTGAATCGAGCACCGCCACAAATTTCATACAGATGGGCAGAAAACTTTGGATGTTAGAGCGTTCACATGGTGCAACAATGTGAAACAAGGGCTAACTCTATAAGTAATAAACGGAAATTTCTGAAATGCCATGGGATTCTTCATTTTGCTAATTTAAATGACACATAAATTTTATACTGATCGGCATATAACTTTAGATGTTGGAGCGCTCACAAAGCTATAACTCGAGAAGTAATTAAGGGAAATTGCTGAAATTCAATAGGACTCTTCAAATCATGCATATAAATTTCACAAAGATCGGATGATAACTTTTGGCGTTTACAAGGTTCAATAAAGTGAAACAAGGACGCAAAGACGTAAATCTAGACGTAATAAACGGAAATTGCTTGAATTCAATAGACTTCTTCGTTTCATTAATTTACATAATCGATAAAAAATTCACAGAGATGGGATGATAACTTATGGCATTAGAGTGAAACAATGTCCATAACTCTAGACTTAATAAACGGAAATTATTTAAATTAAATCTGCTTCTTCATCTCACTAATAATGTCATCCACATACATGTATATCAATTTTAAAACAATCGTAACCTTTGGCGTTACATCGTTCACCACAAATAGTGGACGATTGACGGGCGGACGGGGGTGACGGCAATATACGTCCACATTTCCATGTGAGCGTATAAAAAAAACGACCAAAAAGTTATTGTCTAGTTTCATGGAGCAGGACGAAGGAAAGCGTCTGGTCTTTCGAGCCTGGGCAAAATTGGTACAGAAAAATGGTTCGGTAAACTACATTTCACTGTTTTCTTTTAAAATCACACAATATGAATAAGAAAGTTTGTCCTGCCCACCAATATCAATAACCAAAATACCCCAGCAATAGGTCACAAAAATATTTTGATCATCAACATATTTGCTGTCTTTCTCAAACAGCACAATAAGGACCTTGAGAATAACTATTTCGAAGCTGTGGTATTTAACCCTACACATTCCATGTCAATCTGTTTCACAGAAAATTACTTGCGAATTATCAATCTGTTTTACAGACAATTACTTACGAATTAACTCTGTAAAAGATGAGTGTCCACAACACGTGCGTTGACTGCAGGCGGCGCCAGTCATTGGCTCAACGGCTCGTGCAATGTTTACTTAACACCTAACTGCTTCGGGCAAAATGATGCATTTTACTCATTTTAATACCCATTTACAAATATTTTTTAACTCCAAATACTTCAAACATCTTTTTGTCTTTTTCTTTTACCTCAAAAAAATGTTTGAGAATTTAATTTGTCGGAGTAAAAAAGTTACTATGCCGTACTTATTAAGCCTGGTCGATGTCATGCTTATCAGTGATTGTAGCGGCCAAGCGAATATTCACTGCGGGATCAGTTTGGCGAATTATAGCGGCCAAGCGACTATTCACTGAGGGCTCAGTTTGATTCGATCTCGATAAACTGTAAAATATTACAACGGAGAAATAAATACACTAACGAAATCAATGAGTTACGGTAACCAAACAACCTTGACCTTGTTCTGTACAAAGTACAAAGTTTCGTCGAACTGTAACCATAGCTTCGTACCGTATACAAAATCAATAACACCGCCAATACAAAATCACGTGGTATTGACAAGATGATGCAATCCTCTATGGGAAGAAAAAACATACCATACTATTTACCACCGCGCGTATATAGCCTATCTTTAACATAGCATGGCGTACGTCACAGATTTTGTACAAGTGGGTTTATTGTTAATAAAGATAAGACCACATTTTGGACAGAGAACACGTTAAAAATAACGTTATAACCTACGATTTTTCATACAACCTGGGACATAATAATCAATATTGGGTAAAAGAAAATGTGACCTCCTGGGGGTCCACAACCTTGGTATTACACAGTTTTCAGGGGCGTACATAACGATTTCGTTTGGGTGGGGGGTAGCCAAAATGCGACCGACTGATCCACATACCCCCGCCCCACACACCATATGATAGTGTTGAGACAGTAGACAACTGAGGTGTAGACAACTGAGGTGTGACCGACTATGTTCTCCCTTGGTGAAATTTTGTTGTTAGACCAACATACTTACAACAGAATAAGAGTGACGTATGCAATTTAGGCTTACGGATTCACACAAATTAGTATTTGGGATCTATTCTGGCATTGTGTTTGAGACTGACTGCAGTGACTGCACTTATTTTGAGACAGACTTTTTTTTTCTCCCTGAGTTACATTTTGTAAGACTAACATTATACTCACAACAGAATGAGAGTGAAACACAACATCTTTTCAAAAAATGATAAGTTGACAAGGTTATTTTATAGTAAGACGACTGACTGCACTGATTTTGTAATCGACTATTTTTATACTAAAGTTTTGCGTGAGTAGCGTGACGTATACAGTGAGTACTTATTTTGATACCAACTACCTCTACTTTGCGACCGACTGCACCGATTTTGCGACCGACTATTTTTTTTTTTTGCGTGAGTAGCGTGAGTACAGTGAGTTCTTATTTTGATACCGACTACCTTTACTTTGCAACTGACTGCTCCTAATTTGCGATCGACTGCACTGATTTTGCGACCGACTATTTTTATACTAAAGTTTTGCGTGAGTAGCGCGGCGTATACTTTTTTGATACCGACTACCTCTACTTTGCGACCGACTGCACTGATATTGCGACCGACTATTTTGTCTCAGTAATTTTCCTTGGCCGCCATTGGCTAATTCAGTTTTTCAGTCCTAGATTAATTTTTTATTGTTCGATTTGTATAAAACAAAGTCCATATGCTTCGTTGTCTCAATTGTCATTTTTTTTGTTACCAATAATGTTATCTGTCGGCACCGGAAGTGGCATAATTTTACCAAAAACTACAATTTTGACAGTTATTTTCCTATTTCGAAAACAAATATTATTTTTTTGAAAAATTATATGACTCAAAGTGTGTGTTTTTTCAAGGCGCAAAAAATGTAGGAAGCAGTTTTTTTAATTTCGATTTCATTTTCGAGCAAATTCGATTAAGAGGCTAAAAATGGTGTAAAATTGGCCTATTTACAACCTATTCAGGCTTTTCAGATTTTAAAATATTTCTTCGTAACTTTTATAAACTTGTAGCTATAATCCATACGAAGAAAATGTATGTTAAAATTCGTTTGTAATATAAGCAATTACCAAGAAATGGGCAGTTCTGTACAAGTCACTGTTTTCGTTATTTTGCCTGTAAAATAGTCAATTATGATTGGATTTTTATAAAAGTGACATCATTTGATTCAAAAAGCATGTAGCGTCATATCAAGTTGATTACAATTTAAAATTGACACCGGAAGTGACATCATTTGGTCAAAAAATGCATTTTAAACTTTTTAAATCAATGTTTTATTCAACCAAGAATAACTTAATATGTATTAATAATTTTAACTTTTGGTTTAAATTCACATATAAACAAAACTCATATGGTCATATAGATATCATAAAATGGTTTCTAACTTATTCGGTTGCCGAGAAATAGACGGTTTTCTACAGGTCACTTTTGAAGGTTTCGGGGCCATAAAAGTGTCAATTATTATTCGATTTTCATAATGTACACCGTGTTATACCTAATGCCATTTGGGATTTTATACAAGTAATTTAAGATTTTCATTATCACCGGAAGTAACGTCATTTTGGCAAAAACTGTATTTTTAGCCTTCAAAACAGATATTTTATTCAAATGAGTCTATTTTGAAATCTTTTTCAAATTATGGTATTTGATGCTAATCAACAAATAGAATGAACCCATACGATCATACAGATACCACAAAATGGTTTCTAACTTGTACGGTTGCAGAGAAATAGCCGATTTTCTACAAGTCACTTTTCAAGTTTTTTGGTCTTTAAAAGTGGCAATTATTATTCGATTTACATAAAATTTTCACTATATGATATCGTATGCCATTTCTGATTTCATAAGACTAATTGAACATTTGCATTAACACCGGGAGTAATTTAATTTTGTCAAGATCATTTACAAGTAACAAATGTATAAAATGAATTGATATTGCTGGATTTTGTTGATTCTGCGTCCATTTTATTTGTGTGCAATCTTAATTTGGAAACCTGTTTAGTGGTTTCGCTGGTACCGGAAGTGACATATGTTCAAGGGTAACTTGACACCGAAAGTGACATGTTTAAGGGTAACATGGCACCAGTGAAACCCGTCATTCCTGCATGCAGGTCTAGTTAAGCTTTCATATTACATATGAAAGCTTATTGTTTCTGTTAAGATTATTATTATTATTTTTTTTTTTGTGTGTTTTCTGCAAATCGGATTTCTCAGAATCTATCCGTAGGATCTTTCTGAAATTTTGACCTACCCCCCCAAAAATGGGGTGCGAACCTTGATTAAATATATTTTCAAAACGTTTTACGAATCCGAAATCACCGAAATTTACGAACGACGAAATTGACAAAGCATAGTCGTAACTTTGTTATTTTTTGACCGATTTTACTAATTCTTTTTTCTTTGAATACCTTGAAAAAAATCATTTTCATCTGCAGTTTCACATTTTCGAATTTCGAAAATTCGTCGCTGTGATTTCGAACCGGAAGTTTAGACCAATTTGACAACTTCTTTAATAGTTGTACGATTGTCATGAAATTTAGTATATATGTAGACCTTACCGATGTGACTTCAAAAATATAATTAGAAATTTTCTAAATTATCTCCCCTTGACGAAATTAAAGATCAAAATTTTCAAAAAAATCATCGAAATATAGGTCAGAATGACCTGATTTTTTTTTTGGATACTAGACAAGTAATTACTGATTTGTACACAAAATATAAAGTTTGTTGATCGAACCGGAAGTGCCACCATCTTGAAACGTGAAAAATCCCTAAGGCTTTTTTGCTATTTTACTTACAGACACGGGAGTTATATTTTCTAAATCCTTGAAAGATGGCCTAAAAATTGTTCAGAGAAGAATTTTGATTTAGGTCAATTGATGGTTGCCATTTTGAAGTGAATATGAAAAGTATTAGCAATTTGAAAGGCCGAAACTTTGAAACTCAATAACTCTCCTTCTAATTGAGCTAGAATGTTCAATCTTGGTGTAGACGTTCACTATGTCAATGTCATGATTGAGTTCAAAGATGAGCATTTTCTGCCTAGGGTAAGCAGAAATAAGCATGCTGATTTGTTGATTCTTTAGGGCAAGATAACTTCGGTTATAATGAAGGGAGGGCGGTGAAACTCTTGTTAATCGAGAGGGTAATAGCTGGCCTGTTGTGTGAAATCGTTGTATCTTTTTTTTTTAAATATCAGGGATAGCTGAAAAAAAGAGATCGAAAATCCAAAAAGTCGTATGTTTACGATTTGGAGCATCTTTAAAGGTTCTTTTCTCTTAAAGTCAACATAATACTTTTTGGGAACTTCTTCTACAAAGAGTCTTATCGGTAGTCTTTTATATGAAAACTTCGATCAACAGTCCAAAATATCTGGAGTAGAAGAATAAAACGGCACCCTTTCATTGTTAAGCAAAACATGCAGTGTGTGTGACTACAATCTGCACATTTAGTCATTGTATAGAGCTTATTCAACAGTATCGAATTCCAACTGCTTAGGGATATTTTACGTGCACTCCAATGTGTACACGCGACCTTGGTTTTTCGTCCCACCCCAAACGACTAGACAGCTGTCCTTGTCAGGCCCTCCGTTCTGCCTCACTGACAAGGGGGACCACGCCGGAAAATCGAGATGATCTTCCTCGTTGCAGAACTTTCAATTCAGGCCAAACGTTTATTGCATACGATTAAGCTGGTCAGTTGGAGCTTATTTTCAAAAGTTTTGTAATAATCGGTTGGTAATTAAAATACCGTGCGAATTAAACTGTTAAAACAGAAAATTTCGCCCGGTTAAAATGTTTCTTGCTATAAGTCAGCAATTTCCAGATTTTAGGGAGGCTGAATGGTTAGCATACGCGCGCTGTATCGTAACGTCTGTCATTGAGTCAACCGGCGTCGTTTCGATTTCCAAGTTGCACGTGACATGGAGTATGGTGTCCAACCTCGTGGGTTTTCTCCGTGTCCTTCGGTTTCCTCCCACGGCTAAAGACCCGTACGCGCAAGGGAAGTTTATAAATACAATTAAAAAACATATGTTGGTCCCGAAATGACCTAGTTTGTGTCGAATGGACGTTGAGCCGCATTTCTCTCTTTCTCTTTTATTTTTAAAGTTTTGTAATAATCGGTTGGTAATCAAAGGTACTGTAAACAAAAAGTCGTATGTTTACGATTTGGAGCATCTTTAAAGGTTCTTTTCTCTTAAAGTCAACATCATACTTTTTGGGAACTTCTTCTACAAAGAGTCTTATCGGTAGTCTTTTATATGAAAACTTCGATCAACAGTCCAAAATATCTGGAGTAGAAGAATAAAAGGATCGAACATTGAAAACGGCACCCTTTCATTGTTAAGCGAAACATGCAGTGTGTGTGACTACAATCTGCACATTTAGTCATTGTATAGAGCTTATTCAAGAGTATCGAATTCCAACTGCTTAGGGATATTTTACGTGCACTCCAATGTGTACACGCGACCTTGGTTTTTCGTCCCACCCGAACGACCAGTCAGCTGTCCTTGTCAGGCCCTCCGTTCTGCCTCACTGACAAGGGGGGACAACGCCGGAAAATCGATATGATCTTCCTCGTTGCAGAACTTTCAATTCAGGTCAAACGTTTATTGCATACGATTAAGCTGGTCAGTTGGAGCTTATTTTCAAAAGTTTTGTAATAATCGGTTGGTAATTAAAATACTGTGCGAATTAAACTGTTAAAACATAAAATTTCGCCCGGTTATAATGTTTCCCACTTTAAAGTCAGCAATTTGCCGATTTTAGAGGGCAAATGTTTATTGCGAACAATTAAGCTGGTCAGGGGGAGCTTATTTTTAAGGGAGGCTGACTGGCTGAATGGTTAGCATGTGCACGCTGTATCGTAACGTCTGTCATTGAGTCAACGGGCGTCGTTTCGATTTCGAGATTGCACGTGACATGGAGTATGGTGTCCAACCTCGTGGGTTTTCTCCGTGCCATTCGGTTTCCTCCCAACAGCTAAAGACCAGTACGCGCAAGGGGAGTTTTTAAAAAACATATGTTAGTCCTGAAATGACCTAGTTTGTGTCGAATGGACGTTAAGCCGCATTTCTCTCTTTTTTTTTATTTTTAAAGTTTTGTAATAATCGGTTGGTAATCAAAGATACTGTAAAAGTGATAAAACAGAAAAATTCACCCGGTTGTAATGTTTCTCACTTTAAAGTCAGCAATTTGCCGATTTTAAGGGGAAAACGTTTATTGCGAACGATTTAGCTGGTCAGGGGGAGCTTATTTTTAAAAGTTTTGTAATATTCGGTTGATAACTAAAGGTACCGTGCAAATTAAACTAATAAAATAGAAGATTTCGCCCGGTTGAAATGTTTCTATCTGTAGGTCAGCAATTTGCAGATTTTAGGGAGGTTGCGTGACTGAATGGTTAGCACGTGCGCTCTGTATCATAACGTCTGTCATTGAGTCAACTGGCGTTGTTTCGATTTCTTGGTTGTACGTGACAAGGAGTATGGTCGCCTGTCCAACCTCGTAGGCCGTAACGCCGCTGCCCGGGTAAAATTTCCCTCATTGCACACTTTATGGCGTATGCCCGTCTTCATTAGCCCATTTTAGGAACAAAACAGTAGGACGTTAAACAGCCATTCAATTTGATTTCATTTTCTCTATGTTGCTTATTTATTATAGTGGATAAATGTTTTTCTGGTTCTATTAATTATTTCATTTCTGCATAGAAATCTTGCTTTGAGCAGTTTTTTTTTATTGCAAAGTGCCATTCTTGTATATTGCAGTCTATGACCCTTTGTTTAAAACATGCTTAAGAATTTGACACGATTTCCTACTTATAACCAAACATATTGGAAACCATAATTATATAACATATCTCTAATTTTGGAAGCCCGATTACAGCTATACAAGTTTGGGTTATTTCCCTTTAGTTTAAAGATTATTTTTTTGCCGAGGGTGCAATGTTTCTCACTACATTTAAATTTGTAACTTTGTGAGTTTTGACCGATTTTGATAATTATGTCTTTATAATTTTCCAAATTTACATATTTAACGTAAATATTCAAACAATTGGAATCAACCTGATTCAAAAGTTTTTAGTTTTGTTCAAAGTTTTCTCATTTAATTTTTCGATGTTTTCTTACCATTTTCATTTCATTTTTCTGAAAGTTTTGAAGTGGGAAGTCATCCCGATTACAGCAACACAAGTATCAGTTATTTCCCTTTAGTTTTCAGATAATGCAATGTTTCATACTATATTTAGACTTGTAACTTCGTGAGTTTTTGACCAATTTTGATAGTTTGTTATTCTTATCCTTTTATTTGAGATACTTGATATAATCTATGACACGTGACGATGAATATGAAAGCTTTCATATCTGCATGGGACAGTAGCAGATCTAGTTATTATTATTATTATTCTTTTGTTTTGAGTAGATCTCAGCAACTGCTTGTCGCATCGTTACGATGTCTTCGGCTTTGTTGGGAAAGTGGGTGTGACTTAGAGGATAAAGCTATTTTGAACGTTCTGCGACAATGCGAAATGCCCGAAATCACCGAAGTTATCGTTTTTAAAAATATTGCAGTAATTTTAACAATAATTATGGGATTTTAACTTTCGATACATTTTGGCATAGCCGGAGACAGGGCACATAGCTACGCTACTTTCGATTTTTGATTTTCGGTAAATCTTCGAAGATATTAAGCGCCAAATTTTGAAAATTTAAAATTTTACAAAAAACTTTTTTATTTATGAATATTTTTTAGTCGTGTTGTACACAGAATTGCGCAAAAATGTTAAAAAATTTTGTCTCAGTAATTTTCCTTGGCCGCCATTGGCTAATTCAGTTTTTCAGTCCTAGATTATTTTTTTATTGTTCGATTTGTATAAAACAAACTTTATATGCTTCGTTGTCTCAATTGTCATTTTTTTTGTTACCAATAGTGTTATCTGTCGGCACCCGAAGTGGCATAATTTTACCAAAAAAATACAATTTTGACAGTTTTTTACGATCTTCAAAAACAAATATTATTTTTTTGAAAAATTATATGACTCAAAGAGTGTGTCCTTTCAAGGCGCAAAAAAAGGCGGAAGCAGTTTTTTTTAATTTCTATTTCATTTTCTAGCAAATTGGATTAAGGGGTGAAAAAAGGCGTAAAATTGACCTATTTACAACCCATTCAGGCTTTTCAGATTTTAAAATATTTTTACATAACTTTTATAAACTTGTAGCTATAATCCATACGAAGAGAATGTATGTAAAAATTAGTTTGTAAAATAAGCAGTTGCCGAGAAAAGGGCAGTTTTGCATAAGTCACTGTTTTCGCAATTTTGCCTGTAAAATAGTCAATTATTAATGGATATTCACAAAAGTGACATCATTTGATTCAAAAAGCAAGTGTGCGTTATATCATGTTGATTACTATTTAAAATTTACACCGGAAGTGACGTCATTTAGTCAAAAACTCAATTTTTAACTTTTGAAATCGATATTTTTTTCAACCAAGAATTATATCACATATAATAATAAAATCAACTTTTGGTTTAAATTCACATATTAACAAAGCTCATACGGTCAAAAAGATATCATAAGATTGTTTCTAACTTGTTCGGTTGCCGAGATATAGGCGATTTTCTAAAAATCATTTTTGAAGGTTTTTGGCCCATAAAAGTGTCAATTATTATTCGATTTTCATAAAATTTTCACCCTTTGAAGCCTAATGTCATAGACGATGTTATAAAACTAATTTAACGTTTTCATTATCACCGGAAGTAACGTCATTTTGGCAAAAACTGTATTTAAAGCCTTCAAAACAGATATTTTATTCAAATGAGTCTGATTTGTAATGTTTATACAATTACGATATTTGATTCCAATCAACAAATAGATTAAACCCATACGGTCATATAAATACCAAAAAATGGTTTCTATCTTGTACGGTTGCCGAGAAATAGACGATTTTCTACACGTCACTTTTCAAGGTTTTTGGTCTATAAAAGTGGCAATTATTCTTCGATTTACATAAAATTTTCACCATGAGATGCCTTATGCCATTTCTGATTTCATAAAACTAATGGAACATTTACATTATCACCGGAAGTACTGTAATTTTGTCAGGATCAATTACATGTAACAAATGTATAAAATGAAATGATATTGCTGGATTTGTTTGTTTCTGTTTCCATTTTATTTGATGTGTGCAATGCTTATGTGGAAACCTGTATATTGGTTTCATTGGTACCGGAAGTGACATATGTTCAAGGGTAACGTGGCACCGAAAGTGACACAAGTTCAAGTTCAAAGGTAACATGGCACCAGTGAAACCCGTCATTCCTGCATGCAGGTCTAGTTAGGCTTTCAGACTTTCGTCTGAAAGCCTATTGTGATTACTAAAATTATTAAGCTTTCATATTACATATGAAAGCTTATTATTTCTGTTAAAGTTATTAAGCTTTCATATTACATATGAAAGCTTATTGTTTCTGTTAAGACTATTATTATTAAGCTTTCATATTACATATGAAAGCTTATTGTTTCTGTTAAGATTATTATTAAGCTTTCATATTACATATGAAAGCTTATTGTTTCTGTTAAGATTATTAAGCTTTCATATTACATATGAAAGCTTATTGTTTCTGTTAAAGTTATTATTAAGCTTTCATATGTATTACATATGAAAGCTTATTGTTTCTGTTAAAGTTATTATTAAGCTTTCATATTACATATGAAAGCTTATTGTTTCTGTTAAAGTTATTAAGCTTTCATATGTATTACATATGAAAGCTTATTGTTTCTGTTAAAGTTATTATTATTATTATTTTTTTTTTTGTGTGTTTTCTGCAAATCGGATTTCTCAGAATCTATCCATAGGATCTTTCTGAAATTTTGACCTACCCCCCCAAAAATGGGGTGCGAACCTTGATTAAATGTATTTTCAAAACGTTTTACGAATCCGAAATCACCGAATTTTACGAACGAAAAAACTGACAATGCATAGTCGTATCTTTGTTATTTTTTGACCGATTTTACTAATTCTTTTTTCTTTGAATACCTTGAAAAAAATCGTTTTCATCTGCAGTTTCACATTTTCGTATTTCGAAAATTCGTCGCTGTGATTTCGAACCGGAAGTTTAGACCAATTTGACAACTTCTTTAATAGTTGTACGATTTTCATGAAATTTAGTATACAAGTAGATCTTACCGATGTGACTTCAAAAATATAATTAGAAATTTTCTAAATTATCTCCCCTTGGTGAAATTAAGGATCAAAGTTTTCAAAAAAATCGTCGAAATATAGGTCAGAATGACCTAAAAAAAATTTTCGATACTCGACAAGTAATTACTGATTCCTACACAAAATATGGAGTTTGTCGATCGAACCGGAAGTGCCACCATCTTGAAACATGAAAAATCCCTAAGGCTTTTTTGCTATTTTACTTACAGACACGGGAGTTATATTTTCTGAATCCTTGAAGGATGGCCCAAAAATCATAGGGAGCAGAATTTTGATTTCGGTCACGTGATGGTCACCATTTTGAATTGAAAATGAAAAGTAGTAGCAATTTGAAGGGCCGAGACTTTGAAACACAATAACTCTCCTTCTAATTGAGCTAGAATGTTCAAACTTGGTGTAGACGTTCACTAGGACAATGTCATGATTGAGTCCAAAGATGAGCATTTTCTGCCAAGGGTAAGCAGAGATGGGCATGCTGATTTGTTGATTCTTTAGGGCACGATAACTTCGGTTATAATGAAGGGAGGGCTGTGAAACTTTTGTCAATAGAGAGTCCAATAGCTAGCCTGTTGTGTGAAATCATTGTATCATTTATTTTAAATATCAGGGATAGGCGAAAAAAAGAGATTGAAAATCCAAAAAGTCGTATTTTTACAATTTGGAGCATGTTTAGAGGTCTTTCTCGTAAAGTCAACTTAATATTTTTTGGGAACTTCTTCTACAAAGAGTCTTATTGGTAGTCTTTCATATAAAACCATCGATCAACAATCCAACATATCAGGAGTAGAAGAACAAAAGGATCGAACATTGAAAACGGCATCCTTTCATTGTTAAGCGACACATGCAGTGTGGGTGACTACAATCTACACATTTAGTCATCGTATACAGCTTATTCAACAGTATCGAATTCCAACTGCTTAGGGATATTTTTTAGAATCTAACCATAGGATCTTTCTAAAACTTTGACCTACCCCCCCAAAAATGGGGTGCGAACCTTGATTAAATATATTTTCAAAACGTTTTTCGAATCCAAAATCACCGAATTTTACGAACGAATGCTTTTGACCTACAATGCTGTAACTTTGTGACTATTTGACCTATTTAATTAATTCTTTTTTCTATGAGTACTTTGAGACATTTACTTCAAATCTGCAATTTCGGATTTTCGAAAATTCGTCGCTGTGATTTCGAACCGGAAGTTTAGACCAACTCGACAACTTCTTTAGTAGTTTTACGATTTTCATGAAATTTAATATGTAAGTAAACCTTAATGATGCCACTTGAAAAAATACTTTGGAAATTTTCTAAATTATCTCCCCTTGGAGAAATTGAGGATCGAAATTTTCAAAAAAATCGACGAAATATAGGTCAAATCATCTTGAATTTTTTTTTTTAGGTAATAGCTACGAGACCACTGATTAGTACACAAAAAATGGAGTTTGTAGCTCAATCCGGAAGTGCCACCATCTTGAAATGTAAAAACCTCAAACGCCATTTTGCTATTTTACATACAGACACGGGGGTTATATTTTCTGAATCCTTGAAGGGATGGCTATAAAATGTTGGCAGTAGAATTTTGATTTAAGTCAATGGATAGTCACCATATTGAATTGAATATCAGAAATAGTGAAAAATGGACATTAACGGGCATGTAAATTATCAGAACAGACCGTAGTTTGTTGAATTCGTTTCTTATCTTTGAAATTAATACATTTGGGGATAGCCTAGCTCATTGTCGAATTTTTGGTATTTGCAAATTTCAAAATTTCAAATTTCGCCTTTGATGTTTTCCGTGCCGACAAAGTTGTTTTCGCGTGAATAACTCCGATTAACAGCTTGAAAATAATCAAATGGATCGCAGTTTCGCGATTTTGTCTCAAATCTGGGAAATCAATACATTTCTGGTTAGCCTCCTTTCAAAAATGGGTGGTGGCCTTGGAATCAATATATTTTCAAAACGTTTTGCGAATCCAAAATCACCGAAAACAACTGATGAAAAAATTGACCTTGACAGCTGTGTTACTTCGTGATTTTGTGATCTATTTTACTTTTCTGGTTAGCCTCCTTTCAAAAATGGGTGGTGGCCTTGGAATCAATATATTTTCAAAACGTTTTGCGAATCCAAAATCACCGTAAATAACTGATGAAAAAATTGAGCTTTGATGGAAACTATATAGAAAAATAAAAGGAAACATCAACAATATATAGGTCTTGCACACATAGGCTTAGAACTTTGCAGCCAGTCCTCATATTAATTGAAATTGAATAGGTTTGATTTGATATAATTATTTGTTTTCTATTTTAAAACTATCTAAAAAAAATATTTTTAATCATTTATGTTATTGATTTAGATTAATACTGTTTATATTGTGTACATTTTAACACCTTCATCGATTAATAATGGTTTGCATAGTCATCGTATAGAGCTTATTCAACAGTATCGAATTCCAACTGCTTAGGGATATTTTACGTGCACTCCAATGTGTACACCGGACCTTGGTTTTTCGTCCCATCTATATGTTAGTTTGTGTCGAATGGAGGTTAAGCCGCATTTATCTCTTTCTCTTTTATTTTTAAAGTTTTGTAATAATCGGTTGTACTGTACTGTAAAAGTGATAAAACAGAAAATTTCGCCCGGTAGTAATGTTTCTCACATTAAAGTCACCAATTTGCTCATTTTAGGGGGCAAACGTTTATTGCGAACAATTAAGCTGGTCAGGGGGGGGGGGGGCTTATTTTTAAAAGTTTTGTAATATTCGGTTGATAATTAAAGGTACCGTGCAAATTAAACTGTTAAAATAGAAAATTCCGCCCGGTTGAAATGTTTCTCCTTGTAGGTCAGCAATTTGCCAAATTTAGGGAGGTTGCGTGGCTAAATGGTTAGCACCTGCGCACTGTATCGTAACGTCTGTCATTGAGTCAACTGGCGTTGTTTCGATTGAAATGCCCGGTTGAAATGTTTCTTGCTATAAGTCAGCAATTTATCGATTTTAGGGAGCCTGAATGGCTGTATGGTTAGCATGTGCGCGCTGTATCGTAACGTCTGTCATTGAGTCAACCGGCATCGTTTCGATTTCCAGGTTGCACGTGACATGGAGTATGGTGTCCAACCTCGTGGGTTTTCTCCGTGTCCTTCGGTTTCCTCCCACGGCTGATTTCAGATTATTGTTATGACTGGGTGCAATGTTTCATACTATATTTAGATTTGTAACTTCGCGAGTTTTTGACCAATTTTGATAATTTTTTCTTCTTATCCTTTTATTTAGGATACTTGATACAATCAATGACACGTGACCATGAATATGAAAGCTTTCATATCTGCATGGGACAGTAGCAGATCTAGTTATTATTATTATTTTTTTTTTTGTGTGTTTTCTGCAAATCGGATTTCTCAGAATCTATCCATAGGATCTTTCTGAAATTTTGACCTACCCCCCCAAAAATGGGGTGCGAACCTTGATTAAATATATTTTCGAAACGTTTTACGAATCCGAAACCACCGAATTTTACGAACGAAAAAAATGACAATGCATAGTCGTAACTTTGTTATTTTTTGACCGATTTTACTAATTCTTTTTTCTTTGAATACCTTTAAAAAAACCATTTTCATCTGCAGTTTCACATTTTCGAATTTCGAAAATTCGTCGCTGTGATTTCGAACCGGAAGATTAGACCAATTTGACAACTTCTTTAATAGTTGTACGATTTTCATGAAATTTAGTATCTAAGTAGATCCTACCGATGTGACTTCAAAAATATAATTAGAAATTTTCTAAATTATCTCCCCTTGACGAAATTAAGGATCAAAATTTTCAAAAAAATCATCGAAATATAGGTCAGAATGACCTGATTTTTTTTTTGGATACTAGATAAGTAATTACTGATTTGTACACAAAATATGGAGTTTGTCGATCGAACCGGAAGTGCCGCCATATTTAAAAGTGAAAAATCAATAAGGCTTTTTTGCTATTTTACTTACAGACTCGGGAGTTATATTTTCTGAATCCTTGTAGGAAGGCCTAAAAAATGTCGCGAATAGAATTTTGATTTCGGTCACGTGATGGTCACCATTTTGAATTGAAAATGAAAAATAGAAGCAATTTGAAGGGTCGGGACTTTGGAACACAATTACTCTCCTTCTAATTAAGCTAGAATGTTCAAACTTGGTGTAGACGTTCACTAGGTCAATGTTATGATTGAGTTCAAAGATGAGCATTTTCTGCTTAGGGTAAGCAGAGATAAACAAGCTAATTTGTTGATTCTTTAGGGCACGATAACTTCGGTTATAATGAAGGGAGGGCGGTGAAACTTTTGTCAATAGAGAGTCTAATAGCTAGCCTGTTGTGTGAAATCATTGTATTATTTTTTCTAAATATCAGGGATAGCCGAAAAAAAGAGATTGAAAACCCAAAAAGTCGTATTTTTACAATTTGGAGCATGTTTAGAGGTCTTTCTCGTAAAGTCAACATAATATTTTTTGGGAACTTCTTGTACAAAGAGTCTTATTGGTAGTCTTTTATATGAAACCATCGATCAACAGTCCAACATATCAGGAGTAGAAGAACAAAAGGATCGAACATTGAAAACGGCACCCTTTCATTGTTAAGCGAAACATGCAGTGTGGGTGACTACAATCTACACATTTAGTCATCGTATAGAGCTTATTCAACAGTATCGAATTCCAACTGCTTAGGGATATTTTACGTGCACTCCAATGTGTACACGGGACCTTGGTTTGTCGTCCCATCCGAATGACTAGACAGCTGTGCTTGTCAGGCCCTCCGTTCTGCCTCACTGACAAGGGGAACCACGCCGGGAAATCGAGATGAACTTTCTCCGTGCAGAACTTTCAATTCAGGCGAAAACGTTTATTGCATACGATTAAGCTGGTCAGTTGGAGCTTATTTTCAAAAGTTTTGTAATAATCGGTTGGTAATTAAAGTACCGTGCACATTAAACTGTTAAAACAGAAAATTTCGCCCGGTTGAAATGTTTCTTGCTATAAGTCAGCAATTTTCTGAATTCAGGGAGGCTGAATGGCTGAATGGTTAGCATGTGCGCACTGTATCGTAACGTCTGTCATTGAGTCAACGGGCGTCGTTTCGATCTCCAGGTTGCACGTGACATGAAGTATGATGTCCAACCTTGTGGGTTTTCTCCGTGTTCTTCGGTTTCCTCCCAATGGCTAAAGACCTGTAAGCGCAGGGGGAGTTTTTAAATAAAATTAAAAAACATATGTTAGTCCCGAAATGACCTAGTTTGTGTCGAATGGACATTAGGCCGCATTTCTCTCTTTCTCTTTTATTTTTAAAGTTTTGTAATAATCGGTTGGTAATCAAAGGTACTGTAAAAGTGATAAAACAGAAAATAATCGGTTGGTAATCAATGGTACTGTAAAAGTCATAAAACAGAAAATTTCGCCCGGTTGTAATGTTTCTCACTTTAAAGTCAGCAATTTCCCGATTTTAAGTGGCAAACGTTTATTGCGAACGCTTAAGCTGGTCAGGGGGGAGCTTATTTTTAAAAGTTTTGTAATATTCGGTTGATAACTAAAGGTACCGTGCAAATTAAACTGTTACAATAGAAAATTTGGCCCGGTTGAAATGTTTCTCGCTGTAGGTCAGCAATTTGCCGATTTTAGGGAGGTTGCGTGGCTGAATGGTTAGCACGTGCGCTCTGTATCATAACGTCTGTCATTGAGTCAACTGCCGTTGTTTCGATTTTTTGGTTGTACGTGACAAGGAGTATGGTTGCCTGTCCAACCTCGTAGGCCGTAACCGCCGCTGCCCGGGTAAAATTTCCCTCATTGCACACATTATGGCATATGCCCGTCTTCATTAGCCCATTTTAGGAGCAGAACAGTCGGACGTTAAACCCCATTAAATTTCATTTCATTTTCTCTATGTTGCTTATTTATTATAGTGGATAAATATTTTTCTGGTTCTAGCAATTATTTAATTTCTGCATAGAAATCTTGCTTTGGCCAGTTTTTTTTATTGCAGAGTGCCATTCTTGTTTAAACAAACATGATCCTTTGTTTAAAACATGCTTAAGAAGTCGTCACGATTTCCTACTTATAACCAAACATATTGGAAATATTAGTCTGGCATTATTAAATCCTAATTTTATTGGTCTTATTTAAAATTAAACTTTCATTTAACTATGAACAACCCTTAACGTGTCTCTTTAAAACTATTAAGTACTCTAAAACAGTAGCTCAACCTTTTGACCTAAACTCATTAATTTACCATTTTGTTGTGAGCGACTTCTTATTCTTCCTATATGACATATTGCACGTGTCTGATTTCAAAGGGGGGTTGAGTGGCTGAATGGTAAGCACGCGCGCCTGTCGTTGAGTAAACTAGCGTGTTTTCGAATGCCCGGTTGTACGTGACAAGGAGTAAGGTCGCCTGTCCAACCTGCCATTTTTAATTTTTTTTTCCCGCCATTTTCATTTCATTTTCTCATCCGTCTCATTACAGTAATACAAGTTTCAGTTATTTCCCTTTAGTTTTCAGATTATTGTTATGCCTGGGTGCAATGTTTCATACTATATTTAGACTTGTAACTTCGCGAGTTTTTGACCAATTTTAATAATTTTTTCTTCGTATCCTTTTATTTAGGTTACTTGATACAATCAATGACACGTGACGATGAATATGAAAGCTTTCATATCTGCATGGGACAGTAGCAGATCTAGTTATTATTATTTTTTTTTTTGTGTGTTTTCTGCAAATCGGATTTCTCAGAATCTATCCATAGGATCTTTCTGAAATTTTGACCTACCCCCCCAAAAATGGGGTGCGAACCTTGATTAAATATATTTTCGAAACGTTTTACGAATCCGAAATCACCGAATTTTACGAACGAAAAAAAATGACAATGCATAGTCGTAACTTTGTTATTTTTTGACCGATTTTACTAATTCTTTTTTCTTTGAATACCTTTAAAAAAACCATTTTCATCTGCAGTTTCACATTTTCGAATTTCGAAAATTCGTCGCTGTGATTTCGAACCGGAAGATTAGACCAATTTGACAACTTCTTTAATAGTTGTACGATTTTCATGAAATTTAGTATCTAAGTAGATCCTACCGATGTGACTTCAAAAATATAATTAGAAATTTTCTAAATTATCTCCCCTTGACGAAATTAAGGATCAAAATTTTCAAACAAATCATCGAAATATAGGTCAGAATGACCTGATTTTTTTTTTGGATACTAGATAAGTAATTACTGATTTGTACACAAAATATGGAGTTTGTCGATCGAACCGGAAGTGCCGCCATATTTAAAAGTGAAAAATCAATAAGGCTTTTTTGCTATTTTACTTACAGACTCGGGAGTTATATTTTCTGAATCCTTGTAGGAAGGCCTAAAAAATGTCGCGAATAGAATTTTGATTTCGGTCACGTGATGGTCACCATTTTGAATTGAAAATGAAAAATAGAAGCAATTTGAAGGGTCGGGACTTTGGAACACAATTACTCTCCTTCTAATTAAGCTAGAATGTTCAAACTTGGTGTAGACGTTCACTAGGTCAATGTTATGATTGAGTTCAAAGATGAGCATTTTCTGCTTAGGGTAAGCAGAGATAAACAAGCTAATTTGTTGATTCTTTAGGGCACGATAACTTCGGTTATAATGAAGGGAGGGCGGTGAAACTTTTGTCAATAGAGAGTCTAATAGCTAGCCTGTTGTGTGAAATCATTGTATTATTTTTTCTAAATATCAGGGATAGCCGAAAAAAAGAGATTGAAAACCCAAAAAGTCGTATTTTTACAATTTGGAGCATGTTTAGAGGTCTTTCTCGTAAAGTCAACATAATATTTTTTGGGAACTTCTTGTACAAAGAGTCTTATTGGTAGTCTTTTATATGAAACCATCGATCAACAGTCCAACATATCAGGAGTAGAAGAACAAAAGGATCGAACATTGAAAACGGCACCCTTTCATTGTTAAGCGAAACATGCAGTGTGGGTGACTACAATCTACACATTTAGTCATCGTATAGAGCTTATTCAACAGTATCGAATTCCAACTGCTTAGGGATATTTTACGTGCACTCCAATGTGTACACGGGACCTTGGTTTTTCGTCCCATCTGAATGACTAGACAGCTGTGCTTGTCAGGCCCTCCGTTCTGCCTCACTGACAAGGGGAACCACGCCGGGAAATCGAGATGAACTTTCTCCGTGCAGAACTTTCAATTCAGGCGAAAACGTTTATTGCATACGATTAAGCTGGTCAGTTGGAGCTTATTTTCAAAAGTTTTGTAATAATCGGTTGGTAATTAAAGTACCGTGCACATTAAACTGTTAAAACAGAAAATTTCGCCCGGTTGAAATGTTTCTTGCTATAAGTCAGCAATTTTCTGAATTCAGGGAGGCTGAATGGCTGAATGGTTAGCATGTGCGCACTGTATCGTAACGTCTGTCATTGAGTCAACGGGCGTCGTTTCGATCTCCAGGTTGCACGTGACATGAAGTATGATGTCCAACCTTGTGGGTTTTCTCCGTGTTCTTCGGTTTCCTCCCAACGGCTAAAGACCTGTAAGCGCAGGGGGAGTTTTTAAATAAAATTAAAAAACATATGTTAGTCCCGAAATGACCTAGTTTGTGTCGAATGGACATTAGGCCGCATTTCTCTCTTTCTCTTTTATTTTTAAAGTTTTGTAATAATCGGTTGGTAATCAAAGGTACTGTAAAAGTGATAAAACAGAAAATAATCGGTTGGTAATCAAAGGTACTGTAAAAGTCATAAAACAGAAAATTTCGCCCGGTTGTAATGTTTCTCACTTTAAAGTCAGCAATTTCCCGATTTTCAGTGGCAAACGTTTATTGCGAACGCTTAAGCTGGTCAGGGGGGAGCTTATTTTTAAAAGTTTTGTAATATTCGGTTGATAACTAAAGGTACCGTGCAAATTAAACTGTTACAATAGAAAATTTGGCCCGGTTGAAATGTTTCTCGCTGTAGGTCAGCAATTTGCCGATTTTAGGGAGGTTGCGTGGCTGAATGGTTAGCACGTGCGCTCTGTATCATAACGTCTGTCATTGAGTCAACTGCCGTTGTTTCGATTTTTTGGTTGTACGTGACAAGGAGTATGGTTGCCTGTCCAACCTCGTAGGCCGTAACCGCCGCTGCCCGGGTAAAATTTCCCTCATTGCACACATTATGGCATATGCCCGTCTTCATTAGCCCATTTTAGGAGCAGAACAGTCGGACGTTAAACCCCATTCAATTTCATTTCATTTTCTCTATGTTGCTTATTTATTATAGTGGATAAATATTTTTCTGGTTCTAGCAATTATTTAATTTCTGCATAGAAATCTTGCTTTGGCCAGTTTTTTTTATTGCAGAGTGCCATTCTTGTTTAAACAAACATGATCCTTTGTTTAAAACATGCTTAAGAAGTCGTCACGATTTCCTACTTATAACCAAACATATTGGAAATATTAGTCTGGCATTATTAAATCCTAATTTTATTGGTCTTATTTAAAATTAAACTTTCATTTAACTATGAACAACCCTTAACGTGTCTCTTTAAAACTATTAAGTACTCTAAAACAGTAGCTCAACCTTTTGACCTAAACTCATTAATTTACCATTTTGTTGTGAGCGACTTCTTATTCTTCCTATATGACATATTGCACGTGTCTGATTTCAAAGGGGGGTTGAGTGGCTGAATGGTAAGCACGCGCGCCTGTCATTGAGTAAACTAGCGTGTTTTCGAATGCCCGGTTGTACGTGACAAGGAGTAAGGTCGCCTGTCCAACCTGCCATTTTTAATTTTTTTTTCCCGCCATTTTCATTTCATTTTCTCATCCGTCTCATTACAGTAATACAAGTTTCAGTTATTTCCCTTTAGTTTTCAGATTATTGTTATGCCTGGGTGCAATGTTTCATACTATATTTAGACTTGTAACTTCGCGAGTTTTTGACCAATTTTAATAATTTTTTCTTCGTATCCTTTTATTTAGGTTACTTGATACAATCAATGACACGTGACGATGAATATGAAAGCTTTCATATCTGCATGGGACAGTAGCAGATCTAGTTATTATTATTTTTTTTTTGTGTGTCATTTCTGCAAATCGGATTTCTCAGAATCTAACCATGGGATCTTTCTGAAACTTTGACCTACCCCCCCATAAATGGGGTGCAAACCTTGATTAAATATATTTTCAAAACGTTTTACGAATCCGAAATCACCGAATTTTACGAACGAATGCATTTGACCTACAATGCTGTAACTTTGTGACTAGTTGACCTATTTAATTAATTCTTTTTTCTATGAGTACCTTGAGACATTTACTTCAAATCTGCAATTTCGGATTTTCGAATTTCGAAAATTCGTCGCTGTGATATCGAACCGGAAGTTTAGACCAACTCGACAACTTCTTTAGTAGTTGTACGATTTTCATGAAATTTGATATGTAAGTAAACCTTAATGATGCGACTTGAAAGATGACTTCAGAAATTTTCTAAATTATCTCCCCTTGGAGAAATTGAGGATCGAAATTTTCAAAAAAATCGACGAAATATAGGTCAAATCATCTTGAATTTTTTTTTGGTTACTAGTTCCGAGACCACTGATTCGTACACAAAAAATGGAGTTTATGGCTCAACCCGGAAGTGCCACCATCTTGAAATGTAAAACCTCAAACGCCATTTTGCTATTTTACTTACAGACACGGAAATTATATTTTCTGAATCCTTGGAGGAAGGCCTAAAAAACGTCGGGAGTAGAATTTTCATTTAGGTCAACTGGGAGTCACCATTTTGAATTGAAAATGAAAAATAGAAGCAATTTGAAGGGCCGAGTTTTTGGAATACAATAACTCTCCTTCTAATTAAACTAGAATGTTTAAACTTGGGTTAGACGTTCACTGGGTCAATGTCATGATTGAGTGCAAAGATGGGCATTTTCTGCCTGGGGTAAGCAGAGATAAGCATGCTGATTTGTTGATTCTTTAGGGCACAATAACTTCGGTTATAATGAAGGGAGGGTGGTGAAACTCTTGTCAATCGAGAGTCTAATAGCTAGCCTGTTGTGTGAAATCATTGTATCATTTTTTTTAAATATCAGGGATAGCAGAAAAAAGAGATCGAAAATCCAAAAAGTGGTATTTTTACGATTTAGAGCATATTTAAAGATCCTTTTCTCTTAAAGTGAACATAAAATTTTTGGGGGACTTCTTGTACAATGAGTCTTATCGGTAGTCTTGTATATGAAACCATCGATCAACAGTCCAAAATATCAGGAGTAGAAGAATAAAAGGATCGAAAATTGAAAACGGCACCCTTTCATTGTTAAGCAAAACATGCAGTGTGGGTGGCTACAATCTGCACATTTAGTCATGGTATAGAGCTTATTCAACATTATCGAATTCCAACTGCTAAGGAATCTTTTACGTGCAGTCCAATGTGTACACGCCGGTGGGAGGACACGCCAGAAAATCGAGATGAACTTTCTCGGCCAATGCAGGGATCGAACACCCGACCTCCTGGCTAGCAGGTCAACGCCTTCGCCACATAGTGTGGACACCCATCGTACATTTCATCCGTCAAATCAAAGCATTTCATTGCATTAGACCAATAATTAATTATTCTTAATTTGAAACTTTATTTTAATATTATTAAATCCTCATTTTATTGGTAGACGTTCGTCTTATTTAAAATTAAACTTTCATTTAACTATGAACAACCCTTAACGTGTCTCTTAACAAAACAATTAAATACTCTAAAATAGTAGCTCAACCTTTTGACCTAAGCTCATTAATTTACCATTTTGTATGTGAGCGACTTGTTATTCTTCTTATATGACATATTGCACGTGTCTGATTTCAAAGGGGAGTTTGGTGGCTGAATGGTTAGCACGCGCGCGCTGTATCATAAAGCCTGTCATCGAGTCAGCTAGCGTGTTTTCGAATCTCCGGTCGTACCTGACAAGGAGTAAGGTCGCCTGTCCATCTTGGTGGGTTTTCGTCATTTCCTCCGGTTTCCTTCCACTGCCAAAGACCTCTACCCGCAAGCGAAATATTGAAATAAAATCGAACTATATGTTAGTCCCGAAATGATCTAGTTTGGGACACAATAACTCTCTTTCTAATTCAGCTAGACTTGGTGTGGGTGTTTATTAGGCCAATACCTTGATGACTCTGGAACACAATAACTCTTCTTCTAATTGGGGTACAATGTTCAAACTTGGTATAGGCATTCACTAGGTCAATGTCTTGATGAAGTTCGAAGTAGAATTTTGATTTAGGTCAACTGGTAGTCACAATTTTGAAGTGAATATGAAACATAGTGAAAAATCGACATTTACGGACTTGTAAACAAACACAATAGAGCATAGTATGTTCAATGCGTCTCCTATGTCTGACATTAATACATTTCAAGATAGTCGGGATACGGTATTTGAATATTTCAAAAATTCGATTTTTCCCTTTGATGTTTTTCGTGCTGACAAAATTCTTTACGAGTGAAAAATCACATTAACTTTACTAGATTGTGACCGATTTTAATGATTTTTTTTCCTTGTTCGGATTATTCATATGACCCATGACATGTGACAGGAAGTGACTGTGAATATGAAAGCTTTCATATCTGCATGGGACAGTAGCAGATCTAGTTATTATTTTTTTTTTTGTGTTTTATCCACAAATCGGATTTCTCAGAATCTAACCACAGTATCTTTATGAAACTTTTACCTACCCCCCCAAAAATGGGTGGTAGCTGTTGATTAAATATATTTTCAAAACGTTTTACGAATCCGAAATCACCGAAATTTACGAACGACAAAATGGACATTGCATAGTCGTAACTTTATTGTTTTTTGACCGATTTTACTAATTCTTTTTTCTTTGAATACCTTGAAAAAAATCATTTTCATCTGCAGTTTCACATTTTCGAATTTCGAAAATTCGTCGCTGTGATTTCGAACCGGAAGTTTAGACCAATTTGACAACTTCTTTAATAGTTGTACGATTTTCATGAAATTTAGTATACAAGTAGATCTTACCGATGTGACTTCAAAAATATAATTACAAATTTTCTAAATTATCTCCCCTTGGTGAAATTAAGGATCAAAGTTTTCAAAAAATTCGTCGAAATATAGGTCAGAATGACCTGAAAATTTTTTTCGATACTCGACAGGTAATTACTGATTCCTACACAAAATATTGAGTTTGTCGATCAAACCGGAAATGCCACCATCTTGAAACATGAAAAATCCCTAAGGCTTTTTTGCTATCTTACTTACAGACACGGGAGTTATATTTTCTGAATCCTTGAAGGATGGCCCAAAAATCGTAGGGAGCAGAATTTTAATTTCGGTCATGTGATGGTCACAATTTTGAATTGAAAATGAAAAATAGAAGCAATTTGAAAGGCCCGGACTTCGGAACACAATAACTCTCCTTCTAATTAAGCTAGAATGTTCAAACTTGGTGTAGACGTTCACTAGGTCAATGTTATGATTGAGTTCAAAGATGAGCATTTTTTGCTTAGGGTAAGCCGAGATAAGCATGCTGATTTGTTGATTCTTTAGTGCACGTTAACTTCGGTTATAATGAAGGGAGGGCGGTGAAACTTTTGTCAATAGAGAGTCTAATGGGTAGCCTGTTGTGTGAAATGATTGTATCATTTTTTTTAAATATCAGGGATAGCCGAAAAAAAGAGATTGAAAATCCAAAAAGTCGTATTTTTACAATTTGGAGCATGTTTAGAGGTCTTTCTCGTAAAGTCAACATACTATTTTTTGGGAACTTCTTCTACAAAGAGTCTTATTGGTAGTCTTTTATATGAAACCATCGATCAACAGTCCAACATATCAGGAGTAGAAGAACAAAAGGATCGAACATTGAAAACGGCACCCTTTCATTGTTGAGCGAAACATGAAGTGTGGGTGACTACAATCTACGCATTTAGTCATCGTATAGAGCTTATTCAACAGTATCGAATTCCAAATGCTTAGGGATATTTTACGTGCACTCCAATGTGTACACGGGACCTTGGTTTTTCGTCCCATCCGAAGGACTAGACAGCTGTACTTGTCAGGCCCTCCGTTCTGCCTTACTGACAAGGGAACCACGCCGGGAAATCGAGATGAACTTTCTCTGTACAGAACTTTCAATTCAGGCAAAACGTTTATTGCATACGATTAAGCTGGTCAGTTGGAGCTTATTTTCAAAAGTTTTGTAATAATCGGTTGGTAATTAAAGTACCGTGCACATTAAACTGTTAAAACAGAAAATTTCGCCCGGTTGAAATGTTTCTTGCTATAAGTCAGCAATTTTCCGAATTCAGGGAGGCTGGATGGCTGAATGGTTAGCATGTGCTCGCTGTATCGTAACCTTTGTCATTGAGTCAACGGGCGTCGTTTCGATCTCCAGGTTGCACGTGACATGGTGTATGATGTCCAACCTCGTGGGTTTTCTCCGTGTTCTTCGGTTTCCTCCCAACGGCTAAAGACCAGTACGTGCAAGGGGAGTTTTTAAATAAAATTAAAAAACATATGTTAGTCCCGAAATGACCTAGTTTGTGTCGAATGGACGTTAGGCCGCATTTCTCTCTTTCTCTTTTTAAAGTTTTGTAATAATCGGTTGGTAATCAAAGGTACTGTTAAAGTGATAAAACAGAAAATTTGGCCCGGTTGTAATGTTTCTCACTTTAAATTCAGCAATTTGTCGATTTTAAGGGGCAAACGTTTATTGCGAACGATTAAGCTGGTCAGGGGGAGCTTATTTTTAAAAGTTTTGTAATATTCGGTTGATAACTAAAGGTACCATGCAAATTAAACTGTTAAAATAGAAAATTTGGCCCGGTTGAAATGTTTCTCGCTGTAGGTCAGCAATTTGCCGATTTTAGGGAGGTTGCGTGGCTGAGTGGTTAGCACGTGCGCTCTGTATCATAACGTCTGTCATTGAGTCAACTGGCCTTGTTTCGATTTCTTGGTTGTACGTGACAAGGAGTATGGTCGCCTTACCAACCTCGTAGGCCGTAACGCCGCTGCCCGGGTAAAATTTCCCTCATTGCACACTTTATGGCGTATGCCCGTCTTCATTAGCCCATTGTAGGAGCAGAACAGTAGGACGTTAAACCCCATTCAATTTCATTTCATTTTCTCTATGTTGCTTATTTATTATAGTGGATAAATATTTTTCTGGTTCTAGTAATTATTTAATTTCTGCATAGAAATCTCTGGCCAGTTTTTTTTATTGCAGAGTGCCATTCTTGTATATTGCAGTCTATGACCCTTTGTTTAAAACATGCTTAAGAAGTCGTCACGATTTCCTACTTATAACCAAACATATTGGAAACCATAATTATATAACATATCTTGGAAGCCCGATTACAGCTATACAAGTTTCAGTTATTTCCCTTTAGTTTAAAGATTATTTTTTGCCCGGGTGCTATGTTTCTCACTACATTTAAATTTGTAACTTTGTGAGTTTTTGACCGATTTTGATATTATGTCTTTATAATTTTCCAAATCTACATATTTAACGTACATATTCAAATAGTTGAGTTCAACCTGATTCAAAAAGTTTTAGTTTTGTTCAAAGTTATCTCATTCATCCCGATTACCACAACACAAGTATCAGTTATTTCCCTTTAGTTTTCAGATTACTCAATGTTTCATACTATGTTTAGACTTGTAACTTCGCGAGTTTTTGACCAATTTTGATAGTTTGTTATTCTTATCCTTTTATTTGAGATACTTGATATAATCGATGACACGTGACGATGAATATGAAAGCTTTCATATCTGCATGGGACAGTAGCAGATCTAGTTATTTTTTTTTTTTGTGTTTTATCCACAAATCGGATTTCTCAGAATCTAACCACAGTATCTTTATGAAACTTTTACCTATCCCCCCAAAAATGGGTGGTAGCTGTTGATTAAATATATTTTCAAAACGTTTTACGAATCCGAAATCACCGAATTTTACGAACGAAAAAACTGACAATGCATAGTCGTAACTTTGTTATTTTTTGACCGATTTTACTAATTCTTTTTTTTTTGAATACCTTGAAAAAAATCATTTTCATCTGCGGTTTCACATTTTCGAATTTCGAAAATTCGTCGCTGTGATTTCGAACCGGAAGTTTAGACCAATTTGACAACTTCTTTAATAGTTGTACGATTTTCATGAAATTTAGTATACAAGTAGATCTTACCGATGTGACTTCAAAAATATAATTAGAAATTTTCTAAATTATCTCCCCTTGGTGAAATTAAGGATCAAATTTTTCAAAAAAATCGTCGAAATATAGGTCAGAATGACCTAATTTTTTTTTTCGATACTAGACAAGGAATTTCTGATTCGTACACAAAATATGGAGTTTGTCGATCGAACCGGAAGTGCCACCATCTTTAAACGTGAAAAATCCCTAAGGCTTTTTTGCTATCTTACTTACAGACACGGAAGTTATTATTTTCTGAATCCTTGAAGGATGGCCCAAAAATCGTAGGGAGCAGAATTTTGATTTAGGTTAACTGATGGTTGCCATTTTGAATTGAAAATGAAAAATAGAAGCAATTTGAAAGGCCCGGACTTCGGAACACAATAACTCTCTTTCTAATTATGCTAGAATGTTCAAACTTGGTGTAGACGTTTACTAGGTCAATGTTATGATTGAGTTCAAAGATGAGCATTTTCTGCTTAGGGTAAGCAGAGATAAGCATGCTGATTTGTTGATTCTTTAGGGCACGATAACTTCGGTTATAATGAAGGGAGGGCGGTGAAACTTTTGTCAATAGAGAGTCTAATAGGTAGCCTGTTGTGTGAAATGATTGTATCATTTTTTTTAAATATCAGGGATAGCCGAAAAAAAGAGATTGAAAATCCAAAAAGTCGTATTTTTACAATTTGGAGCATGTTTAGAGGTCTTTCTCGTAAAGTCAACATACTATTTTTTGGGAACTTCTTCTACAAAGAGTCTTATTGGTAGTCTTTTATATGAAACCATCGATCAACAGTCCAACATATCAGGAGTAGAAGAACAAAAGGATCTAACATTGAAAACGGCACCCTTTCATTGTTGAGCGAAACATGCAGTGTGGGTGACTACAATCTACGCAATTAGTCATCGTATAGTGCTTATTCAACAGTATCGAATTCCAACTGCTTAGGGATATTTTACGTGCACTCCAATGTGTACACGGGACCTTGGTTTTTCGTCCCATCCGAAGGACTAGACAGCTGTGCTTGTCAGGCCCTCCGTTCTGCCTTACTGACAAGGGAACCACGCCGGGAAATTGAGATGAACTTTCTCTGTGCAGAACTTTCAATTCAGGCAAAACGTTTATTGCATACGATTAAGCTGGTCAGTTGGAGCTTATTTTCAAAAGTTTTGTAATAATCGGTTGGTAATTAAAGTACCGTGCACATTAAACTGTTAAAACAGAAATTTTCGCCCGGTTGAAATGTTTCTTGCTATAAGTCAGCAATTTTCCGAATTCAGGAAGGCTGGATGGCTGAATGGTTAGCATGTGCTCGCTGTATCGTAACCTTTGTCATTGAGTCAACGGGCGTCGTTTCGATCTCCAGGTTGCACGTGACATGGTGTATGATGTCCAACCTCGTGGGTTTTCTCCGTGTTCTTCGGTTTCCTCCCAACGGCTAAAGACCAGTACGTGCAAGGGGAGTTTTTAAATAAAATTAAAAAACATATGTTAGTCCCGAAATGACCTAGTTTGTGTCGAATGGACGTTAGGCCGCATTTCTCTCTTTCTCTTTTTAAAGTTTTGTAATAATCGGTTTGTAATCAAAGGTACTGTTAAAGTGATAACACAGAAAATTTGGCCCGGTTGTAAAGTTTCTCACTTTAAATTCAGCAATTTGTCGATTTTAAGGGGCAAACGTTTATTGCGAACGATTAAGCTGGTCAGGGGGAGCTTATTTTTAAAAGTTTTGTAATATTCGGTTGATAACTAAAGGTACCATGCAAATTAAACTGTTAAAATAGAAAATTTGGCCCGGTTGAAATGTTTCTCGCTGTAGGTCAGCAATTTGCCGATTTTAGGGAGGTTGCGTGGCTGAGTGGTTAGCACGTGCGCTCTGTATCATAACGTCTGTCATTGAGTCAACTGTCCTTGTTTCGATTTCTTGGTTGTACGTGACAAGGAGTATGGTCGCCTTACCAACCTCGTAGGCCGTAACGCCGCTGCCCGGGTAAAATTTCCCTCATTGCACACTTTATGGCGTATGCCCGTCTTCATAGGCCCATTGTAGGAGCAGAACAGTAGGACGTTAAACCCCATTCAATTTCATTTCATTTTCCCTGTGTTGCTTATTTATTACAGTGGATAAATATTTTTCTGGTTCTAGCAATTATTTAATTTCTGCATATAAATCTCTGGCCAGTTTTTTTTATTGCAGAGTGCCATTCTTGTATATTGCAGTCTATGACCCTTTGTTTAAAACATGCTTAAGAAGTCGTCACGATTTCCTACTTATAACCAAACATATTGGAAACCATAATTATATAACATATCTTGGAAGCCCGATTACAGCTATACAAGTTTCAGTTATTTCCCTTTAGTTTAAAGATTATTTTTTTGCCCGGGTGCAATGTTTCTCACTACATTTAAATTTGTAACTTTGTGAGTTTTTGACCGATTTTGATATTATGTCTTTATAATTTTCCAAATCTACATATTTAACGTACATATTCAAACAGTTGAGTTCAACCTGATTCAAAAAGTTTTAGTTTTGTTCAAAGTTATCTCATTCATCCCGATTACAGCAACACAAGTATCAGTTATTTCCCTTTAGTTTTCAGATTACTCAATGTTTCATACTATATTTAGACTTGTAACTTCGCGAGTTTTTGACCAATTTTGATAGTTTGTTATTCTTATCCTTTTATTTGAGATACTTGATATAATCGATGACACGTGACGATGAATATGAAAGCTTTCATATCTGCATGGGACAGTAGCAGATCTAGTTTTTTTTTTGTGTTTTATCCACAAATCGGATTTCTCAGAATCTAACCACAGTATCTTTATGAAACTTTTACCTACCCCCCCCCCCAAACATAAAATGGGTGGTAGCTGTTGATTAAATATATTTTCAAAACGTTTTACGAATCCCAAATCACCGAAATTTACGAACGACAAAATGGACATTGCATAGTCGTAACTTTATTGTTTTTTGACCGATTTTACTAAATCTTTTTTCTTTGAATACCTTGAAAAAAATCATTTTCATCAGCAGTTTCACATTTTCGAATTTCGAAAATTCGTCGCTGTGATTTCGAACCGGAAGTTTAGACGAATTTGACAACTTCTTTAATAGTTGTGCGATTTTCATTCAATTTAGTATATAAGTAGATCCTACCGATGTGACTTCAAAAATATAATTAGAAATTTTCTAACTTATCTCCCCTTGGTGAAATTAAGGATCAAAGTTTTCAAAAAAATCGTCGAAATATAGGTCAGAATGACCTAATTTTTTTTTTTGATACTAGACAAGGAATTACTGATTCGTACACAAAATATGGAGTTTGTCGATGGAACCGGAAGTGCCACCATCTTTAAACGTGAAAAATCACTAAGGCTTTTTTGCTATTTTACTTACAGACTCGGGAGTTATATTTTCTGAATCCTTGTTGGAAGGCCTAAAAAATGTCGCGAATAGAATTTTGATTTAGGTCAACCGGGAGTCACCATTTTGAATTGAAAATGAAAAATAGAATCAATTTGAAGGGCCGAGACTTTGGAGCACAATAACTCTCATTCTTATTAAGCTAGAATGTTCAAACTTGGTGTAGACGTTCACTAGGTCAATGTTATGATGGAGATCAAAGATGAGCATTTTCTGCTTAGGGTAAGCAGAGATAAGCATGTTGATTTGTTGATTCTTTAGGGCACGATAACTTCGGTTATAATGAAGGGAGGGCGGTGAAACTTTTGTCAATAGAGTGTCTAATAGCCAGCCTATTGTGTGAAATCATTGTATCATTTTTTTTAAATATCAGGGATAGCCGAAAAAAAGAGATTGAAAATCCAAAAAGTCGTATTTTTACAATTTGGAGCATGTTTAGAGGTCTTTCTCGTAAAGTCAACATAATATTGGTTGGGAACTTCTTCTACAAAGAGTCTTATTGGTAGTCTTTTATATGAAACCATCGATCAACAGTCCAACATATCAGGAGTAGAAGAACAAAAGGATCGAACATTGAAAACGGCACCCTTTCATTGTTAAGCGAAACATGCAGTGTGGGTGACTACAATCTACACATTTAGTCATCGTATAGAGCTTATTCAACAGTATCGAATTCCAACTGCTTAGGGATATTTTACGTGCACTCCAATGTGTACACGGGACCGTGGTTTTCGTCCCATCCGAACTAGACAGCTGTGCTTGTCAGGCCCTCCGTTCTGCCACACTGACAAGGGGGAACCACGCCGGGAAATCGAGATGAACTTCCTACGTGCAGAACTTTCATTTCAAGCCAAACTTTTATTGCATACGATTAAGCTGGTCAGTTGGAGCTTATTTTCAAAAGTTTTGTAATAATCGGTTGGTAATTAAAGTACCGTGCACATTAAACTGTTAAAACAGAAAATTTCGCCCGGTTAAAATGTTTCTTGCTATAAGTCAGCAATTTTCCGAATTCAGGGAGGCTGAATGGTTAGCATGTGCGCGCTGTATCGTAACGTCTGTCATTGAGTCAATGGGCGTCGTTTCGATCTCCAGGTTGCACGTGACATGGGATATGATGTCCAACCCCGTTTATTGCGAACGATTAAGCTGTTCAGGGGGAGCTTATTTTTAAAAGTTTTGTAATATTCGGTTGATAACTAAAGGTACCGTGCAAATTAAACTGTTAAAATAGAAAATTTAGCCCGGTTGAAATGTTTCTCGCTGTAGGTCAGCTAGAATGTTCAGACTTGGTGTAGACGTTCACTAGGTCATTGTCTTGATCGAGTTCACAGCAGAAATAACAGTGAAACGATCAACGAACTCATAGCAGAAATAACAGTGCAAAACTTAACGAATTCATAGCATAAATAGCAGAAATGAAATGGGGTTTTACGTCCTACTCTTCTGCACCTGACCTGAGCTAATGGAAGACGGGCATACGCCATACAGTGTGCTATGAGGGAATTTTTGCCCGGGCAGCGGCGCTACGGCCTACTCTTATATCGAATTCCAACTGCCAAGGGATCTTTTACGTGCACTCCAATGTGTACACGGGACCTCGGTTTTTCGTCCCATCCGAACGACTAGGCAGCTGTCCTTATCAGGCCATCCTTCTGCATCACTGACAAGAGGAAACCACGCCGGAAAATCGAGATGAACTTTCTCGGCCAATGCAAGGATCGAACACCCGACCTCCAGGCTAACGAGCCAGCGCCTTGCCCACTTAGCCACCGTGATTCCCATAAATAGCAATGAAACGATCAACGAATTTATAGCAGTAATAACACTTCAACAATTAACGAATTCGTAGCAGAAATAACAATGAAACGTTCAACGAAATCATAGCCGAAATAAGAGTGAAACAATCAACGAATTGATAGTCGACGAGTTCATAGTAGAAAAAACAGTGAAACAATGAACGAATCATAGCAGAAACCAGAAGGCTATCAATACACCGTGAAATTTGAAACCTAAATGGCCCGGCTAGGAACAATATCTACATGCCCGTAAAAGACTACTTAACAGCTGGAATTCGAAAGAAAAGACCGTAACGACGCTGTCCGATCAAAATTTAGTTAATTCAGTCGGCGCAGAAAGATAGGTCGTTAAAACCATTTCTGTTCAGTTCATTCCATTTCCTTAAATCTATGAAAGTTGCGTGAATTGGGAATCGCGTATTACTCAACAGTTTCAGGGGAGATAAGCCGTCTTTGAGATTGGAAATCAATTTTTGATATCGACTGTGTATGATTGCTACTAGATCGATTGTGATTCAGGTTCTAATCAGTTTGGATTGAAGAATCGGGGTGGTATATGCTGACAATCAAACCACGTGATGTAAATAATTAGCCATGCGGTGTGAATTGGTCCACAGCGGACTGTTCAGTGTGAGTGAATTTACGCGACGGCTTTGTGTACTAAACGTTAAAAAAACATAAATTCGTGTTTATAATATCCTAACAAACAGTCCATTTCATCAGATTTTTGGCCAAAGGACGGGACGTGAATACAATACATCAGTAAACTTATGCCAAATCTGTATGCTTTCTATAGAGCCCAGTGAGCGTGTTGAACCAACTATGTCACTTCCGGTTTTAATGAAAATTAATTTCTCGTTCACAAAAACTTTTTTACTTTTTTTACAGTGGGGATTCTTTCTGAATATATATTTCAGATTTATGGAAACCTTGTTGAAAATCGTTGGTCTTCCCCTTTAACAGTGGGAGGAAACCGCAGGTCCCGGGGTAAACCCAGGAGATAGGACAGGCGAGATTGTAGGTTAGGGTTAGGGTAAGCGCTAAGGTTAGGTCTTGGGTTAGGATTAGGATTAGCGATATCCCTATTTACATCTCGTGACCTTTGACCAAACGTAATGAAGACAGGATGTGACGTATATATGCACATTGAGGTTATCAAGCTATAGACCGGACTAGTAGTAAGCTATAAAACGGATAAATAACAAGAGTTTATATGTATATTATTTTATTAAATTTATATATATCTTAACTCCCTGATTTACGTATATACATTATGCATGAACAGTAGAAACTATATACTAGTATTTATAAGTATTAAAGCTATGGTAATATTATGCTATCAAATAGCCGTATTGTCTTAATATTTGTTGTAACCGCAACCTTGATAGTTATTGTAAGAAGGATAACGGTTGTAGTTGTTGTATCCGTTACCGTATCCGTTGTTATTGTAGTTGTTATATCCCTTCCCATATTCGTTGTTATTGTGGCCATTGTTGTAACCGTTGTTGTAATTGTAGGGGCCGTTGTAACTATTGTATCCTTTATTATTGTATTGGTTGTACTTGTATGGTCCGTTGTTGTATCGGTTGTATGGCCCGTCGTAGTTGTATGATTGTTTGTAAGCTCCAATCTTTCCATGTCCAACAAGTCCGTTTCCAATTATACCGTGTCCGATACCGTAACCAACGATGTCATGCCCAATGCCGTTACCAATTTTTCCATGTCTAATAAGTCCGTGTCCGATTCCGTTTCCAATGATACCATGTCCGATACCGTTACCAACGATACCATGACCAATTCCGTTTCCAACAATACCGTGTCCGATACCGTTACGAACGATGCCATGCCCAATGCCGTTACCAATCTGTCCATGTCCAATAAGTCCGTGTCCGATTCCGTTTCCAATGATACCATGTCCGATACCGTTACCAACGATACCGTTACCAACGATACCATGACCAATTCCGTTTCCAACAATACCGTTTCCGATACCGTTACCAACGATACCATGACCAATTTCGTTTCCAACAATACCGTGTCCGATACCGTTACCAACAACACCATGACCAATTCCGTTACCAATAACACCGACTTTGCGAGGGTTTATTTATAACCAAAAACTTGACAATCAAGAAATTTTACTGTGCCGCCATTATTTAGTACATGATCGAGTTTTGGCGTTACCAGGCAAATCACAAATAATGTTCAACTCTGGGTAATAATTTACACTTTTTATAATTTACCGTTCTGGCCCTATGAATATAAAACTGCCTGTAATACAATGTCAAGGGCGATAAGCAATAATACAACGGGGACGATGCAATACCATGTTCAACCCTCGGTAATTTCTAGCAGTTTTAAATTTAAAGATGGACCTATGGGTATGAATGCCAAGTGCGATAAGCAATCATATAAAAATTTAGTATGTAATGAAACTTATTAGTGCTATACCAAATTAGAAATCAGGCCCAGAGTTCACAAAGCATTCTCAGACTTAAGTTGAGAATTTATTCAAAATAGTTTGCCTTATTTTAACTAAAATATAGCTCTTTATTATAATTTTGTTGTTTTAATGTATCAAATACATCTATAAGAAACTATGTGTAAACTTTTGTGTTTCTGGATCAAAGATATTTCTCATAAACCGTGATTGAAAGTTGAGTAAATTCTTAACTTAAGTCGGAGAATGCTTTGTGAACTTGGGGCCAGGTTTATTGTCTAGAAAGTTCAAGTATATCCAATCTGGGTCACGATCCTTGTCACTACATACCGCTAATTGGAAATATTGAAGATTATTTAGTCAACAAGTTAAATTTACTCTCTGTAGATTGTTACAATGTTTTATTGTATTAGCCCAGTCTGTACAGAACAGAAGGGCGAAAAAGCAAGTCCCATTTAAGATTTCAGGGACCGGGTATACTTATCTTAAAACTTCAAAGATTTGAAATCTTATACGGAGTAGGGCAAAAGTCCTACTTTATACACCGACTGGACCAATGAAGACAAACAGATAGATTTTGCCCGGACATCTACATTACGATATACTCTATCAAGGAATCTTTTACGTGCACGCCAATGTGTACACTGAACATTGCTTTTCGTGCCATCCTGACAATTAGACACTATTCCCTGTCAGGCCGGGCAGACCTACTGTCCTGTACAATTGACTTTCTGGTCAAACCCCGGGAATGAGAGAGAGAGAGAGAGAAATGGGGTTTAACGTCCACTCAACACAACCAGGTCATTTCGGGACTAACATATGGTTTCAATTTTATTTCAATAATTCGCATGCGCGTAGGGGTGTTTAGAGGTGGGAGGAAACCGGAGTGCCCGGAGGCAACGCACGAGGTTGAGAAGACGCCCCTATCTCCATGCCACATACGCTCACACCGGGGCTCGAAACCACAGCCGCAAGCCAGAGGTGACCGGCCAGCTAGAGGTCGAAGCGCGGCACTCTAGACCACTAGCCCCCCCCCCCCGCGGAGAGAGCCCAAGACCTACTGGTTAGTTAATCAGTGTCTCATATCACTGAGCCACCATCATGATCCCCATACATTAAAAACATGGAGTTCGAAGATGAGCATTTTATGCTTAGGGTAAGCAGAGATAAGCAATTAGATTGGTTGATGATTTCGGACACTTTCACTTCAGTCAGATTGATGAAACTTGGTGTATAGTTTCATTACATCAATACCTTGAATACGTTCGACAATGAGCATTGTCTGCCCTGGATAAGCAGAGCGATGAGCAATTTGATTGGTCGAGAATTTGAAACAAAATAACTCTCCTTCTAATTGGGGCAGAATGTTCAATCTTCGTAAAGGCGTTCATTAGGTCAGTGCCATGAAGGAGTGCGAAGATGAGCATTGTCTGCTTACAGTAAGCAGAGGTAAGCAATCTGATTGGTTGATTCTTTGGGGCACGATAACTTTGGTTATAATGAAGTGAGAGTGACAAAATTCCAAATATAGATTCATTATGTCATTACCTTGACTAAGTTTGATGTTGAGAATTTCTGCGTAGATTTAGGAGCAATAAGCAATTTGACTGATCACATTGGAACATAACACCTCTAATGTGAACCGGTGGAATTGTTTCTCGTTATAACTCGGTGAGTTTTTGGCGGATTTCATTAATTCTTTTTCCTTTTTAAGATTCTTTCTATAACTCATGAGATGCGACAGAAACTGACCGTGAATATGAAAGCTTTAATATCTGCTTAGCAGATCTAGTTAAGCTTTCATATTACATATGAAAGCTTATTGTTTCTGTTAAGATTATTATTAAGCTTTCATATTACATATGAAAGCTTATTGTTTCTGTTAAGATTATTATTAAGCTTTCATATTACATATGAAAGCTTATTGTTTCTGTTAAGATTATTAAGCTTTCATATTACATATGAAAGCTTATTGTTTCTGTTAAGATTATTAAGCTTTCATATTACATATGAAAGCTTATTGTTTCTGTTAAGATTATTAAGCTTTCATATTACATATGAAAGCTTATTGTTTCTGTTAAGATTATTATTGTTATTTTTTTTTTGTGTTTTGTCCACAAATCGGATTTCTCAGAATCTAACGATAGGATCGTTCTGAAACTTTTACCTATCCCCCCAAAAATGGGTGGTGGCTGTTGATTAAATATATTTTCAAAACGTTTTACGAATCCGAAATCACCGAATTTTACGAACGAAAAAACTGACAATGCATAGTCGTAACTTTGTTATTTTTTGACCGATTTTACTAATTCTTTTTTCTTTGAATACCTTGAAAAAAATCATTTTCATCTGCAGTTTCGCATTTTCCAATTTCGAAAATTCGTCGCTGTGATTTCGAACCGGAAGTTTAGACCAATTTGAGAACTTCTTTAATAGTTGTACGATTTTCATGAAATTTAGTGTATAAGTAGATGTTACCGATGTGACTTCAAAAATATAATTATAAATGTTCTAAATTATCTCCCCTTGACGAAATTAAGGATCAAAGTTTTCAAAAAAATCGTCGAAATATAGGTCAGAATGACCTATTTTTTTTTTTTGATACTAGACAAGTAATTACTGATTCGTACACAAAATATGGAGTTTGTCGATCGAACCGGAAGTGCCACCATCTTTAAACGTGAAAAATCAAAAAGGCTTTTTTGCTATTTTACTTACAGACTCGGGAGTTATATTTTCAGAATCCTTGAAGGAATGCCTAAAAATCTATCGGATCCGAATTTTGATTTCGGTCACGTGATGGTCACCATTTTGAATTGAAAATGAAAAATAGAAGCAATTTGAAGGGCCGGGACTTTGGAACACAATAACTCTCCTTCTAATTAAGCTAGAATGTTCAAACTTGGTGTAGACGTTCACTAGGTCAATGTCATGATTGAGTTCAAAGATGAGCATTTTCTGCTTAGGGTAAGCAGAGATAAGGATGCTGATTTGTTGATTCTTTAGGGCACGATAACTTCGGTTATAATGAAGGGAGGGCGATGAAACTTTTGTCAATAGAGAGTCTAATAGCTAGCCTGTTGTTTGAAATCATTGTATCATTTTTTTTAAATATCAGGGATAGCCGAAAAAAAGAGATTGAAAATCCAAAAAGTCGTATTTTTACAATTTGGAGCATGTTTAGAGGTCTTTCTCGTAAAGTCAACATAATATTTTTTGGGAACTTCTTCTACAAAGAGTCTTATTGGTAGTCTTTTATATGAAACCATCGATCAACAGTCCAACATATCTGGAGTAGAAGAACAAAAGGATCGAAAATTGAAAACGGCACCCTTTCATTGTTAAGCGAAACATGCAGTGTGGGTGACTACAATCTACACATTTAGTCATCGTATAGAGCTTATTCAACAGTATCGAATTCCAACTGCTTAGGGATATTTTACGTGCACTCCAATGTGTACACGGGACCTTGGTGTTTCATCCCATCCGAACGACTAGACAGCTGTGCTTGTCAGGCCCTCCGTTCTGCCTCACTGACAACGGGGAACCACGCCGGGAAATCAAGATGAACTTTCTCCGTGCAGAACTTTCAATTCAGGCCAAACGTTTATTGCACACGATTAAGCTGGTCAGTTGTAATAATCGGTTGGCAATTAAAGTACCGTGCACATTAAACTGTTAAAACAGAAAATTTCGCCCGGTTGAAATGTTTCTTGCTACAAGTCAGCAATTTTCCGAATTCAGGGATGCTGAATGGTTAGCATGTGCGCGCTGTATCGTAACGTCTGTCATTGAGTCAACGAGCGTCGTTTCGATCTCCAGGTTGCATGTGACATGAAGTATGATGTCCAACCTCGTGGGTTTTCTCCGTGTCCTTCGGTTTCCTCCCAAAGACTAAAGACCAGTAAGCGCAAGGGGAGTTTTTAAATAAAATTAAACAACATATGTTAGTCACAAAATGACCTAGTTTGTGTCGAATGGACATTAGGCCGCATTTCTCTCTTTCTCTTTTATTTTTAAAGTTTTGTAATAATCGGTTGGTAATCAAAGGTACTGTAAAAGTGATAAAACAGAAAATTTCGCCCGGTTGTAATGTTGCTCACTTTAAAGTCAGCAATTTGCAGATTTTAAGGGGCAAACGTTTATTGCGAACGCTTAAGCTGGTCAGGGGGAGCTTATTTTTAAAAGTTTTGTAATATTCGGTTGATAACTAAAGGTACCATGCAAATTAAACTGTTCAAATAGAAAATTTGGGCCGGTTGAAATGTTTCTCGCTGTAGGTCAGCAATTTGCCGATTTTAGGGAGGTTGCGTGGCTGAATGGTTAGCACGTGCGCTCTGTATCAAAACGTCTGTCATTGAGTCAACTGGCGTTGTTTCGATTTCTTGGTTGTACGTGACAAGGAGTATGGTCGCCTGTCCAACCTCGTAGGCCGTAACGCCGCTGCCCGGGTAAAATTTCCCTCATTGCACACTTTATGGCATATGCCAGTCTTCATTAGCCCATTTTAGGAGCAGAACAGTAGGACGTTAAACCCCATTCAATTTCATTTCATTTTCTCTATGTTGCTTATTTATTATAGTGGATAAATATTTTTCTGGTTCTAGCAATTATTTGATTTCTGCATAGAAATCTTGCTTTGGCCAGTTTTTTTTTATTGCAGAGTGCCATTCTTGTATAATTCAGTCTATGATCCTTTGTTTAAAACATGCTTAAGAAGTCGTCATGATTTCCTACTTATAACCAAACATATTGGAAATATTTGTCTGGCATTATTAAATCCTAATTTTATTGGTCTTATTGGTCTTAACTTTCATTTAACTATGAACAACCCTTAACGTGTCTCTTTAAAACTATTAAGTACTCTAAAATAGTAGCTCAACTTTTTGACCTAAACTCATTAATTTACCATTTTGTTGTGAGCGACTTCTTATTCTTCCTATATGACATATTGCACGTGTCGGATTTCAAAGGGGGGGGGGTGGATGGCTGAATGGCTAGCACGCGCGCCTGTCATTGAGTTAACTAGCGTGTTTTCGAATGCCCGGTTGTACGTGACAAGGAGTAAGGTCGCCTGTCCAACCTGACATTTTTATTTTTTTTTCCCGCCATTTTCTTTTCATTTTCTCATCCGTCTCATTACAGTAATACAAGTTTCAGTTATTTCCCTTTAGTTTTCAGATTATCGTTATGCCTGGGTGCAATGTTTCATACTATATTTAGACTTGTAACTTCGCGAGTTTTTGACCAATTTTGATAATTTTTTCTTCTTATCCTTTTATTTAGGATACTTGATACAATCAATGACACGTGACGATGAATATGAAAGCTTTCATATCTGCATGGGACAGTAGCAGATCTAGTTATTATTTTTTTTTTGTGTATTTTCTGCAAATCGGATTTCTCAGAATCTAACCATGGGATCTTTCTGAAACTTTGACCTACCCCCCCAAAAATGGGGTGCGAACGTTGTTTAAATATATTTTCAAAACGTTTTACGAAACCGAAATCACCGAATTTTACGAACGAAAAAACTGACAATGCATAGTCGTAACTTTGTTATTTTTTGACCGATTTTACTAATTCTTTTTTCTTTGAATACCTTGAAAAAAATCATTTTCATCTGCAGTTTCACATTTTCGAATTTCGAAAATTCGTCGCTTTGATTTCGAACTGGAAGTTTAGACCAATTTGACAACTTCTTTAATAATTGTACGATTTTCATGAAATTTAGCATACAAGTAGATCTTACCAATGTGACTTCAAAAATATAATTAGAAATTTTCTAAATTATCTCCCCTTGGTGAAATTAAGGATCAAATTTTTCAAAAAAATCGTCGAAATATAGGTCAGAATGACCTAATTTTTTTTTTCGATACTAGACAAGGAATTACTGATTTGTACACAAAATATGGAGTTTGTCGATCGAACCGGAAGTGCCACCATCTTTAAACGTGAAAAATCAAAAAGGCTTTTTTGCTATTTTACTTACAGACTCGGGAGTTATATTTTCGGAATCCTTGAAGGAATGCCTAAAAATCTATCGGATCAGAATTTTGATTTCCATCACGTGATGGTCACCATTTTGAATTGAAAATGAAAAGTAGTAGTAATTTGAAGGGCCGAGATTTTGAAACACAATAACTCCCCTTCTAATTAAGCTAGAATGTTCAAACTTTGTGTAGACGTTCACTAGGTCAATGTTATGATATAGTGCAAAGATGAGCATTTTCTGTCGAGGGTAAGCAGAGATAAGCATGCTGATTTGTTGATTCTTTAGGGCACGATAACTTCGGTTATAATGAAGGGAGGGCGGTGAAACTTTTGTCAATAGAGAGTCCAATAGCTAGCCTGTTGTGTGAAATCATTGTATCATTTATTTTAAATATCAGGGATAGGCGAAAAAAAGAGATTGAAAATCCAAAAAGTCGTATTTTTACAATTTGGAGCATGTTTAGAGGTCTTTCTCGTAAAGTCAACTTAATATTTTTTGGGAACTTCTTCTACCAAGAGTCTTATTGGTAGTCTTTTATATGAAACCATCGATCAACAATCTAACATATCAGGAGTAAGAGAACAAAAGGATCGAACATTGAAAACGGCATCCTTTCATTGTTAAGCGAAACATGCAGTGTGGGTGACTACAATCTACACATTTAGTCACCGTATAGAGCTTATTCAACAGTATCGAATTCCAACTGCTTAGGGATATTTTACGTGCACTCCAATGTGTACAAGGGACCTTGGTTTTTCGTCCCATCCGAACGACTAGACAGCTGTGCTTGTCAGGCCCTCCGTTCTACCTCACTGACAAGGGGGAACCACGCCGGGAAATCAAGATGAACTTTCTCCGTGCAGAACATTCAATTCAGGCCAAACGTTTATTGCATACGATTAAGCTGGTCAGTTGGAGCTTATTTTCAAAAGTTTTGTAATAATCGGTTGGTAATTAAAGTACCGTGCACATTAAACTGCTAAAACAGAAAATTTCGCCCGGTTGAAATGTTTCTTGCTATAAGTTAGCAATTTTCCGAATTCAGGGAGGCTGAATGGCTGAATGGTTAGCATGTGCGCGCTGTATCGTAACGTCTGTCATTGAGTCAACGGGCGTCGTTTCGATCTCCAGGTTGCACGTGACATGGAGTATGATGTCCAACCTCGTGGGTTTTCTCCGTGTCCTTCGGTTTCCTCCCAACGGCTAAAGACCAGTAAGCGCAAGGGGAGTTTTTAAATAAAATTAAAAAACATATGTTAGTCACGCAATTACCTAGTTTGTGTCTAATGGACATTAGGCCGCATTTCTCTCTTTCTCTTTTATTTTTAAAGTTTTGTAATAAACGGTTGGTAATCAAAGGTACTGTAAAAGTGATAAATCAGAAAATTTCGCCCAGTTGTAATGTTTCTCACTTTAAAGTCAGCAATTTGCCGATTTTAAGGGGCAAACGTTTATTGCGAACGATTAAGCTGGTCAAGGGGAGCTTATTTTTAAAAGTTTTGTAATATTCGGTTGATAACTAAAGGTACCGTGCAAATTAAACTGTTAAAATAGAAAATTTGGCCCGGTTGAACTGTTTCTCGCTGCAGGTCAGCAATTTGCCGATTTTAGGGAGGTTGCGTAGCTGAATAACGTCTGTCTTTGAGTCAACTGGCGTTGTTTCGATTTCTTGGTTGTACGTGACAAGGAGTATGGTCGCCTGTCCAACTTCGAAGGCCGTAACGCCGCTGCCCGGGTAAAATTTTCCCTCATTGCACACTTTATGGCATATGTCCGTCTTCATTAGCCCATTTTAGGAGCAGAACAGTAGGACGTTAAACCCCATTCAATTTCATTTCATTTTCCCTATGTTGCTTATTTATTATAGTGGATAAATATTTTTCTGGTTCTAGCAATTATGTAATTTCTGCATAGAAATCTTGCTTTGGCCAGTTTTTTTATTGCAGAGTGCCATTCTTGTAAAATTCAGTCTATGATCCTTTGTTTAAAACATGCTTAAGAAGTCGTCACGATTTCCTACTTGGAAATATTAGCCTGGCATTATTAAATCCTAATTTTATTGGTCTTATTTAAAATTAAACTTTCATTTAACTATGAACATTTAACCCTTAACGTGTCTCTTTAAAACTATTAAATACTCTAAAACAGTAGCTCAACCTTTTGACCTAAACTCATTAATTTACCATTTTGTTGTGAGCGACTTGTTATTCTTCCTATATGACATATTGCACGTGTCTGATTTCAAAGGGGGGTTGGGTGGCTGAATGATTAGCACGCGCGCCTGTCATTGAGTTAACTAGTGTGTTTTCGAATGCCCGGTTGTACGTGACAAGGAGTAAGGTCGCCTGTCCAACCTGCCATTTTTTTCCCGCCATTTTCATTTCATTTTCTCATCCGTCTCATTACAGAAATACAAGTTTCAGTTATTTCCCTTTAATTTTCAGATTATTGTTATGCCTGCTTATTGTTTCTGTTAAGATTATTAAGCTTTCATATTACATATGAAAGCTTATTGTTTCTGTTAAGATTATTATTATTTTTTTTTTGTGTATTTTCTGCAAATCGGATTTCTCAGAATCTAACCATGGGATCTTTCTAAAACTTTGACCTACCCCCCCAAAAATGGGGTGCGAACGTTGTTTAAATATATTTTCAAAACGTTTTACGAATCCGAAATCACCGAATTTTACGAACGAAAAAATTGACAATGCATAGTCGTAACTTTGTTATTTTTTGACCGATTTTACTAATTCTTTTTTCTTTGAATACCTTGAAAAAAATCATTTTCATCTGCAGTTTCACATTTTCGAATTTCGAAAATTCGTCGCTGTGATTTCGAACCGGAAGTTTAGACCAATTTGACAACTTCTTTAATAGTTGTACGATTTTCATGAAATTTAGTATACAAGTAGATCTTACCGATGTGACTTCAAAAATATAATTAGAAATTTTCTAAATTATCTCCCCTTGGTGAAATTAAGGATCAAAGTTTTCAAAAAAATCGTCGAAATATAGGTCAGAATGACCTAAATTTTTTTTTCGATACTAGACAAGGAATTGCTGATTCGTACACAAAATATGGAGTTTGTCGATCGAACCGGAAGTGCCACCATCTTTAAACGTGAAAAATCAAAAAGGCTTTTTTGCTATTTTACTTACAGACTCGGGAGTTATATTTTCGGAATCCTTGAAGGAATGCCTAAAAATCTATCGGATCAGAATTTTGATTTCGGTCATGTGATGGTCACAATTTTGAATTGAAAATGAAAAATAGAAGCAATTTGAAAGGCCCGGACTTCGGAACACAATAACTCTCCTTCTAATTAAGCTAGAATGTTCAAACTTGGTGTAGACGTTCACTAGGTCAATGTTATGATTGAGTTCAAAGATGAGCATTTTCTGCTTAGGGTGAGCAGAGATAAGCATGCTGATTTGTTGATTCTTTAGGGCACGATAACTTCGGATATAATGAAGGGAGGGCGGTGAAACTTTTGTCAATAGAGAGTCTAATGGGTAGCCTGTTGTGTGAAATGATTGTATCATTTTTTTTAAATATCAGGGATAGCCGAAAAAAAGAGATTGAAAATCCAAAAAGTCGTATTTTTACAATTTGGAGCATGTTTAGAGGTCTTTCTCGTAAAGTCAACATACTATTTTTTGGGAACTTCTTCTACAAAGAGTCTTATTGGTAGTCTTTTATATGAAACCATCGATCAACAGTCCAACATATCAGGAGTAGAAGAACAAAAGGATCGAACATTGAAAACGGCATCCTTTCATTGTTGAGCGAAACATGAAGTGTGGGTGACTACAATCTACGCATTTAGTCATCGTATAGAGCTTATTCAACAGTATCGAATTCCAACTGCTTAGGGATATTTTACATGCACTCCAATGTGTACACGGGACCTTGGTTTTTCGTCCCATCCGAAGGACTAGACAGCTGTGCTTGTCAGGCCCTCCGTTCTGCCTTACTGACAAGGGAACCACGCCGGGAAATCGAGATGAACTTTCTCTGTGCAGAACTTTCAATTCAGGCAAAACGTTTATTGCATACGATTAAGCTGGTCAGTTGGAGCTTATTTTCAAAAGTTTTGTAATAATCGGTTGGTAATTAAAGTACCGTGCACATTAAACTGTTAAAACAGAAAATTTCGCCCGGTTGAAATGTTTCTTGCTATAAGTCAGCAATTTTCCGAATTCAGAGAGGCTGGATGGCTGAATGGTTAGCATGTGCTCGCTGTATCGTAACCTTTGTCATTGAGTCAACGGGCGTCGTTTGGATCTCCAGGTTGCACGTGACATGGTGTATGATGTCCAACCTCGTGGGTTTTCTCCGTGTTCTTCGGTTTCCTCCCAACGGCTAAAGACCAGTACGTGCAAGGGAAGTTTTTAAATAAAATTAAAAAACATATGTTAGTCCCGAAATGACCTAGTTTGTGTCGAATGGACGTTAGGCCGCATTTCTCTCTTTCTCTTTTTAAAGTTTTGTAATAATCGGTTGGTAATCAAAGGTACTGTTAAAGTGATAAAACAGAAAATTTGGCCCGGTTGTAATGTTTCTCACTTTAAATTCAGCAATTTGTCGATTTTAAGGGGCAAACGTTTATTGCGAACGATTAAGCTGGTCAGGGGGAGCTTATTTTTAAAAGTTTTGTAATATTCGGTTGATAACTAAAGGTACCGTGCAAATTAAACTGTTAAAATAGAAAATTTGGCCCGGTTGAAATGTTTCTCGCTGTAGGTCAGCAATTTGCCGATTTTAGGGAGGTTGCGTGGCTGAATGGTTAGCACATGCGCTCTGTATCATAACGTCTGTCATTGAGTCAACTGGCCTTGTTTCGATTTCTTGGTTGTACGTGACAAGGAGTATGGTCGCCTTACCAACCTCGTAGGCCGTAACGCCGCTGCCCGGGTAAAATTTCCCTCATTGCACACTTTATGGCGTATGCCCGTCTTCATTAGCCCATTGTAGGAGCAGAACAGTAGGACGTTAAACCCCATTCAATTTCATTTCATTTTCTCTATGTTGCTTATTTATTATAGTGGATAAATATTTTTCTGGTTCTAGCAATTATTATACGCCCACATTTTCATGTGGACGTATTATGTCGTCGCCCCTGTCCGTCCGGACGTCCGTCCGTCCGTCCGGACGTCCGTCCGTCCACAATTTGTTTGTGGACTCTCTACAGGTCACAATTCTTATCCGATTTTGACGAAACTTGAAATATAGGTTTATCCCCAAAAGATCTCGGTTCCTTTCGATATTGGCATGTATCGGATCAAAACTTCATGGATTATGGCCCCTGATTGTACGAAAATCACGTTTTTAGCTTGTGGACCCTATAGAGGTCACAATTTTGAACCGATTTTGATGAAACTTGACATGCATGTTTGTAACCCAAAGATCTTGGTTCCTTTCGATATTTGCGGCTATCGGAATGTAATTTCCTGAATTATGGCCCCTTATTGTCCGAAAAATCACCCTTTTTAGCTTGTGGTCTCTCTGGAGGTCACAATTATTATTCGATTTAAAAAACCGTTTGATTATATCACCGTTACACCCTAAGGAAGGTTGAGTTCGAATTTCGGGAAAATCGGACGAAAATTGCCATACAAAATGGCCGCCGTTAGTACGCGAATACTGTTAAAAAATGGTATATCAAGGTTGTGGACCCTGTGGAGGTCACAATTTTGATTCGATTTTGATGAAACTTGAAATTCATGGTTATAACCCAAAGATCTTGCTTCCTTTCGATATTTGCGCATTATCGGATCGTAACTTCCTGAATTATGGCCCCTGATTATAAGCAAAATCGCCTTTTTTTAGCTTGGAGGTCACAATTATTATTCGATTTAAAAAAAAAACGTTTGATTATATCACCGTTACACCCTAAGGAAGGTTGAGTTCGAATTTCGGGAAAATCGGACGAAAATTGCCATACAAAATGGCCGCCGTTTGTACGCGAATACTGTTAAAAAATGGTATATCAAGGTTGTGGACCCTGTGGAGGTCACAATTTTGATTCGATTGTGTTGAAACTTGAAATTCAAGGTTATAACCCAAAGATCTTGCTTCTTTTCGATATTTGCGCATATCGGATCGTAACTTCCTGAATTATGGCCCCTGATTATACGCAAAATCGCCTTTTTTTTTAGCTTGGAGGTCACAATTATTATCCGATTTAAAAAAAAACGTTTGATTATATTACCGTTACACCGTAAGGAAGGTTGAGTTCGAATTTCGGGAAAATCAGACCAAAATTGCCATACAAAATGGCCACCGTTTGTACGTGAATACTGTTAAAAAAATGGTATATCAAGGTTGTGGACCCTGTAAAGGTCACAATTTTAATTCGATTTTGATGAAACTTGAAATGCATGGTTATAACCCAAAGATCATGGTTCCTTTCGGTATTTGCGCATATCGGATCGTAACTTCCTGAATTATTCGAATTTTGTGAAAATGGTACCAAAATTGCCGGAAGAAATGGTCGCCGTTTGTACGCGAATAGTGTAAAGATATGGTATATCATGGTTGTTGACTCTGTACAGGTCACAATTCTTATCCGATTTTGACGAAAAGTCACATTTCTAGGTTGTTTACCGTCACACCATAATCATTGTCGACTTCGAATTTCATGAATATCAGACTGGAACTGACCAACAAAATGGCTGCTCCCAATACAGTATGAAATACAGGACTTAATGATGTAGGAAAAATCACTTTCCGTATTGTTTGTTCTCTATCCATCTCTCGAAAATGTGGGCGTATCCTGCCTGGCAGTGCCAGCCTATCTTTTAATTTCTGCATAGAAATCTCTGGCCAGTTTTTTTTTATTGCAGAGTGCCATTCTTGTATATTCCAGTCTATGACCCTTTGTTTAAAACATGCTTAAGAAGTCGTCACGATTTCCTACTTATAACCAAACATATTGGAAACCATAATTATATAACATATCTTGGAAGCCCGATTACAGCTATACAAGTTTCAGTTATTTCCCTTTAGTTTAAAGATTATTTTTTTGCCCCGGTGCAATGTTTCTCACTACATTTAAATTTGTAACTTTGTGAGTTTTTGACCGATTTTGATATTATGTCTTTATAATTTTCCAAATCTACATATTTAACGTACATATTCAAACAGTTGAGTTCAACCTGATTCAAAAAGTATTAGTTTTGTTCAAAGTTATCTCATTTAATTTTTCGATGTTTTCTTACCATTTTCATTTCATTTTTCTGAAAGTTTTGAAATCGGAAGTCATCCCGATTACAGCAACACAAGTATCAGTTATTTCCCTTTAGTTTTCAGATTACTCAATGTTTCATACTATATTTAGACTTGTAACTTCGCGAGTTTTTGACCAATTTTGATAGTTTGTTATTCTTATCCTTTTATTTGAGATACTTGATATAATCGATGACACGTGACGATGAATATGAAAGCTTTCATATCTGCATGGGACAGTAGCAGATCTAGTTATTATTTTTTTTTTGTGTATTTTCTGCAAATCGGATTTCTCAGAATCTAACCATGGGATCTTTCTAAAACCTTGACCTACCCCCCCAAAAATGGGGTGCGAACGTTGTTTAAATATATTTTCAAAACGTTTTACGAATCCGAAATCACCGAATTTTACGAACGAAAAAACTGACAATGCATAGTCGTAACTTTGTTATTTTTTGACCGATTTTACTAATTCTTTTTTCTTTGAATACCTTGAAAAAAATCATTTTCATCTGCAGTTTCACATTTTCGAATTTCGAAAATTCGTCGCTGTGATTTCGAACCGGAAGTTTAGACCAATTTGACAACTTCTTTAATAGTTGTACGATTTTCATGAAATTTAGTATACAAGTAGATCTTACCGATGTGACTTCAAAAATAATAATTAGAAATTTTCTAAATTATCTCCCCTTGGTGAAATTAAGGATCAAAGTTTTCAAAAAAATCGTCGAAATATAGGTCAGAATGACCTAATTTTTTTTTTCGATACTAGACAAGGAATTAGTGATTCGTACACAAAATATGGAGTTTGTCGATCGAACCGGAAGTGCCACCATCTTTAAACGTGAAAAATCAAAAAGGCTTTTTTGCTATTTTACTTACAGACTCGGGAGTTATATTTTCGGAATACTTGAAGGAATGCCTAAAAATCTATCGGATCAGAATTTTGATTTCGGTCATGTGATGGTCACAATTTTGAATTGAAAATGAAAAATAGAAGCAATTTGAAAGGCCCGGAACACAATAACTCTCCTTCTAATTGAGCTAGAATGTTCAAACTTGGTGTAGACGTTCACTAGGTCACTATCTTGATTGAGTTCAAAGATGAGCATTTTCTGCTTAGGGTAAGCAGAGATAAGCATGCTGATTTGTTGATTCTTTAGGGCACGATAACTTCGGTTATAATGAAGGGAGGGCGGTGAAACTTTTGTCAATAGAGAGTCTAATAGGTAGCCTGTTGTGTGAAATGATTGTATCATTTTTTTTAAATATCAGGGATAGCCGAAAAAAAGAGATTGAAAATCCAAAAAGTCGTATTTTTACAATTTGGAGCATGTTTAGAGGTTTTTCTCGTTAAGTCAACATACTATTTTTTTGGAACTTCTTCTACAAAGAGTCTTATTGGAAGTCTTTTATATGAATCCATCGATCAACAGTCCAACATATCAGGAGTAGAAGAACAAAAGGATCGAACATTGAAAACGGCACCCTTTCATTGTTGAGCGAAACATGAAGTGTGGGTGACTACAATCTACGTATTTAGTCATCGTATAGAGCTTATTCAACAGTATCGAATTCCAACTGCTTAGGGATATTTTACGTGCACTCCAATGTGTACACGGGACCTTGGTTTTTCGTACCATCCGAAGGACTAGCTAGACAGCTGTGCTTGTCTGGCCCTCCGTTCTGCCTTACTGACAAGGGAACCACGCCGGGAAATCGAGATGATTTTTCTCTGTGCAGAACTTTCAATTCAGGCAAAACATTTATTGCATACGATTAAGCTGGTCAGTTGGAGCTTATTTTCAAAAGTTTTGTAATAATCGGTTGGTAATTAAAGTACCGTGCACATTAAACTGTTAAAACAGAAAATTTCGCCCGGTTGAAATGTTTCTTGCTATAAGTCAGCAATTTTCCGAATTCAGGGAGGCTGGATGGCTGAATGGTTAGCATGTGCTCGCTGTATTGTCATTGAGTCAACGGGCGTCGTTTCGATCTCCAGGTTGCACGTGACATGGTTATGATGTCCAACCTCGTGGGTTTTCTCCGTGTTCTTCGGTTTCCTCCCAACGGCTAAAGACCAGTACGTGCAAGGGGAGTTTTTAAATAAAATTAAAAAACATGTTAGTCCCGAAATGACCTAGTTTGTGTCGAATGGACGTTAGGCCGCATTTCTCTCTTTCTCTTTTTAAAGTTTTGTAATAATCGGTTGGTAATCAAAGGTACTGTAAAAGTGATAAAACAGAAAATTTGGCCCGGTTGTAATGTTTCTCACTTTAAATTCAGCAATTTGTCGATTTTAAGGGGCAAACGTTTATTGCGAACGATTAAGCTGGTCAGGGGGAGCTTATTTTTAAAAGTTTCGTAATATTCGGTTGATAACTAAAGGTACCGTGCAAATTAAACTGTTAAAATAGAAAATTTGGCCCGGTTGAAATGTTTCTCGCTGTAGGTCAGCAATTTGCCGATTTTAGGGAGGTTGCGTGGCTGAATGGTTAGCACGTGCGCTCTGTATCATAACGTCTGTCATTGAGTCAACTGTCCTTGTTTCGATTTCTTGGTTGTACGTGATAAGGAGTATGGTCGCCTTACCAACCTCGTAAGCCGTAACGGCGCTGCCCGGGTAAAATTTCCCTCATTGCACACTTTATGGCGTATGCCCGTCTTCATTAGCCCATTGTAGGAGCAGAACAGTAGGACGTTAAACCCCATTCAATTTCATTTCATTTTCTCTATGTTGCTTATTTATTATAGTGGATAAATATTTTTCTGGTTCTAGCAATTATTTAATTTCTGCATAGAAATCTCTGGCCAGTTTTTTTTATTGCAGAGTGCCATTCTTGTATATTGCAGTCTATGACCCTTTGTTTGAAACATGCTTAAGAAGTTGTCACGATTTCCTACTTATAACCAAACATATTGGAAACCATAATTATATAACATATCTCTAATTTTGGAAGCCCGATTACAGCTATACAAGTTTAGGTTATTTCCCTTTACTTTAAAGATTATTTTTTTGCCCGGGTGCAATGTTTCTCACTACATTTAAATTTGTAACTTTGTGAGTTTTTGAACGATTTTGATATTATGTCTTTATAATTTTCCAAATCTACATATTTAACGTACATATTCAAACAGTTGAGTTCAACCTGATTCAAAAAGTTTTAGTTTTGTTCAAAGTTATCTGATTCATCCCGATTACAGCAACACACGTATCAGTTATTTCCCTTTAGTTTTCAGATTACTCAATGTTTCATACTATATTTAGACTTGTAACTTCGCGAGTTTTTGACCAATTTTGATAGTTTGTTATTCTTATCCTTTTATTTGAGATACTTGATATAATCGATGACACGTGACGATGAATATGAAAGCTTTCATATCTGCATGGGACAGTAGCAGATCTAGTTAAGCTTTCATATGTATTACATATGAAAGCTTATTGTTTCTGTTAAAGTTATTATTATTATTATTTTTTTTTTTGTGTGTTTTCTGCAAATCGGATTTCTCAGAATCTATCCGTAGGATCTTTCTGAAATTTTGACCTACCCCCCCAAAAATGGGGTGCGAACCTTGATTAAATATATTTTCAAAACGTTTTACGAATCCGAAATCACCGAAATTTACGAACGACAAAATGGACAATGCATAGTCGTAACTTTGTTATTTTTTGACCGATTTTACTAATTCTTTTTTCTTTGAATACCTTTAAAAAAAACATTTTCATCTGCAGTTTCACATTTTCGAATTTCGAAAATTCGTCGCTGTGATTTCGAACCGGAAGTTTAGACCAATTTGACAACGTCTTTAATAGTTGTACGATTTTCATGAAATTTAGTATATAAGTAGATCTTACCGATGTGACTTCAAAAATATAATTAGAAATTTTCTAAATTATCTCCCCTTGACGAAATTAAAGATCAAAATTTTCAAAAAAATCATCGAAATATAGGTCACAATGACCTGATTTTTTTTTTGGATACTAGATAAGTAATTACTGATTTGTACACAAAATATGGAGTTTGTCGATCGAACCGGAAGTGCCGCCATATTTAAAAGTGAAAAATCAATAAGGCTTTTTTGCTATTTTACTTACAGACTCGGGAGTTATATTTTCTGAATCCTTGTAGGAAGGCCTAAAAAATGTCGCGAATAGAATTTTGATTTCGGTCACGTGATGGTCACCATTTTGAATTGAAAATGAAAAATAGAAGCAATTTGAAGGGTCGGGACTTTGGAACACAATTACTCTCCTTCTAATTAAGCTAGAATGTTCAAACTTGGTGTAGACGTTCACTAGGTCAATGTTATGATTGGGTTCAAAGATGAGCATTTTCTGCTTAGGGTAAGCAGAGATAAGCATGCTAATTTGTTGATTCTTTAGGGCACGATAACTTCGGTTATAATGAAGGGAGGGCGGTGAAACTTTTGTCAATAGAGAGTCTAATAGCTAGCCTGTTGTGTGAAATCATTGTATTATTTTTTCTAAATATCAGGGATAGCCTAAAAAAAAGAGATTGAAAATCCAAAAAGTCGTATTTTTACAATTTGGAGCATGTTTAGAGGTCTTTCTCGTAAAGTCAACATACTATTTTTGGGGAACTTCTTCTACAAAGAGTCTTATTGGTAGTCTTTTATATGAAACCATCGATCAACAGTCCAACATATCAGGAGTAGAAGAACAAAAGGATCGAAAATTGAATACTGCACCCTTTCATTGTTAAGCGAAACATGCGGTGTGGGTGACTACAATCTACGCATTTAGTCATCGTATAGAGCTTATTCAACAGTATCGAATTCCAACTGCTTAGGGATATTTTACGTGCACTCCAATGTGTACACGGGACCTTGGTTTTTCGTCCCATCCGAACGACTATACAGCTGTGCTTGTCAGGCCCTCCGTTCTGCCTCACTGAAAAGGGGAACCACGCCGGGAAATCGAGATGAACTTTCTCCGTGCAGAACTTTCAATTCAGGCAAAACGTTTATTGCATACGATTAAGCTGGTCAGTTGGAGCTCTTTTTCAAAAGTTTTGTAATAATCGGTTGGTAATTAAAGTACCGTGCACATTAAACTGTTAAAACAGAAAATTTCGCCCGGTTGAAATGTTTCTTGCTATAAGTCAGCAATTTTCCGAATTCAGGGAGGCTGAATGGCTGAATGGTTAGCATGTGCGCACTGTATCGTAACGTCTGTCATTTTGAGTCAATGGGCGTCGTTTCGATCTCCAGGTTGGACGTGACATGAAGTATGATGTCCAACCTCGTGGGTTTTCTCCGTGTCCTTCGGTTTCCTCCCAACGGCTAAAGACCTGTAAGCGCAAGGGGAGTTTTTAAATAAAATTAAAAAACATATGTTAGTCCCGAAATGACCTAGTTTGTGTCGTATGGACATTAGGCCGCATTTCTCTCTTTCTCTTTTATTTTTAAAGTTTTGTAATAATCGGTTGGTAATCAAAGGTACTGTAAAAGTGATAAAACAGAAAATTTCGCCCGGTTGTAATGTTTCTCACTTTAAAGTCAGCAATTTGCCGATTTTAAGGGGCAAACGTTTATTGCGAACGCTTAAGCTGGTCAGGGGGAGTTTATTTTTAAAAGTTTTGTAATATTCGGTTGATAACTAAAGGTACCGTGCAAATTAAACTGTTACAATAAAAAATTTAGCCCGGTTGAAATGTTTCTCGCTGTAGGTCAGCAATTTGCTGATTTTAGGGAGGTTGCGTGGCTGAATGGTTAGCACGTGCGCTCTGTATCATAACGTCTGTCATTGAGTCAACTGGCGTTGTTTCGATTTCTTGGTTGTACGTGACAAGGAGTATGGTCGCCTGTCCAACCTCGTAGGCCGTAACCGCCGCTGCCCGGGTAAAATTTCCCTCATTGCACACTTTATGGCATATGCCCGTCTTCATTAGCCCATTTTAGGAGCAGAACAGTCGGACGTTAAACCCCATTCAATTTCATTTCATTTTCTCTATGTTGCTTATTTATTATAGTGGATAAATATTTTTCTGGTTCTAGCAATTATTTAATTAGAAATCTTGCTTTGGCCAGTTTTTTTTATTGCAGAGTGCCATTCTTGTTTAAACAAACATGATCCTTTGTTTAAAACATGCTTAAGAAGTCGTCACGATTTCCTACTTATAACCAAACATATTGAAAATATTAGTCTGGCATTATTAAATCCTAATTTTATTGGTCTTATTTAAAATTAAACTTTCATTTAACTATGAACAACCCTTAACGTGTCTCTTTAAAACTATTAAGTACTCTAAAACAGTAGCTCAACCTTTTGGCCTAAACTCATTAATTTACCATTTTGTTGTGAGCGACTTCTTATTCTTCTTATATGACATATTGCACGTGTCTTATTTCAAAGGGGGGTTGGGTGCCTGAATGGTTAGCACGCGCGCCTGTAATTGAGTTAACTAGCGTGTTTTCGAATGCCCGGTTGTACGTGACAAGGAGTAAGGTCGCCTGTCCAACCTGCAATTTTTAATTTTTTTTCCCGCCATTTTCATTTCATTTTCTCATCCGTCTCATTACAGTAATACAAGTTTCAGTTATTTCCCTTTAGTTTTCGGATTATTGTTATGCCTGGGTGCAATGTTTCATACTATATTTAGACTTGTAACTTCACGAGTTTTTGACCAATTTTAATAATTTTTTCTTCTTATCCTTTTATTTAGGATACTTGATACAATCAATGACACGTGACGATGAATATGAAAGCTTTCATATCTGCATGGGACAGTAGCAGATCTAGTTATTGTTATTTTCTTTTTGTGTTTTATCCACAAATCGGATTTCTCAGAATCTAACCACAGTATCTTTATGAAACTTTTACCTACCCCCCCAAAAATGGGTGGTAGCTGTTGATTAAATATATTTTCAAAACGTTTTACGAATCCGAAATCACCGAAATTTACGAACGACAAAATGGACAATGCATAGTCGCAACTTTATTGTTTTTTGACCGATTTTACTAAATCTTTTTTCTTTGAATACCTTGAAAAAAATCATTTTCATCAGCAGTTTCACATTTTCGAATTTCGAAAATTCGTCGCTGTGATTTCGAACCGGAAGTTTAGACCAATTTGACAACTTCTTTAATAGTTGTGCAATTTTCATTCAATTTAGTATATAAGTAGATCCTACCGATGTGACTTCAAAAATATAATTAGAAATTTTCTAAATTATCTCCCCTTGGTGAAATTAAGGATCAAAGTTTTCAAAAAAATCGTCGAAATATAGGTCAGAATGACCTAATTTTTTTTTTCGATACTAGACAAGGAATTACTGATTCGTACACAAAATATGGAGTTTGTCGATCGAACCGGAAGTGCCACCATCTTGAAACGTGAAAAATCAATAAGGCTTTTTTGCTATTTTACTTACAGACTCGGGGGTTATATTTTCTGAATCCTTGTAGGAAGGCCTAAAAAATGTCGCGAACAGAATTTTGATTTAGGTCAACCGGGAGTCACCATTTTGAATTGAAAATCAAAAATAGAAGCAATTTGAAGGGCCGAGACTTTTGAGCACAATAACTCTCATTCTAATTAAGCTAGAATGTTCTAACTTGGTGTAGACGTTCACTAGGTCAATGTTATGATGAAGTTCAAAGATGAGCATTTTCTGCTTAGGGTAAGCAGAGATAAGCATATTGATTTGTTGATTCTTTAGGGCACGATAACTTCGGTTATAATGAAGGGAGGGCGGTGAAACTTTTGTCAATAGAGAGTCTAATAGCTAGCCTGTTGTGTGAAATCATTGTATCATTTTTTTTTAAATATCAGGGATAGCCGAAAAAAGGAGATTGAAAATCCAAAAAGTCGTATTTTTACAACTTGGAGCATGTTTAGAGGTCTTTCTCGTAAAGTCAACATAATATTTGTTGGGAACTTCTTCTACAAAGAGTCTTATTGGTAGTCTTTTATATGAAACCATCGATCAACAGTCCAACATATCAGGAGTAGAAGAACAAAAGGATCGAACATTGAAAACGGCACCCTTTCATTGTTAAGCGAAACATGCAGTGTGGGTGACTACAATCTACACATTTAGTCATCGTATAGAGCTTATTCAACAGTATCGAATTCCAACTGCTTAGGGATATTTTACGTGCACTCCAATGTGTACACGGGACCGTGGTTTTCGTCCCATCCGAACTAGACAGCCGTTCTGCCTCACTGACAAGGGGGAACCACGCCGGGAAATCGAGATGAACTTTCTCCGTGCAGAACTTTCAATTCAAGCCAAACTTTTATTGCATACGATTACGCTGGTCAGTTGGAGCTTATTTTCAAAAGTTTTGTAATAATCGGTTGGTAATTAAAGTACCATGCACATTAAACTGTTAAAACAGAAAATTTCGCCCGGTTCAAATGTTTCTTGCTATAAGTCAGCAATTTTCCGAATTCAGGGAGGCTGAATGGCTGAATGGTTAGCATGTGCGCGCTGTATCGTAACGTCTGTCATTGAGTCAACGGGCGTCGTTTCGATCGCCAGGTTGCACGTGACATGGAATATGATGTCCAACCCCGTTTATTGCGAACGATTAAGCTGTTCAGGGGGAGCTTATTTTTAAAAGTTTTGTAATATTCGGTTGATAACTAAAGGTACCGTGCAAATTAAACTGTTAAAATAGAAAATTTGGCCCGGTTGAAATGTTTCTCGCTGTAGGTCAGCTAGAATGTTCAAACTTGATCGAGTTCACAGCAGAAATAACAGTGAAACGATCAACGAACTCATAGCAGAAATAACAGTGCAAAACTTAACGAATTCATAGCAGAAATGAAATGGGGTTTTACGTCCTACTCTTCTGCACCTGACCTGGGCTAATGGAAGACGGCCATACGCCACACAGTGTGCTATGAGGGAATTTTTGCCCGGGCAAGGGATCTTTTACGTGCACTCCAATGTGTACACGGGACCTCGGTTTTTCGTCCCATCCGAACGACTAGGCAGCTGTCCTTATCAGGCCCTCCTTCTGCATCGAGATGAGCTTTCTCGGCCAATGCAAGGATCGAACACCCGACCTCCATTCTAACGAGCCAGCGCCTTGCCCACTTAGCCACCGTGATTCCCATAAATAGCAATGAAACGATCAACGAATTTATAGCAGTAATAACACTTCAACAATTAACGAATTCGTAGCAGAAATAACGATGAAACAATTAACGAATTCGTAGCAGAAATAACAATGAAACGTTCAACGAAATAATAGCCGAAATAAGAGTGGAACAATGAACGAATTAATAGTAGACGAGTTCATAGTAGAAAAAACAGCGAAACAATGAACGAATCATAGCAGAAACCAGAAGGCTATCAATACACTGTGAAATTTGAAACCTAAATGGCCCGGCTACGAACAATATCTACATGCCCGTAAAAGACTACTTAACAGTTGGAATTCGAAAGAAAAGACCGTAACGACAGTAACAGTGTATAGAAAACGATTGAGTTGGACTCGGGGCCCTTTCCCTTGGCACTAGGGACCCTTTTGTCATTCGTCGGACCCTTTTGTCTGTCTTTAGAGCCCTCCCTAACTAGGGCACATTTTCATTTTTCGCATCGGTTTTAGCATTTTTCTCCCGTTTTATTTTTTCAACTGCTTTGATTTTTTTCGCGGGGAGGCTAGCGCCTCCAGCGCCTCAGCTATAAAACGCTTTTGAACTAACAGTACTATTGACATAATACCGTTTTTTCCAGTAATGGTAACTCACTCGTTTCTTCAAGAATCATTCGGCATTCCAGGTATGCTACATTCTATTCGCTGTCTTCCATAGGAGCGGTAAGATGAGACCTGTTTGTGGGAAAATCCCTAAACAATATGCGAGGGTGGAATAATCGTACATTACTTTAAGGTTTGCGTGAAGTAATTGACATATCGAAATTACAGTTATATGCACTGAATAACCATGACACGGAGAGAGAGAGAGAGAGAGAGAGATGGGGTTTAACGTCCACTCGACGCAAACTAGGTCATTTTGGGACTAACATATGGTTTAATTTTATTTCAATAATCTGCTTGCGCATATTAACAGTGGGAGGAAACCGCAGGTCCCGGGATAAACCCATGAGATTGGACAGGCGAGATTGTAGGTTAGGGTTAGGGTAAGCGCTAAGGTTAGGTCTTGGGTTAGGATTAGCGATATCCCTATTTACATCTCGTGACCTTTGACCAAACGTAATGAAGACAGGATGTGACGTATATATGCACATTGAGGTTATCAAGCTATAGACCGGACTAGTAGTAAGCTATAAACGGATAAATAACAAGAGTTTATATGTATATTATTTTATTAAATTTATATATATCTTAACTCCCTGATTTACGTATATACATTATGCATGAACAATAGAAACTATATACTAGTATTTATAAGTATTAAAGCTATGGTAATATTATGCTATCAAATAGCCGTATTGTCTTAATATTTGTTGTAACCGCAACCTTGATAGTTATTGTAAGAAGGATAACGGTTGTAGTTGTTGTATCCGTTACCGTATCCGTTGTTATTGTAGTTGTTATATCCCTTCCTATATTCGTTGTTATTGTGGCCATTGTTGTAACCGTTGTTGTAATTGTTGGGGCCGTTGTAACTATTGTATCCTTTATTATTGTATTGGTTGTACTTGTATAGTCCGTTGTTGTATCGTTACCAACGATACCATGACCAATTCCGTGTCCAACAATACCGTGTCCGATACCGTTACCAACGATGTCATGCCCAATGCCGTTACCAATCTTTCCATGTCCAATAAGTCCGTGTCCGATTCCGTTTCCAATGATACCATGTCCGATACCGTTACCAACGATACCATGACCAATCTCTCCATGTCCAATAAGTCCGTCATGGTTTACGTCATGGTTATTCAGTGCATATAACTGTAATTTCGATATGTCAATTACTTCACGCAAACGATTCCGTTTCCAATGATACCATGTCCGATACCGTTACCAACGATACCATGACCAATTCCGTTTCTAACAATACCGTGTCCAATACCGTTACCGATACCGTTACCAACAATACCATGACCAATTCCGTTACCAATAACACCGACTTTGCCAACAGCTACTATTCCGTGTCTGAGTCGGTTTCCTTGGATACCATGTCCAATACCATGGTTGAGTCCGTTGCCAATAGCTCCTACACCAACAAGACCATGTCCAACACCGGCATGTCCTCTTCCATATCCTTTACCAATTCCGTTTGCAATGACACCAACACCATGTCCGAAACCGTGTCCGATTTTAGCATCGATGTATTGGGAAGCAGCTACTGTCAAACAGACAGCGAAAGCGACGAAAGCCTGAAAAAGAAAAAAAAACATGTGTTTTACAGAAATAGCCGTAGATTTGATTCCATACTAAAAAAAAATCGCGAGGGTTTATTTATAACCAAAAACTTGACAATCAAGAAATTTTACTGTGCCGCCATTATTTAGTACATGATCGAGTTTTGGCGTTACCAGGCAAAATCACAAGTAATGTTCAACTCTGGGTAATAATTTACACTTTTTATAATTTACCGTTCTGGCCCTATGAATATAAAACTGCCTTTAATACAATGTCAAGGGCGATAAGCAATAATACAACAGTGACGATGCAATACCATGTTCAACCCTCGGTAATTTCTACCAGTTTTAAATTTAAAGATGGACCTATGGGTATGCATGCCAAGTGCGATAAGCAATCATATAAAAATTTAGTATGTAATGAAACTTATTAGTGCTATACCAAATTAGATATCAGGTTTCTTGTCTAGAAAGTTCAAGTATATCCCATCTGGGTCACGATCCTTGTCACTACATACCGCTAATTAGAAGTATTGAAGATTATTTAGTCAACAAGTTAAATTTACTCTCTGTAGATTGTTACAATGTTTTACTGTATTATTCCAGTCTGTACAGAACAGAGGGCGAAAAAGCAAGTCCCATTTAGGATTTCAGGGACCGGGTATGCTTATCTTAAAACTTCAAAGATTTGAAATCTTATACGGAGTAGGGCAAAAGTCCTACTTTATACACCGACTGGACCATTGAAGACAAACAGGTAGATTTTGCCCGGACATCTGTATCACGATATACTCTATCAAAGAATCTTTTACGTGCACGCCAATGTGCACACTGAACATTGCTTTTCGTCCCATCCTGACAATTAGACACTATTCCCTGTCAGACCGGGCAGACCTACTGTCCTGTACAGTTAACAAGGGCAGTCAAGCCTGTACAATTGACTTTCTGGTCAAACCCCGGGAGAGAGCCCAAGACCTACTGGTTAGTTAATCAGTGTCTCTTATCACTGAGCCACCATGATCCCCATACATTAAAAACGCGGAGTTCGTAGATGAGCATATTATGCTTAGGGTAAGCAGAGATAAGCAATTAGATTGGTTGATGATTTTGGACACTTTCACTTCAGTCAGAGTGATGAAACTTGGTGTATAGTTTCATTACATCAATATCTTGAATACGTTCGACAATGAGCATTGTCTGCCCTGGATAAGCAGAGCGATGAGCAATTTGATTGGTCGAGAATTTGAAACAAAATAACTCTCCTTCTAATTGGGGCAGAATGTTCAATCTTGGTGAAGGCGTTCATTAGGTCAGTGCCATAAAGGAGTGCGAAGATGAGCATTGTCTGCTTACAGTAAGCAGAGATAAGCAATCTGATTGGTTGATTCTTTGGGGCACGATAACTTTGGTTATAATGAAGTGAGAGTGACAAAATTCCAAATATAGATTCATTATGTCATTACCTTGACTAAGTTTGATGTTGAGAATTTCTGCGTAGATTTAGGAGCAATAAGCAATTTGACACACCACATTGGAACATAACACCTCTGTTTCTAATTAAGGTAGAATTTGAACCGGTTGAATTGTTTCTCGTTATAACTCGGTGAGTTTTTGGCGGATTTCATTAATTCTTTTTCCTTTTTAAGATTCTTTATATAACTCTTGAGATGCGACAGAAACTGACCGTGAATATGAAAGCTTTAATATCTGCTTAGCAGATCTAGTTATTATTTTTTTTTTTGTGTATTTTCTGCAAATCGGATTTCTCAGAATCTAACCATGGGATCTTTCTAAAACCTTGACCTACCCCCCCAAAAATGGGGTGCGAACGTTGTTTAAATATATTTTCAAAACGTTTTACGAATCCGAAATCACCGAATTTTACGAACGAAAAAACTGACAATGCATAGTCGTAACTTTGTTATTTTTTGACCGATTTTACTAATTCTTTTTTCTTTGAATACCTTGAAAAAAATCATTTTCATCTGCAGTTTCACATTTTCGAATTTCGAAAATTCGTCGCTGTGATTTCGAACCGGAAGTTTAGACCAATTTGACAACTTCTTTAATAGTTGTACGATTTTCATGAAATTTAGTATACAAGTAGATCTTACCGATGTGACTTCAAAAATATAATTAGAAATTTTCTAAATTATCTCCCCTTGGTGAAATTAAGGATCAAAATTTTCAAAAAAATCGTCGAAATATAGGTCAGAATGACCTAATTTTTTTTTTTCGATACTAGACAAGGAATTAATGATTCGTACACAAAATATGGAGTTTGTCGATCGAACCGGAAGTGCCACCATCTTTAAACGTGAAAAATCAAAAAGGCTTTTTTGCTATTTTACTTACAGACTCGGGAGTTATATTTTCGGAATCCTTGAAGGAATGCCTAAAAATCTATCGGATCAGAATTTTGATTTCGGTCATGTGAAGGTCACAATTTTGAATTGAAAATGAAAAATAGAAGCAATTTGAAAGGCCCGGACTTCGGAACACAATAACTCTCCTTCTAATTGAGCTAGAATGTTCAAACTTGGTGTAGACGTTCACTAGGTCACTATCTTGATTGAGTTCAAAGATGAGCATTTTCTGCTTAGGGTAAGCAGAGATAAGCATGCTGATTTGTTGATTCTTTAGGGCACGATAACTTCGGTTATAATGAAGGGAGGGCGGTGAAACTTTTGTCAATAGAGAGTCTAATAGGTAGCCTGTTGTGTGAAATGATTGTATCATTTTTTTAAATATCAGGGATAGCCGAAAAAAAGAGATTGAAAATCCAAAAAGTCGTATTTTTTACAATTTGGAGCATGTTTAGAGGTTTTTCTCGTTAAGTCAACATACTATTTTTTTGGAACTTCTTCTACAAAGAGTCTTATTGGAAGTCTTTTATATGAATCCATCGATCAACAGTCCAACATATCAGGAGTAGAAGAACAAAAGGATCGAACATTGAAAACGGCACCCTTTCATTGTTGAGCGAAACATGAAGTGTGGGTGACTACAATCTACGCATTTAGTCATCGTATAGAGCTTATTCAACAGTATCGAATTCCAACTGCTTAGGGATATTTTACGTGCACTCCAATGTGTACACGGGACCTTGGTTTTTCGTACCATCCGAAGGACTAGCTAGACAGCTGTGCTTGTCTGGCCCTCCGTTCTGCCTTACTGACAAGGGAACCACGCCGGGAAATCGAGATGAACTTTCTCTGTGCAGAACTTTCAATTCAGGCAAAACATTTATTGCATACGATTAAGCTGGTCAGTTGGAGCTTATTTTCAAAAGTTTTGTAATAATCGGTTGGTAATTAAAGTACCGTGCACATTAAACTGTTAAAACAGAAAATTTCGCCCGGTTGAAATATTTCTTGCTATAAGTCAGCAATTTTCCGAATTCAGGGAGGCTGGATGGCTGAATGGTTAGCATGTGCTCGCTGTATTGTCATTGAGTCAACGGGCGTCGTTTCGATCTCCAGGTTGCACGTGACATGGTGTATGATGTCCAACCTCAAGGAATTAATGATTCGTACACAAAATATGGAGTTTGTCGATCGAACCGGAAGTGCCACCATCTTTAAACGTGAAAAATCAAAAAGGCTTTTTTGCTATTTTACTTACAGACTCGGGAGTTATATTTTCGGAATCCTTGAAGGAATGCCTAAAAATCTATCGGATCAGAATTTTGATTTCGGTCATGTGATGGTCACAATTTTGAATTGAAAATGAAAAATAGAAGCAATTTGAAAGGCCCGGACTTCGGAACACAATAACTCTCCTTCTAATTGAGCTAGAATGTTCAAACTTGGTGTAGACGTTCACTAGGTCACTATCTTGATTGAGTTCAAAGATGAGCATTTTCTGCTTAGGGTAAGCAGAGATAAGCATGCTGATTTGTTGATTCTTTAGGGCACGATAACTTCGGTTATAATGAAGGGAGGGCGGTGAAACTTTTGTCAATAGAGAGTCTAATAGGTAGCCTGTTGTGTGAAATGATTGTATCATTTTTTTAAATATCAGGGATAGCCGAAAAAAAGAGATTGAAAATCCAAAAAGTCGTATTTTTTACAATTTGGAGCATGTTTAGAGGTTTTTCTCGTTAAGTCAACATACTATTTTTTTGGAACTTCTTCTACAAAGAGTCTTATTGGAAGTCTTTTATATGAATCCATCGATCAACAGTCCAACATATCAGGAGTAGAAGAACAAAAGGATCGAACATTGAAAACGGCACCCTTTCATTGTTGAGCGAAACATGAAGTGTGGGTGACTACAATCTACGCATTTAGTCATCGTATAGAGCTTATTCAACAGTATCGAATTCCAACTGCTTAGGGATATTTTACGTGCACTCCAATGTGTACACGGGACCTTGGTTTTTCGTACCATCCGAAGGACTAGCTAGACAGCTGTGCTTGTCTGGCCCTCCGTTCTGCCTTACTGACAAGGGAACCACGCCGGGAAATCGAGATGAACTTTCTCTGTGCAGAACTTTCAATTCAGGCAAAACATTTATTGCATACGATTAAGCTGGTCAGTTGGAGCTTATTTTCAAAAGTTTTGTAATAATCGGTTGGTAATTAAAGTACCGTGCACATTAAACTGTTAAAACAGAAAATTTCGCCCGGTTGAAATGTTTCTTGCTATAAGTCAGCAATTTTCCGAATTCAGGGAGGCTGGATGGCTGAATGGTTAGCATGTGCTCGCTGTATTGTCATTGAGTCAACGGGCGTCGTTTCGATCTCCAGGTTGCACGTGACATGGTGTATGATGTCCAACCTCGTGGGTTTTCTCCGTGTTCTTCGGTTTCCTCCCAACGGCTAAAGACCAGTACGTGCAAGGGGAGTTTTTAAATAAAATTAAAAAAACATGTTAGTCCCGAAATGACCTAGTTTGTGTCGAATGGACGTTAGGCCGCATTTCTCTCTTTCTCTTTTTAAAGTTTTGTAATAATCGGTTGGTAATCAAAGGTACTGTAAAAGTGATAAAACAGAAAATTTGGCCCGGTTGTAATGTTTCTCACTTTAAATTCAGCAATTTGTCGATTTTAAGGGGCAAACGTTTATTGCGAACGATTAAGCTGGTCAGGGGGAGCTTATTTTTAAAAGTTTCGTAATATTCGGTTGATAACTAAAGGTACCGTGCAAATTAAACTGTTAAAATAGAAAATTTGGCCCGGTTGAAATGTTTCTCGCTGTAGGTCAGCAATTTGCCGATTTTAGGGAGGTTGCGTGGCTGAATGGTTAGCACGTGCGCTCTGTATCATAACGTCTGTCATTGAGTCAACTGTCCTTGTTTCGATTTCTTGGTTGTACGTGATAAGGAGTATGGTCGCCTTACCAACCTCGTAGGCCGTAACGGCGTTGCCCGGGTAAAATTTCCCTCATTGCACACTTTATGGCGTATGCCCGTCTTCATTAGCCCATTGTAGGAGCAGAACAGTAAGACGTTAAACCCCATTCAATTTCATTTCATTTTCTCTATGTTGCTTATTTATTATAGTGGATAAATATTTTTCTGGTTCTAGCAATTATTTAATTTCTGCATAGAAATCTCTGGCCAGTTCTTTTTATTGCAGAGTGCCATTCTTGTATATTGCAGTCTATGACCCTTTGTTTGAAACATGCTTAAGAAGTTGTCACGATTTCCTACTTATAACCAAACATATTTGAAACCATAATTATATAACATATCTCTAATTTTGGAAGCCCGATTACAGCTATACAAGTTTAGGTTATTTCCCTTTACTTTAAAGATTATTTTTTTGCCCGGGTGCAATGTTTCTCACTACATTTAAATTTGTAACTTTGTGAGTTTTTGAACGATTTTGATATTATGTCTTTATAATTTTCCAAATCTACATATTTAACGTACATATTCAAACAGTTGAGTTCAACCTGATTCAAAAAGTTTTAGTTTTGTTCAAAGTTATCTCATTCATCCCGATTACAGCAACACACGTATCAGTTATTTCCCTTTAGTTTTCAGATTACTCAATGTTTCATACTATATTTAGACTTGTAACTTCGCGAGTTTTTGACCAATTTTGATAGTTTGTTATTCTTATCCTTTTATTTGAGATACTTGATATAATCGATGACACGTGACGATGAATATGAAAGCTTTCATATCTGCATGGGACAGTAGCAGATCTAGTTAAGCTTTCATATTACATATGAAAGCTTATTATTTCTGTTAAGATTATTATTGTTATTTTTTTTTTGTGTTTTGTCCACAAATCGGATTTCTCAGAATCTAACGATAGGATCGTTCTGAAACTTTTACCTATCCCCCCAAAAATGGGTGGTGGCTGTTGATTAAATATATTTTCAAAACGTTTTACGAATCCGAAATCACCGAATTTTACGAACGAAAAAACTGACAATGCATAGTCGTAACTTTGTTATTTTTTGACCGATTTTACTAATTCTTTTTTCTTTGAATACCTTGAAAAAAATCATTTTCATCTGCAGTTTCGCATTTTCCAATTTCGAAAATTCGTCGCTGTGATTTCGAACCGGAAGTTTAGACCAATTTGAGAACTTCTTTAATAGTTGTACGATTTTCATGAAATTTAGTGTATAAGTAGATGTTACCGATGTGACTTCAAAAATATAAGTATAAATGTTCTAAATTATCTCCCCTTGACGAAATTAAGGATCAAAGTTTTCAAAAAAATCGTCGAAATATAGGTCAGAATGACCTAATTTTTTTTTTTGATACTAGACAAGTAATTACTGATTCGTACACAAAATATGGAGTTTGTCGATCGAACCGGAAGTGCCACCATCTTTAAACGTGAAAAATCAAAAAGGCTTTTTTGCTATTTTACTTACAGACTCGGGAGTTATATTTTCAGAATCCTTGAAGGAATGCCTAAAAATCTATCGGATCCGAATTTTGATTTCGGTCACGTGATGGTCACCATATTGAATTGAAAATGAAAAATAGAAGCAATTTGAAGGGCCGGGACTTTGGAACACAATAACTCTCCTTCTAATTAAGCTAGAATGTTCAAACTTGGTGTAGACGTTCACTAGGTCAATGTCATGATTGAGTTCAAAGATGAGCATTTTCTGCTTAGGGTAAGCAGAGATAAGGATGCTGATTTGTTGATTCTTTAGGGCACGATAACTTCGGTTATAATGAAGGGAGGGCGATGAAACTTTTGTCAATAGAGAGTCTAATAGCTAGCCTGTTGTTTGAAATCATTGTATCAATTTTTTTAAATATCAGGGATAGCCGAAAAAAAGAGATTGAAAATCCAAAAAGTCGTATTTTTACAATTTGGAGCATGTTTAGAGGTCTTTCTCGTAAAGTCAACTTAATATTTTTTGGGAACTTCTTCTACAAAGAGTCTTATTGGTAGTCTTTTATATGAAACCATCGATCAACAGTCCAACATATCTGGAGTAGAAGAACAAAAGGATCGAAAATTGAAAACGGCAACCATTCATGGTTAAGCAAAACATGCAGTGTGGGTGACTACAATCTACACATTTAGTCATCGTATAGAGCTTATTCAACAGTATCGAATTCCAACTGCTTAGGGATATTTTACGTGCACTCCAATGTGTACACGGGACCTTGGTGTTTCATCCCATCCGAACGACTAGACAGCTGTGCTTATCAGGCCCTCCGTTCTGCCTCATTGACAACGGGGAACCACGCCGGGAAATCAAGATGAACTTTCTCCGTGCAGAACTTTCAATTCAGGCCAAACGTTTATTGCACACGATTAAGCTGGTCAGTTGTAATAATCGGTTGGCAATTAAAGTACCGTGCACATTAAACTGTTAAAACAGAAAATTTCGCCCGGTTGAAATGTTTCTTGCTATAAGTCAGCAATTTTCCGAATTCAGGGAGGCTGAATGGTTAGCATGTGCGCGCTGTATCGTAACGTCTGTCATGGAGTCAACGAGCGTTGTTTCGATCTCCAGGTTGCACGTGACATGAAGTATGATGTCCAACCTCGTGGGTTTTCTCCGTGTCCTTCGGTTTCCTCCCAAAGGCTAAAGACCAGTAAGCGCAAGGGGAGTTTTTAAATAAAATTAAAAAGCATATGTTAGTCACAAAATGTCCTAGTTTGTGTCGAATGGACATTAGGCCGCATTTCTCTCTTTCTCTTTTATTTTTAAAGTTTTGTAATAATCGGTTGGTAATCAAAGGTACTGTAAAAGTGATAAAACAGAAAATTTCGCCCGGTTGTAATGTTTCTCACTTTAAAGTCAGCAATTTGCAGATTTTAAGGGGCAAACGTTTATTGCGAACGCTTAAGCTGGTCAGGGGGAGCTTATTTTTAAAAGTTTTGTAATATTCGGTTGATAACTAAAGGTACCATGCAAATTAAACTGTTCAAATAGAAAATTTGGGCCGGTTGAAATGTTTCTCGCTGTAGGTCAGCAATTTGCCGATTTTAGGGAGGTTGCGTGGCTGAATGGTTAGCACGTGCGCTCTGTATCAAAACGTCTGTCATTGAGTCAACTGGCGTTGTTTCGATTTCTTGGTTGTACGTGACAAGGAGTATGGTCGCCTGTCCATCCTCGTAGGCCGTAACGCTGCTGCCCGGGTAAAATTTCCCTCATTGCACACTTTATGGCATATGCCAGTCTTCATCAGCCCATTTTAGGAGCAGAACAGTAGGACGTTAAACCCCATTCAATTTCATTTCATTTTCTCTATGTTGCTTATTTATTGTAGTGGATAAATATTTTTCTGGTTCTAGCAATTATTTAATTTCTGCATAGAAATCTTGCTTTGGCCAGTTTTTTTTTATTGCAGAGTGCCATTCTTGTATAATTCAGTCTATGATCCTTTGTTTAAAACATGCTTAAGAAGTCGTCATGATTTCCTACTTATAACCAAACGTATTGGAAATATTTGTCTGGCATTATTAAATCCTAATTTTATTGGTCTTATTTAAAATTAAACTTTCATTTAACTATGAACAACCCTTAACGTGTCTCTTTAAAACTATTAAGTACTCTAAAATAGTAGCTCAACCTTTTGACCTAAACTAATTAATTTACCATTTTGTTGTGAGCGACTTCTTATTCTTCCTATATGACATATTGCACGTGTCGGATTTCAAAGGGGGGGGTTGGATGGCTGAATGGCTAGCACGCGCGCCTGTCATTGAGTTAACTAGCGTGTTTTCGAATGCCCGGTTGTACGTGACAAGGAGTAAGGTCGCCTGTCCAACCTGACATTTTTATTTTTTTTTCCCGCCATTTTCATTTCATTTTCTCATCCGTCTCATTGCAGTAATACAAGTTTCAGTTATTTCCCTTAAGTTTTCAGATTATTGTTATGCCTGGGTGCAATGTTTCATACTATATTTAGACTTGTAACTTCGCGAGTTTTTGACCAATTTTGATAATTTTTTCTTCTTATCCTTTTATTTAGGATACTTGATACAATCAATGACACGTGACGATGAATATGAAAGCTTTCATATCTGCATGGGACAGTAGCAGATCTAGTTATTATTTTTTTTTGTGTGTATTTTCTGCAAATCGGATTTCTCAGAATCTAACCATGGGATCTTTCTAAAACTTTGACCTACCCCCCCAAAAATGGGGTGCGAACGTTGTTTAAATATATTTTCAAAACGTTTTACGAATCCGAAATCACCGAATTTTACGAACGAAAAAACTGACAATGCATAGTCGTAACTTAGTTATTTTTTGACCGATTTTACTAATTCTTTTTTCTTTGAATACCTTGAAAAAAATCATTTTCATCTGCAGTTTCACATTTTCGAATTTCGAAAATTCGTCGCTGTGATTTCGAACCGGAAGTTTAGACCAATTTGACAACTTCTTTAATAGTTGTACGATTTTCATGAAATTTAGTATACAAGTAGATCTTACCGATGTGACTTCAAAAATATAATTAGAAATTTTCTAAATTATCTCCCCTTGGTGAAATTAAGGATCAAAGTTTTCAAAAAAATCGTCGAAATATACGTCAGAATGACCTAATTTTTTTTTTCGATACTAGACAAGGAATTACTGATTCGTACACAAAATATGGAGTTTGTCAATCGAACCGGAAGTGCCACCATCTTTAAACGTGAAAACTCAAAAAGGCTTTTTTGCTATTTTACTTACAGACTCGGGAGTTATATTTTCGGAATCCTTGAAGGAATGCCTAAAAATCTATCGGATCAGAATTTTGATTTCGGTCATGTGATGGTCACAATTTTGAATTGAAAATGAAAAATAGAAAAAATTTGAAAGGCCCGGAATTCGGAACACAATGACTGTCCTTCTAATTAAGCTAGAATGTTCAAACTTGGTGTAGACATTTACTAGGTCAATGTTATGATTGACTTCAAAGATGAGCATTTTCTGCTTAGGGTAAGCAGAGATAAGCATGCTGATTTGTTGATTCTTTAGGGCACGATAACTTCGGTTATAATGAAGGGAGGGCGGTGAAACTTTTGTCAATAGAGAGTCTAATAGGTAGCCTGTTGTGTGAAATGATTGTATCATTTTTTTTAAATATCAGGGATAGCCGAAAAAAAGAGATTGAAAATCCAAAAAGTCGTATTTTTACAATTTGGAGCATGTTTAGAGGTCTTTCTCGTAAAGTCAACATACTATTTTTTGGGAACTTCTTCTACAAAGAGTCTTATTGGTAGTCTTTTATATGAAACCATCGATCAACAGTCCAACATATCAGGAGTAGAAGAACAAAAGGATCGAACATTGAAAACGGCACCCTTTAATTGTTGAGCGAAACATGAAGTGTGGGTGACTACAATCTACGCATTTAGTCATCGTATAGAGCTTATTCAACAGTATCGAATTCCAACTGCTTAGGGATATTTTACGTGCACTCCAATGTGTACACGGGACCTTGGTTTTTCGTCCCATCCGAAGGACTAGACAGCTGTGCTTGTCAGGCCCTCCGTTCTGCCTTACTGACAAGGGAACCACGCCGGGAAATCGAGATGAACTTTCTCTGTGCAGAACTTTCAATTCGGGCAAAACGTTTATTGCATACGATTAAGCTGGTCAGTTGGAGCTCATTTTCAAAAGTTTTGTAATAATCGGTTGGTAATTAAAGTACCGTGCACATTAAACTGTTAAAACAGAAAATTTCGCCCGGTTGAAATGTTTCTTGCTATAAGTCAGCAATTTTCCGAATTCAGGGAGGCTGAATGGTTAGCATGTGCGCACTGTATCGTAACGTCTGTCATTGAGTCAATGGGCGTCGTTTCGATCTCCAGGTTGGACGTGACATGAAGTATGATGTCCAACCTCGTGGGTTTTCTCCGTGTCCTTCGGTTTCCTCCCAAGGGCGCAAGGGGAGTTTTTAAATAAAATTAAAAAACATATGTTAGTCCCGAAATGACCTAGTTTGTGTCGAATGGACATTAGGCCGCATTTCTCTCTTTCTCTTTTATTTTTAAAGTTTTGTAATAATCGGTTGGTAATCAAAGGTACTGTAAAAGTGATAAAACAGAAAATTTCGCCCGGTTGTAATGTTTCTCACTTTAAAGTCAGCAATTTGCCGATTTTAAGGGGCAAACGTTTATTGCGAACGCTTAAGCTGGTCAGGGGGAGCTTATTTTTAAAAGTTTTGTAATATTCGGTTGATAACTAAAGGTACCGTGCAAATTAAACTGTTACAAAAGAAAATTGGCCCGGTTGAAATGTTTCTCGCTGTAGGTCAGCAATTTGCCGATTTTAGGGAGGTTGCGTGGCTGAATGGTTAGCACGTGCGCTCTGTATCATAACGTCTGTCATTGAGTCAACTGGCGTTGTTTCGATTTCTTGGTTGTACGTGACAAGGAGTATGGTCGCCTGTCCAACCTCGTAGGCCGTAACCGCCGCTGCCCGGGTAAAATTTCCCTCATTGCACACTTTATGGCATATGCCCGTCTTCATTAGCCCATTTTAGGAGCAGAACAGTCGGACGTTAAACCCCATTCAATTTCATTTCATTTTCTCTATGTTGCTTATTTATTATAGTGGATAAATATTTTTCTGGTTCTGGCAATTATTTAATTAGAAATCTTGGTTTGGCCAGTTTTTTTATTGCAGAGTGCCATTCTTGTTTAAACAAACATGATCCTTTGTTTAAAACATGCTTAAGAAGTCGTCACGATTTCCTACTTATAACCAAACATATTGAAAATATTAGTCTGGCATTATTAAATCCTAATTTTATTGGTCTTATTTAAAATTAATCTTTCATTTAACTATGAACAACCCTTAACGTGTCTCTTTAAAACTATTAAGTACTCTAAAACAGTAGCTCAACCTTTTGGCCTAAACTCATTAATTTACCATTTTGTTGTGAGCGACTTCTTATTCTTCTTATATGACATATTGCACGTGTCTGATTTCAAAGGGGGGTTGGGTGCCTGAATGGTTAGCACGCGCGCCTGTCATTGAGTTAACTAGCGTGTTTTCGAATGCCCGGTTGTACGTGACAAAGAGTAAGGTCGCCTGTCCAACCTGCCATTTTTAATTTTTTTTCCCGCCATTTTCATTTCATTTTCTCATCCGTCTCATTACAGTAATACAAGTTTCAGTTATTTCCCTTTAGTTTTCAGATTATTGTTATGCCTGGGTGCAATGTTTCATACTATATTTAGACTTGTAACTTCGCGAGTTTTTGACCAATTTTAATAATTTTTTCTTCTTATCCTTTTATTTAGGATACTTGATACAATCAATGACACGTGACGATGAATATGAAAGCTTTCATATCTGCATGAGACAGTAGCAGATCTAGTTATTATTTTTTTTTTTGTGTATTTTCTGCAAATCGGATTTCTCAGAATCTAACCATGGGATCTTTCTAAAACTTTGACCTACCCCCCCAAAAATGGGGTGCGAACGTTGTTTAAATATATTTTCAAAACGTTTTACGAATCCGAAATCACCGAATTTTACGAACGAAAAAATTGACAATGCATAGTCGTAACTTTGTTATTTTTTGACCGATTTTACTAATTCTTTTTTCTTTGAATACCTTGAAAAAAATCATTTTCATCTGCAGTTTCACATTTTCGAATTTCGAAAATTCGTCGCTGTGATTTCGAACCGGAAGTTTAGACCAATTTGACAACTTCTTTAATAGTTGTACGATTTTCATGAAATTTAGTATACAAGTAGATCTTACCGATGTGACTTCAAAAATATAATTAGAAATTTTCTAAATTATCTCCCCTTGGTGAAATTAAGGATCAAAGTTTTCAAAAAAATCGTCGAAATATAGGTCAGAATGACCTAATTTTTTTTTTTCGATACTAGACAAGGAATTGCTGATTCGTACACAAAATATGGAGTTTGTCGATCGAACCGGAAGTGCCACCATCTTTAAACGTGAAAAATCAAAAAGGCTTTTTTGCTATTTTACTTACAGACTCGGGAGTTATATTTTCGGAATCCTTGAAGGAATGCCTAAAAATCTATCGGATCAGAATTTTGATTTCGGTCATGTGATGGTCACAATTTTGAATTGAAAATGAAAAATAGAAGCAATTTGAAAGGCCCGGACTTCGGAACACAATAACTCTCCTTCTAATTAAGCTAGAATGTTCAAACTTGGTGTAGACGTTCACTAGGTCAATGTTATGATTGAGTTCAAAGATGAGCATTTTCTGCTTAGGGTGAGCAGAGATAAGCATGCTGATTTGTTGATTCTTTAGGGCACGATAACTTCGGATATAATGAAGGGAGGGCGGTGAAACTTTTGTCAATAGAGAGTCTAATGGGTAGCCTGTTGTGTGAAATGATTGTATCATTTTTTTTAAATATCAGGGATAGCCGAAAAAAAGAGATTGAAAATCCAAAAAGTCGTATTTTTACAATTTGGAGCATGTTTAGAGGTCTTTCTCGTAAAGTCAACATACTATTTTTTGGGAACTTCTTCTACAAAGAGTCTTATTGGTAGTCTTTTATATGAAACCATCGATCAACAGTCCAACATATCAGGAGTAGAAGAACAAAAGGATCGAACATTGAAAACGGCATCCTTTCATTGTTGAGCGAAACATGAAGTGTGGGTGACTACAATCTACGCATTTAGTCATCGTATAGAGCTTATTCAACAGTATCGAATTCCAACTGCTTAGGGATATTTTACATGCACTCCAATGTGTACACGGGACCTTGGTTTTTCGTCCCATCCGAAGGACTAGACAGCTGTGCTTGTCAGGCCCTCCGTTCTGCCTTACTGACAAGGGAACCACGCCGGGAAATCGAGATGAACTTTCTCTGTGCAGAACTTTCAATTCAGGCAAAACGTTTATTGCATACGATTAAGCTGGTCAGTTGGAGCTTATTTTCAAAAGTTTTGTAATAATCGGTTGGTAATTAAAGTACCGTGCACATTAAACTGTTAAAACAGAAAATTTCGCCCGGTTGAAATGTTTCTTGCTATAAGTCAGCAATTTTCCGAATTCAGAGAGGCTGGATGGCTGAATGGTTAGCATGTGCTCGCTGTATCGTAACCTTTGTCATTGAGTCAACGGGCGTCGTTTGGATCTCCAGGTTGCACGTGACATGGTGTATGATGTCCAACCTCGTGGGTTTTCTCCGTGTTCTTCGGTTTCCTCCCAACGGCTAAAGACCAGTACGTGCAAGGGAAGTTTTTAAATAAAATTAAAAAACATATGTTAGTCCCGAAATGACCTAGTTTGTGTCGAATGGACGTTAGGCCGCATTTCTCTCTTTCTCTTTTTAAAGTTTTGTAATAATCGGTTGGTAATCAAAGGTACTGTTAAAGTGATAAAACAGAAAATTTGGCCCGGTTGTAATGTTTCTCACTTTAAATTCAGCAATTTGTCGATTTTAAGGGGCAAACGTTTATTGCGAACGATTAAGCTGGTCAGGGGGAGCTTATTTTTAAAAGTTTTGTAATATTCGGTTGATAACTAAAGGTACCGTGCAAATTAAACTGTTAAAATAGAAAATTTGGCCCGGTTGAAATGTTTCTCGCTGTAGGTCAGCAATTTGCCGATTTTAGGGAGGTTGCGTGGCTGAATGGTTAGCACATGCGCTCTGTATCATAACGTCTGTCATTGAGTCAACTGGCCTTGTTTCGATTTCTTGGTTGTACGTGACAAGGAGTATGGTCGCCTTACCAACCTCGTAGGCCGTAACGCCGCTGCCCGGGTAAAATTTCCCTCATTGCACACTTTATGGCGTATCCCCGTCTTCATTAGCCCATTGTAGGAGCAGAACAGTAGGACGTTAAACCCCATTCAATTTCATTTCATTTTCTCTATGTTGCTTATTTATTATAGTGGATAAATATTTTTCTGGTTCTAGCAATTATTATACGCCCACATTTTCATGTGGACGTATTATGTCGTCGCCCCTGTCCGTCCGGACGTCCGTCCGTCCGTCCGGACGTCCGTCCGTCCACAATTTGTTTGTGGACTCTCTACAGGTCACAATTCTTATCCGATTTTGACGAAACTTGAAATATAGGTTTATCCCCAAAAGATCTCGGTTCCTTTCGATATTGGCATGTATCGGATCAAAACTTCATGGATTATGGCCCCTGATTGTACGAAAAATCACGTTTTTAGCTTGTGGACCCTATAGAGGTCACAATTTTGAACCGATTTTGATGAAACTTGACATGCATGTTTGTAACCCAAAGATCTTGGTTCCTTTCGATATTTGCGGCTATCGGAATGTAATTTCCTGAATTATGGCCCCTGATTGTCCGAAAAATCACCCTTTTTAGCTTGTGGTCCCTCTGAAGGTCACAATTATTATTCGATTTAAAAAACCGTTTGATTATATCACCGTTACACCCTAAGGAAGGTTGAGTTCGAATTTCGGGAAAATCGGACGAAAATTGCCATACAAAATGGCCGCCGTTAGTACGCGAATACTGTTAAAAAATGGTATATCAAGGTTGTGGACCCTGTGGAGGTCACAATTTTAATTCGATTTTGATGAAACTTGAAATGCATGGTTATAACCCAAAGATCTTGCTTCTTTTCGATATTTGCGCATATCGGATCGTAACTTCCTGAATTATGGCCCCTGATTATACGCAAAATCGCCTTTTTTTTAGCTTGGAGGTCACAATTATTATCCGATTTAAAAAAACGTTTGATTATATTACCGTTACACCGTAAGGAAGGTTGAGTTCGAATTTCGGGAAAATCAGACCAAAATTGCCATACAAAATGGCCACCGTTTGTACGTGAATACTGTTAAAAAATGGTATATCAAGGTTGTGGACCCTGTAAAGGTCACAATTTTAATTCGATTTTGATGAAACTTGAAATGCATGGTTATAACCCAAAGATCTTGGTTCCTTTCGGTATTTGCGCATATCGGATCGTAACTTCCTGAATTATTCGAATTTCGTGAAAATGGTACCAAAATTGCCGGAAGAAATGGTCGCCGTTTGTACGCGAATAGTGTAAAGATATGGTATATCATGGTTGTTGACTCTGTACAGGTCACAATTCTTATCCGATTTTGACGAAAAGTCACATTTCTAGGTTGTGTACCGTCACACCATAATCATTGTCGACTTCGAATTTCATGAATATCAGACTGGAACTGACCAACAAAATGGCTGCTCCCAATACAGTATGAAATACAGGACTTAATGATGTAGGAAAAATCACTTTCCGTATTGTTTGTTCTCTATCCATCTCTCGAAAATGTGGGCGTATCCTGCCTGGCAGTGCCAGCCTATCTTTTAATTTCTGCATAGAAATCTCTGGCCAGTTTTTTTTTTATTGCAGAGTGCCATTCTTGTATATTGCAGTCTATGACCCTTTGTTTAAAACATGCTTAAGAAGTCGTCACGATTTCCTACTTATAACCAAACATATTGGAAACCATAATTATATAACATATCTTGGAAGCCCGATTACAGCTATACAAGTTTCAGTTATTTCCCTTTAGTTTAAAGATTATTTTTTTGCCCCGGTGCAATGTTTCTCACTACATTTAAATTTGTAACTTTGTGAGTTTTTGACCGATTTTGATGTTATGTCTTTATAATTTTCCAAATCTACATATTTAACGTACATATTCAAACAGTTGAGTTCAACCTGATTCAAAAAGTATTAGTTTTGTTCAAAGTTATCTCATTTAATTTTTCGATGTTTTCTTACCATTTTCATTTCATTTTTCTGAAAGTTTTGAAATCGGGAGTCATCCCGATTACAGCAACACAAGTATCAGTTATTTCCCTTTAGTTTTCAGATTACTCAATGTTTCATACTATATTTAGACTTGTAACTTCGCGAGTTTTTGACCAATTTTGATAGTTTGTTATTCTTATCCTTTTATTTGAGATACTTGATATAATCGATGACACGTGACGATGAATATGAAAGCTTTCATATCTGCATGCGACAGTAGCAGATCTAGTTAAGCTTTCATATTACATATGAAAGCTTATTGTTTCTGTTAAGATTATTATTATTTTTTTTTTGTGTATTTTCTGCAAATCGGATTTCTCAGAATCTAACCATGGGATCTTTCTGAAACTTTGACCTACCCCCCCAAAAATGGGGTGCGAACGTTGTTTAAATATATTTTCAAAACGTTTTACGAATCCGAAATCACCGAATTTTACGAACGAAAAAACTGACAATGCATAGTCGTAACTTTGTTACTTTTTGACCGATTTTACTAATTCTTTTTTCTTTGAATACCTTGAAAAAAATCATTTTCATCTGCATTTTCACATTTTCGAATTTCGAAAATTCGTCGCTGTGATTTCGAACCGGAAGGTTAGAACAATTTGACAACTTCTTTAATAGTTGTACGATTTTCATGAAATTTAGTATACAAGTAGATCTTACCAATGTGACTTCAAAAATATAATTAGAAATTTTCTAAATTATCTCCCCTTGGTGAAATTAAGGATCAAAGTTTTCAAAAAAATCGTCGAAATATAGGTCAGAATGACCTAATTTTTTTTTTCGATACTAACCAAGGAATTACTGATTCGTACACAAAATATGGAGTTTGTCGATCGAACCGGAAGTGCCACCATCTTTAAACGTGAAAAATCAAAAAGGCTTTTTTGCTATTTTACTTACAGACTCGGGAGTTATATTTTCGGAATCCTTGAAGGAATGCCTAAAAATCTATCGGATCAGAATTTTGATTTCGGTCATGTGATGGTCACAATTTTGAATTGAAAATGAAAAATAGAAGGAATTTGAAAGGCCCGGACTTCGGAACACAATAACTCTCCTTCTAATTAAGCTAGAATGTTCAAACTTGGTGTAGACGTTCACTAGGTCAATGTTATGATTGAGTTCAAAGATGAGCATTTTCTGCTTAGGGTAAGCAGAGATAAGCATGCTGATTTGTTGATTCTTTAGGGCACGATAACTTCGGTTATAATGAAGGGAGGGCGGTGAAACTTTTGTCAATAGAGAGTCTAATAGGTAGCCTGTTGTGTGAAATGATTGTATCATTTTTTTTAAATATCAGGGATAGCCGAAAAAAAGAGATTGAAAATCCAAAAAGTCGTATTTTTACAATTTGGAGCATGTTTAGAGGTCTTTCTCGTAAAGTCAACATACTATTTTTTGGGAACTTCTTCTACAAAGAGTCTTATTGGTAGTCTTTTATATGAAACCATCGATCAACAGTCCAACATATCAGGAGTAGAAGAACAAAAGGATCGAACATTGAAAACGGCACCCTTTCATAGTTGAGCGAAACATGAAGTGTGGGTGACTACAATCTACGCATTTAGTCATCGTATAGAGCTTATTCAACAGTATCGTATTCCAACTGCTTAGGGATATTTTACGTGCACTCCAATGTGTACACGGGACCTTGGTTTTTCGTACCATCCGAAGGACTAGACAGCTGTGCTTGTCAGGCCCTCCGTTCTGCCTTACTGACAAGGGAACCACGCCGGGAAATCGAGATGAACTTTCTCTGTGCAGAACTTTCAATTCAGGCAAAACGTTTATTGCATACGATTAAGCTGGTCAGTTGGAGCTTATTTTCAAAAGTTTTGTAATAATCGGTTGGTAATTAAAGTACCATGCACATTAAACTGTTAAAACAGAAAATTTCGCCCGGTTGAAATGTTTCTTGCTATAAGTCAGCAATTTTCCGAATTCAGGGAGGCTGGATGGCTGAATGGTTAGCATGTGCTCGCTGTATCGTAACCTTTGTCATTGAGTCAACGGGCGTCGTTTCGATCTCCAGGTTGCACGTGACATGGTGTATGATGTCCAACCTCGTGGGTTTTCTCCGTGTTCTTCGGTTTCCTCCCAACGGCTAAAGACCAGTACGTGCAAGGGGAGTTTTTAAATAAAATTAAAAAACATATGTTAGTCCCGAAATGACCTAGTTTGTGTCGGATGGACGTTAGGCCGCATTTCTCTCTTTCTCTTTTTAAAGTTTTGTAATAATCGGTTGGTAATCAAAGGTACTGTTAAAGTGATAAAACAGAAAATTTGGCCCGGTTGTAATGTTTCTCACTTTAAATTCAGCAATTTGTCGATTTTAAGGGGCAAACGTTTATTGCGAACGATTAAGCTGGTCAGGGGGAGCTTATTTTTAAAAGTTTTGTAATATTCGGTTGATAACTAAAGGTACCGTGCAAATTAAACTGTTAAAATAGAAAATTTGGCCCGGTTGAAATGTTTCTCGCTGTAGGTCAGCAATTTGTCGATTTTAGGGAGGTTGCGTGGCTGAATGGTTAGCACGTGCGCTCTGTATCATAACGTCTGTCATTGAGTCAACTGTCCTTGTTTCGATTTCTTGGTTGTACGTGACAAGGAGTATGGTAGCCTTACCAACCTCGTAGGCCGTAACGCCGCTGCCCGGGTAAAATTTCCCTCATTGCACACTTTATGGCGTATGCCCGTCTTCATTAGCCCATTGTAGGAGCAGACAGTGGATAAATATTTTTCTGGTTCTAGCAATTATTTAATTTCTGCATAGAAATCTCTGGTCAGTTTTTTTTATTGCAGAGTGTCATTCTTGTATATTGCAGTCTATGACCCTTTGTTTAAAACATGCTTAAGAAGTCGTCACGATTTCCTACTTATAACCAAACATATTGGAAACCATAATTATATAACATATCTTGGAAGCCCGATTACAGCTATACAAGTTTCAGTTATTTCCCTTTAGCTTAAAGATTATTTTTTTGCCCGGGTGCAATGTTTCTCACTACATTTAAATTTGTAACTTTGTGAGTTTTTGACCGATTTTGATATTATGTCTTTATAATTTTCCAAATCTACATATTTAACGTACATATTCAAACAGTTGAGTTCAACCTGATTCAAAAAGTTTTAGTTTTGTTCAAAGTTATCTCATTCATCCCGATTACAGCAACACAAGTATCAGTTATTTCCCTTTAGTTTTCAGATTACTCAATGTTTCATACTATATTTAGACTTGTAACTTCGCGAGTTTTTGACCAATTTTGATAGTTTGTTATTCTTATCCTTTTATTTGAGATACTTGATATAATCGATGACACGTGACGATGAATATGAAAGCTTTCATATCTGCATGGGACAGTAGCAGATCTAGTTATTTTTTTTTTTGTGTATTTTCTGCAAATCGGATTTCTCAGAATCTAACCATGGGATCTTTCTAAAACCTTGACCTACCCCCCCAAAAATGGGGTGCGAACGTTGTTTAAATATATTTTCAAAACGTTTTACGAATCCGAAATCACCGAATTTTACGAACGAAAAAACTGACAATGCATAGTCGTAACTTTGTTATTTTTTGACCGATTTTACTAATTCTTTTTTCTTTGAATACCTTGAAAAAAATCATTTTCATCTGCAGTTTCACATTTTCGAATTTCGAAAATTCGTCGCTGTGATTTCGAACCGGAAGTTTAGACCAATTTGACAACTTCTTTAATAGTTGTACGATTTTCATGAAATTTAGTATACAAGTAGATCTTACCGATGTGACTTCAAAAATATAATTAGAAATTTTCTAATGTATCTCCCCTTGGTGAAATTAAGGATCAAAGTTTTCAAAAAAATCGTCGAAATATAGGTCAGAATGACCTAATTTTTTTTTTCGATACTAGACAAGGAATTAATGATTCGTACACAAAATATGGAGTTTGTCGATCGAACCGGAAGTGCCACCATCTTTAAACGTGAAAAATCAAAAAGGCTTTTTTGCTATTTTACTTACAGACTCGGGAGTTATATTTTCGGAATCCTTGAAGGAATGCCTAAAAATCTATCGGATCAGAATTTTGATTTCGGTCATGTGATGGTCACAATTTTGAATTGAAAATGAAAAATAGAAGCAATTTGAAAGGCCCGGACTTCGGAACACAATAACTCTCCTTCTAATTGAGCTAGAATGTTCAAACTTGGTGTAGACGTTCACTAGGTCACTATCTTGATTGAGGTCAAAGATGAGCATTTTCTGCTTAGGGTAAGCAGAGATAAGCATGCTGATTTGTTGATTATTTAGGGCACGATAACTTCGGTTATAATGAAGGGAGGGCGGTGAAACTTTTGTCAATAGAGAGTCTAATAGGTAGCCTGTTGTGTGAAATGATTGTATCATTTTTTTTAAATATCAGGGATAGCCGAAAAAAAGAGATTGAAAATCCAAAAAGTCGTATTTTTACAATTTGGAGCATGTTTAGAGGTTTTTCTCGTTAAGTCAACATACTATTTTTTTGGAACTTCTTCTACAAAGAGTCTTATTGGAAGTCTTTTATATGAATCCATCGATCAACAGTCCAACATATCAGGAGTAGAAGAACAAAAGGATCGAACATTGAAAACGGCACCCTTTCATTGTTGAGCGAAACATGAAGTGTGGGTGACTACAATCTACGCATTTAGTCATCGTATAGAGCTTATTCAACAGTATCGAATTCCAACTGCTTAGGGATATTTTACGTGCACTCCAATGTGTACACGGGACCTTGGTTTTTCGTACCATCCGAAGGACTAGCTAGACAGCTGTGCTTGTCTGGCCCTCCGTTCTGCCTTACTGACAAGGGAACCACGCCGGGAAATCGAGATGAACTTTCTCTGTGCAGAACTTTCAATTCAGGCAAAACATTTATTGCATACGATTAAGCTGGTCAGTTGGAGCTTATTTTCAAAAGTTTTGTAATAATCGGTTGGTAATTAAAGTACCGTGCACGTTAAAACAGAAAATTTCGCCCGGTTGAAATGTTTCTTGCTATAAGTCAGCAATTTTCCGAATTCAGGGAGGCTGGATGGCTGAATGGTTAGCATGTGCTCGCTGTATTGTCATTGAGTCAACGGGCGTCGTTTCGATCTCCAGGTTGCACGTGACATGGTGTATGATGTCCAACCTCGTGGGTTTTCTCCGTGTTCTTCGGTTTCCTCCCAACGGCTAAAGACCAGTACGTGCAAGGGGAGTTTTTAAATAAAATTAAAAAACATGTTAGTCCCGAAATGACCTAGTTTGTGTCGAATGGACGTTAGGCCGCATTTCTCTCTTTCTCTTTTTAAAGTTTTGTAATAATCGGTTGGTAATCAAAGGTACTGTAAAAGTGATAAAACAGAAAATTTGGCCCGGTTGTAATGTTTCTCACTTTAAATTCAGCAATTTGTCGATTTTAAGGGGCAAACGTTTATTGCGAACGATTAAGCTGGTCAGGGGGAGCTTATTTTTAAAAGTTTCGTAATATTCGGTTGATAACTAAAGGTACCGTGCAAATTAAACTGTTAAAATAGAAAATTTGGCCCGGTTGAAATGTTTCTCGCTGTAGGTCAGCAATTTGCCGATTTTAGGGAGGTTGCGTGGCTGAATGGTTAGCACGTGCGCTCTGTATCATAACGTCTGTCATTGAGTCAACTGTCCTTGTTTCGATTTCTTGGTTGTACGTGATAAGGAGTATGGTCGCCTTACCAACCTCGTAGGCCGTAACGGCGCTGCCCGGGTAAAATTTCCCTCATTGCACACTTTATGGCGTATGCCCGTCTTCATTAGCCCATTGTAGGAGCAGAACAGTAGGACGTTAAACCCCATTCAATTTCATTTCATTTTCTCTATGTTGCTTATTTATTATAGTGGATAAATATTTTTCTGGTTCTAGCAATTATTTAATTTCTGCATAGAAATCTCTGGCCAGTTTTTTTTATTGCAGAGTGCCATTCTTGTATATTGCAGTCTATGACCCTTTGTTTGAAACATGCTTAAGAAGTTGTCACGATTTCCTACTTATAACCAAACATATTGGAAACCATAATTATATAACATATCTCTGATTTTGGAAGCCCGATTACAGCTATACAAGTTTAGGTTATTTCCCTTTACTTTAAAGATTATTTTTTTGCCCGGGTGCAATGTTTCTCACTACATTTAAATTTGTAACTTTGTGAGTTTTTGAACGATTTTGATATTATGTCTTTATAATTTTCCAAATCTACATATTTAACGTACATATTCAAACAGTTGAGTTCAACCTGATTCAAAAAGTTTTAGTTTTGTTCAAAGTTATCTGATTCATCCCGATTACAGCAACACACGTATCAGTTATTTCCCTTTAGTTTTCAGATTACTCAATGTTTCATACTATATTTAGACTTGTAACTTCGCGAGTTTTTGACCAATTTTGATAGTTTGTTATTCTTATCATTTTATTTGAGATACTTGATATAATCGATGACACGTGACGATGAATATGAAAGCTTTCATATCTGCATGGGACAGTAGCAGATCTAGTTAAGCTTTCATATTACATATGAAAGCTTATTGTTTCTGTTAAGATTATTAAGCTTTCATATTACATATGAAAGCTTATTGTTTCTGTTAAGATTATTATTATTTTTTTTTTGTGTATTTTCTGCAAATCGGATTTCTCAGAATCTAACCATGGGATCTTTCTGAAACTTTGACCTACCCCCCAAAAAATGGGGTGCGAACGTTGTTTAAATATATTTTCAAAACGTTTTACGAATCCGAAATCACCGAATTTTACGAACGAAAAAACTGACAATGCATAGTCGTAACGTTGTTATTTTTTGACCGATTTTACTAATTCTTTTTTCTTTGAATACCTTGAAAAAAATCATTTTCATCTGCAGTTTCACATTTTCGAATTTCGAAAATTCGTCGCTGTGATTTCGAGTCGGAAGTTTAGACCAATTTGACAACTTCTTTAATAGTTGTACGATTTTCATGAAATTTAGTATATAAGTAGATCTTACCAATGTGACTTCAAAAATATAATTAGAAATTTTCTAAATTATCTCCCCTTGGTGAAATTAAGGATCAAAGTTTTCCAAAAAATCGTCGAAATATAGGTCAGAATGACCTAATTTTTTTTTTCGATACTAGACAAGTAATTACTGATTCGTACACAAAATATGGAGTTTGTCGATCGAACCGGAAGTGCCACCATCTTTAAACGTGAAAAATAAAAAAGGCTTTTTTGCTATTTTATTTACAGACTCGGGAGTTATATTTTCAGAATCCTTGAAGGAATGCCTAAAAATCTATCGGATCCGAATTTTGATTTCGGTCACGTGATGGTTACCATTTTGAATTGAAAATGAAAAATAGAAGCAATTTGAAGGGCCGGGACTTTGGAATACAATAACTCTCCTTCTAATTAAGCTAGAATGTTCAAACTTGGTGTAGACGTTCACTAGGTCAATGTTATGATTGAGTTCAAAGAAGAGCATTTTCTGCTTAGGGTAAGCAGAGATAAGCATGCTGATTTGTTGATTCTTTAGGGCACGATAACTTCTGTTATAATGAAGGGAGGGCGGTGAAACTTTTGTCAATAGAGAGTCTAATAGCTAGCCTGTTGTTTGAAATCATTGTATCATTTTTTTTAAATATCAGGGATAGCCGAAAAAAAGAGATTGAAAATCCAAAAAGTCGTATTTTTACAATTTGGAGCATGTTTAGAGGTCTTTTTCGTAAAGTCAACATAATATTTTTGGGGAACTTCTTCTACAAAGAGTCTTATTGGTAGTCTTTTATATGAAACCATCGATCAACAGTCCAACATATCAGGAGTAGAAGAACAAAAGGATCGAACATTGAAAACGGCACCCTTTCATTGTTAAGCGAAACATGCAGTGTGGGTGACTACAATCTACACATTTAGTCATCGTATAGAGCTTATTCAACAGTATCGAATTCCAACTGCTTAGGGATATTTTACGTGCAATCCAATGTGTACACGGACCTTGGTTTTTCGTACCATCCGAACGACTAGACAGCTGTGCTTGTCAGGCCCTCCGTTCTGCCTCACTGACAAGGGGGAACCACGCCGGGAAATCGAAATGAACTTTCTCCGTGCAGAACTTTCAATTCAGGCCAAACGTTTATTGCATACGATTAAGCTGGTCAGTCGGAGCTTATTTTCAAAAGTTTTATAGTAATCGGTTGGTAATTAAAGTACCGTGCACATTAAACTGTTAAAACAGAAAATTTCGCCCGGTTGAAATGTTTCTTGCTATAAGTCAGCAATTTTCCGAATTCAGGGAGGCTCAATGGCTGAATGGTTAGCATGTGCGCGCTGTATCGTAAGGTCTGTCATTGAGTCAACGGGCGTTGTTTCGATCTCCAGGCTGACGTGACATGGAGTATGATGTCCAACCTCGTGGGTTTTCTCCGTGTCCTTCGGTTTCCTCCCAACGGCTAAAGACCAGTAAGCGCAAGGGGAGTTTTTAAATAAAATTAAAAAACATATGTTAGTCCCGAAATGACCTAGTTTCGGTCGAATGGACATTAGGCCGCATTTCTCTCTTTCTCTTTTATTTTTAAAGTTTTGTAATAATCGGTTGGTAATCAAAGGTACTGTAAAAGTGATAAAACAGAAAATTTCGCCCGGTTGTAATGTTTCTCACTTTAAAGTCAGCAATTTGCCGATTTAAAGGGGCAAACGTTTATTGCGAACGATTAAGATAGTCAGAGGGAGCTTATTTTTAAAAGTTTTGTAATATTCGGTTGATAACTAAAGGTACCGTGCAAATTAAACTGTTAAAATAGAAAATTTGGCCCGGTTGAAATGTTTCTCGCTGTAGGTCAGCCATTTGCCGATTTTAGGGAGGTTGCGTGGCTGAATGGTTAGCACGTGCGCTCTGTATCATAACGTCTGTCATTGAGTCAACTGGCGTTGTTTCGATTTCTTGGTTGTACGTGACAAGGAGTATGGTCGCCTGTCCAACCTCGTAGGCCGTAACGCCGCTGCCCGGGTAAAATTTCCCTCATTGCACACTTTATTGCGTATGCCCGTCTTCATTAGCCCATTTTAGGAGCAGAACAGTAGGACGTTAAACCCCATTCAATTTCATTTTATTTTCTCTATGTTGCTTATTTATTATAGTGGATAAATATTTTTCTGGTTCTAGCAATTATTTAATTTCTGCATAGAAATCTTGCTTTGGCCAGTTTTTTTATTGCAGAGTGCCATTCTTGTATATTGCAGTCTATGATCCTTTGTTTAAAACATGCTTAAAAAGTCGTCACGATTTCCTACTTATAACCAAACATATTGGAAATATTAGTCTGGCATTATTAAATCCTAATTTTATTGGTCCTATTTAAAATTAAACTTTCATTTAACTATGAACAACCCTTAACGTGTCTCTTTAAAACTATTAAATACTCTAAAACAGTAGCTCAACCTTTTGACCTAAACTCATTAATTTACCATTTTGTTGTGAGCGACTTCTTATTCTTCCTATATGACATATTACACATGTCTGATTTCAAAGGGGGGTTGGGTGGCTGAATGGTTAGCACGCGCGCCTGTCATTGAGTTAACTAGCGTGTTTTCGAATGCCCGGTTGTACGTGACAAGGAGTAAGGTCGCCTGTCCAACCTGCCATTTTCATTTCATTTTCTCATCCGTCTCATTACAGTAATGCAAGTTTCAGTTATTTCCCTTTACTTTTCAGATTATTGTTTTGCCTGGGTGCAATGTTTCATACTATATTTAGACTTGTAACTTCGCGAGTTTTTGACCAATTTTGATAAATTTTTCTTCTTATCCTTTTATTTAGGATACTTGATACAATCAATGACACGTGACGATGAATATGAAAGCTTTCATATCTGCATGGGACAGTAGCAGATCTAGTTAAGCTTTCATATTACATATGAAAGCTTATTGTTTCTGTTAAGATTATTATTATTTTTTTTTTGTGTATTTTCTGCAAATCGGATTTCTCAGAATCTAACCATGGGATCTTTCTAAAACGTTGACCTACCCCCCCCCCAAAATGGGGTGCGAACGTTGTTTAAATATATTTTCAAAACGTTTTACGAATCCGAAATCACCGAATTTTACGAACGAAAAAATTGACAATGCATAGTCGTAACTTTGTTATTTTTTGACCGATTTTACTAATTCTTTTTTCTTTGAATACCTTGAAAAAAATCATTTTCATGTGTAGTTTCACATTTTCGAATTTCGAAAATTCGTCGCTGTGATTTCGAACCGGAAGTTTAGACCAATTTGACAACTTCTGTAATAGTTGTACGATTTTCATGAAATTTAGTATACAAGTAGATCTTACCGATGTGACTTCAAAAATATAATTAGAAATTTTCTAAATTATCTCCCCTTGGTGAAATTAAGGATCAAAGTTTTCAAAAAAATCGTCGAAATATAGGTCAGAATGACCTAATTTTTTTTTTCGATACTAGACAAGGAATTGCTGATTAGTACACAGAATATGGAGTTTGTCGATCGAACCGGAAGTGCCACCATCTTTAAACGTGAAAAATCAAAAAGGCTTTTTTGCTATTTTACTTACAGACTCGGGAGTTATATTTTCGGAATCCTTGAAGGAATGCCTAAAAATCTATCGGATCAGAATTTTGATTTCGGTCATGTGATGGTCACAATTTTGAATTGAAAATGAAAAATAGAAGCAATTTGAAAGGCCCGGACTTCGGAACACAATAACTCTCCTTCTAATTAAGCTAGAATGTTCAAACTTGGTGTAGACGTTCACTAGGTCAATGTTATGATTGAGTTCAAAGATGAGCATTTTCTGCTTAGGGTGAGCAGAGATAAGCATGCTGATTTGTTGATTCTTTAGGGCACGATAACTTCGGTTATAATGAAGGGAGGGCGGTGAAACTTTTGTCAATAGAGAGTCTAATGGGTAGCCTGTTGTGTGAAATGATTGTATCATTTTTTTTAAATATCAGGGATAGCCGAAAAAAAGAGATTGAAAATCCAAAAAGTCGTATTTTTACAATTTGGAGCATGTTTAGAGGTCTTTCTCGTAAAGTCAACATACTATTTTTTTGGGAACTTCTTCTACAAAGAGTCTTATTGGTAGTCTTTTATATGAAACCATCGATCAACAGTCCAACATATCAGGAGTAGAAGAACAAAAGGATCGAACATTGAAAACGGCATCCTTTCATTGTTGAGCGAAACATGAAGTGTGGGTGACTACAATCTACGCATTTAGTCATCGTATAGAGCTTATTCAACAGTATCGAATTCCAACTGCTTAGGGATATTTTACATGCACTCCAATGTGTACACGGGACCTTGGTTTTTCGTCCCATCCGAAGGACTAGACAGCTGTGCTTGTCAGGCCCTCCGTTCTGCCTTACTGACAAGGGAACCACGCCGGGAAATCGAGATGAACTTTCTCTGTGCAGAACTTTCAATTCAGGCAAAACGTTTATTGCATACGATTAAGCTGGTCAGTTGGAGCTTATTTTCAAAAGTTTTGTAATAATCGGTTGGTAATTAAAGTACCGTGCACATTAAACTGTTAAAACAGAAAATTTCGCCCGGTTGAAATGTTTCTTGCTATAAGTCAGCAATTTTCCGAATTCAGAGAGGCTGGATGGCTGAATGGTTAGCATGTGCTCGCTGTATCGTAACCTTTGTCATTGAGTCAACGGGCGTCGTTTGGATCTCCAGGTTGCACGTGACATGGTGTATGATGTCCAACCTCGTGGGTTTTCTCCGTGTTCTTCGGTTTCCTCCCAACGGCTAAAGACCAGTACGTGCAAGGGGAGTTTTTAAATAAAATTAAAAAACATGTTAGTCCCGAAATGACCTAGTTTGTGTCGAATGGACGTTAGGCCGCATTTCTCTCTTTCTCTTTTTAAAGTTTTGTAATAATCGGTTGGTAATCAAAGGTACTGTAAAAGTCATAAAACAGAAAATTTGGCCCGGTTGTAATGTTTCTCACTTTAAATTCAGCAATTTGTCGATTTTAAGGGGCAAACGTTTATTGCGAACGATTAAGCTGGTCAGGGGGAGCTTATTTTTAAAAGTTTCGTAATATTCGGTTGATAACTAAAGGTACCGTGCAAATTAAACTGTTAAAATAGAAAATTTGGCCCGGTTGAAATGTTTCTCGCTGTAGGTCAGCAATTTGCCGATTTTAGGGAGGTTGCGTGGCTGAATGGTTAGCACATGCGCTCTGTATCATAACGTCTGTCATTGAGTCAACTGGCCTTGTTTCGATTTCTTGGTTGTACGTGACAAGGAGTATGGTCGCCTTACCAACCTCGTAGGCCGTAACGCCGCTGCCCGGGTAAAATTTCCCTCATTGCACACTTTATGGCGTATGCCCGTCTTCATTAGCCCATTGTAGGAGCAGAACAGTAGGACGTTAAACCCCATTCAATTTCATTTCATTTTCTCTATGTTGCTTATTTATTATAGTGGATAAATATTTTTCTGGTTCTAGCAATTATTATACGCCCACATTTTCATGTGGACGTATTATGTCGTCGCCCCTGTCCGTCCGGACGTCCGTCCGTCCACAATTTGATTGTGGACTCTCTACAGGTCACAATTCTTATCCGATTTTGACGAAACTTGAAATATAGGTTTATCCCCAAAAGATCTCGGTTCCTTTCGATATTGGCATGTATCGGATCAAAACTTCATGGATTATGGCCCCTGATTGTACGAAAAATCACGTTTTTAGCTTGTGGACCCTATAGAGGTCACAATTTTGAACCGATTTTGATGAAACTTGACATGCATGTTTGTAACCCAAAGATCTTGGTTCCTTTCGATATTTGCGGCTATCGGAATGTAATTTCCTGAATTATGGCCCCTGATTGTCCGAAAAATCACCCTTTTTAGCTTGTGGTCCCTCTGGAGGTCACAATTATTATTCGATTTAAAAAACCGTTTGATTATATCACCGTTACACCCTAAGGAAGGTTGAGTTCGAATTTCGGGAAAATCGGACGAAAATTGCCATACAAAATGGCCGCCGTTAGTACGCGAATACTGTTAAAAAATGGTATATCAAGGTTGTGGACCCTGTGGAGGTCACAATTTTGATTCGATTTTGATGAAACTTGAAATTCATGGTTATAACCCAAAGATCTTGCTTCCTTTCGATATTTGCGCATATCGGATCGTAACTTCCTGAATTATGGCCCCTGATTATACGCAAAATCGCCTTTTTTTTAGCTTGGAGGTCACAATTATTATTCGATTTAAAAAAACGTTTGATTATATCACCGTTACACCCTAAGGAAGGTTGAGTTCGAATTTCGGGAAAATCGGACGAAAATTGCCATACAAAATGGCCGCCGTTTGTACGCGAATACTGTTAAAAAATGGTATATCAAGGTTGTGGACCCTGTGGAGGTCACAATTTTGATTCGATTGTGATGAAACTTGAAATTCAAGGTTATAACCCAAAGATCTTGCTTCTTTTCGATATTTGCGCATATCGGATCGTAACTTCCTGAATTATGGCCCCTGATTATACGCAAAATCGCCTGTTTTTTTAGCTTGGAGGTCACAATTATTATCCGATTTAAAAAAACGTTTGATTATATTACCGTTACACCGTAAGGAAGGTTGAGTTCGAATTTCGGGAAAATCAGACCAAAATTGCCATACAAAATGGCCACCGTTTGTACGTGAATACTGTTAAAAAATGGTATATCAAGGTTGTGGACCCTGTAACGGTCACAATTTTAATTCGATTTTGATGAAACTTGAAATGCATGGTTATAACCCAAAGATCTTGGTTCCTTTCGGTATTTGCGCATATCGGATCGTAACTTCCTGAATTATTCGAATTTCGTGAAAATGGTACCAAAATTGCCGGAAGAAATGGTCGCCGTTTGTACGCGAATAGTGTAAAGATATGGTATATCATGGTTGTTGACTCTGTACAGGTCACAATTCTTATCCGATTTTGACGAAAAGTCACATTTCTAGGTTGTGTACCGTCACACCATAATCATTGTCGACTTCGAATTTCATGAATATCAGACTGGAACTGACCAACAAAATGGCTGCTCCCAATACAGTATGAAATACAGGACTTAATGATGTAGGAAAAATCACTTTCCGTATTGTTTGTTCTCTATCCATCTCTCGAAAATGTGGGCGTATCCTGCCTGGCAGTGCCAGCCTATCTTTTAATTTCTGCATAGAAATCTCTGGCCAGTTTTTTTTTTATTGCAGAGTGCCATTCTTGTATATTGCAGTCTATGACCCTTTGTTTAAAACATGCTTAAGAAGTCGTCACGATTTCCTACTTATAACCAAACATATTGGAAACCATAATTATATAACATATCTTGGAAGCCCGATTACAGCTATACAAGTTTCAGTTATTTCCCTTTAGTTTAAAGATTATTTTTTTGCCCCGGTGCAATGTTTCTCACTACATTTAAATTTGTAACTTTGTGAGTTTTTGACCGATTTTGATATTATGTCTTTATAATTTTCCAAATCTACATATTTAACGTACATATTCAAACAGTTGAGTTCAACCTGATTCAAAAAGTATTAGTTTTGTTCAAAGTTATCTCATTTAATTTTTCGATGTTTTCTTACCATTTTCATTTCATTTTTCTGAAAGTTTTGAAATCGGAAGTCATCCCGATTACAGCAACACAAGTATCAGTTATTTCCCTTTAGTTTTCAGATTACTCAATGTTTCATACTATATTTAGACTTGTAACTTCGCGAGTTTTTGACCAATTTTGATAGTTTGTTATTCTTATCCTTTTATTTGAGATACTTGATATAATCGATGACACGTGACGATGAATATGAAAGCTTTCATATCTGCATGCGACAGTAGCAGATCTAGTTATTATTTTTTTTTTTGTGTATTTTCTGCAAATCGGATTTCTCAGAATCTAACCATGGGATCTTTCTAAAACCTTGACCTACCCCCCCAAAAATGGGGTGCGAACGTTGTTTAAATATATTTTCAAAACGTTTTACGAATCCGAAATCACCGAATTTTACGAACGAAAAAACTGACAATGCATAGTCGTAACTTTGTTATTTTTTGACCGATTTTACTAATTCTTTTTTCTTTGAATACCTTGAAAAAAATCATTTTCATCTGCAGTTTCACATTTTCGAATTTCGAAAATTCGTCGCTGTGATTTCGAACCGGAAGTTTAGACCAATTTGACAACTTCTTTAATAGTTGTACGATTTTCATGAAATTTAGTATACAAGTAGATCTTACCAATGTGACTTCAAAAATATAATTAGAAATTTTTCTAAATTATCTCCCCTTGGTGAAATTAAGGATCAAAGTTTTCAAAAAAATCGTCGAAATATAGGTCAGAATGACCTAATTTTTTTTTTCGATACTAGACAAGGAATTAATGATTCGTACACAAAATATGGAGTTTGTCGATCGAACCGGAAGTGCCACCATCTTTAAACGTGAAAAATCAAAAAGGCTTTTTTGCTATTTTACTTACAGACTCGGGAGTTATATTTTCGGAATCCTTGAAGGAATGCCTAAAAATCTATCGGATCAGAATTTTGATTTCGGTCATGTGATGGTCACAATTTTGAATTGAAAATGAAAAATAGAAGCAATTTGAAAGGCCCGGACTTCGGAACACAATAACTCTCCTTCTAATTGAGCTAGAATGTTCAAACTTGGTGTAGACGTTCACTAGGTCACTATCTTGATTGAGTTCAAAGATGAGCATTTTCTGCTTAGGGTAAGCAGAGATAAGCATGCTGATTTGTTGATTCTTTAGGGCACGATAACTTCGGTTATAATGAAGGGAGGGCGGTGAAACTTTTGTCAATAGAGAGTCTAATAGGTAGCCTGTTGTGTGAAATGATTGTATCATTTTTTTTAAATATCAGGGATAGCCGAAAAAAAGAGATTGAAAATCCAAAAAGTCGTATTTTTACAATTTGGAGCATGTTTAGAGGTTTTTCTCGTTAAGTCAACATACTATTTTTTTGGAACTTCTTCTACAAAGAGTCTTATTGGAAGTCTTTTATATGAATCCATCGATCAACAGTCCAACATATCAGGAGTAGAAGAACAAAAGGATCGAACATTGAAAACGGCACCCTTTCATTGTTGAGCGAAACATGAAGTGTGGGTGACTACAATCTACGCATTTAGTCATCGTATAGAGCTTATTCAACAGTATCGAATTCCAACTGCTTAGGGATATTTTACGTGCACTCCAATGTGTACACGGGACCTTGGTTTTTCGTACCATCCGAAGGACTAGTTAGACAGCTGTGCTTGTCTGGCCCTCCGTTCTGCCTTACTGACAAGGGAACCACGCCGGGAAATCGAGATGAACTTTCTCTGTGCAGAACTTTCAATTCAGGCAAAACATTTATTGCATACGATTAAGCTGGTCAGTTGGAGCTTATTTTCAAAAGTTTTGTAATAATCGGTTGGTAATTAAAGTACCGTGCACATTAAACTGTTAAAACAGAAAATTTCGCCCGGTTGAAATGTTTCTTGCTATAAGTCAGCAATTTTCCGAATTCAGGGAGGCTGGATGGCTGAATGGTTAGCATGTGCTCGCTGTATTGTCATTGAGTCAACGGGCGTCGTTTCGATCTCCAGGTTGCACGTGACATGGTGTATGATGTCCAACCTCGTGGGTTTTCTCCGTGTTCTTCGGTTTCCTCCCAACGGCTAAAGACCAGTACGTGCAAGGGGAGTTTTTAAATAAAATTAAAAAACATGTTAGTCCCGAAATGACCTAGTTTGTGTCGAATGGACGTTAGGCCGCATTTCTCTCTTTCTCTTTTTAAAGTTTTGTAATAATCGGTTGGTAATCAAAGGTACTGTAAAAGTGATAAAACAGAAAATTTGGCCCGGTTGTAATGTTTCTCACTTTAAATTCAGCAATTTGTCGATTTTAAGGGGCAAACGTTTATTGCGAACGATTAAGCTGGTCAGGGGGAGCTTATTTTTAAAAGTTTCGTAATATTCGGTTGATAACTAAAGGTACCGTGCAAATTAAACTGTTAAAATAGAAAATTTGGCCCGGTTGAAATGTTTCTCGCTGTAGGTCAGCAATTTGCCGATTTTAGGGAGGTTGCGTGGCTGAATGGTTAGCACGTGCGCTCTGTATCATAACGTCTGTCATTGAGTCAACTGTCCTTGTTTCGATTTCTTGGTTGTACGTGATAAGGAGTATGGTCGCCTTACCAACCTCGTAGGCCGTAACGGCGCTGCCCGGGTAAAATTTCCCTCATTGCACACTTTATGGCGTATGCCCGTCTTCATTAGCCCATTGTAGGAGCAGAACAGTAGGACGTTAAACCCCATTCAATTTCATTTCATTTTCTCTATGTTGCTTATTTATTATAGTGGATAAATATTTTTCTGGTTCTAGCAATTATTTAATTTCTGCATAGAAATCTCTGGCCAGTTTTTTTTATTGCAGAGTGCCATTCTTGTATATTGCAGTCTATGACCCTTTGTTTGAAACATGCTTAAGAAGTTGTCACGATTTCCTACTTATAACCAAACATATTGGAAACCATAATTATATAACATATCTCTAATTTTGGAAGCCCGATTACAGCTATACAAGTTTAGGTTATTTCCCTTTACTTTAAAGATTATTTTTTTGCCCGGGTGCAATGTTTCTCACTACATTTAAATTTGTAACTTTGTGAGTTTTTGAACGATTTTGATATTATGTCTTTATAATTTTCCAAATCTACATATTTAACGTACATATTCAAACAGTTGAGTTCAACCTGATTCAAAAAGTTTTAGTTTTGTTCAAAGTTATCTGATTCATCCCGATTACAGCAACACACGTATCAGTTATTTCCCTTTAGTTTTCAGATTACTCAATGTTTCATACTATATTTAGACTTGTAACTTCGCGAGTTTTTGACCAATTTTGATAGTTTGTTATTCTTATCCTTTTATTTGAGATACTTGATATAATCGATGACACGTGACGATGAATATGAAAGCTTTCATATCTGCATGGGACAGTAGCAGATCTAGTTATTGTTATTAAGCTTTCATATGTATTACATATGAAAGCTTATTGTTTCTGTTAAGATTAATATTATTAAGCTTTCATATGTATTACATATGAAAGCTTATTGTTTCTGTTAAAGTTATTATTATTATTATTTTTTTTTTTGTGTGTTTTCTGCAAATCGGATTTCTCAGAATCTATCCATAGGATCTTTCTGAAATTTTGACCTACCCCCCCAAAAATGGGGTGCGAACCTTGATTAAATGTATTTTCAAAACGTTTTACGAATCCGAAATCACCGAATTTTACGAACGAAAAAACTGACAATGCATAGTCGTATCTTTGTTATTTTTTGACCGATTTTACTAATTCTTTTTTCTTTGAATACCTTGAAAAAAATCGTTTTCATCTGCAGTTTCACATTTTCGTATTTCGAAAATTCGTCGCTGTGATTTCGAACCGGAAGTTTAGACCAATTTGACAACTTCTTTAATAGTTGTACGATTTTCATGAAATTTAGTATACAAGTAGATCTTACCGATGTGACTTCAAAAATATAATTAGAAATTTTCTAAATTATCTCCCCTTGGTGAAATTAAGGATCAAAGTTTTCAAAAAAATCGTCGAAATATAGGTCAGAATGACCTAAAAAAAATTTTCGATACTCGACAAGTAATTACTGATTCCTACACAAAATATGGAGTTTGTCGATCGAACCGGAAGTGCCACCATCTTGAAACATGAAAAATCCCTAAGGCTTTTTTGCTATTTTACTTACAGACACGGGAGTTATATTTTCTGAATCCTTGAAGGATGGCCCAAAAATCATAGGGAGCAGAATTTTGATTTCGGTCACGTGATGGTCACCATTTTGAATTGAAAATGAAAAGTAGTAGCAATTTGAAGGGCCGAGACTTTGAAACACAATAACTCTCCTTCTAATTGAGCTAGAATGTTCAAACTTGGTGTAGACGTTCACTAGGACAATGTCATGATTGAGTCCAAAGATGAGCATTTTCTGCCAAGGGTAAGCAGAGATGGGCATGCTGATTTGTTGATTCTTTAGGGCACGATAACTTCGGTTATAATGAAGGGAGGGCTGTGAAACTTTTGTCAATAGAGAGTCCAATAGCTAGCCTGTTGTGTGAAATCATTGTATCATTTATTTTAAATATCAGGGATAGGCGAAAAAAAGAGATTGAAAATCCAAAAAGTCGTATTTTTACAATTTGGAGCATGTTTAGAGGTCTTTCTCGTAAAGTCAACTTAATATTTTTTGGGAACTTCTTCTACAAAGAGTCTTATTGGTAGTCTTTCATATAAAACCATCGATCAACAATCCAACATATCAGGAGTAGAAGAACAAAAGGATCGAACATTGAAAACGGCATCCTTTCATTGTTAAGCGACACATGCAGTGTGGGTGACTACAATCTACACATTTAGTCATCGTATACAGCTTATTCAACAGTATCGAATTCCAACTGCTTAGGGATATTTTTTAGAATCTAACCATAGGATCTTTCTAAAACTTTGACCTACCCCCCCAAAAATGGGGTGCGAACCTTGATTAAATATATTTTCAAAACGTTTTTCGAATCCAAAATCACCGAATTTTACGAACGAATGCTTTTGACCTACAATGCTGTAACTTTGTGACTATTTGACCTATTTAATTAATTCTTTTTTCTATGAGTACTTTGAGACATTTACTTCAAATCTGCAATTTCGGATTTTCGAATTTCGAAAATTCGTCGCTGTGATTTCGAACCGGAAGTTTAGACCAACTCGACAACTTCTTTAGTAGTTTTACGATTTTCATGAAATTTAATATGTAAGTAAACCTTAATGATGCGACTTGAAAAAATACTTTGGAAATTTTCTAAATTATCTCCCCTTGGAGAAATTGAGGATCGAAATTTTCAAAAAAATCGACGAAATATAGGTCAAATCATCTTGAATTTTTTTTTTAGGTACTAGCTACGAGACCACTGATTAGTACACAAAAAATGGAGTTTGTAGCTCAATCCGGAAGTGCCACCATCTTGAAATGTAAAAACCTCAAACGCCATTTTGCTATTTTACATACAGACACGGGGGTTATATTTTCTGAATCCTTGAAGGGATGGCTATAAAATGTTGGCAGTAGAATTTTGATTTAAGTCAATGGATAGTCACCATATTGAATTGAATATCAGAAATAGTGAAAAATGGACATTAACGGGCATGTAAATTATCAGAACAGACCGTAGTTTGTTGAATTCGTTTCTTATCTTTGAAATTAATACATTTGGGGATAGCCTAGCTCATTGTCGAATTTTTGGTATTTGCAAATTTCAAAATTTCAAATTTCGCCTTTGATGTTTTCCGTGCCGACAAAGTTGTTTTCGCGTGAATAACTCCGATTAACAGCTTGAAAATAATCAAATGGATCGCAGTTTCGCGATTTTGTCTCAAATCTGGGAAATCAATACATTTCTGGTTAGCCTCCTTTCAAAAATGGGTGGTGGCCTTGGAATCAATATATTTTCAAAACGTTTTGCGAATCCAAAATCACCGAAAACAACTGATGAAAAAATTGACCTTGACAGCTGTGTTACTTCGTGATTTTGTGATCTATTTTACTTTTCTGGTTAGCCTCCTTTCAAAAATGGGTGGTGGCCTTGGAATCAATATATTTTCAAAACGTTTTGCGAATCCAAAATCTCCGTAAATAACTGATGAAAAAATTGAGCTTTGATGGAAACTATATAGAAAAATAAAAGGAAACATCAACAATATATAGGTCTTGCACACATAGGCTTAGAACTTTGCAGCCAGTCCTCATATTAATTGAAATTGAATAGGTTTGATTTGATATAATTATTTGTTTTCTATTTTAAAACTATCTAAAAAAAATATTTTTAATCATTTATGTTATTGATTTAGATTAATACTGTTTATATTGTGTACATTTTAACACCTTCATCGATTAATAATGGTTTGCATAGTCATCGTATAGAGCTTATTCAACAGTATCGAATTCCAACTGCTTAGGGATATTTTACGTGCACTCCAATGTGTACACCGGACCTTGGTTTTTCGTCCCATCTATATGTTAGTTTGTGTCGAATGGAGGTTAAGCCGCATTTATCTCTTTCTCTTTTATTTTTAAAGTTTTGTAATAATCGGTTGTACTGTACTGTAAAAGTGATAAAACAGAAAATTTCGCCCGGTAGTAATGTTTCTCACATTAAAGTCACCAATTTGCTCATTTTAGGGGGCAAACGTTTATTGCGAACAATTAAGCTGGTCAGGGGGGGGGGGGGGGCTTATTTTTAAAAGTTTTGTAATATTCGGTTGATAATTAAAGGTACCGTGCAAATTAAACTGTTAAAATAGAAAATTCCGCCCGGTTGAAATGTTTCTCCTTGTAGGTCAGCAATTTGCCAAATTTAGGGAGGTTGCGTGGCTAAATGGTTAGCACCTGCGCACTGTATCGTAACGTCTGTCATTGAGTCAACTGGCGTTGTTTCGATTGAAATGCCCGGTTGGAATGTTTCTTGCTATAAGTCAGCAATTTATCGATTTTAGGGAGCCTGAATGGCTGTATGGTTAGCATGTGCGCGCTGTATCGTAACGTCTGTCATTGAGTCAACCGGCATCGTTTCGATTTCCAGGTTGCACGTGACATGGAGTATGGTGTCCAACCTCGTGGGTTTTCTCCGTGTCCTTCGGTTTCCTCCCACGGCTGATTTCAGATTATTGTTATGACTGGGTGCAATGTTTCATACTATATTTAGATTTGTAACTTCGCGAGTTTTTGACCAATTTTGATAATTTTTTCTTCTTATCCTTTTATTTAGGATACTTGATACAATCAATGACACGTGACCATGAATATGAAAGCTTTCATATCTGCATGGGACAGTAGCAGATCTAGTTATTATTTTTTTTTTTGTGTGTTTTATCCACAAATCGGATTTCTCAGAATCTAACCATAGGATCGTTCTGAAACTTTTACCTATCCCCCCAAAAATGTGTGGTGGCTGTTGATTAAATATATTTTCAAAACGTTTTACGTATCCGAAATCACCGAATTTTACGAACGAATGCATTTGACCTACAATGCTGTAACTTTGTGACTATTTGACCTATTTTACTAAATCTTTTTTCTTTGAGTACCTTGAGACAATTACTATAAATCTGCAGTTTCAGATTTTCGAATTTCGAAAATTCGTCGCTGTGATTTCGAACCGGAAGTTTAGACCAATTTGACAACTTCTTTAATAGTTGTACGATTTTCATGAAATTTAGTATCTAAGTAGATCTTACCGATGTGACTTCAAAAATATAATTAGAAATTTTCTAAATTATCTCCCCTTGACGAAATTAAGGATCAAAATTTTCAAAAAAATCGTCGAAATATAGGTCAGAATGACCTGATTTTTTTTTTTGGATACTAGATAAGTAATTACTGATTTGTACACAAAATATGGAGTTTGTCGATCGAACCGGAAGTGCCGCCATATTTAAAAGTGAAAAATCAATAAGGCTTTTTTGCTATTTTACTTACAGACTCGGGAGTTATATTTTCTGAATCCTTGATGGAAGGCCTAAAAAATGTCGCGAATAGAATTTTGATTTCGGTCACGTGATGGTCACCATTTTGAATTGAAAATGAAAAATAGAAGCAATTTGAAGGGTCGGGACTTTGGAACACAATTACTCTCCTTCTAATTAAGCTAGAATGTTCAAACTTGGTGTAGACGTTCACTAGGTCAATGTTATGATTGAGTTTAAAAATGAGCATTTTCTGCTTAGGGTAAGCAGAGATAAGCATGCTAATTTGTTGATTCTTTAGGGCACGATAACTTCGGTTATAATGAAGGGAGGGCGGTGAAACTTTTGTCAATAGAGAGTCTAATAGCTAGCCTGTTGTGTGAAATCATTGTATTATTTTTTCTAAATATCAGGGATAGCCGAAAAAAAGAGATTGAAAATCCAAATAGTCGTATTTTTACAATTTGGAGCATGTTTAGAGGTCTTTCTCGTAAAGTCAACATAATATTTTTTGGGAACTTCTTCTACAAAGAGTCTTATTGGTAGTCTTTTATATGAAACCATCGATCAACAGTCCAACATATCAGGAGTAGAAGAACAAAAGGATCGAACATTGAAAACGGCACCCTTTCATTGTTAAGCGAAACATGCAGTGTGGGTGACTACAATCTACACATTTAGTCATCGTATAGAGCTTATTCAACAGTATCGAATTCCAGCTGCTTAGGGATATTTTACGTGCACTCCAATGTGTACACGAGACCTTGGTTTTTCGTCCCATCCGAATGACTAGACAGCTGTGCTTGTCAGGCCCTCCGTTCTGCCTCACTGACAAGGGGAACCACGCCGGGAAATCGAGATGAACTTTCTCCGTGCAGAACTTTCAATTCAGGCGAAAACGTTTATTGCATACGATTAAGCTGGTCAGTTGGAGCTTATTTTCAAAAGTTTTGTAATAATCGGTTGGTAATTAAAGTACCGTGCACATTAAACTGTTAAAACAGAAAATTTCGCCCGGTTGAAATGTTTCTTGCTATAAGTCAGCAATTTTCTGAATTCAGGGAGGCTGAATGGCTGAATGGTTATCATGTGCGCACTGTATGGTCGCCTGTCCAACCTCGTAGGCCGTAACCGCCGCTGCCCGGGTAAAATTTCCCTCATTGCACACTTTATGGCATATGCCAGTCTTCATTAGCCTATTTTAGGAGCAGAACAGTCGGACGTTAAACCTCATTCAATTTCATTTCATTTTCTCTATGTTGCTTATTTATTATAGTGGATAAATATTTTTCTGGTTCTAGCAATTATTTAATTTCTGCATAGAAATCTTGCTTTGGCCAGTTTTTTTATTGCAGAGTGCCATTCTTGTTTAAACAAACATGATCCTTTGTTTAAAACATGCTTAAGAAGTCGTCACGATTTCCTACTTATAACCAAACATATTGGAAATATTAGTCTGGCATTATTAAATCCTAATTTTATTGGTCTTATTTAAAATTAAACTTTCATTTAACTATGAACAACCCTTAACGTGTCCCTTTAAAACTATTAAGTACTCTAAAACAGTAGCTCAACCTTTTGACCTAAACTCATTAATTTACCATTTTGTTTTGAGCGACTTCTTATTCTTCCTATATGACATATTGCACGTGTCTGATTTCAAAGGGGGGTTGGGTGGCTGAATGGTTAGCACGCGCGCCTGTCATTGAGTTAACTAGCGTGTTTTCGAATGCCCGGTTGTACGTGACAAGGAGTAAGGTCGCCTGTACAACCTTTTCCCGCCATTTTCATTTCATTTTCTCATTACAGTAATACAAGTTTCAGTTATTTCCCTTTAGTTTTCAGATTATTGTTATGCCTGGGTGCAATGTTTCATACTATATTTAGACTTGTAACTTCGTGAGTTTTTGACCAATTTTAATAATTTTTTCTTCTTATCCTTTTATTTAGGATACTTGATACAATCAATGACACGTGACGATGAATATGAAAGCTTTCATATCTGCTTGGGACAGTAGCAGATCTAGTATTATTATTATTTTTTTTTTTTGTGTTTTATCCACAAATCGGATTTCTCAGAATCTAACCATAGGATCGTTCTGAAACTTTTACCTATCCCCCCAAAAATGGGTGGTGGCTGTTGATTAAATATATTTTCAAAACGTTTTACGTATCCGAAATCACCGAATTTTACGAACGAATGCATTTGACCTACAATGCTGTAACTTTGTGACTATTTGACCTATTTTACTAAATCTTTTTTCTTTGAGTACCTTGAGACAATTACTATAAATCTGCAGTTTCAGATTTTCGAATTTCGAAAATTCGTCGCTGTGATTTCGAACCGGAAGTTTAGACCAATTTGACAACTTCTTTAATAGTTGTACGATTTTCATGAAATTTAGTATCTAAGTAGATCTTACCGATGTGACTTCAAAAATATAATTAGAAATTTTCTAAATTATCTCCCCTTGACGAAATTAAGGATCAAAATTTTCAAAAAAATTGTCGAAATATAGGTCAGAATGACCTGATTTTTTTTTTTGGATACTAGATAAGTAATTACTGATTTGTACACAAAATATGGAGTTTGTCGATCGAACCGGAAGTGCCGCCATATTTAAAAGTGAAAAATCAATAAGGCTTTTTTGCTATTTTACTTACAGACTCGGGAGTTATATTTTCTGAATCCTTGATGGAAGGCCTAAAAAATGTCGCGAATAGAATTTTGATTTCGGTCACGTGATGGTCACCATTTTGAATTGAAAATGAACAATAGAAGCAATTTGAAGGGTCGGGACTTTGGAACACAATTACTCTCCTTCTAATTAAGCTAGAATGTTCAAACTTGGTGTAGACGTTCACTAGGTCAATGTTATGATTGAGTTTAAAGATGAGCATTTTCTGCTTAGGGTAAGCAGAGATAAGCATGCTAATTTGTTGATTCTTTAGGGCACGATAACTTCGGTTATAATGAAGGGAGGGCGGTGAAACTTTTGTCAATAGAGAGTCTAATAGCTAGCCTGTTGTGTGAAATCATTGTATTATTTTTTCTAAATATCAGGGATAGCCGAAAAAAAGAGATTGAAAATCCAAAAAGTCGTATTTTTACAATTTGGATCATGTTTAGAGGTCTTTCTCGTAAAGTCAACATAATATTTTTTGGGAACTTCTTCTACAAAGAGTCTTATTGGTAGTCTTTTATGTGAAACCATCGATCAACAGTCCAACATATCAGGAGTAGAAGAACAAAAGGATCGAACATTGAAATCGGCACCCTTTCATTGTTAAGCGAAACATGCAGTGTGGGTGACTACAATCTACACATTTAGTCATCGTATAGAGCTTATTCAACAGTATCGAATTCCAGCTGCTTAGGGATATTTTACGTGCACTCCAATGTGTACACGAGACCTTGGTTTTTCGTCCCATCCGAATGACTAGACAGCTGTGCTTGTCAGGCCCTCCGTTCTGCCTCACTGACAAGGGGAACCACGCCGGGAAATCGAGATGAACTTTCTCCGTGCAGAACTTTCAATTCAGGCGAAAACGTTTATTGCATACGATTAAGCTGGTCAGTTGGAGCTTATTTTCAAAAGTTTTGTAATAATCGGTTGGTAATTAAAGTACCGTGCACATTAAACTGTTAAAACAGAAAATTTCGCCCGGTTGAAATTTTTCTTGCTATAAGTCAGCAATTTTCTGAATTCAGGGAGGCTGAATGGCTGAATGGTTAGCATGTGCGCACTGTATCGTAACGTCTGTCATTGAGTCAACGGGCGTCGTTTCGATCTCCAGGTTGCACGTGACATGAAGTATGATGTCCAACCTCGTGGGTTTTCTCCGTGTCCTTCGGTTTCCTCCCAACGGCTAAAGACCTGTAAGCGCAAGGGGAGTTTTTAAATAAAATTAAAAACATATGTTAGTCCCGAAATGACCTAGTTTGTGTCGAATGGACATTAGGCCGCATTTCTCTCTTTCTCTTTTATTTTTAAAGTTTTGTAATAATCGGTTGGTAATCAAAGGTACTGTAAAAGTGATAAAACAGAAAATTTCGCCCGGTTGTAATGTTTCTCACTTTAAAGTCAGCAATTTGGCGAATTTAAGGGGCAAACGTTTATTGCGAACGCTTAAGCTGGTCAGGGGGAGCTTATTTTTAAAAGTTTTGTAATATTAGGTTGATAACAAAAGGTACCGTGCAAATTAAACTGTTACAATAGAAAATTTGGCCCGGTTGAAATGTTTCTCGCTGTAGGTCAGCAATTTGCCGATTTTAGGGAGGTTGCGTGGCTGAATGGTTAGCACGTGCGCTCTGTATCATAACGTCTGTCATTGAGTCAACTGGCGTTGTTTCGATTTCTTGGTTGTACGTGACAAGGAGTATGGTCGCCTGTCCAACCTTGCCCGGGTAAAATTTCCCTCATTGCACACTTTATGGCATATGCCCGTCTTCATTAGCCCATTTTAGGAGCAGAACAGTCGGACGCTAAACCCCATTCAATTTCATTTCATTTTCTCTATGTTGCTTATTTATTATAGTGGATAAATATTTTTCTGGTTCTAGCAATTATTTAATTTCTGCATAGAAATCTTGCTTTGGCCAGTTTTTTTTTATTGCAGAGTGCCATTCTTGTTTAAACAAACATGATCCTTTGTTTTTGACCAATTTTAATAATTTATTCTTCTTATCCTTTTATTTAGGATACTTGATACAATCAATGACACGTGACGATGAATATGAAAGCTTTCATATCTGCATGGGACAGTAGCAGATCTAGTTTTTTTTTGTGTTTTATCCACAAATCGGATTTCTCAGAATCTAACCACAGTATCTTTATGAAACTTTTACCTACCCCCCCCCCAAAAATGGGTGGTAGCTGTTGATTAAATATATTTTCAAAACGTTTTACGAATCCGAAATCACCGAAATTTACGAACGACAAAATGGACAATGCATAGTCGTAACTTTATTGTTTTTTGACCGATTTTACTAAATCTTTTTTCTTTGAATACCTTGAAAAAAATCATTTTCATCAGCAGTTTCACATTTTCGAATTTCGAAAATTCGTCGCTGTGATTTCGAACCGGAAGTTTAGACCAATTTGACAACTTCTTTAATAGTTGTGCGATTTTCATTCAATTTAGTATATAAGTAGATCCTACCGATGTGACTTCAAAAATATAATTATAAATTTTCTAAATTATCTCCCCTTGGTGAAATTAAGGATCAAAGTTTTCAAAAAAATCGTCGAAATATAGGTCAGAATGACCTAATTTTTTTTTTCGATACTAGACAAGGAATTACTGATTCGTACACAAAATATGGAGTTTGTCGATCGAACCGGAAGTGCCACCATCTTGAAACGTGAAAAATCAATAAGGCTCTTTTGCTATTTTACTTACAGACTCGGGGGTTATATTTTCTGAATCCTCGTAGGAAGGCCTAAAAAATGTCGCGAACAGAATTTTGATTTAGGTCAACCGGGAGTCACCATTTTGAATTGAAAATGAAAAATAGAAGCAATTTGAAGGGCCGAGACTTTTGAGCACAATAACTCTCATTCTAATTAAGCTAGAATGTTCTAACTTGGTGTAGACGTTCACTAGGTCAATGTTATGATGAAGTTCAAAGATGAGCATTTTCTGCTTAGGGTAAGCAGAGATAAGCATATTGATTTGTTGATTCTTTAGGGCACGATAACTTCGGTTATAATGAAGGGAGGGCGGTGAAACTTTTGTCAATAGAGAGTCTAATAGCTAGCCTGTTGTGTGAAATCATTGTATCATTTTTTTTTAAATATCAGGGATAGCCGAAAAAAGGAGATTGAAAATCCAAAAAGTCGTATTTTTACAACTTGGAGTATGTTTAGAGGTCTTTCTCGTAAAGTCAACATAATATTTGTTGGGAACTTCTTCTACAAAGAGTCTTATTGGTAGTCTTTTATATGAAACCATCGATCAACAGTCCAACATATCAGGAGTAGAAGAACAAAAGGATCGAACATTGAAAACGGCACCCTTTCATTGTTAAGCGAAACATGCAGTGTGGGTGACTACAATCTACACATTTAGTCATCGTATAGAGCTTATTCAACAGTATCGAATTCCAACTGCTTAGGGATATTTTACGTGCACTCCAATGTGTACACGGGACCGTGGTTTTCGTCCCATCCGAACTAGACAGCCGTTCTGCCTCACTGACAAGGTGGAACCACGCCGGGAAATCGAGATGAACTTTCTCCGTGCAGAACTTTTAATTCAAGCCAAACTTTTATTGCATACGATTACGCTGGTCAGTTGGAGCTTATTTTCAAAAGTTTTGTAATAATCGGTTGGTAATTAAAGTACCATGCACATTAAACTGTTAAAACAGAAAATTTCGCCCGGTTCAAATGTTTCTTGCTATAAGTCAGCAATTTTCCGAATTCAGGGAGGCTGAATGGCTGAATGGTTAGCATGTGCGCGCTGTATCGTAACGTCTGTCATTGAGTCAACGGGCGTCGTTTCGATCGCCAGGTTGCACGTGACATGGAATATGATGTCCAACCCCGTTTATTACGAACGATTAAGCTGTTCAGGGGGAGCTTATTTTTAAAAGTTTTGTAATATTCGGTTGATAACTAAAGGTACCGTGCAAATTAAACTGTTAAAATAGAAAATTTGGCCCGGTTGAAATGTTTCTCGCTGTAGGTCAGCTAGAATGTTCAAACTTGATCGAGTTCACAGCAGAAATAACAGTGAAACGATCAACGAACTCATAGCAGAAATAACAGTGCAAAACTTAACGAATTCATAGCAGAAATGAAATGGGGTTTTACGTCCTACTCTTCTGCACCTGACCTGGGCTAATGGAAGACGGCCATACGCCACACAGTGTGCTATGAGGGAATTTTTGCCCGGGCAAGGGATCTTTTACGTGCACTCCAATGTGTACACGGGACCTCGGTTTTTCGTCCCATCCGAACGACTAGGCAGCTGTCCTTATCAGGCCCTCCTTCTGCATCACTGACAAGAGGAAACCACGCCGGAAAATCGAGATGAGCTTTCTCGGCCAATGCAAGGATCGAACACCCGACGTCCATTCTAACGAGCCGGCGCCTTGCCCACTTAGCCACCGTGATTCCCATAAATAGCAATGAAACGATCAACGAATTTATAGCAGTAATAACACTTCAACAATTAACGAATTCGTAGCAGAAATAACGATGAAACAATTAACGAATTCGTAGCAGAAATAACAATGAAACGTTCAACGAAATAATAGCCGAAATAAGAGTGGAACAATGAACGAATTAATAGTAGACGAGTTCATAGTAGAAAAAACAGCGAAACAATGAACGAATCATAGCAGAAACCAGAAGGCTATCAATACACTGTGAAATTTGAAACCTAAATGGCCCGGCTAGGAACAATATCTACATGCCCGTAAAAGACTACTTAACATTTGGAATTCGAAAGAAAAGACCGTAACGACGCTGTCCGATCAAACTTTAGTTAATTCAGTCGGCGCAAAAAGATAGGTCGTTAAAACCATTTCTGTTCAGTTCATTCCATTTCCTTAAATCTATGAAAGTTGTGTGAATTGGGAATCGCGTATTACTCAACAGTTTCAGGGGAGATAAGCCGTCTTTGAGATTGGAAATCAATTTTTGATATCGACTGTGTATGATTGCTTCTAGATCGATTGTGATTCAGGTTCTAATCAGTTTGGATTGAAGAATCGGGGTGGTATATGTGTGTGTGATGGGGTGGGGGTGGTGTCACAAGACGCTATATCCCATTCGCAACCACACACCTAACAAATGCAGGGTATAGGTTGCGATCAGTTCTATCAAGATTTTCATATATTTAAGCCACTTTATTACACGCCTCATCTGAAAATGTCTGTGTTAGTGTAGATAATTGTTGACAAAATAACATCTTTCACCATTTTGACTTTCAGTTACAGAACTAGCATAGGGGCGTTTTAAGGTTTATCATGGCGGAGGCTGTACTATTTTGAGGGCCCTCTGTCGCGAGGGGAGGTTCTTGATTGATGATTGTCACCCCAATGCAATGGCTGCATTCTCATTCAGTAGTGGATTCGACAGTAACAGTGTATAGAAAACGATTGAGTTGGACTCGGGGGCCCTTTCCCTTGGCACTAGGGACCCTTTTGTCATTCGTCGGACCCTTTTGTCTGTCTTTAGAGCCCTCCCTAATTAGGGCACATTTTCATTTTTCGCATCGGTTTTAGCATTTTTCTCCCGTTTTATTTTTTCAACTGCTTTGATTTTTTTCGCGGGGAGGCTGGCGCCTCCAGCGCCTCAGCTATAAAACGCTTTTGAACTAACAGTACTATTGACATAATACCGTTTTTTCCAGTAATGGTAACTCACTCGTTTCTTCAAGAATCATTCGGCATTCCAGGTATGCTACATTCTATTCGCTGTCTTCCATAGGAGCGGTAAGATGAGACCTGTTTGTGGGAAAATCCCTAAACAATATGCGAGGGTGGAATAATCGTACATTACTTTAAGGTTTGCGTGAAGTAATTGACATATCGAAATTACAGTTATATGCACTGAATAACCATGACACGGAGAGAGAGAGAGAGAGAGAGAGAGAGAGAGAGAGAGAGAGAGAGAGAGAGAGAGAGAAATGGGGTTTAACGTCCACTCGACGCAAACTAGGTCATTTTGGGACTAACATATGGTTTAATTTTATTTCAATAATCTGCTTGCGCATATTAACAGTGGGAGGAAACCGCAGGTCCCGGGATAAACCCATGAGATTGGACAGGCGAGATTGTAGGTTAGGGTTAGGGTAAGCGCTAAGGTTAGGTCTTGGGTTAGGATTAGCGATATCCCTATTTACATCTCGTGACCTTTGACCAAACGTAATGAAGACAGGATGTGACGTATATATGCACATTGAGGTTATCAAGCTATAGACCGGACTAGTAGTAAGCTATAAACGGATAAATAACAAGAGTTTATATGTATATTATTTTATTAAATTTATATATATCTTAACTCCCTGATTTACGTATATACATTATGCATGAACAATAGAAACTATATACTAGTATTTATAAGTATTAAAGCTATGGTAATATTATGCTATCAAATAGCCGTATTGTCTTAATATTTGTTGTAACCGCAACCTTGATAGTTATTGTAAGAAGGATAACGGTTGTAGTTGTTGTATCCGTTACCGTATCCGTTGTTATTGTAGTTGTTATATCCCTTCCCATATTCGTTGTTATTGTGGCCATTGTTGTAACCGTTGTTGTAATTGTAGGGGCCGTTGTAACTATTGTATCCTTTATTATTGTATTGATTGTACTTGTATAGTCCGTTGTTGTATCGTTACCAACGATACCATGACCAATTCCGTGTCCAACAATACCGTGTCCGATACCGTTACCAACGATGTCATGCCCAATGCCGTTACCAATCTTTCCATGTCCAATAAGTCCGTGTCCGATTCCGTTTCCAATGATACCATGTCCGATACCGTTACCAACGATACCATGACCAATTCCGTTTCCAACAATACCGTGTCCGATACCGTTACCAACGATGCCATGCCCAATGCCGTTACCAATCTCTCCATGTCCAATAAGTCCGTGCCCGATTCCGTTTCCAATGATACCATGTCCGATACCGTTACCAACGATACCATGACCAATTCCGTTTCTAACAATACCGTGTCCAATACCGTTACCGATACCGTTACCAACAATACCATGACCAATTCCGTTACCAATAACACCGACTTTGCCAACAGCTACTATTCCGTGTCTGAGTCGGTTTCCTTGGATACCATGTCCAATACCATGGTTGAGTCCGTTGCCAATAGCTCCTACACCAACAAGACCATGTCCAACACCGGCATGTCCTCTTCCATATCCTTTACCAATTCCGTTTGCAAAGACACCAACACCATGTCCGAAACCGTGTCCGATTTTAGCATCGATGTATTGGGAAGCAGCTACTGTCAAACAGACAGCGAAAGCGACGAAAGCCTGAAAAAGAAAAAAAAACATGTGTTTTACAGAAATAGCCGTAGATTTGATTCCATACTAAAAAAAAAATCGCGAGGGTTTATTTATAACCAAAAACTTGACAATCAAGAAATTTTACTGTGCCGCCATTATTTAGTACATGATCGAGTTTTGGCGTTACAAGGCAAAATCACAAGTAATGTTCAACTCTGGGTAATAATTTACACTTTTTATAATTTACCGTTCTGGCCCTATGAATATAAAACTGCCTTTAATACAATGTCAAGGGCGATAAACAATAATACAACAGTGACGATGCAATACCATGTTCAACCCTCGGTAATTTCTACCAGTTTTAAATTTAAAGATGGACCTATGGGTAAGCATGCCAAGTGCGATAAGCAATCATATAAAAATTTAGTATGTAATGAAACTTATTAGTGCTATACCAAATTAGATATCAGGTTTCTTGTCTAGAAAGTTCAAGTATATCCCATCTGGGTCACGATCCTTGTCACTACATACCGCTAATTAGAAGTATTGAAGATTATTTAGTCAACAAGTTAAATTTACTCTCTGTAGATTGTTACAATGTTTTACTGTATTATTCCAGTCTGTACAGAACAGAGGGCGAAAAAGCAAGTCCCATTTAGGATTTCAGGGACCGGGTATGCTTATCTTAAAACTTCAAAGATTTGAAATCTTATACGGAGTAGGGCAAAAGTCCTACTTTATACACCGACTGGACCATTGAAGACAAACAGGTAGATTTTGCCCGGACATCTGTATCACGATATACTCTATCAAAGAATCTTTTACGTGCACGCCAATGTGCACACTGAACATTGCTTTTCGTCCCATCCTGACAATTAGACACTATTCCCTGTCAGACCGGGCAGACCTACTCTCCTGTACAGCTAACAAGGGCAGTCAAGCCTGTACAATTGACTTTCTGGTCAAACCCCGGGAGAGAGCCCAAGACCTACTGGTTAGTTAATCAGTGTCTCTTATCACTGAGCCACCATGATCCCCATACATTAAAAACGCGGAGTTCGTAGATGAGCATATTATGCTTAGGGTAAGCAGAGATAAGCAATTAGATTGGTTGATGATTTTGGACACTTTCACTTCAGTCAGAGTGATGAAACTTGGTGTATAGTTTCATTACATCAATATCTTGAATACGTTCGACAATGAGCATTGTCTGTCCTGGATAAGCAGAGCGATGAGCAATTTGATTGGTCGAGAATTTGAAACAAAATAACTCTCCTTCTAATTGGGGCAGAATGTTCAATCTTGGTGAAGGCGTTCATTAGGTCAGTGCCATAAAGGAGTGCGAAGATGAGCATTGTCTGCTTACAGTAAGCAGAGATAAGCAATCTGATTGGTTGATTCTTTGGGGCACGATAACTTTGGTTATAATGAAGTGAGAGTGACAAAATTCCAAATATAGATTCATTATGTCATTACCTTGACTAAGTTTGATGTTGAGAATTTCTGCGTAGATTTAGGAGCAATAAGCAATTTGACACATCACATTGGAACATAACACCTTTGTTTCTAATTAAGGTAGAATTTGAACCGGTTGAATTGTTTCTCGTTATAACTCGGTGAGTTTTTGGCGGATTTCATTAATTCTTTTACCTTTTTAAGATTCTTTATATAACTCTTGAGATGCGACAGAAACTGACCGTGAATATGAAAGCTTTAATATCTGCTTAGCAGATCTAGTTATTTTTTTTTGTGTGTTTTTCCTGCAAATCGGATTTCACAGAATCTATCCATAGGATCTTTCTGAAACTTTGACCTACCCCCCCAAAAATGGGTGGTGGCTGTTGATTAAATATATTTTCAAAGCGTTTTGCGAATTCGAAATCACCGAATTTTACGAACGAAAAAACTGACAATGCATAGTCGTAACTTTGTTATTTTTTGACCGATTTTACTAATTCTTTTTTCTTTGAATACCTTTTAAAAAATCATTTTCATCTGCAGTTTCACATTTTCGAATTTCGAAAATTCGTCGCTGTGATTTCGAACCGGAAGTTTAGACCAATTTGACAACTTCTTTAATAGTTGTACGATTTTCATGAAATTTAGAATATAAGTAGATCTTACCAATGTGACTTCAAAAATATAATGAGAAATTTTCTAAATTATCTCCCCTTGGTGAAATTAAGGATCAAAGTTTTCAAAAAAATCGTCGAAATATAGGTCAGAATGATCTGAAATTTTTTTCCGATACTCGACAAGTAATTACTGATTCCTACACAAAGTATGGAGTTTGTCGATCTAACCGGAAATGCCACCATCTTGAAACATGAGAATTCCCTAAGGCTTTTTTGCTATCTTACTTACATACACGGGAGTTATATTTTCTGAATCCTTGAAGGATGGCCCAAAAATCGCAGGGAGCAGAATTTTGATTTAGGTCAACTGATGGTTGCCATTTTGAAGTGAATATGAAAAGTAGTAGCAATTTGAAGGGCCGAGACTTTGAAACACAATAACTCTCCTTCTAATTGAGCTAGAATGTTCAATCTTGGTGTAGACGTTCACAAGGTAAATGTCATGATTGAGTGCAAAGATGAGCATTTTCTGCCTAGGGTAAGCAGAGATAAGCATGCTGATTTGTTGATTCTTTAGGGCACAATAACTTCGGTTATAATGAAGGGAGGGTGATGAAACTCTTGTCAATCGAGAGCCTAATAGCTAGCCTGTTGTGTGAAATCATTGTATCATTTTTTTTTAAATATCAGGGGTAGCAGAAAAAAGAGATCTAAAATCCAAAAAGTCATATTTTTACGATTTGGAGCATTTTAAAAGGTCCCTTTCTCTAAAGTCAACATAATATTTTGGGAAACTTCTTCTACAAAGAGTCTTATTGGTAGTCTTTTTTATGAAACCATCGATCAACAGTCCAAAATATCAGGAGTAGTAGAATAAAAGGATCGAAAATTGAAAACCGCACCCTTTCATTGTTAAGCAAAACATGCAGTGTCGGTGGCTACAATCTGCACATTTAGTCATCGTATAGAGCTTATTCAACAATATCGAATTCCAACTGCTAAGGAATCTTTTACGTGCACTCCAATGTGTACACGGCGGATGGGGGGACGCGCCAGAATATCGAGATAAACTTTCTCGGCCAATGCAGGGAACCAACACCCGACCTCCTGGCTAGCAGGCCAACGCCATAGCCACATAGTGTGGACACCCATTGTACATTTCATCCGTCAAATCAAATCATTTCATTGCATTAGACCAATAATTAATTATTCTTAATTTAAAACTTTATTTTAAAATTAGTCTGGCATTATTAAATCTCTTTAAAACAATTAAATACAAAAAACAAAACAAAAATCAATAAGCAGGTCAATTCAGGTAAGTATAACTACGGGTTCTGTCTACCTTCTCTCGTCTGCGGCCATACCACATTGAAAACACCAGTTCTCCTCCGATCACTGAAGTTAAGCAACGTCGGGCCCGGTTAGTACTTGGATGGGTGACCGCCTGGGAACACCGGGTCCTGTAGACGCCTTTTTGCCCTGATTCTTCGTGAAAAACATCACTTTTCCGCCAATCAGACCACAGCGCTTACTCTTTTGCATCACTCCAGCTATCCGCTCGGCCCCTCTCCCCAGGGAAAAAGACACAAAAAGAATTTGAGTAAGCACAAGTATGGGTTCTGTCCACCTTCTCTCGTCTACGGCCACACCACGTTGAAAACACCAGTACTCGTCCGATCACTGAAGTTAAGCAACGTCGGGCCCGGTCAGTACTTGGATGGGTGACCGCCTGGGAACACCGGGTGCTGTAGACGCCTTTTTAAAACCGACAACCCCCCCCAAAAAATCAATAAGCGGGTCAATTCAAGTAAGTATAACTACGGGTTCTGTCCACCTTCTCTCGTCTACGGCCACACCACGTTGAAACCACCAGTTCTCGTCCGATCACTGAAGTTAAACAGCGTCGGGCCCGGTCAGTACTTGGATGGGTGACCGCCTGGGAACACCGGGTGGTGTAGACGCCTTTTTAAAACCGACACCCCCCCCCCCACAAAAAAAAAATAAAAATCAATAAGCGTGTCAATTCAGGTAAGTATAACTACGGGTTCTGTCCACCTTCTCTCGTCTACGGCCACATCACGTTGAAAACACCAGTTCGCGTCCGATCACTGAAGTTAAGCAACGTCGCGCCCGGTCAGTACTTGGATGGGTGACCGCCTGGGAACACCGGGTGCTGTAGAGGCCTTTTTAAAACCGACAAAAAACAAAAAAAAAAATCAATAAGCGGGTCAATTCAGGTAAGTATAACTACGGGTTCTGCCCACCTTCTCTCGTCTACGGCCACACCACGTTGAAAACACCAGTTCTCGTCCGATCACTGAAGTTAAGCAACGTCGGGCCCAGTTAGTATTTGGATGGGTGAACACCGGGTGCTGTAGACGTCTTTTTGCCCTAAACTCATTAATTTACCATTTTGTTGTGAGCGTCTTGTTATTCTTCCTATATGACATATTGCACGTTTCTGATTTCAAACGGGGGTTGGGCGGCTGAATGGTTAGCACGCGCGCCTGTACGTGACAAGGAGTAAGGTCGCCTGTCCAACCTGCCATTTTTAATTTTTTTCCGGCAATTTTCATTTCATTTTCTCATCCGTCTCATTACAGCAATACAAATTTCGGTTATTTCCCTTTAGTTTTCAGATTATTGTTATGCCTGGGTGCAATGTTTCATACTATATTTAGACTTGTAATTTTGCGAGTTTTTGACCAATTTTGATAATTTTTTCCTCTTATTTAGGATACTTGATACAATCAATGACACGTGACGATGAATATGAAAGCTTTCATATCTGCATGGGACAGTAGCAGATCTAGTTATTAGGGTTTCACACTGCGAAGCTTGTGTGAAACACTATTGTTTTTGTTAAAATTATTAGGGTTTCACACTGCGTAGCTTGTGTGAAACACTATTGTTTTTGTTAAAATTATTATTCTTATTATTAGGGTTTCACACTGCGTAGCTTGTGTGAAACACTATTGTTTTTGTTAAAATTATTATTCTTATTATTATTATTATTATTATTCAGATTCCAATTTGAATAGATCTCAGCAACTACGTGTCGCATCGTTACGATTTCTTCGGTTTTACTGGGAAAGTGGGTGTGACTTAGAGGATAAAGCTATTTTGAACGTTCTGCGACAATGCGAAATGCCCGAAATCACCGAAGTTATCGTTTTTGAAAATATTGCAGTAATTTTAACAATAATCATTGGATTTTAACTTTCGATACATTTTGGCATAGCCTGAGACAGGGCACATAGCTACGCTACTTTCGATTTTTGGTTTTCGGCAAATCTTCGAAGATATTAGGCGCCAAATTTCGAAAATTTAAAATTTTACAAAAAACTTTTTTATTTATGAATATTTTTTAGTCGTATTGTGCACAGAATTAAAGAGTCATCTGACTAGTGCAAAAATGTTAAAAAATTTTGTCTCAGTAATTTTCCTTGGCCGCCATTGGCTAATTCAGTTTTTCAGTCCTAGATTAATTTTTTATTGTTCGATTTGTATGAAACAAAGTTCTTATGCTTCGTTGTTTCAATTGTCATTTTTTTTGTTACCAATAATGTTATCTGTCGGCACCGGAAGTGGCATAATTTTACCAAAAACTACAATTTTGACAGTTATTTTCTTATTTCGAAAACAAATATTATTTTTTTGAAAAATTATATGACTCAAAGAGTGTGTCTTTTCATGGCGCAAAAAATGTCGGAAGCAGTTTTTTTAATTTCGATTCCATTTTCGAGCAAATTCGATTAAGAGGCTAAAAATGGTGTAAAATTGGCCTATTTACAACCTATTCAGGCTTTTCAGATTTTAAGATATTTCTTCGTAACTTTTATAAACTTGTAGCTATAATCCATACGAAGAAAATGTATGTTAAAATTCGTTTGTAATATAAGCAGTTACCAAGAAATGGGCAGTTCTGTACAAGTCACTGTTTTCGTTATTTTGCCTGTAAAATAGTCAATTATGATTGGATTTTTATAAAAGTGACATCATTTGATTCAAAAAGGACATAGCGTCATATCAAGTTGATTACAATTTAAAATTGACACCGGAAGTGACATCATTTGGTCAAAAAATACATTTTAAACTTTTTTAAATCAATGTTTTATTCAACCAAGAATAACTTAATATGTATTAATAATTTTAACTTTTGGTTTAAATTCACATATAAACAAAACTCATATGGTCATATAGATATCATAAAATGGTTTCTAACTTATTCGGTAGCCGAGAAATAGACGGTTTTCTACAGGTCACTTTTGAAGGTTTCGGGGCCATAAAAGGGTCAATTATTATTCGATTTTCATAAACGTCACACCATGTTGTACCTAATGCCATTTAGGATTTCATACAAGTAATTTAAGATTTTCATTATCACCGGAAGTAACGTCATTTTGGCAAAAACTGTATTTTTAGCCTCCAAAACAGATATTTTATTCAAATGAGTCTGTTTTGAAATCTTTTTCAAATTATGGTATTTGATGCCAATCAACAAATAGAATGAACCCATACGATCATACAGATACCACAAAATGGTTTCTAACTTGTACGGTTGAAGAGAAATAGCCGATTTTCTACAAGTCACTTTTCAAGTTTTTTGGTCTTTAAAAGTGGCAATTATTATTCGATTTACATAAAATTTTCACTATATGATATCGTATGCCATTTCTGATTTCATAAGACTAACTGAACATTTGCATTAACATCGGGAGTAATTTAATTTTGTCAAGACCATTTACAAGTAACAAATGTATAAAATGAATTGATATTGCTGGATTTTGTTGATTCTGCGTCCATTTTATTTGTGTGCAATGTTAATTTGGAAACCTGTTTAGTGGTTTCGCTGGTACCGGAAGTGACATATGTTCAAGGATAACTTGGCACCGGAAGTGGCATGTTTAAGGGTAACATGGCACCAGTGAAACCCGTCATTCCTGCATGCAGGTCTAGTTATTATTATTATTATTATTCAGATTCCAATTTGAATAGATCTCAGCAACTACGTGTCGCATCGTTACGATTTCTTCTGTTTTACTGGGAAAGTGGGTGTGACTTAGAGGATAAAGCTATTTTGAACGTTCTGCGCCAATGCGAAATGCCCGAAATCACCGAAGTTATCGTTTTTGAAAATATTGCAGTAATTTTAACAATAATCATTGGATTTTAACTTTCGATACATTTTGGCATAGCCTGAGACAGGGCACATAGCAACGCTACTTTCGATTTTTGATTTTCGGCAAATCTTCGAAGATATTAGGCGCCAAATTTCGAAAATTTAAAATTTTACTAAAATTTTTTTTATTTATGAATATTTTTTAGTCGTAATGTGCACAGAATTAAAAAGTCATCTGACTAGTGCAAAAATGTTCAAATTTTTTGTCTCAGTAATTTTCCTTGGCCGCCATTGGCTAATTCAGTTTTTCAGTCCTAGATTAATTTTTTATTGTTCGATTTGTATAAAACAAAGTTCATATGCTTCGTTGTCTCAATTGTCATTTTTTTTGTTACCAATAATGTTATCTGTCGGCACCGGAAGTGGCATAATTTTACCAAAAACTACAATTTTGACAGTTATTTTCTTATTTCGAAAACAAATATTATTTTTTTGAAAAATTATATGACTCAAAGAGTGTGTCTTTTCAAGGCGCAAAAAATGTAGGAAGCAGTTTTTTTAATTTCGATTTCATTTTCGAGCAAATTCGATTAAGAGGCTAAAAATGGTGTAAAATTGGCCTATTTACAACCTATTCAGGCTTTTCAGATTTTAAAATATTTCTTCGTAACTTTTATAAACTTGTAGCTATAATCCATACGAAGAAAATGTATGTTAAAATTCGTTTGTAATATAAGCAGTTACCAAGAAATGGGCAGTTCTGTACAAGTCACTGTTTTCGTTATTTTGCCTGTAAAATAGTCAATTATGATTGGATTTTTATAAAAGTGACATCATTTGATTCAAAAAGCATGTAGCGTCATATCAAGTTGATTACAATTTAAAATTGACACCGGAAGTGACATCATTTGGTCAAAAAATGCATTTTAAACTTTTTAAATCAATGTTTTATTCAACCAAGAATAACTTAATATGTATTAATAATTTTAACTTTTGGTTTAAATTCACATATAAACAAAACTCATATGGTCATATAGATATCATAAAATGGTTTCTAACTTATTCGGTTGCCGAGAAATAGACGGTTTTCTACAGGTCACTTTTGAAGGTTTCGGGGCCATAAAAGGGTCAATTATTATTCGATTTTCATAAACGTCACACCATGTTATACCTAATGCCATTTGGGATTTCATACAAGTAATTTAAGATTTTCATTATCACCGGAAGTAACGTCATTTTGGCAAAAACTGTATTTTTAGCCTCCAAAACAGATATTTTATTCAAATGAGTCTGTTTTGAAATCTTTTTCAAATTATGGTATTTGATGCCAATCAACAAATAGAATGAACCCATACGATCATACAGATACCACAAAATGGTTTCTAACTTGTACGGTTGCAGAGAAATAGCTGATTTTCTACAAGTCACTTTTCAAGTTTTTTGGTCTTTAAAAGTGGCAATTATTATTCGATTTACATAAAATTTTCACTATATGATATCGTATGCCATTTCTGATTTCATAAGACTAATTGAATATTTGCATTAACACCGGGAGTAATTTAATTTTGTCAAGATCATTTACAAGTAACAAATGTATAAAATGAATTGATATTGCTGGATTTTGTTGATTCTGCGTCCATTTTATTTCTGTGCAATGTTAATTTGGAAACCTGTTTAGTGGTTTCGCTGGTACCGGAAGTGACATATGTTCAAGGGTAACTTGACACCGGAAGTGACATGTTTAAGGGTAACATGGCACCAGTGAAACCCGTCATTCCTGCATGCAGGTCTAGTTATTATTATTATTATTCAGATTCCAATTTGAATAGATCTCAGCAACTATGTGTCGCATCGTTACCATTTCTTCGGTTTTACTGGGAAAGTGGGTGTGACTTAGAGGATAAAGCTATTTTGAACGTTATGCGACAATGCGAAATGTCCGAAATCACCGAAGTTATCGTTTTTGAAAATATTGCAGTAATTTTAACAATAATCATTGGATTTTAACTTTCGATACATTTTGGCATAGCCTGAGACAGGGCACATAGCTACGCTACTTTCGATTTTTGATTTTCGGCAAATCTTCGAAGATATTAGGCGCCAAATTTCGAAAATTTAAAATTTTACAAAAAACTTTTTTATTTATGAATATTTTTTAGTCTTATTGTGCACAGAATTAAAGAGTCATTTGACTAGTGCAAAAATGTTAAAAAAATTTGTCTAAGTAATTTTCCTTGGCCGCCAATGGCTAATTCAGTTTTTCAGTCCTAGATTAATTTTTTATTGTTCGATTTGTATAAAACAAAATTCATATGCTTCGTTGTATCAATTGTCATTTTTTTTATTACCAAAAGTGTTATCTGTCGGCACCGGAAGTGGCATAATTTTACCAAAAACTACAATTTTGACAGTTATTTTTTTTATTTCGAAAACAAATGTTATTTTTTGGAAAAATTATTTGACTCAAAGAGTGTGCCCTTTCAAGGCGCAAAAAATGTAGGAAGCAGTTTTTTTAATTTCGATTTCACTTTCGAGCAAATTCGATTAAGAGGCTAAAAATGGTGTAAAATGTACCTATTTACAACCTATTCAGGCTTTTCAGATTTTAAAATATTTCTTCGTAACTTTTATAAACTTGTAGCTATAATCCATAAGAAAATGTATGTTAAAATTCGTTTGTAATATAAGCAGTTACCAAGAAATGGGCAGTTCTGTACAAGTCACTGTTTTCGTTATTTTGCCTGTAAAATAGTCAATTATTATTGGATTTTTATAAAAGTGACATCATTTGATTCAAAAGGCATGTAGCGTCATATCAAGTTAATTACAATTTAAAATTGACACCGGAAGTGACATCATTTGGTCAAAAACTGCATTTTAAACTTTTTAAATCAATGTTTTATTCAACCAAGAATAACTTAATATGTATTATTAATTTTAACTTTTGGTTTAAATTCACATATAAACAAAACTCATATGGTCATATAGATATCATAAAATTGTTTCTAACTTGTTCGGTTGCCGAGAAATAGACGGTTTTCTACAGGTCACTTTTGAAGGTTTCGGGGCCATAAAAGTGTCAATTATTATTCGATTTTCATAAACGTTACACCATGTTATACCTAATGCCATTTGGGATTTCATACAAGTAATTTAAGATTTTCATTATCACCGGAAGTAACGTCATTTTGGCAAAAACTGTATTTTTTAGCCTTCAAAACAGATATTTTATTCAAATGAGTCTGTTTTGAAATCTTATTCAAATTATGGTATTTGATGCTAATCAACAAATAGAATGAACCCATACGATCATACAGATACCACAAAATGGTTTGTAACTTGTACGGTTGCAGAGAAATAGCCGATTTTCTACAAGTCACTTTTCAAGTTTTTTGGTCTTTAAAAGTGGCAATTATTACTCGATTTACATAAAATTTTCACTATATGATATCGTATGCCATTTCTGATTTCATAAGACTAATTGAACATTTTCATTAACACAGGAAGTAATTTAATTTTGTCAAGATTATTTACAAGTAACAAATGTATAAAATGACTTGATATTGCTGGATTGATTGGTTGATTCTGCGTCCATTTTATTTGTGTGCAATGTTAATTTGGAAACCTGTTTAGTGGTTACGCTGGTACTGGAAGTGACATATGTTCAATGGTAACTTAGCACCAGAAGTGACATGTTTAAGAGTAACTTGGCACCAGTGAAACCCGTCATTCCTGCATGCAGGTCTAGTTATTCTTATTATTATTATTCTTCTTTTGTTTTGAGTAGATCTCAGCAACTGCTTGTCGCATCGTTACGATTTCTTCGGTTTTACCGGGAAAGTGGGTGTGACTTAGAGGATAAAGCTATTTTGAACGTTCTGCGACAATGCGAAATGTCCGAAATCACCAAATTATCGTTTTTTAAAATATTGCAGTAATTTTAACAATAATCATTGAATTTTAACTTTCGATACATTTTGGCATAGCCGGAGACAGGGCACATAGCTACACTACTTTCGATTTTTGATTTTCGGTAAATCTTCAAAGATATTAGGCGCCAAATTTTGATAATTTAAAATTTTACAAAAAACTTTTTTATTTATGAATATTTTTTAGTCGTATTATGCACAGAATTAAAGGGTCATCTGACTAGTGCAAAAATGTTAAAGAATTTTGTCTCAGTAATTTACCTTGGCCGCCATTGGCTAATTCAGTTTTTAACTCCTAGATTAATTTTTTATTGTTCGATTTGTATAAAACAAAGTTCATATGCTTCGTTGTATCAATTGTCATTTTTTTTATTACCAAAAGTTTTATCTGTCGGCACCGGAAGTGGCATAATTTTACCGAAAACTACAATTTTGACGGTTATTTTCCTTCTTCTTAAACAAATATTATTTTTTGGAAAAATTATTTGAGTCAAAGAGTGTGCCCTTTCAAGGCGCAAAAAATGTAGGAAGCAGTTTTTTTAATTTCGATTTCATTTTCTAGCAAATTCGATTAAGAGGCTAAAAATGGTGTAAAATTGACCTATTTACAACCTATTCAGGCTTTTCAGATTTTAAAATATTTCTTCGTAACTTTTATAAACTTGTAGCTATAATCCATACGAAGAGAATGTATGTTAAAATTAGTTTCTAAAATAAGCAAATGCCGAGAAATGGGCAGTTTTGCATAAGTCACTGTTTTCGTAATTTTGCCTGTAAAATAGTCAATTGTTAATGGATGTTCACAAAAGTGACATCATTTGATTCAAAAAGCAAGTCTGCGTCATATCATGTTGATTACTATTTAAAATTGACACCGGATGTGACGTCATTTAGTCAAAAACTCAATTTTTAACTTTCAAAATCGATATTTTTTTCAACCAAGAATTACGTCACATATAATAATAAAATTAACTTTTGGTTTAAATTCACATATTAACAAAACTCATACGGTCAAAAAGATATCATAAAATTGTTTCTAACTTGTTCGGTTGCCGAGATATAGGCGATTTTCTAAAAGTCACTTTTGAAGGTTTTTGGCCCATAAAAGTGTCAATTATTATTCGATTTTCATAAAATTTTCACCCTTTGAAGCCTAATGTCATAGGCGATGTTATAAAACTAATTTAACGTTTTCATTATCACCGGAAGTAACGTCATTTTGGCAAAACTGTATTTTAAGCCTTCAAAACCGATATTTTATTCAAATGAGTCTGAATTGTAATGTTTATACAATTATGATATTTGATTCCAATCAACAAATAGAATAAACCCATACGGTCATATAAATACCAAAAAATGGTTTCTAACTTGTACGGTTGCCGAGAAATAGACGATTTTCTACATGTCACTTTTCAAGGTTTTTGGTCTATAAAAGTGGCAATTATTATTCGATTTACATAAAATTTTCACCATGTGATGCCTTATGCCATTTCTGATTTCATAAAACTAATGGAACCTTTACATTATCACCGGAAGTACTGTAACTTTGTCAGGATCAATTACATGTAACAAATGTATAAATGATATTGCTGGATTTGTTTGATTCTGTTTCCATTTTATTTGATGTGTGCAATGCTTATGTGGAAACCTGTATATTGGTTTCATTGGTACCGGAAGTGACATATGTTCAAGGGTGACGTACCACCGAAAGTGACACAAGTTCAAGTGTAACATGGCACCAGTGAAACCCGTCATTCCTGCATGCAGGTCTAGTTAAGCTTTCATATTACATATGAAAGCTTATTGTTTCTGTTAAGATTATTAGGCTTTCAGACTTTCGTCTGAAAGCCTATTGAGATTACTAAAATTATTATTATTAGGCTTTCAGACTTTCGTCTGAAAGCCTATTGAGATTACTAAAATTATTATTATTATTATTAGGGTTTCACACTGCGAAGCTTGTGTGAAACACTATTGTTTTTGTTAAAATTATTATTAGGGTTTCACACTGCGAAGCTTGTGTGAAACACTATTGTTTTTGTTAAAATTAATATTCTTATTATTAGGGTTTCACACTGCGAAGCTTGTGTGAAACACTATTGTTTTTGTTAAAATTATTATTCTTATTATTATTATTATTATTCTTCTTTTGTTTTGAGTAGATCTCAGCAACTACGTGTCGCATCGTTACGATTTCTTCGGTTTTACTGGGAAAGTGGGTGTGACTTAGAGGATAAAGCTATTTTGAACGTTCTGCGACAATGCGAAATGTCCGAAATCACCGAAGTTATCGTTTTTACAAATATTGCGGTAATTTTAACAATAATCATGGGATTTTAACTTTCGATACATTTTGGCATAGCTGGAGACAGGGCACATAGCTGCGCTACTTTCGATTTTTGATTTTCGGCAAATCTTCGAAGATATTAGGCGCCAAATTTCGGAAATTTAAAATTTTACAAAAAACTTTTTTATTTATGAATATTTTTTAGTCGTGTTGTGCACAGAATTAAAGAGTCATCTGACTTGCGCAAAAATGTTAAAAAATTTTGTCTCAGTAATTTTCCTTGGCCTCCATTGGCTAATTCAGTTTTTCAGTCCTAGATTAATTTTTTATTGTTCGATTTGTATAAAACAAAGTTCATATGCTTCGTTGTCTCAATTGTCATTTTTTTTATTACCAAAAGTGTTATCTGTCGGCACCGGAAGTGGCATAATTTTACCAAAAACTACAATTTTGACAGTTAGGTACATTTTTTGAAAACAAATATTATTTTTTTGAAAAATTATATGACTCAAAGAGTGTGTCCTTTAAAGGCGCAAAAAATGTCGGAAGCAGTTTTTTTAATTTCTTTTTCATTTTCTAGCAAATTGGATTAAGAGGTGAAAAAAGGCGTAAAATTGACCTATTTACAACTCATTCAGGCTTTTCAGATTTTAAAATATTTTTACGTAACTTTTATAAACTTGTAGCTATAATACATACGAAGAGAATGTATGTGAAAATTAGTTTGTAATTTAAGCAGTTGCCGAGAAATAGGCAATTTTGCATGAGTCACTTTTCACGTAATTTTGGCTGTAAAAGAATCAATTATTATTCGATTTTCAATTTTCTTTCGCCATTGGATGCCTAATGCCATAGTGGGCTATGTCAAACCATTTTACCCCTTGCGCTGCCACCGGAAATGACGTCATTTGCTCAAAACTTAAATTTTAGCCTTCAAAAAACAATATTTTATTCAAATGAGTCGTATTTGTTATTTTTTTCAAATTGTGATATTTGATTCTATTGATCAAATAGATTGAACCCATACGATCATACAGATACCACAAAATGGTTTCTAACTTGTACGGTTGCAGAGAAATGGGCGATTTTCCTTAAGTCACTTTTCAAGGTTTTTGGTCTATAAAAGTGTCAGTTATTATTCGATTTTCATAAAATTTTCACCATATGATATCTTGTGTCATTTATGATTTCATAGAACTAATTTAACATTTTCAGTATCACCGGAAGTAATGTCATTTTGGCAAAAACTGTATTTTTAGCCTTCAAAACAGACATTTTTTTCAAATGAGTCTGATTTGTAATATATTTCAAATTATGATATTTGATTCCAATCAACAAATGGATTGAACCCATACGATCATATAGATACCAAAAGATAGTTTTTATCGTGTACGGTTGCCGAGAAATAGACGATTTTCTACAAGTCACTTTTCAAGGTTTTTGGTCTATAAAAGTGGCAATTCTCATTCGATTTACATACAATTTTCGCCATTATGCTGCCTTATGCCATTTCTGATTTCATAAAACTAATTGAACATTTTCATTATCACCGGAAGTAATGAAATTTTGCCAGGATCACTTACAAGTAACATATATATAAAATGAATTGATATTGCTGGATTTGGTTGATTCTTCGTCCATTTTATTTGATGTTTACAATGCTTATGTGGAAACCTGTTTGATGGTTTCATTGGTATCGGAAGTGACATATGTTTAAGGGTAACGTGGCACCGAAAGTGACGTGGCACCAGTGAAACCCGTCATTCCTGCATGCAGGTCTAGTTATTATTATTATTATTATTATTCTTTTGTTTTGAGTAGATCTCAGCAACTACGTGTCGCATCGTTACGATTTCTTCGGTTTTACTGGGAAAGTGGGTGTGACTTAGAGGATAAAGCTATTTTGAACGTTCTGCGACAATGCGAAATGTCCGAAATCACCGAAGTTATCGTTTTTACAAATATTGCGGTAATTTTAACAATAATCATGGGATTTTAACTTTCGATACATTTTGGCATAGCTGGAGACAGGGCACATAGCTGCGCTACTTTCGATTTTTGATTTTCGGCAAATCTTCGAAGATATTAGGCGCCAAATTTCGGAAATTTAAAATTTTACAAAAAACTTTTTTATTTATGAATATTTTTTAGTCGTGTTGTGCACAGAATTAAAGAGTCATCTGACTTGCGCAAAAATGTTAAAAAATTTTGTCTCAGTAATTTTCCTTGGCCTCCATTGGCTAATTCAGTTTTTCAGTCCTAGATTAATTTTTTATTGTTCGATTTGTATAAAACAAAGTTCATATGCTTCGTTGTCTCAATTGTCATTTTTTTTATTACCAAAAGTGTTATCTGTCGGCACCGGAAGTGGCATAATTTTACCAAAAACTACAATTTTGACAGTTAGGTACATTTTTTGAAAACAAATATTACTTTTTTGAAAAATTATATGACTCAAACAGTGTGACCTTTAAAGGCGCAAAAAATGTCGGAGGCAGTTTTTTTAATTTCTTTTTCATTTTCTAGCAAATTGGATTAAGAGGTGAAAAAAGGCGTAAAATTGACCTATTTACAACTCATTCAGGCTTTTCAGATTTTAAAATATTTTTACGTAACTTTTATAAACTTGTAGCTATAATCCATACGAAGAGAATGTATGTGAAAATTAGTTTGTAATATAAGCAGTTGCCGAGAAATAGGCAATTTTGCATCAGTCACTTTTCACGTAATTTTGGCTGTAAAAGAATCAATTATTATTCGATTTTCAATTTTCTTTCGCCATTGGATGCCTAATGCCATAGTGGACTATGTCAAACCATTTTACCCCTTGCGCTGCCACCGGAAATGACGTCATTTGCTCAAAACTTAAATTTTAGCCTTCAAAAAACAATATTTTATTCAAATGAGTCGTATTTGTTATTTTTTTCAAATTGTGATATTTGATTCTATTGATCAAATAGATTGAACCCATACGATCATACAGATACCACAAAATGGTTTCTAACTTGTACGGTTGCAGAGAAATGGGCGATTTTCCTTAAGTCACTTTTCAAGGTTTTTGGTCTATAAAAGTGTCAGTTATTATTCGATTTTCATAAAATTTTCACCATATGATATCTTGTGTCATTTATGATTTCATAGAACTAATTTAACATTTTCAGTATCACCGGAAGTAATGTCATTTTGGCAAAAACTGTATTTTTAGCCTTCAAAACAGACATTTTTTTCAAATGAGTCTGATTTGTAATATATTTCAAATTATGATATTTGATTCCAATCAACAAATGGATTGAACCCATACGATCATATAGATACCAAAAGATAGTTTTTATCGTGTACGGTTGCCGAGAAATAGACGATTTTCTACAAGTCACTTTTCAAGGTTTTGGGTCTATAAAAGTGGCAATTCTCATTCGATTAACATACAATTTTCGCCATTATGCTGCCATATGCCATTTCTGATTTCATAAAACTAATTGAACATTTTCATTATCACCGGAAGTAATGAAATTTTGCTAGGATCACTTACAAGTAACATATATATAAAATGAATTGATATTGCTGGATTTGGTTGATTCTTCGTCCATTTTATTTGATGTTTACAATGCTTATGTGGAAACCTGTTTGATGGTTTCATTGGTATCCGAAGTGACATATGTTTAAGGGTAACGTGGCACCGAAAGTGACGTGGCACCAGTGAAACCCGTCATTCCTGCATGCAGGTCTAGTTCTTATTATTATTATTATTATTATTCTTTTGTTTTGAGTAGATCTCAGCAACTGCTTGTCGCATCGTTACGATTTCTTCGGTTTTACTGGGAAAGTGGGTGTGACTTAGAGGATAAAGCTATTTTGAACGTTCTGCGACAATGCGAAATGTCCGAAATCACCGAAGTTATCGTTTTTGAAAATATTGCAGTAATTTTAACAATAATCATTGGATTTTAACTTTCGATACATTTTGGCATAGCCTGAGACAGGGCACATAGCTACGCTTCTTTCGATTTTTGATTTTCGGCAAATCTTCGGAGATATTAGGCGCCAAATTTCGTAAATTTAAAATTTTACAAAAAACATTTTTATTTATGAATATTTTTTAGTCGTATTGTGCACAGAATTAAAGAGTCATCTGCCTTGTGCAAAAATGTTAAAAAAATTTGTCTCAGTAATTTTCCTTGGCCGCCATTGGCTAATTCAGTTTTTCAGTCCTAGATTAATTTTTTATTGTTCGATTTGTATAAAACAAAGTTCATATGCTTCGTTGTCTCAATTGTCATTTTTTTTATTACCGGAAGTGATATCTGTCGGCACCGGAAGTGGCATAATTTTACCAAAAACTACAATTTTGACAGTTAGGTACATTTTTTGAAAACAAATATTATTTTTTGGAAAAATTATTTGACTCAAAGAGTGTGCCGTTTCAAGGCGCAAAAAATGTCGGAAGCAGTTTTTTTAATTTCGATTTCATTTTCGAGCAAATTTGATTAAATGGCTAAAAATGGTGTAAAATTGACCTATTTACAACCTATTCAGGCTTTTCAGATTTTAAAATATTTCTTCGTAACTTTAATAAACTTGTAGCTATAATCCATACGAAGAAAATGTATGTTAAAATTAGTTTGTAATATAAGCAGTTCCCAAGAAATGGGCAGTTCTGTACAAGTCACTGTTTTCGTTATTTTGCCTGTAAAATAGTCAATTATTATTGGATTTTTATAAAAGTGACATCATTTGATTCAAAAAGCATGTAGCGTCATATCAAGTTGATTACAATTTAAAATTGACACCGGAAGTGACGTCATTTGGTCAAAAACTGCATTTTAAACTTTTTAAATCAATGTTTTATTCAACCATGAATAACTTAATATGTATTAATAATTTTAACTTTTAGTTTAAATTCATATATAAATACAACTCATATGGTCATATAGATATCATAAAATTGTTTCTAACTTGTTCGGTTGCCGAGAAATAGACGGTTTTCTACAGGTCACTTTTGAAGGTTTCGGGGCCATAAAAGTGTCAATTATTATTCGATTTTCATAAACGTTACACCATGTTATACCTAATGCCATTTGTGATTTCATACAAGTAATTTAAGATTTTCATTATCACCGGAAGTAACGTCATTTTGGCAAAAACTGAATTTTTAGCCTTCAAAACAGATATTTTATTCAAATGAGTCTGTTTTGAAATCTTTTTCAAATTATGGTATTTGATGCCAATCAACAAATAGAATGAACCCATACGATCATACAGATACCACAAAATGGTTTCTAACTTGTACGGTTGCAGAGAAATAGCAGATTTTCTACAAGTCACTTTTCAAGTTTTTTGGTCTTTAAAAGTGGCAATTATTATTCGATTTACATAAAATTGTCACTATATGATATTGTATGCCATTTCTGATTTCATAAGACTAATTGAACATTTTCATTAACACCGGAAGTAATTTAATTTTGTCAAGATCATTTACAAGTAACAAATGTATAAAATGACTTGATATTGCTGGATTGATTGGTTGATTCTACGTCCATTTTATTTGTGTGCAATGTTAATTTGGAAACCTGGTTAGTGGTTTCGTTGGTACCGGAAGTGACATATGTTCAAGTGTAACTTGGCACCGAAAGTGACATGTTTAAGAGTAACTTGGCACCAGTGAAACCCGTCATTCCTGCTTGCAGGTCTAGTTAGGGTTTCACACTGCGTAGCTTGTGTGAAACACTATTGTTTTTGTTAAAATTATTATTAGGGTTTCACACTGCGTAGCTTGTGTGAAACACTATTGTTTTTGTTAAAATTATTATTCTTATTATTATTATTATTATTATTATTATTATTATTCAGATTCCAATTTGAATAGATCTCAGCAACTACGTGTCGCATCGTTACGATTTCTTCGGTTTTACTGGGAAAGTGGGTGTGACTTAGAGGATAAAGCTATTTTGAACGTTCTGCGACAATGCGAAATGTCCGAAATCACCGAAGTTATCGTTTTTAAAAATATTGCAGTAATTTTAACAATAATCATTGGATTTTAACTTTCGATACATTTTGGCTTAGCCTGAGACAGGGCACATAGCTACGCTACTTTCGATTTTTGATTTTCGGCAAATCTTCGAAGATATTAGGCGCCAAATTTCGAAAATTTAAAATTTTACAAAAAACTTTTTTATTTATGAATATTTTTTAGTCGTATTGTGCACAGAATTAAAGGGTCATCTGACTAGTGCAAAAATGTTAAAAAATTTTGTCTCAGTAATTTACCTTGGCCGCCATTGGCTAATTCAGTTTTTCAGTCCTAGATTAATTTTTTATTGTTCGATTTGTATAAAACAAAGTTCATATGCTTCGTTGTATCAATTGTCGTTTTTTTTATTACCAAAAGTGTTATCTGTCGGCACCGGAAGTGGCATAATTTTACCAAAAACTACAATTTTGACAGTTATTTACGATCTTCATAAACAAATATTATTTTTTTGAAAAATTATATGACTCAAAGAGTGTGCCCTTTCAAGGCGCAAAAAATGTAGGAAGCAGTTTTTTTAATTTCGATTTCATTTTCGAGCAAATTCGATTAAGAGGCTAAAAATGGTGTAAAATTGGCCTATTTACAACCTATTCAGGCTTTTCAGATTTTAAAATATTTCTTCGTAACTTTTATAAACTTGTAGCTATAATCCATACGAAGAAAATGTATGTTAAAATTCGTTTGTAATATAAGCAGTTGCCAAGAAATGGGCAGTTCTGCATAAGTCACTGTTTTCGTTATTTTGCCTGTAAAATAGTCAATTATTATTGGATTTTTATAAAAGTGACATCATTTGATTCAAAAAGCACGTAGCGTCATATCAAGTTGATTACAATTTAAAATTGACACCGGAAGTGACATCATTTGGTCAAAAAATGCATTTTACACTTTTTTAAATCAATGTTTTATTCAACCAAGAATAACTTAATATGTATTAATAATTTTAACTTTTGGTTTAAATTCACATATAAACAAAACTCATATGGTCATATAGATATCATAAAATGGTTTCTAACTTGTTCGGTTGCCGAGAAATAGACGGTTTTCTACAGGTCACTTTTGAAGGTTTCGGGGCCATAAAAGGGTCAATTATTATTCGATTTTCATAAACGTCACACCATGTTATACCTAATGCCATTTGGGATTTCATACAAGTAATTTAAGATTTTCATTATCACCGGAAGTAACGTCATTTTGGCAAAAACTGTATTTTTAGCCTCCAAAACAGATATTTTATTCAAATGAGTCTGTTTTGAAATCTTTTTCAAATTATGGTATTTGATGCCAATCAACAAATAGAATAAACCCATACGATCATACAGATACCACAAAATGGTTTCTAACTTGTACGGTTGCCGAGAAAAAGCCGATTTTCTACAAGTCACTTTTCAAGTTTTTTGGTCTTTAAAAGTGGCAATTATTATTCAATTTAACGTTTTTATTTATAAATATTATTTAGTCGTGTTGTGCACAGAATTAAAGAGTCATCTGACTAGTGCAAAAATGTTAAAAAATTTTGTCTCAGTAATTTACCTTGGCCGCCATTGGCTAATTCAGTTTTTCAGTCCTAGATTAAATTTTTATTGTTCGATTTGTATAAAACAAAGTTCATATGCTTCGTTGTCTCAATTGTCATTTTTTTTATTACCAAAAGTGTTATCTGTCGGCACCGGAAGTGGCATAATTTTACCAAAAACTACAATTTTGACGGTTAGTTTCCTTCTTCTTAAACAAATATTATTTTTTGGAAAAATTATATGACTCAAAGAGTGTGTCCTTTCAAGGCGCAAAAAATGGAGGAAGCAGTTTTTTTAATTTCTATTTCATTTTCTAGCAAATTGGATTAAGAGGTGAAAAAAGGCGTAAAATTGACCTATTTACAACCCATTCAGGCTTTTCAGATTTTAAAATATTTTTACATAACTCTTATAGACTTGTAGCTATAATCAATACGAAGAGAATGTATGTTAAAATTAGTTTCTAAAATAAGCAGTTGCCGAGAAATGGGCAGTTCTGCATAAGTCACTGTTTTCTTTATTTTGCGGGAAATAAAGTCAATTATTATTGGATTTTTATAAAAGTGACATCATTTGATTCAAAAAGCATGTAGCGTCATATCAAGTTGATTACAATTTAAAATTGACACCGGAAGTGACGTCATTTTGTCAAAAACTGCATTTTAATCTTTTAAAATCGATATTTGTTTCAACCAAGAATTATGTCACATATAATAATAAAATTGATTTTTGGTTTAAATTCACATATTAACAAAGCTCATACGGTCAAAAAGATATCATAAAATTGTTTCTAACTTGTTCGGTTGCCGAGATATAGGCGATTTTCTAAAAGTCACTTTTGAAGGTTTTTGGCCCATAAAAGTGTCAATTATTATTCGATTTTCATAAAAATTTTCACCCTTTGAAGCCTAATGTCATAGACGATGTTCAAAAACTAATTTAAAGTTTTCATTATCACCGGAAGTAACGTCATTTTGGCAAAAACTGTATTTTAAGCCTTCAAAGCCGATATTTTATTCAAATGAGTCTGATTTGTAATGTTTATACAATTATGATATTTGATTCCAATCAACAAATAGATTAAACCCATACGGTCATATAAATACCAAAAAATGGTTTCTAACTTGTACGGTTGCCGAGAAATAGACGATTTTCTACACGTCACTTTTCAAGGTTTTTGGTCTATAAAAGTGGCAATTATGATTCGATTTACATAAAATTTTCACCATGTGATGCCTTATGCCATTTCTGATTTCATAAAACTAATGGAACATTTACATTATCACCGGAAGTACTGTAATTTTGTCAGGATCAATGTATAAAATGTAATGATATTGCTGGATTTGTTTGTTTCTGTTTCCATTTTATTTGATGTGTGCAATTCTTATGTGGAAACCTGTATATTGGTTTCATTGGTACCGGAAGTGACATATGTTCAAGAGTAACGTGGCACCGAAATTGACACAAGTTCATGTTCAAAGGTAACATGGCACCAGTGAAACCCGTCATTCCTGCATGCAGGTCTAGTTCTTATTATTATTCTTATTATTATTCCAATTCCACTTTGACTATATCTCAGCAACTACTTGTCGCATCGTTACGATTTCTTCGGTTTTACTGGGAAAGTGGGTGTGACTTAGAGGATAAAGCTATTTTGAACGTTCTGCGACAATGCGAAATGTCCGAAATCACCGAAGTTATCGTTTTTGAAAATATTGCAGTAATTTTAACAATAATCATTGGATTTTAACTTTCGATACATTTTGGCATAGTCGGAGACAGGGCACATAGCTACGCTACTTTCGATTTTTGATTTTCGGCATATCTTCGAAGATATTAGGCGCCAAATTTCGAAAATTTAAAATTTTACAAAAAACTTTTTTATTTATGAATATTTTTTAGTCGTGTTTTGCACAGAATTAAAGTGTCATCTGACTAGCGCAAAAATAGTAAAAAAAATTGTCTCAGTAATTTTCCTTGGCCGCCATTGGCTAATTCAGTTTTTCAGTCCCAGATTAATTTTTTATTGTTTGATTTGTATAAAACAAAGTTCATATGCTTCGCTGTCTCAATTGTCATTTTTTTTATTACCGAAAGTGTTATCTGTCGGCACCGGAAGTGGCATAATTTTACCAAAAACTACAATTTTGACAGTTATTTTCTTATATCGAAAACAAATATTATTTTTTGGAAAAATTATTTGACTCAAAGAGTGTGCCCTTTCAAGGCGCAAAAAATGTAGGAAGCAGTTTTTTTAATTTCGATTTCATTTTCGAGCAAATTCGATTAAGAGGCTAAAATGGTGTGAAATTGACCTATTTACAACCTATTCAGGCTTTTCAAATTTTAAAATATTTCTTTGAAACTTTTATAAACTTGTAGCTATCATCCCTACGAAGAGAATATGCCTGAAAATTAGTTTGTAATATAAGCAGTTGCCGAGAAATAGGCAATTTTGCATGAGTCACTTTTCACATAATTTTGGCTGTAAAAGAATCAATTATTATTCGATTTTCAATTTTCTTTCGCCATTGGATGCCTAATGGCATAGTGGACTATTTCAAACCATTTTACCTCTTACGCCGCCACCGGAAATGACGTCATTTGCTCAAAACTTAAATTTTAACCTTTAAAAACAATATTTTATTCAAATGAGTCGTACTTGTTATTTTTTTCAAATTATGATATTTGATTCTATTGATCAAATAGATTGAACCCATACGATCATACAGATACCACAAAATGGTTTCTAACTTGTACGGTTGCAGAGAAATGGACAATTTTCCTTAAGTCACTTTTCAAGGTTTTTGGTCTATAAAAGTGTCAGTTATTATTCGATTTTCATAAAATTTTCACTATATGATATCTTATGTCATTGATGATTTCATAGAACTAATTTAACATTTTCAGTATCACCAGAAGTAATGTCATTTTGGCAAAAACTGTATTTTTAGCCTTCAAAACAGATATTTTTTTCAAATGAGTCTGATTTGTAATATATTTCAAATTATGATATTTGAACCCAATCAACAAATCGATTGAACCCATACGATCATATAGATACTAAAAAATAGTTTTTATCATGTACGGTTGCCGAGAAATAGACGATTTTCTACAAGTCACTTTTCAAGGTTTTTGGCCTATAAAAGTGGCAATTCTTATTCGATCTACATACTATTTTCGCCATATGATGCCTTATGCCATTTCTGATTTCATAAAACTAATTGAACATTTTCATTTTCACCGGAAGTAATGAAATTTTTCCAGGATCACTTACAAGTAACATATATATATATATATATATAAAATGAATTGATATTGCTGGATTTGGTTGATTCTTCGTCAATTTTATTTGATGTTTACAATGCTTATGTGGAAACCTGTTCGATGGTTTCATTGGTATCGGAAGTGACATATGTTCAAGGGTAACGTGGCACCGAAAGTGACGTGGCACCAGTGAAACCCGTCATTCCTGCATGCAGGTCTAGTTCTTATTATTATTATTCTTCTTTTGTCTTGAGTAGATCTCAGCAACTGCTTGTCGCATCGTTACGATTTCTTCGGTTTTACTGGGAAAGTTGGTGTGACTTAGAGGATAAAGCTATTTTGAACGTTCTGCGACAATGCGAAATGTCCGAAATCACCAAATTATCGTTTTTTAAAATATTGCAGTAATTTTAACAATAATCATTGAATTTTAACTTTCGATACATTTTGGCATAGCCGGAGACAGGGCACATAGCTACGCTACTTTCGATTTTTGATTTTCGGCAAATCTTCGAAGATATTAGGCGCCAAATTTCGAAAATTTAAAATTTTACAAAAAACTTTTTTATTTATGAATATTTTTTAGTCGTATTGTGCACAGAATTAAAGAGTCATCTGACTAGTGCAAAAATGTTAAAAAAATTTTGTCTCAGTAATTTTCCTTGGCCGCCATTGGCTAATTCAGTTTTTCAGTCCTAGATTAATTTTTTATTGTTCGATTTGTATAAAACAAAGTTCATATACTTCGTTGTCTCAATTGTCATTTTTTTTATTACCGGAAGTGTTATCTGTCGGCACCGGAAGTGGCATAATTTTACCAAAAACTACAATTTTGACAGTTAGGTACCATTTTTCGAAAACAAATATTATTTTTTGGAAAAATTATTTGACTCAAAGTATGTGCCCTTTCAAGGCGCAAAAAATGTCGGAAGCAGTTTTTTTAATTTCGATTTCATTTTCGAGCAAATTCGATTAAATGGCTAAAAATGGTGTAAAATTCACCTATTTACAACCTATTCAGGCTTTTCAGATTTTAAAATATTTCTTCGTAACTTTTATAAACTTGTAGCTATAATCCATACGAAGAAAATGTATGTTAAAATTAGTTTGTAATATAAGCAGTTCCAAAGAAATGGGCAGTTCTGTACAAGTCACTGTTTTCGTTATTTTGCCTGTAAAATAGTCAATTATTATTGGATTTTTATAAAAGTGACATCATTTGATTCAAAAAAGCATGTAGCGTCATATCAAGTTGATTACAATTTAAAATTGACACCGGAAGTGACGTCATTTGGTCAAAAACTGCATTTTAAACTTTTTAAATCAATGTTTTATTCAACTATGAATAACTTAATATGTATTAATAATTTTAACTTTTGGTTTAAATTCACATATAAATACAACTCATATGGTCATATAGATATCATAAAATTGTTTCTAACTTGTTCGGTTGCCGAGAAATAGACGGTTTTCTACAGGTCACTTTTGAAGGTTTCGGGGCCGTAAAAGTGTCAATTATTATTCGATTTTCATTAACGTTACACCATGTTATACCTAATGCCATTTGTGATTTCATACAAGTAATTTAAGATTTTCATTATCACCGGAAGTAATGTGATTTTGGCAAAAACTGAATTTTTAGCCTTCAAAACAGATATTTTATTCAAATGAGTCTGTTTTGAAATCTTTTTCAAATTATGGTATTTGATGCCAATCAACAAATAGAATGAACCCATACGATCATACAGATACCAAAAAATGGTTTCTAACTTGTACGGTTGCAGAGAAATAGCAGATTTTCTACAAGTCACTTTTCAAGTTTTTTGGTCTTTAAAAGTGGCAATTATTATTCGATTTACATAAAATTGTCACTATATGATATCGTATGCCATTTCTGATTTCATAAGACTAATTGAACATTTTCATTAACACCGGAAGTAATTTAATTTTGTCAAGATCGTTTACAAGTAACAAATGTATAAAATGACTTGATATTGCTGGATTGATTGGTTGATTCTGCGTCCATTTTATTTGTGTGCAATGTTAATTTGGAAACCTGTTTAGTGGTTTCGTTGGTACCGGAAGTGACATATGTTCAAGTGTAACTTGGCACCGAAAGTGACATGTTTAAGAGTAACTTGGCACCAGTGAAACCCGTCATTCCTGCATGCAGGTCTAGTTAGGCTTTCAGACTTTCGTCTGAAAGACTATTGTTTTTAAAAAGATTATTATTAGGCTTTCAGACTTTCGTCTGAAAGACTATTGTTTTTACTAAAATTATTATTATTATTATTCTTATTATTATTATTTTTTTCCGCGGGAGCCTATTTCTCCATGATCAAAAACAGATATCGATCTGGAACAAACTTTTCTATCGGAAAAACATGTGGTGGCTAGTGCATAAACTATTTTTCAAACTTCTGCGCATACCGGAAGTGGCCGAACTTTGTAGGTTGTCATGATATTGAAAATCGGCCATAATTTCGTCAATTCTTAACCCATTTGTAATCAAATGACATTTTCGGAAACCCTGAATCTTTTGCGAGATAATGGCTATCTCACATTTTTCAATTTCGAACATTCGTCTATGACTTCTATCGTTCGAAAATTGAAAAGACGTTGTTTATGAGACATTTTTTGTTATTTTTCAAAATTTACAAATTTGACCTTCATTTTTGGATTCCTCGGGTCCAAGCGATTCCAGTAATATAAGATTCATTCAGAGTTATCGCCCTTTATTTTTCGAATTTTTTCGAATTTTCTGCCCATTTTCAAACCCTTATATTTTTTGGAAAGGATAAAAAGATATTTCTGAAACCTCTAGAACATAAAGCTATATAGTCAGACATCCGGATAAAGCAATTTCAACAACGATCCGTAAACCGGAAGTAGTCCAAATAATTTCTGATGTTTGGAAAAAAATGCAAAAAATGGGTGCTTTGGGGAAAAACGTGATTATTTCGTCCGATATCAACGGATTAAAGAGATTAGGGTATCGTTGGGTTGCACGGGAATTGAAGTATCGTATGATACCCATTTCATAAAGATACGATGACCCGGAAGTAAAATATCGCACGCTGAAAATCAAGTATTTTCTGATTTGGAGCGTTTTTAGACGCCTTTATCTCGAAAACTGCTCCAGCGATTTTTCTTAAACCTTCTCTATCGAGAGTCCCTTCGGTGGTCTTTAGCATGAAGCCATCCATTAAAATCTTCCAATAATTGGAATAGGACCAAAAACGGACTGAAAATCGAAAAAAGTCGAAAAATCGTGAAATTTTGGAAAATGCTCTACTATCTTTTTATTTTAAGAGATTTTCAAAAAAAAGATATATATTTAAAAAGCTGACCTAATTACAATTCTAATGATGTATAATATGTATGCAGTTATTGAAATTTAATTTTCAATATTTTGACATTTTTACATTTTTAACATTTTTGAACATAGGATTTCTCAGAAGTATTTTATTTGATCGTATAGTGTAGTATACCATTAGAGAGTCCTGTTCCCATGCAAACTCCAAAACTGGATGTGAAAACTACTCGACAATGATTCGTATACCGGAAGTAGTTCAAAAAACGAAGAAAAATGTAAAAAAGATGAAAAAAAATTGGAGCTCTTGCCAAAAGTTCGAATTCTCCGTCACATATTAGCGGACCAAAACAATTAAAGTGTCGTTGGATAGTTCCATTAATAGACGATCGTATAACATCTAAATAACACGAATTTGATTCTTAGGAAATAAATTATGGTACGCCGAAAACTAAGTATTTTCCGTTTTGGAGCATTCTGAGACGCCTTTTTCTCGAAAACGACGCCTACGATTTTTCTTAAATATTTTTTACTCAGAGTCCTATCGGTGGCCTAGCGTGTGCATTTAATAATAAAAGCGTTGCAATATTATATGTGGTCCAAAAATGACCTCAATCTTTGAAAAAAGTTGAAAAATCATTAAATTATTGAAAATGCTCTTTTATTTATCTTTTTTTCGAAAATTACTCAATGAATGTTTCTGACATTTCTGGTACAGGAAGTTAAGTATCTAATCAACTTGTTAAAGCTATTCCGACAATGATCGTAAAACCGGAAGTAGTCGAAAAAATCTCCGATATTTTGATTTTTTTTTACATTTTTACAGAAAACTTTTTTATTTATGAATATTTTTTGATGGTAGTTTACACAGAGTTAAAGTATCACCCCACTTGAGCAGAAGTGAGAAAGAATTTTGTCTCAGTCATTTTATTTAGTCGCCATTGGCTAATTTAGTTTTTCGTACCTAGATTAATTATTTATTGTTCGATTTGTGTAAAACAAAGTGCATATGCTCCGTGGTCTCAATTGTAATTTTTTTTGTTACCGTCAATTTTTTCTGCACGCAACGGAAGTGGCGTAATATTAACAAAAACTACAATTTTGACAGTTCAGTACCACTTTTTGAAAGGAAATATTATTTTTTTCGAAATCTGATATAGCAAAAAGAATGCGCGCTGTAAAGGGGCACAAATCGTTAGCTCAGATTTTTTAATTTCAATTTCATTTTCGGGCAATTTCGAATAAATGTAAAAAAAGTGTAACAATCAGTTATTTACAACCCATTCAACGTCTTCATATTTTGAACTATTTATTCGTAACTTTCATAAACCCGTAGTCATAATCCAGACGAAGAGAATGTATGCGAAAAATAGTTTGTAATATGAGCAGTTGCCGAGAAATATGCAATTTTGCATGCATCACTTTTCAAGTTATTTTGCCTATAAAAGAGTAAATTATTATCCAATTTTCAATATTTTTCTTTTATTCGATGCCTAATGCCAATTTGGACTAGGTTAAGCCAATTTTACAGTTTCACTGTTAAAGGAAATGACGTCATTTTGGAAAAAACTATACTTTTAACCTAAAAAACAAATATTTTATTCAAATGAGTCTTTTTTATAATATTTTAAAAATTATGATATTTTGAATCCCATCAGCGAATAGCATGAACCCATACGATCATACAGATACCACAAAAAAGTTTCTATCTTGTACGGTTGCAGAGAAATAGACGATTTTCTACAAGTCACTTTTCAAGCTTTTTGTATTATAAAAGTGTCAATTATTATTCAATTTTCATACAATTTTCACCATGTGATGCCTTATGCACTTTAGGATTGCAATGATCTGATTTAACATTTCCATTATCACCGGAAGTAATGTCATATTTGCAAAAACCGTATTTTTAGACTTCAAAACAAATATTTTATTCAAATGAGTCTGATTTGTAATGTTTATACAATTATGATATTTGATTCCAATCAACAAATAGATTAAACCCATGCGATCATATAAATACCAAAAAATGGTTTCTAACTTGTACGGTTGCCGAGAAATAGACGATTTTCTACACGTCACTTTTCAAGGTTTTTAGTCTATAAAAGTGGCAATTATTATTCGATTTACATAACATTTTCACCATGTGATGCCTTATGCCATTTATGATTGCAATGATCTGATTTAACATTTCCATTATCACCGGAAGTAATGTCATATTTGCAAAAACCGTATTTTTAGACTTCCAAACAAAATTTTACTCCAAAATTAGATTTTGCGCGATCCGACTCAAGATGGCGTGTTCAATGACAAATATTACGGGACGCTGAAGATCTAGTATTTTCCTTTTTGGACTTTTATATGATATCAGAATGATACAAATTCGATGGTTAGGCAATAGATTATGAGATGCCGAAAATGTAGTATTTTCCTCTTTTTTTTTGGAGCCTTTTCGGACTCTTTTATCTCGAAAACTACTTCTATTTCACTTCTTAAACTTCTGTTACCCCGAGTCCTATCGGTCGTTTAGAGTATAAAGGTAAATTTAAAAGCATGGCAATGATATAAAGGACCCTGAAAGCCGATTCAGCACTGCTATGCAGGTCTAGTTATTATTATTTTTTTCCGCGGGAGCCTATTTCTCCATGATCGGAAACAGATATCGATCTGAAACCAAATTTTCTATTGGGAAACCATGTGGTGGCTACTGGATAAACTATTTTTCAAACTTCTGCGCATACCGGAAGTGGCCGAACTTTGTAGGTTGTCCGGAAATTGAAAATCAGCCATAGTTTCGCCAATTCTTTACCCATTTTAAAACAAATGACATTTTCGGAAACCCTGAATCTTTTCTAAGACAATGGCTATCTCACATTTTTCAATTTCGAACATTCGTCTATGACTTCTGTCATTCGAAAATTGAAAAAATGTTGTTTACGAAACATTTTTTTTATTTTTCGAAATTTTCAAATTTGACCTACATTTTTGGATTCTTGAAGTCTATGTGATTCTAGTAATGTAAGTTTCATTCAGAGTTATCGCCCTTTATTTTTCGATTTTTTTCGAATTTTCTACCCATTTTCAAACCCTTATATTTTTTGGAAAGGATAAATTGATATTTCTGAAACCTCTGGAACATAAAGCCATATAGTCAGACAGTCGGATAAAGCAATTTCAACAACGATCCGTAAACCGGAAGTAGTCGAAATAATTTCTGATGTTTGGAAAAAAATGCAAAAAATGGGTGCTTTGAGGAAAAACGTGATTATTTCGTCCGATATCAACGGATTAAAGAGATTAGGGCATCGTTGCGTTGCACGGGAATCGAAGTATCGTATGGTACCCATTTCATAAAGATACGATGACCCGGAAGTAAAATATAGCACGCTGAAAATCAAGTATTTTCTGATTTGGAGCGTTTTTAGACGCCCTTATCTGGAAAACTGCTCCAGCGATTTATCTTAAACTTTCTCTATCGAGAGTCCCTTCGGTGGTCTTTAGCATGAAGCCATCCATTAAAACCTTCAAATAATTGGAATAGGACAAAAAAAGGACTGAAAATCGAAAAAAGTCGAAAAATCGTGAAATTTTGGAAAATGCTCTACTATTTTTTTATTTTAAGAGATTTTCAAAAAAAAGATATATATTTAAAAAGCTGACCTAATTACGATTCTAATGATGTATAATATGTATGCAGTTATTGAAATTTAATTTTCAATATTTTGACATTTTGACATTTTTAACACTTTTGAACATAGGATTTCTCAGAAGTATTTTATTTGATCGTATAGTGTAGTATATCATTAGAGAGCCCTGTTCCCATGCAAACTCCAAAACTGGATGTGAAAACTACTCGACAATGATCCGTATACCGGAAGTAGTTCAAAAAACGACGAAAAATGTAAAAAAGATAAAAAAGAATTGAAGCTCTTGCCAAAAGTTCGAATTCTCCGTCACATATTAGCGGACCAAAACAATTAAAGTTTCGTTGGATAGTTCGATTAATAGACGATCGTATAACGTCTAAATAACACGAATTTGATTCTTAGGAAATAAATTATGGTACGCCGAAAACTGAGTATTTTCCGTTTTGGAGCATTCTTAGACACCTTTTTCTCGAAAACGACGCCTACGATTTTTCTTAATTTTTTTTTACTCAGAGTCCTATCGGTGGCCTAGCGTGTGCATTTAATAATAAAAGCGTTGCAATATTATAGGTGGTCCAAAAATGACCCCAATCTTTGAAAAAAGATGAAAAATCATTAAATTATTGAAAATGCTCTTTTATTTATCTTTTTTTCGAAAATTACTCAATTAATGTTTCTGACATTTCTGGTACAGGAAGTTAAGTATCTAATCAACTTGTTAAAGCTATTCCGACAATGATCGTAAAACCGGAAGTAGTCGAAAAAATCTCCGATATTTTGAATTTTTTTTTACATTTTTACAGAAAACTTTTTTATTTATGAATATTTTTTGATGGTAGTTTACACAGAGTTAAAGTATCACCCTACTTGAGCAAAAGTGAGAAAGAATTTTGTCTCAGTAATTTTCTTTAGTGGCCATTGGCTAATTTAGTTTTTCGTACCTAGATTAATTATTTATTGTTCGATTTGTATAAAACAAAGTGGATATGCTAAGTGGTCTCAATTGTAATCTTTTTTGTTACCGTGAAATTTTTCTGCACGCAACGTAAGTGGCCTAATATTAACAAAAACTACAATTTTGACAGTTCAGTACCACTAGAGACGACCATTGTCACGATAGGTCGCATTATTTCTGTTACCTCAACACAGCTTTATCCACTTCCGCCATTGTGAGATGGTTCCTCATAACTCAAATAACTGATCACTTCAGGAAAAAGTGTTATGTTCTTAGTTAGAGTTTTGTCATTAATAAACATACTTGTTATTATTATTTTTTACCGCGGGAGCCTATTTCTCCATGATCGAAAACAGATATCGATCTGGAACAAACTTTTCTATCGGGAAAACATGTGGTGGCTACTTGATAAACTATTTTTCAAACCTCTGCGCATACCGGAAGTGGCCGAACTTTGTACGTCGTCTAATATTTGAAAATAGGCCATAGTTTCGTCAATTCTTTACGCATTTTAAAACAGATGACATTTTCGGGAACTCTGAACCTTTTGCGAGATAATGGCTATCTCACATTTTTCAATTTCGAACATTCGTCTATGACTTCTATCGTTCGAAAATTGAAAAGACGTTGTTTATGAGACAATTTTTGTTATTTTTCAAAATTTGCAAATTTGACCTACATTTTTGGATTTCTGATGTCCAAGCGATTCCAGTAATATAAGATACATTCAGAGTTATCGCCCTTTATTTTTCGAATTTTTTCGAATTTTCTGCCCATTTTATGCCCCTTATATTTTTTGGAAAGGATAAAACGATATTTCTGAAACCTCTGGAACATAAAGCCATATAGTCAGACATCCGGATAAAGCAATTTCAACAACGATCCGTAAACCGGAAGTAGTCGAAATAATGTCTGATTTTTTGAAAAAAACTCAAAAAATGGGGGCTTTTGGAAAAACGTGATTTTTTCGTCCCATATCAACCGATCAAATGGATTAAGGTATCGTTAGTTTACATCGGAATTGGAGTATCGTATGATACCGACTTCATACAGATACGATGATCCAGAAGTAAAATATGACACGCTGAAAATCAAGCATTTTTTGTTCTGGAGCGTTTTTAGACGCCTTTATCTCGAAAACTGCTCCAGCGATTTTTCTTAAACTTTATCTATCGATGGTCCTTCCGGTAGTCTTTAGCATGGATCCATCCATTAAGACCTTCATATAATTGGAATAAGACAAAAAAGGGACTGAAAATTGAAAAAAGTCCAAAAATCGTGAAATTTTGGAAAATGCTCTACTATTTTTTTATTTTAAGAGATTTTCAAAAAAAAAATATATATTTAAAACGCTGACCCAATTACGATTCTAATGATGTATAATATGTATGCAGTTATTGAAATTTAATTTTCAATATTTTGACATTTGGACATTTTTAACACTTTTGAACATAGGATTTCTCAGAAGTATTTTATTTGATCGTATAGTGTCGTATATCGTTAGAGAGCCCTGTTCCCATGCAAACTCCAAAACTGGATGAGAAAACTACTCGACAATGATTCGTATACCGGAAGTAGTTCAAAAAACGAAGAAAAATGTAAAAAAGATAAAAAAAAAATTGGAGCTCTTGCCAAAAGATCGAATTCTCCGTCACATATTAGCGGACCAAAACAATTAAAGTGTCGTTGGATAGTTCCATTAATAGACGATCGTATAACATCTAAATAACACGAATTTGATTTTTAGGAAATAAATTATGGTACGCTGAAAACTAAGTATTTTCCGTTTTGGAGCATTCTGAGACGCCTTTTTCTCGAAAACGACGCCTACCATTTTTCTTAAACATTTTTTACTCAGAGTCCTATCGGTGGCCTAGCGTGTGCATCTAATAATAAAAGCGTTGCAATATTATAGGTGGTCCAAAAATGACCTCAATCTTTGAAAAAAGTTGAAAAATCATTAAATTATTGAAAATGCTCTTTTATTTATCTTTTTTTCGAAAATTACTCAATTAATGTTTCTGATATTTCTGGTATGGGAAGTTAAGTATCTAATCAACTTGTTAAAGCTATTCCGACAATGATCGAAAAACCGGAAGTAGTCGAAAATATCTCCGATATTTTGAATTTTTTTTACAATTTTACAGAAAACTTTTTTATTTATGAATATTTTTTGATGGTAGTTTACTCAGAGTTAAAGTATCACCCTACTTGAGCAGAAGTGAGAAAGAATTTTGTCTCACTCATTTTCTTTAGTCGCCATTGGCTAATTTAGTTTTTCGTACCTAGATTAATTATTTATTGTTCGATTTGTGTAAAACAAAATGCATATGCTCCGTGGTCTCAATTGTAATTTTTTTTGTTACCGTGAAATTTTTCTGCAAGCAACGGAAGTGGCGTAATATTAACAAAAACTACGATTTTGACAGTTCGTACCACTTTTTGAAAGCAAATATTATTTTTTTCGAAATCTGATATAGCAAAAAGGATGCGCGCTGTAAAGGGGCACAAATCGTTAGCTCAGATTTTTTAATTTCAATTTCATTTTCGGGCAATTTCGAATAAATGTAAAAAAAAGTGTAACAATCAGTTATTTACAACCTATTCAACGTCTTCATATTTTGAACTATTTATTCGTAACTTTCATAAACTCGTATTAATAATCCAGACGAGGAGAATGTATGCAAAATATAGTTCGTAATATGAGCAATTGCCGAAAAATATGCAATTTTGCGTGAATCACTTTTCACGTTATTTTGTCTATAAAAGAGTAAATTATTGTCCGATTTTCAATATTTTTTTTTCATTCGATGCCTAATGCCAATTTGGACTAGGTTAAGCCAATTTTACAGTTTCACTGTTACCGGAAATAACGTCATTTTGGAAAAAACTATACTTTTAACCTAAAAAACAAATATTTTATTCAAAAGAGTCTTTTTTATAATATTTTAAAAATTATGATATTTTGAATCCCATCAACGAATAGCATGAACCCATACGATCATACAGATACCACAAAAAAGTTTCTAACTTGTACGGTTGCCGAGAAATAGACGATTTTCTACAAGTCACTTTTCAAGCTTTTTGGTCTATAAAAGTGTCAATTATTATTCAATTTTCATACAATTTTCACCATGTGATGCCTTATGCGCTTTAGGATTGCAATGATCTGATTTAATATTTCCATTATCACCGGAAGTAATGTCATATTTGCAAAAACCGTATTTTTAGAATTCAAAACAAATATTTTTTTTGAAGTGAGTTATATTTATTATTTGTTTAACGTTATAACGTTTGATTCTAATGGCCATTTATTGATTCAATATAATCATACTGATATCAAAAAATTGCTTCTAGCATATTCCCTTGTCGAGGAATAACCAATTTTCTAAGGATCACTTTTTAACTTTTTTACCTTTTTAATTTCAGTTTATGGGTTCTAAGTTTATTATTTTATTGCCTGATATGTATAAAACAATTCTCAATTGCGAATTCTCAACTTATTTGTTATCGATAATGATTTCTTTTGGCAAAGGAAGTGAAGTAATTTTGCCAGATTTTACAATTTTGACCGGTGTATTTATTTGCAAGCAAATATTACTTTTACAAATCTGATAGAGGGTGTCACTGAATCAAAACAACTACAGTATCGTTTGGTAGCTCGATGGATCGGCTATTGTATGACGCACTTCCTGTCTGATTCCTGAAAGCCGATTCAGCACTGCAGGTCTGCAGGTCTAGTTATTATTATTATTATTATTATTTACCGCGAGGGCCTAGATCTCCATGACCGAAAACAGATATCGATCTGGAATTAGCTTTTCTATCGGGAAACCATGTGGTGGCTACTTGATAAAATATTTTTGAAATTTCTGCGCATACCGGAAGTGACCGAACTTTGTACTTTCCCTAAAAATTGAAAATCGGCCATAGTTTCGTCAATTCTTTATCCATTTTCAAACAAATTACATTTTTGGAATCCCTGAATCTTTTCTGAGACAATGGCTATCTCACATTTTTCAATTTCGAACATTCGTCTGTGATTTTTATCGTTCGAAAATTGAAAACATGTTGTTTACGAGACAATTTTTGTTATTTTTCAAAATTTTCAAATTTGACCTACATTTTTGGATACCTGAAGTCCATCCGATTCCAGTAATATAAGTTTCATTCAGAGTTATCGCCCTTTATTTTTCGATTTTTTTCGAATTTTCTTCCCATTTTGTGAGCTCGGGTTTCGTTTTATGGCAGAATTGACGTTTCTGAAACTTCTGGAACATGAAGTTATAGTCCAATACCAACTTATAAAGCAATTTCGACAAGAATCCTTAAACCGGAAGTGGTCGAAATAATGTGCAATATTTTGAAAAAAATGCAAAAAATGGATATTTTTGGGGAAAACGCTATTTCTCCGTCCGATATCAATGGATTAAACGAATGAAGGTATCGTTTGATGGCACGATTGCTGGACTATCATATGATACCCCATTCATATGGATACTATGAACAGACAGCAAAATATGGCACGCTGAAAATCAAGTATTTTCTGATTTGGAGCGTTTTTGGACGCCTGTATCTCGAAAACTTAACCTGCAATTTTTTTTTAATTTTTTCTATCGAGAGTCCTTTAGGAGGTATTTTGCATAAAGCCATCCAATAAGACTTTGAAATGTCTGGAATAGGATAAAAAAGGGACTGAAAATCGAAAAAAGTCGAAAAATCGTGAAATTTTGGAAAATGCTCTACTATTTTTTTATTTTAAGAGATTTTTAAAAAGACGTTGTATATTCAGATAGCTGACCTAATTACGATTCTAACGATGTATAATATGTATGTAATTATTAAAATTTAATTTTCGATATTTTAAATTTTTTGCATTTTTGGCACTTTTGAACATAGGATTTCTCAGGGGCATTTTATCTGATCAGATAATGTAATATATCATTACAGAGCCCTGTGGCTATTTTAGTGCCCAAACCGGCCACTAAAACTATTTCGACAATAATAACCATACCGGAAGTATTCAAAAAATGAAAAAAAAGAGTAAAAACATTGTCGCACTTGCGAAAAACTTGATTTCTCTCTTAGGTAATAGCGGACCAAAAGAACTAAAGTGTCACTGGATAGCCCTATTAACGGACCATCATATGGTATCTAAATAATACGATTTCGATGGTAAGGAAATAAACTATTGTATGCCAAAAATGTAGTATTTTCCAATATTTTAACATTCTGAGACGCCTTTTTCTCGAAAACGACGCCTACGATTTTTCTTAAACTTTTCTTACTCAAAGTCCTATCGGTTGTCTATATAGGGAATCCAAAATGAAAAGCATTGAAATAATATAACAGGTCGAAAAATGGCCACAAACTTTGAAAAAAATTGAAAAATCGTTAAATTTTTGGAAACGCTCTTTAATTTATCTTTTTTTCCAAAACTACTCAATGGATGTTTCTGACACTTCTGGTACAGAAAGTTAAGTATCCAAAGAACTTCGTAAAGCTATCACAACAACGATCGTAAAATCGGAAGTAGTCGAAAAAATGTCCGATATTTTGAAAAAAAATATTTTTTTTACGAAAACCTTTTTTATTTATGAATATTTTTTGATGATCTTTCACACAGGGTTAAAATATCATCGTACTTGAGCAGAAATAAGAAAAAAAATTGTCTCGGTAATTTGCGTTAGCCGCCATCGGCTAATTTAGTTTTTCGTACCCAGAAAAATTATTTATTGTTCGATTTGTATAAAACAAAGTTCATATGCACCGTGGTCCCAATTGTAATTTTTTTTGTTACGGTGAAGTTTTTCTGTCGGCAACGTAATATTAACAAAAACTACAATTTTGACAGTTCGGTACCACATTTTGAAAGCAAATATTATTTTTTTTCAAAACTGATATAACTAAAAGGATGCACCCTGCAAAGGTGCACAAAATCCTTAGCTCATATTTTTTAATTTCAATTTCATTTTCGGGCAATTTCGAATAAAATGTAAAATAAAGTGTAAAATTCAGTTATTTACAATTCATTCAGCGTCTTCATATTTTGAAATATTTATTTGTAATTTTCATAAACTCGTAGCAATAATCCAGACGAAGAGAATGTATGCGAAAATTAGTTTGTAATATGAGCAGTTGCCGAGAAATATGCAATTGTGCATGCATCACTTTTCACGTTATTTTGCCTATAAAAGAGTGAATTATTATTCGATTTGCAATATTTTTTTCCATTTGATGCCTAATGCCAATTTGGACTAGGTCAAGTCAATTTTACATTTTCACTGTGACCGGAAATGACGTCTTTTGGACAAAAACTGTATTTCTAACCTAAAAAAACAAATATTTTATTGAAATGAGTCTGCCTTATAATGTTTTTAAAATTATGATATTTGATTCCCATCAACGAATAGAATGAAGCCATACGACCATACAGATACCACAAAATGGTTTCTAACTTGTACGGTTACAGAGAAATAGGCGATCTTCTATAAGTCACTTTTCAAGGTTTTTGGTCTATAAAAGTGTCAATTATTATTCGATTTTTATAATTTTTTTAACATTTGATGCCTTATGCCATTTATGACTTCTATGAACCAAGTTAACATTTTCAATATCACCGGAAGTAATGTAATTTTTGCAAAAAACGTATTTTTAGCCTTAAAAACAAACATTTTTTTGAAGTGATTTATATTCTTTATTCGTTTAACTTTATAACGTCTGACTCTAATGGGCAGTAAGATTGAATCAATACCATCATATTGATATCAAGAAAAGGCTTCTAGCATGTTCCCTTGTCGTATAATAACCAATTTTCCCAGGGTCACTTTTAAGTGTTTTACCTTTTTAATTTCAGTTTATGGGTTATAGGTTAATTATTTATTGCCCGATATGTATAAAACAAAGTTTGTATTTTGTATGTTGCGAATTTTCGACTTATTTTTCACCTATAAAAATTTCTTTCGGCACCGGAAGTGACGTAATTTTGCCATAATTTACAATTTTGACCGGTCTTTTCGCCAGCAAATATTACTTATACATATGATAGAGGGTGTCACTGAAGCAGAACAACTAAAGTATAGTTCGGTAGCTCAATGGATCGGCTATGGTATAATAAACTTCCTGTATGATTCATGAAAGCCGGTTCAGTGCTGCTTGCAGGTCTAGTTATTAGGCTTTCAGACTTTCGTCTGAAAGCCTATTGAGATTACTAAAATTATTAAGCTTTCATATTACATATGAAAGCTTATTGTTTCTGTTAAAGTTATTATTAAGCTTTCATATTACATATGAAAGCTTATTGTTTCTGTTAAGATTATTATTATTATTATTTTTTTTTTTGTGTGTTTTCTGCAAATCGGATTTCTCAGAATCTATCCGTAGGATCTTTCTGAAATTTTGACCTACCCCCCCAAAAATGGGGTGCGAACCTTGATTAAATATATTTTCAAAACGTTTTACGAATCCGAAATCACCGAAATTTACGAACGACAAAATGGACAATGCATAGTCGTAACTTTGTTATTTTTTGACCGATTTTACTAATTCTTTTTTCTTTGAATACCTTTAAAAAAAACATTTTCATCTGCAGTTTCACATTTTCGAATTTCGAAAATTCGTCGCTGTGATTTCGAACCGGAAGTTTAGACCAATTTGACAATGTCTTTAATAGTTGTACGATTTTCATGAAATTTAGTATATAAGTAGATCTTACCGATGTGACTTCAAAAATATAATTAGAAATTTTCTAAATTATCTCCCCTTGACGAAATTAAAGATCAAAATTTTCAAAAAAATCATCGAAATATAGGTCACAATGACCTGATTTTTTTTTTGGATACTAGATAAGTAATTACTGATTTGTACACAAAATATGGAGTTTGTCGATCGAACCGGAAGTGCCGCCATATTTAAAAGTGAAAAATCAATAAGGCTTTTTTGCTATTTTACTTACAGACTCGGGAGTTATATTTTCTGAATCCTTGTAGGAAGGCCTAAAAAATGTCGCGAATAGAATTTTGATTTCGGTCACGTGATGGTCACCATTTTGAATTGAAAATGAAAAATAGAAGCAATTTGAAGGGTCGGGACTTTGGAACACAATTACTCTCCTTCTAATTAAGCTAGAATGTTCAAACTTGGTGTAGACGTTCACTAGGTCAATGTTATGATTGGGTTCAAAGATGAGCATTTTCTGCTTAGGGTAAGCAGAGATAAGCATGCTAATTTGTTGATTCTTTAGGGCACGATAACTTCGGTTATAATGAAGGGAGGGCGGTGAAACTTTTGTCAATAGAGAGTCTAATAGCTAGCCTGTTGTGTGAAATCATTGTATTATTTTTTCTAAATATCAGGGATAGCCTAAAAAAAAGAGATTGAAAATCCAAAAAGTCGTATTTTTACAATTTGGAGCATGTTTAGAGGTCTTTCTCGTAAAGTCAACATACTATTTTTGGGGAACTTCTTCTACAAAGAGTCTTATTGGTAGTCTTTTATATGAAACCATCGATCAACAGTCCAACATATCAGGTGTAGAAGAACAAAAGGATCGAAAATTGAATACTGCACCCTTTCATTGTTAAGCGAAACATGCGGTGTGGGTGACTACAATCTACGCATTTAGTCATCGTATAGAGCTTATTCAACAGTATCGAATTCCAACTGCTTAGGGATATTTTACGTGCACTCCAATGTGTACACGGGACCTTGGTTTTTCGTCCCATCCGAACGACTATACAGCTGTGCTTGTCAGGCCCTCCGTTCTGCCTCACTGAAAAGGGGAACCACGCCGGGAAATCGAGATAAACTTTCTCCGTGCAGAACTTTCAATTCAGGCAAAACGTTTATTGCATACGATTAAGCTGGTCAGTTGGAGCTCATTTTCAAAAGTTTTGTAATAATCGGTTGGTAATTAAAGTACCGTGCACATTAAACTGTTAAAACAGAAAATTTCGCCCGGTTGAAATGTTTCTTGCTATAAGTCAGCAATTTTCCGAATTCAGGGAGGCTGAATGGCTGAATGGTTAGCATGTGCGCACTGTATCGTAACGTCTGTCATTTTGAGTCAATGGGCGTCGTTTCGATCTCCAGGTTGGACGTGACATGAAGTATGATGTCCAACCTCGTGGGTTTTCTCCGTGTCCTTCGGTTTCCTCCCAACGGCTAAAGACCTGTAAGCGCAAGGGGAGTTTTTAAATAAAATTAAAAAACATATGTTAGTCCCGAAATGACCTAGTTTGTGTCGTATGGACATTAGGCCGCATTTCTCTCTTTCTCTTTTATTTTTAAAGTTTTATAATAATCGGTTGGTAATCAAAGGTACTGTAAAAGTGATAAAACAGAAAATTTCGCCCGGTTGTAATGTTTCTCACTTTAAAGTCAGCAATTTGCCGATTTTAAGGGGCAAACGTTTATTGCGAACGCTTAAGCTGGTCAGGGGGAGTTTATTTTTAAAAGTTTTGTAATATTCGGTTGATAACTAAAGGTACCGTGCAAATTAAACTGTTACAATAAAAAATTTAGCCCGGTTGAAATGTTTCTCGCTGTAGGTCAGCAATTTGCTGATTTTAGGGAGGTTGCGTGGCTGAATGGTTAGCACGTGCGCTCTGTATCATAACGTCTGTCATTGAGTCAACTGGCGTTGTTTCGATTTCTTGGTTGTACGTGACAAGGAGTATGGTCGCCTGTCCAACCTCGTAGGCCGTAACCGCCGCTGCCCGGGTAAAATTTCCCTCATTGCACACTTTATGGCATATGCCCGTCTTCATTAGCCCATTTTAGGAGCAGAACAGTCGGACGTTAAACCCCATTCAATTTCATTTCATTTTCTCTATGTTGCTTATTTATTATAGTGGATAAATATTTTTCTGGTTCTAGCAATTATTTAATTAGAAATCTTGCTTTGGCCAGTTTTTTTTATTGCAGAGTGCCATTCTTGTTTAAACAAACATGATCCTTTGTTTAAAACATGCTTAAGAAGTCGTCACGATTTCCTACTTATAACCAAACATATTGAAAATATTAGTCTGGCATTATTAAATCCTAATTTTATTGGTCTTATTTAAAATTAAACTTTCATTTAACTATGAACAACCCTTAACGTGTCTCTTTAAAACTATTAAGTACTCTAAAACAGTAGCTCAACCTTTTGGCCTAAACTCATTAATTTACCATTTTGTTGTGAGCGACTTCTTATTCTTCTTATATGACATATTGCACGTGTCTTATTTCAAAGGGGGGTTGGGTGCCTGAATGGTTAGCACGCGCGCCTGTCATTGAGTTAACTAGCGTGTTTTCGAATGCCCGGTTGTACGTGACAAGGAGTAAGGTCGCCTGTCCAACCTGCCATTTTCATTTCATTTTCTCATCCGTCTCATTACAGTAATACAAGTTTCAGTTATTTCCCTTTAGTTTTCGGATTATTGTTATGCCTGGGTGCAATGTTTCATACTATATTTAGACTTGTAACTTCACGAGTTTTTGACCAATTTTAATAATTTTTTCTTCTTATCCTTTTATTTAGGATACTTGATACAATCAATGACACGTGACGATGAATATGAAAGCTTTCATATCTGCATGGGACAGTAGCAGATCTAGTTATTATTTTTTTTTTTTTTGTGTATTTTCTGCAAATCGGATTTCTCAGAATCTAACCATGGGATCTTTCTGAAACTTTGACCTACCCCCCCAAAAATGGGGTGCGAACGTTGTTTAAATATATTTTCAAAACGTTTTACGAATCCGAAATCACCGAATTTTACGAACGTAAAAACTGACAATGCATAGTCGTAACTTTGTTATTTTATGACCGATTTTACTAATTCTTTTTTCTTTGAATACCTTGAAAAAAATCGTTTTCATCTGCAGTTTCACATTTTCCAATTTCGAAAATTCGTCGCTGTAATTTCGAACCGGAAGTTTAGACCAATTTGACAACTTCTTTAATAGTTGTACGATTTTCATGAAATTTAGTATACAAGTAGATCTTACCAATGTGACTTCAAAAATATAATTAGAAATTTTCTAAATTATCTCCCCTTGGTGAAATTAAGGATCAAAGTTTTCAAAAAAATCGTCGGAATATAGGTCAGAATGACCTAAAAAAAAATTTCGATACTCGACAAGTAATTACTGATTCCTACACAAAATATGGAGTTTGTCGATCGAACCGGAAGTGCCACCATCTTGAAACATGAAAAATTCCTAAGGCTTTTTTGCTATTTTACTTACAGACACGGGAGTTACATTTTCTGAATCCTTGAAGGATGGCCCAAAAATCGTAGGGAGCAGAATTTTGATTTCGGTCACGTGATGGTCACCATTTTGAATTGAAAATGAAAAGTAGTAGCAATTTGAAGGGCCGAGACTTTGAAACACAATAACTCTCCTTCTAATTGAGCTAGAATGTTCAAACTTGGTGTAGACGTTCACTAGGTCAATGTCATGATTGAGTTCAAAGATGAGCATTTTCTGTCTAGGGTAAGCCGAGATAGGCATGCTGATTTGTTGATTCTTTAGGGCACGATAACTTCGGTTATAATGAAGGGAGGGCTGTGAAACTTTTGTCAATAGAGAGTCCAATAGCTAGCCTGTTGTGTGAAATCATTGTATCATTTATTTTAAATATCAGGGATAGGCGAAAAAAAGAGATTGAAAATCCAAAAAGTCGTATTTTTACAATTTGGAGCATGTTTAGAGGTCTTTCTCGTAAAGTCAACTTAATATTTTTTGGGAACTTCTTCTACAAAGAGTCTTATTGGTAGTCTTTTATATAAAACCATCGATCAACAATCCAACATATCAGGAGTAGAAGAACAAAATGATCGAACATTGAAAACGGCATCCTTTCATTGTTAAGCGAAACATGCAGTGTGGGTGACTACAATCTACACATTTAGTCATCGTATACAGCTTATTCAACAGTATCGAATTCCAACTGCTTAAGGATATTTTTTTTTCGTACCATCCGAACGACTGGACAGCTGTGCTTGTCAGGCCCTCCGTTCTGCCTCAATGACAACGGGGAACCGCGCCGGGAAATCAAGATGAACTTTTTCCGTGCAGAACTTTCAATTCAGGCCAAACGTTTATTGCATACGATTAAGCTGGTCAGTTGGAGCATATTTTCAAAAGTTTAGTAATAATCGGTTGGTAATTAAAGTACCGTGCACATTAAACTGTTAAAACAGAAAATTTCGCCCGGTTTAAATGTTTCTTGCTATAAGTCAGCAATTTTCCGAATTCAGGGAGGCTGAATGGCTGAATGGTTAGCATGTGCGCGCTTTATCGTAACGTCTGTCATTGAGTCAACGGGCGTCGTTTCGATCTTCAGGTTGCACGTGACATGGAGTATGATGTCCAACCTCGTGGGTTTTCTCCGTGTCCTTCGGTTTCCTCCCAACGGCTAAAGACCAGTAAGCGCAAGGGGAGTTTTTAAATAAAATTAAAAAACATATGTTAGTCACGAAATGACCTAGTTTGTGTCTAATGGACATTAGGCCGCATTTCTCTCTTTCTCTTTTATTTTTAAAGTTTTGTAATAAACGGTTGGTAATCAAAGGTACTGTAAAAGTGATAAAACAGAAAATTTCGCCCGGTTGTAATGTTTCTCACTTTAAAGTCAGCAATTTGCCGATTTTAAGGGGCAAACGTTTATTGCGAACGATTAAGCTGGTCAAGGGGAGCTTATTTTTAAAAGTTTTGTAATATTCGGTTGATAACTAAAGGTACCGTGCAAATTAAACTGTTAAAATAGAAAATTTGGCCCGGTTGAACTGTTTCTCGCTGCAGGTCAGTAATTTGCCGATTTTAGGGAGGTTGCGTGGCCGAATAACGTCTCTCTTTGAGTCAACTGGCGTTGTTTCGATTTCTTGGTTGTACGTGACAAGGAGTATGTTCGCCTGTCCAACTTCGTAGGCCGTAACGCCGCTGCCCAGGTAAAATTTCCCTCATTGCACACTTTATGGCATATGACCGTCTTCATTAGCCCATTTTAGGAGCAGAACAGTAGGACGTTAAACCCCATTCAATTTCATTTCATTTTCTCTATGTTGCTTATTTATTATAGTGGATAAATATTTTTCTGGTTCTAGCAATTATTTAATTTCTGCATAGAAATCTTGCTTTGGCCAGTTTTTTTATTGCAGAGTGCCATTCTTGTATAATTCAGTCTATGATCCTTTGTTTAAAACATGCTTAAGAAGTCGTCACGATTTCCTACTTATAACCAAACATATTGGAAATATTAGTCTGGCATTATTAAATCCTAATTTTATTGGTCTTATTTAAAATTAAACTTTCATTTAACTATGAACAACCCTTAACGTGTCTCAGACATATTGCACGTGTCTGATTTCAAAGGGGGGTTGGGTGGCTGAATGGTTAGCACGCGCGCCTGTCATTGAGTTAACTAGCGTGTTTTCAAATGCCCGGTTGTACGTGACAAGGAGTAAGGTCGCCTGTCCAACCTGCCATTTTTAATTTGTTTTTCCCGCCATTTTCATTTCATTTTCTCATCCGTCTCATTACAGTTATACAAGTTTCAGTTATTTCCCTTTAGTTTTCAGATTATTGTTATGCCTGGGTGCAATGTTTCATACTATATTTAGACTTGTAACTTCGAGAGTTTTTGACCAATTTTGATAATTTTTTCTTCTTATCCTTTTATTTAGGATACTTGATACAATCAATGACACGTGACGATGAATATGAAAGCTTTCATATCTGCATGGGACAGTAGCAGATCTAGTTAAGCTTTCATATTACATATGAAAGCTTATTGTTTCTGTTAAGATTATTATTAAGCTTTCATATTACATATGAAAGCTTATTGTTTCTGTTAAGATTATTATTATTTTTTTTTTTGTGTATTTTCTGCAAATCGGATTTCTCAGAATCTAACCATGGGATATTTCTAAAACTTTGACCTACCCCCCCAAAAATGGGGTGCGAACGTTGTTTAAATATATTTTCAAAACTTTTTACGAATCCGAAATCACCGAATTTTACGAACGAAAAAACTGACAATGCATAGTCGTAACTTTGTTATTTTGGACCGATTTTACTAATTCTTTTTTCTTTGAATACCTTGAAAAAAATCATTTTCATCTGCAGTTTCATATTTTCGAATTTCGAAAATTCGTCGCTGTGATTTCGAACCGGAAGTTTAGACCAATTTGACAACTTCTTTACTAATTCTTTTTTCTTTGAATACCTTGAAAAAAATCGTTTTCATCTGCAGTTTCACATTTTCGTATTTCGAAAATTCGTCGCTGTGATTTCGAACCGGAAGTTTAGACCAATTTGACAACTTCTTTAATAGTTGTACGATTTTCATGAAATTTAGTATACAAGTAGATCTTACCAATGTGACTTCAAAAATATAATTAGAAATTTTCTAAATTATCTCCCCTTGGTGAAATTAAGGATCAAAGTTTTCAAAAAAATCGTCGAAATATAGGTCAGAATGACCTAATTTTTTTTTCGATACTAGACAAGGAATTACTGATTCGTACACAAAATATGGAGTTTGTCGATCGAACCGGAAGTGCCACCATCTTTAAACGTGAAAAATCAAAAAGGCTTTTTTGCTATTTTACTTACAGACTCGGGAGTTATATTTTCGGAATCCTTGAAAGAATGCCTAAAAATCTATCGGATCAGAATTTTGATTTCGGTCATGTGATGGTCACAATTTTGAATTGAAAATGAAAAATAGAAGCAATTTGAAAGGCCCGGACTTCGGAACACAATAACTCTCCTTCTAATTAAGCTAGAGTGTTCAAACTTGGTGTAGACGTTCACTAGGTCAATGTTATGATTGAGTTCAAAGATGAGCATTTTCTGCTTAGGGTAAGCAGAGATAAGCATGCTGATTTGTTGATTCTTTAGGGCACGATAACTTCGGTTATAATGAAGGGAGGGCGGTGAAACTTTTGTCAATAGAGAGTCTAATAGGTAGCCTGTTGTGTGAAATGATTGTATCATTTTTTTTAAATATCAGGGATAGCCGAAAAAAAGAGATTGAAAATCCAAAAAGTCGTATTTTTACAATTTGGAGCATGTTTAGAGGTCTTTCTCGTAAAGTCAACATACTATTTTTTGGGAACTTCTTCTACAAAGAGTCTTATTGGTAGTCTTTTATATGAAACCATCGATCAACAGTCCAACATATCAGGAGTAGAAGAACAAAAGGATCGAACATTGAAAACGCCACCCTTTCATTGTTGAGCGAAGCATGAAGTGTGGGTGACTACAATCTACGCATTTAGTCATCGTATAGAGCTTATTCAACAGTATCGAATTCCAACTGCTTAGGGATATTTTACGTGCACTCCAATGTGTACACGGGACCTTGGTTTTTCGTCCCATCCGAACGACTAGACAGCTGTGCTTGTCAGGCCCTCCGTTCTGCCTCACTGACAAGGGGAACCACGCCGGGAAATCGAGATGAACTTTCTCCGTGCAGAACTTTCAATTCAGGCAAAACGTTTATTGCATACGATTAAGCTGGTCAATTGGGGCTTATTTTCAAAAGTTTTGTAATAATCGGTTGGTAATTAAAGTACCGTGCACATTAAACTGTTAAAACAGAAAATTTCGCCCGGTTGAAATGTTTCTCGCTGTAGGTCAGCAATTTGCCGATTTTAGGGAGGTTGCGTGGCTGAATGGTTAGCACGTGCGCTCTGTATCATAACGTCTGTCATTGAGTCAACTGGCGTTGTTTCGATTTCTTGGTTGTGCGTGTCAAGGAGTATGGTCGCCTGTCCAACCTCGTAGGCCGTAACGCCACTGCCCGGGTAAAATTTCCCTCATTGCACACTTTATGGCGTATGCCCGTCTTCATTAGCCCATTGTAGGAGCAGAACAGTAGGACGTTAAACACCATTCAATTTCATTTCATTTTCTCTATGTTGTTTATTTATTATAGTGGATAAATATTTTTTTGGTTCTAGCAATTATTTAATTTCTGCATAGAAATCTTGCTTTGGCCATTTTTTTTATTGCAGAGTGCCATTCTTGTATATTGCAGTCTATGACCCTTTGTTTAAAATATGCTTAAAGTTGGGTTCCCGGATACAAACTGGTTGATTTGATGATATATTAGAATTAAAAACATATTCAAACTAATTATCTTATCATAATTTTGCTTCAAATCGTTCTCATAACATTGTAATTGAAGAGAATAGCCTGCTATAAAAATCTATCGAAAGAGACCATGTTTGCGTCAGGCGATTACCCCTCGCCGTAACCAATGGCAACGGTGGCAGACGACAGGGGAGAATGCATTGCATACACAAGACCATGTTGTCTGTAAGCGCTGACTATTTACTACAAATATAGAATCCTAATTAAATTCTCGGATTATCCACTGCATGCGTCTTTTTCCGTGATTTTTACCCCAGCAATTGTGGTATGTCTAACTCTTCATAAAGTTTTTCAAAATGTACACAAATCACTCAAGTTCGCGTGCAGCCTTCGACGCCAAGCGTGCAGGTACCCTTATTCGTCGGGTTGATTATTAAGGGAACCCCTTACATTTTTGTCCTGTTTACGCTCCATGAGTGTTTTTCAGGGAATCCAGTATTTTTCTAGTAAGATTGGATATCTCTTCTTTCCATATATACCAAAATTGCCATACTTTTATAGGCAATGACCACCCGATAAATACTTATCTGGGGAACCCAACTTTAAGAAGTCGTCACGATTTCCTACTTATAACCGAACATATTGGAAACCATAATTATATAACATATCTTGGAAGCCCGATTACAGCTATACAAGTTTCAGTTATTTCCCTTTAGTTTAAAGATTATTTTTTGCCCGGGTGAGTTTTTGACCGATTTTGATATTATGTCTTTATAATTTTCCAAATCTACATATTTAACGTACATATTCAAACAGTTGAGTTCAACCTGATTCAAAAAGTTTTAGTTTTGTTCAAAGTTATCTCATTTAATTTTTCGATGTTTTCTTACCATTTTCATTTCATTTTTCTGAAAGTTTTGAAGTCGGAAGTCATCCCGATTACAGCAACACAAGTATCAGTTATTTCCCTTTAGTTTTCAGATTACTCAATGTTTCATACTATATTTAGACTTGTAACTTCGCGAGTTTTTGACCAATTTTGATAGTTTGTTATTCTTATCCTTTTATTTGAGATACTTGATATAATCGATGACACGTGACGATGAATATGAAAGCTTTCATATCTGCATGGGACAGTAGCAGATCTAGTTAAGCTTTCATATTACATATGAAAGCTTATTGTTTCTGTTAAGATTATTATTGTTATTTTTTTTTTTGTGTTTTGTCCACAAATCGGATTTCTCAGAATCTAACGATAGGATCGTTCTGAAACTTTTACCTATCCCCCCAAAAATGGGTGGTGGCTGTTGATTAAATATATTTTCAAAACGTTTTACGAATCCGAAATCACCGAATTTTACGAACGAAAAAACTGACAATGCATAGTCGTAACTTTGTTATTTTTTGACCGATTTTACTAATTCTTTTTTCTTTGAATACCTTGAAAAAAATCATTTTCATCAGCAGTTTCGCATTTTCGAATTTCGAAAATTCGTCGCTGTGATTTCGAACCGGAAGTTTAGACCAATTTGTCAACTTCTTTAATAGATGTACGATTTTCAAGAAATTTAGTGTATAAGTAGATGTTACCGATGTGACTTCAAAAATATAATTAGAAATTTTCTAAATTATCTCCCCTTGGTGAAATTAAGGATCAAAGTTTTCAAAAAAATCGTCGAAATATAGGTCAGAATAACCTAATTTTTTTTTTCGATACTAGACAAGGAATTACTGATTCGTACACAAAATATGGAGTTTGTCGATCGAACCGGAAGTGCCACCATCTTGAAACGTGAAAAATCAATAAGGCTTTTTTGCTATTTTACTTACAGACTCGGGGGTTATATTTTCTGAATCCTTGTAGGAAGGCCTAAAAAATGTCGCGAACAGAATTTTGATTTAGGTCAACCGGGAGTCACCATTTTGAATTGAAAATCAAAAATAGAAGCAATTTGAAGGGCCGAGACTTTTGAGCACAATAACTCTCCTTCTAATTAAGCTAGAATGTTCTAACTTGGTGTAGACGTTCACTAGGTCAATGTTATGATGAAGTTCAAAGATGAGCATTTTCTGCTTAGGGTAAGCAGAGATAAGCATATTGATTTGTTGATTCTTTAGGGCACGATAACTTCGGTTATAATGAAGGGAGGGCGGTGAAACTTTTGTCAATAGAGAGTCTAATAGCTAGCCTGTTGTGTGAAATCATTGTATCATTTTTTTTAAATATCAGGGATAGCCGAAAAAAGGTGATTGAAAATCCAAAAAGTCGTATTTTTACAACTTGGAGTATGTTTAGAGGTCTTTCTCGTAAAGTCAACATAATATTTGTTGGGAACTTCTTCTACAAAGAGTCTTATTGGTAGTCTTTTATATGAAACCATCGATCAACAGTCCAACATATCAGGAGTAGAAGAACAAAAGGATCGAACATTGAAAACGGCACCCTTTCATTGTTAAGCGAAACATGCAGTGTGGGTGACTACAATCTACACATTTAGTCATCGTATAGAGCTTATTCAACAGTATCGAATTCCAACTGCTTAGGGATATTTTACGTGCACTCCAATGTGTACACGGGACCGTGGTTTTCGTCCCATCCGAACTAGACAGCCGTTCTGCCTCACTGACAAGGGGGAACCACGCCGGGAAATCGAGATGAACTTTCTCCGTGCAGAACTTTCAATTCAAGCCAAACTTTTATTGCATACGATTACGCTGGTCAGTTGGAGCTTATTTTCAAAAGTTTTGTAATAATCGGTTGGTAATTAAAGTACCATGCACATTAAACTGTTAAAACAGAAAATTTCGCCCGGTTCAAATGTTTCTTGCTATAAGTCAGCAATTTTCCGAATTCAGGGAGGCTGAATGGCTGAATGGTTAGCATGTGCGCGCTGTATCGTAACGTCTGTCATTGAGTCAACGGGCGTCGTTTCGATCGCCAGGTTGCACGTGACATGGAATATGATGTCCAACCCCGTTTATTGCGAACGATTAAGCTGTTCAGGGGGAGCTTATTTTTAAAAGTTTTGTAATATTCGGTTGATAACTAAAGGTACCGTGCAAATTAAACTGTTAAAATAGAAAATTTGGCCCGGTTAAAATGTTTCTCGCTGTAGGTCAGCTAGAATGTTCAAACTTGATCGAGTTCACAGCAGAAATAACAGTGAAACGATCAACGAACTCATAGCAGAAATAACAGTGCAAAACTTAACGAATTCATAGCAGAAATGAAATGGGGTTTTACGTCCTACTCTTCTGCACCTGACCTGGGCTAATGGAAGACGGCCATACGCCACACAGTGTGCTATGAGGGAATTTTTGCCCGGGCAAGGGATCTTTTACGTGCACTCCAATGTGTACACGGGACCTCGGTTTTTCGTCCCATCCGAACGACTAGGCAGCTGTCATTATCAGGCCCTCCTTCTGCATCACTGACAAGAGGAAACCACGCCGGAAAATCGAGATGAGCTTTCTCGGCCAAGGATCGAACACCCGACCTCCATTCTAACGAGCCAGCGCCTTGCCCGCTTAGCCACCGTGATTCCCATAAATAGCAATGAAACGATCAACGAATTTATAGCAGTAATAACACTTCAACAATTAACGAATTCGTAGCAGAAATAACGATGAAACAATTAACGAATTCGTAGCAGAAATAACAATGAAACGTTCAACGAAATCATAGCCGAAATAAGAGTGGAACAATGAACGAATTAATAGTAGACGAGTTCATAGTAGAAAAAACAGCGAAACAATGAACGAATCATAGCAGAAACCAGAAAGCTATCAATACACTGTGAAATTTGAAACCTAAATGGCCCGGCTAGGAACAATGTCTACATGCCCGTAAAAGACTACTTAACAGTTGGAATTCGAAAGAAAAGACCGTAACGACGCTGTCCGATCAAACTTTAGTTAATTCAGTCGGCGCAACAAGATAGGTCGTTAAAACCATTTCTGTTCAGTTCATTCCATTTCCTTAAATCTATGAAAGTTGTGTGAATTGGGAATCGCGTATTACTCAACAGTTTCAGGGGAGATAAGCCGTCTTTGAGATTGGAAATCAATTTTTGATATCGACTGTGTATGATTGCTACTAGATCGATTGTGATTCAGGTTCTAATCAGTTTGGATTGAAGAATCGGGGTGGTATATGTGTGTGTGATGGGGTGGGGGTGGTGTCACAAGACGCTATATCCCATTCGCAACCACACACCTAACAAATGCAGGGTATAGGTTGCGATCAGTTCTTTCAAGATTTTCATATATTTAAGCCACTTTATTACACGCCTCATCTGAAAATGTCTGTGTAAATGTAGATAAATGTTGACCAAATAACATCTTTCACCATTTTGACTTTCAGTTACAGAACTAGCATAGGGGCGTTTTAAGGCTTATCATGGCGGAGGCTGTACTATTTTGAGGGCCCTCTGTCGCGAGGGGAGGTTCTTGATTGATGATTGTCACCCCAATGCAATGGCTGCATTCTCATTCAGTAGTGGATTCGACAGTAACAGTGTATAGAAAACGATTGAGTTGGACTCGGGGGCCCTTTCCCTTGGCATTAGGGACCCTTTTGTCATTCGTCGGACCCTTTTGTCTGTCTTTAGAGCCCTCCCTAACTAGGGCACATTTTCATTTTTCGCATCGGTTTTAGCATTTTTCTCCCGTTTTATTTTTTCAACTGCTTTGATTTCTTTCGCGGGGAGGCTGGCGCCTCCAGCGCCTCAGCTATAAAACGCTTTTGAACTAACAGTACTATTGACATAATACCGTTTTTTCCAGTAATGGTAACTCACTCGTTTCTTCAAGAATCATTCGGCATTCCAGGTATGCTACATTCTATTCGCTGTCTTCCATAGGAGCGGTAAGATGAGACCTGTTTGTGGGAAAATCCCTAAACAATATGCGAGGGTGGAATAATCGTACATTACTTTAAGGTTTGCGTGAAGTAATTGTCGAAATTACAGTTATATGCACTGAATAACCATGACACGGAGAGAGAGAGAGAGAGAGAGAGAGAGAGAGAGAGAGAGATGGGGTTTAACGTCCACTCGACGCAAACTAGGTCATTTTGGGACTAACATATGGTTTAATTTTATTTCAATAATCTGCTTGCGCATATTAACAGTGGGAGGAAACCGCAGGTCCCGAGATAAACCCATGAGATTGGACAGGCGAGATTGTAGGTTAGGGTTAGGGTAAGCGCTAAGGTTAGGTCTTGGGTTAGGATTAGGATTAGCGATATCCCTATTTACATCTCGTGACCTTTGACCAAACGTAATGAAGACAGGATGTGACGTATATATGCACATTGAGGTTATCAAGCTATAGACCGGACTAGTAGTAAGCTATAAACGGATAAATAACAAGAGTTTATATGTATATTATTTTATTAAATTTATATATATCTTAACTCCCTGATTTACGTATATACATTATGCATGAACAATAGAAACTATATACTAGTATTTATAAGTATTAAAGCTATGGTAATATTATGCTATCAAATAGCCGTATTGTCTTAATATTTGTTGTAACCGCAACCTTGATAGTTATTGTAAGAAGGATAACGGTTGTAGTTGTTGTATCCGTTACCGTATCCGTTGTTATTGTAGTTGTTATATCCCTTCCCATATTCGTTGTTATTGTGGCCATTGTTGTAACCGTTGTTGTAATTGTAGGGGCCGTTGTAACTATTGTATCCTTTATTATTGTATTGGTTGTACTTGTATAGTCCGTTGTTGTATCGTTACCAACGATACCATGACCAATTCCGTGTCCAACAATACCGTGTCCGATACCGTTACCAACGATGTCATGCCCAATGCCGTTACCAATCTTTCCATGTCCAATAAGTCCGTGTCCGATTCCGTTTCCAATGATACCATGTCCGATACCGTTACCAACGATACCATGACCAATTCCGTTTCCAACAATACCGTGTCCGATACCGTTACCAACGATGCCATGCCCAATGCCGTTACCAATCTCTCCATGTCCAATAAGTCCGTGTCCGATTCCGTTTCCAATGATACCATGTCCGATACCGTTACCAACGATACCATGACCAATTCCGTTTCTAACAATACCGTGTCCAATACCGTTACCGATACCGTTACCAACAATACCATGACCAATTCCGTTACCAATAACACCGACTTTGCCAACAGCTACTATTCCGTGTCTGAGTCGGTTTCCTTGGATACCATGTCCAATACCATGGTTGAGTCCGTTGCCAATAGCTCCTACACCAACAAGACCATGTCCAACACCGGCATGTCCTCTTCCATATCCTTTACCAATTCCGTTTGCAAAGACACCAACACCATGTCCGAAACCGTGTCCGATTTTAGCATCGATGTATTGGGAAGCAGCTACTGTCAAACAGACAGCGAAAGCGACGAAAGCCTGAAAAAGAAAAAAAAACCATGTGTTTTACAGAAATAGCCGTAGATTTGATTCCATACTAAAAAAAAATCGCGAGGGTTTATTTATAACCAAAAACTTGACAATCAAGAAATTTTACTGTGCCGCCATTATTTAGTACATGATCGAGTTTTGGCGTTACCAGGCAAAATCACAAGTAATATTCAACTCTGGGTAATAATTTACACTTTTTATAATTTACCGTTCTGGCCCTATGAATATAAAACTGCCTTTAATACAATGTCAAGGGCGATAAGCAATAATACAACAGTGACGATGCAATACCATGTTCAACCCTCGGTAATTTCTACCAGTTTTAAATTTAAAGATGGACCTATGGGTATGCATGCCAAGTGCGATAAGCAATCATATAAAAATTTAGTATGTAATGAAACTTATTAGTGCTATACCAAATTAGATATCAGGTTTCTTGTCTAGAAAGTTCAAGTATATCCCATCTGGGTCACGATCCTTGTCACTACATACCGCTAATTAGAAGTATTGAAGATTATTTAGTCAACAAGTTAAATTTACTCTCTGTAGATTGTTACAATGTTTTACTGTATTAGGCCAGTCTGTACAGAACAGAGGGCGAAAAAGCAAGTCCCATTTAGGATTTCAGGGTCCGGGTATGCTTATCTTAAAACTTCAAAGATTTGAAATCTTATACGGAGTAGGGCAAAAGTCCTACTTTATACACCGACTGGAACATTGAAGACAATCAGGTAGATTTTGCCCGGACATCTGTATCACGATATACTCTATCAAGGAATCTTTTACGTGCACGCCAATGTGCACATTGAACATTGCTTTTCGTCCCATCCTGACAATTAGACACTATTCCCTGTCAGACCGGGCAGACCTACTGTCCTGTACAGCTAACAAGGGCAGTCAAGCCTGTACAATTGACTTTCTGGTCAAACCCCGGGAGAGAGCCCAAGACCTACTGGTTAGTTAATCAGTGTCTCTTATCACTGAGCCACCATGATCCCCATACATTAAAAACGCAGAGTTCGTTGATGAGCATATTATGCTTAGGGTAAGCAGAGATAAGCAATTAGATTGGTTGATGATTTTGGACACTTTCACTTCAGTCAGAGTGATGAAACTTGGTGTATAGTTTCATTACATCAATATCTTGAATACGTTCGACAATGAGCATTGTCTGCCCTGGATAAGCAGAGCGATGAGCAATTTGATTGGTCGAGAATTTGAAACAAAATAACTCTCCTTCTAATTGGGGCAGAATGTTCAATCTTGGTGAAGGCGTTCATTAGGTCAGTGCCATAAAGGAGTGCGAAGATGAGCATTGTCTGCTTACAGTAAGCAGAGATAAGCAATCTGATTGGTTGATTCTTTGGGGCACGATAACTTTGGTTATAATGAAGTGAGAGTGACAAAATTCCAAATATAGATTCATTATGTCATTACCTTGACTAAGTTTGATGTTGAGAATTTCTGCGTAGATTTAGGAGCAATAAGCAATTTGACAGATCACATTGGAACATAACACCTCTGTTTCTAATTAAGGTAGAATTTGAACCGGTTGAATTGTTTCTCGTTATAACTCGGTGAGTTTTTGGCGGATTTCATTAATTCTTTTTCCTTTTTAAGATTCTTTATATAACTCTTGAGATGCGACAGAAACTGACCGTGAATATGAAAGCTTTAATATCTGCTTAGCAGATCTAGTTATTATTATTTTTTTTTTTGTGTGTTTTCTGCAAATCGGATTTCTCAGAATCTATCCATAGGATCTTTCTGAAATTTTGACCTACCCCCCCAAAAATGGGGTGCGAACCTTGATTAAATATATTTTCGAAACGTTTTACGAATCCGAAATCACCGAATTTTACGAACGAAAAAAATGACAATGCATAGTCGTAACTTTGTTATTTTTTGACCGATTTTACTAATTCTTTTTTCTTTGAATACCTTTAAAAAAACCATTTTCATCTGCAGTTTCACATTTTCGAATTTCGAAAATTCGTCGCTGTGATTTCGAACCGGAAGATTAGACCAATTTGACAACTTCTTTAATAGTTGTACGATTTTCATGAAATTTAGTATCTAAGTAGATCCTACCGATGTGACTTCAAAAATATAATTAGAAATTTTCTAAATTATCTCCCCTTGACGAAATTAAGTATCAAAATTTTCAAAAAAATCATCGAAATATAGGTCAGAATGACCTGATTTTTTTTTTGGATACTAGATAAGTAATTACTGATTTGTACACAAAATATGGAGTTTGTCGATCGAACCGGAAGTGCCGCCATATTTAAAAGTGAAAAATCAATAAGGCTTTTTTGCTATTTTACTTACAGACTCGGGAGTTATATTTTCTGAATCCTTGTAGGAAGGCCTAAAAAATGTCGCGAATAGAATTTTGATTTCGGTCACGTGATGGTCACCATTTTGAATTGAAAATGAAAAATAGAAGCAATTTGAAGGGTCGGGACTTTGGAACACAATTACTCTCCTTCTAATTAAGCTAGAATGTTCAAACTTGGTGTAGACGTTCACTAGGTCAATGTTATGATTGAGTTCAAAGATGAGCATTTTCTGCTTAGGGTAAGCAGAGATAAACAAGCTAATTTGTTGATTCTTTAGGGCACGATAACTTCGGTTATAATGAAGGGAGGGCGGTGAAACTTTTGTCAATAGAGAGTCTAATAGCTAGCCTGTTGTGTGAAATCATTGTATTATTTTTTCTAAATATCAGGGATAGCCGAAAAAAAGAGATTGAAAACCCAAAAAGTCGTATTTTTACAATTTGGAGCATGTTTAGAGGTCTTTCTCGTAAAGTCAACATAATATTTTTTGGGAACTTCTTGTACAAAGAGTCTTATTGGTAGTCTTTTATATGAAACCATCGATCAACAGTCCAACATATCAGGAGTAGAAGAACAAAAGGATCGAACATTGAAAACGGCACCCTTTCATTGTTAAGCGAAACATGCAGTGTGGGTGACTACAATCTACACATTTAGTCATCGTATAGAGCTTATTCAACAGTATCGAATTCCAACTGCTTAGGGATATTTTACGTGCACTCCAATGTGTACACGGGACCTTGGTTTTTCGTCCCATCCGAATGACTAGACAGCTGTGCTTGTCAGGCCCTCCGTTCTGCCTCACTGACAAGGGGAACCACGCCGGGAAATCGAGATGAACTTTCTCCGTGCAGAACTTTCAATTCAGGCGAAAACGTTTATTGCATACGATTAAGCTGGTCAGTTGGAGCTTATTTTCAAAAGTTTTGTAATAATCGGTTGGTAATTAAAGTACCGTGCACATTAAACTGTTAAAACAGAAAATTTCGCCCGGTTGAAATGTTTCTTGCTATAAGTCAGCAATTTTCTGAATTCAGGGAGGCTGAATGGCTGAATGGTTAGCATGTGCGCACTGTATCGTAACGTCTGTCATTGAGTCAACGGGCGTCGTTTCGATCTCCAGGTTGCACGTGACATGAAGTATGATGTCCAACCTTGTGGGTTTTCTCCGTGTTCTTCGGTTTCCTCCCAACGGCTAAAGACCTGTAAGCGCAGGGGGAGTTTTTAAATGAAATTAAAAAACATATGTTAGTCCCGAAATGACCTAGTTTGTGTCGAATGGACTTTAGGCCGCATTTCTCTCTTTCTCTTTTATTTTTAAAGTTTTGTAATAATCGGTTGGTAATCAAAGGTACTGTAAAAGTGATAAAACAGAAAATAATCGGTTGGTAATCAAAGGTACTGTAAAAGTCATAAAACAGAAAATTTCGCCCGGTTGTAATGTTTCTCACTTTAAAGTCAGCAATTTCCCGATTTTAAGTGGCAAACGTTTATTGCGAACGCTTAAGCTGGTCAGGGGGGAGCTTATTTTTAAAAGTTTTGTAATATTCGGTTGATAACTAAAGGTACCGTGCAAATTAAACTGTTACAATAGAAAATTTGGCCCGGTTGAAATGTTTCTCGCTGTAGGTCAGCAATTTGCCGATTTTAGGGAGGTTGCGTGGCTGAATGGTTAGCACGTGCGCTCTGTATCATAACGTCTGTCATTGAGTCAACTGCCGTTGTTTCGATTTTTTGGTTGTACGTGACAAGGAGTATGGTTGCCTGTCCAACCTCGTAGGCCGTAACCGCCGCTGCCCGGGTAAAATTTCCCTCATTGCACACATTATGGCATATGCCCGTCTTCATTAGCCCATTTTAGGAGCAGAACAGTCGGACGTTAAACCCCATTCAATTTCATTTCATTTTCTCTATGTTGCTTATTTATTATAGTGGATAAATATTTTTCTGGTTCTAGCAATTATTTAATTTCTGCATAGAAATCTTGCTTTGGCCAGTTTTTTTTATTGCAGAGTGCCATTCTTGTTTAAACAAACATGATCCTTTGTTTAAAAAAGTCTTAAGAAGTCGTCACGATTTCCTACTTATAACCAAACATATTGGAAATATTAGTCTGGCATTATTAAATCCTAATTTTATTGGTCTTATTTAAAATTAAACTTTCATTTAACTATGAACAACCCTTAACGTGTCTCTTTAAAACTATTAAGTACTCTAAAACAGTAGCTCAACCTTTTGACCTAAACTCATTAATTTACCATTTTGTTGTGAGCGACTTCTTATTCTTCCTATATGACATATTGCACGTGTCTGATTTCAAAGGGGGGTTGAGTGGCTGAATGGTAAGCACGCGCGCCTGTCATTGAGTAAACTAGCGTGTTTTCGAATGCCCGGTTGTACGTGACAAGGAGTAAGGTCGCCTGTCCAACCTGCCATTTTTAATTTTTTTTTCCCGCCATTTTCATTTCATTTTCTCATCCGTCTCATTACAGTAATACAAGTTTCAGTTATTTCCCTTTAGTTTTCAGATTATTGTTATGCCTGGGTGCAATGTTTCATACTATATTTAGACTTGTAACTTCGCGAGTTTTTGACCAATTTTAATAATTTTTTCTTCGTATCCTTTTATTTAGGTTACTTGATACAATCAATGACACGTGACGATGAATATGAAAGCTTTCATATCTGCATGGGACAGTAGCAGATCTAGTTAGGCTTTCAGACTTTCGTCTGAAAGCCTATTGAGATTACTAAAATTATTATTATTATTATTATTTACCGCGGGGGCCAAGTTCTCCATGATCGAAAGCAGATATCGATCTGAAATCAACTTTTCTTTTGGGAAACCATGTGGTGGCTACTTGATAAAGTATTTTCGAAAATTCTGCGCATACCGGAAGTGGCAGATCTTTGTACGTTGTCAAAAAATTGAAAATTGGCCATAGTTTCGTCAATTATTTACCCATTTTCAAACAAATGACATTTTCGGAAACCCTGAATCTTTTCCGAGCCAATAGCAATCTAAGATTTTGTAATTTCGAAACTTCGTCGCTGACTTCTAGCGTTCGAAAATTAAAAAAATTTGTTTAAGAGACAATTTTTTTCATTTTTCAAAATTTTCAAATTTGACTTATATTTTTGGATACCTTAAGTCCATCCGATTCCAGTAATATAAGTTTCATTCAGAGTTATCGCCCTTTATTTTTCGATTTTTTTCGAATTTTCTACCTATTTTGTGAGCTCGGGTTTCGTTATATGGCTGAATTGGCGAATCTGAAACTTCTAAGGCATGAAGCCAAATGACCATTGCAAGGAATAAAGCAATTTCAACAATGATCCGTAGACCGGAAGTAGTCGAAATAATGTGCAATATTTTGAAAAAATGCAAAAAATGGATAGTTTTGGGGAAAACGCGATTTCTCCGTTCGATGTCAATGGATTAAACAAATTAGGGTACCATTGGACTGCACTAGGATTGTACTATCGTATGATACCCAATTCATACGGATATTATGATCAGGCAGCAAAATATGGCACGCTGAAAATCAAGTATTTTCTGATTTGGAGCGTTTTTGGACGCCTATATCTCGAAAACTTAACCATAACTTTTTCTTAAATTTTTTCTATCGAGAGTCCTTTCGGAGTTAATTTGCATGAAACCACCCAATAAGCCTTTGAAATATCTGGAATGGGTGAAATAACGGACTGAAAATCGAAAAAAGTCGAAAAATCGTGAAATTTTGGAAAATGCTCCACTATTTTTTTATTTGAAGAGATTTTTTAAAAAAGGTTGTATATTCAGATAGCTGACCTAATTAAGAATCTAACGATGTATAATATGTATGTAGTTATTGAAATTTAATTTTCGATATTTTAAATTTTTTTCATTTTTAGCACTTTTGAACACAGGATTTCTCAGGGGCATTTTATCTGATCAGATAATGTAATATATCATTACAGAGCCCTGTGGCTATTTTAGTGCCCAAACCGGCTATTAAAAATATTCCGACAATGATAACCATACCGGAAGTATTCAAAAAATGAAAAAAAAAGGTTAAAAACATTGTCTCACTTGAGAAAAACTTGATTGCTCCCTTAGGTAATAGCGGACCAAAAGAACTAAAGTGTCGTTGGATAGCCCTATTAATGGACCATCATATGGTATCTAAATAATACGATTTCAATGGTAAGGAAATAAATTATTGTATGCCAAAAATCAAGTATTTTCCGCTTTTTTAACATTCCGAGACGCCCTTTTCTCGAAAACGACGCCTACGATTTTTCTTAAACTTTTCTTACTCAACGTCCTATCGGTTGCCTATATAGTGAATCCAAAATGAAAAGCATTGAAATAATATAGGTGGTCCAAAAATGGCCTCAAACTTTGAAAAAAATTGAAAAATCGCTAAAGTTTTGGAAACGCTCTTTAATTTATCTTTTTTCCCAAAACTACTCAATGGATGTTTCTGACACTTCTGGTACAGAAAGTTAAGTATCCAAAGAACTTCGTAAAGCTATCACGACAATGATCGTAAAACCGGAAGTAGTCGAAAAAATGTCCGATATTTTGAAAAAAAAATTTTTTTTTACGAAAACCTTTTTCATTTATGAATATTTTTTGATGGTATTTTACACAGGGTTAAAATATCATCCTACTTGAACAGAAATGAGAAAAAAAATTGTCTCGGTAATTTGCGTTAGCCGCCATCGGCTAATTTATTTTATCGTACCCAGAACAATTATTTATTGTTCGATTTGTATAAAACAAAGTTCATATGCTCCGTGGTCCCAATTGTAATATTTTTTGTTACGGTGAAATTTTTCTGTCGGCAACGGAAGTGACGTAATATTAACAAAAACTACAATTTGGACAGTTCTGTACCACTTTTTGAAAGCAAATGTTATTTTTTTCAAAACTGATATAACTAAAAGGATGCACCCTGCAAAGGTGTACAAAATCTTTAGCTCAGATTTTTTAATTCCAATTTCATTTTCGGGCAATTTCGAATAAAATGTAAAATAAAGTGTAAAATTCAGTTATTTACAATTCATTCAGCATCTTCATATTTTGAAATATTTATTTGTTATTTTCATAAACTCGTAGCATTAATCCAGACAAAGAGAATGTATGGGAAAATTAGTTTGTAATATGAGCAGTTGCTGAGAAATATGCAATTTTGCATGCATCACTTTTCACGTTATTTTGCCTATAAAGGAGGGAATTATTATTCGATTTGCAATATTTTTTTCCCATTTGATGCCTAATGCCATTTTGGACTAGGTCAAGCCAATTTTACATTTTCACTGTGACCGGAAATGACGTCTTTTGGGCAAAAGCTGTATTTTTAACCTAAAAAACAAATATTTTATTAAAATGAGTCTGCCTTATAATGTTTTTAGAATTGTGATATTTGATTCCCATCAACGAATAGAATGAAGCCATTCGACCATACAGATACCACAAAATGGTTTCTAACTTGTACGGTTACAGAGAAATAGGCGATCTTCTATAAGTCACTTTTCAAAGGTTTTCGTCTATAAAAGTGTCAATTATTATACGATTTTAATAATTTTTTACCATTTGATGCCTTATGCCATTTATGACTTCTATGAACTAAATTAACATTTTCAATATCACCGGAAGTAATGTAATTTTTGCAAAAAACGTATTTTTAGCCTTCAAAACAAACATTTTTTTGAAGGGATTTATATTTATCATTCGTTTAACTTTATAATGTTTGATTCCAATAGGCAGTAAGATTGAATCAATACCATCATATTGATATCAAGAAAAGGCTTCTAGCATTTTCCCTTGTCGAATAATAGCCAATTTTCCCAGGGTCACTTTTAAGTTTTTTACCTTCTTAATTTCAGTTTATGGATTATAGGTTAATTATTTATTGCCCGATATGATAAAACAAAGTTTGTATTTTGTATGTTGCGAATTTTCGACTTATTTTTCACCTATAAAAATGTCTTTCGGCACCGGAAGTGACGTATTTTGCCATAATTTACCATTTTGACCGGTCTTTTCGCCAGCAAATATTACTTTAACATATGGTAGAGGGTGTCACTGAAGCAAAACAACTAAAGTATAGTTTGGTAGCTCAATGGATCGGCTATGGTATAATAAACTTTCTGTATGATTCCTGAAAGCCGGTTCAGTGCTGCTTGCAGGTCTAGTTATTATTATTATTATTATTTACCGCGAGGGCCTAGATCTCCATGATCGAAAACAGATATCGATCTGGAATTAGCTTTTCTATCGGGAAACCATGTGGTGGCTACTTGATAAAATATTTTTGAAATTTCTGCGCATACCGGAAGTGACCGAACTTTGTACTTTCTCTAAAAATTGAAAATCGGCCATAGTTTCGTCAATTCTTTATCCATTTTCAAACAAATTACATTTTTGGAATCCCTGAATCTTTTCTGAGACAATGGCTATCTCACATTTTTCAATTTCGAACATTCGTCTATGATTTTTATCGTTCGAAAATTGAAAACATGTTGTTTACGAGACAATTTTTGTTATTTTTCAAAATTTTCAAATTTGACCTACATTTTTGGATACCTGAAGTCCATCCGATTCCAGTAATATAAGTTTCATTCAGAGTTATCGCCCTTTATTTTTCGATTTTTTTCGAATTTTCTTCCCATTTTGTGAGCTCGGGTTTCGTTTTATGGCAGAATTGACGTTTCTGAAACTTCTGGAACATGAAGTTATAGTCCAATACCAACTGATAAAGCAATGTCGACAAGAATCCTTAAACCGGAAGTGGTCGAAATAATGTGCAATATTTTGAAAAAAATGCAAAAAATGGATATTTTGGGGGAAAACGCTATTTCTCCGTCCGATATCAATGGATTAAACGAATGAAGGTACCGTTTGATGGCACGATTGTTGGACTATCATATGATACCCCATTCATACGGATACTATGAACAGACAGCAAAATATGGCACGCTGAAAATCAAGTATTTTCTGATTTGGAGCGTTTTTGGACGCCTGTATCTCGGAAACTTAACCTGCAATTTTTTTTAATTTTTTTCTATCGAGAGTCCTTTTGGAGGTATTTTGCATGAAGCCATCCAATAAGACTTTGAAATGTCTGGAATAGGATAAAAAAGGGACTGAAAATCGAAAAAAGTCGAAAAATCGTGAAATTTTGGAAAATGCTCTACTATTTTTTTATTTTAAGAGATTTTCAAAAAAAGGTTGTATATTCAGATAGCTGACCTAATTACGATTCTAACGATGTATAATATGTATGTAATTATTAAAATTTAATTTTCGATATTTTAAATTTTTTGCATTTTTGACACTTTTGAACATAGGATTTCTCAGGGGCATTTTATCTGATCAGATAATGTAATATATCATTACAGAGCCCTGTGGCTATTTTAGTGCCCAAACCGGCTATTAAAACTATTCCGACAATAATAACCATACCGGAAGTATTCAAAAAATGAAAAAAAAGAGTAAAAACATTGTCGCACTTGCGAAAAACTTGATTTCTCTCTTAGGTAATAGCGGACCAAAAGAACTAAAGTGTCGCTGGATAGCCCTATTAATGGACCATCATATGGTATCTAAATAATACGAATTCGATGGTAAGGAAATAAATTATTGTATGCCAAAAATCTAGTATTTTCCAATTTTTTAACATTCTGAGACGCCCTTTCCTCGAAAACGACGCCTACGATTTTTCTTAAACTTTTCTTACTCAAAGTCCTATCGGTTGTCTTTTTAGGGAATCCAAAATGAAAAGCATTGAAATAATATAAGTGGTCGAAAAATGGCCTCAAACTTTGAAAAAAACTGAAAAATCGTTAAATTTTTGGAAACGCTCTTTAATTTATCTTTTTTTCCAAAACTACTCAATGGATGTTTCTGACACTTCTGGTACAGAAAGTTAAGTATCCAAAGAACTTCGTAAAGCTATCACAACAACGATCGTAAAGCCGGAAGTAGTCGAAAAAATGTCCGATATTTTGAAAAAAAATAATTTTTTTACGAAAACCTTTTTTATTTATGAATATTTTTTGATGATATTTTACACGGGGTTAAAATATCACCGTACTTGAGCAGAAATGAGAAAAAAAATTGTCTCGGTAATTTGCGTCAGCCGCCATCGGCTAATTTAGTTTTTCGTACCCAGAAAAATTATTTATTGTTCGATTTGTATAAAATAAAGTTCATATGCTCCGTGGTCCCAATTGCAATTTTTTTTGTTACGGTGAAGTTTTTCTGTCGGCAACGGAAGTGACGTAATATTAACAAAAACTACAATTTTGACAGTTCGGTACCACATTTTGAAAGCAAATATTATTTTTTTTCAAAACTGATATAACTAAAAGGATGCACCCCGCAAAGGTGCACAAAATCCTTAGCTCATATTTTTTAATTTCAATTTCATTTTCGGGCAATTTCGAATAAAATGTAAAATAAAGTGTAAAATTCAGTTATTTACAATTCATTCAGCGTCTTCATATTTTGAAATATTTATTTGTAATTTTTATAAACTCGTAGCAATAATCCAGACGAAGAGAATGTATGCGAAAATTAGTTTGTAATATGAGCAGTTGCCGAGAAATATGCAATTGTGCATGCATCACTTTTCACGTTATTTTGCCTATAAAAGAGTGAATTATTATTCGATTTGCAATATTTTTTTTCCATTTGATGCCTAATGCCAATTTGGACTAGGTCAAGTCAATTTTACATTTTCACTGTGACCGGAAATGACGTCTTTTGGGCAAAAACTGTATTTCTAACCTAAAAAACAAATATTTTATTGAAATGAGTCTGCCTTATAATGTTTTTAAAATTATGATATTTGATTCCCATCAACGAATAGAATGAAGCCATACGACCATACAGATACCACAAAATGGTTTCTAACTTGTACGGTTACAGAGAAATAGGCGATCTTCTATAAGTCACTTTTCAAGGTTTTTGGTCTATAAAAGTGTCAATTATTATTCGATTTTTATAATTTTTTTAACATTTGATGCCTTATGCCATTTATGACTTCTATGAACCAAGTTAACATTTTCAATATCACCGGAAGTGATGTAATTTTTGCAGAAAACGTATTTTTAGCCTTCAAAACAAACATTTTTTTGAAGTGATTTATATTCTTTATTCGTTTAACTTTATAACGTCTGACTCTAATGGGCAGTAAGATTGAATCAATACCATCATATTGATATCAAGAAAAGGCTTCTAGCATGTTCCCTTGTCGAATAATAATCAATTTTCCGAGGGTCACTTTTAAGTTTTTTACCTTCTTAATTTCAGTTTATGGGTTATAGGTTAATTATTTATATGTATAAAACAAAGTTTGTATTTTGTATGTTGCTTATTTTCGACTTATTTTTCACCTATAAAAATTTCTTTCGGCACCGGGAGTGACGTAATTTTGTCATAATTTACAATTTTGACCGGTCTTTTCGCCAGCAAATATTACTTATACATATGATAGAGGGTGTCACTGAAGCAGAACAACTAAAGTATAGTTCGGTAGCTCAATGGATCGGCTATGGTATAATAAACTTCCTGTATGATTCCTGAAAGCCGGTTCAGTGCTGCTTGCAGGTCTAGTTATTATTATTATTATTTACCGCGGGGGCCAAGTTCTCCATGATCGAAAGCAGATATCGATCTGAAATTAACTTTTCTTTCGGGAAACCATGTGGTGGCTACTTGATAAAGTATTTTCGAAAATTCTGCGCATACCGGAAGTGGCAGATCTTTGTACGTTGTCAAAAAATGGAAAATTGGCCATAGTTTCGTCAATTATTTACCCATTTTCAAACAAATGACATTTTCGGAAACCCTGAATCTTTTTCGAGTCAATAGCAATCTAAGATTTTGTAATTTAGAAACTTCGTCGCTGACTTCTAGCGTTCGAAAATTGAAAAATTTTGTTTAAGAGACAATTTTTTTCATTTTTCAAAATTTTCAAATTTGACTTATATTTTTGGATACCTTAAGTCCATCCGATTCCAGTAATATAAGTTTCATTCAGAGTTATCGCCCTTTATTTTTCGATTTTTTTCGAATTTTCTACCTATTTTGTGAGCTCGGGTTTCGTTATATGGCCGAATTGGCGAATCTGAAACTTCTAAGGCATGAAGCCAAATGACCATTGCAAGGAATAAAGCAATTTCAACAATGATCCGTAGACCGGAAGTAGTCGAAATAATGTGCAATATTTTGAAAAAATGCAAAAAAATGGATAGTTTTGGGGAAAACGCGATTTCTCCGTCCGATATCAATGGATTAAACAAATTAGGGTACCATTGGACTGCACTAGGATTGTACTATCGTATGATACCCAATTCATACAGATACTATGATCAGGCAGCAAAATATGGCACGCTGAAAATCAAGTATTTTCTGATTTTTAGCATTTTTGGACGCCTGTATCTCGAAAACTTAACCTACAATTTTTTTTTAATTTTTTCTATTGAGAGTCCTTTTGGAGGTATTTTGCATGAAGCCATTCAATAAGACTTTGAAATGTCTGGAATAGGATAAAAAAGGGACTGAAAATCGAAAAAAGTCGAAAAATCGTGAAATTTTGGAAAATGCTCCACCATTTTTTTATTTTAAGAGATTTTCAAAAAAAGGTTGTATATTCAGATAGCTGACCTAATTACGATTCTAACGATGTATAATATGTATGTGGTTATTGAAATTTAATTTTCGATATTTTAATTTTTTTGCATTTTTGGCACTTTTGAACACCAGATTTCCCAGGGGCACTTTATCTGATCATATAATGTAATACATCATTACAGAGCCCTGTGGCTATTTTAGTGCCCAAACCGGCTATTAAAACTATTCCGACAATAATAACCACACCGGAAGTATTCAAAAAATGAAAAAAAAGGTTAAAAAAATTGTCGCACTTGCGAAAAACTTGATTTCTCCCTTAGGTAATAGCGGACCAAAAGAACTAAAGTGTCGTTGGATAGCCCTATTAATGGACCATCATATGGTATCTAAATAATACGATTTCGATGGTAAGGAAATAAATTATTGTATGCCAAAAATCTAGTATTTTCCGATTTTTTAACATTCCGAGACGCCCTTTTCTCGAAAACGACGCCTACGATTTTTCTTAAACTTTCCTTACTCAAAGTCCTATCGGTTGTCTATATAGTGAATCCAAAATGAAAAGCATTGAAATAATGTAGGTGGTCCAAAAATGGCCTCAAATTTTGAAAAAAATTGAAAAATCGTTAAATTTTTGGAAACGCTCTTTAATTTATCTTTTTTTCCAAGACTACTCAATGGATGTTTCTGACACTTCTGGTACGTAAAGTTAAGTATCCAAAGAACTTCGTAAAGCTATCAGGACAATGATCGTAAAACCGGAAGTAGTCGAAAAAATGTCCGATATTTTGAAAAAAAAAAAAAAATTTTACGAAAACCTTTTTCATTTATGAATATTGTTTGATGGTATTTTACACAGGGTTAAAATATCAAAATACTTGAACAGAAATGAGAAAAAAAATTGTCTCGGTAATTTGCGTTAGCCGCCATCGGCTAATTTAGTTTTTCGTACCCAGAACAATTATTTATTGTTAGAATTGTATGAAACAAAGTTCATATGCTCCGTGGTCCCAATTGTAATATTTTTTGCTACGGTGAAATTTTTCTGTCGGCAACGGAAGTGACGTAATATTAACAAAAACTACAATTTGGACAGTTCTGTACCACTTTTTGAAAGCAAATGTTATTTTTTTCAAAACTGATATAACTAAAAGGATGCACCCTGCAAAGGTGCACAAAATCTTTAGCTCAGATTTTTTAATTCCAATTTCATTTTCGGGCAATTTCGAATAAAATGTAAAATAAAGTGTAAAATTCAGTTATTTACAAATCATTCAGCGTCTTCATATTTTGAAATATTCATTTGTTATTTTCATAAACTCGTAGCATTAATCCAGAGGAAGAGAATGTATGGGAAAATTAGTTTGTAATATGAGCAGTTGCCGAGAAATATGCAATTTTGCATGCATCACTTTTCACGTTATTTTGCCTATAAAGGAGGGAATTATTATTCGATTTGCAACTTTTTTTCCATTTGATGCTTAATGCCAATTTGGACTAGGTCAAGCCAATTTTACAATTTCACTGTGACCGGAAATGACGTCATTTGGTCAAAAACTGTATTTTTAACCTAAACAACAAATATTTTATTAAAATGAGCCTGCCTTATAATATTTTTAGAATTATGATATTTGATTCCCATCAACGAATAGAATGAAGCCATACGGCCATACAGATACCACAAAATGGTTTCTAACTTGTACGGTTACAGAGAAATAGGCGATCTTCTATAAGTTACTTTTCAAGGGTTTTCGTCCATAAAAGTGTCAATAATTATACGATTTTAATAATTTTTTTACCATTTGATGCCTTATGCCATTTATGACTTCTGTGAACTAAATTAACATTTTCAATATAACCGGAAGTAATGTAATTTTTGCAAAAAAAAACATTAATAGCCTTCAAAACAAACATTTTTTTGAAGGGATTTATATTTATCATTCGTTTAACTTTATAACGTCTAACTCTAATGGGCAGTAAGATTGAATCAATACCATCATATTGATATCAAGAAAAGGCTTTTAGCATGTTCCCTTGTTGAATAATAGCCAATTTTCCCAGGGTCACTTTTAAGTTTTTTACCTTAATTATTTAATGCCCGATATGATAAAACAAAGTTTGTATTTTGTATGTCGCGAATTTTCGACTTATTTTTCACCTATAAAAATTTTTTTCGGCACCGGAAGTGACGTAATTTTGCCATAATTTACAATTTTGACCGGTCTTTTCGCCAGCAAATATTACTTTAACATATGGTATAGGGTGTCTCTGAAGCAAAACAACTAAAGTATAGTTTGGTAGCTCAATGGATCGGCTATGGTATAATAAACTTTCTGTATGATTCCTGAAAGCCGGTTCAGTGCTGCTTGCAGGTCTAGTTATTATTATTATTTACCGCGGGAGCCTAGATCTCCATGATGGAAACAGATATCGATCTGGAATTAGATTTTCTATCGGGAAACCATGTGGTGGCTACTTGATAAAATATTTTTGAAGTTTCTGCGCATACCGGAAGTGACCGAACTTTGTACGTTGTCTGAAAATTGAAGATCGGCCATAGTTTCGTCAATTCTTTATCCATTTTCAAACAAATTACATTTTCGGAATCCCTGAATCTTTTCTGAGACAATGGCTATCTCACATTTTTCAATTTCGAACATTCGTCTATTACTTTTATCGTTCGAAAATTGAAAACATGTTGTTTACGAGACAATTTTTGTTATTTTTCAAAATTTTCAAATTTGACCTACATTTTTGGATACCTGAAGTCCATCCGATTCCAGTAATATAAGTTTCATTCAGAGTTATCGCCCTTTATTTTTCGATTTTTTTCGAATTTTCTTCCCATTTTGTGAGCTCGGGTTTCGTTTTATGGCAGAATTGACGTTTCTGAAACTTCTGGAACATGAAGTTATAGTCCAATACCAACTTATAAAGCAATTTCGACAAGAATCCTTCAACCGGAAGTGGTCGAAATAATGTGCAATATTTTGAAAAAAATGCAAAAAACGGATATTTTGGGGAAAAATGCGATTTCTCCGCCCGATGTCAATGGATTAAAGAAATTATGGCACCATTAGACTGCACTAGGATTGTACTATCGTATGATACCCAATTCATACGGATACTATGATCAGGAAACAAAATATGGCACGCTGAAAATCAAGAATTTTCTGATTTTTAGCATTTTTGGACGACTGTATCTCGAAAACTTAACCTACAATTTTTTTTAAATTTTTTCTATCGAGAGTCCTTTTGGAGGTACTTTGCATGAAGCCAACCAATAAGACTTTGAAATGTCTGGAATAGAATAAAAAAAGGACTGAAAATCGAAAAAAGTCGAAAAATCGTGAAATTTTGAAAAATGCTCTACTATTTTTTTATTTAAAGAGATTTTTTAAAAAAGGTTATATATTCAGATAGCTGACCTAATGACGATTCTAACGATGTATAATATGTATGTAATTATTGAAATTTAATTTTCGATATTTTAAATTTTTTGCATTTTTTGCACTTTTGAACATAGGATTTCTCAGGGGCATTTTATCTGATCAGATAATGTAATATATCATTACAGAGCCCTGTGGCTATTTTAGCGCCCAAACCGGCTATTAAAACTATTCCGACAATAATAACCATACCGGAGGTATTCAAAAAATGAAAAAAAAAGTTTAAAAATATTGTCGCACTTGCGAAAAACTTGATTGCTCACTTAGGTAATAGCGGACCAAAAGAACTAAAGTGTCGTTAGATAGCCCTATTAATGGACCATCATATGGTATCTAAATAATACGATTTCGATGGTAAGGAAATAAATTATTGTATGCCAAAAATCTAGTATTTTCCGATTTTTTAACATTCTGAGACGCCCTTTTCTCGAAAACGACGCCTACGATTTTTCTGAAACTTTTCTTACTCATAGTCCTATCGGTTGTCTATATAGTGAATCCAAAATGAAAAGCATTGAAATAATATAGGTGGTCCAAAAATGACATCAAACTTTGAAAAAAATTCAAAAATCGTTAAATTTTTGTAAACGCTCTTTAATTTATCTTTTTTTCCAAAACTACTCAATGGATGTTTCTGACACTTCTGGTACAGAAAGTTAAGTATCCAAAGAACTTCGTAAAGCTATCACAACAACGATCGTAAAACCGGAAGTAGTCGTAAAAATGTCCGATATTTTGAAAAAAATTTTTTTTTACGAAAACCTTTTTTATTTATGAATATTTTTTGATGGTATTTTACACAGGGTTAAAATATCATCCTACTTGAGCAGAAATGGGAAAGAAAATTGTCTCGGTTATTTAGCCAACGGCTAATTTAGTTTTTCGTACCCAGAAAAATTATTTATTGTTCGATTTGTATAAAACAAAGTTCATATGCTCCGTGATCCCAATTGTATTTTTTTTGTTATGGTGAAATTTTTCTGTCGGCAACGGAAGTGGCGTAATATTAACAAAAACTATAATTTTGACAGTTCGGTACTACTTTTTGAAAGCAAATATTATTTTTTTTCAAAACTGATATAACTAAAATTATGCACCCTGCAAAGGTGCACAATATCCTTAGCTCAGATTTTTTAATTTCAATTTCATTTTCGGGCAATTTTGAATAAAATGTAAAATAAAGTGTAAAATTCAGTTGTTTACAATTCATTCAGCGTCTTCATATTTTGAAATATTTATTTGTAATTTTAATAAACTCGTAGCAATAATCCAGAAGAAGAGATTGTATGCAAAAATTAGTTTGTAATATGAGCAGTTGCCGAGGAATATGCAATTTTGCATGCATCACTTTTCACGTTATTTTGCCTATAAAAGAGTGAATTATTATTCGATTTGCAATATTTTTTTCCATTTGATGCTTAATGTCAATTTGGACTAGGTCAAGCCAATTTTACAATTTCACTGTGACCGGAAATGACGTCATTTGAGCAAAAACTGTATTTTAAACCTAAAAAACAAATATTTTATTCAAATGAGTCTGCCTTATAATAATTTTAAAATTATGGTATTTGATTCCCATCAACGAATAGAATGAAGCCATACGACCATACAGATACCACAAAATGGTTTCTAACTTGTACGGTTACAGAGAAATAGGCGATCTTCGATAAGTCACTTTTCAAGGTTTTTGGTCTATAAAAGTGTCAATTATTATTCGATTTTTATATTTTCTTTTACCATTTGATGCCTTATGCCATTTATGACTTCTATGAACTAAATTAACACTTTCAATGTCACCGGAAGTAATGTAATTTTTTCAAAAAACGTATTTTTGGCCTTCAAAACAAACATTTTTTTGAAGTGATTTATGTTTATTATTCGTTTAACTTTATAATGTCTGACTCTAGGGGGCAGTAAGATTGAATCAATACCATCATATTGATATCAAGAAAAGGCTTCTAGCATGTTCCCTTGTCGAAAAATAGCCAATTGTCCCAGGGTCACTTTTAAGTTTTTTACCTTCTTAATTTCAGTTTATTGGTTATAGGTTAATTATTTATTGCCCGATATGTATAAAACAAAGTTTGTATTTTGTATGTTACGAATTTTCGACTTACTTTTCACCTATAAAAATTTCTTTCAACACCGGAAGTGACGTAATTTTGCCATAATTTACAATTTTGACCGGTCTTTTCGCCAGCAAATATTACTTTTACATATGATAGACGGTGTCACTGAAGTAAAACAATTAAAGTTTGGTAGCTCAATGGATCGGCTATGGTATAATAAACTTCCTGTATGATTCCTGAAAGCCGGTTCAGTGCTGCTTGCAGGTCTAGTTATTAGGCTTTCAGACTTTCGTCTGAAAGCCTATTGAGATTACTAAAATTATTATTATTAAGCTTTCATATTACATATGAAAGCTTATTGTTTCTGTTAAAGTTATTAAGCTTTCATATGTATTACATATGAAAGCTTATTGTTTCTGTTAAAGTTATTATTATTATTATTTTTTTTTTGTGTGTTTTCTGCAAATCGGATTTCTCAGAATCTATCCATAGGATCTTTCTGAAATTTTGACCTACCCCCCCAAAAATGGGGTGCGAACCTTGATTAAATGTCTTTTCAAAACGTTTTACGAATCCGAAATCACCGAATTTTACGAACGAATGCATTTGACCTACAATGCTGTAACTTTGTGACTATTTGATCTATTTTACTAATTCTTTTTTCTTTGAGTATCCTAAGACATTTACTTCAAATCTGCAATTTCGGATTTTCGAATTTCGAAAATTCGTCGCTGTGATTTCGAACCGGAAGTTTACACCAACTCGACAACTTCTTTAGTAGTTGTACGATTTTCATGAAATTTAATATGTAAGTAGACCTTAATGATGCGACTTGAAAAATGACTTTAGAAATTTTCTAACTTATCTCCCCTTGGTGAAATTAAGGATCAAAGTTTTCAAAAAAATCGTCGAAATATAGGTCAGAATGACCTAGTTTTTTTTTTCGATACTAGACAAGGAATTACTGATTCGTACACAAAATATGGAGTTTGTCGATCGAACCGGAAGTGCCACCATCTTTAAAAGTGAAAAATCAATAAGGCTTTTTTGCTATTTTACTTACAGACTCGGGAGTTATATTTTCTGAATCCTTGTAGGAAGGCCTAAAAAATGTCGCGAATAGAATTCTGATTTAGGTCAACCGGGAGTCACCATTTTGAATTGAAAATGAAAAATAGAAGCAATTTGAAGGGCCGAGACTTTGGAGCACAATTACTCTCATTCTAATTAAGCTAGAATGTTCAAACTTGTTGTAGACGTTCACTAGGTCAATGTTATGATTGAGTTCAAAGATGAGCATTTTCTGCTTAGGGTAAGCAGAGATAAGCATGCTAATTTGTTGATTCTTTAGGGCACGATAACTTCGGTTATAATGAAGGGAGGGCGGTGAAACTTTTGTCAATAGAGAGTCTAATAGCTAGCCTGTTGTGTGAAATCATTGTATTATTTTTTCTAAATATCAGGGATAGCCTAAAAAAAAGAGATTGAAAATCCAAAAAGTCGTATTTTTACAATTTGGAGCATGTTTAGAGGTCTTTCTCGTAAAGTCAACATACTATTTTTGGGGAACTTCTTCTACAAAGAGTCTTATTGGTAGTCTTTTATATGAAACCATCGATCAACAGTCCAACATATCAGGAGTAGAAGAACAAAGGGATCGAAAATTGAATACTGCACCCTTTCATTGTTAAGCGAAACATGCGGTGTGGGTGACTACAATCTACGCATTTAGTCATCGTATAGAGCTTATTCAACAGTATCGAATTCCAACTGCTTAGGGATATTTTACGTGCACTCCAATGTGTACACGGGACCTTGGTTTTTCGTCCCATCCGAACGACTATACAGCTGTGCTTGTCAGGCCCTCCGTTCTGCCTCACTGAAAAGGGGAACCACGCCGGGAAATCGAGATGAACTTTCTCCGTGCAGAACTTTCAATTCAGGCAAAACGTTTATTGCATACGATTAAGCTGGTCAGTTGGAGCTCATTTTCAAAAGTTTTGTAATAATCGGTTGGTAATTAAAGTACCGTGCACATTAAACTGTTAAAACAGAAAATTTCGCCCGGTTGAAATGTTTCTTGCTATAAGTCAGCAATTTTCCGAATTCAGGGAGGCTGAATGGCTGAATGGTTAGCATGTGCGCACTGTATCGTAACGTCTGTCATTTTGAGTCAATGGGCGTCGTTTCGATCTCCAGGTTGGACGTGACATGAAGTATGATGTCCAACCTCGTGGGTTTTCTCCGTGTCCTTCGGTTTCCTCCCAACGGCTAAAGACCTGTAAGCGCAAGGGGAGTTTTTAAATAAAATTAAAAAACATATGTTAGTCCCGAAATGACCTAGTTTGTGTCGTATGGACATTAGGCCGCATTTCTCTCTTTCTCTTTTATTTTTAAAGTTTTGTAATAATCGGTTGGTAATCAAAGGTACTGTAAAAGTGATAAAACAGAAAATTTCGCCCGGTTGTAATGTTTCTCACTTTAAAGTCAGCAATTTGCCGATTTTAAGGGGCAAACGTTTATTCGAACGCTTAAGCTGGTCAGGGGGAGTTTATTTTTAAAAGTTTTGTAATATTCGGTTGATAACTAAAGGTACCGTGCAAATTAAACTGTTACAATAAAAAATTTAGCCCGGTTGAAATGTTTCTCGCTGTAGGTCAGCAATTTGCTGATTTTAGGGAGGTTGCGTGGCTGAATGGTTAGCACGTGCGCTCTGTATCATAACGTCTGTCATTGAGTCAACTGGCGTTGTTTCGATTTCTTGGTTGTACGTGACAAGGAGTATGGTCGCCTGTCCAACCTCGTAGGCCGTAACCGCCGCTGCCCGGGTAAAATTTCCCTCATTGCACACTTTATGGCATATGCCCGTCTTCATTAGCCCATTTTAGGAGCAGAACAGTCGGACGTTAAACCCCATTCAATTTCATTTCATTTTCTCTATGTTGCTTATTTATTATAGTGGATAAATATTTTTCTGGTTCTAGCAATTATTTAATTAGAAATCTTGCTTTGGCCAGTTTTTTTTATTGCAGAGTGCCATTCTTGTTTAAACAAACATGATCCTTTGTTTAAAACATGCTTAAGAAGTCGTCACGATTTCCTACTTATAACCAAACATATTGAAAATATTAGTCTGGCATTATTAAATCCTAATTTTATTGGTCTTATTTAAAATTAAACTTTCATTTAACTATGAACAACCCTTAACGTGTCTCTTTAAAACTATTAAGTACTCTAAAACAGTAGCTCAACCTTTTGGCCTAAACTCATTAATTTACCATTTTGTTGTGAGCGACTTCTTATTCTTCTTATATGACATATTGCACGTGTCTTATTTCAAAGGGGGGTTGGGTGCCTGAATGGTTAGCACGCGCGCCTGTCATTGAGTTAACTAGCGTGTTTTCGAATGCCCGGTTGTACGTGAGGAGTAAGGTCGCCTGTCCAACCTGCCATTTTTAATTTTTTTTCCCGCCATTTTCATTTCATTTTCTCATCCGTCTCATTACAGTAATACAAGTTTCAGTTATTTCCCTTTAGTTTTCGGATTATTGTTATGCCTGGGTGCAATGTTTCATACTATATTTAGACTTGTAACTTCACGAGTTTTTGACCAATTTTAATAATTTTTTCTTCTTATCCTTTTATTTAGGATACTTGATACAATCAATGACACGTGACGATGAATATGAAAGCTTTCATATCTGCATGGGACAGTAGCAGATCTAGTTATTATTATTTTTTTTTTTTGTGTGTTTTCTGCAAATCGGATTTCTCAGAATCTATCCATAGGATCTTTCTGAAATTTTGACCTACCCCCCCAAAAATGAGGTGCGAACCTTGATTAAATATATTTTCGAAACGTTTTACGAATCCGAAATCACCGAATTTTACGAACGAAAAAAATGACAATGCATAGTCGTAACTTTGTTATTTTTTGACCGATTTTACTAATTCTTTTTTCTTTGAATACCTTTAAAAAAACCATTTTCATCTGCAGTTTCACATTTTCGAATTTCGAAAATTCGTCGCTGTGATTTCGAACCGGAAGATTAGACCAATTTGACAACTTCTTTAATAGTTGTACGATTTTCATGAAATTTAGTATCTAAGTAGATCCTACCGATGTGACTTCAAAAATATAATTAGAAATTTTCTAAATTATCTCCCCTTGACGAAATTAAGGATCAAAATTTTCAAAAAAATCATCGAAATATAGGTCAGAATGACCTGATTTTTTTTTTGGATACTAGATAAGTAATTACTGATTTGTACACAAAATATGGAGTTTGTCGATCGAACCGGAAGTGCCGCCATATTTAAAAGTGAAAAATCAATAAGGCTTTTTTGCTATTTTACTTACAGACTCGGGAGTTATATTTTCTGAATCCTTGTAGGAAGGCCTAAAAAATGTCGCGAATAGAATTTTGATTTCGGTCACGTGATGGTCACCATTTTGAATTGAAAATGAAAAATAGAAGCAATTTGAAGGGTCGGGACTTTGGAACACAATTACTCTCCTTCTAATTAAGCTAGAATGTTCAAACTTGGTGTAGACGTTCACTAGGTCAATGTTATGATTGAGTTCAAAGATGAGCATTTTCTGCTTAGGGTAAGCAGAGATAAACAAGCTAATTTGTTGATTCTTTAGGGCACGATAACTTCGGTTATAATGAAGGGAGGGCGGTGAAACTTTTGTCAATAGAGAGTCTAATAGCTAGCCTGTTGTGTGAAATCATTGTATTATTTTTTCTAAATATCAGGGATAGCCGAAAAAAAGAGATTGAAAACCCAAAAAGTCGTATTTTTACAATTTGGAGCATGTTTAGAGGTCTTTCTCGTAAAGTCAACATAATATTTTTTGGGAACTTCTTGTACAAAGAGTCTTATTGGTAGTCTTTTATATGAAACCATCGATCAACAGTCCAACATATCAGGAGTAGAAGAACAAAAGGATCGAACATTGAAAACGGCACCCTTTCATTGTTAAGCGAAACATGCAGTGTGGGTGACTACAATCTACACATTTAGTCATCGTATAGAGCTTATTCAACAGTATCGAATTCCAACTGCTTAGGGATATTTTACGTGCACTCCAATGTGTACACGGGACCTTGGTTTTTCGTCCCATCCGAATGACTAGACAGCTGTGCTTGTCAGGCCCTCCGTTCTGCCTCACTGACAAGGGGAACCACGCCGGGAAATCGAGATGAACTTTCTCCGTGCAGAACTTTCAATTCAGGCGAAAACGTTTATTGCATACGATTAAGCTGGTCAGTTGGAGCTTATTTTCAAAAGTTTTGTAATAATCGGTTGGTAATTAAAGTACCGTGCACATTAAACTGTTAAAACAGAAAATTTCGCCCGGTTGAAATGTTTCTTGCTATAAGTCAGCAATTTTCTGAATTCAGGGAGGCTGAATGGCTGAATGGTTAGCATGTGCGCACTGTATCGTAACGTCTGTCATTGAGTCAACGGGCGTCGTTTCGATCTCCAGGTTGCACGTGACATGAAGTATGATGTCCAACCTTGTGGGTTTTCTCCGTGTTCTTCGGTTTCCTCCCAACGGCTAAAGACCTGTAAGCGCAGGGGGAGTTTTTAAATAAAATTAAAAAACATATGTTAGTCCCGAAATGACCTAGTTTGTGTCGAATGGACATTAGGCCGCATTTCTCTCTTTCTCTTTTATTTTTAAAGTTTTGTAATAATCGGTTGGTAATCAAAGGTACTGTAAAAGTGATAAAACAGAAAATAATCGGTTGGTAATCAAAGGTACTGTAAAAGTCATAAAACAGAAAATTTCGCCCGGTTGTAATGTTTCTCACTTTAAAGTCAGCAATTTCCCGATTTTAAGTGGCAAACGTTTATTGCGAACGCTTAAGCTGGTCAGGGGGGAGCTTATTTTTAAAAGTTTTGTAATATTCGGTTGATAACTAAAGGTACCGTGCAAATTAAACTGTTACAATAGAAAATTTGGCCCGGTTGAAATGTTTCTCGCTGTAGGTCAGCAATTTGCCGATTTTAGGGAGGTTGCGTGGCTGAATGGTTAGCACGTGCGCTCTGTATCATAACGTCTGTCATTGAGTCAACTGCCGTTGTTTCGATTTTTTGGTTGTACGTGACAAGGAGTATGGTTGCCTGTCCAACCTCGTAGGCCGTAACCGCCGCTGCCCGGGTAAAATTTCCCTCATTGCACACATTATGGCATATGCCCGTCTTCATTAGCCCATTTTAGGAGCAGAACAGTCGGACGTTAAACCCCATTCAATTTCATTTCATTTTCTCTATGTTGCTTATTTATTATAGTGGATAAATATTTTTCTGGTTCTAGCAATTATTTAATTTCTGCATAGAAATCTTGCTTTGGCCAGTTTTTTTTATTGCAGAGTGCCATTCTTGTTTAAACAAACATGATCCTTTGTTTAAAACATGCTTAAGAAGTCGTCACGATTTCCTACTTATAACCAAACATATTGGAAATATTAGTCTGGCATTATTAAATCCTAATTTTATTGGTCTTATTTAAAATTAAACTTTCATTTAACTATGAACAACCCTTAACGTGTCTCTTTAAAACTATTAAGTACTCTAAAACAGTAGCTCAACCTTTTGACCTAAACTCATTAATTTACCATTTTGTTGTGAGCGACTTCTTATTCTTCCTATATGACATATTGCACGTGTCTGATTTCAAAGGGGGGTTGAGTGGCTGAATGGTAAGCACGCGCGCCTGTCATTGAGTAAACTAGCGTGTTTTCGAATGCCCGGTTGTACGTGACAAGGAGTAAGGTCGCCTGTCCAACCTGCCATTTTTAATTTTTTTTTCCCGCCATTTTCATTTCATTTTCTCATCCGTCTCATTACAGTAATACAAGTTTCAGTTATTTCCCTTTAGTTTTCAGATTATTGTTATGCCTGGGTGCAATGTTTCATACTATATTTAGACTTGTAACTTCGCGAGTTTTTGACCAATTTTAATAATTTTTTCTTCGTATCCTTTTATTTAGGTTACTTGATACAATCAATGACACGTGACGATGAATATGAAAGCTTTCATATCTGCATGGGACAGTAGCAGATCTAGTTAAGCTTTCATATGTATTACATATGAAAGCTTATTGTTTCTGTTAAAGTTATTATTATTATTATTTTTTTTTTTGTGTGTTTTCTGCAAATCGGATTTCTCAGAATCTATCCATAGGATCTTTCTGAAATTTTGACCTACCCCCCCAAAAATGGGGTGCGAACCTTGATTAAATGTATTTTCAAAACGTTTTACGAATCCGAAATCACCGAATTTTACGAACGAAAAAACTGACAATGCATAGTCGTATCTTTGTTATTTTTTGACCGATTTTACTAATTCTTTTTTCTTTGAATACCTTGAAAAAAATCGTTTTCATCTGCAGTTTCACATTTTCGTATTTCGAAAATTCGTCGCTGTGATTTCGAACCGGAAGTTTAGACCAATTTGACAACTTCTTTAATAGTTGTACGATTTTCATGAAATTTAGTATACAAGTAGATCTTACCGATGTGACTTCAAAAATATAATTAGAAATTTTCTAAATTATCTCCCCTTGGTGAAATTAAGGATCAAAGTTTTCAAAAAAATCGTCGAAATATAGGTCAGAATGACCTAAAAAAATTTTTCGATACTCGACAAGTAATTACTGATTCCTACACAAAATATGGAGTTTGTCGATCGAACCGGAAGTGCCACCATCTTGAAACATGAAAAATCCCTAAGGCTTTTTTGCTATTTTACTTACAGACACGGGAGTTATATTTTCTGAATCCTTGAAGGATGGCCCAAAAATCATAGGGAGCAGAATTTTGATTTCGGTCACGTGATGGTCACCATTTTGAATTGAAAATGAAAAGTAGTAGCAATTTGAAGGGCCGAGACTTTGAAACACAATAACTCTCCTTCTAATTGAGCTAGAATGTTCAAACTTGGTGTAGACGTTCACTAGGACAATGTCATGATTGAGTCCAAAGATGAGCATTTTCTGCCAAGGGTAAGCAGAGATGGGCATGCTGATTTGTTGATTCTTTAGGGCACGATAACTTCGGTTATAATGAAGGGAGGGCTGTGAAACTTTTGTCAATAGAGAGTCCAATAGCTAGCCTGTTGTGTGAAATCATTGTATCATTTATTTTAAATATCAGGGATAGGCGAAAAAAAGAGATTGAAAATCCAAAAAGTCGTATTTTTACAATTTGGAGCATGTTTAGAGGTCTTTCTCGTAAAGTCAACTTAATATTTTTTGGGAACTTCTTCTACAAAGAGTCTTATTGGTAGTCTTTCATATAAAACCATCGATCAACAATCCAACATATCAGGAGTAGAAGAACAAAAGGATCGAACATTGAAAACGGCATCCTTTCATTGTTAAGCGACACATGCAGTGTGGGTGACTACAATCTACACATTTAGTCATCGTATACAGCTTATTCAACAGTATCGAATTCCAACTGCTTAGGGATATTTTTTAGAATCTAACCATAGGATCTTTCTAAAACTTTGACCTACCCCCCCAAAAATGGGGTGCGAACCTTGATTAAATATATTTTCAAAACGTTTTTCGAATCCAAAATCACCGAATTTTACGAACGAATGCTTTTGACCTTCAATGCTGTAACTTTGTGACTATTTGACCTATTTAATTAATTCTTTTTTCTATGAGTACTTTGAGACATTTACTTCAAATCTGCAATTTCGGATTTTCGAATTTCGAAAATTCGTCGCTGTGATTTCGAACCGGAAGTTTAGACCAACTCGACAACTTCTTTAGTAGTTTTACGATTTTCATGAAATTTAATATGTAAGTAAACCTTAATGATGCGACTTGAAAAAATACTTTGGAAATTTTCTAAATTATCTCCCCTTGGAGAAATTGAGGATCGAAATTTTCAAAAAAATCGACGAAATATAGGTCAAATCATCTTGAATTTTTTTTTTAGGTACTAGCTACGAGACCACTGATTAGTACACAAAAAATGGAGTTTGTAGCTCAATCCGGAAGTGCCACCATCTTGAAATGTAAAAACCTCAAACGCCATTTTGCTATTTTACATACAGACACGGGGGTTATATTTTCTGAATCCTTGAAGGGATGGCTATAAAATGTTGAGTAGAATTTTGATTTAAGTCAATGGATAGTCACCATATTGAATTGAATATCAGAAATAGTGAAAAATGGACATTAACGGGCATGTAAATTATCAGAACAGACCGTAGTTTGTTGAATTCGTTTCTTATCTTTGAAATTAATACATTTGGGGATAGCCTAGCTCATTGTCGAATTTTTGGTATTTGCAAATTTCAAAATTTCAAATTTCGCCTTTGATGTTTTCCGTGCCGACAAAGTTGTTTTCGCGTGAATAACTCCGATTAACAGCTTGAAAATAATCAAATGGATCGCAGTTTCGCGATTTTGTCTCAAATCTGGGAAATCAATACATTTCTGGTTAGCCTCCTTTCAAAAATGGGTGGTGGCCTTGGAATCAATATATTTTCAAAACGTTTTGCGAATCCAAAATCACCGAAAACAACTGATGAAAAAATTGACCTTGACAGCTGTGTTACTTCGTGATTTTGTGATCTATTTTACTTTTCTGGTTAGCCTCCTTTCAAAAATGGGTGGTGGCCTTGGAATCAATATATTTTCAAAACGTTTTGCGAATCCAAAATCACCGTAAATAACTGATGAAAAAATTGAGCTTTGATGGAAACTATATAGAAAAATAAAAGGAAACATCAACAATATATAGGTCTTGCACACATAGGCTTAGAACTTTGCAGCCAGTCCTCATATTAATTGAAATTGAATAGGTTTGATTTGATATAATTATTTGTTTTCTATTTTAAAACTATCTAAAAAAAATATTTTTAATCATTTATGTTATTGATTTAGATTAATACTGTTTATATTGTGTACATTTTAACACCTTCATCGATTAATAATGGTTTGCATAGTCATCGTATAGAGCTTATTCAACAGTATCGAATTCCAACTGCTTAGGGATATTTTACGTGCACTCCAATGTGTACACCGGACCTTGGTTTTTCGTCCCATCTATATGTTAGTTTGTGTCGAATGGAGGTTAAGCCGCATTTATCTCTTTCTCTTTTATTTTTAAAGTTTTGTAATAATCGGTTGTACTGTACTGTAAAAGTGATAAAACAGAAAATTTCGCCCGGTAGTAATGTTTCTCACATTAAAGTCACCAATTTGCTCATTTTAGGGGGCAAACGTTTATTGCGAACAATTAAGCTGGTCAGGGGGGGGGGGGGGCTTATTTTTAAAAGTTTTGTAATATTCGGTTGATAATTAAAGGTACCGTGCAAATTAAACTGTTAAAATAGAAAATTCCGCCCGGTTGAAATGTTTCTCCTTGTAGGTCAGCAATTTGCCAAATTTAGGGAGGTTGCGTGGCTAAATGGTTAGCACCTGCGCACTGTATCGTAACGTCTGTCATTGAGTCAACTGGCGTTGTTTCGATTGAAATGCCCGGTTGAAATGTTTCTTGCTATAAGTCAGCAATTTATCGATTTTAGGGAGCCTGAATGGCTGTATGGTTAGCATGTGCGCGCTGTATCGTAACGTCTGTCATTGAGTCAACCGGCATCGTTTCGATTTCCAGGTTGCACGTGACATGGAGTATGGTGTCCAACCTCGTGGGTTTTCTCCGTGTCCTTCGGTTTCTTCCCACGGCTGATTTTAGATTATTGTTATGACTGGGTGCAATGTTTCATACTATATTTAGATTTGTAACTTCGCGAGTTTTTGACCAATTTTGATAATTTTTTCTTCTTATCCTTTTATTTAGGATACTTGATACAATCAATGACACGTGACCATGAATATGAAAGCTTTCATATCTGCATGGGACAGTAGCAGATCTAGTTATTATTATTATTTTTTTTTTTGTGTGTTTTCTGCAAATCGGATTTCTCAGAATCTATCCATAGGATCTTTCTGAAATTTTGACCTACCCCCCCAAAAATGGGGTGCGAACCTTGATTAAATATATTTTCGAAACGTTTTACGAATCCGAAATCACCGAATTTTACGAACGAAAAAAATGACAATGCATAGTCGTAACTTTGTTATTTTTTGACCGATTTTACTAATTCTTTTTTCTTTGAATACCTTTAAAAAAACCATTTTCATCTGCAGTTTCACATTTTCGAATTTCGAAAATTCGTCGCTGTGATTTCGAACCGGAACATTAGACCAATTTGACAACTTCTTTAATAGTTGTACGATTTTCATGAAATTTAGTATCTAAGTAGATCCTACCGATGTGACTTCAAAAATATAATTAGAAATTTTCTAAATTATCTCCCCTTGACGAAATTAAGGATCAAAATTTTCAAAAAAATCATCGAAATATAGGTCAGAATGACCTGATTTTTTTTTTGGATACTAGATAAGTAATTACTGATTTGTACACAAAATATGGAGTTTGTCGATCGAACCGGAAGTGCCGCCATATTTAAAAGTGAAAAATCAATAAGGCTTTTTTGCTATTTTACTTACAGACTCGGGAGTTATATTTTCTGAATCCTTGTAGGAAGGCCTAAAAAATGTCGCGAATAGAATTTTGATTTCGGTCACGTGATGGTCACCATTTTGAATTGAAAATGAAAAATAGAAGCAATTTGAAGGGTCGGGACTTTGGAACACAATTACTCTCCTTCTAATTAAGCTAGAATGTTCAAACTTGGTGTAGACGTTCACTAGGTCAATGTTATGATTGAGTTCAAAGATGAGCATTTTCTGCTTAGGGTAAGCAGAGATAAACAAGCTAATTTGTTGATTCTTTAGGGCACGATAACTTCGGTTATAATGAAGGGAGGGCGGTGAAACTTTTGTCAATAGAGAGTCTAATAGCTAGCCTGTTGTGTGAAATCATTGTATTATTTTTTCTAAATATCAGGGATAGCCGAAAAAAAGAGATTGAAAACCCAAAAAGTCGTATTTTTACAATTTGGAGCATGTTTAGAGGTCTTTCTCGTAAAGTCAACATAATATTTTTTGGGAACTTCTTGTACAAAGAGTCTTATTGGTAGTCTTTTATATGAAACCATCGATCAACAGTCCAACATATCAGGAGTAGAAGAACAAAAGGATCGAACATTGAAAACGGCACCCTTTCATTGTTAAGCGAAACATGCAGTGTGGGTGACTACAATCTACACATTTAGTCATCGTATAGAGCTTATTCAACAGTATCGAATTCCAACTGCTTAGGGATATTTTACGTGCACTCCAATGTGTACACGGGACCTTGGTTTTTCGTCCCATCCGAATGACTAGACAGCTGTGCTTGTCAGGCCCTCCGTTCTGCCTCACTGACAAGGGGAACCACGCCGGGAAATCGAGATGAACTTTCTCCGTGCAGAACTTTCAATTCAGGCGAAAACGTTTATTGCATACGATTAAGCTGGTCAGTTGGAGCTTATTTTCAAAAGTTTTGTAATAATCGGTTGGTAATTAAAGTACCGTGCACATTAAACTGTTAAAACAGAAAATTTCGCCCGGTTGAAATGTTTCTTGCTATAAGTCAGCAATTTTCTGAATTCAGGGAGGCTGAATGGCTGAATGGTTAGCATGTGCGCACTGTATCGTAACGTCTGTCATTGAGTCAACGGGCGTCGTTTCGATCTCCAGGTTGCACGTGACATGAAGTATGATGTCCAACCTTGTGGGTTTTCTCCGTGTTCTTCGGTTTCCTCCCAACGGCTAAAGACCTGTAAGCGCAGGGGGAGTTTTTAAATAAAATTAAAAAACATATGTTAGTCCCGAAATGACCTAGTTTGTGTCGAATGGACATTAGGCCGCATTTCTCTCTTTCTCTTTTATTTTTAAAGTTTTGTAATAATCGGTTGGTAATCAAAGGTACTGTAAAAGTGATAAAACAGAAAATAATCGGTTGGTAATCAAAGGTACTGTAAAAGTCATAAAACAGAAAATTTCGCCCGGTTGTAATGTTTCTCACTTTAAAGTCAGCAATTTCCCGATTTTAAGTGGCAAACGTTTATTGCGAACGCTTAAGCTGGTCAGGGGGGAGCTTATTTTTAAAAGTTTTGTAATATTCGGTTGATAACTAAAGGTACCGTGCAAATTAAACTGTTACAATAGAAAATTTGGCCCGGTTGAAATGTTTCTCGCTGTAGGTCAGCAATTTGCCGATTTTAGGGAGGTTGCGTGGCTGAATGGTTAGCACGTGCGCTCTGTATCATAACGTCTGTCATTGAGTCAACTGCCGTTGTTTCGATTTTTTGGTTGTACGTGACAAGGAGTATGGTTGCCTGTCCAACCTCGTAGGCCGTAACCGCCGCTGCCCGGGTAAAATTTCCCTCATTGCACACATTATGGCATATGCCCGTCTTCATTAGCCCATTTTAGGAGCAGAACAGTCGGACGTTAAACCCCATTCAATTTCATTTCATTTTCTCTATGTTGCTTATTTATTATAGTGGATAAATATTTTTCTGGTTCTAGCAATTATTTAATTTCTGCATAGAAATCTTGCTTTGGCCAGTTTTTTTTATTGCAGAGTGCCATTCTTGTTTAAACAAACATGATCCTTTGTTTAAAACATGCTTAAGAAGTCGTCACGATTTCCTACTTATAACCAAACATATTGGAAATATTAGTCTGGCATTATTAAATCCTAATTTTATTGGTCTTATTTAAAATTAAACTTTCATTTAACTATGAACAACCCTTAACGTGTCTCTTTAAAACTATTAAGTACTCTAAAACAGTAGCTCAACCTTTTGACCTAAACTCATTAATTTACCATTTTGTTGTGAGCGACTTCTTATTCTTCCTATATGACATATTGCACGTGTCTGATTTCAAAGGGGGGTTGAGTGGCTGAATGGTAAGCACGCGCGCCTGTCATTGAGTAAACTAGCGTGTTTTCGAATGCCCGGTTGTACGTGACAAGGAGTAAGGTCGCCTGTCCAACCTGCCATTTTTAATTTTTTTTTCCCGCCATTTTCATTTCATTTTCTCATCCGTCTCATTACAGTAATACAAGTTTCAGTTATTTCCCTTTAGTTTTCAGATTATTGTTATGCCTGGGTGCAATGTTTCATACTATATTTAGACTTGTAACTTCGCGAGTTTTTGACCAATTTTAATAATTTTTTCTTCGTATCCTTTTATTTAGGTTACTTGATACAATCAATGACACGTGACGATGAATATGAAAGCTTTCATATCTGCATGGGACAGTAGCAGATCTAGTTATTATTATTTTTTTTTTTGTGTGTTTTCTGCAAATCGGATTTCTCAGAATCTATCCATAGGATCTTTCTGAAATTTTGACCTACCCCCCCAAAAATGGGGTGCGAACCTTGATTAAATATATTTTCGAAACGTTTTACGAATCCGAAATCACCGAATTTTACGAACGAAAAAAATGACAATGCATAGTCGTAACTTTGTTATTTTTTGACCGATTTTACTAATTCTTTTTTCTTTGAATACCTTTAAAAAAACCATTTTCATCTGCAGTTTCACATTTTCGAATTTCGAAAATTCGTCGCTGTGATTTCGAACCGGAAGATTAGACCAATTTGACAACTTCTTTAATAGTTGTACGATTTTCATGAAATTTAGTATCTAAGTAGATCCTACCGATGTGACTTCAAAAATATAATTAGAAATTTCCTAAATTATCTCCCCTTGACGAAATTAAGGATCAAAATTTTCAAAAAAATCATCGAAATATAGGTCAGAATGACCTGATTTTTTTTTTTGGATACTAGATAAGTAATTACTGATTTGTACACAAAATATGGAGTTTGTCGATCGAACCGGAAGTGCCGCCATATTTAAAAGTGAAAAATCAATAAGGCTTTTTTGCTATTTTACTTACAGACTCGGGAGTTATATTTTCTGAATCCTTGTAGGAAGGCCTAAAAAATGTCGCGAATAGAATTTTGATTTCGGTCACGTGATGGTCACCATTTTGAATTGAAAATGAAAAATAGAAGCAATTTGAAGGGTCGGGACTTTGGAACACAATTACTCTCCTTCTAATTAAGCTAGAATGTTCAAACTTGGTGTAGACGTTCACTAGGTCAATGTTATGATTGAGTTCAAAGATGAGCATTTTCTGCTTAGGGTAAGCAGAGATAAACAAGCTAATTTGTTGATTCTTTAGGGCACGATAACTTCGGTTATAATGAAGGGAGGGCGGTGAAACTTTTGTCAATAGAGAGTCTAATAGCTAGCCTGTTGTGTGAAATCATTGTATTATTTTTTCTAAATATCAGGGATAGCCGAAAAAAAGAGATTGAAAACCCAAAAAGTCGTATTTTTACAATTTGGAGCATGTTTAGAGGTCTTTCTCGTAAAGTCAACATAATATTTTTTGGGAACTTCTTGTACAAAGAGTCTTATTGGTAGTCTTTTATATGAAACCATCGATCAACAGTCCAACATATCAGGAGTAGAAGAACAAAAGGATCGAACATTGAAAACGGCACCCTTTCATTGTTAAGCGAAACATGCAGTGTGGGTGACTACAATCTACACATTTAGTCATCGTATAGAGCTTATTCAACAGTATCGAATTCCAACTGCTTAGGGATATTTTACGTGCACTCCAATGTGTACACGGGACCTTGGTTTTTCGTCCCATCCGAATGACTAGACAGCTGTGCTTGTCAGGCCCTCCGTTCTGCCTCACTGACAAGGGGAACCACGCCGGGAAATCGAGATGAACTATCTCCGTGCAGAACTTTCAATTCAGGCGAAAACGTTTATTGCATACGATTAAGCTGGTCAGTTGGAGCTTATTTTCAAAAGTTTTGTAATAATCGGTTGGTAATTAAAGTACCGTGCACATTAAACTGTTAAAACAGAAAATTTCGCCCGGTTGAAATGTTTCTTGCTATAAGTCAGCAATTTTCTGAATTCAGGGAGGCTGAATGGCTGAATGGTTAGCATGTGCGCACTGTATCGTAACGTCTGTCATTGAGTCAACGGGCGTCGTTTCGATCTCCAGGTTGCACGTGACATGAAGTATGATGTCCAACCTTGTGGGTTTTCTCCGTGTTCTTCGGTTTCCTCCCAACGGCTAAAGACCTGTAAGCGCAGGGGGAGTTTTTAAATAAAATTAAAAAACATATGTTAGTCCCGAAATGACCTAGTTTGTGTCGAATGGACATTAGGCCGCATTTCTCTCTTTCTCTTTTATTTTTAAAGTTTTGTAATAATCGGTTGGTAATCAAAGGTACTGTAAAAGTGATAAAACAGAAAATAATCGGTTGGTAATCAAAGGTACTGTAAAAGTCATAAAACAGAAAATTTCGCCCGGTTGTAATGTTTCTCACTTTAAAGTCAGCAATTTCCCGATTTTAAGTGGCAAACGTTTATTGCGAACGCTTAAGCTGGTCAGGGGGGAGCTTATTTTTAAAAGTTTTGTAATATTCGGTTGATAACTAAAGGTACCGTGCAAATTAAACTGTTACAATAGAAAATTTGGCCCGGTTGAAATGTTTCTCGCTGTAGGTCAGCAATTTGCCGATTTTAGGGAGGTTGCGTGGCTGAATGGTTAGCACGTGCGCTCTGTATCATAACGTCTGTCATTGAGTCAACTGCCGTTGTTTCGATTTTTTGGTTGTACGTGACAAGGAGTATGGTTGCCTGTCCAACCTCGTAGGCCGTAACCGCCGCTGCCCGGGTAAAATTTCCCTCATTGCACACATTATGGCATATGCCCGTCTTCATTAGCCCATTTTAGGAGCAGAACAGTCGGACGTTAAACCCCATTCAATTTCATTTCATTTTCTCTATGTTGCTTATTTATTATAGTGGATAAATATTTTTCTGGTTCTAGCAATTATTTAATTTCTGCATAGAAATCTTGCTTTGGCCAGTTTTTTTTATTGCAGAGTGCCATTCTTGTTTAAACAAACATGATCCTTTGTTTAAAACATGCTTAAGAAGTCGTCACGATTTCCTACTTATAACCAAACATATTGGAAATATTAGTCTGGCATTATTAAATCCTAATTTTATTGGTCTTATTTAAAATTAAACTTTCATTTAACTATGAACAACCCTTAACGTGTCTCTTTAAAACTATTAAGTACTCTAAAACAGTAGCTCAACCTTTTGACCTAAACTCATTAATTTACCATTTTGTTGTGAGCGACTTCTTATTCTTCCTATATGACATATTGCACGTGTCTGATTTCAAAGGGGGGTTGAGTGGCTGAATGGTAAGCACGCGCGCCTGTCATTGAGTAAACTAGCGTGTTTTCGAATGCCCGGTTGTACGTGACAAGGAGTAAGGTCGCCTGTCCAACCTGCCATTTTTAATTTTTTTTTCCCGCCATTTTCATTTCATTTTCTCATCCGTCTCATTACAGTAATACAAGTTTCAGTTATTTCCCTTTAGTTTTCAGATTATTGTTATGCCTGGGTGCAATGTTTCATACTATATTTAGACTTGTAACTTCGCGAGTTTTTGACCAATTTTAATAATTTTTTCTTCGTATCCTTTTATTTAGGTTACTTGATACAATCAATGACACGTGACGATGAATATGAAAGCTTTCATATCTGCATGGGACAGTAGCAGATCTAGTTAAGCTTTCATATTACATATGAAAGCTTATTGTTTCTGTTAAAGTTATTATTATTAAGCTTTCATATGTATTACATATGAAAGCTTATTGTTTCTGTTAAAGTTATTATTATTATTATTTTTTTTTTTTGTGTGTTTTCTGCAAATCGGATTTCTCAGAATCTATCCATAGGATCTTTCTGAAATTTTGACCTACCCCCCCAAAAATGGGGTGCGAACCTTGATTAAATGTATTTTCAAAACGTTTTACGAATCCGAAATCACCGAATTTTACGAACGAAAAAACTGACAATGCATAGTCGTATCTTTGTTATTTTTTGACCGATTTTACTAATTCTTTTTTCTTTGAATACCTTGAAAAAAATCGTTTTCATCTGCAGTTTCACATTTTCGTATTTCGAAAATTCGTCGCTGTGATTTCGAACCGGAAGTTTAGACCAATTTGACAACTTCTTTAATAGTTGTACGATTTTCATGAAATTTAGTATACAAGTAGATCTTACCGATGTGACTTCAAAAATATAATTAGAAATTTTCTAAATTATCTCCCCTTGGTGAAATAAAGGATCAAAGTTTTCAAAAAAATCGTCGAAATATAGGTCAGAATGACCTAAAAAAAATTTTCGATACTCGACAAGTAATTACTGATTCCTACACAAAATATGGAGTTTGTCGATCGAACCGGAAGTGCCACCATCTTGAAACATGAAAAATCCCTAAGGCTTTTTTGCTATTTTACTTACAGACACGGGAGTTATATTTTCTGAATCCTTGAAGGATGGCCCAAAAATCATAGGGAGCAGAATTTTGATTTCGGTCACGTGATGGTCACCATTTTGAATTGAAAATGAAAAGTAGTAGCAATTTGAAGGGCCGAGACTTTGAAACACAATAACTCTCCTTCTAATTGAGCTAGAATGTTCAAACTTGGTGTAGACGTTCACTAGGACAATGTCATGATTGAGTCCAAAGATGAGCATTTTCTGCCAAGGGTAAGCAGAGATGGGCATGCTGATTTGTTGATTCTTTAGGGCACGATAACTTCGGTTATAATGAAGGGAGGGCTGTGAAACTTTTGTCAATAGAGAGTCCAATAGCTAGCCTGTTGTGTGAAATCATTGTATCATTTATTTTAAATATCAGGGATAGGCGAAAAAAAGAGATTGAAAATCCAAAAAGTCGTATTTTTACAATTTGGAGCATGTTTAGAGGTCTTTCTCGTAAAGTCAACTTAATATTTTTTGGGAACTTCTTCTACAAAGAGTCTTATTGGTAGTCTTTCATATAAAACCATCGATCAACAATCCAACATATCAGGAGTAGAAGAACAAAAGGATCGAACATTGAAAACGGCATCCTTTCATTGTTAAGCGACACATGCAGTGTGGGTGACTACAATCTACACATTTAGTCATCGTATACAGCTTATTCAACAGTATCGAATTCCAACTGCTTAGGGATATTTTTTAGAATCTAACCATAGGATCTTTCTAAAACTTTGACCTACCCCCCCAAAAATGGGGTGCGAACCTTGATTAAATATATTTTCAAAACGTTTTTCGAATCCAAAATCACCGAATTTTACGAACGAATGCTTTTGACCTACAATGCTGTAACTTTGTGACTATTTGACCTATTTAATTAATTCTTTTTTCTATGAGTACTTTGAGACATTTACTTCAAATCTGCAATTTCGGATTTTCGAATTTCGAAAATTCGTCGCTGTGATTTCGAACCGGAAGTTTAGACCAACTCGACAACTTCTTTAGTAGTTTTACGATTTTCATGAAATTTAATATGTAAGTAAACCTTAATGATGCGACTTGAAAAAATACTTTGGAAATTTTCTAAATTATCTCCCCTTGGAGAAATTGAGGATCGAAATTTTCAAAAAAATCGACGAAATATAGGTCAAATCATCTTGAATTTTTTTTTTAGGTACTAGCTACGAGACCACTGATTAGTACACAAAAAATGGAGTTTGTAGCTCAATCCGGAAATGCCACCATCTTGAAATGTAAAAACCTCAAACGCCATTTTGCTATTTTACATACAGACACGGGGGTTATATTTTCTGAATCCTTGAAGGGATGGCTATAAAATGTTGGCAGTAGAATTTTGATTTAAGTCAATGGATAGTCACCATATTGAATTGAATATCAGAAATAGTGAAAAATGGACATTAACGGGCATGTAAATTATCAGAACAGACCGTAGTTTGTTGAATTCGTTTCTTATCTTTGAAATTAATACATTTGGGGATAGCCTAGCTCATTGTCGAATTTTTGGTATTTGCAAATTTCAAAATTTCAAATTTCGCCTTTGATGTTTTCCGTGCCGACAAAGTTGCTTTCGCGTGAATAACTCCGATTAACAGCTTGAAAATAATCAAATGGATCGCAGTTTCGCGATTTTGTCTCAAATCTGGGAAATCAATACATTTCTGGTTAGCCTCCTTTCAAAAATGGGTGGTGGCCTTGGAATCAATATATTTTCAAAACGTTTTGCGAATCCAAAATCACCGAAAACAACTGATGAAAAAATTGACCTTGACAGCTGTGTTACTTCGTGATTTTGTGATCTATTTTACTTTTCTGGTTAGCCTCCTTTCAAAAATGGGTGGTGGCCTTGGAATCAATATATTTTCAAAACGTTTTGCGAATCCAAAATCACCGTAAATAACTGATGAAAAAATTGAGCTTTGATGGAAACTATATAGAAAAATAAAAGGAAACATCAACAATATATAGGTCTTGCACACATAGGCTTAGAACTTTGCAGCCAGTCCTCATATTAATTGAAATTGAATAGGTTTGATTTGATATAATTATTTGTTTTCTATTTTAAAACTATCTAAAAAAAATATTTTTAATCATTTATGTTATTGATTTAGATTAATACTGTTTATATTGTGTACATTTTAACACCTTCATCGATTAATAATGGTTTGCATAGTCATCGTATAGAGCTTATTCAACAGTATCGAATTCCAACTGCTTAGGGATATTTTACGTGCACTCCAATGTGTACACCGGACCTTGGTTTTTCGTCCCATCTATATGTTAGTTTGTGTCGAATGGAGGTTAAGCCGCATTTATCTCTTTCTCTTTTATTTTTAAAGTTTTGTAATAATCGGTTGTACTGTACTGTAAAAGTGATAAAACAGAAAATTTCGCCCGGTAGTAATGTTTCTCACATTAAAGTCACCAATTTGCTCATTTTAGGGGGCAAACGTTTATTGCGAACAATTAAGCTGGTCAGGGGGGGGGGGGGCTTATTTTTAAAAGTTTTGTAATATTCGGTTGATAATTAAAGGTACCGTGCAAATTAAACTGTTAAAATAGAAAATTCCGCCCGGTTGAAATGTTTCTCCTTGTAGGTCAGCAATTTGCCAAATTTAGGGAGGTTGCGTGGCTAAATGGTTAGCACCTGCGCACTGTATCGTAACGTCTGTCATTGAGTCAACTGGCGTTGTTTCGATTGAAATGCCCGGTTGAAATGTTTCTTGCTATAAGTCAGCAATTTATCGATTTTAGGGAGCCTGAATGGCTGTATGGTTAGCATGTGCGCGCTGTATCGTAACGTCTGTCATTGAGTCAACCGGCATCGTTTCGATTTCCAGGTTGCACGTGACATGGAGTATGGTGTCCAACCTCGTGGGTTTTCTCCGTGTCCTTCGGTTTCCTCCCACGGCTGATTTCAGATTATTGTTATGACTGGGTGCAATGTTTCATACTATATTTAGATTTGTAACTTCGCGAGTTTTTGACCAATTTTGATAATTTTTTCTTCTTATCCTTTTATTTAGGATACTTGATACAATCAATGACACGTGACCATGAATATGAAAGCTTTCATATCTGCATGGGACAGTAGCAGATCTAGTTATTATTATTTTTTTTTTTGTGTGTTTTCTGCAAATCGGATTTCTCAGAATCTATCCATAGGATCTTTCTGAAATTTTGACCTACCCCCCCCCCCCAAAAATGGGGTGCGAACCTTGATTAAATATATTTTCGAAACGTTTTACGAATCCGAAATCACCGAATTTTACGAACGAAAAAAATGACAATGCATAGTCGTAACTTTGTTATTTTTTGACCGATTTTACTAATTCTTTTTTCTTTGAATACCTTTAAAAAAACCATTTTCATCTGCAGTTTCACATTTTCGAATTTCGAAAATTCGTCGCTGTGATTTCGAACCGGAAGATTAGACCAATTTGACAACTTCTTTAATAGTTGTACGATTTTCATGAAATTTAGTATCTAAGTAGATCCTACCGATGTGACTTCAAAAATATAATTAGAAATTTTCTAAATTATCTCCCCTTGACGAAATTAAGGATCAAAATTTTCAAAAAAATCATCGAAATATAGGTCAGAATGACCTGATTTTTTTTTTGGATACTAGATAAGTAATTACTGATTTGTACACAAAATATGGAGTTTGTCGATCGAACCGGAAGTGCCGCCATATTTAAAAGTGAAAAATCAATAAGGCTTTTTTGCTATTTTACTTACAGACTCGGGAGTTATATTTTCTGAATCCTTGTAGGAAGGCCTAAAAAATGTCGCGAATAGAATTTTGATTTCGGTCACGTGATGGTCACCATTTTGAATTGAAAATGAAAAATAGAAGCAATTTGAAGGGTCGGGACTTTGGAACACAATTACTCTCCTTCTAATCGAATGGACATTAGGCCGCATTTCTCTCTTTCTCTTTTATTTTTAAAGTTTTGTAATAATCGGTTGGTAATCAAAGGTACTGTAAAAGTGATAAAACAGAAAATAATCGGTTGGTAATCAAAGGTACTGTAAAAGTCATAAAACAGAAAATTTCGCCCGGTTGTAATGTTTCTCACTTTAAAGTCAGCAATTTCCCGATTTTAAGTGGCAAACGTTTATTGCGAACGCTTAAGCTGGTCAGGGGGGAGCTTATTTTTAAAAGTTTTGTAATATTCGGTTGATAACTAAAGGTACCGTGCAAATTAAACTGTTACAATAGAAAATTTGGCCCGGTTGAAATGTTTCTCGCTGTAGGTCAGCAATTTGCCGATTTTAGGGAGGTTGCGTGGCTGAATGGTTAGCACGTGCGCTCTGTATCATAACGTCTGTCATTGAGTCAACTGCCGTTGTTTCGATTTTTTGGTTGTACGTGACAAGGAGTATGGTTGCCTGTCCAACCTCGTAGGCCGTAACCGCCGCTGCCCGGGTAAAATTTCCCTCATTGCACACATTATGGCAGTAATTGTGTTCCAAAGTCCCGACCCTTCAAATTGCTTCTATTTTTCATTTTCAATTCAAAATGGTGACCATCACGTGACCGAAATCAAAATTCTATTCGCGACATTTTTTAGGCCTTCCTACAAGGATTCAGAAAATATAACTCCCGAGTCTGTAAGTAAAATAGCAAAAAAGCCTTATTGATTTTTCACTTTTAAATATGGCGGCACTTCCGGTTCGATCGACAAACTCCATATTTTGTGTACAAACACACAATGACACGTGACGATGAATATGAAAGCTTTCATATCTGCATGGGACAGTAGCAGATCTAGTTATTATTTTTTTTTTTGTGTGTTTTCTGCAAATCGGATTTCTCAGAATCTATCCATAGGATCTTTCTGAAATTTTGACCTACCCCCCCCCAAAATGGGGTGCGAACCTTGATTAAATATATTTTCGAAACGTTTTACGAATCCGAAATCACCGAATTTTACGAACGAAAAAAATGACAATGCATAGTCGTAACTTTGTTATTTTTTGACCGATTTTACTAATTCTTTTTTCTTTGAATACCTTTAAAAAAACCATTTTCATCTGCAGTTTCACATTTTCGAATTTCGAAAATTCGTCGCTGTGATTTCGAACCGGAAGATTAGACCAATTTGACAACTTCTTTAATAGTTGTACGATTTTCATGAAATTTAGTATCTAAGTAGATCCTACCGATGTGACTTCAAAAATATAATTAGAAATTTTCTAAATTATCTCCCCTTGACGAAATTAAGGATCAAAATTTTCAAAAAAATCATCGAAATATAGGTCAGAATGACCTGATTTTTTTTTGGGATACTAGATAAGTAATTACTGATTTGTACACAAAATATGGAGTTTGTCGATCGAACCGGAAGTGCCGCCATATTTAAAAGTGAAAAATCAATAAGGCTTTTTTGCTATTTTACTTACAGACTCGGGAGTTATATTTTCCGAATCCTTGTAGGAAGGCCTAAAAAATGTCGCGAATAGAATTTTGATTTCGGTCACGTGATGGTCACCATTTTGAATTGAAAATGAAAAATAGAAGCAATTTGAAGGGTCGGGACTTTGGAACACAATTACTCTCCTTCTAATTAAGCTAGAATGTTCAAACTTGGTGTAGACGTTCACTAGGTCAATGTTATGATTGAGTTTAAATATGAGCATTTTCTGCTTAGGGTAAGCAGAGATAAACAAGCTAATTTGTTGATTCTTTAGGGCACGATAACTTCGGTTATAATGAAGGGAGGGCGGTGAAACTTTTGTCAATAGAGAGTCTAATAGCTAGCCTGTTGTGTGAAATCATTGTATTATTTTTTCTAAATATCAGGGATAGCCGAAAAAAAGAGATTGAAAACCCAAAAAGTCGTATTTTTACAATTTGGAGCATGTTTAGAGGTCTTTCTCGTAAAGTCAACATAATATTTTTTGGGAACTTCTTGTACAAAGAGTCTTATTGGTAGTCTTTTATATGAAACCATCGATCAACAGTCCAACATATCAGGAGTAGAAGAACAAAAGGATCGAACATTGAAAACGGCACCCTTTCATTGTTAAGCGAAACATGCAGTGTGGGTGACTACAATCTACACATTTAGTCATCGTATAGAGCTTATTCAACAGTATCGAATTCCAACTGCTTAGGGATATTTTACGTGCACTCCAATGTGTACACGGGACCTTGGTTTTTCGTCCCATCCGAATGACTAGACAGCTGTGCTTGTCAGGCCCTCCGTTCTGCCTCACTGACAAGGGGAACCACGCCGGGAAATCGAGATGAACTTTCTCCGTGCAGAACTTTCAATTCAGGCGAAAACGTTTATTGCATACGATTAAGCTGGTCAGTTGGAGCTTATTTTCAAAAGTTTTGTAATAATCGGTTGGTAATTAAAGTACCGTGCACATTAAACTGTTAAAACAGAAAATTTCGCCCGGTTGAAATGTTTCTTGCTATAAGTCAGCAATTTTCTGAATTCAGGGAGGCTGAATGGCTGAATGGTTAGCATGTGCGCACTGTATCGTAACGTCTGTCATTGAGTCAACGGGCGTCGTTTCGATCTCCAGGTTGCACGTGACATGAAGTATGATGTCCAACCTTGTGGGTTTTCTCCGTGTTCTTCGGTTTCCTCCCAACGGCTAAAGACCTGTAAGCGCAGGGGGAGTTTTTAAATAAAATTAAAAAACATATGTTAGTCCCGAAATGACCTAGTTTGTGTCGAATGGACATTAGGCCGCATTTCTCTCTTTCTCTTTTATTTTTAAAGTTTTGTAATAATCGGTTGGTAATCAAAGGTACTGTAAAAGTGATAAAACAGAAAATAATCGGTTGGTAATCAAAGGTACTGTAAAAGTGATAAAACAGAAAATTTCGCCCGGTTGTAATGTTTCTCACTTTAAAGTCAGCAATTTCCCGATTTTAAGTGGCAAACGTTTATTGCGAACGCTTAAGCTGGTCAGGGGGGAGCTTATTTTTAAAAGTTTTGTAATATTCGGTTGATAACTAAAGGTACCGTGCAAATTAAACTGTTACAATAGAAAATTTGGCCCGGTTGAAATGTTTCTCGCTGTAGGTCAGCAATTTGCCGATTTTAGGGAGGTTGCGTGGCTGAATGGTTAGCACGTGCGCTCTGTATCATAACGTCTGTCATTGAGTCAACTGCCGTTGTTTCGATTTTGTGGTTGTACGTGACAAGGAGTATGGTTGCCTGTCCAACCTCGTAGGCCGTAACCGCCGCTGCCCGGGTAAAATTTCCCTCATTGCACACATTATGGCATATTCCCGTCTTCATTAGCCCATTTTAGGAGCAGAACAGTCGGACGTTAAACCCCATTCAATTTCATTTCATTTTCTCTATGTTGCTTATTTATTATAGTGGATAAATATTTTTCTGGTTCTAGCAATTATTTAATTTCTGCATAGAAATCTTGCTTTGGCCAGTTTTTTTTATTGCAGAGTGCCATTCTTGTTTAAACAAACATGATCCTTTGTTTAAAACATGCTTAAGAAGTCGTCACGATTTCCTACTTATAACCAAACATATTGGAAATATTAGTCTGGCATTATTAAATCCTAATTTTATTGGTCTTATTTAAAATTAAACTTTCATTTAACTATGAACAACCCTTAACGTGTCTCTTTAAAACTATTAAGTACTCTAAAACAGTAGCTCAACCTTTTGACCTAAACTCATTAATTTACCATTTTGTTTTGAGCGACTTCTTATTCTTCCTATATGACATATTGCACGTGTCTGATTTCAAAGGGGGGTTGAGTGGCTGAATGGTAAGCACGCGCGCCTGTCATTGAGTTAACTAGCGTGTTTTCGAATGCCCGGTTGTACGTGACAAGGAGTAAGGTCGCCTGTCCAACCTGCCATTTTTAATTTTTTTTTTCCCGCCATTTTCATTTCATTTTCTCATCCGTCTCATTACAGTAATACAAGTTTCAGTTATTTCCCTTTAGTTTTCAGATTATTGTTATGCCTGGGTGCAATGTTTCATACTATATTTAGACTTGTAACTTCGCGAGTTTTTGACCAATTTTAATAATTTTTTCTTCGTATCCTTTTATTTAGGTTACTTGATACAATCAATGACACGTGACGATGAATATGAAAGCTTTCATATCTGCATGGGACAGTAGCAGATCTAGTTATTGTTATTTTTTTTTTGTGTTTTATCCACAAATCGGATTTCTCAGAATCTAACCACAGTATCTTTATGAAACTTTTACCTACCCCCCCCCCCAAAAAAAATGGGTGGTAGCTGTTGATTAAATATATTTTCAAAACGTTTTACGAATCCAAAATCACCGAAATTTACGAACGACAAAATGGACAATGCATAGTCGTAACTTTATTGTTTTTTGACCGATTTTACTAAATCTTTTTTCTTTGAATACCTTGAAAAAAATCATTTTCATCAGCAGTTTCACATTTTCGAATTTCGAAAATTCGTCGCTGTGATTTCGAACCGGAAGTTTAGACCAATTTGACAACTTCTTTAATAGTTGTGCGATTTTCATTCAATTTAGTATATAAGTAGATCCTACCGATGTGACTTCAAAAATATAATTAGAAATTTTCTAAATTATCTCCCCTTGGTGAAATTAAGGATCAAAGTTTTCAAAAAAATCGTCGAAATATAGGTCAGAATGACCTAATTTTTTTTTTCGATACTAGACAAGGAATTACTGATTCGTACACAAAATATGGAGTTTGTCGATCGAACCGGAAGTGCCACCATCTTGAAACGTGAAAAATCAATAAGGCTTTTTTGCTATTTTACTTACAGACTCGGGAGTTATATTTTCTGAATCCTTGTAGGAAGGCCTAAAAAATGTCGCGAACAGAATTTTGATTTAGGTCAACCGGGAGTCACCATTTTGAATTGAAAATCAAAAATAGAAGCAATTTGAAGGGCCGAGACTTTTGAGCACAATAACTCTCATTCTAATTGAGCTAGAATGTTCTAACTTGGTGTAGACGTTCACTAGGTCAATGTTATGATGAAGTTCAAAGATGAGCATTTTCTGCTTAGGGTAAGCAGAGATAAGCATATTGATTTGTTGATTCTTTAGGGCACGATAACTTCGGTTATAATGAAGGGAGGGCGGTGAAACTTTTGTCAACAGAGAGTCTTATAGCTAGCCTGTTGTGTGAAATCATTGTATCATTTTTTTTAAATATCAGGGATACCCGAAAAAAAGAGATTGAAAATCCAAAAAGTCGTATTTTTACAACTTGGAGTATGTTTAGAGGTCTTTCTCGTAAAGTCAACATAATATTTGTTGGGAACTTCTTCTACAAAGAGTCTTATTTATGAAACCATCGATCAACAGTCCAACATATCAGGAGTAGAAGAACAAAAGGATCGAACATTGAAAACGGCACCCTTTCATTGTTAAGCGAAACATGCAGTGGGGGTGACTACAATCTACACATTTAGTCATCGTATAGAGCTTATGCAACAGTATCGAATTCCAACTGCTTAGGGATATTTTACGTGCACTCCAATGTGTACACGGGACCGTGGTTTTCGTCCCATCTGAACTAGACAGCCGTTCTGCCTCACTGACAAGGGGGAACCACGCCGGGAAATCGAGATGAACTTTCTCCGTGCAGAACTTTCAATTCAAGCCAAACTTTTATTGCATACGATTACGCTGGTCAGTTGCAGCTTATTTTCAAAAGTTTTGTAATAATCGGTTGGTAATTAAAGTACCATGCACATTAAACTGTTAAAACAGAAAATTTCGCCCGGTTCAAATGTTTCTTGCTATAAGTCAGCAATTTTCCGAATTCAGGGAGGCTGAATGGCTGAATGGTTAGCATGTGCGCGCTGTATCGTAACGTCTGTCATTGAGTCAACGGGCGTCGTTTCGATCGCCAGGTTGGACGTGACATGGAATATGATGTCCAACCCCGTTTATTCCGAACGATTAAGCTGCTCAGGGGGAGTTTATTTTTAAAGGTTTTGTAATATTCGGTTGATAACTAAAGGTACCGTGCAAATTAAACTGTTAAAATAGAAAATTTGGCCCGGTTGAAATGTTTCTCGCTGTAGGTCAGCTAGAATGTTTAAACTTGATCGAGTTCACAGCAGAAATAACAGTGAAACGATCAACGAACTCATAGCAGAAATAACAGTGCAAAACTTAACGAATTCATAGCAGAAATGAAATGGGGTTTTACGTCCTACTCTTCTGCACCTGACCTGGGCTAATGGAAGACGGCCATACGCCACACAGTGTGCTATGAGGGAATTTTTGCCCGGGCAAGGGATATTTTACGTGCACTCCAATGTGTACACGGGACCTCGGTTTTTCGTCCCATCCGAACGACTAGGCAGCTGTCCTTATCAGGCCCTCCTTCTGCATCACTGACAAGAGGAAACAACGCCGGAAAATCGAGATGAGCTTTCTCGGCCAATGCAAGGATCGAACACCCGACCTCCAGGCTAACAAGCCAGCTCCTTGCCCACTTAGCCACCGTGATTCCCATAAATAGCAATGAAACGATCAACGAATTTATAGCAGTAATAACACTTCAACAATTAACGAATTCGTAGCAGAAATAACGATGAAACAATTAACGAATTCGTAGCAGAAATAACAATGAAACGTTCAACGAAATCATAGCCGAAATAAGAGTGGAACAATGAACGAATTAATAGTAGACGAGTTCATAGTAGAAAAAACAGCGAAACAATGAACGAATCATAGCAGAAACCGGAAGGCTATCAATACACTGTGAAATTTGAAACCTAAATGGCCCGGCTAGGAACAATATCTACATGCCCGTAAAAGACTACTTAACAGTTGGAATTCGAAAGAAAAGACCGTAACGACGCTGTCCGATCAAACTTTAGTTAATTCAGTCGGCGCAAAAAGATAGGTCGTTAAAACCATTTCTGTTCAGTTCATTCCATTTCCTTAAATCTATGAAAGTTGTGTGAATTGGGAATCGCGTATTACTCAACAGTTTCAGGGGAGATAAGCCGTCTTTGAGATTGGAAATCAATTTTTGATATCGTCTGTGTATGATTGCTACTAGATCGATTGTGATTCAGGTTCTAATCAGTTTGGATTGATGAATCGGGGTGGTATATGTGTGTGTGATGGGGTGGGGGTGGTGGCACAAGACGCTATATCCCATTCGCAATCACACACCTAACAAATGCAGGGTATAGGTTGCGATAAGTTCTTTCAAGATTTTCATATATTTAAGCCACTTTATTACACGCCTCATCTGAAAATGTCTGTGTTAGTGTAGATAACTGTTGACCAAATAACATCTTTCACCATTTTGACTTTCAGTTACAGAACTAGCATAGGGGCGTTTTAAGGTTTATCATGGCGGAGGCTGTACTATTTTGAGGGCCCTCTGTCGCGAGGGGAGGTTCTTGATTGATGATTGTCACCCCAATGCAATGGCTGCATTCTCATTCAGTAGTGGATTCGACAGTAACAGTGTATAGAAAACGATTGAGTTGGACTCGGGGGCCCTTTCCCTTGGCACTAGGGACCCTTTTGTCATTCGTCGGACCCTTTTGTCTGTCTTTAGAGCCCTCCCTAACTAGGGCACATTTTCATTTTTCGCATCGGTTTTAGCATTTTTCTCCCGTTTTATTTTTTCAACTGCTTTGATTTTTTTCGCGGGGAGGCTGGCGCCTCCAGCGCCTCAGCTATAAAACGCTTTTGAACTAACAGTACTATTGACAGAATACCGTTTTTTCCAGTAATGGTAACTCACTCGTTTCTTCAAGATTCATTCGGCATTCCAGGTATGCTACATTCTATTCGCTGTCTTCCATAGGAGCGGTAAGATGAGACCTGTTTGTGGGAAAATCCCTAAACAATATGCGAGGGTGGAATAATCGTACATTACTTTAAGGTTTGCGTGAAGTAATTGACATATCGAAATTACAGTTATATGCACTGAATAACCATGACACGGAGAGAGAGAGAGAGAGAGAGAGAGAGAGAGAGAGAGAGAGAGAGAGAGAGAGAAATGGGGTTTAACGTCCACTCGACGCAAACTAGGTCATTTTGGGACTAACATATGGTTTAATTTTATTTCAATAATCTGCTTGCGCATATTAACAGTGGGAGGGAACCGCAGGTCCCGGGATAAACCCAGGAGATTGGACAGGCGAGATTGTAGGTTAGGGTTAGGGTAAGCGCTAAGGTTAGGTCTTGGGTTAGGATTAGGATTAGCGATATCCCTATTTACATCTCGTGACCTTTGACCAAACGTAATGAAGACAGGATGTGACGTATATATGCACATTGAGGTTATCAAGCTATAGACCGGACTAGTAGTAAGCTATAAACGGATAAATAACAAGAGTTTATATGTATATTATTTTATTAAATTTATATATATCTTAACTCCCTGATTTACGTATATACATTATGCATGAACAATAGAAACTATATACTAGTATTTATAAGTATTAAAGCTATGGTAATATTATGCTATCAAATAGCCGTATTGTCTTAATATTTGTTGTAACCGCAACCTTGACAGTTATTGTAAGAAGGATAACGGTTGTAGTTGTTGTATCCGTTACCGTATCCGTTGTTATTGTAGTTGTTATATCCCTTCCCATATTCGTTGTTATTGTGGCCATTGTTGTAACCGTTGTTGTAATTGTAGGGGCCGTTGTAACTATTGTATCCTTTATTATTGTATTGGTTGTACTTGTATAGTCCGTTGTTGTATCGGTTGTATGGCCCGTTGTTGTACCCGTTGTAGTTGTATGATTGTTTGTAAGCTCCAATCTTTCCATGTCCAACAAATCCGTTTCCAATTATACCGTGTCCGATACCGTTACCAACGATACCATGACCAATTCCGTGTCCAACAATACCGTGTCCGATACCGTTACCAACGATGTCATGCCCAATGCCGTTACCAATCTTTCCATGTCCAATAAGTCCGTGTCCGATTCCGTTTCCAATGATACCATGTCCGATACCGTTACCAACGATACCATGACCAATTCCGTTTCTAACAATACCGTGTCCAATACCGTTACCAACAATACCATGACCAATTCCGTTACCAATAACACCGACTTTGCCAACAGCTACTATTCCGTGTCTGAGTCGGTCTCCTTGGATACCATGTCCAATACCATGGTTGAGTCCGTTGCCAATAGCTCCTACACTAACAAGACCATGTCCAACACCGGCATGTCCTCTTCCATATCCTTTACCAATTCCGTTTGCAAAGACACCAACACCATGTCCTAGACCGTGTCCGATTTTAGCATCGATGTATTGGGAAGCAGCTACTGTCAAACAGACAGCGAAAGCGACGAAAGCCTGAAAAAGAAAAAAAAAACATGTGTTTTACAGAAATAGCCGTAGATTTGATTCCATACTAAAAAAAAAATCGCGAGGGTTTATTTATAACCAAAAACTTGACAATCAAGAAATTTTACTGTGCCGCCATTATTTAGTACATGATCGAGTTTTGGCGTTACCAGGCAAGATCACAATTAATGATCAACTCTGGGTAATAATTTACACTTTTTATAATTTACCGTTCTGGCCCTATGAATATAAAACTGCCTTTAATACAATGTCAAGGGCGATAAGCAATAATACAACAGTGACGATGCAATACCATGTTCAACCCTCGGTAATTTCTACCAGTTTTAAATTTAAAGATGGACCTATGGGTATGCATGCCAAGTGCGATAAGCAATCATATAAAAATTTAGTATGTAATGAAACTTATTAGTGCTTTACCAAATTAGATATCAGGTTTCTTGTCTAGAAAGTTCAAGTATATCCCATCTGGGTCACGATCCTTGTCACTACATACCGCTAATTAGAAGTATTGAAGATTATTTAGTCAACAAGTTAAATTTACTTTCTGTAGATTGTTACAATGTTTTACTGTATTAGCCCAGTCTGTACAGAACAGAGAGCGAAAGCGACGAAAGCCTGAAAAAGAAAAAAAAACATGTGTTTTACAGAAATAGCCGTAGATTTGATTCCATACTAAAAAAAAAAATCGCGAGGGTTTATTTATAACCAAAAACTTGACAATCAAGAAATTTTACTGTGCCGCCATTATTTAGTACATGATCGAGTTTTGGCGTTACCAGGCAAGATCACAATTAATGATCAACTCTGGGTAATAATTTACACTTTTTATAATTTACCGTTCTGGCCCTATGAATATAAAACTGCCTTTAATACAATGTCAAGGGCGATAAGCAATAATACAACAGTGACGATGCAATACCATGTTCAACCCTCGGTAATTTCTACCAGTTTTAAATTTAAAGATGGACCTATGGGTATGCATGCCAAGTGCGATAAGCAATCATATAAAAATTTAGTATGTAATGAAACTTATTAGTGCTTTACCAAATTAGATATCAGGTTTCTTGTCTAGAAAGTTCAAGTATATCCCATCTGGGTCACGATCCTTGTCACTACATACCGCTAATTAGAAGTATTGAAGATTATTTAGTCAACAAGTTAAATTTACTTTCTGTAGATTGTTACAATGTTTTACTGTATTAGCCCAGTCTGTACAGAACAGAGGGCGAAAAAGCAAGCCCCATTTAAGATTTCAGGGTCCGGGTATGCTTATCTTAAAACTTCAAAGATATGAAATCTTATACGGAGTAGGCCAAAAGTCCTACTTTATACACCGACTGGACCATTGAAGACAAACAGGTAGATTTTGCCCGGACATCTGTATCACGATATACTCTATCAAGGAATCTTTTACGTGCACGCCAATGTGCACACTGAACATTGCTTTTCGTCCCATCCCGACAATTAGACACTATTCCCTGTCAGACCGGGCAGACCTACTGTCCTGTACAGCTAACAAGGGCAGTCAAGCCTGTACAATTGACTTTCTGGTCAAACCCCGGGAGAGAGCCCAGGACCTACTGGTTAGTTAATCAGTGTCTCTTATCACTGAGCCACCATGATCCCCATACATTAAAAACGCGGAGTTCGTAGATGAGCATATTAGGCTTAGGGTAAGCAGAGATAAGCAAATAGATTGGTTGATGATTTTGGACACTTTCACTTCAGTCAGAGTGATGAAACTTGGTGTATAGTTTCATTACATCAATACCTTGAAAAGGTTCGACAATGAGCATTGTCTGCCCTGGACAAGCAGAGCGATGAGCAATTTGATTGGTCGAGAATTTGAAACAAAATAACTCTCCTTCTAATTGGGGCAGAATGTTCAATCTTGGTGAAGGCGTTCATTAGGTCAGTGCCATAAAGGAGTGCGAAGATGAGCATTGTCTGCTTACAGTAAGCAGAGATAAGCAATCTGATTGGTTGATTCTTTGGGGCACGATAACTTTGGTTATAATGAAGTGAGAGTGACAAAATTCCAAATATAGATTCATTATGTCATTACCTTGACTAAGTTTGATGTTGAGAATTTCTGCGTAGATTTAGGAGCAATAAGCAATTTGACAGATCACATTGGAACATAACACCTCTGTTTCTAATTAAGGTAGAATTTGAACCGGTTGAATTGTTTCTCGTTATAACTCGGTGAGTTTTTGGCGGATTTCATTAATTCTTTTTAGGGTTTCACACTGCGTAGCTTGTGTGAAACACTATTGTTTTTGTTAAAATTATTATTCTTATTATTATTATTATTATTCAGATTCCAATTTGAATAGATCTCAGCAACTACGTGTCGCATCGTTACGATTTCTTCGGTTTTACTGGGAAAGTGGGTGTGACTTAGAGGATAAAGCTATTTTGAACGTTCTGCGACAATGCGAAATGTCCGAAATCACCGAAGTTATCGTTTTTATACGTCCACATTCATAATGTGAACGTATTATGCCGTCGCCCCTGTCTGTGTGTTTGTGTGTGTGTGTGTGTGTGTGTGTGTGTGTGTGTGTGTATGTGTGTGTGTGTGTGTGTCTGTGGTTCGCCTACAGGGCGCAATTCTTCATGGATTTTCTTCAAACTTGGTATACTTATTCCTTATACCCCAAGGAAGATCCCTATTGTTTTTGGGGCATGCCCGACCCCCAGGGGCCGAGCCACGCCCATTTCTAGTATTTGTTTGTTTGTCGTCTACAGGCCACATTTCTAAACTTATAATTTTGAAACTTAGCATACACATTCTTTGTACCCTAAGGAACATCCCTATCGTTTGGGGTGTATGCCCCACCCCCAGGGGCAGAGCCACGCCCATTTTCTTTGTGTGTCTTTGTGTCGCCTACAGGGCGCAATTCTTACTGGATTTTCTTCAAACTTGGTATACATATTCCTTATACCCTAAGGAAGATCTCTATTGTTTTTGGTGCATGCCCGACCCCCAGGGACAGAGCCACGCCCATTTCTAGTATGTATTTGTTTGTCGTCTACAGGCCACATTTCTTAACTTATAATTTTGAAACTTAGCATACACATTCTTTGTACCCTAAGGAACATCCCTATCATTTGGGGTGCATGCCCAACCCCCTGGGGCAGAGCCACACCCATTTTCTTATCGTGTGTCTTTGTGTCGCCTACAGGCCGCAATTCTTATTGGATTTTCTTTAAAACTTTGTATACTTACTCTTTATACTCTAAGGATGATCCCTATCATTTGGGGTGCATGCCCAACCCCACAGGGGCAGAGCCACGCCCATTTTCTTTTTGTGTGTCTCTGTGTCGCCTAGAAGCCGCAATTCTAACTGTATTTTCTTAAAACTTTGTATACTTACCCTAAGGATGATCCGTATTGTTTTTTGGTGCATGCCCGACCCCCAATGGCAGAGCCACGCCCATTCCTTGTATTTATTTGTTTGTCGTCTACAAGCCACATTTCTTAACGTATCATCTTGAAACTTTGAATGATTACTCTTTGTACCCTAAGGAACATTTCTATCATTTGGGGTGCATGCCCAACCGCCAGGGGCAGAGTCACGCCCATTTTCTTTTTGTGTGTCGCCTACAGGCCACAATTCTTAATCGGTCATCTTGAAACTTAAAATACTTATTCCTTATACCCTAAGGATGACCCCTTTTGTTTTGGGTGCATGCCCGACCCCCATGGGTCGTGTATTTGTTTGTCTGTCGTCTAAAGGCTGCATTTCTTAATGTATCATCTTGAAACTTTGAATACTTATTCTTTTTACCTTAAGGATGATCCCTATTGTTTTTGGTGCATGCCCAACCCCAAGGGACAGTACCACGCCCATTTTTTTTTTTGTCTGTCTGTGTGTCACCTACAGCCCACTATTATTTTTGGTGCATGACGGACCCCCTGGGACAGATCCACGCCCAATGCTTTTGGTGTTTGTGTTCGCCTACAGGATGCAATTCTTAACATACTTTTAAAACTTTACAAACCTATTCCTTATACCCTAAAGATGACCCCTATTGTTTTGGTGATTTCCTAACCCCCAGGGGCAGAGCCATGCCCATTTTTACTTCGTGTCTATGTGTGTTGTCTACAGGCCACGATTCTTAATGGATCGTCTTGACGTCTTAAAACTTGGGATATGTATTTAGTTTAAACAATATTTTATTCATATGAAAAGGATTGAACAACTTGGGATATGTATTCCATATAGCCTAAGGACGTCAACTGCATGTCCCGACTCACACAGGCAAGATACGACCAATTTTTGTGTTTGTCGTTTACAGGCCGCAATTCTGAATGAATCAGCTTGGTACTTGGTTTATGTATTCCTTATAGCCTGAGGGCGTCCACTATTGATTTTGATGAATGTCCGGACCCCCAGGGTCAGAGCCACGCCCACTTTTTGCCTTTAGTGTAAGGAAGGCACAATTCTGAATGGATTATCTTGGTATAGTTATTCCTTATACTCTAAGGACGGCAACTATTAATGTTGGTGCACGACCCTCAACGCTAAACAAACCAAACGCCTAGCCTTCTTGACAAAGTACCATATCAATCAAAGTAGGAATGTGGACGTATATTGTAGCGTTAGCGTTATGTTTGAAAATATTGCAATAATTTTAACAATAATCATTGGATTTTAACTTTCGATACATTTTGGCATAGCCTGAGACAGGGCACATAGCTACGCTACTTTCGATTTTTGATTTTCGGCAAATCTTCGAAGATATTAGGCGCCAAATTTCGAAAATTTAAAATTTTACAAAAAACTTTTTTATTTATGAATATTTTTTAGTCGTATTGTGCACAGAATTAAAGAGTCATCTGACTAGTGCAAAAATGCTAAAAAATTTTGTCTCAGTAATTTTCCTTGGCCGCCATTGGCTAATTCAGTTTTTCAGTCCTAGATTAATTTTTTATTGTTCGATTTGTATAAAACAAAGTTCATATGCTTTGTTGTCTCAATTGTCATTTTTTTTTTGTTACCGATAATGTTATCTGTCGGCACCGGAAGTGGCATAATTTTACCAAAAACTACAATTTTGACAGTTATTTTCCTATTTCGAAAACAAATTTTATTTTTTTGAAAAATTATACGACTCAAAGAGTGTGTCTTTTCAAGGCGAAAAAAATGTAGGAAGCAGTTTTTTTAATTTCGATTTTATTTTCGAGCAAATTCGATTAAGAGGCTAAAAATGGTGTAAAATTGGCCTATTTACAACCTATTCAGGCTTTTCAGATTTTAAAATATTTCTTCGTAACTTTTATAAACTTGTAGCTATAATACATACGAAGAAAATGTATGTTAAAATTCGTTTGTAATATAAGCAGTTACCAAGAAATGGGCAGTTCTGTACAAGTCACTGTTTTCGTTATTTTGCCTGTAAAATAGTCAATTATGATTGGATTTTTATAAAAGTGACATCATTTGATTCAAAAAGCACGTAACGTCATATCAAGTTGATTACAATTTAAAATTGACACCGGAAGTGACATTATTTGGTCAAAAAATGCATTTTAAACTTTTTAAATCAATGTTTTATTCAACCAAGAATAACTTAATATGTATTAATAATTTTAACTTTTGGTTTAAATTCACATATAAACAAAACTCATATGGTCATATAGATATCATAAAATGGTTTCTAACTTATTCGGTTGCCGAGAAATAGACGGTTTTCTACAGGTCACTTATGAAGGTTTCGGGGCCATAAAAGGGTCAATTATTATTCGATTTTCATAAACGTTACACCATGTTATACCTAATGCCATTTGGGATTTCATACAAGTAATTTAAGATTTTCCTTATCACCGGAAGTAACGTCATTTTGGCAAAAACTGTATTTTTAGCCTTCAAAACAGATATTTTATTCAAATGAGTCTGTTTTGAAATCTTTTTCAAATTATGGTATTTGATGCCAATCAACAAATAGAATGAACCCATACGATCATACAGATGCCACAAAATCGTTTCTAACTTGTACCGTTGCCGAGAAATAGCCGATTTTCTATAAGTCACTTTTCAAGGTTTTGGATTTATAAAAGTGGCATATATTATTCGATTTGCATAAAATTTTCGCCATGTGATACCTTATGCCATTTCTGATTTCATAGCCAGAGACAGGGCACATAGCTACGGTACTTTCGATTTTTTATTTTCGGCAAATCTTCGAAGATATTAGACCCCAAATTTCGAAAATTTAGAATTTTACAAAAAAACTATTTTATTTATGAATATTTTTTAGTCGTGTTGTGCACAGAATTAAAGAGTTATCTGACTAGCGCAAAAATGTTAAAAAATTTTGTCTCTGTATTTTCCTTGGCTGCCATTGGCTAATTCAGTTTTTCAGTCCTAGATTAATTTTTTATTGTTCGATTTGTATAAAACAAAGTTCATATGCTTCGTTGTCTCAGTTGTCATTTTTTTTATTACCGAAAGTGTTATCTGTCGGCACCGGAAGTGGCATAATTTTGCCAAAAACTACAATTTTGACAGTTAGGTACCATTTTTCGAAAACAAATACTATTTTTTTGAAAAATTATATGACTCAAAGAGTGTGTCCTTTAAAGGCGCAAAAAAGTCGGAAGCATTTTTTTAATTTCGATTTCATTTTCTAGCAAATTGGATTAAAAGGCTAAAAATGGTGTAAAATTGACCTATTTATAACCTATTCAGGCTTTTCAGAAATTAAAATATTTCTTCGTAACTTTTATAAACTTGTAGCTATAATCCATACGAAGAAAATGAATGTTAAAATTAGTTTGTAATATAAGCTGTTGCCAAGAAATGGGCAGTTCTGCATAAGTCACTGTTTTCGTTATTTTGCGTGTAAAATAGTCAATTATTATTGGATTTTTATAAAAGTGACATCATTTGATTCAAAAAGCATGTAGCGTCATATCAAGTTGAATTCAATTTAAAATTGACATCGGAAGTGACGTCATTTTGTCAAAAAATGCATTTTAAACTTTTTGAATCAATGTTATATTCAAACGAGAATTATTTAATATGTATTAATAATTTTAACTTTTGGTTTAAATTCACATATAAACACAACTCATATGTTCATATAGATATAATAAAATTGTTTCTAACTTGTTCGGTTGCCGATAAATAGACGGTTTTCTACAGGTCACTTTTGAAGGTTTGGGGGCCATAAAAGTGTCAATTATTATTCGATTTTCATAAACTTTACAGCATGTTATACCTATTGCCATTTAGGATTTTATATAAGTAATTTAACATTTTCATTATCACCGGAAGTAACGTCATTTTGGCAAAAACTGTATTTTTAGCCTTCAAAAAAGATATTTTATTCAAATGAGTCTGTTTTGAAATCTTTTTCAAATTATGATATTTGATGCCAATCAACAAATAGAACGATCCCATACGACCATACAGATACCACAAAATGGTTCCTAACTTGTACGGTTGCAGAAAAATAAACGATTTTCTACAAGTCACTTTTCAAGTTTTTTGGTCTTTAAAAGTGGCAATTATTATTCAATTTACAAAAAAAATTTCACTATATGATATCTATGCCATTTCTGATTTCATAAAACTAATTGAACATTTTCATTAACACCGGAAGTATTGTAATTTTGTCAAGATCATTTACAAGTAACAAATGTATAAAATGAATTGATATTGCTGGATTTGATTGATTCTGCGTCCATTTCATTTGATGTGAGCAATGTTTATTTGGAAACCTGTTTAGTCTTTTCGTTGGTACCGGAAGAGACATATGTTCAAGGGTAACTTGGCACCGAAAGTGACATGTTCAAGGGTAACGTGGCACCAGTGAAACCCGTCATTCCTGCATGCAGGTCTAGTTCCTTTTTAAGATTCTTTATATAACTCTTGAGATGCGACAGAAACTGACCGTGAATATGAAAGCTTTAATATCTGCTTAGCAGATCTAGTTATTATTATTATTATTTACCGCGAGGGCCTAGATCTCCATGATCGAAAACAGATATCGATCTGGAATTAGCTTTTCTATCGGGAAACCATGTGGTGGCTACTTGATAAAATATTTTTGAAATTTCTGCGCATACCGGAAGTGACCGAACTTTGTACTTTCTCTAAAAATTGAAAATCGGCCATAGTTTCGTCAATTCTTTATCCATTTTCAAACAAATTACATTTTTGGAATCCCTGAATCTTTTCTGAGACAATGGCTATCTCACATTTTTCAATTTCGAACATTCGTCTATGACTTTTATCGTTCGAAAATTGAAAACATGTTGTTTACGAGACAATTTTTGTTATTTTTCAAAATTTTCAAATTTGACCTACATTTTTGGATACCTGAAGTCCATCCGATTCCAGTAATATAAGTTTCATTCAGAGTTATCGCCCTTTATTTTCCGATTTTTTTCGAATTTTCTTCCCATTTTGCGAGCTCGGGTTTCGTTTTATGGTAGAATTGACGTTTATGAAACTTCTGGAACATGAAGTTATAGTACAATACCAACTGATAAAGCAATTTCGACACGGATCTTCAAACCGGAAGTGGTCGAAATAATGTTCAATATTTTGAAAAAAATGCAAAAAATGGATATTTTGGGGGAAAACGCTATTTCTCTGTCCGATATCAATGGATTAAACGAATGAAGGTACCGTTTGATGGCACGATTGTTGGACTATCATATGATACCCCATTCATACGGATATTATGAACAGACAGCAAAATATGGCACGCTGAAAATCAAGTATTTTCTGATTTGGAGCGTTTTTGGACGCCTGTATCTCGAAAACTTAACCTGCAATATTTTTTAAATTTTTTCTATCGAGAGTCCTTTGGGAGGTATTTGACAGGAAGCCATCCAATAGGACTTTGAAATGTCTGGAATAGGATAAAAAAGGGACTGAAAATCGAAAAAAGTCGAAAAATCGTGAAATTTTGGAAAATGCTCTACTATTTTTTTATTTTAAGAGATTTTTTAAAAAAGGTTGTATATTCAGATAGCTGACCTAATTACGATTCTAACGATGTATAATATGTATGTAATTATTAAAATTTAATTTTCTATATTTTAAATTTTTTGCATTTTTGGCACTTTTGAACATAGGATTTCTCAGGGGCATTTTATATGATCAGATAATGTAATATATCATTACAGAGCCCTGTGGCTATTTTAGTGCCCAAACCGGCTATTAGAACTATTCCGACAATAATAACCATACCGGAAGTATTCAAAAAATGAAAAAAAAGAGTAAAAACATTGTCGCACTTGCGAAAAACTTGATTTCTCCCTTAGGTAATAGCGGACCAAAAGAACTAAAGTGTCGCTGGATAGCCCTATTAATGGGCCATCATATGGTATCTAAATAATACGATTTCGATGGTAAGGAAATAAATTATTGTATGCCAAAAATCTAGTATTTTCCAATTTTTTAACATTCTGAGACCACCTTTTCTCGAAAACGACGCCTACGATTTTTCTTAAACGTTTCTTACTCAAAGTCCTGTCAGTTGTCTATATAGGGAATCCAAAATGAAAAGCATTGAAATAATATAAGTGGTCGAAAAATGGCCTCAAACTTTGAAAAAAATTGAAAAATCGTTAAATTTTTTGAAACGCTCTTTAATTTATCTTTTTTTCCAAAACTACTCAATGGATGTTTCTGACACTTCTGGTACGTACAGTTAAGTATCCAAAGGACTTCGTAAAGCTATCACAACAACGATCGTAAAACCGGAAGTAGTCGAAAAAATGTCCGATATTTCGAAAAAAATTAATTTTTTTACGAAAACCTTTTTTATTTATGAATATTTTTTGATGATATTTTACACAGGGTTAAAATATCATCGTACTTGAGCAGAAATGAGAAAAAAAATTGTCTCGGTAATTTGCGTTAGCCACCATCGGCTAATTTAGTTTTTCGTACCCAGAAAAATTATTTATTGTTCGATTTGTATAAAACAAAGTTCATATGCACCATGGTCCCAATTGTAATTTTTTTTGTTACGGTGAAATTTTTCTGTCGGCAACGGAAGTGACGTAATATTAACAAAAACTACAATTTTGACAGTTCGGTACCACTTTTTGAAAGCAAATATTATTTTTTTTCAAAACTGATATGACTAAAAGGATGCACCCTGCAAAGGTGCACAAAAACCTTAGCTCATATTTTTTAATTTCAACTTCATTTTCGGGCAATTTCGAATAAAATGTAAAATAAAGTGTAAAATTCAGTTATTTACAATTCATTCAGCGTCTTCATATTTTGAAATATTTATTTGTAATTTTCATAAACTCGTAGCAATAATCCAGACGAAGAGAATGTATGCGAAAATTAGTTTGTAATATGAGCAGTTGCCGAGAAATATGCAATTTTGCATGCATCACTTTTCACGTTATTTTGCCTATAAAAGAGTTAATTATTATTCGATTTGCAATATTTTTTTTCCATTTGATGCCTAATGCCAATTTGGACTAGGTCAAGCCAATTTTACATTTTCACTGTGACCGGAAATGACGTCATTTGGGCAAAAACTGTATTTTTAACCTAAAAAATAAATATTTTATTCAAATGAGTCTGCCTTATAATATTTTTAAAATTATGATATTTGATTCCCACCAACGAATAAAATGAAGCCATACGACCATACAGATACCACAAAATGGTTTCTAACTTGTACGGTTACAGAGAAATAGGCGATCTTCTATAAGTCACTTTTCAAGGTTTTTGGTCTGTAAAACTGTCAATTATTATTCGATTTTTACAATTTATTTACCATTTCATGCCTTATGCTATTTATGACTTCTATGAACCAAGTTAAAATTTTCAATATCACCGGAAGTAATGTAATTTTTGCAAAAAAACGTATTTTTAGCCTTTAAAACAAACATTTTTTTGAAGGGATTTATATTTATTATTCGTTTAACTTTATAACGTCTGACTCTAATGGGCAGTAAGACTGAATCGATACCATCATATTGATATCAAGAAAAATCTTCTAGCATGTTCCCTTGTCGAATAATAACCAATTTTCCGAGGGTCACTTTTCAGTTTTTTACCTTCTTAATTTCAGTTTATGGGTTATAGGTTAATTATTTATTGTCCGATATTTATAAAAAAAAGTTTGTATTTTGTATGTTGCGAATTTTCGACTTATTTTTCATCTATAAAAATTTCTTTCGGCACCGGAAGTGACATACTTTTGCCATAATTTACAATTTTGACCGGTCTTTTAGCCAGCAAATATTACTTTTAGATATGATAGAGGGTGTCACTGAAGCAAAACAACTAAAGTATAGTTTGGTAGCTTAATGGATCGGCTATGGTATAACAAACTTCCTGTATGATTCCTGAAAGCCGGTTCAGTGCTGCTTGCAGGTCTAGTTATTATTATTATTATTATTATTTACCGCGGGGGCCTAGATCTCCATGATCGAAAACAGATATCGATCTGGAATTAGATTTTCTATTGGGAAACCATGTGGTGGCTACTTGATAAAATATTTTTGAAATTTCTGCGCATACCGGAAGTGACCGAACTTTGCACGTTGTCTAAAAATTGAAAATCGGCCATAGTTTCGTCAATTCGTTATCCATTTTCAAACAAATTACATTTTTGGAATCCCTGAATCTTTTCTGAGACAATGGCTATCTCACATTTTTCAATTTCGAACATTCGTCTATGACTTTTATCGTTCGAAAATTGAAAACATGTTGTTTACGAGACCATTTTTGTCATTTTTCAAAATTTTCAACTTTGACCTACATTTTTGGATACCTGAAGTCCATCCGATTCCAGTAATATAAGTTTCATTCAGAGTTATCGCCCTTTATTTTTCGAATTTTTTCGAATTTTCTTCCCATTTTGTCAGCTCGGGTTTCGTTTTATGGTAGAATTGACGTTTCTGAAACTACTAGAACATGAAGTTATAGCCCAATACCAACGTATAAAGCAATTTCGACAAGAATCCTTAAACCGGAAGTGGTCGAAATAATGTGCAATATTTTGAAAAAAATGCAAAAAATGGATATTTTGGGGAAAAACGCGAATTCTCCGCCCGATATCAATGGATTAAAGAAATTAGGGTACCATTGGACTGCACTAGGATTGTGCTATCGTATGATACCCAACTCGTACGGATACGATGAGCAGGCAGCAAAATATGGCACGCTGAAAATCAAGTATTTTCTGATTTGGAGCGTTTTTGGACGCCTGTATCTCGAAAACTTAACCGCAACTTTTTTTGTAATTTTTTCTATCGAGAGTTCTTTCGGAGGTATTTTGCATGAAGCCATCCAATAAGACTTTGAAATATCTGGAATAGGTGAAATAACGGACTGAAAATCGAAAAAAGTCGAAAAATCGTGAAATTTTGGAAAATGCTCTGCTATTTTTTTATTTTCAAAGATTTCCAAAAAACGATTGTATATTCAGATAGCTGACCTAATTACGATTCTAACGATGTATAATATGTATGTAGTTATTGAAATTTAATTTTCGATATTTTAAATTTTTTGCATTTTTGGCACTTTTGAACCTAGGATTTCTCAGGGGCATTTTATCTGATCAGATAATGTAATATATCATTACAGAGCACTGTGGCTATTTTAGTGCCCAAACCGGTTATTAAAACTATACCGACAATAATAACCATACCGGAAGTATTCAAAAAATGAAAAAAAAGGTTAAAAACATTGTCGCACTTGCGAAAAACTTGATTTCTCCCTTAGGTAATAGCGGACCAAAAGAACTAAAGTGTCGTTGGATAGCCCTATTAATGGACCATCATATGGTATCTAAATAATACGATATCGATGGTAAGGAAATAAATTATTGTATGCCAAAAATCTAGTATTTTCCGATTTTTTAACATTCTGAGACGCCCTTTTCTCGAAAACGACGACGCAGATTTTTCTTAAACTTTTCTAACTCAAAGTCCCATCGGTTGTCTATATAGTGAATCCAAAATGAAAAGCATTGAAATAATATAGGTGGTCCAAAAATGGCATCAAACTTTGAAAAAAATTGAAAAATCGTTAAATTTTTGTAAACGCTCTTTTATTTATCTTTTTTTCCAAAACTGCTCAATGGATGTTTCTGACACTTCTGGTACAGAAAGTTAAGTATCCAAAGAACTTCGTAAAGCTATCACAACAACGATCGTAAAACTGGAAGTAGTCGAAAAAATGTCCGATATTTTGAAAAAAATTATTTTTTTTACGAAAATCTTTTTTATTTATGAATATTTTTTGGTGATATTTTACACTGGGTTAAAATATCATCGTACTTGAGCAGAAATGAGAAAAAAATTGTCTGGGTAATTTGCGTTAGCCGCCATCGGCGAATTTAGTTTTTCGTACCCAGAAAAATTATTTATTGTTCGATTTGTATAAAACAAAGTTCATATGCTCCATGGTCCCAATTGTTATTTTTTATGTTACGGTGAAATTTTTCTGTCGGCAATGGAAGTGACGTAATATTAACAAAAACTACAATTTTGACAGTTCGGTACCACTTTTTGAAAGAAAATATTATTTTTTTTCAAAACTGATATAACTAAAAGGATGCACCCTGCGAAGGTGCACAAAATCCTTAGCTCATATTTTTAAATTTCAATTTCATTTTCGGGCAATTTCGAATAAAATGTAAAATAAAGTGTAAAATTCAGCTATTTACAATTCATTCAGCGTCTTCATATTTTTAAATATTTATTTGTAATTTTCATAAACTCGTAGCAATAATCCAGACGAAGAGAATGTATGCGAAAATTAGTTTGTAATATGAGCAGTTGTCGAGAAATATGCAATTTTGCATGCATCACATTTCACGTTATTTTGCCTATACAAGAGTGAATTATTATTCGATTTGCAATATTTTTTTTCCATTTGATGTCTAATGCCAATTTGGACTAGGTCAAGCCAATTTTACATTTTCACTGTGACCGGAAATGACGTCATTTGGGCAAAAACTGTATTTTTAACCTAAAAAACTAATATTTTATTCAAATCAGTCTCCCTTATAATATTTTTAAAATTATGATATTTTATTCCCATCAACGAATAGAATGAAGCCATACGACCATACAGATACCACAAAATGGTTTCTAACTTGTACGGTTACAGAGAAATAGGCGATCTTCTATAAGTCACTTTTCAAGGTTTTTGGTCTATAAAAGTGTCAATTATTATTCGATTTTTATAATTTTTTTACCATTTGATGCCTTATGCCATTTATGACTTCTATGAACCAAGTTAACATTTTCAATATCACCGGAAGTAATGTAATTTTTGCAAAAAACGTATTTTTAGCCTTCAAAACAAACATTTTTTTGAAGTGATTTATATTCATTATTCGTTTAATTTTATAACGTCTGGCTCTAATGGGCAGTAAGATTGAATCAATACCATCATATTGATATCAAGAAAAGGCTTCTAGCATGTTCTCTTGTCGAATAATAACCAATTTTCCCAGGGTCACTTTTAAGTTTTTTACCTTCTTAATTTCAGTTTATGGGTTATAGGTTAATTATTTATTGCCCGATATGTATAAAACAAAGTTTGTATTTTGTGTGTTGCGAATTTTCGACTTGTTTTTCACCTATAAAAATTTCTTTCGGTACCGGAAGTGACGTAATTTTGCCATAATTTACAATTTTGACCGGTCTTTTCGCCAGCAAATATTACTTTTACATATGATAGAGGGTGTCACTGAAGCAAAACAACTAAAGTATACTTTGGTAGCTCAATGGATCGGCTATGGTATAATAAACTTCCTGTATGATTCCTGAAAGCCGGTTCAGTGCTGCTTGCAGGTCTAGTTATTATTATTATTATTTACCGCGGGAGCCTAGATCTCCATGATGGAAACAGATATCGATCTGGAATTAGATTTTCTATCGGGAAACCATGTAGTGGCTACTTGATAAAATATTTTTGAAGTTTCTGCGCATACCGGAAGTGACCGAACTTTGTACGTTGTCTGAAAATTGAAAATCGGCCATAGTTTCGTCAATTCTTTATCCATTTTGAAACAAATTACATTTTCGGAATCCCTGAATCTTTTCTGGGACAATGGCTATCTCACATTTTTCAATTTCGAACATTCGTCTATAACTTTTATCGTTCGAAAATTGAAAACATGTTGTTTACGAGACAATTTTTGTTATTTTTCAAAATTTTCAAATTTGACCTACATTTTTGGATACCTGAAGTCCATCCGATTCCAGTAATATAAGTTTCATTCAGAGTTATCGCCCTTTATTTTTCGATTTTTTTCGAATTTTCTTCCCATTTTGTGAGCTCGGGTTTCGTTCTATGGCAGAATTGACGTTTCTGAAACTTCTGGAACATGAAGTTATAGTCCAATACCAACTTATAAAGCAATTTCGACAAGAATCCTTCAACCGGAAGTTGTCGAAATAATGTGCAATATTTTGAAAAAAATGCAAAAAACGGATATTTTGGGGAAAAATGCGATTTCTCCGCCCGATATCAATGGATTAAAGAAATTATGGTACCATTGGACTGCACTAGGATTGTACTATCGTATGATACCCAATTCATACGGATACTATGATCAGGAAGCAAAATATGGCACGCTGAAAATCAAGAATTTTCTGATTTTTAGCATTTTTGGACGACTGTATCTCGAAAACTTAACCTACAATTTTTTTTTAATTTTTTCTATCGAGAGTCCTTTTGGAGGTACTTTGCATGAAGCCAACCAATAAGTCTTTGAAATGTCTGGAATAGAATAAAAAAGGGACTGAAAATCGAAAAAAGTCGAAAAATCGTCATTTTGAAAAATGCTCTACTATTTTTTTATTTAAAGAGATTTTTAAAAAAAGGTTTTATATTCAGATAGCTGACCTAATTACGATTCTAACGATGTATAATATGTATGTAATTATTGAAATTTAATTTTCGATATTTTAAATTTTTTGCATTTTTGGCACTTTTGAACATAGGATTTCTCAGGGGCATTTTATCTGATCAGATAATGTAATATGTCATTACAGAGCCCTGTGGCTATTTTAGCGCCCAAACCGGCTATTAAAACTATTCCGACAATAATAACCATACCGGAAGTATTCAAAAAATGAAAAAAAAAAGTTTAAAAATATTGTCGCACTTGCGAAAAACTTGATTGCTCACTTAGGTAATAGCGGACCAAAAGAACTAAAGTGTCGTTAGATAGCCCTATTAATGGACCATCAAATGGTATCTAAATAATACGATTTCGATGGTAAGAAAATAAATTATTGTATGCCAAAAATCTAGTATTTTCCGATTTTTTAACATTCTGAGACGCCCTTTTCTCGAAAACGACGCCTACGATTTTTCTGAAACTTTTCTTACTCATAGTCCTATCGGTTGTCTATATAGTGAATCCAAAATGGAAAGCATTGAAATAATATAGGTGGTCCAAAAATGACATCAAACTTTGAAAAAAATTGAAAAATCGTTAAATTTTTGTAAACGCTCTTTAATTTATCTTTTTTTCCAAAACTACTCAATGGATGTTTCTGACACTTCTGGTACAGAAAGTTAAGTATCCAAAGAACTTCGTAAAGCTATCACAACAACGATCGTAAAACCGGAAGTAGTCGAAAAAATGTCCGATATTTTGAAAAAAAATATTTTTTTTACGAAAACCTTTTTTATTTATGAATATTTTTTGATGGTATTTTACACAGGGTTAAAATATCATCCTACTTGAGCAGAAATGGGAAAGAAAATTGTCTCGGTTATTTGCGTTAGCCGCCAACGGCTAATTTAGTTTTTCGTACCCAGAAAAATTATTTATTGTTCGATTTGTATAAAACAAAGTTCATATGCTCCGTGGTCCCAATTGTAATTTTTTTTGTTATGGTGAAATTTTTCTGTCGGCAACGGAAGTGGCGTAATATTAACAAAAACTATAATTTTGACAGTTCGGTACTACTTTTTGAAAGCAAATATTATTTTTTTTTCCAAACTGATATAACTAAAATTATGCACCCTGCAAAGGTGCACAATATCCTTAGCTCAGCTTTTTTAATTTCAATTTCATTTTCGGGCAATTTCGAATAAAATGTAAAATAAAGTGTAAAATTCAGTTGTTTACAATTCATTCAGCGTCTTCATATTTTGAAATATTTATTTGTAATTTTAATAAACTCGTAGCAATAATCCAGAAGAAGAGATTGTATGCAAAAATTAGTTTGTAATATGAGCAGTTGCCGAGGAATATGCAATTTTGCATGCATCACTTTTCACGTTATTTTGCCTATAAAAGAGTGAATTATTATTCGATTTGCAATATTTTTTTCCATTTGATGCTTAATGTCAATTTGGACTAGGTCAAGCCAATTTTACAATTTTACTGTGACCGGAAATGACGTCATTTGGACAAAAACTGTATTTTAAACCTAAAAAACAAATATTTTATTCAAATGAGTCTGCCTTATAATAATCTTAAAATTATGATATTTGATTCCCATCAACGAATAGAATGAAGCCATACGACCATACAGATACCACAAAATGGTTTCTAACTTGTACGGTTACAGAGAAATAGGCGATCTTCGATAAGTCACTTTTCAAGGTTTTTGGTCTATAAAAGTGTCAATTATTATTCGATTTTTATATTTTTTTTTACCATTTGATGCCTTATGCCATTTATGACTTCTATGAACTAAATTAACACTTTCAATGTCACCGGAAGTAATGTAATTTTTTCAAAAAACGTATTTTTGGCCTTCAAAACAAACATTTTTTTGAAGTGATTTATGTTTATTATTTGTTTAACTTTAGAATGTCCGACTCTAATGGGCAGTAAGATTGAATCAATACCATCATATTGATATCAAGAAAAGGCTTCTAGCATGTTCCCTTGTCGAAAAATAGCCAATTGTCCCAGGGTCACTTTTAAGTTTTTTACCTTCTTAATTTCAGTTTATTGGTTATAGGTTAATTATTTATTGCCCGATATGTATAAAACAAAGTTTGTATTTTGTATGTTGCGAATTTTCGACTTACTTTTCACCTATAAAAATTTCTTTTAACACCGGAAGTGACGTAATTTTGCCATAATTTACAATTTTGACCGGTCTTTTCGCCAGCAATTATTACTTTTACATATGATAGACGGTGTCACTGAAGTAAAACAATTAAAGTTTGGTAGCTCAATGGATCGGCTATGGTATAATAAACTTCCTGTATGATTCCTGAAAGCCGGTTCAGTGCTGCTTGCAGGTCTAGTTAAGCTTTCATATTACATATGAAAGCTTATTGTTTCTGTTAAGATTATTATTATTTTTTTTTTGTGTGTATTTTCTGCAAATCGGATTTCTCAGAATCTAACCATGGGATCTTTCTGAAACTTTGACCTACCCCCCCAAAAATGGGGTGCGAACGTTGTTTAAATATATTTTCAAAACGTTTTACGAATCCGAAATCACCGAATTTTACGAACGTAAAAACTGACAATGCATAGTCGTAACTTTGTTATTTTTTGACCGATTTTACTAATTCTTTTTTCTTTGAATACCTTGAAAAAAATCGTTTTCATCTGCAGTTTCACATTTTCGAATTTCGAAAATTCGTCGCTGTGATTTCGAACCGGAAGTTTAGACCAATTTGACATCTTCTTTAATAGTTGTACGATTTTCATGAAATTTAGTATACAAGTAGATCTTACCAATGTGACTTCAAAAATATAATTATAAATTTTCTAAATTATCCCCCCTTGATGAAATTAAGGATCAAAGTTTTCAAAAAAATCGTCGAAATATAGGTCAGAATGACCTAAAAAAAATTTTCGATACTCGACAAGTAATTACTGATTCCTACACAAAATATGGAGTTTGTCGATCGAACCGGAAGTGCCACCATCTTGAAACATGAAAAATCCCTAAGGCTTTTTTGCTATTTTACTTACAGACACGGGAGTTATATTTTCTGAATCCTTGAAGGATGGCCCAAAAATCGTAGGGAGCAGAATTTTGATTTCGGTCACGTGATGGTCACCATTTTGAATTGAAAATGAAAAGTAGTAGCAATTTGAAGGGCCGAGACTTTGAAACACAATAACTCTCCTTCTAATTGAGCTAGAATGTTCAAACTTGGTGTAGACGTTCACTAGGTCAATGTCATGATTGAGTTCAAAGATGAGCATTTTCTGTCTAGGGTAAGCAGAGATAGGCATGCTGATTTGTTGATTCTTTAGGGCACGATAACTTCGGTTATAATGAAGGGAGGGCTGTGAAACTTTTGTCAATAGAGAGTCCAATAGCTAGCCTGTTGTGTGAAATCATTGTATCATTTATTTTAAATATCAGGGATAGGCGAAAAAAAGAGATTGAAAATCCAAAAAGTCGTATTTTTACAATTTGGAGCATGTTTAGAGGTCTTTCTCTTAAAGTCAACATAATACTTTTTGGGAACTTCTTCTACAAAGAGTCTTATCGGTAGTCTTTTATATGAAAACTTCGATCAACAGTCCAAAATATCTGGAGTAGAAGAATAAAAGGATCGAACATTGAAAACGGCACCCTTTCATTGTTAAGCGAAACATATAGTGTGTGTGACTACAATCTGCACATTTAGTCATTGTATAGAGCTTATTCAACAGTATCGAATTCCAACTGCTTAGGGATATTTTACGTGCACTCCAATGTGTACACGCGACCTTGGTTTTTCGTCCCACCCGAACGACTAGACAGCTGTCCTTGTCAGGCCCTCCGTTCTGCCTCACTGACAAGGGGGGACCACGCCGGAAAATCGAGATGATCTTCCTCGTTGCAGAACTTTCAATTCAGGCCAAACGTTTATTGCATACGATTAAGCTGGTCAGTTGGGGCTTATTTTCAAAAGTTTTGTAATAATCGGTTGGTAATTAAAATACCGTGCGAATTAAACTGTTAAAACAGAAAATTTCGCCCGGTTAAAATGTTTCTTGCTATAAGTCAGCAATTTCCAGATTTTAGGGAGGCTGAATGGTTAGCATACGCGCGCTGTATCGTAACGTCTGTCATTGAGTCAACCGGCGTCGTTTCGATTTCCAAGTTGCACGTGACATGGAGTATGGTGTCCAACCTCGTGGGTTTTCTCCGTGTCCTTCGGTTTCCTCCCACGGCTAAAGACCCGTACGCGCAAGGGAAGTTTATAAATACAATTAAAAAACATATGTTGGTCCCGAAATGACCTAGTTTGTGTCGAATGGACGTTGAGCCGCATTTCTCTCTTTCTCTTTTATTTTTAAAGTTTTGTAATAATCGGTTGGTAATCAAAGGTACTGTAAACAAAACGTTTATTGCATACGATTAAGCTGGTCAGTTGGAGCTTATTTTCAAAAGTTTTGTAATAATCGGTAGGTAATTAAAATACCGTGCGAATTAAACTGTTAAAACATAAAATTTCGCCCGGTTATAATGTTTCTCACTTTAAAGTCAGCAATTTGCCGATTTTAGAGGGCAAATGTTTATTGCGAACAATTAAGCTGGTCAGAGGAGCTTATTTTTAAGGGAGGCTGAATGGCTGAATGGTTAGCATGTGCACGCTGTATCGTAACGTCTGTCATTGAGTCAACGGGCGTCGTTTCGATTTCGAGATTGCACGTGACATGGAGTATGGTGTCCAACCTCGTGGGTTTTCTCCGTGCCATTCAGTTTCCTCCCAACAGCTAAAGACCAGTACGCGCAAGGGAAGTTTTTAAATAAAATTAAAAAACATATGTTAGTCCCGAAATGACCTAGTTTGTGTCGAATGGACGTTAAGCCGCATATCTCTTTTTTATTTTTATTTTTAAAGTTTTGTAATAATCGGTTGGTAATCAAAGATACTGTAAAAGTGATAAAACAGAAAAATTCACCCGGTTGTAATGTTTCTCACTTTAAAGTCAGCAATTTGCCGATTTTAAGGGGCAAACGTTTATTGCGAACGATTTAGCTGGTCAAGGGGAGCTTATTTTTAAAAGTTTTGTAATATTCGGTTGATAACTAAAGGTACCGTGCAAATTAAACTAATAAAATAGAAGATTTGGCCCGGTTGAACTGTTTCTCGCTGCAGGTCAGCAATTTGCCGATTTTAGGGAGGTTGCGTGACTGAATGGTTAGCACGTGCGCTCTGTATCATAACGTCTGTCATTGAGTCAACTGGCGTTGTTTCGATTTCTTCGTTGTACGTGACAAGGAGTATGGTCGCCTGTCCAACCTCGTAGGCCGTAACGCCGCTGCCCGGGTAAAATTTCCCTCATTGCACACTTTATGGCGTATGCCCGTCTTCATGAGCCCATTTTAGGAGCAAAACAGTAGGACGTTAAACAACCATTCAATTTGATTTCATTTTCTCTATGTTGCTTATTTATTATAGTGGATAAATGTTTTTCTGGTTCTATTAATTATTTCATTTCTGCATAGAAATCTTGCTTTGAACAGTTTTTTTTTATTGCAAAGTGCCATTCTTGTATATTGCAGTCTATGACCCTTTGTTTAAAACATGCTTAAGAAGTTGTCACGATTTCCTACTTATAACCAAACATATTGGAAACCATAATTATATAACATATCTCTAATTTTGGAAGCCCGATTACAGCTATACAAGTTTGGGTTATTTCCCTTTAGTTTAAAGATTATTTTTTTGCCGAGGGTGCAATGTTTCTCACTACATTTAAATTTGTAACTTTGTGAGTTTTGACCGATTTTGATAATTATGTCTTTATTATTTTCCAAATTTACATATTTAACGTAAATATTCAAACAATTGGAATCAACATGATTCAAAAGTTTTTAGTTTAGTTCAAAGTTTTCTCATTTAATTTTTCGATGTTTTCTTACCATTTTCATTTCATTTTTCTGAAAGTTTTGAAGTGGGAAGTCATCCCGATTACAGCAACACAAGTATCAGTTATTTCCCTTTAGTTTTCAGATTATGCAATGTTTCATACTATATTTAGACTTGTAACTTCGCGAGTTTTTGACCAATTTTGATAGTTTGTTATTCTTATCCTTTTATTTGAGATACTTGATATAATCTATGACACGTGACGATGAATATGAAAGCTTTCATATCTGCATGGGACAGTAGCAGATCTAGTTAGGCTTTCAGACTTTCGTCTGAAAGACTATTGTTTTTACTAAAATTATTATTATTATTATTTTTTTTTACCGCGGGAGCCTATTTCTCCATGATCGAAAACAGATATCGATCTGGAACAAACTTTTCTTTCGGGAAAACATGTGGTGGCTACTTGATAAACTATTTTTCAAACCTCTGCGCATACCGGAAGTGGCCGAACTTTGTACGTCGTCTAAAAATTGAAAATAGGCCATAGTTTCGTCAATTCTTTACCCATTTTTAAACAAATAACATTTTCGGGAACCCTGAATCTTTTGCAAGATAATGGCTATCTCACATTTTTCAATTTCGAACATTCGTCTATGACTTCTATCGTTCGAAAATTGAAAAGACGATGTTTATGAGACAATTTTTGTTATTTTTCAAAATTTGCAAATTTGACCTACATTTTTGGATTCCTGAAGTCTATGCGATTCCAGTAATATAAGTTTCAGAGTTATCGCACTTTATTTTTCGAATTTTTTCGAATTTTCTGCCCATTTTATGCCCCTTATATTTTTTGGAAAGGATAAAACGATATTTCTGAAACCTCTGGAACATTAAGCCATATAGTCAGACATCCGGATAAAGCAATTTCAACAACGATCCGTAAACCGGAAGTAGTCGAAATAATGTCTGATTTTTTGAAAAAAACTCAAAAAATGGGGGCTTTGGGAAAAACGTGATTTCGTCGTCCCATATCAACCGATCAAATGGATTAAGGTATCGTTGGTTTACGTCGGAATTGGAGTATCGTATGATACCCAATTCATACAGATACGATGATCCAGAAATAAAATATGACACGCTGAAAGTTAAGCATTTTTTGATTTGGAGCGTTTTTGGACGCCTTTATCTCGAAAACTGCTCCAGCGATTTTTCTTAAACTTTATCTATCGATGGTCCTTCCGGTAGTCTTTAGCATGGATCCATCCATTAAGACCTTCATATAATTGGAATAAGACAAAAAAGGGACTGAAAATTGAAAAAAGTCAAAAAATCGTGAAATTTTGGAAAATGCTCTACCATTTTTTTATTTTAAGAGATTTTCAAAAAAAAAAGATATATATTTAAAAAGCTGACCTAATTACGATTCTAATGATGTATAATATGTATGCAGTTATTGAAATTTAATTTTCAATATTTTGACATTTTGACATTTTTAACACTTTTGAACATAGGATTTCTCAGAAGTATTTTATTTGATCGTATAGTATCGTATATCATTAGAGAGCCCTGTTCCCATGCAAACTACAAAACTGGACGTGAAAACTACTCGACAATGATTCGTATACCGGAAGTAGTTCAAAAAACGAAGAAAAATGTAAAAAAGATGAAAAAAAATTGGAGCTCTTGCCAAAAGTTCGAATTCTCCGTCAAATATTAGCGGACCAAAACAATTAAAGTGTGGTTGGATAGTTCCATTAATAGACGATCGTATAACATCTAAATAACACGAATTTGATTCTTAGGAAATAAATTATGGTACGCCGAAAACTAAGTATTTTCCGTTTTGGAGCATACTGAGACGCCTTTTTCTCGAAAACGACGCCTACGATTTTTCTTAAACATTTTTTACTCAGAGTCCTATCAGTGGCCTAGCGTATGCATTTAATAATAAAAGCGTTGCAATATTATAGGTGGTCCAAAAATGACATCAATCTTTGAAAAAAGTTGAAAAATCATTAAATTATTGAAAATACTCTTTTATTTATCTTTTTTTAGAAAATTACTCAATGAATGTTTCTGATATTTCTGGTACAGGAAGTTAAGTATCTAATCAACATGTTAAAGCTATTCCGACAATGATCGCAAAACCGGAAGTAGTCGAAAAAATCTCCGATATTTTGAATTTTTTTAACATTTTTACAGAAAACTTTTTTATTTATTAATATTTTTTGATGGTAGTTTACACATAGTTAAAGTATCACCCTACGGTGACATTTTTCTGCACGCAACGGAAGTGGCGTAATATTAACAAAAACTACAATTTTGAGAGTTAAGTACCACTTTTTGACAGCAAATATTATTTTTTTCGAAAACTGATAGAACAAAAAGTATGCGCCCTGTAAAGGCGCATAAAATGTTTGGCTCAGATTATTAAATTTCAATTTCATTTTTGGGCAATTTCGAATAAAATGTAAAAAAAAAAAGGTAAAATTCAGTTATATACAACCCATTCAACGTCTTTATATTTTGAACTATTTATTCGTAACTTTCATAAACTCGTAGCCATAATCCAGACGAAGAGAATGTATGCCAAAAATAGTTTGTAATATGAGCAGTTGCCGAGAAATATGCAATTTTGCATGCATCACTTTTCAAGTTATTTTGCCTATAAAAGAGTAAATTATTATCCGATTTTCAGTATTTTTGTTTTATTTGATGCCAAATGCCGATTTGGACTAGGTTAAGCCAATTTTACAGTTTCACTGTTACCGGAAATGACGTCATTTTGGCAAAAACTGTATTTTTAACCTAAAAAACAAATATTTTATTCAAATGAGTCTCTTTTATAATATTTTTAAAATTATGATATTTGAATCCCATCAACGAATAGCATGAACCCATACGATCATACAGATACCACAAAAAAGTTTCTAACTTGTACTGTTGCCGAGAAATAGACGATTTTCTACAAGTCACTTTTCAAGCTTTTTGGTCTATAAAAGTGTCAATTATTATTCAATTTTCATACAATTTTCACTATGTGATGCCTTATGCCATTTATGATTGCAATGATCTGATTTAACATTTCCATTATCACCGGAGTAATGTCATATTTGCAAAAACCGTATTTTTAGACTTCAAAACAAATATTTTTTTTGAAGTGAGTTATATTTATTATTTGTTTAACGTTATAACGTTTGATTCTAATGGCCATTTAGATTGGATCAATATAATCATACTGATATCAAAAAAATGTTTCTAGCATATTCCCTTGTCGGGGAATAACCAATTTTCTAAGGATCACCTCTTAAGTTTTTTACCTTTTTAATTTTAGTTTATGGGTTCTAAGTTTATTATGTTATTGGCTGATATGTATAAAACAATTCTCAATTGCGAATTCTCAACTTATTTGTTATCGATAATGATTTCTTTTGGCACCGGAAGTTAAGTTTTTTTGCCAGATTTTACAATTTTGACCGGTGTATTTATTTGCAAGCAAATATTACTTTTACAAATCTGATAGAGGGTGTCACTGAATCATAACAACTACATTATCGTTTGGTAGCTCGATGGATCGGCTATTGTATGACGCACTTCCTGTCTGATTCCTGAAAGCCGATTCAGCACTGCAGGTCTGCAGGTCTAGTTATTATTATTATTATTTACCGCGAGGGCCTAGATCTCCATGATCGAAAACAGATATCGATCTGGAATTAGCTTTTCTATCGGGAAACCATGTGGTGGCTACTTGATAAAATATTTTTGAAATTTCTGCGCTTACCGGAAGTGACCGAACTTTGTACTTTCTCTAAAAATTGAAAATCGGCTATAGTTTCGTCAATTCTTTATCCATTTTCAAACAAATTACATTTTTGGAATCCCTGGATCTTTTCTGAGAAAATGGCTATCTCACATTTTTCAATTTCGAACATTCGTCTATGACTTTTATAGTTCGAAAATTGAACACATGTTGTTTACGAGACAATTTTTGTTATTTTTCAAAATTTTCAAATTTGACCTACATTTTTGGATACCTGAAGTCCATCCGATTCCAGTAATATAAGTTTCATTCAGAGTTATCGCCCTTTATTTTTCGATTTTTTTCGAATTTTCTTCCCATTTTGTGAGCTCGGGTTTCGTTTTATGGCAGAATTGACGTTTCTGAAACTTCTGGAACATGAAGTTATAGTCCAATACCAACTTATAAAGCAATTTCGACAAGAATCCTTAAACCGGAAGTGGTCGAAATAATGTGCAATATTTTGAAAAAAATGCAAAAAATGGATATTTTGGGGGAAAACGCTATTTCTCTGTCCGATATCAATGGATTAAACGAATGAAGGTACCGTTTGATGGCACGATTGTTGGACTATCATATGATACCCCATTCATACGGATACTATGAACAGACAGCAAAATATGGCACGCTGAAAATCAAGTATTTTCTGATTTGGAGCGTTTTTGGACGCCTGTATCTCGAAAACTTAACCTGCAATATTTTTTAATTTTTTTTCTATCGAGAGTCATTTCGGAGGTATTTGGCATGAAGCCATCCAATAGGACTTTAAAATGTCTGGAATAGGATAAAAAAGGGACTGAAAATCGAAAAAAGTCGAAAAATCGTGAAATTTTGGAAAATGCTCTACTATTTTTTTATTTTAAGAGATTTTTAAAAAAAGGTTGTATATTCAGATAGCTGACCTAATTACGATTCTAACGATGTATAATATGTATGTAATTATTAAAATTTAATTTTCGATATTTTAAATTTTTTGCATTTTTGGCACTTTTGAACATATGATTTCTCAGGGGCATTTTATCCGATCAGATAATGTATCATTACAGAGCCCTGTGGCTATTTTAGTGCCCAAACCGGCTATTAGAACTATTCCGACAATAATAACCATACCGGAAGTATTCAAAAAATGAAAAAAAAGAGTAAAAACATTGTCGCACTTGCGAAAAACTTGATTTCTCCCTTAGGTAATAGCGGACCAAAAGAACTAAAGTGTCGCTGGATAGCCCTATTAATGGACCATCATATGGTATCTAAATAATACGATTTCGATGGTAAGGAAATAAATTATTGTATGCCAAAAATCTAGTATTTTCCAATTTTTTAACATTCTGAGACGCCTTTTTCTCGAAAACGACGCCTACGATTTTTCTTAAACTTTTCTTACTCAAAGTCCTGTCAGTTGTCTATATAGGGAATCCAAAATGAAAAGCATTGAAATAATATAAGTGGTCGAAAAATGGCCTCAAACTTTGAAAAAAATTGAAAAATCGTTAAATTTTTTGAAACGCTCTTTAATTTATCTTTTTTTCCAAAACTACTCAATGGACGTTTCTGACACTTCTGGTACAGAAAGTTAAGTATCCAAAGGACTTCGTAAAGCTATCACAACAACGATCGTAAAACCGGAAGAAGTCGAAAAAATGTCCGATATTTCGAAAAAAATTAATTTTTTTACGAAAACCTTTTTTATTTATGAATATTTTTTGATGATATTTTACACAGGGTTAAAATATCATCGTACTTGAGCAGAAATGAGAAAAAAAAATTGTCTCGGTAATTTGCGTTAACCGCCATCGGCTAATTTAGTTTTTCGTACCCAGAAAAATTATTTATTGTTCGATTTGTATAAAACAAAGTTCATATGCACCATGGTCCCAATTGTAATTTTTTTTGTTACGGTGAAATTTTTCTGTCGGCAACGGAAGTGACGTAATATTAACAAAAACTACAATTTTGACAGTTCGGTACCACTTTTTGAAAGCAAATATTATTTTTTTTCAAAACTGATATAACTAAAAGGACGCACCCTGCAAAGGTGCACAAAAACCTTAGCTCATATTTTTTAATTTCAACTTCATTTTCGGGCAATTTCGAATAAAATGTAAAATAAAGTGTAAAATTCAGTTATTTACAATTCATTCAGCGTCTTCATATTTTGAAATATTTATTTGTAATTTTCATAAACTCGTAGCAATAATCCAGACGAAGAGAATGTATGCGAAAATTAGTTTGTAATATGAGCAGTTGCCGAGAAATATGCAATTTTGCATGCATCACTTTTTACGTTATTTTGCCTATAAAAGAGTTAATTATTATTCGATTTGCAATATTTTTTTTCCATTTGATGCCTAATGCCAATTTGGACTAGGTCAAGCCAATTTTACATTTTCACTGTGACCGGAAATGACGTCATTTGGGCAAAAACTGTATTTTTAAACCAAAAAACAAATATTTTATTCAAATGAGTCTGCCTTATAATATTTTTAAAATTATGATATTTGATTCCCATCAACGAATAAAATGAAGCCATACGACCATACAGATACCACAAAATGGTTTCTAACTTGTACGGTTACAGAGAAATAGGCGATCTTCTATAAGTCACTTTTCAAGGTTTTTGGTCTGTAAAACTGTCAATTATTATTCGATTTTTACAATTTATTTACCATTTCATGCCTTATGCTATTGATGACTTCTATGAACCAAGTTAAAATTTTCAATATCACCGGAAGTAATGTAATTTTTGCAAAAAACGTATTTTTAGCCTTTAAAACAAACATTTTTTTGAAGGGATTTATATTTATTATTCGTTTAACTTTATAACGTCTGACTCTAATGGGCAGTAAGACTGAATCAATACCATCATATTGATATCAAGAAAAATCTTCTAGCATGTTCCCTTGTCGAATAATAACCAATTTTTCGAGGGTCACTTTTCAGTTTTTTACCTTCTTAATTTCAGTTTATGGGTTATAGGTTAATTATTTATTGTCCGATATTTATAAAAAAAAGTTTGTATTTTGTATGTTGCGAATTTTCGACTTATTTTTCATCTATAAAAATTTCTTTCGGCACCGGAAGTGACATACTTTTGCCATAATTTACAATTTTGACCGGTCTTTTAGCCAGCAAATATTACTTTTACATATGATAGAGGGTGTCACTGAAGCAAAACAACTAAAGTATAGTTTGGTAGCTCAATGGATCGGCTATGGTATAATAAACTTCCTGTATGATTCCTGAAAGCCGGTTCAGTGCTGCTTGCAGGTCTAGTCTGAAAGCCTATTGAGATTACTAAAATTATTATTATTATTAGGCTTTCAGACTTTCGTCTGAAAGCCTATTGAGATTACTAAAATTATTATTATTAGGCTTTCAGACTTTCGTCTGAAAGCCTATTGAGATTACTAAAATTATTATTATTAGGCTTTCAGACTTTCGTCTGAAAGCCTATTGAGATTACTAAAATTATTATTATTATTATTAGGCTTCCAGACTTTCGTCTGAAAGCCTATTGAGATTACTAAAATTATTAGGCTTTCAGACTTTCGTCTGAAAGCCTATTCAGATTACTAAAATTATTATCATTATTATTAAGCTTTCATATTACATATGAAAGCTTATTGTTTCTGTTAAGATTATTATTATTATTTTTTTTTTGTGTGTGTTTTCTGCAAATCGGATTTCTCAGAATCTATCCGTAGGATCTTTCTGAAATGTTGACCTACCCCCCCAAAAATGGGGTGCGAACCTTGATTAAATATATTTTCAAAACGTTTTACGAATCCGAAATCACCGAAATTTACGAACGACGAAATGGACAAAGCATAGTCGTAACTTTGTTATTTTTTGACCGATTTTACTAATTCTTTTTTCTTTGAATACCTTGAAAAAAATCATTTTCATCTGCAGTTTCACATTTTCGAATTTCGAAAATTCGTCGCTGTGATTTCGAACCGGAAGTTTAGACCAATTTGACAACTTCTTTAATAATTGTACGATTGTCATGAAATTTAGTATATATGTAGACCTTACCGATGTGACTTCAAAAATATAATTAGAAATTTTCTAAATTATCTCCCCTTGACGAAATTAAAGATCAAAATTTTCAAAAAAATCATCGAAATATAGGTCAGAATGACCTGATTTTTTTTTGGGATACTAGACAAGTAATTACTGATTTGTACACAAAATATAAAGTTTGTTGATCAAACTGGAAGTGCCACCATCTTGAAACGTGAAAAATCCCTAAGGCTTTTTTGCTATTTTACTTACAGACTCGGGAGTTATATTTTCTGAATCCTTGAAAGATGGTCTAAAAATTGTTCAGAGAAGAATTTTGATTTAGGTCAATTGATGGTTGCCATTTTGAAGTGAATATGAAAAGTAGTAGCAATTTGAAGGGCCGAAACTTTGAAACACAATAACTCTCCTTCTAATTGAGCTAGAATGTTCAATCTTGGTGTAGACGTTCACTATGTCAATGTCATGATTGAGTTCAAAGATGAGCATTTTCTGCCTAGGGTAAGCAGAAATAAGCATGCTGATTTGTTGATTCTTTAGGGCAAGATAACTTCGGTTATAATGAAGGGAGGGCGGTGAAACTCTTGTTAATCGAGAGTGTAATAGCTGGCCTGTTGTGTGAAATCGTTGTATCTTTTTTTTTAAATATCAGGGATAGCAGAAAAAAAGAGATCGAAAATCCAAAACGTCGTATGTTTACGATTTGGAGCATCTTTAAAGGTTCTTTTCTCTTAAAGTCAACATAATGCTTTTTGGGAACTTCTTCTACAAAGAGTCTTATCGGTAGTCTTTTATATGAAAACTTCGATCAACAGTCCAAAATATCTGGAGTAGAAGAATAAAAGGATCGAACATTGAAAACGGCACCCTTTCATTGTTAAGCGAAACATATAGTGTGTGTGACTACAATCTGCACATTTAGTCATTGTATAGAGCTTATTCAACAGTATCGAATTCCAACTGCTTAGGGATATTTTACGTGCACTCCAATGTGTACACGCGACCTTGGTTTTTCGTCCCACCCGAACGACTAGACAGCTGTCCTTGTCAGGCCCTCCGTTCTGCCTCACTGACAAGGGGGGACCACGCCGGAAAATCGAGATGATCTTCCTCGTTGCAGAACTTTCAATTCAGGCCAAACGTTTATTGCATACGATTAAGCTGGTCAGTTGTAGCTTATTTTCAAAAGTTTTGTAATAATCGGTTGGTAATTAAAATACCGTGCGAATTAAACTGTTAAAACAGAAAATTTCGCCCGGTTAAAATGTTTCTTGCTATAAGTCAGCAATTTCCAGATTTTAGGGAGGCTGAATGGCTAGCATACGCGCGCTGTATCGTAACGTCTGTCATTGAGTCAACCGGCGTCGTTTCGATTTCCAAGTTGCACGTGACATGGAGTATGGTGTCCAACCTCGTGGGTTTTCTCCGTGTCCTTCGGTTTCCTCCCACGGCTAAAGACCCGTACGCGCAAGGGAAGTTTATAAATACAATTAAAAAACATATGTTGGTCCCGAAATGACCTAGTTTGTGTCGAATGGACGTTGAGCCGCATTTCTCTCTTTCTCTTTTATTTTTAAAGTTTTGTAATAATCGGTTGGTAATCAAAGGTACTGTAAACAAAAAGTCGTATGTTTACGATTTGGAGCATCTTTAAAGGTTCTTTTCTCTTAAAGTCAACATAATACTTTTTGGGAACTTCTTCTACAAAGAGTCTTATCGGTAGTCTTTTATATGAAAACTTCGATCAACAGTCCAAAATATCTGGAGTAGAAGAATAAAAGGATCGAACATTGAAAACGGCACCCTTTCATTGTTAAGCGAAACATATAGTGTGTGTGACTACAATCTGCACATTTAGTCATTGTATAGAGCTTATTCAACAGTATCGAATTCCAACTGCTTAGGGATATTTTACGTGCACTCCAATGTGTACACGCGACCTTGGTTTTTCGTCCCACCCGAACGACTAGACAGCTGTCCTTGTCAGGCCCTCCGTTCTGCCTCACTGACAAGGGGGGACCACGCCGGAAAATCGAGATGATCTTCCTCGTTGCAGAACTTTCAATTCAGGCCAAACGTTTATTGCATACGATTAAGCTGGTCAGTTGGAGCTTATTTTCAAAAGTTTTGTAATAATCGGTTGGTAATTAAAATACCGTGCGAATTAAACTGTTAAAACATAAAATTTCGCCCGGTTATAATGTTTCTCACTTTAAAGTCAGCAATTTGCCGATTTTAGAGGGCAAATGTTTATTGCGAACAATTAAGCTGGTCAGGGGGAGCTTATTTTTAAGGGAGGCTGAATGGCTGAATGGTTAGCATGTGCACGCTGTATCGTAACGTCTGTCATTGAGTCAACGGGCGTCGTTTCGATTTCGAGATTGCACGTGACATGGAGTATGGTGTCCAACCTCGTGGGTTTTCTCCGTGCCATTCAGTTTCCTCCCAACAGCTAAAGACCAGTACGCGCAAGGGAAGTTTTTAAATAAAATTAAAAAACATATGTTAGTCCCGAAATGACCTAGTTTGTGTCGAATGGACGTTAAGCCGCATTTCTCTCTTTTTTTTTTATTTTTAAAGTTTTGTAATAATCGGTTGGTAATCAAAGATACTGTAAAAGTGATAAAACAGAAAAATTCACCCGGTTGTAATGTTTCTCACTTTAAAGTCAGCAATTTGCCGATTTTAAGGGGAAAACGTTTATTGCGAACGATTTAGCTGGTCAGGGGGAGCTTATTTTTAAAAGTTTTGTAATATTCGGTTGATAACTAAAGGTACCGTGCAAATTAAACTAATAAAATAGAAGATTTCGCCCAGTTGAAATGTTTCTATCTGTAGGTCAGCAATTTGCAGATTTTAGGGAGGTTGCGTGACTGAATGGTTAGCACGTGCGCTCTGTATCATAACGTCTGTCATTGAGTCAACTGGCGTTGTTTCGATTTCTTGGTTGTACGTGACAAGGAGTATGGTCGCCTGTCCAACCTCGTAGGCCGTAACGCCGCTGCCCGGGTAAAATTTCCCTCATTGCACACTTTATGGCGTATGCCCGTCTTCATTAGCCCATTTTAGGAGCAAAACAGTTGGACGTTAAACAACCATTCAATTTGATTTCATTTTCTCTATGTTGCTTATTTATTATAGTGGATAAATGTTTTTCTGGTTCTATTAATTATTTCATTTCTGCATAGAAATCTTGCTTTGAACAGTTTTTTTTTATTGCAAAGTGCCATTCTTGTATATTGCAGTCTATGACCCTTTGTTTAAAACATGCTTAAGAAGTTGTCACGATTTCCTACTTATAACCAAACATATTGGAAACCATAATTATATAACATATCTCTAATTTTGGAAGCCCGATTACAGCTATACAAGTTTGGGTTATTTCCCTTTAGTTTAAAGATTATTTTTTTGCCGAGGGTGCAATGTTTCTCACTACATTTAAATTTGTAACTTTGTGAGTTTTGACCGATTTTGATAATTTTGTCTTTATAATTTTCCAAATTTACATATTTAACGTAAATATTCAAACAATTGGAATCAACATGATTCAAAAGTTTTTAGTTTAGTTAAAAGTTTTCTCATTTAATTTTTCGATGTTTTCTTACCATTTTCATTTCATTTTTCTGAAAGTTTTGAAGTGGGAAGTCATCCCGATTACAGCAACACAAGTATCAGTTATTTCCCTTTAGTTTTCAGATTATGCAATGTTTCATACTATATTTAGACTTGTAACTTCGCGAGTTTTTGACCAATTTTGATAGTTTGTTATTCTTATCCTTTTATTTGAGATACTTGATATAATCTATGACACGTGACGATGAATATGAAAGCTTTCATATCTGCATGGGACAGTAGCAGATCTAGTTAGGCTTTCAGACTTTCGTCTGAAAGCCTATTGAGATTACTAAAATTATTATTATTATTATTATTATTAGGCTTTCAGACTTTCGTCTGAAAGCCTATTGTGATTACTAAAATTATTATTAGGCTTTCAGACTTTCGTCTGAAAGCCTATTGAGATTACTAAAATTATTATTAGGGTTTCACACTGCGTAGCTTGTGTGAAACACTATTGTTTTTGTTAAAATTATTATTCTTATTATTATTATTATTATTATTCAGATTCCAATTTGAATAGATCTCAGCAACTACGTGTCGCATCGTTACGATCTCTTCGGTTTTACTGGGAAAGTGGGTGTGACTTAGAGGATAAAGCTATTTTGAACGTTCTGCGACAATGCGAAATGTCCGAAATCACCGAAGTTATCGTTTTTGAAAATATTGCAGTAATTTTAACAATAATCATTGGATTTTAACTTTCGATACATTTTGGCATAGCCTGAGACAGGGCACATAGCTACGCTACTTTCGATTTTTGATTTTCGGCAAATCTTCGAAGATATTAGGCGCCAAATTTCGAAAATTTAAAATTTTACAAAAAAATTTTTTATTTATGAATATTTTTTAGTCGTATTGTGCACAGAATTAAAGAGTCATCTGACTAGTGCAAAAATGTTAAAAGAAATTGTCTCAGTAATTTTCCTTGGCCGCCATTGGCTAATTCAGTTTTTCAGTCCTAGATTAATTTTTTATTGTCCGATTTGTATAAAACAAAATTCATATGCTTCGTTGTATCAATTGTCATTTTTTTTATTACCAAAAGTGTTATCTGTCGGCACCGGAAGTGGCATAATTTTACCAAAAACTACAATTTTGACAGTTATTTTCCTACTTCGAAAACAAATATTATTTTTTGGAAAAATTATTTGACTCAAAGAGTGTGCCCTTTCAAGGCGCAAAAAATGTAGGAAGCAGTTTTTTTAATTTCGATTTCACTTTCGAGCAAATTCGATTAAGAGGCTAAAAATGGTGTAAAATTTACCTATTTACAACCTATTCAGGCTTTTCAGATTTTAAAATATTTCTTCGTAACTTTTATAAACTTGTAGCTATAATCCATACGAAGAAAATGTATGTTAAAATTCGTTTGTAATATAAGCAGTTACCAAGAAATGGGCAGTTCTGTACAAGTCACTGTTTTCGTTATTTTGCCTGTAAAATAGTCAATTATTATTGGATTTTTATAAAAGTGACATCATTTGATTCAAAAAGCATGTAGCGTCATATCAAGTTGATTACAATTTAAAATTGACACCGGAAGTGACATCATTTGGTCAAAAACTGCATTTTAAACTTTTTAAATCCATGTTTTATTCAACCAAGAATAACGTAATATGTATTAAAAATTTTAACTTTTGGTTTAAATTCACATATAAACAAAACTCATATGGTCATATAGATATCATAAAATTGTTTCTAACTTGTTCGGTTGCCGAGAAATAGACAGTTTTCTACAGGTCACTTTTGAAGGTTTCGGGGCCATAAAAGTGTCAATTATTATTCGATTTTCATAAACGTTACACCGTGTTATACCTACTGCCATTTGGGATTTCATTCAAGTAATTTAAGATTTTCATTATCACCGGAAGTAACGTCATTTTGGCAAAAACTGTATTTTTAGCCTTCAAAACAGATATTTTATTCAAGTGAGTCTGTTTTGAAATCTTTTTCAAATTATGGTATTTGATGCTAATCAACAAATAGAATGAACCCATACGATCACACAGATACCACAAAATGGTTTGTAACTTGTACGGTTGCAGAGAAATAGCAGATTTTCTACAAGTCACTTTTCAAGTTTTTTGGTCTTAAAATTTTACATAAAATTTTCACTATATGATATCGTATGCCATTTCTGATTTCATAAGACTAATTGAACATTTTCATTAACACAGGAAGTAATTTAATTTTGTCAAGATCATTTACAAGTAACAAATGTATAAAATGAATTGATATTGTTGGATTTTGTTGATTCTGCGTCCATTTTATTTGTGTGCAATGTTAATTTGGAAACCTGTTTAGTGGTTTCGCTGGTACCGGAAGTGACATATGTTCAAGGGTAACTTGGTACCGGAAGTGACATGTTTAAGGGTAACATGGCACCAGTGAAACCCGTCATTCCTGCATGCAGGTCTAGTTTTTTTTATTATTATTCTTTTCCGCCAGAGCCTATTTCTCTATGATCGAAAAGAGATACCGATTTGCGATCCATATTTCTATCTGGAAACGAGGTGGTGGCTACCCAATAAAGCAATTTTCAAACTTCTGCGCAGACCGGAAGTGGCCGAATTTGGAACGTTGATAAAAAATTAAAAATCGGCCGTGGTTTCGTCAATTCTCTACCTATATTCAAACAAATCACATTTTTGGAAAGCCTGAGACTTTTCCGAGACAATAGCAATCTCACATTTTGCGATTTCGAAACTTCGTTGCTGACTTCTATCGTTCGAAAATTCAAAACACGTCGCCTACGAGACAATTTTTCTTATTTTTCAAAATTTGGAAATTTGACCTAGATTTTTGGATACCTGACGTCAATCCGATTCCAGTAACATAAGTTTCATTCAGAGTTACCGCCCTTTATTTTTCGATTTTTTTCGAATTTTCTACCCATTTTGTGAGCTGTGGTGTCGTTTTACAGCCAAAATGATGTTTCTGAAACTTATGGAACATGAAGTTATAGTCCAGTACCAACTGATAAAGCAATTTCGACACGGATCTTTAAACCGGAAGTGGTCGAAATAATGTGCAATATTTTGAAAAAAATGCAAAAAATGGATGTTTTCGGGGAAAACGTGATGTCTCCGTCCGATATCAACGGATTAATCAAATTAAGGTACCATTGGGTGGCACGAGGATTGTACTATCGTATGATACCCAATTCATACGGATACTATGATCAGGCAGCAAAATATGGCACGCTGAAAATCAAGTATTTTCTGATTTTTAGCATTTTTGGACGCCTGTATCTCGAAAACTTAACCGCAACTTTTTTTTAAATTTTTTCTATCGAGAGTCCTTTCGGAGGTATTTTGCATGAAGCCATCCAATAAGACTTTGAAATATCTGGAATAGGTGAAATAACGGACTGAAAATCGAAAAAAGTAAAAAAATCGTGAAATTTTGGAAAATGCTCTACTATTTTTTTATTTTAAGAGATTTTCAAAAAAAGATTGTATATTCAGATAGCTGACCTAATTACGATTCTAACGATGTATAATATGTATGTAGTTATTGAAATTTAATTTTCGATATTTTAAATTTTTTGCATTTTTGGCACTTTTGAACATAGGATTTCTCGGGGGCATTTTATCTGATCTGGTAATGTAATATATCATTACAGAGCCCTGTGGCTATTTTAGTGCCCAAACCGGCTATTAAAACTATTCCGACAATAATAACCATACCGGAAGTATTCAAAAAATTTAAAAAAAAGGTTAAAAACATTGTCGCACTTGCGAAAAACTTGATTTCTCCCTTAGGTAATAGCGGACCAAAAAACCAAAAGTGTCGTTGGATAGCCCTGTTAATGGACCATCATATGTTATCTAAATAATACGATTTCGATGGTAAGGAAATAAATTATTGTATGCCAAAAATCTAGTATTTTCCGATTTTTTAACATTCTGAGACGCCCTTTTCTCGAAAACGACACCGCAGATTTTTCTTAAACTTTTCTTACACAAAGTCCTATCGGTTGTCTATATATTGAATCCAAAATGAAAAGCATTGAAATAATATAGGTGGTCCAAAAATGGCATCAAACTTTGAAAAAAATTGAAAAATCGTTAAATTTTTGTAAACGCTGTTTAATTTATCTTTTTTTCCCAAACTACTCAATGGATGTTTCTGACACTTCTGGTACAGAAAGTTAAGTAGCCAAATAACGTCGTAAAGCTATCGCGACAATGATCGTAAAACCGGAAGTAGTCGAAAAAATGTCCGATATTTAGAAAAAAATTTTTTTTTTTTTACGAAAACCTTTTTTATTTATGAATATTTTTTGATGGTATTTTACACAGGGTTAAAATATCATCCTACTTGAGCAGAAATGAGAAAAAAAAATGTCTCGGTAATTTCCGTTAGCCGCCATCGGCTAATTTAGTTTTTCGTACCCAGAAAAATTATTTATTGTTCGATTTGTATAAAACAAAGTTCATATGCTCCGTGGTCCAAATTATATTTTTTTTTTGTTACGGTGAAATTTTTCTGTCGGCAACGGAAGTGACGTAATATTAACAAAAACTACAATTTTGACAGTTAGGTACCACTTTTTGAAAGCAAATATTTTTTTTCAAAACTGATATAACTAAAAGGATGCACCCTGCAAAGGTGCACAAAATCCTTAGCTCAGATTTTTTAATTTCAATTTCATTTTCGGGCAATTTCGAATAAAATGTAAAATAAAGTGTAAAATTCAGTTATTTACAATTCATTCAGCGTCTTCATATTTTGAAACATTTATTTGTAATTTTCATAAACTCGTAGCAATAATCCAGACGAAGAGAATGTATGCGAAAATAAGTTTGTAATATATACAGTTGCCGAGAAATATGCAATTTTGCATGCATCACATTTCACGTTATTTTGCCTATAAAGGAGTGAATTATTATTCGATTTGCAATATTTTTTTCCATTTGATGCATAATGCCAATTTGGACTAGGTCAAGCAAATTTTACATTTTCACTGTGACCGGAAATGACGTCATTTGGGCAAAAACTGTATTTTTAACCTAAAAAACAAATATTTTATTCAAATGAGTCTGCCTTATAATATTTTTAAAATTATGATATTTGATTCCCATCAACGAATAGAATGAAGCCATACGACCACACAGATACCACAAAATGGTTTCTAACTTGTACGGTTACAGAGAAATAGGCGATCTTCTATAAGTCACTTTTCAAGGTTTTTGGTCTATAAAAGTGTCAATTATTATTCGATTTTTATAATTTTTTTACCATTTGATGCCTTATGCCATTTATGACTTCTATTAACATTTTCAATATCACCGGAAGTAATGTAATTTTTGCAAAAAACGTATTTTTAGCCTTCAAAAGAAACATTTTTTTGAAGGGATTTATATTTATTATTCGTTTAACTTTATAACGTCTGACTCTAATGGGCAGTAAGATTAAATCAATACCATCATATTGATATCAAGAAAAGGCTTCTAGCATGTTCCCTTGTCGAATAATAGCCAATTTTCCCAGGGTCACTTTTAATTTTTTTACCTTCTTAATTTCAGTTTATGGGTTATAGGTTAATTATTTATTGCCCGATATGTATTAAACAAAGTTACTATTTTGTAAAAATTTCTTTCGGCACCGGAAGTGACGTAATTTTGCCATAATTTACAATTTTGACCTTTTACATATGATAGAGGGTGTCACTGAAGCAAAACAACTAAAGTATAGTTCGGTAGCTCAATGGATCGGCTATGGTATAATAAACTTCCTGTATGATTCCTGAAAGCCGGTTCAGTGCTGCTTGCAGGTCTAGTTTATTATTATTATTTTTTTTTTCGCCGGAGCCTATTTCTCAGTGCCTGTAACAGATACCGATCTGGGACCTGATTCTCTATCGGGAAACCATGTGCTGGCTACTTGATAAACTATATTTGAAACTTCTGCGCAGACCGGAAGTGGTCGAATTTCGTGCGGTGTCAAAAAAACAAAAAACGGCCGTAGATTCGTCAATTCTGTACCTATTTTCATACAAATGACATTTTCGGAAACCCTGAGTCTTTTCTCGGACGATAGCAGTTGAAAATTTCGATATTTCGAAACTTCATCGCTGACTTCTTGCGATCGAAAAATGAAAAATGTTGTTTGAGAGACAATTTTTGTTATTTTTCAAAATTTTGAAATTTGACCTACATTTTTGGATACCTGAAGTCCATCCGATTCCAGTAATATAAGTTTCATTCAGAGTTATCGCCCTTTATTTTTCGATTTTTTTCGAATTTTCTACCCATTTTGCGAGCTCGGGTTTCGTTTTATGGCCGAATTGACGTTTCTGTAATTTCTGAGGCATGAAGCCAAATGACCATTGCAAGGAATAAAGCAATTTCAACAATAATCTGTACACCGGAAGTGGTCGAAATAATGTCCGATATTTTGAAAAAAATGCAAAAAATGGGTATTTTGGGGAAAAACGCGACTTCTCCGTCCGATATCAATGGATTAAACAAATTAGGGTACCATTGGACTGCACTAGTATTGTGCTATCGTATGATACCCAATTTGTACGGATACGACGAGCAGGAAGCAAAATATGGCACGCTGAAAATCAAGTATTTTCTGATTTGGAGCGTTTTTGGACGCCTGTATCTCGAAAACTTAACCGCAACTTTTTTTTTAACTTTCTCTATCGAGAGTCCATTCGATAGTCTTGTGAATTATGCCATCCAATAAGACTTTGAAATGTCTGGAATATGATAAAAAAGGGACTGAAAATCAAAAAAAGTCGAAAAATCGTGAAATTTTGGAAAATGCTCTACTATTTTTTTATTTTAAGAGATTTTCAAAAAAAGGTTGTATATTCAGATAGCTGACCTAATTACGATTCTAACGATGTATAATATGTATGTAGTTATTGAAATTTAATTTTCGATATTTTAAATTTTTTGCATTTTTGGCACTTTTGAACATAGGATTTCTCGGGGGCATTTTATCTGATCTGGTAATGTAATATATCATTACAGAGCCCTGTGGCTATTTTAGTGCCCAAACCGGCTATTAAAACTATTCCGACAATAATAACCATACCGGAAGTATTCAAAAAATTTAAAAAAAAGGTTAAAAACATTGTCGCACTTGCGAAAAACTTGATTTCTCCCTTAGGTAATAGCGGACCAAAAAACCAAAAGTGTCGTTGGATAGCCCTGTTAATGGACCATCATATGTTATCTAAATAATACGATTTCGATGGTAAGGAAATAAATTATTGTATGCCAAAAATCTAGTATTTTCCGATTTTTTAACATTCTGAGACGCCCTTTTCTCGAAAACGACACCGCAGATTTTTCTTAAACTTTTCTTACACAAAGTCCTATCGGTTGTCTATATATTGAATCCAAAATGAAAAGCATTGAAATAATATAGGTGGTCCAAAAATGGCATCAAACTTTGAAAAAAATTGAAAAATCGTTAAATTTTTGTAAACGCTGTTTAATTTATCTTTTTTTCCCAAACTACTCAATGGATGTTTCTGACACTTCTGGTACAGAAAGTTAAGTAGCCAAATAACGTCGTAAAGCTATCGCGACAATGATCGTAAAACCGGAAGTAGTCGAAAAAATGTCCGATATTTAGAAAATTTTTTTTTTTTTTTTACGAAAACCTTTTTTATTTATGAATATTTTTTGATGGTATTTTACACAGGGTTAAAATATCATCCTACTTGAGCAGAAATGAGAAAAAAAAATGTCTCGGTAATTTCCGTTAGCCGCCATCGGCTAATTTAGTTTTTCGTACCCAGAAAAATTATTTATTGTTCGATTTGTATAAAACAAAGTTCATATGCTCCGTGGTCCAAATTATATTTTTTTTTTGTTACGGTGAAATTTTTCTGTCGGCAACGGAAGTGACGTAATATTAACAAAAACTACAATTTTGACAGTTAGGTACCACTTTTTGAAAGCAAATATTTTTTTTCAAAACTGATATAACTAAAAGGATGCACCCTGCAAAGGTGCACAAAATCCTTAGCTCAGATTTTTTAATTTCAATTTCATTTTCGGGCAATTTCGAATAAAATGTAAAATAAAGTGTAAAATTCAGTTATTTACAATTCATTCAGCGTCTTCATATTTTGAAACATTTATTTGTAATTTTCATAAACTCGTAGCAATAATCCAGACGAAGAGAATGTATGCGAAAATAAGTTTGTAATATATACAGTTGCCGAGAAATATGCAATTTTGCATGCATCACATTTCACGTTATTTTGCCTATAAAGGAGTGAATTATTATTCGATTTGCAATATTTTTTTCCATTTGATGCATAATGCCAATTTGGACTAGGTCAAGCAAATTTTACATTTTCACTGTGACCGGAAATGACGTCATTTGGGCAAAAACTGTATTTTTAACCTAAAAAACAAATATTTTATTCAAATGAGTCTGCCTTATAATATTTTTAAAATTATGATATTTGATTCCCATCAACGAATAGAATGAAGCCATACGACCACACAGATACCACAAAATGGTTTCTAACTTGTACGGTTACAGAGAAATAGGCGATCTTCTATAAGTCACTTTTCAAGGTTTTTGGTCTATAAAAGTGTCAATTATTATTCGATTTTTATAATTTTTTTACCATTTGATGCCTTATGCCATTTATGACTTCTATTAACATTTTCAATATCACCGGAAGTAATGTAATTTTTGCAAAAAACGTATTTTTAGCCTTCAAAAGAAACATTTTTTTGAAGGGATTTATATTTATTATTCGTTTAACTTTATAACGTCTGACTCTAATGGGCAGTAAGATTAAATCAATACCATCATATTGATATCAAGAAAAGGCTTCTAGCATGTTCCCTTGTCGAATAATAGCCAATTTTCCCAGGGTCACTTTTAATTTTTTTACCTTCTTAATTTCAGTTTATGGGTTATAGGTTAATTATTTATTGCCCGATATGTATTAAACAAAGTTACTATTTTGTAAAAATTTCTTTCGGCACCGGAAGTGACGTAATTTTGCCATAATTTACAATTTTGACCTTTTACATATGATAGAGGGTGTCACTGAAGCAAAACAACTAAAGTATAGTTCGGTAGCTCAATGGATCGGCTATGGTATAATAAACTTCCTGTATGATTCCTGAAAGCCGGTTCAGTGCTGCTTGCAGGTCTAGTTTATTATTATTATTTTTTTTTTCGCCGGAGCCTATTTCTCAGTGCCTGTAACAGATACCGATCTGGGACCTGATTCTCTATCGGGAAACCATGTGCTGGCTACTTGATAAACTATATTTGAAACTTCTGCGCAGACCGGAAGTGGTCGAATTTCGTGCGGTGTCAAAAAAACAAAAAACGGCCGTAGATTCGTCAATTCTGTACCTATTTTCATACAAATGACATTTTCGGAAACCCTGAGTCTTTTCTCGGACGATAGCAGTTGAAAATTTCGATATTTCGAAACTTCATCGCTGACTTCTTGCGATCGAAAAATGAAAAATGTTGTTTGAGAGACAATTTTTGTTATTTTTCAAAATTTTGAAATTTGACCTACATTTTTGGATACCTGAAGTCCATCCGATTCCAGTAATATAAGTTTCATTCAGAGTTATCGCCCTTTATTTTTCGATTTTTTTCGAATTTTCTACCCATTTTGCGAGCTCGGGTTTCGTTTTATGGCCGAATTGACGTTTCTGTAATTTCTGAGGCATGAAGCCAAATGACCATTGCAAGGAATAAAGCAATTTCAACAATAATCTGTACACCGGAAGTGGTCGAAATAATGTCCGATATTTTGAAAAAAATGCAAAAAATGGGTATTTTGGGGAAAAACGCGACTTCTCCGTCCGATATCAATGGATTAAACAAATTAGGGTACCATTGGACTGCACTAGTATTGTGCTATCGTATGATACCCAATTTGTACGGATACGACGAGCAGGAAGCAAAATATGGCACGCTGAAAATCAAGTATTTTCTGATTTGGAGCGTTTTTGGACGCCTGTATCTCGAAAACTTAACCGCAACTTTTTTTTTAACTTTCTCTATCGAGAGTCCATTCGATAGTCTTGTGAATTATGCCATCCAATAAGACTTTGAAATGTCTGGAATATGATAAAAAAGGGACTGAAAATCAAAAAAAGTCGAAAAATCGTGAAATTTTGGAAAATGCTCTACTATTTTTTTATTTTAAGAGATTTTCAAAAAAAGGTTGTATATTCAGATAGCTGACCTAATTACGATTCTAATGATGTATAATATGTATGTAGTTATTGAAATTTAATTTTCGATATTTTAATTTTTTTGCATTATTGGCACTTTTGAACATAGGATTTCTCAGAGGCATTTTATCTGATCAGATAATGTAATATATCATTACAGAGCCCCGTGGCTATTTTAGTGCCCAAACCGGCTATTAAAACTATTCCGACAATAATAAACATACCGGAAGTATTCAAAAAATGGAAAAAAAAGGTTAAAACCATTGTCGCAGTTGCGAGAAACTTGATTTCTCCCTTAGGTAATAGTGGACCAAAAGAACTAAAGTGTCGCTGGATAGCCCTATTAATGGACCATCATATGGTATCTAAATAATACGATTTCGATGGTAAGGAAATAAATTATTGTATGCCAAAAATATATTATTTTCCGATTTTTTAACATTCTGGGACGCCCTTTTCTCGAAAACGACGCCGCAGATTTTTCTCAAACTTTTCTTACTCAAAGTCCTATCGGTTGTCTATATAGTGAATCCAAAATGAAATGCATTGAAATAATATAAATGGTCCAAAAATGGCCTCAAACTTTGAAAAAAATTGAAAATTTTTGGAAACGCTCTTTAATTTATCTTTTTTTCCAAAACTACTCAATGGATGTTTCTGACACTTCTCTTACAGAAAGTTAATTATCCAAAGAACTTCGTAAAGCTATCACTACAACGATCGTAAAACCGGAAGTAGTCGAAAAAATGTCCGATATTTTGAAAAAAAATATTTTTTTTACGAAAACCTTTTTTATTTATGAATATGTTTTGATGATATTTTACACAGGGTTAAAAATATCATCCTACTTGAGCAGAAATGAGAAAAAAAATTGTCTCGGTAATTTGCGTTAGCCGCCATCGGCTAATTTAGTTTTTCGTACCCAGAAAAATTATTTATTATTCGATTTGTATAAAACAAAGTTCATACGCTCCGTGGTCCCAATTGTAATTTTTTTTGTTGCGGTGAAATTTTTCTGTCGGCAACGGAAGTGACGTAATATTAACAAAAACTACAACTTTGATCGTTCAGTACCACTTTTTAAAAGCAAATATTATTTTTTTTCAAAACTGATATAACTAAAAGGATGCACCCTGCAAAGGTGCACAAAATCCTTAGCTCAGATTTTTTAATTTCAATTTCATTTTCGGGCAATTTCGAATAAAATGTAAAATAAAGTGTAAAATTCAGTTATTTACAATTCATTCAGCGTCTTCATATTCTGAAATATTTATTTGTAATTTTCATAAAGTCGTAGCAATAATCCAGACGAAGAGAATGTATGCGCAAATTAGTTTGTAATATGAACAGTTGCCGAGAAATATGCAATTTTGCATGCATCACTTTTCACGTTATTTTGCCTATAAAAGAGTGAATTATTATTCGATTTGCAATATTTCTTTTCCATTTGATGCTTAATGCCAATTTGGACTAGGTCAAGCCAATTTTACATTTACACTGTGACCGGAAATGACGTCATTTGGGCAAAAACTGTATTTTTAACTTAAAAAAAAAATATTTTATTCAAATGAGTCTGCCTTATAATATTTTTAAAATTATGATATTTGATTCCCATCAACGAATAGAATTAAGCCATACGACCATACGGATACCACAAAATGGTTTCTAACTTGTACGGTTACAGAGAAATAGGCGATCTTTTATAAGTCACTTTTCAAGGTTTTTGGTCTATAAAAGTGTCAATTATTATTCGATTTTTATCATTTTTTTACCATTTGATGCCATATGCCATTTATGACTTCTATGAACTAAATTAACATTTTCAATATCTCCGAAAGTAATGTAATTTTTGCAAAAAACGTATTTTTAGCCTTCAAAACAAACATTTTTTTGAAGGGATTTATATTTATTATTCGTTTAACTTTATAACGTCTGACTCTAATGGGCAGTAAGATTGAATCAATACCATCATATTGATATCAAGAAAAGGCTTCTAGCATGTTCCCTTCTCGAATAATAGCCAATTTTCCCAGGGTCACTTTTAAGTTTTATACCTTCTTAATTTCAGTTTATGGGTTATAGGTTGATTATTTATTGCCCGATATGTATAAAACAAAGTTTGTATTTTGTATGTTGCGAATTTTCGACTTATTTTTCACCTATAAAAATTTCTTTCGGCACCGGAAGTGACGTAATTTTGCCATAATTTACAATTTTGACCGGTCTTTTCGCCAGCAAATATCACTTTTACATATGATAGAAGGTGTCACTGAAGCAAAACAATTAAAGTATAGTTTGGTAGCTCAATGGATCGGCTATGGTATAATGAACTTCCTGTATGATTCCTGAAAGCCGGTTCAGTGCTGCTTGCAGGTCTAGTTATTATTATTATTTACCGCGGGGGCCTAGATCTCCATGATCGAAAACAGATATCGATCTGGAATTAGATTTTCTATTGGGAAACCATGTGGTGGCTACTTGATAAAATATTTTTGAAATTTCTGCGCATACCGGAAGTGACCGAACTTTGCACGTTGTCTAAAAATTGAAAATCGGCCATAGTTTCGTCAATTCGTTATCCATTTTCAAACAAATTACATTTTTGGAATCCCTGAATCTTTTCTGAGACAATGGCTATCTCACATTTTTCAATTTCGAACATTCGTCTATGACTTTTATCGTTCGAAAATTGAAAACATGTTGTTTACGAGACCATTTTTGTCATTTTTCAAAATTTTCAAATTTGACCTACATTTTTGGATACCTGAAGTCCATCCGATTCCAGTAATATAAGTTTCATTCAGAGTTATCGCCCTTTATTTTTCGATTTTTTTCGAATTTTCTTCCCATTTTGTCAGCTCGGGTTTCGTTTTATGGTAGAATTGACGTTTCTGAAACTTCTAGAACATGAAGTTATAGTCCAATACCAACGTATAAAGCAATTTCGACAAGAATCCTTAAACCGGAAGTGGTCGAAATAATGTGCAATATTTTGAAAAAAATGCAAAAAATGGATATTTTGGGGAAAAACGCGAATTCTCCGCCCGATATCAATGGATTAAAGAAATTAGGGTACCATTGGACTGCACTAGGATTGTGCTATCGTATGATACCCAACTCGTACGGATACGATGAGCAGGCAGCAAAATATGGCACGCTGAAAATCAAGTATTTTCTGATTTGGAGCGTTTTTGGACGCCTGTATCTCGAAAACTTAACCGCAACTTTTTTTGTAATTTTTTCTATCGAGAGTCCTTTCGGAGGTATTTTGCATGAAGCCATCCAATAAGACTTTGAAATATCTGGAATAGGTGAAATAACGGACTGAAAATCGAAAAAAGTCGAAAAATCGTGAAATTTTGGAAAATGCTCTGCTATTTTTTTATTTTCAAAGATTTCCAAAAAACGATTGTATATTCAGATAGCTGACCTAATTACGATTCTAACGATGTATAATATGTATGTAGTTATTGAAATTTAATTTTCGATATTTTAAATTTTTTGCATTTTTGGCACTTTTGAACCTAGGATTTCTCAGGGGCATTTTATCTGATCAGATAATGTAATATATCATTACAGAGCACTGTGGCTATTTTAGTGCCCAAGCCGGTTATTGAAACTATACCGACAATAATAACCATACCGGAAGTATTCAAAAAATGAAAAAAAAGGTTAAAAACATTGTCGCACTTGCTAAAAACTTGATTTCTCCCTTAGGTAATAGCGGACCAAAAGAACTAAAGTGTCGTTGGATAGCCCTATTAATGGACCATCATATGGTATCTGAATAATACGATATCGATGGTAAGGAAATGAATTATTGTATGCCAAAAATCTAGTATTTTCCGATTTTTTAACATTCTGAGACGCCCTTTTCTCGAAAACGACGCCGCAGATTTTTCTTAAACTTTTCTAACTCAAAGTCCCATCGGTTGTCTATATAGTGAATCCAAAATGAAAAGCATTGAAATAATATAGGTGGTCCAAAAATGGCATCAAACTTTGAAAAAAAAAAATGAAAAATCGTTAAATTTTTGTAAACGCTCTTTTATTTATCTTTTTTTCCAAAACTGCTCAATGGATGTTTCTGACACTTCTGGTACAGAAAGTTAAGTATCCAAAGAACTTCGTAAAGCTATCACAACAACGATCGTAAAACTGGAAGTAGTCGAAAAAATGTCCGATATTTTGAAAAAAAATATTTTTTTTACGAAAATCTTTTTTATTTATGAATATTTTTTGGTGATATTTTACACTGGGTTAAAATATCATCGTACTTGAGCAGAAATGAGAAAAAAAATTGTCTGGGTAATTTGCGTTAGCCGCCATCGGCGAATTTAGTTTTTCGTACCCAGAAAAATTATTTATTGTTCGATTTGTATAAAACAAAGTTCATATGCTCCGTGGTCCCAATTGTTATTTTTTATGTTACGGTGAAATTTTTCTGTCGGCAACGGAAGTGACGTAATATTAACAAAAACTACAATTTTGACAGTTCGGTACCACTTTTTGAAAGAAAATATTATTTTTTTTCAAAACTGATATAACTAAAAGGATGCACACTGCGAAGGTGCACAAAATCCTTAGCTCATATTTTTAAATTTCATATTCATTTTCGGGCAATTTCGAATAAAATGTAAAATAAAGTGTAAAATTCAGCTATTTACAATTCATTCAGCGTCTTCATATTTTTAAATATTTATTTGTAATTGTCATAAACTCGTAGCAATAATCCAGACGAAGAGAATGTATGCGAAAATTAGTTTGTAATATGAGCAGTTGTCGAGAAATATGCAATTTTGCATGCATCACTTTTCACGTTATTTTGCCTATACAAGAGTGAATTATTATTCGATTTGCAATATTTTTTTTCCATTTGATGTCTAATGCCAATTTGGACTAGGTCAAGCCAATTTTACATTTTCACTGTGACCGGAAATGACGTCATTTGGGCAAAAACTGTATTTTTAACCTAAAAAACTAATATTTTATTCAAATCAGTCTCCCTTATAATATTTTTAAAATTATGATATTTTATTCCCATCAACGAATAGAATGAAGCCATACGACCATACAGATACCACAAAATGGTTTCTAACTTGTACGGTTACAGAGAAATAGGCGATCTTTTATAAGTCACTTTTCAAGGTTTTTGGTCTATAAAAGTGTCAATTATTATTCGATTTTTATCATTTTTTTACCATTTGATGCCATATGCCATTTATGACTTCTATGAACTAAATTAACATTTTCAATATCTCCGAAAGTAATGTAATTTTTGCAAAAAACGTATTTTTAGCCTTCAAAACAAACATTTTTTTGAAGGGATTTATATTTATTATTCGTTTAACTTTATAACGTCTGACTCTAATGGGCAGTAAGATTGAATCAATACCATCATATTGATATCAAGAAAAATCTTCTAGCATGTTCCCTTGTCGAATAATAGCCAATTTTCCCAGGGTCACTTTTAAGTTTTTTACCTTCTTAATTTCAGTTTATGGGTTATAGGTTAATTATTTATTGCCCGATATGTATAAAACAAAGTTTGTATTTTGTATGTTGCGAATTTTCGACTTATTTTTCACCTATAAAAATTTCTTTCGGCACCAGAAGTGACGTAATTTTGCCATAATTTACAATTTTGACCGGTCTTTTCGCCAGCAAATATTACTTATACATATGATAGAGGGTGTCACTGAAGCAGAACAACTAAAGTATAGTTCGGTAGCTCAATGGATCGGCTATGGTATAATAAACTTCCTGTATGATTCCTGAAAGCCGGTTCAGTGCTGCTTGCAGGTCTAGTTATTATTATTATTATTATTTACCGCGGGAGCCTAGATCTCCATGATGGAAACAGATATCGATCTGGAATTAGATTTTCTATCGGGAAACCTCGTGATGGCTACTTGATAAAATATTTTTGAAGTTTCTGCGCATACCGGAAGTGACCGAACTTTGTACGTTGTCTGAAAATTGAAAATCGGCCATAGTTTCGTCAATTCTTTATCCATTTTCAAACAAATTACATTTACGGAATCCCTGAATCTTTTCTGAGACAATGGCTATCTTACATTTTTCAATTTCGAACATTCGTCTATTAGTTTTATCGTTCGAAAATTGAAAACATGTTGTTTACGAGACAATTTTTGTTATTTTTCAAAATTTTCAAATTTGACCTACATTTTTGGATACCTGAAGTCCATCCGATTCCAGTAATATAAGTTTCATTCAGAGTTATCGCCCTTTATTTTTCGATTTTTTTCGAATTTTCTTCCAATTTTGTGAGCTCGGGTTTCGTTTTATGGCAGAATTGACGTTTCTGAAACTTCTGGAACATGAAGTTATAGTCCAATACCAACTTATAAAGCAATTTCGACAAGAATCCTTCAACCGGAAGTGGTCAAATAATATGCAATATTTTGAAAAAAATGCAAAAAAAACGGATATTTTGGGGAAAAATGCGATTTCTCCGCCCGATATCAATGGATTAAAGAAATTATGGTACCATTGGACTGCACTAGGATTGTACTATCGTATGATACCCAATTCATACGGATACTATGATCAGGAAGCAAAATATGGCACGCTGAAAATCAAGAATTTTCTGATTTTTAGCATTTTTGGACGACTGTATCTCGAAAACTTAACCTACAATTTTTTTTTTAATTTTTCTATCGAGAGTCCTTTTGGAGGTACTTTGCATGAAGCCAACCAATAAGACTTTGAAATGTCTGGAATAGAATAAAAAAGGGACTGAAAATCGAAAAAAGTCGAAAAATCGTGAAATTTTGAAAAATGCTCTACTATTTTTTTATTTAAAGAGATTTTTAAAAAAAGGTTGTATATTCAGATAGCTGACCTAATTACGATTCTAACGATGTATAATATGTATGTAATTATTGAAATTTAATTTTCGATATTTTAAATTTTTTGCATTTTTGGCACTTTTGAACATATGATTTCTCAGGGGCATTTTATCCGATCAGATAATGTATCATTACAGAGCCCTGTGGCTATTTTAGTGTCCAAACCGGCTATTAGAACTATTCCGACAATAATAACCATACCGGAAGTATTCAAAAAATGAAAAAAAAGAGTAAAAACATTGTCGCACTTGCGAAAAACTTGATTTCTCCCTTAGGTAATAGCGGACCAAAAGAACTAAAGTGTCGCTGGATAGCCCTATTAATGGACCATCATATGGTATCTAAATAATACGATTTCGATGGTAAGGAAATAAATTATTGTATGCCAAAAATCTAGTATTTTCCGATTTTTTAACATTCTGAGACGCCCTTTTCTCGAAAACGACGCCTACGATTTTTCTGAAACTTTTCTTACTCATAGTCCTATCGGTTGTCTATATAGTGAATCCAAAATGAAAAGCATTGAAATAATATAGGTGGTCCAAAAATGACATCAAACTTTGAAAAAAATTGAAAAATCGTTAAATTTTTGTAAACGCTCTTTAATTTATCTTTTTTTCCAAAACTACTCAATGGATGTTTCTGACACTTCTGGTACAGAAAGTTAAGTATCCAAAGAACTTCGTAAAGCTATCACAAAAACGATTGTAAAACCGGAAGTAGTCGAAAAAATGTCCGATATTTTGAAAAAAAATATTTTTTTTACGAAAACCTTTTTTATTTATGAATATTTTTTGATGGTATTTTACACAGGGTTAAAATATCATCCTACTTGAGCAGAAATGGGAAAGAAAATTGTCTCGGTTATTTGCGTTAGCCGCCAACGGCTAATTTAGTTTTTCGTACCCAGAAAAAATATTTATTGTTCGATTTGTATAAAACAAAGTTCATATGCTCCGTGGTCCCAATCGTAATTTTTTTTGTTATGGTGAAATTTTTCTGTCGGCAACGGAAGTGGCGTAATATTAACAAAAACTATAATTTTGACAGTTCGGTACTACTTTTTGAAAGCAAATATTATTTTTTTTCAAAACTGATATAACTAAAATTATGCACCCTGCAAAGGTGCACAATATCCTCAGCTCAGATTTTTTAATTTCAATTTCATTTTCGGGCAATTTCGAATAAAATGTAAAATAAAGTGTAAAATTCAGTTATTTACAATTCATTCAGCGTCTTCATATTTTGAAATATTTATTTGTAATTTTAATAAACTCGTAGCAATAATCCAGAAGAAGAGATTGTATGCAAAAATTAGTTTGTAATATGAGCAGTTGCCGAGGAATATGCAATTTTGCATGCATCACTTTTCACGTTATTTTGCCTATAAAAGAGTGAATTATTATTCGATTTGCAATATTTTTTTCCATTTGATGCTTAATGTCAATTTGGACTAGGTCAAGCCAATTTTACAATTTCACTGTGACCGGAAATGACGTCATTTGGGCAAAAACTGTATTTTAAACCTAAAAAACAAATATTTTATTCAAATGAGTCTGCCTTATAATAATTTTAAAATTATGATATTTGATTCCCATCAACGAATAGAATGAAGCCATACGACCATACAGATACCACAAAATGGTTTCTAAGTTGTACGGTTACAGAGAAATAGGCGATCATCGATAAGTCACTTTTCAAGGTTTTTGGTCTATGAAAGTGTCAATTATTATTCGATTTTTATATTTTTTTTTACCATTTGATGCCTTATGCAATTTATGACTTCTATGAACTAAATTAACACTTTCAATGTCACCGGAAGTAATGTAATTTTTTCAAAAAACGTATTTTTGGCCTTCAAAACAAACATTTTTTTGAAGTGATTTATGTTTATTATTCGTTTAACTTTATAATGTCTGACTCTAATGGGCAGTAAGATTGAATACCATCATATTGATATCAAGAAAAGGCTTCTAGCATGTTCCCTTGTCGAAAAATAGCCAATTGTCCCAGGGTCACTTTTAAGTTTTTTACCTTCTTAATTTCAGTTTATTGGTTATAGGTTAATTATTTATTGCCCGTTATGTATAAAACAAAGTTTGTATTTTGTATGTTGCGAATTTTCGACTTACTTTTCACCTATAAAAATTTCTTTCAACTCCGGAAGTGACGTAATTTTGCCATAATTTACAATTTTGACCGGTCTTTTCGCCAGCAAATATTACATTTACATATGATAGACGGTGTCACTGAAGTAAAACAATTAAAGTTTGGTAGCTCAATGGATCGGCTATGGTATAATAAACTTCCTGTATGATTCCTGAAAGCCGGTTCAGTGCTGCTTGCAGGTCTAGTTTATTATTATTATTTTTTTTTTCGCCGGAGCCTATTTCTCAGTGCCTGTAACAGATACCGATCTGGGACCTAATTCTTTATTGGAAAACCATGTGTTGGCTACTTGATAAACTATTTTTGAAACTTCTGCGCAGACCGGAAGTGGTCGAATTTTGTACTGTGTCCAAAAATTAAAAAACCGCCGTAGATTCGTCAAATATATACCTATTTTCATACATATGACATTTTCGGAAACCCTGAGTCTTTTCTCGGGCGATAGCAGTTGAAAATTTCGATATTTCGAAACTTCATCGCTGACTTCTTGCGATCGAAAAATGAAAAATGTGGTTTGAGAGCCAATTTTTGTTATTTTTCAAAATTTTCAAATTTGACCTACATTTTTGGATACCTGAAAACCATCCGATTCCAGAAATATAAGTTTCATTCCGAGTTATCGCCCTTTATTTTTCGATTTTTTTCGAATTTTCTACCCATTTTGTGAGCTCGGGTTTCGTTTTATGGCAGAAGTGACGTTTCTGAAACTTCAGAGCCATGAAGCCAAATGACCATTGCAAGGAATAAAGCAATTTCAACAATAATCTGTACACCGGAAGTGGTCGAAATAATGTCCGATATTTTGAAAAAAATGCAAAAAATGGGTATTTTGGGGAAAAACGCGATTTCTCCGTCCGATATCAATGGATTAGACGAATTAGGGTACCATTGGATTGCACTAGGAGTATGCTATCGTATGATACCCAATTCGTACGGATACGATGAGCAGGCAGCAAAATATGGCACGCTGAAAATCAAGTATTTTCTGATTTGGAGCGTTTTTGGATGCCTGTATCTCGAAAACTTAACCACAGTTTTTTTTTTAAATTTTGTCTATCGAGAGTCCTTTCGGAGGTATTTTGCATGAAGCCATCCAATAAGACTTTGAAATATCTGGAATAGGTGAAATAACGGACTGAAAATCGAAAAAAGTCGAAAAATCGTGAAATTTTGGAAAATGCTTTGCTATTTTTTTATTTTAAGAGATTTTCAAAAAAAGATTGTATATTCAGATAGTTGACCTAATTCCGATTCTAACGATGTATAATATTTATGTAGTTATTGAAATTTAATTTTCGATATTTTGATTTTTTTGCATTTTTGGCACTTTTGAACATAGGATTTCTCAGGGGCATTTTATCTGATCAGATAATGTAATATATCATTACAGAGCCCTGTGGCTATTTTAGCACCCGAACCGGCTATTAAAACTATTCCGACAATAATAACTATACCGGAAGTATTCAAAAAATGAAAAAAAAAGTTAAAAACATTGTCGCACTTGCAAAAAAACTTGATTTCTCCCTTAGGTAATAGCGGACCAAAAGAACTAAAGTGTCGTTGTATAGCCCTATTAATGGATCATCATATGGTATCTAAATAATACAATTTCGATTCTAAGGAAATAAATTATTGTATGCCAAAAATCTAGTATTTTCCGATTTTTTAACATTCTTAGACGCCCTTTTCTCGAAAACGACGCCGCAGATTTTTCTTAAACTTTTCTTACTCAAAGTCCTATCGGTTGTGTATATAGTGAATCCAAAATGAAAAGCGTTGAAATAATATAAGTTGTCCAAAAATGGCCTCAAACTTTGAAAAAAATTGAAAAATCGTTAAATTTTTGGAAACGCTCTTTAATTTATCTTTTTTTCCAAAACTACTCAATGGATGTTTCTGACACTTCTGGTACGTACAGTTAAGTATCCAAAGAACTTTGCAAAGCTATCATAACAACGATCGTAAAACCGGAAGTAGTCTAAAAAATGTCCGATATTTTCAAAAAAAAATTATTCTCTTACGAAAACCTTTTTTATTTATGAATATTTTTTAATGATATTTTACACAGGAATTATTGATATAAAATTAAACCATGCTAGTCCCGAAATGACATAGTTTGTGTCTAGTCGACGTTTTGAGTGCACGTAAAATATCCCTAAGCAGTTGGAATTCGATACTGTTGAATAAGCTCTATACGATGACTAAATGTGTAGATTGTAGTCACCCACACTGCATGTTTCGCTTAACAATGAAAGGGTGCCGTTTTCAATTTTCGATCCTTTTGTTCTTCTACTCCAGATATGTTGGACTGTTGATCGATGGTTTCATATAAAAGACTACCAATAAGACTCTTTGTAGAAGAAGTTCCCAAAAAATATTATGTTGACTTTACGAGAAAGACCTCTAAACATGCTCCAAATTGTAAAAATACGACTTTTTGGATTTTCAATCTCTTTTTTTCGGCTATCCCTGATATTTAAAAAAAATGATACAATGATTTCAAACAACAGACTAGCTATTAGACTCTCTATTGACAAAAGTTTCATCGCCCTCCCTTCATTATAACCGAAGTTATCGTGCCCTAAAGAATCAACAAATCAGCATCCTTATCTCTGCTTACCCCGGGCAGAATATGCTCATCTTTGAACTCAATCATGACATTGACCTAGTGAACGTCTACACCAAGTTTGAACATTCTAGCTTAATTAGAAGGAGGGTTATTGTGTTCCAAAGTCCCGGCCCTTCAAATTGCTTCTATTTTTCATTTTCAATTCAAAATGGTGACCATCACGTGACCGAAATCAAAATTCGGATCCGATAGATTTTTAGGCATTCCTTCAAGGATTCTGAAAATATAACTCCCGAGTCTGTAAGTAAAATAGCAAAAAAGCATTTTTGATATTTCACGTTTAAAGATGGTGGCACTTCCGGTTCGATCGACAAACTCCATATTTTGTGTACGAATCAGTAATTACTTGTCTAGTATCAAAAAAAAAATTAGGTCATTCTGACCTATATTTCGACGATTTTTTTGAAAACTTTGATCCTTAATTTCGTCAAGGGGAGATAATTTAGAACATTTATAATTATATTTTTGAAGTCACATCGGTAACATCTACTTATACACTAAATTTCATGAAAATCGTACAACTATTAAAGAAGTTCTCAAATTGGTCTAAACTTCCGGTTCGAAATCACAGCGACGAATTTTCGAAATTGGAAAATGCGAAACTGCAGATGAAAATGATTTTTTTCAAGGTATTCAAAGAAAAAAGAATTAGTAAAATCGGTCAAAAAATAACAAAGTTACGACTATGCATTGTCAGTTTTTTCGTTCGTAAAATTCGGTGATTTCGGATTCGTAAAACGTTTTGAAAATATATTTAATCAACAGCCACCACCCATTTTTGGGGGGATAGGTAAAAGTTTCAGAACGATCCTATCGTTAGATTCTGAGAAATCCGATTTGTGGACAAAACACAAAAAAAAATAACAATAACTAGATCTGCTAAGCAGATATTAAAGCTTTCATATTCACGGTCAGTTTCTGTCGCATTTCATGAGTTATATAAAGAATCTTAAAAAGGAAAAAGAATTAATGAAATCCGCCAAAAACTCACCGAGTTATAACGAGAAACAATTCCACCGGTTCACATTAGAGGTGTTATGTTCCTATGTGATCAGTCAAATTGCTTATTGCTCCTAAATCTACGCAGAAATTCTCAACATCAAACTTAGTCAAGGTAATGACATAATGAATCTATATTTGGAATTTTGTCACTCTCACTTCATTATAACCAAAGTTATCGTGCCCCAAAGAATCAACCAATCAGATTGCTTATCTCTGCTTACTGTAAGCAGACAATGCTCATCTTCGCACTACTTCATGGCACTGACCTAATGAACGCCTTCACGAAGATTGAACATTCTGCCCCAATTAGAAGGAGAGTTATTTTGTTTCAAATTCTCGACCAATCAAATTGCTCATCGCTCTGCTTATCCAGAGCAGACAATGCTCATTGTCGAACGTATTCAAGGTATTGATGTAATGAAACTCTACACCAAGTTTCATCAATCTGACTGAAGTGAAAGTGTCCGAAATCATCAACCAATCTAATTGCTTATTCGTTGATTGTTTCACTCTTATTTCGGCTATGATTTCGTTGAACGTTTCATTGTTATTTCTGCTACGAATTCGTTAATTGTTGAAGTGTTATTACTGCTATAAATTCGTTGATCGTTTCATTGCTATTTATGGGAATCACGGTGGCTAAGTGGGCAAGGCGCTGGCTCGTTAGCCTGGAGGTCGGGTGTTCGATCCTTGCAGTGGCCGAGAAAGTTCATCTCGATTTTCCGGCGTGGTTTCCTCTTGTCAGTGATGCAGAAGGATGGCCTGATAAGGACAGCTGCCTAGTCGTTCGGATGGGACGAAAAACCGAGGTCCCGTGTACACATTGGAGTGCACGTAAAAGATCCCTTGGCAGTTGGAATTCGATATAAGAGTAGGCCGTAGCGCCGCTGCCCGGGCAAAAATTCCCTCATAGCACACTGTATGGCGTATGCCCGTCTTCCATTAGCCCAGGTCAGGTGCAGAAGAGTAGGACGTAAAACCCCATTTCATTTCTGCTATTTCTGCTAAAAATTCGTCAAGTTTTGCACTGTTATTTCTGCTATGAGTTTGTTGATCGTTTCACTGTTATTTCTGCTGTGAACTCGATCAAGACAATGACCTAGTGAACGTCTACACCAAGTTTGAACATTCTAGCTGACCTACAGCGAGAAACATTTCAACCGGGCCAAATTTTCTATTTTAACAGTTTAATTTGCACGGTACCTTTAGTTATCAACCGAATACTACAAAACTTTTAAAAAGTAAGCTCCCCCTGAACAGCTTAATCGTTCGCAATAAACGGGGTTTTACATAATATTCCATGTCACGTGCAACCTGCGGATCGAAACGACGCCCATTGACTCAATGACAGACGTTACGAAACAGCGCGCACATGCTAACCATTCAGCCATTCAGCCTCCCTGAATTCGGAAAATTGCTGACTTATAGCAAGAAACATTTCAACCGGGCGAAATTTTCTGTTTTAACAGTTTAATGTGCCGGTACATTAATTACCAACCGATTATTAGAAAACTTTTGAAAATAAGCTCCAACTGACCAGCTTAATCGTATGCAATAAAAGTTTGGCTTGAATTGAAAGTTCTGCACGTAGGAAGTTCATCTCGATTTCCCGGCGTGGTTCCCCCTTGTCAGTGTGGCAGAACGGAGGGCCTGACAAGCACAGCTGTCTAGTTCGGATGGGACGAAAACCACGGTCCCGTGTACACATTGGAGTGCACGTAAAATATCCCTAAGCAGTTGGAATTCGATACTGTTGAATAAGCTCTATACGATGACTAAATGTGTAGATTGTAGTCACCCACACTGCATGTTTCGCTTAACAATGAAAGGGTGCCGTTTTCAATGTTCGATCCTTTTGTTCTTCTACTCCTGATATGTTGGACTGTTGATCGATGGTTTCATATAAAAGACTACCAATAAGACTCTTTGTAGAAGAAGTTCCCAACCAATATTATGTTGACTTTACGAGAAAGACCTCTAAACATGCTCCAAATTGTAAAAATACGACTTTTTGGATTTTCAATCTCTTTTTTCGGCTATCTCTGATATTTAAGATTTTCAATCTCTTTTTTTCGGCTATCCCTGATATTTAAAAAAAATGATACAATCATTTCACACAACAGGCTAGCTATTAGACTCTCTGTTGACAAAAGTTTCACCGCCCTCCCTTCATTATAACCGAAGTTATCGTGCCGTAATGAATCAACAAATCAACATGCTTATCTCTGCTTACCCTAAGCAGAAAATGCTCATCTTTGCACTCAATCATAACATTGACCTAGTGAACGTCTACACCAAGTTTGAACATGCTAGCTTAATTAGAATGAGAGTTATTGTGCTCCAAAGTTTCGGCCCTTCAAATTGCTTCTATTTTTCATTTTCAATTCAAAATGGTGACTCCCGGTTGACCTAAATCAAAATTCTATTCGCGACATTTTTTAGGCCTTCCTACAAGGATTCAGAAAATATAACTCCCGAGTCTGTAAGTAAAATAGCAAAAAAGCCTTAGTGATTTTTCACGTTTAAAGATGGTGGCACTTCCTGTTCGATCGACAAACTCCATATTTTGTGTACGAATCAGTAATTCCTTGTCTAGTATCAAAAAAAAAAAAATAGGTCATTCTGACCTATATTTCGACGATTGTTTTGAAAATTTTGATCCTTAATTTCACCAAGGGGAGATAATTTAGAAAATTTCTAATTATATTTTTGAAGTCACATCGGTAGGATCTACTTATATACTAAATTGAATGAAAATCGCACAACTATTAAAGAAGTTGTCAAATTGGTCTAAACTTCCGGTTCGAAATCACAGCGACGAATTTTCGAAATTCGAAAATGTGAAACTGCTGATGAAAATGATTTTTTTCAAGGTATTCAAAGAAAAAAGATTTAGTAAAATCGGTCAAAAAACAATAAAGTTACGACTATGCAATGTCCATTTTGTCGTTCGTAAATTTCGGTGATTTGGGATTCGTAAAACGTTTTGAAAATATATTTAATCAACAGCTACCACCCATTTTATGTTTGGGGGGGGGGGGGGGGTAGGTAAAAGTTTCATAAAGATACTGTGGTTAGATTCTGAGAAATCCGATTTGTGGATAAAACACACAAAAAAACTAGATCTGCTACTGTCCCATGCAGATATGAAAGCTTTCATATTCATCGTCACGTGTCATCGATTATATCATGTATCTCAAATAAAAGGATAAGAATAACAAACTATCAAAATTGGTCAAAAACTCGCGAAGTTACAAGTCTAAATATAGTATGAAACATTGAGTAATCTGAAAACTAAAGGGAAATAACTGATACTTGTGTTGCTGTAATCGGGATAATTTCCGATTTCAAAACTTTCAGAAAAATGAAATGAAAATGGTAAGAAAACATCGAAAAATTAAATGAGATAACTTTGAACAAAACTAAAACTTTTTGAATCAGGTTGAACTCAACTGTTTGAATATGTACGTTAAATATGTAGATTTGGAAAATTATAAAGACATAATATCAAAATCGGTCAAAAACTCACAAAGTTACAAATTTAAATGTAGTTAGAAACATTGCACCCGGGCAAAAAAATAATCTTTAAACTAAAGGGAAATAACTGAAACTTGTATAGCTGTAATCGTGCTTCCAAGATATGTTATATAATTATGGTTTCCAATATGTTTGGTTATAAGTAGGAAATCGTGACGACTTCTTAAGCATGTTTTAAACAAAGGGTCATAGACTACAATATACAAGAATGGCACTCTGCAATAAAAAAAAATCTGGCCAGAGATTTCTATGCAGAAATTAAATAATTGCTAGAACCAGAAAAATATTTATCCACTATAATAAATAAGCAACATAGAGAAAATGAAATGAAATTGAATGGGGTTTAACGTCCTACTGTTCTGCTCCTACAATGGGCTAATGAAGACGGGCATACGCCATAAAGTGTGCAATGATGGAAATTTTACCGGGGCAGCGGCATTACGGCCTACGAGGTTGGTAAGGCGACCATACTCCGTGTCACGTACAACCAAGAAATCGAAACAAGGCCAGTTGACTCAATGACAGACGTTATGATACAGAGCGCACGTGCTAACCATTCAGTCACGCAACCTACCTAAAATCGGCAAATTGCTGACCTACAGCGTGAAACATTTCAACCGGGCCAAATTTTCTATTTTAACAGATTAATTTGCACGGTACCTTTAGTTATCAACCGAATATTACAAAACTTTTAAAAATAAGCTCCCCCTGACCAGCTTAATCGTTCGCAATAAACGTTTGCTGACTTTAAAGTGAGAAACATTACAACCGGGCCAAATTTTCTGTTTTATCACTTTAACAGTACCTTTGATTACCAACCGATTATTACAAAACTTTAAAAAGAGAAAGAGAAATGCGGCTTAACGTCCATTCGACACAAACCAGGTCATTTCGGGACTAACATATGTTTTTTAATTTTATTTAAAAACTCCCCTTGCACGTACTGGTCTTTAGCTGTTGGGAGGAAACCGAAGGACACGGAGAAAACACACGAGGTTGGACACCATACTCCATGTCACGTGCAATCTCGAAATCGAAACGACGCCCGTTGACTCAATGACAGACGTTACGATACAGCGCACATGCTAACCATTCAGCTATTCAGCCTCCCTTAAAAATAAGCTCCCCCTGACCAGCTTAATTGTTCGCAATAAACGTTTGCCCTCTAAAATCGGCAAATTGCTGACTTTAAAGTGAGAAACATTACAACCGGGCGAAATTTTATGTTTTATCACTTTTACAGTACCTTTGATTACCAACCGATTATTACAAAACTTTAAAAATAAAAGAGAGAGAGAAATGCGGCTCAACGTCCATTCGACACAAACTAGGTCATTTCGGGACTAACATATGTTTTTTAATTTTATTTATAAACTTACCTTGCGCGTACGGGTCTTTAGCCATGGGAGGAAACCGAAGGACACGGAGAAAACCCACGAGGTTGGACACCATACTCCATGTCACGTGCAACTTGGAAATCGAAACGACGCCGGTTGACTCAATGACAGACGTTACGATACAGCGCGCGTATGCTAACCATTCAGCCTCCCTAAAATCGGGAAATTGCTGACTTATAGCAAGAAACATTTCAACCGGGCGAAATTTTCTGTTTTAACAGTTTAATTCACACGGTATTTTAATTACCAACCGATCATTACAAAACTTTTGAAAATAAGCTCCAACTGACCAGCTTAATCGTATGCAATAAACGTTTGGCCTGAATTGAAAGTTCTGCAACGAGAAAGTTCATCTCGATTTTCCGGCGTGGTTCCCCCTTGTCAGTGAGGCAGAGCAGAGGGCCTGACAAGGACAGCTGTCTAGTCGTTCGGATGGGACGAAAAACCAAGGTCGCGTGTACACATTGGAGTGCACGTAAAATATCCCTAAGCAGTTGGAATTCGATACTGTTGAATAAGCTCTATACGATGACTAAATGTGCAGATTGTAGTCACCCACACTGCATGTTTCGCTTAACAATGAAAGGTGCCGTTTTCAATGTTTGATCCTTTTATTCTTCTACTCCAGATATTTTGGACTGTTGATCGAAGTTTTCATATAAAAGACTACCGATAAGACTCTTCGTAGAAGAAGTTCCCAAAAAATATTATGTTGACTTTAAGAGAAAAGAACCTTTAAAGATGCTCCAAATCGTAAACATACGACTTTTTGGATTTTCGATCTCTTTTTTTCTGCTATCCCTGATATTTAAAAAAAAAGATACAACGATTCCACACAACAGGCCAGCTATTACACTCTCGATTAACAAGAGTTTCACCGCCCTCCCTTCATTATAACCGAAGTTATCTTGTCCTAAAGAATCAACAAATCAGCATGCTTATCTCTGCTTACCCTAGGCAGAAAATGCTCATCTTTAAACTCAATCCTGACATTGACATAGTGAACGTCTACACCAAGATTGAACATTCTAGCTCAATTAGAAGGAGAGTTATTTCAGCGTCCCTGAATTCGGAAAATTGCTGACTTATAGCAAGAAACATTTCAACCGGGCGAAATTTTCTGTTTTAACAGTTTAATGTGCACGGTACTTTAATTACCAACCGATTATTACAAAACTTTTGAAAATAAGCTCCAACTGACCAGCTTAATCGTATGCAATAAAAGTTTGGCTTGAATTGAAAGTTCTGCACGTAGGAAGTTCATCTCGATTTCCCGGCGTGGTTCCCCCTTGTCAGTGTGGCAGAACGGAGGGCCTGACAAGCACAGCTGTTTAGTTCGGATGGGACGAAAAGCACGGTCCCGTATACACATTGGAGTGCACGTAAAATATCCCTAAGCAGTTGGAATTCGATACTGTTGAATAAGCTCTATACGATGACTAAATGTGTAGATTGTAGTCACCCACACTGCATGTTTCGCTTAACAATGAAAGGGTGCCGTTTTCAATGTTCGATCCTTTTGTTCTTCTACTCCTGATATGTTGGACTGTTGATCGATGGTTTCATATAAAAGACTACCAATAAGACTCTTTGTAGAAGAAGTTCCCAACCAATATTATGTTGACTTTACGAGAAAGGCCTCTAAACATGCTCCAAATTGTAAAAATACGACTTTTTGGATTTTCAATCTCTTTTTTTCGGCTATCCCTGATATTTAAAAAAAATGATACAATGATTTCACACAACAGGCTAGCTATTAGACTCTCTATTGACAAAAGTTTCACCGCCCTCCCTCCATTATAACCGAAGTTATCGTGCCCTAAAGAATCAACAAATCAACATGCTTATCTCTGCTTACCCTAAGCAGAAAATGCTCATCTTTGAACTCCATCATAACATTGACCTAGTGAACGTTTACACCAAGTTTGAACATTCTAGCTTAATTAGAATGAGACTTATTGTGCTCCAAAGTCTCGGCCCTTCAAATTGCTTCTATTTTTCATTTTCAATTCAAAATGGTGACTCCCGGTTGACCTAAATCAAAATTCTATTCGCGACATTTTTTAGGCCTTCCTACAAGGATTCAGAAAATATAACTCCCGAGTCTGTAAGTAAAATAGCAAAAAAGCCTTAGTGATTTTTCACGTTTAAAGATGGTGGCACTTCCGGTTCGATCGACAAACTCCATATTTTGTGTACGAATCAGTAATTCCTCTTCTAGTATCAAAAAAAAAATTAGGTCATTCTGACCTATATTTCGGCGATTTTTTTGAAAATTTTGATCCTTAATTTCAAAAGGGGAGATAATTTAGAAAATTTCTAATTATATTTTTGAAGTCACATCGGTAGGATCTACTTATATACTAAATTGAATGAAAATCGCACAACTATTAAAGAAGTTGTCAAATTCTTCTAAACTTCCGGTTCGAAATCACAGCGACGAATTTTCGAAATTCGAAAATGTGAAACTGCTGATAAAAATGATTTTTTTCAAGGTATTCAAAGAAAAAAGATTTAGTAAAATCGGTCAAAAAACAATAAAGTTACGACTATGCAATGTCCATTTTGTCGTTCGTAAATTTCGGTGATTTCGGATTCGTAAAACGTTTTGAAAATATATTTAATCAACAGCTACCACCCATTTTTTGGGGGGGTAGGTCAAAGTTTCATAAAGATACTGTGGTTAGATTCTGAGAAATCCGATTTGTGGATAAAACACAAAAAAAAAAAATAATAATCTTAACAGAAACAATAAGCTTTCATATGTAATATGAAAGCTTAATAATAATAATCTTAACAGAAACAATAAGCTTTCATATGTAATATGAAAGCTTAACTAGATCTGCTACTGTCCCATGCAGATATGAAAGCTTTCATATTCATTGTCACGTGTCATTGATTGTATCAAGTATCCTAAATAAAAGGATAAGAAGAAAAAATTATCAAAATTGGTCAAAAACTCGCGAAGTTACAAATCTAAATATAGTATGAAACATTGCACCCAGTCATAACAATAATCTGAAATCAGCCATGGGAGGAAACCGAAGGACACGGAGAAAACCCACGAGGTTGGACACCATACTCCATGTCACGTGCAACCTGGAAATCGAAACGATGCCGGTTGACTCAATGACAGACGTTACGATACAGCGCGCACATGCTAACCATACAGCCATTCAGACTCCCTAAAATCGATAAATTGCTGACTTATAGCAAGAAACATTTCAACCGGGCATTTCAATCGAAACAACGCCAGTTGACTCAATGACAGACGTTACGATACAGTGCGCAGGTGCTAACCATTTAGCCACGCAACCTCCCTAAATTTGGCAAATTGCTGACCTACAAGGAGAAACATTTCAACCGGGCGAAATTTTCTATTTTAACAGTTTAATGTGCACGGTACCTTTAATTATCAACCGAATATTACAAAACTTTTAAAAATAAGCTCCCCTTGACCAGCTTAATCGTTCGCAATAAACGTTTGCCCCCTAAAATGAGCAAATTGGTGACTTTAAAGTGAGAAACATTACTACCGGGCGAAATTTTCTGTTTTATAACTTTTACAGTACAGTACAGTACAACCGATTATTACAAAACCTCAAAAATAAAAGAGAAAGAGATAAATGCGGCTTAACGTCCATTCGACACAAACTAACATATAGATGGGACGAAAAACCAAGGTCCGGTGTACACATTGGAGTGCACGTAAAATATCCCTAAGCAGTTGGAATTCGATACTGTTGAATAATCTCTATACGATGACTATGCAAACCATTATTAATCGATGAAGGTGTTAAAATGTACACAATATAAACAGTATTAATCTAAATCAATAACATAAATGATTACAAATATTTTTTTTAGATAGTTTTAAAATAGAAAACAAATAATTATATCAAATCAAACCTATTCAATTTCAATTAATATGAGGACTGGCTGCAAAGTTCTAAGCCTATGTGTGCAAGACCTATATATTGTTGATGTTTCCTTTTATTTTTCTATATAGTTTCCATCAAAGCTCAATTTTTTCATCAGTTATTTACGGTGATTTTGGATTCGCAAAACGTTTTGAAAATATATTGATTCCAAGGCCACCACCCATTTTTGAAAGGAGGCTAACCAGAAAAGTAAAATAGATCACAAAATCACGAAGTAACACAGCTGTCAAGGTCAATTTTTTCATCAGTTGTTTTCGGTGATTTTGGATTCGCAAAACGTTTTGAAAATATATTGATTCCAAGGCCACCACCCATTTTTCAAAGGAGGCTAACCAGAAATGTATTGATTTCCCAGATTTGAGACGAAATCGCGAAACTGCGATCCATTTGATTATTTTCAAGCTGTTAATCGGAGTTATTCACGCGAAAACAAATTTGTCGGCACGGAAAACATCAAAGGCGAAATTTGAAATTTTGAAATTTGCAAATACCAAAAATTCGACAATGAGCCAGGCTATCCCCAAATGTATTAATTTCAAAGATAAGAAACGAATTCAACAAACTACGGTCTGTTCTGATAATTTGCATGCCCGTTAATGTCCATTTTTCACTATTTCTGATATTCAATTCAATATGGTGACTATCCATTGACTTAAATCAAAATTCTACTGCCAACATTTTATAGCCATCCCTTCAAGGATTCAGAAAATATAACCCCTGTGTCTGTATGTAAAATAGCAAAATGGCGTTTGAGGTTTTTACATTTCAAGATGGTGGCACTTCCGGATTGAGCTACAAACTCCATTTTTTGTGTACGAATCAGTGGTTTCGTAGCTAGTACCTAAAAAACAAATTCAAGATGATTTGACCTATATTTCGTCGATTTTTTTGAAAATTTCGATCCTCAATTTCTCCAAGGGGAGATAATTTAGAAAATTTCTAAAGTATTTTTTCAAGTCGCATCATTAAGGTTTACTTACATATTAAATTTCATGAAAATCGTACAACTACTAAAGAAGTTGTCGAGTTGGTCTAAACTTCCGGTTCGAAATCAGAGCGACGAATTTTCTTAATTCGAAAATCCGAAATTGCAGATTTGAAGTAAATGTCTCAAAGTACTCATAGAAAAAAGAATTAATTAAATAGGTCAAATAGTCACAAAGTTACAGCATTGTAGGTCAAAAGCATTCGTTCGTAAAATTCGGTGATTTCGGATTCGTAAAACGTTTTGAAAATATATTTAATCAAGGTTCGCAACCCATTTTTTTTTTTTTGGGGGGGGGGTAGGTCAAAGTTTCAGAAAGATCCTATGGTTAGATTCTGAGAAATCCGATTTGCAGAAAATACACAAAAAAAAAAAAAATAATAATAATAATAACTAGTCCTTCGGATGGGACGAAAAACCAAGGTCCCGTGTACACATTGGAGTGCACGTAAAATATCCCTAAGCGGTTGGAATTCGATACTGTTGAATAAGCTCTATACGATGACTAAATGCGTAGATTGTAGTCACCCACACTTCATGTTTCGCTCAACAATGAAAGGGTGCCGTTTTCAGTGTTCGATCCTTTTGTTCTTCTACTCCTGATATGTTGGACTGTTGATCGATGGTTTCATATAAAAGACTACCAATAAGACTCTTTGTAGAAGAAGTTCCCAAAAAATAGTATGTTGACTTTACGAGAAAGACCTCTAAACATGCTCCAAATTGTAAAAATACGACTTTTTGGATTTTCAATCTCTTTATTTCGGCTATCCCTGATATTTAAAAAAAATGATACAATCATTTCACACAACAGGCTACCCATTAGACTCTCTATTGACAAAAGTTTCACCGCCCTCCCTTCATTATAACCGAAGTTATCGTGCCCTAAAGAATCAACAAATCAGCATGCTTATCTCGGCTTACCCTAAGCAGAAAATGCTCATCTTTGAACTCAATCATAACATTGACCTAGTGAACATCTACACCAAGTTTGAACATTCTAGCTTAATTAGAAGGAGAGTTATTGTGTTCCGAAGTCCGGGCCTTTCAAATTGCTTCTATTTTTCATTTTCAATTCAAAATTGTGACCATCACATGACCGAAATCAAAATTCTGCTCCCTACGATTTTTGGGCCATCATTCAAGGATTCAGAAAATATAACTCCCGTGTCTGTAAGTAAGATAGCAAAAAAGCCTTAGTGATTTTTCACGTTTAAAGATGGTGGCACTTCCGGTGCACCTCCATATTTTGTGTACGAATCAGTAATTCCTTGTCTAGTATCAAAAAAAAATTTTAGGTCATTCTGACCTATATTTCGCCGATTTCTTTGAAAATTTTGATCCTTAATTTCACCAAGGGGAGATAATTTAGAAAATTTCTAATTATATTTTTGAAGTCACATTGGTAGGATCTACTTATATACTAAATTGAATGAAAATCGCACAACTATTAAAGAAGTTGTCAAATTGGTCTAAACTTCCGGTTCGAAATCACAGCGACGAATTTTCGAAATTCGAAAATGTGAAACTGCTGATGAAAATGATTTTTTTTCAAGGTATTCAAAGAAAAAAGATTTAGTAAAATCGGTCAAAAAACAATAAAGTTACGACTATGCAATGTCCATTTTGTCGTTCGTAAATTTCGGTGATTTCGGATTCGTAAAACGTTTTGAAAATATATTTAATCAACAGCTACCACCCATTTTTGGGGGGGTAGGTAAAAGTTTCATAAAGATTTGTGGATAAAACACAAAAAAAAATAATAATAATCTTAACAGAAACAATAAGCTTTCATATGTAATATGAAAGCTTAATAATCTTAACAGAAACAATAAGCTTTCATATGTAATATGAAAGCTTAATAATCTTAACAGAAACAATAAGCTTTCATATGTAATATGAAAGCTTAATAACTAGATCTGCTACTGTCCCATGCAGATATGAAAGCTTTCATATTCATCGTCACGTGTCATTGATTGTATCAAGTATCCTAAATAAAAGGATAAGAAGAAAAAATTATCAAAATTGGTCAAAAACTCGCGAAGTTACAAGTCTAAATATAGTATGAAACATTGCACCCAGGCATAACAATAATCTGAAAACTAAAGGGAAATAACTGAAACTTGTATTACTGTAATGAGACGGATGAGAAAATGAAATGAAAATGGCGGGAAAAAAAAATAAAAATGTCAGGTTGGACAGGCGACCTTACTCCTTGTCACGTACAACCGGGCATTCGAAAACACGCTAGTTAACTCAATGACAGGCGCGCGTGCTAGCCATTCAGCCATCCAACCCCCCGTTTGAAATTCGACACGTGCAATATGTCATATAGGAAGAATAAGAAGTCGCTCACAACAAAATGGTAAATTAATGAGTTGAGCTACTATTTTAGAGTACTTAATAGTTTTAAAGAGACACGTTAAGGGTTGTTCATAGTTAAATGAAAGTTTAATTTTAAATAAGACCAATAAAATTAGGATTTAATAATGCCAGACAAATATTTCCAATATGTTTGGTTATAAGTAGGAAATCATGACGACTTCTTAAGCATGTTTTAAACAAAGGATCATAGACTGAATTATACAAGAATGGCACTCTGCAATAAAAAAAACTGGCCAAAGCAAGATTTCTATGCAGAAATTAAATAATTGCTAGAACCAGAAAATATTTATCCACTACAATAAATAAGCAACATAGAGAAAATGAAATGAAATTGAATGGGGTTTAACGTCCTACTGTTCTGCTCCTAAAATGGGCTAATGAAGACTGGCATATACCATAAAGTGTGCAATGAGGGAAATTTTACCCGGGCAGCGGCGTTACGGCCTACGAGGTTGGACAGGCGACCATACTCCTTGTCACGTACAACCAAGAAATCGAAACAACGCCAGTTGACTCAATGACAGACGTTTTGATACAGAGCGCACGTGCTAACCATTCAGCCACGCAACCTCCCTAAAATCGGCAAATTGCTGACCTACAGCGAGAAACATTTCAACCGGCCCAAATTTTCTATTTGAACAGTTTAATTTGCATGGTACCTTTAGTTATCAACCGAATATTACAAAACTTTTAAAAATAAGCTCCCCCTGACCAGCTTAAGCGTTCGCAATAAACGTTTGCCCCTTAAAATCTGCAAATTGCTGACTTTAAAGTGAGAAACATTACAACCGGGCGAAATTTTCTGTTTTATCACTTTTACAGTACCTTTGATTACCAACCGATTATTACAAAACTTTAAAAATAAAAGAGAAAGAGTGAAATGCGGCCTAATGTCCATTCGACACAAACTAGGTCATTTTGTGACTAACATATGTTTTTTAATTTTATTTAAAAACTCCCCTTGCGCTTACTGGTCTTTAGCCTTTAGGAGGAAACCGAAGGACACGGAGAAAACCCACGAGGTTGGACATCATACTTCATGTCACGTGCAACCTGGAGATCGAAACGACGCTCGTTGACTCAATGACAGACGTTACGATACAGCGCGCACATGCTAACCATTCAGCCTCCCTGAATTCGGAAAATTGCTGACTTATAGCAAGAAACAATTCAACCGGGCGAAATTTTCTGTTTTAACAGTTTAATGTGCACGGTACTTTAATTGCCAATCGATTATTACAACTGACCAGCTTAATCGTGTGCAATAAACGTTTGGCCTGAATTGAAAGTTCTGCACGGAGAAAGTTCATCTTGATTTCCCGGCGTGGTTCCCCGTTGTCAGTGAGGCAGAACGGAGGGCCTGACAAGCACAGCTGTCTAGTCGTTCGGATGGGATGAAACACAAAGGTCCCGTGTACACATTGGAGTGCACGTAAAATATCCCTAAGCAGTTGGAATTCGCTACTGTTGAATAAGCTCTATACGATGACTAAATGTGTAGATTGTAGTCACCCACACTGCATGTTTCGCTTAACAATGAAAGGGTGCCGTTTTCAATTTTCGATCCTTTTGTTCTTCTACTCCAGATATGTTGGACTGTTGATCGATGGTTTCAAATAAAAGACTACCAATAAGACTCTTTGTAGAAGAAGTTCCCAAAAAATATTATGTTGACTTTACGAGAAAGACCTCTAAACATGCTCCAAATTGTAAAAATACGACTTTTTGGATTTTCAATCTCTTTTTTTCGGCTATCCCTGATATTTAAAAAAAATGATACAATGATTTCAAACAACGGGCTAGCTATTAGACTCTCTATTGACAAAAGTTTCATCGCCCTCCCTTCATTATAACCGAAGTTGTCGTGCCCTAAAGAATCAACAAATCAGCATCCTTATCTCTGCTTACCCTAAGCAGAAAATGCTCATCTTTGAACTCAATCATGACATTGACCTAGTGAACGTCTACACCAAGTTTGAACATTCTAGCTTAATTAGAAGGAGAGTTATTGTGTTCCAAAGTCCCGGCCCTTCAAATTGCTTCTATTTTTCATTTTCAATTCAAAATGGTGACCATCACGTGACCGAAATCAAAATTCGGATCAGATAGATTTTTAGGCATTCCTTCAAGGATTCTGAAAATATAACTCCCGAGTCTGTAAGTAAAATAGCAAAAAAGCCTTTTTGATTTTTCACGTTTAAAGATGGTGGCACTTCCGGTTCGATCGACAAACTCCATATTTTGTGTACGAATCAGTAATTACTTGTCTAGTATCAAAAAAAAAAATTAGGTCATTCTGACCTATATTTCGACGATTTTTTTGAAAACTTTGATCCTTAATTTCGTCAAGGGGAGATAATTTAGAACATTTATAATTATATTTTTGAAGTCACATCGGTAACATGTACTTATACACTAAATTTCATGAAAATCGTACAACTATTAAAGAAGTTCTCAAATTGGTCTAAACTTCCGGTTCGAAATCACAGCGACGAATTTTCGAAATTGGAAAATGCGAAACTGCAGATGAAAATGATTTTTTTCAAGGTATTCAAAGAAAAAAGAATTAGTAAAATCGGTCAAAAAATAACAAAGTTACGACTATGCATTGTCAGTTTTTTCGTTCGTAAAATTCGGTGATTTCGGATTCGTAAAACGTTTTGAAAATATATTTAATCAACAGCCACCACCCATTTTTGGGGGGATAGGTAAAAGTTTCAGAACGATCCTATCGTTAGATTCTGAGAAATCCGATTTGTGGACAAAACACAAAAAAAAAATAACAATAACTAGATCTGCTACTGTCCCATGCAGATATGAAAGCTTTCATATTCATCGTCACGTGTCATCGATTATATCAAGTATCTCAAATAAAAGGATAAGAATAACAAACTATCAAAATTGGTCAAAAACTCGCGAAGTTACAAGTCTAAATATAGTATGAAACATTGAGTAATCTGAAAACTAAAGGGAAATAACTGATACGTGTGTTGCTGTAATCGGGATGAATGAGATAACTTTTAACAAAACTAAAACTTTTTGAATCAGGTTGAACTCAACTGTTTGAATATGTACGTTAAATATGTAGATTTGGAAAATTATAAAGACATAATATCAAAATCGTTCAAAAACTCACAAAGTTACAAATTTAAATGTAGTGAGAAACATTGCACCCGGGCAAAAAAATAATCTTTAAAGTAAAGGGAAATAACCTAAACTTGTATAGCTGTAATCGGGCTTCCAAAATTAGAGATATGTTATATAATTATGGTTTCCAATATGTTTGGTTATAAGTAGGAAATCGTGACAACTTCTTAAGCATGTTTCAAACAAAGGGTCATAGACTGCAATATACAAGAATGGCACTCTGCAATAAAAAAAACTGGCCAGAGATTTCTATGCAGAAATTAAATAATTGCTAGAACCAGAAAAATATTTATCCACTATAATAAATAAGCAACATAGAGAAAATGAAATGAAATTGAATGGGGTTTAACGTCCTACTGTTCTGCTCCTACAATGGGCTAATGAAGACGGGCATACGCCATAAAGTGTGCAATGAGGGAAATTTTACCCGGGCAGCGCCGTTACGGCCTACGAGGTTGGTAAGGCGACCATACTCCTTATCACGTACAACCAAGAAATCGAAACAAGGACAGTTGACTCAATGACAGACGTTATGATACAGAGCGCACGTGCTAACCATTCAGCCACGCAACCTGCCTAAAATCGGCAAATTGCTGACCTACAGCGAGAAACATTTCAACCGGGCCAAATTTTCTATTTTAACAGTTTAATTTGCACGGTACCTTTAGTTATCAACCGAATATTACGAAACTTTTAAAAATAAGCTCCCCCTGACCAGCTTAATCGTTCGCAATAAACGTTTGCCCCTTAAAATCGACAAATTGCTGAATTTAAAGTGAGAAACATTACAACCGGGCCAAATTTTCTGTTTTATCACTTTTACAGTACCTTTGATTACCAACCGATTATTACAAAACTTTAAAAAGAGAAAGAGAGAAATGCGGCCTAACGTCCATTCGACACAAACTAGGTCATTTCGGGACTAACATGTTTTTTAATTTTATTTAAAAACTCCCCTTGCACGTACTGGTCTTTAGCCGTTGGGAGGAAACCGAAGAACACGGAGAAAACCCACGAGGTTGGACATCATACACCATGTCACGTGCAACCTGGAGATCGAAACGACGCCCGTTGACTCAATGACAATACAGCGAGCACATGCTAACCATTCAGCCATCCAGCCTCCCTGAATTCGGAAAATTGCTGACTTATAGCAAGAAACATTTCAACCGGGCTAAATTTTCTGTTTTAACAGTTTAAGATGCACAGTACTTTAATTACCAACCGATTATTACAAAACTTTTGAAAATAAGCTCCAACTGACCAGCTTAATCGTATGCAATAAATGTTTTGCCTGAATTGAAAGTTCTGCACAGAGAAAGTTCATCTCGATTTCCCGGCGTGGTTCCCTTGTCAGTAAGGCAGAACGGAGGGCCAGACAAGCACAGCTGTCTAGCTAGTCCTTCGGATGGTACGAAAAACCAAGGTCCCGTGTACACATTGGAGTGCACGTAAAATATCCCTAAGCAGTTGGAATTCGATACTGTTGAATAAGCTCTATACGATGACTAAATGCGTAGATTGTAGTCACCCACACTTCATGTTTCGCTCAACAATGAAAGGGTGCCGTTTTCAATGTTCGATCCTTTTGTTCTTCTACTCCTGATATGTTGGACTGTTGATCGATGGATTCATATAAAAGACTTCCAATAAGACTCTTTGTAGAAGAAGTTCCAAAAAAATAGTATGTTGACTTAACGAGAAAAACCTCTAAACATGCTCCAAATTGTAAAAATACGACTTTTTGGATTTTCAATCTCTTTTTTTCGGCTATCCCTGATATTTAAAAAAAATGATACAATCATTTCACACAACAGGCTACCTATTAGACTCTCTATTGACAAAAGTTTCACCGCCCTCCCTTCATTATAACCGAAGTTATCGTGCCCTAAAGAATCAACAAATCAGCATGCTTATCTCTGCTTACCCTAAGCAGAAAATGCTCATCTTTGAACTCAATCAAGATAGTGACCTAGTGAACGTCTACACCAAGTTTGAACATTCTAGCTCAATTAGAAGGAGAGTTATTGTGTTCCGAAGTCCGGGCCTTTCAAATTGCTTCTATTTTTCATTTTCAATTCAAAATTGTGACCATCACATGACCGAAATCAAAATTCTGATCCGATAGATTTTTAGGCATTCCTTCAAGGATTCCGAAAATATAACTCCCGAGTCTGTAAGTAAAATAGCAAAAAAGCCTTTTTGATTTTTCACGTTTAAAGATGGTGGCACTTCCGGTTCGATCGACAAACTCCATATTTTGTGTACGAATCATTAATTCCTTGTCTAGTATCGAAAAAAAAAATTAGGTCATTCTGACCTATATTTCGACGATTTTTTTGAAAACTTTGATCCTTAATTTCACCAAGGGGAGATAATTTAGAAAATTTCTAATTATATTTTTGAAGTCACATCGGTAAGATCTACTTGTATACTAAATTTCATGAAAATCGTACAACTATTAAAGAAGTTGTCAAATTGGTCTAAACTTCCGGTTCGAAATCACAGCGACGAATTTTCGAAATTCGAAAATGTGAAACTGCAGATGAAAATGATTTTTTTCAAGGTATTCAAAGAAAAAAGAATTAGTAAAATCGGTCAAAAAATAACAAAGTTACGACTATGCATTGTCAGTTTTTTCGTTCGTAAAATTCGGTGATTTCGGATTCGTAAAACGTTTTGAAAATATATTTAAACAACGTTCGCACCCCATTTTTTGGGGGGTAGGTCAAGGTTTTAGAAAGATCCCATGGTTAGATTCTGAGAAATCCGATTTGCAGAAAATACACAAAAAAAAAATAACTAGATCTGCTACTGCCCCATGCAGATATGAAAGCTTTCATATTCATCGTCACGTGTCATTGATTGTATCAAGTATCCTAAATAAAAGGATAAGAAGAAAAAATTATTAAAATTGGTCAAAAACTCGCGAAGTTACAAGTCTAAATATAGTATGAAACATTGCACCCAGGCATAACAATAATCTGAAAACTAAAGGGAAATAACTGAAACTTGTATTACTGTAATGAGACGGATGAGAAAATGAAATGAAAATGGCGGGAAAAAAAATTAAAAATGGCAGGTTGGACAGGCGACCTTACTCCTTGTCACGTACAACCGGGCATTCGAAAACACGCTAGTTAACTCAATGACAGGCGCGCGTGCTAACCATTCAGGCACCCAACCCCCCTTTGAAATCAGACACGTGCAATATGTCATATAAGAAGAATAAGAAGTCGCTCACAACAAAATGGTAAATTAATGAGTTTAGGCCAAAAGGTTGAGCTACTGTTTTAGAGTACTTAATAGTTTTAAAGAGACACGTTAAGGGTTGTTCATAGTTAAATGAAAGTTTAATTTTAAATAAGACCAATAAAATTAGGATTTAATAATGCCAGACTAATATTTTCAATATGTTTGGTTATAAGTAGGAAATCGTGACGACTTCTTAAGCATGTTTTAAACAAAGGATCATGTTTGTTTAAACAAGAATGGCACTCTGCAATAAAAAAACTGGCCAAAGCAAGATTTCTAATTAAATAATTGCCAGAACCAGAAAAATATTTATCCACTATAATAAATAAGCAACATAGAGAAAATGAAATGAAATTGAATGGGGTTTAACGTCCGACTGTTCTGCTCCTAAAATGGGCTAATGAAGACGGGCATATGCCATAAAGTGTGCAATGAGGGAAATTTTACCCGGGCAGCGGCGGTTACGGCCTACGAGGTTGGACAGGCGACCATACTCCTTGTCACGTACAACCAAGAAATCGAAACAACGCCAGTTGACTCAATGACAGACGTTATGATACAGAGCGCACGTGCTAACCATTCAGCCACGCAACCTCCCTAAAATCGGCAAATTGCTGACCTACAGCGAGAAACATTTCAACCGGGCCAAATTTTCTATTGTAACAGTTTAATTTGCACGGTACCTTTAGTTATCAACTTTTAAAAATAAGCTCCCCCTGACCAGCTTAAGCGTTCGCAATAAACGTTTGCCCCTTAAAATCGGCAAATTGCTGACTTTAAAGTGAGAAACATTACAACCGGGCGAAATTTTCTGTTTTATCACTTTTACAGTACCTTTGATTACCAACCGATTATTACAAAACTTTAAAAATAAAAGAGAAAGAGAGAAATGCGGCCTAATGTCCATTCGACACAAACTAGGTCATTTCGGGACTAACATATGTTTTTTAATTTTATTTAAAAACTCCCCTTGCGCCCTTGGGAGGAAACCGAAGGACACGGAGAAAACCCACGAGGTTGGACATCATACTTCATGTCACGTCCAACCTGGAGATCGAAACGACGCCCATTGACTCAATGACAGACGTTACGATACAGTGCGCACATGCTAACCATTCAGCCATTCAGCCTCCCTGAATTCGGAAAATTGCTGACTTATAGCAAGAAACATTTCAGCCGGGCGAAATTTTCTGTTTTAACAGTTTAATGTGCACGGTACTTTAATTACCAACCGATTATTACAAAACTTTTGAAAATGAGCTCCAACTGACCAGCTTAATCGTATGCAATAAACGTTTTGCCTGAATTGAAAGTTCTGCACAGAGAAAGTTCATCTCGATTTCCCGGCGTGGTTCCCTTGTCAGTAAGGCAGCACGGAGGGCCTGACAAGCACAGCTGTCTAGTCCTTCGGATGGGACGAAAAACCAAGGTCCCGTGTACACATTGGAGTGCACGTAAAATATCCCTAAGCAGTTGGAATTCGATACTGTTGAATAAGCTCTATACGATGACTAAATGTGTAGATTGTAGTCACCCACACTTCATGTTTCGCTCAACAATTAAAGGGTGCCGTTTTCAATGTTCGATCCTTTTGTTCTTCTACTCCTGTTATGTTGGACTGTTGATCGATGGTTTCATATAAAAGACTACCAATAAGACTCTTTGTAGAAGAAGTTCCCAAAAAATAGTATGTTGACTTTACGAGAAAGACCTCTAAACATGCTCCAAATTGTAAAAATACGACTTTTTGGATTTTCAATCTCTTTTTTTCGGCTATCCCTGATATTTAAAAAAAATGATACAATCATTTCACACAACAGGCTACCTATTAGACTCTCTATTGACAAAAGTTTCACCGCCCTCCCTTCATTATAACCGAAGTTATCGTGCCCTAAAGAATCAACAAATCAGCATGCTTATCTCTGCTTACCCTCAGCAGAAAATGCTCATCTTTGAAGTCAATCATAACATTGACCTAGTAAATGTCTACACCAAGTTTGAACATTCTAGCTTAAGTAGAAGGACAGTCATTGTGTTCCGAATTCCGGGCCTTTCAAATTTTTTCTATTTTTCATTTTCAATTCAAAATTGTGACCACCACATGACCGAAATCAAAATTCTGATCCGATAGATTTTTAGGCATTCCTTCAAGGATTCCGAAAATATAACTCCCGAGTCTGTAAGTAAAATAGCAAAAAAGCCTTTTTGAGTTTTCACGTTTAAAGATGGTGGCACTTCCGGTTCGATCGACAAACTCCATATTTTGTGTACGAATCAGTAATTCCTTGTCTAGTATCGAAAAAAAAAATTAGGTCATTCTGACCTATATTTCGACGATTTTTTTGAAAACTTTGATCCTTAATTTCACCAAGGGGAGATAATTTAGAAAATTTCTAATTATATTTTTGAAGTCACATCGGTAAGATCTACTTGTATACTAAATTTCATGAAAATCGTACAACTATTAAAGAAGTTGTCAAATTGGTCTAAACTTCCGGTTCGAAATCACAGCGACGAATTTTCGAAATTCGAAAATGTGAAACTGCAGATGAAAATGATTTTTTTCAAGGTATTCAAAGAAAAAAGAATTAGTAAAATCGGTCAAAAAATAACTAAGTTACGACTATGCATTGTCAGTTTTTTCGTTCGTAAAATTCGGTGATTTCGGATTCGTAAAACGTTTTGAAAATATATTTAAACAACGTTCGCACCCCATTTTTGGCGGGGTAGGTCAAAGTTTTAGAAAGATCCCATGGTTAGATTCTGAGAAATCCGATTTGCAGAAAATACACAAAAAAAAAATAATAATAATCTTAACAGAAACAATAAGCTTTCATATGTAATATGAAAGCTTAATAATAATCTTAACAGAAACAATAAGCTTTCATATGTAATATGAAAGCTTAATAATCTTAACAGAAACAATAAGCTTTCATATGTAATATGAAAGCTTAATAACTTTAACAGAAACAATAAGCTTTCATATGTAATATGAAAGCTTAATAATAACTTTAACAGAAACAATAAGCTTTCATATGTAATATGAAAGCTTAATAATAATTTTAGTAATCTCAATAGACTTTCAGACGAAAGTCTGAAAGCCTAATAACTAGACCTGCATGCAGGAATGACGGGTTTCACTGGTGCCACGTTACCCTTAAACATGTCACTTCCGGTGCCAAGTTACCCTTGAACATATGTCACTTCTGGTACCAACGAAACCACTAAACAGGTTTCCAAATTAACATTGCACACAAATAAAATGGACGCAGAATCAAACAAATCTTGCAATATCAATTCATTTTATACATTTGTTACTTGTAAATGATCTTGACAAAATTAAATTACTCCCGTTGTTATGAAAATGTTCAATTAGTCTTATGAAATCAGAAATGGCATACGATATCATATAGTGAAAATTTTATGTAAATCGAATAATAATTGTCACTTTTAAAGACCAAAAAACTTGAAAAGTGACTTGCAGAAAATCGGCTATTTCTCGGCAACCGTACAAGTTAGAAACCATTTAGTGATATCTGTATGATCGTATGGCTTCATTCTATTTGTTGATACCATAATTTGAAAAAGATTTCAAAACAGACTCATTTGAATAAAATATCTGTTTTGAAGGCTAAAAATACAGTTTTTGCCAAAATGACGTTACTTCCGGTGATAAGGAAAATTTTAAATTACTTGTATGAAATCCCGAATGGCATTAGGTATAACATGGTGTAGCGGTTATGAAAATCGAATAATAATTGACACTTTTATGGCCCCAAAACCTTCAAAAGTGACCTGTAGAAAACCGCCTATTTCTCGGCAACCGAACAAGTTAGAAACAATTTTATGATATCTATATGACCATATGAGTTGTGTTTATATGTGAATTTAAACCAAAAGTTAAAATTATTAATACATATTAAGTAATTCTTGGTTGAATAAAACTTTGATTTAAATAGTTTAAAATGCAGTTTTTGACAAAATGACGTCACTTCCGGTGTCAATTTTAAATAGTAATCAACTTAATATGACGCTACATGCTTTTTGAATCAAATGATGTCACTTTTATAAAAATCCAATAATAATTGACTATATTACAGGCAAAATAACGAAAACAGTGACTTATGCAGAACTGCCCATTTCTTCGCAACTGCTTATATTACAAACTAATTTTAACATACATTTTCTTCGTATGGATTATAGCTACAAGTTTATAAAAGTTATGTAAAAATATTTTAAAATCTGAAAAGCCTGAATGGGTTGTAAATAGGTCAATTTTACGCCTTTTTTCACCTCTTAATCCAATTTGCAAGAAAATGAAATAGAAACTAGACCTGCATGCAGGAATGACGGGTTTCACTGGTGCCACGTTAACTTTAAACTTATGTCACTTTCGCTCCCATGTTGCCCTTGAACCAATGACACCGATAAACAGATTTCCACATAAACATTGCACACATCAAATAAAAGGGAAACAGAATCAACAAAAATCCAGCAATATCAATTCATTTTATACATTTGTAACATGTAATTGAGCCTGATAAAATTACAGTACTTCCGGTGATAATGAAAATGTTCAATTAGTTTCATGAAATCAGAAATGGCATAAGCTATCATATAGTGAAAATTTTATGTAAATCGAAAAATAATTGCAACTTTTATTGACCAAAATACTTGAAAAGTGACTTGTAGAAAATCGGCTATTTCTCTGCAACCGTACAAGTAAGAAACCGTTTTGTGGTATCTGTATGATCGTATGGGTTCATTCTATTTGTTGATTGGCATCAAATATCATAATTTTAAAAAGATTTCAAAACAGACTCATTTGAATAAAATATCTGTTTTGAAGGCTAAAAATACAGTTTTTGCCAAAATGACATTACTTCCGGTGTTACTAAAATGTTAAATTTAGTTTATAATATCGTCTATGACATTAGGCATCAAATGATGAAACTTTTATGAAAATCGAATAATAATTGACACATTTACGGGCCAAAAACCTTTAAAAGTGACTTGCAGAAAACCGCCTATATCGAACAAGTTATAAACAATTTTATGATATCTGTATGAGCATATGAGTTTTGTCAATATGTGAATTTAAACCAAAAGTTAATTTTATTATTACATATGACATAATTCTTGGTTGAAAAAAATATCGATTTTAAAAGTTAAAAATGGAGTTTTTGACTAAATGACGTCAATTCCGGTGTCAATTGTAAATAGTAATCAACATGATGTGACGCACACTTGCTTTTTGAATCAAATGATGTCACTTTTGTGAATATCCATTAATAATTGACTATTTTACAGACAAAATTACGAAAACAGTGCCTTCTTGCAAAACTGCCCATTTCTCGGCAACTGCTTATATTAGAAACTAATTTTAACATACATTTTCTGCGTATGGATCAAAGCTACAAGTTTATAAAAGTTACGTAGAAATATTTTAAAGTCTGAAAAGCCTGAATGGGTTGTAAAAGGTCAATTTTACACCTATTTTCAACTCTTAATCGAATTTGCTCGAAAATGAAATCGAAATTAAAAAAACTGAGCTCACACTTTTTTGCGCCTTTAAAGGGCACACTCTTTTTGTTATATCAAGTTTTTAAAAAAATAATATTTTCTCTTGAAAAATGGTACCTAACTGTCAAAATTGTAGATTTTGGTAGTTTTTGGTAAACTTATGTCATTTCCGGTGCCGATAGATAAAACTATTGCTAACAAAAAAAAAAGACAATTGAGACAAGGTGTGAACTGCAAGCGAAGACAACTCTGCTTGGGAGATCGATGCACAAGACCAAAGCGCACCCTGTTTCCATAATATTGTGGACTCGGCATCAACAAACTACGCTGAACATTTGAATAAAGACAAACACGTTAATCTGACCCTTCAAAAGTCTGCATTGATTAATACATGAAACAAATATAATATCCCTTCTTTCATTCTTTTCCCCATTTTGGCCAAATGTGAAAAACGTACTAAGGGATACACGACATGTCAAAATCACTGACGCCGACGGGTAATAAATAACATTAAGATACTAGATCATAGCCCACAAATGGGTCTGAGTTTTTTTTATAAATCTTTCCAACAAATTAACAAACACAATTTGCAAGCGATGCATAGTGAACAAGCTAAACAAAAAGCGATTTTTCATACAATCAAATTTAATTCAGGAAGTTACGATATGTGCTAATTACCACAGGAACCAATCCATTTTATACATGTGTTACATGTAAGTGATCCTGGCCATATCACAGTACTCCCAGCAATAATGAAAATATTAAATTAGTTTCTTAAAATCAGAAATAATAATCACATATAGACCCCAAACCCTGAAAAGTCACTTGTAGGAAATCGTCTATTTCTCTGCAACCATACAAGTGAGAAACCATTTTGTGGTATCTGAATGATCGCATGGGTTCATTCTATTAGTTGATGCGAACTAAATATCATAATTTTAAATATATTACAAATCAGACTCATTTGAAAAAAATATCTGTTTTAAAGGCTAAAAATACAGTTTTTGCCAAAATATAATTACTTCCGGTGATACTGAAAATGTTAAATTAGTTCTATGAAATCATAAATGACGTAAGATATCATATGGTGAAAATTTTATGAAAATCGAATAATAACTGACACTTTTATAGACCAAAATCCTGGAAAAGTGACTTGTGGAAAATCGCCCATTTCTCTGCAACCGTACAAGTTAGAAACCGTTTTGTGATATCTGTATGATCGCATGGGTTCATTCTATTTTATGAATAGAATCAAATATCATAACTTGAAAAAAATAACAAGTACGACCCATTTGAATAAAATATTGTTTTTTAATGCTGAAAATTAAGTTTTGAGCAAATGACGTCATTTCCGGTGGCAGCGTATGAGATACAATGGTTTGACCTTGTCAACTATGGCATTAGGCATCCAATGGTGAAAGAAAATTGAAAATCACATAATAATTGATTCTTATACAGCCAAAATAACGTGAAAAGTGGCTCATGCAAAATTGACTTTTTCTCGGCAACTACGCAAATTACAAATTAATTTTCACATACATTCTCTTCGTATGGGTTATTGCTACGAGATTATGAATGTTACGAAGATATATTTTTTAATATGAAGACGCTGGATGGGTTGTAAATAGCTTATTTCGACACCTTTTTTCACCCTTTAATCCAAATTGCCCGAAAACGAAATCGAAATTAAAAAAACTGAGCGCGATGTTTTGTGCGCCTTTATATGGCGCATCTTTTCAGTCATATTAGATTTGAAAAAAATAAGTTTTGCTTTCAAAAAGTGGTACCGAACTGTTAAAATTGTAGTTTTTGCTAAATTTACGTCACTTACGGTGCCGACAGGAAACTTTGCCGGTAACAAAAAAAATGACATTTTGGACCATGGAGCATATAAACTTTGTTTTATACAAATCGGACAATAAATAATTTATATAGAACCGATAAACTGAATTAGCCAATAGCGACCAAGGAAAATTACCCAGAAAAAAAATGTTCACATTTTTGCCCAAATCAGACGACCCTTTAACCCTTGGTAAAAGGTCATTAAAAAATATTCATTAATAAAAAAGTTTTTTGTCAAAATTTAAATTTTCAAAATTTGGCGCCTTATTTTTCCGAAGATTCGGCGAAATTTAAAACTCTAAAGACCCATAGCTATGTGCCATGTCTCTGGCTATGTCAAAAACTGTCAAACGATAAAATCCAACAATTGTTGTTAATATTACGGCAATATTTCAAAAAACGACAACTTCGGTGATTTCGGACATTTCGCATTGTCGCAGAATGCCGGAAATAGCTTTAATCTCTAAGTCACACCCACTTTCGCAGTAAAACTCAAGACATTGCATTGATACGACAAGTAGTTCCTGAGATATAAGCAAATTGGAAAAAAAAAAATAATAATAATAAGAATAATAATAAGAAGAATTTTAACAAAAACAATAGTGTTTCACACAAGCTACGCAGTGTGAAACCCTAATTAAAAAAACTGCTTCCGCCATTTTTTGCGCCTTGAAAGGACACACTCTTTGAGTTATATAATTCTTCAAAAAAATAATATTTGTTTTTGAAGATCGTAAATAACTGTCAAAATTGTAGTTTTTGGTAAAATTATGCCACTTCCGGTGCCGACAGATAACACTATCGGTAACAAAAAAAATGACAATTGAGACAACGAAGCATATGAACTTTGTTTTATACAAATCGAACAATAACAAAATAATCTAGGACTGAAAAACTGAATTAGCCAATGGCGGCCTAGGAAAATTACTGAGACAAAAAATTTTAACATTTTTGCGCTAATCAGATGACTCTTTAATTCTGTGCACAACACGACTAAGAAATATTCATAAATAAAAAAGTTTTTTGTAAAATTTTAAATTTTCGAAATTTGGCGCCTAATATCTTCGAAGATTTGCCGAAAATCAAAAATTGAAAGTAACGTAGCTATGTGCCCTGTCTCCGGCTATGCCAAAATCTATCGAAAATTAAAATCCAATGATTATTGTTAAAATTACTGCAATATTTTCAAAAATGATAACTTCTGTGATTTCGGACATTTCGCATTGTCGCAGAACGTTCAAAATAGCTTTATCCTCTAAGTCACACCCACTTTCCCAGTAAAACCGAAGAAATCGTAACGATGCGACAAGCAGTTGCTGAGATCTACTCAAAACAAAAGAAGAATAATAATAACTAGACCTGCAAGCAGCACTGAACCGGCTTTCAGGAATCATACAGGAAGTTTATTATACCATAGCCAACCCATTGAGCTACCGAACTATACTTTAGTTGTTTTGCTTCAGTGACACCCTCTATGATATGTAAAAGTAATATTTGCTGGCGAAAAGACCGGTCAAAGTTGTAAATTATGGCAAAATTACGTCACTTCCGGTGCCGAAAGAAATTTTTATAGGTGAGAAATAAGTCGAAAATTTGCAACATACAAAATTTGTGTAATACATATCGGGCAATGAAAAAATTAACCTATAACGGTTATAGGTTAATTTTATAGTATAACCCATAAACTGAAATTAAGAAGGTAAAATAATTAAAAGTGACCCTTGAAAAATTATTCGACAAGGGAACATGCTAGAAGCCTTTTCTTGATATCAATATGATGGTATTGATTCAATCTTACTGCCCGTTAGAGACAGACGTTATAAAGTTAAACAAATAATAAATATAAATCCCTTCAAAAAAATGTTTGTTTTGAAGGCTAAAATTACGTTTTTTGCAAAAATTACTTTACTTCCGGTGATATTGAAAATGTTAACTTAGTTGATAGAAGTCATAAATGGCATAAGGCATCAAATGGTAAAATTATAAAAATCGAATAATAATTGACACTTTTATAGACCAAAAACCTTGAAAAGCGACTTATAGAAGATCGCCTATTTCTCTGTAACCGTACAAGTTAGAAACCATTTTGTGGTATCTGTATGGGCGTATGGTTTCATTCTATTCGTTGATGGGAATCAAATATCATAATTTTAAAAATATTATAAGACAGACTCATTTGAATAAAATATTTGTTTTTTAGGTTAAAAATACAGTTTTTGCATAAATGACGTCATTTCCGGTCACAGTGAAAATGTAAAATTGGCTTGACCTAGTCCACATTGACATTAGGCATCAAATGAAAAAAAAATATTGCAAATCGAATAATAATTCACTCTTTTATAGGCAAAATAACGTGAAAAGTGATGCATGCAAAATTGCATATTTCTCGGCAACTGCTCATATTACAAACTAATTTTCGCATACATTCTCTTCGTCTGGATTATTGCTACGAGTTTATGAAAATCACAAATAAATATTTCAAAATATGAAGACGCTGAATGAATTGTAAATAATTGAATTTTACACTTTATTTTACATTTTATTCGAAATTGCCCGAAAATGAAATTGAAATTTAAAAAATCTGAGCTAAAGATTTTATACACCTTTGCAGGGTGCATCCTTTTATTTATATCACTTTTGAAAAAAAAAAAATATTTGCTTTCAAAAAGTGGTACCGAACTGTCAAAATTGTAGTTTTTGTTAATTTTACGTCACTTCCGTTGCCGACAGATAAATTTCACCGTCACAAAAAAAATTGCAATTGGGACCACGGAGCATATTAACTTTGTTTTATACAAATCGAACAATAAATAGTTTTTCTGGTTACGAAAAACTAAATTAGCCGATGGCGGCTAACGCAAATTACCGAGACATTTTTTTTTATCATTTCTGCTCAAGCAAGATGATATTTTAACCCTGTGTAAAATACCATCAAAAAATATTCATAAATAAAAAAGGTTTTCGTAAAAAAAAAATTTTTTTCAAAATATCGGACATTTTTTCGACTACTTCCGGTTTTACGATCTATGTCGTGACAGCTTTACAAAGTTCTTTGGATACTTAACTTTCTGTACCAGAAGTGTCAGAAACATCCATTGAGTAGTTTTGGAAAAAAAGATAAATGAAAGAGCGTTTCCAAAAATTTAACGATTTTTCAATTTTTTTCAAAGTTTGAGGCCATTTTTGGACCTCTTATATTATTTCAATGCTTTTCATTTTGGATTCACTATATAGACAACCGATAGGACTTTGAGTAAGAAAAGTTTAAGAAAAATCTGCGGCGTTGTTTTCGAGAAAAGGGCGTCTCAGAATGTTAAAAAATCGGAAAATACTAGATTTTTGGCATACAATAATTTATTTCCTTATCATCGAAATCGTATTATTTAGACACCATATGATGGTCCATTAATAGGGCTATCCAGCGACACTTTAGTTCTTTTGGTCCGCTATTACCTAAGGGAGAAATCAAGTTTTTCGCAAGTGCGACAATGTTTTTAACATTTTTTTCATTTTTTGAATACTTCCGGTATGGCTATTATTGTCGGAATAGTTTTAATAGCCGGTTTGGGCACTAAAATAGCCACAGGGCTCTGTAATGACATATTACATTATCTGATCAGATAAAATGCCCCTGAGAAATCCTATGTTCAAAAGTGCCAAAAATGCAAAAAAATTAAAATATCGAAAATTAAATTTCAATAACTACATACATATTATACATCGTTAGAATTGTAATTACGTCAGCTATCTGAATATACAATCTTTTTTTGAAAATCTCTTAAAATAAAAAAATAGTAGAGCATTTTCCAAAATTTCACGATTTTTCGACTTTTTTCGATTTTCAGTCCGTTATTTCACCTATTCCAGATATTTCAAAGTCTTATTGGATGGCTTCATGCAAAAAACCTCCGAAAGGACTCTCGATAGAAAAAGTTAAAAAAAAAGTTGCGGTTAAGTTTTCGAGATACAGGCGTCCAAAAATGCTAAAAATCAGAAAATACTTGATTTTCAGCGTGCCATATTTTGCTTCCTGCTAATCGTATCCGTACGAGTTGGGTATCATTCAGTGGTCCAATCACCGCCCAACCAAATGATACCTTAATTCGTTTAATCCGTTGATATCGGACGGAAAAATCGTGTTTTTACCCAAAACACCCATTTTTCACTTTTTTTTCAAAATATCGCATATTATTTCGACTACTTCCGGTTTACGGATTGTTGTTGAAATTGCTTTAAACGGTGGTTTGACCATATTACTTCATGTTCCAGGAATTTCAGAAACGTCGATCTGGCCGTAAAACGAAACTTAAGCTCACAAAATGTGAAGAAAATTCGAAAAAAATCGAAAAATAAAGGGCGATAACTCTGAATGAAACTTATATTACTGGAACCGGATTGCCTTCAGGTATCCAAAAATGTAGGTCAAATTTTAAAATTTTGAAAAATAACAAAAAATGTGTCTTAAACAACATATTTTCATTTTTCGAACGCTAGAAGTCAGCGGCGAAGTTTCGAAATTGCAAACTTTTCAACTGCTATCGTCCGAGAAAAGACTCAGGGTTTCCAAAAATGTAATTTGTATGAAAAGAGATACAGAATTGACGAATCTACGGCCGTTTTTTAATTTTTTGGCACCGCACGAAATTCGGCCACTTCCGGTCTGCGCAGAAGTTTCAAATACAGTGGAAGGGATAGCCACCATATGGTTTCCTGATAGAAAATTATGTCCCAGATCTGTATCTGTTACAGACACTGAGAAATAAGCTCCCCCGAAAAATAAAATAATAATAACTAGATCTGCTACTGTCCCATGCAGATATGAAAGCTTTCATATTCATCGTCACGTGTAATTGATTGTATCAAGTATCCTAAATAAAAGGATAAGAAGAAAAAATTATTAAAATTGGTCAAAAACTCGCGAAGTTACAAGTCTAAATATAGTATGAAACATTGCACCCAGGCATAACAATAATCTGAAAACTAAAGGGAAATAACTGAAACTTGTATTACTGTAATGAGACGGATGAGAAAATGAAATGAAAATGGCGGGGAAAAAAAATTAAAAATGGCAGGTTGGACAGGCGACCTTACTCCTTGTCACGTACAACCGGGCATTCGAAAACACGCTAGTTAACTCAATGACAGGCGCGCGTGCTAACCATTCAGGCACCCAACCCCCCTTTGAAATCAGACACGTGCAATATGTCATATAGGAAGAATAAGAAGTCGCTCACAACAAAATGGTAAATTAATGAGTTTAGGTCAAAAGGTTGAGCTACTGTTTTAGAGTACTTAATAGTTTTAAAGAGACACGTTAAGGGTTGTTCATAGTTAAATGAAAGTTTAATTTTAAATAAGACCAATAAAATTAGGATTTAATAATGCCAGACTAATATTTCCAATATGTTTGGTTATAAGTAGGAAATCGTGACGACTTCTTAAGCATGTTTTAAACAAAGGATCATTTTTGTTTAAACAAGAATGGCACTCTGCAATAAAAAAACTGGCCAAAGCAAGATTTCTATGCAGAAATTAAATAATTGCTAGAACCAGAAAAATATTTATCCACTATAATAAATAAGCAACATAGAGAAAATGAAATGAAATTGAATGGGGTTTAACGTCCGACTGTTCTGCTCCTAAAATGGGCTAATGAAGACGGGCATATGCCATAAAGTGTGCAATGAGGGAAATTTTACCCGGGCAGCGGCGGTTACGGCCTACGAGGTTGGACAGGCGACCATACTCCTTGTCACGTACAACCAAGAAATCGAAACAACGCCAGTTGACTCAATGACAGACGTTATGATACAGAGCGCACGTGCTAACCATTCAGCCACGCAACCTCCCTAAAATCAGCAAATTGCTGACCTACAGCGAGAAACATTTCAACCGGGCCAAATTTTCTATTGTAACAGTTTAATTTGCACGGTACCTTTAGTTATCAACCGAATATTACAAAACTTTTAAAAATAAGCTCCCCCTGACCAGCTTAAGCGTTCGCAATAAACGTTTGCCCCTTAAAATCGGCAAATTGCTGACTTTAAAGTGAGAAACATTACAACCGGGCGAAAGTTTCTGTTTTATCACTTTTACAGTATCTTTGATTACCAACCGATTATTACAAAACTTTAAAAATAAAAGAGAAAGAGAGAAATGCGGCCTTATGTCCATTCGACACAAACTAGGTCATTTCGGGACTAACATATGTTTTTTAATTTTATTTAAAAACTCCCCTTGCGCTTACAGGTCTTTAGCCGTTGGGAGGAAACCGAAGGACACGGAGAAAACCCACGAGGTTGGACATCATACTTCATGTCACGTCCAACCTGGAGATCGAAACGACGCCCGTTGACTCAATGACAGACGTTACGATACAGTGCGCACATGCTAACCATTCAGCCATTCAGCCTCCCCGAATTCAGAAAATTGCTGACTTATAGCAAGAAACATTTCAACCGGGCGAAATTTTCTGTTTTAACAGTTTAATGTGCACGGTACTTTAATTACCAACCGATTATTACAAAACTTTTGAAAATAAGCTCCAACTGACCAGCTTAATCGTATGCAATAAACGTTTTCGCCTGAATTGAAAGTTCTGCACGGAGAAAGTTCATCTCGATTTCCCGGCGTGGTTCCCCTTGTCAGTGAGGCAGAACGGAGGGCCTGACAAGCACAGCTGTCTAGTCATTCGGATGGGACGAAAAACCAAGGTCCCGTGTACACATTGGAGTGCACGTAAAATATCCCTAAGCAGTTGGAATTCGATACTGTTGAATAAGCTCTATACGATGACTAAATGTGTAGATTGTAGTCACCCACACTGAAAGGTTGAAAGGGTGCCGTTTTCAATGTTCGATCCTTTTGTTCTTCTACTCCTGATATGTTGGACTGTTGATCGATGGTTTCATATAAAAGACTACCAATAAGACTCTTTGTAGAAGAAGTTCCCAAAAAATATTATGTTGACTTTACGAGAAAGACCTCTAAACATGCTCCAAATTGTAAAAATACGACTTTTTGGATTTTCAATCTCTTTTTTTCGGCTATCCCTGATATTTAGAAAAAATAATACAATGTTTTCACACAACAGGCTAGCTATTAGACTCTCTATTGACAAAAGTTTCACCGCCCTCCCTTCATTATAACCGAAGTTATCGTGCCCTAAATAATCAACAAATTAGTATGCTTATCTCTGCTTACCCTAAGCAGAAAATGCTCATCTTTTAACTCAATCATAACATTGACCTAGTGAACGTCTACACCAAGTTTGAACATTCTAGCTTAATTAGAAGGAGAGTAATTGTGTTCCAAAGTCCCGACCCTTCAAATTGCTTCTATTTTTCATTTTCAATTCAAAATGGTGACCATCACGTGACCGGAATCAAAATTCTATTCGCGACATTTTTTAGGCCTTCCTACAAGGATTCAGAAAATATAACTCCCGAGTCTGTAAGTAAAATAGCAAAAAAGCCTTATTGATTTTTCACTTTTAAATATGGCGGCACTTCCGGTTCGATCGACAAACTCCATATTTTGTGTACAAATCAGTAATTACTTATCTAGTATCCAAAAAAAAAATCAGGTCATTCTGACCTATATTTCGATGATTTTTTTGAAAATTTTGATCCTTAATTTCGTCAAGGGGAGATAATTTAGAAAATTTCTAATTATATTTTTGAAGTCACATCGGTAAGATCTACTTAGATACTAAATTTCATGAAAATCGTACAATTATTAAAGAAGTTGTCAAATTGGTCTAAACTTCCGGTTCGAAATCACAGCGACGAATTTTCGAAATTCGAAAATGTGAAACTGCAGAAAAAAGAATTAGTAAAATCGGTCAAAAAATAACAAAGTTACGACTATGCATTGTCATTTTTTTCGTTCGTAAAATTCGGTGATTTCGGATTCGTAAAACGTTTCGAAAGTATATTTAATCAAGGTTCGCACCCCATTTTTGGGGGGGTAGGTCAAAATTTCAGAAAGATCCTATGGACAGATTCTGAGAAATCCGATTTGCAGAAAACACACAAAAAAAAAAAAAATAATAATAATAACTTTAACAGAAACAATAAGCTTTCATATGTAATATGAAAGCTTAATAAATAATAATTTTAGTAATCACAAAAGGCTTTCAGACGAATAATTTTAACAAAAACAATAGTTCGCACCCCATTTTTGGGGGGGTAGGTCAAAATTTCAGAAAGATCCTATGGACAGATTCTGAGAAATCCGATTTGCAGAAAACACACAAAAAAAAAAAAAATAATAATAATAACTTTAACAGAAACAATAAGCTTTCATATGTAATATGAAAGCTTAATAAATAATAATTTTAGTAATCACAAAAGGCTTTCAGCCTAATAATTTTAACAAAAACAATAGTGTTTCACACAAGCTACGCAGTGTGAAACCCTAATAATTTTAACAAAAACAATAGTGTTTCACACAAGCTACGCAGTGTGAAACCCTAATTACAATTTCATATTTTTTGATAAGAACCATAGTGATTCCAAAAATAAATTCATCGATAACAAGATAATTCAGACGTTGAATATTTTTAATTGATGACATCTTTGTTGAATTTGGAGGAGAAATATATCAGCAAGTGGTAGCTTGCTGATATGTTTTTCTATTCGTATGAAGCCGATTACATACAGGGACAAATAAACGAGTAATCGGACATTTTAATTTCACTTATCGATATATCGACGATGTTCTATCACTGAATAATCCTAAATTTTGAGCTCTAAAGTGTCCACATGTTCAAGCTTCGTCAAATTGGATAAGAATTGTAACCTGTAGAGTGGAGTGTCCACAAACAAATTGTTTACAAACATCTGCTACTATTTAGGTTCCAAAGAATAGAGTTAATTTCTTCAATCTTGGCATATAAATCCCAAAGTGAGAGGGTGGCATGGTGACTTTAATACTAATGTGTTAACTACTTCAATCATACCTGACACAATACAATTAACAATACTATAGAATTATTAAAACTTATCAAGTAAACAATACCTCGTTATTTTCCAGGAGAGGGCAGTATCTGACGCATTCAGGTTTTGGGGCATAGCGATCTGCCTCAAGCATCATTCCACCAGATGTCGCCGAATGACATTATTTTCTCTCATTCTCTTTAAGATTTCGTGCGAATTTTTTCGTTGGGTGACCTGATAATCGATTTCCATTCCTTTAGAGGTCTAGACAATGAATGACCCATTTGATGTACTCTTTAACGAAAGGTAAATTTCTTCTACATATAACTTTTGTAAAATAAAAGCCTGGTTTTATCCAGACACCGCATAATAATAATAACAGATTTATATAGCGCAAGAATACACTAAAGTTTCTAATGCGCTTCCAATTCACTAACACTATGAAAGAACTAATTGTTGAATAGGTGTGTTTTCAAGTCTTGCTGCAGAGTTTTGAATGTTTTGTATTTTTTTTTAACTTGATAGACGGGAAGTCCATAATAAAGCTTGGGACACTGGTCTCCATTTCCAGATAAAGGCTGACCGGTTTAATTTGTTTGAAAACTTATCACATATGTGAGTTAAATAATCTATCTACCTCCTGAACCCCTAGTGCATCGCTGAGATTCCAATTCACTACAAGACTCCTGCTACTTTTAGTGTAGGCTCATTTGTAATTTCGTGTAATTTTTTTGGTAAAAGCAAAAACTCTGCTGATTCTGACAGAAGACATCATAAGTTTCTTAAAAAATTAGGGTGCCATTTTTTTTCACGTTCTAGTAGTCCGAAATCCAAGATGGCGTCCAAAATGGCCGCCGTTCAGCAATAATTCAATATCTTTGCAAGTACACATGATATGATGCCAAACAAAGTACTTAAATATAGGTTTTCCGACACAAGAAAACCAATGGAACCATCAAATTTCGCTAATGTTGTGATTTACATGCCTAATTTCAAGATGGCGCCTAAAATGGTCGACGTTAACACTAAATTCTACTTATTTCATTACAGTAGTCCATACAATTCTGTACATGGGATATTGTTTTTGAGACAACTACACCTTCCTTCACATCCAGACTTACATCCGCACTTGATCAGGTGTAATATTGCCTCAAGAGCTGGTGGATTCACACATCGAACGACAGAGAAGTGACTTGAACATGCGTCAAATGTCCAACCAAATTCAGCAGGTGCTGGGAGGCATGGGTGATTTTTATCAGCTTTCTTCCAAATCATGGCTATGTAGTGTGTACGCCGAATATGTAAATCCATTGAAGCAGAAGTTGGTGGAAGGTTTTCTCCTTCGGCTGCACGATTTGAGAAGAGGAACCAGCGAAGTTCTTTCACTGTTGTGTGGAGTTTTGATCGATACAGCACCCAAACAAAACGTTCCAGCTGAGAGCATACATCAGACGACAGATCGTTGTCATTTCCAAGCCTTGCTAGTGCATCCAGGATCTCATCGTCACAAGACATGAATGCCTTGAAGCACCAGTTATAAAATCTTTATTAGGTATCACCTCAGAAACCATATTTCCAGACTCAGACAATGACGTGAAGCTTGCTAACACGTTCTCAGAATATTTTTCGAATAAGATTGATATACTAAGGAAGCAACCTGATGAGTCCGATTCAGTAACTGAAACTCATATTTCGGTACTTCCACCATGTGATAATTATCTGACTGATTTTGAGCCTTATAGTGAAGATGAAATCGTAAGGATTATAAATACATCCAAAAAGACATCTTGTCCACTAGACCCCATAACAACCAAACTTTTAACCGAACACCTAGATCTTCTTCTGCCGGTCATTACAGTAATTATTAATACCAGTCTGAAAACTGGTTATTTTTCCAGAATTATTTAAACAGGCTGTGGTTAGACCTCTAATCAACAAAATCTGGCCTGGATCGCAACATCCTCAAAAATTACAGACCCGTGTCCAATCTGTCCTTTCTCTCCAAATTAATAGAAATGGCTGTTAACAATCGAGTACAGGTTTTTGTCAACAATAATAAATTATTGGACAAATTTCAATCGGCGTACCGATCTCATCACAGTACTGAAAAAAACTATAGTTCGGGTGTTGAATGATCTCCTGCGGATAGTTGATGGTGGTAGGCTTGCATCTTTAATTCTCTTGGATCTGTCAGCAGCATTTGATACCGTGGACCACCAGATCCTTGTTAGATTACGTGAATATTTTCATACATCTGGAACGGCTTTGGGTTGGATATCATCATATCTGTCAGATAGAAGTCAAAAGATTCTCGTAAACAGTTCCGAATCAAATCCTGTCAAACTCGATTGTGGTGTCCGTACTCGGGCCCGTGTTGTTTGTCTTATACACAAAATGCCTTGGTGATGTATTAGACAGTTTCGGGATCAGTCACTACTCCTACGCTGATGACACCCAATTAATTGGTGACAGATATCAAAATAAAATTGATGAGTCTCTTCATCAGGTAACACTCTGCTCTAAATCTGTAAATCGTGGATGAACGAGAGTAAGCTCAAACTAAATGATGACAAGACGGAAGCCATGCTTGTAGGGACATCCGAGAGAGAGAGAGAAATGGGGTTTAACGTCGTAGGGACATGTAAACGTGTGGTAATCCGTGAAACCAAAATTCAGTTTTCATCATGTGTGAAGAATCTTGGTGTACTACTGGATTCTTCCTTAACCATGGAGAAACAGGTCGAACAACTTTGCCGTACGTGCAATTACCATCTTCGATGTATTGGCAATATTCGACACCTCTTGACAGTGGAAGCCTGTAAGCTGCTTGTGCGTTCCTTGATATTCTCGAGGCTCGATTACTGCAACAGTGCTTTGATTGGAATTCCCCAAAACCTGTGTGCAGAACTCCAAAAAATTCAGAACACCGCTGCCAGAATAATAACAAAAACACAAAAGTATTCTCACATAACTCCCATCTTAAAATCATTACATTGGATTACCAATAGAAGCCCGGACAACTTTCAAGATTCTAACATTGGTTTATATGTGTCAACATGACCTTTCCCCATCTTACCTCACTGATCTCATTAAAACATATCAACCAAATCGACCACTTCGCTCACAAAATAAGCCCTCATTGGCTGTGCCGCAAACTAAACTGAAATCATATGGGGATAAAGCTTTCAGTGTCTGTGGACCGCGTTTGTGGAACAACTTACCATTGGAGATACAGAGTTCTCAATCATTAGCTGTGTTCAAATCCAAACTCAAAACTCATTTGTTTGTGACATATTATCAGGATTAGCTATTATCCTCGCTCTTAGAGTATGCGATATGGATGGAGTTAGCGCAATTACAAATCTACATTATTATTATCATCGGGTTCCTCATTGAAAGTCTTATTTATATTGCTAAACGGTGGCCATATTGGACGCCATCTTGAAATTAGACATGTAAATCACATTTAAGCCTAAATTTGATGGTTCCATTGGTTTTCTTATGTCAGAAAACCAATATTTAGATACTTTGTTTTGCATCATAGCATGTGTACTTGCGAAGATATTGAATTATTGCTGAACGGCGGCCATTTTGGACGCCATCTTGGATTTCGGACCCCTAGGACGTGAAAAAAATGGCACCCTAATTTTTTTGAAAACTTATGATGTCTTCTTTCAGAATCAACAGAGTTTTTGCTTTTACCAAAAAAATGACACGAATATTTATTTCAAGACAAATGAGCCTACACTATTTACAAGAATTTTCGTCGTCCTGTACCGTTATATTATTACCATGAGGTAGTTGCTACACCCTAAGGAACACACCGCATAACACAGCATGGGACACCGTTCTCCATTTCCAGATAAGGACTGGCGAGTTTAATTTGTTTGTAAACATTTCACATATGTTGGGCTAGTTGCTCGGCCTTAAGGTAGACGATTTTAAGAGATTTTATTTTACACAATATTAAGCCGTTTTAGAACTTTGACTATACCTTGGCGTCGGGGTGTATTTTAGGCCCCCTCAAGACAATTTTGACAAGCCAACAGTGAGACTGATTTCCCCCACCGAAATAAATAGATGACACATATTAATTAATTGCACGTTTATCTTTTTCAAAAGTATCAAGGAATCAAACCGATTATCAATTATACACTAAGTTTCATCACTCTCTATCAGATAGTATCAACCCAATGAACATCATGATCAACTTTAAACATTCTACCTCAATAAAAAGCAGAGTTATCTTGACCAATAAAATTGCTTATCGCTCTGCTTACCCTGTGCAGAAAATGCTCATTATCAAACTTAGTCATGGTATTGATGTGATGAAACTATACACCAAGTTTTATCACCCTCAGGTTATTAGTACTAAAGTTATCTGTCACAAAGCATCAACCAATCAAATTTCTTATCTCTGCTTACCCTGAGCAGAAATTGTTCATCTTCGAACTGCATCAAAGCATTGACCTAATAAATACCTACGCTAAGTTTAAACATTCTAGATCAATTAGGAGGAGAGTTATTCTGCGAAAGGCGGGGTCTGTTGTTTTCCCGTCATTGCAGTGATAAGATCCTAATTGCTGGAGATGTTAATGTGCATTTTGATTCCCGTAATAACAAATTTACAAAACATTTCTGTGAGCTACTCAGTCGACACATCGATCAGGACAAACATTGGACTGGGTTGCTTGCCGTAACCATGAACTTTTTCATGCGGATATCGTTGACTAGCTAATGTCTGATCATTTTGTCATATCTTTTGATGTCAATTTCTCAAACACTTCACGTAAGAGCAGAAAAATATGCTATATGAATTTCAAATCTATCCATATTGAAGAATTTAATATCGATCTTCTGTACGGCACTCTACTCACACAATGTTCTAATGATATTAACTATATGGTAGCTTTACACGATAAAACATTACTTGACCTCCTTGACAATCATGCATCCATCCAAACCAAAGCCATTAACCATTTAAAGATGCTTTTGATATAATGCTTCTGTAAATGATGCCAAACGTATACGCCGAGCACCCGAAAGTGGTACATAAACAAATTTACAGTGTCGATAACGTTTTATGAAATGTGTTAAAAATGCTAAATCACAGTATTTCAACGAGGAAATATTATCATGCTCAAGAAATCCGAGTTTGGTTTCAACGCCAAACTATTTACAGGGAAAAGATAAGAGTACCGTTGTTCCAGAGGGAGATGATAGTATTGAAACTCAAAGTTTCAGTGATTATACCGTTGATAAAATAAATAAGATTCTTCATGGTCTTGACTCTATAAACACACAAGTGTGTGATGATAGAAGTTAACAACTCTTCATCAAGTCACCAACAACTCTTATGTGATGTTCCCCAGGGATCCGTTTGGACCCCATAATCTTCACAGTGTATTCAAGACGTTGGGTAAACTTATTCATGATCACAATCTGCTGTATCATTTTTATGCTGATGATTCTCAGCTCCTTGGCAGCTTCAAGCTACTTCCGCTCGAACAAAATGTTGTCTTTAAGAGTCTGAAATTCGGCGTTTCGCAACCTTCCGTTACGGAGTAACCCACCTTTGCCGAAAAGCTTTTGTATGCGATAGAGGTTGCAGTTTTTGACGGAATTATTTCAGATGTGGTGTGTAGCCTGCAATCGGAGTCTTGAGTGGGCGAACCTTATCAGCGACCCTTGACATTATGTTCTGAAGTTACTCCGTTCGCGGAAAACTTGTGAACGTGATTCAGGCAAGTTTCTTTTTGTAACTGGATTGGAAGCATTGGGACAATGACAATCTTAATCTACCCTGTTCTCCGTCCATATATTGCAAAATGTGGATGTATCTGGCATGACAACCGTTTGTTTTCATATGTTGACCACCACGAACCACGTTGAGAAGTAATATTGTATGGTTGTGTAAGAATGATTCTATTAAAGTTATAAATATGACAAAATTCTATGACGTATATAATTATCATATATAAGTTAATAGTGATACGTCGCCTATGTATGTCAGTATACGTTATTTCTATCTATACACGCATGCTAGTTCCCATAATAAAACATCAAATGTATGACTTTGGAATTTTAATTTTTCAAAATAATAGTTATAATGACGTAACATATATATAAATGTGAAAACATCAAACAGCGTGCCCATATCTACAAAAGCCCAGAAGGTTAATTCCAAATTCCAAATGCGAAATTCCAAATTCCAAATGCGAAATTCCAAATTCCAAATGCGAAATTCCAAATTCCAAATGCGAAATTCCAAATTCATGTCTCACCAATGAAGTAGAAAATTGGACAAATCAGAATTTAAGTAAATTGTAATTTTACACAACAAATTAGTGTTAGTTGACCTAACTGATGCGTGGGCCGGATAAATACCCGTTCCAAATTGCTGGATTCCAAATTCCAAATGCGAAATTCCAAATTCCAAATGCGAAATCTCAAATTCCTTATGCGAAATTCGAAATTCCTAATCCAAAATTCCAAATTCCGTCCGTTAATATCCAACTTACTACAAATGTATACACAACGTTTAAGATCATGAGACGAAGAAATCTATTGATTTCCGATAATTACTGCCAGAGTTATGGCTCTTGATCACTTTGAAAAATCTTGTGGACGCCAAAGTTAGTATCCGATGGACTTTAAATTTATATACAGTGTTTAAGGTCATGAGACGAAGAATCCTATTAATTTTCATCGATTTCCAATAATTATGGCCCTTGGTTGTGAAGACTCTAGAGGTCAAAGTTAATATCCGATTAAAATTTATACACATTGCAGTGTTTATGGTCATGTGACTGAGACCTCTATTGATTTTCCACCAATTTCCGATTATTACTGCCAGAGTTATGGCCCTTGATCACTTTAAAAAAAAAAATCTTATGGAGGTCAAAGTTAATATCCGATTAAATTTATACACGTTGCAGTGTTTATGGTCATGAGACTGATACCCTAATGATTTTCCATCAGTTTCCGGTAATTACTGCCAGAGTTACGGCCATTGATCACTCTTAAAAAAATCTTATGGACGCTCTAGAAGTTAAAGTTAATATTCGGCTGACTTAAATTAATACACAGTGTTTAAGGTCATTAAACGAAGAAGTCTATTGATTCTCAGCAATAACCGATATACCACCTTAGTTATGGCCCTTGATCACTTCAAAAATTCTTGTGGACTCTCTAGAGGTCAAAGTTAATAATATATGATTGACTTCAGATTGATACACAGAGTTTAAGATCTTGAGACGAACAAGTATATTGATTTTCAATGAATTTTGATAACTTGTACAGCTAAATCCATGATATTATTATTTTATTATGTTTCATATACTAAAACCTTAGCATAGAGGAGAACTTTATAAAAGCCAAACAAATTCTAACGATTTTTACTTAAAGTGAGAATTTCATATTGTGTAAGAAAATCGAAACATAGGTTCTCAACTCACTATTAGTATTATACGATCATAGGCATTATTTCCCACACTTAGAAATCTTTCACACCGGAAATAATAACACACCACCCTTGTTTTTCTATTCTCCCCACGCAATAGCTATCTTCAAACGTTTGAATTTGAAACTGAAAATGATATTTTTGCCAATTTCTCAACTGGCAATACAGAATTATAGGATTGATAGGATTATTCTGTAACAAGGTAGAAATGTTTATAGATACCATCTATTTTAAGGCTTTATTTTAATGTACTTTAAAAATAATACCATCTATTTTAAGGCTTTATTTTAATGTACTTTAAAAATAATAATATAACTTAAAAAAATAAGAAATTGTAGCTTTAACGAGGCGTTACTCTAAATCAGATTTTACTGTCTTAGAAATGTTTCGTTGCCGAATAAAGTAAAAATATGTGTCATCCCTTGTTGACTGCCCGGACAATTTAACTGCTGTGGGCATATGTTTCGTACTAAATTGTGTAGTTGGGGGGGGGGACAATTTGCTTATTTATTGATAGACAAGCATTTCGCATTTGGAATTTGGAACGAGCCTTCTGGGCTTTCGTACATATCTTGGACTGGACTGTTTCGTCAAGTATATGCCCCAGAATGCACAAAATTGAACTTAGTTATCAAAATTTTCTGTTGTTCAGTAAATTTCAATCAAATTAATCGTTTACGTGCCTTCACTACCCTAATCACTGATATCTAAAAAGTCCCAATTCGTGGGTCTTCACATTGGGTATCCTGGCACAGTAGACAGGGTAAGTTGCAATCTGTTTCACAGAGAATTACTTACGAATTAACTCTGTAACAGATGAGTGTCCACAGCACGTGCGTTGACTGATCACCGCGCCAGTCATTGGCTCAACTGCTCGTGCAATGTTTACTTAACACCTAACTGCTTCGGGCAAAATGATGCATTTTACTCATTTTAATACCCATTTACACTAAATAGGAAATATTTTTTAACTTCAAATACTTCAAACGTCTTTATTTATTTTTCTTTTACCTAAAAAAAATGTTTGAGAATTTAATTTGTCGGAGTAAAAAAGTTAATATGCCGTACTTATTAAGCCTCGTCGATGTCATGGTTATCAGTGATTGTAGCGGCCAAGCGAATATTCACTGTGGGATCAATTTGGGTAAGTTGCTCAAGAAGATCATAAGCACTAATCCGTTTATCGGCCAGGTATTGAATTATCTTTTGAAAAAACGAAAACGAAACGAAAGCAGAACAACACTCCAAGAAGCAATTCACGTCATACAACTGGCCCTTTGTCACGTGGTGGTGTATTAACGTCAGGTATATTTTCAAACGACAATAAACATAGACTATAATAAACGAAGTCAGCATTTTCCATTTTAACGTCTAACGTAGATATAACAATGATACTAAAGAAACAGTAAGCTAAAAATGAGTTTTTGAACAATCAGGGGCCATAATCTAGGAAGTTACGTTCGGATATGCGCGATTATCAAAGGGACCATAAGCTAAAAACGCGATTTTTTAACAATCAGGGGCCATAATTGAGGAAGTTACGATCTGATTTGCGCGAATATCGAAAGGAACCAAGATCTTTGGGTTATAAACATGGTTGTGTTTCAAGTTTCATAAAAATCGGTCCAATTTTCACAATATTCGAACTCCACCAACATTACCGTGTAAAGTTGATATATTCGAACCTTTTTTAAATCGGATAAATTATGATTTCAAAAGGGACGACAAGCGAAAATATGCAAGTTTTCGGACAATCAGGGGCCATAATAAAGGAAGTGAGGACCCGTAATGCGCGAATATCAAAAGGAACCAAGATCTTTGGGTTATCAACATGTATTTCAACACAAAACACAGTTCTATGGATAACAATCACTATATTATACACCCACGACGTTTCGACAAGAATTCGCTGGTCGTTATAAAGCATACAAATTACAAATGAGGAAAAATGTGACAGTGTTGTATATAGGTACATTAAAGAATAATAAGAGGAATCACAAGTAACGATGATGAAATCCTAGCTTAAATGGTTATCAAAAAAAATTTAACTAAAGCCCCGTTTACATGACCAAATAATACACATATGTGCATTTTTGCATATATGTATTAGTTACTCACGTATGCAAAAGTATATTTGCTAAGCGTTCACATGTTATATAAGCATTCACAGTAAATATGTGATAAAGTGTTTCGATGCCATTTAGTCATGGAGCGGATAGCAAGGATTCGTCGTCAAAGAACCTTTCCATGTAAACTTAGTGCTGCAATTATCATAGGAATGTCTTGTGAGAGAGACACGTGGATTGAAGTCAAGGTTAAATGACTAGTATAGCAGGATTGTTTTAGAAACATTTGACGACCAATCCTGGTTGGAAAATTTTAGAATGCGAAAAGAAACAATTAATATGCTATGTGGAAAATTGCAGGATACACTCTCGCCAGCCACTCACACTGTTCGAGGTGCCATAGACGTCCCATTATTTACATTTGGGTCCTCTAACTGATGCTCAATACTATTTTCATGCCAAATACTTATCAAAACCCTAGTTGCTTCATCATCCCATGCGATTCCGCGACTTTTGCGACCTTCCCCCTAGATATGTTGCTGACTATTTACAGACTACTATTGACGTATTTGTTTTACCCAAAACACCACTCAACATCATATATTTAGTGATGATGCATCTGATAATGAGATATACACACATATGCAAATATTGCTGAGCGTTTATATGACACAATCTGCACAAATACATACCCTAAATACTTTTGCATATATGCAAATATACTTTTGCATCTGGTCAGGACTAGGTGCAAATTTGCACCTGCAGTATTTTACATATGTATGCAAATGCGTTTACATGACGAAATTTGCATACATGAGTAATTTTGCATATATGCAAAAGATTTGCACGTGTGCAAATTTCGTCATGTAAACGGGGCTTAAGATTAATTATGATGGCACATAGTGTAGTAACAACAACGGATAAAGGATCAAAGAGAAATTAATAAAAACATAGATGATGGTTGAAACCTACTTGGTGAAGCCATAGGGTATTTCCCTGGACATCAAAGAGCATACAGTGAATGGTGAAAAAGATCTCAATTATTATGATATTCATATAGGACTTATTGCATAGTGACATAAAGTGGAATATACAATGTTCATACAGATAAATGAAGGATCTAATTGCATCGTATACACATAACTGATTGTTAGGAAACTTTCATGAAATTATATAAGGCTAAAAGATGGTATATCATATGATATGAGACAGTTCCTGGCATTAATTATTACTTAAAATTAAAGGGTCACGAGCTTTGGGTAGGTAGATATCAACATCTAGGTTGGGCTCAGGCCGGGTTTTCTTTATGTGGATAATTCTAGTATACTATAGTAGAGTGAATTACGGCCCAATAGTAAATGTTTAATACGTCGTGCTAATCCGCACAGTATTACTTAATTTTGAAGGCCATAATTTAATGGATCTTAATTCACATTAATTACTCCCATTTATATACATTTATATTGTCTTATATATCTCATAAATCACATGTCTCCAGTATTCTTTGTTTTACACTTCAAATCTATCTTATTAATTGTAATTAACGTCTACGGGCTATAGTATTTTAGTTGCCACCGTGTAATGTTTGTAGACAATAGATTTATAGGATTAATGCCCTAGGCAATGCATGGGCATATATAGACTATAGACCCAATTGACAGAATTAGGCAGAGCTGGCTACACACGTGTCTTGGGAGATCTGCTTAGATCGCATGCCTAAGAACAGACCTGTATTTGGATATTTGGAGACATAAGTTTATGTCATTCCCCATATCCATATTGGAGCTTATGTACTGTTAAGCATTTAGCCAATAATTGTTATAATAATTGTGTATTAATTATCTGCTATTAAGTTTTGTTGAGTAAAGGATATATCGAATTATTAACAACCAACAAGAGTCCTGTCTTCATTTAATCTACAACGAGATTCCAGAAAATACACGAGAAACGCATTTCTACAATACGTCTCGTTTTCTTGTTAGTTTGATTTCTCTCTAGAATTTTTACATTTGACCAATTTATGCTGTGTTGTCTGTTGGCTTTCAGGTGAGCAGCTACGGCGGATTTATTCGAGGCAGCTTTAGATTTATGTGGCAGAGTAATATTTTTAATATAAATAGTCAATTGGTTTTAATTATTTTAATCTGCACTTAATATAAACTAATAATGGTTGTACTATCCCTTTAAACCTATCCTTTACTGTCCACTCTGTACCTGCCTGTAGTGAGTTCACTCACGACATCTTCAACTTTAACCCTTTGTATTTGTCTGGTGAGTTGTTTTATGAAAGTTTCCTTGGAGACATTCATGCTATAGATTTTGTATGAAAAGGTAGACCCTTTTCCCTCTCCTTGGTAATATAAAGTTTATGGTATATCCGGTATTGTGTATTTATTAGTTAATAAGTTTAAGTATTAATAGATGGTAGTATTGAAGCTTCTTCAATAGTGGTTTGGTGTTTTGTAGCAGTTGACAGTTTATATTTATCAGGTATGTTTATTATAATATTTAGGTAATTGGTCTTTGTTTTAAGGCGGCAGCCATGTTGAATTTCTTTAAAGTATAAGTTGGTGATTTGAAATGGGATAAGATTACATCATTATATAGTTAAAACATTATTTAAAGTATTTCACTTTAAATACTCATACATTTATTTACATCACATTTATATTTCATTTACAGTATCCCAACATTTAAAGGTCTTTCACCTTTATACCAGTTGACAATAATTAGTGTTACGGGGGGTCAATTCTCTAGTTGTAAAAAGACCACACCAAGGGTTCGTTTCAACGATTTATTCATATATAACAAAAACCCTGAAATACATAATAAATAAGTCTAAATATACATAATACATATGTTGAATGATAAAATCTATATCTATACAAAATTACAAATTAATAATAGCATCATAACTTTAGTAGTATAAATATACATACTAGATACATGCTACATAGGCCTATCTATAAATCCATCTTACTTAATCATTTAAATACGATCTTAAATACTGCCTATATAATCGACTCCATCCTGCTAACTTGTATGACGGCTACAAGTTAAAGTATATATAAATGTAATAATACCAATCTAAATAGTCTAAATATCTAAACACTTAATAAGTAGCTTACCCTAAAGAGGGGTGTTGCTGGCTAGCCAGACTATCAAAGGTGAAGTACCTTTGAAGTATCTGTAATAAAATATATAAATGTGTGAATATGCAATAGATGTTTAAAAGTATATTTGAATGAAAGTGATGTAGTGTATAATATGCTAACTATAAACCATTACTATAAACCATTACTAAAAACCAAAGAACTTTACATTTTACTAAAAATCCAATATGTCTGACACTATATGTCCAACATGACCAACATTTGAAACTATGATAAAACTACATACCTGGCAATCACTGGAACTCTTGAACACTTTAATCTGACTTCTATATAAACTATATCAGAAATATAATACCTAAAACTAGCTAAATAAACTATACAGAAATAGGTTGCAACATGGAGAACTGAAATAGTCAACCTATTGCCTCAAACTCTATTACCTAAGTGACCAAACATTCCCCTGGATACCAAAATCACCTGACCACAATATACTCAGGGTCAAAGGTTAAAACCAAGACAAGATACCAACAGTGAGCAGGAACTCACTCTAACTTAAGATAGTGAATAGAAAACACAGGATAGCTAAAGTTAGTGCAGTGGAACATATTATCTAACATTTAAAACTTAGTATTGGTGACTTTTTAAAATATTCCCCAATAAAATCACTCTCCCACATACTTCCCCCCTAATGCAAATGTCGTCCCCGACATTAACCATATTCAGCATCCGATCACAATATGACCTGGCCGTCTACAACACCAACTAAACTAAAATACATCCGGAAACAAAGACTTGCATAAACCTGGCAACATAGTTAGCACGACCTGCAACCTATCTGGTGACAAACGCATGAAATCTGGTGGTAACAGCGATCTTGCCAGTTCAGCACGCAACTGAAGGGTAGAAGGTACCGAAGATGCTGGTTGCTGTGACATGACATAATCTTCATACCGGAGCGGTTGTCTTCTTTCTCTTCCCGATCTTCTGGGCTCCGGGTCATCTGGCTGTGAATTTTCGTCTGACACTTCAGAAACAGCTGAGTCTGGTGGTTCAGGCCTGATTCCACCATCTTGAACACTGGTGTCGATCTCAGCTTGTTCTTCGTCCCCATCATATACCTCAGTGGTGCTAGCAGGTTGCAAGTAGGTTGCATCCTCCACTAAGTACACATGATCCTCATCTTCTTCACTACTGGATGACTCTTCCGGTTCTGGTATGACCTTTGGTTGTCTAGTTCTTGGTCGTGGTACTGGTCTTGTTCTAGTGTTGACATCTGGTGAAATTTCCGGTAACGTACTGATGGGTAAAAGATGGTTCCTGTGTAATATCCTTTTCCGACCATTTCCACCAATCGCTTGCAGTTCGTAAACCGGTATGTCCTTGTTTGGCTGTCTCAAAATCTTACATGGCTTATCTTCCCATTTATCTGCTAGCTTGTGTCTGCCCTCTGGAAAAGATAGGCGTTTCACCAAAACACAATCCCCTGGTTCCAACACATTTACCCTGGCTCTTAGGTTACACCTTTTCCGCTGAAGTTCCTGCGTATCCTCCCTAAAAGCTGCTGCTGTAAGATATGCGTGTTCCAGCTTTTCCTTCAGAGATCCAACATACGAGTTGTAGTTTCCTTTGGCCTCTGTACTATCCACAATTCCTAGCATGACATCAACAGCTAAGGTTGGTTTCCTTCCGAACATCAATTCGTACGGTGAATATCCTGTTGATGAATGTCTTGTACAATTGTATGCGTGGATGAGTGGAGCAACGTAAGATTTCCAGTCCGACTTCTGTTCAGGATGCAAAGTTCCGAGCATATTCAGCAAAGTTCGATTAAAACGTTCGCATTGTCCGTTTCCTTGTGGATGGTATGGTGTTGTTCTAGACTTTTCGATCCCAGTCAACTGGCACAATTCCTTAATGATGTTCCCCTCGAACTGCTGGCCTTGATCACTATGTAGCCGTTGAGGGATCCCATAGTGCACGATAAAGTTGTCAAATAATGCCTTGGCAGTTGTTTTTGCTGTGGTGTTCCTAACTGGCACTGCTTGGGTATATTTGGTGAAATGGTCAGTGATGACTAATATACTATCATAGCCTCCTTTCGCCTCTTCCACACACATGTAGTCCATGCAGACCAATTCCATCGGCTGACTGGTTTTGATGTTGACTAAAGGACAGGTTGATGGTAAAGCCTTCCTACGCACACACCGAGGACAGTTTCGTATATACTCCTCTATCTTCCCTGATGTCCTAGGTCGTCATGGACTCCGACAATCGCCAAACGTCTGTAGGCTTCAGGCAAAACCAGTTGTAAAATCTCATCTCCTGCCACCGTTGTGCGCCTATACAGGGTACCAGACTTAAGAACGAAATGTTCATAATGGCGGTACAATGCAGCTTCTTCTGGTGATCCTGTTTTTTGTCCTAGCTGGTCTTCCATTCAGGATGTCATTGCGGAGTTGCCGAAGTAATGGGTCTTCACCCTGTCTCCTTTCCCACTCTCCTAGGCTAACAATGGGAGTTGTTAAAGTCATCATGTTTGGTGATACTTGGTGTGACATGCTGACGGTTTGGATGTAGCCCTCATCAGTGTCGCTATTTCGTATTGCTTCCATCACATCTGGGCTCACTTCCTGGTAATCATTTTCAGTCATCCTGCTTAAAGCATCTGCATCCATATTTTTCCTTCCAGCACGATACTTTATCGAAAAGTTGTAGTTGGATAGAGCAGCAAGCCAACGGTGTCCAGTGGCGTCCAACTTTGCCGTGGTCAGGATGTAGGTGAGAGGATTATTATCCGTGAAAACTGTGAAGTTGTTGTTGAACAGATATTGGTGGAATTTATCCGTGACAGCCCATTTCAGTGCCAGATACTCAAGCTTGTGAGCTGGATAGTTCTTTTCAGCTTTGGTAAGGCTCCTACTCGCATATGCAATGACTCGCTCAATTCCATCCTGCTTCTGGTAGAGTACTGCTCCTAGTCCAACTCCACTGGCATCTGTATGTAAGATGAACGGTTGAGTAAAATCTGCGTAGGCAAGTACTGGTGACTGAACTAATGATGTTTTGAGTTTTTGGAACGCCTCTTCCTGAGCTTCTTCCCATTTCCACTCTTTCTTCTGTTTCTCCTTCACTGTTCTCCCGGTCTTTTTCACAGTTGGTCCTCCAACCAGTAGATCATTCAAAACCTTGGCTGTCTTGGAAAAATCTTTGATAAATCTCCGATAGTAGCCCACAAAACCCAAAAACTTCCTTAGTTCATCTACGTTGGTTGGAACTGGCCAGGATTCAACCTTATCTGTCTTCTTCGGATCTGTTGTTATTCCGTCCTCAGATACAATATGGCCTAGATAGCGTACTTTTTCCTGGAAGAACTCACATTTTTTTGGTGCCAGCTTGATTCCATTCTCCCTGAGTTTTGTGAATACCTGTGTTAGTCTTTCGATGTGCTCTTTATAAGTCCTACTGAAAATAATAAGATCGTCTATAAAAATAGCACATATCTTCCAATTTAGATCGCCAAGACAATCTTGCATTAGACGCTGGTACGTTCCAGGGGCATTAGTAAGTCCGAACGGGAGTCTCACATATTCATAAAATCCTAGTGGTCCTACTGTGAACGCTGTCTTCGGTATGTCAGAATCCTCGATGCTCACTTGATGATACCCACTCTTCATGTCAACAACCGAAAAATACTTGGACCCTGCCAGGTTATCTAACATCTCCTCTATTCGTGGTAGAGCATAGGCGTCGCGAATGGTCTTTTTATTTAGCATCCTGTAATCAACGCACATCCTGAGCGAGTTGTCTTTTTTCCGGGCTAACACTACTGGAGATGCATAAGGGCTATGGCTTCTTCTTATTATCCCTGATTCTATTAAATCGTGAAGATGTTCCTTCACTTCCTCATACATGCCTGGTGGAATTCGACGATGAGGCTGTTTAAAAGGAATTTCGTCTGATAGCTGGATCTTATGCTTCACCAAACTAATACTCCCGATGTCTCTGTCATTGTGTGAAAATATTGAGGACCACTGGTTTAGGAAATCTTTGAACGTATGGAGTTGATCTGGATTCAACGCAGAAGTAGCGAAGTCAATCTTGTCCAAGAACGTATCAGTGGTGGTTGATTCTGTAGTAGATGATGGTAAAATACTGTTCACTGTCGTCTTTCGCACTAAGTCCACTACTTGAAGTTCGCCGAGGATACTATGTGGATAAATCTTCACAGGCGATAGCGACAGGTTCGACAATCGTACTACAACTTCCTTCCCTTCCTCACCTGGGTACAACTCCAAAATAGTTGGTGTTACCTCTATTTCCGCTGGAATTAGAGAGTCAGGAGAATTCTGGAAAATAACTCGCTGTCGGGTACCCAGTTTTAAATCTTGAATCTTGCCAGACAAACACATCGAACGATTACTGTATAGCATAACGGGAGCATCTTCGGTACATTTCACTAATCCCACCTTTCCTTCAAGTTGTTTGTCCTGTATCTGCATGCATGTAAAAGTTAAACACCACAAATCAGGAAGATGTACTTGTTGAAGGTTATTATGTCCATGGACTGCTAGTACTTGGTTCAATAACGGTCTCAACACGTTGGTTCCCACAAGAGCTGGAGTAGTTCTATGGAACGTAGTGTCTGGAACCACTAGAAATAAACAGTCGATGGACTTACACTTGAAACTAGGAATCTTTACAGTCACTGAAATGCATCCTAAGTACGGTAAACTATCTCCTCCTGCACTCTCAATAACAATTAACTGATCGAGGGGAGTTAACACGCAATCCTCTGACTTAAGGTGGTCGTTATAAAAAGATTCACATACAGTTGACACAGTTGATCCGGTATCCAATAAAGTAGAACATACCTTCCCATTGATGTCCATAATGGTGGTGTTGCTGTGTCCAATGATCTTGTTGGGACTCACGTCACACATGTCATCTGATTGTCCCGCACCAGTGACACTTTCTAAAAATCCCTATCCCGAAATGTAGCTCGACATCCGATCATAACATGACCTGGTTGTCCGCAACGGTAGCATATAACTTTACTGTCGGGATACTGTGGTGTTCTCGGCGTTGTTTGTGGAGACTTCTTTTTCTGTGCAGCTGGTGTTGAAGAACTAATCGGTGGTGGTAACGCATAAGTAGAGTCTTGACGACGATCAGCCTTCATCCCTTTAACATCCTTCTGTAGTGACTGAACAGATGCAGTAAGACTTGCAATTAGGGTTCTTAAATCCTCAACTTCGCTATCTGCTGGTGCTTGCATCATTTTCAATTGAGGCTTCGAAATTGACTTGGCTGGTGTTGTGGAGGCTATGATAGTATCGCGCTCGATTCGTCGTACTTCCCTCAAAAGATCTTCAAAATCTATAAGACGATCATATTTGTGTGCAGATCTATCCTTTAAATCTTGCTTGAGACCACTCCAAAACTTTGCTCGTAACTTGCTCTCAAAAGTATCTGCATCCACTTCACCCTCATCTCTAGCCCTGTCCAACAAATCTTCGATTCTACAGGCCCACTTGGACACTGACTCGTCAGTAAACTGCTTGGCTGAGTAGAACTGAGAAAGGAGACACTGTCCTTGTTCCACTGACCCAAACCTGCTTTCAAGCTTTTCCAGAAGAGTTCTTGTTGTAACCTGGTGGCCAAGACGCATTGCCACTCGAGCAGCTTCTCCCTTCAGTGATTTTATCACAGCCATCTTGATGGAATCGGTGGCGTGTTGTCCATTCTTCATCAAGGTCATCACCTCAAACTTCCATAAATCAAAACTGACATCTCCTTTGGCAGTTGGATCGCCTGAAAAGAATGAAATTCGTGGAGTCTGTGGAACCATATGTAAACTTGCTGATGTTTTCTTTGGTGTTGGAGGAATATCACTAACTGATGCGCCTACTCGTTCTTGATGTTGAACAGGTTCTTCCTCCTTAACCTTCCCAGTTGATTTTAGGTACCCATACATCCAATCAATCAGCTGTTCCGGTGTATCGGCCTTTGGTTTAGCACCCATGCTTGCAAATGCATCCAACAAACTAGCCTTTTCTTCTTCTGACATGGTAACATCGGCCTCACCATCACCTACTCCAGCCATTTTTGTTGATTAACACAAAAATAACGCGAACACAAAAATGCTATACACAGTAAAATATCGCGAAATACAACGGGTTAAGCACTGTAAACGATCGCAAAAACAACACACTAAACACAGTGAAACATAGCGAAATACAATAGAATGTCGCAAAATACAGATAAATGTCGCGAATAAACAACACCAATCTCGAGAAAATATCGCAAAATACAATAAAACATATATCGCGAAATACTGAGAAATCCCACGAAACACTATTAACCACAATTCACTGATCTTCAAAAACGCAGAAAACAAATACTGGATTTTCACAAGTTGATAAACGATCAAGTCAAACAAAATACAATTTAAACCAAACTTTGAAACAAGCTTTCAAAGTAATAAACTGCAAAACTACAAATAAGTTTTACAAAATACACATCAACTCAAACCGAGGTATAATGTAGAACAAATCCACACTATCAATAAAACCCACTAAATAAAATTAAATAAATAAGTGCAGGTTGGTTAGTTGGTGGTTAAGTGATGTGAAATAAGGAGAAATAAAGACGGAAATAGAGTATGAAACGAAATATAACGAAGATGGAAATAGAGTATGAAATGAAATATGACGAAATATAAACTAAGTATAGATAACGTACCGCCAAATACACATGAAAATAAACTTCAAAATACAAACACAACTTATCGACAATATATGAAGTCGAATATGGACTAAGTCAAATGTAACAACACCATTGACTTTCCAAAATCAAAACCACAATATCAATACACTTCAAAGTCAAATTATTCAAATCTGAAAATGAACAAAATCTAAAACTTCAACTTCACAAATCCCCAATTCTGAAAAGTCACAAAGTCTAACTTGACAAACTCAGAATCTGGATAAACACCCAAATCCCAAACACAAAACCAAAATATCTAATTCTGAAAATGAAAATTGAATGTAATGTATATATATTGTGTAATGCACCTGAAAATATCTTTAAATATAATTTACTAATATTATAATGTCAATGTACTATGTTTTTTTTTTCTTTGTTTTATGTAATGTAAAACTTTGTTTTTTACTCACAAGAAATTGTAAATGTAAACAAGAAAATGTATGTAGGTTAACAGGAAGTAACTATTTGGGTCAACAGGAAATTACTATTTATGTAAACAGGAAGTAGCAATAACCATACACAAATATGGCCGACAGGAAACACAAATTGTAAACATACAAAATGGATGAAGTTTCTTTGCACCAAAGTTTAAATGTGCACTAATTATGAAAATTTAGGGACTAATGCTGTAAATAATAGGGCTAGGACAAGATATTTATGCCTATTGAAAAGAACTACTCTTAATTACAAGTACCTTCTACTAATAAGTACCGAGAATTACTTAAGTTTCAATAAATAACCACTTTTATGTATATAAAATACCAATTAAAGGGAGATAATCTATGAAATGATTTTAAATTATAGACCTAACAATATTATTACACATATCAAAACAGAAATAAATCTTAATTAAATAATCTTAGTTATGTAATTATTTAGTAATAAATTAATTAACAGACCTTATGGAAAATCCTTATAAATCCAAATGAAACACAAATCACCAAAATATACTAAATAAAGTTAATGTCACTGCACTGGTATACTGCTATTGCTGTTGATCGCGCACGCGTGTGAGCTCACTGAATTTTATCTTCTATAGTAGTCTAGAATCTTCAAAATCACCATTAAACTGATCACCATTATACCATTAATCTTTAGTCCCTTATCGGGCTCCAAATGTTACGGGGGGGTCAATTCTCTAGTTGTAAAAAGACCACACCAAGGGTTCGTTTCAACGATTTATTCATATATAACAAAAACCCTGAAATACATAATAAATAAGTCTAAATATACATAATACATATGTTGAATGATAAAATCTATATCTATACAAAATTACAAATTAATAATAGCATCATAACTTTAGTAGTATAAATATACATACTAGATACATGCTACATAGGCCTATCTATAAATCCATCTTACTTAATCATTTAAATACGATCTTAAATACTGCCTATATAATCGACTACATCCTGCTAACTTGTATGACGGCTACAAGTTAAAGTATATATAAATGTAATAATACCAATCTAAATAGTCTAAATATCTAAACACTTAATAAGTAGCTTACCCTAAAGAGGGGTGTTGCTGGCTAGCCAGACTATCAAAGGTGAAGTACCTTTGAAGTATCTGTAATAAAATATATAAATGTGTGAATATGCAATAGATGTTTAAAAGTATATTTGAATGAAAGTGATGTAGTGTATAATATGCTAACTATAAACCATTACTATAAACCATTACTAAAAACCAAAGAACTTTACATTTTACTAAAAATCCAATATGTCTGACACTATATGTCCAACATGACCAACACTTTGAAACTATGATAAAACTACATACCTGGCAATCACTGGAACTCTTGAACACTTTAATCTGACTTCTATATAAACTATATCAGAAATATAATACCTAAAACTAGCTAAATAAACTATACAGAAATAGGTTGCAACATGGAGAACTGAAATAGTCAACCTATTGCCTCAAACTCTATTACCTAAGTGACCAAACATTCCCCTGGATACCAAAATCACCTGACCACAATATACTCAGGGTCAAAGGTTAAAACCAAGACAAGATACCAACAGTGAGCAGGAACTCACTCTAACTTAAGATAGTGAATAGAAAACACAGGATAGCTAAAGTTAGTGCAGTGGAACATATTATCTAACATTTAAAACTTAGTATTGGTGACTTTTTAAAATATTCCCCAATAAAATCACTCTCCCACATTAGAAACCCCTCTTTAGGGTAAGCTATATAAGTTTTATTATTAGTATTAATTAGTATGACCGGTATTATTATTTAAGCTGTAGTAATTAGTATATTTCATACATTTACGAGTATAGCTGTGTTCATTTAAGAGAAGAGTCATATATATTATACATATGCTTTTATATTATAATTATTATAACTTTTAATACATGCTTTGATACTGTTTTTATACTTTGTGCTTATTACATTATTTGTATATTTGCAGGGTTTTTTTTGTTGTTGTTAATAAAGTATCTTTAAAAGATGGAACCCTTGTGTGGTCATTTACATCCCGGCATTTGTTGACCCCCTACAACATTTGGAGCCCGATAAGGTTTTTGGAAAGATACAACATTTGGAGTCAGATAAGGTTTGGAAAGACACAACAGTTGGTGCCTGAGAAAGTTTTAGAAGATAACGTTTGGAGCCTGATATACACTTCTGGTACCAGTGATTTAAGATCTAGCTAGCCGACAACACCTCATTGAGCTCACGCGCGCCGCGTACGCGATGGTACAACATCTGTGATTACAGTGACATTAACTTTTATATTCTATTTATTTAGAATGTAGTTTTGTGTATTCATTAAGTGTATTTTGATTCTGTATGGATATATCATAAGGATTAAGGTTGGTAATAATTATTTATTTTAATACAGAATTATATACATGTATAGATTATTTCCTGTGTTATTTAAGTCCTCTTAGAATGATAATGATATAATTAATTACTTTTCTATATGATATCCATAACTTTTTGTATTTTAATCCATCCTTGTATTAAATTAAGTGTAGATAGCTAGAATAGGTAATAATCATTTACTTATATTTAAGCTATACGATTTATTTAGGATAGTGTTTATAGACTACAGGTAGGCCTACCCTTTACCCTATATCTTACCCTTTAGGCCAATTGGTTTTTTTTTTTCTTTTTCTTTGAAATTTGAATTTTGGTGTCATGTAACTTGTTTACATTTTCAACTTCCTGTTGTCTAAATTTAGTAACTTCATGTAGGTCAGAAGACATATTTTTTTTATTACTTCCTGTTTATATTTTGACAACATCCTGTAATTATATTCTTGATCACCTAGCTACATTTAACAAAACAAACCTACATCAATCATTTTTTAGAAAAATATAATATTACAAACACAGGCATACATTTCATTTGTTTCAAATTAGTATTTTGATTGTTTGTTTTTATTCCAGGGGTGTTTTTCAGTTTCAGACTTTATTGAATTCTGACTTTGATTATTTTGATTTTGATTTGTCAGGTTTTGAATTTCTGATTAGGAGCTTTGAAAATTTTTGATTTTTGACTTTGAGTTTTGAATGTCTATGGTTGTATTCATATTGGAGTTGGATTTTGATTTGAGTTTTGGGTTTGGACTTTGGTGATTGCTTAATTGGTTTTTGTCTTTCTTTGATTGTGTTTATCAAGAAAGTGTTTGGATTTCATTTTGTTTGTCTTTCATGTCTACTCTTATGTTTCTTAGCGACTTCATTTAATTTTCAGCTTTTGTTTTTCAGATAAACTTATTTCATTTTCAGCTTTATTTTTCCGTCTACATTTCCCCTTATCTCTTATACATAATAATGTTGTGATTTTACCCTGTAGAATACAGACGTCCGTCAGGATAACCGGGACTACTTCCGCCTTTCAACAGAGTCCCGTGCTACTAGCGGGATTTGACCTATATATAGCCGATTTGCCGTGGCTACTGTTCAGATTATGCATTAGACTTCAAATAGGTAACTTGTTATTGCTTGCGGACGCCTTGGTTCACCAAGTGGGACTTGGTACATATAGAATTACCCTCGACCACAACAAATGGTAGGAACGGATAAAAACTTTTAATTAACAAGGGGAGAAGGATATAATATATAAATTATATTGTTTTGCATATCTACTAGTATTAATCGAATAGACTGAAACTTTATTGAGCGAGTTGCACGTGCGGCTTTGTGTGTTTACACTGTGTGCCTGCACGTGGTTGGAATACCATTGCAACTTTGTTTACAATTACCTCACCATTATTTGTAAGGAAATGATGATGGAAAAATGAGATCATCATGGCTAGATGGGCGACATATTCCACCGTCGTCCACCGGTGGCAATTCCTCACCCCGCCAGTTTTATACGAGTGACGACAGTACGTTTAACCGATCTCAACGGTGTCATAACATCCCAGAGTCATTGTTTTATGACGGCTATTCAAACTGGCCAAACTTTGCAAATAAATTTACCCGGTTTGCCATATCACAGTCCTGGTCCGATCAGGAATGTAAGGAACAGTTGTTCTTTTGTTTAAAGGGATATGCAGTCGATGTTCATAGGATTGTCCTTTCACGTAATGGCAATTTGACATGCTTTGAACTAATGACTAAGCTCCAGGAATGTTTCAATCGTGCAGAAATGTCTAGGACCGCAAACTCGTTTCGGAATCTATCATCACCGACCCAAAGAATTGATCGTAGGCCTAATGATTATATACTGGCAGCAAACAAAACCAGAGCCGAAACTCCCAAATCACAGACCATGACTTCATCCGAACAAGAATGTTTAGAAAACACAGAGCAGCGCTGTGACAGAGCGGACCAGAAGTGGGATGACGCCATTACCAAACTTGACAAATTAACTAATCAGTTACGTCAGTTGACCGATATTTGTAATTTCTCAGAAGTAACTCATCGGTCACATGCAATAATGCCCAAGTCGGTAACTGCAGTCTCCAAGCTTATTCCCGAGAATTTAACGTGCGACCCACACATTGTCAATGAACAGGCTGCAAAAGAATTAAAACTTGAATTCGATCAAGAAGGCAAGCCTTGTGTCCCAAGCTTGTCCGTGGATTCGCATTTCGGAATATCTGAAACTTCGACTACTAACGGGTCGGATAGACGCGGGACGATCGCCAGTTTTGAAACCGCTAAGGCATCGAACGGTTTCACTAACACCGATTTATACGGTGATGTAACAAATATTACCACCCCGGGGGGTGATCAAAAGTTCCAGGATACCGTTGCAACCGGTGTCATTCCAAGAATCGACTCAATCGATTCCGCGAAAGCTAAGCAAACATGCGTATTAGCTACGACGTGCATCCACAGTAATCATTTAGATTATATCGGTCAGCTTAATTTAAAAACTCAAAGTCAACAAGTGACAAAACTTTCCGATCTTCGCAGTCAAGAGTTACAGGAGAAATTACCAAAAGTTGAAGAAGTTCCCGAGTTTAATGCGTTTGAAAATTCAGTTATGAACTGGTTGCGTTCGATAACAAATAGTCAAACGCGACTTCTGTTTCGCGGTCTATCAACTTTAGTTGTTACGGAATATACCGCTGGGGAATATTCCATTTCGGATAGTTTCTTTGAGCAACAAAAAGAAAAGCCTCCTAGACTTAAATTGGTAGAGTTCAACAGATCTACCATAGATAAATGGTCCGAAGTTCCAGTGCCTTATTTGGCTGTACCCGTAAAGTTGAAGAAACATTTATTTCGAGAAGAAATGAATTTGTTCATAGCAGAACTGATTAAGCAGTGTGTCAGATTCTTCAAAGATAAATTGTCATTGACCCTTCACAGTGATGCAGTAAATGTGAACGCCGATTTATTTATTGATAATTTGCTCACCGTCGACGATGTTTTTGATGCGCGTTACGAATCAGAAGTTACAAATAGTAACTTGGCCTCACCGTTGACTATCTCACGGTGTAATATCTACAATCAATTAACCGAGTGTGCGTCTGGATCTTTAACTATTTCAGAGAATTTGTTTGAACGATCTGCGCGACCAACTGTAGTCAGCATGCACTATTTGTTACGAATACAAGAATATCTGGCCAGAATAAAATGCTATTTTTGGAGTTTAAGAAATAAGACTCAATCTTTCATTCGAAATAAAGGAACAAAATTTAAAGTGAAGATGTTTTCAACATTACGATGTTGATTATATACCTGTCCATGCCTTACAGTGACTTTCCTGTAAACCGTGAAATAGCTGTGTGTATGTAGATTTTTTCGGTGAAGTTATAACCGATTTGATTTTGATTGACGCGTGAATGACACGGTGTACCTGTATACCGTTACTAGTGTGATTGAAAGTGTGAATGTGAAGAGTAGGATTTATTTTTCAGAACCAGGAACCAATACTTTCAAATTAAGACGGGGAGGTGTGTTGTGATTTTACCCTGTAGAATACAGACGTCCGTCAGGATAACCGGGACTACTTCCGCCTTTCGACAGAGTCCCGTGCTACCAGCGGGATTTGACCTATATATAGCCGATTTGCCGTGGCTACTGTTCAGATTATGCATTAGACTTCAAATAGGTAACTTGTTATTGCTTGCGGACGCCTTGGATCACCAAGTGGGACTTGGTACATATAGAATTACCCTCGACCACAACAATAACATTAACATTGTATTGCACATATTGGACTTGTATTTTTGACATTGATTTTGATTTTGATTGTTGGTTGGTACTTTGTAATTTAACATCAAGTTTGTTTTGATGTTTTCATTTTTGACTTTGACTTTCGGATGTGATCAGTGAATTTTCATGTTGGTGTTGTTGAGCTATAATGGTGTGGCTGGTGTGTATATTTACTGTGATTATATTATTTTGTGAATATTGTTGTGTTTCATATATTGTTAGCTGCGTCAGTTGACAATAGTATTTGGATATATTGTGTTCACGAATTGTGATATTATTTTTGTGTTGTAATATTGCAATTTATGGATTGTGTTATTTCATTTGTTGTGATTTATTGTGTATTGTGATTATATTTCTCACGACATTCGCTTTTGTGTTAATATTTTTCATATTTACACGTGTGTGTTTTGAAGATGATACTTTTGTGTGTATATTTTGCGAATTATACTCCTGTGCATTGATTGTTTTATTTGCGTAATAGTTTTTTAGTTGATTAATGCGATTAATCTTATGTGATTTGATATCCGATTATAGTGTTGTGAATATTGTGTTTGCGTGTTTTACTATTGTCAACGATGGATTGTGGTGACACATGTGAAGATGCCGAGGACAAGGAGTTGATGAAGGACATAACAGACTTGATATCATCTATTCAGGATTTACAGAATGAAATGAGCAGCTTTAGGTCTGATGCGTATTCTAATTCTGTTTCGACATATCAGACTCATCAGCGTAGTTTGTCCTGTTACAGATGTGGTGAATTTGGTCATGTTGCCAAAGGTTGTAGACAGCGTACTTCTACTTGTGATCCACCACAGGAAAACTGTTGGGTGTCTTAGACGAGGGACAGTCTGGAGACACTGTTGATAGTAGTCCCCCACAGATTATTGGAAAGAGTAATGTTACTGCTGTTCAAGTAAATGAAAACAACACATCAGCACTGTTAGACACAGGTTCTACAGTGTCTACCATCACAGAATCTTTCTTTAAGTCATTTTTAGAAACAGAAGAATGCTGTATAACACCGTTGGAAGAGATTATTCATATAGAGAGTGCTGGAGGTCACAGTTTACCATATTTAGGTGTCACGTGTTTGTCTTTACGTGTTCCCAGCTTAAATTTGTCTGCAGTAATGAATTTGTTTCTTGTTGTGCCTGACACGGCGTATGGTAAGACTGTTCCAGTCTTGATCAAAACCAACATTCTACGACCTATCCTGAATCAGGTGTTAGCCAAGCATGGCCATGATTATTTAAATCAGACTAGGATGCCTACTACCTGGGGTTGTACTTTTAGATGCATGAAGATTCAGGATAAGAAGACCGATGGAAGAGTAGGACTTGTTAAGTGTGCAGAAACATCATCTTTTGTATTAGGCAGCAACAAATCTATGTGTTTAATAGGGAACATCAGTGATTTTCAACTTAGTGGGAAACATCATGTTATATTTCAACCTACGTCAGAATCTATGTTACCATCATCAATGGAAGTAACACCAGCATTCCTTGAAGTAGATTTTGACAATGTGGAACCAGTTATAGTGAGAATTTCCAACTCATCTCTATCGCCAATTCGTGTTTTCCCTCATTCTGTGATGTGTGAGCTACAGATAGCTGATTTAATTGAACAACCAAGTGCTACGGAAATGAACATAACAACTAGTTCCACAGCTACTGCGAAAGACTTCATGGATTCGATCGATTTTTCATCGTCGTCTGTTAGTGGAGATCGTTTAGCAGAGTTGAAGGAATTTTTTCGTAGCTGGTCATCAATCTTTTCACAGCATGATACGGATATAGGATGTGTAAATTTAGTGGAACACAAGATCAAGCTTACAAATGAGACTCCGTTTAAGCAACCTCGTCGAAGAATTCCACCATCCATGTACGATGAGGTAAAGAAACATCTGAAAGATTTACTAGAAGGTGGCATCATACGTAGAAGTCACAGTCCTTGGGCATCACCGATTGTGCTTGTGCGAAAGAAAGATTCATCTCTTCGGATGTGCGTTGATTATAGGATGCTCAACCAGCGTACTGTTCGAGATGCCTACGCTCTACCAAGGATTGAAGAGATGTTAGACAATTTAGTTGGTGCCAAATATTTCTCTGTGTTGGATATGAAGAGCGGTTACCACCAAGTATCTATCGCAGAAGAAGACAGAGCCAAGTCAGCATTTACTGTTGGACCTCTTGGATTTTACGAGTTCGTTCGACTCCCTTTCGGATTGTCCAACTCACCAGCAACATACCAACGTGTAATGGAGGATTGTTTGGGCGATCTTAACCTGAAAATCTGTGCGATATTCATCGACGACCTGATAATATTTAGCAAGACTTACGAAGAACATCTGGAACGTATGTGTATGGTATTCAACAGATTGCGACAACATGGTATTAAACTCGCCCCTAAAAAGTGCAAGTTCTTTCAAGAGCAAGTTAAGTATTTAGGCCATATTGTGTCTGCTGAGGGGATAAGTACAGATCCACAAAAGACAGAGAAGGTAGAGTCTTGGCCTAAACCAACTAATGTGGAGGAACTGAGGAGATTTCTTGGGTTTGTAGGATACTACAGGCGTTTTGTGAAAGATTTTTCAACCATAGCCAAACCCTTGAATGATCTGCTGATAGGAGTTGGAGGACCAACTAAGAAAAAGGGGGGAAGAAAGGTGCAGAACAAGAACTCTGTGAGAGAATGGGCTTGTTGGAAGCAACAACAAGAAGGAGCCTTTGCGAAACTGAAAAGTTGCCTAGTAAATCCACCCATACTAGGATATGCAGATTTTACTAAACCATTTACAGTGCACACTGATGCTAGCGGTCAAGGGTTAGGAGCTGTGCTTTATCAAGAACAGGACGATAAACAACGAGTCATCTGTTATGCCAGTAGAGGATTATCTAAAGCAGAGAAGAACTATCCTGCACATAAATTAGAGTTTTTGGCTTTAAAGTGGGCTGTCACAGAAAAATTCCATCAGTATCTTTACAGCAACAGCTTTACTGTGTTTACAGATAATAACCCATTAACTTACATCCTTACCACCGCCAAGTTAGATGCCACAGGCCATCGCTGGTTAGCTGTACTTACCAACTACAATTTTTCAATTAAATACAGACCTGGCAAGAAAAGCGGAGATGCCGATGCCCTGAGTAGATTAGGAGATACCAACAGCGCGGAGAAAGATAAATTTATTGAGATGAAAGAAGAAATTATAGGAGCACTGAAAGATATTAAAACTGCCAGTGGGTACATACATTCCATCCGTATGTCCCAACAAGTGATTCCCAATGCCATCAAGAATACTTCGTCAATAGTTGATAACAAGACCTGGAGACAAAAGCAACTTGAAAATCCTTTGCTGAAGTTTGTTCTAAATGACATAGAGAAAAGTATAAGACCAAGCCGTAAACCTACATGTCCTGAAGAAGCAGGTCTACAGAGGGAATATGGACATTTCGTCCTTAGATCAGGAACTCTTTTTGTGACCGACTGTATACAAAGATCAAGAGAGGCTGCAGCTTGTTCTTCCTAAAGCATATAGAGGTGAAGCACTCCAAGGAGTCCATGATCATCTGGGACATCAAGGAAGAGATCGTACGGTCAGCTTAGCGAAAGACAGATTTTACTGGCCTAGGATGACAACCGACATTGAAGAATACATCCAACAGTGTCCAAGATGTCTTAGGAGGAAGGCAACAGCAACAACATGTCCTCTAGTGAACATCACATCAAGTCAGCCATTAGAGTTAGTGTGCATGGACTATGTGTGCGTTGAAGAGTCCAAAGGAGGATACAACATCTTGGTAGTTACAGATCATTTTACCAGATATGTTCAAGCCTTTCCTGTACGTAACACCACAGCAAAAACAACAGCGAAAGCGTTTTTTGATGGATTTATTGTTCACCATGGCATTCCCCAAAGAATTCACAGTGATCAAGGTCAACAATTCGAAGGGAAAATCATCAAGGAATTGTGTCAACTGACAGGCATGGATAAATCGAGAACCACACCCTATCATCCCCAAGGCAATGGACAGTGTGAAAGATTCAACAGAACACTACTTAATATGCTAGGAACACTTCAACCAGAACAGAAGAGAGATTGGAAGATATTCCAGTGTACAAGGTTAAAAGTGAAGATAGTGGAAAGCGTGTTCGTACTCTCCACAGGAACCATCTTTTACCGATTAGCTCCATTCCAGAGTGCATACCTCCAACAGTATCATTGAAACATCCAGTACCAAAACCAAGGAAGAGCAGAAGTAATGTTTCAATTAAAACCACCAATGAAGACAATAAAGGGAACAGTGACAGTGAAGAAGATGAAGAGCCTGTGTATATTGTGGTTGAGACAGACTTCCTGCCTCAGGCTAGCTCCACAAGTGATGACACAGGAAGGGAGGATGTTATCGTTCCGGACCTTGAAGAAGTTATTCAAGATGGTGGAGAAGAGGGCCAAGTAACACCAGTTTCCGGTAATGATTCATCATTAGAAGAACCACTGTCACCAGAATCAATACCATCTGTTCCTGAACCACGTAGGTCTACGAGACAACGGAAACCACCAAGTTGACAGGCTGAATATGTGCTGGCACATCAACAGCAGCTTGTTCTAGATTTTCAAAGACGTGCTGAGCTGGCAAGATCTTTACTTCCAGCTGACTTCATGTCTTTACCACCAGACAGACTACGTATTGTATTGGAGATGCTACCAACACTGTGCCAGAGAATTTTTCCCGAAATATTTCCTAAATAGTGATACGAGTTTTATTGTTTTATTAATGTTGAGGACAACATTTTTAGTTAGCAGGGGAGTATGTGGCAGAGTAATATTTTTAATATAAATAGTCAATTGGTTTTAATTATTTTAATCTGCACTTAATATAAACTAATAATGGTTGTACTATCCCTTTAAACCTATCCTTTACTGTCCACTATGTACCTGTCTGTAGTGAGTTCACTCACTACATCTTCAACTTTAAACCTTTGTATTTGTCTGGTGAGTTGTTTTATGAAAGTTTCCTTGGAGACATTCATGCTATAGATTTTGTATGAAAAGGTAGACCTTTTTCCCTCTCCTTGGTAATATAAAGTTTATGGTATATCCGGTATTGTGTATTTATTAGTTAATAAGTTTAAGTATTAATAGATGGTAGTATTGAAGCTTCTTCAATAGTGGTTTGGTGTTTTGTAGCAGTTGACAGTTTATATTTATCAGGTATGTTTATTATAATATTTAGGTAATTGGTCTTTGTTTTAAGGCGGCAGCCATGTTGAATTTCTTTAAAGTATAAGTTGGTGATTTGAAATGGGATAAGATTACATCATTACATCATTATATAGTTAAAACATTATTTAAAGTATTTCACTTTAAATACTCATACATTTATTTACATCACATTTATATTTCATTTACAGTATCCCAACGTTTAAAGGTCTTTCACCTTTATACCAGTTGACAATAATTAGAAACCCCTCTTTAGGGTAAGCTATATAAGTTTTATTATTAGTATTAATTAGTATGACCGGTATTATTATTTAAGCTGTAGTAATTAGTATATTTCATACATTTAAGAGTATAGCTGTGTTCATTTAAGAGAAGAGCCATATATATTATACATATGCTTTTATATTATAATTATTATAACTTTTAATACATGCTTTGATACTGTTTTTATACTTTGTGCTTATTACATTATTTGTATATTTGCAGGGGTTTTTTTTTGTTGTTGTTAATAAAGTATCTTTAAAAGATAGAACCCTTGTGTGGTCATTTACATCCCGGCATTTGACCCCCTACAACATTTATGTTCGACCAATTTTACACTCACAAATATTTTCGTTTCTCCGACATAGGTCTCCCCATACAAACAATCTATTTGGTTAACGCAACCTTTTGGTGGAACAGGGGAGGAGGGATTCAGTTTGCCATTTGCCCGCAGATGATCTTTTATTGTTTTTTTATTTTTATTAAATATGGTTTCTATGCCAGCTTAATAAGCTATGAACATTTAACCATCGATAAATAATAGATTGGAAAATGGTTCCAATTGTCCTTCGTAACATCCATACACTTTTGAGCAAAAAAATAGGTTACGTGCCCTTGTTTCGAAATAAGTCTCGCTTAACCAATCTTACACTCACAAAAATTTTCGTTTCTCCGACATATGTCTCCCCACACGAACAATCTATTTGGTAAACGCAACCTTTTGGTGGGGAACAGTTTGCCATTTGCCCGCAGATGATCTTTTATTGTTTCAGTTTTAGTAAATATGGTTTCTATTCCAGCTTAATAAGCTATGGCCATTTAACCATCGATAAATAACAGATTGGAAAATGAATTGTCCTTCGTAACATCCATACACTTTTGAGCAAAAAATAGGTTACGTGCCCTTGTTTCGAAATGAGTCTCGCTTAACCAGCCTATGGATCATTCTTCGTCTGACTGACAGGCCGGTATAATCAAGACTTCTTTTTTACGAAACATGACAGGAAGCTGGAATAAGAAATTGAATTTAGAAACAACACACGATGGGCAACTCAAGAATTGTTTTAAGAACCTTATAAACGTTAAATTAAACTAATGCTAGTTCCACATTCCTGTCCAACCCGAGTTTTTTTTATAGAGATAGTATTTGTACTAAACCAAAAGATTCCGTTAATGATAAAGCAATTTAAAAAATAAAACCTAAGTAATTTCGAAAGCTGCTTTAACAACTAAAAAGTTAAATATTTCTGCTATTCAGAATCGTCAACAATAGATTTTTTTATGGCTGCAATAATTGATAGATGTGTTGAGAATTTCAAATGCGATGGCTATTTGTAGACTCGGTGAGAGTGTAAGTCTAGTCAGAAATCACTTCGAGACAACCCACTGAAGCGTGCACATTTACCCTGTCGAGTACCTGGTACATGGGGCACCCTACCATTACTAATGGTCTTGACTCCATAGCTTCGATTTTGAAGCCAGGAAAGACTTGTAAAAGGCAGATCTAGCTCTAGCTCTTACATGCTGTATCTTTTAAAAGATTAATATATTTCAGTTATATCCAACATGTTTGTATAATATACATGTACATGCTGTGTCATTATTGGGGAAACGGGAGGTGCAATTTAAACGGTAGGTTTACGACTCGGTATGTGCCAAAATCGAACCCTTTCCGAGATACATGGGATATAACTGGATATTTTAGGTATCATTGAAATATGATAGCTATGTGGGTAGTTTTCGTAAAATCAGGGGAACTAACTTATATTAAAGCTGAACTCCGGTTACAAAAATAGTGTAACAAAAAAAAGTATACCAAATTATTGAAGGTTGAAAATGTCTGACCAGGTAAGACTGTAAATAGTTCTATGAACTGTGTCTACTACAATATCAATTTCTTCCAACTTTGTAAAATGGAGAAAAAAACCGTAACATCAATAAATTTAGCACTGTCAAACACTCCCCAATGACAGACGCCCCAAAACATGTAGTTATTTCCCTTGATCGTTTTCACGAACACTGTTGAGGAAAAATACAGCAATCAGTGAACCGTGTGAAGAGAATAAAGTCGGATGTGTATAGCTGGCTGACAAGAAACAAACTGGAAGTGAGATCGGCTAACCTTTGCAGGTCATAAGCCTCCATGTCCGCCATACTTATTTCACAAATTGGAAACAAGTATAGCGGCTTGAGGGCGTTATTTTTTTTATTACATTATTTCGGCATTTTTGTAACCGGAGTTCAGCTTTAAGTTTCAACAAAATCGGATTACAATAGTATCCTCTATTGTGTCCACAGACAAATGTGACATGACGACATAATAAAAATATTATAAAATAAAAATGCAGCATCTATCTTGTTCACTGGAAAGTCATGAAATGCTGAACATCGATGTTATACTGAATTCACTGAATACCGGAAAACACCGGAAAACCTAACCTTAATCCTAACCCAAATCCCCGCACACAGAGTACCAGGCTCCTGGTTACCTATAAATTTAGGTTGTTTCCGGTATTCAGTATAACATGGTGTTTTCCCAGTAGTTTTCCGGTTGTTTTCCGGTGTTTGTCGGTATATAGGTTTGCCGATTATTGACGGACCGGCGGATGGAGGCGATGACATATAGGGGATGCTCGATTCACAGTCCAGAACGTCCCGAATCGAAAGAATTACAATCGAGTGACGCGGAATTCAGTCCTGTCAAAGTTCTGCCAGTCCCGACAGCTGAGGTGGAGTGAGTAGAATCGTGACGTATTCCTAGGTAAAAAATATGTTTCAGCTGTCATGATTGTGTGATAGAGTGATTTTATTTATTTTATGGGTATTTTAATGGGATCACAATACTAATTCATTAACTTACTTAAGTAAATTTAGATTTATTAGGTAATTTCTATATAAATTAGTTTATTAAAAATAATATTTTCTGCTAGGTAGCATATTTAGTAAACCTTTAGTATTTACATTTAAGTCCTATTTAGTGAAAATTGAAGCATTTGAAATTTTGGGTTCTAAAACTTCAGCCATTTTGTTTACTTTTTCAACTTCCTGTTGGCATATATTTAGTTATTTATAGTGCTACTTCCTGTTAACCTACATTAGTTACTTCCTGTTCACCTACATTCAACAACTTCCTGTTTACCCATTGCATTCACTTCCTGTAAGTTTGCAAACATTGAAAAAAAACAAAAAAAAAAAAAAAAAAAAAACATTATCAACCGCAGACGGGTTTAAGTTTGTTCCCCAGTTGCCAAGAGTATCAACGTTTTCAGGAGATCCAACGGCGAAGGGTGATACATCATTTGATCTTTGTAGATTTGAAGTGATGAGCTTCATGAAAGACCGACAATATTCATCAGAATCCATCAAGTTAGCTGTCATGAAATCTTTAAAGGGGGAAGCTGCTAGAGTGTCAATGCGACTCGGACACAGTGTTTCCACGAGAACCTTGTTAGACAAACTACAGAGCCGATTTGGTGAAGTCGAGCAAGGCCAGTGTTTTCTTTCACACCTGATGAGTCAGTCTCGAAGTGGGCCTGCAGAATCGAAGATTTATTAGATTGAGCGAAAGAAGAAGGTGAGGTCGACATTGAAACATTCGATAGCAAGCTGAAATCAAAGTTCTGGAGTGGTCTACACCAAGATTTAAAAGATAGATCAGCACACAAGTTCGATAGAATAACAGATTTCGAAGATCTACTGAAGGAAGTGCGTAGAATAGAAAGGGATACTGTTGTAGCCTCGTCGCCTACTCCAGCTAAACCTCCAACCAGATCGCACATAAAGATGGTGCAGCAACCAGCAGAGGACGATTTGAGAGCACTAGTGGCAAGTTTAACAGCGTCAGTGCAATCGTTACAGGAAGAGATGAAAGAGATGAAAAAGGAGAAGGAAAGATCACCAACATCGTCATTTTTACCATCTGAGATTTCAACACACAAAACGCCATCACGTCATAATCTATCACCTAATCCTACGCAACGCCAACCTGTACCCAACAACTTCCGATGTTACAGATGTGGACAACGGGGTCATATTGCTTTGGGTTGCCGAATGATTTTGCCTGGTGATTTAAACTAGGAAATGTCTCTGTCGAGGGACAGCCAGATGACATTTGTAATTCCAGTCCCAAGAAGGTTATTGGACACAGCAACACGACAGTTATGGGGATAAATGATAAAGTTTGTTCCTCCTTATTGGATACAGGGTCTATCATTCATCTCAACAGTGTGTTTGTCATTTTATGAGAAGTACCTAAAGTCAGAAGATTGCGTAATGACTCCATTGGACAAGTTGCTTCTAATTGAAAGTGCTGGGTGCCATAGTTTACCCTACCTAGGATGTATTTATGTTACAGTCAAGATTCCCAGTTAGAAGTCAAAAACCATTGACTGTTTGTTTCTCGTGGTTCCAGATACTTCGTTCCATGCTACAACACCAGCTCTTGTAGGAACTAATGTGCTGAAGCCCATGTTGAATCAACTTTTAGCAGTTCATGGCCACAATTACCTTAACCAGTCAGTGTTGCCAGAAATTTGGAGTTTTACTTTTAGATGTATGCAAGTGCAGGAGAAACAACTAGATGGAAAAGTTGGAATTGTTAGTGCTGCGAAGAATTGCCAATTAGACTTGGTTGTAATAGATCAGTGTGTCTTGTAGGGAAGATCAAGGATTTGAATTTAAGCCATCGACAGCGTTTGATTTTCCAGAATTCACCCGATTCCCTGATATCGACTTCGACTGAGGTGACGCCTACCGTTTTGGAGGTATATCCAGGGGAAGAGGAGAAAGAAGTTATCGTTCGTTTGTCAAATCTATCCTTGTCCGCAGTGAGAATTTACCCACACAGTATCCTTTGTGAACTTCAAGTAGTAGATCTAGTTCGGAAGACGTCATTGAGATGTTTTGCCATCATGTAACACAGACACCACAACTACCGGTACGTTCCTTGATCAGATGGACTTTGCTTCTTCAGCATTGACTTCTGACCAACTTCATTCCTTCAAGAACTACCTTCTTGAATGGTCATCTATCGTTTCGCAGAGTGATAATGATATTGGAAGCATAAGCCTGGTGAAGCATGAGATCAACCTAATTGATAATGTTCCTTCCAAACAACCACATCGAAGAATACCACCGGAGATGTACGAAGAAGTGAAAGACCACCTTCGGGATTTGATGGAAGCAGGAATTATCAGGAAGAGTCATAGACTTTACGCATCACCAATAGTGTTGGCAAGAAAGAAGGATTCATCATTACGCATGTGTGTCGATTACAGAATGCTGAATAAGAAGACCATACGTGATGCCTATGCCTTACCACGCATCGAGGAGATGTTAGACAACTTAGCCGGTTCCAAATACTTTAGTGTTGTTGATATGAAGAGTGGTTACCATCAGGTCAGCATTGAAGAAGCAGATATTCCTAAAACAGCTTTTACTGTGGGACCTCTAGGATTCTACGAGTACCGGAGACTTCCGTTTGGACTCACGAACGCACCAGCCACATATCAAAGATTAATGCAAGATTGCCTTGGAGACCTTGATTGGAAGATCTGTGCTATTTTCATCGACGATCTTATTATCTTCAGTAAGACGTATGAGGAGCACCTTGACAGGTTATCTAAAGTGTTTGAGAAGCTGAAGAACATAGCATCAAGTTATCACCGAAGAAATGCGAGTTCTTTAGGGAGAAAGTTAAAAATCTCGGCCACATTGTGTCTGAAGATGGTGTTTGTACAGACCCAAAGAAGACTGATAAAGTTGAATCTTGGCCAGCTCCTACCAACGTTGATGAACTTCGTAGATTCCTTGGATTTGTGGGATATTACTGAAGATTTATTAAGGACTTTTCGAAGATTGCCAAGCCACTTGATGATCTGTTAGTTGGAGGTCCAACTAAAAAGAAGAGGGGGGGAAGAGTGCAGGTGAAAGAAAGGAAAGAATGGACATGGGAGAAAGAACAACAAGCAGCATTTGAAAAGTTAAGGACATCATTAGTTGAGCCACCAGTTCTTGCGTATGCTGATTTATCGAAGCCATTTATTCTACATGCAGATGCCCGTGGTTTAGGACTGGGTGCAGTACTATACCAGGAACATAATGGCTTAGAGTAGGTGATTGCCTATGCCAGCAGAAGTCTGAACCGGTCTGAACGCAACTACCCAGCACACAAACTTGAATTTTTGGCATTGAAGTGGTCTGTAACAGAGAAATTCCACCAATATCTATTTAACAACTACTTTACAGTTTACACTGATAACAACCCACTCACATACATCCTTACAACAGCAAAGTTGGATGCCACAGGACATCGGTCGTTAGCGGCCCTCACCAACTATAATTTCTCCATACGATACCGAGCTGGAAAGAAGAACATGGATGCTGACGCTCTAAGTCGGAATGTGAAAGGCGATTTCATCGAAGTCAACCAGGATATGGTAGAAGCCATAAAGAACATCGACCCAGAGGATGGGTACATTCAGACTGTGAGCATGTCTCATCAGGTGGTACCAGATATTCCGAACATCACCACACCCTTAGCAAGTGTCACAGAGTGGCCGAAGAACCAACGTCAAGATCCTTACTGTTTCAGTTGTGTAAACATATAGAGCATGGAAGATCAGCTAATCATACTCCTACATCTCCAGAAGAAGCCGCACTTTACCGCGATTTTGAACACTTTGTTCTCAAGTCTGGTATTTTATACAAGCGTGCCACTATAGCAGGAGAGGAAATATTTCAGCTGGTTTTACCCAACGCCTATAGGAACTTAGCAATGGAAGGGGTACATGACGAACTGGGACACCAAGGCAGGGATCGTACCATCAGTTTGGCAAGAGAACGGTTTTTTTGGCCCAAGATGACAACGATGATTGAGAGCTACATTCAGAACTGTCCACGCTGCATCAGAAGAAAGAGTTTACCATCTACATGTCCCTTGATAAACATTACCTCCAGTCAGCCGCTTGAACTAGTCTGCATGGATTATATGTGCGTAGAAGAGTCGAAGGGAGGCTACGACAGTATCCTTGTCATCACCGACCATTTTACGAAGTATACCCAGGCAGACCCAGTTAGAAAAACCACCGCCAAGACCACAGCTAAAGCGTTCTTTGATTATTTCATTGTGCACTATGGGATTTCTCAACGAATACACAGTGACCAAGGTCAACAGTTTGGGGGGAAAGTGATCAAAGGAATTGTGTCAGCTGACTGGGATGGAGAAATCTCGAACAACACGATATCATCCACAAGGGAATGGCCAATGTGAGCGGTTCAATCGGAAGCTGCTCAACATGTTAGGTACCCTACATCCTGAGCAGAAGTCTGATTGGAAGTCTTACGTTGCGCCGCTGGTTTATGCCTACAATTGTACCAGACACTCTTCAACAGGGTAGACCTACACCTAAACCACGGACAGTCCAACTACCACCGAAGGTGACAGAGGTTAGAGAACCGGAAGATACAGAAAGTGGAGAGGATGAGCCTGTTTATCTAATGGAGAGCGCAGATTTCCTGCACCCAGCTAGCCCAGCAGAGACACACAGGATAGAGTGGATGTAATTGAACCTGAGCTTGATAGTATACACCAAGAAGGTGCAGATAGGCCTCAAGCATCAGCGTCAGATTCGGAAACATCAGATGAACCACTTTTGTCGGAAAGCCCCGCTCCAAGAAGATCAGGGAGAGAGAGGAAACCACCAACCCGGTATATGGATTATGTCATGTCACAGCAGCAGGAAGTAATTTCTACTCCGCAGTTTCGAGCTGAGTTGGCGAAATCATTACTACCATCAGATTTTATGAACCTGTCACCGGATCGATTACAGATTGTCCTGAGTTCGTTACCAGTTTTATGCAAGAGTTTGTTTCCAGATGTTTTTTTATTAGTAGTTTTGGTTTAAATGTTAGGGACAACATTTTTTCCTAAGGGAGGGAGTATGTGATAGAGTCATTTTATTTATTTTATGGGTATTTTAATGGGATCACAATACTATTTTAATCTTAGATAATATGTTACACATCACTGCTTCTTTAAACTATTCTGTCCTATACACTCTTCTTAAAGGGGTTTCCAGTGAGTTCCAGTTCACTCAGCTCACTGGTAGTTTATTTCAACTTTGACCTGAGGTTTTCTTAGTTTTGTATCATCATCACTACGGTCACTTCTTCGGAATGATTTCATGAAGGTCAGAGGATATTTTCATTCTCTGTAATTCGTGGTTTAGTTTGTGTTTAATTTTATAGAGTTTTGTACATGTAGTTGAATCTTCTTCAATTTAGTATACTGAGTTATTTAGATAATCAAGAGCAGTGGTTTTAATAAGTTGCAAGGATAGAATTTAAAGGTACGTGTTAATATTTGTTTTAATAGTTTTTATATTTCATTGTGTAATTGGTCTTTGTTAAAGTGGCGGCCATGTTAGTTTTATTGGTAAAGTTTTCAAAAAAGTTAAAGTTAGTCTAGTCTTCATTAATTATATTCTGCAAATACATCTTATATATACGTATAGTCAATAATAATAACGCTATTTAAAGCATTTCGCTTTAAATCTACATATATTACTTTCACACAACTTATATTATTTTATTACAGACTTCATAAGGTACTTCACCTTTGTTCAAGTCTGGTAAGCCAGGAAAACCCCTTTTCAGGGTGAGATGTTATGATTTTATTAATTAGATTTATAATAACTAGGAACCTACGAGTTTCTGCATATGTCATGCGGGTTAACAGGAGGTAGTTTTCCCTTTATAGATCAATATTATAGATTAAGTATAAGTAAATAGTAATTAGAAGTGTTTTATTATTAATATGTAATATATTATTTTAATGAATATGAACGCATTGATTTTTATATGTTTGATTGTATTACTTCTATTATAAATGTATACTTTCAGGGTTTTTCTTATATCGGAATAAACAGTAATTTTGTTAAACTGAACCCTTGTGTGGTCGTTTTTGTCTAATAATTTGACCCCCTACAACAATTGGTTGAGATATTTTGTATACAGTCGACGCATGCGTTGTATTCCGAACTTCTCCTTTTCACTCGATTGACACCGGAACTGTGAATCGAGCATCCCCATATACGCCAACACTGGTAGTAGTGAACTCGCCTTTAATAATGACAAGTTTTCAAGTACAGCGGTAGGCATGAAAAGGATACGTGCAGTATTCAAGGAAAATAATGAAAATAAGTAAAATGATGCAAATAAATATAAGAAAAGTAACTCCAAGATTTATATATACTTATCATTTGGCTCTAGTGTGTGTTTCAAAAAGAAAATGAAAAAAAAGCAAACAGAACAACATGACACATCACTATCTTGGGCATTATATACTATTCAAAAAAAGTAGAGGATATTTGATTTTGGGGGCATAATACTAAAATATGCAAATGACTACGAAAAAAAGTCACTATAGAACCTAACAGAAGAAACATTTCCAGTTACATGTGACGCCCAAACGCACCAATAGCTACCGCATGGAATGCAGGTGATGCTTGGGATCATTATGGGGGTCCAACCCAAGATTTGCACGACTCTGACTTTGAATGTTACAGTCATTTTGGCGTTGAATTCCAGGGTGGAAACATCTGTTTAATTGTTTTAGGGACCAGAAAACAAATTTCGATATGCGTCGGCTTACCCAAAATGAAAGGTTACGTGCCCTTGACATTCTACAGATCGGCACAACACAGGCGGTTGTGGCGCGGACGATGAATGTTTCTCAGTCTGTCATAAGCAGGCTATGGTCCAGATACCGTGATACACAATCTGTACAGGACAGACCACGCTCAGGTCGACCAAGGGCGACAACTCAATCCCAGGATCGATTTATCCGTACCTTGGCCTTGAGAAATCGTGTCATCACAGTAAATCAGATCAGCGCTCGTCTTAAAACAGACACTGGTGTGAGAGTGAGTGGCCAGACGACTCGGAATCGACTGCATAGGGGTCACCTTCGCGCCCGACGTCCTCGCGTGATCCCTTGTTTGAGAGATCATCACATTCAGGCAAGACGTCGTTGGTGTAGGGATCGTCAACACTGGGATAATCGACGCTGGAACAATGTGATGTTTTCAGATGAGTCAAGGTTCACTGTTGATTTTTTGGACAGACGTAGGAGGGTGTGGCGTCGTCGAGACGAGCGCTTCCAAGACGTTAGCGTCATCAGACATGATCGATTTGGGGGTGGTTCTGTTATGGTGTGGGGAGGCATCACTGTTGCTGGAAAAACGGCTTTACATGTTGTTGCAGGGCGTGTTACAGGCCAGTACTACCGGGACAACATCTTGGCAGTCCATGTTGTGCCGTTCGCACGACGTCATGGCCGCCGTTTCATCTTCCAGGATGACAACGCAAGATGTCACAGGACCAAGATCGTTACAGATTACCTTCAACAACAGAACATCACCACATTACCTTGGCCAGCACTGAGTCCCGACCTCTCCCCCATCGAGCATGTCTGGGACAGAGGTTACGTCAACGTCAACAACATCCTGCCAATGTCCAAGAACTTGCTGCTGTGTTGCAACAGGAATGGGACAATCTGGACCAAAATGACCGTAGACGTCTCATTAGGAGTATGCCACGTCGGATCAATGCTTGTTTGGCAAACAGAGGAGGATTTACCCGTTACTGACTTTGTTGTGATGCTGTGGTAACTTTGCTGTATGACCCCGGGTATCATTTTACCCTTATAATGGTCAGTTTGTGCCTTACTTATAGTCTAACGATCATTTGGAATAAATCGATGAATGTGAACTTCATTTTATTTTGTCATTTGTTTCTTCGTCAGTTTCATTAGGTGACTTTAATAACACTTAAAAATCAAATATCCCCTACTTTTTTGGAATAGTATAATATATGTTCCATGTAAAAAGTGGATACGTAACTGATACTTTCAATTGAGTTCTGTGCTCTAAGAACTGAAACAAACTGGACTCCTAGTAAGCCGTGCAAGCGTGTGACCTTTATATTTATATTTACATTTAGTTATATTATATTTCGTTAACAGCCTGTATCTATACTTATCTGAAGGTGAAACTAAAAATAATCACAAAATATTTTGATAGGTGGTATTACTGTACTCAACCACCATTTCGTCTTAACATCCAAGGGTTATACAATTGAGGACGCAATAGTTGCGTCTTTAACAATGTTGAAGGTAAATTACACTTATGTGAGATACCTTGATGGTATGTGTAGAAATTCGGTCACCTACAACTATGCCTTCTGCATGAAGGTCATTCATGTTTGTGTCTAGATATACCACTGCCTTTGTTCAAATGTATTATACTAAAACCAGTTATTGGCGCAATAAGGTTGAGCGTCGCCTGTTTTGAAATACACAAGTAGATCAATGATCTCCTTTAGGGTAAATAAAACGGCACCCCCAAAATTATTGCAGCAAAACATTTTTTTTTGTAACACACCTTATTTTCTAAACATGTATTAAAAGCCTATTAACCTATATGCATACGTTTTGGATTTTGGATAGCCAGAGTGTCAATTAGTTTGGTGAAAAAAATATTTGTAGCTAGCTTTCTTTCGTAGACGTCGATTTAAACAGCGGCGTTTTTGTTTTTGGTTGTTTTTTCTTTGGGGGGTGGGGGAGTTTTAAGTTTATCGTAAGCATCGTATAAAAGGAAGGACGGTGAGGACTGTCGCCTACGCCTGTTTATAGTCTATTCTACGTGTATTTTTACTACTATTAATACACAGTTTGTTAATCACCCATTACTAATTATTTCCACGTTTAAGTAGAGTGTTTTCTGAGTATATTACAAATAGCGCCACAACGTCGTGTACAGATTTCAAAATGGCCATAATGTCTTAAAAACTGAACCTTAGCATCCAATATTTTCATGGGAAGATAACAACATGAATATTAACTGAAATGGAGCAATATTAAATCAAATTAATGTTTTAATTTCGAATGGTATGGCTAATATTGAGGCAGGGGTTTAGCTCCTTTAGCGCGTGTTCATTCTCCGGTTTCATTGTTTTCGTCGGTAACACTAAATAATTTTATTTCACCCAGAACTAAGACAACGAAAAATACGCCCACATCAGCTAACAAGAGTTGTCACATACTTTTACTTTTTTTCGGAAATGAAACATTTATAATACACTAAAATCTGAGTAAGAGTAACAACTCATTAAGTAATAATCAGAAAATCATTAGAATTTGTTTGGTTTTTATTAAGTTCAGACCCATGCTAAAGTTTAGTTTATAAAACATTTAATATCATGGATCTAGCTGTTCAGTTATCAAAATTCATTGAAAATCAATATTACTTGTTCGTCCCAAGAACTTAAACCCTGTGTATCAATATGAAGTCAATCGGATGATAAGTTTGGCCTCTAGGGTTCTTCGTCTTATGACCTTAAACACTGTGTACAAGTCACTCGGATATTAACTTTATCCTCTAGAGCGTTCACAGACGGACAGGGGCGATGGCAATATACATCCACGCTTCCACGTGGGCGTATAAAAATATGAAAGTAGACATTGCGCATATAACTAAGTTTCAATTTCCGTGACGAGAGTCGCTATAAAGCCAGTACGACGAAAATGCGATAACTGAGGTGCCGATATTGTATCATTCACTTTACGATAGTGTACCTTATATTTTCAAGTATTACAAAAACACTCTAAAAGACATTTCTAGTGGTGGCGTATCTCTGGCAGAGTTATGTAATTGCCAGACCAAAGTATGGCTATATATATAGATTAGCTGAATTCTGTACCTCCTAAAACTGCTTGAAAGTTTTTCACCACCCCACCTGCTAGACTCTGTTTGCGGTGGGGTACGCCTGATACAATTACCAAAATGTCAGCCCTACCCACGATTAGGCTGATTAGCTGAAGTCCGTACCGCCTAAACTGATTGGAAGTGTCAAGCACCACCACAGGAATCCTGAATTAAATAAATGTTTAAATAAAAATATTGTTTAAATAAACTAAAACGGCTTGGAAATTGTTCAGAATCAGCACCACCACAGGAACCATGAACGGCCACTGCCAGACAGATTATGCGATGGGGTGGCCCTGACAGACACTCCCAAAATGCCACGCCCCCAACTAGACTAAATTAGGTGAAGTCCCGTACCACGTAAAACTGCTAGTAGTAAGGGCGACTGTATGGCAACGCCCGTGCACGCATGCGCGTGCGTACACGTGTCCCATTGCATGGGTGCACGTGCGTGACCCCTTGCACATGTGTAACCTTGCACTGCATGACCTTTAGCACGTGCGTGACCTTACACGTGCATGACGTACGGAGAGAGGGCGCGCGCGGGAAAAGAAAGAGAGAGAGGGAGGGAGAGAGAAAGAAGGAGAGAGAAAGAAGAAGACGGGGGAGGGGGGAACAACTCTTTTTGCATTGATTAAGTTGGCCCTGAAAAGGGCCGTTGGTTGGCCGTTGTCCTCCACCTAACAACAACACTTCGGCTGCTCCCACCGATTAGGTTTTTTCGAGCATTTGACCAAGTGTTTGCTCCGCCTATGGTCGTTGTTGCCAATTTCGGTCCCACACCAGAAGCAGACTATGTAATCTGCTTCTGGCCTGTTTCCCTTAAACATGGGGTGATACCCTCCACAAGTGGCGCAATATCGATAATCTTTTCGATCCATTTTGCTCGTGACTTCTTTTGGCTTCGACACTCCTATTTATGGCTGGAGTCGGGACGGGTCTAATGTGTTGGGACGATATCATTTTCCAACCAATCAGAATAGCATGACGTCACAAAACATGACGTCACAAAAAAACCGACACGTGATATGTTGCTTACAAAGCATTTTATTGAACATGTTTACAAATTTTATTGAACTTGAACACAAATCAAAAGGCATTGAACACAAAGCAAGATATAATCACATTTACAGAGCAAAAAAGTATCGACATCGTTGTCCCTTCTTCTGGTCGTTTTGCAAGTCGGGAAAATGATCCCTTGCCCATTGTTCAACGAGTATATCGTTCACACGATACACGTGCCCGAACACCGAAAGGGCGTGCGGGGGGGGGGGGGCGTGAAACCGATGACACAGATAATACAAACAATAATGTCTGCAGACGACACTCTCGAGTCCCTGAATTCATCGGGGTTGGTAGTGGAGTTGTAGATCTTAGAGGAAACGTCGAAAGGATTCTCCGTAAACATCAGGGGAACACCCGTAGGAATCGAAAAAGGTAATGTGATCTGGTCCTTCGCACACAAACACGGTCCAGTGTCTACCGAGTATGTTTCGTTGCCTGGCAACCTATTTTTAAAATCGGGTAACAATTTTGACATCCAGAGGGACCACAAGCTAACAAAAGCGATTTTTCGGACAATCAGGGGACATAATTCAGGAAGTTATGATCCGATGGACGCAAATATCGAAAGGAACCAAGATCTTCGGGTTATAAAGATACATGTCAAGTTTCATCAAAATCGATTCAAAATTGTGACCTCTATAAGGTCCACAACCTTGATATAACATATTTTCACGCTATTCGCGTACAAACGGCGGCCATTTTGTCCATCAATTTTGGTCCGATTTTCACGAAATTCGAACTCAACCTTCTTAACCATGGAATGGTTATATAACCAAACGGTTTTTAAAATCGGATAACAATTTTGACGTCCAGAGGGACCACAAGTTAAAAAGGGCGATTTTTCGGACAATCAGGGGCCATAATTCAGGAAGTTACAATCCGATTGGCGCAAATATCGAAAGGAACCAAGATCTTTGGGTTATAAACATGCCTTTCAAGGTTCAAAATTGTGACCTCTACACTGTTCACAAGCTAAAAAACGTGATTTTTCGTATAATCAGGGGCCATAACCCATGAAGTTACAGTCCGATACATGCCAATATCGAAAGGAACCGAGATCTTAGGGTGATAAACCTATATTTTAAGTTTCATTAAAATCGGATAAAAATTGTGACCTGTAGACTGTTCACAAACAATTGTGGACGGACGGACCGAGGAACAGGGGCGACAATATACGTCCACATGAAAATGTGGGCGTATAAAAACCGTTTGATTATATCACCGTTACATGGTTATGGTGATTGGGTTCGAAATTCGTGAAAATCGGATCAAAATTGACAGACAAAATGGCCGCCGTTTGTACGCGAATAGTGTGAAAATATGTTGTATATCAAGCTTGTGGACCCTATAGAGGTCACAATTTTTAACCGATTTCGATGAAACTTGACATGTATGTTTATAACCCAACGATGTTGGTTCCTTGTAATATTTGCGCCCATCGGATCGTAACTTCCTGAAGTATGTCCCCTGATTGTGAGAAAAATCGCTTTTTTTTTTAGCTTGTGGTCCATCTGGAGGTCAAAATTTTTATCCGAATTAAAAAAAAACGTTTTATTATATCCCCGTTACATGGTAATGAAGAATGAGTTTGAATTTCGTGAAAATCGGACAAAAATTCATGGACAAAATGGCCGCCGTTTGTATGCGAATAGTGTGAAAATATGTTATATCAAGGTTGTGGACCCTACTGAGGCACAATTTTGAACCGATTTTGATGAAACTTGAAATACATGTTTATAACCTAAAGATCTTGGTTCCATTGCATATTTGCGCATATCGGATCGTAACTTCCTGAATTATCCCAGCTAACAAAATTTAGTTTTCCGAACGTTTTCAAAACATTATTTTTTCGTTATTTAACGTTCCATTTGAATGTTTGTGGCACGTGACCCAGGAAAGTTTTGTGCTTGGTGCGTTGACGTTTTTACAAACGTTACAGGATACGTTTACTGGACGTTAATTTTAACGTTTTGAAAACATTGATGTTAACGTTTTGAAAACATCAATAGTTCTGTTATTTCACGTTCCCTTTGAATGTTTGTGGCACGTGACCCAGGAAAATTTTGTGGTTGTTGCGTTGACGTTTTTACAAACGTTACAGGATACGTTTCTACAAACGTTACAGGATACGTTTAATGAACATTATAGTTAACGACTTCAAAACATTAATGTTAACGTTAGGAAAACATTCGTTATTCTGTTATTTCACGTTAGTTCTGAATGTTCATCTGACGTCAGCCAGGAAAGTTTTGTTGTTGTAACGTTTACAAACGTTACAGGATATGTTTACTGAACATTAATGTTAACGTTTTGAGAACATTAATGTTAACGTTTTGAAAACATCAATTATTCTATTATTTCACGTTAGTTTTGAATGTTCATCTGACGTAAGCCAGGAAAGTTTTGTTGTCGTAACGTTAACGTTTTCACAAACGTTACAGGATACGTTTACTGAACAATAATGATAACGTTTTGAAAACATTAATGTTAACGTTTTGAAAACATCAATTATTCTGTTATTTCACGTTAGTTTTGAATGTTCATCCGACGTAAGCCAGGAAAGTTTTGTTGTCGTATGGCAAACGTTATTTACAAACGTTACATGATAAGTTAACTGAACATTAAAGTAAACGTTGTGACAACATTAGTTATTCTGTTATTTTACTTTAGTTTTGAATGTTCATTTGACGTAAGCCAGGGAAGTTACTGGTAACGTCTATAGCATTTGTTAAAATTCACCCCCTTAACGTTCCGGATAACGTCAATAGGATGTGTTAAATTCCTCTCCTTAAACGTTCCTGATAACGTCTATATCATGTGTTAATTTCTCCTAGAGTAAACGTTACAGATAACCTCGGGAGAATGTTAAAATCCTCCCCTGTACGGTTTCTGATAACTTTAGCGTTACAGATAACGTCTAGTGCGGGTGTTACAACCCTTCCGGTAAACGTTGCCTATGACGTCTACAGCATGCATGACACCCCCCCCCCTTCCGTAAACGTTCCCAATAACGTCTATAACAGGTGTGAAACCCCCTCCGTTAACGTTCTCCATAACGGATATAGCATGTGTTAAATAACCCCCGGCCCCAACGTTACCGATAACTTTAGTAGTACGTCTTTAATTCCAACCCTAAACGTTACCGATAACGTCTATAGGTGTTCAATTCTCACCCTGAAACGTTCTCTATAACGTCTATAGCAGGTTTTCAATTCTCCCCCTGAAACGTTCTCTATAACAGGTTTTCAATCCCCCCCCCCCCCCGAAACGTTCTCTATAACCTCTATAGCATGCACTACATTCTTCCCCCTAAACGCTACACATAAAGTGTAATTCGAGCATAACCTGTAATATTATTTCTTCAAATGTCAGCTTAATTCTATCATCAAAAAGTATGAACATTAACCAGAATATTTTTAAAAAATAGATTTAATAAGTAATGATAACAATAAATTAAAAAATATAAATCAATATCACAGACATCATACATCAATATCACAAAAACGGTAAATAATCCTACGGTATCATTGCATCACAGCATAATCCTACAGTATCACAGAATCAGTATGCATGTATAATGATGCAGTATCAGTATTATAATGATATACATGACGTATTAGTCTCAAAGAATCAGTATATTATCATAAAGTATCACGGAATCAGTATATTATCATAAAGTATCAGTATATAATCATAAAATATCACAGAATCAGTATATTATCACAGAATCAATATATTATCATGCAGTATCAGTATATAATCATAAAGTATTACAGAATCAGTTATTATCATACAGTATCAGTATATAATCACAAAGTATCACAGAATCAGTACATTATCATAAAGTATCAGTATATAATCATAAAATATCACAGAATCACAAAATCAGTATATTATCATACAGTATCAGTATATAATAATCACAAAGTATCACATAATCAAAATATTATCATGCAGTATCGGTATTTAATCACAAAGTATCACAGGATCAATATATTATCATGCAGTGTCAGTATATAATCATAAAGTATTACAGAATCAGTGTATTATCATACAGTATCAGTATACATATATAATCACAAAGTATCACAGAATCAGTATATATCATACAGTATCAGTATATAATCACAAAGTATCACAGAATTAGTATATTATAGAGTATCAGTATATAATCACAAAGTATCAGTATATAATCATAGCATCTCTCTAATCACTATCTTATCATACAGTATTACAGAAATTGGAATCACAGAATCAGTATACATGTAATCATATAGTATCACGGTAATCAGAACCACAGAATCAGTACATGTATATACTCATATTATAGTATCACAGAACCAATATATTACATAATCATAGTATCACAGAATCAGTACGGGTACATTGTATATAATCATATAGTAAGAATCAGTACATATATATAATCATAGTTTCACAGAATCAGTATATAATCATGCATTATCAAAGTAATCAGAATCACAAAATATGTAACAATCATATAATATCACAGAATCAGAACCACAAAACCAGTATATTATCATACAGTATTACAGATTCAGTATAAATATTGTCATACTACACTATTACAGAATCAGTTTATATGTTGTCATACAGTATCACAGAATCAGCAAATAATCATGCAGTATCAAAGAATCAATATATAACTAGACCTGCATGCAGGAATGACGGGTTTCACTGGTGCCAAGTTACTCTTAAACATGTCACTTCCGGTGCCAAGTTACCCTTGAACATATGTCACTTCCGGTACCAACGAAACCACTAAACAGGTTTCCAAATTAACATTGCACACAAATAAAATGGACGCAGAATCAACCAATCAATCCAGCAATATCAAGTCATTTTATACATTTGTTACTTGTAAATGACCTTGACAAAATTAAATTACTTCCTGTGTTAATGAAAATGTTCAATTAGTCTTATGAAATCAGAAATGGCATACGATATCATATAGTAAAAATTATATGTAAATCGAATAATAATTGCCACTTTTAAAGACCAAAAAACTTGAAAAGTGACTTGCAGAAAATCGGCTATTTCTCGGCAACCGTACAAGTTAGAAACCATTTTGTGATATCTGTATGATCGTATGGCTTCATTCTATTTGTTGATTGGCATCAAATACCATAATTTGAAAAAGATTTCAAAACTGACTCATTTGAATAAAATATCTGTTTTGAAGGCTAAAAATACAGTTTTTGCCAAAATGACGTTACTTCCGGTGATAAGGAAAATTTTAAATTACTTGTATGAAATCCCGAATGGCATTAAGTATAACATGGTGTAGCGTTTATGAAAATCGAATAATAATTGACACTTTTATGGCCTCAAAACCTTCAAAAGTGACCTGTAGAAAACCGCCTATTTCTCGGCAACCGAACAAGTTAGAAACAATTTTATGATATCTATAGGACCATATGAGTTGTGTTTATATGTGAATTTAAACCAAAAGTGAAAATTATTAATACATATTAAGTAATTCTTGGTTGAATAAAACTTTGATTTAAAAAGTTTAAAATGCAGTTTTTGACAAAATGACGTCACTTCCGGTGTCAATTTTAAATAGTAATCAACTTGATATGACGCTACATGCTTTTTGAATCAAATGATGTCACTTTTATAAAAATCCAATAATAATTGACTATATTACAGGCAAAATAACGAAAACAGTGACTTATGCAGAACTGCCCATTTCTTGGCAACTGCTTATATTACAAACTAATTTTAACATACATTTTCTTCGTATGGATTATAGCTACAAGTTTATAAAAGTTATGTAAAAATATTTTAAAATCTGAAAAGCCTGAATGGGTTGTAAATAGGTCAATTTTACGCCTTTTTTCACCTCTTAATCCAATTTGCAAGAAAATGAAATAGAAATTTAAAAAACTGCTTCCGCCATTTTTTGCGCCTTGAAAGGACACACTCTTTGAGTCATATAATTTTTCAAAAAAATAATATTTGTTTTTGAAGATCGTAAATAACTGTCAAAATTGTAGTTTTTGGTAAAATTATGCCACTTCCGGTGCCGACAGATAACACTATTGGTAACAAAAAAAATGACAATTGAGACAACGAAGCATATGAACTTTGTTTTATACAAATCGAACAATAACAAAATAATCAAGGACTGAAAAACTGAATTAGCCAATGGCGGTCAAGGAAAATTACTGAGACAAAATTTTTTAACATTTTTGCGCTAATCAGATGACTCTTTAATTCTGTGCACAGCACGACTAAAAAATATTCATAAATAAAAAAGTTTTTTGTAAAATTTTAAATTTTCGATATTTGGCGCCTAATATCTTCGAAGATTTGCCGAAAATCAAAAATTGAAAGTAACGTAGCTATGTGCCCTGTCTCCGGCTATGCCAAAATCTATCGAAAATTAAAATCCAATGATTATTGTTAAAATTACAGCAATATTTTCAAAAATGATAAGTTCGGTGATTTCGGACATTTCGCATTGTCGCAGAATGTTCAAAATAGCTTTATCCTCTAAGTCACACCCACTTTCCCAGTAAAACCGAAGAAATCGTAACGATGCGACAAGCAGTTGCTGAGATCTACTCAAAACAAAAGAAGAATAATAATAAGAATAACTAGACCTGCATGCAGGAATGACGGGTTTCACTGGTGCCATGTTACCTTTGAACTTGAACTTGTGTCACTTTCGGTGCCACGTTACCCTTGAACATATGTCACTTCCGGTACCAATGAAACCAATATACAGGTTTCCACATAAGCATTGCACACATCAAATAAAATGGAAACAGAAACAAACAAACCCAGCAATATCATTTCATTTTATACATTTGTTACATGTAATTGATCCTGACAAAATTACAGTACTTCCGGTGATAATGTAAATGTTCCATTAGTTTTATGAAATCAGAAATGGCATGAGGCATCTCATGGTGAAAATTTTATGTAAATCGAATAATAATTGCCACTTTTATAGACCAAAAACCTTGAAAAGTGACGTGTAGAAAATCGTCTATTTCTCGGCAACCGTACAAGTTAGAAACCATTTTTTGGTATTTATATGACCGTATGGGTTTAATCTATTTGTTGATTGGAATCAAATATCATAATTGTATAAACATTACAAATCAGACTCATTTGAATGAAATATCTGTTTTGAAGGCTTAAAATACAGTTTTTGCAAAAATGACGTTACTTCCGGTGATAATGAAAACGTTAAATTAGTTTTATAACATCGCCTATGACATTAGGCTTCAAAGGGTGAAAATTTTATGAAAATCGAATAATAATTAACACTTTTATGGGCCAAAAACCTTCAAAAGTGACTTTTGGAAAATCGCCTATATCTCGGCAACCGAACAAGTTAGAAACAATCTTATGATATCTTTTTGACCGTATGAGTTTTGTTAATATGTGAATTTAAACCAAAAGTTGATTTTATTATTATATGTGACATAATTCTTGGTTGAAAAAAATATCGATTTCAAAAGTTAAAAATTGAGTTTTTGACTAAATGACGTCACTTCCGGTGTCAATTTTAAATAGTAATCAACATGATATAACGCACACTTGCTTTCTGAATCAAATGATGTCACTTTTGTGAATATCCATTAATAATTGACTATTTTACAGGCAAAATTGCGAAAACAGTGACTTATGCAAAACTGCCCTTTTCTCGGCAACTGCTTATATTACAAACTAATTTTTACATACATTCTCTTCGTATGGATTATAGCTACAAGTTTATAAAAGTTATGTAAAAATATTTTAAAATCTGAAAAGCCTGAATGGGTTGTAAATAGGTCAATTTTACGCCTTTTTTCACCCCTTAATCCAATTTGCTAGAAAATGAAATAGAAATTAAAAAAACTGCTTCCGCCATTTTTTGCGCCTTGAAAGGACACACTCTTTGAGTCATATAATTTTTCAAAAAAATAATATTTGTTTTTGAAGATCGTAAAAAACTGTCAAAATTGTAGTTTTTGGTAAAATTATGCCACTTCCGGTGCCGACAGATAACACTTTCGGTAATAAAAAAAATGACAATTGAGACAACGAAGCATATGAACTTTGTTTTATACAAATCGAACAATAAAAAATTAATCTAGGACTGAAAAACTGAATTAGCCAATGGCGGCCAAGGAAAATTACTGAGACAAAAAATTTTAACATTTTTGCGCTAGTCAGATGACTCTTTAATTCTGTGCACAATACGACTAAAAAATATTCATAAATAAAAAAGTTTTTTGTAAAATTTTAAATTTTCGAAATTTGGCGCCTAATATCTTCGAAGATTTGCCGAAAATCAAAAATCGAAAGTAGCGTAGCTATGTGCCCTGTCTCAGACTATGCCAAAATGTATCGAAAGTTAAAATCCAATGATTATTGTTAAAATTACTGCAATATTTTCAAAAACGATAACTTCGGTGATTTCGGACATTTCGCATTGTCGCAGAACGTTCAAAATAGCTTTATCCTCTAAGTCACACCCACTTTCCCAGTAAAACCGAAGAAATCGTAACGATGCGACACGTAGTTGCTGAGATCTACTCAAATTGGAATCTGAATAATAATAATAATAATAATAATAATAATAATAATAAGAATAATAATTTTAACAAAAACAATAGTGTTTCACACAAGCTACGCAGTGTGAAACCCTAACTAGACCTGCATGCAGGAATGACGGGTTTCACTGGTGCCACGTCACTTTCGGTGCCACGTTACCCTTAAACATATGTCACTTCCGATACTAATGAAACCATCAAACAGGTTTCCACATAAGCATTGTAAACATCAAATAAAATGGACGAAGAATCAACCAAATCCAGCAATATCAATTCATTTTATATATATGTTACTTGTAAGTGATCCTGGCAACATTTCATTACTTCCGGTGATAATGAAAATGTTCAATTAGTTTTATGAAATCAGAAATGGCATAAGGCAGCATAATGGCGAAAATTGTATGTAAATCGAATGAGAATTGCCACTTTTATAGACCAAAAACCTTGAAAAGTGACTTGTAGAAAATCGTCTATTTCTCGGCAACCGTACACGATAAAAACTATCCTTTGGTATCTATATGATCGTATGGGTTCAATCCATTTGTTGATTGGAATCAAATATCATAATTTGAAATATATTACAAATCAAAAAATGTCTGTTTTGAAGGCTAAAAATACAGTTTTTGTCAAAATGACATTACTTCCGGTGATACTGAAAATGTTAAATTAGTTCTATGAAATCATAAATGACACAAGATATCATATGGTGAAAATTTTATGAAAATCGAATAATAACTGACACTTTTATAGACCAAAAACCTTGAAAAGTGACTTAAGGAAAATCGCCCATTTCTCTGCAACCGTACAAGTTAGAAACCATTTTGTGGTATCTGTATGATCGTATGGGTTCAATCTATTTGATCAATAGAATCAAATATCACAATTTGAAAAAAATAACAAATACGACTCATTTGAATAAAATATTGTTTTTTGAAGGCTAAAATTTAAGTTTTGAGCAAATGACGTCATTTTCGGTGGCAGCGCAAGGGGTAAAATGGTTTGACATAGTCCACTATGGCATTAGGCATCCAATGGCGAAAGAAAATTGAAAATAATTGATTCTTTTACAGCCAAAATTACGTGAAAAGTGACTCATGCAAAATTGCCTATTTCTCGGCAACTGCTTATATTACAAACTAATTTTCACATACATTCTCTTCGTATGGATTATAGCTACAAGTTTATAAAAGTTACGTAAAAATATTTTAAAATCTGAAAAGCCTGAATGAGTTGTAAATAGGTCAATTTTACGCCTTTTTTCACCTCTTAATCCAATTTGCTAGAAAATGAAAAAGAAATTAAAAAAACTGCTTCCGACATTTTTGGCGCCTTTAAAGGACACACTCTTTGAGTCATATAATTTTTCAAAAAAATAATATTTGTTTTCAAAAAATGTACCTAACTGTCAAAATTGTAGTTTTTGGTAAAATTATGCCACTTCCGGTGCTGACAGATAACACTTTTGGTAATAAAAAAAATGACAATTGAGACAACGAAGCATATGAACTTTGTCTTATACAAATCGAACAATAAAAAATTAATCTAGGACTGAAAAACTGAATTAGCCAATGGAGGCCAAGGAAAATTACTGAGACAAAATTTTTTAACATTTTTGCGCAAGTCAGATGACTCTTTAATTCTGTGCACAACACGACTAAAAAATATTCATAAATAAAAAAGTTTTTTGTAAAATTTTAAATTTCCGAAATTTGGCGCCTAATATCTTCGAAGATTTGCCGAAAATCAAAAATCGAAAGTAGCGCAGCTATGTGCCCTGTCTCCAGCTATGCCAAAATGTATCGAAAGTTAAAATCCCATGATTATTGTTAAAATTACCGCAATATTTGTAAAAACGATAACTTCGGTGATTTCGGACATTTCGCATTGTCGCAGAACGTTCAAAATAGCTTTATCCTCTAAGTCACACCCACTTTCCCAGTAAAACCGAAGAAATCGTAACGATGCGACACGTAGTTGCTGAGATCTACTCAAAACAAAAGAAGAATAATAATAATAATAACTAGACCTGCATGCAGGAATGACGGGTTTCACTGGTGCCACGTCACTTTCGGTGCCACGTTACCCTTAAACATATGTCACTTCCGATACCAATGAAACCATCAAACAGGTTTCCACATAAGCATTGTAAACATCAAATAAAATGGACGAAGAATCAACCAAATCCAGCAATATCAATTCATTTTATAATGTTACTTGTAAGTGATCCTGGCAAAATTTCATTACTTCCGGTGATAATGAAAATGTTCAATTAGTTTTATGAAATCAGAAATGGCATAAGGCAGCATAATGGCGAAAATTGTATGTAAATCGAATGAGAATTGCCACTTTTATAGACCAAAAACCTTGAAAAGTGACTTGTAGAAAATCGTCTATTTCTCGGCAACCGTACACGATAAAAACTATCTTTTGGTATCTATATGATCGTATGGGTTCAATCCATTTGTTGATTGGAATCAAATATCATAATTTGAAATATATTACAAATCAGACTCATTTGAAAAAAATGTCTGTTTTGAAGGCTAAAAATACAGTTTTTGCCAAAATGACATTACTTCCGGTGATACTGAAAATGTTAAATTACTTCTATGAAATCATAAATGACACAAGATATCATATGGTGAAAATTTTATGAAAATCGAATAATAACTGACACTTTTATAGACCAAAAACCTTGAAAAGTGACTTAAGGAAAATCGCCCATTTCTCTGCAACCGTACAAGTTAGAAACCATTTTGTGGTATCTGTATGAGCGTATGGGTTCAATCTATTTGATCAATAGAATCAAATATCACAATTTGAAAAAAATTTCAAATACGACTCATTTGAATAAAATATTGTTTTTTGAAGGCTAAAATTTAAGTTTTGAGCAAATGACGTCATTTCCGGTGGCAGCGCAAGGGGTAAAATGGTTTGACATAGTCCACTATGGCATTAGGCATCCAATGGCGAAAGAAAATTGAAAATCGAATAATAATTGATTCTTTTACAGCCAAAATTACGTGAAAAGTGACTCATGCAAAATTGCCTATTTCTCGGCAACTGCTTATATTACAAACTAATTTTCACATACATTCTCTTCGTATGGATTATAGCTACAAGTTTATAAAAGTTACGTAAAAATATTTTAAAATCTGAAAAGCCTAAATGAGTTGTAAATAGGTCAATTTTACGCCTTTTTTCACCTCTTAATCCAATTTGCTAGAAAATGAAAAAGAAATTAAAAAAACTGCTTCCGACATTTTTTGCGCCTTTAAAGGACACACTCTTTGAGTCATATAATTTTTCAAAAAAATAATATTTGTTTTCAAAAAATGTACCTAACTGTCAAAATTGTAGTTTTTGGTAAAATTATGCCACTTCCGGTGCCGACAGATAACACTTTTGGTAATAAAAAAAATGACAATTGAGACAACGAAGCATATGAACTTTGTTTTATACAAATCGAACAATAAAAAATTAATCTAGGACTGAAAAACTGAATTAGCCAATGGAGGCCAAGGAAAATTACTGAGACAAAATTTTTTAACATTTTTGCGCAAGTCAGATGACTCTTTAATTCTGTGCACAACACGACTAAAAAATATTCATAAATAAAAAAGTTTTTTGTAAAATTTTAAATTTCCGAAATTTTGCGCCTAATATCTTCGAAGATTTGCCGAAAATCAAAAATCGAAAGTAGCGCAGCTATGTGCCCTGTCTCCAGCTATGCCAAAATGTATCGAAAGTTAAAATCCCATGATTATTGTTAAAATTACCGCAATATTTGTAAAAACGATAACTTCGGTGATTTCGGACATTTCGCATTGTCGCAGAACGTTCAAAATAGCTTTATCCTCTAAGTCACACCCACTTTCCCAGTAAAACCGAAGAAATCGTAACGATGCGACACGTAGTTGCTGAGATCTACTCAAAACAAAAGAAGAATAATAATAATAATAATAATAATAAGAATAATAATTTTAACAAAAACAATAGTGTTTCACACAAGCTTCGCAGTGTGAAACCCTAATAAGAATAATAATTTTAACAAAAACAATAGTGTTTCACACAAGCTTCGCAGTGTGAAACCCTAACTAGACCTGCATGCAGGAATGGCGGGTTTCACTGGTGCCATCACTGCCATGTTACCTGTGAACTTGAACTTGTGTCACTTTCGGTGCCACGTTACCCTTGAACATATGTCACTTCCGGTACCAATGAAACCAATATACAGGTTTCCACATAAGCATTGCACACATCAAATAAAATGGAAACAGAAACAAACAAATCCAGCAATATCATTTCATTTTATACATTTGTTACATGTAATTGATCCTGACAAAATTACAGTACTTCCGGTGATAATGTAAATGTTCCATTAGTTTTATGAAATCAGAAATGGCATAAGGCATCTCATGGTGAAAATTTTATGTAAATCGAATAATAATTGCCACTTTTATAGACCAAAAACCTTGAAAAGTGACGTGTAGAAAATCGTCTATTTCTCGGCAACCGTACAAGTTAGAAACCATTTTTTGGTATTTATATGACCGTATGGGTTTAATCTATTTGTTGATTGGAATCAAATATCATAATTGTATAAACATTACAAATCAGACTCATTTGAATAAAATATCTGTTTTGAAGGCTTAAAATACAGTTTATGCCAAAATGACGTTACTTCCGGTGATAATGAAAACGTTAAATTAGTTTTATAACATCGTCTATGACATTAGGCTTCAAAGGGTGAAAGTTTTATGAAAATCGAATAATAATTGACACTTTTATGGGCCAAAAACCTTCAAAAGTGACTTTTAGAAAATCGCCTATATCTCGGCAACCGAACAAGTTAGAAACAATCTTATGATATCTTTTTGACCGTATGAGTTTTGTTAATATGTGAATTTAAACCAAAAGTTGATTTTATTATTATATGTAACATAATTCTTGGTTGAAAAAAATATCGATTTCAAAAGTTAAAAATTGAGTTTTTGATTAAATGACGTCACTTCCGGTGTCAATTTTAAATAGTAATCAACATGGTATAACGCACACTTGCTTTTTGAATCAAATGATGTCACTTTTGTGAATATCCATTAATAATTGACTATTTTACAGGCAAAATTGCGAAAACAGTGACTTATGCAAAACTGCCCTTTTCTCGGCAACTGCTTATATTACAAACTAATTTTTACATACATTCTCTTCGTATGGATTATAGCTACAAGTTTATAAAGGTATGTAAAAATATTTTATAATCTGAAAAGCCTGAATGGGTTGTAAATAGGTCAATTTTACGCCTTTTTCACCCCTTAATCCAATTTGCTAGAAAATGAAATAGAAATTAAAAAAACTGCTTCCGCCATTTTTTGCGCCTTGAAAGGACACACTCTTTGAGTCATATAATTTTTCAAACAAATAATATTTGTTTTTGAAGATCGTAAAAAACTGTCAAAATTGTAGTTTTTGCTAAAATTATGCCACTTCCGGTGCCGACAGATAACACTATTGGTAACAAAAAAAATGACAATTGAGACAACGAAGCATATAAAGTTTGTTTTATACAAATCGAACAATAAAAAAATAATCTAGGACTGAAAAACTGAATTAGCCAATGGTGGCCAAGGAAAATTACTGAGACAAAAATTTTTAACATTTTTGCGCAAGTCAGATGACTCTTTAATTCTGTGTACATCACGACTAAAAAATATTCATAAATAAAAAAGTTTTTTGAAAAATTTTAAATTTTCAAAATTTGGCGCTTAATATCTTCGAAGATTTACCGAAAATCAAAAATCGAAAGTAGCGTAGCTATGTGCCCTGTCTCCGGCTATGCCAAAATGTATCGAAAGTTAAAATCCCATGATTATTGTTAAAATTACTGCAATATTTTTAAAAACGATAACTTCGGTGATTTCGGGCATTTCGCATTGTCGCAGAACGTTCAAAATAGCTTTATCCTCTAAGTCACACCCACTTTCCCAACAAAACCGAAAACATCGTAACGATGCGACAAGCAGTTGCTGAGATCTACTCAAAACAAAAGAATAATAATAATAATAACTAGACCTGCAAGCAGCACTGAACCGGCTTTCAGGAATCATACAGGAAGTTTATTATACCATAGCCGATCCATTGAGCTACCAAACTATACTTTAGTTGTTTTGCTTCAGTGACACCCTCTATCATATGTAAAAGTAATATTTGCTGGCGAAAAGACCGGTCAAAATTGTAAATTATGGCAAAATTACGTCACTTCCGGTGCCGAAAGAAATTTTTATAGGTGAAAAATAAGTCGAAAATTCGCAGCATACAAAATACAAACTTTCTTTTATACATATCGGGCAATAAATAATTAACCTATAACCCATAAACTGAAATTAAGAAGGTAAAAAAATTAAAAGTGACCCTGGGAAAATTGGTTATTATTCGACAAGGGAACATGCTAGAAGCCTTTTCTTGATATCAATATGATGGTATTGATTCAATCTTACTGCCCATTAGAGTCAGGCGTTATAAAGTTAAACGAATAATGAATATATATCACTTCAAAAAAATGTTTGTTTTGAAGGCTAAAAATACGTTTTTTGCAAAAATTACATTACTTCCGGAGATATTGAAAATGTTAACGTATTTCATAGAAGTCATAAATGGCATAAGGCATCAAATGGTAAAAAATTTATAAAAATCGAATAATAATTGACACTTTTATAGACCAAAAACCTTGAAAAGTGACTTATAGAAGATCGCCTATTTCTCTGTAACCGTACAAGTTAGAAACCATTTTGTGGTATCTGTATGGTCGTATGGCTTCATTCTATTCGTTGATGGGAATCAAATATCATAATTTTTAAAACATTATAAGGCAGACTCATTTGAATAAAATATTTGTTTTTTAGGTTAAAAATACAGTTTTTGCCCAAATGACGTCATTTCCGGTCACAGTGAAAATGTAAAATTGGCTTGACCTAGTTCATATTGGCATTAGGCATCAAATGGAAAAAAAATATTGGAAATCGAATAATAATTCACTCTTTTATAGGCAAAATAACGCGAAAAGTGATGCATGCAAAATTGCATATTTCTCGGCAACTGCTCATATTACAAACTAATTTTCGCATACATTCTCTTCGTCTGGGTTATTGCTACGAGGTTATGAAAATTACAAATAAATATTTCAAAATATGAAGACGCTGAATGAATTGTAAATAACTGAATTTTACACTTTATTTTACATTTTATTCGAAATTGCCCGAAAATGAAATTGAAATTTAAAAATATGAGCTAAGGATTTTCTGCACCTTTGCAGGGTGCATCCTTTTAGTTATATCAGTTTTGAAAAAAAATAATATTTGCTTTCAAAAAGTGGTACCGAACTGTCAAAATTGTAGTTTTTGTTAATATTACGTCACTTCCGTTGCCGACAGAAAAATTTCACCGTAACCAAAAAAATTACAATTGGGACCATGGAGCATATGAACTTTGTTTTATACAAATCGGAAAATAAATAATTTTTCTGAATACGAAAAACTAAATTAGCCGATGGCGGCTAACGCAAATTACCGAGACAATTTTTTTTCTCATTTCTGCTCAAGTACGATGATATTTTAACCCTGTGTAAAATATCATCAAAAAGTATTCATAAATAAAAAAGGTTTTCGTAAAAAAAAATTTTTTTTTCAAAATATCGGTCATTTTTTCGACTACTTCCGGTTTTACGATCCATGTTGTGATAGCTTTACGAAGTTCTTTGGATACTTAACTTTCTGTACCAGAAGTGTCAGAAACATCCATTGAGTAGTTTTGGAAAAAAAGATAAATTAAAGAGCGTTTCCAAAAATTTAACGATTTTTCAATTTTTTTCAAAGTTTGAGGCCATTTTTGGACCACTTATATTATTTCAATGCTTTTCATTTTGGATTCACTATATAGACAACCGATAGGACTTTGAGTCAAAAAAGTTTAAGAAAATTCTGCGGCGTCGTTTTCGAGAAAAGGGCGTCTCAGAATGTTAAAAAATCGGAAAATACTAGATTTTTGGCATACAATTATTTATTTCCTTACCATTGAAATCACATTATTTAGATACCATATGATGGTCCATTAATAGGGCTATCCAACGACACTTTAGTTCTTTTGGTCCGCTATTACCTAAGGGAGAAATCAAGTTTTTCGCAAGTGCGACAATGTTTTTACTCTTTTTTTTTCATTTTTTGAATACTTCCGGTATGGTTATTATTGTCGGAATAGTTTTAATAGCCGGTTTGGGCACTAAAATGGCCACAGGGCTCTGTAATGATATATTGCATTTTCTGATCAGATAAAATGCCCCTGAGAAATCCTATGTTCAAAAGTGCCAAAAATGCAAAAAAAATAAAATATCGAAAATTAAATTTCAATAACTACATACATATTATACATCGTTAGAATCGTAATTGGGTCAGCTATCTGAATATACAACCTTTTTTTGAAAATCTCTTAAAATAAAAATATAGTAGAGCATTTTCCAAAATTTCACGATTTTTCGACTTTTTTTTATTTTCAGTCCCTTTTTTATCGTATTCCAGACATTTCAAAGTCTTATTGGATGGCATAATTCACAAGACTAACGAATGGACTCTCGATAGAGTAAGTTAAAAAAAAAGTTGCGGTTAAGTTTTCGAGATACAGGCGTCCAAAAACGCTCCAAATCAGAAAATACTTGATTTTCAGCGTGCCATATTTTGCTTCTTGCTCATCGTATCCGTGTGATTTTGGTATCATATGATAGTCTATTCCTCTGGGCATCCAACGGTACCTTAATTTGTTTCATCTGTTGATTTCGGACGGAGAAATCACGTTTTCCACCAAAACATCCATTTTTTGCATTTCTTTCAAAATATTGCACACTATTTCGACCACTTCCGGTTTAAGGATCCTTGTCGAAATTGCTTTATCAGTTGGTATTGGACTACAACTTCATGTTCCATAACTTTCAGAAACATCAATTCGACCGTAAAACGAAACCACAGCTCACAAATTGGGAAGAAAATTCGAAAAAAATCGAAAAATAAAGGGCGATAACTCTGAATGAAACTTATATTTCTAGAATCGGATGGACTTCAGGTATCCAAAAATGTAGGTCAAATTTGAAAATTTTGAAAAATAACAAAAATTGTCTCGTAAACAACATGTTTTCAATTTTCGAACGATAAAAGTCATAGACGAATGTTCGAAATTGAAAAATGTGAGATAGCCATTGTCTCAGAACAGATTCAGGAATTCCAAAAATGTGATTTGTTTGAAAATGGGAAAAGAATTGATGAAACTATAGCCAATTTTCAATTTTTTGACAACGTACAAAGTTCGGTCACTTCCGGTCTGCGCAGAAGTTTGAAAATTGCTTTATTGAGTAGCCACCACCTGGTTTCCCGATAGTAAGATGAACCGCAAATCGGTATCTCTTTTCGATCATAGAGAAATAGGCTCCCGCGGTAAATAATAATAATAATAAAAAAAAAAATAATAATAATTTTAGTAATCACAATAGGCTTTCAGACGAAAGTCTGAAAGCCTAATAAGAATAATAATTTTAACAAAAACAATAGTGTTTCATAGCGTAGCTATGTGCCCTGTCTCCGGCTATGCCAAAATGTATCGAAAGTTAAAATCCCATGATTATTGTTAAAATTACTGCAATATTTTTAAAAACGATAACTTCGGTGATTTCGGGCATTTCGCATTGTCGCAGAACGTTCAAAATAGCTTTATCCTCTAAGTCACACCCACTTTCCCAACAAAACCGAAAACATCGTAACGATGCGACAAGCAGTTGCTGAGATCTACTCAAAACAAAAGAATAATAATAATAATAATAAGAATAATAATTTTAACAAAAACAATAGTGTTTCACACAAGCTTCGCAGTGTGAAACCCTAATAATAAGAATAACTAGACCTGCAAGCAGCACTGAACCGGCTTTCAGGAATCATACAGGAAGTTTATTATACCCTAGCCGATCCATTGAGCTACCAAACTTCAATTGTTTTGCTTCAGTGACACCCTCTATCATATGTAAAAGTAATATTTGCTGGCGAAAAGACCGGTCAAAATTGTAAATTATGGCAAAATTACGTCACTTCCGGTGCCGAAAGAAATTATTATAGGTGAAAAATAAGTCGAAAATTCGCAACATACAAAATACAAACTTTGTTTTATACATATCGGGCAATAAATAATTAACCTATAACCAATAAACTGAAATTAAGAAGGTAAAAAACTTAAAAGTGACCCTGGGACAATTGGCTATTTTTCGACAAGGGAACATGCTAGAAGCCTTTTCTTGATATCAATATGATGGTATTGATTCAATCTTACTGCCCATTAGAGTCAGACGTTATAAAGTTAAACGAATAATAAACATAAACCACTTCAAAAAAAATGTTTATTTTGAAGGCCAAAAATACGTTTTTTGAAAAAATTACATTACTTCCGGTGATATTGAAAATGTTAATTTAGTTCATAGAAGTCATAAATGGCATAAGGCATCAAATGGTAATTTTTTTTATAAAATTCGAATAATAATTGACACTTTTATAGACCAAAAACCTTGAAAAGTGACTTATCGAAGATCGTCTATTTCTCTGTAACCGTACAAGTTAGAAACCATTTTGTGGTATCTGTATGGTCGTATGGCTTCATTCTATTCGTTGATGGGAATCAAATATCATAATTTTAAAATGATCATAAGGCAGACTCATTTGAATAAAATATCTGTTTTTTAGGTTTAAAATACAGTTTTTGCCCAAATGACGTCATTTCCGGTCACAGTGAAATTGTAAAATTGGCTTGACCTAGAACAAATTGACACTAAGCATCAAATGGAAAAATAATATTGCAAATCGAATAATAATTCACTCTTTTATAGGCAAAATAACGTGAAAAGTGACGCATGCAAAATTGCATATTTCTCGGCAACTGCTCATATTACAAACTAATTTTCGCATACAATCTCTTCTTCTGGATTATTGCTACGAGTTTATTAAAATTACAAATAAATATTTCAAAATATGAAGACGCTGAATGAATTGTAAATAACTGAATTTTACACTTTATTTTACATTTTATTCGAAATTGCCCGAAAATGGAATTGAAATTTAAAAATATGAGCTAAGGATTTTGTGCACCTTTGCAGAGTGCATCCATTTAGTTATATCAGTTTTGAAAAAAAATAATATTTGCTTTCAAAAAGTGGTACTGAACTGTCAAAATTGTAGTTTTTGTTAATATTACGTCACTTCCGTTGCCGACAGAAAAAATTCACCGTAACAAAAAAAATTACAATTGGGACCACGGAGCATATGAACTTTGTTTTATACAAATCGAACAATAAATAACTTTTCTGGGTACGAAAAACTAAATTAGCCGATGGCGGCTAACACAAATTACCGAGACAATTTTTTTTTCTCATTTCTGCTCAAGTAGGATGATAGTTTAACCCCGTGTAAAATATCATCAAAAAATATTCATAAATAAAAAAGATTTTCGTAAAAAAAATAAATTTTTTCAAAATATCGGACATTTTTTCGACTACTTCCGGTTTTACGATCGTTGTTGTGATAGCTTTACGAAGTTCTTTGGATACTTAACTTTCTGTACCAGAAATGTCAGAAACATCCAAAAATTTAACGATTTTTCAATTTTTTCAAAGTTTGATGCCATTTTTGGACCACCTATATTATTTCAATGCTTTTCATTTTTGATTCACTATATAGACAACCGATAGGACTTTGAGTAAGAAAAGTTTAAGAAAAATCTGCGGCGTCGTTTTCGAGAAAAGGACGTCTCAGAATGTTAAAAAATCGGAAAATACTAGATTTTTGGCACACAATAATTTATTTCCTTACCATCGATATCGTATTATTTAGATACCATATGATGGTCCATTAATAGGGCTATCCAACGACACTTTAGTTCTTTTGGTCCGCTATTACCTAAGGGAGAAATCAAGTTTTTTGCAAGTGCGACATAGTTTTTAACCTTTTTTTACATTTTTTGAATACTTCCGGTATGGTTATTATTGTCGATATAGTTTTGATAACCGGTTTAGGCACTAAAATAGCCACAGGGCTCTGTAATGATATATTACATTATCTGATCAGATAAAATGCCCCTGAGAAATCCTAGGTTCAAAAGTGCCAAAAATGCAAAAAATTTAAAATATCGAAAATTAAATTTCAATAACTACATACATATTATACATCGATAGAATCGTAATTAGGTCAGCTATCTGAATATACAATATTTTTTTGAAAATCTCTTAAAATAAAAAAATAGCAGAGCATTTTCCAAAATTTCACGATTTTTCGACTTTTTTCGATTTTCAGTCCGTTATTTCACCTTTTCCAGATATTTCAAAGTCGTAATGGAATGTTTCGTACACAAGACTACTGCAAGGTCTCTCGATAGAGAAAGTTTCATAAAAAACTGTGGAGCAGTTTTCGAGATACAGGCATCTAAAAACGCTCCAAATCAGAAAATACTTGATTTTCAGCGAGCCATATTTTGCTTCCTGCTGATCATGTCCGTACGAATTGGGTATCATTCAGTGGTCCAATTACCGCCCGACCAAATGATACCTTAATTTGTTTAATCCGTTGATATCGGACGGAAAAATCGTGTTTTTACCCAAAACACCAATTTTTCACGTTTTTTTTTCAAAATATCGCATAGTATTTCGACTACTTCCGGTTTACGGATTGTTGATGAAATTGCTTTAAACGGTGGTTTGACCATATTACTTCATGTTCCAGGAATTTCAGAAACGTCAATCCGGCCGTAAAACGAAACTTAAGCTCACAAAATGTGAAGAAAATTCGAAAAAACTCGAAAAATAAAGGGCGATGACTCTGAATGAAACTTATATTACTGGAACCGTATTGCCTTCAGGTATCCAAAAATGTAGGTCAAATTTGAAAATTTTGGAAAATAACAAAAAATGTGTCTTAAACAACATATTTTCATTTTTCGAATGCTAGAAGTCAGCGGCGAAGTTTCTAAATTGCAAAATTTTCAACTGCTATCGTCCGAGAAAAGACTCAGGGTTTCCAAAAATGTTATTTGTATGAAAATAGATACAGAATTGACGAATCTACGGCCGTTTTTTAATTTTTTGGCACCGCACAAAATTCGGCCACTTCCGGTCTGCGCAGAAGTTTCAAATACAGTGGAAGGGATGGCCACTACTAGTATATGGTTTCCTGATAGAAAATTACGTCCAAGATCTGTATCTGTTACAGACACTGAGGGATAGGCTCCCCCGAAAAATAAAATAATAATAATAAACTAGATCTGCTACTGTCCCATGCAGATATGAAAGCTTTCATATTCATCGTCACGTGTCATTGATTGTATCAAGTATCCTAAATAAAAGGATAGGAAGAAAAAATTATCAAAATTGGTCAAAAACTCGCAAAATTACAAGTCTAAATATAGTATGAAACATTGCACCCAGGCATAACAATAATCTGAAAACTAAAGGGAAATAACCGAAACTTGTATTACTGTAATGAGACGGGTGAGAAAATGAAATGAAAATTGCCTGAAAAAAATTAAAAATGGCAGGTTGGACAGGCGACCTTACTCCTTGTCACATACAACCGGGCATTCGAAAACACACAAGTTAACTCAATGACAGGCGCGCGTGCTAACCATTCAGCCGCCCTTTGAAATCAGACACGTGCAATATGTCATATAGGAAGAATAACAAGCCGCTCACAACAAAATGGTAAATTAGTGAGTTTAGGGCAAAAAGGCGTCTACAGCACCCGGTGTTCCCAGGCGTTCACCCATCCTAGTACTACCCGGGCCCGACGTTGCTTAACTTCAGTGATCGGACGAACCCGTGGACAGAACCCGTAGTTGCTGATTGTGTCTGGAACAACTGTACTAAAGAAAAAAGTGACCAACTAGAATCGCTACATTTAGACGCTATTCGAACTATTACAGGCCTTCCTCGTGCTACTTCTCATAATTTACTTTATAATGAATCTGGATTCTCCTCTCTTTTAAAAAGACGCTACGAACATAAAATGGTTTTATTTTTCAAAATTATCAATCTTCAAACACCCTCGTATCTATTCGATTTAGTCCCCCAATCTATAGCGTCCAGTAAACCATATCAACTCAGAAACTCCAATAATCTAATGAGTATTAACTGTAAATCTAATCTTTATCAAAACTCGTTTTTCCCATCATCAGTACAAGAATGGAATCGTCTTGATGAAAACGTCAAAGCTTCAAATTCAATCTCTTCATTCAAATTTCAAATTAGAAAAACATATGGCAAACCTAAATACAATGATCTCTTCAATTTTGGTGACAGGTCGTTACAAATTATTCTTTCTAAATTACACAACTCTAAATCTGACCTAAATCATCATAAATACCTCATGTATGTATCTGACGATCCATCCTGTTTATGCGGAAACAGATGTGAATCTAGTGAACATTATTTCTTTCAGTGTCGCCTTTTTATAGACCAACGCAGACTCACTATCGATACATTGGATGACCATTTCAAGAATATTAATTCACTTTTGTTTGGGATTGACAATCTTCCTAAAATTAAAAATGTGTCTGTACTTTCAGTAGTTCACCAATATATAGCTCTAACCAAACGCTTCAAATCTCGGAAATGAATGTGCCTCCGCTCTGCAAATCACCATTACAACTTGTATATGCGAAAAATGGTTATTACTAGTTTGATCACCCCCTAATCTCCTTTGCACAATCCATAGGTAACCCAGGGTCACGCGAGAAATGTGTAATCAATAACATTGAAACTGCTAAAATAAAAGTATTCTTACAAGCTTTTGGTGCGTGTTTTGCTTTTTGGGTTTTCTGGCGTTGCGTCCCAAACTACTTTCTAATTCAAATCTCTATTCACCCCCCCCCCCCTACATCAATGTCCCTATCCTTCGCTACAATTTTTTCTTTCTCTTATTTTATTCGATTTTCCTTATTTTTTTTTACTCAACACATTTTCTTCTTTCCACCGTTAACTATGAAACCCTAATCTAGATAATAATTTTTATTTTATTACACTGCCAGCTGATCATTTAAAATTTATATTCAATACATACTATTCTGGAAGCATTTTTATATAAGCATTTAGTTGCTTGATACTGTATCCAATTTATTCATATTATTCCCTCCATCGTTGTATATAAGAATTCTGAATAAATACTTTTAAATCACAACCCGTAGTTATACATACTTGAATTGACCCGCTTATTGATTTTTTTTTTTTGGGGGGGGGGCGGTTTTAAAAAGGCGTCTACAGCACCCGGTGTTCCCAGGCGGTCACCCATCCAAGTACTGACCGGGCCCGACGTTGCTTAACTTCAGTGATCGGACGAGAACTGGTGTTCTCAACGTGGTGTGGCCGTAGACGAGAGCAGGTGGACAGAACCCGTAGTTATACTTACCTGAATTGACCCGCTTATTGATTTTTTTCCCCAGGCGGTCAGCCATCCAAGTACAGACCGGGCCAGACGTTGCTTAACTTCAGTGATCGGACGAGAACTGGTGTTTTCAACGTGGTATGGCCGTAGACGAGAGGGGGTGGACAGAACCCGTAGTTATACTTACCGGAATTGACCCGCTTATTGATTTTTGGGGCGGTTTTTGTCGGTTTTAAAAAGGCGTCTATAGCACCCGGTGTTCCCAGGCGGTCACCCATCCAAGTACTAACCGGGCCCGACGTTGCTTAACTTCAGTGATCGGACAAGAACTGGTGTTTTCAACGTGGTGTGGCCGTAGACGAGAGAAGGTGGACAGAACCCGTAGTTATACTTACCTGAATTGACCCGCTTATTGATTTTTTTTTTAGGGGGGGGGGCGGTTTTAAAAAGGCGTCTACAGCACCCGGTGTTCCCAGGCGGTCACCCATCCAAGTACTGACGGGGCCCGACATTGCTTAACTTCAGTGATCGGACGAGAACTGGTGTTTTCAACGTGGTGTGGCCGTAGACGAGAGAACGTGGACAGAACCCGTAGTTATACTTACGAGAGAAGGTGGACAGAACCCGTAGTTATACTTACCTGAATTGACCCGCTTATTGATTTTTTGTTTTGTTTTTTGTTTTAGAGTATTTAATTGTTTTAAATAGACACGTTAAGGGTTGTTCATAGTTAAATTAAAGTTTAATTTTAAATAAGACCAATAAAATTAGGATTTAATAATGCCAGACTAATATTAAATAAAGTTTTAAATTAAGAATAATTAATTATTGGTCTAATGCAATGAAATGCTTTGATTTGACGGATGAAATGTACGATGGGTGTCCACACTATGTGGCTAAGGCGTTGGCCTGCTAGCCAGGAGGTCGGGTGTTCGATCCCTGCATTGGCCGAGAAAGTTCATCTCGATATTCTGGCGTGTCCACCCATCCGCCGTGTACACATTGGATTGCACGTAAAAGATCCCTTAGCAGTTGGAATTCTATATTGTTGAATAAGCTCTATACGATGACTAAATGTGCAGATTGTAGCCACCCACACTGCATGTTTTGCTTAACAATGAAACGGTGCGATTTTCAATTTTCGATCCTTTTATTCTACTACTCCTGATATTTTGGACTGTTGATCTATGGTTTCATATAAAAGACTACCGATAAGACTCTTTGTAGAAGAAGTTCCCCCAAAATATTATGTTGACTTTAGAGAAAAGGTCCTATAAAAATGCTCCAAATCGTAAAAATACGACTTTTTGGATTTTCGATCTCTTTTTTCTGCTACCCTTGATATTTAAAAAAAAAAAATGATACAATGATTTCACACAACAGGCTAGCTATTAGACTCTCGATTGACAAGAGTTTCATCACCCTCCCTTCATTATAACCGAAGTTATTGTGCCCTAAAGAATCAACAAATCAGCATGCTTATCTCTGCTTACCCTAAGCCGAAAATGTTCATCTTTGCACTCAATCATGACATTGACCTGGTGAATGTCTACACCAAGATTGAACATTCTAGCTCAATTAGAAAGAGAGTTATTGTGTTTCAAAGTCTCGGCCCTTCAAATTGCTACTACTTTTCATATTCACTTAAAAATGGCAACCATCAGTTGACCTAAATCAAAATTCTGCTCCCTGCGATTTTTGGGCCATCCTTCAAGGATTCAGAAAATATAACTCCCGTGTCTGTAAGTAAGATAGCAAAAAAGCCTTAGGGATTTTTCATGTTTCAAGATGGTGGCATTTCCGGTTTGATCGACAAACTCCATATTTTGTGTAGGAATCAGTAATTACTTGTCGAGTATCGAAAAAAATTTTCAGGTCATTCTGACCTATATTTCGACGATTTTTTTTAAAACTTTGATCCTTAATTTCACCAAGGGGAGATAATTTAGAAAATTTCTCATTATAATTTTGAAGTCACATTGGTAAGATCTACTTAAATACTCAATTTCATGAAAATCGTACAACTATTAAAGAAGTCTAAAATTGGTCTAAACTTCCGGTTCGAAATCACAGCGACGAATTTTCGAAATTCGAAAATGTGAAACTGCAGATGAAAATGATTTTTTTCAAGGTATTCAAAGAAAAAAGAATTAGTAAAATCGGTCAAAAAATAGCAAAGTTACGACTATGCATTGTTAATTTTTCCGTTCGTAAAATTCGGTGATTTCGAATTCGCAAAACGTTTCGAAAATATATTTAATCAACAGCCACCACCCATTTTTTGGGGGGGGGGGGGGGGTAGGTCAAAGTTTCAGAAACATCCTATGGTTAGATTCTGTGAAATCCGATTTGCAGGAGAAACACACAAAAAAAAATAATAATAATCTTAACAGAAACAATAAGCTTTCATATGAAATATGAAAGCTTAACTAGATCTGCTACTGTCCCATGCAGATATGAAAGCTTTCATATTCATCGTCACGTGTCATTGATTGTATCAAGTATCCTAAATAAAAGGATAAGAAGAAAAAATTATCAAAATTGGTCAAAAACTCGCGAAGTTACAAATCTAAATATAGTATAAAACATTGCACCCAGTCATAACAATAATCTGAAATCAGCCATGGGAGGAAACCGAAGGACACGGAGAAAACCCACGAGGTTGGACACCATACTCCATGTCACGTGCAACCTGGAAATCGAAACGATGCCGGTTGACTCAATGACAGACGTTACGATACAGCGCGCACATGCTAACCATACAGCCATTCAGGCTCCCTAAAATCGATAAATTGCTGACTTATAGCAAGAAACATTTCAACCGGGCATTTCAATCGAAACAACGCCAGTTGACTCAATGACAGACGTTACGATACAGTGCGCAGGTGCTAACCATTTAGCCACGCAACCTCCCTAAATTTGGCAAATTGCTGACCTACAAGGAGAAACATTTCAACCGGGCGAAATTTTCTATTTTAACAGTTTAATTTGCACGGTACCTTTAATTATCAACCGAATATTACAAAACTTTTAAAAATAAGCTCCCCTTGACCAGCTTAATCGTTCGCAATAAACGTTTGCCCCCTAAAATGAGCAAATTGGTGACTTTAAAGTGAGAAACATTACTACCGGGCGAAATTTTCTGTTTTATAACTTTTACAGTTCAGTACAGTACAACCGATTATTACAAAACTTTAAAAATAAAAGAGAAAGAGATAAATGCGGCTTAACGTCCATTCGACACAAACTAACATATAGATGGGACGAAAAATCAAGGTCCGGTGTACACATTGGAGTGCACGTAAAATATCCCTAAGCAGTTTGAATTCGATACTGTTGAATAATCTCTATACGATGACTATGCAAACCATTATTAATCGATGAAGGTGTTAAAATGTACACAATATAAACAGTATTAATCTAAATCAATAACATAAATGATTACAAATATTTTTTTTAGATAGTTTTAAAATAGAAAACAAATAATTATATCAAATCAAACCTATTCAATTTCAATTAATATGAGGACTGGCTGCAAAGTTCTAAGCCTATGTGTGCAAGACCTATATATTGTTGATGTTTCCTTTTATTTTTCTATATAGTTTCCATCAAAGCTCAATTTTTTCATCAGTTATTTACGGTGATTTTGGATTCGCAAAACGTTTTGAAAATATATTGATTCCAAGGCCACCACCCATTTTTGAAAGGAGGCTAACCAGAAAAGTAAAATAGATCACAAAATCACGAAGTAACACAGCTGTCAAGGTCAATTTTTTCATCAGTTGTTTTCGGTGATTTTGGATTCGCAAAACGTTTTGAAAATATATTGATTCCAAGGCCACCACCCATTTTTCAAAGGAGGCTAACCAGAAATGTATTGATTTCCCAGATTTGAGACGAAATCGCGAAACTGCGATCCATTTGATTATTTTCAAGCTGTTAATCGGAGTTATTCACGCGAAAACAAATTTGTCGGCACGGAAAACATCAAAGGCGAAATTTGAAATTTTGAAATTTGCAAATACCAAAAATTCGACAATGAGCCAGGCTATCCCCAAATGTATTAATTTCAAAGATAAGAAACGAATTCAACAAACTACGGTCTGTTCTGATAATTTACATGCCCGTTAATGTCCATTTTTCACTATTTCTGATATTCAATTCAATATGGTGACTATCCATTGACTTAAATCAAAATTCTACTGCCAACATTTTATAGCCATCCCTTCAAGGATTCAGAAAATATAACCCCCGTGTCTGTATGTAAAATAGCAAAATGGCGTTTGAGGTTTTAACATTTCAAGATGGTGGCACTTCCGGATTGAGCTACAAACTCCATTTTTTTGTGTACGAATCAGTGGTTTCGTAGCTAGTATCTAAAAAACAAATTCAAGATGATTTGACCTATATTTCGTCGATTTTTTTGAAAATTTCGATCCTCAATTTCTCCAAGGGGAGATAATTTAGAAAATTTCTAAAGTATTTTTTCAAGTCGCATCATTAAGGTTTACTTACATATTAAATTTCATGAAAATCGTACAACTACTAAAGAAGTTGTCGAGTTGGTCTAAACTTCCGGTTCGAAATCAGAGCGACGAATTTTCGAAAATCCGAAATTGCAGATTTGAAGTAAATGTCTCAAAGTACTCATAGAAAAAAGAATTAATTAAATAGGTCAAATAGTCACAAAGTTACAGCATTGTAGGTCAAAAGCATTCGTTCGTAAAATTCGGTGATTTCGGATTCGAAAAACGTTTTGAAAATATATTTAATCAAGGTTCGCACCCCATTTTTGGGGGGGTAGGTCAAAGTTTCAGAAAGATCCTATGGTTAGATTCTGAGAAATCCGATTTGCAGAAAATACACACAAAAAAAAAATAATAGTCCTTCGGATGGGACGAAAAACCAAGGTCCCGTGTACACATTGGAGTGCACGTAAAATATCCCTAAGCGGTTGGAATTCGATACTGTTGAATAAGCTCTATACGATGACTAAATGCGTAGATTGTAGTCACCCACACTTCATGTTTCGCTCAACAATGAAAGGGTGCCGTTTTCAGTGTTCGATCCTTTTGTTCTTCTACTCCTGATATGTTGGACTGTTGATCGATGGTTTCATATAAAAGACTACCAATAAGACTCTTTGTAGAAGAAGTTCCCAAAAAATAGTATGTTGACTTTACGAGAAAGACCTCTTAACATGCTCCAAATTGTAAAAATACGACTTTTTGGATTTTCAATCTCTTTATTTCGGCTATCCCTGATATTTAAAAAAAATGATACAATCATTTCACACAACAGGCTACCCATTAGACTCTCTATTGACAAAAGTTTCACCGCCCTCCCTTCATTATAACCGAAGTTATCGTGCCCTAAAGAATCAACAAATCAGCATGCTTATCTCGGCTTACCCTAAGCAGAAAATGCTCATCTTTGAACTCAATCATAACATTGACCTAGTGAACATCCACACCAAGTTTGAACATTCTAGCTTAGTTAGAAGGAGAGTTATTGTGTTCTGAAGTCCGGGCCTTTCAAATTGCTTCTATTTTTCATTTTCAATTCAAAATTGTGACCATCACATGACCGAAATCAAAATTCTGCTCCTTACGATTTTTGGGCCATCCTTCAAGGATTCAGAAAATATAACTCCCGTGTCTGTAAGTAAGATAGCAAAAAAGCCTTAGTGATTTTTCACGTTTAAAGATGGTGGCACTTCCGGTTCGATCGACAAACTCCATATTTTGTGTACGAATCAGTAATTCCTTGTCTAGTATCAAAAAAAAAATTTAGGTCATTCTGACCTACATTTCGCCGATTTTTTTGAAAATTTTGATCCTTAATTTCACCAAGGGGAGATAATTTAGAAAATTTCTAATTATATTTTTGAAGTCACATTGGTAGGATCTACTTATATACTAAATTAAATGAAAATCGCACAACTATTAAAGAAGTTGTCAAATTGGTCTAAACTTCCGGTTCGAAATCACAGCGACGAATTTTCGAAATTCGAAAATGTGAAACTGCTGATGAAAATGATTTTTTTCAAGGTATTCAAAGAAAAAAGATTTAGTAAAATCGGTCAAAAAACAATAAAGTTACGACTATGCAATGTCCATTTTGTCGTTCGTAAATTTCGGTGATTTCGGATTCGTAAAACGTTTTGAAAATATATTTAATCAACAGCTACCACCCATTTGGGGGGGGGGGGGTAGGTAAAAGTTTCATAAAGATACTGTGGTTAGATTCTGAGAAATCCGATTTGTGGATAAAACACAAAAAAAATATAATAACTAGATCTGCTACTGCCCCATGCAGATATGAAAGCTTTCATATTCACAGTCACTTCCTGTCACATGTCATGGGTCATATGAATAATCCGAACAAGGAAAAAAAATCATTAAAATCGGTCACAATCTAGTAAAGTTAATGTGATTTTTCACTCGTAAAGAATTTTGTCAGCACGAAAAACATCAAAGGCAAAAATCGAATTTTTGAAATATTCAAATACCGTATCCCGACTATCTTGAAATGTATTAATGTCAGACATAGGAGACGCATTGAACATACTATGCTCTATTGTGTTTGTTTACAAGTCCGTAAATGTCGATTTTTCACTATGTTTCATATTCACTTCAAAATGGTGACTACCAGTTGACCTAAATCAAAATTCTACTTCGAACTTCATCAAGACATTGACCTAGTGAATGCCTATACCAAGTTTGAACATTGTACCCCAATTAGAAGAAGAGTTATTGTGTTCCAGAGTCATCAAGGTATTGGCCTAATAAACACCCCCACCAAGTCTAGCTGAATTAGAAAGAGAGTTATTGTGTCCCAAACTAGATCATTTCGGGACTAACATATAGTTCGATTTTATTTCAATATTTCGCTTGCGCGTAGAGGTCTTTGGCAGTGGAAGGAAACCGGAGGAAATGACGAAAACCCACCAAGATGGACAGGCGACCTTACTCCTTGTCAGGTACGACCGGAGATTCGAAAACACGCTAGCTGATTCGATGACAGGCTTTATGATACAGCGCGCGCGTGCTAACCATTCAGCCACCAAACTCCCCTTTGAAATCAGACACGTGCAATATGTCATATAAGAAGAATAACAAGTCGCTCACATACAAAATGGTAAATTAATGAGCTTAGGTCAAAAGGTTGAGCTACTATTTTAGAGTATTTAATTGTTTTGTTAAGAGACACGTTAAGGGTTGTTCATAGTTAAATGAAAGTTTAATTTTAAATAAGACGAACGTCTACCAATAAAATGAGGATTTAATAATATTAAAATAAAGTTTCAAATTAAGAATAATTAATTATTGGTCTAATGCAATGAAATGCTTTGATTTGGCGGATGAAATGTACGATGGGTGTCCACACTATGTGGCGAAGGCGTTGACCTGCTAGCCAGGAGGTCGGGTGTTCGATCCCTGCATTGGCCGAGAAAGTTCATCTCGATTTTCTGGCGTGTCCTCCCACCGGCGTGTACACATTGGACTGCACGTAAAAGATTCCTTAGCAGTTGGAATTCGATAATGTTGAATAAGCTCTATACCATGACTAAATGTGCAGATTGTAGCCACCCACACTGCATGTTTTGCTTAACAATGAAAGGGTGCCGTTTTCAATGTTCGATCCTTTTGTTCTTCTACTCCAGATATTTTGGACTGTTGATCGATGGTTTGATATAAAAGACTACCGATAAGACTCTTTGTACAAGAAGTTCCCCAAAAATATTATGTTCACTTTAAGAGAAAAGGATCTTTAAATATGCTCTAAATCGTAAAAATACCACTTTTTGGATTTTCGATCTCTTTTTTCTGCTATCCCTGATATTTAAAAAAAATGATACAATGATTTCACACAACAGGCTAGCTATTAGACTCTCGATTGACAAGAGTTTCACCACCCTCCCTTCATTATAACCGAAGTTATTGTGCCCTAAAGAATCAATAAATCAGCATGCTTATCTCTGCTTACCCCAGGCAGAAAATGCTCATCTTTACATTCAATCATGACATTGACCTAGTGAACGTCTAACCCAAGTTTAAACATTCTAGTTTAATTAGAAGGAGAGTTATTGTGTTCCAAAAACTCGGCCCTTCAAATTGCTTATATTTTTCATTTTCAATTCAAAATGGTGACTCCCAGTTGACCTAAATGAAAATTCTACTCCCGACGTTTTTTAGGCCTTCCTCCAAGGATTCAGAAAATATAATTCCCGTGTCTGTAAGTAAAATAGCAAAATGGCGTTTGAGGTTTTTACATTTCAAGATGGTGGCACTTCCGGGTTGAGCTACAAACTCCATTTTTTGTGTACGAATCAGTGGTCTCGGAACTAGTAACCAAAAAAAAAATCAAGATGATTTGACCTATATTTCGTCGATTTTTTTGAAAATTTCGATCCTCAATTTCTCCAAGGGGAGATAATTTAGAAAATTTCTGAAGTCATCTTTCAAGTCGCATCATTAAGGTTTACTTACATATTAAATTTCATGAAAATCGTACAACTACTAAAGAAGTTGTCGAGTTGGTCTGAACTTCCGGTTCGATATCACAGCGACGAATTTTCGAAATTCGAAAATCCGAAATTGCAGATTTGAAGTAAATGTCTCAAGGTACTCATAGAAAAAAGAATTAATTAAATAGGTCAAATAGTCACAAAGTTGCAGCATTGTAGGTCAAATGCATTCGTTCGTAAAATTCGGTGATTTCGGATTCGTAAAACGTTTTGAAAATATATTTAATCAAGGTTCGCACCCCATTTATGGGGGGGGGGGTAGGTCAAAGTTTCAGAAAGATCCCATGGTTAGATTCTGAGAAATCCGATTTGCAGAAATGACACACAAAAAAAAATAATAATAACTAGATCTGCTACTGTCCCATGCAGATATGAAAGCTTTCATATTCATCGCCACGTGTCATTGATTGTATCAAGTATCCTAAATAAAAGGATAAGAAGAAAAAATTATCAAAATTCGTCAAAAACTCGCAAAATTACAAGTCTAAATATAGTATGAAACATTGCACCCAGGCATAACAATAATCTGAAAACTAAAGGGAAATAACCGAAACTTGTATTACTGTAATGAGACGGATGAGAAAATGAAATGAAAATTGCCGGAAAAAAATTAAAAATGACAGGTTGGACAGGCGACTTTACTCCTTGTCACGTACAACCGAGCATTCGAAAACACGTGCGTGCTAACCATTCAGCCGCCCAACCCCCCTTTGAAATCAGACACGTACAAGCCACTCACAACAAAATGGTAAATTAATGAGTTTAGGGCAAAAAGGCGTCAACAACACCCGGTGTTCCCAGGCGGTCACCCATCCTAGTACTAACCGGGCCCGACGTTGCTTAACTTGAGTGATCGGACGAGAACTGGTGTTTTCAACATGGTATGACCGTAGACGAGAGAAGGTGGACAGAACCCGTAGTTATACATACTTGAATTGACCCGCTTATTGATTTTTCGGGGGGGGGGGGAGATGTCGGTTTTAAAAAGCACAGCACAGCACCCGGTGTTCCCAGGCGGTCACCCATCCAAGTACTGACCGGGCCCGACGTTGCTTAACTTCAGTGATCGGACGAGAACTGGTGTTTTCAACGTGGTGTGGCCGTAGACGAGAGAAGGTGGACAGAACCCATACTTGTGCTTACTCAAATTCTTTTTGTGTCTTATTCCCTGGGGAGACGGGCCGAGCGCAGAGCTGGAGTGGTGCAAAAGAGTGCGCGCTGTGGTCTAATTGGCGGAAAATTGATTTTTTCACGAAGAATCAGGGTAAAAAGGCGTCTACAGCACCCGGTGTTCCCAGGCGGTCACCCATCCAAGTACTAACCGGGCCCGACGTTGCTTAACTTCAGTGATCGGACGAGAACTGGTGTTTTCAACGTGGTATGGCCGTAGACGAGATAAGCTGGACAGAACCCGTAGTTATACTTACCTGAATTGACCCGCTTATTGATTTTTTGTTTTGTTTTTTGTTTTAGAGTATTTAATTGTTTTAAAGAGACACGTTAAGGGTTGTTCATAGTTAAATTAAAGTTTAATTTTTAAATAAGACCAATAAAATTAGGATTTAATAATGCCAGACTAATATTAAATAAAGTTTTAAATTAAGAATAATTAATTATTGGTCTAATGCAATGAAATGCTTTGATTTGACGGATGAAATGAACGATGGGTGTTCACACTATGTGGCTAAGGCGTTGGCCTGCTAGCCAGGAGGTCGGGTGTTCGATCCCTGCATTGGCCGAGAAAGTTCATCTCGATATTCTGGCGTGTCCCCCCATCCGCCGTGTACACATTGGAGTGCACGTAAAAGATCCCTTAGCAGTTGGAATTCTATATTGTTGAATAAGCTCTATACGATGACTAAATGTGCAGATTGTAGCCACCCACACTGCATGTTTTGCTTAACAATGAAAGGGTGCGGTTTTCAATTTTCGATCCTTTTATTCTACTACTCCTGATATTTTGGACTGTTGATCTATGGTTTCATATAAAAGACTACCGATAAGACTCTTTGTAGAAGAAGTTCCCCCAAAATATTATGTTGACTTTAAGAGAAAAGGACCTTTAAAAATGCTCCAAATCGTAAAAATACGACTTTTTGGATTTTCGATCTCTTTTTTCTGCTACCCCTGATATTTAAAAAAAATGATACAATGATTTCACACAACGGGCTAGCTATTAGACTCTCGATTGACAAGAGTTTCATCACCCTCCCTTCATTATAACCGAAGTTATTGTGCCCTAAAGAATCAACAAATCAGCATGCTTATCTCTGCTTACCCTAAGCCGAAAATGTTCATCTTTGCACTCAATCATGACAATGACCTAGTGAACGTCTACACCAAGATTGAACATTCTAGCTCAATTGGAAGGAGAGTTATTGTGTTTCAAAGTCTCGGCCCTTCAAATTGCTACTACTTTTCATATTCACTTCAAAATGGCAACCATCAGTTGACCTAAATCAAAATTCTGCTCCCTACGATTTTCGGGCCATCCTTCAAGGATTCAGAAAATATAACTCCCGTGTCTGTAAGTAAGATAGCAAAAAAGCCTTAGGGATTTTTCATGTTTCAAGATGGTGGCATTTCCGGTTTGATCGAAAAACTCCATATTTTGTGTAGGAATCAGTAATTACCTGTCGAGTATCGAAAAAAATTTTCAGGTCATTCTGACTTATATTTCGACGATTTTTTTTAAAACTTTGATCCGTAATTTCACCAAGGGGAGATAATTTAGAAAATTTCTCATTATAATTTTGAAGTCACATTGGTAAGATCTACTTAAATACTAAATTTCATGAAAATCGCACAACTATTAAAGAAGTTGTCAAATTGGTCTAAACTTCCGGTTCGAAATCACAGCGACGAATTTTCGAAATTCGAAAATGTGAAACTGCAGATGAAAATGATTTTTTTCAAGGTATTCAAAGAAAAAAGAATTAGTAAAATCGGTCAAAAAATAGCAAAGTTACGACTACGCATTGTCAGTTTTTTCGTTCGTAAAATTCGGTGATTTCGAATTCGCAAAACGTTTTGAAAATATATTTAATCAACAGCCACCACCCATTTTTGGGGGGGGGTAGGTCAAAGTTTCAGAAACATCCTATGGATAGATTCTGTGAAATCCGATTTGCAGGAAAAACACAAAAAAAAAACTAGACCTGCATGCAGGAATGACGGGTTTCACTAGTGCCATGTTACCCTTAAACATGTCACTTCCGGTGCCAAGTTACCCTTGAACATATGTCACTTCCGGTACCAGCGAAACCACTAAACAGGTTTCCAAATTAACATTGCACACAAATAAAATGGACGCAGAATCAACAAAATCCAGCAATATCAATTCATTTTATACATTCGTTACTTGTAAATGATCTTGACAAAATTAAATTACTCCCGGTGTTAATGCAAATGTTCAATTAGTCTTATGAAATCAGAAATGGCATACGATATCATATAGTGAAAATTTTATGTAAATCGAATAATAATTGCCACTTTTAAAGACCAAAAAACTTGAAACGTGACTTGTAGAAAATCGGCTATTTCTCTGCAACCGTACAAGTTAGAAACCATTTTGTGGTATCTGTATGATTGTATGGGTTCATTCTATTTGTTGATTGGCATCAAATACTATAATTTGAAAAAGATTTCAAAACAGACTCATTTGAATAAAATATCTGTTTTGGAGGCTAAAAATACAGTTTTTGCCAAAATGACGTTACTTCCGGTGATAATGAAAATCTTAAATTACTTGTTTGAAATCCCAAATGGCATTAGGTATAACATGGTGTGACGTTTATGAAAATCGAATAATAATTGACCCTTTTATGGCCCCGAAACCTTCAAAAGTGACCTGTAGAAAACCGTCTATTTCTCGGCAACCGAATAAGTTAGAAACCATTTTATGATATCTATATGACCATTTGAGTTTTGTTTATATGCGAATTTAAACCAAAAGTTAAAATTATTAATACATATTAAGTTATTCTTGGTTGAATAAAACATTGATTTAAAAAGTTTAAAATGCATTTTTTGACCAAATGATGTCACTTCCGGTGTCAATTTTCAATTGTAATCAACTTGATATGACGCTACGTGCTTTTTGAATCAAATAATGTCACTTTTATAAAAATCCAATCATAATTGACTATTTTACAGGCAGAATAACGAAAACAGTGACTTGTACAGAACTGCCCATTTCTTGGTAACTGCTTATATTACAAACGAATTTTAACATACATTTTCTTCGTATGGATTATAGCTACAAGTTTATAAAAGTTACGAAGAAATATTTTAAAATCTGAAAAGCCTGAATAGGTTGTAATTAGGCCAATTTTACACCATTTTTAGCCTCTTAATCGAATTTGCTCGAAAATGAAATCGAAATTAAAAAAACTGCTTCCTACATTTTTTGCGCCTTGAAAAGACACACTCTTTGAGTCATATAATTTTTCAAAAAAATAATATTTGTTTTCGAAATAGGAAAATAACTGTCAAAATTGTAGTTTTTGGTAAAATTATGCCACTTCCGGTGCCGACAGATAACATTATTGGTAACAAAAAAAAATGACAATTGAGACAACGAAGCATATGAACTTTGTTTTATACAAATCGAACAATAAAAAATTAAACTAGGACTGAAAAACTGAATTAGCCAATGGCGGCCAAGGAAAATTACTGAGACAAAATTTTTTAACATTTTTGCACTATTCAGATGACTCTTTAATTCTGTGCACAATACGACTAAAAAATATTCATAAATAAAAAAGTTTTTTGTAAAATTTTAAATTTTCAAAATTTGGCGCCTAATATCTTCGAAGATTTGCCGAAAATCAAAAATCAAAAGTAGCGTAGCTATGTGCCCTGTCTCAGGCTATGCCAAAATGTATCGAAAGTTAAAATCCAATGATTATTGTTAAAATTACTGCAATATTTTCAAAAACGATAACTTCGGTGATTTCGGACATTTCGCATTGTCGCAGAACGTTCAAAATAGCTTTATCCTCTAAGTCACACCCACTTTCCCAGTAAAACCGAAGAAATCGTAACGATGCGACACATAGTTGCTGAGATCTATTCAAATTGGAATCTGAATAATAATAATAATAATAAGAATAATAATTTTAACAAAAACAATAGTGTTTCACACAAGCTACGCAGTGTGAAACCCTAAATAATAATAATCTAATAATCTTAACAGAAACAATAAGCTTTCATATGAAATATGAAAGCTTAATAATAATAACTTTAACAGAAACAATAAGCTTTCATACGTAATATGAAAGCTTAATAATCTTAACAGAAACAATAAGCTTTCATATATAATATGAAAGCTTAATAATCTTAACAGAAACAATAAGCTTTCATATGTAATATGAAAGCTTAATAATAATAATTTTAGTAATCACAATAGGCTTTCAAACGAAAGTCTGAAAGCCTAATAAATAATAATTTTAGTAATCACAATAGGCTTTCAGACGAAAGTCTGAAAGCCTAATAATTTTAGTAATCTCAATAGGCTTTCAGACGAAAGTCTGAAAGCCTAATAATAATTTTAACAAAAACAATAGTGTTTCACACAAGCTTCGCAGTGTGAAACCCTAATTATGAATCATCACTATCACTTGTATCTTGTAAGGTAACTTTTCTGTAATAAAACAAAATGAGGCAAGTTATTAGCTTTGGCATGAAATGTCTATACAAATATCCAGTAAACTAATGAATGAATGACAGCACATAATATGGTTGTGCTTATTGTGACATTAAACCCCATTTCATTTCATGTCATTTCCAAACTACCAATCAACACCGAAATTTATCAAAACTATTTCGATATGCTTACAACAAGTGAAGAAAGTATTAGTAAGATATGCAAGTATAGACAGCAGTGGGCAAATTTTGAAATCTTTACTTATAATAATAATAATTTTTGAAATATTTATACTTCAATAAAGCTTTGCATTATATTGTAAATTCAACAGGTAGACATTATTTAATCACAATTTTCCCAAAATATTGCTAATCAAAACCAGAAATTGATAATCAATTGCCTAAATTTACCTCATTTGATTAGCAGTTTTGCAAATCATGTCTGAAAAAAATCTTCAGAAGTATGGCAGCAATAACATTTGAATATGTGTTATGATTCCTGATAAATGTATGTGAAGTAAAAGTTTTAAATACTTCACAGCTAAGATTTTCACAAGTCTGTTAAGATCTTCTGTAGATAAAACAAATCTTTGGACTACAGTCACACTGAAATTTTGAACTTATGATTTTCTCTGGCCTGATGAAGTTTCACACAGACTAATGGCAACAATATTCTTTCAAATTGAAAATATGATAAAGTTGATTACCTGAGCATATTTGAGGATATCTCCACTGTAATCATTGGTGTTTACATGTAATTTTCTACAGGCTTCTGAAATCAAATTTAAGATTAGTTAAACATGTGTTCGTGTTAGGGTGCATTTGGACCTACCTACACCAAATTTGAATATTCTTGCTCAATTATAAAGAGAGTCATTGTGTCCTAAAAAGTAAGACAGACAAACAAACCCATTCTAATAGTCGAAAGGTGGGGGACAAAAACTGATTTTTCATACAATCAGGGACGATAATCCAGGATATGGTACGACATGCGACAATACCAAACAGGAACCACAAGTTTCACGATATAATCATACATTTGAAGTTTTATCGGGTTACATAATTGTACAGTATTGATGTGCAAGAAGCAGCCATTTTGCCTGGCAGTTTTGGTACCATTTTCACAAAATTCAAACACAAATGTCATTAGGGTTTAACAGTGATATATTTGAACGTTTTGTACAATCAAAGGGTTTACGAATTAAAAACATATTTCATCACCAATCTTAGTCAAGGTAATGATATGATGAATTCTATATTCAGAGTTTCATCTTAATTTTAATCGACGTTAACATGCCCCAAAGCATCAACCAATCAGATTGCTTATTTCTGCTTAACGTAAGCAGACAATTTTTAAAATTGAACTCTATCAAGGCATTCACGAAAGCCTACACCAAGTTTGAACATTCTACCTCAATAAGAAGGAGAGTTATTGTGTTCCAAATTCTCGACCAATCAAATTGCTTAATGCTTTGCTTACACAAAACAAAAAAAGTTCATAATCAAACTAAGTCAAGGTATTGATTTGATAAAATTATACACTAAGTTTCCTCACTCCTCACTCTCTTTTCATTAGAACTAAAGATATCTTGTCCTGAATCATCAACCAATCAATTTGCATATCTTTGCATAACCTAAGCAGAAAATATTCTCATCGTCAAACTCCATCATTGCATTATCCCAATAAACATCTACGCCAAGTTTGAACATTCTAGCTAAGTCAGAATGAGAGTTATTGTGTTTCAAAGTCTCGACCAATCAAATTCCTTATATTGTCGCTCTGCTTACCCGGAGCAGAAAATATTCAGTATCGAACTTAGTCAAGGTATTGATGTAATAAAATTATGCACCAAATTTCATTACTTTCACTTTAACTTTAAAGATTCTTTCCCAGTAAAATATTTATCGAGTGGTTATTTCCAATAAAAGTATGGCAATTTTGGTATGGATGGAAAGAAGAAACGTCCAATCTTACTAGAAAAATAATGAATCCCCTGAAAAACACCCATGGGCGAAAATCTCAGGGTATCCTTAATCGTTAACACGATCAATAATGGTTCCCACAGTGGTTCCCACACACGTGACGCGAAGGGATGCGCGCGCAGGTTGTATGAGGTCAAGACAAGAGGGAGCACTCAATGTGTAGTGCACTCTTGTTGACAAGCGTAATGGCAAGTGGACGTGGAAGAGGTGAAAGACTAAAACGCACAACAGATAGAGAGATTAAACTGCGGAGAAAGAAATGGGCAGAAGATAATCCAAGACTTTACTTAGGCTTCGACATTTATGGTAAATGGACAGCGATCAAAGAGAAATACAATCTTAAACGGGATCGGGAAGTCGCGTGATTGAAATGAATGTTGGTAAGTTTTCATGTTATCTTCTAGTTCTACTATGGCTTTCTTTCGATTTCTTTTATTGAAGTTCGTTGTAGGTTTCGTCTGGGATATAGACCTAATTATTGAATTATATTAATTTTCATTTTTTAAAGAGCATCTTGTGTTTATAGTTTATGTTGATTGAATATTAATGATGTTGACGATTCTCTTTTTTTTGCAAGATGTAGGCGTCAAAAAAAAAGTAAACATTGCCAATGCTTTTCGGGCTATTTGATTCCATGTTGACCATTTCACTTTTACCATATACATTTACATGTATACTATTTGTATAGGCCTATCAACTGGTTAAAATAATATAAGGCCCGTGGTTGTACCTAATTGACACTCTTTAAACGCAACTAGTTGTTAAAAATATCCCAACTTTCCAGAGCTTCATAAATATAAGATAAGTAAAATATACATTTATTCATTTATATATTTTAGGAACCAACACAAAGAGAAAGAACTGAAAGGTTTGATTGGTCGAGACTTTGGAACACAATAACTCTCCTTCTAATTGAGTTAAAATGTTCAAACTTGGTGTATATGCTTATTAGGTCAATGCCTTGATGGAGTTCGAAGATGAGCATTTTCCGCTTAGGGTAAGCAGAGATAAGTAATTTGATTGGTTGATGCTTTGGGACACGATAACTTTAGTTCTAATTAAGTGAGAGTGATGAAACTTGGTGTATAGTTTCATTACAGTAATACCTTGACTAAGTTCGATAATGGGCATTTTCTGCTCAGGGTAAGCAGAGTAATTTGATAGGTCGAGACTATGGAACACAATAACTCTCCTTCTAATTGAGCTAAAATGTTCAAACTTGGTGTATATGGTTATTAGGTAAATGCCTTGATGGAGTTCGAAGATGAGCATTTTCCGCTTAGGGTAAGCAGAGATAAGTAATTTGATTGGTTGATGCTTTGGGACACGATAACTTTAGTTCTAATTAAGTGAGAGTGATGAAACTTGGTGTATAGTTTCATTACAGTAATACCTTGACTAAGTTCGATAATGAGCATTTTCTGCTCAGGGTAAGCAGATCGATACGCAATTTGATTGGTCGAGACTTTGGAACACAATAACTCTCCTTCTAATTGAGCTAAAATGTTCAAACTTGGTGTATATGCTTATTAGGTCAATGCCTTGATTGAGTTCGAAGATGAGCATTTTCCGCTTAGGGTAAGCAGAGATAAGCAATTTGATTGGGTGATGCTTTGGGACACAATAACTTTAGTTCTAATTAAGTGAGAGTGATGAAACTTGGTGTATAGTTTCATTACAGTAATACCTTGACTAAGTTCGATAATGAGCATTTTCTGCTCAGGGTAAGCAGATCGATACGCAATTTGATTGGTCGAGACTTTGAAACACAATAACTCTCCTTCTAATTGAGCTAAAATGTTCAAACTTGGTGTATATGCTTATTAGGTCAATGCCTTGATGGAGTTCAAAGATGAGCATTTTCCGCTTAGGGTAAGCAGAGATAAGCAATTTGATTGGTTGATGCTTTGGGACACGATAACTTTAGTTCTAATTAAGTGAGAGTGATGAAACTTGGTGTATAGTTTCATTACAGTAATACCTTGACTAAGTTCGATAATGAGCATTTTCTGATCAGGGTAAGCAGAGCGATACGCAATTTGATTGGTCGAGAGTAGTCCAGACTTTGGAACACAATAACTCCCCTTCTAGTTGAGTTAAAATGTTCAAACTTGGTGTATATGCTTATTAGGTCAATGCCTTGATGGAGTTCGAAGATGAGCATTTTCCGCTTAGGGTAAGCAGAGATAAGCAATTTGATTGGTTGATACTTTGGGACAAGATAACTTTATAAAACACTTTTGGATGACACTTCGTGTACAGTTTGATTGCTCGATACATTGAAAAAAATAAATGTGCGATTAATTAATATGTGTCTTCTATTTATTTTGGGATTTCGGCGGGGGACATCAGCCTCACTGTTGGCTTGCTCTCATATATTCATTAATTGCTAATACAATAGATTACAAAATTAAAACAATATACTACAAAATTTAAAATTTTACAGGTTTCACAGGCTATATTCTACAAGAAAAAGTACTTGGAGTGCTGTTCCTGTAAAGGTTGAAAAAAAATACATGGATAATATCCTTAGTGGAATTTTGGATAGAGTTAGGAATCACCAGGGTCCCATCCCTCAAATATTTCCACTTCGGATGATGATCCAAGAAAAATAAAAAGAAACATTGCAGTTGTGTCACCTCCGCCAACAAAAGAACTTGTTGCAATAAAAAAATCGAGATTTGGTTAGTTAATTCCAAGGGTTATAATTAGAATTTCCGACATTTTAAATCATACAGCTATTACTGATATCTATTACTGTGTCTAAAATGGGTATATCGTCCTGTTGCACTTGGGAACATTTGTCTGATGCGCATAGTTACACAGCTTGGTACAACTCTTCTGATGCCTGAACCAAGACGTCCATGTCTCCATAACGTGTAGTTTCTGTATGCTGTGTAGCGTGCGGTTTTGTTATAGTTTACCGTTCTTTCATTATGTCTACCCATCATATCCCTGAAGTAGCTATCGGAAATAGCTATAACATTTTGATCCAAAATCAACTGATCCATTTCCTGCAGAAGAGATATTTACAATAATATTTAAACATACATTATGCTAGAGCTAAATCTGCCCATTGATATTATTAGATAACTGATCTAAGCCATAATGAACTCTCGATGGCACAGGATTTCTCTGATAGACTAGAATGTTTCAATCATATTTTCATTTAATTTAAAAATGGAGGAATGAGCATTAGCTTCGATCAACAAAGCTAATATCTTCAATAGAGTAATTTGAATGAAATTATTCATTTTTATACGCCCACATTGAAATGTGGTCGTATATTGTCGTCGCCCCCGTCCGTCCGTCCGTCCGTCGGTCCGGCGTCCACAATTGCTTGTGGACGCTCTACAGGCTAAAGTTAATATCCGATTGACTTTAAATTTATACACAGTGTTTAAGGTCATGAGACGAAGAAGCCTATTGTTTTTCAGCGTTTTCCGATAATAACTACCAGAGTTATGGCCCTTGATCACTTCAAAATATCTTGTGGACGCTCTAGAGGCCAAAGTTAATATCCGATTGACTTTAAATTTATACACAGTGTTTAAGGTCATGAGACAAAGAAGCCTATTGTTTTTCAGCGATTTCCGATAATAACTACCAGAGTTATGGCCCTTGATCACTTCAAAATATCTTGTGGACGATCTAGAGGCCAAAGTTAATATCCGATTGACTTTAAATTTATACACAGTGTTTAAGGTCATGAGACGAAGAAGCCTATTGATTTTCAGCGATTTCCAATAATTAGTGCCAGAGTTATGGCCCTTGATCACTTCAAAATATCTGGTGGACGCTCTAGAGGCCAAAGTTAATATCCGATATACTTTAAATTTATACACAGTGTTTAAGGTCATGAGACGAAGAATCCTATTGATTTTCAGCGATTTCCGATAATAACTACCAGAGTTATGGCCCTTGATCACTTCAAAATATCTTGTGGACGCTCTAGAGGCCAAAGTTAATATCCGATTGACTTTAAATTTATACACAGTGTTTAAGGTCATGAGGCGAAGAATCCTATTGATTTTCAGCGATTTCCGATAATTAGTGCCAGAGTTATGTCCCTTGATCACTTCAAAAAATCCTGCGGATTTTGATAACTGAACAGCTAAATCCATGATATTAAATGTTTCATGTATATACTAATTGTTAGTGTGGGGTAACACTTTATAAAAAGCAATCAAATTCTAATGATTTTCTGATAATTACATAATGAACCATTACTCTTAATCAGTTTTTAGTGTATTACAAATGTTTCATTAGCAAAAAAAGTAAAAATATGCGACAACCCTTGTTGACTGCCCGGACGATTTAGCTGCTGTGGGCGTATGTTTCGTTGCCTGGCAACCTATCTTTTAACATTACATAACTTCGACTATAATAGCAATAAGAGTTTATTTAAATTTTACATAATGTATCTTTAACATGAAATATTTTTGTTTATACATATTTCATATTGTAAAAATTGTTTGATTTCATTGGCGTTACTGTTTTTATTTATTATATTTTAATGCTTTAAACTTACAATTCTTATGGAAATACAAAAAGCTGGTTGGCATCCACAGCAGACGTATTCTATATCCACTTCCATCTCTCCACAGTGGTTAGGTTACAAACAGACCAGTCGTGTGAAACTCTATCTTGTGCTGGTTGTGGATCTTCTGGGCTTGCATTAGCACTCTGACTCAGGTCAAATATAAGAGCTGGTTCTCTATTTGCAACGGCTAAGACAAGTTCTCGAAGTCTTGTTGTATCAACAGCATTTATGGTTGTCTGTAAATAAAATGTTATGTTGTTTAATTACTCTGGAATTTTTTTTAATCACCTTAAAATCTAGATTATTTGTAAAATTAAAAGTTAAATAAAATATATAAATCTTACTATAAGTTGTCGTTTTCTATTCGTAAAGCTAATCTTTGTCTGTCTTCCTCCAAAACCGCTGCTCTTTGTGTGCCTCTCCCCCTTTCCCTGGATGTAGAAATACTTCTGCCTCGTCCCCTGCCCCTAGAACGGGGTCTGCCTCTTACTACTGGAGCTACTGTTACAGGAGAATCCCCGCTTGAACCAGAACTTAGACAATGAATATGATAATATTGTAAGAAACATTTTATTTCAATAGTTTGTCCGCTCATAAGAGTTTTTAGCAGTTGGAGGAGCCAAAGAAAAAGTTAAACAGTCGACTGTATTTAGGAGTCGAAGAAAACCCAAAAAGTTGGATAGTCGACTCTCCTTGAGGCATTGAAACCACATCACTGAACTCAATGAGAGACCTTATGCTCTAAAGCACGCATGCTAGAAAAATCTCTGCCCAGCTGAAGATGAATCTTGGATAAAAATGTATCAATATAATCCTATAAATTAGCGATGCTAAACGCCGCTAGGGGCGCTGGCTGTCCTATTATTGGTACGCTAAAAAACCTAACCGAAAAATGTACTGATTCTATTACGGGGTCTCACTAATATTCAGGAAGTCAAAACGTGGTCAAGTGGCATTTTTCCGGAAGCCAGTAAGCTGAAGTTCGCGGAATGCCATATCAGGTAATATTTTGAACGAATTTTCGCTTATTTTTCATGTTTTTATTTTTTAAATCTAATAGAAACTTTGGAAAAAAGAGCACTCCGCTCTAGATATCAGCATTTTGGATAGCCTGGTATATATTTTGTATAGTTTGAGCTTTTGTTATGCCGAAATCCCCCGTAGGAATGGACAGTAAGACAGAAAGTTGAACCAGGGAGGAATCGGGGAAAGACAACTTTTGGTAGATGTGTGTATGGGTTCAGACCACAGTGAATACTTATTTTTATCTCACCTTTGCAAACCGTACTTACTTTAGTGTGAAGTATTTAGATGATTTTTGCAAAATGTCAGTATCAATTTCTTTTTTATTTTAATAAGATTACTAGTAAAACCTGTGAATTTTGAGAAATATATATCCCCAAATAAGACTGACCTGGCATAGGCAAAATGAAAATGTTCCTATTGATATTTTTATATTGTATGCAATTTTTTTTACTCATTATGTATTGTACATTTTTAAAAAAAAAAAAATTATAACCAGAGATATTTGTTATAATTTGTTATTTGTTAGAGGAGGGTTGATTCTTTGTTTTGTAAATGCCATAACATTCGATTATTATGCATCTATATTTTTTGTATAAGCAGATGACTTTGATGTTGGCCAGTAATGAATTCCAAAAATAGGAAAGATTTTGTCATGTGTAATCATATATTGTTAATTTTAATTTATTAGTTTTGTTTTGTAGTATTTACTTTTTATATGAATGAGGTTGATCATGACACACAGTTTTGTTTTCTGTCATTGTTAGATTTTGGTCAGAAGTTTTGACCAAGAAAAATTCTGATATTTTATTTATTTTTGGTTGATTTTGAGTTTTATTAATTGAAATAAAGATATTGTTTATTGGTCATAATTTTTGTGATTTTCCATTCCCGAAACAATTGTTTTTGTCAGCTAAAAGATGAACACGGTCTATTTGCATGTATTTGTATCGAGGAAAAGACTGTGAAAATTCCAGTTGACCCGTGACCTTACATTATCTGTATGACCTTGACAACGTCTCGACAAGAAATGCAATTAGAACACCTGGTGTCAAATAAATAAATACGATAGCAATGTGAAAACATTATTTACCATCACATCAAGAAAAGGGTTAGGTAAAGATTTCAAAGCCCCGAGACTTCTAAATGGTTTGTTATTAACTGTCATTTCATTTTTTTGCTGTGACCTTGAACGAAAATCGTCTCAGTCGTAAGTTTGAGAGTGTATAGCATGAAAACAATATAACCGAGGAGTCTCGCGATAATTTCCTCCGATCAAGTACATCTTGAACTTCACATTCTGCAAGTTTCATGAATCTGCCTATTATAGTTTTTGAGATAATAGTTTCGGTCAGTTTTTTTGCGTTTTTAAAAAAAGCCGTTTTTTAATGCCTCCAATTCGCCGTACTCAAAATGCCATAACTTTTTAAATTTTCAATATTTTTTCAAAATTCTTTCAGATTATTGAATCTAAATAGTTATTTTAGAGACATTTTGTGTATTTAAAAACCCTTTGGCAATGCTATATAAATTTCATTGCAACAGGGAATATTGAACATTTAGGAAGTCAACATTACAGCCTTGCGAACATTATAAATAATAAACCAAAGAATGAAAATTGATTTATTATAAGGGAAAGGTGTTAAAAATTGGAATTCAAAAAGTTCTCTATAACAAAAAAATAGAAGCAATTTCCATGTATACATAGGCCTATTGCCACTATTGGATTGCAGAAATTCATATCCGACGGGTCCTTCTAAAGTAATAACATCACTTTATGGAAAGGCGCTATCATGATATTTTTTCCACGTTATTTTTAAAACGATAACGTATATGATAATCTTTTCTTTTTTTTTAAGAAATAGCGAAGCTGTCTCGCACGGCGACAATGATATTTTCGGCTAACTCTACAAATCCCGTACCCACACATTTATGTACAAGAAGGAATGCAAATCTTAATAATAAAGCAAAATTTAATTACCATTGAAGTTTCAATATCCATGTTACGTTCTCCTTTCGTAAAAAATTCACCACTTTTACACATCCAGATGAGTGTACAACGATACATCGTCTTTTATATATTCAACGAATTCTCCCTCGGCTTACCTCGTTTCCGTGACATTCAATTCACGTCACAAACATGGCTTCTTAAAATAAATATTTTACAGTTTGTGGTGTTTCCCTTGGATAGCAGTGTTGTAAGAGGGATTTGAGGCAAAATTGTGATTGTTTACCCCTATGACCTTTCTCAAAGTGTATGGTACTGAGGAATACATATTTTGTCATTGGCAGCAATTTTATTACAGAAAGAAGCAATCATAACTTTAAAAAACATACAAAGTAATACATTGTTCATTAATATTGTAACATATATACATACTTATGAACTCCCGATATATCAATATTACAAGCAAAGTTTATAATCAAGAAAACACACAGCCCTTAGTAATACTACTGGGAGGGAGGGGGGAAATGAAAATAACTGTGTTTAGAATAATGCAAAAAGGCAAGCGTCACCTATCCAGGCGAGGACATTCACAACGAGGCTAAGGCCAAGGACGTTATATGGTAATACGGCGGGCCAAGTTCAATGTCAGTTCTAATAACAGATTTCTAAGAAATCTTTAATTTACCCCTATGACCTTTCTCAAAGTGTATGGTACTGGGGAATACATATTTTGTCATTGGCAGCAATTTTATTACAGAAAGAAGCAATCATAACTTTAAAAAACATACAAAGTAATACAACGTAATACATTGTTCATTAATATTGTAACATATATACATACATATGAACTCCCAAACCCAAAAGAGAATAGGATTGTGTGTATTGGGTGTAGGTGAAATTAGGGTAACACATAGCGTATTTAGGTAGCGAATTAGCAAATAAGCGAGTTGCCTGCAAGCGCTGAGAGAAATCTGAGTCGACATAGCGTTTGTAGCAATCACTAGACCAAAAACCTAGGCGCTGTATGTCAGTATCTTTGAGGCCTATCGAAAAACCCCACGACGCTGCTCCGCGACGGAAAGAGTGGCCTCCAAAAAGCGAGGAATCCACCCATGGCACGCAAAGCTAGACGGAATGCTCGGAGAAAAATTACATAAGTAAGGCAACGACCATCATGTAGTGTAAACAAGGGTGAACTAGGGGCACCAGGCACTGACAAGACTTGGTTAGTGGGACATAATAAGGGGTGGTTGGGTAAGTTGGGTAGGATAATAATAATTGGTTTTGACCGAAACTGTAGCGTTTTTAAAACTCTAAGTGATACGAGGGTACCCCATGACTGGACAATTACGTCCATGCGTCGGATATTTGTATTTGGATCAAAGAAAACCTTAAAGTTCCAATAGCATTTTTTAAAGTTATATTTTTAAAATTTATTAAAATAAAGCCCCAAAATAGATTGAACCTATAAACAGTCCTACCTTGTTAAAGAATAATCCTATTAATCCTATAATTCACTATTGCCAGTTGAGAAATTGGCAAAAATATCATTTTCAACTTCAAATTCAAACGTTTGAAGATGGCCGTCCATGGAGAAGAATGGGAAAACAGGGGAGGTAATTGAGTAACCATTTCCTCAATCAACCAGTGTCGCCCTTTCTAACCCCCCCAAAATTTTGTCCATGATCGTATAATAGTGAGTTGACAACCCTTTGAGCAAAAAACATAGAAATAATTATATTTTGACTTTCTTAGAAAAAGTGAAATTGGAACTTTAACTAAAAAGTTATTAGGCCGCAAAAAGCCAAAGAAACCTAAGAGGCAAGCAGCCCCAAAACACTGATTGTTATGTACCGATAAATCCAAGGACGAACGAATACTAAGTAGAATTTTTGGTGTCACCGGGGACTTGCAGGATTGAGCGGTGCCAAGTTCACGTTTGACCCCTGTCAACATAGTTTTGATAGACCAGTTCTGAGATATCGGATCCGTTAGTCCTTGGGATTTATGCAAGAGCGAAATAATATGAATATACGTTTTAACAGAGCTATAAGCAAAAGACTTGAAGTCAACCAGATAGGCTATGTAGAGTTCAACATTATCGGGTGAGATGGGGACCGGGTTCACATTATAAGTTACACAAAATGTTAGAAATGTTTTCAAATGTGTCCGGTATGTGCCCTTCGTATTGTTAGCCCATCCCTGTCTTTTTAATCTCAATACACTTTGTTGGAGGTCTGATAGGACGTGGTCTGGTACTCCACCTAGAATTATAAAAATCAGGGGATACATGAGTTTGTAACTCGGCAGAGCTAAACCCATAACATTCATAGGATCCAAGCTTGTCATAAAGACGCCCCAGCTGGCCAGGTTCGTGAAGCCTTGAAGCAGCGTCTGCTACGTCGTTAAGACAACCTGGTACAAACTGGGCTACTATATCAAAATTGTAACAGGCTGAAATCCAAAATAGGACACGTACGCAAAGCATAATGAGAGGGTTCCTCGATGAACCTTTGTTTAAGACACACTTTGTTGTCAGATTATCAGTTTTCACGACCACTTTCTTATTAGACCACAAGTGACCCCACCGTTTTGCGGCCAATACAACAGACAGAGTTTCCTTAAGGTTAATGTGTTCATTCTGAAATAAAGGCATATCTAATTGCCAATTCACATAGAAGAAATCTCCGGAGTAAAATGCACCACCGCCCTTTGAAGATGCATCGGTTTGAAGTGATCGAACTGGTACCTTGTTTAGGAATTTAACGGTGCCATTAAATAGTTTCATGAAATTGAGCCACCATAGTATGTCTTTGAAAAATTCATCCGAGAGAATGACTTTTGCTGTGCGGCACTTGATTGATATGCCCAGTTCAGTTTTCCACATAATGATTGAATTTGCTTGACACTTGCCCTTTTACGACCTTGAAATTTTAGCAGAGAATCGATAAATTCGGTTATTTTAGTTTCAGGCAGAGTTAGGCTCAAAGCGCACGTGTCAATTTCAATTCCAAGAAAAACAAGACGTTGGGCAGGACCTTCCACCTTTGGCCAACTGATGTTAAAGCCTAGCTGGCGTAAAGTACTTAATAATAAGAGTAAACTGTTGTTGCAAGTATCAAAATCATCCTCAATGATGAGGAAATCGTCCAAGTACACAATACACGTCACATCAAAACGCTGTTTCATGATGTAACACACGGCAGAACTTATACGTTGGAATATCATAGGACTCCGTTTATGTCCAAAGGGGAGCTTACGGTCGAACATATAAGTGGGCATGTCGTCTCCCTTAAAGCCCCAATAACACTCTTGTTGTAACTGAATAATATGTCCCAATCTTCATTCTGGTCAACAAATCGTATTATTTTAGAATATTCCAATAAAATGATGATATAAATTTCATCTTAACACACCTATTTTAAAAAATTGGAAAAATTCAACCAGTTGATTTGAAAAGTCTAACGTAAACCTTTTCAAATGTGACTTGGATTTTAAAATATTTTCGAACCCTCTGGACAAGTAAAATAGGTTGTAATGGATAATTTATACACCGGGTAGGACATTTAAACATCTAGTACTTAGAATAAGAGTATTATTTATTTTCTGGAGCTACCAAGCCAGCAAGAATGTTATTGTCCCTTTAAAGGTCCACTTCAATCCGGTAAGTATTTGATCCGAAGCGTGACACTTTACTGTTCTATACGCACATTTTAGGTCGACTTTTGCAAGCCAGCTGGAAGGTTTGATCAACTTTATCGCATTACGCAGATCCATATAGCTGCAGGGACTGTCACTAGCATAACTGTTTAAGGAGATGCCCTCGGGTTGACTAGCGTCATGAATGAGTCGAACTCCTCCATCTGATTTTGGAATTGCCCCAATTGAACTGACAATAATAGGCTTAGTCCTTGTTAGAATGTAGTTACCAAGGGCAATTTCTGTTTTTATTTGTGCCTCAACTTTATCTCGTAATTGATAAGCGGATGAATAATTGTCTCTCTCCACGGGTACATAGGGGCCATACATATCAGATAAAACAAAACCATTGGCTATGCCGTCCAGGAGTAATATTTTTTCGCAGTAGTCATGCGGTAATAAAACTTGCCACATTGAATAATCTAAGCAGTTAATTTCTCGGACGCTTGGCGATAGGGGAGACGACTCGTTAAACACTATGTTTGGGGTGGTAGGGGTCTGGGGCCAACAGAGTTTTTTGACACGGCGTTACCATTTTGATGACCTGACAAAGCCGAATGTGTGGGTGACCAACAAATAGCTAGAGCTGGGCGATATTTCGATATAAAACCGTCGCGGAAATAAAAATACCGTCTTCAGAAAAATATCGAAAAACCAAACATACCGCGATATATCGCGGTTTTGATTTTTTTGGATGATATTTTACATAAATATTGAACAAAATATTTTCTTTTTTATGTTATTTACGATATTTTATTGCTCAATGATGAAAAAATGCTATAAACTCCCGAGTATTCATTCCACAAAGTTTGCAAATGCTGATGCAGAGCTTTATTTACGTCACGTGACTTATCGTCCACCTTTCCACCGGTTAGAATTATCCCCGTTTCGGTTCAATTTCTACACATCTTGACGAATGGTGAACACCGATACTTTGATTTTCGAAAGAAATCATTGATTTTAAGATTGAATTAAATTTTAATAAAGCAGAAATATAAATAATGCCAATCACATTGGGAGTCCCGGGCGATACTCGATTCACAGTTCCGGAATTGGATTCTAAAACTGGTGTTAATCGAGTGAAAAGGAGAATTTCGGATTACAGCGCATGCGTCGACTGTATGAAAAGTATCCCAACCAATCATGACTGCTGAAACATATTTTTTACCTAGGAATACGTCACGATTCTACTCACTCCACCTCAGCTGTCGGGACTGTCAGAACTGTGACAGGACTGAATTCCGCGTCACTCGATTGTAATTCTGTTGATTCGGGACGTTCTGGACTGTGAATCGAGCATCCCCCCGGTGTCACAGTTTCAGTTGGTCGCTGGTGTGTGTTGGTTCCTGGCGCATGCGCAGTTGTAGGAGTCATCTCACACTGTTATAGACACAGTGTGTGTTGACTCTCCGTGATAGGATGACCCCTACGATTTTCTTACGGTCAGATCGGTTTCTACTATTATCTACCAATATAGGCAATATATAGTATTACTACTGACAGTAGCCGAGGATGTTGAGTTTCTATTGTTTGTTTATTTCATTAAAAAGGAGAAATACAAATTAACGATCTTATAAAAATTGAAAAATTCCCGTCCACATGCAGAAACAGAAAAAATAATTGCCCCTTGTATAAACGCAGAATTTGGGTGATTCATGTTCAAGAACCTGTGATAAATGAAGCTACGAGAATATCAAAGGCCTTAATCTGCCTTTGGAGGTGAATTAATTGACAATTTCAAGCCAATCATCAATGTTCCACTGATTATACGCGTGTAACGATTAATCACTAAAAACAACGGCAAAAAAACACGAACGATAGAACAATTAATCTCAAGCCAATTAACTTAAATCCGTTGATCGTGTAACTACTGATCACTAAAAAAACAGCTAATCACGATAACAAGTATGTTTATTAATGACAAAACCCTAAGAACATAACACTTTTTCCTGAAGTGATCAGTTATTTGAGTTATGAGGAACCATCTCACAATGGCGGAAGTGGATAAAGCTGCGTTGACCGTGTTGCTAACACAAACATCCGTCTCGGACATGCGCAAGTGCCCAGGAACCAACACACACCAGCGACCAACAGAAACTGTGACACCGGTAGACTGATTATCATTCAGCGTCGGACGTGTCAGGGCCGTCGTGATCGGGGAAAAATATTTGACGAAAACAATGGGCACTTTTTGACATTGTACTTATGTTTTATAGTTTAATTTACTATCCCTGTATTGAATAATGCATTTTCAAGAAGGCATAAGCTTATTCTTGAATGGGAAAGAACGAGTTTGCAAGGGTAAACAAAAGTCCAATCTTACACGTAGCTATAAAAATATGCACGACCGAAAGAACAAAACCTTTTTTATGTTGTTTGGGCTTCCTTCATTCGAAATACATGAACTTTTAATTTGAATAAAATATTATGATTAATATTTTGAATATTAAAATTGTAATAAAAAAACAACTTTAGCAAGTTTTCATGGCTATAGATTTTTAAAAATAATATTGACTAGAAATAATGATATTGAGGGGTATTTGTAACTTTTTATGCATGTTTATTTACATTTAAAAAGTGATCAACTGAAAGTATTGACCTTTTATAAAATATCGCGATATAGTGATTATATCGCGATATTTTCAAAAAATATCGCGATATCTGTTTCTAGGTATATCGCTCAGCTCTACAAATAGCACAACAATGCACCATCCTACATTCGAGTCTATTACACAAATTGTGATTAAAGTTTCGACAAATCTCCCGACCATCCGGCAAGAATGGACCCCTATTACGTGTTGATGGATGATTAATATGTGAATTCTGAGGCACAGGTGATCGGTATGGATAGAGTCTAGTTTTGGTATAGGGGTTGGCTGTAATATTTGCTTCTTGAAAAGCTCTAGCTGTTGAGTGGTCCCGTTTTGGGACAAGTTGGAATTCTCTGAGATCCTGGCGATGTGTCCCCCAATCAAAAACTTCAGCTGATTGCTTTTCACGGTACTCTTTATCGTAAAGTAAAACTGAATACCAATGATATTTTGATGACAAACGATGTATATCTGCAGTATATTTTAGGTAAGAGACGATGTCTTCCTGTCTAATGCTTTCAGTTTTAATCAGGTCCAGTAGAATGGAGGTATTAGCATACCCCCATTCCTCCATTGACACTTTATCCAATGTTTTTCGTTGGGCGACCCGGAATTCTAACCCAAAGGTATATGTGCTGTACTGGGGAACTGGATCGACCCATATGTAATCAAGGATCTGAAGGGCTGTAGATTTTGCAGACAACTTATTGCTGGAGCGGGTAGAGACGGCTTGTACGATGTCCGAATTGTCAAAAGCTAGTAAGCGGGAAAGCTCACCTGGTGTCTAGATCAACGTATTCCCTTGCGTAGCAGGTTCGGCAACCTTAGGCTCTAATAGTTCGGCTTCATTTAGCGGGGTCTCTAGTTGTGCAATTTTCTTTCTCTCTGCTTCAATCTTTCGTTTTAGAATTAATATCCGGCTCCGTTGACTCAATGAATTCAATTCTGCCTCTAGAGTTTCACGAGTATCCACTCGTCCCACTGAGTTGATGTGTACCTCGCCTGGCATCGAAGCACTATCACTAGTTTCTATCTGATTATTCTGAGATACCGGTTTTACGGATGTCTGTGGGTCCAGCACCGCTGTGTCACTAGGCCTACTGTTCGCCATGCCGCCAGATTTTCTCGACTGTTCGTCAGCATGTTATTATTGTTCGTCTGTTAAGCTTAGTTCCCCTTCGCTGTCTGACTGATGATCCTCCAGTGATTTGATAATGTCTGTCATATTCCTACCTGCATTCACTCGACGTTGTCTTCCTTTTGTCGACATTTCAGAGCGAAAAAACAAAAATGAAAATAACTGTTTAGAATACCGGTAATGCAAAAAGGCAAGCGTCACCTATCCAGGCGAGGACATTCACAACGAGGCTAAGGCCAAGGACGTTATATGGTAATACGGCGGGCCAAGTTCAATGTCAGTTCTAAAAACAGATTTCTAAGAAATCTTTAATTTAATTAGTTTGAGTATGTTTTTAGTCTAAATATATCATCAAATCACCCAGTTTGTTCACGGGAAGGCATCTTTAATTAGAACTAAATTTGTCATATCCCAAAGCATCCACCAATCAAATTGCTTATCTCTGCTTACACCTACACCTAGTTACTATAATGTAACGATAACCATAACCCTGTGCCTGAAGTATGACGGAAGGCATCAGTAGTGGAACCATTTCTAACCTACACCAAGTTTGAACATTTTCAGTCAATTCGTTGAATACGTCAAAAACAAGTTCTAAAATAGGCCTACAACAATTCAGACGTAAAAGTAAATATTTCCTTCAGTGCACAACTCTGCCGCTTTAAAAATCATTTTATACATTCAAAAATAGTAATCTTCGATCATCAATATGTTCAGGTTGAAAGCGCGCCCCTTTAATACGATTGTGCCAACTTTTACTAATAATATTAGGAAAGCTTATGCAATTCTTTCACTTTAAAATATTAAAAAATTGGCTATGTTCAGTTTAAAATATTGAAAAATTGTCGACGTTTAGGATGAGAGCGCACCCCTTTAATATGATTGTGCCAACTTTTACTAATAATATCTGGAAAGCCTATTTAATTACCTTTCGGAATATATTTGGTTGAATGTCTAGAATTTTGTACGATAATGCGAAATTACACCTCTATTCAGAGCTAAAGGAGTGGATTAAAAATAATATATTATTCTACTTTCATTTGATAGACGTAACGTTGGATTTTATTGGTTGGTAAAAATAGATGAGTTTGGGCGACTGTTGTCTTAATTCTGAATAGGTTGCCAACGAACAGGTTGCCAGCTGGATCGGTCGAATAGCTCGCTAGCCGAATAGGTCGCCAATTTGTGTTCGGTAGAGTTGTTTCCCTGCAGTAAAAAGAGGGCGCTTATTTATGTGAGACAGCATGGCTTCGGTAAGTTCGAAATATTTCAATTTCTTTAACTTACACTATTACGTTTGTGGATTTATATATCTTCATACGTAGATAAAAACGTTGAGATATACTGATGTTACGCGGAAGGTTGAGCGATGAATTTGTGTATCTATGTTACCCTGTACTCTCTGACTCTCATAGTAAGTGCAGGGGGACTGCACCACACACAATTCTACACAAAAACAAATTGAGTACTAGACCTGCATGCAGGAATGACGGGTTTCACTGGTGCCACGTTACCCTTAAACATGTCACTTCCGGTGCCAAGTTACCCTTGAACATATGTCACTATGGTACCAACGAAACCTCTAAACAGGTTTCCAAATACTTTGCTCACATCAAATAAAATGGACGCAGAATCAACCAAATCCAGCAATATCAATTCATTTTATACATTTGTTACTTGTAAATGATCTTGACAAAATTACATTACTTCCGGTGTTAATGAAAATGTTCAATTAGTTTTATGAAATCAGAAATGGCATAGATATCATATAGTGAACATTTTTTTGTAAATTGAATAATAATTGCCACTTTTAAAGACCAAAAAACTTGAAAAGTGACTTGTAGAAAATCGGCTATTTCTCTGCAACCGTACAAGTTAGGAACCATTTTGTGGTATCTGTATGATCGTATTGGTTCATTCTATTTGTTGATTGGCATCAAATATCATAATTTGAAAAAGATTTCAAAACAGACTCATTTGAATAAAATATCTGTTTTGAAGGCTAAAAATACAGTTTTTGCCAAAATGACGTTACTTCCGGTGATAATGAAAATTTTAAATTACTTGTATGAAATCCTAAATGGCATTAGGTATAACATGGTGTACAGTTTATGAAAATAGAATAATAATTGACACTTTTATGGCCCCAAAACCTTCAAAAGTGACCTGTAGAAAACCGTCTATTTCTCGGCAACCGAACAAGTTAGAAACAATTTTATGATATCTATATGAACATATGAGTTGTGTTTATATGTGAATTTAAACCAAAAGTTAAAATTATTAATACATATTAAATAATTCTTGGTTGAATATAACATTGATTTAAAAAGTTTAAAATGCAGTTTTTGACAAAATGACGTCACTTCCGATGTCAATTTTAAACTGTAATCAACTTGATATATGACGCTACATGCTTTTTGAATCAAATGATGTCACTTTTATAAAAATCCAATAATAATTGACTATTTTACAGGCAAAATAACGAAAGCAGTGACTTCTGCAGAACTGCCCATTTCTTGGCAACTGCTTATATTACAAACTAATTTTAACATACATTTTCTTCGTATGGATTATAGCTACAAGTTTATAAAAGTTACGAAGAAATATTTTAAAATCTGAAAAGCCTGAATGGGTTGTAAATAGGTCAATTTTACACCATTTTTAGCCTCTTAATCGAATTTGCTCGAAAATGAAATCGAAATTAAAAAAACTGCTTCCGACATTTTTTTCGCCTTGAAAGGGCACACTCTTTGAGTCATATAATTTTTCAAAAAAATAATATTTGTATTCCAAAAATGGTACCTAACTGTCAAAATTGTAGTTTTTGGTAAAATTATGCCACTTCCGGTGCCGACAGATAACACTTTTGGTAATGAAAAAAATGACAATTGAGACAACGAAGCATATGAACTTTGTTTTATACAAATCGAACAATAAAAAATCAATCTAGGACTGAAAAACTGAATTAGCCAATGGCGGCCAAGGAAAATTACTGAGACAAAATTTTTTAACATTTTTGCGCTAATCAGATGACTCTTTAATTCTCTGCACAACACGACTAAGAAATATTCATAAATAAAAAAGTTTTTTGTAAAATTTTAAATTTTCGAAATTTGGCGCCTAATATCTTCGAAGATTTGCCGAAAATCAAAAATTGAAAGTAACGTAGCTATGTGCCCTGTCTCCGGCTATGCCAAAATCTATCGAAAATTAAAATCCAATGATTATTGTTAAAATTACTGCAATATTTTTAAAAATGATAACTTCGGTGATTTCGGACATTTCGCATTGTCGCAGAACGTTCAAAATAGCTTTATCCTCTAAGTCACACCCACTTTCCCAGTAAAACCGAAGAAATCGTAACGATGCGACAAGCACTTGCTGAGATCTACTCAAAACAAAAGAAGAACTAGACCTGCATGCAGGAATGACGGGTTTCACTGGTGCCACGTTACCCTTAAACATGTCACTTCTGGTGCCAAGTTACCCTTGAACATATGTCACTTCCGGTACCAGCGAAACCACTAAACAGGTTTCCAAATTAACATTGCACACAAATAAAATGGACGCAGAATCAACAAAATCCAGCAATATTAATTCATTTTATACATTTGTTACTTGTAAATGATCTTGACAAAATTAAACTACTCCCGGTGTTAATGCAAATGTTCAATTAGTCTTATGAAATCAGAAATGGCATACGATATCATATAGTGAAAATTTTATGTAAATCGAATAATAATTGCCACTTTTAAAGACCAAAAAACTTGAAAAGTGACTTGTAGGAAATCGGCTATTTCTCTGCAACCGTACAAGTTAGAAACCATTTTGTGGTATCTGTATGATCGTATGGGTTCATTCTATTTGTTGATTGGCATCAAATACCATACTTTGAAAAAGATTTCAAAACAGACTCATTTGAATAAAATATCTGTTTTAGAGGCTAAAAATACAGTTTTTGCCAAAATGACGTTACTTCCGGTGATAATGAAAATCTTAAATTACTTGTATGAAATCCCAAATGGCATTAGGTATAACATGGTGTGACGTTTATGAAAATCGAATAATAATTGACCCTTTTATGACCCCGAAACCTTCAAAAGTGACCTGTAGAAAACCGTCTATTTCTCAGCAACCGAACAAGTTAGAAACCATTATATGATATCTATATGACCATATGAGTTTTGTTTATATGTGAATTTAAACCAAAAGTTAAAATTATTAATACATATTAAGTTATTCTTGGTTGAATAAAACATTGATTTAAAAAGTTTAAAATGCATTTCTTGACCAAATGATGTCACTTCCGGTGTCAATTTTAAATTGTAATCAACTTGATATGACGCTACGTGCTTTTTGAATCAAATGATGTCACTTTTATAAAAATCCAATCATAATTGACTATTTTACAGGCAAAATAACGAAAACAGTGACTTGTACAGAACTGCCCATTTCTTGGTAACTGCTTATAGTACAAACGAATTTTAACATACATTTTCTTCGTATGGATTATAGCTACAAGTTTATAAAAGTTACGAAGAAATATTTTAAAATCTGAAAAGCCTGAATAGGTTGTAAATAGGCCAATTTTACACCATTTTTAGCCTCTTAATCGAATTTGCTCGAAAATGAAATCGAAATTAAAAAAACTGCTTCCTACATTTTTTGCGCCTTGAAAGGGCACACTCTTTGAGTCAAATAATTTTTCCAAAAAATAATATTTGTTTTCGAAGAAGGAAAATAACTGTCAAAATTGTAGTTTTTGGTAAAATTATGCCACTTCCGGTGCCGACAGATAAAACTTTTGGTAATAAAAAAAATGACAATTGATACAACGAAGCATATGAATTTTGTTTTATACAAATCGAACAATAAAAAATTAATCTAGGACTTAAAAACTGAATTAGCCAATGGCGGCCAAGGTAAATTACTGAGACAAAATTCTTTAACATTTTTGCACTAGTCAGATGACCCTTTAATTCTGTGCATAATACGACTAAAAAATATTCATAAATAAAAAAGTTTTTTGTAAAATTTTAAATTTTCAAAATTTGGCGCCTAATATCTTTGAAGATTTACCGAAAATCAAAAATCGAAAGTAGTGTAGCTATGTGCCCTGTCTCCGGCTATGCCAAAATGTATCGAAAGTTAAAATTCAATGATTATTGTTAAAATTAATGCAATATTTTAAAAAACGATAATTTGGTGATTTCGGACATTTCGCATTGTCGCAGAACGTTCAAAATAGCTTTATCCTCTAAGTCACACCCACTTTCCCAGTAAAACCGAAGAAATCGTAACGATGCGACAAGCAGTTGCTGAGATCTACTCAAAACAAAAGAAGAATAATAATAATAAGAACTAGACCTGCATGCAGGAATGACGGGTTTCACTGGTGCCACGTTACCCTTAAACATGTCACTTCCGGTGCCAAGTTACCCTTGAACATATGTCACTTCCGGTACCAGCGAAACCACTAAACAGGTTTCCAAATTAACATTGCACACAAATAAAATGGACGCAGAATCAACAAAATCCAGCAATATCAATTCATTTTATACATTTGTTACTTGTAAATGATCTTGACAAAATTAAATTACTCCCGGTGTTAATGCAAATGTTCAATTAGTCTTATGAAATCAGAAATGGCATACGATATCATATAGTGAAAATTTTATGTAAATCGAATAATAATTGCCACTTTTAAAGACCAAAAAACTTGAAAAGTGACTTGTAGAAAATCGGCTATTTCTCTGCAACCGTACAAGTTAGAAACCATTTTGTGGTATCTGTATGATCGTATGGGTTCATTCTATTTGTTGATTGGCATCAAATACCATACTTTGAAACAGATTTCAAAACAGACTCATTTGAATAAAATATCTGTTTTAGAGGCTAAAAATACAGTTTTTGCCAAAATGACGTTACTTCCGGTGATAATGAAAATCTTAAATTACTTGAATGAAATCCCACATGGCAGTAGGTATAACATGGTGTAACGTTTATGAAAATCGAATAATAATTGACACTTTTATGGCCCCGAAACCTTCAAAAGTGACCTGTAGAAAACCGTCTATTTCTCGGCAACCGAACAAGTTAGAAACAATTTTATGATATCTATATGACCATATGAGTTTTGTTTATATGTGAATTTAAACCAAAAGTTAAAATTATTAATACATATTAAGTTATTCTTGGTTGAATAAAACATTGATTTAAAAAGTTTAAAATGCAGTTTTTGACCAAATGATGTCACTTCCGGTGTCAATTTTAAATTGTAATCAACTTGATATGACGCTACGTGCTTTTTGAATCAAATGATGTCACTTTTATAAAAATCCAATCATAATTGACTATTTTACAGGCGAAATAACGAAAACAGTGACTTGTACAGAACTGCCCATTTCTTGGTAACTGCTTATAGTACAAACGAATTTTAACATACATTTTCTTCGTATGGATTATAGCTACAAGTTTATAAAAGTTACGAAGAAATATTTTAAAATCTGAAAAGCCTGAATAGGTTGTAAATAGGTAAATTTTACACCATTTTTAGCCTCTTAATCGAATTTGCTCGAAAGTGAAATCGAAATTAAAAAAACTGCTTCCTACATTTTTTGCGCCTTGAAAGGGCACACTCTTTGAGTCAAATAATTTTTCTAAAAAATAATATTTGTTTTCGAAGTAGGAAAATAACTGTCAAAATTGTAGTTTTTGGTAAAATTATGCCACTTCCGGTGCCGACAGATAACACTTTTGGTAATAAAAAAAATGACAATTGATACAACGAAGCATATGAATTTAGTTTTATACAAATCGGACAATAAAAAATTAATCTAGGACTGAAAAACTGAATTAGCCAATGGCGGCCAAGGAAAATTACTGAGACAATTTTTTTTAACATTTTTGCACTAGTCAGATGACTCTTTAATTCTGTGCACAATAAGACTAAAAAATATTCATAAATAAAAAAAAATTTTGTAAAATTTTAAATTTTCGAAATTTGGCGCCTAATATCTTCGAAGATTTGCCGAAAATCAAAAATTGAAAGTAGCGTAGCTACGTGCCCTGTCTCAGGCTATGCCAAAATGTATCGAAAGTTAAAATCCAATGATTATTGTTAAAATTACTGCAATATTTTCAAAAACGATAACTTCGGTGATTTCGGACATTTCGCATTGTCGCAGAACGTTCAAAATAGATTTATCCTCTAAGTCACACCCACTTTCCCAGTAAAACCGAAGAGATCGCAACGATGCGACACGTAGTTGCTGAGATCTATTCAAATTGGAATCTGAATAATAATAATAATAATAATAAGAATAATAATTTTAACAAAAACAATAGTGTTTCACACAAGCTACGCAGTGTGAAACCCTAACTAGACCTGCAAGCAGCACTGAACCGGCTTTCAGGAATCATACAGGAAGTTTATTATACCATAGCCGATCCATTGAGCTACCAAACTTTAATCGTTTTACTTCAGTGACACCGTCTATCATATGTAAAAGTAATATTTGCTGGCGAAAAGACCGGTCAAAATTGTAAATTATGGCAAAATTACGTCACTTCCAGTGTTGAAACAAATTTTTGTAGGTGAAAAGTAAGTCGAAAATTCGCAACATACAAAATACAAACTTTGTTTTATACATATCGGGCAATAAATAATTAACCTATAACCAATAGGGCTGCAACGATTCACAACTACCTCGATTCGGTTCGATTATCGATTTTAACCATTCGATTCGATTATTTTCGATTCGATTATCAGCTACAATAACCAGTAATTTTTCCAGTATATAATTCATTAAAAACAATAAAAACACAAGACTAAAATTCTCTTGAACACTTTTATTTAATACTACATAGTATGTTAACATTGTTAACTGTGAAAACATTTCACTGTAATACATGTAAATTTACAGTCAAAATATTAATAAATATGTCAACATTATCACTACTCAAAGAGTTTTTTCTTACACAAAAATGATTCCAAACTTTAGATTTCAAATGACCAGGTGGTCGAGAAAGTACGTCGTCTGCCATAATTTTACCTTCCAGTGTTTGCTTGACTACGGGTAATAATCGCTAAACATGAAAATATCCGAAGATAATGACCGGAATTATCAGCTAATGAGATCGTTTTAGAATTTATTTAACGATTACCGAAGCTATTGACCTAAATTAACATCCAATGAACATTCGGTACGTCACCAATTTTAAATAAATTAATTTTCGTCAGCATACGGAAATTGTTTTAAAGGGAGGTCACTCTGTTTTAGTTATGTTTTCGAGTGACATTCGTGTTTTGTTAAATAACGTAAATTAAAAGTTACGTAAAAACAAAGTTTTTATTAAATTTTAAGTGGACTTAATTGCTACAGGTCTTTCATTTTTTTCATATGGTAAGGTGTGCGTTGTTTTTATTTGAAATTTAATTTGAAATTGAACCGAATCGAAATATGAACGTTGTAGATCGTGGATCGAACCGAGACGGCTAGTGTCGGTTATCGGTGCACCGAACCGAATCGTTGCAGCTCTAATAACCAATAAACTGAAATTAAGAAGGTAAAAAACTTAAAAGTGACCCTGGGACAATTGGCTATTTTTCGACAAGGGAACATGCTAGAAGCCTTTTCTTGATATCAATATGATGGTATTTATTCAATCTTACTGCCCATTAGAGTCAGACATTATAAAGTTAAACGAATAATAAACATAAATCACTTCAAAAAAAAATGTTTGTTTTGAAGGCCAAAAATACGTTTTTTGAAAAAATTACATTACTTCCGGTGACATTGAAAGTGTTAATTTAGTTCATAGAAGTCATAAATGGCATAAGGCATCAAATGGTAAAAAAAAATATAAAAATCGAATAATAATTGACACTTTTATAGACCAAAAACCGTGAAAAGTGACTTATCGAAGATCGCCTATTTCTCTGTAACCGTACAAGTTAGAAACCATTTTGTGGTATCTGTATGGTCGTATGGCTTCATTCTATTCGTTGATGGGAATCAAATATCATAATTTTAAAATTATTATAAGGCAGACTCATTTGAATAAAATATTTGTTTTTTAGGTTTAAAATACAGTTTTTGCCCAAATGACGTCATTTCCGGTCACAGTGAAATTGTAAAATTGGCTTGACCTAGTCCAAATTGACATTAAGCATCAAATGGAAAAAAATATTGCAAATCGAATAATAATTCACTCTTTTATAGGCAAAATAACGTGAAAAGTGATGCATGCAAAATTGCATATTCCTCGGCAACTGCTCATATTACAAACTAATTTTTGCATACAATCTCTTCTTCTGGATTATTGCTACGAGTTTATTAAAATTACAAATAAATATTTCAAAATATGAAGACGCTGAATGAATTGTAAACAACTGAATTTTACACTTTATTTTACATTTTATTCGAAATTGCCCGAAAATGAAATTGAAATTAAAAAATCTGAGCTAAGGATATTGTGCACCTTTGCAGGGTGCATAATTTTAGTTATATCAGTTTTGAAAAAAAATAATATTTGCTTTCAAAAAGTATTACCGAACTGTCAAAATTATAGTTTTTGTTAATATTACGCCTCTTCCGTTGCCGACAGAAAAATTTCACCATAACAAAAAAAATTACAATTGGGACCACGGAGCATATGAACTTTGTTTTATACAAATCGAACAATAAATAATTTTTCTGGGTACGAAAAACTAAATTAGCCGTTGGCGGCTAACGCAAATAACCGAGACAATTTTCTTTCCCATTTCTGCTCAAGTAGGATGATATTTTAACCCTGTGTAAAATACCATCAAAAAATATTCATAAATAAAAAAGGTTTTCGTAAAAAAAAATATTTTTTTTCAAAATATCGGACATTTTTTCGACTACTTCCGGTTTTACGATCGTTGTTTTGATAGCTTTACGAAGTTCTTTGGATACTTAACTTTCTGTACCAGAAGTGTCAGAAACATCCATTGAGTAGTTTTGGAAAAAAAGATAAATTAAAGAGCGTTTACAAAAATTTAACGATTTTTCAATTTTTTTCAAAGTTTGATGTCATTTTTGGACCACCTATATTATTTCAATGCTTTTCATTTTGGATTCACTATATAGACAACCGATAGGACTATGAGTAAGAAAAGTTTCAGAAAAATCGTAGGCGTCGTTTTCGAGAAAAGGACGTCTCAGAATGTTAAAAAATCGGAAAATACTAGATTTTTGGCATACTATAATTTATTTCCTTACCATCGAAATCGTATTATTTAGATACCATATGATGGTCCATTAATAGGGCTATCTAACGACACTTTAGTTCTTTTGGTCCGCTATTACCTAAGTGAGCAATCAAGTTTTTCGCAAGTGCGACAATATTTTTAAACTTTTTTTCCATTTTTTGAATACTTCCGATATGGTTATTATTGTCGGAATAGTTTTAATAGCCGGTTTGGGCGCTAAAATAGCCACAGGGCTCTGTAATGATATATTACATTATCTGATCAGATAAAATGCCCCTGAGAAATCCTATGTTCAAAAGTGCCAAAAATGCAAAAAATTTAAAATATCAAAAATTAAATTTCAATAATTACATACATATTATACATCGTTAGAATTGTAATTAGGTCAGCTATCTGAATATACAACCTTTTTTAAAAAATCTCTTTAAATAGAAAAATAGTAGAGCATTTTTCAAAATTTCACGATTTTTCGACTTTTTTCGATTTTCAGTCCCTTTTTTACTCTATTCCAGACATTTCAAAGTCTTATTGGTTGGCTTCATGCAAAGTACCTCCAAAAGGACTCTCGATAGAAAAAATTAAAAAAAAATTGTAGGTTAAGTTTTCGAGATACAGTCGTCCAAAAATGCTAAAAATCAGAAAATTCTTGATTTTCAGCGTGCCATATTTTGCTTCCTGATCATAGTATCCGTATGAATTGGGTATCATACGATAGTACAATCCTAGTGCAGTCCAATGGTACCATAATTTCTTTAATCCATTGATATCGGGCGGAGAAATCGCATTTTTCCCCAAAATATCCGTTTTTTGCATTTTTTTCAAAATATTGCACATTATTTCGACCACTTCCGGTTGAAGGATTCTTGTCGAAATTGCTTTATAAGTTGGTATTGGACTATAACTTCATGTTCCAGAAGTTTCAGAAACGTCAATTCTGCCATAAAACGAAACCCGAGCTCACAAAATGGGAAGAAAATTCGAAAAAAATCGAAAAATAAAGGGCGATAACTCTGAATGAAACTTATATTACTGGAATCGGATGGACTTCAGGTATCCAAAAATGTAGGTCAAATTTGAAAATTTTGAAAAATAACAAAAATTGTCTCGTAAACAACATGTTTTCAATTTTCGAACGATAAAAGTAATAGACGAATGTACGAAATTGAAAAATGTTAGATAGCCATTGTCTCAGAAAAGATTCGGGGATTCCGAAAATGTAATTTGTTTGAAAATGGATAAAGAATTGACGAAACTATGGCCGATTTTCAATTTTCAGACAACGTACAAAGTTCGGTCACTTCCGGTATGCGCAGAAACTTCAAAAATATTTTATCAAGTAGCCACCACATGGTTTCCCGATAGAAAATCTAATTCCAGATCGATATCTGTTTCCATCATGGAGATCTAGGCTCCCGCGGTAAATAATAATAATAACTAGACCTGCAAGCAGCACTGAACCGGCTTTCAGGAATCATACAGGAAGTTCATTATACCATAGCCGATCCATTGAGCTACCAAACTATACTTTGATTGTTTTGCTTCAGTGACACCTTCTATCATATGTAAAAGTAATATTTGCTGGCGAAAAGACCGGTCAAAATTGTAAATTATGGCAAAATTACGTTACTTCCGGTGCCGAAAGAAATTTTTATAGGTGAAAAATAAGTCGAAAATTCGCAACATACAAAATACAAACTTTGTTTTATACATATCGGGCAATAAATAATCAACCTATAACCCATAAACTGAAATTAAGAAGGTATAAAACTTAAAAGTGACCCTGGGAAAATTGGCTATTATTCGACAAGGGAACATGCTAGAAGCCTTTTCTTGATATCAATATGATGGTATTGATTCAATCTTACTGCCCATTAGAGTCAGACGTTATAAAGTTAAACGAATAATAAATATAAATCCCTTCAAAAAAATGTTTGTTTTGAAGGCTAAAAATACGTTTTTTGCAAAAATTACATTACTTTCGGAGATATTGAAAATGTTAATTTAGTTCATAGAAGTCATAAATGGCATATGGCATCAAATGGTAAAAAAATGATAAAAATCGAATAATAATTGACACTTTTATAGACCAAAAACCTTGAAAAGTGACTTATAAAAGATCGCCTATTTCTCTGTAACCGTACAAGTTAGAAACCATTTTGTGGTATCCGTATGGTCGTATGGCTTAATTCTATTCGTTGATGGGAATCAAATATCATAATTTTAAAAATATTATAAGGCAGACTCATTTGAATAAAATATTTTTTTTTTAAGTTAAAAATACAGTTTTTGCCCAAATGACGTCATTTCCGGTCACAGTGTAAATGTAAAATTGGCTTGACCTAGTCCAAATTGGCATTAAGCATCAAATGGAAAAAAAATATTGCAAATCGAATAATAATTCACTCTTTTATAGGCAAAATAACGTGAAAAGTGATGCATGCAAAATTGCATATTTCTCGGCAACTGCTCATATTACAAACTAATTTGCGCATACATTCTCTTCGTCTGGATTATTGCTACGAGTTTATGAAAATTACAAATAAATATTTCAAAATATGAAGACGCTGAATGAATTGTAAATAACTGAATTTTACACTTTATTTTACATTTTATTCGAAATTGCCCGAAAATGAAATTGAAATTAAAAAATCTGAGCTAAGGATTTTGTGCACCTTTGCAGGGTGCATCCTTTTAGTTATATCAGTTTTGAAAAAAAATAATATTTGCTTTTAAAAAGTGGTACTGAACGATCAAAATTGTAGTTTTTTTTAATATTACGTCACTTCCGTTGCCGACAGAAAAATTTCACCGTAACAAAAAAAATTACAATTGGGACCACGGAGCGTATGAACTTTGTTTTATACAAATCGAATAATAAATAATTTTTCTGGGTACGAAAAACTAAATTAGCCGTTGGCGGCTAACGCAAATTACCGAGACAATTTTTTTTCTCATTTCTGCTCAAGTAGGATGATATTTTTAACCCTGTGTAAAATATCATCAAAACATATTCATAAATAAAAAAGGTTTTCGTAAAAAAATTAATTTTTTTCAAAATATCGGACATTTTTTCGACTACTTCCGGTTTTACGATCGTTGTAGTGATAGCTTTACGAAGTTCTTTGGATAATTAACTTTCTGTACCAGAAGTGTCAGAAACATCCATTGAGTAGTTTTGGAAAAAAAGATAAATTAACTAGCGTTTCCAAAAATTTAACGATTTTTCAATTTTTTTCAAAGTTTGAGGCCATTTTTGGACCATTTATATTATTTCAATGCATTTCATTTTGGATTCACTATATAGACAACCGATAGGACTTTGAGTAAGAAAAGTTTGAGAAAAATCTGCAGCGTCGTTTTCGAGAAAAGGGCGTCCCAGAATGTTAAAAAATCGGAAAATAATATATTTTTGAAATACAATAATTTATTTCCTTACCATCGAAATCGTATTATTTAGATACCATATGATGGTCCATTAATAGGGCTATCCAGCGACACTTTAGTTCTTTTGGTCCACTATTACCTAAGGGAGAAATCAAGTTTCTCGCAACTGCGACAATGGTTTTAACCTTTTTTTTTCATTTTTTGAATACTTCCGGTATGGTTATTATTGTCGGAATAGTTTTAATAGCCGGTTTGGGCACTAAAATAGCCACGGGGCTCTGTAATGATATATTACATTATCTGATCAGATAAAATGCCTCTGAGAAATCCTATGTTCAAAAGTGCCAAAAATGCAAAAAAATTAAAATATCGAAAATTAAATTTCAATAACTACATACATATTATACATCATTAGAATCGTAATTAGGTCAGCTATCTGAATATACAACCTTTTTTTGAAAATCTCTTAAAATAAAAAAATAGTAGAGCATTTTCCAAAATTTCACGATTTTTCGACTTTTTTTGATTTTCAGTCCCTTTTTTATCATATTCCAGACATTTCAAAGTCTTATTGGATGGCATAATTCACAAGACTATCGAAGGGACTCTCGATAGAGAAAGTTAAAAAAAAAGTTGCGGTTAAGTTTTCGAGATACAGGCGTCCAAAAACGCTCCAAATCAGAAAATACTTGATTTTCAGCGTGCCATATTTTGCTTCCTGCTCGTCGTATCCGTACAAATTGGGTATCATACGATAGCACAATACTAGTGCAGTCCAATGGTACCCTAATTTGTTTAATCCATTGATATCGGACGGAGAAGTCGCGTTTTTCCCCAAAATACCCATTTTTTGCATTTTTTTCAAAATATCGGACATTATTTCGACCACTTCCGGTGTACAGATTATTGTTGAAATTGCTTTATTCCTTGCAATGGTCATTTGGCTTCATGCCTCAGAAATTTCAGAAACGTCAATTCGGCCATAAAACGAAACCCGAGCTCGCAAAATGGGTAGAAAATTCGAAAAAAATCGAAAAATAAAGGGCGATAACTCTGAATGAAACTTATATTACTGGAATCGGATGGACTTCAGGTATCCAAAAATGTAGGTCAAATTTCAAAATTTTGAAAAATAACAAAAATTGTCTCTCAAACAACATTTTTCATTTTTCGATCGCAAGAAGTCAGCGATGAAGTTTCGAAATATCGAAATTTTCAACTGCTATCGTCCGAGAAAAGACTCAGGGTTTCCGAAAATGTCATTTGTATGAAAATAGGTACAGAATTGACGAATCTACGGCCGTTTTTTTATTTTTTGACACCGCATGAAATTCGACCACTTCCGGTCTGCGCAGAAGTTTCAAATATAGTTTATCAAGTAGCCAGCACATGGTTTCCCGATAGAGAATCAGGTCCCAGATCGGTATCTGTTACAGGCACTGAGAAATAGGCTCCGGCGAAAAAAAAAATAATAATAATAAATAATAATTTTAGTAATCACAATAGGCTTTCAGACGAAAGTCTGAAAGCCTAATAACTAGACCTGCATGCAGGAATGACGGGTTTCACTGGTGCCATGTTACCCTTAAACATGTCACTTCCGGTGCCAAGTTACCCTTGAACATATGTCACTTCCGGTACCAGCGAAACCACTAAACAGGTTTCCAAATTAACATTGCACACAAATAAAATGGACGCAGAATCAACAAAATCCAGCAATATCAATTCATTTTATACATTTGTTACTTGTAAATGATCTTGACAAAATTAAATTACTCCCGGTGTTAATGCAAATGTTCAATTAGTCTTATGAAATCAGAAATGGCATACGATATCATATAGTGAAAATTTTATGTAAATCGAATAATAATTGCCACTTTTAAAGACCAAAAAACTTGAAAAGTGACTTGTAGAAAATCGGCTATTTCTCTGCAACCGTACAAGTTAGAAACCATTTTGTGGTATCTGTATGATCGTATGGGTTCATTCTATTTGTTGATTGGCATCAAATACCATAATTTGAAAAAGATTTCAAAACAGACTCATTTGAATAAAATATCTGTTTTGGAGGCTAAAAATACAGTTTTTGCCAAAATGACGTTACTTCCGGTGATAATGAAAATCTTAAATTACTTGTATGAAATCCCAAATGGCATTAGGTATAACATGGTGTGACGTTTATGAAAATCGAATAATAATTGACCCTTTTATGGTCCCGAAACCTTCAAAAGTGACCTGTAGAAAACCGTCTATTTCTCGGCAACCGAATAAGTTAGGAACCATTTTATGATATCTATATGACCATATGAGTTTTGTTTATATGTGAATTTAAACCAAAAGTTAAAATTATTAATACATATTAAGTTATTCTTGGTTGAATAAAACATTTATTTCAAAAGTTAAAAATGCATTTTTTGACCAAATGATGTCACTTCCGGTGTCAATTTTAAATTGTAATCAACTTGATATGACGCTACGTGCTTTTTGAATCAAATGATGTCACTTTTATAAAAATTAAATCATAATTGACTATTTTACAGGCAAAATAACGAAAACAGTGACTTGTACAGAACTGCCCATTTCTTGGTAACTGCTTATATTACAAACGAATTTTAACATACATTTTCTTCGTATGGATTATAGCTACAAGTTTATAAAAGTTACGAAGAAATATCTTAAAATCTGAAAAGCCTGAATAGGTTGTAAATAGGCCAATTTTACACCATTTTTAGCCTCTTAATCGAATTTGCTCGAAAATGAAATCGAAATTAAAAAAACTGCTTCCTACATTTTTTGCGCCATGAAAAGACACACTCTTTGAGTCATATAATTTTTCAAAAAAATAATATTTGTTTTCGAAATAAGAAAATAACTGTCAAAATTGTAGTTTTTGGTAAAATTATGCCACTTCCGGTGCCGACAGATAACATTATTGGTAACAAAAAAAATGACAATTGAGACAACGAAGCATATGAACTTTGTTTTATACAAATCGAACAATAAAAAATTAATCTAGGACTGAAAAACTGAATTAGCCAATGGCGGCCAAGGAAAATTACTGAGACAAAAATTTTTAACATTTTTGCACTAGTCAGATGACTCTTTAATTCTGTGTACAATACGACTAAAAAATATTCATAAATAAAAAAGTTTTTTGTAAAATTTTAAATTTTCGAAATTTGGCGCCTAATATCTTCGAAGATTTGCCGAAAATCAAAAATCGAAAGTAGCGTGGCTATGTGCCCTGTCTCAGGCTATGCCAAAATGTATCGAAAGTTAAAATCCAATGATTATTCTTAAAATTACTGCAATATTTTCAAAAACGATAACTTCGGTGATTTCGGAAATTTCGCATTGTCGCAGAACGTTCAAAATAGCTTTATCCTCTAAGTCACACCCACTTTCCCAGTAAAACCGAAGAAATCGTAACGATGCGACACGTAGTTGCTGAGATCTATTCAAATTGGAATCTGAATAATAATAATAATAATAATAAGAATAATAATTTTAACAAAAACAATAGTGTTTCACACAAGCTACGCAGTGTGAAACCCTAATAACTAGACCTGCATGCAGGAATGACGGGTTTCACTGGTGCCACGTTACCCTTAAACATGTCACTTCCGGTACCAAGTTACCCTTGAACATATGTCACTTCCGGTACCAACGAAACCATTAAACAGGTTTCCAAATTTACATTGCACACAAATAAAATGGATGCAGAATCAACCAAATCCAGCAATATCAATTCATTTTATACATTTGTTACTTGTAAATGATCTTGACAAAATTACATTTCTTCCGGTGTTAATGAAAATGTTCAATTAGTTTTATGAAATCAGAAATGGCATACGATATCATAAAGTGAAAATTTTATGTAAATCGAATAATAATTGCCACTTTTAAAGACCAAAAAACTTGAAAAGTGACTTGTAGAAAATCGACTATTTCTCTGCAACCATACAAGTTAGAAACCATTTTGTGGTGTCTGTATGATCGTATGGGTTCATTTTATTTGTTGATTGGCATCAAATACCATAATTTGAAAAACTTTTCAAAACAGACTCATTTGAATAAAATATCTGTTTTGAAGGCTAAAAATACAGTTTTTGCCAAAATGATGTTACTTCCGGTGATAATGAAAATCTTAAATTACTTGTATGAAATCCTAAATGGCATTAGGTATAACATGGTGTAACGTTTATGAAAATCGAATAATAATTGACACTTTTATGGCCCAAAAACCTTCAAAAGTGGCCTGTAGAAAACCGTCTATTTCTCGGCAACCGAACAAGTTAGAAACAATTTTATGATATGTATATGACCATATGAGTTGTGTTTATATGTGAATTTAAACCAAAAGTTAAAATTATTAATACATATTAAGTAATTCTTGGTTGAATAAAACATTGATTTAAAAAGTTTAAAATGCAGTTTTTGACAAAATGACGTCACTTCCGGTGTCAATTTTAAATTGTAATCAACTTGATATGACGCTACATGCTTTTTGAATCAAATGATGTCACTTTTATAAAAATCCAATCATAATTGACTATTTTACAGGCAAAATAACGAAAACAGTGACTTGTACAGAACTGTCCATTTCTTGGTAACTGCTTATATTACAAACTAATTTTAACATACATTTTCTTCGTATGGATTATAGCTACAAGTTTATAAAAGTTACGAAGAAATATTTTAAAATCTGAAAAGCCTGAATAGGTTGTAAATGGGTCAATTTTACACCATTTTTAGCCATTTAATCGAATTTTCTCGAAAATGAAATCGAAATTAAAAAAACTGCTTCCGCCATTTTTTGCGCCTTGAAAGGGCACACTCTTTGAGTCAAATAATTTTTCCAAAAAATAATATTTGTTTTCGAAAAATGGTACCTAACTGTCAAAATTGTAGTTTTTGGTAAAATTATGCCACTTTCGGTGCCGACAGATAACACTTCCGGTAATAAAAAAAATGACAATTGAGACAACGAAGCATATGAACTTTGTTTTATACAAATCGAACAATAAAAAATTAATCTAGGACTGAAAAACTGAATTAGCCAATAGCGGCCAAGGAAAATTACTGAGACAAAATTTTTTAACATTTTTGCACTAGGCAGATGACTCTTTAATTCTGTGCACAATACGACTAAAAAATATTCATAAATAAAAAAGTTTTTTGTAAAATTTTAAATTTTCGAAATTTGGCGCCTAATATCTTCGAAGATTTGCCGAAAATCAAAAATCGAAAGTAGCGTAGCTATGTGCCCTGTCTCAGGCTATGCCAAAATGTATCGAAAGTTAAAATCCAATGATTATTGTTAAAATTACTGCAATATTTTCAAAAACGATAACTTCGGTGATTTCGGACATTTCGCATTGTCGCAGAACGTTCAAAATAGCTTTATCCTCTAAGTCACACCCACTTTCCCAGTAAAACCGAAGAAATCGTAACGATGCGACAAGCAGTTGCTGAGATCTACTCAAAACAAAAGAAGAATAATAATAATAATAAGAATAATAATTTTAACAAAAACAATAGTGTTTCACACAGGCTTCGCAGTGTGAAACCCTAATAATTTTAGTAATCTCAATAGGCTTTCAGACGAAAGTCTGAAAGCCTAACTAGACCTGCAAGCAGCACTGAACCGGCTTTCAGGAATCATACAGAAAGTTTATTATACCATAGCCAATCCATTGAGCTACCAAACTATACTTTAGTTGTTTTGCTTCAGTGACAGCCTCTACCATATGTTAAAGTAATATTTGCTGGCGAAAAGACCGGTCAAAATTGTAAATTATGGCAAAATTACGTCACTTCCGGTGCCAAAAGAAATTTTTATAGGTGAAAAATAAGTCAAAAATTCGCGACATACAAATTACAAACTTTGTTTTATCATATCGGGCAATAAATAATTAAGGTAAAAAACTTAAAAATGACCCTGGGAAAATTGGCTATTATTCAACAAGGGAACATGCTAGAAGCCTTTTCTTGATATCAATATGATGGTATTGATTCAATCTTACTGCCCATTAGAGTTAGACGTTATAAAGTTAAACGAGTGATAAATATAAATCCCTTCAAAAAAATGTTTATTTTGAAGGCTAAAAATACGTTTTTTGCAAAAATTACATTACTTCCGGTGATATTGAAAATGTTAATTTAGTTCACAGAAGTCATAAATGGCATAAGGCATCAAATGGTAAAAAAATTATTAAAATCATATAATAATTGACACTTTTATGGACGAAAACCCTTGAAAAGTAACTTATAGAAGATCGCCTATTTCTCTGTAACCGTACAAGTTAGAAACCATTTTGTGGTATCTGTATGGCCGTATGGCTTCATTCTATTCGTTGATGGGAATCAAATATCATAATTCTAAAAATATTATAAGGCAGACTTTTTATTTAATAAAATATTTGTTTTTTAGGTTAAAAAAACAGTTTTTGCCCAAATGACGTCATTTCCGGTCACAATGAAAATGTAAAATTGGCTTGACCTAGTCCAAAATGGCATTAAGCATCAAATGGGGAAAAAAATTGCAAATCGAATAATAATTCATTCTTTTATAGGCAAAATAACGTGAAAAGTGATGCATGCAAAATTGCATATTTCTCGGCAACTGCTCATATTACAAACTAATTCTCGCATACATTCTCTTCGTCTGGATTAATGCTACGAGATTATGAAAATAACAAATAAATATTTCAAAATATGAAGACGCTGAAAGAATTGTAAACATCTGAATTTTACACTTTATTTTACATTTTATTCGAAATTGCCTGAAAATGAAATTGAAATTAAAGAATCTGAGCTAAGGATTTTGTGCACCTTTTCAAGGTGCATCCTTTTAGTTATATCTGTTTTGAAAAAAAATAATATTTGCTTTCAAAAAGTGGTACCGAACTGTCAAAATTGTAGTTTTTGTTAATATTACGTCACTTCCGTTGCCGACAGAAAAATTTCACCGTAACAAAAAAAAATACCATTGGGAACACGGAGCATATGAACTTTGTTTTATACAAATCAAACAATAAATAATTTTTATGGGTACGAAAAACTATATTAGCCGAAGGCGGCTAACGCAAATTACCGAGACAATTTTTTTTCTCATTTTTGCTCAAGTAGGATGATATTTTAACCCTGTGTAAAATACCATCAAAAAATATTCATAAATAAAAAAGGTTTTCGTAAAGAGATAAATTATTTTCAAAATATCGGACATGTTTTCGACTACTTCCGGTTTAACGATCGTTGTCGTGATAGCTTTATTAACTTCTTTGGATACTTAACTTTCTGTACCAGAAGTGTCAGAAACATCCATTAAGTAGTTTGGGAAAAAAAGATAAATTAAAGAGCGTTTACAAAAATTTAACGATTTTTCATTTTTTTTCAAAGTTTGATGCCATTTTTGGACCACGTATTTTATTTCAATGGTTTTCATTTTGGATTCACTATATAGACAACCGATAGGACTTTGAGTAAGAAAAGTTTAAGAAAAATCATAGGCGTCGTTTTCGAGAAAAGGGCGTCTCAAAATGTTAAAAAATCAGAAAATACTAGATTTTTGGCATGCAATAATTTATTTCCTTACCATGGAAATCATATTATTGAGATACCATATGATGGTCCATTAATAGTTCTATTCAGCTACACTTTAGTTCTTTTGGTCCGCTATTACCTAAGGGAGAAATCATGTTTTTCGCAAGTGCGACAATATTTTTAACTTTTTTTTTTATTTTTTGAATACTTCCGGTATGGTTATTATTTTCGGAATAGTTTTAATAGCCAGTTTGGGCACTAAAATAGCCACAGGGCTCTGTAATGATATATTACATTATCTGATCAGATAAAATGCCCCTGAGAAATCCTACGTTCAAAAGTGCCAAAAATGCAAAAAATTTAAAATATCGAAAATTAAATTTCAATAATTACATACATATTATACACCGTTAGAATCGTAATTAGGTCAGCTATCTGAATATACAACCTTTTTTTAAAAATCTCTTAAAATAAAAAAATAGTAGAGCATTTTCCAAAATTTCACGATTTTTCGACTTTTTTCGATTTTCAGTCCCTTTTTTATCCTACTCCAGACATTTCAAAGGCTTATTGGATGGCTTCATGCAAAAGACTTCCAAAAGGACTCTCGATAGAAAAAATTTAAAAAAAATTGTAGGTTAAGTTTTCGAGATACAGGCGTCCAAAAACGCTCCAAATCAGAAAATACTTGATTTTCAGCGTGCCATATTTTGCTGCCTGATCATAGAATCCGTATGAATTGGGTATCATACAATAGTACAATCCTAGTGCAGTCCAATGGTACCCTAATTTCTTTAATCCATTGATATCGGGCGGAGTAATCGCGTTTTTCCCCAAAATATCCATTTTTTGCATTTTTTTCAAAATATTGCCCATTATTTCGACCACTTCCGGTTGAAGGATTCTTGTCGAAATTGCTTTATAAGTTGGTATTGGACTATAACTTCATGTTCCAGAAGTTTCAGAAACGTCAATTCTGCCATAAACCGAAACCCGAGCTCACAAAATGGGAAGAAAATTCGAAAAAATTCGAAAAATAAAGGGCGATAACTCTGAATGAAACTTATATTACTGGAATCGGATGGACTTCAGGTATCCAAAAATGTAGGTCAAATTTGAAATTTTTTATAAATAACAAAAATTGTCTCGTAAACAACATCTTTTCAATTTTCAAACGATAAAAGTCATAGACGAATGTTCGAAATTGAAAAATGTGAGATAGCCATTGTCTCAGAAAAGATTCAGGGATTCCAAAAATGTAATTTGTTTGAAAATGGATAAAGAATTGGCGAAACTATGGCCAATTTTCAATTTTTAGACAACGTACAAAGTTCGGTCACTTCCGGTATGCGCAGAAATTTCGAAAATATTTTATCAAGTAGCCACCACATGGTTTCCCAATAGACCCTGGGAAAATTGGCTATTATTCGACAAGGGAACATGCTAGAAGCCTTTTCTTGATATCAATATGATGGTATTGATTCAATCTTACTGCCTATTGGAATCAAACATTATAAAGTTAAACGAATGATAAATATAAATCCCTTCAAAAAAATGTTTGTTTTGAAGGCTAAAAATACGTTTTTTGCAAAAATTACATTACTTCCGGTGATATTGAAAATGTTAATTTAGTTCATAGAAGTCATTAATGGCATAAGGCATCAAATGGTAAAAAAATTATTAAAATCGTATAATAATTGACACTTTTATAGACGAAAACCCTTGAAAAGTGACTTATAGAAGATCGCCTATTTCTCTGAAACCGTACAAGTTAGAAACCATTTTGTGGTATTTGTATGGCCGTATGGCTTCATTCTATTCGTTCATGGGAATCAAATATCATAATTTTAAAAATATAATAAGGCAGACTCATTTTAATAAAATATTTGTTTTTTAGGTTAAAAATACAGCTTTTGCCCCAAAGACATCATTTCCGGTCACAGTGAAAATGTAAAATTGGCTTGACCTAGTCCAAAATGGCATGAGGCATCAAATGGAAAACAAATATTGCAAATCGAATAATAATTCCCTCCTGTGATAGGCAAAATAACGTGAAAAGTGATGCATGCAAAATTGCATATTTCTCGGCAACTGCTCATATTACAAACTAATTTTCGCATACATTCTCTTCGTCTGGATTATTGCTACGAGTTTATGAAAATTACAAATAAATATTTCAAAATATGAAGACGCTGATTGAATTGTAAATAACTGAATTTTACACTTTATTTTACATTTTATTCGAAATTGCCCGAAATTGAAATTGAAATTTAAAAATATGAGCTAAGGATTTTGTGCACCTTTGCAGGGTGCATCCTTTTAGTTATATCAGTTTTGAAAAAAAATAATATTTGCTTTCAAAAAGTGGTACCGAACTGTCAAAAGTGTAGTTTTTGTTAATATTACGTCACTTCCGTTGCCGACAGAAAAATTTCACCGTAACAAAAAAAATTGCAATTTGGACCACGGTGCATATGAACTTTGTTTTATACAAATCGAACAATAAATAATTGTTCTGGGTACGAAAAACTAAATTAGCCGATGGCGGCTAACGCAAATTACCGAGACAATTTTTTTTCTCATTTCTGTTCAAGTAGGATGATATTTTAACCCTGTGTAAAATACCATCAAAAAATATTCATAAATGAAAAAGGTTTTCGTAAAAAAATTTTTTTTTTTTCAAAATATCTGACATTTTTTCGACTACTTCCGGTTTTACGATCATTGTCGTGATAGCTTTACGAAGTTCTTTGGATACTTAACTTTCTGTACCAGAAGTGTCAGAAACATCCATTGAGTAGTTTTGGAAAAAAAGATAAATTAAAGAGCGTTTCCAAAACTTTAACGATTTTTCAATTTTTTTCAAAGTTTAAGGCCACTTTTGGACCACCTATATTATTTCAATGCTTTTCATTTTGGATTCACTATATAGACAACCGATAGGACTTTGAGTAAGAAAAGTTTAAGAAAAATCGTAGGCGTCGTTTTCGAGAAAAGGGCGTCTCGGAATGTTAAAAAAGCGGAAAATACTTGATTTTTGGCATACAATAATTTATTTCCTTACCATTGAAATCGTATTATTTAGATACCATATGATGGTCCATTATTAGGGCTATCCAACGACACTTTAGTTCTTTTGGTCCGCTATTACCTAAGGGAGCAATCAAGTTTTTCGCAAGTGAGACAATGTTTTTAACCTTTTTTTTTCATTTTTTGAATACTTCTGGTATGGTTATCATTGTCGGAATATTTTTAAAAGCCGGTTTGGGCACTAAAATAGCCACAGGGCTCTGTAATGATATATTACATGATCTGATCAGATAAAATGCCCCTGAGAAATCCTGTGTTCAAAAGTGCTAAAAATGAAAAAAATTTAAAATATCGAAAATTACACTTCAATAACTACATACATATTATACATCGTTAGATTCTTAATTAGGTCAGCTATCTGAATATACAACCTTTTTTAAAAAATCTCTTCAAATAAAAAAATAGTAGAGCATTTTCCAAAATTTCACGATTTTTCGACTTTTTTCGATTTTCAGTCCGTTATTTCACCCATTCCAGATATTTCAAAGGCTTATTGGGTGGTTTCATGCAAATTAACTCCGAAAGGACTCTCGATAGAAAAAATTTAAGAAAAAGTTATGGTTAAGTTTTCGAGATATAGGCGTCCAAAAACGCTCCAAATCAGAAAATACTTGATTTTCAGCGTGCCATATTTTGCTGCCTGATCATAATATCCGTATGAATTGGGTATCATACGATAGTACAATCCTAGTGCAGTCCAATGGTACCCTAATTTGTTTAATCCATTGACATCGAACGGAGAAATCGCGTTTTCCCCAAAACTATCCATTTTTTGCATTTTTTCAAAATATTGCACATTATTTCGACTACTTCCGGTCTACGGATCATTGTTGAAATTGCTTTATTCCTTGCAATGGTCATTTGGCTTCATGCCTTAGAAGTTTCAGATTCGCCAATTCAGCCATATAAAAAAACCCGAGCTCACAAAATAGGTAGAAAATTCGAAAAAAATCGAAAAATAAAGGCCGATAACTCTGAATGAAACTTATATTACTGGAATCGGATGGACTTAAGGTATCCAAAAATATAAGTCAAATTTGAAAATTTTGAAAAATGAAAAAAATTGTCTCTTAAACAAATTTTTTTAATTTTCGAACGCTACAAGTCAGCGACGAAGTTTCGAAATTACAAAATCTTAGATTGCTATTGACTCGGAATAGATTCAGGGTTTCAGAAAATGTCATTTGTTTGAAAATGGGTAAATAATTGACGAAACTATGGCCAATTTTCAATTTTTTGACAACGTACAAAGATCTGCCACTTCCGGTATGCGCAGAATTTCGAAAATACTTTATCAAGTAGCCACCACATGGTTTCCCGAAAGAAAAGTTGATTTCAGATCGATATCTGCTTTCGATCATGGAGAACTTGGCCCCCGCGGTAAATAATAATAATAATAATAATTTTAGTAATCTCAATAGGCTTTCAGACGAAAGTCTGAAAGCCTAATAACTAGACCTGCATGCAGGAATGACGGGTTTCACTGGTGACACGTCACTTTCGGTGCCACGTTACCCTTAAACATTTGTCACTTCCGATACCAATGAAACCATCAAACAGGTTTCCACATAAGCATTGTAAACATCAAATAAAATGGACGAAGAATCAACCAAATCCAGCAATATCAATTCATTTTATATATATGTTACTTGTAAGTGATCCTGGCAAAATTTCATTACTTCCGGTGATAATGAAAATGTTCAATTAGTTTTATGAAATCAGAAATGGCATAAGGCAGCATAATGGCGAAAATTGTATGTAAATCAAATGAGAATTGCCACTTTTATAGACCAAAAACCTTGAAAAGTGACTTGTAGAAAATCGTCTATTTCTCGGCAACCGTACACGATAAAAACTATCTTTTGGTATCTATATGATCGTATGGGTTCAATCCATTTGTTGATTAGAATCAAATATCATAATTTGAAATATATTACAAATCAGACTCATTTGAACAAAATGTCTGTTTTGAAGGCTAAAAATACAGTTTTTGCCAAAATGACGTTACTTCCGGTGATAATGAAAATCTTAAATTACTTGTATGAAATCCTAAATGGCATTAGGTATAACATGGTGTAACGTTTATGAAAATCGAATAATAATTGACACTTTTATGGCCCAAAAACCTTCAAAAGTGGCCTGTAGAAAACCGTCTATTTCTCGGCAACCGAACAAGTTAGAAACAATTTTATGATATGTATATGACCATATGAGTTGTGTTTATATGTGAATTTAAACCAAAAGTTAAAATTATTAATACATATTAAGTAATTCTTGGTTGAATAAAACATTGATTTAAAAAGTTTAAAATGCTGTTTTTGACAAAATGACGTCACTTCCGGTGTCAATTTTAAATTGTAATCAACTTGATATGACGCTACATGCTTTTTGAATCAAATGATGTCACTTTTATAAAAATCCAATCATAATTGACTATTTTACAGGCAAAATAACGAAAATAGTGACTTGTACAGAACTGTCCATTTCTTGGTAACTGCTTATATTACAAACTAATTTTAACATACATTTTCTTCGTATGGATTATAGCTACAAGTTTATAAAAGTTACGAAGAAATATTTTAAAATCTGAATAGGTTGTAAATGGGTCAATTTTACACCATTTTTAGCCATTTAATCGAATTTGCTCGAAAATGAAATCGAAATTAAAAAAACTGCTTCCGCCATTTTTTGCGCCTTGAAAGGGCACACTCTTTGAGTCAAATAATTTTTCCAAAAAATAATATTTGTTTTCGAAAAATGGTACCTAACTGTCAAAATTGTAGTTTTTGGTAAAATTATGCCACTTTCGGTGCCGACAGATAACACTTCTGTTAATAAAAAAAATGACAATTGAGACAACGAAGCATATGAACTTTGTTTTATACAAATCGAACAATAAAAAATTAATCTAGGACTGAAAAACTGAATTAGCCAATAGCGGCCAAGGAAAATTACTGAGACAAAATTTTTTAACATTTTTGCACTAGGCAGATGACTCTTTAATTCTGTGCACAATACGACTAAAAAATATTCATAAATAAAAAAGTTTTTTGTAAAATTTTAAATTTTCGAAATTTGGCGCCTAATATCTTCGAAGATTTGCCGAAAATCGAAAGTAGCGTAGCTATGTGCCCTGTCTCAGGCTATGCCAAAACGTATCGAAAGTTAAAATCCAATGATTATTGTTAAAATTACTGCAATATTTTCAAAAACGATAACTTCGGTGATTTCGGACATTTCGCATTGTCGCAGAACGTTCAAAATAGCTTTATCCTCTAAGTCACACCCACTTTCCCAGTAAAACCGAAGAAATCGTAACGATGCAACAAGCAGTTGCTGAGATCTACTCAAAACAAAAGAAGAATAATAATAACTAGATCTGCTACTGTCCCATGCAGATATGAAAGCTTTCATATTCATCGTCACGTGTCATAGATTATATCAAGTATCTCAAATAAAAGGATAAGAATAACAAACTATCAAAATTGGTCAAAAACTCGCGAAGTTACAAGTCTAAATATAGTATGAAACATTGCATAATCTGAAAACTAAAGGGAAATAACTGATACTTGTGTTGCTGTAATCGGGATGACTTCCCACTTCAAAACTTTCAGAAAAATGAAATGAAAATGGTAAGAAAACATCGAAAAATTAAATGAGAAAACTTTGAACAAAACTAAAAACTTTTGAATCAGGTTGATCCCAATTGTTTGAATATTTACGTTAAATATGTAAATTTGGAAAATTATAAAGACATAATTATCAAAATCGGTCAAAACTCACAAAGTTACAAATTTAAATGTAGTGAGAAACATTGCACCCTCGGCAAAAAAATAATCTTTAAACTAAAGGGAAATAACCCAAACTTGTATAGCTGTAATCGGGCTTCCAAAATTAGAGATATGTTATATAATTATAGTTTCCAATATGTTTGGTTATAAGTAGGAAATCGTGACAACTTCTTAAGCATGTTTTAAACAAAGGGTCATAGACTGCAATATACAAGAATGGCACTTTGCAATAAAAAAAAACTGGTAAAAAGCAAGATTTCTATGCAGAAATGAAATAATTAATAGAACCAGAAAAACATTTATCCACTATAATAAATAAGCAACATAGAGAAAATGAAATCAAATTGAATGGTTGTTTAACGTCCTACTGTTTTGCTCCTAAAATGGGCTAATGAAGACGGGCATACGCCATAAAGTGTGCAATGAGGGAAATTTTACCCGGGCAGCGGCGTTACGGCCTACGAGGTTGGACAGGCGACCATACCCCTTGTCACGTACAACCAAGAAATCGAAACAACGCCACTTGACTCAATGACAGACGTTATGATACAGAGCGCACATGCTAACCATTCAGTCACGCAACCTCCCTAAAATCTGCAAATTGCTGACCTACAGATAGAAACATTTCAACGGGGCGAAATCTTTTATTTTATTAGTTTAATTTGCACGGTACCTTTAGTTATCAACCGAATATTACAAAACTTTTAAAAAGAAGCTCCCCCTGACCAGCTAAATCGTTCGCAATAAACGTTTTCCCCTTAAAATTGGCAAATTGCTGAATTTAAAGTGAGAAACATTACAACCAGGCGAATTTTTCTGTTTTATCACTTTTACAGTATCTTTGATTACCAACCGATTATTACAAAACTTTAAAAATAAAAAAAAAAGAGAGAAATGCGGCTTAACGTCCATTCGACACAAACTAGGTCATTTCGGGACTAACATATGTTTTTTATACGCCCACATTTTCATGTGGACGTATATTGTCGTCGCCCCTGTTCGTCCGTCCGTCCGTCCGTCCGGACGTCCGTCCGTCCGTCCACAATTGTTTGTGAACAGTCTACAGGTCACAATTTTTATCCGATTTCAATGAAACTTAAAATATAGGTTTATCACCCTAAGATCTCGGTTCCTTTCGATATTGGCATGTATCGGACCGTAACTTCATGGGTTATGGCCCCTGATTGTACGAAAAATCACGTTTTTTAGCTTGTGAACAGTGTAGAGGTCACAATTTTGAACCGATTTGAATGAAACTTGAAATGCATGTTTATAAACCAAAGATCTTGGTTCCTTTCTATATTTGCGCCAATTGGATCGTAACTTCCTGAATTATGGCCCCTGATTGTCCGAAAAATCGCCCTTTTTAGCTTGTGGTCCCTCTGGAGGTCAAAATTGTTATCCGATTTAAAAAATCGTCTGATTATATCACCGTTACATGGTTATGAAGTTTGAGTTCGAATTTCGTGAAAATCGGACCAAAATTGACGGACAAAATGGCCGCCATTTGTACGCGAATAGTGTGAAAATATGTTATATTAAGGTTGTGAACAGTGTAAAGGTCACAATTTTGAACCGATTTGGATGAAACTTGAAATGCATGTTTATAACCCAAAGATCTTGGTTCCTTTCGATATTTGCGCCAATCGGATCGTAACTTCCTGAATTATGGCCCCTGATTGTCAGAAAAATCGCCCTTTTTAGCTTGTGATCCCTCTGGAGATCAAAATTGTTATCCCATTTAAATAAACGTTTGATTATATCACCGTTCCATGGTTATGAAGGTTGAGTTTGAATTTCGTGAAAATCGGACCAAAATTGATGGACAAAATGGCCGCCATTTGTATGCGAATAGTGTGAAAATATGTTATAAAAAGGTTGTGGACCTTATAGAGGTCACAATTTTTAACCGATTTGGATGAAACGTGACATGCATGTTTATAACCGAAAGATCTTGGTTCCTTTTGATATTTGCGCCAATCGGATCGTAACTTCCTGAATTATGGCCCCTGATTGTCCGAAAAATTGCCCTTTTTAGCTTGTGGTTCCTCTGGAGGTCAAAATTGTTATCCGATTTAAAAAAACGTTTGATTTTATCACCGTTCCATGGTTATGAAGGCTGAATTCGAATTTCGTGAAAATCGGACCAAAATTGACGGACAAAATGGCCGCCATTTGTACGCGAATAGTGTGAAAATATGTTATATCAATGTTGTGGACTTTATAGAGGTCACAATTTTGAACCAATTCTGATGAAACTTGACATGTATGTTTATAACCCAAAGATCTTGGTTCCTTTCGATATTTGCGCCCATCGGATCGTAACTTCCTGAATTATGGCCCCTGATTGTCCGAAAAATCGCTTTTGTTCGCTTTTTGTCTCTCTGGAGGTCAAAATTATTATCCGATTTAAAAAAAACGTTTGACTATATCACCGTTACATGGTAATGAAGAGAGAGTTTGAATTACGTGAAAATCGGACTAGAATTGACAGACAAAATGGCCGCCATATGTACACGAGTAGTGTGAAAATATGTTATATCAAGGTTGTGGACCCTATAGAGGTCACAATTTTGAATCGATTTTGATGAAACTTGACATATATGTTTATAACCCTAAGATCTTGGTTCCTTTCTATATTTGCGCCCATCGGGTCATTACTTCCTGAATTATGTCCCCTGATTGTACGAAAAATCACCCTTTTTAGCTTGTTGTGCCTCTGGAGGTCACAATTATTATCTGATTTTAAAAAAAAAAACGTTTGATTATAAAAACCAAACAAATTCTAATGATTTTCTGATAATTCCTTAATATGCGACAACTCTTGTTGACTGCCCGGACGATTTGGCTGCTGTGTGGGCGTATGTTTCGTTGCCTGGCAACCTATTTTTAATTTTATTTAAAAACTCCCCTTGCGCGTAGTGGTCTTTAGCTGTTGGGAGGAAACCGAATGGCACGGAGAAAACCCACGAGGTTGGACACCATACTCCATGTCACGTGCAATCTCGAAATCGAAACGACGCCCGTTGACTCAATGACAGACGTTACGATACAGCGTGCACATGCTAACCATTCAGCCATTCAGCCTCCCTTAAAAATAAGCTCCCCCTGACCAGCTTAATTGTTCGCAATAAACATTTGCCCTCTAAAATCGGCAAATTGCTGACTTTAAAGTGAGAAACATTATAACCGGGCGAAATTTTATGTTTTATCACTTTTACAGTACCTTTGATTACCAACCGATTATTACAAAACTTTAAAAATAAAAGAGAAAGAGAGAAATGTGGCTCAACGTCCATTCGACACAAACTAGGTCATTTCGGGACCAACATATGTTTTTTAATTGTATTTATAAACTTCCCTTGCGCGTATGGGTCTTTAGCCGTGGGAGAAAACCGAAGGACACAGAGAAAACCCACGAGGTTGGACACCATACTCCATGTCACGTGCAACTTGGAAATCGAAACGACGCCGGTTGACTCAATGACAGACGTTACGATACAGCACGCGTATGCTAACCATTCAGCCTCCCTAAAATCTGGAAATTGCTGACTTATAGCAAGAAACATTTTAACCAGGCGAAATTTTCTGTTTTAACAGTTTAATTCGCACGGTATTTTAATTACCAACCGATTATTACAAAACTTTTGAAAATAAGCTCCAACTGACCAGCTTAATCGTATGCAATAAACGTTTGGCCTGAATTGAAAGTTCTGCAACGAGAAAGTTCATCTCGATTTTCCGGCGTGGTCCCCCCTTGTCAGTGAGGCAGAACGGAGGGCCTGACAAGGACAGCTGTCTAGTCGTTCGGGTGGGACGAAAAACCAAGGTCGCGTGTACACATTGGAGTGCACATAAAATATCCCTAAGCAGTTGGAATTCGATACTGTTGAATAAGCTCTATACAATGACTAAATGTGCAGATTGTAGTCACACACACTGCATGTTTCGCTTAACAATGAAAGGGTGCCGTTTTCAATGTTCGATCCTTTTATTCTTCTACTCCAGATATTTTGGACTGTTGATCGAAGTTTTCATATAAAAGACTACCGATAAGACTCTTTGTAGAAGAAGTTCCCAAAAAGTATTATGTTGACTTTAAGAGAAAAGAAACTTTAAAGATGCTCCAAATCGTAAACATACGACTTTTTGGATTTTCGATCTCTTTTTTTCTGCTATCCCTGATATTTACAAAACAAAGATACAACGATTTCACACAACAGGCCAGCTATTACACTCTCGATTAACAAGAGTTTCACCGCCCTCCCTTCATTATAACCGAAGTTATCTTGCCCTAAAGAATCAACAAATCAGCATGCTTATTTCTGCTTACCCTAGGCAGAAAATGCTCATCTTTGAACTCAATCATGACATTGACATAGTGAACGTCTACACCAAGATTGAACATTCTAGCTCAATTAGAAGGAGAGTTATTGTGTTTCAAAGTTTCGGCCCTTCAAATTGCTACTACTTTTCATATTCACTTCAAAATGGCAACCATCAATTGACCTAAATCAAAATTCTTCTCTGAACAATTTTTAGACCATCTTTCAAGGATTCAGAAAATATAACTCACGTGTCTGTAAGTAAAATAGCAAAAAAGCCTTAGGGATATTTCACGTTTGAAGATGGTGGCACTTCCGGTTCGATCAACAAACTTTATATTTTGTGTACAAATCAGTAATTACTTGTCTAGTATCCAAAAAAAAAATCAGGTCATTCTGACCTATATTTCGATGATTTTTTTGAAAATTTTGATCTTTAATTTCGTCAAGGGGAGATAATTTAGAAAATTTCACATCGGTAAGGTCTACATATATACTAAATTTCATGACAATCCTACAACTATTAAAGAAGTTGTCAAATTGGTCTAAACTTCCGGTTCGAAATCACAGCGACGAATTTTCGAAATTCGAAAATGTGAAACTGCAGATGAAAATGATTTTTTTCAAGGTATTCAAAGAAAAAAGAATTAGTAAAATCGGTCAAAAAATAACAAAGTTACGACTATGCTTTATCCATTTCGTCGTTCGTAAATTTCGGTGATTTCGGATTCGTAAAACGTTTTGAAAATATATTTAATCAAGGTTCGCAGTTCGCACCCCATTTTTGGGGGGGTAGGTCAAAATTTCAGAAAGATCCTACGGATAGATTCTGAGAAATACGATTTGCAGAAAACACACAAAAAAAAAAATAATAATAATAATCTTAACAGAAACAATAAGCTTTCATATGTAATATGAAAGCTTAATAATAAGAATAATAATTTTAACAAAAACAGTAGTGTTTCACACAAGCTTCGCAGTGTGAAACCCTAATTATATACAGATAAGACATCTCACATCATGCTAAGAGACCACAAACAAAAACAAATCAAAAAGAGTGAATGGATCCGGGGGCTAGCCGTAACCGTCCACTGCGCTGTACAGTCCCGGGCCTGTGGTGACACAGACTTCACTCATATTTATTTGAAAACAAGTTGGGAGTAAAACCCAAATAATTATATAATGTCAGTATGAGTCATGATCTGTTATATGTTGCAAGCATATTGTTGTATAAATTCCGATATATACAAGTAACCACACCGTTAAATGTATCAAAGAAGTAGGCCTAGTTCTAAAAAACTATTGTCTGTTCCATGGTAAATAATATACAGATTTCTACAATTATGAACAAACTACGGTACTCTACTTAAGTTATTATAAACTTACCTATGTGTTTAAAATCCCCTCCGGTTAAATAAAATTAATAGGGCCGCTAAGTCTCGCGACGATTTCTTCGGTATTCTACTTCCGGTGACATGCACCCAGCAATGGTGGAAAAGACGATGCCTCGCAAGGGGCTTGGCAAGGCATTGATTGTGAATCGATGAAGTGTTCGCAGCACCAATTACTTTCGTTTTACAAAAGAAAAATAAGATATTTTAGCTTGTTTATCAAGGTATGTAAATCAATTATTTAAACATATCTTAATAAAATATTTGATATTATTCTTGAAATAGTATGCCCTAGCCCAAACCTTGGTTTCACAGTTTTAGCCTTATGGCTTATCCAATTGGCCTACTGCATAGTGGCGGTCTGAGTTCGATTTGTTTACAAACCCCATTACCAGTACATTATTCTTCCGCCTGCACATTTAGTGCTTCGAGAAATTTATATTTTAATGTCTTGATTGTTATATAAAGTTGAAAGAATTATTCCCATGGGTTTTAATTCCAAGTAGTACAGGTAACGCAATCTTGAAAAATGTGTTATAGTAATCCTTATAGGCCTAGTACTTGTGTTTTAAGATAAAAAAATCTATAAAAATCGAGTACATACGCTCTCGTTTCACGATCTCCCTTGAATTTTTCGACAAGTTTTAAAAACTTTACTAGCACTACAGCGTATTTTATTTCAGCAGATTGGTGGATTATAATAATATGATGTTGAGGAAATATTCAAGTTTTTAGCACAGAGAGGATGGGCGTAAAACTGCCACAGAAAACGTGGAAGGTGTTCTGATTCAAGAAGTAGGTAATTTGTCAAATAACGAATATGGACGAATATCATTATATTTTTTTGAAATATTTCCATTTACTTAGGCAGGCCTATATTCAGTATAATTTAGTACCTTGTTTTCAGCGCCCACGCTGTCGATCGCCAAATTCCTCAATTGCGATTAAAATATAATTCTGGCTAAAGAATATTCAATTTGGCGAAATTTTTGGCGATATTTTTTTCCCGTATGGCGATTCTTTTTTTACCTGGAAATAAAAAAAATTATTTGCACAAAGCTTTGATTTCCGCGAGTACATACCAAACTAAACAGTGTACCGTTGACTGCGTTTCGTTGAGTCAATCAACAATCAATTAGGTATCAATAATAGCCCTATCTTTTGTCTCTTGGTCAATCTGGGATTAGTGTTGATAAGTATTTACAGTAAGAGTAGTAATAAACTAATTAAGAGACAAAAGATTTGATTACGTGTTTTCAAATACGAATCGGTTTCTTTGTTGATGGTTTCGATATATTCAAAATGGCGGACACTGTAAACAATACTCACTGGATTTTTTCGGGATTATTGGAATATGACTGCTGTTTGATCTATTTCATACCGAAATTGACGATATTGTTAATAAATGAAGCCAGGTATGTTGTTACAGTTTATAAAAGTGTATATAATCTTGGGACTGTCGAAAGCCAGTTATTATCAAATCATATGCAATGGTTCGTAAGCGAAAAATTGAACAGCCTTCTTCAACGTCTGACAGAAGAATGTCAGATTTTTTTAATATTCCACCACCAAAATGACCGAAGACTACAGATGATAAAGACATGATAAGCTCTGGTCCATCTGATGATATTGCAACCCTAGATGTTGAACTGATACCCCAAAAGCCACCACAGAGAAAAATTTCGAAAAAAGGAAAATATTAAGTGCATTTGGAAAGGGTAGATCTTTCAGGGATGAATGGAAATTTTCAAATCCTTGGTTAAGGTATGATGCAACTACCAAAAAAATGTTTTGTTCAACATGTGAATCAGCTAAGGTCACAAATTCATTCACAACTGGTTGTAGTGTTTTTAAAAAAGAATGTATTACTGCTCATCTTTCAAATAAAGGTAAGAATGTGTGTGTGTTTTGATCACGATTATTTATGAATAACTTACTGATACAATATGAATTGTATGCTAATTTAGTATTTGAATTTGTTTAATTTTTATTAAATGGAATTTAAGTTTTCTATGATAGTCAATTAAATGTGTTTTTATACGCCCACATGGAAATGTGGTCGTATATTGCCGTCGCCCCCGTCTGTCCGTCTGTCGGTCGGTCCGTCCGTCAGTCTGTCGGTCCGTCCGTCCGTCCGTCCGTCCATCGTCCACAATTTCTTGTGAACACTCTAGAGGCTAAAGTTAATCTCCGATTGAATTGAAATTTATACACGGTGTTTAAGGTCGTGAGACGAAGAAGCCTATTGATTTTCAGCGATATCCGATAATTACTACCAGAGTTATGACCCTTGATCACTTTGAAAAATCTTGTGAACGCTCTAGAGGCTATAGTTAATATCCGATTGACTTTAAATTTATACACAGTGTTTAAGGTCATGAGACGAAGAAGCCTATTGATTTTCAGTGATATCTGATAATTACTGCCAGAGTTATGACCCTTGATCCTTTTGAAAAATCTTGTGAACGCTTTAGAGGCTAAAGTTAATATCCGATTGACTTTAAATTTATACACAGTGTTTAAGGGCATGAGACGAAGAAGCCTATTGATTTTCGGTGACATCTGATAATTACTGCCAGAGTTATGACCCTTGATCACTTTGAAAAATCTTGTGAACGCTTTAGAGGCTAAAGTTAATATCCGATTGACTTTAAATTTATACACGGTGTTTAAGGTCGTGAGGCGAAGAAGCCTATTGAATTTCAGCGATATCCGATAATTACTACCAGAGTTATGACCCTTGATCACTTTGAAAAATCTTGTGAACGCTCTAGAGGCTATAGTTAATATCCGATTGACTTTAAATTTATACACAGTGTTTAAGGTCATGAGACGAAGAAGCCTATTGATTTTCAGTGATATCTGATAATTACTGCCAGAGTTATGACCCTTGATCCTTTTGAAAAATCTTGTGAACGCTTTAGAGGCTAAAGTTAATATCCGATTGACTTTAAATTTATACACAGTGTTTAAGGGCATGAGACGAAGAAGCCTATTGATTTTCGGTGATATCCTATAATTATTACCAGAGTTATGACCCTTGATCACTTTGAAAAATCTTGTGAACGCTCTAGAGGCTAAAGTTAATATCCGATTGACTCTAAATTTATACACAGTGTTTAAGGGCATGAGACGAAGAAGCCTGTTGATTTTCAGCAATATCCGATAATTCCTGCCCGAGTTATGACCCTTGATCACTTTGAAAAATCTTGTGAACGCTCTAGAGGCTAAAGTTAATATCCGATTGAATTTAAATTTATACGCGGTGTTTAAAGTCATGATACAAAGAAGCCTATTGATTTTCAGCAATATCCGATAATTACTGCCAGAGTTATGACCCTTGATCACTTTGAAAAATCTAAAGTTAATATTCGATTGACTTTAAATTTATACACACTATTTACGGTCATGATACAAAATAGCCTATTTATTTTCAGCGATATCCGATAATTACTGCCAGAGTTATGACCCTTGATCACTTTGAAAAACCCTGTGAATGCTCTAAAGGCTCAAGTTAATATCCGATTGACTTTAAATTTGTACACAGTGTTTAGGGTCATGAGACGAAGAATCCTATTTGATTTTCAGTGATATCTGATAATTTCTGGCACTTGATCACTTTGAAATATCTTGTGGACAAAGGCCTTGAGACAAACCATCAAAACTATTCTAATCATTTCTGATAATTATTTAATGGGCTATTACTCGTAATAAGATTATCATGTGTTGTAAATAGTAAATGTTCTCCTTACCGTAAAAGAAACAATATGCGACAACCCTTGTTGACTGCCCGGACGACTTAGCTGTTGTGGGCGTATGTTTCGTTGCCTGGCAACCTATCTTTTCATTTTTATTTTGTTTTCAAAGGAAACAACAGTCACAAAGTTGCCCTCCAAGTCTTAGAAACTAGTAAAGATATGGTTAAAGCTAGAGACAAGTCCATCAGTAAATCTAAAGAAGCTGTCTTTTCTGCCATGAAGAATGTTTTATTCATGGCACAGCATGACCTCGGGTCAAAATTCACGACGGCACCCGCGGCAATTGCTGTAGTATTGAGCGAAATTGCCGTAGAAAATGAATAATAACTACGGCATCGTTTGCCGTGGTATTTTATTTAAGAATAGGCCCTATGACTATTATGACGACGGCAATTTGCCGTAGTCGTCACTGAAATTGCCGTTGTACAACTGTGTAATCCACGGCATAACAGAAAATAAGAATTTGTTGTTTTGTTTCTTTCCTGGGTTCTCGTGACTGAATTTTTCTATCGAATTAAATCTCGAACCACAGCTGTCACAGCTACTAAAAATAGATCAAACGGTGTGGAATTTTGATTGGCTATTTACCTGACGTCACATTAGCGGACGCACGTACGCAGATACCGATAACACAAGTCGTTTAGTTGACCATGAAACAGAGAGCCTATACGGTCGTGATCGTATGATTACTCAGCTAATGTTATAACAACGAATTTCACACCATCTATGCATGTTTTCGTCTGTTTGTCACTAGTTTATAGCACTAAAAATAGATCAAACGGTGTGGAATTTTTATTGGCTATTTACCTGATGCACGTACGCAGATACCGATAACACAAGTCGTTCATTTAGTTGACCATGAAACAGATAGCCTATACGGTCGTGATCGTATGATTACTCAGCTAATTTTATAACAACGAATTTCACACCATCTATGCATGTTTTCATCTGTTTGTCACTAGTTTATAGCATTATAAGTACATGTATTTATATCAAAATAAATAAAACACATACCCCCCTTCCCCAAGTCCAAGTCATCTGACCTACATGTACTTCTACTGGAATGGAAATGCACACGGCTCGCTGTCTGGCGTATTTAATCATTTAAAAAGTTCAAAACAATTTCCAGAAATAAAGGCTCTGAAGAATATACAGGAAAAATGTGACCAAATCAAATATAATTTTTAGCGTCAAGCCGTAAATATAGACGGAATGTAAGAAAGGCTTGCAATAATTTTTATACCTCCTAATTTCGGAGAAATAAAACGGATTTATTACGATATTTATATGGACTGCGGTTGATGTAAAGTCCTAAACATTTTTAGGGTGTTTGTGGTGACCTTATCCTAATATACTAAACACACATTACAAATGAAAACATATATACTTATAGTTTATTTTTTATTTATAATCTTTATTAATCAAATTTATCAGTTTAAAAAAATGCTGTAGTGATGAAAGTCAAATGAAAGTTTTGCCTTAGTGTACATAAAAACTGCTGTAGTGAAGAAGGGATTACTGTGGCATTTTTTGAAAAAACTGCCTCAGTTCCAATTTCATGAATTTTGACCCCTGGACCTATCCAACTCTATTCTTCAAGACCTCAACAATCTGTGTATTGAGCAGGGTGCCAGTCATTTACAGTCCTTAAATGTGGATAAACATATAAGTTATACGCATAATGATAGTGTTCTTGAATTTCAACAAGCCATGGCAGATGCAGTTTTAGATGATCTGGTAGAAAAAGTTAGAGTCAGACTATTTTAGCCTACTAATTGATGAATCGACAGATGTTGCAGTAGATCAAAATCTGATAATTTATGTAAGATACTTGTTTAAAGGTAATACAAAGACTGATTTTTGTCCCCCACCTTTCGAAGAAAGTTGGGGGACTATTAAAATGGATTCGTCCGTCCGTCTCTCTGTCTGTCTGTCTGTCCGTCACACTTTTTGGGACACAATAGCTCTCTTTCTAATTGAGCTAGAATGTTCAAACTTGGTGTATGTGTTTATTAGGTCAATGCCTTAATGGAGTTCGAAGATGAGCATTTTCCGCTTAGGGTAAGCAGAGATAAGCAATTTAATTGGTTGATGCTTTGGGACACGATAACTTTAGTTCTAATTAAGTGAAAGTGATGAAACTTGGTGTATAGTTTCATTACAGTAATACCTTGACTAAGTTCGATAATGGGCATTTTCTGCTCAGGGTAAGCAGAGTAATTTGATAGGTCGAGACTATGGAACACAATAACTCTCCTTCTAATTGAGCTAAAATGTTCAAACTTGGTGTATATGGTTATTAGGTAAATGCCTTGATGGAGTTCGAAGATGAGCATTTTCCGCTTAGGGTAAGCAGAGATAAGCAATTTGATTGGTTGATGCTTTGGGACACGATAACTTTAGTTCTAATTAAGTGAGATTGATGAAACTTGGTGTACAGTTTCATTACAGTAATACCTTGCCTAAGTTCGATAATGAGCATTTTCTGCTCAGGGTAAGCAGAGCGATACGCAATTTGATTGGTTGATGCTTTGGGACACGATAACTTATTAGGTCAATGCCTTGATGGAGTTCGAAGATGAGCATTTTCCGCTTAGGGTAAGCAGAGATAAGCAATTTGATTGGTTGATACTTTGGGACAAGATAACTTAGGTTCATCTTGATTGATGATTTTTATGCCAATACAATTACTGCATTCTCATTTAGTAATGGATTCGACAGTAACAGTGTATAGAAACTATTGACTTGGACACAAGGGCCCTTTCCCTTGGTCAGAGGGGCTCTTTTGTCTGCCTTTAGGGTCCCCCTAACTAGGGTACATTTTCATTTTTCTCGTCGGTTTTAGCATTTTTCTTTATAAAACACTTTTGGATGACACTTCGTGTACAGTTTGATTACTGGATACATTGAAAAAAATAAATGTGCGATTAATTAATATGTGTCTTTTATTTATTTTGGGATTTCGGCGGGGGACATCAGCCTCACTGTTGGCTTGTTTAAGTATAAGGAAACTTAGCACAGGGGCAACAGCAGACAAAGCAGATTTCGGGCACACGGTGGTTGTCATTTGATGGGGCTGTTCAGGCAGTTTTGAGAAACTACTCTATTTTAGTTACTGTATTAATTGAAGATAACACTCCAAAAATTGCTGGTCTACTTAAAAGTATAACTTCTATAAAATTCCTTTATTGTACATATTTTTTTTCTGATGTTTTAGCTGTTCTTTGTAGATTAAGTAAGTGTTATCAAAAAAATGATGTTATGTTTTCCAATGTAAACCCTTTGCTTCAATCCTCAATTTATCAGTTGAAAGTCATTGCTTCTGGAACTTCTGGACCTAATTTCTCAAAATTTCAAAACTTAATACCAAGTGACATTGTCCTTGATCAGTTTGGTGAAGCCTCATTTATTTTTGAGGATCAATTGGTCAAGCAAAGGGGTGATGCACAAACTAGTTGTAATAAATTTGTTGTAAATGTTATAGATAATTTGAATGCTCGTTTTGAAGATAAGGGAGATGCTGTTGTATTAAGTAATTTATGTAAAATATTTGATGTAAATAGTAGAATCGATGGAACATTTGTACGCGAATAGTGTGAAAATATGTTATATCAAGGTTGTGGACCCTATAGAGGTGACAATTTTGAAACGATTTTGATGAAACTTGACATGTATGTTTATAACCCAAAGATCTTGGTTCCTTTCGATCTTTGCGCCCATCGGATCGTAACTTCCTGAATTATGGCCCCTGATCGTCCGAAAAATTGCCCTTTTTAGCTTGTGGTCCCTCTGGAGGTCAAAATTGTTATCCGATTTAAAAAAACGTTTGATTATATCACCGTTACATGGTTATGAAGGTTGATTTCAAATTTTGTGAAAATCGGACCAAAATTGACGGACAAAATGGCCACCGTTTGTACGCGAATAGTGTGAAAATATGTTATATCAAGGTTGTGGACCTTATACAGGTCACAATTTTGAACCAATTTTGATGAAACTTGACATGTATGTTTATAACCCAAAGATCTTGGTTCCTTTCGATATTTGCGCCCATTGGATCATAACTTCCTGAATTATGTCCCCGAATTGTCCGAAAAATCGCTTTTGTTCGCTTTTGGTCCCTCTGGAGGTCAAAATTATTATCCGATTTAAAAAACATTTAACTATATCATCGTTACATGGTAATGAAGAGAGAGTTTGAATTACGTGAAAATCGGACTAGAATTGACGGACAAAATGGCCGCCACAAGCTAAAAAGGGCAATTTTTCGGACGATCAGGGGCCATAATTCAGGAAGTTACGATCCGATGGGCGCAAAGATCGAAAGGAACCAAGATCTTTCGGTTATAAACATACATGTCACGTTTCATCCAAATCGGTTCAAAATTGTGACCTCTATAAGGTCCACAACCTTGATATAACATATTTTCACACTATTCGCGTACAAATGGCGGCCATTTTGTCCGTCAATTTTGGTCCGATTTTCACGAAATTCGAATTCAACCTTCACAACCATGGAACGGTGATATAATCAAACGTTTTTTTTAAATCGGATAACAATTTTGACCTCCAGAGAGACCACAAGCTAAAAAGGGCGATTTTTCGGACAATCAGGGGCCATAATTCAGGAAGTGACGATCAGATTGGTGCAAATATCGAAAGGAACCAAGATCTTTGGGTTATAAACATGCATTTCAAGTTTCATCCAAATCTTACTGGATTTTCTTCAAACTTGGTATACGTATTCCTTATACCCGAAGGAAGATCTCTATTGTTTTTGGTGCATGCCCGACCCCCAGGGACAGAGCCACGCCCATTTCTAGTATGTATTTGTTTGTCGTCTACAGGCCACATTTCTTAACTTATAATTTTGAAACTTAGCATACACATTCTTTGTACCCTAAGGAACATCCCTATCATTTGGGGTGCATGCCCAACCCCCTGGGGCAGAGCCACACCCATTTTCTTATCGTGTGTCTTTGTGTCGCCTACAGGCCGCAATTCTCATTGGATTTTCTTTAAAACTTTGTATACTTACTCTTTATACTCTAAGGATGATCCCTATCGTTTGGGGTGCATGCCCAATCCCCAGGGGCAGAGCCACGCCCATTTTCTTTTTGTGTGTCTCTGTGTCGCCTAGAAGCCACAATTCTAACTGGATTTTCTTAAAACTTTGTATACTTACCCTAAGGATGATCCGTATTGGTTTTTGGTGCATGCCCGACCCCCAATGGCAGAGCCACGCCCATTCCTTGTATTTATTTGTTTGTCGTCTACATTTCTTAACGTATCATCTTGAAACTTTGAATGATTATTCTTTGTACCCTAAGGAACATTTCTAACATTTGGAGTGCATGCCCAACCCCCAGGGGCAGGGTCACGCCCATTTTCTTTTTGTGTGTCGCCTACAGGCCACAATTCTTAATCGGTCATCTTGAAACTTAAAATACTTATTCCTTATACCCTAAGGATGACCCCTTTTGTTTTGGGTGCATGCCCGACCCACTTGGGACAGCAACACCCATTTCTTGTATTTGTTTGTCTGTTGTCTACAGGCTGCATTTCTTAATGTATCATCCTGAAACTTTGAATACTTATTCTTGCTACCTTAAGAAAGATCCCTATTGTTTTTGGTGCATGCCCAACCCCAAGGGACAGTGCTACGCCCTTTTTTTTGTCTGTCTGTGTGTCACCTACAGCCCACAATTCTTAATCGATCGTCTTGAAAACTTTTTTTATACTTATTCCTTATACCCTAAGGCTGACCACTATTATTTTTGGTGCATGACGGACCCCCTGGGACAGAGCCACGCCCAATGTTTTTGTGACTTGTGTTCGCATACAGGATACAATTCTTAACAGATCCTTTTAAAACTTTACAAACCTATTCCTTGTACCTTAAAGATGACCCCTATTGTTTTGGTGATTTCCTAACCCCCAGGGGCAGAGCCATGCCCATTTTTACTTCGTGTCTATGTGTGTTGTCTACAGGCCACGATTCTTAATGGATCGTCTTTAAACTTGGGATATGTATTCCATATAGCCTAAGGACGTCAACTGCATGTCCCGACTTGTTGTTTACAGGCCGCAATTCTGAATGAATCAGCTTGGTACCGGGTTTATGTATTCCTTATAGCCTGAGGGCGTCCACTATTGATTTTGATGAATGTCCCGACCCCCAGGGGCAGAGCCACGCCCACTTTTTGCCTTCTGTGTTAGGAAGGCACAATTCTGAATGGATTATCTTGGTATAGTTATTCCTTATACTCTAAGGACGGCAACTATTAATGTTGGTGCACGACCCTCAACGCTAAACAAACCAAACGCCTAGCCTTCTTGACAAAGTACCATATCAATCAAAGCAGGAATGTGGACGTATATTGTAGCGTTAGCGTTATGTTTAGCTTGTGGACCCTATAGAGGTCATAATTTTGAACCGATTGTGATGAAACTTGACATGCATGTTTATAACCCCCAAATCTTGGTTCCGTTCGATATTTGCGCCCATCGGATCGTAACTTCCTGAATTATGGCCCCTGATTGTCCGAAAAATCACCCTTTTTCGCTTGTGGTCCCTCTGGAGGTCAAAATTATTATCCGATTTAAAAAAACGTTTGATTGTATCACCGTTACATGGTAATGAGGGTTGAGTTCAAATTTCGTGAAAATCCGACCAAAATTGACAAACAAAATGGCCGCTGTTTGTACGCGAATAGTGTGAAAATATGTTATATCAAGGTTGTGGACCCTATCGAGGTCACAATTTTGAACTGATTTTGATGAAACTTGACATGTATGTTTATAACCCAAAGATCTTGGTTCTTTTTGATATTTGCGCCCATTGGATCGTAACTTCCTGAATTATGGCCCCTGATTGTACGAAAAATGACCTTTTTTTTAGCTTGTGGTCCCTCTGGGGTCAGAATTATTATCCCATTTAAAAAAAAGTTTGATTATATCACCGTTACATCGTAATGAAGGTTGAGGTCGAATTTCGTGAAAATTGGACTAAAATTGACAGCTGTTCTTGTCAGGCCATCCATCCTTCATCACGAACAAGGGGAAACCACACAAGGGGAAACCACGCTAGAAAATCTAGATGAACTTTGTCACCCAATGCAGGGATCAAACACCAAACCTCAAGGCAACCAAGCCATCATCTTACCCACTTAGCAACATGATCCCCAGTCGAATTGGAAGCCTACTGAAATGAACCTTTATAACCCAAATATCTTAATTCATATCAAATTCTAACTTAATGATGTAGGAAAAATCACTTTCGGTATTGCTTGTTCTCTATCCATCTCTCGAAAATGTGGGCGTATCCTGCCTGGCAGTGCCAGCCTATCTTTATTCCTTATTGTTGACTTGCTTTTGATTTAGTTGGTAAATAGATCATTTGAGATCATGTTTGTACAAGGAACCTGCTTTTAAATTATGACAGAAGGAGGTGTTTGAGGATCATCATTTCAGTGTTTTTACTACAGTTGCAAATATCCCTTCAATAACTGAAAAACAAGGCTTTTACTTGTTATTCTAAAGAATGTAAAGCATGTCGTACAATAATTAAGCCCCAAAACATCTTCGTCCTTACCAATTACCATTGGCAACAAACTGATCAAAATACAAATCTATGTTCCATTTATTTTTTTTTATATACTTTTGCTGGCCTACACAACATGAAGATCCTAGTGTAAGGCAAGTAAAACAAAATTTTGAACTATAAAAAAATGAAACGAAATATGTGTTTTAATCAGATTGCATTGGCAAGATCCAGAACTCTTGACTCTCTAAACCATACTCTTCAAACTCCTGAAAAATATTCAATTAAACATACATAATGCAAGTGCTAAATCTGCGTAATGCAGGTCTTTCCTTAGGCCTGAAATGTTATCTTAATTATTAATTAAAATTATTAATTAGACATTAATTTATTTATTCACATCATAGCCTTGATCGCTAGTAGGGGTGACTATTGTTGGTAATTTTCACTATTGCGATAGTATTGCTATTGGGTAAACAGCTATTGCAATACTATTACCATTGGGGATTAAATATTGCGATACTATTGGACTATTGCGATAGTTTGATCTGTTTATTAGTTTAGGTTTAAAACACACTGTTATGTATAGGCTACATTTATTATAACATTTAATCAAACTAAAAATTTTGAAACACTAGAAAGTTCCAGGTAATGTTAGATAATATAATACAAGAAGACTCCCAATAATACAACGGATGCGCATACAACGGACAATCGCTTATACGGACACAAAAGTTTGGTCCCGATTTTTGTAATAAAAATTTCTTGTTTTCAAAGTCTTTTTATAACGGACACTCGATGTAAGACTCCATTTTTATTACGGACATGTAAGAGTCCATTTTTATTACGGACTCTCGAATAAGCAGAACTAAATAATGATGTTACTGATTATATTATCGGTGACCGAATACTTTTCCCAGAAAATTACCGTACTGATTTTTATACGCCCACATAGAAATGTGGACGTATATTGCCGTCGCCCCCGTCCGTCCGTCTGTCGGTCCGTCCGTCGGTCCGTCCGTCCGTCCGTCCGTCCGTCCATCGTCCACAATTTCTTGTGAACGCACCAGAGGCCAGGGTTAATATCCGATTGACTTTAAATTTATACACAGTGTTTAAGGTCATGAGACAAAGAAGCCTATTGATTTTCAGCAATATCCGATAATTACTGCCAGAGTTATGACCCTTGATCACTTTGAAAAATCTTGTGAACGCTTTAGAGGCTAAATTTAATATCCGATAGACCTTAAATTTATACACAGTGTTTAAGGTCATGAGACGAAGAAGCCTATTGATTTTCAGCGATATCCGATAATTACTGCCAGAGTTATGACCCTAGATCACTTTGAAAAATCTTGTGAACGCTCTAGAGGCTAAAGTTAATATTGGATTGACTTTAAATTTATACACAGTGTTCATGGTCATGATACGAAGAAGCCTATTGATTTTCAGCAATATCCGATAATTACTGCCAGAGTTATGACCCTTGATCACTTTGAAAAATCTTGTGAATGCTCGAGAGGCTAAAGTTAATATCCGATTGACTTTAAATTTATACACAGTGTTTAAGGTCATAAGACGAAGAAGCCTATTGATTTTCACGGATTTCCGATAATTAGTGCCAGAGTTATGGCCCTTGATCACTTCAAAAAATCTTGTGGATGCTCTATAGGACAAAGATGATGTCCGATTGACTTCAAATTTATACAGTGTTTAAGGTCATGAGACGAAGAAGCCTATTGATTTTCAGCAATTTCCGATAATTAGTGCCAGAGTTATGGCCCTTGATCACTTCACAAAATCTTGTGGATGCTCTAGAGGCCAAAGTTAATATCTGACTGACTTTAAATTTATACACAGTGTTTAAGGTCATGAGACGAAGAAGCCTATTGATTTTCAGCGATTTCGGATAATTATTGCCAGAGTTATGGCCCTTGGTCACATCAAAAAATCCTGTGGATGCTCTAGAGGCCAAAGTTAATATCCGATTGACTTTAAATTTACACACACTGTTTAAGGTCATGAGACGAAGAAGCCTACTGATTTTCAGCGATTTCAAATAATTAGTTCCAGAGTTATCTCCCTTGACCACTTCAAAAAACCTTGTGACGCTATAGATGCCAAACTTATCATCCGATTGACTTCAGATTGATACACAGAGTTTAAGGTGTTGAAACGAATAAGTATTTTGATTTTCAATGAATTTTGATAACTGAACAGCTAAATCCATGATGTTAAATGTTTCCTATACTAATTGTTAGCGTGGGGCAAAACTTTATAAAAAGCAAACAAATTCTAATGATTTTCAGATAATTACATAATGAGTTGTTACTCTTAATCAGATTTTGGTGTATTACAAATGTTTCATTCCCCAAAAAAGTAAAAATATGCGACAACCCTTGTTGACTGCCCGGACGATTTAGCTGCTGTGGGCGTATGTTTCGTTGCCTGGCAACCTATCTTTAGTGTTGTCACAATTACAAAATTCTTGAATCGGGTAATCGCCTCGCCAAAAATCGTATCGGTTGGGCTGTGGAAGACATTCCCGCATTCTGACTTACCCCTACTGCTTTAACTGCTAATTAAAAATCCAGTACTTGCAATAGATTACAATTCACTAGTTGTTCAACATCTCCAGCCCGTAAATCAGTACGTAATATTTTAATGCGGTTATCGGTAGTCATATCGACAAATAAACCGACAGAATTAAGCGACACAAGACGGTGCAGATAAAAACAACATGTGTCTTCTAAAGGTGCAGCAAAAGGGGAGGGGGGCCTCCTAGCTGGTATCTCATGTACACGGTAACGTCGCATTCTGATTGTGAATTAAATAATAAAGTAAATTGTTTTTTTTTCTTTATATTATATAAAATTGTATATTATTAATATTACATTGGTAGTTTAGTAATTTGTAAAAAAGGCATAGCCAACTTTCCTGTCATATGCAACATGCTTTCAGCATGTCTGTTATTGGCGTACGTGACCATTTTCAGCTTTTTCGCGCCAAAATCAACCATTTTTACACATTTCTTAGTAAGCCATGCCTAATATGGTAGACGAAGATTTCCATGTGACATTGCGATCGTGTAACGCTATTTTAGTGATAACGGAGCATTTTGTTATAAATACAGAGTATTTATTCGACAAATACGAGTGAATTTGAGTCATGTTACTTTCGCTATCGAAACTATCGATAGTTTGCTTGACTATCGCAATTTTTATCGATAGTTTCTTTTTACTATCGATACATACTATCGACAGTCAAACTATCGCGATGCATCGATTGTTCGATGTATCGTTACACCCCTAATCGCTAGCCTGCAATATTTGGAATCTGATCTGCGGCTCAATGCCCGTTGATGATTAAATAAAAAAAATGAATAATCTAGACAGTGTATTTTATTGTACCGATTTTATTTATGATGATCGAAGATGGGCCTAAAATTCAATCGCTAAATTCTCGGTTCAGATTGGATCAATTTGACCGAAATATTCAGAAATGTCCCTTTACATTATCTAGTTTGTGACAATTAAAGTGAGAACAGTCAGCTCTTTATCTAATTTCCCATAGTGCATAATGTATGTTTAACCATTTTTAAATTCTATTTGCAGTAAACCATATGTAATTTGAAAAGGTGCCAATGAAGGGGTTTTAACTACTGCTGTTCAACTACCTACACCTATGACATTACTCTTCCTTGATGAAATCTTTTGAAGGATATTATGACAGAAAACAATCACTTACTGGTTGTAATGAAATAAAATTCTCTGGTCTGGAGGCATAACTCCACATCTGCCACAGGAATATAGGATTTGGTGATTGGCTTAACTGTTGATTCGCAATTTCTTCCAAAAGTCAAACAAAATTAAAAGCAATTATTTCAGCAAAACACAACAAGTCTCTGTCATCCATCTACATTTGTACTTCTGCATGTAGCTCATTTACCATTTTCTGAAATTTGAAAATTGTGTAAGCAATTTATAAATAATTATCCCCCAACTCATATATACTGTTTGAATATTTCATATGATTATTGTCAGAAATGATCATACATATTTTTGTATTTCTATTTAAATATATCAGCTTATATTTTTATACAATTAATTATAAGAAAATAACTGTTCCTTTTGAGTTTATATTTTGTGCTTTTCATATAATAATAAGAATGTGTGTAAAAAATAATCCATTGTGAGTTTACAAATTTTTTTTATGATAATATTTCTTTGTAAATATTCCTCTATACCAGTATGTTGTTTTCGTTTCTGTGTAAATATATTTCGACTATTAAAAGAAGGGTTTGTTCTTACTTTTGAGTACCTCTGTTCATTCCTTTCTGGGTCTTTCAACTCACTCCCTTATATGGCACTTTTGCCTTTTTATGGACTCAGTGGGGTGGATGGTGGGCTGGTTTCATGATATGTTACATGTAATTTCAACGTCCATCTATATCTAATTGTCCTTGATGTAGATGGTGCTATTACTTTTATAGGTTGTTTTACATTAGTAACTTCTGCCATAGTTGCTAAAGTAGGTGGGGGTACGTGTCAATACCAGGTATAATAATGATTCCACCTGCCATGTCCAACACAAAAACAGTAGATATCAATCCAGTTTTAACTTATCTCGTATCAACTGCTTTCGAAATACCTGTAGTGTAAAACCAAAATGAAAATGTAAATAAATAAGGTTTTCCAGAATTCATATAAAATTCTAGTCAATATGTCTAATTAAATAATTAATTATATGCAAGATATTTTTCTTATCCGTCCCAACTTCAGAAATAAATCTTGTGTCACGAATGATATATTTACTTTATTTAGCTTGATCGAGTTGACTGTCTGAGGGTCCAATCAATAATAATTAAAAAATGAAGCTTGGTGAAGCCATGCCAAGATTAGGCCAAATCAAAGATAATAATGAAGACAATCATCTAATTTTAAAGATAATCAGGCAGTTTGATATGTCAATTTACGACAATTTTAAAAACTAGACAAACCTGGTGATAACCCGTCCACAAATTACTTGTTGTGACGAAGTATTATTATTACAAACCAAGTACCGAAATTCCAAACATTCACTTTGCATTTTGTCCCCGGTTTAGAAGGCTAGAGAGTATAAGTAAATAATTTAAACTTGCCTGAAAGAGTGGAATCATCGTTTGAGATGCATCGTAGCAGTTTATGCTTTCTTAAAGTTAAGCTGTCAGTCATGATCTATCATATCATAGCCAGAAGCTTCAGTGGAAAGGTGACATCTTGCGCATGCGCGGCAATGGGATTTCCCCATTTCCTGTCTGTAGACAGATTTTACAAGTCTAACTAATAGTGAAATTGTGAAAACGCTCAAGGCCTAGTTGAATTTTTCCAATTTTTTAAATTAGGTGTTTTAAGATGAAATTTGTATCTTCAATTGATTGGAATAATGTAAACTAGTACAATTTGTACACCAGAAAGAAGATTGGGATATATTATTCATTTACAGCAAGAGTGTTATTGCCCCTTTAAGCGGGGCTTATGTCGACGTTGCAACCCAAATTTCGTTTAATCCTTTTTGCCTGAGTTTGTAAATTTGTGCGTTACTCTTTCAATGAAGTCGGGCAAATCGGATAGAAGAGTGGGATGTGTTTTTTAGCGGCGTGTTGTGTCTCTCATACTTGTTCTAGCGGAGTCTTATTTTCTCAATGAGATGTTCATTTACATTTGTCAGGCGTCCACAGGGACTGACACGCGACCGTTTAGCAGTAAAAAGTTGCCCAGTAAAATTGACTGGGGACGTAAAGGCGAGTGTATGCAAAATTGACAGTATTTTTCATCAAAACAATGATTGATTATTGTTATTTATAATATTTCTGCCAAACTCAAATACATAATCCTACCTGGAATGGGTATAAATCATTGTATTTAAAGTCGAGGCGTTAAGCCATACCAAGACCGCCATCTTTTTTAGACCAGAGTAGTCTCGGTCACCCAGAACCCCCTAGTCTTCAACGCATGGAGGGTCTGGGTCGGTTCTCAATTTTTGACGAAAATTACTGGATAATCTACCACATAAAAAAACAAACATTTGGTTACGAATGGGCAATGGAACCTTTTGGCTAAAGTCTCGATAAGCTGGGCCGATTTTGCTAGATTCTATAAAGCGTGGTTGAAATATATCCCACAATTCACTTGGCACATCTATTATTAGAAACAAAATAAAGACGAAGAATAAAGATTGTGAGAAGCCATACGTCTGATTCATGACGAGAGAAAATTACCATTTCAATTGAAACCTTTACAAACAAAATTAGGGGGGTTGGGATGGCCTAGTGGACTAGAGTGCCACGCTTCGACCTCTAGCTGGCCGGTCACCTCTGGCTTGCGGCTGTGGGTTTGAGCCCTGGTGTGAGCGTATGTGGCATGGAGATAGGGGCGCCTTCTCAACCTCGTGGGTTTCCTCCGGGCACTCCGGTTTCCTCCCACTGCTAAAGACCCCTACGCGCAATTAAACCATATGTTAGTCCCGAAATGACCTGGTTTGTGTTGAGTGGACATTAAACCCCATTTCTCTCTCATAAACAAAATTTTAAAGAGTGCCATTGTTGACAAATGAGCTGTTTTGATAGATTCAGTACATGGTAACTTAAAAGACTGGATAATCCAGACAATGACCTATTTTCCGTCAAATTTTTAGGACCCATCCAGACTAATATTCGTAGAATATTTGTCTGGATGATAGAGACTAAGACCAGAGAAGTCTATAATGAATGCAGGGCTAAATTTAAGGATTTATAACAGCCAATCAAAAACGCAATTGCATGTCGAAAAATTAAATGACATCCACGTGGATTTCAATGGAGGTGAATGTCGAACAAAAATATGGCTTCAGTAATTTAAATGCGAATATTTGGACTTTGGCGATGGTTGTGCCACCACATTGGCCTCTGTAAGATTAATTAGTGATAATAGTATTAACTTATCTTATTTTAAAGATGTCATATGCATTAATAAAGAAATTGAATTTGCATCTTGGAACTAAAGACCTCAAATCGTAGCTAAAAACAAGCCCATCAGCAGGGGTTTCATTAAGAGCCGGCAAATTTCCCCGTCTACTTCGCTCATTGTGCCTGCTATATTTTGATCCCATCTGACAATTTATTTGAATTTGTTATATCAAGAAAAGGTTGTAAATGTAGAGGTAGTCCAGCATTTTGCTATGTAAAAGTAAGGAAGGGATAGCCGGCGAGTTTACAAACTGCACACCCAACAATAAACAGCATCGCGGGTAGCCGCTACTGTAGGGCCCTAGAAGGCTTGAAAAGTACAACTCGATAATTCAGGTGGTATTCTGTACCTCCTTTCAAAAAGAGTTACCGGTGTAGTTTAATATCGTGCCTTTCCTTTTTTCAACCGCTCGACATGAAATAACATTTATACCAATATAATAAAATGTTAAGAGGTTTATCTGTTTATACCTGACTATTTCATACAGTTTCTTTCGAAAACTGTCATTATACCGACTAGTTTGCACGTATTATATCTAGGTTGCACGTATTATATCGGTAAACTTACATGAAATAAAATACGTCGCCATCAGTGTGGAAGCAATTTTTGGGGGCGTAACTCTGCTTGTTATAGTAGTGGCGCTTGTAGTTAAACTGCAAGAATGATCATTTCTTATCACAGTCAATTGTATCTCGGCCGATATTTGTCCCCTGCCTTTCGAAGAAAGTTGGGGGACTATTAAAATGGGTTCGTCCGTCTGTCTGTCCGTCACACTTTTTGGGACACAATAACTCTCTTCCTAATTGAGCTAGAATGTTCAAACTTGGTGTATGTGTTTATTAGGTCAATGCCTTGATGGAGTTCGAAGATGAGCATTTTCCGCTTAGGGTAAGCAGAGATAAGCAATTTGATTGGTTGATGCTTTGGGACACGATGACTTTAGTTCTAATTAAGTCAGATTGATGAAACTTGGTGTACAGTTTCATTACAGTAATACTTTGACTAAGTTCGATAATGAGCATTTTCTGCTTAAGGTAAGCAGAGCGATACACAATTTGATTGGTCGAGACTTTGGAACACAATAACTCTCCTTCTAATTGAGTTAAAATGTTCAAACTTGGTGTATATTCCTATTAGGGCAATGCCTTGATGGAGTTCGAAGATGAGCATTTTCCGCTTAGGGTAAGCAGCGATAAGCAATTTGATTGGTTGATGCTTTGGGACATGATAACTTTAGTTCTAATTAAGTGAGAGTGATGAAACTTGGTGTATAGTTTCATTACAGTAATATCTTGACTAAGTTCGATAATGAGCATTTTCTGCTCAGGGTAAGCAGGGCGGTACGCAATTTCATTGGTCGAGACTTTGGAACACATTTACTCCCCTTCTAATTGGGTTAAAATATTCAAACTTGGTGCATATGCTTATTAGGTCAATGCCGTGATGGAGTTCGAAAATGAGCATTTTCCGTTCAGGGTAAGCAGAGATAAGCAATTTGATTGGTTGATGCTTTGGGACACGATAACTTTAGTTCTAATTAAGTGAGATTGATGAAACTTGGTGTACAGTTTCATTACAGTAATACCTTGACTAAGTTCGATAATGGGCAATTCCACAGTGAAGTGGACAATAAAAGCAAATTTTTAATTGGATCAAAAATGATTGTTGCTATTGTTTTCAAGCATGTCAATATTCATATTTTACATATTTGTGTATAAATTTTGAACATTTCAATTTTTTTTTAGATTTTTGGAATAAAATAACCAATTACCCAATTAACGGCGTTTTTTCATTGTGTAGATTTTAAATGCAGTTTCTTTTATTTATTGCCCTTAAATAAGTTAATCAAATCAATAATATTTATAAAACAATATATCTACTACATGAAGAACTAATAATAGCTATTTTTATACGCCCACAATTTCATGTGGACGTATTATGTCGTCGCCCCTGTCCGTCCGGACGTCCGTCCGTCCACAATTTGTTTGTGGACTCTCTACAGGTCACAATTCTTATCTGATTTTGACGAAACTTGAAATATAGGTTTATCCCCAAAAGATCTCGGTTCCTTTCGATATTGGCATGTATCGGATCAAAACTTCATGGATTATGGCCCCTGATTGTACGAAAAATCACGTTTTTAGCTTGTGGACCCTATAGAGGTCACAATTTTGAGCCGATTTTGATGAAACTTGACATGCATGTTTGTAACCCAAAGATCTTGATTCCTTTCGATATTTGCGGCTATCGGAATCTAATTTCCTGAATTATGGCCCCTGATTGTCCGAAAAATCACCCTTTTTAGCTTGTGGTCCCTCTGGAGGTCACAATTATTATTCGATTTAAAAAACCGTTTGATTATATCACCGTTACACCCTAAGGAAGGTTGAGTTCGAATTTCGGGAAAATCGGACGAAAATTGCCATACAAAATGGCCGCCGTTAGTACGCGAATACTGTTAAAAAATGGTATATCAAGGTTGTGGACCCTGTGGAGGTCACAATTTTGATTCGATTTTGATGAAACTTGAAATTCATGGTTATAACCCAAAGATCTTGCTTCCTTTCGATATTTGCGCATATCGGATCGTAACTTCCTGAATTATGGCTCCTGATTATACGCAAAATCGCCTTTTTTTTAGCTTGGAGGTCACAATTATTATTCGATTTAAAAAAACGTTTGATTATATCACCGTTACACCCTAAGGAAGGTTGAGTTCGAATTTCGGGAAAATCGGACGAAAATTGCCATACAAAATGGCCGCCGTTTGTACGCGAATACTGTTAAAAAATGGTATATCAAGGTTGTGGACCCTGTGGAGGTCACAATTTTGATTCGATTGTGATGAAACTTGAAATTCAAGGTTATAACCCAAAGATCTTGCTTCTTTTCGATATTTGCGCATATCGGATCGTAACTTCCTGAATTATGGCCCCTGATTATACGCAAAATCGCCTTTTTTTTTTAGCTTGGAGGTCACAATTATTATCCGATTTAAAAAAACGTTTGATTATATCACCGTTACACCCTAAGGAAGGTTGAGTTCGAATTTCGGGAAAATCGGACGAAAATTGCCATACAAATTGGCCGCCGTTTGTACGCGAATACTGTTAAAAAATTGTATATCATGGGTTGTGGACCTTGTAAAAGTCACATTTTTAAATCGATTTTGATGAAACTTGAAATTCAGGGTTATAACCCAAAGATCTTGGTTCCTTTCGATATTTGCGCATATTGGAACGTAACTTCCTGAATTATGGCCCCTGATTATACGCAAAATCGCCTTATTTTAGCTTGTGGTCCTTCTGGTGGTCACAATTATTATCCGATTTAATAAAACGGTTGATAATATTACCGTTACACCGTAAGGAAGGTTGAGTTCGAATTTCGGGAAAATCGGACCAAAATTGCCATACAAAATGGCCGCCGTTTGTACGTGAATACTGTTAAAAAATTGTATATCATGGTTGTGGACCCTGTAGAGGTCACAATTTTAATTCGATTTTGATGAAACTTGAAATGCATGGTTATAACCCAAAGATCTTGGTTCCTTTCGTTATTTGCGCATATCAGATCATAACTTCCTGAATTATGGCCCCTGATTGTCCGAAAAATCGACTATGGTCCCTCTGGAGGTCACAATTATTATCCAATTTAAAAAAACATTTGACTCTATCACCGTTACACCCTACGGAAGGTTCAGTTCGAATTTCGAGAAAATCGGACAATAATTGCCAGAAAAAAATGGCCGCCCTTTGTACGCGAACAGTGTAAAAATATGGTATATCAAAGTTGTGGACCCTGTAGAGGTGACAATTTTAATTCGATTTTGATGAAACCTGAAATGCTTGTTTATAACCTAAAGATCTTTATTATTTTTGATATTTGTGCATATCAAATTGTAACTTAATGAATTATGGCCTTTGATTGTTGGAAAAATCACTTTCGGTATTGCTTGTTCTCTGTCTATCTCTCGAACGATTATTATCTGATTTAAAAAAAAACTCTAATTATATTACTGTTGCTCCGTAAGGAAGGTTGAGTTCGAATTTCGTGAAAATCGTACCAAAATTGCCGGACGAAATGGTCACCGTTTGTACGCGTATAGTGTAAAAATATGGTATATCATGGTTGTGGACTCTCTACAGGTCACAATTCTTATCCGATTTTGACGAAAAGTAACATTTCTACGTTGTGTCGGCTTCGAATTTCATGAATATCAGACTGGAACTGACCAACAAAATGGCTGCTCCCAATACAGTATGAAATACAGGACTTAATGATGTAGGAAAAATCACTTTCGGTATTGCTTGTTCTCTATCCATCTCCCAAAAATGTGGGCGTATCCTGCCTGGCAGTGCCAGCCTATCTTTTTAAATGGGATAATAATTCTGACCCCAGAGGGACCACAAGCTAAAAAAAAGGTCATTTTTTGTACAATCAGGGGCCATAATTCAGGAAGTTACGATCCAATGGGCGCAAATATCAAAAAGAACCAAGATCTTTGGGTTATAAACATGCATGTCATGTTTCATCAAAATCGGTTCAAAATTGTGACCTCTATAGGATCCACAACCTTGACATAACATACTTTCACACTAATCGCGTACAAACGGCGGCCATTTTGTCTGTCAATTTTGGTCCGATTTTCACCTCTATCTTCATTACCATGTAACGGTGATATAATCAAACGTTTTTTTAAATCGGATAATAATTTTGACCTCCAGTGGGACCACAAGCTAAAAAGGGTGATTTTTCGTACAATCAGGGGCCATAATTCAGGAAGTTACGAATCAATGAGCGCAAATATCGAAAGGAACCAAGATCTTCGGGTTATAAACATGCATGTCAAGTTTCATCAAAATCGGTTCAAAATTGTGACCTCTATATGGTCCACAACCTTGATATATCATATTTTCACACTATTCGCGTACAAACGGCGGCCATTTTCTCCGTCAATTTTGGTTCGATTTTCACGAAATTTGACCTCAGCCTTCATTACCATGTAACGGTGATATAATCAAACGTTTTTTTAAATCGGATAATGATTTTGACCTCCAGAGGGACCACAAGCGAAAAAGGGCAATTGTTCGGACAATCAGGGGCCATAATTCAGGAAGTTACGATCCGAATGGTGCAAATATCGAAAGGAACCAAGATCTTTGGGTTATAAACATACATGTCAAGTTTCATCAAAATTGGTTCAAAATTGTGACCTCGATAGGGTCCACAACCTTGATATAACATATTTTCACACTATTCGCGTACAAACGGCGGCCATTTTGTTTGTCAATTTTGGTCCGATTTTCACGAAATTTGAACTCAACCCTCATTACCATGTAACGGTGATATAATCAAACGTTTTTTTAAATCGGATAATAATTGTGACCTCCAGAGGGACCACAAGCTAAAAAGGGCGATTTTTCGGACAATCAGGGGCCATAATTCAGGAAGTTACGATCCGAATGGTGCAAATATCGAAAGGAACCAAGATCTTTGGGTTATAAACATACATGTCAAGTTTCATCAAAATTGGTTCAAAATTGTGACCTCGATAGTGTCCACAACCTTGATATAACATATTTTCACACTATTCGCGTACAAACGGCGGCCATTTTGTTTGTCAATTTTGGTCCGATTTTCACGAAATTTGAACTCAACCCTCATTACCATGTAACGGTGATATAATCAAACGTTTTTTTAAATCGGATAATAATTTTGACCTCCAGAGGGACCACAAGCTAAAAAGGGCGATTTTTCGGACAATCAGGGGCCATAATTCAGGAAGTTACGATCCGATGGGCGCAAATATCGAAAGGAACCAAGATTTTGGGGTTATAAACATGCATGTCAAGTTTCATCACAATCGGTTCAAAATTGTGACCTCTATAGGGTCCACAAGCTAAAAACATGATATTTCGTACAATCAGGGGCCATAATCCATGAAGTTCTTATCCGATACATGCCAATATCGAAAGGAACCGAGATCTTATGGGGATAAACCTATATTTCAAGTTTCGTCAAAATGGGATAAGAATTGTGACCTGTAGAGAGTCCACAAACAAATTGTGGACGGACGGACAGGGGCGACGACATAATACGTCCACATGAAAATGTGGGCGTATAAAAAAAGCCCTATTGATTTTTCACATTTCAGGATGGTGGCACTTCCGGTTCGATCGACGAACTTCATATTTTGGATACGAATCAGTTATTACTTATTTAGTATCAAAAAAAAAATCATGTCATTCTGACCTATATTTCGTTGATTTTTTTTGAAAATTTTGATCCTTAATTTTATCAAAGGGAGATAATTTAGAAAATTTTTAATCATATTTTTGAAGTCGCATCGGCAAGATCTACTTAAGTTTAGAGGCTAAAGTTAATATCTGATTGACTATAAATTTATACACTGTTTAAGGTCATGAGACGAAGAAACCTATTGATTTTCAGCGATATCCAATAACTACTACCAGAGTTATGACCCTTTATCACTTTGAAAAATCTTGTGAACGCTCTAGAGGTTAAAGTTAATATCTGATTGACTTTAAATTTATACACAGTGTTTAATGTCATGAGGCGAAGAAGTCTATTGATTTTCAACGATATCCTCTAATTACTGCCAGAGTTATGACCCTTTGAAATATCTTGTGGATGAAGGCCATGAGACAAACAATCAAAACAATTCTGATAATTACTTCATGGGCTATTATTTGTATTGTAATAAGATTTTCTTGTGTTGTAAACGTTCTCCTTACTAACAAAAGAAAAAAAAGACACAAACCTTGTGGACTGCCCGGACAACTTAGCTGTTGTGGGCGTATGTTACGTTGCCTGGCAACCTATCTTTGGGGTTGTGGTCCCTCAATCCGATTTAAAAAAATGTTTTGGTATATACATGTACAGTGACCGCCTTAGACATTCGCCAATGACGACAAATATTTTTATTGGTAAATAAAGTGATGATTCTGGCGAAAATTTTGGCGAATGAATTATTTTGTAAGTCTGTTAACATTAAAGTTGAAATCGTTTCGTTAAACGCTTCTTTCGATCATTCAATGGAGTGTCTATTTCTAGTACATTAATTACTCTAGTCTCAATCGTACAAGTCGCAAATCAGTCAATGTCACGCATTAAAACGACTGAAAGATCGAGTCTAGAGACTATACAACGCAGTTACGCCCCTTTTGTGTGGCACTGCACTGTTTACATATGCTCGCCACTTGCCGAGTGTACATACGCTTCACTACAACATAGATCGTATATACAGTTCTATGACTACAAGTAGCGATGTTCCGATATGACGCCTATCGGTTTTACCGATATCAGATATTGACAGCGAAGTATATCGGCCGATACAAATAAATTACCGATAGTGGTGGATATAAAACCATTACACATTAAAATGTCTCGAATGGCATGATGATCTAGGTATATATTTATCTTTATTTTAGTCGGGAAACACATGGTACTTTTACTATTTTACTGGGAGAATCAACATAAACCCTGTGTTGTTGAAGTAATAATTGGGCCAGGCTTCTTACGCAATCACAAATATACACCATCCATTATGAATTAAATTATTTGCTGTATCATTAACGGTCGAGATTATCATATTTTAAGTGTTAATTACTATATAATTCCTTACAGTAATCGGCACGGCATCTGTACATGTATATCTGTACGTGTGCATTAGTTCATGCGGTAATGAAATGATACATCAAAGCGATACCTTCATGACCCGTTTGTCAACAGTTGCTATCACGCGACATTCTCCCGCCATTTCTAGAACTATTGTTAAAAATAAAACATCTAATGGGAACCAATTTGTTGATTATATTATTAATTAAGTATGATCTTTATTATGAGTTTTTATTTGTTGACACAATAACCAAGCATAACAATATAAATCAATAAATTTTTTCTAAATTTATATGAGCATCTAGAAGCCGGAATGTGTTAGACAGTGATTACGTGACATCAAAGGAATATCCCCCCTTTCATCCTTTATTCCACCAAGCGCAAACCACGTGATATTTCCCACCTTTTTCAAAACTTCTACTTATATATTGACAGACAATATAGTGAACTAGATAAAACGAAGTAATAAAAAAAAAAAATACGTAACAATTTAGATAAAAGATACTCATAAGGATTTTGTACTGTTTATTATTTCCTTTCTACGGCTGCTATGAGTCTTGTATTACCGGTACGTTTAAAAAGCAACAAGCACCTAGTTTCATTTTTAATTACCAAACATTGAATAAAAATGATATAAAATATTTGGCTAAAACTTTCTGAATTGGCTAATAAAATTTTGATTTGGCTAATGGTTTTAAGGGTCTAGGGCGGTCACTGCATGTGTATGGATTATGGTCCTAGATGGAACAACAAAATTTTGTTTTTAACAAGTGAACACTCTACATCTTGATTCCTTTTACTTGAACAGGTAACAGCAGAAAAAGTTCAGGAGGTTAGAGATGTCACTAGAATAGAAAGAATCGGTAAGTTGCAACACTCTGAAATTGAATACGTTAAAAAAAGACACTGGTAGTGGTAAGATGCACGTGATTTATGAGTTCATTATTTTAACAATAGACCTGTAGTCAAATTTTCTAGCATGCTTTGAAGCTAGGGCTGTACGATTTTCGCGATATAGTCATTTATCGCGAAATGGTATTTTCAGACACGACTACGATATCATGTGGCCAAAAGTCGTCGATATAGTGGTTTATCGAATATCGCCAAAAACTTAAAATATCAAAAAAAAATTAGTATAAATATAATCTATAACTAGACCTGCGTAGCAGGAATGACAGGTTTCACTGTTACCACGATACATTTAAACTTATATCACTTTCGGTGCCACGATCACCTTGAACTCATTTCACTTCCAGTACAAATGGAACCGATAAACAGATTTCCACATTAACATTGCACACATCAAATAAAATGGAAGCAGAATCAACCAAATCCAGCAATATCAATTCATTTTATACATTTGTTGCATGTAAGTCAGGGGCGTAAAAATATTTTTTAATCCACTAGCCCCGGGCTAGTAGTCTACTGTCAGACACTAGCCCGGCATCCAGTTCCACTAGTCCGTAGTTGGACAAGGTACAAACTTTAATTGTCAATAATGACAATAATGTACACTGCAGATTGTCACCCATTTGACCACATTAAATGTATTCTTTCTAACTGAACTGTATTCCATAATATACGGAGTATATAAATCGATGTGGAGTATACAATTTTTCCGGGCCTCAATCCATATGACGACTGTTTTTCAACTCCACCGCATATCAAGTTACCGAAAGGGATACTGTTCCCGATCTAATACTGTGCCGGTGATAATGAAAATTTTCAATTACTTTTTTGAAATCAGAAATGGCAAAAGGCATCACATGGTGAATATTTTATGCAAATCGAATAATATATGCCTCTTTTATAGACCCAAAACCTTGAAAAGCCACTTGCCACTTTTATAGACCCAAAACCTTGAAAAGCGACTTGAAGAAAATCAGCTATTTCTCTGCAACCGTACAAGTTAGAAACGATTTTGTGGCATCTGTATGATCGTATTGGTCCATTCTATTTGTTGATTGGCATCAAATATCATAATTTTAAAAACATTACAAATCAGACTCATTTGAATAGAATTTGGCACCTAATATCTTTGAAGATTTGCTGAACATAAAAAATCAAAAGTAGCGTTGCTATGTCCCCTGTCTCCGGCTATGCCTAAATGTATCGAAAGTTAAAATCTACTGATTATTATTAAAATCACTGCAATATTTTTAGAAACGATAACTTGGGTGATTTCGGACATTTCGCATTGTCGCAGAACTTTCAAAATAGCTTTATCCTCTAAGTCAGACCCACTTTCCCAGAAAAACCGAAGAAATCGTAACGATGCGGGAAGTAGTTGCTAAGTTAATATCCGATTGACTTCAAATTTATGCGTAGTGTTTACAATCATGAGACGAATACGTCTATAGATTTTCAGTGATTTTCAATAATTACTGCCAGATTTATGGCCCTTGATCACTACAAAAAATCCTGTGGAAACTCTAGAGGCCAAAGTTAATATCCGATCGACTTTAAATTTAAACACAATGTTTAAGGTCATGAAACAAAGAAGCCTATTGATTTTCAGGGATTTCAAATAATTACTGCCAGAGTCATCTCCCTTGATAACTTCAAAAAATCTTGTGACACTAATAGAGGCCAAACTTATCATCCGATTGACTTCAGATTGATACACAGAGTTTAAGGTGTTGAAACGAACAAGTATTTTGTTTCTCAATGAATTTTGATAACTGAACTGCTAAATCCATGATATTGAATGTTTCATGTATATATATACTAATTCAGGGCATCATTTTTGACCGGCGTTGGCGCGCTCGCGCTCGTCTGCGCCTGTAATCTTGAAAACACAAGTGCAGGTTATAGCTCCTGCTAAAAATTCAGACAATTTCGACATTTTTATCAAGAAGGTCGAGCTTGAAAAGTTAAATGAAATATTATTGTATCTGAAAATGGTATCGAGACATTTGGGTTGAAGATTATTAGCTCTGTTGTCAAGTCTCTCCATGACGTTTGCATTCACGATAGATTATTATTTATTAGTGATAGTAATACATTAGTAATGAACAATTGATCATTTTTAAATTGCTCTCCGTGTTACGGCGTTAGTTTTGTAAGAGTTTTTGATTGTGAAATTTAAATAAATAACATTATGAATTTCTGTCAAGGTCATTGAGAAAGCATCTGGATAATCACGATATATATACATTCTTTTCCCGCCTTTGGCATTGAGCCAGAGATTTCCTCGAACGTGCAAGGTAGACTGGTAAATCAATAAATAAATTGGATTTTTAACTGGCTTTTTTTTGTACACCATTTGGATAAATGGTAAAAAAAGCTCTAGCGAGCAAATTTGCGGGTGCGTGTTTATGTGCTCCCGGAAAATTATGTGCAAGAGCTTTTTGTGACTCCTGCATCTGCATGTTTTACAGAAATTATGCCCTGCTAATTGTTAGCGTGGGGTAAAACTTTATAAAAAGCAATCAAATTCTAATGAATTTTATACGCCCACATTTTTATGTGGACGTATATTGTCGTCGCCCCTGTCCGTCCGGACGTCCGTCCGTCCACAATTTGTTTGTGGACTCTCTACAGGTCACAATTTTTATCTGGAAATGTGGTCGTATATTGCCGTCGCCCCCGTCCGTCCGTCTGTCGGTCCGTCCGTCCGTCGTCCACAATTTCTTGTGAACGCTCTAGAGGCTAAAGTTAATATCCGATTGACTTTAAATTTATACACAGTGTTTAAGGTCATGAGACGAAGAAGCCTATTGATTTTCGGTGATATCCGATAATTACTACCAGAGTTATGACCCTTGATCACTTTGAAAAATCTTGTGAACGCTCTAGAGGCTAAAGTTAATATCCGATTGAATTTAAATTTATACACGGTGTTTAAAGTCATGATGCAAAGAAGCCTATTGATTTTCAGCGATATCCGATAATTACTACCAGAGTTATGACCCTTGATCACTTTGAAAAATCTTGTGAACGCTCTAGAGGCTATAGTTAATATCCGATTGACTTTAAATTTATACACAGTGTTTAAGGTCATGAGACGAAGAAGCCTATTGATTTTCTGATAATTACTGCCAGAGTTATGACCTTTGATCACTCTGAAAAATCTTGTGATCGCTCTAGAGGCTAAAGTTAATATCCAATTGACTTTAAATTTATACACAGTGTGTAAGGTCATGATACGAAGAAGCCTGTTGATTTTCAGCAATATCCAATAATTCCTGCCCGAGTTATGACCCTTGATCACTTTGAAAAATCTTGTGAACGCTCTAGAGGCTAAAGTTAATATCCGATTGAATTTAAATTTATACACGGTGTTTAAAGTCATGATGCAAAGAAGCCTATTGATTTTCAGTGATATCCGATAATTACTACCAGAGTTATGACCCTTGATCACTTTGAAAAATCTTGTGAACGCTCTAGAGGCTAAAGTTAATATCCGATTGAATATAAATTTATACACAGTGTTTAAAGTCATGATACAAAGAAGCCTATTGATTTTCAGCAATATCAGATAATTACTGCCAGAGTTATGACCCTTGATCACTTTGAAAAATCTAAAGTTAATATCCAATTGACTTTAAATTTATACACACTATTTACGGTCATGATAAAAATAGCCTATTTATTTTCAGCGATATCCGATAATTACTACCAGAGTTATGACCCTTGATCACTTTGAAAAACCCTATGAATGCTCTAAAGGCTAAAGTTAATATCAGATTGACTTTAAATTTGTACACTTTGGTTAGGGTCATGAGACAAAGAATCCTATTTGATTTCAGTGATATCTGATAATTTCTGGCACTTGATCACTTTGAAATATCTTGTGGACAAAGGCCTTCAGACAAACCATCAAAACTATTCTAATCAATTCTGATAATTACTTAATGTTCTCCTTACTGATAAAAGAAACAATATGCGACAACCCTTGTTGACTGCCCGGACGACTTAGCTGTTGTGGGCGTATGTTTCGTTGCCTGGCAACCTATCTTTAGCTTGTGGAGGGTCAAAATTATTATCCGATTTAAAAAACCGTTTGATTATATCACCGTTACATGGTAATGAAGATTGAGGTAAAATTTCGAAAATCAGACCAAAATTGACAGACAAAATGGCCGCCGTTTGTACGCGATTAGTGTGAAAGTATGTTATGTGAAGGTTGTGGACCCTATAGAGGTCACAATTTTGAACCGATTTTGAGGAAACTTGACATGCATATTTATAACCCAAAGATCTTGGTTAATTTCGATATTTGCGCCTATTGGAACGTAATTTCCTGAATTATGGCCCCTGATTGTCCGTAAAATCACCTTTTTTAGCTTCTGGTCCCTCTGGAGATCACAATTATTATCCGATTTAAAAAACGTTTGATTATATCACCGTTACACCCTAAGGAACGTTGAGTTTGAATTTTGGGAAAATCGGACCAAAATTGCACTTAAAATGCAACAACTCTTGTTGACTGCCCAGACGATTTGGCTGCTGTGTGGGCGTATGTTTCGTTGCCTGGCAACCTATTTTTATACGCCCACATTGAAATGTGGTCGTATATTGTCGTCGCCCCCGTCCGTCCGTCGGTCCGTCCGTCGGTCCGGCGTCCACAATTGCTTGTGGACGCTCTACAGACTAAAGTTAAAATCCGATTGACTTTAAATTTATACACAGTGTTTAAGGTCATGAGACGAAGAAGCCTATTGATTTTCAGCGATTTCCGATAATTAGTGCCAGAGTTATGTCCCTTGATCACTTCAAAAAATCCTGAGGACGCTCTAGAGGCCAAAGTTAATATCCGATTGACTTTAAATTTATACACAGTGGATGCTCTAGAGGTCAAAGCTAATATCCGATTGACTTCAAATTTATACATAGTGTTTACAGTCATGAGCTAAGTCATCTATCGATTTTCAGTGATTTTCAATAATTGCTGCCAGAGTTATGGCCCTTGATCACTTCGAAAAAATCCTTTGGAAGCTCCATAGGCCAAAGTTAATATCCGATCGACTTTAAATTAACACACAGTGTTTAAGGTCATGAGACGAAGAAGCCTATTGATTTTCGGTGATATCTGATAATTACTGCCAGAGTTATGACCCTTGATCACTTTGAAAAATCTTGTGAACGCTCTAGAGGCCAAAGTTAATATCCGATTGACTTTAAATTTATACACAGTGTTTAAGGTTATGAGACGAAGAAGCCTATTGATTTTCAGCGATTTCCGATAATTAGTGCCAGAGTTATGGCCCTTGATCACTTCAAAAAATCTTGTGGACGCTCTAGAGGCCAAAGTTAATATCCGATTTACTTTAAATTTATACACAGTGTTTAAGGTCATGAGACGAAAAATCCTATTGATTTTCAGCGATTTCCGATAATAACTACCAGAGTTATGGCCCTTGATCACTTCAAAATATCTTGTGGAAGCTCTAGAGGCCAAAGTTAATATCCGATTGACTTTAAATTTATACACAGTGTTTAAGGTCATGAGATGAAGAAGCCTATTGTTTTTCAGCGATTTTCGGTAATAACTACCAGAGTTATGGCCCTTGATCACTTCAAAATATCTTGTGGACGCTCTAGAGGCCAAAGTTAATATCCGATTGACTTTAAATTTATACACAGTGTTAAAGGTCATGAGACGAAGAAGCCTATTGATTTTCAGCGATTTCCGATAATTAGTGCCAGAGTTATGGCCCTTGAACACTTGAAAATATATTGTGGACGCTCTAGAGGCCAAAGTTAATATCCGATTTACTTTAAATTTATACACAGTGTTTAAGGTCATGAGACGAAGAATCCTATTGATTTTCAGCGATTTCCGATAATTAGTGCCAGAGTTATGGCCCTTGATCACTTCAAAATATCTTGTGGAAGCTCTAGAGGCCAAAGTTAATATCCGATTGACTTTAAATTAACACACAGTGTTTAGGGTCATGAGACGAAGAAGCCTATTGATTTTCAGAGATTTAAAATAATTATTGCCAGAGTTATCTCCCTTGATAACTTCAAAAAATCTTGTTACGCTATAGAGGCTAAACTTATCATCCGATTGACTTTAGATTGATACACAGAGTTTAAGGTGTTGAAACGAACAAGTATTTTGATTTTCAATGAATTTTAATAACTGAACAGCTAAATCCATGATATTAAATGTTTCATGTATATACTAATTGTTAGTGTGGGGTAACACTTTATAAAAGGCAATCAAATTCTAATGATTTTCTGATAATTACATAATGAGCCGTTACTCTTAATCAGTTTTTAGTGTATTACAAATGTTTCATTAGCAAAAAAAGTAAAAATATGTGACAACCCTTGTTGACTGCCCGGACGATTTAGCTGCTGTGGGCGTATGTTTCGTTGCCTGGCAACCTATCTTTACAATTTGGAGCATGTTTAGAGGTCTTTCTCGTAAAGTCAACGTAATATTTTTTGGGAACTTCTTCTACAAAGAATATTATTGGTAGTCTTTTATATGAAACCATAGATCAACAGTCCAACATATCAGGAGTAGAATAACAAAAGGATCGAACATTGAAAACGGCACCCTTGTATTGTTAAGCGAAACATGCAGTGTGGGTGACTACAATCTACACATTTAGTCATCGTATAGAGCTTATTCAACAGTATCGAATTCCAACTGCTTAGGGATATTTTACATGCACTCCAATGTGTACACGGGACCGTGGTTTTCACCCCATCCGCATGACTAGACAGCTGTTCTTGTCAGGCCCTCCGTTCTGCCTCATTGACAAGGGAAATCGAGATGAAAACTTTCTCCGTGCAGAACTTCAATTCAGGCCAAACATTTATTGCATACGATTAAGCTGGTCAGTTAATGTTTTGTAATAATCGGTTGGTAATTAAAGTACCGTGCAAATCAAACTGTTAAAACAAGAAATTTCGCTCGGTTGAAATGTTTCTTGCTATAAGTCAGCAATTTCCCGATTTTAAGGAGGCTGAATGGCTGAATGGTTAGCATGTACGCGCTGTATCGTATCGTCTGTCATTGAGTCAACCGGCGTCGTTTCGATTTCCAGGTTGCACGTGACATGGAGTATGGTGTCAAACCTCGTGGGTTTTCTCCGTGTCCTTCGGTTTCCTCCCACTCCTGAAGACCCGTACGCGCAAGGGAAGTTTATAAATAAAATTAAAAGACAATTGTTAGTCCCGAAATGACCTCCTTTGTGTCGAATGGACGTTAAGCCGCATTTCTCTCTTTCTCTTTTATTTTTAAAGTTTTGTAATAATCGGTTGGTAATCAATGGTACTGTAAAAGTGATAACACAGAAAATTTCGCCCGGTTGTAATGTTTCTCACTTTAAAGTCAGCAATTTGCCGATTTTAATGGGCAAACGTTTATTGTGAACGATTAAGCTGGTCAGGGGGAGCTTATTTTAAAAAGTTTTGTAATATTCGAAAATTCGTCGCTGTGATTTCCAACCGGAAGTTGTACGATTTTTTTTTTCGATACTAGACAAGTAATTACTGATTCGTACACAAAATATTGAGTATGTTCAATGCGTCTCCTATGTCTAAAATTTAATACATTTCAGGATAGCTGGGATACGGGTCGAAATTTTGGTATTTGAATATTTCAAAAATTCAAATTTCGCCTTTGATGTTTTTCATGCCAACAAAGTTGTTTGCGAGTGAAAAATCACATTAATTTCGCTAGATTGGGACCGATTTTAATGATTTATTTTTTCTTGTTCGGATTATTCATATGACCCATGACATGTGACAGGAAGTGACTGTGAACATGAAAGCTTTCATATCTGTATGGTACAGTAGCAGATCTAGTTATTTATTTTTTTGTGTGTATTTTCTGCAAATCAGATTTTTCAGTATCTAACCATAGGATCTTTCTGAAACTTTGAGCTACATCCCCAAAAATGGGGTGCGAGCCTTGATTAAATGTATTTTCAAAACGTTTTACGAATCCGAATTCACCAAATTTTATGAACGAATACATTTGACCTACAATGCTGTAACGACCTATTTTAGTAATTCTTTTTTCTTTGAGTCAAGTGTCCTCAACAGCGTTTACGGTCATAAGACAAAGACGCCTATTGTTTTTTGGCGATTTCCAATAATTAGTGTCAAAATAAATCTTGTGGACGCTCTATGTGAAATGTGGTTGTATACTGTCGTCGCCCCCGTCCGTCCGTCCACAATTGCTTGTGGACGCTCTACAGTTAATATCCAATTGACTTTAAATTTATACACAGTGTTTAAGGTCATGAGACGAAGAAGCCTATTGTTTTTCAGCAATTTCCGATAATAACTACCAGAGTTATGGGCCATGATCACTTCAATGGGCGCTCTACAGGCTAAAGTTAATATCCGATTGACTTTAAATTTATACACAGTGTTTAAGGTCATGAGACGAAGAAGCCTATTGTTTTTCAGCAATTTCCGATAATAACTACCAGAGTTATGGCCCATGATCACTTCAATGGTCGCTCTAGAGGCCAAAGTTAATAATATCTGATTGACTTTAAATTTATACACAGTGTTTAAGGTCATAAGACGAAGAATCTTATTGATTTTCAGCAATTTCTGGTAATTAGTGCCAGAGTTATGGCCCTTGATCACCTCAAAAAATCTTGTGGACGCTCTAGAGGTCAAAGTTTATATCCGATTGACTTCAAATTTATACACAGTGTTTAAGGTCATGAGACGAAGACGTCTGTTGATTTTCAGAGATTAGTGTCAGAGTTATGGCCCTTGATCAAAAAAAAAAAAAATCTTGTTAACGCTCTAGAGGCCAAAGTTAATATCCGATTGACTTCAAATTTATACACATTGTTTAAGGTCTTGAGACGAAGACGTCTATTGATTTTCAGAGATTTCCGATAATTAGTGCTAGAGTTATGGCCCTTGATCAAAAAAAAAAAAAATCTTGTTAACGCTCTAGAGGCCAAAGTTAATATCCGATTGACTTCAAATTTATACACAGTGTTAAAGGTCATGAGACGAAGAAGTCGATTGATTTTCAGCGATTTCTGATAATTAGTGACAGAGTTATGGCCCTTGATCACTTCAAAAAATCTTGTGGACGCTCTAGAGGCCAAAGTTAATATCCGATTTACTTTAAATTTATACACAGTGTTTAAGTCATGAGACGAAGAATCCTATTGATTTTCAGCGATCTCTGATAATTAGCGCTCTAAAGGTCATAGTTAATATCTGATTGACTTTAAATTTATACACAGTGTCTAAGGTAGATGAAGAAGCCTTTTGATTTTCAGCGTTTTCCGATAATTACTGCCAGAGTTATGGCCCTTGATCACTTTAAAAAATCTTGTGGATGCTCTAAAGGCCAAAGTTAATATCCGATTTACTTCAAATTTATACATAGTGTTTACAGTCATGAGACGAAGACGTCTATCGATTTTCAGTGATTTTCAATAATTACTGCCAGAGTAATTCTGTGGAAGCTCTAGAGGCCAAAGTTAATATCCGATTGACTTGAAATTTACACACAATGTTTAAGGTCATGAGACGAAGAATCCTATTGATTTTCAGAGATTTCAAATAATTACTGCTAGAGTTATCTCCCTTGATAACTTCAACAAATCTTGTGACACTGTAGAGGCTAAACTTATCATCCGATTGACTTCAGATTGATACACAGAGTTTAATGTGTTGAAACGAACAAGTATTTTGATTTTCAATGAATTTTGATAATTGAACAGCTAAATCCATGATATTAGATGTTTCATGTATATACTAATTGTTAGCGTGGGGTAAAACTTTATAAAAAGCAATCAAATTCTCTTGATTTTCTGATAATTACATAATGAGTTGTTACTCTTAATCAGTTTTTACTGTATTACATATGTTTCATTACCGAAAAAAGTAAAAATATGCGACAGCCCTCGTTCACTGCCCGGACGATATAGCTGCTGTGGCCGTATATTTCGTTGCCTGGCAACCTATCTTTTTGGATGAAGTTGGAGAAAATTTTAGTCCCTTCTTCAACACACTAAGCTGATTTTCGCTTAATGTCTTCGCTGTGCGCTGAGATATTGACCACTTTTGAGTCTGTCCCCCTCATCTCTTTTTGGAGAAGGGGGATTCTGCTAAAAAATTCTTGTTTAGTGTGGACTTGTGAATATTATTTTGCGCGTTGGAATATAGTTTACCTCTATCCATGTTCTTGTTCACCATATTCAAGATTTTTGTCCCCCGCCTTTCGAAAAAAGTTGGGGGGACTATTAAAATGGGTTCGTCCGTCCGTCTTTCTGTCTGTCTGTCCGTCACACTTTTGAGACATAATAACTCTCTTGCTAATTGAGCTAGAATGTTCAAACTGGGTGTATGTGTTTATTAGGTCAATGCCTTGATGGTGTTCGAAGATGAGCATTTTCCGCTTAGGGTAAGCAGAGATAAGCAATTTGGTTGGTTGATGCTTTGGGACACGATAACTTTAGTTCTAATTAAGTGAGAGTGATGAAACTTGGTGTATAGGGTAAGCAGAGATAAGCAATTTGGTTGGTTGATGCTTTGGGACACGATAACTTTATTTCTAATTAAGTGAGAGTGATGAGACTTGGTATATAGTTTCATTACTGAGTGAAATCTTGACTAAGTTTGATAATGAGCATTTTCTGCTCAGGGTAAGCAGAGCGATAAGCAATTTGATTGGTCGAGACTTTGGAACACAATAACACTCCTTCTAATTGAGTTAAAATGTTCAAACTTGGTGTATATGCTTATTTATTAGGTCAATGAGCATTTTCCGCTTAGGGTAAGCAGAGATAAGCAATTTGATAGGGTTGATGCTTTGGGACACGATAACTTTAGTTCTAATTAAGTGAGAGTGATGAAACTTGGTGTATAGTTTCATTACAGTAATACCTTGACTAAGTTCGATAATGAGTATTTTCTGCTCAGGGTAAGCAGAGCAATAAGCAATTTGATTGGTCGAGACTTTGGAACACAATAACACTCCTTCTAATTGAGTTAAAATGTTCAAACTTGGTGTATATGCTTATTTATTAGGTCAATGAGCATTTTCCGCTTAAGGTAAGCAGAGATAAGCAATTTGATAGGGTTGATGCTTTGGGACACGATAACTTTAGTTCTAATTAAGTGAGAGTGATGAAACTTGGTGTATAGTTTCATTACAGTAATACCTTGACTAAGTTCGATAATGAGCATTTTCTGCTCAGGGTAAGCAGAGCAATAAGCAATTTGATTGGTCGAGACTTTGGAACACAATAACTCTCCTAATTGAGTTAAAATGTTCAAACTTGGTGTATATGCTTATTAGGTCAATGCCTTGATGGAGTTCGAAGATTAGCATTTTCCGCTTAGGGAAAGCAGGGATAAGCAATTTGATTGGTTGATCCTTTGGGACACGATAACTTTAGGTGTTATTAAGTGAGAGTGATGAAACTTGGTGTATAGTTTCATTACAGTAATACCTTGACTAAGTTCGATAAAGAGCATTTTCTGTAGCAGTTTGAAGGGTCGAGACTTTGAAACACAATAACTCTCCTTCTAATTGAGTTAAATTCAAACTTGGTGTATATCCTTATATTATGTCAATAGGTCAATGCCTTAATGGAGTTCGAAGATGAGCATTTTCCGCTTAGGGAAAACAGAGATAAGCAATTTGATTAGTTGATGCTTTGGGACACGATAACTTTAGTTCTAATCAAGTGAGTGTGATGGAACTTGGTGTATAGTTTCATTACAGTAATGCCTTGACTACAGGGCTCACACTGTCGGACGCCAAAGTCGCAATTTGCGATAAAAATATGAAAGTGGCGATCAAAATTTGATTTTTGCGATAAAGTTTTACGGTACTGGCGATTCTTTTTGAGAACTGGCGGGAAAAAAATCTTAAAATTCTAATCGTATTTATCATGTACATTATTGACTGGCGATCGCGTGGCTAAACACAATAGTAAATTAATCAACTGGCTGATTATCCGGATCGCGTTGACGAGTAATACTAATCAGTTGTCTCAGATTAATGATGAGTTGATTGATAATTGCCAATGATGTATATTAAACCTATCTCAAGTCACTATTTAATCTTCATGATCAAATTAAGCGGTGATTATTTGATGTTTTGGTTCGTCTTAAAACGAATAATAGTAATACATGTAACCAAAATGGCCGACAGTTCTATCGAAAAGAAGTAAATATTGTGATAGTTCAATTCCGTTTACTGTGACATCATATACGGCATGTAAAACATACAAGTATGCCTATTGGATATCATTATTTAAAATTATCTTATCACCAGTGGTCGAAAACGTACGAACTACTTGAATATCGGAGATTCTTGAGCGAGAAAACAGTTCGCCATTTATATCATATTTATCGTCGCTATAATGTTCTAAAGGTGAACGACGGGTATAATTGTAAGCATCTCTTACAAATATAATTGAAGTATATATCATTCTATCAGAGAATCAGATACCGTCAGATAACAATAGGTCTATTGTACACGCAATCCTTGGACAAGATTTGATGTGTAAATACTGAATATGTAGTGCAATACGACGATGTTCAAATACGGTAGCCTAAAGTTACCAAAAATAAAATCCGATCTTAGTAAACCAAAACTGTGCTAAATTTATTATGCAAAGACAGACTTGTTAAAAGTTGTTGTATATTGTATTGAATATATCAGTAATCATTTATAATAATCCTAGGAGACATAAAATTGTTAGATATTGTATAATTTTTATTCGCCCACATTGAAATGTGGTCGAATATTGTCGTCGCCCCCGTCCGTCAGGCCGTCCGGCGGTCCGGCGTCCACAATTGCTTGTGGGCGCTCTAGAGGCTAAAGTTAATATCTGATTGACTTCAAATTTATACACCGTGTGTATGGTCAATGTACGAAGAAGCCTATTGGTTTTTCAGCGATTTCCGATAATAACTACCAGAGTATGGCCCTTGATCACTTCAAAAAATCTTGTGGACGCTCTAGAGGCCAAAGTTAATATCCGATTGACTTCAAATTTATACACAGTGTTTAAGGTCATGAGACGAAGAAGCCTATTGTTTTTCAGCGATTTCCGATAATAACTACCAGAGTTATGGCCTTTGATCACTTCAAAAAATCTTGTGGACGCTCTAGAGGCCAAAGTTAATATCCGATTGGCTTTAAATTTATACACAGTGTTTTAGGTCATAAGGCAAAGAAGCCTATTGATTTTCAGCAATTTCCGATAATTGGTGCCAGAGTTATGACCCTTGATCACTTCAAAAAATCTTGTGGACGCTCTAAAGGCAAAAGTTAATATACGATTGACTTTAAATTTATACACAGTGCTTAAGGTCATAAGACAAAGAAGCCTATTTATTTTCAGCGATTTCTAATAATTAGTGCCAGAGTTGTGGCCCTTGATTAATTACTGCCAGAGTTATGGCCCTTGATCACATCAAAAAATCCTGTGGACGCTCTAGAGGTCAAAGTTAATACCCGATTGACTTTAAATACACACACACTGTTTAAGGTCATGAGACGAAGAAGCCTATTGATTTTGAGCGATTTCAAATAATTACTTTCCTATACTAATTGTTAGCGTTGGGCAAAACTTTTATAAAAAGCAAACACATTCTAATGATTTTCAGATAATTACATAATGAGTTGTTACTCTTAATCAGATTTTAGTGTACTACAAATGTTTCATTACCAAAAAAAGTAAAAATATGCGACAACCCTTGTTTACTGCCCAGACGATTTAGCTGCTGTGGGCATATGTTTCGTTGCCTGGCAACCTATCTTTTATCACAAATTTTTGGCGGATAAAATATTCAAGTTGGCGGAAAAAATATATGAACATTTCTTTACTTAAAAATTATCATCCATTTTGGCGGAAAAAAATTGAAAGCCAGTGTGAGCACTGCTTGACTAAGATCGATAATGAGCATTTTCTGCTCAGGGTAAGCAGAGCAATAAGCAATTTGATTTGCCATGACTTTGGAACACAATAACTCTCCTTCGAATTGAGTTAAAATGTTCAAAATTGGTGTGTATGTTTATATGGTCTATGCCTTGATGGAGTTCGAAGAGGAGCATTTTCTGCTTAGGGTAAGCAGAGATAAACAATTTGATTGCTTGATACTTTGGGACAAGATAACTTAGGTTCATCTTGGTTAATGATTTTTATGCCAATACAATGACTGCATTCTCATTCAGTAATGGATTCGACAGTAACAGTGTAGAGAAACGATTGACTAGGACACCAGGGCACTTTCCCTTGGCCAGAGAGGCCTTTTGTCAAGTGTGGGGGGACTTTTGTCTGCCTTTAGGGTCCCCTAACTAGGGTACATTTTCATTTTTCTCGTCGGTTTTAGCATTTTTCTTTATTAAACACTTTTGGATGACACTTCGTGTACAGTTTGATTGCTTGATATGTTTGAAAAAAATAAATGTGCGATTAATTAATATGTGTCATCTATTTATTTTGCGATTTCGGCGGGGGACATCAGCCTGACTGTTGGCTTGTTATTTCCATTCTGTTTTCTTGGTTTAATAGTTTGTCAGTTACGGTCACAGTCACACGATTGACTTCCCATTCGTACCTTTGAATTGGTTTGTTTTTTCGTTTGGGCTTGGTGACTGTTCTAACTTGTTCAGCATATGTTGTTTTATTCTTTTCTTCCCATTTTTGTTTTTCTTTCTTCTCCTTGACAAAAGGTCATATTATTAGTTTCCGGGCTCAATGAATTTTCATAGGATTGATACCATTCCATGCTTTTAAACCACCTGGATTCAGATTTTTCTTCGGCTGATTTACAAGCTTCATCCCACATGTTTATTAGTCGCTCCGCAACGTTACCACTTGATTTTGAATTGATCAGATCAATAACTTCTTTGTCGATATTTTGAAGTTTGTTTCTTTCTTCTTTTGACCGCATGGAATAAGTTATATTTCATATTGTATTTTAGACAAAACTCTTCCCGTAATGCCCTTTGGTTTTCAGGCTCACCCTTTATAGGGGTTAATTTATATTTCGGAAGAATCACCACTTTTTCAGAAGTGATCTATCTTTCTAGGATTGGTGCCGAATTTTTATTTCTCAATTGGCTCCAGTAGTGGCTTCTTCGAAGAAATAATTTCTTCTTCCACTCTTTGTCAGTTTCTGAAAATTACTTAGTGAGTTGTTACTCTTAATCAGATTTTAGTGTATTCTAAATGTTTTATGACCATAACAAGTAAAACTAGACCTGCATGCAGGAATGACGGGTTTCACTGGTGCCATGTTACCCTTAAACATGTCACTTCCGGTGTCAAGTTACCCTTGAACATATGTCACTTCCGGTACCAGCGAAACCACTAAACAGGTTTCCAAATTAACATTGCACACAAATAAAATGGACGCAGAATCAACAAAATCCAGCAATATCAATTCATTTTATACATTTGTTACTTGTAAATGATCTTGACAAAATTAAATTACTCCCGGTGTTAATGCAAATATTCAATTAGTCTTATGAAATCAGAAATGGCATACGATATCATATAGTGAAAATTTTATGTAAATCGAATAATAATTGCCACTTTTAAAGACCAAAAAACTTGAAAAGTGACTTGTAGAAAATCTGCTATTTCTCTGCAACCGTACAAGTTACAAACCATTTTGTGGTATCTGTGTGATCGTATGGGTTCATTCTATTTGTTGATTAGCATCAAATACCATAATTTGAAAAAGATTTCAAAACAGACTCATTTGAATAAAATATCTGTTTTGAAGGCTAAAAATACAGTTTTTGCCAAACTGACGTTACTTCCGGTGATAATGAAAATCTTAAATTACTTGAATGAAATCCCAAATCGCAGTAGGTATAACACGGTGTAACGTTTATGAAAATCGAATAATAATTGACACTTTTATGGCCCCGAAACCTTCAAAAGTGACCTGTAGAAAACCGTCTATTTCTCGGCAACCGAACAAGTTAGAAACAATTTTATGATATCTATATGACCATATGAGTTTTGTTTATATGTGAATTTAAACCAAAAGTTAAAATTATTAATACATATTAAGTTATTCTTGGTTGAATAAAACATTGATTTAAAAAGTTTAAAATGCAGTTTTTGACCAAATGATGTCACTTCCGGTGTCAATTTTAAATTGTAATCAACTTGATATGACGCTACATGCTTTTTGAATCAAATGATGTCACTTTTATAAAAATCCAATAATAATTGACTATTTTACAGGCAAAATAACGAAAACAGTGACTTGTACAGAACTGCCCATTTCTTGGTAACTGCTTATATTACAAACGAATTTTAACATACATTTTCTTCGTATGGATTATAGCTACAAGTTTATAAAAGTTACGAAGAAATATTTTAAAATCTGAAAAGCCTGAATAGGTTGTAAATAGGTAAATTTTACACCATTTTTAGCCTCTTAATCGAATTTGCTCGAAAGTGAAATCGAAATTAAAAAAACTGCTTCCTACATTTTTTGCGCCTTGAAAGGGCACACTCTTTGAGTCAAATAATTTTTCCAAAAAATAATATTTGTTTTCGAAGTAGGAAAATAACTGTCAAAATTGTAGTTTTTGGTAAAATTATGCCACTTCCGGTGCCGACAGATAACACTTTTGGTAATAAAAAAAATGACAATTGATACAACGAAGCATATGAATTTTGTTTTATACAAATCGGACAATAAAAAATCAATCTAGGACTGAAAAACTGAATTAGCCAATGGCGGCCAAGGAAAATTACTGAGACAATTTTTTTTAACATTTTTGCACTAGTCAGATGACTCTTTAATTCTGTGCACAATACGGCTAAAAAATATTCATAAATAAAAAAAATTTTTGTAAAATTTTAAATTTTCGAAATTTGGCGCCTAATATCTTCGAAGATTTGCCGAAAATCAAAAATCGAAAGTAGCGTAGCTATGTGCCCTGTCTCAGGCTATGCCAAAATGTATCGAAAGTTAAAATCCAATGATTATTGTTAAAATTATTGCAATATTTTCAAAAACGATAACTTCGGTGATTTCGGACATTTCGCATTGTCGCAGAACGTTCAAAATAGCTTTATCCTCTAAGTCACACCCACTTTCCCAGTAAAACCGAAGAGATCGTAACGATGCGACACGTAGTTGCTGAGATCTATTCAAATTGGAATCTGAATAATAATAATAATAACTAGACCTGCAAGCAGCACTGAACCGGCTTTCAGGAATCATACAGGAAGTTTATTATACCATAGCCGATCCATTGAGCTACCAAACTATACTTTAGTTGTTTTGCTTCAGCGACACCCTCTATCATATGTAAAAGTAATATTTGCTGGCGAAAAGACCGGTCAAAATTGTAAATTAAGGCAAAATTACGTCACTTCCGGTACCGAAAGAAATTTTTATAGGTGAAAAATAAGTCGAAAATTCGCAACATACAAAATACAAACTTTGTTTTAATACATATCGGGCAATAAATAATTAACCTATAACCCATAAACTGAAATTAAGAAGGTAAAAAAATTAAAAGTGACCCTGGTAAAATTGGTTATTATTCGACAAGGGAACATGCTAGAAGCCTTTTCTTGATATCACTATGATGGTATTGATTCAATCTTACTGCCCATTAGAGTCAGACGTTATAAAGTTAAACGAATAATGAATATAAATCACTTCAAAAAAATGTTTGTTTTGAAGGCTAAAAATACGTTTTTTGCAAAAATTACATTACTTCCGGTGATATTGAAAATGTTAACTTGGTTCATAGAAGTCATAAATGGCATAAGGCATCAAATGGTAAAAAGATTATAAAAATCGAATAATAATTGACACTTTTATAGACCAAAAACCTTGAAAAGTGACTTATAGAAGATCGCCTATTTCTCTGAAACCGTACAAGTTAGAAACCATTTTGTGGTATCTGTATGGTCGTATGGCTTCATTCTATTCGTTGATGGGAATCAAATATCATAATTTTAAAAATATTATAAGGCAGACTCATTTGAATACAATTTTAGTTTTTTAGGTTAAAAATACAGTTTTTGCCCAAATGACGTCATTTCCGGTCACAGTGAAAATGTAAAATTGGCTTGACCTAGTCCAAATTGGCATTAGGCATCAAATGGAAAAAAAATATTGCAAATCGAATAATAATTCACTTTTGTATAGGCAAAATAACGTGAAAAGTGATGCATGCAAAATTGCATATTTCTCGGCAACTGCTCATATTATAAACTAATTTTCGCATACATTCTCTTCGTCTGGATTATTGCTACGAGTTTATGAAAATTACAAATAAATATTTCAAAATATGAAGACGCTGAATGAATTGTAAATAACTGAATTTTACACTTTATTTTACATTTTATTCGAAATTGCCCGAAAATGAAATTGAAATTTAAAAATATGAGCTAAGGATTTTGTGCACCTTTGCAGGGTGCATCCTTTTAGTTATATCAGTTTTGGAAAAAAATAATATTTGCTTTCAAAAAGTGGTACCGAACTGTCAAAATTGTAGTTTTTGTTAATATTACGTCACTTCCGTTGCCGACAGAAAAATTTCACCGTAACAAAAAAAATTACAATTGGGACCACGGAGCATATGAACTTTGTTTTATACAAATCGAACAATAAATAATTTTTCTGGGTACGAAAAGCTAAATTAGCCGATGGCGGCTAACGCAAATTACCGAGACAATTTTTTTTCTCATTTCTGCTCAAGTACGATGATATTTTAACCCTGTGTAAAATATCATCAAAAAATATTCATAAATAAAAAAGGTTTTCGTAAAAAAATTAATTTTTTTCAAAATATCGGACATTTTTTCGACTTCTTCCGCTTTTACGATCATTGTCGCGATAGCTTTACGAGGTTCTTTGGATACTTAACTTTCTGTACCAGAAGTGTCAGAAACATCCATTGAGCAGTTTTTGAAAAAAAGATAAATTAAAGAGCGTTTACAAAAATTTAACGATTTTTCAATTTTTTTCAAAGATTGATGCCATTTTTGGACCACCTATTTCATTTCAATGGTTTTCATTTTGGATTCACTATATAGACAACCGATAGGACTATGAGTAAGAAAAGTTTAAGAAAAATCGTAGGCGTCGTTTTCGAGAAAAGGGCGTCTCAGAATGTTAAAAAATCAGAAAATACAAGATTTTTGGCATGCAATAATTTATTTCCTTACCATGGAAATCATATTATTGAGATACCATATGATGGTCCATTAATAGTTCTATCCAGCGACACTTTAGTTCTTTTGGTCCGCTATTACCTAAGGGAGAAATCATGTTTTTCGCAAGTGCGACAATATTTTTAACTTTTTTTTTTATTTTTTGAATACTTCCGGTATGGTTATTATTTTCGGAATAGTTTTAATAGCCAGTTTGGGCACTAAAATAGCCACAGGGCTCTGTAATGATATATTACATTATCTGATCAGATAAAATGCCCCTGAGAAATCCTACGTTCAAAAGTGCCAAAAATGCAAAAAATTTAAAATATCGAAAATTAAATTTCAATAATTACATACATATTATACACTGTTAGAATCGTAATTAGGTCAGCTATCTGAATATACAACCTTTTTTTAAAAATCTCTTAAAATAAAAAAATAGTAGAGCATTTTCCAAAATTTCACGATTTTTCGACTTTTTTCGATTTTCAGTCCCTTTTTTATCCTATTCCAGACATTTCAAAGGATTATTGGATGGCTTCATGCAAAAGACTTCCAAAAGGACTCTCGATAGAAAAAATTTGAAAAAAATTGTAGGTTAAGTTTTCGAGATACAGGCGTCCAAAAACGCTCCAAATCAGAAAATACTTGATTTTCAGCGTGCCATATTTTGCTGCCTGATCATAGAATCCATATGAATTGGGTATCATACGATAGTACAATCCTAGTGCAGTCCAATGGTACCCTAATTTCTTTAATCCATTGATATCGGGCGGAGAAATCGCGTTTTTCCCCAAAATATCCATTTTTTGCATTTTTTTCAAAATATTGCCCATTATTTCGACCACTTCCGGTTTAAGGATTCTTGTCGAAATTGCTTTATAAGTTGGTATTGGACTATAACTTCATGTTCCAGAAGTTTCAGAAACGTCAATTCTGCCATAAACCGAAACCCGAGCTCACAAAATGGGAAGAAAATTCGAAAAAAATCGAAAAATAAAGGGCGATAACTCTGAATGAAACTTTTATTACTGGAATCGGATGGACTTCAGGTATCCAAAAATGTAGGTCAAATTTGAAAAGTTTTAAAAATAACAAAAATTGTCTCGTAAACAACATCTTTTCAATTTTCAAACGATAAAAGTCATAGACGAATGCTCGAAATTGAAAAATGTGAGATAGCCATTGTCTCAGAAAAGATTCAGGGATTCCAAAAATGTATTTTGTTTGAAAATGGATAAAGAATTTCCGAAACTATGGCCAATTTTCAATTTTTAGACAACGTACAAAGTTCGGTCACTTCCGGTATGCGCAGAAATTTCGAAAATATTTTATCAAGTAGCCACCACATGGTTTCCCAATAGAAAATCTAATTCCAGATCGATATCTGTTTCGATCATAGAGATCTAGGCCCTCGCGGTAAATAATAATAATAATAACTAGACCTGCAAGCAGCACTGAACCGGCTTTCAGGAATCATACAGGAAGTTTATTATACCATAGCCGATCCATTGAGCTACCGAACTATACTTTAGTTGTTTTGCTTCAGTGACACCCTCTATCATATGTAAAAGGTCAAAATTGTAAATTATGGCAAAATTACGTCACTTCCGGTGCCGAAAGAAATTTTTATAGGTGAAAAATAAGTCGAAAATTTGCAACATACAAAACAGAAACTTTGTTTAATACATATCGGGCAATAAATAATTAACCTATAACCCATAAACTGAAATTAAGAAGGTAAAAAAATTAATAGTGACCCTGGGAAAATTGGCTATTATTCGACAAGGGAACATGCTAGAAGCCTTTTCTTGATATCAATATGATGATATTGATTTAATCTTACTGCCCATTAGAGTCAGACGTTATAAAGTTAAACGAATAATAAATATAAATCCCTTCAAAAAAATGTTTCTTTTGAAGGCTAAAAATAGGTTTTTTGCAAAAATTACATTACTTCCGGTGATATTGAAAATGTTAACTTGGTTCATAGAAGTCAAAAATGGCATATGACATCAAATAGTAAAAAAATTATAAAAATCGAATAATAATTGACACTTTTATAGACCAAAAACCTTGAAAAGTGACTTATAGAAGATCGCCTATTTCTCTGTAACCGTACAAGTTAGAAACCATTTTGTGGTATTTGTATGGTCGTATGGCTTCATTCTATTCGTTGATGGGAATCAAATATCATAATTTTAAAAATATAATAAGGCAGACTCATTTGAATAAAATATTTGTTTTTTAGGTTTAAAATACAGTTTTTGCCCAAATGACGTCATTTCCGGTCACAGTGAAAATGTAAAATTGGCTTGACCTATTCCAAATTGGCATTATGCATCAAATGGAAAAAAATATTGCAAATCGAATAATAATTCACTCCTTTATAGGCAAAATAACGTGAAAAGTGATGCATGCAAAATTGCATATTTCTCGGCAACTGTATATATTACAAACTCATTTTTGCATACATTCTCTTCGTTTGGATTATTGCTACGAGTTTATGAAAATTACAAATAAATGTTTCAAAATATGAAGACGCTGAATGAATTGTAAATAACTGAATTTTACACTTTATTTTACATTTTATTCGAAATTGCCCGAAAATGAAATTGAAATTAAAAAATCTGAGCTAAGGATTTTGTGCACCTTTGCAGGGTGCATCCTTTTGGTTATATCAGTTTTGAAAAAAAATAATATTTGCTTTCAAAAAGTGGTACCTAACTGTCAAAATTGTAGTTTTTGTTAATATTACGTCACTTCCGTTGCCGACAGAAAAATTTCACCGTAACAAAAAAAAATATAATTTGGACCACGGAGCGTATGAACTTTGTTTTATACAAATCGAACAATAAATAATTTTTCTGGGTACGAAAAACTAAATTAGCCGATGGCGGCTAACGCAAATTACCGAGACAATTTTTTTTCTCATTTCTGCTCAAGTAGGATGATATTTTAACCCTGTGTAAAATACCATCAAAAAATATTCATAAATATAAAAGGTTTTCGTAAAAAAAATAATTTTTTTCAAAATATCGGACAGTTTTTCGACTACTTCCGGTTTTACGATCTTTGTCGCGATAGCTTTACGAAGTTATTTGGATACTTAACTTTCTGTACCAGAAGTGTCAGAAACATCCATTGAGTAGTTTTGGAAAAAAAGACAAATTAAAGAGCGTTTACAAAAATTTAACGATTTTTCAATTTTTTTCAAAGTTTGATGCCATTTTTGGACCACCTATATTATTTCAATGCTTTTCATTTTGGATTCACTATATAGACAACCGATAGGACTTTGAGTAAGAAAAGTTTAAGAAAAATCTGCGGTGTCGTTTTCGAGAAAAGGGCATCTCAGATTGTTAAAAAATCGGAAAATACTAGATTTTTGGCATACAATAATTTATTTCCTTACCATCGAAATCGTATTATTTAGATAACATATGATGGTCCATTAATAGGGCTATCCAACGACACTTTAGTTTTTTTGGTCCGCTATTACCTAAGGGAGAAATCAAGTTTTTCGCAAGTGCGACAATGTTTTTAACCTTTTTTTTAATTTTTTTGAATACTTCCGGTATGGTTATTATTGTCGGAATAGTTTTAATAGCCGGTTTGGGCACTAAAATAGCCACAGGGCTCTGTAATGATATATTACATTATCTGATCAGATAAAATGCCGCCGAGAAATCCTATGTTCAAAAGTGCCAAAAATGCAAAAAAATTAAAATATCGAAAATTAAATTTCAATAACTACATACATATTATACATCGTTAGAATCGTAATTAGGTCAGCTATCTGAATATGCAATCTTTTTTTGAAAATCTCTTAAAATAAAAAAATAGTAGAGCATTTTCCAAAATTTCACGATTTTTCGACTTTTTTCGATTTTCAGTCCGTTATTTCACCTATTCCAGATATTTCAAAGTCTTATTGGATGGCTTCATGCAAAATACCTCCGAAAGGACTCTCGATAGAAAAAATTTAAAAAAAAGTTGCGGTTAAGTTTTCGAGATACAGGCGTCCAAAAATGCTAAAAATCAGAAAATACTTGATTTTCAGCGTGCCATATTTTGCTGCCTGATCATAGTATTCGTATGAATGGGGTATCATATGATAGTACAATCCTCGTGCCACCCAATGGTACCTTAATTTGATTAATCCGTTGATATCGGACGGAGACATCACGTTTTCCCCGAAAACATCCATTTTTTGCATTTTTTTCAAAATATTGCACATTATTTCGACCACTTCCGGTTTAAAGATCCGTGTCGAAATTGCTTTATCAGTTGGTATTGGACTATAACTTCATGTTCCATAAGTTTCAGAAACATCATTTTGGCTGTAAAACGACACCACAGCTCACAAAATGGGTAGAAAATTCGAAAAAAATCGAAAAATAAAGGGCGGTAACTCTGAAAGAAACTTATGTTACTGGAATCGGATTGACGTCAGGTATCCGAAAATCTAGGTCAAATTTCCAAATTTTGAAAAATAACAAAAATTGTCTCGTAGGCGACGTGTTTTGAATTTTCGAACGATAGAAGTCAGCAACGAAGTTTCGAAATCGCAAAATGTGAGATTGCTATTGTCTCGGAAAAGTCTCAGGCTTTCCAAAAATGTGATTTGTTTGAATATAGGTAGAGAATTGACGAAACCACGGCCGATTTTTAATTTTTTACCAACGTTCAAAATTCGGCCACTTCCGGTCTGCGCAGAAGTTTGAAAATTGCTTTATTGGGTAGCCACCACCTAGTTTCCCGATAGAAATATGGATCGCAAATCGGTATCTCTTTTCGATCATAGAGAAATAGACTCCGGCGGAAAAGAATAATAATAAAAAAAATAATAATTTTAGTAATCTCAATAGGCTTTCAGACGAAAGTCTGAAAGCCTAATAATAATTTTAGTAATCTCAATAGGCTTTCAGACGAAAGTCTGAAAGCCTAATAACTAGACCTGCAAGCAGCACTGAACCGGCTTTCAGGAATCATACAGGAAGTTTATTATACCATAGCCGATCCATTGAGCTACCAAACTATACTTTAGTTGTTTTGCTTCAGCGACACCCTCTATCATATGTAAAAGTAATATTTGCTGGCGAAAAGACCGGTCAAAATTGTAAATTAAGGCAAAATTACGTCACTTCCGGTACCGAAAGAAATTTTTATAGGTGAAAAATAAGTCGAAAATTCGCAACATACAAAATACAAACTTTGTTTTATACATATCGGGCAATAAATAATTAACCTATAACCCATAAACTGAAATTAAGAAGGTAAAAAACTTAAAAGTGACCCTGGGACAATTGGCTATTTTTCGACAAGGGAACATGCTAGAAGCCTTTTCTTGATATCAATATGATGGTATTGATTCAATCTTACTGCCCATTAGAGTCAGACGTTATAAAGTTAAACGAATAATGAATATAGATCACTTCAAAAAAATGTTTGTTTTGAAGGCTAAAAATACGTTTTTTGCAAAAATTACATTACTTCCGGTGATATTGAAAATGTTAACTTGGTTCATAGAAGTCATAAATGGCATAAGGCATCAAATGGTAAAAAGATTATAAAAATCGAATAATAATTGACACTTTTATAGACCAAAAACCTTGAAAAGTGACTTATAGAAGATCGCCTATTTCTCTGAAACCGTACAAGTTAGAAACCATTTTGTGGTATCTGTATGGTCGTATGGCTTCATTCTATTCGTTGATGGGAATCAAATATCATAATTTTAAGTATTTATAAGGCAGACTCATTTGAATACAATTTTAGTTTTTTAGGTTAAAAATACAGTTTTTGCCCAAATGACGTCATTTCCGGTCACAGTGAAATTGTAAAATTGGCTTGGCCTAGAACAAATTGACACTAAGCATCAAATGGAAAAATAATATTGCAAATCGAATAATAATTCACTCTTTTATAGGCAAAATAACGTGAAAAGTGACGCATGCAAAATTGCATATTCCTCGGCAACTGCTCATATTACAAACTAATTTTCGCATACAATCTCTTCTTCTGGATTATTGCTACGAGTTTATTAAAATTACAAATAAATATTTCAAAATATGAAGACGCTGAATGAATTGTAAACAACTGAATTTTACACTTTATTTTACATTTTATTCGAAATTGCCCGAAAATGAAATTGAAATTATAAAATCTGAGCTAAGGATATTGTGCACCTTTGCAGGGTGCATCCGTTTAGTTATATCAGTTTTGAAAAAAAATAATATTTGCTTTCAAAAACTAGTACCGAACTGTCAAAATTATAGTTTTTGTTAATATTACGTCACTTCCTTTGCCGACAGAAAAATTTCATCATAACAAAAAAAATTACAATTGGGACCACGGAGCATATGAACTTTGTTTTATACAAATCGAACAATAAATAATTTTTCTGGGTACGAAAAACTAAATTAGCCGTTGGCGGCTAACGCAAATAACCGAGACAATTTTTTTTCCCATTTCTGGTCAAGTAGGATGATATTTTAACCCTGTGTAAAATACCATCAAAAAATATTCATAAATAAAAAAGGTTTTCGTAAAAAAAATATTTTTTATCAAAATATCGGACATTTTTTCGACTACTTCCGGTTTTACGATCGTTGTCGTGATAGCTTTACGAAGTTCTTTGGATACTTAACTTTCTGTACCAGAAGTGTCAGAAACATCCATTGAGTAGTTTTGGAAAAAAAGATAAATTAAAGAGCGTTTACAAAAATTTTACGATTTTTCAATTTTTTTCAAAGTTTGATGTCATTTTTGGACCACCTATATTATTTCAATGCTTTTCATTTTGGATTCACTATATAGACAACCGATAGGACTATGAGTAAGAAAAGTTTCAGAAAAATCGTAGGCGTCGTTTTCGAGAAAAGGGCGTCTCAGAATGTTAAAAAATCGGAAAATACTAGATTTTTGGCATACAATAATTTATTTCCTTACCATCGAAATCGCATTATTTAGATACCATATGATGGTCCATTAATAGGGCTATCCAGCGACACTTTAGTTCTTTTGGTCCGCTATTACCTAAGGGAGAAATCAAGTTTTTCGCAAGTGCGACAATATTTTTAACCTTTTTTTTCTTTTTTTGAATACTCCCGGTATGGTTATTATTGTCGGAATAGTTTTAATAGCCGGTTTGGGCGCTAAAATAGCCACAGGGCTCTGTAATGATATATTACATTATCTGATCAGATAAAATGCCCCTGAGAAATCCTATGTTCAAAAGTGCAAAAAATGCAAAAAATTTAAAATATCGAAAATTAAATTTCAATAATTACATACATATTATACATCGTTAGAATCGTAATTAGGTCAGCTATCTGAATATACAACCTTTTTTTAAAAATCTCTTAAAATAAAAAAATAGTAGAGCATTTTTCAAAATTTCACGATTTTTCGACTTTTTTCGATTTTCAGTCCCTTTTTTATTCTATTCCAGACATTTCAAAGTCTTATTGGTTGGCTTCATGCAAAATATCTCTAAAAGGACTCTCGATAGAAAAAATTAAAAAAAAATTGTAGGTTAAGTTTTCGAGATACAGGCGTCCAAAAATGCTAAAAATCAGAAAATTCGTGATTTTCAGCGTGCCATATTTTGCTTCCTGATCATAGAATCCGTATGAATTGGGTATCATACGATAGTACAATCCTAGTGCAGTCCAATGGTACCCTAATTTCTTTAATCCATTGATATCGGGCGGAGAAATCGCGTTTTTCCCCAAAATATCCATTTTTTTCAAAATATTGCCCATTATTTCGACCACTTCCGGTTTAAGGATTCTTGTCGAAATTGCTTTATAAGTTGGTATTGGACTATAACTTCATGTTCCAGAAGTTTCAGAAACGTCAATTCTGCCATAAACCGAAACCCGAGCTCACAAAATGGGAAGAAAATTCGAAAAAAATCGAAAAATAAAGGGCGATAACTCTGAATGAAACTTATATTACTGGAATCGGATGGACTTCAGGTATCCAAAAATGTAGGTCAAATTTGAAAATTTTTAAAAATAACAAAAATTGTCTCGTAAACAACATCTTTTCAATTTTCAAACGATAAAAGTCATAGACGAATGTTCGAAATTGAAAAATGTGAGATAGCCATTGTCTCAGAAAAGATTTAGGGATTCCAAAAATGTAATTTGTTGGAAAATGGATAAAGAATTGCCGAAACTATGGCCAATTTTCAATTTTTAGACAACGTACAAAGTTCGGTCACTTCCGGTATGCGCAGAAATTTCGAAAATATTTTATCAAGTAGCCACCACATGGTTTCCCAATAGAAAATCTAATTCCAGATCGATATCTGTTTCGATCATAGAGATCTAGGCCCTCGCGGTAAATAATAATAATAATAATAATAATTTTAGTAATCTCAATAGGCTTTCAGACTTTCGTCTGAAAGCCTAATAAGAATAATAATTTTAACAAAAACAATAGTGTTTCACACAAGCTACGCAGTGTGAAACCCTAAATATGCAACAACTCTTGTTGACTGCCAGGACGATTAAGCTGTTGTGGGCTTATGTTTTGTTGCGTGGCAACCTATCCTTGACTATTATAGTGAGAACTGCCAACTCGTTATCTACATGTAACCTTACATAATGTTTCTTTAATATATTTGTCATCTATTTATTTTGGAATTTTGGCGGGGGACATCAACATCACTGTTTGCTTATTTTTAAAGGAGCACATTCCCATATACGTGGACTGGGGTTAGATGATGCATTGGAGGCCCGTGCGATATCCCAGGGAATGGTTGGACAGGCAGCTGCTAGACGAGCTGCAGGTGTTATATTAGAAATGATTAAGGTACAGTATAACTTTTTTTTCATTAACTAGTGTTCTTATACAGCAAGGCAGGTTATCTTAAAGTGTACATAAGGTTATAATATATATAATTTATCATTTATATAGCGCTGAATATCCAATACAAGTGTTGCTCAGTGGTGCTTGACAAACACAATTTGTAAAATCAAAATATGAAAATAACTAGATCTGCTACTGCCCCATGCAGATATAAAAGCTTTCATATTCATCGTCACGTGTCATCGATTGTATCAATTATCCTAAATAAAACGATAAGAAGAAAAAATTATCAAAATTGGTCAAAAAGTCGTGAAGTTACAAGTCTAAATATAGTATGAAACATTGCACCCAAGCACAACAATAATCTGAAAGCTAAAGGGAAATAACTGAAACTTGTATTACTGTAATGAGATGGATGAGAAAATGAAATGAAAATGGCGGGAAAGAACTAAAATGGCAGGTTGGGCAGGCGACCTTACTCCTTGTCACGTACAACCGGGCATTCGAAAACACGCTAGTTAACTCAATGACAGGCGCGCGTGTTAACCATTCATCCACACACACAGACACACACTCACACGTACTTGCATAGCTCATTATGTGAGGACTATGGTTTTTCAAAGCCTCCGGAGGACCCAGGTTTCCTTTCGTCTTACGGCTTTAAGATTTTTTGTTAACACAACCATGTACATTGTCTGTTACATACATTGCATTGATTCAGTCATAAAAATATAACATGTTTTACAGTCTATATGAGGTCTTTTCTTATATTTAATATCTACAGAGGACTTGTGTAAGATTGATTTACATTTATGCACTAGAGAGGACTTGAGTTTATAGTAGTTTACATATATTACCACGAGAGGACCTCTTAATACAACTTACTTTACCTTATTTCTGAGGACTTTAGTGTTTAAGAGCTAGTCCACGAGAAAAGCATGCAGAAGGTTCGAAGGTGGGGGGCGGCCGATTGTGTTCATATTTACAGGGTTTGGTAGACCCATCGAGCCTACTCCCCAGCCAAAATCACTGATTTCAGAAATCAACCGTTTTCGAGATACAGGCCTTTTACGTTTTTTGGCAGTTTTTTGACATTTTCAAGCCAAATTTTAGGTATTTTCGTCGCACTATCACCGCTGTTACATGACCCTGGAGAACTAGGTTTGGGTTGCTCATGATAGCAGGGGTCTTGCACTACCACATTATCATGGTCATCCGGTTCAAGTTCATTTTCCAAAAGTGCCCGGATACTTCACACGATACGTGTCTAGAGATACCTGAAATATACCCTTTCTTCAAATTTCGATAACTCCACTGGAGCAGGGTTTGCGATAAAAATGTAAATCGTTTTATTTGCATCTTGACCTGTTCTAACAACGTAAAAAATAAAATCGTTGTCAACTCACCTACAACAGTATGAAAATTTGTGTCGAAAGTTACGAAATTTTTCGCGTTGTATTTCGGTTTCTTTAGTGTTTGGATTTTGGCCATACTTTCCAGACATGTCCTACGATATTTTCCAAATGTCAGGCCAGGAATATGATCGACTGGACATCAATATTGACCAATTGGAAATCAAGATATGGTGAATAATATTCAGAATTTCAAAATTAGTATGTGTATTGAGTATATAACTACCAGTCGACCTCTGTTTATCTAGTTATACAGTCTATATGTACACCTACCTTGTTTACCTGCTTAATCTATTGTAGAAATAATTTATCTATCAATAAAATAAAACCAAGTAAGAACAATCCAAACCATTAGTCAAAATTCGAAGTCCAATTAAAACGGTCGAGGCAAAATAGTGTAATCAGCAAATGGACTGTTCACCGTGTACAAAATACACGACAAACAGTGGTTAAAATACCATTTCGGAAGCTTTTGTTTCATTTGCTACGGTATATAAACGAATAATTTTTTGAGATATATATCACTGGCCTGAGTTTGATTGAAGCAGACACGGATAATTTTGAAGATTCATCAAAATCTGATAAAATTTATGTTCTTTAAGCGGTCCCCACACGCTCAATATAATTGTCATTGTTACTGATGTTAATGTTATTGAAGCAAATATTGTCTCAATATCCATTCTGCGGAAAGCAGCCATCATTGACGGAACAATTTGTTTAGCATTAGCTATGGCGGTTCCAAGTCCCAAGAAAAAGAAAATACATCGAAAATGGTCCTAACAAGGGTGTACTCGGGGGGAAAAGTTCGGACAATAAAAAATCTACGGACATTTGATTTCTTCAACCATATTGACATCAATTATTTCGAGCTTCAATATCACATACACACACTCAATATGATTGTCAATATCAAGTATTGACAATATTACTGACAATTATATTGAGCGTATGCCGACCGCTTAAGAGTGTCAACATTCTTGGAATTACTTACTTTTACACTATTTGCGTATGAAAAGCGGCCATTTCGTCTGGCAGTTTTGGTTCGATTTTCACGAAATTCGAACTCCGCTATCATTAGCGTTTAACTGGGATATATCAAAACGTTTTTAAAAATCGAATGAAAATTGTGACCTCTAGACGGACTACAAGCTATAACAGAATTTTTTTGTAGAATCATGGGCCATAAACCATGTTTACATTACAAATTACCATTCCTGGTACGGCACCTTATTTTTTTGTAGTGTAAACGGGTTAAACACAAGCGTGTCGTACTGAGTACTGTGCCAATCTGACCCACTGAAGTGGGGTGGTCTCGGAACCGTGCCAAGAACGGCTCGTTTTAAATTTTCGTACTGTAAACGCTAATCGGTCTGAGCACGGATTACTGCGCATGCGCCAAATGAACCTTGGCTTTTTTTTCCGCGAACTTTGACAGCTCTGTCATCAGTTCTGTCAAAATGACTACACGTACCAAAATCAACCGCCATAATTGTTTTCATCCGGGTAACTTGCTTAGGGACTGAAATTAACTTTTCTGTGCACGGTTCCAAGACCGGTAATGTAAACGGGTCAATTTCTTGAAATTTATCGCGGCTTAGTTAGTACCGTGCCCAGTACGATGCGCTTATCGCGGCCAAGTGTAAACGGGGCTATAATCCAGGAAGTTAATATCCGATAGCCAGGAATATCGGAAGGCGATCCCTTTAAAGCTACAATTTCATATTTTTAAGTTATATTTTTAAAATATATTTTTAAAAAAACGATTAAAATAGATGGTATCTATAAAAAGTCCTACCTTGTTAAAGAATAATCCTATTAATCCTATAATTCACTATTGTTAGTTGAGAAATTGGCAAAAATATCATTATCAACTTCAAATTCAAATGTTTGAAGATAGCTATTGCATGAGGGGAATGGGAAAACAAGGGAGATAATTATGTTATTATTTCCGATATCAAAGATGTTTAAGAGTGGAAAACAATGCCTATGATTGTATAATAGTGAGGTGACAACCTATTGAGCAAAAGACATAGAAATAAATATGTTTTGACTTATTTAGAAAATATGATATTAACGCTTTCAGTTTCATCAAAAATTGTGAAATCCATAGTCCACAAACTAAAAACATGATTTTATGTAAAATCAGGGGCCATGAAGTAACGATCCGATACATGCCAATATTGAAGGAACCGACGAGATGTTAGGGAGATAAACCTATAATTATTTCAAGTATTGCAGAAAGTGGATAAAAATGTGACACGTGGAGTGTCCGTAAACAAAATGTGGACCGACGGACAGGGGCGACGACAATACACGTCCACACGAAAACGTGGACAGATAGACGGACAGGGGCGTCCACACGAGAATGTAGGTTTACAAAAATAGCGAGATGTTACTATTTTTATTATGGGCTGATTTTGAATATTTTGTAGACATTTTATAACGAAAATGATGTTTTGACATCGCAAAACTATTCTTATTTGGGCAATTCTGCATTCATTTGCTATCGAATAAACAAAGACACGTTATTTTATACCATACAGGGATTAAATATGAAAAATATCGAGGTGCACCTATTTTTATCTGCTCTAACTCGACCAGTTTTCAGAATTTTGACGCTCGAGTAATAGCGAAAATCCATATTCTCTGGGAGACGCCATCTTGGATTTGCAGACTGGATACCCAAACCAAACCGAGACTGAATATTTTGGCAAAGTCGGTTGAAGGGGAGGCGGAGTTGATATACTGACCCTCTGAATAACAATATAGGCGATAGGGTACCTTAATAATCCACCAATGTATACGGATGAAAACTGAAGTTTTTGCTAACTTTCGACATGAATTTTCATACTGTTGCAAGTTAGCTGACAACGAATTTATTTCTTATGTTGTTAGAACTGGTCAAGCTGCAAATAAATTGATTTTAATTTTTATCGCAAACCCTTCTCCAGTGGAGTTATAAGGATCTAAAGATGGGGTACATTTCAGGCATCTCTAGACACGTATCTTGTGAAGTATCCGGACACCTTTGGAAAATGAACTTGATCCGGATGATCATGATAATGTGGTACTGCAAGACCCCGGCTATCATGAACAACCCAAACCTAGTTCTCCCGGGTCATGTAACGGCGTTAGTAGTGCGACGAAAATACCTAAAATTTGGCCTAAAAATGGCAAAAAAACAACGAAACACGTAAAAGGCCTGTATCTCGAAAACGGTTGATTTCTGAAATCGGTGATTTTGGCCGGGGAGTAGGCTCGACGGATCGACCAAACCCTGTGAATATGAACTAGAACGGCCGACCCCACCTTCGAACATCTGCATGATATTGCATGGTTTTCTTGTGGAATGACTCTTAATACTTTACTTTAAGGACTACCCGAGGACCTGTGTAAGATTGATTTACATTAATACACTAGAGAGGTCTTGAGTTTATAGTAGTTTACATTTATTACCATGAGAGGACCTCTCAATATAACTTACTTTACCGTATTTCTGAGGACTTTAGTGTTTAATACTTTACTCTAAGGACTATCTGAGGACCTGTGTAAGATAGATTTACATTGATACACTGATGGGGACTTGAGTTTATAGTAGTTTACATTTATTACCATGAGAGTACCTCTCAATACAACTTACTTTACCTTATTTCTGAGGACTTAAGTGTTTAATACTTTACTTAAAGGACTACCTGAGGACCCGTGTAAGATTGAATTACATTTATACAACTTACTTTACCTTATTTCAGAGGACTTTAGTGTTTAATACTTTACTTTAAGAACTACATGAGGACCTGTGTAAGATTGAATTACATTTATGCACTAGAGAGGGCTTGAGTTTATAATAGTTTACATTTATTATCATGTGAGGACCTCTTAATACAACTTACTTTACCTTATTTCTGAGGACTTTAGTGTTTAATACTTTAGGACTACAATGTAGATATAACACTGTTAGAGATTTAACAAACTTTGCTATTCTTCAAAGGACTTGGGGAGTTATCCCCCTTTGACCACGAATGACACCATAATGACGCACATGAGCATAGAGCGAAAAAAACGAAATTGTCCTAGATAGCAGAACTGAACACCACCGCCTTGATCCCTTCCAGTCACCCAACCTCCTTGAAATTTATATATATGTTCTCCAACATTACCTTATCAAATTTCAGCTTAATTGCTCAAATTCATTTTTATACGCCCACATTTTCATTTTTACGTATTATATCGTCGCCCCTGTCCGTCCGGACGTCCAGCCGTCCACAATTTGTTTGTGGACCCTCTACAGGTCACAATTCCTATCCGATTTTGACGAAACTTGAAATATAGGTTTATCCCCAAAAGATCTCGGCTGCTTTCGATATTGTCATGTATCGGATCAAAACTTCATGGATTATGGCCCCTGATTGTACGAAAAATCACGTTTTTAGCTTGTAAACCCTATAGAGGTATTATGTCCTCGCCCCTGTCCGTCCAGACGTCTACAGGTCACAATTCTTATCAGATTTTGACGAAAATTGAAATATAGGTTTATCCCCATAAGATCTCGGTTCCTTTCGATATTGGCAAGTATCAGATCAAAACTTCATGGATTATGGCCCCTAATTGTACGAAATATCATGTTTTTAGCTCATCGGATCATAATTTCCTGAATTATGGCCCCTGATTGTCCGAAAAATCACCCTTTTTAGCTTGTGGTCCCTCTGGAGGTCACAATTATTATCCGATTTAAAAAAACGTTTGATTATATCACCGTTACACCCTAAGGGAGGTTGTGTTCGAATTTCGTGAAAATCGTACCAAAATTGCCATACAAAATGGCCGCCGTTTGTACGCGAATAGTGTGAAAATATGTTATATCAAGGTTGTGGACCCTATACAACTTAACAATCTTAATTCCTTTCAATATTTGTGCATATCAGATTGTAACTTCCTGAATTATGGCCTCTGATTGCACGAAAAATGACCTTTTTTATACGCCCACATTTTCATGTGGACGTATTATGTCGTCACCCCTGTCCGTCCGTCCACGATTTGTTTGTGGACCCTCTACAGGTCACAATTCCTATCCGATTTTGACGAAACTTGAAATATAGGTTTATCCCCATAAGATCTCGGTTCCTTTCGATATTGGCATGTATCGGATCGGAACTTCATCGATTATGGCCCCTGATTGTACGAAATATCATGTTTTTAGCTTGTGGATCCAATAGAGGTCACAATTTTGAACCGATTGTGATGAAACTTGACATGCATGTCTATAACCCCAAAATCTTGGTTCTTTCGATATTTGCGCCCATCGGTTCGTAACTTCCTGAATTATGGCCCCTGATTGTCCGAAAAATCGCCCTTTTTAGCTTGTGGTCCCTCTGGAGGTCAAAATTATTATCCGATTTAAAAAAACGTTTGATTATATCATCGTTACATGGTAAGTTCAAATTTTGTGAAAATCTGACCAAAATTGACAAACGAAATGGCCGCCGTTTGTACGCAAATAGTGTGAAAATATGTTATATCAAGGTTGTGGACCCTATAGAGGTCACAATTTTGAACCGATTTTGATGAAACTTGACATGTATGTTTATAACCGAAAGATCTTGGTTCCTTTCGATATTTGCACCCATCGGATCGTAACTTCCTGAATTATGGCCCCTGATTGTTCGAAAAATTGCCCTTTTTAGCTTGTGGTCCCTCTGGAGGTCAAAATTATTATCCGATTTAAAAAAACGTTTGATTATATCACCGTTACATGGTAATGAAGGCTGACTATGAATTTCGTGAAAATCAAACCAAAATTGACGGACAAAATGGTCGCCGTTTATACGCGAATAGTGTGAAAATATGTTATATCAAGGTTGTGAACCCTATATAGGTCACAATTTTGACTGATTTTGATGAAAGTTGACATGCATATTTATAACCCGAAGATCTTGGTTCCTTTTGATATTTGCGATCATTGATTCGTAACTTAAATATGTTATATCAAGGTTGTGGACCCTATAATAGGTCACAATTTTGAACCGATTTTGATGAAACTTTACATGCATGTTTATAACCTGAAGATCTTGGTTCCTTTCGATACTTGCGCTCATTGATTTGTAACTTCCTGAATTATGGCCCCTGATTGTACGAAAAATCACCCTTTTTATCTTGTGGTCCCTCTGGAAGTCACAATTATTTTCCGATTTAAAAAAACGTTTGATTATATCACCGTTTCACCTTAAGGAAGGTTTGAGTTCAAATTTCGGGAAAATCGGACCAAAATTGACAGACAAAATGGCCGCTGTTTGTTCGCGAATACTGTTAACTTCCTGAATTAATCGGATTTCGAGAAAATCGGACCAAAATTGCCAGACGAAATGGTCGCCATTTGTACGCGAATAGTGTAAAGATATGGTATATCATGGTTGTGGACTCTCTACAGGTCACAATTCTTATCCGATTTTGCCGAAAATCACATTTCAAGGTTGTGTACCATCACACCATAAACATTGTTGGCTTCGAATTTCATGAATATCAGACTGCAACTGACCAACAAAATGGCTTCTCCCAATACAGTATGAAATACAGGACTTAATGATGTAGGAAAAATCACTTTCGGTATTGCTTGTTCTCTATCCATCTCTCGAAAATGTGGGCGTATCCTGCCTGGCAGTGCCAGCCTATCTTTTTAGCTTGTGGTCCCTCTGGGGTCAGAATTATTATCCCATTTAAAAAACCGTTTGATTATATCACCGTTACATCGTAATGAAGGTTGAGGTCGAATTTCGTGAAAATCGGACCAAAATTGACAGCTGTTCTTGTCGGGCCATCCATCCTTCATTACTAACAAAGGGAAACCACGCCTGAAAATCTAGATGAACTTTGTCACCCAATGCAGGGATCAAACACCCAACCTCAAGGCTACCGAGCCAGCATCTTACCCACTTAGCAACATGATCCCCAGTCGAATTTGAAGCCTACTGAAATGAACCTTTATAACCCAAAGATCTTAATTCATTTCGAAATTTGCACATATCAAATTCTAACATAATGATGTAGGAAAAATCACTTTCGGTATTGCTTGTTCTCTATCCATCTCTCGAAAATGTGGGCATAACCTGCATGGCAGTGCCAGCCTATCTTGCATGTTAGTATCAAATATTGAACTTTTGGAGAAAAATGTATTCATTTTCATTTCTGTCTATGTTAATTTCTCATACATCTATGAAGCTGAAATTTTTAGGCATCCATTATGTATACATTATCATGGTGCATTCCAAATTTCAGACTAATTGAATGAAAATTAATGTTTTTATACGCCCACATTTTCATGTGGACGTATTATGTCGTCGCCCCTGTCCGTCCGTCCATCCGTCCACAATTTGTTTGTGGAATCTCTACAGGTCACAATTCTTATCCGATCAAAACTTCATGGATTATGGCCCCTGATTGTACGAAAAATCACGTTTTTAGCTTGTGGACCCTATAGAGGTCACAATTTTGAACCGATTTTGATGAAACTTGACATGCATGTTTGTAACCCAAAGATCTTGGTTCCTTTCGATATTTGCGGCTATCGGAATGTAATTTCCTGAATTATGGCCCCTGATTGTCCGAAAAATCACCCTTTTTAGCTTGTGGTCCCTCTGGAGGTCACAATTATTATCCGATTTAAAAAAACGTTCGATTATATCACCGTTACACCCTAAGGAAGGTTGAGTTCGAATTTCGGGAAAATCGGACCAAAATTGCCATACAAAATGGCCGCCGTTTGTACGCGAATACTGTTAAAAAATGGTATATCAAGGTTGTGGACCCTATAGAGGTCACAATTTTGATTCGATTTTGATGAAACTTGAAATTCATGGTTATAACCCAAAGATCTTGCTTCCTTTCGATATTTGCGCATATCGGATCGTAACTTCCTGAATTATGGCCCCTGATTATACGCAAAATCGCCTTTTTTTTATCTTGGAGGTCACAATTATTATTCGATTTAAAAAACCGTTTGATTATATCACCGTTACACCCTAAGGAAGGTTGAGTTTGAATTTCGGGAAAATTGGAAGAAAATTGCCATACAAAATGGCCGCCGTTTGTACGCGAATACTGTTAAAAAATGGTATATCAAGGTTGTGGACCCTGCGGAGGTCACAATTTTGATTCGATTTTGATGAAACTTGAAATTCATGGTTATAACCCAAAGATCTTGCTTCCTTTCGATATTTGCGCATATCGGATCGTAACTTCCTGAATTATGGCCCCTGATTTTACGCAAAATCGCCTTTTTTTTATCTTGGAGGTCACAATTATTATTCGATTTAAAAAACCGTTTGATTATATCACCGTTACACCCTAAGGAAGGTTGAGTTCGAATTTCGGGAAAATCGGACGAAAATTGCCATACAAAATGGCCGCCGTTTGTACGCGAATACTGTTAAAAAATGGTATATCAAGGTTGTGGACCCTGTGGAGGTCACAATTTTGATTCGATTTTGATGAAATTTGAAATTCATGGTTATAACCATAAGATCTTGCTTCCTTTCGATATTTGCGCATATCGGATTGTAACTTCCTGAATTATGGCCCCTCATTATATGCAAAATCCCCCTTTCTTTAGCTTGTGGTCCCTCTGGAGGTCACAATTATTATCCGATTTAAAAAAAACCATTTGATTATATCACCGTTACACCGTAAGGAAGGTTGAGTTTGAATTTCGGGAAAATCGGACCAAAATTGACAGACAAAATGGCCGACGTTTGTACGCGAATACTGTTAAAAAATGGTATATCAAGGTTTTGGACCCTGTAAAGGTCACAATTTTAATTCGATTTTGATGAAACTTGAAATTCATGGTTATAACCCAAAGATCTTGGTTCTTTTCGATATTTGCGCATATCGGATTGTAACTTCCTGAATTATGGCCCCTGGTTATACGCAAAATCACCCTTTCTTTAGCTTGTGGTCCCTCTGGAGGTCACAATTATTATCCAATTTAAAAAACCGTTTGATTATATCACCGTTACACTGTCAGGAAGGTTGACTTTGAATTTCGGGAAAATCGGACTAAAATTCACAGACAAAATGGCCGCCGTTTGTACGCGAATACTGTTAAAAAGATAGGCTGGCACTGCCAGGCAGGATACGCCCACATTTTCGAGAGATGGACAGAGAACAAGCAATACCGAAAGTGATTTTTCCTACATCTTTACGTCCTGTATTTCATACTGTATTGGGAGCAGCCATTTAGTTGGTCAGTTCCAGTCTGATATTAATGAAACTCGAAACCGACAATGATTATGGTGTGACGGTACACAACCTAGAAATGTGACTTTTCATCAAAATCTGATAAGAATTATGACCTGTAGCGAGTCCACAACCACGATATACCATTTTTTTACACTATTCGCGTACAAACGGCGACCATTTTGTCCGGCAATTTTCACGAAATTAGAACTCAACCTTCCTCATCAAAATCGAATTAAAATTGTGACCTATACAGGGTCCACAACCATGATATATCATTTTTTATACGCCCACATTTTCATGTGGACGTATTATGTCGTCGCCCCTGTCCGTCCGGACGTCCGTCCGGACGTCCGTCCGTCCACAATTTGTTTGTGGACTCTCTACAGGTCACAATTCTTATCCGATTTTGACGAAACTTGAAATATAGGCTTATCCCCAAAAGATCTCGGTTCCTTTCGATATTGGCATGTATCGGATCAAAACTTCATGGATTATGGCCCCTGATTGTACGAAAAATCACGTTTTTAGCTTGTGGACCCTATAGAGGTCACAATTTTTAACCGATTTTGATGAAACTTGACATGCATGTTTGTTACCCAAAGATCTTGGTTCCTTTCGATATTTGCGGCTATCGGAATGTAATTTCCTGAATTATGGCCCCTGATTGTCCGAAAAATCACCCTTTTTAGCTTGTGGTCCCTCTGGAGGTCACAATTATTATTCGATTTAAAAAACCGTTTGATTATATCACCGTTACACCCTAAGGAAGGTTGAGTTGGAATTTCGGGAAAATAGGACGAAAATTGCCATACAAAATGGCCGCCGTTAGTACGCGAATACTGTTAAAAAAATGGTATATCAAGGTTGTGGACCCTGTGGAGGTCACAATTTTGATTCGATTTTGATGAAACTTGAAATTCATGGTTATAACCCAAAGATCTTGCTTCCTTTCGATATTTGCGCATATCGGATCGTAACTTCCTGAATTATGGCCCCTGATTGTACGCAAAATCGCCTTTTTTTTAGCTTGGAGGTCACAATTATTATTCGATTTAAAAAAACGTTTGATTATATCACCGTTACACCCTAAGAAAGGTTGAGTTCGAATTTCGGGAAAATCAGACGAAAATTGCCATACAAAATGGCCGCCGTTTGTACGCGAATACTGTTAAAAAATGGTATATCAAGGTTGTGGACCCTGTGGAGGTCACAATTTTGATTCGATTGTGATGAAACTTGAAATTCAAGGTTATAACCCAAAGATCTTGCTTCCTTTCGATATTTGCGCATATCGGATCGTAACTTCCTGAATTATGGCCCCTGATTATACGCAAAATCGCCTTTTTTTTTAGCTTGGAGGTCACAATTATTAGCCGATTTAAAAAAACGTTTGATTATATTACCGTTTCACCGTAAGGAAGGTTGAGTTCGAATTTCGGGAAAATCAGACCAAAATTGCCATACAAAATGGCCACCGTTTGTACATGAATACTGTTAAAAAATAATATATCAAGGTTGTGGACCCTGTAAAGGTCACAATTTTAATTCGATTTTGATGAAACTTGAAATGCATGGTTATAACCCAAAGATCTTGGTTCCTTTCGGTATTTGCGCATATCGGATCGTAACTTCCTGAATTATTCGAATTTCGTGAAAATGGTACCAAAATTGCCGGACGAAATGGTCGCCGTTTGTACGCGAATAGTGTAAAGATATGGTATATCATGGTTGTTGACTCTGTACAGGTCACAATTCTTATCCGATTTTGACGAAAAGTCACATTTCTAGGTTGTGTACCGTCACACCATAATCATTGTCGACTTCGAATTTCATGAATATCAGACTGGAACTGACCAACAAAATGGCTGCTCCCAATACAGTATGAAATACAGGACTTAATGATGTAGGAAAAATCACTTTCCGTATTGCTTGTTCTCTATCCATCTCTCGAAAATGTGGGCGTATCCTGCCTGGCAGTGCCAGCCTATCTTTTAACAGTATTCGCGTACAAACGGCGGCCATTTTGTCTGTCAATTTTGGTCCGATTTTCCTGAAATTCAAACTCAACCTTCCTTACAGTGCAACGGTGATATAATCAAACGTTTTTTTAAATTGGATAATAATTGTGACCTCCAGAGGGACCACAAGCTAAAGAAAGGGTGATTTTGCGTATAACCAGGGGCCATAATTCAGGAAGTTACGATCCGATATGCGCAAATATTGAAAAGAACCAAGATCTTTGGGTTATAACCATGAATTTCAAGTTTCATCAAAATCGAATTAAAATTGTGACCTTTACAGGGTCCACAACCTTGATATACCAATTTTTTAACAGTATTCGCGTACAAACGGCAGCCATTTTGTATGACAATTTTGGTCTGATTTTCCCGAAATTCGAACTCAACCTTCTTTACGGTGTAACGGTAATATAATCAAACGTTTTTTTAAATCGGATAATAATTGTGACCTCCAAGCTAAAAAAAAGGCGATTTTGCGTATAATCAGGGGCCATAATTCAGGAAGTTACGATCCGATATGCGCAAATATCGAAAGGAAGCAAGATCTTTGGGTTATAACCATGAATTTCAAATTTCATCAAAATTGAATCAAAATTGTGACCTCCACAGGGTCCACAACCTTGATATACCATTTTTTAACAGTATTCGCGTACAAACGGCGGCCATTTTGTATGGCAATTTTCGTCCGATTTTCCCGAAATTCGAACTCAACCTTCTTTAGGGTGTGACGGTAATATAATCAAACGGTTTTTTAAATCGAATAATAATTGTGACCTCCAAGCTAAAAAAAAGGCGATTTTGCGTATAATCAGGGGCCATAATTCAGGAAGTTACGATCCGATATGCGCAAATATCGAAAGGAAGCAAGATCTTTGGGTTATAACCATGAATTTCAAGTTTCATCAAAATCGAATCAAAATTGTGACCTCCACAGGGTCCACAACCTTGATATACCATTTTTTAACAGTATTCGCGTACAAACGGCGGCCATTTTGTATGGCAATTTTCGTCCGATTTTCCCGAAATTCGAACTCAACCTTCCTCAGGGTGTAACGGTGATATAATCAAACGGTTTTTTAAATCGAATAATAATTGTGACCTCCAGAGGGACCACAAGCTAAAAAATGTGATTTTTCGGACAATCAGGGGCCATAATTCAGGAAATTACATTCCGTAAGCCGCAAATATCGAAAGGAACCAAGATCTTTGGGTTACAAACATGCATGTCAAGTTTCATCAAAATCGGTTCAAAATTGTGACCTCTATAGGGGTCCACAAGCTAAAAACGTGATTTTTCGTACAATCAGGGGCCATAATCCATGAAGTTTTGATCCGATACATGCCAATATCGAAAGCAGCCGAGAACTTTTGGGGATAAACCTATATTTCAAGTTTCGTCAAAATCGGATAAGAATTGTGACCTGTAGAGAGTCCACAAACAAATTGTGGACGGACGGACGTCCGGACGGACAGGGGCGACGACATAATACGTCCACATGAAAATGTGGGCGTATAAAAATGATATATCATGGTTGTGGATCCTGTATAGGTCACAATTTTAATTCGATTTTGATGAGGAAGGTTGAGTTCTAATTTCGTGAAAATCGTACCAAAATTGCCGGAAGAATTTGGTCGCCGTTTGTACGCGAATAGTGTAAAAATATGGTATATCATGGTTGTGGACTCTCTACAGGTCACAATTCTTATCCGATTTTGATGAAAAGTCACATTTCTAGGTTGTGTACCGTCACACCATAATCATTGTCGGCTTTGAATTTCATTTATATCAGACTGGAACTGACCAACTAAATGGCTGCTCCCAATACAGTATGAAATACAGGACTTAAAGATGTAGGAAAAATCACTTTCGGTATTGCTTGTTCTCTGTCCATCTCTCGAAAATGTGGGCGTATCCTGCCTGGCAGTGCCAGCCTATCTTTTTAGCTTGTGGTCCCTCAGGAGGTCACAATTATTATCCGATTTAAAAAAACGTTTGATTATATTACCCTTACACCGTACGGAAGGTTGAGTTCGAATTTCAGGAAAATTGGACCAAAATTGCCATACAAAATGGCCGCCGTTTGTACGCGAATACTGTTAAAAAATGGTATCAAGGTTGTGGACCCTGTAAAGGTCACAATTTTAATTCGATTTTGATGAAACTTGAAACTCATGGTTATAACCCAAAGATCTTGGTTCTTTTCGATGTTTGCGCATATCAGATCGTAACTTCCTGAATTATGCCCCCTGGTTATACGCAAAATCCCCCTTTCTTTAGCTTGTGGTCCCTCTGGAGGTCACAATTATTATCCGATTCAAAAAAAAAAATTTGATTATATCACCGTTATACCATAAGGAAGGTTGAGTTTGAATTTCGGGAAAATCGGACCAAAATTGACAGACAAAATGGCCGACGTTTGTACGCGAATACTGTTAAAAAATGGTATATCATGGTTTTGGACCCTGTATAGGTCACATATTTAATTCGATTTTGATGAAACTTGAAATTCATTGTTATAACCCAAAGATCTTGGTTCTTTTCGATATTTGAGTTCTAATTTCATGAAAATCGTACCAAAATTGCTGGACGAAATGGTCGCCGTTTGTACGCGAATAGTGTAAAGATATGGTATATCATGGTTGTGGACTGTCTACAGGTCACAATTCTTATCACATTTCTAGGTTATGTACCGTCACACCATAATCATTGTCGGCTTCGAATTTCATGAATATGAGACTGGAACTGACCAACAAAATTGCTGCTCCCAATACAGTATGAAATACAGGACTTAATGATGTAGGAAAAATCACTTCCGGTATTGCTTGTTCTCTATCCATCTCTCGAAAATGTGGGCGTATCCTGCCTGGCAGTGCCAGCCTATCTTTAGACCATATATTCCTGTTGCTTGCAGCCGATATTTGATTACGTTCAGCTATTTGGCATGTACAACGGATTGCGATATATTGTAGCTATGGACCTCAAATATTTTATACTGGTCACATCATGTATTTAGAAAGGTTGTGGGAGAATGGCAGGTTCTTCGTAGCAATATTAAAGATTTGGAAGCAGTAACTGTTGTTGTGATAACACGAAATCTGACAAAAGACCCAAATACACCTAACCGAGCCAGCCTTCAAACTCTTCATTTTTATACGCCCACATTTTCATGTGGACGTATTATGTCGTCGCCCCTGTCCGTCCGGACATCCGTCCACAATTTGTTTGTGGACTCTCTACAGGTCACAATTCTTATCCGATTTTGACGAAACTTGAAATATAGGTTTATCCCCAAAAGATCTTGGCTGCTTTCGATATTGGCATGTATCGGATCAAAACTTCATGGATCTTGCTTCCTTTCGATATTTGCGCATATCGGATCGTAACTTCCTGAATTATGGCCCCTGATTATACGCAAAATCGCCTTTTTTTTTAGCTTGGAGGCCACAATTATTATTCGATTTAAAAAAACGTTTGATTATATCACCGTTACACCCTAAGGAAGGTTGAGTTCGAATTTCGGGAAAATCGGACGAAAATTGCCGTACAAAATGGCCGCTATTTGTACGCGAATACTGTTAAAAAAAGGTATTTCAAGGTTGTGGAGTGGAGGTCACAATTTTGATTCGATTTTGATGAAATTTTAAATTCATGGTTATAACCCAAAGATCTTGCTTCCTTTCGATATTTGCGCATATCGGATGGTAACTTCCTGAATTATGGCCCCTGATTATACGCAAAATCGCCTTTTTTTTTTAGCTTGGAGGTCACAATTATTATCTGATTTAAAAAAACGTTTGATTATATTACCGTTACACCGTAAGGAAGGTTGAGTTCGAATTTCGGGAAAATCAGACCAAAATCGCCATACAAAATGGCCGCCGTTTGTACGCGAATACTGTTAAAAAATGGTATATCAAGGTTGTGGACCCTGTAAAGGTCACATATTTAATTCGATTTTGATGAAACTTGAAATTCATCGTTATAACCCAAAGATCTTGGTTCTTTTCGATATTTGCGCATATCGGATCGTAACTTTCTGAATTATGGCCCCTGGTTATACGCAAAATCCCCCTTTCTTTAGCTTGTGGTCCCTCTGGAGGTCACAATTATTATCCAATTTAAAAAAACGTTTGATTATATCACCCTTACACTGTAAGGAAGGTTGAGTTTGAATTTCGGGAAAATCGGACCAAAATTGACAGACAAAATGGCCGCCGTTTGTACGCGAATACTGTTAAAAAAATGATATATCATGGTTGTGGACCCTGTATAGGTCACAATTTTAATTCGATTTTGATGAGGAAGGTTGAGTTCTAATTTCGTGAAAATCGTACCAAAATTGTCGCAGTTTGTACGCGAATAGTGTAAAAATATGGTATATCATGGTTGTGGACTCTCTACAGGTCACAATTCTTATCTGATTTTGACGAAAAGTAACATTTCTAGGTTGTGTACCGTCACACCATAATCATTGTCGGTTTCGAGTTTCATTAATATCAGACTGGAACTGACCAACTAAATGGCTGCTCCCAATACTGTATGAAATACAGGACTTAAAGAGGTAGGAAAAATCACTTTCGGTATTGCTTGTTCTCTGTCCATCTCTCGAAAATGTGGGCGTATCCTGCCTGGCAGTGCCAGCCTATCTTTGACAAAACAGGCTGAAATTTTCACACCACCAAAGTGCTGTGCAAATTTCAGGTTGATAGGTTCAGCGAAAATTAAATGACAGCACATTCACTTGAGCCAAAAACCGCATTTTGTTCAGCATTCCATTAAAAATGGTCATTTTATGCTTATGACAGCCTAAAGTATACAGTTTTAATTGCACTAACAAGCTGACATTTGCACAGCCACCCCAGAATATATGTAGGAAGATTCTGTTATAATTTTAGCTGACTTGCTCCAATATTTAAAAAAAAAAACAGGGGTTGCACATGAGTATAGTGCAAAAAAAAAAATTGTTTAAACGACCGAATTACCCCGAACTGAGCCAGCCCTCAAACTCTTAAGTTTTGACAAAACAGGCTGAAATGCTAACACCACCATCCGGAATATTTTACCAAAGGTCTGCAAATTTCAGGTTAATAGGGGTTGTACATGAGCATAGTGCGAAAAACAAAAAATGGCCAAACGACCGAAATACCCCGAACTGAGCCAGCCCTCAAACTCTTAAGTTTTGACAAAACAGGCTGAAATGCTAACACCACCATCCGGAATATTTTACCAAAGGTCTGCAAATTTCAGGTTAATAGGGGTTGTACATGAGCATAGTGCGAAAAACAAAAAATGGCCAAACGACCGAAATACCCCAAAATGAGCCAGCCCTCAAATTCCTAATTTTTGACAAAACAGACTGAATGTATTACCAATGTGCTGTGCAAATGTCAGGTTAATAGGTTCAGCCAAAATTAAATGACAGCAAATTCACTTGAGCCAAAAATCACATTTTGTTGAGCTTTCCATTTTTCTCCTTATTGCCCCTTCTTTTCTCCTTATTGTCTCTCCAGCAGACATAGCCAAGACTTTCTCTAGATATTAGAAAGGATATCTTGCATGCAGCAATTAAAACTACATACATTAACAACAAAAGCTAAATCTTTAATTATAAAATTTATTCATCCATACAACACAACACAGTTCTATGGATAACACTCACTATATTATATTAGGGCCGAAACGATACGCTGTGCCACGATATGATACAGCATGATGTCGTAGCCCAACGATACGGGTGCATCACGATACACACGCCATTAATGTGAAATTGACTAAAGTTTTCTTGAAATAAAGAAAAAATACACAAATTTATATTGTTTATTATTAGATAAATTAAAATTTATATTTAACTTTTAACCAATATTTTTGGCACATTTTTTATTTTGTGCGAAACACCCAAAAAGGAAGTACGAAACAGGAAAACCATTATACTCCCACACCTTCGATCACAATCTGTTTCACAGAGAATTACTTACGAATTAACTCTGTAACAGATGACTGTCCACAACACGTGCGTTGACTGCAGGCGGCGTCAGTCATTGGCTCAACGGCTTGTGCAATGTTTACTTAACACCTAGCTAACTGCTTCGGGCAAAATGATGCTTTTTACTCATTTTAATACCCATTTACACTAAATAGGAAATATTTTTAAACTACAAATACTTCAAACGTCTTTATTTAGATTTCTTTTACCTCAAAAAGATGGTTGAGAATTTAATTTGTCGGAGTAAAAAAGTTAATATGCCGAACTCATTAAGCCTTGTCGATGTCATTCTTATCAGTGATTGCAGCGGCCAAGCGAATATTCACTGCGGGATCAGTTTACAGGCGGGTGGCTTTTCTATTTCAACTTCACCAAGTGTAACACTGCTACCACCAGTACTGGGCGTGAACATAATAGTCGAAAGACTATAAGAGAGACTGTTAACCAAAATATCAACACGCTTTTCATTCATTCGAATAAGAGCCACCGGCATCGCGAGGAAGAAATGACTGTTAAATAAAATGCGACTTCATTGGTGTAAAATGCATGGCTTCCGGTATTTTGTCCAATGGAAAAAATTGTCTTATCCAGTTTCCGAGTCGTATTTTGCACGCGATTAGTAGGTCAGTTTTGCAATGATTGCGAAGTCTGGATGCCCGGGCCTATAGAAGACACGTGCTGTTCCTAGTCTATTTATAGCTACCGAGGGTTTCTTTACATTTAGGCCTTGTGTACGTACGTACTGAACCGATAGGCAATTTCTAAGGGTCCTACATGTCTCATTTATTGAACAAATATCGCCATATAGTATGAAAATAATCGTGAACCTTAAATTGAAAAAAAAATTTCGATTATCGATATTCTTAAAAAAAATATCGTTCATCGTTTTCATGAAAAAAATCGCGGTACACCGGTTCACCGGTGAATCCTTTCGGCCCTATATTATATACATATATGACGTTTCGATTATAGAATTTATTCATCCATATAACACAACACAGTTCTATGGAAAACAATCACTTTGAATCACTATATTATATACACACCACGATTGAGTGGTTCCAAAGAAACGCACAATTTCCATAGGTTTAGGTAGTTATACTAATTAGGTTGTGGTTATAACAGCAATTGACACCATCTCATGTGTCTTAGCAAAGTGTCCCTGATGCTCTTCATAAACAGGATACATCCCACGGAATCCGACAAATGAATGCCATGCGAATCGTAAACATATACAATTGACTGACATAAGCCAGCCTTATGTTTCCAAAAGGTTATGGGGGGTTGGGATGGCCTAGTGGTCTAGAGTGCCGCGCTTCGACCTCTAGCTGGCCGGTCAGCTCTGGCTTGCGGCTGTGGTTTCGAGCCCTGGTGTGAGCGTATGTGGCATGGAGATAGGGGCGCCTTCTCAACCTCGTGGGTTTCCTCCGGCACTCCGGTTTCCTCCCACTGCTAAAGACCCCTACGCGCAAGCGAATTAATGAAATAAAATGAAACCATATGTTAGTCCCGAAATGACCTAGTTTGTGTTGAGTGGACGTTAAACCCCATTTCTCTCTCTCTCTCCAAAAGGTTATTTTTTTTTTTTTTTCTAACACTATTTATTCAGTAAATAATTTACATGATATAAATATAATATATATAAATCTGGGATCTGAAAACAAGCCAAGGGCTTATATAAATTCATCTCCCTCTCCAAAAGGTTATTTTCGAAAAATGTTGACACAACGACAAACGATAATTCGTTTGAAAAACACGATCATTATATTGTTCATCAACAACGACGTGACGTTTTATCAGTTGCGAGATTATCACACTTTGGGGACCAAACCTATCTAAAATTTCAGAAGCATAGCCTGTGCTAAAACATCTGGCGACACTGACGTATCACAAAAATCAGTAGAACCAGGGCTTACACTTCAAAATTTTCCCAACCGGTCATTTTTCTCACGGATAAAGTGGTCCTATTTTAAGCACATAAGAAGCCAAACATTGCATGCTATCGGAATGTCGATCGAGTTTAATTGGGTCACACAAAAAGTCAATCTCAAATCGACATTTATATACCCAACCACCTATCCCCCTAATAAATAAAAAAACACATGTAATCAATTATTATCATTTACTTATTTATACATTCATAAAGTATAACAATAACAAGATGCATTCATTTATCGAGAGTACAGTATTTTTGTCCCCCGCCTTTTGAAGAAAGTTGGGGGACTATTAAAATGGGTTCGTCCGTCTGTCTGTCTGTCTGTCCGTCTGTCCGTCACATTTTTTGGGACACAATAACTCTCTTCCTAATTGAGCTAGAATGTTCAAACTTAGTGTATGTCTTTATTAGGTCAATGCCTTGATGGAGTTCGAAGATGAGCATTTTCCGCTTAGGGTAAGCAGAGATAAGCAATTTGATTGGTTGATGCTTTGGGACACGATAATTTTAGTTCTAATTAAGTGACAGTGATGAAACCAGGTGTATAGTTTCATTACAGTAGTACCTCGACTAAGTTCGATAATGAGCATTTTCTGCGCAGGGTAAGCAGAGCGATACGCAATTTGATTTGTCGAGACTTTGGAACACAATAACTCTCCTTCTAATTGAGTTAAAATGTTCAAACTTGGTGTATGTGTTTATTAGGTCAATGCCTTGATGGAGTTCGAAGATGAGCATTTTCCGCTTAGGGTAAGCAGAGATAAGCAATTTGATTGGTTGATGCTTTGGGACACGATAACTTTAGTTCTAATTAAGTGAGAGTGAAGAAACTTGGTGTATAGTTTCATTACAGTAATACCTTGAATAAGTTCGATAATGAGCATTTTCTGCTCAGGGTTAGCAGAGCGATACGCAATTTGATTGGTCGAGATTTTGGAACACAATAACTCTACTTCTAATTCAGTTAAAATGTTCAAACTTAGTGTATATTAGGTCAATGCCTTGATGGAGTTCGAAGATGAGCATTTTCCGCTTAGGGTAAGCAGAGATAAGGAATTTGATTGGTTGATGCTTTGGGACACGATAGCTTTAGTTCTATTTACCTTGACAAAGTTCGATAATAAGCATTTTCTGCTCCGGGTAAGCAGAGCGATACGCAATTTGATTGGTCGAGACTTTGGAACACAATAACTCTCCTTCTAATTGAGTTAAAATATTCAAACTTGGTGTATATGCTTATTCATTACAGTAATACCTTGACTAAGGTCGATAATGAGCATTTTCTGCTCAGGGTAAGCAGAGCGATACTCAATTTGATTGGTCGAGACTTTGGAACACAATAACTCTCCTTCTATTTGAGTTAAAATGTTCAAACTTGGTGTATATGCTTATTAGGTCAATGCCTTGATGCAGTTCGAAGATGAGCATTTTCCGCTTAGGGTAAGCAGAGATAAGCAATTTGATAGGTTGATGCTTTGGGACACTATAACTCAATACGTTTTAAAAAAATAAATGTGCGATTAATTAATATGTGTCATCTATTTATTTTGGGATTTCGGCGGGGGACATCAGCCTCACTGTTGGCTTGTCTTAATTTGTTTACGACATCACCCGTATATACTTGTCGATTTTTACAGGATTTCTATTTCTGTAAAGCATGTGCCAGTTGAAATTCGGCAAGTGGTGGCCCCTTCATAGATATTCTCATTAATTCGTCAAGATTTTTGATGCTCAAGGAACATCGTAACTTGGTGTGAGGATCCACGTTCTCAGTGCGTATGTGACATATTCGGCGGTTGACTATTTTCTCCATACACGGGGGGAAAAAGTAGTTCCAAATGATTAGCACACGTAAATAATTCAAAGTCATACACATGTACAATAATCAACATAATTCTTAAACTTATCAATTTATTAACTCGTATTGATATTTTGAGAGCTCAGATAATATCGTGCTAGTATTTTAACTCTAAACATGTAAAGATATTTGCACATATTTCAAAATGGCGGCGATCGTTAAAGCTCATTGTTTTAACCAAATGACTCCTGTCAATTGTTATATAAATGGAATAAATGGATTAAAAACACACCTGAGAATACATCTTTTTGTGTAGGAATATCATATCTTAACCACAGGAATATTTGTGACCATTTAGTAGAAAATTTACGGCTGACTTTGTTTTTCGGGCAGAACTGTCATCCTCGTGGTTCGATGTTGAAGAAGGGGGATCAGATTCATTGACAGCAATATCATCATCTCGCTTTTTTTGTTATTTTCGGAGGTGAGGAATTTCAACATTTTGAAATGATATATAGAATGCTAACCTTCTTGTATATATATATATATATATATATATATATATCATTTGCAAGATTAACATGATTAAATCCTGTGATCAAGTGAAGACATCAAAGAAAATTTTTTAAATTTGTTTGATGTTCAAAAGTGAATTGTCGTAGGAATGTTGAAAGTCAGTAAATATGCTGTAACAACAACTCAAGAATGATCACGCTGATATTATTACTAATTATAAAACAAAACACAACTAAGTAAATTGATTAAATGTTGAGCTTTTAATCTGTTTGATGTAGTCCCTTTGTTAATTGTGATTAGAGCAATATACACAAGGATAATTGATTGGCAGTGGTTTACATTCGTGGGCTACTGAACACTGTTAATTTTATTATACCCGATAGTTTACATCACGCCACGCACGGAGTTTCGTGGTTTCCCGGATTTTATGATTTAGCACAAAATATGCTATTTTTCCGGCGTGAAAAATGACCTACGGGTCTGATCCAGATTAGATCATTTTTCAAAGCTGTAGGTCCCGACCGGCATATACGGCTGAAATGGAACCCATGGTTAGAACCTAAATGAAGATATCTGTGCCTGAAAAACGGTCAAAGGCCTTGTACAATCGTTGAAATCTGTCGTTCAATTTCAAAACGCACAACCCACCAAATCCAAAACACGAAATAGAACACAAATTGAGAGGTAAATGTAAAGGGTGCCAGTCAAGTCGTCCACAGTGAAGTCGTCCACGGTCCACACTCGTTGGTGGAGTCGTCCACAAGGCATTGGTGATGTGGTCCACAACTAAGAATAAGACTGGTACACAATTTACTTGTACTTAGATCAATTCACCTATGTTTATGTAATAAAGTTAATCGTATTGTATGATCTTTCTTCAACTCGAATTCTTTATTCTCCAAAACTAAATATACATAGTTATTGAGATAATGCAAATTTATATAAAAAGTTCAAACTTAAATGACATGTGCAAACAATTTAAATGATATAAATTATTAATAAATAATATTGACAATAACAATAGTGGTGTATATTTAGTATAAAACAAAAGGTTTTCATGGAGGATTAACTTTTGAAATAATGATTTTAATGAATCGACATAATTTCTGTAATACAACAGTGTTTTTATAATTAAAAAGACTTTGAAATTTAAATGTATTTGGTAGATTTTGGCACCAATCTGGCAATAATCGTTTCCTTTCAATATTAAAATATTTGCACTTTAGAATATAGTGGAATTCGTCTCCGTTGTCGGCAGAGTCACAGACATGACAGAGTCTTTTGTTTCTTGGTGTTTTATTCCACCTGCCCTACTCAATTGGTATCTGATGACTCCCAAGTCTGAATCTAGACAAAATTAGTATGTTAATGTTTGTTAAATTATTAAAATATGGTTCTAATTTGAAATCGTTTTTAAATATTTTGTAACAAAGACAATTTGGTGAAAGTATTTCAATTCGTTTAGTTGTCCAATTATCTACTATTTGACAGTTCCACGTATAGGGAAACACGGTTTCATTTAAAATAGTTTTCAAGAAATAAATCCATTTACAATCAAAATTATATTTGGAACTGTTGATATATAAAAGTTTATATAAGCAAAATGATAGTTTGCTAGCTTTACCGTTTAAGAGTCTATTCCAGAATTGTATCATCCGCATCTTAATGAGGCATTGTATTGGAAGTTTTCTGAGTTCTGCATATATCATACAATTTGGGGTGGTTTTTTCGTAAATTTAGAATTGTCTTGTAAAAATTTAATTGTATTTTTTCCAAATTATCTACATTTTCATAGCCCCAGATTTCTGATCCATACATTAATATTGGCAAAATACATTTGTTAAACAACTGAATTTGATAAGTAATAGAAAGGTTATTATTTCTGCATTAAAGAGTACATTATTCCCTTAGTTGGTTTTCAATCACACCTTGTTTTGTCATGGAGAAGCACCTGCTTCTTTGAAATATGACTCCCAAATATTTATAATAGCTAAGGATTTCCACTTCATCATTTTTTAAATAAAATTTTTGATTTATAGCTATTTTACCACTTGAAGATATTAATACCTTAGTTTTCTGTATATTTATTTTTAAATTCTATTTGTCACAGTACTGATCGAAATTTGTTAAAAGTGTTTGTAGGTCACAAGGGTTATCCGCTAATAAGAAAGTATCGTCAGCATAAAGTAATACGAAAATTTTAATATAAATTTCATGTTCGGATTCAAGGTCATCTGTTACGATACGTATGCCAGTTATATTTTTATTTTCTAAATATTCTTGTAGATCATTTAGAAATAATGAAACAAGAATGGGGGATAAATTTTCTCCTTGTCTTACGCCTATTTCACATGGGAAAAAGTTAGATTTCTCATTATTATGGATAATACAAGTACATATTTTGAATGATGTTATAAAACTTGCCATTTATATTATTTAGTAAGAGTTTTGAATACAAATAATTTCTTTGTATCGAGTCAAAACATTTTTCAAAATCAATAAAACAACAATGGAGTTTACTTTTTTTTTGATTTCAATAATTCAATTAGTGAAAATATATAATCAGATGTTGAGTATCCAGCTCTGAAACCAGCTTGATTTTCATTTAAGATCGAGAGTTCGTCAAGGTATCGATATAAACGGGAGTTAAGTATAGAGGTGAATAATTTCCCAATGGTTGATAGTAACGTTATTGGCCTGTAGTTCTCTTGGTTCGATTTACTTCCCTTGTTTTTGAAGATTGGGACAATGTTTCCCCTAAGCCAAACATCTAGCAGCATACCAGTATCAAAAATCAAATTGAATAAATATTCATAAATTTTGATCATATGGTTATCATTCGGGGTTTATATTAATTAAATTTTTATCTTCGTTAATGGTTTTAAGTATCTAAAAAACCTGATAAAATCGTTGTCAACATTTCAAAATAAGTTATCCATTAATCATTGTGTTTTATTTTCAGGTAGAGTGTCATACTGAATGTTGCTATTAGCATTACCCTTATCACCCTTAATCACTTTCAATAATTACATTAAGTTAAATAAGTTAGGTTTCCTTCATGGTAATTAGAAGGGTGTCTCTGGTTGGTCAGCATTAACCACGTATTGCTGTTTACAGGTTTATATTGTCTTGCTATATTTTATTTATTTTGTCATTGCTTGATAATGATTAGAGAAGCCTAGTCGAAACATCATTCAGTAATAAGCAGTAATTGTATTCCATAGAATTGTGATCAGTATTTTCCAGTTCAATTACTAAATTCCATTGAAAAAATTTACTTGATATCATCATGGCACAATCTTACGAAAATCAGTTTAAAGCAGAGCTTTACAAGAAATATGAAGTTTGCAAGAAAATTTTAATTCCTTCGCCAACTCCCAGTCAGGTACTGTCACAAACTACCAGTCCGAAACCGACAGTAACTACCAGTCAGGAAATGTCACAAATTACCAGTCTGGATTTTGACTTTGAATCTCCAGCTGGCCAAATTGAACAGGGGAATAGTCCCTTCGATTTACCCAATGCACGTTTGCAAAACATCGTACGGGAAAGAAATGGTGCCAGGTGGGAGACAACGTAGCTGTACCTATCCCTCTAGTGGATAGAGGTTGTGGTGATCCACGAAATATTCTGGGAATTATCTTCGACCGTGATAAGAATAACATGTACACCATTTGTGTCAAAGCAGTGATTCGGAAAGCGAAGTTTTCACACAATCAGTTTGATTTGTGTCCCCAACAGTTACTTACTGAATCTGATGTAGACCATACAAAGATGGTAACACTTTGTCAGGCTGTACATAAAGAATCCAGCTGCAGTGGACAGGGACATGTTCAGTGTAATTGTGCTGGTTCTAAGAGATATGGGACGAATAGATGCAAATGCTTCAAAATCAAACTCAAATGCCCCCGCCGTTGTCATAGCAGCCTGTTATGCATATATAAGTGACTTGAGTGATGGACCAGTCGGGATTTTCTTTAATAAAAAAAAGTGATTTGACAGGTAGATTTTAGTACTGAAATTAATATTTCGTTTCGAAGAAATTTATTTCATTTATTATGTATGATTTAACGTTGGATGTGAAGTCAATAAGTCGCCCTTCTTAGCTTGTGGTCCCTCTGGAGGTCAATATTATTATCCGATTTAAAAAACCATTTGATTGTATCACCGATACATGGTAATGAAGGTTGAGTTCGAATTTCATGAAAATCAGACCAAAATTGACGGACAAAATGGACGCCGTTTGTACGCGAATAGTGTGAAATTATGTTTTATCAAAATTGTGGACCCAGTAGAGGTCACAATTTTAATTAGATTTTGATGAAACTTGACATGCATGTCTATAACCCCAAAATCTTGGTTCCTTTCGATATTTGTGCCCATCGGATCGTAACTTCCTGAATTATGGCCCCTGATTGTCCGAAAAATTGCTTTTATTATCTTGTGGTCCCTCTGGAAGTCAAAATTATTACCCGTTTTAAAAAAACGTTTGATTATATCACCGTTACACTGCAATGAATGTTGAGTTCGAATTTCGTGAAAATCAGACTAAAACTGACGGACAGAATGGCCGCCGTTTGTACGCGAATAGTGTGAAAATGTTATATCAAGGTTGTGGACCCAAGGTTAAGGTCACAATTTTAATATGATTTTGATGAAACTTGACATGTATGTTTATAATCCAAAGATCTTGGTTCATTTCAATATTTGCACCCATTGAATCGTAACTTCCTGAATTATGGCCCCTGATTGTCGGAAAAATCTCCCTTTTTAGCTTGTGGTCCCTCTGGCGGTCAAAATTATTATCCGATTTTGAAAACCGTTTGATTATATCACCGTTATATGGTAATGATGAATGAGGTTGAATTTCATGAAAATCGGACCAAAATTGACAGACAAAATGTCTGCCGCGAATAGTGTGAAAGTGTGTTATATGAAGGTATTAGCTTGTGGTCCCTCTGGAGGTCACAATTATTACCTGATTTAAGAAAAAGTTTGATTATAAAAACCAAACAAATTCTAATGATTTTCTGATAATTCCTTAATATGTGACAACTCTTGTTGACTGCCCGGACGAGTTAGCTGCTGTGTGGGCGTATGTTTCGTTGCCTGGCAACCTATTTTTTACTACTGTAAGTAGTAGTGAACCAAGTAACGGGTGCACATTCAACGTCTCTAGTATAACTTTTCAGTAGACACGTGGGGCACCCTAGCAAAGGAGAGTGATTTTCAGTTTTAAGGGGAGGGGGGAAAAACTCCCCTCGGTCGACATTCAGGTGAGCTGTAGGCGCTCGAGAGCGATCACTCGCCTTAAAAAACAATGACTGCCAAGACCAGAGATGTAAATTTATATAAAACATAAAACCAAGTACGAACAATCCAAACTTCATTGCCCAACACCGAACATTAACTTCAATTTCTTAGCCTTTAAAATGCGTGGATAATTGAGACTAGATCGCGTGAACGTTTATAATACCGAATTGCTTATTGGGCATGTATGTGCAGGGCCCTGTTTCACGAAATTTTAACTAAAGATAAAATCCAAGTTTTAGCAGATACTTCAATTTTGATTGGCTAAGAACTAAAATCAATCTAATATTGTCCAATCAAATAACTAAAATTCATATCTTATCTTAGTTAAAATTTTGTGAAATAGGCCCCTGATATATAAATATTGGCCAATAAAATTACTCAGTACAGAGCTAATTAATGGAGAGTGGTTTTAAGTAAATATGAATGACACTTGCTGGGACCGACTGATATTCTTCAATTTCTGACGTTTTTGTGGAAATAAAATACACAGCTGTGGAGAGTGAATTTGAAGAACCGAAGACAAAGAAAGCAATAAAAAACTCACCTGGATTGGGATTTAGGTGAGCAATGTAGCGTGAGAGCAACAGTGCACCTCAAACGTGAAGGCCTGTGCTTGCAGATCTAGTCATCTGATTGATTTTTATAGGCCCACATTGAAATGTGGTCGTATATTGTCGTCGCCCCCGTCCGTCCGTCAGTCGGTCCGGCGTCCACAATTGCTTGTGGACGCTCTAGAGGCTAAAGTTAATATCCGATTGACTTTAAATTTATACACAGTGTTTAAGGTCATGAGACGAAGAAGCCTATTGTTTTTCAGCGATTTCCGATAATAACTACCAGAGTTATGGCCCTTGACGACTTCAAAAAATCTTGTGGACGCTCTAGAGGCCAAAGTTAATATCCGATTGGCTTTAAATTTATACACAGTGTTTAAGGTCATAAGACGAAGAAGCCTATTGATTTTCAGCGATTTCCGATAATTAGTGCCAGAGTTATGGCCCTTGATCACTTCAAAAAATCTTGTGGACGCTCTAAAAGCCAAAGTTAATATCCGATTGACTTTAAATTTATACACAGTGTTTAAGGTCATTAGACGAAGAAGCTTATTGATTTTCAGCAATTTCCGATAATTAGTGCCAGAGTTATGGCCCTTGATCACTTCAAAAAATCTTGTGGACGCTCTAAAAGTTAATGTCAGATTGACTTTAAATTCATACACAGTGTTTAAGGTCATAAGATGAAGAAGCCTATTGATTTGCATCAATTTCCGATAATTAGTGCCAGAGTTATGGCCCTTGATCACATCAAAAAATCCTGTGGACACTCTAGAGGCCAAAGTTAATATCCGATTGACTTTAAATTTACACACACTGTTTGAGGTCCTGAGAGGAAGAAGCCTACTGATTTTCATCAATTTCAAATAATTACTTCCAGAGTTATCTCCCTTGATCACTTCATAAAACCTTGTTGCGCTGTAGATGCCAAACTTATCATCCGATTGACTTCAGATTGATACACAGAGTTTAAGGTGTTGAAACGAACAAGTATTTTGATTTTCAATGAATTTTGATAACTGAACAGCTAAATCCATGATATTAAATGTTTCCTATACAAATTGTTAGCGTGGGGCAAAACTTTATAAAAAGCAAACAAATTCTCATGATTTTCTGATAATTACATAATGAGTTGTTACTCAGATTTTAGTGTATTACAAATGTTTCATTACCAAAAAAAAGTAAAAATATGCGACAACCCTTGTTGACTGCCCGGACGATTTAGCTGCTGTGGGCGTATGTTTAGTTGCCTGGCAACCTATCTTATATTTATACACTGTGTTAACGCCCATATGTAATTGTTTCAATTAAGACCAACAAGTATATTGATTTTCAATGATTTTTGATAACTTAAACATCTAAATCCATGATATTAAATGTTTTGTATAATGTATACTGAACGTTAGCGTTCTGATAATTACTTAATGAGTTGTTACACCTAATGACAAAATTTAAAAAATGTGACAACTCTTGTTGACTGCCCAGATGATTTAGCTGTTGTAGGTGTAAGTTTCGTTTCCTGGCAACATATGTTTTGATTTAAACGGGGGATTAAGGAAAAAACATACGTTAATGAATACATACGGCAGCTGTATATTAGATAATTAACAAATAAATATTCCTAATATGCATTTGGTCACTGTGACATCCCTGGCGCCTGTGGGGATAAGAGTATTTTCTATGATTGGAAAATTGTTTTTCAGCAGGTCAATAATTGCGATTTCAAGTGAAGATATCTGATTTAATTTTAATCAGATTGACATTAACTTGCTCTAAAGTGCATATAGTAACCACTGGCAATAAGTCATGCAATTTGGGTTTTTCGTCTTATGTGCTTGTTAAAACATAAAATTTTTGTTATGGTATATTATTTCTTTATGAAATTATAAAAAATTTTCTGTAAGTCTAATAAACATGTACTTTAATTATGTTTTTCACAGGAAGGTAAAATAGCTGGTCGAGCAATTCTCATTGCTGGTCAACCTGGTACAGGAAAGACAGCTATTGCAATGGGTAAGAAAAAGGATATTATATCTATTGGTCTGTTCAAAAGCATTAGTGCTGAAAGAAAATCAGTGGTAAAGTGTTTTGAAGATTTAAAATATCGATAATCCTTATCACAGTTTTCTTTGCAACGCGTGCTTGGTCCTAGCTAGGTAACTGTAGGGACCGTACAATATATATATACTTTTATATTTTCATAAAATTACATCATTATCAATGTGTACAGGGAACCTCAGTTTTGAGTTTCAACTGGTTGAATAAACAGCTGTCCTTATCAGGCCCTCCGTCCTGCACCTCTGACGAGGGTTAACCCTGTTGAACTTTCGGTGCCAAAACCAGCAGCGAACTCGCAACCTCCGAGCTATAAAGTGCCAGTATTTTAGCCATACTGTGGCTTCCTGTGTGTATATGAACGAAGGAGAAGATGACTGTAACCATTGATACCACCGCTGCTACTTGTGGAACATATTTATCCACATAACACTTGCTGAACACTACTTCATGGACCAGAGATAAAATATACTATTCAAAATAAGTAGGGGATATTTGATTTTTATACGCCCACATTTTCATGTGGACGTATATTGTCTCCGTCCGTCCGTCCGTTCACAATTGTTTGTGAACAGTCTACAGGTCACAATTTTTATCCGATTTCAATGAAACTGAAAACATAGGTTTATCACCCTAAGATCTCGGTTCCTTTCGATATTGGCATGTATCGGACTGTAACTTCATGGGTTATGGCCCCTGATTGTACGAAAAATCATGTTTTTTAGCTTGTGAACAGTGTAGAGGTCACAATTTTGAACCGATTTGGACGAAACTTGAAATGCATGTTTATAACCCAAAGACCTTGGTTCCTTTCGATATTTGCGCCAATCGGATCGTAACTTCCTGAATTATGCCCCCTGATTGTCCGAAAAATCGCCCTTTTTACCTTGTGGTCCCTCTGGAGGTCAAAATTGTTATCCGATTTAAAAAAACGTTTGATTATATCTCCGTTCCATGGTTATGAAGGTTGAGTATGAATTGTGTAAAAATCGGACCAAAATTGACGGACAAAATGGCCGCCGTTTGTACGCGAATATTGTGAAAATATGTTATATCAAGGTTGTGGACCCTATAGAGGTCACAATTTTGAACCGATTTTGATGAAACTTGACATGTTTGTTTATAACCCAAAGATCTTGGTTCCTTTCGATATTTGCACCCACGGGATCGTAACTTCCTGAATTATGTCCCCTGATTATCCGAAAAATCGCTTTTGTTACCTTGTGGTCCCTCTGGAGGTAAAAATTATTATCCGATTTAATGAGGAGAGGAATTGAATTTCGTGAAAATCGGACCATAATTGACGGACAAAATGGCCGCTGTTTGTACGCGTATAGTGTGAAAATAGGTTATATCAAGGTTGTGGACCCTATAGAGGTCACAATTTTGAACTGATTTTGATGAAACGTGAAATACATGTTTATAACCTAAAGATCTTGGTTCCATTGCATATTTGCGGATATCGGATCGTAACTTCCTGAATTATGGCCCCTGATTGTACGAAAAATCACCCTTTTTAGCTTGTGGTCCCTCTTGAGGTCACAATTGTTATCTGATTTAAAAAAAACGTTTCATTATATCACAGTTACACCGTAGTTATGGGTGAGTTTGAATTATGTTTTTCTGATGATTACTTAAAATGCAACAACTCTTTTTGACTGCCCGGACGATTTAGCTGCTGTGTGGGCGTATGTTTCGTTGCCTGGCAACCTATTTTTTTTTTCGTTTTAATGTCAGAGAAGTCCATACAGAAAATGGGTTTACTTATAAGCTGTAAACAAATCAATATTGAATCTGGATTTTTAGTGATGCACGACTTATCCGATTGACTTTATATTTATACATAGTGTTTAAGGTCAGAGCTTTAAGTATTGGGCTTCTGCGTTAGAAAATCCTCTAAGCAAGTAGTAAAGCTTAATTATGGTTACTATTAATGAAAACTAGTGAGAAATATACGTGTTGTCAGTTGTCGCTTAAACCCGTCAGTACTTGTACCGTATGTCAGTATTTCTGTTAATGGTCAGTAATAATCATACGGTGAGTATGTGAGTTAATTGGTTAGTATTCCTTATTTCTGTCAGTATGTAAAAATAACGTGAGTAATTAAACAAACGTGAGTTTATCCAAACATATCACTATTGAGGCACGTGCGGGAGAAATTGACGAAAGCGTGGCTAATTAAGAAAACGTCACTATTTAAGCTACCGCTCACTATCCGAGTATAACCGCCAGTTACCTTTGATGTGCGTCGGTAATTGGATCTGACGTCAGTAGAGCGTGAAATCATTAACTATATAAAATACTGGCGAGTATTGTTACTGTAAGTGATCATAATATTTTTATTACTAACCTGAATATATCCCCCGATTCGAGAATATTAATAAATAATTAAAATTATTTATTAATATTCTCCTATCGGACGAGATTTTTTAAACCATAATTGGTGGCAATGAGTAAAGGGACTATTTGTCGGCAATTTCGCTTACCGCCGTAGTTTGCAAAAAAACGCCAAAGATAGTTAGATAGATCGATCTCTAAATACAGTGATTCGTCACATTATCTGTACCACTTTCACGTTGTTACAACAGGGTTCCCATGCAGAATACGGCGCAATATATATTACGATTTATATGTATTCTCGTTACATGCGGGTTGGCACATATTTTGGGGTAGGTGGCGCGGTAAGTATTAGTAAATTTGGAATCAGAACTAATGGTTTAAGAAGATCATCAACACAAATCTGTTTTCGGCAATTTAATTGAAACAGATTATGATAGCAGATAATATAGAACTTCATACACATAAATACACACTGAAATTCTGAACACCGAAGAATCGTGTGATTATCTATTTACTTTTGAGAAATAATAGCTATTAAACAATATATATAGCAATGAAACAATATAAATAACGATGAAAATAATAATAGCATATAATAAGGTACGATACACAATGTTAAAATACAATATGATCGTACGTAACAGAAAAATAATAAATTTCATTCAAGTAATTCGAAATTATGAGCACAGAAGATTCGATTAATGATTTAGAAATTGTTTTATTTAGCACACGATAAATATAATTGATACATTGCATGCAACAGTGAAATAGTAAAACCATGTCTTGGGATATTTTTCATGTAGATATGATCCTGTGCGATTAATTCTTTATTAAAACAAAAGGCTGATAGAAATACTTCTATTGAAAATCATCCCCTAAAAAAACACATTTATAACTACACTATATTACATATTCAAAACTGAGACAATTCTAATCACGGGAAATTTCAAGAAATTGAAAACACAATAGCAAAACTTTTGTTAAAGATTTCCAACAAATTTATAGAGCATTTTTATTTCTTAAAATTTGTCACTTACATATCCAAAATTGTCGTTTGAGTTTTATAATGATACAGTTGTCTTTTAATGATACAGTTTATCAATAAACATAACAGAAATTTAGATAGTTAATGATTTCACGCTCTATTGAGGAGATAAACCTAGCCAATCAACATTCTTAATTTCTTGAGCACTATAACACAAAGGTGCTAATTAAGTGGTGAGATTAACAGAATTTAATCCCATAAAAGATTTAATATACAAGACCTATATTACTAATATACGGACTATTCTCTTTGGTTCTAAATTCTAACACCTAGCGGGGGGTTGGGATGGCCGAGTGGTCTAGAGTGCCGCGCTTCGACCTCTAGCTGGCCGGTCACCTCTGGCTTGCGGCTGTGGTTTCGAGCCCTGGCGTGAGCGTATGTGGCATGGAGATAGGGGCGCCTTCTCAACCTCGTGGGTTTCCTCCGGGCACTCCGGTTTCCTCCCACTGCTAAAGACCCCTACGCGCAAGCGAATTATTGAAATAAAATTGAACCACATGTTAGTCCCGAAATGACCTAGTTTGTGTTGAGTGGACGTTAAACCCCATTTCTCTCTCTCTCTAACACCTAGCGAAATATTAAACAAACATTAACAAATATATGACATGGTTGGTTACGTGATTTAGTGTTAAAATCTAACGATATCTTTAACTTGCTTTTTCTCGAAAATGTCGCAAAATCACTAGTTTATCCGACCAGAGGAAAGTGTCAAACGGGCGGGGTGAGTGACTCAATGTGAATGAATATATTCACCAAAATATTTTGTGAAATAAACTGTCGGAAATGCAGCCAGGCATAAATCGAGCTGGTCAGATACTGTTCGTCGCCAAATCAGCAGCTTATCCTAACAAAGAGGGAGGTGTCATATGAACGGTGTGAGTGTATCAAGTGAATGTATATTCTCGTCGCGTTGGACCTATATTACTAATGTATGGACTATTCTCTTTGGTTCTAAATTCTTACACCGAGCGAAATATTAAACAAACATTAACAAATATATGACATGGTTGGATTCAGATTCATGCCGTATTTCACTGAACGTAACTGATTTGACATTAGAGTCAAAATGGAAACAATTGAATGTAAATTAGCTCATATACAATCAGTTTACATTATTATATGCGTTGCTACCCATTTGGGTCAATTTCTATGGAAGGGTTTTTGGGTCTAAATAAAATGATCTGCTAATTTGTGTAATCCATTGTTGAAATGTTCAAAATGTCAAAAATACTTATTATGATACCGTCAACTTGGTCATATTGCTTAAGTAAATTGTAATAAAACAAATGTTTTTTGTCATTTCCTCACTCCAACTCTTCAAACTACACTTTACGTATCATTTTGGTATTATCATTTTAAACATATCATTTTCTACATATCATTTTCAACATTTCTCTGAGCGCAATATGCAAATGAGGTCAAAAGGCGTGGCTTTCAGAAAAATGTTTTCACACACACTAATACCTCCCAAGGAAAGATAACTAAGCTAAACAGACTCATACCACTGGAGGCAGACCAGCATTAATTGCCCCATTGACTTCAATGTTAATTCTGGACTCTTTGCCCACCTCCAACTTTTCCCCAAATTTTCGTTGGGCGAAATGCTTTTCACTACAGACAGAGGAACACATGGCCATGTCTTTGCACTAAAATTTTTATGAGGTTGACCACCAAAATTTTGAGATACACGAACTTGAAGAAGCATACTCAAAACATGTATCTAGTTGCCGTACATATCACCGTTATCCTTCCGCCTCAAAATCATGAATATTTACCAAAACCTGGCAGAAAATATTAATTCAAACCCTCTTAGGCCATTCTAGGCCAAAAAATCAACAAAAATGGGCATGCAAAAGGGGAGAAAAGAGACAGAGAGAGAACTGCTATAAATAGACGAACTACAGGTACCGAGCACTGATCTATATAATAACTGGATAGCTCATGACGCAATCAACAAATGACGTTGCTTGAAGCCACCGTCCGGCATCTTGCTCCTCCCAGAAGCACTCGTCGTCCTTTGTCTCCACTATTAGTACGCGCTTTGTTTACTAGTAAATTCGACGAAAACATTAACAACAGAACATTATATTTTGTTGACGACATTGTTGGTGCTTTATATAAAATAAATTCACAAAGGTATAACATTGATTTTATTTTTAAAAGTCTACATTCTCATTATAAAATGTTTTGAAGCGAACCGCACATTTGCCGTAAATCAGATGATAACTTTAACATACCCTTGAATTTATCAATTTCTATAGGCCTACACAATTGAAAATAATAAATGATAGAGTAAGGTTTGGAAAAAATAAAATCATCTGACTAAAAAAAAATTAAGATGCCACCCCTTGTTTTTTTTTAAATTATTGTTTTCATTATGTATTTTAAAAATGTTTGGAAATCAGCCAGTTGTATTCCACCCAGAATTTTCTGCTATATTTTAAATAGTTATGGATACCAAGATTGTATCATGTCCTTTGGTAAAAAAATTTGCATAACATCTATTGACATATAGGGTCCATGATAAAATAATAAAAGTATGAGCCGTATTTACACTACCGTTGTCTTTGCAATGGCGCATTACGATATTCAAATTTAAATACTGTTCAGCTATTTTTTTTGTGTGTGCACATCTTTATCCTTAGAATATATGTAATTTTGATATTCTATAGCTTTTTTCTACATATATACAATATACATCTAAACCTCTATTCTACTTTCTTTTTTTACCTTTTAGAATCTTTGTATAATTTTCCCATTTTCTTTTTCTACTATTCAGTATTTTAGAGAGAAAAGGGGTCAATATATAAAGAATAGTTATTTTATGTTGTATTATATAATATTATTACCTTCATAGTCTGTAATTCTAGATCCTCTATATATATATAGGCCTATATCATAGTCCTTAAAAACACGAGTGGGGGGATGGCCTAGTGGTCTAGACAGCAGCGCGTTTCGAGCCCTGGTGTGAGCGTATGTGGCATGGAGATAGGGGCGCTTTCTCAACCTCGTGGGTTTCCTCCGGGTACTCCGGTTTCCTCCCACTGCTAAAGACCCCTACGCGCAAGCGAATTATTGAAATAAAAATGAAACCATATGTTAGTCCCAAAATGACCTAGTTTGTGTCGAGTGGACGTTAAACTCCATTTCTCCCTCCTTAAAATCACTACTTATATTATAGGCCTATATCCCGTTTTCTCCTTTACAATTTACAATTCAGTGTTTTCAGTGTTAATTCCAAAGAGAATAGCACAAATTCGTCTTTTTTTTGAATATAGGAGTACATTACATAACTTTATTTTACAAGCCTGTATCCCATATTCTTCTACACAATTTAAAATTCTGTATTTCAATGTTAATTAAATACAAAACAGTCCATATTTATTATTTATAAATAGATAAAATCCTTATAAGGCATTAAAATTTAGTAACTGAAAATATGATAAATAACACAAATTAATATTGATAACAGTTAGTGAGTAATGGCCGTATAATGACAAGAAATCAAATTAACAAGGTATCAAAAACAATAACTGATATATGGACCATCAAAGGGCTAATAAAACGAACAATCATAACCTTACATAGTGGACACCAAAGATGTAGATTAATTAAGTTATGAATCCATCTAAGGATTTAGAAATACATGTATATAGGCCTTACATCATTTTTGCTTTTACTTTTCTGTAATTTCACAGTTAATTTCTAGTAATTTTAGAAACGTTCAAAGATATAATATAGGCCTGTAATAAGTTATTTTTCTTTATTTGGTCTACATATGAATAAACACCAGTCAATTGCATAGGCCTATCTTTTTTTCTTTAAAAATAAATTACTTATATTATAGGCCTATGTCATTTTTTTTAAAAAAATTACTTATATTATAAATTATAGGCCTATATCATTTTTTTAAAATAAAATACTTAAGAGTTTTGACCTATATCCTATTTTTTAAAACAAATAAATACTTATATTATAGGCCTACATCACATTCACATTCTCGCCTTTACTATTTATAATGTTGTTCGTCAATGGTAATTTCAGAGAGAATAAACGCACAAATTTATTTGCAATAAACAATAGTATTACATTATATCACTATATTTTTTGGGCCTACATGTATATCAAAATCTTAAATTCGGTATTTTCACGGTTTATTAAAAAAAAAATATTCAAATTTATATTTTCATCAAAACAGGCCCACATTATATACCATTTTCGTATTTACTTTTCTGTAATATCACAGATAATTTTAGAGGGGGGAAACTAAGATTTGACGTTAGTTAGTTATTTCATTGGCATTTTGGACAGAATAATTTGTAATTTTAAAGTCTTTATTTTAAAAATTATAGGCTATTCACATAATAAAAGAATTATAGGCCCATGTGTTTATGATATGTGTCTATCTTCTTTTATTACTTCTTTTTTTCGCTGATGTTTAAACAAACAAAAAGGGAAAAAAATAAAAATGAATGAAATATAATCAATATACATACATATAACAAGAAAGAATTCTTTTTTTTTCTATTTTGTATTCTCTAATATTTTTTAAAAGTTTAAGGTAATTGTATGATAAAAAACAAACTTCCATAGCTTTGGCAGGTCTACATCCTATTTTCTTCTTAAAAGAATCTTACTTATTTCATAGTCCTACCTATATCACATTTTCTTTTCTACACTTTACAATTTTGTATTTTCACTGTTTATTCACTCGTCACTGTCCAAATTTATTCTTTAAAAATACAAATAGGCCTATATTATTATAGACTATTCTGTAATTTCACAGTTAATTTATAATGTGAAAAGTTTCATTAAAATAATAGGCCTGATTTACCATGATTATGATGAATGTAAGGAAAGACCAAGGTATGCCCACGTAAAACAGTAATTTCATGTTATACATTATTTTATTTTCAAAAACTGTCTTCACGTTTCATTAAGGACAACTTATTAATTTTAAAAAGTTAGGATTTTTTTTAAAACTTATAACGGTATTAATATTATCGAAGTTTACTTTAGGTAAATAACATTACGTCAACGGTAGAAACAAATGTTTTGCGAGGTTAAACATGGGGGAATTGGTGACTTCACACTTCTTGGGAGGTATTAGTGTGTGTGAAAACATTTTTCTGGAAGCCACGCCTTTTGACCTCATTTGCATATTGCTAAGAGAAATGTTTAAAATGATATGTAGAAAATGATATGTTTAAAATGATAATACCAAAATGATATGTAAAAGTGTGATTTGAAGAGTTGGAGTGAGGAAATGACAAAAAACATTTGTTTTATCACAATTTACTTAAGCAATATGACCAAGTTGACGGTATCATAATAAGTATTAGACAATTCAGCAGATCATCTTATTTAGACCCAAAAACCCTTCCATAAATTTCTAGGTCCTAAATATATTTATAGTGATGGTCCGATATGCCACCTATCAGTTTTACCGATATCAGATATTGACAGCAACATATAATATCAGCTGATACATATAATTACCGATAGTGGTGGATATAAAACTATTACACATTGAAATGTCTCGAATGGCATAATAATCCTTGTATGTCACTGTTAGCCAGGAAACGCATGGTACTATTTTACCTCGCTTATCAAGCACAAACGCCGCGTTTTTGAAAAAATAAAATTGTGTCACGCTTCCTATGCAATCACAAATACACTCCATCTATGTTGTCAAGCCGACGTTAATTGTTTGCTGTATCATTAAATAAAGTCGAGATTATAATATGTCGTGTTGATAGTCGATAGTTACTATAAGTACTACAGTAACTAGTGTTGATTACGATGTAATTCCTAAAATGATTGGCACCTGTATGTCGATAATAGGTGTCTGAAATGAAAGGTTCACGCGGCAATGAATGAAACATCAAAGCGAAGAGCAATCACGTGACATTCTTTCGTCATTCTAGAACTATAAACCATCTAATGGGAACTTATTTGTTTGTAATATTATTAATAAATAAAGTATGATCTATATCATAAATTATTATTTGTTGATACATATTATGTCTAAATTCTTAACGTAGCCTAGCATAACAAAAGAAATCACTAAATTATTTCTAAATTTTCACTGGCATCTTGAAGTTGGAATGTCAATCTTGTGACATCAAAGGGACATCCTCCCTTTCATCTTTCATGCTACTCACACGTAAACCATGCGGTATATTTTCCCGCCTTCCCAATACTTCTATTCATAATAATTAAGTATCCAGACAATACCGGCAGTGATCTAGATAAAACTAAAGTGAAGTAGTAAGATTTGGAACTATTTCACGATAAGCGACAACCCAAGATGTGCGATGCCTCATACCAGTCCGGTATGCACACGATTCTTCAGTGCTAAGAATTACAGCTTGCATGCGTATGTTTCAAATTCATTATTTCTGTTATCTGCTATCATGTTGTCTGTTTCAATAAATCGCCGAAAAATACACCCGTTATTGTTTAAAAACAGTATTCTGCAAACTACGGCGGTAACCGAAAAATACCCATGTTCACTACCATCCATTATTGTTAAAAAAAAATACAACCTTTTCTGATTCGAGAATAATAATAAACTAGACCTGCAAGCAGCACCGAACCGGCTTTCAGGATTCAGACTGGAAGGTTCTTATACTATAACCGATCCATTGAGCTACCAATGTATACTTTAGTTGTTTTGCTTCAGAGACACCCTCTATCATATGTAAAAGTAATATTTGCTGCTGAAAAGACCGGTCAAAATTGTAAATTATGGCAAAATTACGTCACTTCCGGTGCCGAAAGAAATTTTTATAGGTGAAAAATACGTCGAAAATTCGCAACATACAAAATACAAACTTTGTTTTATACATATCGGGCAATAAATAATTAACCTATAGCCCATAAACTGAAATTAAGATGGTAAAAAACTTAAAAGTGACCCTGGGAAAATTGGCTATTATTCGACAAGGGAACATGCTAAAAGCCTTTTCTTGATATCAATATGATGGTATTGATTCAATCTTACTGCCCATTAGAGTCAGACGTTATAAAGTTAAACGAATAATAAATATAAATCACTTCAAAAAAATATTTGTTTTGAAGGCTAAAAATACGTTTTTTTGCAAAAATTACATTAGTTCCGGTGATATTGAAAATGTTAACTTAGTTCATAGAAGTCATAAATGGCATAAGGCATCAAATGGTAAAAAAATTATAAAAATCGAATAATAATTGACACTTTTATTGACCAAAAACCTTGAAAAGTGACTTATAGGAGATCCCCTATTTCTCTGTAACCGTACAAGTTAGAAACCATTTTGTGGTATCCGTATGGTCGTATGGCTTCATTCTATTCGTTGATGGGAATCAAATATCACAATTTTAAAAATATTATATGGCAGACTCATTTGAATAAAATATTTGTTTTTTAGGTTAAAAATACAGTTTTTGCCCAAATGACGTCATTTCCGGTCGCAGTGAAAATGTAAAATTGGCTTGATCTAGTCCAAATTGGCATTAGGCATCAATGGAAAAAAAATATTGCAAATCGAATAATAATTCACTCTTTTATAGGCAAAATAACGTGAAAAGTGATGCATGCAAAATTGCGTATTTCTCCGCAACTGCTCATATTACAAACTAATTTTTGCATACATTCTCTTCGTCTGGATTATTGCTACGAGTTTATGAAAATTACAAATAAATATTTCAAAATATGAAGACGCTGAATGAATTGTAAATAACTGAATTTTACACTTTATTTTACATTTTATTCGAAATTGCCCGAAAATGAAATTTAAATTAAAAAATATGAGCTAAGGACTTTGTGCACCTTTGCAAGGTGCATCCTTTTAGTTATATCAGTTTTGAAAAATAAAAATATTTGCTTTCAAAAGGTGGTACCGAACTGTCAAAATTGTAGTTTTTGTTAAAATTACGTCACTTCCGTTGCCGACAGAAAAATTTCACCGTAACAAAAAAAATTACAATTGGGACCACGGAGCATATATATGAACTTTGTTTTATACAAATCGAACAATAAATAATTTTTCTGGGTACGAAAAACTAAATTAGCCGATGGCGACTAACGCAAATTACCGAGACAATTTGTTTTCTCATTTCTGCTCAAGTACGATGATATTTTAACCCTGTGTAAAATATCATCAAAAAATATTCATAAATAAAAAAGGTTTTTGTAAAAAAAAAAAAAAATTTTCAAAATATCGGCCATTTTTTCGACTACTTCCGGTTTTACGATCGTTGTTGTGATAGCTTTACGAAGTTCTGTACCAGAAGTGTCAGAAACATCCATTGAGTAGTTTTGGAAAAAAAGATAAATTAAAGAGCGTTTACAAAAATTTAACGATTTTTCAATTTTTTTCAAAGTTTGATGCCATTTTTGGACCACTTATATAATATCAATGCTTTTCATTTTGGATTCACTATATAGACAACCGATAGGACTTTGAGTAAGAAAAGTTTAAGAAAAATCTGCGGCGTCGTTTTCGAGAAAAGGGCGTCTCAGAATGTTAAAAAATCGGAAAATACTAGATTTTTGGCATACAATAATTTATTTCCTTACCGTCGAAATCGTATTATTTACATACCATATGATGGTCCATTAATAGGGCTATCCAACGACACTTTAGTTCTTTTGGTCCGCTATTACCTAAGGGAGAAATCAAATTTTTCGCAAGTGCGACAATGTTTTTAACCTTTTTTATACGCCCACATTGAAATGTGGTCGTATATTGTCGTCGCCCCCGTCCGTCCGTCCGGCGTCCACAATTGCTTGTGGACGCTCTAGAGGCTAAAGTTAATATCTGATTGACTTTAAATTTATACACAATGTTTAAGGTCATGAGACGAAGAAGCCTATTGTTTTTCAGCGTTTTCCGATAATAACTACCAGAGTTATGGCCCTTGACGACTTCAAAAATTATCTGGACGCTCTAGAGGCCAAAGTTAATATCCGATTGGCTTTAAATTTATACACAGTGTTTAAGGTCATAAGACGAAGAAGCCTATTGATTTTCAGCGATTTCCGATAATTAGTGCCAGAGTTATGGCCCTTGATCACTTCAAAAAATCTTGTGGACGCTCTAAAAGCCAAAGTTAATATCCGATTGACTTTAAATTTATACACAGTGTTTAAGGTCATAAGACGAAGAAGCCTATTGATTTTCAGCGATTTCCAATAATTAGTGCCAGAGTTATGGCCCTTGATCACTTCAAAAAATCTTGTGAACGCCCTAAAAGCCAAAGTTAATATCCGATTGACTTTAAATTTATACACAGTGTTTAAGGTCATTAGACGAAGAAGCTTATTGATTTTCAGCAATTTCCGATAATTAGTGCCAGAGTTATGGCCCTTGATCACTTCAAAAAATCTTGTGGACGCTCTAAAAGTTAATGTCCGATTGACTTTAAATTCATACACAGTGTTTAAGGTCATAAGATGAAGAAGCCTATTGATTTGCATCAATTTCCGATAATTAGTGCCAGAGTTATGGCCCTTGATCACATCAAAAAATCCTGTGGACACTCTAGAGGCCAAAATTAATATCCGATTGACTTTAAATTTACACACACTGTTTAAGGTCCTGAGAGGAAGAAGCCTACTGATTTTCATCAATTTCAAATAATTACTTCCAGAGTTATCTCCCTTGATCACTTCATAAAACCTTGTTGCGCTGTAGATGCCAAACTTATCATCCGATTGACTTCAGATTGATACACAGAATTTAAGGTGTTGAAACGAACAAGTATTTTGATTTTCAATGAATTTTGATAACTGAACAGCTAAATCCATGATATTAAATGTTTCCTATACTAATTGTTAGCGTGGGGCAAAACTTTATAAAAAGCAAACAAATTCTCATGATTTTCTGATAATTACATAATGAGTTGTTACTCAGATTTTAGTGTATTACAAATGTTTCATTACCAAAAAAAAGTAAAAATATGCGACAACCCTTGTTGACTGCCCGGACGATTTAGCTGCTGTGGGCGTATGTTTCGTTGCCTGGCAACCTATCTTTTTTCATTTTTTGAATACTTCCGGTATGGTTATTATTGTCGGAATAGTTTTAATAGCCCGTTTGGGCACTAAAATAGCCACAGGGCTCTGTAATGATATATTACATTATCTGATCAGATAAAATGCCCCTGAGAAATCCTATGTTCAAAAGTGTCAAAAATGCAAAAAATTTAAAATATCGAAAATTAAATTTCAATAACTACATACATATACTATTCAAAAAAAGTAGGGGATATTTGATTTTGGGGGCATAATACTAAAATATGCAAATGACTACGAAAAAAGGCAGTATAGAACCTAACAGAAGAAACATTTCCAGTTACATGTGACGCCTAAACGCACCAATAGCTACCGCATGGAATGCAGGTGATGCTTGGGATCATCATGGGGGTCCAACTCAAGATTTGCACGACTCTGACTTTGAATGTTACAGTCATTGTGGCATCAGTTTAATTGTTTTAGTGACCAGAAAACAAATTTTGATATGCGTCGGCTTACCCAAAATGAAAGGTTACGTGCCCTTGGCAAGCTACATATCGGCACAACACAGGCGGTTATGGTGCGGACAATGAATGTTTCTCAGTCTGTCATAAGCAGGCTATGGTCCAGATACCGTGATACACAATCTGTACAGGACAGACCACGCTCAGGTCGACCAAGGGCGACAACTCAAGCCCAGGATCGATTTATCCGTACCTTGGCCTTGAGAAATCGTGTCATCACAGCAAATCAGATCAGCGCTCGTCTTCAAACAGACACTGGTGTGAGAGTGAGTGGCCAGACGATTTGGAATCGACTGCATAGGGGTCACCTTCGCGCCCGACGTCCTCGTGTGATCCCTTGTTTGAGAGATCATCACATTCAGGCAAGACGTCGTTGGTGTAGGGATCGTCAACACTGGGATAATCAATGCTGGAGCAATGTGATGTTTTCAGATGAGTCAAGGTTCACTGTTGATTTTTTGGACAGAAGTAGGAGGGTGTGGCGTCGTTGAAACGAGCGCTTCCAAGACGTTAACGTCATCAGACATGATCGATTTGGGTGTGGTTCTGTTATGGTGTGGGGAGGCATCACTGTTGCTGAAAGAACGGCTTTACATGTTGTTGCAGGGCGTGTTACAGGCCAGTACTACCGGGACAACATCTTGGCAGTCCATGTTGTGCCGTTTGCACGACGTCATGGCCGCCGTTTCATCTTCCAGGATGACAACGCAAGATGTCACAGGGCCAGGATCGTTACAGGTTACCTCCAACAACAGAACATCACCACATTTCCTTGGCCAGCACTGAGTCCCGACCTCTCCCCAATCGAACATGTCTGGGACATGCTTGGACAGAGGTTACGTCAACAACGTCCTGCCAATGTCCAAGAACTTGCTGCTGCGTTGCAACAGGAATGGGACAATCTGGACCAAAATGACCTTAGACGTCTCATTAGGAGTATGCCACGTCGGATCAATGCTTGTTTGGCAAACAGAGGAGGATTTACCCGTTACTGACTTTGTTGTGATGCTGTGGTAACTTTGCTGTTTGACCCCAGGTATCATTTATAATGGTCAGTCTGTGGCTTACTTAGTCTAACGATCATTTGGAATAAATCGATGAATGTGAACTTCATTTCATTTTGTCATTTGTTTCTTCGTCAGTTTCATTAGGTGACTTTAATAACACTTAAAAATCAAATATCCCCTACTTTTTTTGAATAGTATATTATACATCGTTAGAATCGTAATTAGGTCAGCGATCTGAATATACAATCTTTTTTGGAAAATCTCTTAAAATAAAAAAATAGTAGAGCATTTTCCAAAATTTCACGATTTTTCGACTTTTTTCGATTTTCAGTCCGTTATTTCACCTATTCCAGATATTTCAAAGTCTTATTGGATGACTTCATGCAAAATACCTCCGAAAGGACTCACGATAGAAAAAATTTTAAAAAAAGTTGCGGTTAAGTTTTCGAGATACAGGCGTCCAAAAATGCTAAAAATCAGAAAATACTTGATTTTTAGCGTGCCATATTTTGCTGCCTGATCATAGTATCCGAATGAATTGGGTATCATACGATAGTACAATCCTACTGCAGTCCAATGGTACCCTAATTTCTTTAATCCATTGATATCGGGCGGAGAAATCGCGTTTTTTCACAAAATATCCATTTTTTGCATTTTTTTCAAAATATTGAACACTATTTCGACCACTTCCGGTTTAAAGATCCGTGTAGAAATTGCTTTATCAGTTGGTATTGGACTATAACTTCATGTTCCATAACTTTCAGAAACATCAATTCGATCGTAAAACGAAACCACAGCTCACAAAATGGGAAGAAAATCGAAAAATAAAGGGCGATAACTCTGAATGAAACTTATATTTCTAGAATCGGATGGACTTCAGGTATCCAAAAATGTAGGTCAAATTTGAACATTTCGAAATATAATAAAAATTGTCTTGTAGCCGACGTGTTTTCAATTTTCGAACGATAGAAGTCAATGACGAAGTTTCGAAATTGCAAAATGTGAGATTGCTATTATCTCGGAAAGGTTTCAGGCTTTCCAAAAATGTGATTTGTTTGAAAATGGGAAAAGAATTGATGAAACTATAGCCAATTTTCAATTTTTTGACAACGTACAAAGTTCGGTCACTTCCGGTCTGCGCAGAAGTTTGAAAATTGCTTTATTGAGTAGCCACCACCTGGTTTCCCGATAGTAAGATGAGCCGCTATCTCTTTTCGATCATAGAGAAATAGGCTCCCGCGGTAAATAATGATAATAATAATAAATAAAAAATAATAATAATTTTAGTAATCACAATAGGCTTTCAGACGAAAGTCTGAAAGCCTAATAAATAATATTTTATTCAGAAGATAGCGACAATTTAACGGGAAGTTAAATTACTTATAGTAACAATACTCACCAGAAATGTATATAGTTAACGATTTCACGCTGTACTGGCGCCGTGTCCAATTACTAACGCACATCAAATGTAACTAGCGGTTATACTCAGATAGTGAGCGGTAGCTCAAATAGTTAGTGACGTTTTCTTAATTAGTCACGCTTTCGTCTATTTCTCCCACACGTGCCTCACTAGTGATATGTTTAGATAAACTCACGTTTATTTAATTACTCACATATTTTTTTACATACTGACAGAAGTAAGGAATACTAACCAATTAACTCACATACTCACCGTATGATTATTACTGACCATTAACAGATATACTGACGTACGGTACAAGTACTGATGGGTTTAAGCGACAACTGACAACACGTATATTTCTCACTAGTTTTCATTAATAGTAACCATAATTAAGCTTTACTACTTGCTCAGACGATTTTCTAACGCAGAAACCCAATACTAAAAGCTCTGACGACATTTCTACACACTATGCATGTTACCGTGTCATGATACAAAGAAGCGTATTTATTTCAGATAATTACTGCTGGAATTGATTACTTTAATAAATCTTGTTTGACTTTAAATATATTTGCGGTGTTGATCACTTTGAAAAATCTTGCAGTCACTCCAGAGACCAAGTTATCATCTGATTGTGATTTTGGATTGAAACACAGTGTTTGTGATTTTAGATTTAAACACAGTGTTTAAAGTCATAAGTACTCATAAGACAACAAAGTCTATTGATTTTCAACAATTCCTGATAATGACTGCTGGAGTTATGGACCTTGACCACTTATGGATGTTCAAGTGACCAAATTTATCATTCACAGTGTTTAAGGTTATGGGGCAACAAAACATATTATATGTTGCAAGAGTTATGACCCTTTATTTTTCAACGATATCTGATAAATAGAATCTTTAAATTTATACTACATGTTTCATTTATTAAATGTTGGCATGGGGCAGAACTAGAAGCCAAACAAATTCTAAGTTTACGACCCAAAGATCTTTTTGTTCCTGTCAATATCGTGCATATCGGACTATAACATCAGTGATGGGATTTCAAATTTTTTCTTGTCATACATTTTTACCGAAAATAAAGGGACATAACTCTTACCATTTTTAAAGAAGGCAGTTTTTAGACCACACACAAAAATCATGTGTCAACAAAATATTCAAATTCGTATGAATAAAAACAATAGGTGCACTTTGTTATTTTTCATATTTAATTCCCGTACAGTATTCAAATTTATGCCAGTAATAATATTTCTGAAAAAATTACGTGAAGTCATAATACAATAGAATGAAAGCGTGCCGACTACTGCAGATCTGTACTGTTTCAAATTCCTTGAAAAGTACCATATTTTCGGGTCATTTAAGTCGATCCATTTTTCAGCAGAAGTTCGGCATTCATCATATAATCTGTTTCGACTTTATGATCTGTTATCCCGAAAGTAATTTGGCAGAAAACATCGCTCGTTGTGGTAGGACGAGCGAGCGACACCATTTGCTTAATAATCACTTACGACTAAAGCACGCCGCGCTCTATCGTCTAAAGCAATTAAGTTTTTACACTATTCCATTCAATATTCGTGAACATTACCTACCATTCTACCATACTTATTTCTTTATTTAAAAACATAAACCCCATTGAAAATATGATCATAAATCGAGAATATGCCATCAAAATAGAATCTTTCCTTCGACATAACACGCGTGAAATTAGTCACGTATTCATTTCCTTGGCAGATTCCGGTATAATCTAATGTACGTTACTGGAATCTGCCGAGTTTTGTGCCGAGTGGTATTCATTTCATACATGTAGTTTCACATGTCTCGCGAGATTTCTACTTCCGTTAAAAACAAGGACAACTTTGATCTGAAAATTCTAAACACGCTTCGAACGGCGCAATTTTGATAACTTCTTTTTAAAACCGGCAAGTTTACCCAATATGTAAACATGTGAAGCATCACAATTGCATAGGCGTGGGTACATTATATATCACTTAAGGTCATACAGCCGAGGCCAGATGTAGAGTATGGTAAAGGAATCTCCTGAGTTTCACCGAGTGCTATAACCACATGCAAAAAGAAACAGAGTTAGCCAGGTCCATTTTTTTTCAGATATGTGTGTGTGTGTGTGTGAAATAGCTTTATTTAACACTCGCTTCCTAAGAATTGATGTCACAGATGAGTTATCGGATACATATTGATTTGAGGTGTTATGTACAATTAGAATATGTGAAATATACGACTAATTTTTACCTGCTGTCGCCAGACATCAAGGAGATTAATAGTAATACATCTGACAATGCAGAAATCATGGGTCAATCACGTAGATTAAGTTTATAATCACTGTTATTGTATAGATACATATCCCGACAAAGGATTGGATTAAGGCAGATTAACTAGTTAATCAAAGTACGTAGGTGTTAGGTGGTATAGCACTATAAATACGTTGATCACTTAATTACCTAATCAATCCAGCCTATTATAAACGATAATCGGGTTGAGTGGTAGTAATACACTCTGTCAACTAGTTTTCATTAATAGTAACCATAATTAAGCTTTACTACTTGCTCAGACGATTTTCTAACGCAGAAACCCAATACTAAAAGCTCTGACGACATTTCTACACACTATGCATGTTACCGTGTCATGATACGAAGAAGCGTATTTATTTTCAGCGATTTCAGATAATTACTGCTGGAATTGATTACTTTAATAAATCTTGTTTGACTTTGAATATATTTGCGGTGTTGATCACTTTGAAAAATCTTGCAGTCACTCCAGAGACCAAATTATCATCTGATTGTGATTTTGGATTGAAACACGGTGTTTGAAGTCATAAGTACTCATAAGATAGGGTGCCCCACGTGCCAACTGAAAAGTTGTTCTTGACACGTTGATCCTGCACGTTTTAGTTCAATGACTTACTACTGATTTCTAACAGTCTCGCACACTCGTTGAGGCTATAAATAGCAACAGCATGCGGAAATGTTCAAAACACCAAACACTACTACAGCCGTAAAAAAATCTATTTTTGACGATTCTGAATAGCAATAATATTTAACTTTTTGGTTATTACGGCATCTTTAGAAATTACGCTCGTTTTATTTTTTAAATTACCTTATAATTAGCTGTACCATTAGAAGCTGCATATTTTGGTTAAGTACAAATAATATCTCTGACTCAACATCCGTATGGAAGGATAATGATCAAAGCAGTAGTTTCATTTTACTTTTACAAGGTTCTTAAAAATATTGTTGAGATGCCTGATGTTGGTGCTTCTAAATTCAATTTCTTGTTCCATGTTTCGTAAAAAAAAGTAGTCTTGATTATCTCGACCCGTCAATTAGACGTAGAATGATCGGTAGACTAGTTAAGCGAGACTAATTTCAAAACAAGGGCACGTAACCTATCTTTTACTCAAAAGTGTCTGGATGTTATGGACGCCACTCCAAACCATTTTTCAGTATTATTTATGTATGAGTTTAATGATCATAGCTTATGAAGTACAGCATGGTCGTTTATTTTGTGACTATAAATGTGTGAAACAGATTTAAGGCTTTCTAAATATATTTGTATTGTTGTGTAATTGTCGAGATATTTGGAGATATTCATTTAGGGTGGGGGGCACCCTACATAAGACAACAAAGTCTATTGATTTTCAACAATTCCTGATAATGACTGCTGGAGTTATACTACTACTACTGCTGGAGTTATGGACCTTGACCACTTATGGATGTTCAAGTGACCAAATTTATCATTCACAGTGTTTAAGGTCATGGGGCAACAAAACATATTATATGTTGCAAGAGTTATGACCCTTTATTTTTCAACGATATCTGATAAATAGAATCTTTAAATTTATACTACATGTTTCATTTATTAAATGTTGGCATGGGGCAGAACTAGAAGCCAAACAAATTCTGAGTTTACAACCCAAAGATCTTTTTGTTCCTGTCAATATCGCGCATATCGGACTATAACATCAGTGATGGGATTTCAAATTTTTTCTTGTCATACATTTTTACCGAAAATAAAGGGACATAACTCTTACCATTTTTAAAGAAGGCAGTTTTTAGACCACACACAAAAATCATGTGTCAACAAAATATTCAAATTCGTATGAATAAAAACAATAGGTGCACTTTGTTATTTTTCATATTTAATTCCCGTACAGTATTCAAATTTATGCCAGTAATAATATTTCTGAAAAAATTACGTGAAGTCGTAATACAATAGAATGAAATTGTGCCGACTACTGCAGATCTGTACTGTTTCAAATTCCTTGAAAAGTACCATATTTTCGGGTCATTTAAGTCGATCCATTTTTCAGCAGAAGTTCGGCATTCATCATATAATCTGTTTCGACTTTATGATCTGTTATCCCGAAAGTAATTTGGCAGTAAACATCGCTCGTTGTGGTAGGACGAGCGAGCGACACCATTTGCTTAATAATCACTTACGACTAAAGCACGCCGCGCTTTATCGTCTAAAGCAATTAAGTTTTTACACTATTCCATTCAATATTCGTGAACATTACCTACCATTCTACCATACTTATTTCTTTATTTAAAAACATCAACCCCATTGAAAATATGATCATAAATCGAGAATATGCCATCAAAATAGAATCTTTCCTTCGACATTACACGCGTGAAATTAGTCACGTATTCATTTCCTTGGCAGATTCCGGTATAATCTAATGTACGTTACTGGAATCTGCCGAGTTTTGTGCCGAGTGGTATTCATTTCATACATGTAGTTTCACATGTCTCGCGAGATTTCTACTTCCATTAAAAACAAGGACAACTTTGATCTGAAAATTCTAAACACGCTTCGAACGACGCAATTTTGATAACTTCTTTTTAAAACCGGCAAGTTTACCCAATATGTAAACCAATGCCGCATCACAATTGCATAGGCGTGGGTACATTATATATCACTTAAGGTCATACAGCCGAGGCCAGATGTAGAGTATGGTAAAGGAATCTCCTGAGTTTTGGAATTAGAATATTATTCACCATGTCTTGATGTCCGATTGGGCATATTTCCGGTCGGACAATTTGGGGCGTTTAGATAATAGCGTCGGACAAGTCGTGAATATACAGGCGAAATCCCATCCCTGCTTTCGATATTTGCACATACCGGATCGTAACTTCCTGAATTTATAGCCCTTGATTGTACAAAAAATCACGATCTTAGCTTGTTCCTCTAGAGGTCACAATTTTTATCCGATTTAAAAAAACATTTTAGTATATTGCCATTACATGCTAATTATGGTTTAGTTTGAAATTCTTGAAAATGGTCACCCCTCATAGGCAAATTGTGTAAATATATAGTATATCAAGGTTGTGGAACTTACAAGTCACAATTTTGATGAAACTTGAAATATGTCTTCAAACCGAAAGATCTTGGTTCCTTCTAATATTAGTGCATAAAAGACCGTAAATTTCTTAATTATGGCCCTTGATTTTTTTGTACCCCGCCTTTTAGAGAAAGTTGGGGGACTATTAATGTCTGTCTGTCTGTCTGTCTGTCCGTCCGTTTGGGACACAATAACTCTCTTCCTAATTGAGCTAGAATGTTCAAACTTGGTGTATGTGTTTATTAGCTCAATGCCTTGGTGGAGTTCGAGGATGAACATTTTCCACTTAGGGTAAGCAGAGATAAGCAATTTGATTGGTTGATGCTTTGGGACACGATAACTTTACTTCTAATTAAGTGAGAGTGATGAAACTTGGTGTATAGTTTCATTAGAGTAATGCCTTGACTAAGATCGATAATGAGCATTTTCTACTAAGATCGATAAAGAGAATTTTCTGCTCAGGGTAAGCAGAGCAATAAGCAATGTGATTTGAACTCTCCCCACTAATTGAGTTAAAATTAATAAAATGTTCAAAATTGGTGTGTATACTTATTAGGTCAATGCCTTGATGTAGTTCGAAGATTAGTATTTTCTGCTTAGGGTAGGCAGAGATAAGCAATTTGATTGGTTGATACTTTGGGACAAGATAACTTAGGTTCATCTTGATTGATGATTTTTATGCCAATACAATGACTGCATTCTCATTCAGTAATGCATTCGACAGTAGCAGTGTATAAAAACGATTGACTCGGACACGAGTGCCCTTTCCCTTGGCCAGAGGGGCCCTTTTGTCAAACGTGGGGGCCCTTTTGTCTGCCTTTAGGGTCCCCCTAACTAAGGTACATTTTCATTTTTCTCGTCGGTTTTAGCATTTTTCTTTATAAAACACTTTTGGATGACACTTCGTGTAAAGTTTAATTGCTCGATACGTTTGATAAAACACTTTTGGATGACACTTCGTGTACAGTTTGATTGCTCGATACGTTTGAAAAAAATAAACATGTGATTAATTAATATGTGTCATCTATTTATTTTGGGATTTAGGCGGGGGACATCGGCCTCACTACTGGCAGCGACTGGTTTTATTACCGATGCCACAACCCTTGTTGACTGGTAAGGTAAAATAGGTACTGTGGGCATATGTTGTTGTCTGGCAACCTATCTTTTATACATCGCCCCTGTTCGTCAGTCTGCCCTTCCAGACTTCTACAATTGTTTGTGAACAGCCTACATGTCACAATTTTTATCCGATTTCAATGAAACTTAAAATATAGGTTTATCACCCTAAGATCTCAGTTCTTTTCGATATTGGCATGTTTCGAACTGTAACTTCATGAGTTATGTCCCCTGATTGTACGTTTTTAGCTTGTAAACAGTGTAGAGGTCACAATTTTGAACCGATTTGGATGAAACTTGACATGTATGTTTATAACCCCAAAGATCTTGGTTCCTTTCGATATTTGCAACCATTGGATCATAACTTCCTGATTTATGTCCCCTGATTGTTCAAAAACGCGATTTTTTTATACACCCACATTGAAATGTGGTCGTATATTGTCGTCGCCCCTGTAGGTCCGGCGTCCACAATTGCTTGTTGGTGCTCTAGTGGCTAAAGTTAATATCCGATTGACTTTAAATTTATACACAGTGTTTAAGGTCATGGGACCTTGATCACTTAAAAAAATCTTGTGAAACTCTGAAGGCCAAAGTTAATATCCGATTGACTTTAAATTTATACACAGTGTTTAAGGTCATAAGACGAAGAAGTCTATTGATTAGTGCCAGACTTATGGCCCTTGATCACTTCAAAAAATCTTGTGGATGTTCTAGAGGCCAAACTTATAATATCCGTATACAGGTCACAATTCTATGGAATAGCATTTGATCAAATTCCATTCTCTTAGAACGTTTGTCATGATTAAAACCTACATATCATTGTATATACTCCACAACAAATTACCTATTAATCAATTAGTCAGTTTGTTTTTGTCCCCCGCCTTTCGAAGAAAGTTGGGGGACTATTAAAATGGGTCCGTCCGTCCGTCTGTCTGTCCGTCTGTCTGTCTGTCTGTCTGTCTGTCCGTCTGTCCGTCTGTCCGTCACACTTTTTGGGACACAATAACTCTCTTCCTAATTGAGCTAGAATGTTCAAACTTGGTGTATGTGTTTATTTGGTCAATGCCTTGATGGAGTTCGAAGATGAGCATTTTCCGCTTAGGGTAAGCAGAGATAAGCAATTTGATTGGTTGATGCTTTGGGACACGATAACTTTAGTTCTAATTAAGTGAGAGTAATGAAACTTGGTGTATAGTTTCATTACAGTAATACCTTGACTAAGTTCGATAATGAGCATTTTCTGCTCAGGGTAAGCAGAGCAATTTGATTGGTCGAGACTTTGGAACACAATAACTCTCTTTCTAATTGAGTTAAAATGTTCAAACTTGGTGTATATGCTTATTAGGTCAATGCCTCGATGGAGTTCAATAATGAGCATTTTCTGCTCAGGGTAAGCAGAGCGATACGCAATTTGATTGGTCGAGACTTTGGAACACAATAACTCTCCTTCTAATTGAGTTAAAATGTTCAAACGTGGGGTATATGCTTATTAGGTCAATGCCTTGATGGAGTTCGAAGATGAGCATTTTCCGCTTAAGGTAAGCAGAGATAAGCAATTTGATTGGTTGATGCTTTGGGACACGATAACTTTAGTTCTAATTAAGTGAGAGTGATGAAACTTGGTGTATAGTTTCATTACAGTAATACCTTGACTAAGTTCGATAATGAGCATTTTCTGCTCAGGGTAAGCAGAGCGATACGCAATTTGATTGGTCGAGACTTTGAAACACAATAACTCTCCTTCTAATTGAGTTAAAATGTTAAAATGTTCAAACTTGGTGTATGCCTTGATGGAGTTCGAAGATGAGCATTTTCCGCTTAGGGTAAGCAGAGATAAGCAATTTGATTGGTTGATGCTTTGGTACACGATAACTTTAGTTCTAATTAAGTGAGAGTGATGAAACTTGGTGTATAGTTTCATTACAGTAATACCTTGACTAAGATCGATAATGAGCATTTTCTGCTCAGGGTAAGCAGAGCGATAAGCAATTTGATTTGCCGAGACTTTGGAACACAATAACTCTCCTTCGAATTGAGTTAAAATTGGTGTGTATGCTTATTAGGTCAATGCCTTGATGGAGTTCGAAGATGAGCATTTTCTTCTTACGGTAGGCAGATATAAGCAATTTTTGGATGACACTTCGTGTTCAGTTTGATTGGTCGATACGTTTGAAAAAAATAAATGTGCGATTAATTAATATGTGTCATCTATTTATTTTGGGATTTCGGCGGGGGACATCAGCCTCACTGTTGGCTTGTTATTTTCAGTTAAGTGGTATTATTGAATGGTGTAAATAGCATTTCAAATTTATAATCCTTAATTAAATTAAATTTCTTTTAGGTACGTGCAAAGGGAGATCCCTGTTTTGTCAGCATTAAGAATGTATTGTTATGCACATGTATATATTGACTTGTCTTATTTTTTAGATTTTATCATTGCTTGATAACAACTAGAGAAGCCTAGTCGAAACGTCGCTCAGTAATAAGCAGTAATTGTATTCCATAGAATTGTGACCTGTATACTCCAGTTCAATTACTAAATGCCATTGAAACAGTTTATTAGACATCAATATGGAGATGTGGCAGTCAAACTCATTGATCAGATACGAAGAACAGAAGGAAAATATATACATGTATGTAACAATCTTACTTTCTTAATGCGATGCAGGGATGCCGGTATAGTACCCAAGGGCCTAATTATTAAATCACCAATAACCTCACCTGCTGCATTGAAGATACTCGCCAAAGCAAGCAAATGCTTAGTTCGCGAGAGGATACAGCACAATAGAAATGAGAAGCACCGCTTATTCACTTTTTCTGAACAACAGCGTATTCAGCTCCAATCCATATTATCCCCTGAAGATTACAACACAGTGAGAGAAAAACAAATCAGTTCGAATGCCCTGTTGGATGAAACTGTCAGAAAGCGGCAGGTGGGAAAATTCAAAAACCTCAGACCTTCATCCCCACAGCGCTTAGTTCCAAATTGTACCAGACAATCGAGAGAAGAATACTTAACGAAAACAGTAGTCAACCTTAGTGATCGAGACTTAACCGATAGCGAAATTACAATTCTATCAAGGGGATTATAGTTTGCACCGACCACAAAGCCCCCAAACAATGACACCTACATTGTCAACATTGAGAAAGGATTACGCCAACTCGCTCCAGGTGGTAAAGTCGATTACCTAAGGCACCAAATAACTGAAATACTAGCAAAAGCTTCCACTAAACAGCAGACGACCAATGTTTCCCGCCAAGAAAGGAATGCCCTCAATGACCTAAAAGACGATAGATCCATCACAATTGTTTCCGCTGACAAGGGAAAAGCAACAGTCATCATGAACAATGATGAGTACCTCACAACTGTCAACGGTTTACTCCAAGATCCGTCAACATATAGAAGAATCCGCAAAGACCCAACCAACGCACACAACGACAGTCATGAAAAATTGCTTAAAAAATTAAAAGAAGACAAACAGATCTCTGAAGCTCTCTATTACAAGCTCAGACCAAACCACCCTATGCCAGGGCTACTATAAAAATCCATAAAAACCCCATGAAAGCCCGTCTGTTGGTGTGTTCTCGAGAGTCAGTCTTCTACAATACAGCTCAATACTTATCAAAACTACTTTCCTCACTTGGCACAACAGCATCGTCCTTCATCAAAGATTCAGGTGAATTCTGTGAGAAACTGCGGAATATTCAAAACCCCGGGAAGATGGTATCATATGATGTTGTAGATTTGTTCACAAATGTACCCAGGGAAGAGGCTCTGAAGATTCTACGCAAGCGCATAGATAGTTTAGACAACCCACTAGAGACTACCCTATCTACAACAGACCAATGGATTACCCATGGGAAGCCCCCTCTTTCCTTTAATTTCAGAAATATTTCTAACTGATTTAGAAGAGAAGGCGCTGCAAACGTCCACTATAACCCCAACATGCTTTTTTAGGCAAGTGGATGACACCTTCGTTATTATCAAACAACAAGATGATCCAGAAACACTGTTACAACACCTCAACAGGCAACACCCACGTATACAATTCATGATGGAAACTGAAAATAATAACCAACTACCTTTTCTCGATGTTTGTGTATCCAAAACCAACAACTCGATCCGTACCGGTGTCTACAGGAAACCAACCCACACCGACCAATATATTCACTTTAAATCCAATCACCCGAATAGCGTCAAATCGGCCACAATTTCAGCTCTGATGAACCGTGCGAAAAAGATATGTGATCCTCTCCAAGGAAATTGATCATCTCAAACATGTCTTCACAAATTTCAACGGCTATCCGGAGAAGTTTGTAACAAACACCATTAAAAAGACCCTGTCGCCAAGTGCAGCTAAACCAAAACCCCCGACTGCCCCAGTCAGAATCTTCCTTCCTTTCAACGGCAAAGTCTCCTACCAAATCAAACGGCTACTAATGCAACAGCCAGAAATAGATGTAACTTTCACAAAAAGCAACAGCACCAAAGATATATTAAGAACTAATGGTAAACAAAATCCAACACAACCGCCACAACCAAAGGGATGTGTTTATCAGATAGTATGCAATTGTGGAATTTCTTACGTCGGCGAGACAAAAAGACCATTAAATAAAAGGATAGACGACCACAAGTCGAAACCAGCCACCAACAACTCCGCTGTAGCTGAACACTTGAACTCCAACCCTCGCAACAGAGTCCAATGGTCCAACGTCAAATCGCTATGCAAGAACATCAACAACAAGAGAGCGCGCCGATTGCATGAAGCCATTCAAATAAGACGACACAAACCCGCGATGAATAGAGATCAAGGATTGTTTCTCCCCAGGGCGTATGACACTCTTATCGCAAAATCTAAGGCTAAGCATAACTATTTTTATTTCAATCATATTCAATGCTTGACAATAAGTCAAGTAAAAAAAAAATCAAGTTTAGAAGAATACCACAATTTGTAAAATATAATCAATAAATACCATCTATTTTGATTTTATTTTTATTTTTTATTTTTATTTTATTTTATTTCTATTTTTCATTATTAAAACCAGATCAAATCGTTGTATATACTCCACAACAATCAATTCATTAATCATTTGAGTTTATTTCAGTGAAAGGGGTGGTTGATAGCATTTGATCAAATTCCATTCTCTTAGAACGTTTGTCATGATTAAAACCTACATATCATTGTATATACTCCACAACAAATTACCTATTAATCAATTAGTCAGTTTGTTTTTATTTTCAGTTAAGTGGTATTATTGAATGGTGTAAATAGCATTTCAAATTTATAATCCTTAATTAAATTAAATTTCTTTTAGGTACGTGCAAAGGGAGATCCCTGTTTTGTCAGCATTAAGAATGTATTGTTATGCACATGTATATATTGACTTGTCTTATTTTTTAGATTTTATCATTGCTTGATAACGACTAGAGAAGCCTAGTGGAAACGTCGCTCAGTAATAAGCAGTAATTGTATTCCATACAATTGTGACCTGTATACTCCAGTTCAATCACTAAATGCCATTGAAACAGTTTATAATATCCGATTGACTTCAAATTCATACATAGTGTTTAAGGTCATAAGACGAAGAAGTCTATTGAATTTCAGCGGTTTCCGATGATTAGTGCCAGAGTTGATCACTTCAAAAAATCTTGTGGATGCTCTAGAGGCCAAACTTAATATGCGATTGACTTCAGATTGATTCACAGAGTTTAAGGTGTTGAAACGAACAAATATTTTGATTTTCAATGAATTTTGATAACTGAATAGCTAAATCCATCATATTAAATGTTTCCTATACTAATTGTTAGTGTGGGGCAAAACTTTATAAAAAGCAAACAAATTCTAAAGATTTTCTGATAATTACATAATGAGTTAATACTCTTTATCAGATTTTAGTGAATTACAAATGTTTCATTACCGAAAAAAGTAAAATATGCGACAACCCTTGTTGACTGCCCGGACGATTTAGCTGCTGTGGGCGTATGTTTCGTTGCTTGGTGACCTATCTTTTGGGCTTGTGGTGGCTCTGGAGGTCAAAATTATTATCTGATTTAAAAAAACGTTTGATTGTATCACCATTATATGGTTATGTAGGTTGATATTGAATTGTGTGAAAATTAGACCAAAGTTGACAGACAAAATGACGGCCGTTTGTACACGAATAGTGTGAAAATATGTTATATCAAGGTTGTGGACCCTATAGAGGTCACAATTTTGAACCGATTTTGATGAAAATTGAAAAACATGTTTATAACCTAAAGATCTTGGTTCCATTGCATATTTACGCATAGCGGATTGTAACTTCCAGAATTATGGCCCCTGATTGTACGAAAAATCGACATTGTTTAGCTTGTGGTTTCTTTGGAGGTCACAATTATTAACGGATTTAAAATAACGTTTGATTATATCACTGGTTCACTGGTTCATTGTAATGAAGGTTGAGGTCGAATTTCATAAAAATCAGAGCAAAATTGACGGACAAAATCGTTGCCGCTAACGTTAGCATGGGACAGAACTTTATAAAAATCAAACAAAGTCTAATGATTTTCTGATAATTACTTAATATGCGACAACTCATGTTGACTGCATGGACGATTTAGCTGCTGTGTGGGCGTATGTTTCGTTGCCTGGCAAGCTATTTTTTTTTATTGGGGACAGGTATGGCTCAGGCTTTAGGAGCTGATACACCATTCACCAGTATGGCTGGCAGTGAAATATTTTCTTTGGAAATGAGTAAAACAGAAGCATTAACACAAGCTTTCCGTAAATCTATTGGTGTCAGAATAAAGTGAGTTCATTTAAATATATTCATCTGATTCAAAGCGTAAAACTTTTATTCATAGAAAGTAGTCATTTCCTATATATAAGTGTTTGCTTTTTCTGGGGGACCAAATACCACAGTAATGAATTCATACTCATTAAAGATTTTTTTATTAGAGCTTTATTATTTGATATAAAGAGATCATCAGGTGGGTATACATGGCTATTTCATTTGTGGGTAAAATTTTTTCTTCTTTGGCTTCCTGTTCAACCAAAATTATACTTTAAAGTTTTAACCATAGGCGTACGAGGAAATTTTTGACTGGGGGGGCGGTGGTGGTTGGTGCCCAAAAAATATAGTTAGGTTCTTAGTATGTTACACAATAATAATCATAGGCATACGGACTCAATGACAGTTAGGGGGGCAGAACCCAAATTGCCCGAAAAAATTTTCGGGTTTACAGACGCATTCTCCCCCCCCTCCCCCTCAAGAAAATTTTGGAATATTGACGGCTGTTTTCCTTCTATTTCAACCCGTGAAAAAAGCAACTTCAAAGTGATCAAATTTAGCTTAATTAGGGTAACTTCAATTTGGTCAAATACAGTCCAATTGCTGACCCGAATTCTAAAAACAATCAATGGTCGCGGAGCATGGGTTCCATTTCGACCGTATATGCCGGTCGGGACCTACGGCTTTGGAAAATGACCGAATCTGGATCAGACCCGTAGGTCATTTTGCACGCCGGAAAAATAGCATATTTTGTGCTAAATCATAAAATCCGAGAGACGACGAAACTCCGTGTGTGGCGTGATGTAAACTATCGGGTATAATAAAATTAACAGTGTTCAGTAGCCCACGAATGGAAACCACTGCCAATCAATTATCCTTGTGTATATTGCTCTAATCACAATTAACAAAGGGGCTACATCAAACAGATTAAAAGCTCAACATATAATCAATTTACTTAGTTTTGTTTTGTTTTATAATTAGTAATACTGTGAGCGTGATCATTCTTGAGTTGTTGTTACAGCATATTTACCGACTTTCATCATTCGTGCGGCAATTCACTGTTTGAACATCAAACAAATTAAAAACTTTTCTTTGATGTCTTCACTTGATCAGAAGAGTTAATCATGTCAATCTTGCAAATGGTATATATATATATATATATATATATACAAGAATGTTAGCATTCTATATATCATTTCAAAATGTTGAAATTCCTCACTTCCCAGATAACAAAAGAAAGCGAGATGATGATATTGCTGTCAATGAATCAGATCCCCCTTCTTCAACATCGAACCACCAGGATGACAGTTCCGCCCCGAAAAACAAAGTCAGCCGTAAATTCTCTACTAAATGGTTACAAATATTCCCGTGGTTAAGATATGATATTCCCACACAAAAATATGTATTCCCAGGTGTGTTTTTATACGCCCACATTTTCATGTGGACGTATTATGTCGTCGCCCCTGTCCGTCCGTCCGTCCGTCCACAATTTGTTTGTGGACTCTCTACAGGTCACAATTCTTATCCGATTTTGACGAAACTTGAAATATAGGTTTATCCCCAAAAGATCTCGGTTCCTTTCGATATTGGCATGTATCAGATCAAAACTTCATGGATTATGGCCCCTGATTGTACGAAAAATCACGTTTTTAGCTTGTGGACCCTATAGAGGTCACAATTTTGAACCGATTTTGATGAAACTTGACATGCATGTTTGTAACCCAAAGATCTTGGTTCCTTTCGATATTTGCGGCTATCAGAATGTAATTTCCTGAATTATGGCCCCTGATTGTCCGAAAAATCACCCTTTTTAGCTTGTGGTCCCTCTGGAGGTCACAATTATTATTCGATTTAAAAAAACGTTTGATTATATCACCGTTACACCCTAAGGACGGTTGAGTTCGAATTTCGGGAAAATCGGACGAAAATTGCCATACAAAATGGCCGCCGTTAGTACGCGAATACTGTTAAAAAATGGTATATCAAGGTTTTGGACCCTGTGGAGGTCACAATTTTGATTCGATTTTGATGAAACTTGAAATTCATGGTTATAACCCAAAGATCTTGCTTCCTTTCGATATTTGCGCATATCGGATCGTAACTTCCTGAATTATGGCCCCTGATTATACGCAAAATCGCCTTTTTTTTAGCTTGGAGGTCACAATTATTATTCGATTTAAAAAAACGTTTGATTATATCACCGTTACACCCTAAGGAAGGTTGAGTTCGAATTTCGGGAAAATCGGACGAAAATTGCCATACAAAATGGCCGCCGTTTGTACGCGAATACTGTTAAAAAATGGTATATCAAGGTTGTGGACCCTGTGGAGGTCACAATTTTGATTCGATTGTGATGAAACTTGAAATTCAAGGTTATAACCCAAAGATCTTGCTTCTTTTCGATATTTGCGCATATCGGATCGTAACTTCCTGAATTATGGCCCCTGATTATACGCAAAATCGCCTTTTTTTTTAGCTTGGAGGTCACAATTATTATCCAATTTAAAAAAACGTTTGATTATATTACCGTTACACCGTAAGGAAGGTTGAGTTCGAATTTCGGGAAAATCAGACCAAAATTGCCATACAAAATGGCCACCGTTTGTACGTGAATACTGTTAAAAAATGGTATATCAAGGTTGTGGACCCTGTAAAGGTCACAATTTTAATTCGATTTTGATGAAACTTGAAATGCATGGTTATAACCCAAAGATCTTGGTTCCTTTCGGTATTTGCGCATATCGGATCGTAACTTCCTGAATTATTCGAATTTCGTGAAAATGGTACCAAAATTGCCGGACGAAATGGTCGCCGTTTGTACGCGAATAGTGTAAAGATATGGTATATCATGGTTGTTGACTCTGTACAGGTCACAATTCTTATCCGATTTTGACGAAAAGTCACATTTCTAGGTTGTGTACCGTCACACCATAATCATTGTCGACTTCGAATTTCATGAATATCAGACTGGAACCGACCAACAAAATGGCTGCTCCCAATACAGTATGAAATACAGGACTTAATGATGTAGGAAAAATCACTTTCCGTATTGTTTGTTCTCTATCCATCTCTCGAAAATGTGGGCTTATCCTGCCTGGCAGTGCCAGCCTATCTTTAATCCATTTATTCCGTTTATATAACAATCGATAGACGTCATTTGGTTAAAACAATGAGCTTTTACAATCGCCGCCATTTTGAAATATGTGCAAATATCTTTACATGTTATAGAGTTAAAATACTAGCACGATATTATTTGAGCTCTCAAAATATCAATACGAGTTAATAAATTGAGAAGTTTAAGAATTATGTTAATTATTGTACATGTGTATCACTTTGAATTATTTACGTGTGCTAATCATTCGGAACTACTTTTTGCCCGTGTATGGAGAAAATAGTCAACCGCCGAATAATGTCATGTACGCCACTGAGAACCAGGATTCTAGCACCAAAACATAAAACCGAGTTACGATGTTCCTTGAGCATGAAAAATCTTGACGAATTAATGAGAATTTCAACCGGCACGTGCTTTACAGAAATGGAAATCCTGTAGAAACCGACGAGTATATACGGGTGATGTCGTAAACAAATTAAGAAAATACAGTACTTTCGATAAATGAATGCATCTTGTTATTGTTATACTTTATGAATGTATAAATAACTAAATGATAATAATTGATTACATGTGTTCTTTTATTTGGGATAGGTGGGTGGGTATATAAATGTCGATGTGAGGTTGATTTTTTGTGTGACTGTCCTTGACCCAATTAAAGTCGATCGACATTCCGACAGCATGTAGTTTTTGGCTTCTTATTATGTGCTTAAAATAGCACCACTTTCTCCGTGAGAAAAATGACTGGTTGGGAAAATTTTGAAGTGGAAGCCCTGTCGCGGAGTATGGGGGCCTCACCCTCCGGAGAAAAATTTGAAAATTTAACCACCGCAAATGCGTTTTCTGCTATTCTAGCCCATGTCAGTAACTCCAAAAGTATCCAATGGTTTTGTAACCGAAATCCCACTCCGAATTCCAACTATCCAACCAGACTGTTGTAGCTGCGTTTACAAATACTAATCGATGCCCCAAAACTGTCGCACAAAGTAGAATGGCTCCAGACAAACTGTTTTAATCCATAGTCGATTCAGTACAAATTTGTGGTTGTCAATTAAAAGAAAAGTAAAATTAGTGTTTTAGGGCTCAAGGTCAGTTAGGGAAGCAAACTAAACAGAAATTCAGGTTTACAGACAGCTGCGCCTGTTTTTTATACGCCCACATTTTTATGTGGACGTATATTGTCGTCGCCCCTGTCCGTCCGTCCGTCCGTCCACAATTGTTTGTGAACAGTCTACAGGTCACAATTTTTATCCGATTTCAATGAAACTTAAAATATAGGTTTATCACCCTAAGATCTCGGTTCCTTTCGATATTGGTATATATCGGACTGTAACTTCATGGGTTATGGCCCCTGATTGTACGAAAAAAATCACGTTTTTAGCTTGTGAACAGTGTAGAGGTCACAATTTTGATTTGATTTCGATGAAACTTGAAATGCATGTTTATAACCAAAAGATCTTGGTTCCTTTCGATATTTGCGCATATCGGATCGTAACTTCCTGAATTAAGGCCCCTGATTGTCTGAAAAATCACCCTTTTTAGCTTGTGTTCCCTGTGGAGGTCAAAATTGTAATCCGATTCAAAAAAACGTTTGATTATATCACCGTTACATAGTTATGGGGGTTGAGTTCAAATTTCGTGAAAATCGGACCAAAATTGACGGAGAAAATGGCCGCCGTTTGTACGCGAATAGTGTGAAAATATGTTATATCAAGGTTCTGGACCCTATAGAGGTCACAATTTTGAACTGATTTTCATGAAACTTGAAATGCATGTTTATAACCGAAAGATCTTGGTTCCTTTCGATATTTGCGCATATCGGATCGTAACTTCCTGAATTATGGCCCCTGATTGTCGAAAAATCACCCTTTTTAGCTTGTGTTCCCTGTGGAGGTCAAAATTGCTATCCGATTCAAAAAAACGTTTGATTATATCACCGTTACATAGTTATGGGGTTTGAGTTCGAATTTCGTGAAAATCGGACCAAAATTGACAGACAAAATGGCCGCCGTTTGTACGCGAATAGTGTGAAAAAATGTTATATCAAGGTTGTGGACCCTATAGAGGTCACAATTTCGAACTGATTTTGATGAAACTTGAAATATATGTTTATAACATAAAGATCTTGGTTCCTTTCGATATTTGGACATATCTGATCGTAACTTCCTGAATTATGGCCCCTGATTGTACGAAAAGTCGCTATAATATTAAATGTTTCGTATCCAGTGGAGGTGACAGCTTATTCCATAATATTAAATGATTCGTATACTTTACATTACCATGGAGCAGAACTTTATAAAAACCAAACAAATTCTAATGATTTTCTGATAATTACTTAATATGCGATAACTCTTGTTGACTGCCCGGACGATTTAGCTGCTATGTTTCGTTGCCTGACAACCTATTTTTCGATAGGCGAAGAAGCGGAATTGACCTTGATAGACCTCCCAAGAAAATTTTGGAATATTTGACGAAACGCGTTTTACTGCTATTCCAGTCAGTTTAATTAGTGTTTTATTAGATTTCGGGCTAAGTAGGTGAAATTTTTTTTTCACACTTTATCTGCCTGCCCGAAAAGTCAGCTTGCCCGAAAGTTAGGGGGTCAATGTTGATTTAAATTGACAAATTATTCGTGTTTTCAATGTTGAAGATTTTGGATGATATTGAGTTAGTGACTTAGCTACTTTAATATTATTAATACAAAATACCAGGCCTGTAGGATGGAAACGAAGTGTGCAGATTCTTTTACAAAGCTAACAGACCGAGTACCAACTATATTTCCGATCCGAATGCTGCTAAGGGTGTCTGTGTTTTTATACGCTCACATTTTCATGTGGACGTATATTGTCGTCGCCCCTGTTCGTCCGTCCGTCCGTCCGTCCACAATTGTTTGTGAACAGTCTACAGGTCACAATTTTTATCCGATTTCAATGAAACTTAAAATATAAGTTTATCACCCTAAGATCTCGGTTCCTTTCGATATTGGCATGTATCGGACCGTAACTTCATGGGTTATGGCCCCTGATTGTACGAAAAATCACGTTTTTTAGCTTGTGAACAGTGTAGAGGTCACAATTTTGAACCGATTTGGATGAAACTTGAAATGCATGTTTATAAACCAAAGATCTTGGTTCCTTTCGATATTTGCGCCAATTGGATCATAACTTCCTGAATTATGGCCCCTGATTGTTCGAAAAATCGCCCTTTTTAGCTTGTGTTCCCTGTGGAGGTCAAAATTGTTATCCGATTTAAAAAACCGTTTGATTATATCACCGTGCCATGGTTATGAAGGTTGAGTTCGAATTTCGTGAAAATCGGACCAAAATTGACGGACAAAATGGCCGCCATTTGTACGCGAATATGTTATATCAAGGTTGTGAACAGTGTAGAGGTCACAATTTTGAACCGATTTGGATGAAACTTGAAATGTATGTTTATAACCCAAAGATCTTGGTTCCTTTCAATATTTGCGCCAATCGGATCGTAACTTCCTGAATTATGGCCCCTGATTGTCCGAAAAATCACCCTTTTTAGCTTGTGTTCCCTGTGGAGGTCAAAATTGTAATCCGATTCAAAAAACCGTTTGATTATATCACCGTTACATAGTTATGGGGGTTGAGTTCAAATTTCGTGAAAATCGGATCAAAATTGACGGAGAAAATGGCCGCCGTTTGTACGCGAATAGTGTGAAAATATGTTATATCAAGGTTCTGGACCCTATAGAGGTCACAATTTTGAACCGATTTTCATGAAACTTGAAATGCATGTTTATAACTGAAAGATCTTGGTTCCTTTCGATATTTGCGCATATCGGATCGTAACTTCCTGAATTATGGCCCCTGATTGTCCGAAAAATCACCCTTTTTAGCTTGTGTTCCCTGTGGAGGTCAAAATTGCTATCCGATTCAAAAAAACGTTTGATTATATCACCGTTACATAGTTATGGGGGTTGAGTTCGAATTTCGTGAAAATCGGACCAAAATTGACAGACAAAATGGCCGACGTTTGTACGCGAATAGTGTGAAAAAATGTTATATCAAGGTTGTGGACCCTATAGAGGTCACAATTTTGAACTGATTTTGATGAAACTTGAAATATATGTTTATAACATAAAGATCTTTGTTCCTTTCGATATTTGGACATATCTGATCGTAACTTCCTGAATTATGGCCCCTGATTGTACGAAAAGTCGCTATAATATTAAATGTTTCGTATCCAGTGGAGGTGACAGCTTATTCCATAATATTAAATGATTCGTATACTTTACATTAGCATGGAGCAGAACTTTATAAAAACCAAACAAATTCTAATGATTTTCTGATAATTACTTAATATGCGATAACTCTTGTTGACTGCCCGGACGATTTAGCTGCTGTGTGGGCGTATGTTTCGTTGCCTGGCAACCTATTTTTTCGATAGGCGAAGAAGCGGAGTTGACCTTGATAGACCTCCCAAGAAAATTTTGGAATATTTGACGAAACGCGTTTTACTGCTATTCCAGTCCGTTTAATTAGTGTTTTATTAGATTTCGGGCTAAGTAGGTGAAATTTTTTTTTCACACTTTATCTGCCTGCCCGAAAAGTCAGCTTGCCCGAAAGTTAGGGGGTCAATGTTGATTTAAATTGACAAATTATTCGTGTTTTCAATGTTGAAGATTTTGGATGATATTGAGTTAGTGACTTAGCTACTTTAATATTATTAATACAAAATACCAGGCCTGTAGGATGGAAACGAAGTGTGCAGATTCTTTTACAAAGCTAACGGACCAAGTACCGACTATATTTCCGATCCGAATGCTGCTAAGGGTGTCTGTGTTTTTATACGCCCACATTTTCATGCATGTTTATAAACCAAAGATCTTGGTTCCTTTCGATATTTGCGCCAATTGGATCGTAACTTCCTGAATTATGGCCCCTGATTGTTCGAAAAATCGCCCTTTTTAGCTTGTGGTCCCTCTGGAAGTCAAAATTGTTATCCGATTTAAAAAAACGTTTGAATATATCACCGTTCCATGGTTATGAAGGTTGTATTCGAATTTCGTGAAAATCGGACCAAAATTGACGGACAAAATGGCCGCCGTTTGTACGCGAATAGTGTGAAAATATGTTATATCAAGGTTGTGGACCTTATAGAGGTCACAATTTTGAACCAATTTTGATGAAACTTGACATGTATGTTTATAATTGAAAGATCTTGGTTTCTTTCGATATTTGCGCCCATCGGATCGTAACTTCCTGAATTATGGCCTCTGATTGTCCAAAAAAATCGCCCTTTTTAGCTTGTGGTTCCTCTGGAGGTCAAAATTGTTATCCGATTTAAAAAACCGTTTGATTATATCACCATTTAATGGTTATGAAGGTTGAGTATGAATTTTGTGAAAATCAGACCGAAATTGACGGACAAAATGGCTGCCGTTTGTACGCGAATAGTGTGAAAATATGTTATATAAAGGTTGTGGACCTTATAGAGGTCACAATTTTGAACCGATTTTGATGAAACTTGACATGTATGTTTATAACCCAAAGATCTTCGTTCCTTTCGATATTTGCGCCCATTGGATCATATCTTCCTGAATTATGTCCCCGGATTGTCCGAAAAATCGCTTTTGTTCGCTTTTGGTCCCTCTGGAGGTCAAAATTATTATCTGATTTAAAAAACCGTTTGACTATATCACCGTTACATGGTAATGAAGAGAGAGTTTGAATTACGTGAAAATCGGATTAGAATTGACGGACAAAATGGCAGCCGTTTGTACACGAATAGTGTGAAAATATGTTATATCAAGGTTGTGGACCCTATAAAGGTCACAATTTTGAATCGATTTTGATGAAACTTGACATGTATGTTTATAACCCAAAGATCTTGGTCCCTTTCGATATTTGCGCCCATCGGGTCATTACTTCCTGAATTATGTCCCCTGATTGTACGAAAAATCACCCTTTTTAGCTTGTTGTGCCTCTGGAGGTCACAATTATTATCTGATTTAAAAAAAAAAAAACGTTTGATTATAAAAACCAAACAAATTCTAATGATTTTCTGATAATTCCTTAATATGCGACAACTCTTGTTGACTGCCCGGACGATTTGGCTGCTGTGTGGGCGTATGTTTCGTTGCCTGGCAACCTATTTTTATTTAACCAAATCACGTATGAATAAATATGCATTTTAAGTGATTCTAAGGAGTTTTTACCAAATGAAAAAAAGGCCCATGACAGGTTCTACAATATCTCTTTTGCGAAGAATAAGTTTTTGATTTCTAAATCATCACTAAAAGAGAACTCGTGGCTTACTGTACTGCAAACAAAAGAGGGTTTGAGTCATAAGATTTCTATTTAATTGCCTAACTATAGACACTCTGAATTTAAATTCGCTGTTAAATTGGACACATTCAAGAACACAATATTTTTTCATACAACTTTTACAAAGTACAATTGTGTGCCCAAATTTTCCCAGCATTTGGTGCCCAAAATGGGGGGGGGCAGTAGCCCCCCCAGCTCGTACGCCTATGGTTCTAACCGTAACTTACCGGAGCACACACAGCACTGGACTACATATGTAAAATGCTATTTATATATACAGTCACATTCGATCTGAATTCTGATCACTCTGTGAAATCCGACATGATTTGCATGTGCCGATTTATTTCCTTATAGCTTCAGCCAAAAAAATCTCTGGTTAATCCGTACTCTATATATTCCGGATTACGGCATCAATCAGCCGTCCGTCACATAATTTCCATTGAATCGACACAGTATAATCTGGCCTTCAATCGATGGGTATGAAGTAAGCAATTACTAAATTCAATTACCAATCAATTATCGGTGAGATTAAAACTCAATGGTTGTGAAGCCACAAAAGATTTACAAGTAATCACTAATCAATTTTCGATGAGATTAAAAGACAGTAATTTTGACAAATACTTAAGAATATCCACAAATTTTCCTACAAATTCACAGTCGTAAAAATATTCCTAGCACCTGTAAGAAACATTCGTTGCGCATGCTTATTGAACCTGAATAACATAGTTTTTTCTACTAATTTGCGTCTATCAGATCGTAACTTCCTGAATTGATTGTCCGAAAAATCACCCTTTTTAGCTTGTGGTCCCTCTGGAGGTCAAAATTGCTATCCGATTTAAAAACCGTTTGATTATATCACCATTACATGGTTGTGGAGGGTGAGTTCAAATTTTGTGAAAATCGGACCAAAATTGACAGACAAAATGGCCATCGTTTGTACACGAATAGTGTGAAAATATGTTAAATCAAGGTTGTGGACCCTATAGAGGTCACAATTTTGAACCGATTTTCATGAAACTTGACATGTATGTTTATAACTCAAAGGTCTTGGTTCCTTTCAATATTTGCACCCATCGGATCGTAACTTCTTGAATTATGTCCCGTGATAGGCCGAAAAATTGCTTTTTTCATACGCCTACATTTTTATGTGGACGTATATTGTCGTCACCCCTGTCCGTCTGGACGTCCGTCCACAATTTGTTTGTGGACTCTCTACAGGTCACAATTCTTATCCGATTTTGACGAAACTTGAAATATAGGGTTATCCCCAAAAGATCTCGGCTGCTTTCGATATTGGCATGTATCGGATGAAAACTTCATGGATTATGGCCCCTGATTGTATGAAAAATTATCTTTTTAGCTTGTGGACCCTATAGAGGTCACAATTTTGAACCGATTTTGATGAAACTTGACATGCATGTTTATAACTGAAAGATCTTGGTTCCTTTTGATATTTGCGCCTATCGGAATGTAATTTCTTGAATTATGGCCCCTGATTGTCCGAAAAATCACCCTTTTTAGCTTGTGGTCCCGCTGAAGGTCACAATTATTATCCGATTTAAAAAAATGTTTGATTATATCACCGTTACACCCTAAGGAAGGTGTAGGTCGAATTTCGGGAAAATCGGACGAAAATTGCCATAAAAAATGGCCGCCGTTTGTAGGCGAATACTGTTAAAAAATGGTATACAAGGTTGTGGACCCTGTAGAAGTCAAATTTTTATTTTGATTTTGATGAAACTTGACATTCATGCTTATAACCCAAAGATCTTGGTTCCTTTCGATATTTGCGCATATCAGAACTTAACTTCCTGAATTATGGCCCCTGATTATACGCAAAATCGCCTTATTTTAGCTTGTGGTCCCTCTGGTGGTCACAATTATTATCCGATTTAATAAAACGGTTGATTATATTACCGTTACACCGTAAGGAAGGTTGAGTTTGAATTTCGGGAAAATCGGACCAAAATTGCCATACAAAATGGCCGCCGTTTGTTACGCGAATACTGTTAAAAAATTGTATATCATGGTTGTGGACCCTGTAGAGGTCACAATTTTAATTCGATTTTGATGAAACTTGAAATGCACGGTTATAACCCAAAGATCTTGGTTCCTTTCATTATTTGCGCATATCGGATAATAACTTCCTGAATTATGGCCCCTGATTGTCCGAAAAATCGCCTATGGTCCCTCTTGAGGTCACAATTATTATCCGATTTAAAAAACCGTTTGACTCTATCACTGTTACACCCTACGGAAGGTTGTATATCATGGTTGTGGACCCTGTAGAGGTCACAATTTTAATTCGATTTTGATGAAACTTGAAATGCACGGTTATAACCCAAAGATCTTGGTTCCTTTCATTATTTGCGCATATCGGATAATAACTTCCTGAATTATGGCCCCTGATTGTCCGAAAAATCGCCTATGGTCCCTCTTGAGGTCACAATTATTATCCGATTTAAAAAACCGTTTGACTCTATCACTGTTACACCCTACGGAAGGTTGAGTTCAAATTTCGGGAAAATCGGACCAAAATTGCCATACAAAATGGCCGCCGTTTGTACGCTAATACTGTTAAAAAATTGTATATCAAGGTTGTGGACCCTGTGGAGGTCACAATTTTAATTCGATTTTGATGAAACTTGAAATTCATGGTTATAACCCAAAGATCTTGGTTCCTTTCGATATTTGCGCATATCGGATCATAACTTCCGGAATTATGGCCCCTGATTATACGCAAAATCAACTTTTTTGTCCCCCGCCTTTCGGAGAAAGTTGGGGGACTATTAAAATGGGTTCGTCCGTCTGTCTGTCTGTCTTTCTGTCTGTCTGTCTGTCTGTCCGTCTGTCCGTCACACTTTTTGGGACACAATAACTCTCTTCCTAATTGAGCTAGAATGTTCAAACTTGGTGTATGTGTTTATTAGGTCAATGCCTTGATGGAGTTCGAAGATGAGCATTTTCCGCTTAGGGTAAGCAGAGATAAGCAATTTGATTGGTTGATGCTTTGGGACACGATAACTTTGTTCTAATTAAGTGAGAGTGATGAAACTTGGTGTATAGTTTCATTACAGTTATACCTTGACTAAGTTCGATAATGAGCATTTTCTGCTCAGGGTAAGCAGAGCAATTTGATTGGTCGAGACTTTGGAACACAATAACTCTCCTTGAAATTGAGTTAAAATGTTCAAACTTGGTGTATATGCTTATTAGGTCAATGCCTTGATGGAGTTCAAAGATGAGCATTTTCCGCTTAGGGTAAGCAGAGATAAGCAATTTGATTGGTTGATGCTTTGGGACACGATAGCTTTAGTTCTAATTAAGTGAGAGTGATGACACTTGGTGTATAGTTTCATTACAGTAATACCTTGATTAAGTTCGATAATGAGCATTTTCTGCTCAGGGTAAGCAGAGCGATACGCAATTTGATTGGTCGAGACTTTGGAACACAATAACTCTCCTTCTAATTGAGATAAAATGTTCAAACTTGGTGTATATGCTTATTAGGTCAATGCCTTGATGGAGTTCAAAGATGAGCATTTTCGGCTTAGGGTAAGCAGAGATAAGCAATTTGATTGGTTGATACTGTGGGACAAGATACTTAGGTTCATCTTGATTAATGATTTTTATGCCAATACAATGACTGCATTCTCATTTAGTAATGGATTTGACAGTAACAGTGTATAGAAACGATTGACTTGGACACGAGGACCCTTTACCTTGGCCAGAGGGGCCCTTTTGTCCGCCTTTAGGGTTCCCCCTAACTAGGGTACATTTTCATTTTTCTCGTCGGTTTTAGCATTTTTCTTTATAAAACACTTTCGGATGACACTTTGTGTACAGTTTGATTGCTCGATACATTTGAAAAAAATAAATGTGCGATTAATTAATATGTGTCTTCTATTTATTTTGGGATTTCGGCGGGGGACATCAGCCTCACTGTTGGCTTGTTTTAGCTTGTGGTCCCTCTGGAGGTCACAATTATTATCCGATTTAAAAAAACGTTTGATTATATTACTGTTACTCCGTAAGGAAGGTTGAGTACGAATTTCGGGAAAATCAGACCAATATTGACAGACAAAATGGTCGCCATTTGTACGCGAATACTGTTAAAAAAATGCTATATCATGGTTGTGGACCCTGTATAGGTCACAATTTTAATTCGATTTTGATGAGGAAGGTTGAGTTCTAATTTCGTTTAAATCGTACCAAAATTGCTGGACGAAATGGTCGCCGTTTGTACGTGAATAGTGTAAAAATATGGTATATCATGGTTGTGGACTCTCTACAGGTCACAATTCTTGTCTGATTTTGTTGAAAAGTCACATTTCTAGGTTGTGTACCGTCACACCATAATCATTGTCGGCTTCGAATTTCATGAATATCAGACTGGAACTGACCAACTAAATGGCTGCTCCCAATACAGTATGAAATACAGGACTTAATGATGTAGGAAAAATCACTTTCGGTATTGCTTGTTCTCTATCCATCTCTCAAAAATGTGGCCATATCCTGCCTGGCAGTGCCAGCCTATCTTTTTAGCATGTGGCCCCTCTGTAGGTCAAAATTATTATCCGATTTTTGATGAAACTTGACATGCATGTTTGTAACCCAAAGATCTTGGTTCTTTTCGATATTTGCGCATATCAGATCGTAACTTCCTGAATTATGGCTCCTGGTTATACGCAAAATCCCCCTTTCTTTAGCTTGTGGTCCCTCTGGAGGTCACAATTATTATCCGATTTAAAAAAAACGTTTGATTATATCACCGTTACACCGTAAAGAAGGTTGAGTTTGAATTTCGGTAAAATCGGACCAAAATTGACAGACAAAATGGCCGACGTTTGTACGCGAATACTGTTAAAAAATGGTATATCATGGTTTTGGACCCTGTATAGGTCACAATTTTAATTCGATTTTGATGAGGAAGGTTGAGTTCTAATTTCATGAAAATCGTACCAAAATTGACGGACGAAATGGTCACTGTTTGTACGCGAATAGTGTAAAAATATGGTATTGTAGCAATATAGTCATGGTTTTAAAGATTATAGACAAAGAATGGGTAGATAAGATATAGTTTTATGTTTCTAACATATTCACATATATGCAGGTGTGTACCGAAATCAACTAACATTTGATTGACATATTGGTATATGAAAAAAGGTTATGGAAACAAAACATAGCTGGTTCTACTTGTCAACAACATGATAACAGATATCTCATGCGCAATTTCTAGAGTAAATTTCCATAACCATATAAGGGTGAGTTTTGACGTCATTGGGCTCAATTAACCAATCTCTCTAATTATTTACATCATGTTTGACCAATTAGATAATTGAATGTCCAAAACCAGTTGATACAAAATTATGATACTTGCGCGAATTCGTCAGACGACATTTAGATTCCAGACTTCGATTAGGTTCCAGAGGGTTACCATCTAAGAGTCCTAGACACCTCGCGGTGTCTAGGTTGAGAAGAGTTTAGTTAGCATTGACTGTAATTGTAATATGCTTGTATGTATACCTATGCTACATAAAAGGTAAAAACGAACTGTTGCATTGTTATAACTGAAGAAGACAAACGTCTTAAGAAACCAGTAAGAAGGAACACACAACGTGAAAGAGAAGAAAAGACGATCTGAGATAAATCCTCGACGATCACAAGGCTAACGGTAATATGTAGCAAAAACAAGATGCATGGGTCATACGTAGGATGTGGCGACCGGACCTACAACACACGCTCTCCACGTCAGACAAAAAGACCCATGGTGCTACATATTCCATTTGGTGCCGTGATGAAGTTTCGACCTTTAGGGTAAGCAGCAACATTTAGAAGAAAAATACATATTCCATTTGGTGCCGTGATGAAGTTTCCAACTTTTGGGTAAGAAGCAACAGGAAAAAAATCTAACGGAGAATAATATTGGTAGCAGAATAAAAAGAAATCTGGAAGATATTTAGAAGACGAATACATATACAATTTGGTGCCGCAACAGTTTCGACCTTTAGGGTTAATATCAACTTTAGAAGAAGTAGAAGAAAACATATTTGATTTGGTGCTGTAACACAGTTTCGACATTTGGGTTACGAAGTTGCTTTAGAAGAAGAATACCTATTTGTAGACGTTCAGCGAAGAAAAATCAACCGTACCATCCAGAGACGGAGAAAATTTTTGATGGAAATACGAAAACCTGATGATGATATTCGAAAAAAATCTTGGTAAATAAATTTTGTTTGTTAAATTAGACATGTTACATTTGTTAAAAGACCGATTAATATTAATTTAAGTTTAAAAATCTAATTAGAAACAAAATTGTAAAATTTAACTGTTAGAGAATAAAGGATGTTCATTCATAAGTTTTGATGGACAGGTTTGGTAAACAATATAATATCACTGGTTATCGGGTTAACATGACCTGTAGTAAATTCGAGTAATTAAAGTTAAAGAGAGTCTTTACGGAGTAGGTTTTAAAACAAACAAAATTTTCTTTGATATAACTACGAATTAATAAAAATAAAGACACGGAGTAGGGAATATAACCAAGGAATAATAATGATAAAGAAACGGAATAGGAATAAAATAGGAACTATTGTTGTCTCCGGATTGCAGTGGTAAGATGGCAGATCTAAGCATGACGTTTGTGAGTGTTTAACTCTAGTTTTCAAGATGGCCATGCTCTCTACTGTAATTCGTTAATATGTGTTATTTGTTGTTTCGTATATAATATAATTTTTGGGATCCTTGTCCAAAGTCTCAGGAATTAGGATTTTAGTCGAGTTAGGCTAAATGTGGGTAGTTCAGCTTTTGACTAAAAGGTTGAATTGCTATTATTGTTTGTGTTTTGTGTCGTCCATGTATGTGGTTCGATAAGTAGAGTAATGTAATTTTGAAGCTCTAGTCCAAGGTTTCAAAGATTACGATAATTTAACTTTTGAATGAAAAAGTTGGGTTATGTTAAAATCCCATGTGGTTAAAAATCTAGGGATGTAGGTATAGTTTTCCTGGAAAAAAAAAACTAAAATTATAGGCTCGTTCAATTGTGAGATTATCGCATATGAGTTTTATAGGAGTTTAAGGTGAGGATATGCGGTAGATTTTGTCCGTAAATAACTATTAACTATGTGTCATTACATTTTTGCTTTAGAAACGTAATATATAGGCTACGTTTAATATATTTTTGCTGTTATAAGCTGTCGACATAATACGCGATGATTAGAATGTGTAATTTGACGTGAGGTCAAATTACTACAAGCACTAGGTTCGAGTACCTGTGTTAATGTATATAGAATTATATTGGATATAGTATTATATGTGTAGTAAAAAGCTCGGTATATTTTGATTGTTGTGGTTATAAAATATAGACTGTATTCTAGGTGAATGGAGTGTACAGCCATTTGCTCTGGATATAGTTCTATATAATGTTTATATATTACTAATGTGGAATAAGTAACCGCGGGCTTATTTCATCTATTGGGGTTTAGCGTCCGACTGTAGGATAACATAGGATGTCATTCATATACTGGCCATATTTGATTGACATTTTCGATAATGTAACATTGGTATTGTTATCAGTTTCAGCTCAGCTTGTGTCAGCGTCAGTCTGATAGGAATGTTTATAAAAACAAATTATAAATGAGTAGGTCAAAAAAGGTCATATTACTGACCAGTGAATTATAAAATAATCATGGCGGAATTCTAAAACAGGAAACACAATTATAAAATATTGTCCATTACTCAGTTCAGGTCAAGTGGTCAAAGTTAGCTTGTATATTTATAATTAAAGGGACACATCAAAGTTTAATTTTAATTAAAAGTAAGAGTTACTTACACGTTTTAGGAATAAGATATTACTAATAATGTTAGGTTAATAATTAAACTAAAGTTTTAAAAAGAATTAGGAATAGTTAGTTCTTGGTCTGATGGCAATGACATGTTTGATTGACGAATGAGATTGTACAAGCCAATCTTAGAAGAAAAACAGACAGTTTTCAACTTGAAACTATGGTAGCTGAAAAGGACAACTACAGAGGCAAGGAAAAATGGTTTGCCAGTTTACCAAATTGAGATTTCCAGTGACGGAATTTAAAGTGAAACTGAACTTTAAAAATTTGAAGTGATGTGCTATAGTGTTTTGAAATTAGGACACTTGAAGATTTTAAAAAGACAATTTGTGTTTTTTTGAATTTAGGTTTCGGCTTAGTGAATTTTCATAGGACTTTGAGATAGTTTTTGCATGCGATTTTTTGATTTTTGATTATTTGTGTTTTTCTTTCACAGCTCTGTTGTATTGTAATCATTTATATTTTCCTGATGCGTGCATAATTAGTTAGAATATCTATATTCTATATATATTCTTAAAGGGGGGAGTAGTATAGCAATATAGTCATGGTTTTAAAGATTATAGACAAGGAATGGGGAGATAAGATATAGTTTTATGTTTCTAACATATTCACATATATGCAGGTGTGTACCGAAATCAACTAACATTTAATTGACATATTGGTATATGAAAAAAGGTTATGGAAACAAAACATAGCTGGTTCTACTTGTCAACAACATGATAACAGATATCTCATGCGCAATTTCTAGAGTAAATTTCCATAACCATATAAGGGTGAGTTTTGACGTCATTGGGCTCAATTAACCAATCTCTCTAATTATTTACATCATGTTTGACCAATTAGATAATTGAATGTCCAAAACCAGTTGATACAAAATTATGATACTTGCGCGAATTCGTCAGACGACATTTAGATTCCAGACTTCGATTAGGTTCCAGAGGGTTACCATCTAAGAGTCCTAGACACCTCGTGGTGTCTAGGTTGAGAAGAGTTTAGTTAGCATTGACTGTAATTGTAATATGCTTGTATGTATACCTATGCTACATAAAAGGTAAAAACGAACTGTTGCATTGTTATTAACTGAAGAAGACAAACGTCTTAAGAAACCAGTAAGAAGGAACACACAACGTGAAAGAGAAGAAAAGACGATCTGAGATAAATCCTAGACGATCACAAGGCTAACGGTAATATGTAGCAAAAACAAGATGCATGGGTCATACGTAGGATGTGGCGACCGGACTTACAACACACGCTCTCCACGTCAGACAAAAAGACCTATGGTGCTACAGTATATCATGGTTGTGGACTCTCTACAGGTCACAATTCTTATCCGATTTTGACGAAAAGTAACATTTCTAGGTTGTGTACCGTCACACCATAATCATTGTCGGCTTCGAATTTCATGAATATCAGACTGGAACTGACCAACAAAATGGCTGCTCCCAATACAGTATGAAATACAGGACTTAATGATGTAGGAAAAATCACTTTCGGTATTGCTTGTTCTGTATCCATCTCTCAAAAATGTGGGCGTATCCTACCTGGCAGTGCCAGCCTATCTTAAAAAAAATGTTTGATTATATCACCGTTACATTGTTGTAAAAGAAGATGTTTAATTTTGTGAAAATTGGACCAAAATTTACAGACAAAATGGCCACTGTTTGTACGCGAATAGTGTGAAAATATATTAAATCAAGGTTGTTGACCCTATAGAGGTCACAATTTTGAACCGATTTTCATGAAACTTGACATGTATGTTTATAACTCAAAGGTCTTGGTTCCTTTCAATATTTGCACCCATCGGATCGTAACTTCCTGAATTATGTCCCGTGATTGGACGAAAAATTGCTTTTTTTTGGGGTCAAAATTATTATCCGATTTTTAAAAAAACGTTTGATTATATCCCCGTTACATTGTTATAAAAGAAGATGTTTAATTTCGTGAAAATTGGACCAAAATTGACGGACAAAATGGCCACTGTTTGTACACGAATAGAGTGAAAATCTGTTATATCAATGTTGTGGACCCTATAGAAGTCACAATTTTGAATCGATTTTGATGAAACTTAAAATACTTGTTTATAACATAACACTAGGGACCGGGAATCTTCAAGTTTTTACGAAAAAAGGTAAGAAACTACCCTTTTTATACGCCCACATTTTCATGTGGACGTATATTATGTCGTCGCCCCTGTCCGTCGGTCCACAATTTGTTTGTGGACTCTCTACAGGTCACAATTCTTATCCGATTTTGACGAAACTTGAAATGTAGGTTTATCCCCAAAATATCTCGGCTGCTTTCGATATTGGCATGTATCGGATCAAAACTTCATGGATTATGGCCCCTGATTGTACGAAAAATCACGTTTTTAGCTTGTGGACCCTATAGAGGTCACAATTTTGAACCGATTTTCATGAAACTTGACATGCATGTTTGTAACCCAAAGATCTTGGTTCCTTTCGATATTTGCGGCTATCGGAATGTAATTTCCTGAATTATGGCCCCTGATTGTCCGAAAAATCACCCTTTTTAGCTTGTGGTCCCTCTGGAGGTCACTATTATTATCCGATTTAAAAAAACGATTGATTATGTCACCGTTACACCCTAAGGAAGGTTGAGTTCGAATTTCGGGAAAATCGGTCAAAAATTGACCGACAAAATGGCCACTGTTTGTACGCGAATACTGTTAAAAAATGGTATATCAAGGTTGTGGACCCTGTGGAGGTCACAATTTTAATTCGATTTTGATGAAACTTGAAATTCATGTTTATAACCCCAAAATCTTGGTTCCTTTCGATATTTGCGCATATGGGATTGTAACTTCCTGAATTATGGCCCCTGATTATACGCAAAATCGCCTTTTTTTTAGCTTGTGGTCCCTCTGGAGGTCACAATTATTATCGGATTTAAAAAAACGTTTGATTATCTTACCGTTACACTGTAAGGAAGGTTGAGTTCGAATTTCGGGAAAATCGGACCAAAATTGCTATACAAAATGGCCGCCGTTTGTACACGAATACTGTTAAAAAATGGTATATCAAGGTTGTGGACCCTATAATGGTCACAATTTTAATTCGATTTTGATGAAACTTGAAATTCATGGTAACCCAAAGATCTTGGTTCTTTTCGATATTTGCGCATATCGGATCGTAACTTCCTGAATTATGGCCCCTGGTTATACGCAAAATCCCCCTTTCTTTAACTTATGGTCCTTCTGGAGGTCACAATTATTATCCGATTTAAAAAAACGTTTGATTATATCACCGTTACACCGTAAGGAAAGTTGAGTTTGAATTTCGGGAAAATTGGACCAAATTGACAGACAAAATGGCCGCCGTTTGTACGCGAATACTGTTAAAAAAATGGTATATCATGGTTGTGGACCCTGTATAGGTGCTGACAGATAACACTTTCGGTAATAAAAAAAATGACAATTGAGACAACGCAGCATATGAACTTTGTTTTATACAAATCGAATAATAAAAGATTAATCTAGGACTGAAAAACTGAATTAGCCAATGGCGGCCAAGGAAAATTACTGAGACAAATTTTTTTAACATTTTTGCGCTAGTCAGATGACTCTTTAATTCTGGGCACAACATGACTAAAAAATATTCATAAATAAAAAAGTTTTTTTGTAAAATTTTAAATTTTCGAAATTTGGCGCCTAATATCTTCGAAGATTTGCAGAAAATCAAAAATTGGAAGTAGGGTAGCTATGTGCCCTGTCTCAGGCTATGCCAAAATGTATCGAAAGTTAAAATCCAATGATTATTGTTAAAATTACTACAATATTTTTAAAAACAATAACTTCGGTGATTTCGAACATTTCGCATTGTCGCAGAACGTTCAAAATAGCTTTATCCTCTAAGAAATTGTAACAATGCGACACGTAGTTGCTGAGATCTATTCAAATTGGAAGAATAATAATAACTAGATCTGCAAAGCAGATATTAAAGCTTTAATATTCAGTCACTTCCTGTCACATGTCATAGGTCATGTAAATAATTCCACCAAGAAAAAAAAAATCGGTCAAAATAAAGCGAAGTTTTTTATGATTTTTCATTAAAATCGTACAACTATTAAAGAAGTTGTCAAGTTGGTCTCAACTTACTGTTCGAAATCACAGCGACGAATTTTCGAATATTACAAAACTTTTTAAAAAAAGCTCCCCCTGACCAACTTAATCTCAATGAACATTTGACCCTTAAAATCGGCAAATTGCTGACTTTAAAGTGAGAAACATTACAACCGGGCGAAATTTTCTGTTTTATCAATTTTTCAATACCATTGATTACCAACCGATTATTACAAACTTTAAAAATAAAAGAGAAAGAGAGAAATGCGGCTTAACGTCCATTCGACACAAACGAGGTCATTTCGGGACTAACATATGTCTTTTAATTATATTTAAAAACTTCCCTTGCTCGTACTGGTCTTTAGCCGTGGGAGGAAACTGAAGGACACGGAGAAAACCCACGAGGTTGGACACCATACTCCATGTCACGTGCAACCTGGAAATCGAAACGACGCCGGTTGATTCAATGACAGACGTTACGATACAGCGCACACATGCTAACCATTCAGCCATTCAGCCTTACTAAAATCAGGAAATTGCTGACTTATAGCAAGAAACATTTCAACCAGGCATTTCAAACCAAACAACGCCAGTTGACTCAATGACAGACGTTACGATGCAGATCGCAGGTGCTAACTATTCAGCCACGTAACCTCTCTAAATTTGGCAAATTGCTGACCGACAGCGAGAAACATTTCAACCGGGCCAAATTTTCTATTTTAACAGTTTAATTTGCACGGTATCTTTAGTTATTAACCGAATATTACAAAACTTTTAAAAATAAGCTCCCCTTGACCAGCTTAATCGTTCGCAATAAACGTTTGCCCCTTAAAATCGGCAAATTGCTGACTTTAAGTGAGAAACATTACAAATGGGCGAAATTTTCTGTTTTATCACTTTTACAGTACCTTTGATTTCCATCCGATTATTACAAAACTTTAAAGATAATAGAGAAATGTGTCTTAACTTCCATTCGACACAAACTAGGTCATTTCGGGACTAACATATGTTTTTTAAACTTCCTTTGCGCGTACTGGTCTTTAGCCGTGGGAGGAAACCGAAGGACACGGAGAAAACCCACGAGGTTGGACACCATACTCCATGTCACGTGCAACCTGGAAATCGAAACGACGCTGGTTGATTCAATGACAGACGTTACGATACAGCGCACACATGCTAACCATTCAGCCTCCCTAAAATCAGGAAATTGCTGACTTATAGCAAGAAACATTTCAACCAGGCATTTCAAACGAAACAACGCCAGTTGACTCAATGACAGACGTTACGATACAGAGCGCAGGTGCTAACCATTCAGCCATGTAACCTCCCTAAATTTGGCAAATTGCTGACCGACAGCGAGAAACATTTCAACCGGGCCAAATTTTCTATTTTAACAGTTTAATTTGCACGGTATCTTTAGTTATCAACCGAATATTACAAAACTTTTAAAAATAAGCTCCCCTTGACCAGCTTAATCGTTCGCAATAAACGTTTGCCCCTTAAAATCGGCAAATTGCTGACTTTAAAGTGAGAAACATTACAACCGGGCGAAATTTTCTGTTTTATCACTTTTACAGTACCTTTGATTTCCATCCGATTATTACAAAACTTTAAAGATAATAGAGAAATGTGTCTTAACTTCCATTCGACACAAACTAGGTCATTTCGGGACTAACATATGTTTTTTAAACTTCCTTTGCGCGTACTGGTCTTTAGCCGTGGGAGGAAACAGAAGGACACGGAGAAAACCCACGAGGTTGGACACCATACTCCATGTCACGTGCAACCTGGAAATCGAAACGACGCCGGTTGACTCAATGACAGACGTTAACAGAAAGCATGAGTATGCTAACCATTCAGCCTCCTAAAAACGGGAAATTGCTGACTTATAGCAAGAAACATTTCAACCGGGCGAAATTTTCTGTTTTAACAGTTTAATTTGCACGGTACTTTAATTACCAACCGGTTATTACAAAACTTTTGAAAATAAGCTCCAACTGACCAGCTTAATCGTATGCAATAAACGTTTGGCCTGAATTGAAAGTTCTGCACCGAGAAAGTTCATCTCGATTTTCCGGCGTGGTTCCCCCTTGTCAGTGAGGCAGAACAGAGGGCCTGACAAGGACAGCTGTCTAGTCGTTCGGATGGGACGAAAAACCAAGGTCCCGTGTACACATTGGAGTGCACGTAAAATATCCCTAAGCAGTTGGAATTCGATACTGTTGAATAAGCTCTATACGATGACTAAATGTGCAGATTGTAGCGACCCACACTGCATGTTTTGCTTATCAATGAAAGGGTGCCGTTTTCAATTTTCGATCCTTTTATTTTTCCACTCCTGATATTTTGGACTGTTGATCGATAGTTTCATATAAAAGACTATCGATAAGACTCTTTGTAGAAGAAGTTCCCCAAAATTATTATGTTAACTTTAAGAGAAAAGAACCTTTAAAAATGCTCCAAATCGTAAAAATACGACTTTTTGGATTTTCGATCTCTTTTTTTCTGCTATCCCTGATATTATAAAAAATGATACAATGATTTCACACAACGGGCTAGCTATTAGACTCTCTATTGACAAGAGTTTCACCGCCCACCCTTCATTATAACCGAAGTTATCGTGCCCTAAAGAATCAACAAATTAGCATGCTTATCTCTGCCTACCTTAAGAAGAAAATGCTCATCATGACATTGACTTAGTGATCTTCTACACCAAGTTTGAACATTCTAGCATAATTAGAAGGAGAGTTATTGTGTTTCAAAGTCCCGGCCTTCAAATTGCTTCTATTTTTCATTTTCAATTCAAAATGGTGACCATCACGTGACCGAAATCAAAATTCTGATCCGATAGATTTTTAGGCATTCCTTCAAGGATTCCGAAAATATAACTCCCGAGTCTGTAAGTAAAATAGCAAAAAAGCCTTTTTGATTTTTCACTTTTAAAGATGGTGGTACTTCCAGTTCGATCCACAAACTCCATATTTTGTGTACGAATCAGTAATTACTTGTCTAGTATCGAAAAAAAAAAAATAGGTCATTCTGACCTATATTTCTTTGATATTTTTTAAAAATTTGATCCTTAATTTCATCAAGGGGAGATAATTAAGAAAATTTCTAATTATATTTTTGAAGTCACATCGGTAAGATCTACTTATATGCTAAATTTCATGAAAATCGTACAACTATTAAAGAAGTTGTCAAATCAGTCTAAACTTCTGGTTCAAAATCACAGCGACAAATTTTCGAAATTCGAAAATGTGAAACTCCAAATGAAAATGATTTTTTTCAAGGTATTCAAAGAAAAAAGAATTAGTAAAATCGGTCAAAAAATAACAAAGTTACGGGTACGCATTGTCAGTTTTTTCGTTCGTAAAATTCAGTGATTTCGGATTTGTAAAACGTTTTGTAAATATATTTAAACAACGTTCGCACCCCATTTTTGGGGGGGTAGGTCAAAGTTTCAGAAAGATCCCATGGTTAGATTCTGAGAAATCCGATTTGCAGAAAATACACAAAAAAAAAAATAATAATCTTAACAGAAACAATAAGCTTTCATATGTAATATGAAAGCTTAATAAGATTAATAATTTTAACAAAAACAATAGTGTGAAACCCTAATAATAATTTTAACAAAAACAATAGTGTTTCACAAGCTACGCAGTGTGAAACCCTAATAATTTTAACAAAAACAATAGTGTTGCACACAAGCTTCACAGTGTGAAACCCTAATAATAATTTTAACAAAAACAATAGTGTTTCACACAAGCTTCGCAGTGTGAAACCCTAACGAGACCTGCAAGCAGCACTTAACCGGCTTGAAGGAATCATACAGGAAGTTTATTATACCATAGCCGATCCATTGAGCTACCAAACTATACCTTAGTTGTTTTGATTCAGTGACACCCTCTATTATATGTAAAAGTAATATTTGCTGGCGAAAAGACTGGTCAAAATTGTAAATTATGGCAAAATTACGTCACTTCCGGTGCCAAAAGAAATTTTTACAGGTAAAAAATAAATCGAAAATTCGCAACATACAAAATACAAACCTTGTTTTATACATATCGGGCAATAAATAATTAACCTATAACCCAAAAACTGAAATTAAGAAGGTAAAAAACTTAAAAGTGACCCTGGGAAAATTGGCTATTATTCGACAAGGGAATATGCTAGAAGCCTTTTCTTGATATCAATATGATGGTATTGATTCAATCTTACTGCCCATTAGAGTCAGACGTTATCAAGTTAAACGAATAATGAATATAAATCCCTTCAAAAAAATGTTTGTTTTGAAGGCTAAAAATATGTGTTTTTGCAAAAATTACATTACTTCCGATGATATTAAAAATGTTAACTTAGTTCATAGAAGTCATAAATGGCATAAGGCATCAAATGGTAAAACATTTTTATAAAAATCGAATAATAATTGACACTTTTATAGACCCAAAACCTTGAAAAGTGACTTATAGATGATCGCCTATTTCTCTGTAACCGTACAAGTAAGAAACCATTTTGTGGTATTTGTATGGCTTCATTCTATTCGTTCATGGGAATCAAATATCATAATTTTAAAAATATTATAAGGCAGACTCATTTGTATAAAATATTTGTTTTTTTAGGTTAAAAATACAGTTTTTGCCCAAATGATGTCATTTCCGGTCACAGTGAAAATGTAAAATTGGCTTGACCTACTCTAAATTGGCATTAGGCATCAAATGGAAAAAAATATTGCATATCGAATAATAATTGACTCCTTAATAGGCAAAATAACGTGAAAAGTGATGCATGCAAAATTGCATATTTCGCGGCAACTGCTCATATTACAAACTAATTTTCGCATACATTCTCTTTGTCTAGATTATTGCTACGAGTTTATGTAAATTACAAATAAATATTTCAAAATATGAAGACGCTGAATAATGAATTGTTAATAACTGAATTTTACACTTTATTTTACATTTTATTCGAAATTGCCCGAAAATGAAATTGAAATTAAAAAATATGAGCTAAGGATTTTGTGCACCTTTGCAGGGTGCATCCTTTTAGCTATATCAGTTTTGAAAAAAAATAATATTTGCTTTCAAAAAGTGGTACCGAACTGTCAAAATTGTAGTTTTTGTCAATATTACGTCACTTCCGTTGCCGACAGAAAAATTTCACCGTAACAAAAAAATTACAATTGGGACCACGGAGCATTTGAACTTTGTTTTATACAAATCGAACAATAAATAATTTTTCTGGGCACGAATAATTAAATTAGCCGATGGCAGCTGACGCAAATTTCCGAGACAATTTTTTTTCTCATTTCTGCTCAAGTAGGACGATATTTTAACCCTGTGTAAAATATCATCAAAAAATATTCATAAATAAAAAAGGTTTTCGTAAAAAAATTAATTTGTTTCAAAATATTGAACATTTTTTCGACTACTTCCGGTTTTACAATCGTTGTTGTGAAATCTTTACGAAGTTCTTTAGAGACTCAACTTTCCGTACCAGACGTGTCAGAAACATCCATTGAATAGTTTTGGAAAAAAAGATAAATTAAAGAGCGTTTCCAAAAAATGTAACGATTTTTCAATTTTTCTCAAAGTTTGAGGCCATTTTTGGACCACTTATATTATTTCAATGCTTTTCAGTTTGGATTCACTATATAGACAACCGTTACGACTTTGAGTAAGAAAAGTTTCAAGATTTTTCGCATACAATAATTTATTTCCTTACCATCGAAATCTTATTAGGCCTATTTAGATACCATATGATGGTCCATTAATAGTTCTATCCAACGACACCTTAGTTCTTTTGGTCCGCTATTACCTAAGGGAGAAATCAAGTTTTTCGCAAGTGTGACAATGTTTTAACCTTTTTTTTTTTTTCATTTTTTGAATACTTCCGGTATGGTTATTATTGTCAGAATAGTTTTAATAGCCGGTTTGGGTACTAAAATAGCCACAGGGCTCTGTAATCATATATTACATTATCTGATCAGATAAAATGCCCCTGAGAAATGTTATGTCCAAAAGTGACAAAAATGCTAAAAATTTAAAATATCGAAAATTAACTTTCAATAACTACATACATATTATACATCGTTAGAATCGTAATTAGGTCAGCTATCTGAATATACAATCTTTTTTTGAAAATCTCTTAAAATAAAAAAATAGTAGAGCATTTTCCAAAATTTCACGATTTTTCGACTTTTTTCGATTTTCAGTCCCTTTTTTATCCTATTCCAGACATTTCAGAGTCTTATTGGATGGCATAATTCACAAGACTGGACTCTCGATAGAGAAAGTTAAAAAAAAAGTTGCGGTTAAGTTTTCGAGATACAGGTATCCAAAAACGCTACAAATCAGAAAATACTTGATTTTCAGCGTGCCATATTTTGCTTCCTGCTCATCGTATCCGTACGAATTGGGAATCATACGATAGTACAACCCTAGTGCAGACCAATGGTACCCTAATTTCTTTAATCCATTGATATCGGGCGGAGAAATCCCGTTTTCCCCGAAAACATCCATTTTTTGCATTTTTTCCAAAATATTGCACTCTATTTCGACCACTTCCGGTTTAAAGATCCGTGTCGAAATTGCTTTATCACTTGGTATTGGACTATAACTTCGTGTTCCATAAGTTTCAAAAACATCATTTTGGCTGTAAAACGACACCACAGCTCACAAAATGGGAAGAAAATTCGGAAAAAAATCGAAAAATAAAGGGCGATAACTCTGAATGAAACTTATATTATTGGAATCGGATTGACGTCAGGTATCCAAAAATATAGGTCAAATTTGCAAATTTTGAAAAATAACAAATATGAGACCGGAGTTATCGTTTTCAGTCGGAAGTCGGAATCATTCATTTTACGTTATAGGCAAAATACGGCAGTCAGTGGTGAAATTATTGATTTTCAGTTTTCATCACCAAACAATAGTTTGAAATGTTGTCTTTCGGAATTCTAAACCATTTTTAATTATTCGAACTCTAAATGCCTCAAAAATTGATTTGAATAAAACATGTAGAATGTTACGTAATCAAAATTCTCCCTAAAACAATCGAAATTAGTTGTCACTTAACATGTCAAATAAATTTTCAACCGGTAAAAATTTGGAGGCAATATCCCCATCCTAAGATACTGGTTGCTATAATGGTTTGAAAATTTTTAGTACCCAGACTTTAATCTGCGTTTTCTCAGAATGTACTTATGTTGACCTTGAAGCTTCAAAATGTCACAACTCAGTCAATTTTTGAGATATCAACATAATTTTTGTTGCATTTGAAAGCCCACAGTTGTGGCTTTCAGAAAATGTATAGAACTCAATTTTGGTGAAGTGATGCAAGTGACTGATTTTGCTGGCACCAGCCACATATTGTCTCGTAGGCTACGTGTTTTGAATTTTCGAACGATAGAAGTCAGCGAAAAAGTTTTGAAATTGCAAAATGTCTCAGGCTTTCCAAAAATGTGATTTGTTTGAATATGGGTAGAGAATTGACGAAACCATGGCCGATTTTTAATTTTTTCCCAACGTTCAAAATTTGGCCACTTCCGGTCTGCACAGAAGTTCAAAAATTGCTTTATTGAGTAACCACCACATGGTTTCCCGATAGAAAGATGAACCGCAGATCGGTATCTCTTTTCGATCATAGAGAAATAGGCTCCGGCGGAAAAAAATAATAATAAAAAATTTAGTAATCTCAATAGACAAAAGTCTGAAAACCTAATAATACCTTAAACATATGTCACTTCCGGTACCAACAAAACCACTAAACAGATTTCCAAATAAACATTGCTCACATCAAATAAAATGGACGCAGAATCAACCAAATCCAGCAATATCAATTCATTTTTATACGCCCACATTTTCATGTGGACGTATATTGTCGTCGCCCCTGTTCGTCCACAATTTTTTGTGAACAGTCTACAGGTCACAATTTTTATCCGATTTCAATGAAACTTAAAATATAATAATAATAATAAGGAGTCTTATAAAGCGCTAAAATCCACGTCACAATAGGGAAATGCTCTAAGCGCTGACTACACACAAAACACACAACACTACAAAATGCACATGATAATTTCATATTCAAACATAACGTTTGAAAAGATGGGTCTTTAGGTTTGATTTGAATGAAGTTAATGTTTCAGCAGACTTTATTTTTAGGGGCAATGAATTCCAAAGCGTTGCAGAGATATCTGAAAAAGATCTTGCACCAAATGTTTTCAATTTGAATTTGGGCGTCTCAAGCAGACATTGATCAGTGGAGCGAAGGAACCTGGATGGAACATATGGATGATGGCATGCTTAAAAGCCTGAGGTACAAAACCATTCTTCAGGCTAGTATTAACAATTACAGTTACTACTGGAAGAAGAACATCCAACACTTGAAGAAGAAGATTGGTCGGAATGGGGTCCAAACCACATGACGTGGGTTTAGACTTTTCAATAATACATTTAAGATCATGTTCCCTGAGTGGTTCAAAAGATTCAAAGTTTTCACCCGTGTAATCATGAGCAACAATCTTATTAAGTACTGGATTAAATTCTGAGCGGATCTTGCTGATCTTGTCAATGAAAAATGTATTGAAGTTGTTTGCGTTGTTCAAATCATCGTCTTTGGGATAGGCCACATCATGCGTCTTGCCAAGTAAAGAATTCAAAGTGCCAAAAAGTGCTTTAGGATTATCCACATTATCCTGAATAAGTTTGTTATAATAAACAGCTTTTAATTTATTGACGATATTGTTTGTGTTATTCCGGGCTGCATTAAAAAATATAGGTTTATCACCCTAAGTGCTCGGTTCCTTTCGATATTGGCATGTATCGGACTGTAACTTCATGGGTTATGGCCCCTGATTATACGAAAAATTACGTTTTTATACGCCCACATTTTTATGTGGACGTATATTGTCGTCGCCCCTGTCCGTCCGTCTGTCCACAATTTATTTGTGGACTCTCTACAGGTCACAATTCTTATCCGATTTTGACGAAACTTGAAATATAGGTTTATCCCCAAAAGATCTCGGCTGCTTTTGATATTGGCATGTATCAGTTGGAGGCAGACCACCATTAAATTTTACATCTCGGTACCCACAAATTGTAGTTCGTCTATTTATAGCAGTTCTCTCTCTGTCTCTTTTCTCCCCTTTTGCATGCCCATTTTTGTTGATTTTTTGGCCTAGGATGGACTAAGAGGGGTTGAATTAATATTTTCTGCTAGGTTTTGGTAAATATTCATGATTTTGAGGCGGAAGGATAACGGCGTTATGAGGTTGGCTACGGTGATATGTACGGCAACTAGATACATGTTTTGAGTATGCTTCTTCAAGTTCGTGTATCTCAAAATTTTTGTGGTCAACCTCATAAAAATTTTAGTGCAAAGACATGGCCATTTGTTCCTCTGTCTGTAGTGAAAAGCATTTCGCCCAACGAAAATTTGGGGATAAGTTGGAGGTGGGCAAAGAGTCCAGAATTAACATTGAAGTCAATGGGGAAATTAATGGTGGTCTGCCTCCTGTATGTAAACAAACTGACGGCGTATGAGAGGCCTAAATTTGATGCTATGAGCTCCAATTTGTCAGAAAATGTGATATATGACATTTTGATAATAAAAAAAGTGAAATGGTAAAATTTCTAAAATATTTGACAAATTTGGGAGGGGAATATTTGATTTTAGTCCAAATTTTGTGATTTTCAGTGTTTATTTGCTTTTCAAAATGAGTGAAAAATATTTTAATGTGTAATTTTGACTTTTTCTGCATGGTAAAGGTTAGATGGGAAGAAAGTATAATAATTTCACTCAATTTTGCCTAAAAATCATGATAATTTGTCTGAAATTCTTCAGATTACCCCCAATATTACTGTCAAAATTTTAATTATTCATCTGTCTTAAAATGAAACAAAATGTCTTGCATGTCTTTATTTCCATTGTTAAATAACTTGGAAAGGAGCCATGTGTTTGTCAGATATTGAAAAAGTATCTATGATTTTAATAGAAATTTAAAAATTAAGAAATTTGGTCTAATTATGTACTGCTGAGGCATGTTAGAATTTTCAAAACATGAGTGAACTGCATTTTGCTTGGGTGTTCCTCAGACTTAACACAATTTTAATGTTTTAAAACCTGCAATTGTTGCATTTCCCTTCTCGAGAAAGTAAAATCTGTGTGTCTGCAGGGAAATTTCTCTGTCTTCATTTCATTTAGACTGGCTCAACCTCCCCACCCCACCCATTTTCTTGAACATGATATTTGGATATTCAATTGAAAATATATTGACTCCGAATTAACAGTAATTGGATTTTGTGCTTGAATTGTAACCGAGCATTTTATTTTGCTCAAACAAATAGTTACATAAAAGATTCCATGAATTTTTAAGACTTTTTGTTTATGGCCAAACATGTTATTCTATGACATTTTCCCCAAATGAGTCCACACCCCAAAATGGATATGTTGTAGATGTGTCTTTTGCAGCTTAATGTTTGACATTTTTGATGTAAATCTATTATTTGTGGTGATCTTTTGAAATGTGGCACTTACAGAGCAATGAAATATTAATTAATAGCCTTTTCATACTCCTTTTATGCAATGAATTATGTCATAACTCCCTTTTTCCACCTCATTTTGTCAGGAAATTGATGTAAAGATTAAAACAACTTGCTTCCACAAAATATTGACACTATATAATTCCAAGGATACCTCTGATTGTTAAAGTGTTTTGAATACTGAAATATTCCCATTTTTTAAAAAAAAATAGAGCTTTGTGATCCTTCCTTTTGTTGGAGTGGCTGGTTGTCAACTAAATACAGCATTTATTTTACATTTATCAATCCATAATTTAATAAATGATTCATATTTCTTACAAGTACCTGTGTTTGTATGTATGTATACAAGCCAGGGATAGAAAAATGTGGCTTTTAGCCATATTCCATCAACAGTATTACTTATGTGGACACAGGTTGGATTTGTTATCACAGCAACATTTTCAGGGGGTGGGCTTACAAGTTTCATTATAGTTCCTTACAGTTACCCTCAATGCAACCAATTTGCAGCTTGTCTTCTTGTATACTGGCCAAGGTTTCTAGAAATAAATGCCTTTCACCTCAGAGTTTCCAAGAAATAGGGAATTATTGGCATTTGGAGACATACAAAGTGTCAAAGAATGGGCCATTTTGTAAAAAAAGGTAAAATAAGGTCAATTTTTGAAAAATATCCCAATATTTTGAATATTTTTGATGAGACTTTTTTGAAACTCTTTAAATCTTTTTGCGAAACTCACATTTTGACAAAATTAAGAAAAGAGTCTTCAATTCTAGAACAAAAGGCCCATGGACCTGATCTGCAACCCAGCATGCAAAACAGTACATAACTTTAAAGGGTCACCATTTCTTCTGCAGTTATTTTTTTTTGATTCTGTATTATAATAATTTTGCAAAAATAAATGTGAAGCTATAAAGAAAAGAATTTTGATGATATATGAACTTTTAAAAACATATAGGAGGCAGACCACCATTAAATTTTACATCTCGGTACCCACAAATTGTAGTTCGTCTATTTATAGCAGTTCTCTCTCTGTCTCTTTTCTCCCCTTTTGCATGCCCATTTTTGTTGATTTTTTGGCCTAGGATGGACTAAGAGGGGTTGAATTAATATTTTCTGCTAGGTTTTGGTAAATATTCATGATTTTGAGGCGGAAGGATAACGGCGTTATGAGGTTGGCTACGGTGATATGTACGGCAACTAGATACATGTTTTGAGTATGCTTCTTCAAGTTCGTGTATCTCAAAATTTTGGTGGTCAACCTCATAAAAATTTTAGTGCAAAGACATGGCCATTTGTTCCTCTGTCTGTAGTGAAAAGCATTTCGCCCAACGAAAATTTGGGGATAAGTTGGAGGTGGGCAAAGAGTCCAGAATTAACATTGAAGTCAATGGGGAAATTAATGGTGGTCTGCCTCCAGTTAAAACTTCATGGATTATGGCCCCTGATTGTACGAAAAATCACATTTTTAGCTTGTGGACCCTATAGAGGTCACAATTTTGAACCGATTTTGATGAAACTTGACATGCATGTTTATAATCCAAAGATCTTGGTTCTTTTAGATATTTGTGCCTATCGGAATGTAATTTCCTGAATTATCGCCCCTGATTGTCCGAAAAATCACCCTTTTTAGCTTGTGGTCCCTCTGGAGGTCACAATTGTTATCCGATTTAAACAACCGTTTGATTATATCACCGTTACACCCTAAGAAAGGTTGAGTTCAAATTTCGGGAAAATTGGACGAAAATTGCCATACAAAATGGCTGCCGTTTGTATGCGAATACTGTTAAAAAATGGTATATCAAGGTTGTGGACCCTGTAGAAGTCACATTTTTAATTCGATTTTGATGAAACCTGAAATTCATGGTTATATCCCAAAGATCTTGGTTCCTTTCGATATTTGCGCATATCGGAAGGTAACTTCCTGAATTATGGCCCCTGATTATACGCAAAATCGCCTTATTTTAGCTTGTGGTCCTTCTGGTGGTCACAAATATTATCCGATTTAATAAAACGGTTGATAATATTACCGTTAAACCGTAAGGAAGATTGAGTTCGAATTTGGGGAAAATCGGACAAAAATTACCATACAAAATGGCCACCGTTTGTATGCGAATACTGTTAAAAAATTGTATATCATGGTTGTGGACCCTGTAGAGGTCACAATTTCAATTCGATTTTGATGAAACTTGAAATGCATGGTTATAACCCAAAGATCTTGGTTCCTTTCGTTATTTGCGCATATCGGATCGTAACTTCCTGAATTATGGCCCCTGATTGTCCGAAAAATCACCTATGGTCCCTCTGGAGGTCACAATTATTATCCGATTTAAAAAAAGGTTTGACTGTCACTCTATCACCGTTACACCCTACGGAAGGTTGAGTTCGAATTTCGAGAAAATCGGACCATAATTGCAAGAAAAAATGGCCGCTGTTTGTACGCCAGGCCTCGAAATGTTTGAAAAAAGCTACCTGTCGCTTCAGTAAATAACCTGTCACTCTCAATTGTCAAACCCAAAGACTAAGTAAGTACAGTATCACACATATCCATACATGTAGTACTACACACACGTCGTCGTTTGTTTAGGTATTGACGTACATTGCTTCATATAAATATCGTAATATAAAAACCTTTTTATTTCTTCTACATCGGAATGTCTAAAAGTTCTTGAAAGTCGGCGAATCTGTGTTGGCCTAGCGAGTCGAAGATTTGTACAACTACAATTCTAATTTCACCCGTAGCCACATGGATTCTGCAAATTATCATGGTATCACACCTCCGTGCTAAATCGAATAGTTGGACGTTGAGGTGTAAAATTCAAATTTTAAAATATCCGTATTGTATTGAATATCAAAACACAAATCACACCTGTGCATCGCACAGTAAGAAATATGCCACGTGCGAAAGACAGATAGCGAAACCTGGAATTCCTGTCTCACATACAATGTATCGGGACTATATTTACGCTACAAATTTTTATACGTCCACATTCATAATGTGAACGTATTATGCCGTCGCCCCTGTCTGTGTGTGTGTGTGTGTGTCTGTGGTTCGCCTACAGGCCGCAATTCTTCATGGATTTTCTTCAAACTTGGTATACTTATTCCTTATACCCCAAGGAAGATCCCTATTGTTTTTGGGGCATGCCCGACCTCCAGGGGCCGAGCCACGCCCATTTCTAGTATTTGTTTGTTTGTCGTCTACAGGCCATATTTCTTAACTTATAATTTTGAAACTTAGCATACACATTCTTTGTACCCTAAGGAACATCCCTATCATTTGGGGTGTATGCCCCACCCCAGGGGCAGAGCCACGCCCATTTTCTTTTCGTGTGTCTTTGTGTCGCCTACAGGGCGCAATTCTTACTGGATTTTCTTCAAACTTGGTATACGTATTCCTTATACCCTAAGGAAGATCTCTAATGTTTTTGGTGCATGCCCGACCCCCAGGGACAGAGCCACGCCCATTTCTAGTATGTATTTGTTTGTCGTCTACAGGCCACATTTCTTAACTTATAATTTTGAAACTTAGCATACACATTCTTTGTACCCTAAGGAACATCCCTATCATTTGGGGTGTATGTCCAACCCCCTGGGGCAGAGCCACACCCATTTTCTTATCGTGTGTCTTTGTGTCGCCTACAGGCCGCAATTCTTATTGGATTTTCTTTAAAACTTTGTATACTTACTCTTTATACTCTAAGGATGATCCCTATCGTTTGGGGTGCATGCCCAACCCCCCAGGGGCAGAGCCACGCCCATTTTCTTTTTGTGTGTCTCTGTTTTGCCTAGAAGCCGCAATTCTAACTGTATTTTCTTAAAACTTTGTATACTTACCCTAAGGATGATCCGTATTGTTTTTTGGTGCATGCCCGACCCCCAATGGCAGAGCCACGCCCATTCCTTGTATTTATTTGTTTGTCGTCTACAAGCCACATTTCTTAACGTATCATCTTGAAACTTTGAATGATTATGCTTTGTACCCTAAGGAACATTTCTATCATTTGGGGTGCATGCCCAACCCCCAGGGGCAGAGTCACGCCAATTTTCTTTTTGTGTGTCGCCTACAGGCCACAATTCTTAATCGGTCATCTTGAAACTTAAAATACTTATTCCTTATACCCTAAGGATGACCCCTTTTGTTTTGGGTGCATGCCCGACCCCCATGGGACAGCAACACCCATTTGGTTTATGTATTCCTTATAGCCTGAGGGCGTCCACTATTGATTTTGACGAATATCCCGACCCCTAGGGGCAGAGCCACGCCCACTTTTTGCCTTTAGTGTTAGGAAGGCACAATTCTGAATGGATTATCTTGGTATAGTTATTCCTTATACTCTAAGGACGGCAACTATTAATGTTGGTGCACGACCCTCAACGCTAAACAAACCAAAAGCCTAGCCTTCTTGACAAAGTACCATATCAATCAAAGTAGGAATGTGGACGTATATTGTAGCGTTAGCGTTATGTTATTAATATCCGAGATATTTTTCCGACCTGATTATTTGATTTTGTCGAATTGTCTTGTAAATTATTCAAATGATTAGATACACGAACTTACGAGGCATCGATCTATCTAGCCATGTGTATTTCCCTTCCACTCCAGCCACTTTCTAATATTTACTGTGGTGTCGTTACGGTAGAATTATTTCAGGTGACGTTTTAATTTAGTTAGATATAATACTCCATAATGCTATAAACTAGTGCCAAGTAGATGAAAACAAGCGTAGAATGTGTGAAATTCATTGTTATAAAATTGTCTACTTCCAAACTGACTACCTGTAGCCTGTGACAGAGCGGATGTAAACAATGCAAATGGTGGCTTTTCACGGTATTTCCGTGCTCAATTCTTACATTTAGAAACGACTCTACGAATAAATAAATACGGCCTACATGTACATGACGTGGACGTGAGTATTGTGGTCAATTTACTGAACATCAAGTAAAATTTAGTCCACCTGTCGCAAGTGACAGGTAGTTTTATTTGCTACCTGTCGGACGAAAAAATCGCCTGTCGGCGACAAGTAGACAGGTGAACATTTCGAGCCATGTACGCGAACAGTGTAAAAATATGGTATATCAAAGTTGTAGACCCAGTAGAGGTCACAATTTTAATTCGATTTTGATGAAACCTGAAATTCTTGTTTATAACCTAAAGATCTTTATTCTTTTCGATATTTGTGCATATCAAATTGTAACTTAATGAATTATGGCCTTTGATTGTAGGAAAAATCACTTTCGGTATTGCTTGTTCTCTGTCTATTTCTCGAACAATTATTATTTGATTTTAAAAAAAACTCTGATTATATTACTGTTGCACCGTAAGTAAGGTTGAGTTCAAATTTCGTGAAAATCATACCAAAATTGCCGGACGAAATGGTCACCGTTGTACGCGAATAGTGTAAAAATATGGTATATCATGGTTGTGGACTCTCTACAGGTCACAATTCTTATCCGATTTTGACGAAAAGTAACATTTCTAGGTTGTGTACCGTCACACCATAATCATTGTCGGCTTCGAATTTCATGAATATCAGTCTGGAACTGACCAACAAAATGGCTGCCCCAATACAGTATGAAATACAGGACTTAATGATGTAGGAAAAATCACTTTCGGTATTGCTTGTTCTCGATCCATCTCTCAAAAATGTGGGCGTATCCTGCCTGGCAGTGCCAGCCTATCTTTTAGCTTGTGGTCCCTCTTTAGACTAATATTATTATCCGATTTAAAATACCGTCTAATTATGTCACCGATACACCGTAGAGAAGGTTGTGTATGGATTTTTGTGAAAATCAGACCAAAATTGGCAGACAAAATGGCTGCTGCTTGTACACGAAAAGTGTAAAAATATGGTATATCGGCTGTTTTTTGTCGGCTTTAGCCGATTGATCTTTAATCTAGCCTGTTTGTAAAACAATGAACCGGCCACTATGGTATCATTAATCAATCAACTTTCAGCCGATAACAAAGAGTTGATTATTACCCGACGATTAAGAAACCCATCCAGTCAATACAATATGAATACCTTCGATCGGCTTCAATCCGTATTGGCTCATTTCCTAAATAAACAACTTAATTAGTTGAGTCAATCAAGTAAAAGAATGTATATATAATCCAATGTCGGTTCATTCATTTATATCTAACACAACGTTGAAGTACTTGAACACCTCGCAGAATGACAATAGAAAACGTAAACGAGTTTTAGCCGACGATAGTGATGGCGGCATTGACCTTGAACTTCAAGCATGCACGTCGTCATTGGAAGTTCCAAAAGTCGGAGAAACTCCCACGGCCAATATAGGTCAACCAAAGTGGAAGTCTGGGAGATATTTTAATTCCGAATGGTTAACTACTTTCAAATGGCTTTCGTTTGACAAAATTTCACAAAAAATGTTTAATCTTGTAAATTATTAATTTAGTCTTCTTTTTTAAGTCACGTAATAACCTACTGATCTCGTATATTAATAATTATTATTATTATCTTAGGGTTGAGTAAATCTGGTAATAACCTACCGACCCGTATATAATTATTATCTCAAATAATAGCCTATCATGACAATTGGACACGTGACTTTTCGCACATATGGCATCACTCGGCAAACCTCGGCATATTTCCGAGTTCCGACTATACACAGAACTAATTTGTGCTAATTTGTTATTATTGATATTACATTCTTTTTATTTTTATATATTGACAAGTGATCACAATAATACAATTGTAATTAATTTTTGTAAAATTTTCTTACCAATAAGTTGCGCATTTTTAGTTACTTTTGTTGGTGTGATGTGTCCGTTGTTGGGCACGACAGCTCAATCAAAATCGGTTAGAGCTGTGTCTGGCGGGTTAGATGGGTTTCCATTCAGCCCAACCATTATTTGATCCTCAGAAGCATGAGGTTCTTCGGGTAATTGCTTGATAGTTTTAATAATCATGTATCTTTAATGCAATCTAATTATATTTAATTACTCTCAGAACCTGTGTTTCGGTCGTCATTTAATAAATTGACATTTTCACACCAACAATATCTGTGTCTGTTATTTGTTTTAAGATTGTCTTCCAGGGCAGAAAGCACAAAAATATATTATCGTGATAATAAAGTTTGTGCTATGCCCGACTCTGTGGTATTGTTTACATACGGGAGCTAGCCCGTACGATTTCCGGTGGCGCGCTGATCGTTTCCCGCTACTGGGACTAGAGCATGTTTTCTATCCTGCTTGGATAGGTGTTCGTGATAGTTTGTCATAAAGAATAATTGTTTGGAACTGCCCTCCGTCCACCCCATCTTCCATCCTACTTGTATATGTTTGTTGCTTGCCATTGCTTATGGCGGTTTACTACTGTTGATCAGTGTCTTCCCTTATTATGGTTGAGTTTTGGCTGTTGCCTTTGCTTAGGGCTCGGCCGGTTAGATGGGTTTCCATTCAGCCCAACCATTATTTGATCCTCAGAAGCATGAGGTTCTTCGGGTAATTGCTTGATAGTTTTAATAATCATGTATCTTTAATGCAATCTAATTATATTTAATTACTCTCAGAACCTGTGTTTCAGTCGTCATTTAATAAATTGACATTTTCACACCAACAATATCTGTGTCTGTTATTTGTTTTAAGATTGTCTTCCAGGGCAGAAAGCACAAACATATTTATATTTACTGGTAGTTTTTCTTTTTACTAAATTATAACTTCCGTTTGGTTGGATGAAAGCGAAAGTAGGAATATGCATTATGCAAGTTGCTGAAATTTGACTATAAATTTCGATATTATTATCCATGTATGAATACAGGTATGCAATTACAACAAAGGTTTTGTTTATTCGAAGTTTAAGCTATTATTATTCGGAATACATTATGCAATTATTAACGTGAATAAAGTATGCATAAACCAACATGTCTGTTGTTGAAAATACGACTATCCGTTAGGCTTACTACCCTTGGCCGGTTCATTTCAAAATGGATTAAGAACCCTGTTATGAACACTGTAGAGGTCACAATTTTGAACCGAATTTGATGAAACTTGAAATGCATGTCTATAATTCAAAGATCTTGGTTCCTTTCGATATTTGCGCATATAGGATCGTAACATCCTGAATTATGGCCCCTGATTGTACGAAAAATCGCCTTTTGGCTTGTGGTCCCTCTTGAGGCCAAAATTATTTTCCGATTTAAAAAAACGTCTGATGATGTCACTGTTACATGTATGTTTATAACCCAAAGATCTTGATTCCTTTCCATATTTGTGCTTATCGGATTGTAACTTCCTGAATTATTGCCTCTGATTGTCGGAAAAATTGCCTTTTATGGCTTGTGGTCCCCTGGAGGTAGCAATTACTATCCGATTTAAAAACCCATTTGATTATATCACCGTTACACCGTAATGTAGGTTGAGTTTGAATTTCATGAAAACTCAGACCAAAATGGCTGGACAAAATTGCCGCCCTTGTATGCGAATAGTGTAATAATATTGTACACCAAGGTTGTGGACCTGTAGAGGTCACAATTATAATTTGATTTTGATGAAACTTGAAAGTTTAAGGTCTTGAGGCAAACAAGTATATTGGTTTTCAATGAATTTTGATAATTGTACAGCTAAATCCATAATATTAAATGTTTCGTATACTAAACGTTAGCATGGGGCACAACTTTATAAAAAAAGAAAAGAAAAAATTCTAATGATTTGTGATAATTACTTAATATGCTGATAATTACAGTAGAATCTGCATTAAGCAGCCACCCACGGGAAATTTTAGGATTGACCGCTTAACGGGAGTGGCCTCTTAATAAAATCTCGAGTTTTTTGTGCTGACATCAATTAATATTACGCTTGGGTGCACTTGCATCGGTAAATTTGTCCGTCGCTGAATCTCGGACATAACTTCCGTAAACATGTCATTTTGTCCCAACCTTCATTACTACTGTCTATCATTGTCATGCATTCTATAATATATATCCATTTTTATACGCCCACATTTTTATGTGGACGTATATTGTCGTCGCCCCTGTCCGTCCGTCCGTCCACAATTTGTTTGTGGACTCTCTACAGGTCACAATTCTTATCCGATTTTGACGAAACTTGAAATATAGGTTTATCCCCAAAAGATCTCGGTTCCTTTCGATATTGGCATGTATCGGATGAAAACTTCATGGATTATGGCCCCTGATTGTACGAAAAGTCACGTTTTTAGCTTGTGGACCCTATAGAGGTCACAATTTTGAACCGATTTTGATGAAACTTGACATGCATGTTTATAACCCAAAGATCTTGGTTCCTTTCGATATTTGCACCTATCGGAATGTAATTTCCTGAATTATGGCCCCTGATTGTCCGAAAAATCACCCTTTTTAGCTTGTGGTCCCTCTGGAGGTCACAATTATTATCCGATTTAAAAAAACTTTTGATTATATCACCGTTACACCCTAAGGAAGGTTGAGTTCGAATTTCGGGAAAATCGGACGAAAATTGCCATACAAAATGGCCGCCGTTTGTACGCGAATACTGTTAAAAAATTGTATATCATGGGTTGTGGACCTTGTAAAAGTCACATTTTTAAATCGATTTTGATGAAACTTGAAATTCATGGTTATAACCCAAAGATCTTGCTTCCTTTCGATATTTGCGCATATTGGAACGTAACTTCCTGGATTATGGCCCCTGATTATACGCAAAATCGCCTTATTTTAGCTTGTGGTCCCTCTGGTGGTCACAATTATTATCCGATTTAATAAAACGGTTGATAATATTACCGTTACACCGTAAGGAAGGTTGAGTTCGAATTTCGGGAAAATCGGACCAAAATTGCCATACAAAATGGCCGCCGTTTGTACGCGAATACTGTTAAAAAATTGTATATCATGGTTGTGGACCCTGTAGAGGTCACAATTTTAATTCGATTTTGATGAAACTTGAAATGCATGGTTATAACCCAAAGATCTTGGTTCCTTTCGTTATTTGCGCATATCAGATCATAACTTCCTGAATTATGGCCCCTGATTGTCCGAAAAATCGACTATGGTCCCTCTGGAGGTCACAATTATTATCCAATTTAAAAAAACATTTGACTCTATCACCGTTACATCCTACGGAAGGTTCAGTTCGAATTTCGAGAAAATCAGACAATAATTGCCAGAAAAAATGGCCGCCGTTTGTACGCGAACAGTGTAAAAATATGGTATATCAAAGTTGTGGACCCTGTAGAGGTGACAATTTTAATTCGATTTTGATGAAACCTGAAATGCTTGTTTATAACGTAAAGATCTTTATTCTTTTTGATATTTGTGCATATCAAATTGTAACTTAATGAATTATGGCCTTTGATTGTTGGAAAAATCACTTTCGGTATTGCTTGTTCTCTGTCTATCTCTCGAACGATTATTATCTGATTTAAAAAAAAACTCTAATTATATTACTGTTGCTCCGTAAGGAAGGTTGAGTTCGAATTTCGTGAAAATCGTACCAAAATTGCCGGACGAAATGGTCACCGTTTGTACGCGTATAGTGTAAAAATATGGTATATCATGGTTGTGGACTCTCTACAGGTCACAATTCTTATCCGATTTTGACGAAAAGTAACATTTCTACGTTGTGTCGGCTTCGAATTTCATGAATATCAGACTGGAACTGACTAACAAAATGGCTGCTCCCAATACAGTATGAAATACAGGACTTAATGATGTAGGAAAAATCACTTTCGGTATTGCTTGTTCTCTATCCATCTCCCAAAAATGTGGGCGTATCCTGCCTGGCAGTGCCAGCCTATCTTTGTAAAATCTCATGGTTTTTATTTTGTGCTGACATCAATTAATATTACGCTTGAATGCATTGGAAGCAAACACCAATGCAATACTTCACTTGCATCGGTAAATTTGGCCGCCGCTGAATCGCCGACATAACTTCTGTAAACTTGTCATTTTGTACCAACCTTCAATACTACTGTCTATCATAGTGATGTATTCGTTAATATTTATCCATTTTTGTGAAGAAAATCGACGAATTAATTTTATTTTATCAAAGAAGCACACGAACCAAAAAACATCGCTGACTTAGCTACCGAATCACAGGGGGTGTAACTCTGTATGTAATATTACAGGTGGCGCTAAAAACGTCTATTTAACAACATAGCGGCTTTTAGTCGGTACTTTCAGTTTATTCAATCAGTATCAAATAATGTCCCGTTACGTGTGAAAACAATGATCAGGTTTGTCGTTTAATAAAACAAAAGATTAATTAACAGATAATCCCGCGTTAATTGGTATTTTCACATTTCTTTTTATCTGATTTGTGGGAGTCCAGTTAATTGATTGCTACTCACGGGATTAGCAGGGGTGTTACGAAGAACGACAAGATGGTATCCTTCAACAATGGCCGTTGAATGGGTGATGTTTTGTTAAATTCATTTGTAAAATAGTGACCGCTGGCCGCGTTAGAGGAGTGGCCGTTGAATAAGGAGATGAAACAATAGAATTTTTACGGGGGGAATTTATTGTGACCGCTTACAAGGAGATGTCACTGAATAGGAGTGGCTGCTCATACGGATTCTACTGTACTTAATATGCGACAACTCTTGTTGACTGCCCAGACGATTTATCTACTGGTGGGCGTATGTTTCGTTGCCTGGCAGCCTATTTTTATTTCATTTACAGAGAAGAAACCGAGATTATTGAGGGTGAAGTTGTTGAAATTCAGATAGACAGACCGGCAACAGGAACAGTAAGTTTTTATGCGCCCACATGGAAATTTGGTCATATATTGCTGTCCCATACGTCCGTCGTCCACAATTTCTTGTGAACGCTCTAGAGGCCAAAGTTAATATCTGATTGACTTAAAATTGATACAGTGTGTTTGATAGCGTGAGACAAAGAAACCTATTGATTTTCAGCGATATCCAATAATTACTGCCAGAGTTAAAACCCTTGATCACTTTGAAAAATCTTGTGAACGCTAAAGTTAATATCTGATTGACTTTAAATTTATACACAGTGTTTAAGGTCATGAGGGGGAGAATCCTATTGATTTTCTGAGATATCCGCTAATTACTGCCAAAGTTATGGCACTTGATCACTTCAAAAAATCTTGTGGATGCTTAGAGGCCAAAGTTGATATCCAATTGACTTTAAATTTATACACAATACACAGTGTTTAAGGTCATGGGATGAAGAAGCCTATTGATTTTCAGCGATTTCCGATAATTAGTGCCAGAGTTATAGCCCTTGATCACTTCAAAAAATCTTGTGGACGCTCTAGAGGCCAAAGTTAATATCTGATTGACTTTGAATTTATACCCAGTGTTAAAGGTCTTGAGTCGAAGAAGTCTATTGATTTTCAGCCTTTTCCGATAATTAATGCCCAAGTTATGGCCCTTGATCACTTTGAAAAATCTTGTGGACGCTCTCGAGGCCGAACTACTAGATATCAATATCTAGTTGTTAATTACAATTCCACATATTTTGTCAAGAACCATAGTGATTCAAAAAATAAATTCTCCGCCAACAAGATAATTCAGATGTTGGATTTTTTAATTGATAATATCTTTGTTGAATTTGGAGGGGAAATATATCAGCAAGTGGTAGGTATCCCCATGACAGTGACAATCACGCTTCCTACTTGGATCTGCGTCTCGATTTTGACAATTGCCATAAACTTAGTGTTAAATTGTACGATAAACGTGATGACTTTGACTTTCCGATCGTTAACTTTCCATTTATTAGTAGTAACATTCCAATATCACCAGCTTATGGAGTGTTTGTGTCTCAGCTAATACGTTACACGAGAGCTTGTTCCTTTTATTCTGATTTTTTAAATAGATCGAGGCATTTATCATCTAGACTTCAACTACAGGGATACTTGCGCACTAAACTCATTAAAACCTTTAAAAAGTTTTATGGACGTCATATTGACTTGATTGGTAAATATAACATGTCTCTCTCGGCTATTATTATTGACTCGTAAAATATTATCTTCCTAATTATGTCTGTCTATTACATGGTTAACACTGTTCATCACGTGCATTTTGTATACCGATAGTCCATTGGCCAATCATGCTATTTCATTGAGATTTCGTCTAATAGTTTGGATGCAGCGATGGCGGGTGTGGCGCCAGGCAGGGTAAGCTTACTCTTCCGGACACCTGTTACCACTGTTTATCGTGTATTTTGTACACGGTGACCAGTCCATCTGCTGATTACACTATTTTGCCTCGACCGTTTTTATTGGACTTCGAATTTTGACTAATGGTTTGGATTGTTCGTACTTGGTTTTATTTTATTTATATTTATTATACGTCCACATTCATTATGTGGATATATTATGGCGTCAACCCTGTCTGTGTGTGTGTGCATTTGTGGATGGTCCTTATCGAGGACACACATAGGGATTTAAACCATCTATTTATGGACAAGGTCCGAATCGAGTTTGTTCTCGATTTGATTGAGGACATCCTCGCTTAGAACTGGCTATCCAGACATGCTCAGAAACCCCAAAATAAATATCTGTAAAAATCACTTGATTATAATTAACAACAAAACACATACTTATGGAAAACAGTTACTAGTGTATTTTAGGCGACGTTTCGTAGAATATTCTCTCAACGTTATCAAGCTAATACAGTAAAACAGGTATAAGGCAGACATATATAGACAAAATACAATAACATAACTGAAGCCATACTTAACAACAACATGATCAAAGGCCTACCCCACCACTTATTTAAATATACAAAAGCAAGTTAATTAACTTGATAGTCCATAGTCGGTAAGGGTGTTTTAACAAGAGAAACCATACCTAACAACTAGTAGATCAAAGATAATAATATACAATGGTGATATTATACAGGTAATAATATACTAAGTAAGAAAAGAAGCCGGTATGTTAAACGATGAATGAGGCCACTAAGTGTTGCGATGATAGCTGAATATACAAAGTGATTAATATGGTTGAAACAATAGCATTGAGCAATAGAGTATGTACAACAGATGACTGTAAAGATGTGGTAGGTGTTAAAGCTGGATTGAATATAACTGTTTCCCTACCCACCACTTTAAAACCTTGTAAATATATGATAGAAAGATAATTAGTTATGCGAAGGAGAAATAGATTAACGATACAAAAACTTAAAGCCATAAATAAACAGTGTGGTAAATGAAGTCACGTGATGTAACACAGCACAAGTGTACAGTTTTAAGTAGAAACATGCTATTATTTAAAGTAACTGATCATACGCGTTGGGCAAAAAAATCCCTGTGTCACGGTTAAGGTTTGGATTGTTCCTTCTGATGTGTATTGCCTCCATTAATTTACGTGTCTTTTCTATTGGGAGATTTGATGCCAGGGTTTCGTATGACTGGATTCTATGCCCAGGTTTGGTCTGGAGGTGTTGCGCAACAGCTGAGTTTGTGGTGGACGACTTGGACTTATGCTGGCTTATTCTTTTATCCAGGGGTGGTCTGGTTTCGCCGATATATATGCTGGAACAGGAGCAGGCAACTTTGTAGACACATTCTTTCTGGGGTGGGGGTTTGTTTGGAAGTAGCTTACCATTGGCTTTCAGGATATCTTTGAGGGTTCGTCCTTTGGAGAAGGTGACTTGGATGCCCGTTGGGTTGAGGATTCTCCTGAGGTGGTAAGTGAGCTTTCCTTGAAACGGTATAGTGATTCTTATAGGTGGTTTTTCTGGTTTTGTGTTTCCTGGATCTGTGGGGGTGTCAATGGTGGTTTTAATGATCTTTTTAACAAATTGTCGAGGGTAGTTGTTCTGGTTTGTAAGGGCTTCTTCTATGTGGTCTAATTCTTTCTGGAGGTATTCTTTGTCACAGATGTTGACAGCACGACGGGCTAAAGTTGCTATGGTTGCTTTCTTAACACTATTGTGGGTGGTGGGAATTGAAGCTGATGTACTGATCGGTATGTGTTGGTTTTCTGTAAACACTTGTTGTAAGTCTGTCCTCTGTTTTCTTGACTAGTACATTAGTACATCCAGGAATGGGAGGCATTGGTTTTCTTCTGTTTCTATGGTAAATTTGATTCTGTCGTTTTGGTTGTTAAGGTGATGGAGCAAGACGGCATGATCTTCGTTCTGACGGAGAATTACAAAGACATCATCTACTTTGCGGAGCCAAATTGTTGGTTGGATGGGTGAGGTGGAAAGGGCCCGTTCTTCAAATTCGGTCATATATATCTCACTTGGAAGTGGGGATAGGGGGCTTCCCATTGGTAGACCATGTATTTGCTCGTAGTAATCGTCCCCCCAGGAAAAATATGTGGAATTTATGCAGGATTTTGTGAAGTTAACTATATCTTCTATGGTGAAATTGGTATCAAGTGAGTTCTCCATAGATGTGAGTCTATGACGTAGTGCTGCTAAGGCTTCATCGCGGGGGGATATTAGTAAAGAGGTCTATTACATCGTATGACAGGATTTTTGTATCTTTTGGAAGATCTCTAAGTTTTCCACAAAAGTCTTTAGAATCTTTGATAAAGGATGTAGCTTCCTTGTAGTGTTGAAACTACTATTCGGATATCCGTTAACGGATACAAAATAACGGATATCCGAATAATTTTATTATCCGTTTCAATCTTCTGAAACTCCGTTATGTTCTATATATAGTCATTTTTTTATACGTCCACATTCATAATGTGAACGTATTATGCCGTCGCCCCTGTGTGTGTGTGTGTGTGTGTGTGTCTGTCTGTGGTTCGCCTACAGGGCGCAATTCTTCATGGATTTTCTTCAAACTTGGTATACTTATTCCTCATACTCCAAGGAAGATCCCTATTGTTTTTGGTGCATGCCCGACCCCCAGGGGCAGAGCCACGCCCATTTCTAGTATTTGTTTGTTTGTCATCTACAGGCCACATTTCTTAACTTATAAACTTGAAACTTTGCATACACATTCTTTGTACCCTAAGGAACATCCCTATAGTTTGGGGTGCATGCCCAACCCCCAGGGGCAGAGCCACGCCCATTTTCTTTTCGTGTGTCTTTGTGTCGCCTACAGGGCGCAATTCTTACTGGATTTTCTTCAAACTTGGTATACGTATTCCTTATACCCTAAGGAAGACCTCTATTGTTCTTGGTGCATGCCCGACCCCCAGGGGCAGAGCCACGCCCATTTCTAGTATGTGTTTGTTTGTCGTCTACAGGTCACATTTCTTAACTTATAATTTTGAAACTTTGCATACACATTCTTTGTACCCTAAGGGACATCCCTATCTTTGGGGTGCATGCCCAATCCCCAGGGTCAGAGCCACCCCCATTTTCTTTTCGTGTGTCTTTGTGTCGCCTACAGGGCGCAATTCTTATTGGATTTTCTTTAAACTTTGTATACTTACCCTTTTTACTTTAAGGATGATCCCTATCGTGTGGGGTGCATGCCCAACCCCCAGGGGCAGAGCCACACCCATTTTCTTTTTGTGTGTCGCCTACAGGCAGCAATTCTAACTGGATTTTCTTTAAACTTTGTATACTTACTCTTTACACCCTAAGGATGATCCGTATTGTTTTTTGGTGCATGCCCGACCCCCAATGGCAGAGCCACGCCCATTCCTTGTATTTATTTGTTTGTCGTCTACAAGCCACATCTCTTAACGTATCATCTTGAAACTTTGAAGGCTTATTCTTTGTACCCTAAGGAACATTCCTATCATTTGGGGTGCATGCCCAACCCCCAGGGGCAGAGTCACGCCAATTTTCTTTTTGTGTGTCGCCTACAGGCCACAATTCTTAATCGGTCATCTTGAAACTTAAAATACTTATTCCTTATACCCTAAGGATGATCCCTTTTGGTTTAGGGTGCATGCCCGACCCCCGTGGGACAGCAACACCCATTTCTTGTATTTGTTTGTCGTCTACAGGCTGCATTTCTTAATGTATCATCTTGAAACGTTGAATACTTATTCTTGGTACCTTAAGGAAGATCCCTATTGTTTTTGGTGCATGCCCGACCCCAAGGGACGGTGCCACGCCCATTTTTTTTTGTCTGTCTGTGTGTCACCTACAGGCCACAATTCTTAATCGATCGTCTTGAAAACTTTTTTTTATACTTATTCCTTATACCCTAAGACTGACCACTATTATTTTCGGTGCATGCCGAACACCCTGGGACAGAGCCACGCCCAATGATTTTGTATCTTGTGTTCGCCTACAGGATGCAATTCTTAACAGATCCTTTTAAAACTTTACAAACCTATTCCTTATACCCTAAAGATGACCCCTATTGTTTTTGGTGATTTCCTAACACCCAGGGGCAGAGCCATGTCCATTTTTACTTCGTGTCTGTGTGTATTGTCTACAGGCCACGATTCTTAATGGATCATCTTTAAACTTGGGATACATGTATGTATTCCATATAGCCTAAGGACGTCAACTGCATGTCCCGACTCACACAGGCAAGACACGCCCAATTTTTGTGTTTGTCGTTTACTTGGCTTATGTATTCCTTATAGCCTGAGGGCGTCCACTATTGATTTTGATGAATGTCCCGACCCCCAGGGGCAGAGCCACGCCCACTTTTTGCCTTTAGCGTTAGGAAGACACAATTCTGAATGGATTATCTTGGTATACTTATTCCTTATACTCTAAGGATGGCAACTATTGATGTTGGTGCACGACCCTCAACGCTAAACAAACCAAATGCCTAGCCTTCTTGACAAAGTACCATATCAATCAAAGAATGTGGACGTATATTGTAGCGTTATGTTTTACATTTGATTACTTTGAAATTTTCCCCAATGCAACTGATCACGTACGTCGTACGCAGACATACTTTTTAACAATGGCGCAACGCTTTGTTGACACAAAGAAAACGATAAACCCTCCATAGCGAGTCCCATGACATACCACAATCAAAAATGATATTGATAAAATGTATGTCACCGAAAAAGAGCAGTTGATTGCCATACTTAAAATTCAGCCTAGTTGAGCCCTACCGATGCCTGGTCATGCGGAAAGACAGGTTAATTGTTTTAAATCGAAAGATGTGTGCTCTGCTGACACGTGTCCTCAACAGTGGTCGAAAATTAACGAACTTAGGCACCCCCTTGTTGTCTAAGCTAGCAAAGGATATTTTAGGAATCCCGTCTACATCTGTTCCATTAGAACGAGTATTTTTCGACGGCTGGGACCACCGTTACCGCTAATTAAGCGAATAAATCTCGATCCCATTTCAATGGATGCACCCGGTACAATATACTTATACCATAAGTGTGCTGAATAATAAATATCAACAAATATTATTTATTAAAAAATATTTCACGTTCTCTGTTGAATTTAATATATTTGATTATTTTGAAACGAACCCTTTATGAATGACGTATGTGCTGAGTGGAATCATCTACATTATTTCGCCGTTGAAGTGTTTAATTTGGTATTATCATTCACTATCGTTTGTTCAGAATTACATTGTTAATGCAATGCAAAGAAATAAAAAATAATATTCATACCCTGCGTTTGTTTACGGGACACGGGACTGAGTTTAAACTTCTTACAGTGAAATGTGCTTAAATTAAAAGGGGGCCACAATATAAAGGTGGCCTTCATCACAAAAGTTGTGTGATAAAGGCCTACTCTGATGCCCTGCTTGGTTAATTGTTATCGACCGCACACACATATTGTCACGTGTCTGTCAGTCAATCTGGAAAGCAGCTCACTCCATTGGAACAGTAAGTTAAAATAAAGTATTTTTTTGTTCCTAGTTCTGAAAAAATGCATCATATTTTAGAGTTTGTAGAATATTCATGTATTGTACAGTGACACAGGACATATAATTAATTGTGGTTGTAGTGTTTGATTATGAATTATGAAGTAAATCGAACTTGAGTTCTAATTAAGTGAGATTGAAGAAACTTGGTGTATAGTTTCATTATAGTAATACCTTGACTAAGTTCGATAATGAGCATTTTCTGCTCAGGGTAAGCAGAGCGATACGCAATTTGATTGGTCGAGACTTTGGAACACAATAACTCTCCTTCTAATCGAGTTAAAATGTTCAAACTTGGTGTATATGCTTATTAGGTCAATGCCTTGGAGTTCGAAAATGAGCATTTTCCGCAAAGGGTAAGCAGAGATAAGCAATTTGATGCTTTGGGACACGATAACTTTAGTTCTAATTAAGTGAGAGTGATGAAACTTGGTGTATAGTTTCATTACAGTAATACCTTGACTAAGGTCGATAATGAGCATTTTCTGCTCAGGGTAAGCAAAGCGATAAGCAATTTGATATGCCGAGACTTTGGAACACAATAACTCTCCTTCGAATTGAGTTAAAATGTTCAAAATTGATGGAGTTCGAAGATGAGCATTTTCTTCCGAGGGTAGGCAGAAATAAGCAATTTGATTGGTTGATACTTTGGGACAAGATAACTTAGGTCCATCTTGATTGATGATTTTTATACCACTACAATGACTGCATTCTCATTCAGTAATGGATTTGACAGTAACAGTTTGATTGCTCGATACATTGAAAAAAATAAATGTGCGATTAATTAATATGTGTCATCTATTTATTTTGGGATTTCGGCGGGGGACATCAGCCTCACTGTTGGCTTGTTTCAAATAGGCCTGCATTATATTATGATACAAAATGTTGCTTTACTGAATGGTGATAGTTTCTAATTTCTATTGAATGTCATGGAACCCTGTGTCTGTTTGTTTTGGGGTGAATTTTATTTATTTCCTCGAATATGTTATGTTATGGAGAGTTGTATTTGATAAAAAGCCAAATTTGGCATGTGATAATGTGGTTATATGATTATGACTTTTTTAAATGGCGAGTGGTGTAATATTTGTAATGTATTTTTATTGTCTTTTTGGGTCACGATGCTATGGACCAATATTTTTCTAATCACTTATATGCCCACATTCATAGTGTGGACGTATTATGCCGTCGCCCCTGTCTGTGTGTGTGGGTCGCCTACAGGGCACAATTTTTAATGGATTTTCTTCAAACTGTGTATACTTATACCCTAAGGACGATCCCTATTGTTTTTGGTGCATGCCTGACCCCCAGGGGCTGAGCCACGCTCAGTTCTTGTATTTGTTTGTTTGTCTGTCGTCTACAGGCCACATTTCTTAATGTATCATTTTGAAACTTTGAATATTTAATTTATGCTTTGTACCTTAAAGCCCCAATAACACTCTTGTTGTAACTGAATAATATGTCCCAATCTTCATTCTGGTCAACAAATCGTATTATTTTAGAATATTCCAATTAAATGATATAAATTTTATCTTAACACACCTATTTTAAAAAATTTGAAAAATTCAATCAATTGATTTGAAAAGTCTAACGTAAACCTTTTCAAATGTGACTTGGATTTTAAAATATTTTCGAACCCTCTGGACAAGTAAAATAGGTTGTAATGGATAATTTACACAACAGGTAGGACTCTTAAACATCTAGTACTTAGAATAAGGGTATTATTTATTTTCTGGAGCTACCAAGCCAGCCAGAATGTTATTGTCCCTTTAAGGAACATCCAGAAGCAATCGTATTATACGTGGCTTACAGTCAGTAACAGATCCAGTCCTGCAATCAGTCGTAACAGTAAACACATTCTGTGTCTTACAAGCAATAACAGAGTTGGGTCGTGGTAATAGATGCATGTCGTGTCTGAAATTCAATAACAAAGACGCAGGGTGTCTTATGAATAGATACAGGTAACGTTAAAGACAATGTCTTACAATAATGGACGCACTGTAATGGATACATGTCTTGTGTAACAAGTCATCGATTATAATTATGCTATTATAGAATTAAAAGTCCTATGTTTGACAGGTTCCTACATTTTTAATCATCAATTACATACTATTATACATTTACACATCCTCTATTTGACAGGTTTAAGTTATAACATTCAGATATAATTTGTAAACAAAATGAGACAATTTTGTGGTCTAAGGGGAGATAAGCCTTGTTGCACACAATGTACAGTACCAACACCAATAAGTTAAGCAAATTTTTAAATATCATACAATAAATCTCAGTTCACATGTCCACATAATTTTGGTTTTGACTCCTCTGACTTTGTACCGTCGATTACAGGTTAAACATCCATAAGTGTACAAATGTGTTGTTATTGAAATGTTCCAAGTTGAATATTGTTCTCAATAAGAAGCAAAATAAACAAAATATGTCAGGGTTTCTGCCAGAAAAATTGAACCCTATTTATCAAGTTTTATTTTTTGATACTTTATAATTATTTAGAGAAAACTGGAAATCATTATAAAGGATAGCCTATGAAACGTTATTTTAAAATTATTGAGAGAAAACTTAAAGTTCTTGTTTGGTTTTATTATTTCAACATCAGAAAGAAAACCAGTTTCCCAATGTATCTTTCAGTTATTGTAATTATATATATTGTTATTTTTAATATGCCCACATTTTTATGTGGATGTATATTGTCGTCACCCCTGTCCGTCCGGACGTCCGTCCGTCCACAATTTGTTTGTGGACTCTCTACAGGTCACAATTCTTATCTGATTTTGACGAACTTGAAATATAGGTTTATCCCAAAAAGATCTCGGCTGCTTTTGATATTGGCATGTATCGGATGAAAACTTCATGGATTATGGCCCCTGATTGTACGAAAAATCACGTCTTTAGCTTGTGGACCCTATAGAGGTCACAATTTTGAACCGATTTTGATGAAACTTGAAATGCATGTTTATAACCCAAAGATCTTGGTTCCTTTCGTTATTTGCACCTATTGGAACGTAATTTCCTGAATTATGGCCCCTGATTGGCCGAAAAATCACCTTTTTATACGCCCACATTTTTATGTGGACGTATATTGTCGTCGCCCCTGTCCGTCCGTCCACAATTTGTTTGTGGACTCTCTCTCTACAGGTCACAATTCTTATCCGATTTTGACGAAATTTGAAATATAGGTTTATCCCCAAAAGATCTCGGCTGCTTTCGATATTGGCATGTATCGGATGAAAACTTCATCTATTATGGCCCCTGATTGTACGAAAAATCACGTTTTTAGCTTGTGGACCCTATAGAGGTTACAATTTTGAACCGATTATGATGAAACTTGACATGCATGTTTATAACCCAAAGATCTTGGTTCCTTTCGATATTTGCGCCTATCGGAATGTAAGTTCCTGAATTATGGCCCCTGATTGTCCAAAAAATCACCCTTTTTATCTTGTGGTCCCTCTGGAGGTCACAATTATTATCCGATTTTAAAAAAACCTTTGATTATATTACCGTTACACCCTAAGGAAAGTTGAGTTCGAATTTCGGGAAAATCGGACCAAAATTGCCATACAAAATGGCTGCCGTTTGTACACGAATACTGTTAAAAAATGGTATATCAAGGTTGTGGACCCGGTAGAGGTCACATTTTTAATTCGATTTTGATGAAACATGAAATTCTTGGTAATAACCCAAAGATCTTGGTTCCTTTCGATATTTGCGCATATCGGATCGTAACTTCCCTGAATTATGGCCCTTGATAACACGCAAAATCGCCTTATTTTAGCCTGTGGTCCCCCTGGTGGTCACAATTATTATTCGATTTAATAAAACAGTTGATAGTATTACCGTTACACCGTAAGGAAGGTTGAGTTCGAATTTCGGGAAAATCGGACCAAAATTGCCATACAAAATGGCCGCTGTTTGTACGCGAATACTGTTAAAAAATGGTATATCATGGTTGTGGACCCTGTAGATGTTACAATTTTAATTCGATTTTGATGAAACTTGAAATGCATGGTTATAACCCAAAGATCTTGGTTCCTTTCGTTATTTGCACATATCGGATCGTAACTTCCTGAATTATGGCCCCTGATTGTCCGAAAATCACCTATGGTCCCTCTGGAGGTCACAATTATTATCCGATTTAAAAGAACGTTTGACTCTATCACCGTTACACCCTACGGAAGGTTGAGTTCGAATTTCGAGAAAATCGGACCATAATTGCCAGAAAAAATGGCCGCCGTTTGTAGGCGAACAGTGCAAAAGTATGGTATATCAAAGTTGTGGACCATGTAGAGGTCACAATTTTAATTTGATTTTGATGAAACCTGAAATGCATGTTTATAACCTAAAGATCTTTATTCTTTTCGATATTTGCGTATTTCAAATTGTAACTTAATGAATTATGGCCTTTGATTGTAGGAAAAATCACTTTCGGTATTGCTTGTTCTCTGTCTATCTCTCGAACAAATATTATCTGATTTAAAAAAAAACTGATTATATTACTGTTGCACCGTAAGTAAGGTTGAGTTCGAATTTCGTGAAAATCGTACCAAAATTGCCGGACGAAATGGTCACCGTTTGTACGCGAATAGTGTAAAAATATGGTATATCATGGTTGTGGACTCTACAGGTCACAATTCTTATCCGATTTTGATGAAAAGTCACATTTCTAGGTTGTGTACCGTCACACCATAATCATTGTCGGCTTCGAAATTCATTAATATCAGACTGGAACTGACCAACAAAATGGCTGCTCCCAATACAGTATGAAATACAGGACTTAATGAGGAAAAATCACTTTCGGTATTGCTTGTTCTCTATCCATCTCTCAAAAATGTGGGCGTATCCTGCCTGGCATTGCCAGCTTATCTTTTAGCTTGTGGTTCCTCTGGAGGTCACAATTATTATCCGATTTAAAAAAATGTTTGATTATATCACTGTTACACCCTAAAGAAGGTTGAGTTTGAATTTCGGGAAAATCGGACCAAAATTGCCATACAAACTGGCCGCCGTTTGTACGCAAATACTGTTAAAAAATGGTATATTAAGCTTGTGGACCCTGTAGAGGTCACAATTTTAATTCAATTTTGATGAAACTTGAAATTCAGGGTTATAATCCAAAGATCTTGGTTCCTTTCGATATTTGCGCATATCGGATCGTAATTTCGTGAATTATGGCCCTTGATAATACGCAAAATCGCCTTTTCTTAGCTTGTGGTCCCTCTGGAGGTCACAATTATTATCCGATTGAAAAAAACATTTGATTTTATTACCGTTATACCGTAAGGAAGGTTGAGTTCGAATTTCTGGAAAATTGGACCAAAATTGCCATACAAAATGGCCGCCGTTTGTATGCGAATACTGTTAAAAAATTGTATATCATGGTTGTGGACCCTGTAGAGGTCACAATTTTAATTCGATTTTGATGAAACTTGAATTGCACGGTTATAACCCAAAGATCTTGGTTCCTTTCGTTATTTGCGCATATCAAATTGTAACTTAATGAATTATGGCCCCTGATTGTCCGAAAAATCACCTATTTATACACAGTGTTTAGGGTCATGAGATGAAGAAGCCTAATGTTTTTCAGCGATATCTGATAATAACTTCCAGAGTTATGGCCCTTGATCACTTCAAAAAAATCTTGTGGACGCTCTAAAAGCCAAAGTTAATATCCGATTGACTTTAAATTTATACACAGTGTTTAAGGTCATAAGACGAAGAATCCTATTGATTTTTAGCGATTTCTGATAATTAGTGCCAGAGTTATGGCCCTTGATCACTTCAAAAAATCGTGTGGACGCTCTAGAGGCCAAAGTTAATATCCGATTGACTTTAAATTAATACACAGTGTTTAAGGTCATAAGACGAAGAAGCCTATTGATTTTCAGCGATTTCCGATAATTAGTGCCAGAGTTATGGCCCTAGATAACTTCAAAAATTCTTGTGGATTCTCTTACTGTAACCCAGGTACCGTGAATAATTTTAATCATTGTGTCCAATTACGCAAGGTGTTCAATTTAGTTGTCAAACATCCAATTTCACGTGTGATGTTCAGATATTACTATGTGTTTAGTTGTGGGTCATCCTTCAGTTTTTTTCCGCACAATGTTTAAATACTGTAATAAGTGTTAGTTTTAATACTGACCTGTACAGTGAAATATTTTTCAGGATTCCAACGACGGCAGGTATATATATCCCTGTCATTGTCCTGGAATTTATTTTCAAGTTTACTACGGTGAACAAATGCTGGATTTTTAATGGCGATGGGACGGTTCGGAAGCAAAGCTTTCTTGAGATCCACATAACGTTTCGTCTCCAATTATAAAAAGTTTATCTATATATCCATTTAAATTTTATTTCCTATACTGACATAACACATCCACGAGTGATAAATCTTGTGCATCTGATTTTCTTGTGTGTACAATTCCTATTGTTTAAATGTCTTCGCAATTAAGACTAGCTGTAGCTTGGATATTGCACCTGGTTAAATCCTATTGTCTTCGCAATTAAGACTAGCGGCAGCTTTGATATTGTACCAACCATATATTACATAGGATCTATAGAAAGCATTTTGGGTTGAAGGCTAGTGCGATTATCTTTGGCAATAAACATAGAACGTTTGTGGAATTAATACACATGTGTCTGAAGCTAACAATATGTCTATTGTGTAAGACAAAATATGAAAATCAACTAATGATTTGATTTCTTTATTTCTTTTTTTAAAAAAAATCAAATAAAAACAGAACACTTATACATCACAAAAGCCATTTCGTGTCGTACTTTACTTCGTACCTCAAATTTATTCGTACCTTTCCTTTATTGTTGAAAGAAATTGAATATTAATATACCGAACCAGAATACGTACCGCAAATTCATTAGTTCCCAAATGCAATTGAAAGAAATTGAAATAAAGGCTACATCGATTTGATCAAATCCAACGGCTGCGCTAGATTTCTGCCAACGCGAATGAGAATATACACGTGATCTGTAAACCTCAACTGAATTGTATCTTTTCCTATATCCTGATGAAATAAATTGAAATCATAAACGATCACCTGCCTATTGTTTAATGTGGTGTTGATATCGAACCAATTCTGCTCATTGACAATTGATTGGTGTTTAATAAACCGTATTAAAAAATATTTTATCTGGTGTTGATTATTGCCAATCTGGAAACCAGAAAAATTTTTCAAGAAATTTCTGTGGTGAATCGGGGTAGCCATTTTCCCGGAAAATGACATGTAATTCCTACGCGCAAAATTTCTCGTTTATTTGCGTCGTACGCCCCTGATTTTACGTGCCTGGATGCCTCTGGGAACGAGATTGGATTATTGCACCCATTCTGCTCAGTGAGATAATTAACTGGAGGCTGTTCTAAACGATTGAATATACTAAGAATTCCAAAATGCAACACATTGTATTATTGATATCATTGTAAGGTGGGACTGCATGCTTTCTGCGTTCTAAAAATAGAACACAGCAAGTATCAAAGGTGCCTACGTGCAAATATTTGGCGCCGTATATACTGTTATATCACGGAGTATTAACAATACGGAATCTATTTGATGGATTTGCATCGTGATGTGTTTTTTTTTTATTTTCGTAATATTTCAACAGGCTGTAGATACTTTAAATGTCTCATTTTCATGTTGTTATATCAATGCATACAATTTGCTTTTTGTTATTAAATCATCATAGCTAATTCTCGTTCAGCAGCCATTTTTATAAATTTAGCATATCCTTGGATTTGATCAAATCATTTATTTGTGCTTAATCAATTTGAGGTTTAAATTTCGTACATATTCGAATTCTGGCTTGGTGGCTCAGCAGTCATTTTTATAAATTAAGAACAGCGCTTCAGAATTTGGAAGCTCTTTGGAATTAATGTCTTGGTTAGAAATTTCGATTTACCTGTGACAATAATTTTAGCGATATATAAGGGTATAGAATGGTTGATGCGTCACGCAAAGGTCTGTATGCAGGCCTCGAAATGTTTGAAAAAAGCTACCTGTCGCTTGCGACAGGTAGCTTTTCATCATACCTGTCGCTTCAGTAAATAACCTGTCACTCTCAATTGTCAAACCCAAAGACTAAGTAATAGTATATAGTATCACACATATCCATACATGTGTACTACACACACGTTTGTTTAGATATTGACGTATTACATTGCTTCATATAAATATCGTAATATAAAAACCTTTTTATTTCGGTTCTATTTCAGAATCGCACCTCTACCAGTTCCCGGGGTCGTAGAGACTTGAAATTTTCAGGATATGTTCCACTGGGTTAGCGATAACCTCACACCAAATTTTAGCAAAATCGATCAATAACTTTTCATTTTACCGACCTTTAGCTTCTCCCGGGAGGTATGTTTATCAGTACGACGCCATTTGCATTTCTTGACAATTTAGACTCGAATAACAAGACACTCAAACGAACTCCAACACTCGGCGCCCCGTGCCTGATGCTGGCGTTCATAAAAATTATAATAATTTTCGTATATTTTAATTATACGCCCACATGGAAATGTGGTCGTATATTGCCGTCGCCCCCGGCCGTCCGTCCACCTGTCGTCCACAATTTCTTGTGAACGCGCTAGAGGCTAAAGTTAATACCCGATTGACTTTAAATTTATGCACAGTGTTTAAGGTCATGAGACGAAAAAGCATATAATGGATTTTGAGGGATATCCGATAATTACTGCCAGAGTTATTACCCTTGATCTCTTCAAAAAATATTGTGAACGCTCTAGCGGCTAAAGTTAATATCCGATTGACTTGAAATTTAAGACCACAGTTTTAGGTCACGAGACGAACAAGCCTATTAATTTTCAGCGATATCCACTAATTACTGCCAGAGTTATGGCCCTTGACCACTTTGAACAATCTTGTGAACTCTCTAACGGCTAAAGTTGATATCCGATTGACTTGAAATTTATGCACAGTGTTAAAGGTCACGAGACGAAGAAGCCTATGGATATCCGATAATTACTGCCTGGGTTATTACCCTTGATCTCTCAAAAAATTCTTGTGAACGCTCTAGCGACTAAAGTTAATATCTGATTGACTTTAAATGTATACACAGTGTCTAAGGTCACGAGACGGAGATGCCTATTGATTTTCAGCTATATCCAATAATTACTGCCAGAGTTATGGCCCTTGGTCACTTTGAAAAATCTTGTGAACGCTCTAACGGCTAAAGTTAATATCCGATTGACTTGAAATTTATGCACACAGTTTAAGGTCAGTTTTTCGACACTTGGCCCTTTGGTACGACCTTCACCCCATACAATATTTTAAAGGCCACAATCTTGACTTGGACCACCGACCCTGACCTTGGTCGTGTCACACACGGCTCGGTCAGAAAACGGTCAAACGTTAAGGGCCTGTGTTTGAAGGGTGGTCTATGGGCCTTGTCAATATGAAAGGTCGTGGGTCAAGGCAGGGTTTGAAAGGAATAAAATCATGGAGAGCTCTAAAAGCTGCACCTAAAATTACAAATTCAAAAAATCGCCCTCCTAAAAACCTCACCTCAGATATTCTAGGAGAGTGAAAAGTCGACTCAATGTTTTCTGTGACTTAATCCTTCGTATAATAATACAATAGCCTACATCGGTCACTTTATATTTACTTCAAAGTCTCAATCTCAATGTAGCTTTTTCCCCCAAACAATGTTGAAATAAATTCGCCCTCATTTAAACAATACTTTTATTAGAAGCAATAATCGCCATATCATGGAATTCGCTAAATTGGATATACCCGGATGTGTAAATAACCCGGGGTTTCCCCTAAACTTTCAGAATTCGTCTGCTCATTACAAATGACTGATAGATGACAAAAACGTTTGTATTTCTTATTCGGAATCAAGGCTACATTATTTTAATAATAATAAACAATTTACGAATTTGTGATAAGTTATTTAGGCTATTAAATTTTCTTTAATTTTTGCACGCGAATTGACAACGTATTGTCCTCCATGTTGGTATTGGTCGCTCTCACGTACGCAATGTTTTGAATCGACTCGTGCTCATTTTATTTTTGTTCCTCCACATACATCGGCCTATCAACCCTATTTCGTCATTCAGAACCAAGGCTACATTTTTTAAAAATTAAGTACAATTTATACGTAATATGAAACGTTTTATTATTAATTAGACAAACAAAAAAACATCTATCGCAACATCGTATGGTTTTGACTTTTGAATACGTAACCCATTCTTGGTTACGACCGTGAAAATAAGATTGTTTCGATACATTTCAATGTCGATTACTGTCGTTGTTTTTTGTATTTCAGAGGAGAGCCAAAAAAAGCTCCCCTCAATCAACAAATTGAAAAAATGGCTCTCCTAAAAGGTTCTCCAAGTTTCGATAAGACGAATGCTTTAGAAATTAAGGCGAGTGAATTAGAAATTAAGGGGAGTGATCTGATATTAAGGAGAGTGATTGGTGATAAATGTTAATTTACCCCCAATGAATTTGTAAAGGAGAGTGAATTTCAATTTTAAGGGGACGGAAAAAAACTCCCCTGGGTCGACATTCAGGTGAGCTGTAGGCGCTCGAGAGCGATCACTCGCCTTAACAAACAATGATTGCGATTATCGATAGCAAAATAACTATTGATATCCAACACAAATCGCTGACCATACATGGCCGTGGATAGTTAAAAATCGGCCACGAATCTGCGGCCAAATTGTAAAATTCGTAGGCCATGCCACCGAGGCCGACGGCGTGTCAAGCCTTGCTTGAGACCGTTAAATAAAAATAGATTATTTTTACGAGAATTTTATTAAAAGCAAAGGCGTTCGCGTTAATTCATTTAAAAGGCCGGGTGATATTTTAAAAAGAGAACCGTGAGTTAGCCTTTGGTGCGAGGAGCGTTGTTTATAAAATTCGGGTGCGTTTAAAAATATGTACCTGGGTTTCACTTTAGGTGCATGGTAGGTACGCGAGCGCTTTCGCGCGCCTTTCGTTTCGAGCCCTGTCAAGGTCATGTTACAGAAAACTGAACTCAAACTTTTCACCACGATCTTCCATATTGATCTTTCGAACACAGGCCCTCCACGTTTGACCGTTTTCTGGCCAAGCAGTGTGTGACAGGACCAAAGTCAAGGTCGTTGGTCCAAGTCAAGATTGTGGCCTTTAAATATTGTATGGGGTTAAGGTCGTACCCCAATTTCAAGTGTCCAAAACCTGACTTTGAAAAGTTTGAGTTCAGTTTTCTGTAACATGACCTTGACCCTCGACTTTGACCCAGTTACCCTTTTGAAGGGCATCGTTTCTGCTTTAACCTCAAACATCGACCTTCATAATACACGAGAATTAATGCCACGACAAGCATAAACGTAAAGGCCCTGGGCTCAATGGGAATATGGGGTTCAAGGTCAAAGTTGATGTCACAGTTGGTTAGCCTTGATTACCGGAGGTCACCACGACCTTTAATATTGACAAGGCGCATAGACCTCTTTTCGAACTCGGGCCCTCAACGTTTGATCGTTTTCTGACCGGGTCGTGTGTGACAGGACCAAGGTCAAGGTATGTGGTCCAAGTCAAGATTGTGGCCTTTGATATATTGTATGGAGTGAAGGTCGTACCCAAGGTCAGGTGTCCAAAAACTCACTTTGAAAAGTTTGAGTTCAGTTTTCTGTACCATGACCTTGACCCACGACTTTGACCCTGCTACTTTTTTTGAAGGGCATCGTCTCTGCTTTCACATAGAACATCGACCTTCATAATGCAACGAGCAATAGGGCCATGACAAGCATAAACGTAAAGGCCCCAAGCTCGATGGGAATTTGGGGTTCAAGGTCAAAGTGGAGGTCACGGCTGGTTAATCTTGATTACCAAAGGTCACCACGACCTTTCATATTGACAAGGCCCGTAGACCACCCTTCAAACACAGGCCCTTAACGTTTGACCGTTTTCTGACCGAGCTGTGTGACACGACCAAGGTCAGGGTCGGTGGTCCAAGTCAAGATTGTGGCCTTTAAAATATTGTATGGGGTGAAGGTCGTACCCAAAGGCCAAGTGTCGAAAAACTGACCTTAAACTGTGTGCTTAAGTTTCAAGCCAATCGGAAATTAACTTTAGCCGTTAGAGCGTTCACAAGATTTTTCAAAGTGATCAAGGGCCATAACCCTGGCAGTAATTAGTGGATATCGCTGAAAATCAATAGGCATCTCCGTCTCGTGACCTTAGACACTGTGTATACATTTAAAGTCAATCAGATATTAACTTTAGTCGCTAGAGCGTTCACAAGAATTTTTTGAGAGATCAAGGGTAATAACCCAGGCAGTAATTATCGGATATCCATAGACTTCTTCGTCTCGTGACCTTTAACACTGTGCATAAATTTCAAGTCAATCGGATATTAACTTTAGCCGTAAGAGCGTTCACAAGATTTTTCAAAGTGATCAAGGGCCATAACTCTGGCAGTAATTAGTGGATATCGCTGAAAATTGATAGGCTTGTTCGTCTCGTGACCTAAAACTGTGTGCTTAAATTTCAAGTCAATCGGAAATTAACTTTAGCCGTTAGAGCGTTCACAAGGTTTTTCAAAGTGATCAAGGGCCACAACTCTGGCAGTAATTATTGGATATAGCTGAAAATCCATAGGATTCTCCGTCTCGTGACCTTAAACACTGTGCATAAATTTGAAGCCAATCGGATATTAACTTTAGCCGCTAGAGCGTTCACAAGATTTTTCGAAGAGATCAAGGGTAATAACTCTGGTAGTAATTATCGGATATCCCTGAAAATCCATTATATATGCTTCTTCGTCTCATGACATTAAACACTGTGCATAAATTTGAAGTCAATCGGGTATTAACTTTAGCCTCTAGAGCGTTCACAAGAAATTGTGGACGACGTACATACGGACGGGCGGCCGGCCGGGGGCGACGGCAATATACGACCACATTTCCATGTGGGCGTATACTTAAAATATACGAAAATTATTATTAATATTATGAACAGCAGCATCAGGCACGGGGCGCCGAGTGTTGGTTTTCGTTTGAGTGTCTTGTTATTCGAGTCTAAATAGTCAAGAAATGCAAATGGCGTCGTACGGATAAACATATCTCACGGGAGAAGCGAAAGGTCGGTAAAATGAAAAGTTATTGGTCGATTTTGCTAAAATTTGGTGTGAGGTCATCGCTAACCCAGCGGAACATCCCCTGAAAATTTCAAGTCTCTACGACCCCGGGAACTGGTAGAGGTGCGATTCTGAAATAGAACCTTCGGCGATATTGCACTTTCGCACCTCTACCAGTTCCCATTGTCGTAGAGACTTGAAATTTTCAGGGGATGTCAAGGGGGACTAGCGATGACCTCACGCCAAATTTCAACCGAATCGATCAATAACTTTTCATTTTACCGACCTTTTACGTTCTGCTTCACAGATAATCTTATCCGTTCGATGCCATTTTCTTTGTTGACTATTTAGACTCGAATAACAAGACACCCAGACGAACGCCGACACTCTGTGCTACACGCCTAGCGATGCAGTTCATAATAATAATAATAATTTTAGTATATTTTAATTTTTGCGCTGCGCCGCCATTTTCTGTAAATAACTATTTTGCGTTGACCATTTGGATTGTCGTTTAAGTGTCAATAACGTTGTGACCTTGATGCTGACCCTGACTTTAAATTTTCCATCGAGCTCGGGGCCTTTGCGTTTATGCTTGCTGTATTATCCAATACTTCTTGCTGTATTATATATCCAATTCAATATTCGAGGTGAAAGAAGAGACGATGTCCTTCAAAAACGGTAACAGGGTCAAAGTCGTAGGTCAAGGTCATGCTACAGAAAACTGAACTGAAACTTTTCAAAGTGAGTTTTTTGTCACTTGACCTTGGGGCACGACCTTCACCAAATACTATATTTTGAAGTTCACAATCTGGACTTGGACCACCGACCTTGACCTTGGTCCTGTCAGACACTGCTTAGTCAAAAAACTGTCAAATGCCGAGGGTCCGTGACGAAAAGGAAGTCAATGGACGTGGTCAATGTAGACGGTCGTGGTGACCTGCACTAGTCAAGGCTAACCAACCGTGACCTTGACTTTGACCTTGAGTCCAAACTTCCCGTCGATCTCGGGGCCTTTCCGTTTATGCTTGCTATGACCCTATTTCTCGCTGTATTATCAAGTTCATTGTTCGAGGTGAAAGCAGAGACGATGAGCTTCAAAAAAGGTAACTGGGTCAAAGCCGTGGGTCAAGGTCATGTTACAGAAAACTGAACTCAGACTCTTCAAACTCAGTTTTAGGACACTTGACCTTGACTTACGACCTTTATCCAGTAACCATTTTCAAAGGCCACAATCTGGACTTGGATCACCGACCTTGACCTTGGTCCTGTCACATACTGCTTGGTCAGAAAACTGTCAAATACCGGGGGTCCGTGACGATAAGGAAGTCAATGGGCGTGGTCAATGTAGATGATCGTGGTGACCTGCACCAGTCAAGCCTAACCATCCGTGACCTTGACTTTGACCTTGAGTCCAAACTCCCCATCGTTTTCGGGGCCTTTGCGTTTATGCTTGCCATGACCCTATTTCTCGCTGTATTATCAAAGTCAATATTTGAGGTGAAAGCAGAGACAACTTCCTTCAAATAAGGTAACTGGGTCAAAGCCGTGGGTCAAGGTCAAGTTACAGAAAACTGAACTCAGACTTTTCAAACTCAGTTTTTGGACACTTGACCTTGACTTACGACCTTCATCCAGTAACCATTTTCAAAGGCCACAATCTAGACTTGGATCACCGACCTTGACCTTGTTCCTGTCACACAATGTTTGGTCAGAAAACTGTCAAATGCCGAGGGTCCGTGACGAAAAGGAACTCAATGGGCGTGGTCAATGTAGACGGTCGTGGTGACTTGCACTAGTCAAGGCTTACCATCCGTGACCTTGACTTTGACCTTGAGTCCAAACTTCCCGTCGATCTCGGGGCCTTTCCGTTTATGCTTGCCATGACCCTATTTCTCGCTGTATTATCAAGTTCATTGTTCGAGGTGAAAGCAGAGATGATGAGCTTCAAAAAAGGTAATTAGGTCAAAGCTGTGGGTCAAGGTCGTGTTACAGTAAACTGAACTGAAACTTTTCAAAGTCAGTTTTTGGACATTTGACCTTGACTTACGACCTTTACCCAGCAACCTTTTCAAAGGCCACAATCTTGGCTTGAACCACCGACCTTGACCTTGGTCCTGTCGCACACCGCTTGATCAGAAAACGGTCAAACGCAGAGGGTCCGTGACGAAAAGGAAGTCAATGGGCGTGGTCAATGTAGACGGTCGTGGTGACTTGCACTAGTCAAGGCTAACCAACCGTGACCTTGACTTTGACCTTGAGTCCAAACTTCCCGTCGATCTCGAGCCTTTCCGTTTATGCTTGCCATGACCCTATTTATCGCTGTATTATCAAGTTCATTGTTCGAGGTGAAAGCAGAGACGATGACCTTTAAAAAGGTAATTAGGACAAAGCTGTGGGTCAAGGTCGTGTTACAGTAAACTGAACTGAAACTTTTCAAAGTCAGTTTTTGGACATTTGACCTTGACTTACGACCTTTACCCAGTAACCTTTTTCAAAGGCCACAATCTTGGCTTGAACCACCGACCTTGACCTTGGTCCTGTCGCACACCGCTTGATCAGAAAACGATCAAACACTGAGGGTCCGTGTCGGAAAGGAAGTCAATGGGTGTGATCAATGTGAAAGGTGCCTGTGACCTCCACAGGCGGGAAAAAATTGGAACAGGCTACGATATTTTTATTAGATGACTGTGACATGCCGGAGTCTTTGTGTTTAAAAGCATTAAGATCATAGGAATGTTACTGGAAAAATGTTCTAGGCCAAGAAATATCATCGATTTTCCGCTAAAGTAAAACTGTAGAGAATTACCTGTCTTATCCCTAATATGTTAAACAGGAGTTACTTCCCTTAGACCTAAACCTAAAATGTTAAACAAAGAAAATGGCGTCGACCAAATAAGACTATCTGCGAGCTGAACGTAAAAGTTCGGTAAAATGACAAGTTATTGATCGATTGAGCTGAAATTTGGTGTGGGGTCATCACTAGTCCTCCTGAACACCCCCTGAAAATTTCAAGTCGCTACGACCACGGGAACTGGTAGAGGTGCGAAAGTGCAATAGCGCCCCACTTTCAAGGTGTCGTTACGGTAGAATTATTTCAGGTGACGTTTTAATTTACTTAGATATAATACTCCATAATGCTATAAACTAGTGCCAAGTAGATGAAAACAAGAGTAGATGGTGTGAAATTCATTGTTATAAAATTGTCTACTTCCAAACAGAGTACCTGTAGCCTGCGACAGAGCGAAATGTAAACAATGCAAATGGCGGCTTTTCGCGGTATTTCCGTGCTCAATTCTTAATTCTTGTATTTAGAACGACTCTACGAATAAATAAATACGGCCTACATGTACATGACGTGGACATGAGTATTGTGGTCAATTTACTGAACATCAAGTAAAATTTAGTCCACCTGTCGCAAGCGACAGGTAGTTTTATTTGCTACCTGTCGGACGAAAAAATCGCCTGTCGGCGACAAGTAGACAGGTGAACATTTCGAGCCATGTGTATGTGTGAATATTGGTGACGATTTGATGTCGATATTTAGTTATAAATTTGGTTATTAAACCGCCTAGGATTTGTTTTAAATATTACATCATAAAAACAGACGGGCATCACAAGGTAAGGCATATATAACTTTGTTTCCATTCTCAATACATGTATTACAAATATATATCAATAATATGTATATTGATATCGCACACAGTTCCATTGTGTATAAGCCGTACCGTGTCATTATTCAACTTGTGAAAGAAACATTTCTGTCTTGTACCGGTCCTATTTTGTTTTGAAGTCTAAATAATGGAATGTTGATTGACAGTTTGGGATTGGAGCCTTGGCGCCATATTTTAAAATCGGCACGTTCTATCTGCGTTTATCTTGCGTTGAAAGTAGAGTGAGTGTTTGTGAATACGGGCGTCTATTCAATGTTGAACTTTTGCACTTTTTAATAGCAATGTCAATACATTGATGGTTTTAACCAATAGTATTTTTCGATGTACTTTTCTCTGATATACTTTATAAGATGGACAAACTAACAGAGCATGAACCCGTCTTCAATTTCATCACAGTTACAAAAGTTGTCGCTATTTGTAAATTGTGAGCACAAATTATCTATATATATCAATGTTTTAGCAGGAAAATATGATATCAACGCTGTCAGCACTGAGGGGTTAGAGCTGCATACAACTAAATATTTTGTTAAATTGTTTGCGATTTTCCCATTTGCAATTCACGATATAATGACTAAAGGAATAAAGTAAAACCAAGTACGAACAATCTAAAGAATTAGACAAAATTCGAAGTCCTAAAAAACGTTATAAGCAAAACAGTGTAATCAGCAAATGGTCTTGATTGGGCAATAAAACTTAAAACATGCGACATGTAATCGTTCAAGCAGAAAATGAACCAAGAAGGTTTTACAATCAACAATCAAGCTGTAGCTAGTCTTAATTGCGAAGACATTTACACAATAGGATTTAATCAGGACAGGGAGTCGACGTGTACACACACGAAAATCAGATGCACGAAATTTGTCATTTGTGGATGTGTTATGTCAGGGTGGGAAATAAAATTTAAATGGATAGGTAAACTTTTTATAATTGGGGACGAAACGTTATGTGGATCTCAAGAAAGCTTTGCTTCCGAACCGTCCCGTCGCCATTAAAAATCCAGCATTTGTTTTCCGTAGTAGTCTTGGAAAATAATCCCAGGACAATGACAGGCATATATATACAGGTCAGTACTAAAACTAACACTTATTACAGTATTTAAACATCGTGCGGTAAAACTGAACGATCATCCACAACTAAACACATGGTAATATCTGAACATCGCACATGAAATTGGATGTTTGACAACTAAATTGAACACCTTGCATAATTGGACACCATGACTAAAATTATTCACGGCTCGGGAAGATGAACAATCCAAGTTATTATTCAACAGTCGTAATAATTAAACATGACGCTTATTATTCCACACCTGTCGACAAACTAAAAGCTAGTTAATTAAGGCTTGGTAATCAAAATTACACAATGAGATTTAAATTCCATAGAAGTACATGTTGGACACTATTAGCATAAATTCAACAATATTTATGAATAACTCTACATAGATAAGAAAATAACGCTATTTACCCGTAGTTGGGTTACAGTGTCTAGAGGCCAAAGTTAATATCCGATTGACTTTAAATTTATACGCAGTGTTTACAGTCATGAGACGAAGACGTCTATTGATTTTCAGCGATTTCCAATAATTACTCCTAGAGTTATGGCCCTTGATCACATCAAAAAAATCCTGTGGACGCTCTAGTGGCCAAAGTTAATGTCCGATTGACTTTAAATTTACATACAATGTTTAAGATCATGAGACGAAGAGGCCTAATCATTTTCAGCGTTTTCAAATAATTACTTCCAGACTTTTAATCTGTTTTTCTTTCCTGTTCTGTTATCTAGTGGCAGTCAATTCTTTTTATGAATTGTAAGATATTCTCTCACAGTGTCACAAAGCAACTTTAGGTCTTCGAGGGAATTATTAGTGAGCAGATATTCGCCCATGTATCTGTTGTCACTAGCCACTTCAGTTAGTTATATAGAGACATATCTCGTGTTTTCGCTTGGCGTTCGTCACTTCCGATTCATGAATCATTTATTACTCCTCAATGGTAGCGATGATCTCTGTGTTGATATTATATTTGGAAAGTGTTTAATCAGTTCTATCACATATGTGATAATGACTGGCACCAATATTGTCCTTTAAGGTCATGAGACAAAGAAGCCTACTGATTTTCAGTGATTTCAAATAATTACTTCCAGAGTTATCTCCCTTGATCACTTCAAAAACCTTGTGATGCTATAGATGCCAAACTTATCATCCGATTGACTTCAGATTGATAAACATAGTTTAAGGTGTTGAAACGAACAAGTATTTTGATTTTCAATGAATTTTGATATCCATGATGTTAAATGTTTCCTATACTAATTCTTAGGGTGGGGCAAAACTTTATAAAAAATAAAAAGAAAACAAATTCTAATGATTTTCAGATAATTACATAATGAGTTGTTACTCTTAATCAGATTTTAGTGTATTACAAATGTTTCATTACCAAAAAAAGTAAGTATATGCGACAACCCTTGTTGACTGCTCGGACGATTTAGCTGCTGTGGGCATATGTTTCGTTTCCTGGCAACCTATCTTTATGTATTTTTATAAGCCCACATTGAAATGTGGTCGTATATTGTCGTTGGTCCGGCATCCACAATTGCTTGTGGACACTCTAGAGGCTAAAGTTAATATCCGATTGACTTCAAATTTATACACAGTGTTTAAGTTCATGAGACGAAGAAGCCTATTGATTATTGCCAGAGTTATGGTCCTCGATTACTTCAAACAATCTTGTGGATGCTCTAGAGGCCAAACTTAATATGCGATTGACTTCAGATTGACAGGCCCGTATCTAGACACCCTTAAGCGTAGTGGGGCGAACTTTTGAGGAAATTTTCGGAAAGGTCATTCTAACAGACTGTTGTAATCATCATGCTATGTAGTTACCTAGGCGTCTAATAAGCATTTTAAAATAAGTATTCAAACAAAAAACAATTAGCTTTTTTAGGTTAATATAAGGTACTGTGTATACTTTAATCATTGTTAGCAATTTCTGAGGGGGGGCGAGCATTTCACATAACTCTTATAGACTTGTAGCTATAATCAATACGAAGAGAATGTATGTGAAAATTAGTTTGTAATATAAGCAGTTTCCAAGAAATGGACAGTTCTGCATAAGTCACTGTTTTCTTTATTTTGCGTGTAATAAAGTCAATTATTATTGGATTTTTATAAAAGTGACATCTTTTTATTCAAAAAGCATGTAGCGTCATATCAAGTTGATTACAATTTAAAATTGACACCGAAAGTGACGTCATTTTGTCAAAAACTGCATTTTAAACTTTTTAAATCAATGATTTATTCAACCAAGAATTACTTAATATGTATTAATAATTTTAACTTTTGGTTTAAATTCACATATAAACACAACTCATGTGGTCATATAGATATCATAAAATTGTTTCTAACTAGTTCGGTTGCTGAGAAATAGACAGTTTTCTACAGGTCACTTTTGAAGGATTTGGGGCCATAAATTCGATTTTGATGAAACTTGAAATTCATGGTTATAACCCAAAGATCTTGGTTCTTTTCAATATTTGCGCATATCGGATCGTAACTTCCTGAATTATGGCCCCTGATTATACGCAAAATCCCCCTTTCTTTAGCTTGTGGTCCCTCTGGAGGTCACAATTATTATCCAATTTAAAAAAACGTTTGATTATATCACCGTTGCACTGTAAGGAAGGTTGAGTTTGAATTTCAGGAAAATCGGACCAAAATTGACAGACAAAATGGCCGCCGTTTGTACGCGAATACTGTTAGAAAAATGATATATCATGGTTGTGGACCCTGTATAGGTCACAATTTTAATTCGATTTTGATGAGGAAGGTTGAGTTCTAATTTCGTGAAAATCGTACCAAAATTGCCGGACGAAATGGTCGCCGTTTGTACGCGAATAGTGTAAAAATATGGTATATCATATTATTCGATTTAAAAAACCGTTTGATTATATCACCGTTACACCCTAAGGAAGGTTGAGTTCGAATTTCGGGAAAATCGGACGAAAATTGCCATACAAAATGGCCGCCGTTTGTACGCGAATACTGTTAAAAAATTGTATATCAAGGTTGTGGACCCTGTGGAGGTCACAATTTTGATTCGATTTTGATGAAACTTGAAATTCATGGTTATAACCCAAAGATCTTGCATCCTTTCGATATTTGCGCATATCGGATCGTAACTTCCTGAATTATGGCCCCTGATTATACGCAAAATCGCCTTTTTTTTAGCTTGGAGGTCACAATTATTATTCGATTTAAAAAACCGTTTGATTATATTACCGTCACACCCTAAAGAAGGTTGAGTTCGAATTTCGGGAAAATCGGACGAAAATTGCCATACAAAATGGCCGCCGTTTGTACACGAATACTGTTAAAAAATGGTATATCAAGGTTGTGGACCCTGTGGAGGTCACAATTTTGATGAAATTTGAAATTCATGGTAATAACCCAAAGATCTTGCTTCCTTTCGATATTTGCGCATATCGGATCGTAACTTCCTGAATTATGGCCCCTGATTATACGCAAAATCACCTTTTTTTTAGCTTGGAGGTCACAATTATTATCCGATTTAAAAAAACGTTTGATTATATTACCGTTACACCGTAAGGAAGGTTGAGTTCGAATTTCGGGAAAATCAGACCAAAATTGTCATACAAAATGGCCGCCGTTTGTACGCGAATACTGTTAAAAAATGGTATATCAAGGTTGTGGACCCTGTAAAGGTCACAATTTTAATTCGATTTTGATGAAACTTGAAATTCATGGTTATAACCCAAAGATCTTGGTTCTTTTCAATATTTGCGCATATCGGATCGTAACTTCCTGAATTATGGCCCCTGATTATACGCAAAATCCCCCTTTCTTTAGCTTGTGGTCCCTCTGGAGGTCACAATTATTATCCAATTTAAAAAAACGTTTGATTATATCACCGTTGCACTGTAAGGAAGGTTGAGTTTGAATTTCAGGAAAATCGGACCAAAATTGACAGACAAAATGGCCGCCGTTTGTACGCGAATACTGTTAGAAAAATGATATATCATGGTTGTGGACCCTGTATAGGTCACAATTTTAATTCGATTTTGATGAGGAAGGTTGAGTTCTAATTTCGTGAAAATCGTACCAAAATTGCCGGACGAAATGGTCGCCGTTTGTACGCGAATAGTGTAAAAATATGGTATATCATGGTTGTGGACTCGCTACAGGTCACAATTCTTATCCGATTTTGATGAAAAGTCACATTTCTAGGTTGTGTACCGTCACACCATAATCATTGTCGGTTTCGAGTTTCATTAATATCAGACTGGGACTGACCAACTAAATGGCTGCTCCCAATACAGTATGAATTACAGGACGTAAAGATGTAGGAAAAATCACTTTCGGTATTGCTTTTTCTCTGTCCATCTCCCGAAAATGTGGGCGTATCCTGCCTGGCAGTGCCAGCCTATCTTTTGAAATATTGCCGTAATATTAACAATAATCATTGTATTTTAGCATATGATGCCAGAAACAGGGGACATAGCTATGTTACTTCTGATTTTTGATTTTCGACGAATCTTGGAAGATATTAGGCGCCAAATTTTGAACATTTAAATTTTTACAAAAAACTTTTTTATTTATTAATATTTTTATATGACATTTTAACCAAGGTTAAAGAATCATCTGATTTGAGCAAAAATGTCAACATTTTTTGTTTCCGTAATTTTCCTTGGCCGCTATTGGCTAATTCAGTTTTTCAGTCCTACATTAATTATTTATTGTTCGATTTGTATAAAACCATGTTCATGTTCCATGGTTCAAAATGTCATTTTTTTTGTTAATGGTAAAGTTTCCGGAAGGCACCGGAAGTGACGTAAAGGTAAAAAAAGGGGTAAAAATAAGCTATTTACAACCCATCCAATGACTTCATATATTAAAAGATTTCTTCGATACTTTCATAAACTTGTAGCAATAATCCATACAAAGAGAATGTATGTGAAATTTAGCTTGTAATATGAGCAGTTGCCGAGAAATGGGCAATGAGTCACTTGTCACGTTATTTTGGCTGTAAAAGAATCAATTATTATTCGATTTTCAATTTTTTTTTTCACTGTCTGTTGCCTATTTCCACAGTCGACTATTCCAAACCATTTTAACACTTTCACTGTCACCGGAAGTGACGTCATTTAGGCAATAACTGGATTTTTAGCCTTAAAAATACATTTTTTATTCAAATGAGTATTATTTGTAATATTTTTAGAATTATGAAATTTGGTTCCCATCAACAAATAGAATGAACCCATACGATCATATAGATACCACAAAATGGTTTCTAACTCTAATCTTTTCTGGGACAATGGCTATCTCATATTTTTCAATTTCGAACATTCGTCTGTGACTTTTATCGTTCGAAAATTGAAAACATGTTGTTTACGAGACAATTTTTGTTATTTTTCAAAATTTTCAAATTTGACCTACAATATAAATTTTATTCAGAGTTATCACCCTTTATTTTTCGATTTTTTTCCCATTTTGTGAGCTCGGGTTTCGTTTAATGGCTGAATTGACGTTTCTGGAACATGAAGTTATAGTCTAATACCAACTTATAAAGCAATTTCGACAAGAATCCTTAAACCGGAAGTGGTCGAAATAATGAGCAATATTTTGAAAAAAATGGATATTTTTGGGGAAAACGCGATTTCTCCACCCGATATCTATGGATTAAAGAAATTAGAGTACCATTGGACTGCACTAGGATTGTACTATCGTATGATACCCAATTCATACGGATACTATGATCAGGCAGCAAAATATGGCACGCTGAAAATCAAGTATTTTCTGATTTTTAGCATTTTTGGACACCTGTATCTCGAAAACTTAACCTACAATTTTTTTTTAATTTTGTCTTTCGAGAGTCCTTTTGGAGGTATTTTGCATGAAGCCATCCAATAAGACTTTGAAATGTCTGGAATAGGATAAAAAAGGGACTGAAAATCGAAAAATCGTGAAATTTTGGAAAATGCTCTACTATTTTTTTATTTTAAGAGATTTTTTTAAAAAGGTTATATATTCAGATAGCTGACCTAATTGCGATTCTAGCGATGTATAATATGTATGTAATTATTGAAATTTAATTTTCGATATTTTAAATTTTTTGCATTTTTGGCACTTTTGAACATAGGATTTCTCAGGGACATTTTATCTGATCAGATAATGTAATATATGATTACAGAGCCCTGTGGCTATTTTAGTGCCCAAACCGGCTATTAAAACTATTCCGACAATAATAACTATACCGGAAGTATTCAAAAAATGAAAAAAAAAGAGTAAGGAAATAAATTATTGTATGCCAAAAATCAAGTATTTTCCGATTTTTTAACATTCCGAGACGCCCTTTTCTCGAAAACGACGCCTACGATTTTTCTTAAACATTTCTTACTCAAAGTCCTAATGAAAAGCATTGAAATAATATAGGTGGTCCAAAAATGGCCTCAAACTTTGAAAAAAATTGAAAAATCGTTAAACTTTTGGAAACACTCTTTAGTTTATCTTTTTTTCCAAAACTACTCAATGGATGTTTCTGACACTTCTGTCTGGTACAGAAAGTTAAGTATCCAAAGAACTTCGTAAAGCTATCACGACAATGATCATAAAACCGGAAGTAGTCAAAAAAATGTCCGATATTTTGAAGAAAATTTTTTTTTTTACGAAAACCTTTTTTATTTATGAATATTTTTTGATGGTATTTTACACAGGGTTAAAATATCATCCTACTTGAATAGAAATGAGAAAAAAAATTGTCTCGGTAATTTGCGTTAGCCGCCATCGGCTAATTTAGTTTTTCGTACCCAGAACAATTATTTATTGTTCGATTTGTATAAAACAAAGTTCATATGCTCCGTGGTCCCAATTGTAATTTTTTTTGTTGCGGTAAAATTTTTCTGTCAGCAACGGAAGTGACGTAATATTAACAAAAACTACAATTTGGACAGTTCGGTACCACTTTTTGAAAGCAAATGTTATTTTTTTTCAAAACTGATTTAACTAAAAGGGTGCACCCTGCAAAGGTGCACAAAATCTTTAGCTCAGATTTTTTAATTCCAATTTCATTTTCGGGCAATTTCGAATAAAATGTAAAATAAAGTGTAAAATTCAGTTATTTACAATTCATTCAGCGTCTTCATATTTTGAAATATTTATTTGTAATTTTCATAAATTCGTAGCATTAATCCAGACGAAGAGAATGTATGCGAAAATTAGTTTGTAATATGAGCAGTTGCCGAGAAATATGCAATTTTGCATGCATCACTTTTCACGTTATTTTGCCTATAAAAGAGTGAATTATTATTCGATTTGCAATATTTTTTTTCATTTGATGCCTAATGCCAATTTGGACTAGGTCAAGCCAATTTTACATTTTCACTGTGACCGGAAATGACGTCATTTGGGCAAAAACTGTATTTTTAACTTAAAAAAACAAATATTTTATTCAAATGAGTCTGCCTTTTAACCCTTTAGCGCCGACGGTATCAGATTTGATACCACTAATTAACTTAACTAATTAATAAACTAAATTTTGAACAAATAATCTATCACCCGGTTTTTCATGACGAGAACGCCTATGGTATCTAATATAGTACCATACAGTACGGCTATATTGATTACATGGGGTTCACTTGTACTTTCAAAGATGGTAGCTCCCACGATTGAGAAATTTAAATTTTTTGACCAGGGAAATTGGAGTATTATTCAACTAAATAGTTAAGTTTACCCAAAATTAATATATTATTCATGTATATAAGAATACAGAGAAACTTAATAACAGTTCACAGTATATTCAATTGCAAACTTAATCGCTCAGTGTGTGTTGAAAAAATGTGGTATTAAATTTGCTACCGCACGCATATTATCTGTCAAATATTCCTGATCTTCTTCAAAAATAAATTCCAACATTTCCATCCCAACTGTCAATGTAATGTAAATTTATGTCTGAACAAAGATAGAAATTTGTTTTTTTTAGCTTATCACAAATAAATATGATATCAAACCTCAGTTTTCCGATATATTTTCAGTTGAGAAATGAAATGAAATGAAATGGGGTTTAACGTCCTCCTCTTTTGCACCTAACCTGGGCTAATGGAAGACGGGCATACGCCATACAGTGTGCTATGAGAAAATTTTGCCCGGGCAGCGCCGCTACGGCCTACTCATATCGAATTCCAACTGCCAAGGGATCTTTTACGTGCATGCCAATGTGTACACAGGACCTCGGTTTTTCGTACCACCCGAAGGACTAGGCAGCTGTCCTTGTCAGGCTCTCCTTCTGCATCACTGACAAGGGGGAAATCACGTCGGACAATCGAGATGAACTTTCTCGGCCAATGCAGGGATCGAACACCCGACCTCCAGGTTAGCGAACCAGCGCCTTATCCACTAGTCAACTTTCTCTAAGGCCCATGGTATCAAAATCGATACCTGTCCAAAATTTGGGAAATGATTTCTGATGAATTTTTTTTTTGTGGATTAGGTTTATTCACACCCCAGGCATCATGAAAAAAACAATTTGTGAATTTTTGAAGACCTCCTTCATGGTTTAGGCTCTAAAGTAGGGCTGCAACGATACGCCAGGCCACGATACGATGCGCATCTCGGTTCATAGTCCACGATACGATTAATATCGCGATGCAGGAAATAAATTTAAAAACTGCTGTTAAATTTTAAAAGTCTTTATTTTTTTACCTTAAACATAATATTTTCAAAAGGTTTGTATAGATTTAAGTGTGTGTAATAAACCCTTTATCACATACTTGCATTATATATCAATAATTACTACTATGATAATTATCAACTTTGGCCAAAGCCCAGCTTAACCGGAGCGGGAACCTTAGCGTGACGAAAAAATAATTTCATATCCCTCTGAATAGCATGCCTCGGTAACACAAAGTTAAACGGTTTGCAATACAAAAATAATTACATAATATCTGATCAAATAGGAAATCTATTCAATTCCGAACGACATACAAAGTCTAGCAGCCTAGGCCGATAACCGAGTGGAACTACACAGAGAAGGTATTTGACTTGAACTTGAAGGTTGGGGGATAGCTCAGACTCAACACTTCGCGCCGCTAGATCGATTACTGTGAAACTGTCATCTGATATTTTTTTCTTTTTGCCATGAACCGCGGGGGCCTGGGCCCCTCAAGCCCATGCCTTAGCTGGGCTTTGAGTTTGGCACATTGAATTTGTTGACGAATGCATTATTATTATAAAAATTCAGCTGCAGAGTCTATATGACTGGCTCGTATTGCCGCAACAAGTTCAGCCAATTAAAAGCTTTCTCGTTGTCAGGTCAGTCGCAGATGTGGCAATGGCGAAGAAAATAACAGTACGGAATTTTGAATGTCAAAATATTATTATACATTAGAAATATAGAAATGATAATTGTGTTGACCAATGTGCTGACCAATCGCCAATCTCGTGCATTAATCTTAGCACAAATCGCATATTACTGACGTATTTATAATAATATGCTCTATGTTTTTCCGTATATTATTCAAGTGCGCAATTTGCAAGTTACTTAATTTCAAGCTCGACTTGTTTATCCAGACTGATATTATTTATTCTTGACTAAAGTCCATGTGTCGAGAGTGTGATAACACGTACTCGCTTAAAGTAAAAAAAGTAATTTTGCTCATGGGATTATTTACGCATTCCACGTTAGGATATTTAAACGACAGAACGCTGGTCTTTTTTTGTGGATTTTTTTGATAATGAATCGCGATACGGACATTGATTGTATCGTGTATCGTGGATTTTGACATAATCGCGGTTCATTGATTCATCGATGAATCGTTGCAGCCCTACTCTAAAGGGTTAATATTTTTAAAATTATGATATTTGATTCCCATCAACGAATAGAATGAAGCCATACGACCATAGAGATACCACAAAATGGTTTCTAACTTTTACGGTTACAGGGAAATAGGCGATCTTCTATAAGTCACTTTTCAAGGTTTTTGGTCTATAAAAGTGTCAATTATTATTCGATTTTTATATTTTTTTTACCATTTGATGCCTTATGCCATTTATGACTTCTATGAACCAAGTTAACATTTTCAATATCGCCGGAAGTAATGTAATTTTTGCAAAAAACGTATTTTTAGCCTTCAAAACAAACATTTTTTTTGAAGGGATTTATATTTATTATTCGTTTAACTTTATAACGTCTGACTCTAATGGGCAGTAAGATTGAATCAATACCATCATATTGATATCAAGAAAAGGCTTCTAGCATGTTCCCTTGTCGAATAATAACCAATTTTCCCAGGGTCACTTTTAAGTTTTTTACCTTCTTAATTTCAGTTTATGGGTTATAGGTTAATTATTTATTGCCCGATATGTATAAAACAAAGTTTGTATTTTGTATGTAGCAAATTTTCGACTTATTTATCACCTATAAAAATTTCTTTTGGCACCTGAAGTGAGGTAATTTTGCCATAATTTACAATTTTGACCGGTCTTTTCGCCAGCAAATATTACTTTTACATATGATAGAAGGTGTCACTGAAGCAAAACAACTAAAGTATAGTTTGGTAGATTAATAAACTTCCTGTATGATTCCTGAAAGCCGGTTCAGTGCTGCTTGCAGGTCTATTTATTATTCAGATTCCAATTCGAATAGATCTCAGGAACTACGTGTCGCATCGTTACGATTTCTTCGGTTTTACCGGGAAAGTGGGTGTGACTTAGAGGATAAAGCTATTTTGAACGTTCTGCGACAATGCGAAATGTCCGAAATCACCGAAGTTATCGTTTTTGAAAATATTGCAGTAATTTTAACAATAATCATTGGATTTTAACTTTCAATACATTTTGGCATAGCCTGAGACAGGGCACATAGCTACGCTACTTTCAATTTTTGATTTTCGGCAAATCTTCCAAGATATGAGGCGCCAAATTTCGAAAATTTAAAATTTTACAAAAAAACTTTTTTATTTATGAATATTTTTTAGTAGTATTGTGCACAGAATTAAAGAGTCATCTGACTAGTGCAAAAATGTTAAAAAAATGTCAATAATTTTCCTTGGCCGCCATTGGCTAATTCAATTTTTCAGTTCTAGATTAATTTTTTATTGTTCGATTTGTATAAAACAAAGTTCATATGCTTCGTTGTCTCAATTGTCATTTTTTTATTACCGAAAGTGTTATCTGTCGGCACCGGAAGTGGCATAATTTTACCAAAAACTACAATTTTGATAGTTGGGTACCATTTTTCGAAAACAAATATTATTTTTTGGAAAAATCATTTGACTCAAAGAGTGTGCCCTTCCAAGGCGCAAAAAATGTCGGAAGCAGTTTTTTTAATTTCGATTTCATTTTCAAGCAAATTCGATTAAGAATCTAAAAATGGTGTAAAATTGACCTATTTACAACCTATTCAGGCTTTTCAGATTTTAAAATATTTCTTCGTAACTTTTATAAACTTGTAGCTATAATCCATACGAATAAAATGTATGTTAAAATTTGTAATATAAGCAGTTACCAAGAAATGGGTAGTTCAGTACAAGTCACTGTTTTCGTTATTTTGCCTGTAAAATAGTCAATTATTATTGGATTTTTATAAAAGTGACATCATTTGTTTCAAAAAGCATGTATCGTCATATCAAGTTGATTACAATTTAAAATTGACACAGGAAGTGACATCATTTTGTCAAAAACTGCATTTTAAACTTTTTAAATCAATGTTTTATTCAACCAAGAATAACTTAATATGTATTAATAATTTTAACTTTTGGTTTAAATTCACATATAAACACAACTCATATAGTCATATAGATATCATAAAAGTGTTTCTAACTTGTTAGGTTGCCGAGAAATAGATGGTTTTCTACAGGTCACTTTTGAAGGTTTCGGGGCCATAAAAGTGTCAATTATTATTCGATTTTCATAAATGTTACACCATTTTATACCTAATGCCATTTGGGATTTCATACAAGTAATTTAAGATTTTCATTATCACCGGAAGTAACGTCATTTTGGCAAAAACTGTATTTTTAGCCTTCAAAACAGATATTTTATTCAAATGAGTGTTTTGAAATCTTTTTCAAATTATGGTATTTGATGCCAATCAACAAATAGAATGAACCCATACGATCATACAGATACCACAAAATGGTTTCTAACTTGTACGGTTGCAGAGAAATAGCAGATTTTCTACAAGTCACTTTTCAAGTTTTTTGGTCTTTAAAAGTGGCAATTATTATTCAATTTACATAAAATTTTCGCTAAATGATATCGTATGCCATTTTTGATTTCATAAGACTAATTGAACATTTTCATTAACACCGGAAGTAATTTAATTTTGTCAAGATCATTTACAAGTAACAAATGTATAAAATGAATTGATATTGCTTGATTTGACTGATTCTGCGTCCATTTTATTTGTGTGCAATGTTAATTTTGTCAAGATCATTTACAAGTAACAAATGTATAAAATGACTTGATATTGCTGGATTGATTGGTTGATTCTGCGTCCATTTTATTTGTGTGCAATGTTAATTTGGAAACCTGTTTAGTGGTTTCGTTGGTACCGGAAGTGACATATGTTCAAGGGTAACTTGGCACCGAAAGTGACATATTTAAGAGTAACATGGCACCAGTGAAACCCGTCATTCCTGCATGCAGGTCTAGTTAATATTAGTTTTGTCTAAATTCTTTTTAGGTCATTTATATTTTCCTTCAATTGTCAGTTTGATGACTTTTTCAGCGTGATTATTAGCGCACAATAAAATTATTGCAAACCTATTTTTGTCCCCCAACAGATCAGTGGCTATTTGTCCTCCAGTTATTCCAATTTAAAAATGTCGCATACTTGACATTTCTAACCATCTCCAGATATATTGATAGCGATGCCAAGCGGTACATGTACATGAAAACATTTTAAACATGTTATTACTAGACAAGTCATTCTATCATTCCCGCGGATATTCTACATCAACATCCTCGACATATAAGGCTGTCAAGTAACAACGTATTCTATTGGCTGATTTTAGACTTCTACCCAATTAAAATGAGCCTTACATTAGCATTCAATAATGGCAGCTCTCTAGTTTTACCATGGACCGTATATAGGGAATGCTCATTACTTGGAGAAGGTCAAACACATGCAGTTTTAAAAAAATAATAAAAACTCAAAATACGATAGTTTATGAATCTCAAAGAGCTATATAGCTAATTAGCGGGCGCATTTAATGACTCCCCCGAAATTAAGTCGAGGTGCGTCGGGAGGCGCAAGAGCGAAAGCGCGCCTTAAACGTGAAGGACTGAAAAACTTTTGGAATTCCACAGGACAATTCAGAGTTTTATAACTATGTTCATGCAGGTAAATCATGGTGTTCATTTCTGTATGTCCGCTACCAATACTTTGAGGATCCAATATTTATTTCTGGGGTTCAGGAATAAACAAAATCATATGTCAATTAATACTTAAAGATTGGTTCCCAGCAAAGTATTTATCGGGTGGTTATTGCCAATAAAAGTATGGCAATTTTGGTATATATGGAAAGTAGAGATATCCAATCTTACTAGAAAAATATTGGATTCCCTGTGAAAACACTCATTGAGCGTATACATGAAAAAGATGTAAGGGTTTCCCTAATCGGCAGCCTGACGATTAGGGCTATACCCACGAAGTCGAAGGCTGCATGAGCACATTGAGCGCTTTGTGTACATGTTGATAAACTCTATAAAGAGTTAGACCTACAACACTTTCTGAGATAAAAATCACAGGAAAAAGAAATAGGCAGTGAATAATCCGAGAATTTAAATAGGATTTGATATTTGTAATAAAAATAGTCGGCGATTACAGACAACAACGTCTTGTGTATGCGGGTGCCATAGGGACGGAGAAGGGTAATATGTAAACATGGCCTCTTTTGATCGATTTTCATACTTGGCAATTGAATCAAAATTATGATAAATTAATTAATTAGGGTTTCACACTGCGTAGCTTGTGTGAAACACTATTGTTTTTGTTAAAATTATTATTCTTATTATTATTATTATTATTATTATTATTCAGATTCCAATTTGAATAGATCTCAGCAACTACGTGTCGCATCGTTACGATTTCTTCGGTTTTACTGGGAAAGTGGGTGTGACTTAGAGGATAAAGCTATTTTGAACGTTCTGCGACAATGCGAAATGTCCGAAATCACCGAAGTTATCGTTTTTAAAAATATTGCAGTAATTTTAACAATAATCATTGGATTTTAACTTTCGATACATTTTGGCATAGCCTGAGACAGGGCACATAGCTACGCTACTTTCGATTTTTGATTTTCGGCAAATCTTCGAAGATATTAGGCGCCAAATTTCGAAAATTTAAAATTTTACAAAAAACTTTTTTATTTATGAATATTTTTTAGTCGTATTGTGCACAGAATTAAAGGGTCATCTGACTAGTGCAAAAATGTTAAAAAATTTTGTCTTAGTAATTTACCTTGGCCGCCATTGGCTAATTCAGTTTTTCAGTCCTAGATTAATTTTTTATTGTTCGATTTGTATAAAACAAAGTTCATATGCTTCGTTGTATCAATTGTCGTTTTTTTTATTACCGAAAGTGTTATCTGTCGGCACCGGAAGTGGCATAATTTTACCAAAAACTACAATTTTGACAGTTATTTTCCTTCTTCGAAAACAAATATTATTTTTTGGAAAAATTATTTGACTCAAAGAGTGTGCCCTTTCAAGGCGCAAAAAATGTAGGAAGCAGTTTTTTTAATTTCGATTTCATTTTCGAGCAAATTCGATTAAGAGGCTAAAAATGGTGTAAAATTGGCCTATTTACAACCTATTCAGGCTTTTCAGATTTTAAAATATTTCTTCGTAACTTTTATAAACTTGTAGCTATAATCCATACGAAGAAAATGTATGTTAAAATTCGTTTGTAATATAAGCAGTTGCCAAGAAATGGGCAGTTCTGCATAAGTCACTGTTTTCGTTATTTTGCCTGTAAAATAGTCAATTATTATTGGATTTTTATAAAAGTGACATCATTTGATTCAAAAGGCACGTAGCGTCATATCAAGTTGATTACAATTTAAAATTGACACCGGAAGTGACATCATTTGGTCAAAAAATGCATTTTACACTTTTTTAAATCAATGTTTTATTCAACCAAGAATAACTTAATATGTATTAATAATTTTAACTTTTGGTTTAAATTCACATATAAACAAAACTCATATGGTCATATAGATATTATAAAATGGTTTCTAACTTGTTCGGTTGCCGAGAAATAGACGGTTTTCTACAGGTCACTTTTGAAGGTTTCGGGGCCATAAAAGGGTCAATTATTATTCGATTTTCATAAATGTCACACCATGTTATACCTAATGCCATTTGGGATTTCATACAAGTAATTTAAGATTTTCATTATCACCGGAAGTAACGTCATTTTGGCAAAAACTGTATTTTTAGCCTCCAAAACAGATATTTTATTCAAATGAGTCTGTTTTGAAATCTTTTTCAAATTATGGTATTTGATGCCAATCAACAAATAGAATGAACCCATACGATCATACAGATACCACAAAATGGTTTCTAACTTGTACGGTTGCCGAGAAATAGCCGATTTTCTACAAGTCACTTTTCAAGTTTTTTGGTCTTTAAAAGTGGCAATTATTATTCGATTTAACGTTTTTATTTATAAATATTATTTAGTCGTGTTGTGCACAGAATTAAAGAGTCATCTGACTAGCGCAAAAATGTTAAAAAAATTTGTCTCAGTAATTTTCCTTGGCCGCCATTAGCTAATTCAGTTTTTCAGTCCTAGATTAATTTTTTATTGTTCGATTTGTATAAAACAAAGTTCATATGCTTCGTTGTCCCAATTGTTATTTTTTTTATTACCAAAAGTGTTATCTAGCAAATTGGATTAAGGGGTGAAAAAAGGCGTAAAATTGACCTATTTACAACCCATTCAGGCTTTTCAGATTTTAAAATTTTTTTACTTAACTTTTATAAACCTGTCACTATAATCCATACGAAGAGAATGTATGTTAAAATTAGTTTCTAATATAAGCAGTTGCCGAGAAATGGGCAGTTTTGCATAAGTCACTGTTTTCGTAATGTTGCCTGTAAAATAGTCAATTATTAATGGATATTCACAAAAGTGACATCATTTGATTCAAAAAGCAAGTGTGCGTCATATCATGTTGATTACTATTTAAAATTGACACCGGAAGTGACGTCATTTAGTCAAAAACTCAATTTTTAACTTTTAAAATCGATCTTTTTTTCAACCAAGAATTATGTCACATGTAATAATAAAATTAACTTTTGGTTTAAATTCACATATTAACAAAACTCATACGGTCAAATAGATATCATAAAATTGTTTCTAACTTGTTCGGTTGTCGAGATATAGGCGATTTTCTGAAAGTCACTTTTGAAGGTTTTTGGCCCATAAAAGTGTCAATTATTATTTGATTTTCATAAAATTTTCACCCTTTGAAGCCTAATGTCATAGACGATGTTATAAAACTAATTTAACGTTTTCATTATCACCGGAAGTAGCGTCATTTTGGCAAAAACTGTATTTTAAGCCTTCAAAACCGATATTTTATTCAAATGAGTCTGATTTGTAATGTTTATACAATTATGATATTTGATTCCAATCAACAAATAGATTAAACCCATACGGTCATATAAATACCAAAAAATGGTTTCTAACTTGTACGGTTGCCGAGAAATAGACGATTTTCTACACGTCACTTTTCAAGGTTTTTGGTCTATAAAAGTGGAAATTATTATTCGATTTACATAAAATTTTCACCATATGATGCCTTATGCCATTTCTGATTTCATAAGACTAAGGGAACATTTACATTATCACCGGAAGTACTGTTATTTTGTCAGGATCAATTACATGTAACAAATGTATAAAATAAAATTGCTGGATTTGTTTGATTCTGTTTCCATTTTATTTGATGTGTGCAATGCTTATGTGGAAACCTGTATATTGGTTTCATTGGTACCGGAAAGGACATATGTTCAAGGGTAACGTAGCACCAAAAGTGACACAAGTTCAAGTTCAAAGGTAACATGGCAAAAGTGAAACCCGTCATTCCTGCATGCAGGTCTAGTTTGAATATGTTTTTAGTTTTAATATATCATCAAATCACCCAGTTTGTACCCGGGAAAGCAACTTTAAAACATATGTCTTTAATATTATATAAAACCCAAATATTTAATTATTTATGGTTAGATAAATATCAGAAGTATTCAAAATATGACAAAATATGCAAAATGTACATCCGTTACCATTGAATTGCCCATTAGGGAAATGTAGCTACTGCATAATGGCACAATGCCTCTTTAAATTTAATATTTGATTAAAAATGCATATAAGATTTAGATAAAAAGCTGGTCGATTTTACTATTATACTATTATAGTTAAAAAATAGATAATTTCAAAGGGATATTGAAAATTTCATTCAAATTAGTGTTTTAATTTTTGAAAAAAATTGTTTATTATCATAGCAACATTACTTGTTAATTGAGACTTAGCCTTGCTTTTCCATTTGTAAATGAAATCGTCAAATGGAGATTGTATTTCAGTCTGTGCCCTCTGATGTTGGTAGTGTTTTGATTACATGTAGACTTGTCATGTCAATAAATGTCTTAATGAAAATTTATGTAACATTTGAGCCAAAATAAAACCTGCAGTAGGTACATAATGCATCTTTGATAAACCTATTTTCTTTGGATAACATTTATTTTCACTCGAATGTTTAAAGCCTTATTTAAGTTTTCTTATGGTGATATTTTTCAGGGTGCAAAAGTAGGAAAATTGACATTAAAAACAACAGAAATGGAAACTATATATGATTTGGGCCAGAAAATGATTGAATCATTGACTAAAGACAAAGTTCAAGCTGGGTATGATATTTTGCAATTTTATATGCTCACATTTTCATTTGAATCCCCCAAAAAATATACAGGGCACTATTCTATCGGACTATACTGTAACTTCATGGGTTATGGACCCTGATTGTATGAAAAATCATGTTTTTATACGCCCACATTTTCATGTGGACGTATTATGTCGTCGCCCCTGTCCGTCCGGACGTCCGTCCGTCCACAATTTGTTTGTTGACTCTCTACAGGTCAGAATTCTAATCCGATTTTGTTGAAACCTGAAATATAGGTTTATCCCCATAACATCTCGGTTCCTTTCGATATTGGCATGTATCGGATCGGAACTTCATGGATTATGGCCCCTGATTGTACGAAAAATCGCGTTTTTAGCTTGTGGACCCTATAGAGGTCACAATTTTGAACCGATTTTGATGAAACTTGACATGCATGTTTATAACCCAAAGATCTTGCTTCCTTTCGATATTTGCGCCTATCGGAATTTAATTTCCTGAATTATGGCCCCTGATTGTCCGAAAAATCACCCTTTTTAGCTTGTGGTCCCTCTGGAGGTCACAATTATTATCCGATTTAAAAAAACGTTTGATTATATCACCGTTACACCCTAAGGAAGGTTGAGTTCGAATTTCGGGAAAATCGGACCAAAATTGCCAGAAAAAATGGCCGACGGTTGTATGCGAACAGTGTAAAAATTGTACGTGACAATTTTAATTCGATTTTGATGAAACCTGAAATGCTTGTTTATAACCTAAAGATCTTTATTCTTTTCGATATTTGCGCATATCAAATTGTAACTTAATGAATTATGGCCTTTGATTGTAGGAAAAATCACTTTCGGTATTAAATGTTCTCTGTCTATCTCTCGAACAATTATTATCTGATTTAAAAAAAAACTCTGATTATATTACTGTTGCACCGTAAGGTTAATTTCGAATTGCCGGACGAAATGGTCACCGTTTGTATGCGAATAGTGTAAAAATATGCTATATATCATGGTTGTGGACTCGCTACAGGTCACAATTCTTATCTGATTTTGACGAAAAGTAACATTTTTAGGTTGTGTACCATCACACCATCATCATTGTCGGCTTCGAATTTCATGAATATCAGACTGGAACTGACCAACAAAATGGCTGCTCCCAATACAGTATGAAATGCAGGACTTAATGATGTAGGAAAAATCACTTTCGGTATTGCTTGTTCTCTATCCATCTCTCAAAAAAGTGGGCGTATCCTGCCTGGCAGTGCCAGCCTAATTTTTAGCTTGTGGTCCCTCTGGAGGTCACAATTATTATCCGATTTAATAAACCGTTTGATTATAACACCATTACACCCTAAGGAAGGTTGAGTTCGAATTTCGGGAAAATCGGACCAAAATTGCCATACAAAATGGCCGCCGTTTGTACGCAAATACTGTTAAAAAATGGTATATCAAGGTTGTGGTCCCTGTAGAGGTCAAAATTTTAATTCGATTTTGATGAAACTTGAAATTCATGGTTATAACCCAAAGATCTTGGTTCCTTTTGATATTTGCGCATATCGGATCGTAACTTCCTGAATTATGGCCCCTGATTATACGCAAAATCGCCTTTTTATACGCCCACATTTTTATGTGGACGTATATTGTCGTCACCCCTGTCGGTCCGTCCACAATTTGTTTGTGGACTCTCTACAGGTCACAATTCTTATCCGATTTTGACGAAACTTGAAATATAGGTTTATCCCCAAAAGATCTCGGCTGCTTTCGATATTGGCATGTATCGGATGAAAACTTCATTGATTATATGGCTCCTGATTGTACACAAATCACGTTTTTAGCTTGTGGACACAATTTTGAACCGATTTTCATGAAACTTGACATGCATCTTGGTTCCTTTCGATATTTGCGCCTATCGGAATCTAATTGTCCCCCGCCTTTCGAAGAAAGTTGGGTGACTATTAAAATGGGTTCATCTGTCTATCTGTCTGTCTGTCCCGTCCCGTCCGTCCGTCCGTCTGTCCGTCCGTCACACTTTTTGGGACACGATAACTCTCTTCCTAATTGAGCTAGAATGTTCAAACTTGGTGTACGTGTTGATTAGGTCAATGCCTTGATGGAGTTCGAAGATGAGCATTTTCCGCTTAGGGTAAGCAGAGATAAGCAATTTGATTGATTGATGCTTTGGGACACGATAACTTTAGTTCTAATTAAGTGAGATTGATGAAACTTGGTGTATAGTTTCATTACACCTTGACTAGGTTTGATAATGAGCATTTTCTGCTTTGGGTAAGCAGAGCGATACGCAATTTGATTGGTCGAGACTTTGGAAAACAATAACTCTCCTACTTTGGAACACAATAACTCTCCTTCGAATTGAGTTAAAATGTTCAAAATTGGTGTGTATGCTTATTGTCCCCCGCCTTTCAAAGAAAGCAGGGAACTATTAAAATGGGTTCGTCCGTCTGTCTGTTTGTCTGTCTGTCCGTTCCGCTTAGGGTAAGCAGAGATAAACAATTTGATTGGTTGATGCTTTGGGACACTATAACTTTAGTTCTAATTAAGTGAGAGTGATGAAACTTGGTGTATAGTTTCATTACAGTAATACCTTGACTAAGTTTGATAATGAGCATTTTCTGCTCAGGGTAAGCAGAGCGATACGCAATTTGATTGGTCGAGACTTTGGAAAACAATAACTCTCCTACTTTGGAACACAATAACTCTCCTTCGAATTGAGTTAAAATGTTCAAAATTGGTGTGTATGCTTATTGTCCCCCGCCTTTCGAAGAAAGCAGGGAACTATTAAAATGGGTTCGTCCGTCTGTCTGTTTGTCTGTCTCTCCGTTCCGCTTAGGGTAAGCAGTGATAAACAATTTGATTGGTTGATGCTTTGGGACACTATAACTTTAGTTCTAATTAAGTGAGAGTGATGAAACTTGGTGTATAGTTTCATTACAGTAATACCTTGACTAAGATCAATAATGAGCATTTTCTGCTCAGGGTAAGCAGAGCGATAAGCAATTTGATTTGCTGAGACTTTGGAACACAATAACTCTCCTACGAATTGAGTTAAAATGTTCAAAATTGGTGTGTATGCTTATTGTCCCCCGCCTTTCGAAGAAAGCAGGGGACTATTAAAATGGGTTCGTCCGTCTGTTTGTCTGTCTGTCCGTCACACTTTTTGGGACACAATACCTCTCCTCCCAATTGAGGTAGAAGGTTCAAACTTGGTGTAGGTTCGAAGATGAACCTTTTCTGCGCAGGCTAAGCCGACATAAGTCATTTGATTGGTTGATGCTTTTGGACACGATAACTTTAGTTCTAATTAAGTGAGATTGATCAAACTTGGTTTATAGTTTCATTACATGAATACCTCGATAATGAGCATTTTCTGCATAGGCCGAGATAAGCTATTTGATTGGTTGATGATTTGGGGCACGATAACTTTAGTTCTAATTAAGTGAGAGTGATCAAACTTGGTTTATAGTTTCATTTCATGAATACCTTGACTAAGTTCTGCCTTGACTAAGTTTTGCATAAGGCTAAGCCAAATAAGCCACCAGGTAGTGCATTTTAGCAGTTGCTTTTTATCCATGGTATAAGTTATGAATAAATAATGACAATGTTGTTTTTTTTTTAAACTTTTTATTTTTCACTGTTCAAATTTTTTATAACAATAATCACATTAGTTATTATTTTGAGGGAGAATGGAAGAAGAAAAGATCATAAAATACAAAAACTATGTCTATTTATATGTGAGCAGTGAGCAAAGAATTGTGTTAAATGGTGATGGGACTTAAAATTTACATTTTTATGGTAATGATGCCCATATGATATGATGATCTGTATATGGTAGTGGGAATGAGCCAGTATTTATATCAGGAATAGATGATATGATAAAATCCAATGTACCACCATGGAAATGAGTTGGAGATGTAATCAATTGTTGTAAATTGTGTTTCAAAAGAATATTGTCAAGTTGTGTTGGATCCATATTAAAATCACCAAGTAGCAGAATATTGTGAGAGTTTTGTTTAAAGGGACAATAACATTCTTGCTGGCTTGGTAGCTCCAGAAAATAAATAATACCCTTATTCTAAGTACTAGATGTTTAAATGTCTTACCTGTTGTGTAAATTATCCATTACAACCTATTTTATTTGTCCAGAGGGTTCGAAAATATTTTAAAATCCAAGTCACATTTGAAAAGGTTTAGGTTAGACTTTTCAAATCAATTGGTTGAATTATTCCAATTTTTTAAATTAGGTGTGTTAAGATGAAATTTATATCATCATTTAATTGGAATATTGTAAAATAATACGATTTGTTGACCAGAATGAAGATTGGGACATATTTTTCAGTTACAACAAGAGTGTTATTGGGACTTTAATACCACTAACTAATGTATCAAACTGACTTATAAAGTCAGTAAGATGTTGTGAATGTGATTTGTATATTACAACTAGGATCAATGGCTTATGATTATAGTCTAGTTTTATGGTATGGTATTCAATATCTATAATTTCATAAGGAAGGGAATACTCTGTCACCTGTACTTGTTTAGAAATGTAAAAACCAACACCATGAGGTGTAGGTTTACCCAAGAAATTAAAGTTGTCGATTCTATGCAGATGAGACAAATAATTACCGTATGTTTCTGTGACACAAATTATACTTAAGTTAAGAATAGGTTGATCATGTTTCAACTCTTTTGCATGAAGATTAAGCAATCTAATATTAACATGGCCAATGCTAAGATTATTTGGATTTAACTGACTCAAAGGATGTTTCCATTCAAATAATGATTCTCTGTTCATTCTATTTATTTCGTCAATAGCTTGTTTGTTAACTTTTATGTCATTTGATTTGAAGTTGATAGTTTTAATAGATGCCCTGGAAGTGGCTCTACTTAACATTGTGTATGCAAGACCTTGTTGTGGTGGTAATTTAGTAGTTGATGTAAAGTCAGCAATCATAATGGGTTGTAAGCCCATAGGCTAGTATTAATGGATACATTTTTCTTTCAACTGGAATATGACATTTCGATGCTAAGATAAATTTGACTGTTACAGGTTGGATACCAACTGCATATCTTAAATGTTGAGGAGAATTCTTTTTTGTTTCGTTACCTATAATGACACTGTCAAATTTAAGATATATATATGCCCATTAACTGGTGAATTGGCGGGTATATTAAATTCTACAACAGTTCCAATAACACCATTAACTAAATGATCTGCAATATCATAATTCTTGGTTAACATCACACGGGCACCTTTAGCAATGGTAAGTTGTGACGACAAATAACCACCCGTTTGGTATATACTACTGGGTGGAATAGTGATTGATTGTATGTTAGTATGCAGATCTCTTTTACTATCTACTGATGCTATGGTGATGTGAGGCTGAGGAAAAGTTTCAAGTTTTTCATTGTTATAGACTGAAACTTGTTGGTTGGTCATATATAAATGTACAGTATCAATAGGAAAGTTTGATGTATCTGTATTTTCTAATTGATTTAAAACTTCAATGTCTTCGTGAGTCATATTACCAGTACGTATGCGAGATAATACTTCAGCAAACACAGGATCTCCTTTTTGACGAACAATTTCTGTTAATTCTATAAGTTGGAAATGATTTGTCCATAATGACCCAGCCAACGCAGTGTAGTCATTTTGATGGTTTTCTTTAAAAACTGCACGGTCTCCGACTGGATTTAACTGCATGAGATCGCCCACAGCCAAGACAGAAATTCCAGCAAATGGATGGATTTGTGATGAATCTTGGAATATTTCTTGTAAAAAAAGATGTAAATCTTCTAATGATGACCCACCAAACATAGATATTTCATCTGCTACAATAACTTTCAGATTCACATACATACATCTTAGTGTATTCAACTTTTCGGCACCTGGTTTTTTAAATGCAAAGGATTTTCCCTTTTCTCTGATTGGCAGGGAAAATGCTGAATGCAAAATTATCCCATTGATGTTCGACGCAGCCTTGCCTGTAGAAGTGGTCATTAGAACTACAGGTTTATCAGGATCTTGACCAGGTTTTCTTAAAGCACGTACCAATCCATCATAGATAGTATTGACTGTATGAGTTTTCCCAACCCCACCACCACCACTAAGAAATAAATAGAAGGGTTTTGGTGCTCTTTCATCAGTTTCTGCCATTCTGGTTTGATTTGCCAAAGAAAATAAAAAATCAAACAACCTTCTCTGTTGAGGGTTCAAGGACCGAACTTTGTCATAAAATTGAGGATCTGATGTTAAATGAGCTTTGGCAATAGTAAAAGGTTTTTGTATTTTTCTTCTCCGATTATCGTCTTCACCAGTTTCTAAAAGATCTGGATTTAAATGAGGATTTTGAATAGTGTGAGATTCAGCTGCTGCTTCTAGTATCTCTTGTTCTACTTGTGCTGCCATTTCATTCCAGATTTCTGGTTCAGCTGAATCCAGATCGAAATCATTGAGGATAGTCTCTACTTCATTATAATAAGGTTCATATTTCTTAATTGTAGGAATTATATCGTTTTCAACTTCTTCAAATTTTATTTTATATGAATCTTGAAGTTTTAACTCTGTTTCTGAGTGCCATGGCAGATAGAGTATCAATAGTCTGTGATAATATAATTCTTCGTTATTTTCTTTGGAGACATAATGATATCTGATAACACGTGGATATCTTCGTTTAGTTATCTTACCAAGATTGTCTTTTAATTGAAATGTTTTGTTAGTATTGTTACTGTTACCATCACTATCTGAATTACTATTATTGTCGTCATTAGTAGCATTTGATTTAGCACTAGAGATATTATACTCAGAGCAAAATTCTGCAAGGGAAATATTTTGTAGTGACTGCGGTCGAGCAGAATACTTATCATGAATACTTGGCACATACAGATCTGTTTCATCATTTTCCATTTTATCTAAAATATGTTTTGGCTTTAAAATCCTTGTCCTGTTTTCTTTTACATCTGTTTGAATGAATAAAACATTTATGTTGGATTTTCGTAGTGGCAGAGGAAGAATTCGAGCAATTGCTTCATGTTCTGATACCTCTCTACATTTTCTGAAAACATTACCTATGTCTTTTAATGCATCTCGGACATTTTTATGTGATGATTCTTTACTGGCTTTTTTCATTAGTTCACTCATAGTATGTTCGGGTTTACATATGTAGGATGTTAAATATGCTATCCATGCCCATATATTAGTGATAAATTGAATATCCATATTTGATTGTAGTGCTTGTAAAATGTGTTCATTATAATTATTGACATTAACTTCATTTGGTTCACGTTTCATAATAATTGAGGTTCTCCGTGCAGCTATTTTCAGCGCTTCAGTATAATCTATTAGTGTAACATTAGCTTCATTTAGAATCTGTTGTAGAGATATTGGTAATGATAGATTTTTCTCTGTCAAAATGGTATATACTTTAGCTTGTATTAATTTAGCTCTGGCCTTTATATCCGGATCAGCATCTGTTTCTGGTACTCTGGATATTATAGTAGATGGTGAAGGAACTCTGGGATATCCAAATCTACATGAGGTTGATTTCTTCTTAAAAGTATGTGTGTGATGGTGTACTTGTCGAGAAGAAACAAGTTTATGTATATTAGAGTCTGCTTCTGGTAAATGACATGATACATATTTATCAATGAAAGCGATACAGACCTCATCGCTATCTTTGTCGATACATGGAGCATCTTTTACATGAACGGCAGAATGAAAATGTTCCGTTCCTCGTCCTTGCATCTCTTTTCTTCTATCATAGTTAAGAATTTGACCAATGGGATGTGTTCCACTTAAAATAACTTTATCCCATAATTGTTGGAATATGTAGTCAATATGTCTTGCCACAGTTACAGGGTTAGTTTGTAGCCACATACGTTTAGTGTTCCAGTCCATTGATGCAACATCTTCATCTGAAAAATCCTTACCATACTGCCTCCCCACTACTTGAATTACTTGGGGCCAATAAAATTCAGCTGCTGAACCGGTAATGAAAAAAGTATAAGGACCCAACTGTCGGAGTTTTGCTAGCATGTCATATTGCATTTGTTGCCAATATTGTGGTGTACTGCGAACACTTTTGAAACTTGTGAATAGTTGATCTCTTTTAAGAAGTCTGTGAAAACGAGAAGGGTCTTTCATTTGTCCAGCTGATATATCTTCATGATAGGCCTTGCGGGTTGTAATGGATATACTGTTTTGTACAGCAGAATGTTCTAAAATATCTAGGATTTGAAAAATGTATTCAGGGCTCTCAGAAAAACTTGTGTCTTTACAAAGGAGTCGAAGATTTGAATATTTCTTTTCTGTCAATTTCTTCTGCCTGTCAGAATTAAACATATTTGTACCATTAGGAAATAAATGAGGAAAAGATAGAGCTTCCCAGTTGGGTTGGTGATATATAGTCGTGGGAATTTGTCCCTCTGCTGGAGCTAAATTTAAAACTTCATTTGTTCCAATACTAGGTCCATGTGTGTTTGAAACAGGTGGATGAGTTTAAAGCCGATTTCTGCTGAAGTTCTTCGGTCAATTCTGCTGGAATTTGATTGTCCAGTTCATCTTCACTATCAGTTATTAAATCATCATCCTCTTGAGATTTAGCACCTGTATTCTGTTTATTTGTAGACAAGGACACAACAGGTTTCTGAGATTCTTTTAGCAGGGGATCTTGTACAACCGATGTCCAAAAGTCACCATCTGATCTCGCACTGACAGATTCCCAGCTTTCATTTATTGTAACATCTGAATAAAGAGGTGAATGTGTCTTTAAATATTTAATAGCATTATTGACATATTGTGGTCTGATGCACTGTTTATGAACAGCATGCTTATCTGAAAGTCGTCGTTTTAATGCTAATGTTATTATTTGTGAATTTGAAGTTGCACGTGGTAAATTTGTTGTAACTTTGGTTAAATCTGACGGCACTAATACAACTTGTCCTCTGAGACCATGCTGTGCACCTTTATACAGTGACACTATTTTCATAAAAGGGAGAATCTTAGACACAAGTTGAACTTCTAGAGGACACAATTCTTTTAGTTCTGTTGGGATTTCTGACAGATACAGATTATTAGCTTGACTTTAAGGTGGTAAAGTTCCCTTTTTCATATGCAGGTGGCATTGTTTGCATATCCAACCACAAACAACGCCTGAACAATACTGGTTAATTTCATGTTCAGAAAGTTTTTTATAATTACTGGCTTTAAATAACTGAACAGACGATCTATATAGTGTTGGCAAACAAGACACACAAGTATGATCAGCTCCATGTCCAATAGCTTCTACAAAGGAATTAATTGCTGAAATAACATCGGGTGATGATCTAGATTTGATTTTTCTTATACGATCAGATTGGCGAATTTTAGTCCTTTTTGTCATTGGCAAATTATCTCTAAATATTTTATGGCTTGTTTTGTCACCTTGTTTTTTTTCTTCTCTCTGGGTATTTGTTAACTTATCTCTCAATGTTGTATGGCTTGTTTTGTCTCCTTGTTTGATTTTTTCTTTCTGGGTATTTGTTAACTTATCTCACAATGTTGTATGCCTTGTTTTGTCTGCTTGTTTGATTTTTTCTTTCTGGATATTTGTTAATTTATCTCTCTGTAATTTATGGCTTGTTTTGTCTGCTTGTTGGATTTTTCCTTTCTTGGTATTTGTTAATTTATCTCTCTGTACTTTATGGCTTGTTTTGTCTGCTCGTTTGATTTTTTCTTTTTGGATATTTGTTAATTTATCTCTGTACTTTATGGCTTGTTTTGTCTGCTTGTTGGATTTTTTCTTTTTGGATATTTGTTAATTCATCTCTCTGTACTTTATGGCTTGTTTTGTCTGCTCGTTTAATTTTTATACGCCCACATTGAAATGTGGTCGTATATTGTCGTCGCCCCCGTCCGTCCGGCGGTCCGGCGTCCACAATTGCTTGTGGACGCTCTAGAGGCTAAAGTTAATATCCGATTGACTTTAAATTTATACACAGTGTTTAAGGTCATGAGACGAAGAAGCCTATTGTTTTTCAGCGATTTCCGATAATAACTACCAGAGTTATGGCCCTTGACGACTTCAAAAAATCTTGTGGACGCTCTAGAGGCCAAAGTTAATATCCGATTGGCTTTAAATTTATACACAGTGTTTAAGGTCATAAGACGAAGAAGCCTATTGATTTTCAGCGATTTCCGATAATTAGTGCCAGAGTTATGGCCCTTGATCACTTCAAAAAATCTTGTGGACGCTCTAAAAGCCAAAGTTAATATCCGATTGACTTTAAATTTATACAAAGTGTTTAAGGTCATAAGACGAAGAAGCCTATTAATTTTCAGCGATTTCCAATAATTAGTGCCATAGTTATGGCCCTTGATCACTTCAAAAAATCTTGTGAACACCCTAAAAGCCAAAGTTAATATCCGATTGACTTTAAATTTATACACAGTGTTTAAGGTCATAAGACGAAGAAGCTTATTGATTTTCAGCAATTTCCGATAATTAGTGCCAGAGTTATGGCCCTTGATCACTTCAAAAAATCTTGTGGACGCTCTAAAAGCCAAAGTTAATATCCGATTGACTTTAAATTTATACACAGTGTTTAAGGTCATAAGACGAAGAAGCCTATTGATTTTCACCGATTTTCGATAATTAGTGCCAGAGTTATCTCCCTTGATCACTTCAAAAAATCTTGTGGACGCTCTAAAAGCCAAAGTTAACATCCGATTGACTTTAAATTTATACACAGTGTTTAAGGTCATAAGATGAAGAAGAAGCCTATTGATTTGCATCAATTTCCGATAATTAGTGCCAGAGTTATGGCCCTTGATCACATCAAATAATCCTGTGGACACTCTAGAGGCCAAAGTTAATATCCGATTGACTTTAAATTTACACACACTGTTTAAGGTCCTGAGAGGAAGAATCCTACTGATTTTCATCAATTTCAAATAATTACTTCCAGAGTTATCTCCCTTGATCACTTCATAAAACCTTGTTGCGCTGTAGATGCCAAACTTATCATCCAATTGACTTCAGATTGATACACAGAGTTTAAGGTGATGAAACGAACAAGTATTTTGATTTTTAATGAATTTTGATAACTGAACAGCTAAATCCATGATATTAAATGTTTCCTATACTAATTGTTAGCTTGGGGCAAAACTTTATAAAAAGCAAACAAATTATCATGATTTTCTGATAATTACATAATGAGTTGTTACTCAGATTTTAGTGTATTACAAATGTTTCATTACCAAAAAAAAGTAAAAATATGCGACAACCCTTGTTGACTGCCCGGACGATTTAGCTGCTGTGGGCGTATGTTTCGTTGCCTGGCAACCTATCTTTTCTTTCTGAGTAATTGGCAGTTTATCTCTCTGTAATTTATGGCTTGTTTTGTTTGCTTGTTTGAGTTTTTCTTTCTGAGTATTTGGCAATTTATTTCTGTGTAATTTATGGCTTGTTTTGTCTGCTTGTTTGATTTTTTCTTTTTGGATATTTGTTAATTTATCTCTCTGTACTTTATGGCTTGTTTTGTCTGCTCGTTTAATTTTTTCTTTCTGAGTATTTGGCAGTTTATCTCTATGTAATTTATGGCTTGTTTTGTTTGCTTGTTTGAGTTTTTCTTTCTCAGTTTCTGATAAATTATCCCTAAACGTTTTATGGCTGGTTTTGTTCTTTTCTTTTACTTCTTGCTTCTGTGACGAAGTCTGTCTTTCTCTGCATATTTGTTGACGTGTGGTATTGGTGTGCCTTATTTTACTCTCTTTTGATGTAAGATTTCTTTGACATGTGATATTATCCTTACTTGTCCTGTCAATATGCTGTTGTGCTCTACAATGTTGATCTGCAAAATATGTGTTAATATTTGGTGAAATTATTGAGCTTTTTGATCTGTTAATTATTTCTGGGAATGGTTTTATAATATTGTGTTGTACACAATATTTTAAATGATCACGGGCTAAGGTTATGTCATAATTGATAGAAGTACAGTCGTTACCAAGAATAACAGAGAAAGCAAAGGCTATAGCCGTAACACCGCATAATGGAAGTGTTGATTGTTGAGTCACAACTCTATATTCTACAAAATGTATGATATTGTGTCCATATAGAAGTTTTAACTGTACCAGAACTTCTCTAAAGTGTTCAGGAGTCATCAATGAATCATATACATGAACCTTCTTTAAATCAGGTAAGTAACAGGACGTTACCCAATGACCTTGTAATGGGTGAATGTTAACAGATAATACATCAAGGGGAATTGTTGGTTTAACTTTTTGTGAAATGTCTGAAGATAGATACAAAAATTCAGCTGGTGTATAATATCCAATCAAAGTATTATCAGAACCAGTTAAGGCTTTCATCATGTTCAAAGCATACACTATTACATCATCAGGTATCTCTGTGTTTTTATCTCCAATAAGATCAGTAATTTTAACAGGACTGTAAGCAATGTCAGTTTCTTGTTTACTTTGCAGGCCAATACTTTTTGTAGGTTTAGAAGTATTACTTTCTTCATGAGCTGTTTTACACTTTTTGGTATTATCAGTATCCTGAAAGAACATATGTACAGGAAAATTAGGTGAAAAAATCCGTAAAGGGTCATGGTAGTACAGACAAGTACATTTGCCTAGACACAGCAGAACAGTAGGGTGTTAAACCCCATTTCATTTCATTTCAAAGGAACTGCACCCAAATGGTTGGGGGCACACATAATTCTTTTTTGAAACAGTGCTACCTAATAGTGAGACTATAAGACATGTTATTTACTGCAAATTATTCAAAAAACATAGGTTGCCACTTGCCAGGCAACAAAACATACGCCCACAACGGCTAAATCGTCCGGGCAGTCAACAGGAGTTGTCAATTATTTTTACTTTTTTCAAAAATGAAACATTTATATTATTATACATTAAAATCTCATTAAAACTAACAATTCATTAAGTAATAATCAGAAATCATTAGAATTTGTTTGGTTTTTATAAACTTCTGTCCCTTGCTAACGTTTAGTATACAAAACATTTAATACCATGGATTTAGCTATTCAGTTATCAAAATTCATTGAAAACCAATAGGCTTCTTCGTCACTGTGTATAAATTTGAAGTCAATCGGATATTAACTTTAGCCTCTAGAGCGTCCACAATACTTTTTGAAGTGATCAAGGGCCATAACTCTGGCGGTAGTTATCAGAATTCTCTGAAAATCAATAGGCTTCTTCGTCTCATGACCTTAAACACAATGTATAAATTTAAAGTCAATCGGATATTAACTTCGTTCTCCAGAGCGGAAGTCCATACCAAGGGACGGGGGCGACAAGAATATACGACCACATTTCAATGCGGGCGTATCAAAATACTCTATTGAGCATTTTAAAGTCTGGAATCACAATGGAATAATCATTTACCTGTTCCAGCTGCCTCTTGCTTTTTTTATCACATTTTCTCATATCCAAAGACCTTTTTATACGCCCACATTTTCATGTGGACGTATTATGTCGTCGCCCCTGTCCGTTCGGACGTCCGTCCGTCCGTCCACAATTTGTTTGTGGACCAGAGTTGGGATTTCGCCCGTATATTCCGGACATGTCCGAATTTTTTTCCCAAACGCACAATATTGTCCGACCGGGAATATGCCCAATCGGACATCAAGACATAGTGAATAATATTCAAAATTCCAAAATTAATATAGTGTACTGTGAGTATAACTACCACTCAACCCGATTATCGTTGACAATAGGCAGGATTGATTAGGTAATTAAGTGATCAACGTATTTATTGTGTTATACCGTCAATAAACCGAACTTGATTAACTACTTAATCTGCCTTGATTGATTGACTTAATCCTTTGTCGGACCATTCATCAATCTAATCTTCAACAGAAGTCATTGCTTTCCCTTTGTCAGACTATTCGAAAATCCAATAAGAGTGATTATAATTTTAATCCACCTGTTTACCTCGTGGTCTTCAATTGTCGGGCATTTTAATCGCATTGATGTGAGCCGACAGCATCTATCAACTAATCATGGATGTCACATATCGTAAGAGTATATTATTTTATAACACCCTAATTCATTTTGTCAACGATATCCTTTACGTCTTTTAAGAATCCATATATAAATTCTCATCCACAGTGGCACTTTCCCGTGATCTCAAGCGCCGCACGAATATTGCTTAACATATTAGGCAGTGCTTTAACTATGAAGCTGTGTGCTGTAAGTCACGTACGCCATAGCGGCAATACGCTGAAGTCAGCTATGCCTTTTGTCATCACCACAAGTATTATTTCGAACGCTTTCCTTTTATTTGCTGCCGTGTTCTAATTTCTATTACGCACAGATTTGAATATTTTGTTGACATTTTATAAAGAAAAAACGATGTTCTGACATCACAAACTATTCTTATTTCGGAAGTTCGGCATTCATTTGCTGCCACATAAATCTAACGGAATATTACGGTTGTGAATTTTATGCTGAAGCAGGATCGGCAAGTTTTCATTCAAAGTATTACGAAAATGCTTAATTTTGTACGGCATTTACTGACATAAATTTGAATGCCGTACGGGAATTAGGTGTGAAAAATAGCGAGGTTCACCAATTTTTATTACATACGGGATTTGAATATTTTGTTGAGATGTGATTTTTAGATGTGGTATGAATTGAATACCGTACAGGAATTAAATATGAAAAATAAAATATTCGATTTAAAAAACCGTTTGATTATATCACCGTTACACCCTAAGGAAGGTTGAGTTCGAATTTCGGGAAAATCGGACGAAAATTGCCATACAAAATGGCCGCCGTTTGTACGCGAATACTGTTAAAAAATGGTATATCCCGGTTGTGGACCCTGTGGAGGTCACAATTTTGATTCGATTTTGATGAAACTTGAAATTCATGGTTATAACCCAAAGATCTTGCTTCCTTTCGATATTTGCACATATCGGATCGTAACTTCCTGAATTATGGCCCCTGATTATACGCAAAATCGCCTTTTTTTAGCTTGGAGGTCACAATTATTATTCGATTTAAAAAAAGGTTTGATTATATTACCGTCACACCCTAAGGAAGGTTGAGTTCGAATTTCGAGAAAATCGGACGAAAATTGCCATACAAAATGGCCGCCGTTTGTACGCGAATACTGTTAAAAAATGGTATATCAAGGTTGTGGACCCTGTGGAGGTCACAATTTTGATTCGATTTTGATGAAATTTGAAATTCATGGTTATAACCCAAAGATCTTGCTTCCTTTCGATATTTGCGCATATCGGATCGTAACTTCCTGAATTATGGCCCCTGAATATACGCAAAATCGCCCTTTTTTTTAGCTTGGAGGTCACAATTATTATCCGATTTAAAAAAACGTTTGATTATATTACCGTTACACCGTAAGGAAGGTTGAGTTCGAATTTCGGGAAAATCAGACCAAAATTGCCATACAAAATGGCCGCCGTTTGTACGCGAATACTGTTAAAAAATGGTATATCAAGGTTGTGGAGCCTGTAAAGGTCACAATTTTAATTCGATTTTGATGAAACTTGAAATTCATCGTTATATCCCAAAGATCTTGGTTCTTTTCAATATTTGCGCATATCGGATCGTAACTTCCTGAATTATGACCCCTGGTTATACGCAAAATCCCCCTTTCTCTAGCTTGTGGTCCCTCTGGAGGTCACAATTATTATCCACATAAATCTAACGGAATATTACGGTTGTGAATTTTATGCCGAAGCAGGATCGGCAAGCTTTCATTCAAAGTATTACGAAAATGCTTAATTTTGTACGGCATTTACTGACATAAATTTGAATGCCGTACGGGAATTAGGTGTGAAAAATAGCGAGGTTCACCAATTTTTATTACATACGGGATTTGAATATTTTGTTGACATGTGATTTTTAGTTGTGGTATGAATTGAATACCGTACAGGAATTAAATATGAAAAATAGCGAGGTTCACCTAATTTTGTTATGCACGTGATTTGAATATTTTGACATGTGACTTTTAATTGTGGTATGAATTCGTCTGCTTAAATAACGATAAGAGTTATGCCCCTTTACTTTCGGTAAAATGTCCGACACGAAAAATTTTGAAATCCCAACTCTGTTGTGGACTCTCTACAGGTCACAATTCTTATCCGATTTTGACGAAACTTGAAATATAGGTTTATCCCCAAAAGATCTCGGCTGCTTTTCGATATTGGCATGTATCGGATCAAAACTTCATGGATTATGGCCCCTGATTGTACGAAAAATCACGTTTTTAGTTTGTGGACCCTATAGAGGTCACAATTTTGAACCGATTTTGATGAAACTTGACATGCATGTTTGTAACCCAAAGATCTTGGTTCCTTTCGATATTTGCGGCTATCGGAATGTAATTTCCTGAATTATGGCCCCTGATTGTCCGAAAAATCACCCTTTTTAGCTTGTGGTCCCTCTGGAGCTCACAATTATTATTCGATTTAAAAAACCGTTTGATTATATCACCGTTACACCCTAAGGAAGGTTGAGTTCGAATTTCGGGAAAATCGGACGAAAATTGCCATACAAAATGGCCGCCGTTTGTACGCGAATACTGTTAAAAAATGGTATATCCAGGTTGTGGACCCTGTGGAGGTCACAATTTTGATTCGATTTTGATGAAACTTGAAATTCATGGTTATAACCCAAAGATCTTGCTTCCTTTCGATATTTGCGCATATCGGATCGTAACTTCCTGAATTATGGCCCCTGATTATACGCAAAATCGCCTTTTTTTAGCTTGGAGGTCACAATTATTATTCGATTTAAAAAAACGTTTGATTATATTACCGTCACACCCTAAGGAAGGTTGAGTTCGAATTTCGAGAAAATCGGACGAAAATTGCCATACAAAATGGCCGCCGTTTGTACGCGAATACTGTTAAAAAATGGTATATCAAGGTTGTGGACCCTGTGGAGGTCACAATTTTGATTCGATTTTGATGAAATTTGAAATTCATGGTTATAACCCAAAGATCTTGCTTCCTTTCGATATTTGCGCATATCGGATCGTAACTTCCTGAATTATGGCCCCTGATTATACGCAAAATCGCCCTTTTTTTTAGCTTGGAGGTCACAATTATTATCCGATTTAAAAAAACGTTTGATTATATTACCGTTACACCGTAAGGAAGGTTGAGTTCGAATTTCGGGAAAATCAGACCAAAATTGCCATACAAAATGGCCGCCGTTTGTACCCGAATACTGTTAAAAAATGGTATATCAAGGTTGTGGAGCCTGTAAAGGTCACAATTTTAATTCGATTTTGATGAAACTTGAAATTCATCGTTATATCCCAAAGATCTTGGTTCTTTTCAATATTTGCGCATATCGGATCGTAACTTCCTGAATTATGGCCCCTGGTTATACGCAAAATCACCCTTTCTTTAGCTTGTGGTCCCTCTGGAGGTCACAATTATTATCCAATTTAAAAAAACGTTTGATTATATCACCGTTACACTGTAAGGAAGGTTGAGTTTGAATTTCGGGAAAATGGGACCAAAATTGATAGACAAAATGGCCGCCGTTTGTACGCGAATACTGTTAAAAAAATGATATATCATGGTTGTGGACCCTGTATAGGTCACAATTTTAATTCGATTTTGATGAGGAAGGTTGAGTTCTAATTTTGTGAAAATCGTCCCAAAATTGCCGGACGAAATGGTCGCCGTTTGTACGCGAATAGTGTAAAAATATGGTATATCATGGTTGTGGACTCGCTACAGGTCACAATTCTTATCCGATTTTGATGAAAAGTCACATTTCTAGGTTGTGTACCGTCACACCATATTCATTGTCGGTTTCGAGTTTCATTAATATCAGACTGGAACTGACCAACTAAATGGCTGCTCCCAATACAGTATGAAATACAGGACTTAAAGATGTAGGAAAAATCACTTTCGGTATTGCTTGTTCTCTGTCCATCTCTCGAAAATGTGGGCGTATCCTGCCTGGCAGTGCCAGCCTATCTTTCTTAATTTAGGCATTATAATGATCTAAAACAAAATATATAATATTTAAGACAATAATTTCAAGTACAACACAACATTCTGGATTATTTCGTCATCAAGTTGTAAAATAATTGTTTGCTTCTCTTTGTGACTCACGTCCCTCAAAATAATATTCCTGACCAAAAAAATCATTTTTTATTTACCTGTTGATTTGTATTCATATAAATTAGCGTTCTGTTGTGCAATGCATCCAAAGTAAACATTGATACTTGACTCAATCAGAGCCATATGTAGGATTTTAAAAGTGGGGATGCAGCAGAGTGGTGGGGCGCCATAGCCTTCACAAAAGTGATATAACAAAGTTGCGATTTTGCTGGTCAACCTCATAAAAATTTTAGTGTAAAGACATGACCATGTGTTCCTCTGTAGTAAAAAGCATTCAGTCCAACGAAAATTTTGGGAAAAGTTGGAGGTGGGCAAAGAGGCCACAATTAACATTGAAGTCAATGGGAAAGTTAAAATTGGTCTGCATCCACATAGTTAAGTGGATTTACCTCCCTTTCATTAATGTTCTTAATGTTTTTATCGCCATATTGCCTTGGTGCATAGCCTACTTATCTTATATCTCCCCTGTTGGGAGCAATGCTATTTTGTATCATGTTAAATTTTATTATTTGATTGTCATTTGGGTTTTCTCACTTTGTTGATCTGTAACATGTCCCCTGTGGATACTTGATTGAAAACAAACTTATTATAAATGGCGTCAGGCGCAGTAAAACTGGTGATTAAGCAACTAGTCCGCAACATAACTTGGGGTACCTGGTACCCAGATTTTCGAAGAACAATTTTTATACGCCCACATTGAAATGTGGTCGTATATTGTCGTCGCCCCCGTCCGTCCGTCCGTCCGTCGGTCCGTCCGTCAGTCCGTCGGTCCGGCGTCCACAATTGCTTGTGGACGCTCTACAGGCTAAAGTTAATATCCGATTGACTTTAAATTTATACACAGTGTTTAAGGTCATGAGACGAAGAAGCCTATTGTTTTTCAGCGATTTCCGATAATAACTACCAGAGTTATGGCCCTTGATCACTTCAAAAATTCTTGTGGACGCTCTAGAGGCCAAAGTTAATATCTGATTGACTTTAAATTTATACACAGTGTTTAAGGTCATAAGACGAAGAAGCCTATTGATTTTCGGCGATTTCCGATAATTAGTGCCAGAGTTATGGCCCTTGATCTCTTTAAAAAATCTTGTGGACGCTCTAAAGGTCAAAGTTAATATCCAATTGACTTTAAATTTATACATAGTATTTAAGGTCATAAGACGAAGAAGCCTATTGATTTTCAGCGATTTCCGATAATTAGTGCCAGAGTTATGGCCCTTGATCACTTCAAAAAATCTTGTGGACGCTCTACAGGCCAAAGTTAATATCCGATTGACTTTAAATTTATACACAGTGTTTAAGGTCATAAGACGAAGACGCCTATTGATTTTCAGCGATTTCCGATAATTAGTGCCAGAGTTATGGCCCTTGATCACCTCAAAATATCTTGTGGACGCTCCAGAGACCAAAGTTAATATCCGATTGACTTTAGGTTTATACACAGTGTTTAAGGTCATGAGACGAAGAAGCCTATTGATTTTCGGTGATTTCCGATAATTAGTGCCAGAGTTATGGCCCTTGATCTCTTAAAAAAATCATGTGGACGCTCTAAAGGTCAAAGTTAATATCCGATTGACTTTAAATTTATACACAGTGTTTAAGGTCATAAGACGAAGAAGCCTATTGATTTTCAGCGATTTCCGATAATTAGTGCCAGAGTTATGGCCCTTGATCACTTCAAAAAATCTTGTGGACGCTCTAGAGTCCAAAGTTAATATCCGATTGACTTCAAATTTATACACAGTGTTTAAGGTCACAAGACAAAGACACCAATTGATTTTCAGCGATTTCCGATAATTAGTGCCAGAGTTATGGCAGTTGATCACCTCAAAAAATCTTGTGGACGCTCTGGAGGCCAAAGTTAATATCCGATTGACTTTAGATTTATACACAGTGTTTAAGGTCATGAGACGAAGAAGCCTATTGATTTTCAGCGATTTCAAATAATTACTGCCAGTTATCTCCCTTGATAACTTCAAAAATTCTTGTGACGCTATAGAGGCCAAAGTTACCTTCCGATTGACTTTAGATTGATACATAGAGTTTAAGGTGTTGAAACGAACAAGTATTTTGATTTTCAATGAATTTAGATAACTGAACAGCTAAATCCATGATATTAAATGTTTCATGTATATACTAATTGTTAGCGTGGGGTAAAACTTTAAAAAAAGCAATCAAATTCTAATGATTTTCTGATAATTACATAATGAGTTGTTACTCTTAATCAGTTTTTAGTGTATTACAAATGTTTCATTACCGAAAAAAGTAAAAATATGCGACAACCCTTGTTGACTGCCCGGACGATTTAGCTGCTGTGGGCGTATGTTTCGTTGCCTGGCAACCTATCTTTTATCATTGCCTTTCATTTCTCGCACACTTTTCCTCAAATTTGTTTCTTTTTAAAAATGTTAAATATATTTTACCATGGGATGCATCAACAACTCCAGCGGACGTATTCATAAAATTAAGTGGGCCTAATTCTAATAACTGTTTGGTCAAAATAAATATTAACAGAACAGACACGTTTCATCTGAATTTCGTAGTTTGTTAGACGTGTTCTCTTGCCACTTGAGTTGAAATCTAGGATTTTGGACAAGTTCAAAACTTAATATAAATATGTGGACTGTATTTATATCCCTCACATGGCACAGTATTTCATTTTAATGCTACCCGGTACTTTCATTTCATTGGCTTGATAACGTTGAGAGAATACTCTACGAAACGTTGCCTAAAATACACTAGTAGTATCTGTTTTTCCATAAGCATGTGTTTTGTTGTAATCATTTCATGGTTCATCTAATATACTCATCAGCCACATCAGAGCTTTATTTTGAAACAAAAACCCAGATTTGTCTTTTATTTATTGATTTGTTTTTATCATATATAGTGGCCTACAATCGTATATATCTTGAACTTTCATTCACCTTTAGTGGCTTTAGTTTTAATTAGAAGAATACCGATATCATCAATACAACTGGGCGGTGATTTGCACAAAATATTTGTCATTTAGACATAGATAATAAACCAGTCAAATAATAGTAAACTCCCAGTAAATTATAAATTTACTGTGGGTAGGAATAATAGTTTATACACGAAGCCTGTAATGTTATAGTATTTAGTATAGGCTGTGGACAGGTCTTCTGAGAGTGAGAGGTCGTAATTAATATATTTGTGAAGTAAACTAACGGTACTGTTTGCAAACGACAGTTACTTGTTTAACTGATTTTTTTGTGACTGACCTGGTGTCACACTTCGGTGATAGTCTGTAATAATGTGATTAACTTCTTATTAACTTGTTATTCATTCTATTTAAAAGGAAAGTTTTTGAATAGGCTTGTTTATTCTTCTTGTTTATTATTTGTTCCTTGTATTGAGATGCTCGCCATAGAACAATCGAGACATTACATCCGACACAGCAAAACATTAAAATGCTACTATATGGATCGGAAACACTAACATACGAAGGGAATGTGTCAGTATTTAACCAAGTACATAATTTTATTGAAAAACCGAAAGATTTAAATTTTAATAATAGCGGATTTTAATTATTTCAAATTAATCATGTTTACATCTAAATACTGTTATGGATTATGTGTACATTTATATATATATAATTTCCTTTTTATCTATTCCCTTTTCCTTCTTTGTTTTCATTTTGTTTTCATATTATGTAATTAATATGTAACCGGGAGAGGGGTTTATATAGGCTTTGCCATGTTACCCAATCACCTCAGTTTCTGAATAAATATTGTTTATATTAAAAATAATAAACATTAAAATATACACTAGCCTAATTTTTTTTCGCACCTACCAACCCATCCCATAGAAGCAAAAGGGAGAGATAGTTCAATTTCAGATACAGAAATAATCACAACAAATTTTTAAAATGAAATGACAATATTTATTGTACCCGTCCTTTATATAAATATATATTACAAACAATAGCAAAAATAGATGACCCTAATAAAACTTAAAGAATGGAATGGCAAATAAAATAATAAAGTAAAAGCTCCTTTGCTTTGAAAAACACTTAGACGAGAAAAAATATGAACAAGAAAATATTTCCTACACATAGTTATGTACAAAGTTAACCAAGTCCAAAATAAAGGTACATTTACAGAGAAAATAGGCCTATTATCAAAAGAAAAACAGAAAAGCTATCTACAAGAAAGATAATGTGGGTTTTAGAAAAACTTAAAGATAGAAAAATAATTTATGAACATTATAATGTAAACTACCCAAATATTTCCTACACATAGTTATGTACAAAGTTAACCAAGTCCAAAATAAAGGTACATTTACAAAGAAAATTTCCTTTTATCAAAAGAAAAACAGAAAAGCTATCTACAAGAAAGATAATGTGGGTTTTAGAAAAACTTAAAGATAGAAAAATAATTTATGAACATTATAATGTAAACTACCCAAATGGATGAAAATGATACATTAGTCAAGTTTCGGAATTTCATCATGAACAGTTAATGATAGTTCCGGCTCCCCATCAATGTTGTCTGGAAATATTTCATTGATCATTACGCTTTGACTAGCAATTTGTTCCCTCAATGAAATGTTTTCTCGGTGTAAAAATAATCCTCTTGTATTCAAGCTATTAATTTTTTGTTCACTTGCCACGACATCAAGTTGACACCTTTCTAACAACATATTGCATTTATAAGTGGAAGCTTTTATTTTTCTTCTTAGTTTTTCCAAGGAGGTCTTGGCTTCACAGGTTTCACCAACAGACACATGGTAAAGAGCTACTTTGAGTTCTGTATCAAATTCAGTGTGTTTTTATACGCCCACATTGAAATGTGGTCGTATATTGTCGTCGCCCCCGTCCGTCCGTCCGTCCGTCCGTCCGTCGGTCCGGCGTCCACAATTGCTTGTGGACGCTCTACAGGCTAAAGTTAATATCCGATTGACTTTAAATTTATACACAGTGTTTAAGGTCATGAGACGAAGAAGCCTATTGTTTTTCAGCGTTTTCCGATAATAACTACCAGAGTTATGGCCCTTGATCACTTCAAAAAATCTTGTGGACGCTCTAGAGGCCAAAGTTAATATCCGATTGACTTTAAATTTATACACAGTGTTTAAGGTCATGAGATGAAGAAGCCTATTGTTTTTCAGCGATTTCCAATAATAACTACCAGAGTTATGGCCCTTGATCACTTCAAAATATCTTGTGGACGCTCTAGAGGCCAAAGTTAATATCCGATTGACTTTAAATTTATACACAGTGTTTAAGGTCATGAGACGAAGAAGCCTATTGATTTTCAGCGATTTCCGATAATTAGTGCCAGAGTTATGGCCCTTGAACACTTGAAAATATCTTGTGGATGCTCTAGAGGCCAAAGTTAATATCCAATTGACTTTAAATTTATACACAGTGTTTAAGGTCATGAGACGAAGAATCCTATTGATTTTCAGCAATTTCTGATAATAAGTGCCAGAGTTATGGCCCTTGATCACTTCAAAAAATCTTGTGGACGCTCTAGAGGCCAAAGTTAATATCCGATTTACTTTAAATTTATACACAGTGTATAAGGTCATGAGGCAAAGAATCCTATTGATTTTCAGCGATTTCCGATAACTACCAGAGTTATGGCCCTTGATCACTTCAAAATATCTTGTGGATGCTCTAGAGGGCAAAGTTAATATCCGATTGACTTTAAATTTATACACAGTGTTTAAGGTCATGAGACGAAGAAGCCTATTGTTTTTCAGCGATTTCCGATAATAACTACCAGAGTTATGGCCCTTGATCACTTCAAAATATCTTGTGGATGCTCTAGAGGCCAAAGTTAATATCCGATTGACTTTAAATTTATACACAGTGTTTAAGGTCATGAGACGAAGAAGCCTATTGATTTTCAGCGATTTCCGATAATTAGTGCCAGAGTTATGGCCCTTGAACACTTGAAAATATCTTGTGGACGCTCTAGAGGCCAAAGTTAATATCCAATTGACTTTAAATTTATACACAGTGTTTAAGGTCATGAGACGAAGAAGCCTATTGATTTTCAGCGATTTCCGATAATTAGTACCAGAGTTATAGCCCTTGATCACTTCAAAAAATCTTGTGGACGCTCTAGAGGCCAAAGTTAATATCCGATTTACTTTAAATTTATACACAGTGTTTAAGGTCATGAGACAAAGAATCCTATTGATTTTCAGCGATTCCCGATAATTAGTGCCAGAGTTATGTCCCTTGATCACTTCAAAAAATCCTGCGGACGCTCTAGAGGCCAAAGTTAATATCCGATTGACTTTAAATTTATTCACAGTGGATGCTCTATAGGTCAAAGTTAATATCCGATTGACTTCAAATTTATACATAGTGTTTACAGTCATGAGACTAAGTCGTCTATCGATTTTCAGTGATTTTCAATAATTGCTGCAAGAGTTATGGCCCTTGATCACTTCGAAAAAATCTTGTGGAAGCTCTAGAGGCCAAAGTTAATATCCGATCGACTTTAAATTAACACACAGTGTTTAGGGTCATGAGACGAAGAAGCCTATTGATTTTCAGAGATTTAAAATAATTATTGCCAGAGTTATCTCCCTTGATAACTTCAAAAAATCTTGTTACGCTATAGAGGCTAAACTTATCATCCGATTGACTTTAGATTGATACACAGAGTTTAAGGTGTTGAAACGAACAAGTATTTTGATTTTCAATGAATTTTAATAACTTCATCCTGATCAGTTTTTTCATCCTGTTTTTTTTTCATCCTGTTTTTTTTCTGGTGTTGATATTGCCATTGGGGTGTAGAGAAGACTACTTTTTATACGCCCACATTTTCATGTGGACGTATTATGTCGTCGCCCCTGTCCGTCCGTCCGGACGTCCGTCCGTCCACAATTTGTTTGTGGACTCTCTACAGGTCACAATTCTTATCCGATTTTGACGAAATTTGAAATATAGGTTTATCCCCAAAAGATCTCCGTTCCTTTCGATATTGGCATGTATCGGATCAAAACTTCATGGATTATGGCCATTGATTGTACGAAAAATCACGTTTTTAGCTTGTGGACCCTATAGAGGTCACAATTTTGAACCGATTTTGATGAAACTTGACATGCATGTTTGTAACCCAAAGATCTTGGTTCCTTTCGATATTTGCGGCTATCGGAATGTAATTTCCTGAATTATGGCCCCTGATTGTCCGAAAAATCACCCTTTTTAGCTTGTGGTCCCTCTGGAGGTCACAATTATTATTCGATTTAAAAAACCGTTCGATTATATCACCGTTACACCCTAAGGAAGGTTGAGTTCGAATTTCGGGAAAATCGGACGAAAATTGCCATACAAAATGGCCGCGCTTTTGTACGCAAATACTGTTAAAAAATGGTATATCAAGGTTGTGGACCCTGTGGAGGTCACAATTTTGATTCGATTTTGATGAAACTTGAAATTCATGGTTATAACCCAAAGATCTTGGTTCCTTTCGATATTTGCGCATATCGGATCGTAACTTCCTGAATTATGGCCCCTGATTATACGCAAAATCGCCTTTTTTTTAGCTTGGAGGTCACAATTATTATTCGATTTAAAAAAACGTTTGATTATATCATCGTTACACCCTAAGGAAGATTGAGTTAGAATTTCGGGAAAATCGGACGAAAATTGCCATACAAAATGGCCGCCGTTTGTACGCGAATACTGTTAAAAAATGGTATATCAAGGTTGTGGACCCTGTGGAGGTCACAATTTTGATTTGATTTTGATGAAACTTGAAATTCAAGGCTATAACCCAAAGATCTTGCTTCCTTTCGATATTTGCGCATATCGGATCGTAACTTCCTGAATTATGGCCCCTGATAATACGCAAAATCGCCTTTTTATACGCCCACATTTTTATGTGGACGTATATTGTCGTCGCCCCTGTCCGTCCGGACGTCCGTCCGTCCGTCCGTCCGTCCGTCCACAATTTGTTTGTGGACTCTCTACAGGTCACAATTCTTATCCGATTTTGACGAAACTTGAAATATAGGTTTATCCCCAAAAGATCTCGGTTCCTTTCGATATTGGCATGTATCGGATGAAAACTTCATGGATTATGGCCCCTGATTGTACGAAAAGTCACGTTTTTAGCTTGTGGACCCTATAGAGGTCACAATTTTGAACCGATTTTGATGAAACTTGACATGCATGTTTATAACCCAAAGATCTTGGTTCCTTTCGATATTTGCACCTATCGGAATGTAATTTCCTGAATTATGGCCCCTGATTGTCCGAAAAATCACCCTTTTTAGCTTGTGGTCCCTCTGGAGGTCACAATTATTATCCGATTTAAAAAACCGTTTGATTATATCACCGTTACACCCTAAGGAAGGTTGAGTTCGAATTTCGGGAAAATCGGACGAAAATTGCCATACAAAATGGCCGCCGTTTGAACGCGAATACTGTTAAAAAATTGTATATCATGGGTTGTGGACCTTGTAAAAGTCACATTTTTAAATCGATTTTGATGAAACTTGAAATTCATGGTTATTACCCAAAGATCTTGGTTCCTTTCGATATTTGCGCATATTGGAACGTAACTTCCTGAATTATGGCCCCTGATTATACGCAAAATCGCCTTATTTTAGCTTATGGTCCCTCTGGTGGTCACAATTATTATCCGATTTAATAAAACGGTTGATAATATTACCGTTACACCGTAAGGAAGGTTGAGTTCGAATTTCGGGAAAATCGGACCAAAATTGCCATACAAAATGGCCGCCATTTGTACGCGAATACTGTTAAAAAATTGTATATCATGGTTGTGGACCCTGTAGAGGTCACAATTTATATCGATTTTGATGAAACTTGAAATGCATGGTTATAACCCAAAGATCTTGGTTCCTTTCGTTATTTGCGCATATCAGATCATAACTTCCTGAATTATGGCCCCTGATTGTCCGAAAAATCGACTATGGTCCCTCTGGAAGTCACAATTATTATCCAATTTAAAAAAACATTTGACTCTATCACCGTTACACCCTACAGAAGGTTCAGTTCGAATTTCGAGAAAATCGGACTATAATTGCCAGAAAAAATGGCCGCCGTTTGTACGCGAACAGTGTAAAAAATGGTATATCAAAGTTGTGGACCCTGTAGAGGTGACAATTTTAATTCGATTTTGATGAAACCTGAAATGCTTGTTTATAACCTAAAGATCTTTATTCTTTTTGATATTTGTGCATATCAAATTGTAACTTAATGAATTATGGCCTTTGATTGTTGGAAAAATCACTTTTGGTATTGCTTGTTCTCTGTCTATCTCTCGAACGATTATTATCTGATTTAAAAAAAACCTCTAATTATATTACTGTTGCTCCGTAAGGAAGGTTGAGTTCGAATTTCGTGAAAATCATACCAAAATTGCCGGACGAAATGGTCACCGTTTGTACGCGTATAGTGTAAAAATATGGTATATCATGGTTGTGGACTCTCTACAGGTCACAATTCTTATCCGATTTTGACGAAAAGTAACATTTCTACGTTGTGTCGGCTTCGAATTTCATGAATATCAGACTGGAACTGACCAACAAAATGGCTGCTCCCAATACAGTATGAAATACAGGACTTAATGATGTAGGAAAAATCACTTTCGGTATTGCTTGTTCTCTATCCATCTCCCAAAAATGTGGGCGTATCCTGCCTGGCAGTGCCAGCCTATCTTTTTAGCGTGGAGGTCACAATTATTATCTGATTTAAAAAAACATTTGATTATATTACCGTTACACCGAAAGGAAGGTTGAGTTCGAATTTCGGGAAAATCAGACAAAAATTGCCATACAAAATGGCCACCGTTTGTACGCGAATACTGTTAAAAAATGGTATATCAAGGTTGTGGACCCTGTAAAGGTCACAATTTTAATTCGATTTTGATGAAACTTGAAATTCATGGTTATAACCCAAAGATCTTGGTTCTTTTTGATATTTGCGCATATCGGATCGTAACTTCCTGAATTATGGCCCCTGGTTATACGCAAAATCCCCCTTTCTTTAGCTTGTGGTCCCTCTGGAGGTCACAATTATTATCCAATTTAAAAACACGTTTGATTATATCACCGTTACACTGTAAGGAAGGTTGAGTTTGAATTTCGGGAAAATCGGACCAAAATTGACAGACAAAATGGCCGTCGTTTGTACGCAAATACTGTTAAAAAAATGATATATCATGGTTGTGGACCCTGTATAGGTCAAAATTTTAATTCGATTTTGATGAGGAAGGTTGAGTTCCAATTTCGTGAAAATCGTACCAAAATTGCCGGATGAAATGGTCGCCCTTTGTACGCGAATAGTGTAAAAATATGGTATATCATGGTTGTGGACTCTCTACAGGTCACAATTCTTATCCGATTTTGATGAAAAGTCACATTTCTAGGTTGTGTACCGTCACACCATAATCATTGTCGGTTTCGAATTTCATTAATATCAGACTGGAACTGACCAACTAAATGGCTGCTCCCAATACAGTATGAAATACAGGACTTAAAGATGTAGGAAAAATCACTTTCGGTATTGCTTGTTCTCTGTCCATCTCTCGAAAATGTGGGCGTATCCTGCCTGGCAGCGCCAGCCTATCTTTTAAATTTTCATGGGTGTAACATCATCTTCGTCAATTTTCTCCTCGTGTTTCTTCTCAGGTGTTAATATTGGATTGTACGGAAGACTATTTTTCTTTATTTTTGTGGGATTTGATTCATCAATGTTTTTTTAGATTTCAAGTTCATCTGGTATTGAGACAGGGCTGACGAGAGGAGTCTATTCTGAGTGTGTCTCTGTTGCTTGCCATACTTTTTTTTTACCTGAATAAAAAAAGAAATATGCATCAGTTTTTCAACATGATTTACACCAAGAATTTCGTTTTCTTTATTTTTGAATAATACTGAACTACTCGTCTAGACACGACAATTTCAATTATTATCGGAGGGGTAATTGTTTGTGATTGTGAAAAATCACGGACTTGGCATATTACAACAGACCTTTAATGTAACAAATATTTTCTTGTTTACTTCTTTAAAAATTATAATCTGCAAAAAATACAAATCGCGAGTTTGCTTATATCGCACGTTTACCGCTATTCAATTACAATGCCAATCAATGGCTCATTAAATAAACCACGTGCTTTGTTCGGTTACGATATCGTTCCACTGTTGTAAAATCTTTTCTTCCCCATAAATCGTACATTCCAATAAAATCGTATTCAATATTTAATTTTAACAAACCTTTTCACATATGACAGAAATGTAAAATAATATTCGGGGAAATTTGACCGTTGATATCTAGTAAGTACCTGTTAGCAGACACAGCATGTACAAATTGTAGCCTGGGAGTGGGAGCAGTTTATTAATAGATACATTTGGTACCGTAGTTGTGTAACCAAGGTAGCCTATTCTATAAATAGCGATAGAGTGACAAATAGAATGCCGATAAACCATGAAACAAAATATTCTATGTCATAGTATTTGGTTTTGTGCATAAACAGCTTTATACCGAAGACAACATATTAAAAATAGTAAGTCTACTAAGTGATGACGTCGAGTGAATAATAAAATAAATTAAGCGTCACAAATAGAGCGCGTGCTTTCGCCGTAAAACGGTGTCGTCTGCTTGAAAGACAAAACGTGATTTATCATCACCCAGTTGTGCAAACGAAACGTCTTTATACAAACTTTTCCATTTTATAAGCTCGTTTATATAGTTTATGCTTTAGTTCTTAAAGAAGCTTTCCAATGTATTACCCCTGTAATTCCTCCTCTTTTATCTGTACGATATTTTCGAAAAAAATGAAACGAAATCCACTTATGTATACATTTAAGTTACATTATAGCCTACATGTCCCGACTCAACTTGCCACATTACATGTCATAATATTATAACCAGGTATTGATAAAAGCATCAATTGAGCAATTCCAATACAATCCAATACAATAAATATAGGCAAGGTAAATAAACAAATAAATGGAAAAAAACAAATTGAAAAAGAAACTATTATAAATTAATTAAATATGTAGTATGCAATAATGAATTGACATTTAATGACAGAAAGAAAACAATGAACTTTGCACAACTTGCAGCAAGATGGAAAATAGACCCGTTGATACAACCAAACTCTAGATCTGTAGACATAGAGCATGTTTTCCCCTTAATATGCTATAATTGTTCCATCAAAAACATTTTATGCTTAGACTATAAGTAAAGATATACTGTTTGATTGTTCAATACTTTGTAAAAGATATAATAATTATTTATTAAGCAGTTCTTTGCCATTAAAGCTCAACTTAATGCTGTCTCCCAATTGCACTCTTCAGAATCTTTGACTTTCATTAATGTTTCTGTTAATGTCTGATTGTGTCTTTCACAAGTACCATTACTCCAGGGAGCAAATGCTGCGGTTAATTTTAATTCAATACTAAAGTTCTCAGCCATTTCCTGAACTTCTTTGTTATTAAATTCACCTCCATTGTCGGAATACAATTTACGGGGTGAACCGAAAACACATATCCAGGTCTGAATAAAGGCTTTGACAAACGTTGTAGCTTGTTTATTATGCAGTATACATCCCGCACTAAAACGGGTAAATTCATCAATTATATATGTAAGTACCATAAATGAGGTTCAATTTTATGCAAATCGACTGCCACCGTTTCGTTAAACTCAGTTGCTAATGGTAGCCCAACTGCTGGTTTAACTGGTGCTTTCTTGTGTTGAATACAAATATCACACTTATCTACAATGTTTTGTAATATTTCAAAAGCTTCTTTATCATATAAACCTGACGAAATTAAAAGTTTTTTAAGTCTTGCGCATGAGGCTTGCCCAAATTGTCGATGAAGTTTTAATAATATTTTATGCTTATCTACTTTAGACATATTGCTGTCATAAACCATTAAAATATTCTCAATGTTTTTGTTAGAACATGTCTCAAAAACACAAAGATCAACACAATAATGTCCACTCGAGGTGTATTCTAAGTTTACAGGAACACCAAACATTGTTGCTGAATCATTTTTTAAGTCAATAATAGCTTCAAGTTCTTTGAGAGAAGACTTACTTAACAACAACAGAATACCGGCATTGACAACTTCTACTTCTATAATACAGCTTTTATTACCCAGAAATGCAGGAATTTTTACCAATTTTCCCCAAATCTGAATGTTCGGTCACTTTTAAAAGTTTGAACAACTGATTGTTGTTGGGCATCTTATGTCCGTATATAATCCTCGAACCATGAAATTCCACATACGGTTTTGGTACACGCTGTGTCAATAACAGCAGCATGACTAGCTTCCACAACAAATACATTAAGATCTTCATGAGCACACGATTTTTCAAATTTGGACTCATCACCATCAACCATTAAAGTTCCAATAGCATTTTTTTAAGTTATATTTTTAAAATTTATTAAAATAAAGCCCCGAAATAGATTGAACCTATAAACAGTCCTACCTTGTTAAAGAATAATCCTATAATTCACTATTGCCAGTTGAGAAATTGGCAAAAATATCATTTTCAACTTCAAATTCAAACGTTTGAAGATGGCCGTCCATGGAGAAGAATAGGAAAACAAGGGAGGTAATTGAGTAACTATTTCCTCAATCAACCAGTGTCACCCTTTCTAACCCCCCAAAAATTTTGTCCATGATCGTATAATAGTGAGTTGACAACCTTTTGAGCAAAAACCATAGAAATAATTATATTTTGACTTTCTTAGAAAAAGTGAAATTGGAACTTTAAAGTTAGTTCACACCAATCACGGTCGCAGTCTTCAACTAAATTAGCAGATTCTTGCTTATGAGGACAATCTTTTGCCCAATGATATGTGGACTGACAAATAATTTTCTACCATAAGAAGATACTGCATTGATTTCATGCTTTATTATATCGTTAAAAGACTCTTGGTTCATACTTTGTCTGGCACTATTAAGCTTACTACCAAAAATTCTCTTCAACGCAGATTTCATATCATTGAATGTTAACTCACCAGTTGCAGTCAAGGCCATTTGCCGCTCAGTTGTTGAAAGAGAGGCATTGTCTAATAACTTAAATGCCAATACAGGATCAGGTAAATTCATCTGATATTTTCTGATCTTTTTTTCTAACGCCTCGAACTGGACAATATATTCATCAATTGTCATATCACTCTGTCGGCGAAACTGTTCAAACGTCATGTATGCATGATACATTGCATCTTTGATTTCTTCTTTAAAAACGCTGTCTAACTTCGTTAATAATAGTTCAATTCCCCTGTCAGAATTAAGGTCTTCCTTGGGAATTTCAACCGGTGTCTCACGTGCTCTTCTGGTTAATGTCAAACATACTGCCAAAGCTTGCTTCTTTTTGTCTAGATCGGTGACAAGGCGCCAAATCTCCAACTCTGCTTTCCACGAGTCATAATTCGTGTCGGAACTGAAAACAGGTGGATTTTTGTAATTATTACTTGCCATCACAGGTCTATATTGTCATGTCTTCTAATAAAATTTTGTTTCGCTCTGCTACCATGTTAAAATTGATAATTAACCACGACTCATATTTCTGACATAGTTTATTTTCTGGTTGCCAACTATACAACTGCCAAATCTCCCTTCCGCCTCTCGCGTCTCACGAGACCCGTCGGGCAGAAGTGACGTCACACATATAAACAAAGGTAAGAATGAAACATGACAATTATACAGATTAACACTGACAACAACATACGTCCACATGAAAATGTGGCCGTATAAAACTGGTTGACTATATCCCCGTTACACATTAATGATGGTTGAGTTTGAATTTCTTGGAAATCGATAATTGAACAGCTGTAAATCCATAATACTAAATGTTTTGTATACTAGACGTTAGCATAGGGCAGAACTTTATAAAAACCAAACAAGTTCTAATGATTTTCTGATAATTACTCTTGTTGACTGCCCGGACGATTTAGCTGTCGTGGGCGTATGTTTCATTGCCTGGCAACCTATTTTTTTAATCGTTTTCTAGAGAATAGCAAGGAAACTGTTATTAAGGGGTAAAAGTTTTATTAATTTCCATTTACTATAGTCAACCATGTCTTTATCAAATTCAAATCTTTACTTCATGTGTTTTCGAATTCACCTAGGTATCGTCTGTAAATAAACCTATTGGTATTTTAGAGATAGAGAAAATATGTTCAGTACTGTCATTGATATAAATAAGGAAAAGAATTTAAGAAGTTGACCAATACTGATCACTGCGGAACACATGCAGTTGTATTATTCAGATGAGATTAGAGCTGCTGCCTTTCATGATGACTGATTATTTTCTGTTTGACAAATAATCCTCCATAAGAATTTACCTCGAATACCGCTTGTCTTATAGTCATTGTTTTGAAAAATGGCAGTGCTCTACAAATTTAAGGGAGAGTGCTCAAACCATGGGTTCCACGTCGGACGTATATGCCATTCGGGACCGAGGGCTATGGAAAATGACTGTAACTTAGATTTTGCACACCCACTATGTAACTATAACATTGTACGGCCAGTACAGAATGATGCGTATGTAGAGATAAGAGAAGCTACAGAATCTCATGATTGATGTTATAGAGTTGTATACATAGTCACCAAAAGCATTCCAGCAATCAAACAATTAATCCACACTGTAATAACGGTGTGCGTATTCAAAAACATGGTTTCATATGGCACTCAGACATGAGATCACATGTGGGTATTAATAAAACAATAGTATTCGTCCAATCAAATCTATATCTATATTGTAATAACTGACATTTGTGACTTCTCTTTATATTTAAAATAACACCAATGACGGAAATTAAATAAATTTTAAACGGCACACTGAATGGATTTGTGATTTTAACGGATTTAGTAATTTGAACACTGATACACAAGGTGATCAACAATGCTACTCGTATAGTGTAATTTATCTATGTATGTACTTTAGTGTATTCTGCCTGTGCTATACTGTACTATTATTTTATAATATGTATATTATTATGATTGAAGATGGGTGAATCAAAAAAAACCTAAACAAGTAAAACATATTTATTCAATACAATTGGTGTATGTACGAGTCAAGTATTTAGCACGATTACTTTATTATATTGGGCATGTATGAAATGATTTATTTTACACCTGCTTCCAAGCCATTTTATATCGGCACATGCACCATTCCTTAAATAGCACCATTCCCCTTTAACACAGAATTGCATGCATTTTTGTGAGGCAAAGAGTCTTTGTACCCTGTGATGCATAGTTCTCCAGACAATCTGTTGCCTCGATAGTCCAAATGTTACTATTAATAATCTGTTTATCTGTGGGATAGGTTGCAATTCATAAGATCTTGTTTGATATTTCTTTGGTAACGTCTTCGGAGTGATGACGCATAAAACAATGACAATTAATATTTGTGGCTGTGATAATTACTGGAAACAGAACGGGGTTTAATTGGAATACGTATCGTCTTTTGTATGAATACGGTAAACAGTTTGTATTTTGAATTTGTAAGTCAAAAAGTACAAAAATATTTTGTAAAAGAGATGACGTGGCTATATTTAAGAAATGACTGAAATGTCATGTAATTATAAATACACCATGCGTGAATGTAATTCCCGATTGCATGAAAATTCCAAAACCAAAGTATATAAAAAAAAATCTCATGTAATAATCGCATTGTTTGCCATTGCTTCATTTAATTAGCTTAGTGAAAGTTGGGTTGTATTTACATACGTTATTCATTTTTAAATAAAAATTCAAACACTTAAATATACTCATTTTGGTCTTCTCCAACTAAACACTGAAACCGGGCGATATAATAAAATCGATAGAAATAAAAGATTATGCAAATGTTGAAGATGAATATCACTTTCTGCTGTGCTGTCCCGCTTATATATTCATCCGTAGAAAATATTTTGGGTCTTTTCCATCTCATAAAAAATTTAAAAAAAAGAATCTCACGAATCAAAGTGATAATAATATAAAACTGCTAAATCTTGGAAAATATTTGTACCACTCAATAAAAAATAAGAGAAAAACCATACCTAATTGCAAATGGTTTGGGTTGGGGTTAGGTTATGTATATATACTATTCAAAAAAAGTAGGGGATATTTGATTTTGGGGGCATAATAATACTAAAATATGCAAATGACTACGAAAAAAGTCACTATAGATAGAGTGGTTCAGAGACACAATATTTGTCCTTATAAAAACTGACCCGCTTATCTTTGTGATTGCTCCGTCGAGAAATCTTCTGAAGTGAGCAGAAGTTAGCGCTGCGCACGTGGTTTAGGAAGTCGCAGCAAATATACGTCACATGAGGTATTTTTACAAACATGTATTGGTATATAACGCCGAGTAAAAAATACACTCATTGCGGGCTTCGACTTACGTGTTTATTTAATAGCGAACGTGAGCAAAAATTTTGATTTCACTCCTTGATTTGATTTTTGATTTTGGTGATTTAAATACAGAGCTAGCTGTAATAGCTTCGTTTCATTTCTAACTTTCAAGCAGGTGAAATCGCCCAGATAAATTCACTACAACCTTTCGAGATTTACTTTTATTAAGTGGCTACATTCTTGGTTTACGCTGGCATCTATTGTGGTTAGGAAATAAATATTTGCTAGCTCTAAATACGCAGAACTATTTGAGACCGGAAAATAACCGAAACAAACTTTTTATTTGTAGTCTTTATTTTCCAGACCATTTTCGGTAACATGGTGTAAATTATTTTTTTAATCATAGTATATTATCTAACCATCCTGTAGCCATAGGCTTTGATTGACAGACTTTTTTTTCTAGATTTGAGACTGAGCCCTGCAAGATATCGTCCACGGATGATTTGCTATCCGGCATTGGATTGGACAAGTACCCCTATGATTTGGGAACTGTAACAAACTACCTATGACAAAAATCACAAATAGGCTTTATGCTAGACAAATGTTAATAAATTCCCGACAACTTCGGAGCATCGGTCTATCATGACTGCTTTACATGACGACTGTGTGACTTTTGGTGACAAATACATTCAAAATAGACTGGTCAGACTGACGACAAAGACTAGGAAGCTGAGTAAAAGTAAGGTTAAGTCCACTAAATGTATGAAATCATACGACGATTTTCTTGACATCTCATTTTTTCCGGGATAGTTTACGTTACTCCATCGGCAGACACAAGTGAAATTAATTTAATAAACAGAGAGACTCGGACATCTGCCGATGCGACCTTAACTGATTTAGATAGAAAAAAAGTATTTGCGGCGATTGTCATAAATGCACAATCGCCAAGTTTAAAAAAAAAATCAACTTCCAAAGACTAAAAAAGAAATGATTCGCATGAAGGCTAATAATGAAAATAAAAAACAATTGTCAGGTAAAAAGAATGGTTGCAAGTCCAAACCTTTTTAGATGAACAAAGGAATTTTGTATGATGTCAAAAATCAAAGATACACAGCAGAATGCCATAATTTGATCATGAAACTTAAAAATCTAAACGTTTCCAATGGTAACGTAGCAGTGGTTATAACCGCATGTTTGGCTCTCGCGGGACTAAATCTAATTACACTCCATCAAAATCTACAGTTCAAAGAATTGTCAGTTAAAAAGAATGGTTGCAAGTCCAAACCTTTTTAGATGAACGAAGGAATTTTGTATGATGTCAAAAATCAAAGATACACAGCAGAATGCCATAATTTGATCATGAAACTTAAAAATCTAAACGTTTCCAATGGTAACGTAGCAGTGGTTATAACCGCATGTTTGGCTCTCGCGGGACTAAATCTAATTACACTCCATCAAAATCTACAGTTCAAAGAATATCATGTGAGCGCGTCGGTGTCCACATGTTTAGGAAACCTTGAAGTCGGCGAAAAATACCACCCTTTATACAGACGAAACTACAAAATTTGGCTCTAAATTCGGTACATACGCCACTTATCCAGCAATGTGTTCTTTTTTCATAACAAACAAAATGCAGTACAATATATTTATTTATCTGAGGGACAAAAAATAAAGTCTTAAATTAATAGTTTTATTGGGGTGTTTATCCTTCTCTCTCACTCCCCGTATTATATGTCATTATATTTTCCTCGTACTTTACCCGGCAATTTATTTTTCATAACAAACATCGTACTGCACAATATAATATTTAGTTATCTTTGAGATTAACATTAAAGTGTTACATTATTAGATTTATAGACCCCTCTCTCTCCCTCTGTATAACATGCCGTTACAGATAGGCCAGTGTCTGGGTATAATAAATAAGTAAAAGCACTGTTCATTTTAATATATGTATTAGGCTAATCTTGAAATAATTCATGTCAAATGCCGATCTTTTCATCTCCAGCTTAAGATGTATTTTAATTTCTACTGTAGCATTATAAATTATAAACACAGTTAATATAAAGACATTTGAAGGCGCGGGTTTACTGTTAAAACAACTAAGCATTCGCTCATGCGTACATGTCAAATCCAATCGTCTCATAGAGTGTATTCGGTTACTTTGCAGTATGGAAATAAACGATATTTTCCGACTGCGATAAAGTTATTTCGTTTCCGGGACGTGCGTAGCTTGGAGCATATTTTTTTTAGTACAACCAAGGGACATAGCTCTTATTCTCACTAAGAGATAACTCCTTTGATTATGGAAGCCGGGAAGATTTTGAGCCATTTATAACATGTGTCCAAATGGTTATATATCCTCAAAAATCAGAAGTGGCCAGACTTCCATTGTTAATCAATGAAGTTTTTATTGCAAGTCTTATCATATAATGTCTTTACTGTCCCGAAATAGTGTCTGTTATAAAACATTTTTAGCCTGAACCACTCTATTATAGAACCTAACAGAAGAAACATTTCCAGTTACATGTGACGCCCAAACGCACCAATAGCTACCACATGGAATGCAGGTGATGCTTGGGATCATCATGGGGGTCCAACCCAAGATTTGCACAACTCTGACTTTGAATGTTACAGTCAATGTGGCATTGAATTCCAGGGTGGAAACATCAGTTTAATTGTTTTAGTTACCAGAAAACAAATTTTGGCTTACCCAAATGAAAGGTTAAGTGCCCTTGGCATGCTGCAGATCGGCACAACACAGGCGGTTGTGGCGCGGACGATGAAGGTTTCTCAGTCTGTCATAAGCAGGCTATGGTCTGTACAGGACAGACCACGCTCAGGTCGACCAAGGGCGACAACTCAAGCCCAGGATAGATTTATCCGTACCTTGGCCTTGAGAAATTGTGTCATCACAGCTAATCAGATCAGCGCTCGTCTTCAAACAGACACTGGTGTGAGAGTGAGTGGCCAGACGATTCGGAATCGACTGCATAGGGGTCAACTTCGCGCCCGACTTCCTCACGTGATCCCTTGTTTGATAGAGATCATCACATTCAGGCAAGACGTCGTTGGTGTAGGGATCGTCAACACTGGGATAATCGACGCTGGAGCAATGTGATGTTTTCGGATGAGTCAAGGTTCACTGTTGATTTTTTGGGCAGACGTAGGAGGGTGTGGCGTCATCAAAACGAGCGCTTCCAAGACGTTAACGTCATCAGACATGATCGATTTGGGGGTGGTTCTGTTATGGTGTGGGGAGGCATCACTGTTGCTGGAAGAACGGCTTTACATGTTGTTGCAGGGCGTGTTACAGGCCAGTACTACCGAGAAAACATCTTGGCAGTCCATGTTGTGCCGTTCGCACGACGTCATAGCCGCCGTTTCATCTTCCAGGATGACAACGCAAGATGTCACAGGGCCAGGATCGTTACAGGTTACCTCCAACAACAGAACATCACCACATTACCTTGGCCAGCACTAAGTCCCGACCTCTCCCCCATCGACCATGTCTGGGACATGCTTGGACAGAGGTTACGTCAACGACAACAACGTCCTGCCAATGTCCAAGAACTTGCTGCTGCATTGCAACAGGAATGGGACAATCTGGACCAAAATGACCTTAGACGTCTCATTAGGAGTATGCCACGTCGGATCAATGCTTGTTTGGCAAACAGAGGAGGATTTACCCGTTACTGACTTCGTTGTGATGCTGTGGTAACTTTGCTGTTTGACCCCGGGTATCATTTTACCCTTATAATGGTCAGTCTGTGCCTTACTTAGTCTAACGATCATTTGGAATAAATTGATGAATGTGAACTTCATTTCATTTTGTCATTTGTTTCTTCGTCAGTTTCATTAGGTGACTTTAATAACACTTAAAAATCAAATATCCCCTACTTTTTTGGAATAGTATATCTATCTATATTTCAGTTTACAAGGGTCGGAGGGAGATTATATATTATATACTGTTATTGTTATCTGTAGGTATATTTATATTACAATACCATAATATTTATACCTGTATATAATATTGGGTAATAGTAAACTTTTTGCTTCGCCTGTAATAAAAGTTCAATTAATTATTATGGATTGGCAATAAAACCATGATTAACTGAGTGGGTTGTATGAAACAATTCTTTAAAAACCAATGGTTTTCTCAAATTAGCTTAAAGTTCATATAGACACAAATCATTAAATGGTTAAACAGCTGTGATACCTGACAAAAAGTTACTGCACTAAAACAATGACTTCGGATTGTAATTGATGTAAATTTAGTCAAATTCCACGTGACGCTCTTTCTATTATTCTTAATATTTTAACAGATTGTGTTATATTTTAAATGATTGATATTCATGTAATTATCAATGTATACAATTCGCTTTTTGTTATTACACCATCGTAGCCAATTAAATTTCGGGGAACTAATTAAACAATGCGATATACTTTCTTACTAAAACATTGGTGAACTGACCTTAAATTTAAATTAAAACGCCAATTCAAAAATACTAATATACAGCCTAATATACAGCCACAAACTAATCTCGTTCGTGATCGGTAATCAACAAAAATCAAAGTGTAAAACTTATTTATTTGATTGGTTGATGCTTTGGGACACGATAACTTTAGTTCTAATTAAGTGAGATTAATGAAACTTGGTGTATAGTTTCATTATAGTAATACCTTGACTAAGTTCGATAATGAGCATTTTCTGCTCAGGGTAAGCAGAGCTATACGCAATTTGATTGGTCGAGAATTTGGAACACAATAACTCTCCTTCTAATTGAGTTAAAATGTTCAAACTTGGTGTATATGCTTATTAGGTCAATGCCTTGATGGAGTTTGAAGATGAGCATTTTCCGCTTAGGGTAAGCAGAGATAAGCAATTTGATTGGTTGATGCTTTGGGACACAATAACTTTAGTTCTAATTAAGTGAGAGTGATGAAACTTGGTGTATAGTTTCATTATAGTAATACCTTGACTAAGTTCGATAATGAGCATTTTCTGCTCAGGGTAAGCAGAGCGATACGCAATTTGATTGGTCGAGACTTTGGAACACGATAACTCTCCTTCTAATTTAGTTAAAATGTTCAAACTTGGTGTATATGCTTATTAGGTCAATGCCTTGATGGAGTTCGAAGATGAGCATTTTCCGCTTAGGGTAAGCAGAGATAAGCAATTTGATTGGTTGATGCTTTGGAACACGATAACTTTAGTTCTAATTAAGTGAGATTGATGAAACTTGGTGTATAGTTTCATTATAGTAATACCTTGACTAAGTTCGATAATGAGCATTTTCTGCTCAGGGTAAGCAGAGCTATACGCAATTTGATTGGTCGAGAATTTGGAACACAATAACTCTCCTTCTAATTGAATTAAAATGTTCAAACTTGGTGTATATGCTTATTAGGTCAATGCCTTGATGGAGTTTGAAGATGAGCATTTTCCGCTTAGGGTAAGCAGAGTAAGCAATTTGATTGGTTGATGCTTTGGGACACGATAACTTTAGTTCTAATTAAGTGAGAGTGATGAAACTTGGTGTATAGTTTCATTACAGTAACACCTTGACTAAGTTCGATAATGAGCATTTTCTGCTCAGGATAAGCAGAGCGATACGCAATTTGAATGGTCGAGACTTTGGAACACAATAACTCTCCTTCTAATTTAGTTAAAATGTTCAAACTTGGTGTATATGCTTATTAGGTCAATGCCTTGATGGAGTTCGAAGATGAGCATTTTACGCTTAGGGTAGGCATAGATAAGCAATTTGATTGGTTGATGCTTTGAGACACGATAACTTTAGTTCTAATTAAGTGAGAGTGATGAAACTTGGTGTATAGTTTCATTACAGTAATACCTTGACTGTGATCGATAATGAGCATTTTCTGCTCAGGGTAAGCAGAGCGATAAGCAATTTGATTTGCCGAGACTTTGGAACACAATAACTCTCCTTCGAATTGAGTTAAAATGTTCAAGATTGGTGTGTATGCTTCTTAGGTCCATGCCTTGACGGAGTTCGAAGATGAGCATTTTCTTCTTACGGTAGGCAGAGATAAGCAATTTTTGGATGACACTTCGTGTTCAGTTTGATTGGTCGATACGTTTGAAAAAAATAAATGTGCGATTAATTAATATGTGTCATCTATTTATTTTGGGATTTCGGCGGGGGACATCAGTCTCACTGTTGGCTTGTTTAATTTCTGTCATTGGTGTTATTTTAAATATAAAGAGAAGTCATAAATGTCAGTTATTACAATATAGATTAATATTTGATTGGACGAATACTATTGTTTTTTTAATTCCCACATGTGATCACATGTCTGGGTACCATATGAAACCATGTTTTTGAATACGCACGCCTTTATTACAGTATGGATTAATTGTTTGATTTCTGGAATGCTTTTGTTTTATAATTTCTACCTGCATTATTTGTGATAAATGCACCTGTGATATAATGCAATATGGTTTGATTTAGGTGTAACAAAAACCGTTGTACTAAAGTCAACATTTCATTGACCCAATTCCCGCGATTACGTAACATCAAGGCACTAATCATTGAAGCGTATTTCATGTGTGACTTCTTTTGGCGCCAGTACATGTCTAACTCTCTCGCGTGTCTATCGCTTCTGCGATATCACCTATGTGGAAGCAGACGTTAAACACCAAGGGGTTGTGGGGTTGACTTCTGGCCACATGTAAACGTTAATTCATTTGTGATTTAATGAAGATGCATTACCTGTGTGATTTACCGAGTTCTGATTGTATAATTACCTGGGATGAGATTTACCAATTTTTGACGTATTTGTCAATGGTGGAATACTATTTTTATAGGATAATGGATAATATATAATAGTACCGCCACGGTAAGGTGAATATCGTGATCGTATTTGTCAATGATGGAATACTATTTTGATAGGCTAATGGATAATATATAGTACGGTAAGGTGAATATCTACGTGTGCGCATTTTTTTTACACTCAAAATGAATTGATCGGATAAACGGCACGCAGGAAATTACAAGTTTTATCTTATAATAAATAAAACACCATAGATTAATTTATTCGTATGTTGATTTATATACGTATCTCGTTAAATTCGACGCCTCGTCTAATAACTGAACACCATAGATAAGTGGACGGGAAGTCCATTTTTAAACCCATCTCCGGGAAACTCAATGACTCGCCCAATAAATGATCGCCATAGATAAGTGCACGGCTCATATATTTTTAAACGCATCTTGGAGAAACTAAACCCGTTGCTATCAATCTAAACCATGGTACTAATTAAACCATTTTTATACGCCCACATGGAAATGTGGTCGTATATTGCCGTCGCCCCCGTCCGTCCGTCCGTCTGTCGGTCCGTCTGTCCGTCCATCCATCGTCCACAATTTCTTGTGAACGCTCTAGAGGCTAAAGTTAATATCCGATTGACTTTAAATTTATACACAGTGTTTAAGGTCATGAGACGAAGAAGCCTATTGATTTTCGGTGATATCCGATAATTACTACCAGAGTTATGACCCTTGATCACTTTGAAAAATCTTGTGAACACTCTAGAGGCTAAAGTTAATATCTGATTGACTTTAAATTTATACACAGTGTTTAAGGTCATGAGACAAAGAAGCCCATTGATTTTCGGTGATATCTGATAATTACTGCCAAAGTTATGACCCTTGATCACTTTGAAAAATCTTGTGAATGCTTTAGAGGCTAAAGTTAATATCCGATTGACTTTAAATTTATACACAGTATTTAAGGGCATGAGACGAAGAATCCTGTTGATTTTCGGTGATATCCGATAATTACTACCAGAGTTATGACCCTTGATCACTTTGAAAAATCGTTTGATCGCTCTAGAGGCTAAAGTTAATATCCAATTGACTTTAAATTTATACACAGTGTGTAAGGTCATGATACAAAGAAGCCTGTTGATTTTCAGCAATATCCGATAATTACTACCAGAGTTGTGACCCTTGATCACTTTGAAAAATCTTGTGAACGCTTTAGAGGCTAAAGTCAATATCCGATTCACTTTAAATTTATACACAGTGTTTAAGGGCATGAGTCGAAGAATCCTATTGATTTTCGGTGATATCCGATAATTACTACCAGAGTTATGACCCTTGATCACTTTGAAAAATCTTGTGAACGCTCTAGAGGCTAAATTTAATATCCGATTGACTTTAGATTTATACACAGTGTTTAAGGTCATGATACGAAGAAGCCTGTTGATTGTCAGCAATATCCGATAATTACTGCCCGAGTTATGACCCTTGATCACTTTGAAAAATCTTGTGAACGCTCTAGAGGCTAAAGTTAATATCCGATTGAATTTAAATTTATACACAGTGTTTAAAGTCATGATACAAAGAAGCCTATTGATTTTCAGCAATATCAGATAATTACTGCCAGAGTTATGACCCTTGATCACTTTGAAAAATCTAAAGTTAATATCCGATTGACTTTAAATTTATACACACTATTTACGGTCATGATAAAAATAGCCTATTTTTTTCAGCGATATCTGATAATTACTGCCAGAGTTATGACCCTTGATCACTTTGAAAAACCCTATGAATGCTCTAAAGGCTAAAGTTAATATCCGATTGACTTTAAATTTGTACACAGTGGTTAGGGTCATGAGACGAAGAATCCTATTTGATTTTCAGTGATATCTGATAATTTCTGGCACTTGATCACTTTGAAATATCTTGTGGACAAAGGCCTTCAGACAAACCATCAAAACTATTCTAATCAATTCTGATAATTATTTAATGGGCTATTACTCGTAATAAGATTAACATGTGTTGTAAATGTTCTCCTTACTGATAAAAGAAACAATATGCGACAACCCTTGTTGACTGCCCGGACGACTTAGCTGTTTTGGGCGTATGTTTTGATGCCTGGCAACCTATCTTTCTTATTTTCAACGATTTTTATCATTTATTGAACGATGTTTTGAAATTACACGGTATGAATAGAAACTATCGCTAAAACTACCATTTTAGACAATACCATACTTGTAGTGTACTCAAATGAGCAGATAAGAATTGTGACCTGTAGAGAGTCCACAAACAAATTGTGGACAGACGGACGTCCGGAGGGACAGGGGCGACGACAATATACGTCCACATAAAAATGTGGGCGTATAAAAATTGTTATGAGTTAGACCAACATGTATAAAACTCCTCTAATACTAGTACCAATTGTTGCTGTTCGATATTCTGATATATACGTACACCTAATATAATATATTGCTACATGAAGCCAATTGAAAAAATAAGTTGCCAGGCAACGAAACATACGCCCACACAGGAGCTAAATCGTCCGGACAGTCAATAAGAGTTGTCGCATCTTAAGCAATTATCAGAAAATCATTAGAATTTGTTTGGTTTTTATAAAGTTCTGCCCCATGCTAAGGTTAAGCATACGAAACATTTAATGTTATGGATTTAGCTGTTCAATTATCGATTTTCAAGAAATTCACACTCAACCATGATTAATGTATAACGGGGATATAGTAATATGGAATAAAATTGTGACCTCCATAGGTAATAAAACAGGATATTCGTACAATCAGGGGCCAAAATTCAGGAACTTATGGTCCAATGTGCCTGAATATCGAAAGGAACTGCATCTTTGGGTTATAAACTTAATTTCAAATTTCATCAAAATCGGATTAAAATTGTGACCTCTACAGGGTCCACAACCTTGATATATCATATTTTTACACTATTCGCATATTAACAGCAGCCATTATGTCGGACAGTTTTGGTACCATATTTTCGAAATTCGACCTCAACCTTCATTACAGTGAAACAGTGATATAATCAAACGTTTTTTATACGCCCACATTTTTATGTGGACGTATATTGTCGTCGCCCTGTGAACAGTCTACAGGTCACAATTTTTATCCGATTTCAATGAAATTTAAAATATAGGTTTATCACCCTAAGATCTCGGTTCCTTTCGATATTGGCATGTATCGGACTGTAACTTCATGGGTTATGGCCCCTGATTGTACGAAAAATCATGTTTTTTAGTTTGTGAACAGTGTAGAGGTCACAATTTTGAACCGATTTGGATGAAACTTGAAATGCATGTTTATAACCCAAAGATCTTGGTTCCTTTCGATATTTGCGCCAATTGGATCGTAACTTCCTGAATTATGGCCCCTGATTGTCCAAAAAATCGCCCTATTTAGCTTGTGGTCCCTCTGGAGGTCAAAATTGTTATCCGATTTAAAAAAACGTTTGATTATATCACCGTTGCATGGTTATGGAGGTTGTGTTCGAATTTCGTGGAAATCGGACCAAAATTGACGGACAAAATGGCTGCCGTTTGTACGCGAATAGTGTGAAAATATGTTATATCAAGGTTGTGGAGCTTATAGAGGTCACAATTTTGAACCGATTTTGATGAAACTTGACATGTATGTTTATAACCCAAAGATCTCAGTTCCTTGCGATATTTGCGCCCATCGGATCGTAACTTCCTGAATTATGGCCCCTGATTGTCCGAAAAATTGCTCTTTTTAGCTTGTGGTCCCTCTCAAGGAGGTCAAAATTGTTATCCAATTTAAAAAAACGTTTGATTATATCACCGTTCCATGGTTATGAAGGATTTGTTTGAATTTCATGAAAATCGGACTAGGATTGACGGACAAAATGGCCGCCGTTTGTACACGAGTAGTGTGAAAATATGTTATATCAAGGTTGTGGACCCTATAGAGGTCACAATTTTGAATCGATTTTGATGAAACTTGACATGTATGTTTATAACCCAAAGATCTTGGTTCCCTGCGATATTTGCGCCCATCGGATCGTAACTTCCTGAATTATGGCCCCTGACTGTCCGAAAAATTGCCCTTTTTAGCTTGTGGTCCCTCTGGAGGTAAAAATTGTTATCGGATTTAAAAAAACATTTGATTATATCACCGTTCCATGGTTATGAAGGTTGAGTTCGAATTTCGTGAAAACTGGACCAAAATTGACGGACAAGATGGCCGCCGTTTGTACGCGAATAGTGTGAAAATACATGTATGTTATATCAAAGTTGTGGACCTTATAGAGGTCACAATTTTGAACCAATTTTGATGAAACTTGACATGTATGTTTATAACCCAAAGATCTTGGTTCCTTTCGATATTTGCGCACATTGGATCGTAACTTCCTGAATTATGGCCCCTGATTGTCCCAAAAATCGCCCTTTTTAGCTTGTGGTCCCTCTGGAGGTCAAAATTATTATCCGATTTAAAAAACCGTTCAATTATATCACCGTTACATGGAAAAACCAAATGGCACCCCTCAGTGGAAAGATAGATTTTTCTTCTTTCATTTTTTATACGTCCACATTCATAATGTGAACGTATTATGCCGTCGCCCCTGTCTGTGTGTGTGTGTGTGTGTGTGGTTCGCCTACAGGGCGCAATTCTTCATGGATTTTCTTCAAACTTGGTATACTTATTCCTTATACTCCAAGGAAGATCCTATTGTTTTTGGTGCATGCCCGACCCCCAGCGGGAGAGGCACACCCATTTCTAGTATTTGTTTGTTTGGCGTTTACAGGCCACATTTCTTAACTTATAATCTTGAAACTTTGCATACACATTCTTTGTACCCTAAGGAAAATCCCTATCGTTTGGGGTGCATGCCCAACCCCCAGGGGCAGAGCCACGCCCATTTTCTTTTCGTGTCTTTGTGTCGCCTACTGGGCGCAATTCTTACTGGAGTTTCTTCAAACTTTGTATACTTACTCTTTATACTCTAAGGATGATACCTATCGTTTGGGGTGCATGCCCACCCACCCCCAGGGGCAGAGCCACGCCCATTTTCTTTTTGTGTGTCTGTGTGTCGCCTACAGGCAGCAAGTCTAACTGGATTTTCTTAAAACTTTGTATCCTTACTCTTTACACCCTAAGGATGATCCGTATTGTTTTTTGGTGCATGCCCGACCCCCAATGGCAGAGCCACGCCCATTCCTTGTATTTATTTGTTTGTCGTCTACAAGCCACATTTCTTAACGTATCATCTTGAAACTTTGAAGGCTTATTCTTTGTACCCTAAGAAACATTCCTATCATTTGGGGTGCAAGCCCAACCCCCAGGGGCAGAGTCACGCCCATTTTCTTTTTGTGTGTCGCCTACAGGCCACAATTCTTAATCGGTCATCTTGAAACTTAAAATACTTATTCCTTATACCCTAATGATGATCCCTTTTGTTTTGGGTGCATGCCCGACCCCCGTGGGACAGCAACACCCATTTCTTGTATTTGTTTGTCTGTCGTCTACAGGCTGCATTTCTTAATGTATCATCTTGAAACTTTGAATACTTATTCTTGGTACCTTAAGGAAGATCCCTATTGTTTTTGGTGCATGCCCGACCCCAAGGGACAGTGCCATGCCCATTTTTTTTTTGTCTCTGTGTCACCTACAGGCCACAATTCTTAATCGATCGTCTTGAAAACTTGTTTTATACTTATTCCTTATACCCTAAGGCTGACCACTTATTTTTGGTGCATGCCGGACCCCCTGGGATACAGCCACGCCCAATGCTTTTGTGTCTTGTGTTCGCCCACAGGATGCAATTCTTAACAGATCCTTTTTATACGCCCACATGGAAATGTGGTCGTATTTGCCGTCGCCCCCGTCCGTCCGTCTGTCGGTCCGTCCGTCCGTCCATCGTCCACAATTTCTTGTGAACGCTCTAGAGGCTAAAGTTAGTATCCGATTGACTTGAAATTTATACACGGTGTTTAAGGTCGTGAGACGAAGAAGCCTATTGATTTTCAGCAATATCCGATAATTACTACCAGAGTTATGACCCTTGATCACTTTGAAAAATCTTGTGAACGCTCTAGAGGCTATAGTTAATATCCGATTGACTTTAAATTTATACACAGTGTTTAAGGTCATGCGACGAAGAAACCTATTGATTTTCGGTGATATCCGATAATTACTACCAGAGTTATGACCCTTGATCACTTTGAAAAATCTTGTGAACACTCTAGAGGCTATAGTTAATATCCGATTGACTTTAGATTTATACACAGTGTTTAAGGTCATGAGACGAAGAAGCCTTTTGATTTTCGGTGATATCTGATAATTACTGCCAGAATTATGACCCTTGATCACTTTGAAAAATCTTGTGAACGCTTTAGAGGCTAAAGTTAATATCCGATTGACTTTAAATTTATACACAGTGTTTAAGGTCATGAGACAAAGAAACCTATTGATTTTCGGTGATATCCGATAATTACTACCAGAGTTATGACCCTTGATCACTTTGAAAAATCTTGTGAACACTCTAGAGGCTATAGTTAATATCCGATTGACTTTAAATTTATACACAGTGTTTAAGGTCATGAGACGAAGAAGCCTTTTGATTTTTGGTGATATCTGATAATTACTGCCAGAGTTATGACCCTTGATCACTTTGAAAAATCTTGTGAACGCTTTAGAGGCTAAAGTTAATATCTGATTGACTTTAAATTTATACACAGTGTTTAAGGTCATGAGACGAAGAAACCTATTGATTTTCGGTGATATCCGATAATTACTACCAGAGTTATGACCCTTGATCACTTTGAAAAATCTTGTGAACGCTCTAGAGGCTAAAGTTAATATCCGATTGACTTTAAATTTATACACAGTGTGTAAGGTCATGATAAGAAGAAGCCTGTTTATTTTCAGCAATATCCGATATTTCCTGCCCGAGTTATGACCCTTGATCACTTTGAAAAATCTTGTGAACGCGCTAGAGGCTAAAGTTAATATCCGATTGAATTTAAATTTATACACAGTGTTTAAAGCCATGATACAAAGAAGCCTATTGATTTTCACCAATATCCGATAATTACTGCCAGAGTTATGACCCTTGATGACTTTGAAAAATCTAAAGTTAATATCCGATTGACTTTAAATTTATACACACTATTTACGGTCATGATACAAAATAGCCTATTTATTTTCAGCGATATCCGATAATTACTGCCAGAGTTATGACCCTTGATCACTTTGAAAAACCCTGTGAATGCTCTAAAGGCTAAAGTTAATATCCGATTGACTTTAAATTTGTACACAGTGTTTAGGATCATGATACGAAGAATCCTATTTGATTTTCAGTGATAATTTCTGATAATTCCTGGCAGTTGATCACTTTGATAAAGGCCTTGAGACAAACCATCAAAACTATTCTAATCATTTCTGATAATTATTTAATGGGCTATTACTCGTAATAAGATTAACATGTGTTGTAAATGTTCTCCTTACTGAATGGGCTATTACTCGTAATAAGATTATCATGTGTTGTAAATGTTCTCCTTACTGATAAAAGAAACAATATGCGACAACCCTTGTTGACTGCCCGGACGACTTAGCTGTTGTGGGCGTATGTTTCGTTGCCTGGCAACCTATCTTAAAACTTTACAAACCTATTCCTTATACCCTAAAGATGACCCCTATTGTTTTACAAACCTATTCCTTATACCCTAAAGATGACCCCTATTGTTTTTGGTGATTTCCTAACCCCCAGGGGCAGAGCCATGCCCATTTTTACTTCGTGTCTGTGTGTGTTGTCTACAGGCCACGATTCTTAATGGATCGTCTTTAAACTTGGGATATGTATTCCATATAGCCTAAGGACGTCAACTGCATGTCCCGACTCACACAGGCAAGACACGCCCAATTTTTGTGTTTGTCGTTTACAGGCCGCAATTCTGAATGAATCAGTTTGGTACTTGGCTTATGTATTCGTTATAGCCTGAGGGCGTCCACTATTGATTTTGATGAATGTCCCGACCCCCAGGGGCAGAGCCACGCCCACTTTTTGCCTTTAGCGTTAGGAAGGCACAATTCTGAATGGATTATCTTGGTATACTTATTCCTTATACTCTAAGGACGGCAACTATTGATGTTGGTGCACGACCCTCAACGCTAAACAAACCAAACGCCTAGCCTTCTTGACAAAGTACCATATCAATCAAAGCAGGAATGTGGACGTATATTGTAGCGTTAGCGTTATGTTTTGAAACATTACTACCTAGCCTAATATATCCAATCATAATTTGTTTCGTAAGTACTCATTTACAACCTGAAAAACAGCAGCTAACATTGCCTAAAATTGACGAAAAAATGAGAAAAAAGACCCCCAAAACACCCGTTTGCCATATCTCAGCTAGGGTCAATTTCTGAGATCGGCGGTTTTGGCTATCAAGTAGTCTCATGGGCATGACCAAACCCTATGAATATGAATGGAATCGGCCGACCCCTCACCTTCATGATTTTGCACGATTTTCTCGTGGACATGCACTTAACTTTATTATAAAATTTCAACCAATGAAATTTATATATTTAACTTCTTTTCATTTGTTATGTTTTACAATATTTTTGTCCCCCGCCTTTCGAAGAAAGTATGAGTACTATTAAATTAAAATGGGTTCGTCTGTCTGTCTGTCTGTCCGTCACACTTTTTGGGACACAATAACTCTTTTCCTAATTGAGCTAGAATGTTCAAACTTGGTGTATGTGTTTATTAGGTCAATGCCATGATGGAGTTCGAAGATGAGCATTTTCCGCTTAGGGTAAGCAGAGATAAGCAATTTAATTGGTTTATGCTTTGGGACACGATAACTTTAGTTCTAATTAAGTGAGAGTGAATGAAACTTGGTGTATAGTTTCATTACAGTAATACCTCGACTAAGTTCGATAATGAGCATTTTCTGCTCAGGGTAAGCAGAGCGATACGGAATTTGATTGGTCGAGACTTTGGAACACAATAACTCTCCTTCTAATTGAGTTAAAATGTTCAAACTTGGTGTATATGCTTATTAGGTCAATGCCTTGATGGAGTTCGAAGATGAGCATTTTCCGCTTAGGGTAAGCAGAGATAAGCAATTTGATTGGTTGATGCTTTGGGACACGATAACTTTAGTTCTATTTAAGTGAGAGTGATGAAACTTGGTGTATAGTTTCATTACAGTGATACCTTGAATAAATTCGATAATGAGCATTTTCTGCTCAGGGTAAGGAGAGCGATACACAATTTGATTGGTCGAGACTTTCGAACACAATAAATCTCCTTCTAATTGAGTTAAAATGTTCAAACTTGATGTATATGCTTAATAGGTCAATGACTTGATGGAGTTCGAAGATGAGCTTTTTCCGCTTAGGGTAAGCAGAGATAAGCAATTTGATTGGTTGATGCTTTGGGACACGATAACTTTAGTTCTAATTAAGTGAGAGTGATGAAACTTGGTGTGTAGTTTCATTACAGTAATGCCTTGACTAAGATCGATAATGAGCATTTTCTGCTCAGGGTAAGCAGAACGATAAGCAATTTGAGTTGCTGAGACTTTGGACCACAATAACTCGCCTTCTAATTGAGTTAAAATGTTAAAAATTGGTGTGTATGCTTATTAGGTCAGTGCCTTGATGGAGTTCGAAGATGAGCATTTTCTGCTTAGGGTAGGCAGAGATAAGCAATTTGATTGGTTGATACTTTGGGACAATATAACGATGGAGTTCGAAGATGAGCATTTTCTGCTTAGGATAGGCAGAGATAAGCTATTTGATTGGTTGATACTTAGGAGCAAGATAACTTAGGTACATCTTGATTGATGATTTTTATGCCAATACAATGACTGCATTCTCATTCAGTAATGGATTCGACAGTAACAGTGTATAGAAACAATTGACTCGGACACGAGGGCCCTTTTGTCAAGCATGGGGGCCCTTTTGTCTGCCTTTAGGGTCCCCCTAACTAGGGTACATTTTCATTTTTCTCGTCAGTTTTAGCATTTTTCTTAATAAAACACTTTTGGATGACACTTCGTGTAGTTTGATTGCTCGATACGTTTGTTAAAAATAAATGTGCGATTAATTTATGTGTCGTCTATTTATTTTACGATTTCGGCGGGGGACATCAGCCTCACTGTTGGCTTGTTTATCTTTAATTTGATTTGTTGAAATCATTGTCCTTTTGTCTGTATGCAAATTAGTTGCTTTAAAAGATCTCTACACACAGAGACGGATGAAGAGGGAGACAGACAGAGAGATTGGACACACAGAGACAGAGACATCAGATGTCCTGTATAGAATTTGTAAATAATGTATTTTTAAACTGTATATAAAGTAATATTGAAATGGATTTGGACTTAGACTTTTAATGAACACATTGAACAGTGACCGCCTTCACCAGAATGCTTCTCATGTAATGAGCTATGCTACACCCCCAATCCTAGCTCATCTATATGTATGAAATATTACATAACCTGGGTGCATAAACGAACGAAGAATAGCCCCCGAAAACGCGTAGGTGATAATATTACATATTAAAACCATCTAAATAAGCTGATAATGTCACAATTCATGATTTGGCCTTGGATTTTTAATTTTTGGCCTAGGATCAAGGTTGCACTTTGGCCTGATCGAAAAAATGAATTTCAAGCCCTGTGTGTATATATGGTTTCATCTTATACACGACGATAATCAGGGGGCGCTAGTGTCGCTAACAGTTAAGTTAGATGCCCGTTAGTCTTTAGATATTTAGTTCTGCGGCCGTAATAAATGTAAGAAATATGCCGTGGATAATTATGTTTATTTTCATATCGAACTTATTATATTACAACTCATAATTATCCAGGTCAGTGTGTTTTCTATCGAGCACGTGGTAATTACGTGTCAGCCACTGAAATGTTTTTTTTTTTACGGCCAATTCACCCATGTTGATTATTTAACTAGCCAAAAGGGATATATTTAATTAATAAATGCCTTACTGATATTTCCTTTTTAAGTCCAATAGATAATTTTTTGTGTACCTCATGCTGACAAAATGGTATATACACGTGAATTCACAATACCTGTACCGTGAATAAAAACATGAAATATATGAATTTACTTTGCAAAGATTTTGTGCGTTATCAAAAACGACCGGTTGTGAAAATTTTGATGTGGAAGCTCTGGCTCAAACACTTGTTATACCGGAGGATGTTAACATTTAAATATACCAAAGAACGAGCACTTAAAATTAAACCAAAATGAGCAAGGAAATCACCTAAAATATGATATCTAAGGCAGAAAATACTGAAAAATCAATATCTCTGATACTGTTTGGTTCTGAGGAATATCAACTTAACATATGCCTTGTCACATTTTGCATGCTTTTCTTGCAGACATTAAATGTTACTGTTAAAATGTACTTAAGCACACCGTGAGTATAAAAATACCATCATGTATGTAGAGAGAATGGGCAGGCTTGATCAAAATATAAATGAGGTTTAACTTCGCGCTTGATCAAAATATAAATGAGGTTTAACGTCGCACAGTTCTGCTTCTACAGTGTGCTATTGTAGGAAAATTTTGCCTTGACACCCGCGCTGTCAAGGGTTCTAGTACGTGCATACCGATGTGTACATGTACACCAGGGTAGGGGTTTAATGACATCAGCCTCACTGTTGGTTTGTATTGATATATGTACATGTATTTAAAAAAAGGATCGTTTATGGTCTTAAAATTTATTTAGCCTTTAATCTGTAATATGTATTATTTTGTAGAGATATTATTACCATTGATAAAGCGTCTGGTAAAATTACCAAATTAGGAAGATCATTTGCACGAGCAAGAGATTATGATGCAATGGGACCACAGGTAATACTACATTTGTGCATGTTACGATATTGAGTATTCTGTCATGCGATCCCTGTACAATTGCACAAGTGACAGATTACACTGTATTTGTTTTGAGAGGAGTAAAATACTTGTTTTATTTTTCTACTTCAGTATCATACATGCTATGGTACCTCACCATAAATGAATATCTCAAAATATTTTGACATTTATACCACAATATTTATATAACAAGCCTTAACTTAGTTTCGCACATTTATAGTGACTAAATGAAAGATCATGTTGTATGTAACTAGTTATAACCATTAAACATCAATAAAAAATAGACTGAAAGGTAGATGACGAGCGGCCATAGGTTACATGCCCTTAGTTTGAAATTAGTCTCGCTAAACCAGTTTACCGAACGTTAAACAACTTGCTGACAGGCCGGTATAATTGAGACTATTTTCTACAAAACATTACAGAATGCTAGATCAATAAATCTAATTTAGTAACCTCTGTAGTTAGGCACATCAACAATCATTTTGAGAAAATTGAAAAAGGACAAACAAGTAGTATTCTATTTTTGCCTAACGAATTGTACTAAACCAAAATATGCTGCTTCTAACACTAGGAACCGGGTATCATTCAGATTTGATGAAAAAAGGAAAGAAATTAAGCACACGTTTGACATCAGTTGTCTAGTTTATGAAACTAAATGGTCATAAACTCGATGACCTATAACAAAACTAAACTAAATGGTCATAAACTAGATGCCCGATGTCAAAACTAAATGGTATTTCTTAAACTAAATGGTACCACAAACGGGGTGTTATTTGATGAATCTTGATGGTATTTAACACTTTTTGGACAGCAATCTATTAACAACCCATTTTTTATACGCCCACATTTTCATGTGGACGTATTATGTGGTCGCCCCTGTCCGTCCGGACATCCATCCGTCCACAATTTGTTTGTGGACTCTCTACAGGTCACAATTCTTATCCGATTTTGACGAAACTTGAAATATAGGTTTATCCCCATAAGATCTCGGTTGGCATGTATCGGATCGGAACTTCAGGGATTATGGGCCCTGATTGTACGAAATATCATGTTTATACGCCCACATTTTCATGTGGACGTATTATGTCGTCGCCCCTGTCCGTCCGGACGTCCACAATTTGTTTGTGGACTCTCTACAGGTCACAATTCTTATCCGATTTTGACGAAACTTGAAATATAGGTTTATCCCCAAAAGATCTCAGCTGCTTTCGATATTGGCATGTATCGGATCAAAACTTATATGGATTATGGCCCCTGATTGTACGAAAAATCACGTTTTTAGCTTGTGGACCCTATAGAGGTCACAATTTTGAACCGATTTTGATGAAACTTGACATGCATGTTTGTAACCCAAAGATCTTGGTTCCTTTCGATATTTGCGGCTATCGGAATGTAATTTCCTGAATTATGGCCTCTGTTTGTCCGAAAAATCACCCTTTTTAGCTTGTGGTCCCTCTGGAGGTCACAATTATTATTCGATTTTAAAAACCGTTTGATTATATCACCGTTACACCCTAAGGAAGGTTGAGTTCGAATTTCGGGAAAATCGGACGAAAATTGCCATACAAAATGGCCGCCGTTTGTACGCGAATACTGTTAAAAAATGGTATATCAAGGTTGTGGACCCTGTGGAGGTCACAATTTTGATTCGATTTTGATGAAACTTGAAATTCATGGTTATAACCCAAAGATCTTGCTTCCTTTCGATATTTGCGCATATCGGATCGTAACTTCCTGAATTATGGCCCCTGATTATATGCAAAATCGCCTTTTTATACGCCCACATTTTTATGTGGACGTATATTGTCGTCGCCCCTGTCCGTCCGTCCACAATTTGTTTGTGGACCCTCTACAGGTCACAATTCTTATCCGATTTTGACGAAACTTGAAATATAGGTTTATCCCCAAAAGATCTCGGCTGCTTTCGATATTGGCATGTATCGGATGAAAACTTCATGGATTATGGCCCCTGATTGTACGAAAAATCACGTTTTTAGCTTGTGGACCCTATTGAGGTCACAATTTTGAACCGATTTTGATGAAACTTGACATGCATGTTTATAACCCAAAGATCTTGGTTCCTTTCGATATTTGCGCCTATCGGAATGTAATTTCCTGAATTATGGCCCCTGATTGTCCGAAAAATCACCCTTTTTAGCTTGTGGTCCCTCTGGAGGTCACAATTATTATCCGATTTAAAAAACCGTTTGATTATATCACCGTTACACCCTAAGGAAGGTTGAGTTCGAATTTCGGGAAAATCGGACCAAAATTGCCATACAAAATGGCCGCCGTTTGTACGCGAATACTGTTAAAAAATGGTATATCAAGGTTGTGGACCCTGTAGAAGTCACATTTTTTATTCGATTTTGATGAAACTTGAAATTCATAGTTATAACCCAAAGATCTTGGTTCCTTTCGATATTTGCGCATATCGGAACGTAACTTCCTGAATTATGGCCCCTGATTATACGCAAAATCGCCTTATTTTAGCTTGTGGTACCTCTGGTGGTAACAATTATTATCCGATTTAATAAAACAGTTGATTATATTACCGTTACACCGTAAGGAAGGTTGAGTTCGAATTTCGGGAAAATCGGACCAAAATTGCCATACAAAATGGCCGCCGTTTGTACGCGAATACTGTTAAGAAATTGTATATCATGGTTGTGGACCCTGTAGAGGTCACAATTTTAATTCGATTTTGATGAAACTTGAAATGCATGGTTATAACCCAAAGATCTTGGTTCCTTTCGATATTTGCGCATATCAGATCGTAACTTCCTGAATTATGGCCCCTGATTGTCGGAAAAATCGCCTATGGTCCCTCTGGAGGTCACAATTATTATCCGATTTGAAAAAACGTTTGACTCTATCACCGTTACACCCTACGGAAGGTTGAGTTTCAATTTCGAGAAAATTGGACCATAATTGCCAGAAAAAATGGACGCCGTTTGTACGCGAACAGTGTAAAAATATGGTATGTCAAAGTTGTGGACCCTGTAGAGGTGACAATTTTAATTCGATTTTGATGAAACCTGAAATGCTTGTTTATAACCTAAAGATCTTTATTCTTTTCGATATTTGCGCATATCAAATTGTAACTTAATGAATTATGGCCTTTGATTGTAGGAAAAATCACTTTCGGTATTGCTTGTTCTCTGTCTATCTCTCGAACAATTATTATCTGATTTTAAAAAAACCTCTGATTTTATTACTGTTGCACCGTAAGGAAGGTTGAGTTCGAATTTCGTGAAAATCGTACCAAAATTGCAGGACGAAATGGTCACCGTTTGTACGCGAATAGTGTAAAAATATGGTATATCATGGTTGTGGACTCCTACAGGTCACAATTCTAATCCGATTTTGACGAAAAGTAACATTTCTAGGTTGTGTACCATCAAACCATAATCATTGTCGGCTTCGAATTTCATGAATATCAGACTGGAACTGACTAACAAAACGGCTGCTCCCAATACAGTATGAAATACAGGACTTAATGATGTAGGAAAAATCACTTTCGGTATTGCTTGTTCTCTATCCATCTCTCAAAAATGTGGGCGTATCCTGCCTGGCAGTGCCAGCCTATCTTTTAACTTGTGGTTCCTCTGGAGGTCAAAATTGTTATCCGATTTAAAAAAACGTTTGATTATATCACCGTTACATGGTTATGAAGGGAGAATTTGAATTTCGTGAAAATCGGACCATAATTGAAGGATAAAATGGCTGCCGTTTGTACGCGAGTAGTGTGAAAATATGTTATATCAGGGTTGTGGACCCTATAGAGGTCACAATTTTGAACTGATTTTGATGAAACTTGAAATACATGTTTATAACCTAAAGATCTTCGTTCCATTGCATATTTGCACATATCGTAACTTCCTTAATTATGGCCCCTGATTGTACAAAAAATCACCCTTTTTAGCTTGTGGTCCCTCCGGAGGTCGCAATTATTATCTGATTTAAAAAAACGTTTGATTATATCAGTTACACCGTAATTATGGGTGAGTTTGAATTATGTTTTTCTGATGATTACTCTTGTTGACTGCCCGGACGATTTAGCTGCTGTGTGGGCGTATGTTTTGGTTGCCTGGCAACCTATTTTTTTTAGCTTGGAGGTCACAATTATTATTCGATTTAAAAAACCGTTTGATTATATTACCGTCACACCCTAAAGAAGGTTGAGTTCGAATTTCGGGAAAATCGGACGAAAATTGCCATACAAAATGGCCGCCGTTTGTACGCGAATACTGTTAAAAAATGGTATATCAAGGTTGTGGACCCTGTGGAGGTCACAATTTTGATTCGATTTTGATGAAATTTGAAATTCATGGTTATAACCCAAAGATCTTGCTTCCTTTCGATATTTGCGCATATCGGAGCGTAACTTCCTGAATTATGGCCCCTGATTATACGCAAAATCGCCTTTTTTTTAGCTTGGAGGTCACAATTATTATCCGATTTAAAAAAACGTTTGATTATATTACCGTTACACCGTAAGGAAGGTTGAGTTCGAATTTCGGGAAAATCAGACCAAAATTGTCATACAAAATGGCTGCCGTTTGTACGCGAATACTGTTAAAAAATGGTATATCAAGGTTGTGGACCCTGTAAAGGTCACAATTTTAATTCGATTTTGATGAAACTTGAAATTCATGGTTATAACCCAAAGATCTTGGTTCTTTTCAATATTTGCGCATATTGGATCGTAACTTCCTGAATTATGGCCCCTGGTTATACGCAAAATCCCCCTTTCTTTAGCTTGTGGTCCCTCTGGAGGTCACAATTATTATCCAATTTAAAAAAACGTTTGATTATATCACCGTTGCACTGTAAGGAAGGTTGAGTTTGAATTTCAGGAAAATCAGACCAAAATTGACAGACAAAATGGCCGCCGTTTGTACGCGAATACTGTTAAAAAAATGATATATCATGGTTGTGGACCCTGTATAGGTCACAATTTTAATTCGATTTTGATGAGGAAGGTTGAGTTCTAATTTCGTGAAAATCGTACCAAAATTGCCGGACGAAATGGTCGCCGTTTGTACGCGAATAGTGTAAAAATATGGTATATCATGGTTGTGGACTCGCTACAGGTCATAATTCTTATCCGATTTTGATGAAAAGTCACATTTCTAGGTTATGTACCGTCACACCATAATCATTGTCGGTTTCGAGTTTCATTAATATCAGACTGGAACTGACCAACTAAATGGCTGCTCCCAATACAGTATGAAATACAGGACGTAAAGATGTAGGAAAAATCACTTTCGGTATTGCTTGTTCTCTGTCCATCTCTCGAAAATGTGGGCGTATCCTGCCTGGCAGTGCCAGCCTATCTTAATTCGATTTTGATGAAACTTGAAATTCATGGTTATAACCCAAAGATCTTGGTTCCTTTCGATATTTGCGCATATCAGATCGTAACTTCCTGAATTATGGCCCCTGATTATGCGCAAAATCGCCTTTTTTTTTTTAGCTTGGAGGTCACAATTATTATCTGATTTAAAAAAATGTTTGATTATATTACCGTTACACCGTAAGGAAGGTTGAATTCGAATTTCGGGAAAATCAGACCAAAATTGCTATACAAAATGGCCGCCGTTTGTACACGAATACTGTTAAAAAATGGTATATCAAGGTTGTGGACCCTGTAAAGGTCACAATTTTAATTCGATTTTGATGAAACGTGAAATTCATGGTTATAACCCAATGATCTTGGTTCTTTTCGATATTTGCGCATATCGGATTGTAACGTCCTGAATTATGGCCCCTGGTTATACGCAAAATCCCCCTTTCTTTAGCTTGTGGTCCCTCTGGAGGTCACAATTATTATCCGATTTAAAAAAACGTTTGATTATATCACCGTTACACTGTAAGGAAGGTTGAGTTTGAATTTCGGGAAAATCGGACCAAAATTGACAGACAAAATGGCTGCCGTTTGTACTGTTAAAAAAATGATATATCATGGTTGTGGACCCTGTATAGGTCACAATTTTAATTCGATTTTGATGAGGAAGGTTGAGTTCTAATTTCGTAAAAATCGTACCAAAATTGACGGACGAAATGGTCGCCGTTTGTACGCGAATAGTGTAAAAATATGGTATATCATGGTTGTGGACTCTCTACAGGTCACAATTCTTATCCGATTTTGACGAAAAGTCACATTTCTAGGTTGTGTACCGTCACACCATAATCATTGTCGGTTTCGAATTTCATTAATATCAGACTGGAACTGACCAACTAAATGGCTGCTCCCAATACAGTATGAAATACAGGACTTAAAGATGTAGGAAAAATCACTTTCGGTATTGTTTGTTCTCTGTCCATCTCTCGAAAATGTGGGCGTATTCTGCCTGGCAGTGCCAGCCTATCCTTTTAGCTTGTGGACCCTATAGAGGTCACAATTTTGAACCGATTTTGATGAAACTTGACATGCATGTTTGTAACCCCAAAATCTTGGTTCCTTTCGATATTTGCACCAATCGGATCGTAACTTCCTGAATTATGGCCCCTGATTGTCCGAAAAATTGCCCTTTTTAGCTTGTGGTCCCTCTGGAGGTAAAAATTATTATCCGATTTTAAAAAAAACGTTTGTTATATGAAGGTTGTTGTCCCCCGCCCTTTCGAAGAAAGTTGGGGGACTATTAAAATGGGTTCGTCCGTCTGTCTGTCTGTCTGTCTGTCTGTCTGTCCTTCTGTCTGTCCGTCTGTCTGTCCGTCACACTTTTTGGGACACAATAACTCTCTTCCTAATTGAGCTAGAATGTTCAAACTTGGTGTATGTGTTTATTAGGTCAATGCCTTGATGGAGTTCGAAGATGAGCATTTTCCGCTTAGGGTAAGCAGAGATAAGCAATTTGATTGGTTGATGCTTTGGGACACGATAACTTTAGTTCTAATTAAGTGAGAGTGATGAAACTTGGTGTATAGTTTCATTACAGTAATACCTTGACTAAGTTCGATAATGAGCATTTTCTGCTCAGGGTAAGCAGAGCGATACACAATTTGATTGGTCGAGACTTTGGAACACAATAACTCTCCTTCTAATTTAGTTAAAATGTTCAAACTTGGTGTATATGCTTATTAGGTCAATGCCTTGATGGAGTTCGAAGATGAGCATTTTCCGCTTAGGGTAAGCAGAAATAAGCAATTTGATTGGTTGATGCTTTGGGACACGATAACTTTAGTTCTAATTAAGTGAGAGTGATGAAACTTGGTGTATAGTTTCATTATAGTAATACCTTGACTAAGATCGATAATAAGCATTTTCTGCTCAGGGTAAGCAGAGCCTTACGCAATTTGATTGGTCGAGACTTTGGAACACGATAACTCTCCTTTTAATTTAGTTGAAATGTTCAAACTTGGTGTATGTGCTTATTAGGTCAATGCCTTGATGGAGTTCGAAGATGAGCATTTTCCGCTTAGGGTAAGCAGAGATAAGCAATTTGATTGGTTGATGCTTTGGGACACGATAACTTTAGTTCTAATTAAGTGAGATTGATGAAACTTGGTGTATAGTTTCATTATAGTAATACCTTGACTAAGTTTGATAATGAGTATTTTCTGCTCAGGGTATGCAGAGCTATACGTAATTTGATTGGTCGAGAATTTGGAACACAATAACTCTCCTTCTAATTGAGTTAAAATGTTCAAACTTGGTGCATATGCTTATTAGGTCAATGCCTTGATGGAGTTCGAAGATGAGCATTTTCCGCTTAGGGTAAGCAGAGATAAGCAATTTGATTGGTTGATGCTTTGGGACACGATAACATTAGTTCTAATTAAGTGAGAGTGATGAAACTTGGTGTATAGTTTCATTATAGTGATACCTTGACTAAGTTCGATAATGAGCATTTTCTGCTCAGGGTAAGCAGAGCGATACGCAATTTGATTGGTCGAGACTTTGGAACACAATAACTCTCCTTCTAATTTAGTTAAAATGTTCAAACTTGGTGTATATGCTTATTACGTCAATGCCTTGATGGAGTTCGAAGATGAGCATTTTCCACTTAGGGTAGGCAGAGATAAGCAATTTGATTGGTTGATGCTTTGAGATACGATAACTTTAGTTCTAATTAAGTGAGAGTGATGAAATTTGGTGTATAGTTTCATTACAGTAATACCTTGACTATGATCGATAATGAGCATTTTCTGCTCAGGGTAAGCAGAGCGATAAGCAATTTGATTTGCCGAGACTTTGGAACACAATAACTCTCCTTCTAATTGAGTTAAAATGTTCAAAATTGGTGTGTATGCTTCTTAGGTCAATGCCTTGATGGAGTTCGAAGATGAGCATTTTCTTTTTACGGTAGGCTGAGATAAGCAATTTTTGGATGACACTTCGTGTTCAGTTTGATTGGTCGATACGTTTGAAAAAAATAAATGTGCGATTAATAAATATGTGTCATCTATTTATTTGGGGATTTCGGCGGGGGACATCAGCCTCACTGTTGGCTTGTTGACCCTATCAAGGTCACAATTTTGAACCGATTTTGATGAAACTTGACATGCATGTTTATAACCCGAAGATCTTGGTTTCTTTCGATGTTTGCGCTCATTGATTCGTAACTTCCTGAATTATGGCCCCTGATTGTACGAAAAATCACCCTTTTTAGCTTATGGTCCCTCTGGAAGTCACAATTATTTTCCGATTTAAAAAAAACGTTTGATTATATCACCGTTTCACCTTATGGAAGGTTTGAGTTCAAATTTCGGGAAAATTGGACCAAAATGGCCGCCGTTTGTACGCGAATACTGTTAAAATATGGTATATCATGGTTGTGAATCCTGTATAGGTCACAATTTTAATTTGATTTTGATGATACTTGAAATGCATGGTTATAACCCAAAGATCTTGGTTCCTTTCGGTATTTGCGCATATCGGATCGTAACTTCCTGAATTATTTGAATTTCGTGAAAATCGTACCAAAATTGCCAGACGAAATAGTGTAAAGATATGGTATATCATGGTTGTGGACTCTCTACAGGTCACAATTCTTATCCGATTTTGCCAAAAAGTCACATTTCTAGGTTGTGTACTGTCACACCATAATCATTGTCGGCTTCGAATTTCATGAATATCAGACTGGAACTGACCAACAAAATGGCTGCTCCCAATACAGTATGAAATTCAGGACTTAATGATGTAGAAAAAATCACTTTCGGTATTGCGTGTTCTCTATCCATCTCTCGAAAATGTGGGCGTATCCTGCCTGGCAGTGCCAGCCTATCTTTGAAATTTGCACCCATTGGATCGTAATTTCCTGAATTATGGCCCCTGGATGTCCGAAAAATCACCCTTTTTAGCATGTGGTCCCACTGGAGGTCACAATTATTATCTCATTTAAAAAAACGTTTGATTATATTACCGTTACACCCTAAGGAAGGTTGAGTTCGAATTTCAGGAAAATCGGACCAAAATTGACATACAAAATGGCCGCCGTTTGTACGCAAATACTGTTAAAAAATGGTATTTCAAGGTTGTGGACCCTGTAGAAGTCACATTTTTTATTCGATTTTGATGAAACTTGAAATTCATGGTTATAACCCAAAGATCTTGGTTCCTTTCGATATTTGCGCATATCGGATCGTAACTTCCTGAATCCTGATTATTCAAAAAATCGCCTTTTTATACGCCCACATTGAAATGTGGTCGTATATTGTCGTCCGGCTTAAGTTAATATCCGAATGACTTTAAATTTATACACAGTGTTTAAGGTCATGAGACGAAGAAGCCTATTGTTTTTCAGCGATTTCAAAAAAAATAGCTACCAGAGTTATGGCCCTTGATCATCTTGTGGATGCTCTAGAGGCCAAAGTTAATATCCAATTGGCTTTAAATTTATACACAGTGTTTAAGGTCATAGGACGAAGAAGCCTATTGTTTTTCAGCGATTTCCGATAATTAGTGCCAGAGTTATGGGCCTTGATCACTTCAAAAAATCTTGTGGAGGCTCTAAAGGCCAAATATACATCCGATTGACTTTAAATTTATAAACAGTGTTTAAGGTCATAAGACAAAGAAGCCTATTGATTTTCATCGATTTCCGATAATTAATGCCAGAGTTATGGCCCTTGTTCACTTCAAAAAATCTTGTGGACGCTCTAAAGGACAAAGTTAATATCCGATTGACTTTAAATTTATACACAGTGTTTAAGGTCATAAGACGAAGAAGCCTATTGATTTTCAGCCATTTCCGATAATTAGTGCCAGAGTTATGGCCCTTGATCACTTCAAAAAATCTTGTGGATGCTCTAGAGGCCAAAGTTAATATCCGATTGACTTTAGATTTATACACATTTTTTAAGGTCATGAGACGAAAAAGCCTATTGATTTTCAGTGATTTCTGATAATTACTGCCAGAGTTATGGCCCTTGATCACATCAAAAAATCCTGTGGACGCTGTAGAGGCTAAAGTTAATACCCGATTGACTTTAAATACACACACACACTGTTTAAGGTCATGAGACGAAGAAGCCTACTGATTTTGAGCGATTTCAAATAACTACTTCCAGAGTTGTCTCCCTTGATCACTTCAAAAAACTTTGTGATGCTATAGAGTCCAAACTCATCATCTGATTGACTTCAGATTGATACACAGAGTTTAAGGTATTTTGATTTTCAATGAATTTTGATAACTGAACAGCTAAATCCATGATATTAAATGTTTCCTATACTAATTGTTAGCGTGGAGCAAAACTTTTATGAAAAGCAAACAAATTCAGATGATTACATAATGAGTTGTTACTCTTAATCAGATTTTAGTGTATTACAAATGTTTCATTACCAAAAAAAAGTAAAAATATGCGACAACCCTTGTTGACGGCCCAGACGATTTAGCTGCTGTGGGCGTATGTTCTGTTGCCTGGCAACCTATCTTTTTAGCTTGTGGTTCCTCTGGAGGTCACAATTATTATCCGATTGAAAAAAACGTTTGATAATATTACCGTTACACCGTAAAGAAGGTTGAGTTCGAATTTCGGGAAAATCGGACCAAAATTGCCATACAAAATGGACGCCGTTTGTACACTAATACTGTCAAAAAATTGTATATCATGGTTGTGGACCCTGTAGAGGTCACAATTTTAATTCGATTTTGATGATACCTGAAATGCTTGTTTATAACTTAAGGATCTTTATTCCTTTCGATATTTGCGCATATCAAATTGTATCTTAATGAATTATGGCCTTTGATTGCAGGAAAAATCACTTTCGGTATTGCTTGTTTTAGTTTGTGGTCCCTCTGGAGGTCACAATTATTTTCCGATTTAAAAAAAACGTTTGATTATAACACCGTTACACCTTAAGAAAGGTTTGAGTTCGAATTTCAGGAAAATCGGACCAAAATTGACAGAAAAAATGGCCGCCATTTGTACGCAAATGCTGTTAAATTAATGCTATATCATGGTTGTGGACCCTGTATAGGTCACAAATATAATTCGATTTTGATGAAACATTGTCCGAAAAATTGCCTATGGTCCCTCATGAGGTCACAATTATTATTTGATTTAAAAAAAACGCTTGACTCTATCACTGTCGTACCAAAATTGACAGAAAAAATGGCCGCCATTTGTACGCAAATACTGTTAAAAAATGGTATATCATGGTTGTGGACCCTGTATAGGTCACAAATTTAATTCGATTTTGATGAAACATTGTCTGAAAAATTGCCTGTGGTCCCTCATGAGGTCACAATTATTATTTGATTTAAAAAAACGCTTGACTCTTTCACTGTCGTACCAAAATTGACAGAAAAAATGTCCGCCATTTGTACGCAAATACTGTTAAAAAATGGTATATCATGGTTGTGGACCCTGTATAGGTCACAAATTTAATTCGATTTTGATGAAACATTGTCCGAAAAATTGCCTATGGTCCCTCATGTGGTCACAATTATTATTCGATTTAAAAAAACGCTTGACTCTATCACCGTCACACCCTACGGAAGGTTGAGTTCAAATTTTGAGAAAATCGGACCATAGTGTAAAAATATGGTATATCATGGTTGTGGACTCTCTACAGGTCACAATTCTTATCCGATTTTGATGAAAAGTCACATTTCTAGGTTGTGTACCGTTAACCCATAATCGTTGTTGGCTTCGAATTTCATGAGTATCAGACTGGAACTGACCAACAGAATGGCTGCTCCCAATACAGTATGAAATATAGGACTTAATGATGTAGGAAAAATCACTATCATTATTGCTTGTTCTCTATCCATCTCTCAAAAATGTGGGCGTATCCTGCCTGGCAGTGCCAGCCTATCTTTTTATACGCCCACATTTTCATGTGGCCGTATTATATGTCGTCGCCCCTGTCCTTCCGTCCACAATTTGTTTGTGGACTCTCTACAGTTCACAATTCCTATCCGATTTTGACGAAACTTGAAATATAGGTTTATCCCCATAAGATCTCGGTTCCTTTCAATATTGGCATGTATTGGATCGGAACTTCATGGATTATGGCCCCTGATTGTACGAAATATCATGTTTTTAGCTTGTGGACCCTATAGAGCATGTCTATAACCCCAAAATCTTGGTTCCTTTCGATATTTGCGCCGATCGGATGGTAACTTCCTGAATTATGGCCCCTGATTGTCCGAAAAATCTGCCTTTTTAGCTTGTGGTCCCTCTGGAGGTCAAAATTATTATCCGATTTAAAAAAAACGTTTAATTATATCACCGTTACATGGTAATGAAGGTTGAGTTTAAATTTCGTGAAAATCGGACCAAAATTGACAAACAAAATGGCCGCCGTTTGTACGCGAATAGTGTGAAAATATGTTATATCAAGGTTGTGGACCCTATAGAGGTCACAATTTTGAACCGATTGTGATGAAACTTGACATTCATGTCTATAACTCCCAAATCTTGGTTCCTTTCGATATCTGCATCCATCGGATCGTAACTTCCTGAAAAATCGCCCTTTTTAGCTTGTGGTTCCTCTGGAGGTCAAAATTATTATCCGATTTATAAAAATGTTGGATTGTATCACTGTTACATGGTAATGAAGGTTGAATTCAAATTTCGTGAAAATCAGACCAAAATTGACAAACAAAATGGCCGCCATTTGTAGTCGAATAGTGTGACAATATGTTATATCAAGGTTGTGGACCCTATAGAGGTCACAATTTTGAACTGATTTTGATGAAACTTGACATGTATGTTTATAACCCAAAGATCTTGGTTCCTTTCGATATTTGCTCTCATCGGATTGTAACTTCCTGAATTATGGCCCCCGATTGTCCGAGAAATCGCCCTTTTTAGCTTGTGGTCCCTCTGGAGGTCAAAATTATTATCCGATTTAAAAAACCGTTTGATTATATCACCGTTACATGGTAATGAAGGTTGAGCTCAAATTTGGTGAAAATTGACTTACAAAATGGCGGCCGTTTGTACGCTAATAGTGTGAAAATATGTTATATCAAAGTTGTGGACCCTATAGAGGTCACAATTTTGAACCATTTTGATGAAACTTGACATGTACGTTTATAACCCAAAGATCTTGGTTCCTTTCGATATTTGCAACCATCGGATCGTAACTTCCTGAATTATGGCCCCTGATTGCCCGAAAAATTGCCCTTTTTAGCTTGTGGTCCCTCTGGAGGTCAAAATTATTATCCGATTTAAAAAAACGTTTGATTATATCACCGTTGCATGGTAATGAAGGCAAATTTCGAATTTCATGAAAATCGAACCAAAATTGACGGACAAAATGGCCGCCGTTTGTACGCGAATATTGTGAAAATATGTTATATCAAGGTTGTGGACCCTATATAGGTCACAATTTTGAACCGGTTTTGATGAAACTTGACATGCATGTTTATAACCCGAAGATCTTGGTTCCTTTCGATATTTGCGCTCATTGATTCGTAACTTCCTGAATTATGGCCCCTGATTGTACGAAAAATCACCCTTTTTAGCTTGTGGTCCCTCTGGAAGTCACAATTGTTTTCTGATTTAAAAAAAACGTTTGATTATATCACCGTTTCACCTTACGGAAGGATTGAGATCAAATTTCGGGAAAATGTGCCCAAAATTGACAGACAAAATGGCCGCCGTTTGTACACGAATACTTTGAATTTCATGAATATCAGACTGGTACTGACCAACAAAATGGCTGCTCCCAATACAGTATGAAATACAGGACTTAATGATGTAGGAAAAATCACTTTCGGTATTGCTTGTTCTCTATCCATCTCTCGAAAATGTGGGCGTATCCTGCCTGGCAGTGCCAGCCTATCGTTTAGCTTGTGGTCCCTCTGGGGTCAAAATTATCCCATTTAAAAAAACGTTTGATTATATCACCGTTACATCGTAATGAAGGTTGAGGTCGAATTTCGTGAAAATCGGACTAAAATTGTAAGCTGTTCTTCTCAGGCCATCCATCCTTCATCACGAACAAGGGGAAACCACGCTAGAAAATCTAGATGAACTTTGTCAGCCAATGCAGGGATGAAACACCCAACCTCAAGGCTACCGAGCAAGCATCTTACCCACTTAACAACATGATCCCCAGTCGAATTTGAAGCCTACTGAAATGAACCTTTATAACCCAAAGATCAAATTCTAACTTAATGATGTAGGAAAAATCACTTTCGGTATTGCTTGTTGTCTATCCATCTCTCGAAAATGTGGGCGTATCCTGCCTGGCAGTGCCAGTCTATCTTTACTGTAGCGAAACAACTCGCGGCACGTGGCTCACGGTATCGAATCAACTCACAGACCCTTCATACTTGGCAACGGCATTAGCAAACCCAAGCGAGAAATCAATCAACTTACTTCTATTGTTTCTATGTCATTAATTAATGGTGATTCGGTAATAAAAGTAAAACCCGCGATGAAAAGGAATGTTTAATTCGCTAATCATCCAATAAAAAATATATGTTTCAACACCGGATCTTTCAGTATTTACGTAACAGGTCAGAGGTGAAAATTCACACCGTGTCATTCAATTTGGCACTATTCCAATATTTTCACGCTGTCACTCACGGCTAATACTTATATGACATTGATAGTGAAATAGAATCAGATTTTATGATTTACTGCCAGGTATATTGTGGAATATGATAATGTTGAAGAAATCAACTACTTATTATTTTTTTTGACGTTATGATGCGAAGAATGCGTTTACTCGAGTCGAGATCAAGCGTGTCACCGCCATTTTGGATTCGCTCGCTCACACAAATGACAACAGGAAACATACGGCTAATAATTCTAGACTTTGGAAAGCCAGATTGAATCAAAACTTTTAGGATTTAATACAAGCTACAGTCCTTCACATTTAAGGCGCGCTTTCACTCTTGCGCCTCCCGACGCACCTCGACTTAACTTCGGGGGAGTCATTAGCTAAATCGCTCTCCTTATTGAGATTCATAAACTATCGTATTTTCAGTTTTTGTTTTATTTTTAAAACTGCATGTGTTTGACCTTCTCCAAGTAATGAGCATTCCCTATATACGGTCCATGGTAAAACTAGAGAGCTGCCATTATTGAATGCTAATATAAGGCTCATTTTAATTGGGTAGAAGTCTAAAATCAGCCAATAGAATACGTTGTTACTTGACAGCCTAATATGTCGCCGGATGTTGATGTAGAATATCCGCGGGAATGATAGAATGACTCGTCTAGTAATAACATGTTTAAAATTTTTTCATGTACATGTACCGCTTGTCCCATTGGCATCGCTATCAATATATCTGGAGATGGTTAGAACTGTCAAGTATGCAACATTTTTAAATTGGAATAACTGGAGGACAAATAGCCACTGATCTGTTGGGGGACAAAAATAGGTTTGCAATAATTTTATTGTGCGCTAATAATCACGCTGAAAAAGTCATCAACTGACAATTGAAGGAAAATATAAATGACATAAAAAGAATTTAGACAAAACTAATATTAATAAAGCATAAATACAATGTATACATGTAATTACTCTTGCAATATAAATAAGAGTTGTTTTTACAGGAGCTTTTTCCTCAATTTCTATATTTGCATGAGTGTTTTATGGCTCCCGCACCATTTCATAAACGTGAAGGACTGAAGCTAAATAGGGGAAAATTGCAATGTCGAAGATTTCAAATATATATTTTTATTTTCGACGCAATGAAGGAAAGAAAACCACCCCTCCCGTCATATATCCAAAGACAGGCAGAAATGTTAAATGCCGTATGCGATGAAGTGACCGTTATTTGGGGTAATATTTTGTTTTATTTTTTTTTTTTAAATCGTAAGGGATACGTTTTATACGTCCACATTTTTATGTGGACGGATATTGTCGTCGCCCCTGTCCGTCCGTCCGTCCGCAATTTGTTTGTGGACTCTCTACAGGTCACAATTCTTATCTGATTTTGACGAAACTTGAAATATAGGTTTATCCCCAAAAGATCTCGGCTGCTTTCGATATTGGCATGTATCGGATCAAAACTTCATGGATTATGGCCCCTGATTGTATGAAAAATCACGTTTTTAGCTTGTGGACCCTATAGAGGTCACAATTTTGAACCGATTTTGATGAAACTTGACATGCATGTTTATAACCCAAAGATCTTGGTTCCCTATAATATTTGCGCCTATTGGAACATAATTTCCTGAATTATGGCCCTTGATTTGCCGAAAAATCACCTTTTTTAGCTTCTGGTCTCTCTGAAGGTCACAATTATTATCCGATTTAAAAAACCGTTACACCCTAAGGAAGGTTGAGTTCGAATTTCGGGAAAATCGGACCAAAATTGCAATACAAAATGGCCGCCGTTTGTACGCAAATACTGTTAAAAAATGGTATATCAAGGTTGTGGACCCTGTAGAGGTCACAATTTTAATTCGATTTTGATGAAACTTGAAATTCATGGTTATAATCCAAAGATCTTGGTTCCTTTCGATATTTGCGCATATCGGATCGTAACTTCCTGAATTATGGCCCCTGATTATACACAAAATCGCCTTTTTATACGCCCACATTTTCATGTGGACGTATATTGTCGTCGCCCCTGTTCGTCCGGACGTCCGTCCGTCCGTCCACAATTGTTTGTGAACAGTCTACAGGTCACAATTTTTATCCGATTTCAATGAAACTTAAAATATAGGTTTATCACCCCAAGATCTCGGTTCCTTTCGATATTGGCATGTATCGGACCGTAACTTCATGGGTTATGGCCCCTGATTGTACGAAAAATCGCGTTTTTATACGCCCACATTTTCATGTGGACGTATTATGTCGTCGCCCCTGTCCGTCCGGACGTCCGTCCGTCCGTCCACAATTTGTTTGTGGACTCTCTACAGGTCACAATTCTTATCCGATTTTGACGAAACTTGAAATATAGGTTTATCCCCAAAAGATCTCGGCTGCTTTCGATATTGGCATGTATCGGATCAAAACTTCATGGATTATGGCCCCTGATTGTACGAAAAATCACGTTTTTAGCTTGTGGACCCTATAGAGGTCACAATTTTGAACTGATTTTGATGAAACTTGACATGCATGTTTGTAACCCAAAGATCTTGGTTCCTTTCGATATTTGCGGCTATCGGAATGTAATTTCCTGAATTATGGCCCCTGATTGTCCGAAAAATCACCCTTTTTAGCTTGTGGTAACTCTGGAGGTCACAATTATTAATCGATTTAAAAAACCGTTTGATTATATCACCGTTACACCCTAAGGAAGGTTGAGTTCGAATTTCGGGAAAATCGGACGAAAATTGCCATACAAAATGGCCGCCGTTTGTACGCGAATACTGTGAAAAAATGATATATCAAGGTTGTGGAGGTCACAAATTTGATTCGATTTTAATCATACTTGAAATTCATGGTTATAACCCAAAGATCTTGCTTTCTTTTGATATTTGCACATATCGGATCGTAACTTCCTGAATTATGGCCCCTGATTATACGCAAAATCGCCTTTTTTTTTAGCTGGGAGGTCATAATTATTATTCGATTTAAATAATCGTTTGATTATATCACCGTTACACCCTAAGGAAGGTTGAGTTCGAATTTCGGGAAAATCTGACGAAAATTGCTATACAAAATGGCCGCCGTTTGTACGCGAATACTGTTAAAAAATGGTATATCAAGGTTGTGGACCCTGTGAAGGTCACAATTTTGATTCGATTTTGATGAAACTTGAAATTCATGGTTATAACCCAAAGATCTTGCTTCCTTTCGATATTTGCGCATATCGGATCGTAACTTCCTGAATTATGGCCCCTGATTATAAGCAAAATCGCCTGTTTTTTTTAGCTTGGAGGTCACAATTATTATCCGATTTAAAAAAACGTTTGATTATATTACCGTTACACCGTAAGGAAGGTCGAGTTCGAATTTCGGGAAAATCAGACCAAAATTGCCTTACAAAATGGCCGCCGTTTGTACGCGAATACTGTTAAAAAATGGTATATCAAGGTTGTGGACCCTGTAAAGGTCACAATTTTAATTCGATTTTGATGAAACTTGAAATACATGGTTATAACCCAAAGATCTTGGTTCTTTTCGACATTTGCGCAAATCGGATCGTAACTTCCTGAATTATGGCCCCTGATTATACGCAAAATCGCCTTTTTTTTTAGCTTGGAGGTCACAATTATTATTCGATTTAAATACTCGTCTGATTATATCACCGTTACACCCTAAGGAAGGTTGAGTTCGAATTTCGGGAAAATCGGACGAAAATTGCTATACAAAATGGCCGCCGTTTGTACACAAATACTGTTAAAAAATGGTATATCAAGGTTGTGAACCCTGTGAAGGTCACAATTTTGATTCGATTTTGATGAAACTTGAAATTCATGGTTATAACCCAAAGATCTTGCTTCCTTTCGATATTTGCGCATATCGGATCGTAACTTCCTGAATTATGGCCCCTGATTATAAGTAAAATCGCCTTTTTATACGCCCACATAGAAATGTGGACGTATATTGCCGTCGCCCCCATCCGTCCGTCTGTCCGTCGGTCGGTCCGTCCGTCCGTCCATCCATCGTCCACAATTTCTTGTGAACGCACTAGAGGCCAGGGTTAATATCCGATTGACTTTAAATTTATACACAGTGTTTAAGGTCATGAGACGAAGAAGCCTATTGATTTTCAGCAATATCCGATAATTACTGCCAGAGTTATGACCCTTGATCACTAAAGATAATATCCGATCGACCTTAAATTTATACACAGTGTTTAAGGTCATGAGACGAAGAAGCCTATTGATTTTCAGCGATATCCGATAATTACTGCCAGAGTTATGACCCTTGATCACTTTGAAAAATCTTGTGAACGCTCTAGAAGCTAAAGTTAATATTGGATTGACTTTAAATTTAAACACAGTGTTCAAGGTCATAATACGAAGAAGCCTATTGATTTTCAGCAATATCCGATAATTACTGCCAGAGTTATGACCCTTGATCACTTTGAAATATCTTGTGAACGCTCTAGAGGCTAAAGTTAATATCCGATTGACCTTAAATTTATACACAGTGTTTAAGGTCATGAGACGAAGAAGCCTATTGATTTTCAGCAATATCCGATAATTACTGCCAGAGTTATGACCCTTGATCACTTTGAAATATCTTGTGAACGCTCTAGAGGCTAAAGATAATATCCGATCGACCTTAAATTTATACACAGTGTTTAAGGTCATGAGACGAAGAAGCCTATTGATTTTCAGCGATATCCGATAATTACTGCCAGAGTTATGACCCTTGATCACTTTGAAAAATCTTGTGAACGCTCTAGAAGCTAAAGTTAATATTGGATTGACTTTAAATTTAAACACAGTGTTCAAGGTCATAATACGAAGAAGCCTATTGATTTTCAGCAATATCCGATAATTACTGCCAGAGTTATGACCCTTGATCACTTTGAAATATCTTGTGAACGCTCTAGAGGCTAAAGATAATATCCGATCGACCTTAAATTTATACACAGTGTTTAAGGTCATGAGACGAAGAAGCCTATTGATTTTCAGCGATATCCGATAATTACTGCCAGAGTTATGACCCTTGATCACTTTGAAAAATCTTGTGAACGCTCTAGAGGCTAAAGTTAATATTGGATTGACTTTAAATTTAAACACAGTGTTCAAGGTCATAATACGAAGAAGCCTATTGATTTTCAGCAATATCCGATAATTACTGCCAGAGTTATGACTCTTGATCACTTTGAAAAATCTTGTGAATGCTCGAGAGGCTAAAGTTAATATGCGATTGACTTTAAATTTATACACAGTGTTTAAGGTCATAAGACGAAGAAGCCTATTGATTTTCACGGATTTCCGATAATTAATGCCAGAGTTATGGCCCTTGATCACTTCAAAAAATCTTGTGGATGCTCTAGAGGACAAAGATGATGTCCGATTGACATCAAATTTATACACAGTGTTTAAGGTCATGAGACGAAGAAGCCTATTGATTTTCAGCGATTTCTGATAATTAGTGCCAGAGTTGTGTCCCTTGATCACTTCAAAAATTCTTGTGGATGCTCTAGAGGCCAAAGTTAATATCTGATTGACTTTAAATTTACACACACTGTTTAAGGTCATGAGACAAAGAAGCCTACTGATTTTCAGCGATTTCAAATAATTACTTCCAGAGTTATCTCCCTTGATCACTTCAAAAAACCTTGTGACGCTACAGATGCCAAACTTATCATCCGATTGACTTCAGATTGATACACAGAGTTTAAGGTGTTGAAACGAATAAGTATTTTGATTTTCAATGAATTTTGATAACTGAACAGCTAAATCCATGATGTTAAATGTTTCCTATACTAATTGTTAGCGTGGGGCAAAACTTTATAAAAAGCAAACAAATTCTAATGATTTTCAGATAATTACAAAATGAGTTGTTACTCTTAATCAGATTTTAGTGGATAACAAATGTTTCATTCCCAAAAAAACTAAAAATATGCGACAACCCTTGTTGACTGCCCGGACGATTTAGCTGCTGTGGGCGTATGTTTCGTTGCCTGGCAACCTATCTTTTTTTAGCTTGGAGGTCACAATTATTTATCCGATTTAAAAAAACGTTTGATAATATAACCGTTACACCGTAAGGAAGGTTGAGTTCGAATTTCGGGAAAATCAGACCAAAATTGCCTTACAAAATGGCCGCCGTTTGTACGCGAATACTGTTAAAAAATGGTATATCAAGGTTGTGGACCCTGTAAAGGTCACAATTTTGATTCGATTTTGATGAAACTTGAAATTCATGGTTATAACCCAAAGATCTTGGTTCTTTTCGACATTTGCGCAAATCGGATCGTAACTTCCTGAATTATGGCCCCTGATTATACGCAAAATCCCCCTTTCTTTAGCTTGTGGTCCCTCTGGAGGTCACAATTATTATCCAATTTAAAAAAACGTTTGATTATATCACCGTTACACTGTAGGGAAGGTTGAGTTTGAATTTCGGGAAAATCGGACCAAATTTGACAGACAAAATGGCCGCCGTTTGTACGCGAATACTGTTAAAAAAATGATATATCATGGTTGTGGACCCTGTATAGGTCACAATTTTAATTCGATTTTGATGAGGAATGTTGAGTTCTAATTTCGTGAAAATCGTACCAAAATTGCCGTACGAAATGGTCGCCGTTTGTACGCGAATAGTGTAAAAATATGGTATATCATGGTTGTGGACTCTCTACAGGTCACAATTCTTATCCGATTTTGATGAAATGTTACATTTCTAGGTTGTGTACCGTCACACCATAATCATTGTCGGTTTCGAATTTCATTAATATCGGACTGGAACTGACCAACTAAATGGCTGCTCCCAATACAGTATGAAATACAGGACTTAAAGATGTAGGAAAAATCACTTTCGGTATTGCTTGTTCTCTGTCCATCTCTCGAAAATGTGGGCGTATCCTGCCTGGCAGTGCCAGCCTATCTTTTAGCTTGTGAACAGTGTAGAGGTCACAATTTTGAACCGATTTGGATGAAACTTGAAATGCATGTTTATAAACCAAAGATCTTGGTTCCTTTCGATATTTGCCCCAATTGAATCGTAACTTCCTGAATTATGGCCCCTGATTGTCCGAAAAATCGCCCTTTTTAGCTTGTGGTCCCTCTGGAGGTCAAAATTGTTATCCGATTTAAAAAAACGTCTGATTATATCACCGTTACATGGTTACGAAGGCTGAGTTCAAATTTTGTGAAAATCGGACCAAAATTGACGGACAAAATGGCCGCCACTTGTACGCGAATAGTGTGAAAATATGTTATATCAAGGTTGTGAACAGTGTAGAGGTCACAATTGTGAACCGATTTGGATGAAACTTGAAATGCATGTTTATAACCCAAAGATCTTGGTTCCTTTCGATATTTGCGCCAATCGGATCGTAACTTCCTGAATTATGGCCCCTGATTGTCCGAAAAATCGCCCTTTTTAGCTTGTGGTCCCTCTGGAGGTCAAAATTGTTATCCGATTTAAAAAAACGTTTGATTATATCACCGTTCCATGGTTATGAAGGTTGGATTCGAATTTCATGAAAATCGGACCAAAATTGACGGACAAAATGGCCGCTGTTTGTACGCGAATAGTGTGAAAATATGTTATATCAAGGTTGTGGACCTTATAGAGGTCACAATTTTGAACCAATTTTGATGAAACTTGACATGCATGTTTATAACCCAAAGATCTTGGTTCCTTTCGATATTTGCTCCCATCGGATCGTAACTTCCTGAATTATTGCCCCTGATTGTCCAAAAAAATCGCCCTTTTTAGTTTGTGGTCCCTCTGGAGGTCAAAATTGTTATCCGATTTAAAAAACCGTTTGATTATATCACCATTTCATGGTTAAGAAGAGAGAGTTTGAATTACGTGAAAATCGGACTAGAATTGACGGACAAAATGCCCGCCGTTTGTACACGAGTAGTGTGAAAATATGTTATATCAAGGTTGTGGACCCTATAGAGGTCACAATTTTGAATCGATTTTGATGAAACTTGACATGTATGTTTATAACCCAAAGATCTTGGTTCCTTTCAATATTTGCGCCCATCGGGTCATTACTTCCTGAATTATGTCCCCTGATTGTACGAAAAATCACCCTTTTTAGCTTGTTGTGCCTCTGGAGGTCAAAATTATTATTTGATTTAAAAAAAAAAAACGTTTGATTATAAAAACCAAACAAATTCTAATGATTTTCTGATAATTCCTTAATATGCGACAACTCTTGTTGACTGCCCGGACGATTTGGCTGCTGTGTGGGCGTATGTTTTGTTGCCTGGCAACCTATTTTCTTAGCTTGTGGTCCCTCTGGAGGTCACATTTTTTCTGGCAATTATGGTCCAATTTTTATACGCCCACATTTTCATGTGGACGTATATTGTCGTCGCCCCTGTTCGTCCGTTCGTCCGGATGTCCGTCCGTCCACAATTGTTTGTGAACAGTCTACAGGTCACAATTTTTATCCGATTTCAATGAAACTTAAAATATAGGTTTATCACCCTAAGATCTCGGTTCCTTTCGATATTGGCATGTATCGGACTGTAACTTCATGGGTTATGGCCCCTGATTGTACGAAAAATCACGTTTTTTAGCTTGTGAACAGTGTAGAGGTCACAATTTTGAACCGATTTGGATGAAACTTGAAATGCATGTTTATAAACCAAAGATCTTGGTTCCTTTCGATATTTGCGCCAATTGGATCGTAACTTCCTAAATTATGGCCCCTGATTGTCCGAAAATTCACCCTTTTTAGCTTGTGGTCCCTCTGGAGATCAAAATTGTTATCCGATTTAAAAAAACGTTTTATTATATCACCGTTCCATGGTTATGAAGGTTGAGTTCGAATTTCGGGAAAATCGGACCAAAATTGCAATACAAAATGGCCGCCGTTTGTACGCAAATACTGTTAAAAAATGGTATATCAAGGTTGTGGACCCTGTAGAGGTCACAATTTTAATTCGATTTTGATGAAGCGTGAAATTCATGGTTATAATCCAAAGATCTTGGTTCCTTTCGATATTTGCGCATATCGGATCGTAACTTCCTGAATTATGGCCCCTGATTATACGCAAAATCGCCTTTTTTTTAGCTTGGAGGTCACAATTATTATTCGATTTAAAAAAACGTTTGATTATATCACCGTTACACCCTAAGGAAGGTTGAGTCCGAATTTCGGGAAAATCGGACGAAAATTGCCATACAAAATGGCCGCCGTTTGTACGCGAATACTGTTAAAAAATGGTATATCAAGGTTGTGGACCCTGTGGAGGTCACAATTTTGATTCGATTGTGATGAAACTTGAAATTCAAGGTTATAACCCAAAGATCTTGCTTCTTTTCGATATTTGCGCATATCGGATCGTAACTTCCTGAATTATGGCTCCTGATTATACGCAAAATCGCCTTTTTTTTTAGCTTGGAGGTCACAATTATTATCCGATTTAAAAAACCGTTTGATTATATTACCGTTACACCGTAAGGAAGGTTGAATTCGAATTTCGCTAAAATCAGACCAAAATTGCCATACAAAATGGCCACCGTTTGTACGTGAATACTGTTAAAAAATGGTATATCAAGGTTGTGGACCCTGTAAAGGTCACAATTTTAATTCGATTTTGATGAAACTTGAAATGCATGGTTATAACCCAAAGATCTTGGTTCCTTTCGGTATTTGTGCTTATAGGATCGTAACTTCCTGAATTATTCGAATTTCGTGAAAATGGTACCAAAATTGCCGGACGAAATGGTCGCCGTTTGTACGCGAATAGTGTAAATATATGGTATATCATGGTTGTTGACTCTGTACAGGTCACAATTCTTATCCGATTTTGAAGAAAAGTCACATTTCTAGGTTGTGTACCATCACACCATAATCATTGTCGACTTCGAATTTCATGAATATCAGACTGGAACTGACCAAGAAAATGGCTGCTCCCAATACAGTATGAAATACAGGACTTAATGATGTAGGAAAAATCACTTTCCGTATTGTTTGTTCTCTATCCATCTCTCGAAAATGTGGGCGTATCCTGCCTGGCAGTGCCAGCCTATCTTCTTAGCTTGTGGTCCCTCTGGAGGTCACATTTTTTCTGGCAATTATGGTCCAATTTTTATACGCCCACATTTTCATTTTAATATGCTGTTTATGTATCCAGTTACCTAGTAATTGTGATCCCATCAGAAATTCGTTGGAAGATTGGTTTGAGGATGCCTACTGTAAATATTTGTGGATTTTCAACTTGTGTATAGGCACCTTAGTATCATCATATTTTCATGTGATAGATCACCTTTCTAGAAAATGAAGAACTTACATGTTACCAACGACAGGGCAACCATTACAACTTAATGATGTCATCAACATATGACATCATTATTCAAATTTGTTTCCTGTTTCTGTTGAACTGTTCCTTTGAAAAAGTTAAAATTTATTTGACGAAACTAGTCAGGATAATGGACATGTATGATGGTTTTAAATGGCAGTTTTATATATTTTAACCACTACACTTATGCTGTTTATGTATCCAGTTACCTAGTAATTGTGATCCCATCAGAAATTCGTTGGAAGATTGGTTTGAGGATGCCTACTGTAAATATTTGTGGATTTTCAACTTGTGTATAGGCACCTTAGTATCATCATATTTTCATGTGATAGATCACCTTTCTAGAAAATGAAGAACTTACATGTTACCAACGACAGGGCAACCATTACAACTTAATGATGTCATCAACATATGACATCATTATTCAAATTTGTTTCCTGTTTCTGTTGAACTGTTCCTTTGAAAAAGTTAAAATTTATTTGACGAAACTAGTCAGGATAATGGACATGTATGATGGTTTTAAATGGCAGTTTTATATATTTTAACCACTACACTTATGCTGTTTATGTATCCAGTTACCTAGTAATTGTGATCCCATCAGAAATTCGTTGGAAGATTGGTTTGAGGATGCCTACTGTAAATATTTGTGGATTTTCAACTTGTGTATAGGCACCTTAGTATCATCATATTTTCATGTGATAGATCACCTTTCTAGAAAATGAAGAACTTACATGTTACCAACGACAGGGCAACCATTACAACTTAATGATGTCATCAACATATGACATCATTATTCAAATTTGTTTCCTGTTTCTGTTGAACTGTTCCTTTGAAAAAGTTAAAATTTATTTGACGAAACTAGTCAGGATAATGGACATGTATGATGGTTTTAAATGGCAGTTTTATATATTTTAACCACTACACTTATGCTGTTTATGTATCCAGTTACCTAGTAATTGTGATCCCATCAGAAATTCGTTGGAAGATTGGTTTGAGGATGCCTACTGTAAATATTTGTACATTTTCATGTGGACGTATATTGTCGTCGCCCCTGTTCGTCCGTCCGTCCACAATTGTTTGTGAACAGTCTACAGGTCACAATTTTTATCCGATTTCAATGAAACTTAAAATATAGGTTTATCACCCTAACATCTCGGTTCCTTTCGATATTGGCATGTATCGGACCGTAACTTCATGGGTTATGGCCCCTGATTGTACGAAAAATCACGTTTTTATACGCCCACATTTTTATGTGGACGTATATTGTCGTCGCCCCTGTCCGTCCGTCCACAATTGTTTGTGAACAGTCTACAGGTCACAATTTTTATCCGATTTCAATGAAACTTAAAATATAGGTTTATCACCCTAAGATCTCGGTTCCTTTCGATATTGGCATGTATCGGACTGGAACTTCATGGGTTATGGCCCCTGATTGTACGAAAAATCACGTTTTTAGCTTGTGAACAGTGTAGAGGTCACAATTTTGATCCGATTTCGATGAAACTTGAAATGCATGTTTATAACCAAAAGATCTTGGTTCCTTTCGATATTTGCGCATATCGCATCGTAACTTCCTGAATTATGGCCCCTGATTGTCCGAAAAATCACCCTTTTTAGCTTGTGTTCCCTGTGGAGGTCAAAATTGTAATCCGATTCAAAAAAACGTTTGATTATATCACCGTTACATAGTTATGGGGGTTGAGTTCGAATTTCGTGAAAATCGGACCAAAATTGACAGACAAAATGGCCGCCGTTTGTACGCGAAGTGTGAAAATATGTTATATCAAGGTTGTGGACCCTATAGAGGTCACAATTTTGAACCGATTTTCATGAAACTTGAAATGCATGTTTATAACCGAAAGATCTTGGTTCCTTTCGATATTTGCGCATATCGGATCGTAACTTCCTGAATTATGGCCCCTGATTGTCCGAAAAATCACACTTTTTAGCTTGTGTTCCCTGTGGAGGTCAAAATTGCTATCCGATTCAAATAAACGTTTGATTATATCACCGTTACATAGTTATGGGGGTTGAGTTCGAATTTTGTGAAAATCGGACCAAAATTGACAGACAAAATGGCCGCCGTTTGTACGCGAATAGTGTGAAAAAATGTTATATCAAGGTTGTGGACCCTATAGAGGTCACAATTTTGAACTGATTTTGATGAAACTTGAAATATATGTTTATAACCGAAAGATCTTGGTTCCTTTGGATATTTGCGCATATCGGATCGTAACTTCCTGAATTATGGCCCCTGATTGTCCGAAAAATCACACTTTTTAGCTTGTGTTCCCTGTGGAGGTCAAAATTGTTATTCGATTCAAAAAAACGTTTAATTATATCACCGTTACATAGTTTTGGGGGTTGAGTTCGAATTTCGTGAAAATCGGACCAAAATTGACAGACAAAATGGCCGCCGTTTGTACGCGAATAGTGTGAAAAAATGTTATATCAAGGTTGTGGACCCTATAGAGGTCACAATTTTGAACCGATTTTCATGAAACTTGACATGTATGTTTATAACCCAAAGGTCTTGGTTTCTTTCAATATTTGCGCCCATCGGATCGTAACTTCCTGAATTATGGCCCCTGATTGTCCAAAATATCACCCTTTTTAGCTTGTGGTCCCTCTGGAGGTCAAAATTGTTATCCGATTTAAAAAACGTTTGATTATACCACCGTTACATGGTAATGGAGGTTGAGATCGAATTTCGTGAAAATCGGACCAAAATTGACAGACAAAATGGCCGCCGCTTGTACTCGAATAGTGTGAAAAAATGTTATATCAAGCTATAGAGGTCACAATTTTGAACCGATTTTGATGAAACTTTACATGTATGTTTATAACCCAAAGATCTTGGGTCCTTTCTATATTTGCGCCCATCTGATCGTTACTTCCTGAAATATGTCCCGTGATTGACCGAAAAATTGCCTTTTTTAGCTTGTGGCCCCTCTGTAGGTCAAAATTATTATCAGATTTAAAAAACGTTTGATTATATCACCGTTACATTGTTATAAAAGATGATGTGGAATTTCGTGAAAATTGGACCAAAATTGACGGACAAAATGGCCGCTGTTTGTACACGAATAGTGTGAAAATATGTTATATCAAGGTTGTGGGCCCTATAGAGGTCACAATTTTGAACTGATTTTGATGAAACTTGAAATATGTTTATAGCATAAAGATCTTGGTTCCTTTCGATATTTGGACATATCTGATCGTCACTTCCTGAATTATGGCCCCTGATTGTACGAAAAGTCGCTATAATATTAAATGTTTCGTATCCAGTGGAGGTGACAGCTTATTCCATAATATTAAATGATTCGTATACTTTACATTAGCATGGAGCAGAACTTTATAAAAACCAAACAAATTCTAATGATTTTCTGATAATTACTTAATATGGGATAACTCTTGTTGACTGCCCGGACGATTTAGCTGCTGTGTGGGCGTATGTTTCGTTGCCTTGCAACCTATTTTTTAGCTTGTGAACAGTGTCGAGGTCACAATTTTGAACCGATTTGGATGAAACTTGAAATGCATGTTTATAAACCAAAGATCTTGGTTCCTTTCGATATTTGCGCCAATTGGATCGTAACTTCCTGAATTATGGCCCATGATTGTCCGAAAATTCACCCTTTTTAGCTTGTCGTCCCTCTGGAGATCAAAATTGTTATCCGATTTAAAAAACCGTTTTATTATATCATCGTTCCATGGTTATGAAGGTTGAGTTCGAATTTCGTGAAAATCGGACCAAAATTGACGGACAAAATGGCCGCCATTTGTACGCGAATAGTGTGAAATACTGAAAATATGTTATATCAAGGTTGTGAACAGGGTAGAGGTCACAATTTTGAACAGATTTGGATGAAACTTGAAATGCATGTTTATAACCCAAAGATCTTGGTTCCTTTCGATATTTGCGCCAATCGGATCGTAACTTCCTGAATTATGGCCCTTGATTGTCCGAAAAATCGCCCTTTTTAGCTTGTGGTCCCTCTGGAGGTCAAAATTGTTATCTGATTTAAAAAAACGTTTGATTATATCACCGTTCCATGGTTATGAAGGTTGAGTTCGAATTTCATGAAAATCGGACCAAAATTGACAGACAAAATGGCCGCCATTTGTACGCGAATAGTGTGAAAATATGTTATATCAAGGTTGTGGACCTTATAGAGGTCACAATTTTGAACCGATTTGGATGAAACTTGAAATGCATGTTTATAACCCAAAGATCTTGGATCCTTTCGATATTTGCGCATATCAGATCGTAACTTCCTGAATTATGGCCCCTGATTGTCCGAAAAATCGCCTATGGTCCCTCTGGAGGTCACAATTATTATCCGATTTGAAAAAACGTTTGACTCTATCACCGTTACACCCTACGGAAGGTTGAGTTTCAATTTCGAGAAAATTGGACCATAATTGCCAGAAAAAATGGACGCCGTTTGTACGCGAACAGTGTAAAAATATGGTATGTCAAAGTTGTGGACCCTGTAGAGGTGACAATTTTAATTCGATTTTGATGAAACCTGAAATGCTTGTTTATAACCTAAAGATCTTTAATCGGATCGTAACTTCCTGAATTATGGCCCCTGATTGTACGAAAAATCGCCCTTTTTAGCTTGTGGTCCCACTGGAGGTCAAAATTATTATCCGATTTAAAAAAAACGTTTGATTATATCACCTTTACATGGTAATTAAGATTGAGTTAAAATTTCGTGAAAATCGGACCAAAATTGACAGACAAAATGGCCGCCGTTTGTACGCGATTAGTGTGAAAATATGTTATATCAAGGTTGTGGACCCTATAGAGGTCACAATTTTGAACCGATTTTGATGAAACTTGACATGCATGTTTATAACCCAAATATTTTGGTTCCTTTCGATATTTGCGCTCAGTGATTCGTAACTTCCTGAATTATGGCCCCTGATTGTACAAAAAATCACCCTTTTTAGCTTGTGGTCCCACTGGAGGTCAAAATTATTATCCGATTTAAAAAACCGTTTGATTATATCACCGTTACATGGTAATTAAGATTGAGTTAAAATTTCGTGAAAATCGGACCAAAATTGACAGACAAAATGGCCGCCGTTCGTACGCGATTAGTGTGAAAATATGTTATATCAAGGTTGTGAACCCTGTCGAGGTCACAATCTTCATTCAATTTTGATGAAACTTGAAACACATGTTTACAACTTAACAATCTTAGTTCCTTTTGATATTTGTGCATATCGGATTGTAACTTCCTGAATTATGGCCCCTGATTGTACGAAAAATGACCTTTCTTTTTAGCTTGTGGTCTCTCTGGGGTCAGAATTATTATCCCATTTAAAAAAAAACGTTTGATTATATCACCGTTACATCGTAATGAAGGTTTAGGTCGAATTTTGTGAAAATTGACAGCTGTTCTTGACAGGTCATCCATCCTTCATCACTAACAAAGGGAAACCACGCCTGAAAATCTAGATGAACTTTGTCACCCAATGCAGGGATCAAACACCCAACCTCAAGGCTACCGAGCCAGCATCTCACCCACTTAGCAACATGATCCCCTGTTGAATTTGAAGCCTACTGAAATGAACCTTTTATAACCCAAAGATCTTAATTCATTTCGAAATTTGCACATATCAAATTCTAACTTAATGATGTAGGAAAAATCACTTTCGGTATTGCTTGTTCTCTATCCATCTCTCGAAAATGTGGGCGTTTCCTGCCTGGCAGTGCCAGCCTATCTTATAGTATTTTCGGTAAAAAAAAAAACATACAAACAAGTTAGCTGTGTGTGTTTTTCGTGAATTTATAAAACATGATTAATATTTTTAAAACATGCATATGAATATGAAATGAAGTAATGAAGTGAAAGACCGCATTTGTGGCGGTTTACGAATTGGTTTATAAGGCCGTAAACTATTGTCGATTTTATTTTTTTTAATATTAACTTTAAAACTAATCCACCAAATACTTGTTGTTTCGATTCCAAGATTTGAAATATACATTCCCATAAACCTTAAAATGGCCCATTCAAAAATGTCAAAGAACCACGCCCTTTTTATACGCCCACATAGAAATGTGGACGTATATTGCCGTCGCCCCCGTCCGTCGGTCCGTCCGTCCGTCCATCGTCCACAATTTCTTGTGAACGCACTAGAGGCCAGGGTTAATATCCGATTGACTTTAAATTTATACACAGTGTTTAAGGTCATGAGACGAAGAAGCCTATTGATTTTCAGCAATATCCGATAATTACTGCCAGAGTTATGACCCTTGATCACTTTGAAATATCTTGTGAACGCTCTAGAGGCTAAAGATAATATCCGATCGACCTTAAATTTATACACAGTGTTTAAGGTCATGAGACGAAGAAGCCTATTGATTTTCAGCGATATCCGATAATTACTGCCAGAGTTATGACCCTTGATCACTTTGAAAAATCTTGTGAACGCTCTAGAGGCTAAAGTTAATATTGGATTGACTTTAAATTTTAACACAGTGTTCAAGGTCATAATACGAAGAAGCCTATTGATTTTCAGCAATATCCGATAATTACTGCCAGAGTTATGACTCTTGATCACTTTGAAAAATCTTGTGAATGCTCGAGAGGCTAAAGTTAATATCCGATTGACTTTAAATTTATACACAGTGTTTAAGGTCATAAGACGAAGAAGCCTATTGATTTTCACGGATTTCCGATAATTAATGCCAGAGTTATGGCCCTTGATCACTTCAAAAAATCTTGTGGATGCTCTAGAGGACAAAGATGATGTCCGATTGACATCAAATTTATACACAGTGTTTAAGGTCATGAGACGAAGAAGCCTATTGATTTTCAGCGATTTCTGATAATTAGTGCCAGAGTTGTGTCCCTTGATCACTTCAAAAATTTTTGAGGATGCTCTAGAGGCCAAAGTTAATATCTGATTGACTTTAAATTTACACACACTGTTTAAGGTCATGAGACAAAGAAGCCTACTGATTTTCAGCGATTTCAAATAATTACTTCCAGAGTTATCTCCCTTGATCACTTCAAAAAACCTTGTGACGCTATAGATGCCAAACTTATCATCCGATTGACTTCAGATTGATACACAGAGTTTAAGGTGTTGAAACGAATAAGTATTTTGATTTTCAATGAATTTTGATAACTGAACAGCTAAATCCATGATGTTAAATGTTTCCTATACTAATTGTTAGCGTGGGGCAAAACTTTATAAAAAGCAAACAAATTCTAATGATTTTCAGATAATTACAAAATGAGTTGTTACTCTTAATCAGATTTTAGTGTATAACAAATGTTTCATTCCCAAAAAAAGTAAAAATATGCGACAACCCTTGTTGACTGCCCGGACGATTTAGCTGCTGTGGGCGTATGTTTCGTTGCCTGGCAACCTATCTTTAATTTTTGGGTAAGGCCTATTTTACTCAACATGATTTATTTTTTCTCCCAAAGAAAAATACCTGTCTTCTAGAGCGTATTACTTAATTAGGTATGCTTTCATTAAAATATTAAATAATAATTTAAGAATATTAAAATTGAATTTTTTAAATACCGTAGGCTTATAACATTTTCCAATAAACAGATTTGAGCCGTTGGTTGTTTTCCAAGATAAAATGCCTTTGCCTCCAATGTTGACTCCCTGTGTTCTTTTATGATTTTTATACGCCCACATGGAAATGTGGTCGTATATTGCCGTTGCCCCCGTCCGTCCGTCTGTCGGTCCGTCCGTCCGTCGGTCCGTCCGTCCGTCCATCGTCCACAATTTCTTGTGAACGCTCTAGAGGCTAAAGTTAATATCCGATTGACTTGAAATTTATACACGGTGTTTAAGGTCGTGAGACGAAGAAGCCTATTGATTTTCAGCGATATCCGATAATTACTACCAGAGTTATGACCCTTGATCACTTTGAAAAATCTTGTGAACGCTCTAGAGGCTATAGTTAATATCCGATTGACTTTAAATTTATACACAGTGTTTAAGGTCAGGAGATGAAGAAGCCTATTGATTTTCGGTGATATCTGATAATTACTGCCAGAGTTATGACCCTTGATCACTTTGAAAAATCTTGTGAACGCTTTAGAGGCTAAAGTTAATATCCGATTGACTTGAAATTTATACACGGTGTTTAAGGTCGTGAGACAAAGAAGCCTATTGATTTTCAGCGATATCCGATAATTACTACCAGAGTTATGACCCTTGATCACTTTGAAAAATCTTGTGAACACTATAGAGGCTATAGTTAATATCCGATTGACTTTAAATTTATACACAGTGTTTAAGGTCATGAGACGAAGAAGCCTTTTGATTTTCGGTGATATCTGATAATTACTGCCAGAGTTATGACCCTTGATCACTTTGAAAAATCTTGTGAACGCTTTAGAGGCTAAAGTTAATATCCGATTGACTTTAAATTTATACACAGTGTTTAAGGTCATGAGACGAAGAAGCCTATTGATTTTCAGCAATATCTGATAATTACTGCCAGAGTTATGACCCTTGATCACTTTGAAAAATCTAAAGTTAATATCCGATTGACTTTAAATTTATACACGCTGTTTAAGGTCGTGAGACGAAGAAGCCTATTGATTTTCAGCGATATCCGATAATTACTACCAGAGTTATGACCCTTGATCACTTTGAAAAATCTTGTGAACGCTCTAGAGGCTATAGTTAATATCCGATTGACTTTAAATTTATACAGAGTGTTTAAGGTCAGGAGATGAAGAAGCCTGTTGATTTTCGGTGATATCTGATAATTACTGCCAGAGTTATGACCCTTGATCACTTTGAAAAATCTTGTGAACGCTTTAGAGGCTAAAGTTAATATCCGATTGACTTGAAATTTATACACGGTGTTTAAGGTCGTGAGACAAAGAAGCCTATTGATTTTCAGCGATATCCGATAATTACTACCAGAGTTATGACCCTTGATCACTTTGAAAAATCTTGTGAACACTATAGAGGCTATAGTTAATATCCGATTGACTTTAAATTTATACACAGTGTTTAAGGTCATGAGACGAAGAAGCCTTTTGATTTTCGGTGATAGCTGATAATTACTGCCAGAGTTATGACCCTTGATAACTTTGAAAAATCTTGTGAACGCTTTAGAGGCTAAAGTTAATATCCGATTGACTTTAAATTTATACACAGTGTTTAAGGTCATGAGACGAAGAAGCCTATTGATTTTCAGCAATATCCGATAATTACTGCCAGAGTTATGACCCTTGATCACTTTGAAAAATCTAAAGTTAATATCCGATTGACTTTAAATTTATACACGGTGTTTAAGGTCGTGAGACGAAGAAGCCTATTGATTTTCAGCGATATCCGATAATTACTACCAGAGTTATGACCCTTGATCACTTTGAAAAATCTTGTGAACGCTCTAGAGGCTATAGTTAATATCCGATTGACTTTAAATTTATACAGAGTGTTTAAGGTCAGGAGATGAAGAAGCCTGTTGATTTTCGGTGATATCTGATAATTACTGCCAGAGTTATGACCCTTGATCACTTTGAAAAATCTTGTGAACGCTTTAGAGGCTAAAGTTAATATCCGATTGACTTGAAATTTATACACGGTGTTTAAGGTCGTGAGACAAAGAAGCCTATTGATTTTCAGCGATATCCGATAATTACTACCAGAGTTATGACCCTTGATCACTTTGAAAAATCTTGTGAACACTATAGAGGCTATAGTTAATATCCGATTGACTTTAAATTTATACACAGTGTTTAAGGTCATGAGACGAAGAAGCCTTTTGATTTTCGGTGATATCTGATAATTACTGCCAGAGTTATGACCCTTGATCACTTTGAAAAATCTTGTGAACGCTTTAGAGGCTAAAGTTAATATCCAATTGACTTTAAATTTATACACAGTGTTTAAGGTCATGAGACGAAGAAGCCTATTGATTTTCAGCAATATCCGATAATTACTGCCAGAGTTATGACCCTTGATCACTTTGAAAAATCTAAAGTTAATATCCGATTGACTTTAAATTTATACACACTATTTACGGTCATGATACAAAATAGCCTATTTATTTTCAGCGATATCAAATAATTACTACCAGAGTTATGACCCTTGATCACTTTGAAAAAACCTGTGAATGCTCTAAAGGCTAAAGTTAATATCCGATTGACTTTAAATTTGTACACAGTGTTTAGGGTCATGATACGAAGAATCCTATTTGATTTTCAGTGATAATTTCTGATAATTTCTGGCAGTTGATCACTTTGAAATATCTTGTGGACAAAGGCCTTGAGTCAAACCATCAAAACTATTCTAATCATTTCTGATAATTATTTAATGGGCTATTACTCGTAATAAGATTATCATGTGTTGTAAATGTTCTCCTTACTGATAAAAGAAACAATATGCGACAACCCTTGTTGACTGCCCGGACGACTTAGCTGTTGTGGGCGTATGTTTCGTTGCCTGGCAACCTATCTTTATTCTTTTAATTAATGTAAGCTTTCATTTTTAAAAAATGAAAAAAAATAATTAAATATTTTATTTTCAATAGTATTACATTTTTCAATAAACATATTGAGTTGATTAGTTTCCCTTTTTACTAAAGCAAAAACAACTTGAAATTGAATATTTTGCATATTGCTCTGGGTGTCATGTAATGTTTTGACCGCCTTTATATAGACCCCCTAATACCACGAAATTGTCCATTTTACACTACTGCATAAGAATATATTAAATTATTATCAATCTCAAATGTGCTCTAGATATCCATGACACTAGGTCTGATCTGTGTTCAGAGTTACTTTTATTATACGCCCACATTTTCATGTGGACGTATTATGTCGTCGCCCCTGTCGGTCCGGACGTCCGTCCGTCCGTCCGTCCACAATTTGTTTGTGGACTCTCTACAGGTCACAATTCTTATCCGATTTTAACGAAACTTGAAATATAGGTTTATCCCCAAAAGATCTCGGCTGCTTTCGATATTGGCATGTATCGGATCAAAACTTCATGGATTATGGCCCCTGATTGTACGAAAAATCACGTTTTTAGCTTGTGGACCCTATAGAGGTCACAATTTTGAACCGATTTTGATGAAACTTGACATGCATGTTTGTAACCTAAAGATCTTGGTTCCTTTCGATATTTGCGGCTATCGGAATGTAATTTCCTGGATTATGGCCCCTGATTGTCTTAAAAATCACCCTTTTTAGCTTGTGGTCCCTCTGGAGGTCACAATTATTATTCGATTTAAAAAACCGTTTGATTATATCACCGTTACACCCTAAGGAAGGTTGAGTTCGAATTTCGGGAAAATCGGACGAAAATTGCCATACAAAATGGCCGCCGTTTGTACGCGAAGACAGTTAAAAAATGGTATATCAAGGTTGTGGACCCTGTGGAGGTCACAATTTTGATTCGATTTTGATGAAACTTGAAATTCATGGTTATAACCCAAAGATCTTGCTTCCTTTCGATATTTGTGCATATCGGATCGTAACTTCCTGAATTATGGCCCCTGATTATACGAAAAATTGCCTTTTTTTTAGCTTGGAGGTCACAATTATTATTCGATTTAAAAAACCGTTTGATTATATCACCATTACACCCTAAGGAAGGTTGAGTTCGAATTTCGGGAAAATCGGATGAAAATTGCCATACAAAATGGCCGCCGTTTGTACGCGAATACTGTTAAAAAATGGTATATCAAGGTTGTGGACCCTGTGGAGGTCACAATTTTGATTCGATTTTAATGAAACTTGGAATTCATGGTTATAACCCAAAGATCTTGCTTCCTTTCGATATTTGCACATATCGGATTGTAACTTCCTGAATTATGGCCCCTGATTATACGCAAAATCTCCTTTTTTTTAGCTTGGAGGTCACAATTATTATCTGATTTAAAAAAACGTTTGATTATATTACCGTTACACCGTAAGGAAGGTTGAGTTCGAATTTCGGGAAAATCAGACCAAAATTGCCATACAAAATGGCCGCCGTTTGTACGCGAATACTGTTAAAAAATGGTATATCAAGGTTGTGGACCTTGTAAAGGTCACAATTTTAATTCGATTTTGATGAAACTTGAAATTCATGGTTATAACCCAACGATCTTGGTTCTTTTCGATATTTGCGCATATCGGATCGTAACTTCCTGAATTATGGCCCCTAAAGATGTAGGAAAAATCACTTTCGGTATTGCTTGTTCTCTATCCATCTCTCGAAAATGTGGACGTATCCTGCCTGGCAGTGCCAGCCTATCTTTTTTGTGATATTTTTGTCAACTGGTTATTTAGAAATAGAAAATTTAATTTATACTGTGTACTATAATGGAATTATTTAGAAATAGAAAATTTAATTTATACAGTGTTTTATTATGGAATTTATAGGTGGTCGGATTAAGGCCTACATTAAAACTATTAAATAAAAGGGAAAATGTGATTTTGAATAGCATAACAGTATTAGGCTTACTGTTTTATTTAAAGTTTATTGCAACTGAAAATTGAGCAAAACAGTATTTTTGTTAGGAAATTTGGAAAGGTGTAAATTACAGATACCATAAATTTAACACTTTGTTTACCTCAAGTAATTGTAGGCCTATATAAAATCGCATATTTCGATACAGAATCGTAGAAAAAATTAGGCTTGTTCATTATATAATATTCCAGAATCCAATTCTTCAGAAAATATAGTTAGTTCCCACACACACGATTCTTTTCAATTTCTTTAAATGGTAGCATAGGCCTTTTTATACGCCCACATAGAAATGTGGACGTATATTGCCGTCGCCCCCGTCCGTCCGTCTGTCGGTCGGTCCGTCCGTCGGTCCGTCCGTCCGTCCATCGTCCACAATTTTTTGTGAACGCACTAGAGGCCAGGGTTAATATCCGATTGACTTTAAATTTATACACAGTGTTTAATGTCATGAGACGAAGAAGCCTATTGATTTTCAGCAATATCTGAAAATTACTGCCAGAGTTATGACCCTTGATCACTTTGAAAAATCTTGTGATCGCTCTAGAGGCTAAAGTTAATATCTGATTGACCTTAAATTTACACACAGTGTTTAAGGTCATGAGACAAAGAAGCCTATTGATTTTCAGCGATGTCCGATAATTACTGACAGAGTTATGACCCTTGATCACTTTGAAAAATCTTGTGAACGCTCTAGAGGCTAAAGTTAATATCCGATTGACCTTAAATTTACACACAGTGTTTAAGGTCATGAGACGAAGAAGCCTATTGATTTTCAGCGATGTCCGATAATTACTGACAGAGTTATGACCCTTAATCACTTTGAAAAATCTTGTGAACGCTCTAGAGGCTAAAGTTAATATTGGATTGACTTTAAATTTATACACAGTGTTCAAGGTCATGATACGAAGAAGCCTATTGATTTTCAGCAATATCCGATAATTACTGCCAGAGTTATGACCCTTGATCACTTTGAAAAATCTTGTGAATGATCAAGAGGCTAAAGTTAATATCCGATTGACTTTAAATTTATACACAGTGTTTAAGGTCATAAGACGAAGAAGCCTATTGATTTTCACGGATTTCCGATAATTAGTGCCAGAGTTATGGCCCTTGATCACTTCAAAAAATCTTGTGGATGCTCTAGAGGACAAAGATGATGTCCGATTGACTTCAAATTTATACACGGTGTTTAAGGTCATGAGACGAAGAAGCCTATTGATTTTCAGCGATTTCTGATAATTAGTGCCAGAGTTGTGTCCCTTGATCACTTCAAAAAATCTTGTGGATGCTCTAGAGGCCAAAGTTAATATCTGATTGACTTTAAATTTATACACGGTGTTTAAGGTCATGAGACGAAGAAGCCTATTGATTTTCAACGATCTCTGATAATTATTGCCAGAGTTATGGCCCTTGATCATATCAAAAAATCCTCTGGACGCTCTAGAAGCCAAAGTTAATATCCGATTGACTTTAAATTTACACACACTGTTTAAGGTCATGAGACGAAGAAACCTACTGATTTTCAGCGATTTCAAATAATTACTTCCAGAGTTATCTCCCTTGATCACAATCAAAAAGCCTTGTGACACTATAGATGCCAAACTTATCATCCGATTGACTTCAGATTGATACACAGAGTTTAAGGTGTTGAAACGAACAAGTATTTTGATTTTCAATGAATTTTTCTAACTGAACAGCTAAATCCATGATATTAAATATTTCCTATACTAATTGTTAGCGTGGGGCAAAACTTTATAAAAAGCTAACAAATTCTAATGATTTTCAGATAATTACATAATGAGTTGTTACTCTTAATCAGATTTTAGTGTATTACAAATGTTTCATCCCCCCAAAAAGTAAAAATATGCGACAACCCTTGTTGACTGCCCGGACGATTTAGCTGCTGTGGGCGTATGTTTCGTTGCCTGGCAACCTATCTTATATTATGGAATGTAAAAAGAACATGTGCAGCTTGTGCAGACTTGATGGGTAAAGCTTACTATATAAAATTTGATCCTTTAAAAAAAAACAACTAGACATGTAATTCTAAAATTACGAAAGTACTAGATAGCAATGAAATGATGGTAAAGAATGGGTTTGGTTACATCGAAGCGCAACTACTTCTTGTCCTGGGTACGCGAAAGTATTAAAAAAGGCCTATACCGTAATTAAAATAACAGAGTATTTCTACATTGATATTATTAAGAACGCGTCTGCGAGAGCACCATGCAGGGGCCGGCACATGGTGGGTGACCAAATTTCACCAAATTTTTTATGTATGATGGCTAACCCCCCAAAAGTTCACCGACATAATATGAGATCAATTGAACAATTATTAGACCCTAGAAAAATAATTGAAATTATAAGATAGAAAATAACATGAAAAATCAACAATTTAATGCTATTTTTCAGTTATTTGTTACAACTCAAGTAGATAAGGTAGATGAATGAAACTCGATAGGGTAGTAGATATGGGCCTTCAGTGTATTTCCTGAAAGTTTGATGGACCCCCTTAGAGGGATTCCTGGTTTAGGGTCTTAGTGCTGGAAGGTACCAAAAATAGCATAATTATGTAGGTGATAGCATTTTAACCATATCTCACCCACTGCGGGTATATGAATTTTTTTGGAATGCTGAGTGAAAAGGTATTTATCTGTAGTATTACGATCAAGAAAAAAATTGGGTAGCACTCGAACCACTTAGCAGTAAAAAAATAACTATTTCGATTCCAAAATGATGATTTTTTCCCATTTTTTGACAGATAAAACACCATTTAAGCCCTATAAACTTTTGTATTAGAGCATTGAAATGCAAATTGAGGGGGTATACCACACACCACACATACACCCGAAGAGAGTCCTCATATTCAAAAAACAAGTTCGAACGAAAAATGACTGGTGTATGGGGTACTGATCCAAATACAAGAAAAATTCAATCGGAAATCGAGTGGAATAACGACTCATGAATCTGAGCTGACCTGAGTTTTAGAAGCGATTTTCAAAAAAAATCCGAGATCTGTATCAGCAGGGGGCACTTGTGAGAAAATTACTGATATCGACCACACCGTTAGTCTGCTATTGAATTTTCTGATATCAAGTCTCCGATTGGATAGATAAGGAGGGGAGACTTTGATATCAGAATATGGTCTCAGAAAATTTTTCAAAAGGTGTCCCCCGGTATTATTGGATCCTTGCTGCTTATAGAGATGAAAAATGCAGTTTTGGACATGCATAAACGCGAATACCGCCTGTTATGCATGTCTTAAACGCCGCCATAATCCCTTCCAGAAGGGAAGGATACACTTTACGAAGTTTTCCAATAATCACGCTTCCAACAACCTGCATCAACAGTACCTAATCAATACCATCATCATCAATAAAGATTCTCCGTGAATTGCAGCACATGGTTTCTTCTCATATTAAAATATGAGAAGATAATTACGGAATTAAAACTCTATATAATAATATATTGTTTCATCAAATACGTTCATTTTTGAAAATGTGAATTTTGAAAATCACCAAAACAAAATATTTAACATAAATTTTTCAATTTCAAGATTGCAAATATTTCACCAAATAATAATAATACGTATCGGTTCAATATGCTCAGCCTGGAATCTACGAGTCTCATGAAGAACACCAATACTAAATTTTAACTAATCTGCAAGTGATACGTTTGTTACAGCAATTGGAGAGTTTCATTGAAATTATAGACTCCAGTATAATAGGTAAAATAGTCTTCTAGGTGCAAAATTAAACTACATAGTACTACATCGACTTCGACATCGAAGTTTGAATAATTTCGCAAACAATAGTTTCTACTTCCATATTAGATATGGACATGGAGCTGTCTAGACAGCTCTAGGTCAAATCTACAGACCAGGAAAAGTAGCTAAGAAGCAAACTAAATTCCATGGAAGTACACAGACCCAGAGATGCTCAGACCTGTACTATACATTTAATGAAGTCTGAATTCTATAATATGCAAAATATATCATGTGATCAAATAATCTATATGTAAAGTATAAGATTTTGTACAGATACGGTATTGGTGCCGTATAAGATTTTGGAAGGAAAACATAATTTATACTGTACACAGGTGAACTAAGATTACTATGTATTGAAGGCTTCAACATTTACTGCAGATTGTGTTGGTTTGCCTTTACCATGATGTAGGGGGTGAGAGCATAATTTAGAGGGACTCCAGCACAGTCCAAGTTGATATCTATGGGCCGGACAAACAGTCAGGCTATTTATAAAGTCATCATTCTGAAATTCAAAATTTCCAGATCTGGCGAGTAAAAGCACCCATTCCGAGTTTACATCAGTCTTTGGCAAATGAAGCCGCTGTAAATGGCTTGTAATGTCTTTGTTGCATGCGCGTAAATTCACAATTGTAGTTTCTGAAGGATAACTGGCTAGTAAACCGCATTTTATTCGTGGAAAAAGACGGGAAAACGAGCAAACGGGGGACGCCGCCATCTTGGATGCTGACAGGCTGGATTCCAATCCCAACTTCAACAACCAGGCCGATGATCTGTTCCGGCCCCGACTGATCGATGGTGAATGAGGCTAATTCAAACCTAAAAACACAGGCAAAGACCGATTTTATTAGTGAAATAATGTCAGAAAATTAGTAATTTTCCTTAATTTCGATCGTCGAATTCAGTATTAAAGAGATCTGTGCTAGTGATTTTTTCAAAACCAAATATTAGTATTAGTTGACCTCAACCTCCATTATTAATGGATTTATCCTCAGCCCCGCAGTGGTGGAGATATAGCACCATAAAGTTCATATGTATCACCTTAGAGCAAAAACTACCTATCTACATGAATTTCTCATGGTCCAAACTATGTCGGAAAAATTTATTGGTCATTTTTTTTATGAGAGTAGTTGACAATACCTTTCATGAAAAATAATGAGAAATAATAAAATATAATCAGGCAATTTATGAGAATTATTTGAATTTAGGCCATAAATCATAAAAAAAATAACGTTTTTTCAGTATAAAATGGTCATAGCTGGTTCTCTCTAACTAAAAGGTTGGTGACCCCCAAATTTCATGTGGGGTATGCGGGGTACCCAATGACCAATTCCACAAAGTTTGACCAAAATCGCCCGATATCGCTTGTGCCGCTTTTTTTCAATTTTGCATGGTTGTCTCGCGAACGCATTCTTAATACTTTTATTGTCCCCCGCCTTTCGAAGAAAGTTGGGGGACTATTAAAATGGGTTCGTCCGTCTGTCTGTCCGTCACACTTTTTGGGACACAATAACTCTCTTCCTAATTGAGCTAGAATGTTCAAACTTGGTGTATGTGTTTATTAGGTCAATGCCTTGATGGAGTTCGAAGATGAGCATTTTCCGCTTAGGGTAAGCAGAGATAAGCAATTTGATTGGTTGATGCTTTGGGACACGATAACTTTAGTTCTAATTAAGTGAGATTGATGAAACTTGGTGTATAGTTTCATTATAGTAATACCTTGACTAAGTTCGATAATGAGCATTTTCTGCTCAGGGTAAGCAGAGCTATACGCAATTTGATTGGTCGAGAATTTGGAACACAATAACTCTCCTTCTAATTGAGTTAAAATGTTCAAACTTGGTGTATATGCTTATTAGGTCAATGCCTTCATGGAGTTCGAAGATGAGCATTTTCCGCTTAGGATAAGCAGAGATAAGCAATTTGATTGGTTGATGCTTTGGGACACGATAACTTTAGTTCTAATTAAGTGAGATTGATGAAACTTGGTGTATAGTTTCATTATAGTAATACCTTGACTAAGTTCGATAATGAGCATTTTCTGCTCAGGGTAAGCAGAGCTATACGCAATTTGATTGGTCGAGAATTTGGAACACAATAACTCTCCTTCTAATTGAGTTAAAATGTTCAAACTTGGTGTATATGCTTATTAGGTCAATGCCTTCATGGAGTTCGAAGATGAGCATTTTCCGCTTAGGGTAAGCAGAGATAAGCAATTTGATTGGTTGATGCTTTGGGACACGATAGCTTTAGTTCTAATTAAGTGAGAGTGATGAAACTTGGTGTATAGTTTCATTATAGTAATACCTTGACTAAGTTCGATAATGAGCATTTTCTGCTCAGGGTAAGCAGAGCGATACGCAATTTGATTGGTCGAGACATTGGAACACAATAACTCTCCTTCTAATTTAGTTAAAATGTTCAAACTTGGTGTATATGCTTATTAGGTCAATGCCTTGATGGAGTTCGAAGATGAGCATTTTCCGCTTAGGGTAAGCAGAGATAAGGAATTTGATTGGTTGATGCTTTGGGACACGATAACTTTAGTTCTAATTAAGTGAGAGGGTAAGCAGAGATAAAAAATTTGATTTGTTGATACTTTGGGACAAGATAACTTAGGTTCATCTTGATTGATGATTTTTATGCCAATACAATGACTGCATTCTCATTTAGTAATGGATTCGACAGTAACAGTGTATAGAAACGATTGACTTGGACACGAGCGCCCTTTCCCTTGGCCAGAGGGGCCCTTTTGTCTGCCTTTAGGGTCCCCCTAACTAGGGTACATTTTCATTTTTCTCGTCGGTTTTAGCATTTTTCTTTATAAAACACTTTTGGATGACACTTCGTGCACAGTTTGATTGCTCGATACGTTTGAAAAAAATAAATGTGCGATTAATCAATATGTGTCTTCTATTTATTTTGGGATTTCGGCGGGGGACATCAGCCTCACTGTTGGCTTGTTTAAAATTTGTATTATGCTTATTGTAGACAAAGTTTGTACAGTGTCCAGAAGGTGAATTACAGAAGAGAAAAGAAGTTGTACATACTGTGACATTACATGAAATAGATGTTATAAACAGTAGAACACAAGGCTTTCTAGCTCTATTCTCAGGTATATTCATGGATTCAAATTTATGTCTTTTTATACGCCCACATTGAAATGTGGTTGTATATTGTCGTCGCCCCCGTCCGTCTGTCCGGCATCCACAATTGCTTGTGGACACTCTATAGGCTAAAGTTAATATCCGATTGACTTTAAATTTATACACAGTGTTTAAGGTCATGAGACGAAGAAGCTTATTGTTTTTCAGCGATTTCCTATAATAACTACCAGAGTTATGGCCCTTGATCACTTCAAAAAATCTTGTGGACGCTATAGAGGCGAAAGTTAATATCCGATTGGCTTTAAATTTATACACAGTGTTAAAGTCATGAGACAAAGAAGCCTTTTGATTTTCAGCGATTTCTGAAAATAAGTGCCATAGTTATGGCCCTTGATCACTTCAAAAAATCTTGTGGATGCTCTAGATGCCAAAGTTAATATTCGATTAACTTCAAATTTATACACAGTGTTTACAGTCATCAGACAAAGACGTCTATTGATTTTCAGCGATTATTACTTCCAGAGTTATGGCCCTTTATCACTTTAAAAAATCCTTTGGACCCTCTAGAGGCTAAAGTAAAGTGTTTGAGGTCGTGAGACGAAGAAGCCTATTGATTTTCAGAGATTTCAAATAATTACTGCCAGAGTTATCTATCTCTAGAGGCCAAAGTTAATATCCGATTGACTTTAGATTTACACACAGTGTTTAAGGTCATGAGACGAATTATCCTATTGATTTTTTTGGTGGTTAAGTGGATAAGGCTAGCCTGGAGGTCGGGTGTTCGATCCCTGCATTGGCCGAGAAAATTCATCTCGATTTTCCGGCGTGATTTCCCCTTGTCAATGATATAGAAGGTCAGCTGCATAGTCGTTTGAATGGCCCGAAAAACCGAGGTCCCGTGTACACATTGGAGTGCACATAAAAGATCTCTTGGCAGTTGGAATTCGATATAAGAGTTGGCCGTAGCGCCGCTGCCCGGGCAAAATTTCCCTCATAGCACACTGTATGGCGTATGCCCGTCTTCCATTAGCCCAGGTTAGGTTCAAAAGAGTAGGACGTTAAATTTCATTTCATTTCCTATTGATTTTCAGAGATTTCAAATAATTACTGCCAGAGTTATCTCCCTTGATAACTTCAAAAAATCTTGTGACGCTATAGTACAGTTATGGCCCTTGATAACATCAAAAAATCTTGTGACGCTATAGAGGCCAAATTGATTTTCAGCGATTTCCGATAATTAGTGCCAGAGTTATGGCCCTTGATCACTTAAAAAAATCCTGCGGACGCTTTAGAGGCCAAAGTTAATATCCGATTGACTTTAAATTTATACACAGTGTCTAAGGTCATGAGACGAAGAAGCCTTTTGATTTTCAGAGATTTCAAATAATTATTGCCAGAGTTATCTCCCTTGATAACTTCAAAAAATCTTGTTACGCTATAGAGGCCAAACTTATCATCCGATTGACTTATTGCCAGAGTTATCTCCCTTGATAACTTCAAAAAATCTTGTTACGCTATAGAAGCCAAACTTATCATCCGATTGACTTTAGATTGATACACAGAGTTTAAGGTGTTAAAACGAACAAGTATTTTGATTTTCAATGAATTTTGATAACTGTCGCATATTTTTACTTTTTTCGCTAATGAAACATTTGTAATACACTAAAAACTTATTAAGAGTAACAGCTCTTTATGTAATGAGATACGTATATAAATCAACATACGAATAATTTATCTATGGCGTTTTATTATAAGATAAAACTTGTAATTTCCCGCGTGCCGTTTATACGATCAATTCATATTATCAAGTCAACATTTTATTGACCCAAATCCCGAGATTACGTAACATCAAGGCACCAATCATTCAAGCATATTTCCTGAGTGTCTTCTTTTGGCGCCAGTACATGTCTAACTCTCTCACAGGTCTATCGCACTGCCATTGTGGGGTTGACTTCTGGCCACATGTACACGTTAATTCATTTGTGATTTAATGAAGATGCATTACCTATGTGATTTATCGAGTTCTGATTGTATAATTACCCAGGACAAGATTTACCAATTTTTATACGCCCACATAGAAATGTGGACGTATATTGCCGTCGCCCCCGTCCGTCCGTCTGCAGGGATGGCAATTTTCCGCGGATTTCCGCCTATTTCATTTCAATTTTGATCATGTCTGTGAATCGTCTAAATCCGTTGAGATAATTTTAGAGGGGGTAAGGTACTCTATTTTTATTCGTGGCTCGTGTCATAAAAATTCTTCTCGACTCGCATCGGGTCAAACTCGGTTCGTATTTTCCTCGAGTTATCGGCAACTTCCGTTTGTTTGTTACCGACTTTGTGATTGGATGACTAAAAGATTTTGACCAATGAAAATGCTTGTAGCATGTTACTTCCCAAAATTAATGTTAGCGTGGTCAATCGAGTATCGAGATTACTTTTACTAAAATTTGAGCTTTCAGTATTCCTTTTTCCGCGGAAATATGCGATTTTTAACGAAAGATCAGGAATCTTCAGTGATGGAAATCGACAAGGATGTTAAAAACAAATTTAGATGAAATTGGCTTGAGCGCAAAGTCGAAGTAAAGGTGAAAAACGGGACAAAATATGAGGAAAGAGGATGTGAATATTTATAACATGTAGATAGAAAGCACTCAAAGCAGAGACCTGTTTCTAATTTAAAATAAAATCATAAATCCAAACTTCAGTAGATATTCTAGTTTGATAGAATTTTGGATTTTCTATAACTTAACATTTTGTGAAATAGGCCTTAGTACTACGATTTATTGACCAGAATGAAGAGTCAGACATTTTTTCAAAAGTTATTTTATACAAAGAAAACAGTGATCAAGCACCATTTTCAAAATAGTAAGTTGATATTAGTACACAATTTAGCTCATTTAAAGTCCTGTGTATTTTGTTTTTCTAATCACTTACATACTCCAAATTGGTTGTAAATTAGTGAAAATTTTTCGCCTTCAGGGGGGCTGTCCGCCCCCCAGACCCCCCTTTCAGGTCACCAAAAATTTCATTTCAGCTGAAAAATATTTTTCTTGTTGCCATCCCTGCGTCTGTCGGTCCGTCCGTCCGTCCGTCCGTCCATCGTCCACAATTTCTTGTGAACGCACTAGAGGCCAGGGTTAATATCCGATTGACTTTAAATTTATACACAGTGTTTAAGGTCATGAGACGAAGAAGCCTATCCGATAATTACTGCCAGAGTTATGACCCTTGATCACTTTGAAAAATCTTGTGAACGCTCTAGAGGCTAAAGTTAATATCCGATTGACCTTAAATTTATACACAGTGTTTAAGGTCATGAGACGAAGAAGTCTATTGATTTTCAGCAATATCCGATAATTACTGCCAGAGTTATGACCCTTGATCACTTTGAAAAATCTTGTGAACGCTCTAGAGGCTAAAGTTAATATCCGATTGACCTTAAATTTATACACAGTGTTTAAGGTCATGAGACGAAGAAGCCTATTGATTTTCAGCGATATCCGATAATTACTGCCAGAGTTATGACCCTTGATCACTTTGAAAAATCTTGTGAAAGCTCTAGAGGCTAAAGTTAATATTGGATTGACTTTAAATTTATACACAGTGTTCAGGGTCATGATACGAAGAAGCCTATTGATTTTCAGCAATATCCGATAATTACTGCCAGTGTTATGACCCTTGATCACTTTGAAAAATCTTGTGAATGCTCGAGAGGCTAAAGTTAATATCCGATTGACTTTAAATTTATACACAGTGTTTAAGGTCATAAGACGAAGAAGCGTATTGATTTTCACGGATTTCCGATAATTAGTGCCAGAGTTATGGCCCTTGATCACTTCAAATAATCTTGTGGATGCTCTAGAGGACAAAGATGATGTCCGATTGACTTCAAATTTATACACAGTGTTTAAGGTTATGAGACGAAGAAGCCTATTGATTTTCAGCGATTTCTGATAATTAGTGCCAGAGTTGTGTCCCTTGATCACTTCAAAAAATCTTGTGGATGCTCTAGAGGCCAAAGTTAATATCTGATTGACTTTAAATTTATACACAGTGTTTAAGGTCATGAGACGAAGAAACCTATTGATTTTCAGCGATCTCTGAAAATTATTGCCAGAGTTATGGCCCTTGATCACATCAAAAAATCCTGTGGATGCTCTAGAGGCCAAAGTTAATATCCGATTGAAGGTCATGAGACGAAGAAGCCTACTGATTTTCAGCGATTTCAAAAAATTACTTCCAGAGTTATCTCCCTTGATCACTTCAAAAAACCTTGTGACGCTATAGATGCCAAACTTATCATCTGATTGACTTCAGATTGATACACAGAGTTTAAGGTGTTGAAACGAACAAGTATTTTGATTTTCAATGAATTTTGATAACTGAACAGCTAAATCCATGATGTTAAATATTTCCTATACTAATTGTTAGCGTGGGGCAAAACTTTATAAAAAGCAAACAAATTCTAATCATTTTCAGATAATTACATAATGAGTTGTTACTCTTAATCAGATTTTAGTGTATTACAAATGTTTCACTCCCAAAAAAAGTAAAAATATGCGACAACCCTTGTTGACTGCCCGGACGATTTAGCTGCTGTGGGCGTATGTTTCGTTGCCTGGCAACCTATCTTTGACGTATTTGTCAATGGTGGAATACTATTTTTAATAGGATAATAGATAATATATAGTACGGCCAAGGTAAGGTGAATATCGTGATTTACCGATTTTTGACGTATTTCTCAATGGTGGAATACTATTTTTATAGGCTAATGGATAATATATAGTACGACACGGTAAGGTGAATATCTATGTGTGCGCAGTTTTTTACACTCAAATTTTTATTCGTACTTCGTATGTAAATAATCGTAATCAAAATGAATTGATCGGATAAACGGCACCCGGGAAATTACAAGTTTTATCTTATAATAAAATATCATAGATAAATTATTCGTATGTTGATTTATATACGTATCTGGAATGCTTTTGTTTTATAACTTCTACCTGCATTACTTGTGATAAATGCACCTGTGATATAATTCAATATGGTTTGATTTAGGTGTAACAAAAACCATTGTACTAAAGTCAACATTTTATTGACCCAAATCCTGGATTACGTAACATCAAGGCAAATATCATTGAAGCGTATTTCCTGGGTGACTTCTTTTGGCGCCAGTACATGTCTAACTCTCTCGCAGGTCTATCGCACTGCCATTGTGGGGTTGACTTCTGGCCACATGTACAAGTTAATTCATTTGTGATTTAATGAAGATGCATTACCTATGTGGTTTACCGAGTTCTGATTGTATAATTACCCAGGACGAGATTTACCAATTTTTGACGTATTGGTCAATGGTGGAATACTATTTTTAATAGGATAATAGATAATATATAGTACGGCCACGGTAAGGTGAATATCGTGATTTACCGATTTTTGACGTATTTCTCAATGGTGGAATACTATTTTTATAGGCTAATGGATAATATATAGTACGACACGGTAAGGTGAATATCTATGTGTGCGCATTTTTTTACACTCAAATTTTTATTTGTACTTCGTATGTAAATAAGCGTAATCAAAATGAATTGATTGGATAAACGGCACGCGGGAAATTACAAGTTTTATCTTATAATAAAACACCATAGATAAATTATTCGTATGTTGATTTATATACGTATCTCGGGAAATTCGACGTATCGTCTAATAACTGGACATCATAGATAAGTGAACGGGAAGTCCATTTTTAAACCCATCTCGGGGAAACTCAACCGGCCAATAAATGATCGCCATAAATAAGTGCACGGATCGTCCATTTTTAAACGCATCTCGGAGAAACTAAACCCGTTGCTATTAATCTAAACCATGGTACTAATTAAACCATTTTTGTTATTTTCAACGAGTTTTATCATTTATTGAACGATGTTTTGAAATTACACGATATGAATAGAAACTATCGGTAAAACTACCATTTTAGACGATACCGTAGTTGCAGTGATAGGATGCCAAATGGAATGAAGGTTTATGCAGTAACATGAGTGGACTTAAACCTGAAATGAAAGCCCCCCAAAAATGTTAGGAGTGTTGGGAGCACAATACAAAATTAAAAGCAGAACATAAAATATTATGTAAAATGCCTATAATTGTGGAATTGCACAGCAAAATACTAATTCAATTGACCAAATTGCATTCAGGGTTCAGTACAAAGATCTAACATAGAACATAATAATCCAAGGACATTGTAAGTAAATAGGCAGGTTACATTAGGTTGAACTTGTTTACAAACTTATTTAGAAATTAGACAATTTTTGTTGAGCAATAGTAACAATCTTAGGGTCTGTTCTGATATATCTTTGGTAACAGTTAGATGACCAACGTCCCATAGTTTTGATCAAGTGGTCTGGTACATTAACCTTTGCAGCAGGAGTAGCTGCTCCTATTCTGAAACTGTGGCCGTTATAACCATCTGACAGGAGACCCAAAGACTCAATAATTTCTTTAATGGTTTGAATAAAATAGACTCTATTTAAGGTCATTCCTTTACTATTAATGAATAATGGATCTGATTTACCAGCTCCACCCTTTTGTCTTAAATGAAGGTAATCCAACATAAGTTTGACTGGGCAACTAATAGGTGAAGTTTCAATTCGTTGTCTTTCAAACGGTACCTTTACGTCTAATCTGAAAACATCTGTTTTCGACGTTTTCAGATTCAAAACAAAACCATTTCTGTTTAGCATGATATCAGAAACTGTTAAGTTTTCCTTAGGGTTAAATTTACCATTGGATTTAATAGTAAATTCTCCACAGTGCAAAAATCCAAAGTAAGCTAAAGAACAGACTGCAGATAGCATTACCGCATCATAAAAAATAACCTTATTGTGGATAGCTTTAAGAATTTTTACTAATAAGTCGAAGTAATAGGGAGCCTTTTGGGTCTTGAGTTGTTCCCCATCTTTTTATACGCCCACATTTTCATGTGGACGTATTATCTTGTCGCCCCTGTCCGTCCGTCCACAATTTGTTTGTGGACTCTCTACAGGTCACAATTCTTATCCGATTTTGACGAAACTTGAAATATAGGTTTATCCCCAAAAGATCTCGGTTCCTTTCGATATTGGCATGTATCGGATGAAAACTTCATGGATTATGGCCCCTGATTGTACGAAAAATCACGTTTTTAGCTTGTGGACCCTATAGAGGTCACAATTTTGAACCGATTTTGATGAAACTTGACATGCATGTTTGTAACCCAAAGATCTTGGTTCCTTTCGATATTTGCGGCTATCGGAATGTAATTTCCTGAATTATGGCCCCTGATTGTCCGAAAAATCACCCTTTTTAGCTTGTGGTCCCTCTGGAGGTCACAATTATTATTCGATTTAAAAAACCGTTTGATTATATCACCGTTACACCCTAAGGAAGGTTGAGTTCGAATTTCGGGAAAATCAGACGAAAATTGCCATACAAAATGGCCGCCGTTAGTACGCGAATACTGTTAAAAAATGGTATATCAAGGTTGTGGACCCTGTGGAGGTCACAATTTTGATTCGATTTTGATGAAACTTGAAATTCATGGTTATAACCCAAAGATCTTGCTTCCTTTCGATATTTGCGCATATCGGATCGTAACTTCCTGAATTATGGCCCTTGATTATACGCAAAATCGCCTTTTTTTTAGCTTGGAGGTCACAATTATTATTCGATTTAAAAAAACGTTTGATTATATCACCGTTACACCCTAAGGAAGGTTGAGTTCGAATTTCGGGAAAATTGGACGAAAATTGCCATACAAAATGGCCGCCGTTTGTACGCGAATACTGTTAAAAAATGGTATATCAAGGTTGTGGACCCTGTGGAGGTCACAATTTTGATTCGATTGTGATGAAACTTGAAATTCAAGGTTATAACCCAAAGATCTTGCTTCTTTTCGATATTTGCGCATATCGGATCGTAACTTCCTGAATTATGGCCCCTGATTATACGCAAAATTGCCTTTTTTTTAGCTTGGAGGTCACAATTATTATCCGATTTAAAAAAACGTTTGATTATATTACCGTTACACTGTAAGGAAGGTTGAGTTCGAATTTCGAGAAAATCAGACCAAAATTGCCATCCAAAATGGCCACCGTTTGTACGTGAATACTGTTAAAAAATGGTATATCAAGGTTGATGGTTATAACCCAAAGATCTTGGTTCTTTTTGATATTTGCGCATATCGGATCGTAACTTCCTGAATTATGGCCCCTGATTATACGCAAAATCGCCTTTTTTTTTAGCTTGGAGGTCACAATTATTATCCGATTTAAAAAAACGTTTGATTATATTACCGTTACACCGTAAGGAAGGTTGAGTTCGAATTTCGGGAAAATCAGACCAAAATTGCCATACAAAATGGCCACCGTTTGTACGCGAATACTGTTAAAAAATGGTTTATCAAGGTTGTGGACCCTGTAAAGGTCACAATTTTAATTCGATTTTGATGAAACTTGAAATGCATGGTTATAACCCAAAGATCTTGGTTCCTTTCGGTATTTGCGCATATCGGATCGTAACTTCCTGAATTATTCGAATTTCGTGAAAACGGTACCAAAATTGCCAGACGAAATGGTCGCCGTTTGTACGCGAATAGTGTAAAGATATGGTATATCATGGTTGTTGACTCTGTACAGGTCACAATTCTTATCCGATTTTGACGAAAAGTCACATTTCTAGGTTGTGTACCGTCACACCATAATCATTGTCGACTTCGAATTTCATGAATATCAGACTGGAACTGACCAACAAAATGGCTGCTCCCAATACAGTATGAAATACAGGACTTAATGATGTAGGAAAAATCACTTTCCGTATTGTTTGTTCTCTATCCATCTCTCGAAAATGTGGGCGTATCCTGCCTGGCAGTGCCAGCCTATCTTTTACACCTCTCAAGGCATACTGTAAGTTATAGAGCTTATCAATGTGAGTCAATGGAGTACTAATATTACATCGAATGTAATGGTAGCGAATTCCAGCTAAGTACAGTTTAATTGTCTGGTATTTCAACTTATAATTGGCACAGTAAGCTACAAAATACAGGAGAACAATTTCATTGACCATTGGGAGTGTCTCCACATGGCCCCACAGCTTAAATAAAAGTAAAAATCTTTTGAATATTGACAAGCCGCTATTGTACACGACAATGGTACTTGGTGCTAATGCTGTATTGAGAAGGTCTTCTACTATTATTTCTAAGTGAGGTAGAGCTCGTGGACAGGTGGAGTAGCTGTCGGATGCTGTTTTGAGAGCGGATCTAGTTCTCTGAACATCTCCACCTGTAAACGAGAAAGACAGTCACTTAAGATATTGTAACGACCTTTGATATGTACTGCATGGAGTACGAAATTAAATTTAATTGCACACCAAGTAAGCCTTCTCATAAGTTTCATGATATTATGGGATTTACTTCGTCCTTTGTTTATAATGCCCACAGTAGCCATATTATCGCAGTGGAATAATATGTGTTTCTTAGCCCACATATGTCCCCATATCATAGCACAGGTAACAATAGGAACTAGTTCCATAAATGCATTAGACATGTCATCTTGTCCTAAATTTAAGTCATCTGGCCAGGGGCATGAAAACCATTTCCCTTGGAAATAGCCACCATAACCTTTCTACCCACTAGCATCCGTATACATTTCCATATCTGCCGATTCTGTACTGTTGACGTCATAGAAGAATGATTTACCGTTCCAGTGGTCAAGGAATGATAGCCACATGCACATATCTTTTCGACAGTTAACATTCAGGAATACGTGGTACAATAACTCTAGAAGCAAAGTTAAGGTGGCCTAGCAAGCTTAAAAGTTCACGCTGGGAAACTGGATTCGTTTAAGATGGGGTTTTTCGACTTTAAAAAATTTATTTGCTCACAAGTCGTTTATCCGATCGGTTCATTTTGATTACAATTATTTACATATGAAATGAAGTACGAATAAAAAGGGTCAATATAAAAAAAATGCACACAAAGATATGTTAAACTTACCAAGGTCGTAGTATTATTATCAATTAAAAATAATGATTCCACGGTACCATTGACAAATACATCAAAAATCGGTACGTCCGTTGTTATTATACCATCTGAAATCGGTAGAGCACATCCCCGATAATGTATTTTTTTCTTTAAATCACAAATGAATGAACATAGCTTTCCACGTGTACACGTGACTAGAGCTTTCCACGTGTACACGTGACTAGAAGACCTGGCAATGATTCCACCATTGACAAATACATCAACAATCGGTAAATCACGTCCAATGTTATTATATCATTGGAAATCGGTATGATTCCACCATTGACAAATACATCAACAATCGGTAAATCACGTCCAATGTTATTATATCATTGGAAATCGGTAAAGCACATTCCAGGTAAAGTATTTTCTTTAAATCACAAATGAATGAACACAGCTTTTCATCTTGACATGTGGTCGTGTGATAATCTCACGAGACTTGCATATTGGCGCCAAACGTTGCTATTTGTCGATCTCCGTAGACAAGCTGTCACTCAGGGGGGTGCGGGTCTGTTCATCCCATGACCCTGGGCTGTTTCATCCCAACCTAATTTTTTATCGGATTGTTCATCACGGGCTGTTTCATTTTGGATTCGGCTAGCGACGTTTCGGATTAATAATTAAAAGACTGTGGAAAATTAATGTGACAGTACAGCCATTTATCTTTTCATTTTATGGGAGGCTGATAGTTGCCTTATTCAGTTGATCGGCGACTGTTGAGTAATAAACTAGGTATTAAAATATTGTTGAAAATGTGTGTATATTTAGTAATACTTCATTGTTTTTATACGCTCACATTTTCATGTGGACGTATATTGTCGTCGCTCCTGTTCGTCCGTCCATCCACAATTGTTTGTGAACAGTCTACAGGTCACAATTTTTATCCGATTTCAATGAAACTTGAAATATAGGTTTATCACCCTAAGATCTCGGTTCCTTTCGATATTGGCATGTATCGGACTGTAACTTCATGGGCTATGGCCTCTGATTGTACGAAAAATCACGTTTTTTAGCTTGTGAACAGTGTAGAGGTCACAATTTCGAACCAATTTGGATGAAACTTGATATGCATATTTATAACCCAAAGATCTTGGTTCCTTTCGATATTTGCGCCAAATCGGATCGTAACTTCCTGAATTATGGCCCCTGATTGTCCGAAAAATCGCCCTTTTTAGCTTGTGGTCCCTCTGGAGGTCAAAATTGTTATCGGATTTAAAAAACCGTTTGATTATATCACCGTTCCATGGTTATGAAGGTTGAGTTCGAATTTCGTGAAAATCGGACCAAAATTGACGGACAAAATGGCCGCCGTTTGTACGCGAATAGTGTGAAAATATGTTATATTATTATGAAGGTTGTGGACCTTATAGAGGTCACAATTTTGAACCGATTTTGATGAAACTTGACATGTATGTTTATAACCCAAAGATCTTGGTTCCTTTCAATATTTGTGCCCATCGGATCGTAACTTCCTGAATTATGGCCCCTGATTGTCCGAAAAATTGACATTTTTAGCTTGTAGTCCCTCTGGACGTCAAAATTGTTATCAGATTTAAAAAACTGTTTGATAATATCAATATTCCATGGTTATGAAGGTTGAGTTCGAATTTCGTGAAAATCGGAAGAAAATTGACGGACAAAATGGCCGCCGTTTGTACGCGAATAGTGTGAAAATATGCTATATCAAGGTTGTGGACCTTATAGAGGTCACAATTTTGAACCAATTTTGATGAAACTTGACATGTATGTTTATAACCCAAAGATCTTGGTTCCTTTCGATATTTGCGCCCATCGGATCGTAACTTCCTGAATTATGGCCCCTGATTGTCCAAAAAATCGCCCTTTTTAGCTTGTGGTCCCTCTGGAGATCAAAATTGTTATCCGATTTAAAAAACCGTATGATTATATCACCATTCCATGGTTATGAAGGTTGAGTTTGAATTTTGTGAAAATCGGACCAAAATTGACGGACAAAATGGCCGCCGTTTGTACGCGAATAGTGTGAAAATATGTTATATAAAGGTTGTCGACTTTATAGTGGTCACAATTTTGAACGCATTTTGATGAAACTTGACATGTATGTTTATAACTCAAAGATCTTGGTTCCTTTCGATGTTTGCGCCCATCGGGTCATTACTTCCTGAATTATGTCCCCTGATTGTACGAAAAATCACCCTTTTTTAGCTTGTGGTCCCTCTGGAGGTCACAATTATTATCTGATTTAAAAAAAAAATGTTTGATTTTAAAAACCAAACAAATTCTAATGATTTTCTGATAATTCCTTAATATGCGACAACACTTGTTGACTGCCCAGACGATTTGGCTGCTGTGTGGGCGTATGCTTCGTTGCCTGACAACCTATTTTTCTTTTATCAAATAGTAAATGAGCTTGATTGACCAATCACTGCTATTGTTTTTTTTTTTGTGAAATGGAATAATTGCTATCAACACACGGCCGCCATTATTGATGATCGACAACTCACGTTTTTCCTCATCCACCAAAGAACCGTAAAATTTCTTTGCACAGCCACAACCATAACATCGAGATTATCGGCTAATCAGCTTTAATTATTCCGCTTTGATCGTTGCTATTTCTAATATTTTCCATAGAAAAACATTGCTTTGTACGCACAAATTTATCGATTGGTATTGCCAAGCTTGTCGAGAAACAATTTCTAGATACTTGTAAAAAGAGTGCATGTCGTGTAAATATTTATTTTAATTTTTGTGTAGGTCATTTTCAAATAAATTCATCAGCATATTATTCGTTTTAAACAAATGCATTACTTTTACGGGAAATGATGATTATCAAAGAAGGGCAAGTGCAACTATTCACTAATGATTTAATGTTTGGTGGAGCCTTTTACTAACCACGTGTTTCATGTTAATAAATAGTTTCTTTCGTGTTTTGAATTGGCCTATTTCAAATAAATTCATCAACAACAATTTTATATACATAGTACAGATATAAAGAAAAAACAAAAAAAAACGCTCTTTTCGTAAACATTCAACATTTGAAATTTTGCCGTAGGTTCGTTATGCACAACTCCAGGTGCTGTACTTGATGGCGAGGTGTAAATTATATAATTTAACCTGCATGTTATTTGTGCGGGGGGGGGGGGGGCTTATTATAAATTGATTTGACAGTTGTGTTAAACCTTTCCTTTAAACTTATTCCCCGAGTCAGAAGCGTCACCTACCCAAGTCAGATATGTCACTTACCCGAGTCTAAAACGTCGAGGTTTTATTCTTGAGTCCGAAATGACGCAGGATCGAAATGACAAGTAATCTATTCATCCCGGGATGTTTCACACCAACCCCCACCACCCTTGTTATTGTTGTTTATTATAGATTTAACATCGAATACATTTAATATGATATTATGGACAGGTTGATTAAATTAAATTATTTACACTTCATAGGTTGAAAGTTGGTTATTAGAATAGCAGTTAATTAACTAAGCTGTACTTATTGTTAAATAAACTGTACATGTTAAGCACCTACTTATAGTTAAACAAACGTGTATTTTTTTTATTTATTATTTAATAACACATAATTATTTGTTTTGGATTAGTAATAAAAACATGCGGCGAGGGTTGAGTTGTATTCACAAATTTAAGTAAGAAGCCAAATAACCTAACAATTAAAATTAATTACTGATCTATGTCTTCATTCTCTTCTGTAATATCATTCTTTCACATATAATTTTTATCACAAATTAGTCGGAATGGGAGAAAGGAATTCCAGGGGTAACGACCAGCTGTCCTCTGCACGTGATTATAATAGTGTCATGTACAGGCGCCACGTCATGTTTGATATTCAATTTTATACCGATATATTAGAATCCGAATTCTACGCCTTTCCTGAACGGCAGTGTCATAGACTTATACATTAAATTTAAAGCATGATTTGGGACACATGTTTTTACTTAGTGGAATCCATAACACTAAAAAATAAACACTAAAAAAATAATAATGAACTCTTAAAATACTGGAAAAGACTGGTTCACAGATATAGAATTGGTAAACAATCACATATAAAGAACGATTCAAAAAAACAATTGCTGCATGCAATCACTAGTTTATACATATTATTATAAAGAACGTTTTAAAGACATTTATTTGCAGCATGCACATTAAAAAGAAATCGAACATTGGAAAATCATGGTTTATACATATGAATAACGTTTGCAAGAACTAGCGGCATGCAAACCTCTTAATATATATCCCCATGTACATTAATTACAGAAATGGTCTGTGTATACACGGTATGCTGAGCTAGTCACCTTTTGGCCAGCTGAAAAGACGGTGGAGTCATAAATGTCCGTTATAAGTGTAGATTGATTATCTGTTTGGCAGAATGCTTAGGTTGTTCAAATCCTGGGTGCCATATGAAACGCTTATTTTCAATATACATGTATGTTAGTACAGTATGGATTAATCCTGAGATTGGTCGAAAGCTATTGTTTTATTAATTATCACCTGTGCTCACCTGTCTGGGTGCCATACAAAATCATGACTTTGAATATACAGTTGAGTCATAAATGTCCTTTTCAATGTGTTTTTTTTTATTATTTACATTCATTATTTGATTGGTCAAATGCTATTGTTTTATCAATTCCCACTTGTAGTTACCTGTCTGCGTTGGGGTGAAACATGTTTTTTATTATGACAAAGGGAGCGGTCTTATAAGTGTGATTTGAATTGATTTTTTAACATACAAGGACTTTTTATTTTTTTGTGTTAACCAATTGTATGTTTTTACCAACTTCCAACCCACGCAGTGTAAATAATTTAATTTAATCAACTTAATATCATATTAAATGTATTGGACGTTAAATCTGTAATATACAACAACATTGGGATGAAACAGCCCAGGGTGAAAAGATCATGGGATGAATAGACCTGCACCCCCCTGAGCGACAGCTCGTCTATGGAGATCGACCAATAGCGACGTTTGGCGCCAGTATACAAGTCTCGCGAGATTATCACACGACCACATGTGCAGATGAAAATCTGTGTTCATTCATTTGTGATTTAAAGAAAATACTTTACCTGGAATGTGCTTTACCGATTTCCAATGATATAATAATATTGGACGTGATTTACCGATTGTTGATGTATTTGTCAATGGTGGAATCATTGCCAGGTCTTCTAGTCACGTGTACATGTGGAAAGCTTTGTTCATTCATTTGTGATTTAAAGAAAAATACATTATCGGGGATGTGCTCTACCGATTTCTGATGGTATAATAACAATGTACGTACCGATTTTTATACGCCCACATAGAAATGTGGACGTATATTGCCGTCGCCCCCGTCCGTCCATCGTCCACAATTTTTTGTGAACGCACTAGAGGCCAGGGTTAATATCCGATTGACTTTAAATTTATACACAGTGTTTAAGGTCATGAGACGAAGAAGCCTATTGATTTTCAGCAATATTCGATAATTACTGCCTGAGTTATGACCCTTGATCACTTTGAAAAATCTTGTGAACGCTCTAGAGGCTAAAGTGAATATCCGATTGACTTTAAATTTACACACAGTGTTTAAGGTCATGAGACGATGAAGCCTATTGATTTTCAGCGATATCCGATAATTACTGACAGAGTTATGACCCTTGATCACTTTGAAATATCTTGTGAACGCTCTAGAGGCTAAAGTTAATATTGGATTGACTTTAAATTTATACACAGTGTTCAAGGTCATGATATGAAGAAGCCTATTGATTTTCAGCAATATCCGATAATTACTGCCAGAGTTATGACCCTTGATCACTTTAAAAAAATCTTGTGAATGATCGAGAGGCTAAAGTTAATATCCGATTGACTTTAAATTTATACACAGGGTTTAAGGTCATAAGACGAAGAAGCCTATTGATTTTCACGGATTTCCGATAATTAGTGCCAGAGTTATGGCCCTTGATCACTTCAAAAAATCTTGTGGATGCTCTAGAGGACAAAGATGATGTCCGATTGACTTCAAATTTATACACAGTGTTTAAGGTCATGAGACGAAGAAGCCTATTGATTTTCAGCGATTTCTGATAATTAGTGCCAGAGTTGTGTCCCTTGATCACTTCAAAAAATCTTGTGGATGCTCTAGAGGCCAAAGTTAATATCTGATTGACTTTAAATTTATACACAGTGTTTAAGGTCATGAGACGAAGAAGCCTATTGATTTTCAGCAATATCCGATAATTATTGCCAGAGTTATGGCCCTTGATCATATCAAAAAATCCTGTGGACGTTCTAGAGGCCAAAGTTAATATCCGATTGACTTTAAATTTACACACACTGTTTAAGATCATGAGACGAAGAAACCTACTGATTTTCAGCGATTTCAAATAATTACTTCCAGAGTTATCTCCCTTGAACACTTCAAAAAACCTTGTGACACTATAGATGCCAAACTTATCATCCGATTGATTTCAGACTGATACACAGAGTTTAAGGTGTTGAAACGAACAAGTATTTTGATTTTCAATGAATTTTGATAACTGAACAGCTAAATCCATGATGTTAAATGTTTCCTATACTAATTGTTAGGGTGGGGCAAAACTTTATAAAAAGCTAACAAATTCTAATGATTTTCAGATAATTACATAATGAGTTGTTACTCTTAATCAGATTTTAGTGTATTACAAATGTTTCATTCCCCAAAAAAGTAAAAATATGCGACAACCCTTGTTGACTGCCCGGACGATTTAGCTGCTGTGGGCGTATGTTTCGTTGCCTGGCAACCTATCTTTGATGTATTTGTCAATGGTACCGTGGAATCATTATTTTTAATGGATAATAATACTACGACCACGGTAAGTTTAGCATTGTGTGCATTTTTTATATATTCACCCTTTTTATTCGTACTTCATTTCATATGTAAAAAATCGTAATCAAAATGAACCGATCGGGTAAACGACTTGCGAGCAAATAAATTTTTCGTCTAATTTTTAAACACTTGATAAATTAATCGGCCGTTCGGAAATTAAAGCGATGTGTAGTAATCAAACGCGTTACATAATTCAACGGTTCGTCCGTTTTTAAACCCCCCTCGGTGATATAAACGCTGTACCATTAAATTAAACTATGGTTCTAATTAAACCATTTTTGTAATTTTCAAACGATTATTGTCAATTATCAAACGATGTTTTGAAATCAAACTCTATAACATTTTTTAAAGTCGAAAAACCTCATCTTAAACGATACCAGTTTCCCAGTTGTAATGTTGACGTCATAGAAGAATGATTTACCGTTGCAGTGGTCATGGAATGATAGCCACATGCACATATCTTTTCGACAGTTAGCATTCAGGAATACGTGGTGATGCAATTCCTTAACCACTGAAATCAATGATAGTAAATATGACACAAAACTTCTCCCAAGTACAATAACTCTAGAAGCAAAGTTAAGGTGGCCTAGCAAGCTTAAAAGTTCACGTTTAGTAATTCTTTTTTGTGCACAGAAAGTTTGTAATATTTCTTTAATTTGTTTAATTTTATCAACTGGTAGCGATGCTTGCATATTTATAGTATCTAATTCGATCCCAAGGAATGTCATATTTGTTTCCGGTCCTATAGTTTTGTTTTGGTGGATAGGAATGTTAAGATTATAAAACACACTTTTCAGAACTCACATATTTTCCACGCCATCAGAGTGGACACTGGTGATTGATAAGAAATCATCCAACATATACAGTAAATGAGGAATCCCATAATTATTAGTGGCAACAAAATGGATAGCTTTAGAAAGCAATGTAAATATCTTTGGGCTGCTTCGTGAACCAAAACACAGTCTAACGAAAAAATAGTATTTCTCATTCCATCGAACTCCCTGGAAAGCCCACAGATCTGGAGAAATAGGTATTAACTTAAATGCATCCACAATATCTGTCTTGTTTAGTATGGCACCTTTACCATAGTATTGTATAGCCGATATGGCATCATCAACCGAGACGTACGACACTGAGAAATCTTCCTTATCAATTAAATCGTTCATACTAGTATGGTCTGGATTATTATGGGGAGATGAAAAGTCCACAATTAGCCTTTGTTTCTTCGAGTATTTTCCTTCACTGATTCCTAATGGATTTATCCTAAAATTCGCGAAAGGAGGATTATCAAACGGACCAATTACGTAACCTATCCACCTCAATTTGGAGAAGACTAGAAACTACCTCAGGATTCGACCTAGCCGTAAGCAGATTTTTGCACTCATAATTATCAGTAGAGAGAGTTGAAAAACTGGTGTCAAAACCTAAACTTAAACCTTCCAAAAGTTTAGCCACGAAAAAAGTGTCTGGTTGCTGTTTTAGCTCGAGTTCAAGTGACGGAATATTTATCGGTGTGGAACCAGGAGCGTATGTAAAACTGGTATCAATACCATCTGTATCATCAACTAGGAATTGTCATTTGCGATGATTTGAGTTTGTTCCTCCGTCGTGTTGGTTAACTTTTTTAGTATGTCCCCTGTTTGGACAATCATAAGAAGGGTGAGCAGCACGACAATTATTACACACATGAGTCATCTTTGAAAAAATATCATGGTTTGATGAGCAGCCGGTGGTGTTAAAATTATTGCATATCTCCTTTCCATTGTGGAATAGTCTTGTTCTACCATACTTATCCAGCCGGTTCAAGTTTGGTACAGAGTTAATACTGTTGGTGTAATCCGCCTTATAGATACTTTGACGTCCTCTGGTTGTTAATGTTGGGTTTGTGACGGTAAGAGGACAGAAGCCGGAAACATGTAAAGAACTCTGACAATGTTCGCAAGAGAGGCTCCTGATACCTGCAAACAGTCTAAGGTGGAGTGAGGTGTCCCTAGATGACCAATCAACTTTACACTTCAAAATGACTTCCAGTTGTTCTGCTTTCTTTGAGAATGCATTATGGTATTCATAGAATTGTGAGCCTCCAAACTGCATAAATAGGCCATCAATCAAATCTGAGTAGCTGTCTAGTTCCTGTCGTCTTTCTAGCTCCTTCTCACAAATAACATTCTAAAATCTGGAAAATGCCAGTCTTTCTAGCTCCTTCTCACAAATAACATTCTAAAATCTGGAAAATGCCAGCCGAAATTCATGGATGGACAGATTTCTCTGCACTCGGGGTCATTGGCTTTAACGACAATCTGGTTTCCATCATGGTCAATCACTCGGGTCTCACCTTCTGTTTCAATGCCGGGAATAAGAAGCATAGCCAAATTTTCATGTTTGTGAGAGTGTATTGCTTTACGAATATGTTGTGGGACTACTTTCACGGGGGGGAGACTATCTACAGGAACTCTGTGATTAGACAAACCCATACCTGAAGGCACGCTGCTATGACTACTACTAAGGGCGGCTGGTAAGTGAAGTGATGTTGATCTGTCGCTGTTCTCCAACTCAGCGTCGACAGGTATTCCATTTCCAATTTCTCTTGTCACAGCATGTTCTCTGTTGTTTTGTGACGACAGCTTGTTCGAAATATCAGCTAGTGAGGCTTGAACCTCGGCTATTTCCATTCTTAAGCAGTGTACTTCATCCGAATCGTGTTGCTATAGCCGCGTCTTATAATTTGGGTTCTGGTAAATTAGCCGCATATTCTCACCGTCTTTCAGTTGCTTGTACACTTTAATAGGTATCTTATTAGGCACACTAGTGGGCAACACCATCCCTAATACTTTTAATTCTTGGCAAAGTTTGTTAGAGGACCAATTTTCTGGTACGTCATCGTATCGTGTTCGTTTTTTAGCTGGATCACATGATAAGTCACGGCGGCCATAATCTCTATTCCTGTTGACTGAAGCTGACCTGGAATGGTGATTTATAGGTGTGGGAGTGTCCGTATTGACAGCCGCATGGATGTTTCGGGTTCCCTGAGTCCTGTTTGCGATTATACTCAAAGTGAGGGCATGTTAGTAGACTAGTAATATAATAAGAAGTAGATGACTTCTGAAAGCAAGGCCGAATATGAAAACGAGGCCGAATATGAAAATGAGGCTTAATCCGAATGCAATGCTGTGATAGGATGGTAATTATGGAAGCCTGTATGGGTAATAAATATATGTGCGATAGGCAACTTAATTTGATTATTTAAAATAAAGTTACATATAACTCCCACTAAAATGAGTTTGAAGTTAAATTCACTGGACGAGAAAACTTATGAACGTTACAAGCAAGAGTTACTTGCTTGGAAAGAAATCACTAATTTAGAGAAGGCCAAGCAAGGCATTGCTGTCACATTGTCTCTCCCAGAACAACATCATATACATGAGAGAATGTTTGATGAGCTCAGTGTTGTCGAATTGAAGACAAATCAAGGTTTCGATGTTTTGTTAACATTTCTTGATAAACATTTAGAAAAGGATGATCTTGTAGACAATCTTGAAAAGTATGCAGATTTAGAGGACTATAACAAAAGGATGATCAGTCAATCAGTGAATTTATCTCAGATTTTGATTCAAAGTAAGCCAAAATAGTGAAAAAAATAAATGACATTATTATCGGAAATTCTGGCATTCAAACTTTTAAAATGTGCAAATACATCTGACAGTGATCGTATGGGGGGGTTGGGATGGCCTAGTGGTCTAGAGTGTCGCGCTTCGACTTCTAGCTGGCCGGTCACCTCTGGCTTGCGGCTGTGGTTTCGAGCCCTGGTTTGAGCGTATGTGGCATGGAGATAGGGGCGCCTTCTCAACCTCGTGGGTTTCCTCCGGGCACTCCGGTTTCCTCCCACTGCTAAAGACCCCTATGCGCAAGCGAATTATTAAAATAAAATGAAACCATATGTTAGTCCAAAAATGACCTAGTTTGTGTCGAGTGGACGTTAAACCCCATTTCTCTCTCTCTCCTTATGCTACTAAGTCTGACAGACCTAAATGGTTGACGTATCTAGAACATGTACAATCACATATTTATATGGAATTACCACTAATCACTTGGCTAGATCAAGTGTTGACATAAATAAACATTGATGTAATAATGTACAATATAAGAAATAAAACAATGGTAAATAAAACAATTAACGTTAAACCACATTTCTCTCTCTCTTTTCGTCATTTGTAAAAAGACTGTCCTGACAGTTGGGAAAATGTGAACACTACAGATTCCGGTGATAAAAGTGATGTGTTGTTGACTGAAAGTGCAGAAAGTGTTATAATATATACAGGTTATAATGAAACTGAAATTAACAGGTTAGGCAAAGAATCACAGCACAGTGCTGTATTAGATACAGCCTGTACAAGTACTGTGTGTGGTAAAGTTTGGTATGAAACATTTTTAAGCACATTTCAAACTAATAAAATTCGTGAAATTTAAGAATTTACAGGTACCAAGTGTTTTAAATTTGGAGGTGGAGAATGTCTTCAATCCCTGAAGCGTTTTCATGTTCCATATGTTATTGCAGAGCATCATTTTATGCTTGAAATTGACATTGTGGACTCTAGTATTCCTTTGTTATTAAGTTTAAAGACATTAAAGAGTGCCAATGTGAAATTGGATCTGGAATATGATCAAGCAGAGATTTTTGGAAAGAAATGTGCATAAGACTTCACATCTAGTGGACGTTACAGTGTCCTTATAGCGAGTGATACTCGATTGGATGAGGTTTTTAGTGTGCAATTGAATACTTTGTCTCAGGATGAACGTTATAAGGCTTTATTAAAATTACATAAACAATTTGCACATCCATTGTAACATAGATTAGTGGCTTTATTGACTGATGCAGGCGTTTGGGACAAAGGTTATTTAAATGATTGCACAACATGTAAAGTGTTTGCTAAGACACCTGTTCGTCCAGTTGTGAGTATGCCTTTAGCCCGACGTTTTAACAAATGTAGGGTGCCCCACGTGCCAACTGAAAAGTTGTTCTTGACACGTTGATCCTGCACGTTTTAGTTCAATGACTTACTACTGATTTCTAACAGTCTCGCACACTCGTTGAGGCTATAAATAGCAACAGCATGCGGAAATGTTCAAAACACCAAACACTACTACAGCCGTAAAAAATCTATTGTTGACGATTCTGAATAGCAATAATATTTAACTTTTTGGTTATTACGGCATCTTTAGAAATTACGCTCGTTTTATTTTTTAAGTTGCCTTATAATTAGCTGTACCATTCGAAGCTGCATATTTTGGTTAAGTACAAATAATATCTCTGACTCAACGTCCGTATGGAAGAATAATGATCAAAGCAGTAGTTTCATTTTACTTTTACAAGGTTCTTAAAAATATTGTTGAGACGCCTGATGTTGGTGCTTCTAAATTCAATTTCTTGTTCCATGTTTCGTAAAAAAAGTAGTCTTGATTATCCCGACCCGTCAATTAGACGTAGAATGATCGGTAGACTAGTTAAGCGAGACTAATTTCAAAACAAGGGCACGTAACCTATCTTTTACTCAAAAGTGTCTGGATGTTATGGACGCCACTCCAAACCATTTTTCAGTATTATTTATGTATGGTTTAATGATCATAGCTTATGGAGTACAGCATGGTCGTTTATTTAGTGACTATAAATGTGTGAAACAGATTTAAGGCTTTCTAAATATATTAGTATTGTGGTGTAATTGTCGAGATATTTGGAGATATTCATTTAGGGTGGGGCACCCTAACAAATGTGTGGCTATGGATTTAAAGTGCCAATCCGAATAACTTTTTGGAGAATAAAACTGCTTAATTTTGTGTTAAAATCCTTTAAAATCCATAACCTAAGGCCCACCTACTAACCCGATATTTGTGATATGCTTGTAAATAACTTAAACCTGACAGTCTTCATCTGGAAATGGAGAACGTTTTATCATACAGTATAGACTTTTTTCTATAAAAATAATATGTAGGTGAAATTTACCTTTTGTTATCAAGTACAGGGCATGGGTCATTCACTGTATAGACCTCTCAAGAAACATTAATCGATTATCAGGTCACCCAATGAAAAAATTGACCCGAAATCTTAAAAGGGTTACGTGTCCGGATAAGCAGTGTTGACGTTCACGTCCAAACGACTCGATCTTTTTAGCTGAAATTTTGAGACAAGGTAAATACACCATGCCACTATATTTTGGTCCATAAATTTCATAAATACTCAGACTTTAAGTTTTGAGACTCTGTTCTTATCGGGATTGTCCCTTAAAGGTGTTGAAACGAGAAGTATTTTGATTTTCAATGAATTTTGATAACTGAACAGCTAAATCCATGATATTAAATGTTTCATGTATATACTAATTGTTAGCGTGGGGTAACACTTTATAAAAAGCAATCAAATTCTAATGATTTTCTGATAATTACATAATGAGTTGTTACTCTTAATCAGTTTTTAGTGTATTACAAATGGTTCATCAGCGAAAAAAGTAAAAATATGCGACAACCCTTGTTGACTGCCCAGACGATTTAGCTGCTGTGGGCGTATGTTTCGTTGCCTGGCAACCTATCTTTGATGTATTTGTCAATCTTCGTGTGCATTTTTTTTTATATCCACCCTTTTTATTCGTACTTCATTTCATATGTAAATAATTGTAATCAAAATGAAACAATCGGATAAACTACTCGCGACAAATAAATTTTTCGTTTAATATTTAAACACTTAAATCGGCAGTTCTGAAATTAAAGCGATGTCTAGTAATCAAACGCATTACATAATTCGACAGTTCGTCCATTTTTAAACCCCCCTCGGAGAAATCAAACGCTGTACCATTAAATTAAACTATGGTTCTAATTAAACCATTTTTGTAATTTTCAAACGATTATTGTCAATTATCAAACGATGTTTTGAAATCAAACTCTATAGCATTTTTTAAAGTCTAAAAAACCCATCTTAATTGGGCCGTTCAGGGTTCGCGTCCAGACTTGGCATTCGATATGATTGAGTTGAGTACTAAGTTTTGTAATGGGTAAAATTAATTGGGCCGTTCAGGGTTCGCATCCAGACTTGGCATTCGATATGATTAAGTTGAGTACTAAATACGAAATGGTACTATTATGACCTTAAGAGGGCAAATAATTGTATTTTGAAATTAAAGGAAATAACTTCTATTATAAAATATCCAAATCTTGGTGATACTCATAGATGGACGCTGCAGGGCCTAAAATAACGTGCCTTAGAGCACGAACGTGCCTCGAAATGAAAAATCCGTGTTTCGAAAATAAGAAAACAGTGCTCTGAAAAAGTTTAGTTTCTTCTTGTGGTGTGGTCAGTTGCACAGATCAGATCAGATCACCTGGTGCTCACTCGCGACTACCTCAGTCCTTGGGTGAGTCGAGTGAGCAGCAGAGCGCCAGCAGCATCAACTTACTAGTCAGAATGCATAGTAAATCTAGTCGGAAAAGTGAAGCTATGTGAATTAAAATATGTGACCAGAATAGTCCACAGATACCGGTTTCAAGCTCTAAATTTTCCAAATTTTCTGCGGGGGGGGGGGCAGACCCGCCGCCAGGTCGCTATGCGACTCGGGCGCTTGCGGGCGGTCAGCCACGGCTACGGAGACTCTAAATCCGTGCTCTGAGAATTTAATAATAATAATCTATTTTTAAAGCGCTGAATATCCAACTAACTAGTTGAGTAGTTGGTCAAGAGTGCTTTATACATAAGATTAAATAAACTATGACACGATAAACATTTAAACACATTGAAGGAAGGAACAGAATAAAAGTCTGAAATGGTAAAAAATTAACACTAAGGGTAAACAGAGTTGAATAGTTCAGTCTTAAGAGATTTCTAAAAAGATGTCATGTTTTTAGAGTTTTTAGTCTTTTTTGATAGTATATTCCATAATGTTGGGCCACTATGGGCAAAAGTTCTCCCACCACTTTTAGTTTTCACTTGAGGACTTAAGGGAAGGTTCTCAATCTGTGAGCGAAGTGAACGCGAGGGGGTGTAAGGTGTGATAATTTCTTTTAGATAGAGATACAATGTTATTCTGTGTATTATATGCAATGACATTTATCTTAAATATTATCCTTTCTCTAACCGGGAGCCAGTGTAACTGTTTAAGCACAGGAGACACGTGTTCACGTGGTTTTGTTTGAGTTATCATCTGAGCTGCTCGGTTTTGGAGCTTCTGTAGTTTGTTGATTTGCAAAGCAGGTAAATTGAACAGAAGAGAGTTGCAGTAATCCAAGTTCTATAAAACAAAGGCATTAACCAACATCTTAGTAGTGTCTGTCAATAAATGGGCGCAGTTTTCCAATATTATATAAATGGAAATTTATTTTCTTACATGTCAAGTTAATATGAGTGTTAAATTGAAAGTTACTGTCAAAAAATATTCCTAAATTCTTTATAGATTCCGTTGGGTTTACTTTAACATCGCCAATAGAAATATGATCAAGGTGGACTGACTCCAAAATTTTTTTGTTGCAAATATGTATGACTTCTGTTTTGTCGTCATTCAATTCTAGAAAATTATATTTCATCCAGTGGCGTATATTCACATGACTCAATTCTTTCGATTTCATTGTCCACATTGGATTTGTTTAATGCCAGATAAAGTTGTGTATCATCTGCGTATAATTGATAATTAGTATTATTTCGGCGAATTACATCTCCGATAGGTGCAGTATAGAGAGTGAATAAGACAGGTCCAAGAACGGAACCTTGTGGCACTCCATATTTTAGCAAAGTTGGAGATGATCGACACTCATTTATTTTAACTGATTGCGTACGACCCGATAGGTAAGATCTAAACCACTTGAGAGCAAGGTAAGATCTAAACCACTTGAGAGCAATACCTTGGATTCCAAATCTGAGCGCCAAACGGTTAATCAGAAGGGACTGGTCAATAGTATCGAACGCAGCACTTAGATCGAGGAGTATTAAAACTGTTGACTGTTTATTATCTATATTGGTGAGAATGTTGTTATGGACACGGAGCACTGCTGTCTCTGTGCTATGAAAGGTCTTATATGCGGATTGACATTTTTCATCTAAATTATTTATTGATGGTGATCTTTTAGGCGAGCAGCAACAATTTTTTCAATGATCTTAGAGAGAACTGATAAGTTAGACACAGGTCGATCGAGATTTGACTTTTTTAGGAGGGTGTTGACTAATGCAGACTTTATGGTGGATGACACGTCACCTAAGTTAAGAGATGTATTAACAATATGAGCAATCACAGGTACAAGCTCATCAATACAGTGTTTAATTAACCAGGTCGGAATTGGATCGAGGTTACAGCATTTTGATGAAGATTTTAGAATCAGATTTTTAGTTTCTTCAATTGATGCTGGAGGAAATTCATCGAAAGTAATGCCGTTAAAGAGGCTCTCGTCTGAACGGTAATTTGGCCTGTTCCTAAGAAGCTCAAATCGAATGTTTTTATACGCCCACATTTTCATATGGACATATTATGTCGTCGCCCCTGTCCGTCCGTCCACAATTTGTTTGTGGACTCTCTACAGGTCACAATTCTTATCCGATTTTGACGAAACTTGAAATATAGGTTTATCCCCAAAAGATCTCGGCTGCTTTCGATATTGGCATGTATCAGATCAAAACTTCATGGATTATGGCCCCTGATTGTACGAAAAATCACGTTTTTAGCTTGTGGACCCTATAGAGGTCACAATTTTGAACTGATTTTGATGAAACTTGACATGCATGTTTGTAACCCAAAGATCTTGGTTCCTTTTGATATTTGCGGCTATCGGAATGTAATTTCCTGAATTATGGCCCCTGAGTGTCCGAAAAATCACCCTTTTTAGCTTGTGGTCGCTCTGGAGGTCACAATTATTATTCGATTTAAAAAAACGTTTGATTATATCACCGTTACACCCTAAGGAAGGTTGAGTTCGAATTTCGGGAAAATCGGACGAAAATTGCCATACAAAATGGCCGCCGTTTGTACGCGAATACTGTTAAAAAATGGTATATCAAGGTTGTGGACCCTGTGGAGGTCACAATTTTGATTCGATTTTAATGAAACTTGAAATTCATGGTTATAACCCAAAGATCTTGCTTCCTTTCGATATTTGCGCATATCGGATCGTAACTTCCTGAATTATGGCCCCTGATTATACGCAATATCGCCTTTTTTTTTTAGCTTGGAGGTCACAATTATTATCCGATTTAAAAAAACGTTTGATTATATTACCGTTACACCGTAAGGAAGGTTGAGTTCGAATTTCGGGAAAATCAGACCAAAATTGCCATACAAAATGGCCGCCGTTTGTACGCGAATTTTGTTAAAAATGGTATATCATGGTTGTGGACCCTGTAAAGGTCACAATTTTAATTCGATTTTGATGAAACTTGAAATTCGTGGTTATAACCCAAAGATCTTGGTTCTTTTCGATATTTGCGCATATCGGATCGTAACTTCCTGAATTATGGCCCCTGGTTATACGCAAAATCGCCTTTTTTTTTAGCTTGGAGGTCACAATTATTATCCGATTTAAAAAAAACGTTTGATTATATTACCGTTAGACCGTAAGGAAGGTTGAGTTCGGATTTCGGGAAAATCAGACCGAAATTGCCATACCAAATGGTCGCCGTTTGTACGCGAATACTGTTAAAAAATGGTATATCAAGGTTGTGGACCCTGTAAAGGTCACAATTTTAATTCGATTTTGATGAAACTTGAAATTCATGGTTATAACCCAAAGATCTTGGTTCTTTTCGATATTTGCGCATATCGGATCGTAACTTCCTGAATTATGGCCCCTGGTTATACGCAAAATCCCCCTTTCTTTAGCTTGTGGTCCCTCTGGAGGTCACAATTATTATCCGGTTTAAAAAAACCGTTTGATTATATCACCGTTACACCGTAAGGAAGGTTGAGTTAGAATTTCGGGAAAATCGGACCAAAATTGACAGACAAAATGGCCGCCGTTTGTACGCGAATACTGTTAAAAAAAATGATATATCATGGTTGTGGACCCTGTATAGGTCACAATTTTAATTCGATTTTGATGAGGAAGGTTGAGTTCTAATTTCGTGAAAATCGTACCAAAATTGCCGGACGAAATGGTCGCCGTTTGTACGTGAATAGTGTAAAAATATGGTATATCATGGTTGTGGACTCTCTACAGGTCACAATTCTTATCCGATTTTGATGAAAAGTCACATTTCTAGGTTGTGTACCGTCACACCATAATCATTGTCGGCTTCGAATTTCACTTTCGGTATTGCTTGTTCTCTGTCCATCTCTCGAAAATGAGGGCGCGTCCTGCCTGGCAGTGCCAGCCTATCTTCTATCTTGTCATTGAAAAATTCTGAAAACCTTTCGCTAAGTTCGTCATTTGACAGTCAATTTGGCAGATTTTCATCCGAGACAGAAGTTAGAAGACGATTGGTTATTTTGTAGATTTCACGAGGGTTGCTCTTGTTTTCAAGCAGACAAGATTTGTAGTAATTCCACTTACTGTTTCTAATAAGATCATTTGTCTTATTTCTAACGCACTTGTACATCTGCCGATGGACCTCAAGCTTTGTTAGGATCAGCAGACTTTCCGTTAAATATTCCAGTGGAGGCTGTAGTTGACAATAAAAGTGTAGTTGAGACGGTGTTTTCTACCAAAATGGTAGATGATAAACGTTTACGATTAGATATAAGTGCTATTAAGGAATCCTTATCATTAAAACAAGTAAAATCTGTGAAATGGTGTTTTAGTGAATTGCTGTTGGCTAATTGTATGACTAAAAAGGGTGCATCTGGCAGTGACATGTTAAGTGTCTTTCGATATGAACGACTAAGCCAAATTCCATGATCAAAAACAAACAAAACAAAAAAATTAAAATTGTGTGAAGTGTTTAAAGTTTAATTTATAATAAATGATGAGAGTGCAGTGGTGTAGACAATAAAGATAAATTTTTTTTATTTGATTTCTTTGGCCCGTATTCTTGAAAGTGGATTAGTGCTAATCATAGATTTAATCTCTGACTTTTTGACCAGCCATATTCTGAAAGGCTGATTAAATTTTAAGCTAAGATTTTTATACGCCCACATTTTCATGTGGACGTATTATGTCGTCGCCCCTGTCCGTCCGGACGTCCGTCCGTCCACAATTTGTTTGTGGACTCTCTACAGGTCACAATTCTTATCCGATTTTGACGAAACTTGAAATATAGGTTTATCCCCAAAAGATCTCGGTTCCTTTCGATATTGGCATGTATCGGATCAAAACTTCATGGATTATGGCCCCTGATTGTACGAAAAATCACGTTTTTAGCTTGTGGACCCTATAGAGGTCACAATTTTGAACCGATTTTGATGAAACTTGACATGCATGTTTGTAACCCAAAGATCTTGGTTCCTTTCGATATTTGCGGCTATCGGAATGTTATTTCCTGAATTATGGCCCCTGATTGTCCGAAAAATCACCCTTTTTAGCTTGTGGTCCCTCTGGAGGTCACAATTATTATTCGATTTAAAAAACCGTTTAATTATATCACCGTTACACCCTAAGGAAGGTTGAGTTCGAATTTCGGGAAAATCGGACGAAAATTGCCATACAAAATGGCCGCCGTTAGTACGCGAATACTGTTAAAAAATGGTATATCAAGGTTGTGGACCCTGTGGAGGTCACAATTTTGATTCGATTTTGATGAAACTTGAAATTCATGGTTATAACCCAAAGATCTTGCTTCCTTTCGATATTTGCGCATATCGGATCGTAACTTCCTGAATTATGGCCCCTGATTGTACGCAAAATCGCCTTTTTTTTTAGCTTGGAGGTCACAATTATTATTCGATTTAAAAAAACGTTTGATTATATCACCGTTACACCCTAAGGAAGGTTGAGTTCGAATTTCGGGAAAATCGGACGAAAATTGCCATACAAAATGGCCGCCGTTTGTACGCGAATACTGTTAAAAAATGGTATATCAAGGTTGTGGACCCTGTGGAGGTCACAATTTTGATTCGATTGTGATGAAACTTGAATTTCAAGGTTATAACCCAAAGATCTTGCTTCTTTTCGATATTTGCGCATATCGGATCGTAACTTCCTGAATTATGGCCCCTGATTATACGCAAAATCGCCTTTTTTTTAGCTTGGAGGTCACAATTATTATCCGATTTAAAAAAATGTTTGATTATATTACCGTTACACCGTAAGGAAGGTTGAGTTCGAATTTCGGGAAAATCAGACCAAAATTGCCATACAAAATGGCCACCGTTTGTACATGAATACTGTTAAAAAATGGTATATCAAGGTTGTGGACCCTGTAAAGGTCACAATTTTAATTTGATTTTGATGAAACTTGAAATGCATGGTTATAACCCAAAGATCTTGGTTCCTTTCGGTATTTGCGCATATCGGATCGTAACTTCCTGAATTATTTGAATTTAGTGAAAATGGTACCAAAATTGCCGGACGAAATGGTCGCCGTTTGTACGCGAATAGTGTAAAGATATGGTATATCATGGTTGTTGACTCTGTACAGGTCACAATTCTTATCCGATTTTGACGAAAAGTCACATTTCTAGGTTGTGTACCGTCACACCATAATCATTGTCGACTTCGAATTTCATGAATATCAGACTGGAACTGACCAACAAAATGGCTGCTCCCAATACAGTATGAAATACAGGACTTAGTGATGTAGGAAAAATCACTTTCCGTATTGTTTGTTCTCTATCCATCTCTCGAAAATGTGGGCGTATCCTGCCTGGCAGTGCCAGCCTATCTTTATAAACTTTGATTAGCCTAATCATTGAGTTGATCATTTTTATACGCCCACATTGAAATGTGGTCGTATATTGTCGTCGCCCCCGTCCGTCCGTCCGTCCGTCGGTCCGTCCGACAGGCTAAAGTTAATATCCGATTGACTTTAAATTTATACACAGTGTTTATGGTCATGAGACGAAGAAGCCTATTGTTTTTCAGCGATTTCCGATAATTAGTGCCAGAGTTATGGCCCTTGATCACTTCAAAAAATCTTGTGGACGCTCTAGAGGCCAAAGTTAATATCCGATTGACTTTAAATTTATACACAGTGTTTAAGGTCATAAGACGAAGAAGCCTATTGATTTTCAGCGATTGCCGATAATTAGTGCCAGAGTTATGGCCCTTGATCACTTCAAAAAATCTTGTGGACGCTCTAGAGGCCAAAGTTAATATCCAATTGACTTTAAATTTATACACAGTGTTTAAGGTCATAAGACGAAGACGCCTATTGATTTTCAGCGATTTCCGATAATTAGTGCCAGAGTTATGGCCCTTGATCACCTCAGAAAAATCTTGTGGACGCTGTAGAGGCCAAAGTTAATATCCGATTGACTTCAAATTTATACACAGTGTTCAAGGTCATGATATGAAGAAGCCTATTGATTTTCAGCAATATCCGATAATTACTGCCTGATTTATGACCCTTGATCACTTTAAAAAATCTTGTGAATGATTGAGAGGCTAAAGTTAATATCCGATTGACTTTAAATTTATACACAGTGTTTAAGGTCATAAGACGAAGAAGCCTATTGATTTTCACGGATTTCCGATAATTAGTGTCAGAGTTATGGCCCTTGATCACTTCAAAAAATCTTGTGGACGCTCTAGAGGCCAAAGTTAATATCCGATTGACTTTAAATTTATACACAGTGTTTAAGGTCATAAGACTAAGACGCCTATTAATTTTCAGCGATTTCAAATAATTACTGCCAGAGTTATCTCCCTTGATAACTTCAAAAATTCTTGTGACGCTATAGAGGCCAAAGTTACTATCCGATTGACTTCAGATTGATACATAGAGTTTAAGGTGTTGAAACGAACAAGTATTTTGATTTTCAATGAATTTAGATAACTGAACAGCTAAATCCATGATATTAAATGTTTCATGTATATACTAATTGTTAGCGTGGGGTAAAACTTTATAAAAAGCAATCAAATTCTAATGATTTTCTGATAATTACATAATGAGTTGTTACTCTTAATCAGTTTTTAGTGTATTACAAATGTTTCATTACCGAAATTAGTAAAAATATGCGACAACCCTTGTTGACTGCCCGGACGATTTAGCTGCTGTGGGCGTATGTTTCGTTGCCTGGCAACCTATCTTTCGAGAATACCATAAAATGTGGTATTCTCGAACGTTGACTTGTACTTAATCACTGACTAAATCACCCCAATATTTAGTCATCTCTGCGGGGTAGTTTAAGGAAAGATTAAGTGCATGCATATGCAATTATACTGTATTGAATATTATAGAAATTATTATTTTTATACGCCCACATTTTCATGTGGACGTATATTGTCGTCGCCCCTGTTCATCCGTCCCAATTGTTTGTGAACAGTCTACAGGTCACAATTTTTATCCGATTTCAATGAAACTTAGAATATAAGTTTATCACCCTAAGATCTCGGTTCCTTTCGATATTGGCATGTATCGGACCGTAACTTCATGGGTTATGGCCCCTGATTGTACGAAAAATCACGTTTTTTTAGCTTGTGAACAGTGTAAAGGTCACAATTTTGAACCAATTTTGATGAAACTTGACATGTATGTTTATAACCGAAAGATCTTGGTTCCTTTTGATATTTGCGCCCATCGGATCGTAACTTCCTGAATTATGGCCCCTGATTGTCCAAAAAAATCGCCCTTTTTAGCTTGTGGTCCCTCTGCAGGTCAAAATTGTTATCCGATTTAAAAAACCGTTTGATTATATCACCATTTAATGGTTATGAAGGTTGAGTATGAATTTTGTGAAAATCAGACCAAAATTGACGGACAAAATGGCTGCCGTTTGTACGCGAATAGTGTGAAAATATGTTATATAAAGGTTGTGGACCTTATAGAGGTCACAATTTTGAACCGATTTTGATGAAACTTGACATGTATGTTTATAACCCAAAGATCTTGGTTCCTTTCGATATTTGCGCCCATTGGATCATATCTTCCTGAATTATGTCCCCAGATTGTCCGAAAAATCGCTTTTGTTCGCTTTTGGTCCCTCTGGAGGTCAAAATTATTATCTGATTTAAAAAACCGTTTGACTATATCACCATTACATGGTAATGAAGAGAGAGTTTGAATTTTGTCGGACTAAAATTGACGGACAAAATGGCCGCCGTTTGTACACGAATAGTGTGAAAATATGTTATATCAAGGTTGTGGACCCTTTAAAGGTCACAATTTTGAATCGATTTTGATGAATCTTGACATGTATGTTTATAACCCAAAGATCTTAGTCCCTTTGGATATTTGCGCCCATCGGGTCATTACTTCCTGAATTATGTCCCCTGATTGTACGAAAAATCACCCTTTTTAGCTTGTTGTGCCTCTGGAGGTCACAATTATTATCTGATTTAAAAAAAAAACGTTTGATTATAAAAACCAAACAAAGTCTAATGATTTTCTGATAATTCCTTAATATGCGACAACTCTTGTTGACTGCCCGGACGATTTGGCTGCTGTGTGGGCGTATGTTTCGTTGCCTGGCAACCTATTTTTCATTGAATTCAGACACATTGCACTTATATTTCGCCTCAAAAATTTTATATATATATATATTAAACATTCTCTATAATATAAAAAATGATTTAGTCAAAGTGAATAAAATACAAATAATTTTTAGAAGTTTCAAAGAACCTTTTAACAAAAGGAATTGTAAAAGCGGAACAAATCAACCTCTTCGCACAAAAGGGAACCCACAGCAGCTAAATCGTCAGAGCAGGCGTCAAGGGTTGTCATTTTTTTATACGCGCACATTTGCATGTGGACGTATATTGTCGTCGCCCCTGTTCGTCCGTCCGTCCACAATTGTTTGTGAACAGTCTACAGGTCACAATTTTTATCCGATTTCAATGAAACTTAAAATATAGGTTTATCACCCTAAGATCTCGGTTCCTTTCGATATTGGCATGGATCGGACCGTAACTTCATGGGTTATGGCCCCTGATTGTACGAAAAATCACGTTTTTTAGCTTGTGAACAGTGTAGAGGTCACAATTTTGAACCGATTTGGATGAAACTTGAAATGCATGTTTATAACCCAAAGATCTTGGTTCCTTTCCATATTTGCGCCAATTGGATCGTAACTTCCTGAATTATGGCCCCTGATTGTCCGAAAAATCACCCTTTTTAGCTTGTGGTCCCTCTGGAGGTCAAAATTGTTATCCGATTTAAAAAAACGTTTGATTATATCATCGTGCCATGGTTATGAAGGTTGAGTTCGAATTTCGTGAAAATCGGACCAAAATTGACGGACAAAATGGCCGCCATTTGTGCGCGAATAGTGTGAAAATATGTTATATCAAGGTTGTGGACCTTATAGAGGTCACAATTTTGGACCGATTTGGATGAAACTTGACATGTATGTTTATAACCGAAATATCTTGGTTCTTTTCGATATTTGCGCCCATCGGATCGTAACTTCCTGAATTATGGCCCCTGATTGTCCGAAAAATTGTCCTTTTTAGCTTGTGGTCCCTCTGGAGGTCAAAATTGTTATCCGATTTTAAAAAACGTTTGATTATATCACCGTTCCATGATTATGAAGGTTGAATTCGAATTTCGTGAAAATCGGACCAAAATTGACGGACAAAATGGAGGCCGTTTGTACGCGAATAGTGTGAAAATATGTTATATCAAGGTTGTGGACCTTATAGAGGTCACAATTTTGAACCAATTTTGATGAAACTTGACATGTATGTTTATAACCGAAAGATCTTGGTTCTTTTCGATATTTGCGCCCATCGGATCGTAACTTCCTGAATTATGGCCCCTGATTGTCCAAAAAATCGCCCTTTTTAGCTTGTGGTCAAAATTGTTATCTGATTTAAAAAACCGTTTGATTATATCACCGTGCCATGGTTATGAAGGTTGAGTTCGAATTTCGTGAAAATCGGACCAAAATTGACGGACAAAATGGCCGCCATTTGTACGCGAATAGTGTAAAAATATGTTATATCAAGGTTGTGAACAGTGTAGAGGTCACAATTTTGAACCGATTTGGATGAAACTTGAAATGCATGTTTGTAACCCAAAGATCTTGGTTCCTTTCGATATTTGCGCCAATCGGATCGTAACTTCCTGAATTATGGCCCCTGATTGTCCGAAAATCGCCCTTTTTAGCTTGTGGTCCCTCTGGAGGTCAAAATTGTTATCCGATTTAAAAAAAACGTTTGATTTTATCACTGTTTCATGGTTATGAAGGTTGAGTTCGAATTTCGTGAAAATCGGACCAAATTTAATGGACAAAATGGCCGCCATTTGTTCGCGAATAATGTGAAAATATGTTATATCAAGGTTGTGGACCTTATAGAGGTCACAATTTGAACCGATTTGGATGAAACTTGACATGTATGTTTATAACCGAAATATCTTGGTTCTTTTCGATATTTGCGCCCATTAGATCGTAACTTCCTGAATAATGGCCCCTGATTGTCCGAAAAATTGCCCTTTTTAGCTTGTGGTCCCTCTGGAGGTCAAAATTGTTATCCGATTTAAAAAAACGTTTGATTGTATCACTGTTCCATGGTTATGAAGGTTAAATTCGAATTTCGTGAAAATCGGACCAAAATTGACGGACAAAATGGCCGCCGTTGTACGCGAATAGTGTGAAAATATGTTATATCAATAGGTGGAAAAGGTGATTTTGTGATTATGATTATACGTTTCATTTTATTAGTTTTTTAAGTAGATCTCATCATTCTTTTCACAAAACTTTTTACAGATTCAAAATCGGATGAAAATTTTTTTTTTTATTGAGGTTCAAAGTTGCGATTTTTGACTTTTCGCGGAAGAAAGTTTTTTCAACACTTTGAAAAGGTCCTTTTGGGTGTTTTTATACGCCCACATGGAAATGTGGTCGTATATTGCCGTCGCCCCCGTCCGTCCGTCTGTCGGTCCGTCCGTCGGTCCGTCCGTCCGTCCGTCCATCGTCCACAATTTCTTGTGAACGCTCTAGAGGCTAAAGTTAATATCCGATTGACTTTAAATTTATACACAGTGTTTAAGGTCATGAGACGAAGAAGCCTATTGATTTTCGGTGATATCCGATAATTACTACCAGAGTTATGACCCTTGATCACTTTGAAAAATCTTGTGAACGCTCTAGAGGCTAAAGTTAATATCCGATTGACTTTAAATTTATACACAGTGTTTAAGGGCATGAGACGAAGAAGCCTATTGATTTTCAGCGATATCCGATGATTAGTACCAGAGTTATGACCCTTGATCACTTTGAAAAATCTTGTGAACGCTCTAGAGGCTATAGTTAATATCCGATTGACTTTAAATTTATACACAGTGTTTAAGGTCATGAGACGAAGAATCCTATTGATTTTCGGTGATATCTGATAATTACTGCCAGAGTTATGACCCTTGATCGCTTTGATAAATCTTGTGAACGCTTTAGAGGCTAAAGTTAATATCCGATTGACTTTAAATTTATACACAGTGTTTAAGGTCATGAGACGAAGAATCCTATTGATTTTCGGTGATATCCGATAATTACTACTAGAGTTATGACCCTTGATCACTTTGAAAAATCTTGTGATCTCTCTAGAGGCTAAAGTTAATATTTAATTGACTTTAAATTTATACACAGTGTGTAAGGTCATGATACGAAGAAGCCTGTTGATTTTCAGCAATATCCAATAATTCCTGCCCGAGTTATGACCCTTGATCACTTTGAAAAATCTTGTGAACGCTCTAGAGGCTAAAGTTAATATCCGATTGAATTTAAATTTATACACGGTGTTTAAAGTCATGATGCAAATAACCCTATTGATTTTCAGCGATATCCGATAATTACTACCAGAGTTATGACCCTTGATCACTTTGAAAAATCTTGTGAACGCTCTAGAGGCTAAAGTTAATATCCGATTGAATTTAAATTTATACACGGTGTTTAAAGTCATGATACAAAGAAGCCTATTGATTTTCAGCAATATCAGATAATTACTGCCAGAGTTATGACCCTTGATCACTTTGAAAAATCTAAAGTTAATATCCAATTGACTTTAAATTTATACACACTATTTACGGTCATGATACAAAATAGCCTATTTATTTTCAGCGATATCCGATAATTACTACCAGAGTTATGACCCTTGATCACTTTGAAAAACCCTATGAATGCTCTAAAGGCTAAAGTTAATATCAGATTGACTTTAAATTTGTACACTTTGGTTAGGGTCATGAGACGAAGAATCCTATTTGATTTTCTGTGATATCTGATAATTTCTGGCACTTGATCACTTTGAAATATCTTGTGGACAAAGGCCTTCAGACAAACCATCAAAACTATTCTAATCAATTCTGATAATTACTTAATGTTCTCCTTACTGATAAAAGAAACAATATGCGACAACCCTTGTTGACTGCCCGGACGACTTAGCTGTTGTGGGCGTATGTTTCGTTGCCTGGCAACCTATCTTTTGTGAAGCAATATTTCATTTACTATCAAAACTATCAAAAATGTAGATGTAAAGTCATGAATTACAACTTTAAAGCTAATTATGTTTCAATTTTCACATTTCTGTAATAATTACACCGATTTCCACAGCAACTGCAAATTACATAAGTTTTCTAAAAAATTCCATTTTTGTCGAAGTGATTTTGGTCAATTTTTTCATCAAAAATGGTATTATCCATGTTACATCTGAAATATTGAACCTGGTTGTTATGCATTTTTATACGCCCACATTTTCATGTGGACGTATTATGTCGTCGCCCCTGTCCGTCCGGACGTCCGTCCGTCCACAATTTGTTTGTGGACTCTCTACAGGTCACAATTCTTATCCGATTTTGACGAAATTTGAAATATAGATATAGGTTTATCCCCAAAAGATCTCGGTTCCTTTCGATATTGGCATGTATTGGATCAAAACTTCATGGATTATGGCCCCTGATTGTACGAAAAATCACGTTTTTAGCTTGTGGACCCTATAGAGGTCACAATTTTGAACCAATTTTGATGAAACTTGACATGCATGTTTGTAACCCAAAGATCTTGGTTCCTTTCGATATTTGCGGCTATCGGAATGTAATTTCCTGAATTATGGCCCCTGATTGTCCGAAAAATCACCCTTTTTAGCTTGTGGTCCCTCTGGAGGTCACAATTATTATTCGATTTAAAAAACCGTTCGATTATGTCACCGTTACACCCTAAGGAAGGTTGAGTTCGAATTTCGGGAAAATCGGACGAAAATTGCCATACAAAATGGCCGCCGTTTGTACGCGAATTCTGTTAAAAAATGGTATATCAAGGTTGTGGACCCTGTGGAGGTCACAATTTTGATTCGATTTTGATGAAACTTGAAATTCATGGTTATAACCCAAAGATCTTGCTTCCTTTCGATATTTGCGCATATCGGATCGTAACTTCCTGAATTATGGCCCCTGATTATACGCAAAATCGCCTTTTTTTTAGCTTGGAGGTCACAATTATTATTCGATTTAAAAAAACGTTTGATTATATCATCGTTACACCCTAAGGAAGGTTGAGTTCGAATTTCGGGTAAATCGGACGAAAATTGCCATACAAAATGGCCGCCGTTTGTACGCGAATACTGTTAAAAAATGGTATATCAAGGTTGTGGACCCTGTGGAGGTCACAATTTTGATTCGATTTTGATGAAACTTGAAATTCAAGGTTATAACCCAAAGATCTTGCTTCCTTTCGATATTTGCGCATATCGGATCGTAACTTCCTGAATTATGGCCCCTGATTATACGCAAAATCGCCTTTTTTTTAGCTTGGAGGTCACAATTATTATCCGATTTAAAAAAACGTTTGATTATATTACCGTTACACCGTAAGGAAGGTTGAATTCGAATTTCGGGAAAATCAGACCAAAATTGCGATACAAAATGGCCACCGTTTGTACGCGAATACTGTTAAAAAATGGTATATCAAGGTTGTGGACCCTGTAAAGGTCACAATTTTAATTCGAATTTGATGAAACTTGAAATTCATGGTTATAACCCAAAGATCTTGGTTCTTTTCGATATTTGCGCATATCGGATTGTAACTTCCTGAATTATGGCCCCTGGTCATACGCAAAATCCCCCTTTCTTTAGCTTGTGGTCCCTCTGGAGGTCACAATTATTATCCAATTTAAAAACACGTTTGATTATATCACCGTTACACTGTAAGGAAGGTAGAGTTTGAATTTCGGGAAAATCGGACCAAAATTGACAGACAAAATGGCCGCCGTTTGTACGCAAATACTGTTAAAAAAATGATATATCATGGTTGTGGACCCTGTATAGGTCACAATTTTAATTCGATTTTGATGAGGAAGGTTGAGTTCTAATTTCGTGAAAATCGTACCAAAATTGCCGGACGAAATGGTCGCCGTTTGTACGCGAATAGTGTAAAAATATGGTATATCATGGTTGTGGACTCTCTACAGGTCACAATTCTTATCCGATTTTGATGAAAAGTCACATTTCTAGGATGTGTACCGTCACACCATAATCATTGTCGGTTTCGAATTTCATTAATATCAGACTGGAACTGACCAACTAAATGGCTGCTCCCAATACAGTATGAAATACAGGACTTAAAGATGTAGGAAAAATCACTTTCGGTATTGCTTGTTCTCTGTCCATCTCTCGAAAATGTGGGCGTATCCTGCCTGGCAGTGCCAGCCTATCTTAAAATCAGTAGCTATCAAGTGAGATTAACAGAAAAAAAAAAAGAGTAAAAATATCTATATGCCTTTTCTCAAGAGCTGGATTTATGTTCATTTTTGTCCCCCGCCTTTCGGAGAAAGTTGGGGGACTATTAAAATGGGTTCGTCCGTCTGTCTGTCTGTCTGTCCGTCTGTCTGTCCGTCACACTTTTTGGGACACAATAACTCTCTTCCTAATTGAGCTAGAATGTTCAAACTTGGTGTATGTGTTTATTAGGTCAATGCCTTGATGGAGTTCGAAGATGAGCATTTTCCGCTTAGGGTAAGCAGAGATAAGCAATTTGATTGGTTGATGCTTTGGGACACGATAACTTTAGTTCTAATTAAGTGAGAGTGATGAAACTTGGTGTATAGTTTCATTACAGTAATACCTTGACTAAGTTCGATAATGAGCATTTTCTGCTCAGGGTAAGCAGAGCAATTTGATTGGTCGAGACTCTGGAACACAATAACTCTCCTTTAAATTGAGTTAAAATGTTCAAACTTGGTGTATATGCTTATAAGGTCAATGCCTTGATGGAGTTCAAAGATGAGCATTTTCCGCTTAGGGTAAGCAGAGATAAGCAATTTGATTGGTTGATGCTTTGGGACACGATAGCTTTAGTTCTAATTAAGTGAGAGTGATGACACTTAGTGTATAGTTTCATTACAGTAATACCTTGACTAAGTTCGATAATGAGCATTTTCTGCTCAGGGTAAGCAGAGCGATACGCAATTTGATTGGTCGAGACTTTGGAACACAATAACTCTCCTTCTAATTGAGCTAAAATGTTCAAACTTGGTGTATATGCTTATTAGGTCAATGCCTTGATGGAGTTCGAAGATGAGCATTTTCGGCTTAGGGTAAGCAGAGATAAGCAATTTGATTGGTTTATGCTTTGGGACTTGATAACTTTAATTCTAATTAAGTGAGAGTGATGAAACTTGGTGTATAGTTTCATTACAGTAATACCTTGACTAAGTTCGATAATGAGCATTTTCTGCTCAGGGTAAGCAGAGCGATACGCAATTTGATTGGTTGAGACTTTGGAACACAATAACTCTTCTTCTAATTCAGTTAAAATGTTCAAACTTGGTGTATATGCTTATAAGGTCAATACCTTGATGGAGTTCGAATATGAGCATTTTCCACTTAGGGTAAGCAGAGATAAGCAATTTGATTGGTTGATGCTTTGGGACACGATAACTTTAGTTCTAATTAAGTGAGAGTGATGAAACTTGGGGTATAGTTGCATTACAGTAATACCTTGACTAAGTTCGATAATGAGCATTTTCTGCTCAAGGTAAGCAGAGAGCGATACGCAATTTGATTGGTCGAGAGTAGTCGAGACTTTGGAACACAATAACTCTCCTTCCAATTTCCAATTGAGTTAAAATGTTCAAACTTGGTGTATATGCTTATTAGGTCAATGCCTTGATGGAGTTCGAAGATGAGCATTTTCCGCTTCGGGTAAGCAGATATAAGCAATTTGATTGGTTGATACTTTGGGACAAGATAACTTAGGTTCATCTTGATTAATTATTTTTATGCCAATACAATGACTGCATTCTCATTTAGTAATGGATTCGACAGTAACAGTGTATAGAAACGATTGACTTGGACACGAGGACCCTTTCCCTTGGCCAGAGGGGCCCTTTTGTCCGCCTTTAGGGTCCCCCTAACTAGGGTACATTTTCATTTTTCTCGTCAGTTTTAGCATTTTTCTTTATAAAACACTTTTGGATGACACTTTGTGTACAGTTTGATTGCTCGATACATTTGAAAAAAATAAATGTGCGATTAATTAATATGTGTCTTCTATTTATTTTGGGATTTCGGCGGGGGACATCAGCCTCACTGTTGGCTTGTTGAACAATTGTCCTCGGCACACATTTGCCTATTTTTGGGGGGTTTTTGGGACATTAATAAAATAAGAAGGAATTGAGATACGGAAGTGAAATTATATGAATATGTCAAAAAGTTTGTGAATTTTTAAAATTACATATTTCCAATCCGCCATATATTATCAATTTTGGTTGTCATAGCAACCAAAATTGAAGAAATGCAATTTTTGACCATTTTCAACGCTATTTACCATAACCTAAAAGGTGATCACCACATTTAAAAATAAGCATTTTAAAATATTTTAAACCTAAGTAATGTCAAATGATATGGATTTTTTAGGTTTGAGCCAAATATTAAGGAGTTTGAGTGGTTACCATAGCAACCACTGTATATTTTTTAAAAAAGCATCATTTTCCGATTATTTTCTTATTAATATTTATTTTTATATTATTTTAAGTCAGTAGCTGTCAGGCAATGATTGAACAAATAATATAACAAGATATTTATATGCCATCTCTTTATACGCTGGAATGGGGTTCAAGTTTGAAAAACATTCTGCTACTGGAAATTGCCCAATTTTAGGCTTAAAAAAATTATGAAGGAATTGAGATTTTCAAGTGAAATTTGTGTACCGTACTGGTAAACGTAGTGAATTTTAAAAATTACTTATCTTTTCTCTTCTGTAATACTTAATATTTGGTTGTTATAGCAATCAAAACACCCCCCCCCCCCCAAAAAAAAGGCAATGTTATTCAATTTTCAAACCATTTGATCACCATGAAAAACCAAAAAGGTAATGTTATTCAATTTTCAAACCAATTGATCACCATGCCAAACCACATATTTACAGCCTATGTAATATAAAATATTATGAATTGTATAATTTTAGAGAAATATTAAGGATTTTCGATGGTTGCCATAGAAAGAAAGGACAACTGTTTTATAATCACTGTTCTCAGCATTCGTTGCTTACATTATTGTTAGAATTCTGCTTTTACATATTATTTCTACTCAGAAGATAACAACATTGACCAATAGAAAAATATTCTCTAGTCTAAGGACTAAATAGTAAAAGTAGGTTACTCAGTTACTGATGATAGGCTATGGCCTAGTCATGTTTAACTTAGGCCTGGGCCTGGAACCTACCATGTTGACAAGTCAAAGATTTTTTTGTTTCTACTTCACTTTTGAATATTTCTATTATTCCTTCAAATCGGTATATGTAGCCTATTGAGCAACTTTATTATTTTTTTTATATTTTAATCAATGTAAATAAATATCAAATAAAGGCCTAAAAGGCCTTACGCTTGTCGTTTCTTAGAATTTGTTATTGTTAACTGATTAACAAATGTGATACTTGAGGTGTTAATTAGTTCCCCTAAAAAACAAGAATTATATTTATGATAATTAGTATGACAACTGTAATATGATGCTAAATTATCTATAAAAAGTTTTGCAAAATTGGGTATCCGTATCGACATTGTTGACATATGACTGACCTAATTTAATTCAGATCTATGTCGGTCGCTTCTATCAATCATCTCAAAACAAAATGTTGTAAATCGCCAACGACAAATCCAGAAATAGTCATTCAAATTATTTCAACTGGCGTTGATTCTTTTGTTGATCCAACTTTATTTGGGTACAATTCTCTTTTTAAGTGGAAAGAAATCGTATGTTATGTATACGGTAGGTACCACATTATCGTCCACACGCCGACTCGCGGCTACAGTCAGTACAGACAACACGGACAGAGACCTGTGTGGATATTTTCCGGTTTCATTTCCATTCGCGTGCACAGAAATACATTAACATTGGGCTTGGAAAATTCATTAAACAGCAAATTTATGATTTCAGGGCATTGAAACAGTCGACAATTTTATAGAATTTTTCCATTCTTGAAATATGTTTAGCGTTAAAAGTAGAGACGTGTGGTAGCTCGTATGAAATTTCCATTCGATCCTCAGATCCTGTCACGTGGTTATAAAAGCGCGCGAATATGAGTCATGTGATGTAAATAAAGTCAACTCCGTGAAATACGTAAAAAAAATGGATTTTAACTATGTTATTTATTTTCAGGCAAGTCTTTATACATTTAACATAACGCTTACTTCATAAATTAACATCGGATTTGCCTTTCGACATAATTTACCGCGAATATGAGCCTTAGGAACTTGGAATACATTAATTAGTTTTGGTGTTGAAATGACGTCATAACAAGGCAAAACTACGCCATTTCTTTTTGACAAAATTGCTCATTGTATACAATTTTCAAATGCTCCGTTCAGGTTCTTAAAATGCTCCGATTTTGTTGATTTTAATAGCATTGAAACGACAATAAAACGAACCTTCGATCGGCAGGGGGAGATATCCTGGCAAATCGCCACAAAAAAAGACCGTTCAATTACCTTTCTAATAATATTAAAATAAAAAAAAAATATTAAAAATAAAGACCTGAGCGGAGCACTTGAAGGGAGGTACCCTCGTTTAAAAACATGACAAAATTTTTTACCGTAACGTCAAAACACGTGAAATTGACGTTTTTCAACTTACGTTTATGAAATTAATAAGAAGAATAGGTATATAAAAATTATACCAAACAAAAGAGCAAGATATCGACTTTCAAAATCTGTTTGAAAATATTAATAAAGATTATATAACGACTGTGTGACGTTAAGTTTAAAAAAGGTTACAAATCGGGAAAAAACGACTTTCTTCCAACGCGAGCAATGGGAGTTGTGACACCTAATATCAAGGTTGTGGACCTTATAGAGGTCACAATTTTGAACCAATTTTGATGTAACTTGACATGTATGTTTATAACCGAAAGATCTTGGTTCCTTTCGATATTTGCGCCCATCGGATCGTAACTTCCTGAATTATGGCCACTGATTGTCCAAAAAAATCGCCCTTTTTAGCTTGTGGTCCCTCTGGAGGTCAAAATTGTTATCCGATTTAAAAAAACGTTTGATTATATCACCATTTCATGGTTATGAAGGTTGAGTATGAATTTTGTGAAAAACAGATCTTGGTTCCTTTCGATATTTGTGCCCATTGGATCATAACTTCCTGAATTATGTCCCCGGATTGTCCGAAAAATCGCTTTTGTTCGCTTTTGGTTCCTCTGGAGGTCAAAATTATTATCCGATTTAAAAAAACGTTTGACTATATCACCGTTACATGGTAATGAAGAGAGAGTTTGAATTACGTGAAAATTGGACATGAATTGACGGACAAAATGGCCGCCGTTTGGACACGAATAGTGTGAAAATATGTTATATCAAGGTTGTGGACCCTATAAAGGTCACAATTTTGAATCGGTTTTGATGAAACTTGACATGTATGTTTATAACCCAAAGATCTTGGTCCCTTTCGATATTTGCGCCCATCGGGTCATTACTTCCTGAATTATGTCCCCTGATTGTACGAAAAATCACCCTTTTTAGCTTGTTGTGCCTCTGGAGGTCACAATTATTATCTGATTTTAAAAAAAAACGTTTGATTATAAAAACCAAACAAATTCTAATGATTTTCTGATAATTCCTTAATATGCGACAACTCTTGTTGACTGCCTGGACGATTTGGCTGCTGTGTGGGCGTATGTTTCGTTGCCTGGCAACCTATTTTTTCTTTTGTCAGTAATGAAAACATTTACGAATCTAAAATCTGAGTACGATTAACAACCTATTAAGTAATTATCAGAAATCAATAGAATTTGTTTGGTTTCTAGTTCTGCCCTCAGCGAACATTTACTACACAAAACGTAATAAGCCTCCTCCGCTCAGTCAGTTAAATACTGTGTATAAATTTCAAGTCAATCGGATATTAACTTTAGAGCATCTTGAAGGTTTTTCAAATTGATCAGCCTGTCCAACCTCGAGGGTTTTCTCCGGGACCTCTGGTTTCCTCCCACAGCTACCCCCCCCCCCCCCCCTACGCGCAAGTTAATTATTGAAATAAAAAATTTAACCATATGTTAGTTTGTTTCGAGTGGACGTTAAACCCTATTTCTCTCTCTCCCTCTCTCAAAGTAATCAAGGGCTATAACTCTGGAAATCAATAGGCCTACTCATCTCAAGACCTTAGACATTGTGTATAAAACTAAAGTCAATCGGATACCAACTTTAGCCTCTACAGAGCTCACAAGATTTTTCAAAGTGATCAAGGGCCATAACGCTGGTAGTAATTATCAGAAATCGTTGGAAATCGGATATTTTCTCATGACCCTAAACACTGTATATAAATCTAAAGTGAATCCAATACTAACTTTAGCCTCTACAGAGCTCAAAAGATTTTTCAAAGTGATCAAGGGCCATAACTCAGGAAGTAATTATCAGAATTTTTTTAAATCAATAAGCATATTGAAGCATAGTATACAAACGTGTATTTTCATTTAGCATAATCTTTATGATTTCTTTTTCAAGGTGTCAACAAAGGCTTTATTTTTGTCAATAAAAAAGAATTTGTTTTAAAAAGTCTTAATTTTAGCTGTTCAAGCAATGTTTCATGATTTCGATGTAAGAGATTTAAGAAACGACATACATGAGATTTTATAGATTTACCACTCAGTTCAACAGTTGTATATAAAAAAAATACATATTTCTTGTGTCTCAATAGGTCAAACAACTCGTAAAACTTTGTTATAAATAATAATTACATGGTAATGTTCCAAATTGGCCCATATACGAAAACAAAACACATCAAAATCCAACTACAATTTAGGAAAGTGTAGTATTAAAAGTGGATAAATAAAGTATACAGTGTATACTATACACATATAGCAGGTTTTTACAAAATAGACAAATAGTGATAATTTCGGATTTTAATAGAAAAGAGGGGGCATAAAATTTTAATTAAAATATGTTCCTGTGCTTCTGTTGCATCAGCAGAACAAATGTGACCTTGATATTAGCAACAGAAATTCATAATTCGATTACTAAAAGACAGTCACGGTGGTGCAAGATGAAAAGCCTTGCAAGGAACAAGGTGGAGTCGTTTGGATCGGATAACAAACTTAAGTACTGTGTACACATTGGGCCTCACGTAAAATAATCCTTGACAGTTAAAATTTTGTATAACCGTGAGCCGTGGTGCCGGTCCCCAGGCAAAATTGCCCTCATAGCACACTCTATGGCGTAGGTCTGTCTCCATTAGCTCAACTGGATCTCAGCAGTAACTTTCGTTTCATTTCATTTCGAATACTAATTATATGTGAACTCTATTTTACTTGACTTTCTTTTTCATACATTTCATTTCTTTCCTGTCCACCCATATGAGCCCCTTTGACTTTTCGGACCCTAACAATAGTTTCATAGACTCTAGGATGGGAAAAACTGTTCTAAAACATGTACTTTTCTAATCTACTTCCTGTAATTGGGCCCCTTTATCAATGATAAAAGCCCTTTTAATCACTGATTATATTTAATCATTGATTAAAGGTTTAATTATAATCAAAGTTTAATCCTTGAATTTTAGTCGTTGATTAGAAAAAATTATAATCAATGATTAGCTAATCTGACTTTTGAGAATACCAAACTTAGTCAACCTCTAATCTCTAACTAACTAGTTACAGATTAGACCTAATCACAGATTATTTTAAACACTGTTCGAAAATACGAGCCTTTGGTTCTTCTTCATCTGGAACGATTTTCCTGTATATTCTAAAGCCCACAAACTTATCTTTAAAATTGTTTATTTAACTATAACTTATAAGAACTTTTACTTACCTAAAACAGAAAGAAAGAAAAGAGAAAGTATAATTAATGTTAATAATTGTATTTGTTTATTATTGTTTTAGTTTAGTGTACTTGCTGTTTGTTACTATTTATTTTGTACGTTTCCAAGTCTTATTTTTTTACATGCCTAGTTGAGCATGCGCACTTTGAGTTTGTATCATGTTGCTAATAAAAATACATTATTGTACAATTAGACAGAGTTCGTATTTAACATGAACTTAACACCAAAGACAACTTTCTGTTCTACTCTAAGTGGCAAAACGTACAAATGCCACAACAATTGGACTTGTCATAGTAAGAATGTAATCTACCTGCTCACCTGTAGGCTGAATGAACATTTTGCCAATATTACCCACAAGAGGGACACCCCAGTCGCCTCCCACTTCGTATTACCGAGACATTCCAGTCGAGACCTTGACTATCAAATAATTAAACAACTCGGCTCAGACCCTGAGCTATATACTTATACTACCAATAGATGCACAATTGAATTACATTGGATTATAAGATTAAAACCTTTCAACCACACGGTATCTATGACAAAATTTGAACTTGGGCACCCCCACCCTTTTTTTTTCTTTGAATATTTTTACAAAGGAAAAATATAACAAAAAACACAGCATTGACATTTATGCATATCTGCAGCCTTGTTTTGATTTTTTCCGTGAATGACGTCAAAGACGAGAGACACTGTGAATTTCCCTATAGAAGGCTATTGTAACTGAGCACTGCAGGCCGTAAATTTCATTAACTGGAAGTATAAATGTCAATTGTGTTGCTTAGAGATATACTAATAGCACCAAATATAAATCATAAAGTGTGTGTCATTTTTTAAAAAATTTCCCAGTGTAATTTTGATAATATTATGTCATTAAAACTGTGCATTCTATGGCAAACCCGACTTACTTTAAAAATCTAGCAATAGAAATGACTGATGTAACCATAGCAATGAAATGTAAACAACACAGATAGAGGAGCTATAGGTCTTACCTAAATACTAATGTTTATTTCGAAGCATGTTCCGTAGGCCTATGTCGATGATTTTGCAGTCGATCATATAGACAGTCCTAGATCATGTAAGAAATTTGTCAGGTGTAACTTAGTAAATGAGTGTGATAGTGATACTGATAGTGATGGAATTTCTTTTAAGCGATAGGCCCTACTATGAATGCGATGATAGTCTTATGATGTGACCCTTTTTCAGTAATGTTCTTGTATCTAGTATAGGGCATATAATACCATAATTAATAGTTTTTTTATCTGATATATTTTTTCCGATGAAGCTTGAACACCAATAGGGCCTAAATAAAGTGAAAAGTTAACGAGAATCGAAGGACTGATAGTGTGATAAGACAATGTGTCTATGCTTTTTTTATTGCTTTTTTTATTTATCATTCTTTGTCGGTAGAAATGTAGAATGTTCCAAACCATCATCGTCACCGCTGTTCCTCACATTTCTAATTGGCGCGTAACAATAGGGAAGAACTTTTTTTTTTAAAACAATAATTCTGAAACGTACGACACAATGAACTAAGTAAAGGATAAAATTAAACATGTCTTGATGTCCGATTGGGCACATTTCTGATCGGACAATTTTGGGCGTTTGGAAAATAGCGAATAGCGTCTGACAAGTCTGGATTATATGGGTGAAATCCCATCCCTGCCATAAAGCCAGTTTAGACAAAATTTAACTTACAGCACACAGTGATCTACATGCGCACCCATTCTGGTCTGCAAAAGATTAAACATAATATCATATTGTAGGCGATACTGGTGAAATAAAGTCAGAAGTTAGAGAACAAATTAATGCTAAAGTAGCAGAATGGAGAGAAGAAGGAAAAGCAGAGATTGTTCCTGGAGTAAGTTCATACTAATAAGTTTTATGCAGTTCATCATGAATTAATCTAATATGAAAACGGTGGGAGATCACGTGGCTAAGTAGGTAAGATGCTGGCTCGCTAACTGGGAGGTCGGGTGTTCAATCCCTGTATTGGCGGAGAAAGTTCATCCAGATTTTCCGGCGTGGTTCCCACTTGTCAGCCTGCAAGGACAGCTGTCCAGTCATTCATATGGGATAATAAAAACGAGGTCCAGTGTACACATTTGCAGTTGGAATTTGATATAAGAGTGCGCTGCTGCCGGGGCAAATTTTCCCTCATAGCACACTGTATGGTGTATGCCCATCTTCAGTAGCCCAGTTAAAGAGCAGAACAGTGTTAAACCCCATTTCATTTCATTTCATGAAAACTGTGAAATGTTCCAATATTAAAGTAAATGTATCATGTTTGAGTAAAACAAATCAATACTCCCTGTCACTACTGCATTTTCGTATGTATTAATAATTATGCCATTGCCCCTGTCCTTCCAGACATCGGTCCGGCCACAGTTTGTTTGTGGACACTAATACTTCATAAGATTAGTTATGAAATCAATATTTGAAAGCATATGTTTGGATTTTTAAATACACAAAATAAGTTTGATTATTAAACATCAGCTAATTCCAAAAAATTTACTACATGTGTTTCTATCACAAGCCATGCTGTATCGTATGGTACAAGTGACCCGTACGTCAACTTTGACCTGATAATATCAACAATTTTACAGTTATATCCTCTCTATTCTAATATTACTTCATCACATCCTTTTTATACGCCCACATGGAAATGTGGTCGTATATTGCCGTCGCCCCCGTCCGTCCGTCGGTCCGTCCGTCCGTCCGTCGTCCACAATTTCTTGTGAACGCTCTAGAGGCTAAAGTTAATATCCGATTGACTTTAAATTTATACACAGTGTTTAAAGTCATGAGACGAAGAAGCCTATTGATTTTCGGTGATATCCGATAATTACTACCAGAGTTATGACCCTTGATCACTTTGAAAAATCTTGTGAACGCTTTAGAGGCTAAAGTTAATATCCGATTGACTTCAAATTTATACACAGTGTTTAAGGGCATGAGACGAAGAAGCCTATTGATTTTCAGCGATATCCGATGATTAGTACCAGAGTTATGACCCTTGATCACATTGAAAAATCTTGTGAACGCTCTAGAGGCTAAAGTTAATATCCGATTGACTTTAAATTTATACACAGTGTTTAAGGTCATGAGACGAAGAAGCCTATTGATTTTCGGTGATATCCGATAATTACTACCAGAGTTATGACCCTTGATCACTTTGAAAAATCTTGTGAACGCTTTAGAGGCTAAAGTTAATATCCGATTGACTTCAAATTTATACACAGTGTTTAAGGGCATGAGACGAAGAAGCCTATTGATTTTCAGCGATATCCGATGATTAGTACCAGAGTTATGACCCTTGATCACATTGAAAAATCTTGTGAACGCTCTAGAGGCTAAAGTTAATATCCGATTGACTTTAAATTTATACACAGTGTTTAAGGTCATGAGACGAAGAAGCCTATTGATTTTCGGTGATATCCGATAATTACTACCAGAGTTATGACCCTTGATCACTTTGAAAAATCTTGTGAACGCTTTAGAGGCTAAAGTTAATATCTGATTGACTTCAAATTTATACACAGTGTTTAAGGGCATGAGACGAAGAAGCCTATTGATTTTCAGCGATATCCGATGATTAGTACCAGAGTTATGACCCTTGATCACATTGAAAAATCTTGTGAACGCTCTAGAGGCTATAGTTAATATCCGATTGACTTTAAATTTATACACAGTGTTTAAGGTCATGAGACGAAGAAGCCTATTGATTTTCAGCAATATCAGATAATTACTGCCAGAGTTATGACCCTTGATCACTTTGAAAAATCTAAAGTTAATATCCGATTGACTTTAAATTTATACACACTATTTACGGTCATGATAAAAATAGCCTATTTATTTTCAGCGATATCCGATAATTACTGTCAGAGTTATGACCCTTGATCACTTTGAAAAACCCTATGAATGCTCTAAAGGCTAAAGTTAATATCCGATTGACTTTAAATTTGTACACAGTGGTTAGGGTCATGAGACGAAGAATCCTATTTGATTTTCAGTGATATCTGATAATTTCTGGCACTTGATCACTTTGAAATATCTTGTGGACAAAGGCCTTCAGACAAACCATCAAAACTATTCTAATCAATTCTGATAATTATTTAATGGGCTATTACTCGTAATAAGATTAACATGTGTTGTAAATGTTCTCCTTACTGATAAAAGAAACATATGCGACAACCCTTGTTGACTGCCCGGACGACTTAGCTGTTGTGGGCGTATGTTTCGTTGCCTGGCAACCTATCTTTTCATTTTGAGACTTTGTTGTAGGAGTGATAAGGTCACTTCAAAAAATCTTGTGAATGCTCTAGAGGCCAAAGTTAATATCCTATTGACTTCAAATTTATACACAGTATTTACAGTCATGAGAGGAATACGTTTATTGATTTTCAGCGATTTCCAGTAATTACTGCCAGATATGGCCCTTGATCACTTAAATAAATCTTGTGGATGCTCTAGAGGCCAAAGTTAATATCCGATTGACTTCAAATTTATACACAGTGTTTACAGCCATATGACGAAGACGTCTATTGATTTTCAGCAATTTCAAATAATTACTGCCAAAAATCTAATGATTTTCTGATAATTACAAATGTTTCATTACAGAAAAATTAAAAATATGTGACAACCCTTGTTGACTGCCTGGACGATTTAGCTGCTATGGGCGTATGTTTTGTTGCCTGGCAACCATCTTGTTAGCTTGTGGTCCCTTGGTAGTTCACAATTAATATCTGATTTTAAAATCATTTGAATTAAGAGAAAATAAGACTGGAAAGGCTGGACAAAATGGCCACTACTTGTACGCGAATAGTGTAAAAATATGGTATATAAAGATTGTGGATCCTGTAAGGGTCACCATTTAATCCAATTTTTATACGCCCACATTTTCATGTGGACGTATTATGCCATCGCCCCTGTCCGTCGGTATGTCTGTTTGTGGATGCTCTACAGGTCACAATTGTTATCCGATTTTGACGAAACTTAAAATACAGGTTTTTCCCCATAAGATCCTGTCTGCTTTCATTATTGGCATGTATCGGATCTAAAAGTCATGGAGGGGTGTTGGGATGGCCTAGTGGTCTAGAGTGCCGCGCTTCGACCTCTAGCTGGCCGGTCACCTCTGGCTTGCGTCTGTGGTTTCGAGCCCTGGTGTGAGCGTATTTGGCATGGAGATAGGGGCGCCTTCTCAACCTCGTGGGTTTCCTCCGGGCACTCCGGTTTCCTCCCACTGCTAAAGACCCCTACGCGCAAGCGAATTATTGAAATAAAAGTAAACCATATGTTAGTCCAGAAATGACCTAGTTTGTGTTGAGTGGACGTTAAACCCCATTTCTCTCTCTCTCTCTCTAAAAGTCATGGATTATGGCCCCTTTTTTGTAAGAAAAATCATGTTTTTAGCTTGTGGACCCTATAGAGGTCACAATTCTGAATTGATTTTGATGAAACTTGACATGCTTGTCTATAACCCGAAAATCTTGGTTCCTTTTGATATTTGCGCCCATCGGATTGTAACTTCCTGCATTGTAGCCCCTGATTGTACGAAAAATCAACTTTTTAGCTTGTGGTCCCTCTGGAGGTGAAAATTATTATCCGCATTAAAATAATGTTTGATTATATCACCGTTACATGGTAATGAGGGTTGAGTTTGAATTTCGTGAAAATCGGACCAAAATTGACAGACAAAATGGCCGCCGTTTGTTCGCGAATAGTGTAAAAATATGGTATATCAAGGTTCACTACAAGTATGGTATCGTCTAAAATGGTAGTTTTACCGATAGTTTCTATTCATACCGTGTAATTTCAAAACATCGTTCAATAAATGATAAAACTCGTTGAAAATAACAAAGATAGGCTGGCACTGCCAGGCAGGATACGCCCACATTTTTGAGAGATGGATAGAGAACAAGCAATACCGAAAGTGATTTTTCCTATATCATTAAGTCCTATATTTCATACTGTATTGGGAGCAGCCATTTTGTTGGTCAGTTCCAGTCTGATATTCATGAAATTCGAAGCCGACAATGATTATGGTTTGACGGTACACAACCTAAAAATGTTACTTTTCGTCAAAATCGGATAAGAATTGTGACCTGTAGAGAGTCCACAACCATGATATACCATATTTTTACACTATTCGCGTACAAACGGTGACCATTTCGTCCAGCAATTTTGGTACGATTTTCACGAAATTCGAACTCAACCTTCCTTACGGAGCAACAGTAATTTAATATAATCAGAGGTTTTTTTTTAAATCAGATAATAATTGTTTGAGAGATAGACAGAGAACAAGCAATACCGAAAGTGATTTTTCCTACAATCAAAGGCCATAATTCATTAAGTTACAATTTGATATGCGTAAATATCGATAAGAATAAAGATCTTTAGGTTATAAACAAGCATTTCAGGTTTCATCAAAATCGAATTAAAATTGTCAGCTCTACAGGGTCCACAACTTTGACATACCATATTTTTACACTGTTCGCATACAAACAGCGGCCATTTTTTCTGGCAATTATGGTCCAATTTTCTCGAAATTCAAACTCAACCTTCCGTAGGGTGTAACGGTGATAGTGTCAAACGTTTTTTCAAATCGAATAATAATTGTGACCTCCAGGGGACCATAGGCGATTTTTCGGACAGTCAGGGGCCATCATTCAGGAAGTTACGATCCGATATGCGAAAATATCGAAAGGAACCAAGATCTTTGGGTTATAACCATGCATTTCAAGTTTCATCAAAATCGAATTAAAATTGTGACCTCTACAGGGTCCACAACCATGATATACCATTTTTTAACAGTATTCGCGTACAAACGGCGGACATTTTGTATGGCAATTTTGGTCCGATTTTCCCCGAAATTCAAACTCAACCTTCCTTACGGTGTAACGGTAATATAATCAACCATTTTATTAAATCGGATAATAATTGTGACCACCAGAGGGACCACAAGCTAAAATAAGGCGATTATGCGTATAATCAGGGACCATAATTCAGGAAGTTACGTTCCGATATGCGCAAATATCGAAAGGAACCAAGATCTTTGGGTTATAACCATGAATTTCAAGTTTCATTAAAATCGAATAAAAAATGTGACTTCTACAGGGTCCACAACCTTGATATACCATTTTTCAACAGTATTCGCGTATAAACAGGAGCCATTTTGTATGGCAATTTTGGTCCGATTTTCCCGAAATTCGAACTCAGCCTTCCTTAGTGTGTAACGGTGATATAATCAAACGTTTTTTTAAATCGGATAATAATTGTGACCTCCAGAGGGACCACAAGCTAAAAAGGGTGATTTTTCGGACAATCAGGGGCCATAATTCAGGAAATTACATTCCGATAGGCGCAATTATAGAAAGGAACCAAGATCTTTGGGTTATAAACATGCATGTCCAGTTTCATCAAAATCGGTTCAAAATTGTGACCTCTAAAGGGTCCACAAGCTAAAAACGTGATTTTTCGTACAATCAGGGGCCATAATCCATGAAGTTTTCATCCGATACATGCCAATATCGAAAGCAGCCGAGATCTTTTAGGGATAAACCTATATTTCAAGTTTCGTCAAAATCGGATAAGAATTGTGACCTGTAGAGGGTCCACAAACAAATTGTGGACGGACGGACAGGGGCGACGACAATATACGTCCACGAAACGGTAATTGGCTGATTGGGACCATGGCTGATTGGGACCTGGCTGATTGGGACCAGATTTGTGGCTGACTGGGACCAGATTTGTGGCTGATTGGGACCAGATTCTTGGCTGACTGGGACCAGACTTATGGCTGATTGGGACCATGACAAGGCTTATTCGGACCATTACTTAAATGCTGCGAGTATTTAAAATATGTTTGCATATTTTTGATATTTAGACAACTATGGCAATAAATAGTGTAATTAGTCACAAATAATAGTGTATTTAGTGATTGATGGCTTTAATACAAATGAGCTAAATCACCGAGAATATGCTTCACATTCTTGGCTGATTGGGACCAGATTCTTGGCTGATTGGGACCATGATCAGACCAATGATAAGAGTGTTTTAAATATGTTTGCATGACAATAAATACCACCCAGTATTATCAAATTGTAACCCAATATCAAATAGCCTCATATCAGTATAATTACTGCAATGAATGCGATATTTTGTAATGAACGAAGCATCTTGATCCAAGGTTTAAGGAGCAATGATGTGAGCATATTTTCCATCATATTTATATAATCTAATTCCTGATCTAGACAAGAGTTGAATGCAATACACTAAATTGGTTGACAAAATGTGTAACATTTTCTTAGCAATATACACAAATACACATTAAACAAAGTTAATTAAATCAGACTTTATTTATAGTATAAAACTCAGGTAGCAATATACAAGACCCTAATCACACCTTTTATTGTTAATTAATGACAAGCCTAATAATCCAATAAACAATCAGATCCAATTACACAAATTCCCTGTTGTGGCTGTCAGTAAGACCGGAGTAATTTTCATGTAGTAATATAGTACACTTTCCTAGATATCACCTACCTGTTTACTTGTGTTAAAATTGAGTCTATAAATCTATTATGTTTATTTTCTGTACAAGGTAGGGTATACATTTTGACTGCCTTTATGTACATCATATTTGAAATAACCGATTTCCGTTGCTACTGTATTGCTGGTATTAGTTTTCGAATTTGTATGGTTTAAATTTAAACATTATTTCTATAACATAATTACACACAATAATGTACATCTATAATGGTTTCGGATTTCCGTTATGCTACTGTATTGCTAGGGGCTAGTACCGGTATTAGTTGTCAAATTTGTATGACTTAATTGCAATTAGCATAAATTGGTTTAAACAGTATTTCTAACATATAATTACACACAATGTATAGGCTATAACGAATTCCAAAACAAGCTATGAAGTTTATAAAATAAAATAAAAAATGGTCTGTTTAAATTGCATAAAACGTATAATAATTTACATAAGATTAATAAGATAATCTCTGTTAATATAATATAGTGTAACAGTGACATAAAAAAATGGAATATAAACATAAATAACGCAGGCCTACATTAAAAAAAAAGCACATAATTATAGTCACGCTATAGATATAAAACTCCTTTAATTTATATTAAACTTAATTCAATATCAAAACCTAATTTTCTAGTATTTTTTAATCGTGTGGTCCGAATCAGCCTAGTGGTGGTCCCAATCAACCTGGAATGTGGTCCCAATCAGCCAAAAATGTGGTCCCAATCAGCTTTTACTTTTGTCCCAATCAGCCATAGTCCCAATCAGCCATGGTCCCAATCAGCTTGGTTTCCACGAAACTAGTCAGGATAGTTGACATGTATGATGGTTTTAAATGGCAGTTTTATATATTTTAACCACATAAAAATGTGGGCGTATAAAAATGGTTTAATTAGTACCATGGTTTAGATTAATAGCAACGGGTTTAGTTTCTCTGAGATGCGTTTAAAAATGGAAGATCCGTGCACTTATTTATGGCGATCATTTATTGGCCGAGCGGTTGAGTTTCCCCGAGATGGGTTTAAAAATGGACTTATCTATGATGTTCAGTTATTAGACGAGGCGTCGAATTTCCCGAGATACGTATATAAATCAACATACGAATAATTTATCTATGGTGTTTTATTATCATGTCAAAACTTGTAATTTCCCGCGTGCCGTTTATCCGATCCATTCATTTTGATTACGATTATTTACATACGAAGTACGAATAAAAATTTGCGTGTAAAAAAATGCGCACACATAGATATTCACCTTAACGTGTCGTACTATATATTATCCATTAGCCTATAAAAATAGTATTCCACCATTGACAAATACGTCAAAAATCGGTAAATCACGATATTCACCTTACCGTGGCCGTACTATATATTATCCATTATCCTATTAAAAATAGTATTCCACCATTGACAAATACGTCAAAAATTGGTAAATCTCGTCCCGGGTAATTATACAATCACACAGGTAATGCATCTTCAGTAAATCACAAATGAAGTAACGTGTACATGTGGCCAGAAGTCAACCCCACAATGGCAGTGCGATAGACCTGCGAGAGAGTTAGACATGTACTGGCGCCAAAAGAAGTCACCCAAGAAATACGCTTCAATGATTGGTGCCTTGATGTAACGTAATCGCGGGATTTGGGTCAATCAAATGTTGACTGTAGTACAACGATTTTTGTTACACCTAAATCAAACCATATTGCATTATATCAGAGGTACATTTATCACAAATAATGCAGGTAGCAGTGATAAAACAAAAGTATCCCAGCAATTAAACAATTAATCCATACTGTAATAACGGCGTGCATATTCAAAAACATGGTTTCATATGGCACCCAGACATGTGATCACAGGTGGGAATTAATGAAACAATAGTATTCGTCCAATCAAATCTATGTCTATATTGTAATAACTGACATTTGTGACTTCTCTTTATATTTAAAATAACACCAATGACAGAAATTAAATAAATTTAAAACGGCACACTGAATGGATTTGTGATTTTAACGGACTATGTAATTTGAACACTGATACATAAGGTTATCAACCATGCTACTCGTATTGTGTAATTGATCTATGTATGTACTTTGGTGTATTCTGGCTGTGCTATACTGTACTATTATTCTATAATATGTATATTATTATGATTGAAGATGGGTGAATAATAAAAAAACCTAAACATGTAAAACATATTTATTCAATACAATTGGTGTATGTACGAGTCAAGTATTTAGAACGATTACTTTATTATATTGGGCATGTGTGAAATGACTTTATTTTACACCCGCTTCCAAGCCATTTTATATCGGCACATGCACCATTCCTAAAATAGCGCCATCCCCCTTTAACAAAGAATTGCATGCTTTTTTGTGAGGCAAGGAGTCTTTGTACCCTATCATGCATAGTTCCCCAGACAAATTGTCGCCTCGATAATCCAAATGTTACTATTAATAATCTGTTTATCTGTGGGATAGGTTGCAATTCATAAGATCGTGTTTGATATTTCTTTGGTAAAGTCTTCGGAGTGATGACACATAAAACAATGACAATTAATATTTGTGGCTGTGATAATTACTGGAAACTGAACAGGGTTTAATTGGAATACGTATCGTCTTTTGTATGAATACGGTAAGCAGTTTGTATTTTGAATTTGTAAGTCAAAAAGCTTCAAGTACAAAAATATTTTGTAAAAGGGATGACGTGGCTATATTTAAGAAATGACTGAAATGTCATGTAATTATAAATACACCATGCGTGAATGTAATTCCCAATTGCATAAAAATTCCAAAACCAAAACATATAAAAAAAAAATCTCATGTAATAATCGCATTGTTTGCCATTGCTTCATTTAATTAGCTACGTGAAAGTTGGGTTGTATTAACATATGTTATTCATTTTTAAATAAAAATTCAAACACTTAAATATACTCATTTTGGTCTTCTCCAACTAAACACTGAAACCGGGCGATATAATAAAATCGATAGAAATAAAAGATTATGCAAATGTTGAAGATGAATATCACTTTCTGCTGTGCTGTCCCGCTTATATATTCATCCGTAGAAAATATTTTGGGTCTTTTCGATCACTTCAAAAATTAAAAAAAAAAAATCTCACGAATCACAGTGATAATAATATAAAACTGCTAAATGTTGGAAAATATTTGTACCACTCAATAAAAAATAAGAGAAAAACCATACCTAATATGGCAAATGGTTCGGGGTTGGGTTATGTATATATCTATCTATATTTCAGTTTACAAGGGTGAGAGGGGGATTATATATTATTATATACTGTTATTGTTATCTGTAGGTATATTTATATTACAATGCATAATATTTATATCTGTATATAATATTGGGCAATAGCAAACGTTTTGTTTCGCCTGTAATAAAAGTTCAATTAATTGTTATGGACTGGCAATAAAAACATGATTAACTGAGTGGGTTGTATGAAACAATTCTTTAAAAACAAATGGTTTTCTCAAATTAGCTTCAAGTTCATATAGACACAAATCATTAAATGGTTAAACAGCTGTGATACCTGACAAAAAGTTACTACACTAAAACAATGACTTCGGATTGTAATTCATGTAAATTTAGTGAAATTCCACGTGACGCTCTTTTTATTATTCTTAATATTTTAACAGATTGTGTTATATTTTAAATGATTCAAATTCATGTAATTATCAATGTATACAATTCGCTTTTTGTTATTACATCATCGTAGCCAATTCAATTTCTAGGAACTAATTAAACAATGCGATATACTTTATTATTACTAAAACATCGGTGAACTGACCTAAAAATTTTAATTAAAACGCCAATTCAAAAATACTATTATACAGACGTGAACTAATCTGGTTCGTGATCGGTAATCAACAAAAATCAAAGTGTAAAACTTATTTATTCCATACATTATTGTCTATTTAACAATAAGTAAGCGTTTAACAGTCTATTTAACGATAAGTGCAACTTGGTTAATACGCCCAAGTCTTGTCAGTCTCATTTTAAGAATCCACGTAGAATTTCGTATCTGAAATGACACTTGCGCCTTTTCTCTGCAGGATAGAAATCTTAGCTTACCAACTTGGCACTGCTTATTATAAAAAGAGTTAGTGGTTTCGCATTATGTTATATGTAACACCACGTAAGATCAATTAATTACACTATATACGAGTAGCTTTGTTGATCTCCTTGTATCAGTGTTCAAATATGCCGTTTATACTTTGATGTTTTAAATTTATTTAATTTCTGTCATTGGTGTTATTTCAAATATAAAGAGAAGTCATAAATGTCAGTTATTACAATATAGATTAATATTTGATTGGACGAATACTATTGTTTTATTAATTCCCACCTGTGATCACATGTCTGGGTGCCATATGAAACCATGATTTTGAATACGCACGCCGTTATTACAGTATGGATTAATTGTTTGATTTCTGGAATGCTTTTGTTTTATAATTTCTACCTGCATTATTTGTCTTAAATGCACCTCTGATATAATGCAATATGGTTTGATTTAGGTGTAACAAAAATCGTTGTACTAAAGTCAACATTTCATTGACCCAAATCCCGCGATTACGTAACATCAAGGCACTAATCATTGACGCATATTTCATGGGTGACTTCTTTTGGCGCCAATACATGTCTAACTCTCTCGCGGGTCTATCGTACTGCCATTGTAGGGTTGACTTCTGGCCACATGTACACGTTAATTCATTTGTGATTTAATGGACTAAACCCGTTGCTATTAAACTAAACCATGGTACTAATTAAACCATTTTTGTTATTTTCAACGAGTTTTATCATTTATTGAACGATGTTTTGAAATTACACGGTATGAATAGAAACTATTGGTAAAACTACCATTTTAGACGATACCATACTTTTAGTGGTTGTGGATCCTATAGAGGTCACAATTTTAATTTGATTTTGATGAAACTTGAAGTACATGTTTATAAACTAAAGATCTTGGTTCCTTTCAATATTTGCGCATATAGGATTGTAACTTCCTGAATTATGGCCACTGATTGTATGAAAAATTGCCTTTATTATCTTGTGGTCCGTCTGGAGGTAAAAATTATTACCTGATTTAAGAAAAATGTTGTTAATTTCACCGTTACACTGTAATGAATGTTCGGTTCGAATTTCATTAACATCGGACAAAAAGTGGTCACAATTTTGAGTCGATTTTGATGAAATTTGACATGATTATAACCCAAAGATCTTGGTTTCTTTCGATACTTGCCTATATCGGATTGTAACTTCCTGAATTATGGCCCCTGATTGTTGGGGCCGAAAGGATTCATCGGTGAACCGGTGTACTGCGATTTTTTCCATGGAAACGATGAACGATATTTTTTTTAAGAATATCGATAATCGAGATTTATTTTCAATTCAAGGTTCACGATTATTTTCATACTATATCGCGATATATGAGACATGTAGGGCCCTTAGAAATTACGTACGTTCAGTACGTACGTACACAAGGCCTAAATGTAAAGAAACCCCCGGTAGCTATAAATAGACTAGGAACAGCACGCTTCTTCTATAGGCCCGGGCATCTAGACTTCACAATCATTGCAAAACTGACCTACTAACCGCGTGCAAAATACGACTCGGAAACTGGATAAGACAATTTTTTCCATTGGACAAAATACCGGAAGCCATGCATTTTACACTAATGAAATCACATTATATTTAACAGTCATTTCTTTCTTGCGATGCAGGTGGCTCTTATTCGAATGAATGAAAAGCGTGTTGAAATTTGGGTTAACAATCTCTCTTAGTCTTTCGACTATTAATAATAATACTATCATGTTCACGTCCAGTACCAAACTGATCTTGCAGTGAATATTCGCTTGGCCGCTACAATCACTGATAAGCATGACATCGACGAGGCTTAATGAGTAAAGCATATTAACTTTTTTACTCTGACAAATTAAATTCTCAAACATTTTTTTGAGGTAAAAGAAAAATAAAGACTTTTGAAGTATTTGTAGTCAAAAAATATTTCCTATTTAGTGTAACCAAGCAGTTAGGTGTTAAGTAAACATTGCACGAGCCGTTGAGCCAATGACTACCGCCGCGTGCAAGTCAACGCACATGTTGTGCACAGTCATCTGTTACAGAGATAATTCTTAAGTAATTCTGTGAAACAGATTGGTAGTAGCAGTGTTACACTTGGTGAAGTTCAAATAGAAAAGCCACACGCCTGTTCGATCGAAGGTGTGGGAGAATTTTGGTTTTCTTGTTTCGTACTTCCTGTTTCGCACAAAATGAAAAATGTGCTAAAAATATTGGTTCAATATAAATTTTAATTTATCTAATAATAAACGTTTTTATATACGCCCAAAACTTGAAATATAGGTCTATCCCCATGTGATCTCGGCTGCTTTCGATATTGGCATGTATTACATGTATCGGATCGAAACTTCATGAATTATGGCCTCTGATTGTACAATCTAATTAAAATATAGATCTATATTTCGTTTCGGTTTTTTGTCCCCCACCTTTCGAAGAAAGCAGGGGACTATTAAAATGGGTTCGTCCGTCTGTCTGTCCGTCACACTTTTTGGGACACAATAACTCTCTTCCTAATTGAGCTAGAATGTTCAAACTTGGTGTATGTGTTTATTAGGTCAATGCCTTGATGGAGTTCGAAGATGAGCATTTTTCCGCTTAGGGTAAGCAGAGATAAGCAATTTGATTGGTTGATGCTTTGGGACAAGATAACTCTCTTCCTAATTAGGCTAGAATGTTCAAACTTGGTGTATGTGTTTATTAGGTCAATGCCTTGATGGAGTTCGAAGATGAGCATTTTCCGCTTAGGGTAAGCAGAGATAAGCAATTTGATTGGTTGATGCTTTGGGACACGATAACTTTTAATTGAGCTAGAATGTTCAAACTTGGTGTATGTGTTTATTAGGCCAATGCCTTGATGGAGTTCGAAGATGAGCATTTTCCGCTTAGGGTGAGCAGAGATAAGCAATTTGATTGGTTGATGCTTTGGGACACGATAACTTTAGTTCTAATTAAGTGAGAGTGATGAAACTTGGTGTATAGTTTCATTACAGTAATACCTTGACTAAGTTCGATAATGAGCATTTTCTGCTCAGGGTAAGCAGAGCGATACGCAATTTGATTGGTCGAGACTTTGGAACACAATAACTCCTTCTAATTGAGTTAAAATGTTCAAACTTGGTGTATATGCTTATTAGGTCAATGCCTTGAGTGAGTTCGAAGATGAGCATTTTCCGCTTAGGGTAAGTAGAGATAAGCAATTTGATTGGTTGATGCTTTACGCAATTTGATTGTTCGAGACTTTGGAACACAATAACTCCCCTTCTAATAGAGTTAAAATGTTCAAACTTGGTGTATATGCTTACTAGGTCAATGCCTTAATGGAGTTCGAAGATGAGCATTTTCCGCTTAGGGTAAGCAGAGATAAGCAATTTGATTGGTTGATGCTTTGGGACACGATAACTTTAGTTATAATTAAGTGAGAGTGATGTATAGTTTCATTACAGTAATACCTTGACTAAATTCGATAATGAGCATTTTCTGCTCAGGGTAAGCAGAGCGATACGCAATTTGATTGGTCGAGACTTTGAAACACAATAACTCTCCTTTTAATTGAGTTAAAATGTTCAAAATTGGTGTATATGCTTATTAGGCCAATGCCTTGATGGAGTTCGAAGATGAGCATTTTCTTCTTAGGGTAGGCAGAGATAAGCAATTTGATTGGTTGATACTTTGTGACAAGATAACTTAGGTTCATCTTGATTGATGATTTTTATGCCAATACAATGACTGCATTCTCATTCAGTAATGGATTCGACAGTAACAGTGTATAGAAACGATTGACTCGGACACGAGGGCCCTTTCCCTTGGCCAGAGGGGGCCCTTTTGTCAAGCGTGGGGGCCCTCTTGTCTGCCTTTAGGGTCCCCCTACCTAGGGTACATTTTCATTTTTCTCGTCGGTTTTATCATTTTTCTTTATAAAACACTTTTGGATGACACTTCGTGTACAGTTTGATTGCTCGATACGTTTGAAAAAAATAAATGTGCGATTAATTAATATGTGTCATCTATTTATTTTGGGATTTCGGCGGGGGACATCAGCCTCACTGTTGGCTTGTTTATACTTTCGATGGCCTACACTCATGTAGATCTAACAAGTTATAGTGGGAGTTCACGTTCTATGACGTCAGGTATCCGATAACGTCAGTCATTCGATTAACCAATTAGCGACCGCCATCCTTTTTAAAATCTACTTTTGTTTTGTTTTGATTTCTATCCGTTGGTAAATTTTACCCACAGTTCCACGCATGAAAATAGGGATGGGACAGTAATCACTTTTTTTGAAACTCAGAAAAATGGCCCCCAAAATTGATGGAAAAAATGAAAATTCCTTTATATTGTGTCCGGATAATGGTATAGACAGCTTACATGGTGTATAACATGGTATATTGGCACTAAAAATAATTCTTGGACCAAAATATCATGATTTTCCACTTTTTTGAGAGATATAGATAGGATATGGCTTGTATGGTGCCGAACATGGACTTCCTTGGGTCGCTAAAATCAAATAATGGCCCGAAAATTAATTTCAATTATTCAAGATGGCTGAAATTTAAGATGGCCGATGACTGAAATCCAAGATGGTGGTCAAAAAGTCATATTTTTTCATTTTTTTTGCCAAATTCTGTCTTCATTAGCCCATTTGGAACAGAACAATAGGACGTTAAACCTCACTTCATTTTATTTCCTTTTTTGCCAAATGCTTAAAGCCTTGTTAATGCATTAATTTTGAATATAAATCCAAAATGGTGTCCGAAATCAACTAAATATGTGGGGGTTTTTTTACTTTTAACAAATTTTCTGTTACTACAAAGGGAGCTGGATACAGATTATTAAGGTCAAAACCGATAGCACCCAGGGCTCTGACGCCGAGAAATGATTGCTTACAACCTTGAAATTGCCTCACAGTGTTAAAGTCTGGGCAGACGCATACACATTCAGTTTACAATGCTTTGCTATATTAGCTGGTTCAAGTGCAAATGAAATAAAGAGCAATATCGACTTCTGAATGACCAACCAGTGACCGACTGCTCTAAGATGTTGTTGGATCTTGTTGGTGATGACCCAATCCTGAAATGTTGCGTTTAAATTATCTTACAGCAAAATTTGCAGACAGTATCGTGTCGTGTGTACCCCCTCCCCCACCCGTCCCTACTGTAACAAGAAATGGTATTTGAATACTGAGATTGGTCTATCGCTAAATGACACTATGTATTAGTGTTATCAACAGACATGGCCCGCATATAAATGACAACTGTGTAATCTTAAACAAGGGGCTATATCATTCTACGCACAGAGGTTTATCTACTTTGAGAATATATCTTTGTCCTGATTGATGGCCATAATCAAAAATTAATGCACTATGTAATGCGTTTATAATCCGTGAAAGGAATGGACTTATAAATTCTTCTCAAAACATACGCTGTATTCTTAGAGTTTTTGATGAAAATCGTTGATGTATGAATTACAATGTCTGTAAACTAGCTTCGTTTTTGGTTTCTGGTGGAGCTGGTTGTAGAAATCGGTAAGGGTGGATAACAAAATTTGCTTCATAAAAATCTACCTCAAAGTATCAATAACAATGGAACTGGATAAAAACATAATATTCGGATTATAACTCCTCGTTATGGCTTAAAATCTCTAGATAAGGTGTGTTAATTAACAAGGGGGGGAAATGGACTGAAAGGCGAGTTAATTATCGGTAGGGTTTAACAACTCTCGGACGGTGCGTTTTCTGTACTGAGTGCGTTAATTAACCGACGGGTAAAAAACGAATGACACGGTGTGTATTGTTAAATTGGTGTGTTTTCTCGATAGTTGTTATAACTGCACCAAAAGGGTATAATCAATGACCATGAGGCTTTATTTGATGCGCAGGGCTCGAAACGAAAGGCGCGCGAAAGCGCTCGCGCACCTACCACGCACCTAAAGTGAAACCCAGGTACATATTTTTAGACGCACCCAAATTTTACAAACAACGCTCCTCGTACCGAAGGCTAACTCACGGTTCTCTTTTTAAAATATCCCCCGGCTTTTTACATGAATTAACGCGAACGCTTTTAATAAAATTATCGCAAAAATAATCTGTTTTTATTTAACGGTCTCAAGACACTACCGTCGGCCTCAGCGGCAATGGCCTCCGAATTTTAGAATTTGGCCGCAGATTCGTTGCCGATCTTTAACTATCCACGGCAATGGGTCGCCGATTTGTATTAGGTATCAATAGTTATTTTTACTATCGATAATCGGCATTGATTTGATAGTATTATTTTCACAGTCGGAACCAAGAATGGGTTACGTATTTAAAAGTCAAAACCATACGATGTTGCGATAGATGCTTTTTGTTTGTCTAATTAATAATAAAACGTCTCATATTACGTATAAATTGTACTTAATTTTTAAATAATGTAGCCTTGGTTCTGAATGACGAAATACCGTTGATAGGCCGATATATGTGGTGGAACCAAAATAAAATGAGCACGGATTCAAAACATTGCGTACGACTACGTGAGAGCGACCAATACCAACATGGCGGACAATTCGTTGTCAATTCGTGTGCAAAAATTAAAGAAAATTTAATAGCCTAAATAACTTGTTACCACGAATAAGTAAATTGTTTATTAGTATTAAATAATGTAGCATTGATTCCGAATGTAGAAATACAAACGTTTTTGCCATCTATCAGTCATTTAAATAATGAGCAGACGAATTCTGAAAGGGGAAAAACTCCGGGTTATTTACACATCCGGGTATATCCAATTTAGCGAATTCCATGATATGGCGATTATTTGTTTCTAATGAAAGTGAAAGTATTGTTTAAATGAGGGCGAATTTATTTCCAACATTTTTTGGGAAAAAAAAGCTAGATTGAGACTTTGAAGTAAATATAAAGTGACCGATGTAGGCTATTGTATTTATTACACGAATCATTAAGTCACAGAAAACATTGAGTCGACTCCTCTACGCACGCACGAAGAATGCATTATTTTTGTAAAAGTAATAAATATATTGAACAGGTTGTGATAGTCAGGCCTATTACAACCATTTGACTGAGAAAAAAAGATGTAAAATAAACAGATTTATAACATAATATTACATATTAAACTCTTCTAAATCAGTACAACTGAATTTGGGCACTTAATATAAGCAAAATCTGCTTTTGAAAAACACTCTCCTAGAATATCTGAGGTGCAGGTTTTTAGGAGAGCTATTTTTAGAATTTGTAATTCTAGGTGCAGCTTTTAGAGCTCTCCATGATTTTATTCTTTTCAAACCCTGGATGCGTAATTGTTAAATCAAAACTTGGGAAGGAAAACTGTTTTTACCGTGCGATTTTTCATTCGTCGGTGTGTTTTACGCAAATAGGTCTTTGTATAAGGACAGGTCTTTGTATGTCCAGTTGTACGTTTCTTTTATGCATATTTTGTATTTGTTGATGAACGGAAGACACAGTACGTTTCTTCTATGCGTATTTTGTATTTGTTGATGAACGGAAGACACAGTACGTGTTTTATAGTCACGCCATTTATAAAATTGAATAATGAAATATAAATATAGACATTCATCTGTCGTAAAAGGGCGAAAACAATGTCGTCATTTATACGTATCCAGCAGTCAGACCCCAATTTGATTATATCCAGGTATATATCGATAAGCTTAATTTTCCGTATGTCTATATATTTTCTTTTGTTCTAACAATTTAATGTTGTGCGTGTTGACATGAGTACCACGTAAACAGTAACTCATTGTCAGTTTATTGTTTTGCGTGTTGAAATGAGTACCGCGCAACCCGTAACTCATAGCCATTTTATTGTTTTGCGTGTTGAAATTAGTACAACGTACGTAACACGTACTTGTTTCATTGCAACTTATTATAAAAAAAAACTCTATACAAAAAACAATAGAAATGTTAGCTGTTCAATAATAATTATTCGCGGCTGTAGTTATTTATTTTTCTTGTCTTTTTGTGGATTTCATTTGTTAACATTATTGTGGTACCACTGAACTATAAAGGCATGTGTCTTAAAATTGGTCGCATGCAATATCGCTATTTACCGATATCCCGATAAACCTCCATTTGATTATCCGATACATGTATTAGTCCGAAAATATTTTGCTGACTTTTTAATTTCGGCACAAAAGAGTGTGGATGGTTGCATACTGTCAGTCAGGGTTCAATAATGTGAATTGAAACGTGGCATCATAAGAAACTGATTGACAGAATATAGACGCCCGTTTATCAACACATTGTTGCCTCGTAAACTTTAATTGTAGATTGCCAGTAGTTATAATTACAGTAGGCCTCCAATCAAATTTTGACGCATTATTGAACAATCAAAACTGTTCCGCTATCGCCAATGATTACTTAAACCCCTTTCCCATGCATTCGTAATTTTATGTCCGGTTAAAATTCATGTCTCACTTAGCAGTGTTAAATTCTGCTAAATATGAAAACGGTTTAAGTTTTAGTTACAACTCTATTTATGGAGTATCTTACCTTCATCGAAATAAAATCCATAAAATAGAATTTCCATGTATATGAATATTATCAATAACGTTGCGTTTATCTCCTCACAAAATTTATATTGCTAATGCAGAACACAAAGTAATTTGTATGTGGTTGGCTTCAAAAGAACTAAGTTGTCAATCATCCTTTGAACTCTAAGTATTCCTGTGATCGAAACGAATACGACATGTAAAAATAGACAACTGCACGATTCTTTCAAGACAACGTTCTTTGATGGGTAGACATGTCGTCTCCCATGTTGAACCAATGCTGTTATAAACGACATTGTGGATTAGATATGTATTAGTAATATCTGCTGCATCGTAGACATTTACCTGTGTTAAAAAAACAAATACAGGTCACGTGTCATTAAGCTATTTATATTTATATTTTGATTTGCATAATGGGTGGGTCCCTGGTGCAATGTTCGTTTTTTGATGTGCGACCTGGGTATAATCTTTGTTGCAGGATCAACCGACGAAATTAATTGGGCTGAAACCTTATAATACCACCATTTTCTTAACATGGCTTCCCCGACTATGAACTTTTGATGTCAGACTGGGGGCGGAGAATTTTCCGCAAAGAAATGAGATTTTTGAACCTCTTGGATTTCGATTCCTATACCTTCACGGTACCAGAAAACAACAAGAGGGATTGTAAGATTAAACATATAGGATGAAATACTATGACATTATTATCATGTCGTACTGAAAATTAGAGGACTAAGTTATTACTACAGTATATTTCAAAACCAAAAAAAAAAAATTCGTATTGGAAATATACGAAAATTTAATGCCATTGGTTGTTCTTGAATTGGTTAAATTATTAAACATTTCAAAGTTCCATATTACTACACAAACTGACATCAAAGCAGGAAGTACGCTTCGCTGAACACTAACTTGGATCAACGCTGACCTAGATATTATATAACATCTGCTAATTGTCAGACTTTATTGGGGGTAATTAAATAATGATCATCGCTGCAGCTCAGAAATTTTAGTGAATGTGTATTTTAAACCTCTTTCAAGATTTTATCTTGATTTTAACAATACTTATGTCAAATGAGATAGATTTTATACACTGTCAAAAGTTAAGGATTCAAAAACAAGCCAAAGGCATATATTAATTTGTCTCCTTAATTAATAGATATACTAAAATAAACGTATAATATGTACACTTCACGTACAAAATATATTTAACAGTACGGTATTTTGTATTCACTATTAATCGTGCATGCAAGTAATTTAATAGTTTTGTGTCACAAAAGTGCCTCACATTTCATAATACGTTTTCATGACGTCAGATGTATATTAACCGAGAATTTAATTACCGATAATTTAGCTAGTATTTTACGATGGTTATTAGAGTCTTTTAGATAAATGTATAAATTTGTGGACTGTATTAAAAATGTGCATATTCATTTGCAAGGTATTATAACTATCACCGTTAGTTAGAGTTTGTTCTTTTTAGATAATGTTTTCTGGTTTGTGAATCAGCCTTTACTAATTATGTTGTGGTGTAGGATATTTTATTTTGTTCATTTCAAAATGGCAGCCGTAACCATTGCAAAACACGTCTAGTGTACTGATTATTTAATGTTAATTCAATCTTAAATGTTGAATATTAGGATCCTATATTCTCCTGGCAAAATAATTGAAATTGACCAATATTGATTTCTATTCTAGTTCGATTAAACATTATTAAACTAAATATGCTATCTCATTTCCCCACCCCCATCCTGACATGAAATGTTCATAGTCGGGGAAGGCATGTTAAGAAAATGGTGGTATTATAAGGTTTCCAGCCAATTAATTTCGTCGGTTGATCCTACAACAAAGATTATACCCAGGTCAGGTCGCACATATCAAAAAACAAACATTGCACCAGTGACCCACTATTATGCAAAATATAAATAGGAGATAAACACAACGTTATTGAAAATTCATTTGTGATTTTTAAATTTCCTGTGATCTACAACTTTTATGGTAAGGTGTGTTGTGATATTCATAGACATGGAAATTCTATTTTATGGATTTTATTTCGATGAAGGTAAGATACTCCATAAATAGAGTTGTAACTAAAACTTAAACCATTTTCATATTTAGCAGAATTTAACACTGCTAAGTGAGACATGAATTTAAACCTGACATAAAATTATGAATGCATGAGAAACGGGTTTAAGTAATCATTGGCGATAGTGTAACAGTTTTGATTGTTCAATAATACGTCAAAATTTGTTTGTAGGCCTACTGTAATTATAGCTACTGGCAATCTACAATTAAAGTTTACAAGGCAACAATGTGTTGATAAAGGGGCGTCTATATTCTGTCAATCAGTTTCTTATGATGCCACGTTTCAATTCACATTATTTTTTTGTTTTTTTTTCAACAATATTTATTCAGGTAACTGAAAGGATTGGGGAACAGGACAAGGCCTATATCACCCCTCTCCAAAACAAAGTTATAACATATTTACATTGTAATAAGCGTTACATTTATAAATGAGTAAAGCACAGTAAAGTAAAGTACCCTATTATAAATTTTATGAATTTATAAATTAATAATATGTACATATGTACATTGGAGGCCTACTGTAATTATAACTACTGGCAATCTACAATTAAAGTTTACGAGGCAACAATGTGTTAATATAAAGGGGCGTCTATATTCTGTCAATCAGTTTCTTATGATGCCACGTTTCAATTCACATTATTGAACCCTGACTGACAGTATGCAACCATCCACACTCTTTTGTGCCGAAATTAAAAAGTCAGCAAAATATTTTCGGACTAATACATGTATCGGATAATCAAATGGAGGTTTATCGGGATATCGGTAAATAGCGATATTGCATGCGACCAATTTTAAGACACATGCATTTATAGTTCAGTGGTACCACAATAATGTTAACAAATGAAATCCACAAAAAGACAAGAAAAATAAATAACTGCAGCCCGCGAATAATTATTATTGAACAGCTAACATTTCTATTGTTTTTTGTATAGAGTTTTTTTTAAAAATAAGTTGCAATGAAACAAGTACGTGTTACGTACGTTGTACTAATTTCAACACGTAAAACAATAATATGGCTATGAGTTACGGGTTGCGCGGTACTCATTTCGACACGCAAAACAATAAACTGACAATGAATTACTGTTTACGTGGTACTCATTTCAACACACTCAACAATAAATTGTCAGAACAAAAGAAAATATATAGACACATACGGAAAATTAAGCTTATTGATATATATACTGGATATAATCAAATTGGGGTATGACTGCTGGATACGTATAAATGAAAACATTGTTTTCGCCTTTTTACGACAGATTAAGGTCTAGATTTATATTTTATTAAGCAACTTTATAAGTGGCGTGACTATTAAACCTGTACTGTCTTTATGTTCATCAACAAATACAAAAAATCCCTGTAGAAACAGCCCCGTACAACTCAACATACAAAGACCTGTCCTTATGCAAAGACCTATTTGCGTAAAACACACCGGCGAATGAGAGATCACACGGTAAAAACAATTTTCCATCTCAAGTTTTGATTTAACACTCGCGCGTCAGATAATGCTACTACTACCTGGTGTTTTAACGTCTGCTTCCACAGAAGTGATATCGCAGACAAGAGTGCCGAGGCTTCTTCCTGTTTTTATACGCCCACATTTTCATGTGGACGTATATTGTCGTCACCCCTGTTCGTCCGTCCGTCCACAATTGTTTGTGAACAGTCTACAGGTCACAATTTTTATCCGATTTCAATGAAATTTAAAATATAGGTTTATCACCACAAGATCTCGGTTCCTTTCGATATTGGCATGTATCGGACTGTGACTTCATGGGTTATGGCCCCTGATTGTACGAAAAATCATGTTTTTTAGCTTGTGAACAGTGTAGAGGTCACAATTTTGAACCGATTTGGATGAAACTTGAAATGCATGTTTATAACCCAAAGATCTTGGTTCCTTTCGATATTTGCGCCCTTTTTAGCTTGTGGTCCCTCTGGAGGTCAAAATTGTTATCCGATTTAAAAAACCGTTTGATTATATCACCATTCCATGGTTATGAAGGTTGAGTTTGAATTTTGTGAAAATTGGACCAAAATTGACGGACAAAATGGCCGCCGTTTGTACGCGAATAGTGTGAAAATATGTTATATCAAGGTTGTGGACCTTATAGAGGTCACAATTTTGAACCAATTTTGATGAAACTTGACATGTATGTTTATAACCCAAAGATCTTGGTTCCTTTCGATATATATTGCCCATTGGATCATAACTTCCTGAATTATGTCCCCGGATTGTCCGAAAAATCGCTTTTGTTAGCTTTTGGTCCCTCTGGAGGTCAAAATTATTATCCGATTTAAAAAAACGTTTGACTATATCACCGTTACATGGTAATGAAGAGAGAGTGTGAATTACGTGAAAATCGGACTAGAATTGCCGGACAAAATGGCCGCCGTTTGTACACGAATTGTGTGAAAATATGTTATATCAAGGATGTGGATCCTATAGAGGTCACAATATTGAATCGATTTTGATGAAACTTGACATGTATGTTTATAACCCCAAGATCTTGGTTCCTTTCGATATTTGCGCCATCGGGTCATTACTTCCTGAATTATGTTCCCTGATTGTACGAAAAATCACCCTTTTTAGCTTGTGGTCCCTCTGGAGGTCACAATTATTATCTGATTTAAAAAAACCGTTTGATTATAAAAACCAAACAAATTCTAATGATTTTCTGATAATTCCTTAATATGCGACAACTCTTGTTGACTGCCCGGACGATTTGGCTGCTGTGTGGGCCTATTTTTAGAATATGATTTTGCAATCTTTCCATTTGCGGCCTTGAGCCATGGAGTAGGTTTAGTGAGAAGTTCTTCCCTTTATTTAGTAAAACACATATGATTTGGAAGTTGATCTGTAAAGACAGCATTTATGCAGACATATATGCGTCTCGTCTCTGGATTGGTAGAAGTCATCTTTTGGGGTTTAGTGTTTAGGTGCCAGGCCCGTCTTATCGTGGCCTCCCCTTACTCCACTTATCCGACTTTGCAGGTTTGGTGTCTTTGTAGTGGATTAGTGTTTAGATGCCGAGCCCGTCTAACCGTGACCCTCCCTTACTCCACTAGCCCGCTACTTTGGTGTATATCCCCTATGTAGTTTAGTGTTTAGATGCCGAGCTCGTCTTATCGTAGCCCCCTCTTACTTCACTATTCTACTTAATCCAACGGTGTTCATTAAATCGTGAATTAGTTTGAAGATTTGCAGCTTCAGATCGGGTCTTGGAAAGAGTAGGTTCTAAGTGTTGAGCGGTATGTTGTTGGTCTCCATCATCTCCACTAGTTCCGTTCTCTCTTCCTTGTATACCTCGCAGTCTACCAGGATATGGTTGGTGGTACATTCTTCTCCGCACTCACAGACGATGACTTGGTGTTTGTAGTCTCGCAGCCGCTCTTTCACCCTTAGTTTCGATATAAGTTTGCATATATCTCTTCTAGGGTGATTGATAGCTGTCTTCGTGTAGATCTTGTCATCCAGCCGGAATCTGTATGTGTCAAGTTCAACAAGCTTTAATTCCCAGAGTGAATTGACCTGTCTTTTTACCATACTGTAGATTTCCGTGGTGCTGTATTCTATGGTGCGGAGTGGTGCTGTGTCCCTGAGACCTTCATTTGCGAGTCGATCTGCTTCCTCGTTTCCTCTAATGTTCACATGTGATGGAATCCACACGAGCTCTAATTTGCTTCCCTTCTCTAGGACCCTCTGGTACAGCTGCCTGATTTCCAAAATGACTTCTGGTCTTGATTCCGAGTTGTCATTTTGGATTGAAATCAGACTGCTCAGAGAGTCGCTTGGGATGACGAACATACTAGTCTTTTGATAAGAGATCCATGATATGGCATCACGGATGGCCACAATCTCTGCAGTGTACACCGAACAGTTATTGGGCAGTTTCCTGCTTATTCCCTGTTCCCCAAACGAGCTGGTGCCCCTTTCAGGATTGCGTGAGCCATCCGTATAAACGTGTTCCCAGTCATCCGACGGCCAGTTGTCTTCCAGGTGTTCCAGAGAGAGAGCCCGTGCTGCAGTGGGGTTGTTTTTCTTGTCGGTTTTCTGTAGCAGATCTAGATTGACCGGTGGTATTGGGAGTGTCCAAGGAGCGATCGATGGTGGGTCGTGTTCGTTTATCGCGAGCTCCTCTAGTCGTAGTTCCTTGACTGTTTCCCTGATACCCTGGCCGAAGCTTTTCTTTCTAGGATCTCTTACATATCTTGTCTTCTTTAGGCTGACAAAGGCCGGGGATCTCTCGCCCAATTGCGAGATCTTAGCCCAATACCTTGTTGCTAGTTCTTTTCTTCTTAGGGATAGGGGCAACTCTCCGGCTTCCTGTATTAATGCCTCCCTCCTGGTCCCAAGCCCTATGCCAGTCGCAATACACAGAGCTTTGTATTGGATGGTGTCAAGCTTACTTAAGAGTGTTGGCGCGCATTTCATGAAGACCAAAGATCCGTAGTCTAATACAGAGCGTATTAGAGCACGATACACCATTATAAGTGTAACTCTATTGGCTCCCCAGGTGCTACCCGTTATTTTTCTCATTAAGTTTAGGACTTTGGAGCATCTATCTACAGTCCAGTCGATGTGCGATTTCCAGGTCAGCCTTCGATCAAAGATTACGCCAAGGAACTTGGTTTGGTCTTTAAACTCGATGTTTTCCCGTTCATACACAGTCATTCTGCTTATCCCTCTATCCCTGCACACAAGCATGCCGACTGTTTTCTTCTCTGAGACCTTAAATCCCCAGTCGTTTGCCCATGTCATGAATTTGTCTAAGGCCTTTTGCATATTCTTTTGAAGTTCACAGAACCTCGTCCATTTCCTCCATATTGTGCTGTCGTCAGCAAATTTTGCTAGCTCAGTTCTGGCGTCGAGATATGAAGATTTCTGTATATCGTTGATCATGATATTGAAGAGAGTGGGACTGATGACAGACCCCTGAGGCGTGCCATTTTCTAATGTTTGCTCGGCACTCAGGAATCTGCCAACATTCACCTGCATCCTTCTATCGCTCAGAAAGCTTTTGATCCACCAAAACATTGTGCCCGTTATTCCGATACGTCCCAGCTTGAAAAGCAGCCCGTCCAACCAAACTAAATCGAAAGCCTTGGTTAAATCTACAAACACGGCACATAGCAGGTGCCCCGAGAGGAGTGTCTGAGACATGACTTGCTGTAGTCACACCAAGTGGTCCATTGTTGATCGTCCCTTCCTGAACCCGCTTTGATTTTCGTCGATCAGTCGGTTACTCTCCAGGTAGAACTGAAGTCGGATGTTAACCATTGTCTCCAAGGTTTTGCACAGTGTGGATGTCAAGCTTACTGGTCGATAGGATTCTGCCTTTGTTCTCTCTTTCCCGGGTTTCGGAAGAGGGATGACGTTGGCTTTCCGCCATTCTTTAGGTACCTCCCCTGTCAACCAAGATGTGTTGAAGAAGTTCAGTAGTATCTTTTTGGCATTTCTGGGCAGATGTTTGAGCATTGGGTACTTTACTTTGTCCTCACCAGCCGCACTATCTTTCTTGAGGGAAAGAGCCTTATTTAACTCTTCCTCGGAGAAGGGCAGATTGATAGGTTCAGCCTCTACATTAGATTCAATTACTAATGAAGGGTGCTGTGAGTAAAAGATTTCCTTCCTCTTCATGAATTCTGGTGGTTGGTTTTCATCTTTACTTGCATCTGCAAATGTCTTAGCAAGTAAATCTGCCTTTTCATTGCCGTTGGTAACGTACTTGTCTCCATCTTCAAGGTTTGGTATGTTGAACGATCTGCGTTTTCCGTGCATGGCGTTTAGTTTCTTCCAGGCGACACCTGTTTGTGTGTTTTGGTTCAACGCATTACAGAATGTCCTCCAGTGCCCACTTTGTGCCTTCTGGATGGTGTCTCTTGCGGCGTATTTCAACTTCAAGTAATTTTGGTGGTTGACTTCATTGTAGTGGCGTTTTTGTAGACGAAGTGCCTTCTTTCTTTCGTAAACTGCCTCTTGACATTCTGAAGACCACCAGGGTTTTGTATTCCTTGGTTTTCTGCCAGAAGTCTTTGGAATGGAGTTGTCTGCTGCACCTATAATTGCATTCGTGATATTGGCGGAGTACACGTTGATGTTGGTGTCGATGATATCTTCTTCCTTCCAATCGAGGCAGCCTACACGGAAGTTAGCCCAATCAGCTTCTTTCATTTTCCAATTGGGTCTTCCGTTATAGACTTCTCTGTTGGTTTCAGCTTGGATGTTAAATTCTATCACCAAATGGTCACTGCCAAGTGTCTCATCTTCATGTACTAGCCAATCGCAGCGGTTTGCCATGCCAAGCGTGCAGAATGTGAGATCTAGGTGTGAAGGTGGGGCATTTCCTCCAACAAATGTAGGGCTCTCATCATTCAGTACGCATAGGTCGTTCCCTTCTATTATTGAGCATAGGCTAGTCCCCCCGCAGTCATTCCTCGGTGACCCCCACAGAGCGTGCTTTGTGGAGATTTCAACGCATTCGCCCCGTGGAAGTTGATCGAGAAGTGACTGGAAGTCATCTGCTTCTATTGTGACCTCTGGGGGTGCATAGACATTCACTATTGTCAACTTTGTTTTATTGCTCAATGTGATGGCTATGCCCATTGCTTCTAGGGGGTTGGTTACATTCAGTGGAACAGAAATGTAATTTATGTTGTCACTGACGTAAATGGCAAGGCCGCCGCCACGTGTCATGCTGCCCGGTCTGTCCCTTCTCTGACAAGTATATCCGGGTAGGTAGATGTCGCTCTTCGTTAGTAGTAGCTTGGTTTCTTGGAGGCATATTTGGGGTTGCGGTTGATGTATTTTCTCAGCTCAGCACACCTGGGAGCCAGTCCATTGATATTAAGTTGTAGGACTTTTACCTGGCCCGCCATGATGACTGCCTGGGTGGATGCCTCTCAGTCTTGTGGGTTTACTGATCTATCGATGTCTCACATTCCGTAGTAGGTACCTCATTAGTGTTCGCCTTTGGTGTTAACACCGGCAAGCAACTCGGCATATCACCAGTGCTGTAGTGACGAACATGCGATATCCTTCTACGGAGCGCGAGATTTACTGATTGATCGGCTTTTATAGATTCTTTGTCGTCTTCTTCTCTTGATCTTTTTTTGACTGTATTGATGGAGTTAATCATTACAATCAGTACATCGGCGTTGACCATGTACGTACGTAGCTTACCGAGGAGACTGGCCATTTTTGTTGTTTGGTCGTCATTGGACACAGCCACCCTCAGGAACTCGATCATGAAGCTCATGAACCCACTCTATGATTTAAATTTCGGGACGAAGTGGCCTTCATCAGCTTTCGTTTTCGGTTCCTCCTCTTTCATCTTGGGTTTTGTCTTTTTCTTGGGTGTGGTTGGTTGTTGTTCTGGGCAGGGTGCCGCGATTGGTTCCTCCGGCTGTACTTGCGGTGTCGAAGGAATCGGCTCAGGGATTGGTTTTGCGACCGGAGCCTTATTCCTGACCTCCTTGGACTTCCCCTCCTTCTGTTTCAGGATTAATGAGGCTTCATTAAAACTTACTTTTTCTTTCACCTATAATTTTAAGGCTGCCTTGGTGTTTTGAATCTTTGGGCATTCGGGTGAGTTGCAGTTCGAACATTTATTTGGTATGCCCGCCCTGCAGTCCGTCGCCGCATGACTCCCCCCACACTGGGCGCACACAGTCTTTCCCTTGCAGTACTTGACTGTGTGTCCCAGTTTCTGGCAGTTGGCACACTGCCTCACCCTCTGAACATACGGGTGGGTACGTCTATTCAGGTACACGATTTTTAGGGCCTCGGGCGCTGTTCCTTTCTTGAAGGACAGGGCGACGCTTCCCTGGTCCTTCCCCTCGGCCACTTTAAACCGGTACACCTCGGTTGTCTGGTACCCCCTCTCTATCAAGTCTTCCAGAATTTCTTCCCCGGTATATTCGGCTGGTATCCCATGGACAACCACCTTGTCTATTGACAAGGTGATCGGTTCGGACACCATCACGGACATACCAAGAAGTGCCTTCTGTCCCAACGCCATATCTATGTCAGACCTGCTTTTAAGGGCTAGTCTGAGATGGCCTGGCACTGCAATCTTGATATCGGGTATGCTGGCGATACCCCACTTACTTTTTATCTCCTTCCCCACAGCCGTAAGTTTGGCCCCTTGGAAGGACTTGCCTTCAAGTGGCTTCACTAGAACGACGTGGGTCTGTTCCTCTCTCCTTTTTGTCACAGGAAAGAACTTTGGTGCAGGGCTGCTTTTAAAAGCGTCAGCCATGGACATGGTTGAGCTAGCCTCTGATGCCATCGTTCTTATGCTGCCGAAATAATCAAAAACAAAAGGAGGGGCCGAACAGTGTTGATTGGAGTTTAAGCTCATAAGCTGATTTAACTGTTGTTAACCCTTTCCACAGAGAGCTGCTAGTCAATCAATGTTATTTAAAACTAATGAACTATGGGCTCTTATTGCTTGTTCTTGTTTGAATACAATCAGTTGATTGGTTTGTTCACTGAGCTTTTCGATTTGTGAGTGATGGATGGAAAGACAAAAAGAATAAATAAAAAGAAAAAGTAACTAAATAGCGTAGATTATAAATGAGAGATGGGTAAAAATAGAATAATAAAAAAGCCTATATATACGTTGAATAAGTAAAAAGAGATATTATCCTAATAATAAAGCACGGGAGGAAGAAGGGAAATTTGACAAAAGAAGAATGAAATTAAAAAAAAAGGTAAATAGTAATGAACAAAAAAAAAAAAGAAAGTAGAGAAAAATAAAAGAAAATAAAGGCTTATACCTTGTGAAGGTATAAAAATAAAAATAAAAACAACCTTAAATTATTTAGGACGGGAAGATCTTTGCAGTATCTAGTAGTCTTTCTGGATTTGAGGAGTCTTTGGATTCTTGAGTCTTGGCTAGGCTTCTTTATCTATGATAAACTCAGCAATAGCTTTGGGGCTCTGGAGCACTTAGGTGTTGTCAGTACGAGTGACTAAGCAACGAGTGTGTGGTCAGATAATGTCTCTTGGTCCTTGATTATACCCTTTTGGTACAGTTATAACAACTTTCGAGAAAACACACCAATTAAACAATACACACCGTGTCATTCGTTTTTATACGCCCACATAGAAATGTGGACGTATATTGCCGTCGCCCCCGTCCGTCCGTCTGTCGGTCCGTCCATCGTCCACAATTTTTTGTGAACGCACTAGAGGCCAGGGTTAATATCCGATTGACTTTAAATTTATACACAGTGTTTAAGGTCATGAGACGAAGAAGCCTATTGATTTTCAGCAATATCCGATAATTACTGCCAGAGTTATGACCCTTGATCACTTTGAAAAATCTTGTGAACGCTCTAGAGGCTAAAGTTAATATCCGATTGACTTTAAATTTACACACAGTGTTTAAGGTCATTAGACAAAGAAGCCTATTGATTTTCAGCGATATCCGATAATTACTGACAGAGTTATGACCCTTGATCACTTTGAAAAATCTTGTGAACGCTCTAGAGGCTAAAGTTAATATTGGATTGACTTTAAATTTATACACAGTGTTCAAGGTCATGATACGAAGAAGCCAATTGATTTTCAGCAATATCCGATAATTACTGCCAGAGTTATGACCCTTGATCACTTTGAAAAATCTTGTGAGTGATCGAGAGGCTAAAGTTAATATCCGATTGACTTTAAATTTATACACAGTGTTTAAGGTCATAAGACGAAGAAACCTATTGATTTTCACGGATTTCCGATAATTAGTGCCAGAGTTATGGCCCTTGATCACTTCGAAAAATCTTGTGGATGCTCTACAGGACAAAGATGATGTCCGATAGACTTCAAATTTATACACAGTGTTTAAGGTCATGAGACGAAGAAGTCTATTGATTTTCAGCGATTTCAAATAATTAGTGCCAGAGTTATGGCCCTTGATCATATCAAAAAATCCTGTGGACGCTCTAGAGGCCAAAGTTAATATCCGATTGACTTTAAATTTACACACACTGTTTAAGATCATGAGACGAAGAAACCTACTGATTTTCAGCGATTTCAAATAATTACTTCCAGAGTTATCTCCCTTGATCTCTTCAAAAAACCTTGTGACACTATAGATGCCAAACTTATTATCCGATTGATTTCAGACTGATACACAGAGTTTAAGGTGTTGAAACGAACAAGTATTTTGATTTTTAATGAATTTTGATAACTGAACAGCTAAATCCATGATGTTAAATGTTTCCTATACTAATTGTTAGCGTGGGGCAAAACTTTATAAAAAGCTAACAAATTCTAATGATTTTCAGATAATTACATAATGAGTTGTTACTCTTAATCAGATTTTAGTGTATTACAAATGTTTCATTCCCCAAAAAAGTAAAAATATGCGACAACCCTTGTTGACTGCCCGGACAATTTAGCTGCTGTGGGCGTATGTTTCGTTGCCTGGCAACCTATCTTTAACCCTTCGGTTAATTAACACACTCAGTACAGAAAACGCACCGTCAGAGAGTTGTTCAGCCCCAGCGATAATTAACTCGACTTTCAGTCCATTTTTCACCCTTGTTAATTAACACACCTTATCTAGAGATTTTAAGCCATAATGAGGAGTTATAATCCGAATTCTATGTTTTTATCCAGATACATCGTTATTGACACTTTGAGATAGATTTTTATGAAGCAAATTTTAATTTTAACACCTTCCTATTTCTCAGTGTTTTAATATTGGCATTTTGTTCTCTTTCTCCGAATTCTGGGTGGTGGATTCTTTATACAAGTTATGGAGTATTTGGGAAGCGTTTTGGCGAAATGTAACATTTGATTTTCCATGTATTTCAGTTACCACAATCGATGGTCCGTAATGTTCCTTTAGTTTATTTTTCATGTAGTATGGGCTATAGGCGGCATCTCCACAAAGAGACTGCTTCGTTCAACTAACTTGTTCATCATCATTTTCTTCCAGATATTTAGTCACTTCAAGAAAATAATGATACATGCTAGATGACATCGCGCCTGGTACGTTCGTGCATTTTTATGCGCGAACTCTTAGTTTTCCTATTACTGGCACGCGCACGGGCACTATTTCTTTTTCTTTTGCATGTACCAAAATCGAGGGTTTTGCGCGGAGGTACTTTTGAGGTATTAGCCTGAGAAGCATAACACTTGCCACTGTACCTGTATATCGCTAATTATAAATCGAGTGTGTGAAGACAGTTTATATAGATCACGCGAAAATTTTTCAGTACAGAGTTTATTCTCGCTGTATTTGCAGCTAAGAAAACCAATGGGACTATTTTCTCAACAGTGTATGAACTTTTTCATAAGCAATAATATCCTTACACAGAGAGAAATTATCTAGTCTCGGTGAAAAACCATGATCATCTGGTAAAAAATTACTTTTCTATTTTTTGGAACGAAAAACAGTGTTTTTAAAAACAAACGAACCTGCCGCACATGAGGAAGTCATTATACTAATAATAACAGACGAGAACTCTTTTTGGGCACAGGCTTTCTTACTCAGTAGTAAATCGTCCACAAAAAATCATGAATAAGAGTAGCGACGACTGTAGACAGTAAGTAGGTTATACACTATACTTTTGAGTCGAGATTACTTGCTTTGAGTCGAGATTACCAGCTTTCAGGTCACCGATAACCAATTATGTCAGAAATACCATAATGACATTCGTTTTTTTCAAGTTGTACGCGAACTAACAATCGGCGCCCTAACTGTCTTCGTCAGCTACTTTCAGTTTCACAATGGCGTACGACATTCGGTTTTTCAAGTTGTACGCGAACTAACAATCGACGCCCTAGCTGTTTCGTCAGCTATTTTCAGTTGCTGGCGTACGGCCAGTGCCGGTGGGAAAAGACAACATTAAAATCAGAAATAGTTTATTTATTATTGTCGGACTTACTGTATCAATCCTGTCTAACAAATCATAAAGCTGTGGTGTTACGGTAGCGGCATAGTATTTCAACGTAACACCACAGCCACTGTAACAATTCATAATACATCTAACTATCACTCCCTACACATTTCCCCTCGACCTACTTTCCCAAACGTCAACAACACATCTCATACATCCAGTTCACTGATTAACCCTTGTACCACGTCTACTGGATGGCCTTCCTATGTGTAATTCGGCGGTATTCATCTTAGATGGCGAGAACATATGTGGAATACCTTTGTTTGTGCGAAAGTTGCTACTACACGCCTTGTGATGCACTGCATTTGCGGCATGAAGGTCTCTTGCAAATTCTATTCTACCTTTTATTTGAACCGCCCATTCGTCATTTCTTTCGTTACATATCTGTTCAACAGTTTTTTGGAATTCCGTTGTTCGAACAGCATGTACATCAAATGTCTTACTTTTAGTAGTTTTTTCAAGGACAGAAGCTCCACAAAAAAACCAATCCTGTTGAAAGGCGAATTGCTTTTCAGAACGAAGTAGCAGGAGTTCTTTTGTTGGTTTGGATGAATTTTTTCTTTTTAGACCTTTAATGGCGATAGGATTAACATATATACGTCGACAATGCTGATGGACAATCTGTCCTGATTTGGTTAGAATCTCGTCACCCCTTTCCTTACTTGCACTATTCACACCAGCGCTTCCCTTTTCTCTTAATCAAACTGTCTCGCTTCCATCATCAGTTTCTTTGTGGCATATAATACAAATATCTTGACTGGTGGTAATCTCTGTAAATGGAAAAAAAGTAACCATTCAAGCCATTCAAGGAATAGGCCTACTAATGTATTATTAATATAAAACACATTTTATTTCGATTCAGATTATCACCACAATGTAAAAATATAAATTTGCACATAAATAATTGTCTTCATGAATTGACAATTTTATTTCTGTAAATTCAAATTGTATAATTTGTATACGCCCACATTGAAATGTGGTCGTATATTGTCGTCGCCCCCGTCCGTCCGTCCGTCCGGCGTCATTGCTTGTGGACGCTCTAGAGGCCAAAGTTAATATCACAGTGTTTAAGGTCAAGAGAAGAAGAAGCCTATTGATTTTCGGCGATTTCGGATAATTAGTGCCAGAGTTATGGCCCTTGATCTCTTTAAACAGTCATGTGGACGCTCTAAAGGTCAAAGTTAATATCCGATTGACTTTACATTTATATAGTGTTTAAGGTCATGAGACAAAGAAGCCTATTGATTTTCGGCGATTTCCGATAATTCCGAGTTATGGCCCTTGATCTCTTTAAAAAATCATGTGGACGCTCTAAAGGTCAAAGTTAATATCCGATAGACTTTAAATTTATACACAGTGTTTAAGGTCATAAGACGAAGAAGCCTATTGATTTTCAGCGATTTCAAATAATTAGTGCCAGAGTTATGGCACTTGATCACTTCAAAAAATCTTGTGGACGCTCTAGAGGCCAAAGTTAATATCCGATTGACTTTAGATTTATACACAGTGTTTAAGGTCATAAAACGAAGAAGCCTATTGATTTTCAGCAATTTCAAATAATTACTGCCAGAGTTATCTCCCTTGATAACTTCAAAAATTCTTGTTACGCTATAGAAGCCAAAGTTACCATCCGATTGACTTCAGATGGATACATAGAGTTTAAGGTGTTGAAACGAACAAGTATTTTGATTTTCAATGAATTTAGATAACTGAATAGCTAAATCCATGATATTAAATGTTTCATGTATATACTAATTGTTAGCGTGGGGTAAAACTTTAAAAAAAGCAATCAAATTCTAATGATTTTCTGATAATTACATAATGAGTTGTTACTCTTAATCAGTTTTTAGTGTATTACAAATGTTTCATTACCGAAAAAAGTAAAAATATGTGACAACCCTTGTTGACTGCCCGGACGATTTAGCTGCTGTGGGCGTATGTTTCGTTGCCGGGCAACCTATCTTTGTGTATCTCGAAAATCCTGTAATGATGTTTTTGTTCCGAACGGCCTTCCATACTTTTTTTTGTCATCGGCATACCTACATACATAAAGTGCCTTAATTTTTAAAGATTGTTTACGTTTTATTAAGGTTGCAACGATATCAAATTCTGATATCGCCATTAATCATGATAACTGCTTTTGGAATTATCGCGATAAATAAAAGTCTACAATTATCAATTTTATCACGATAATTCTCTTTATCGTACAGTACTAACTTAACATTGAAATAAACATAATATTTTCAGTCTTGTTAACCGGGGATTCGCCGCACCGTTGCTACGGTACACCGATGTCGCGTGCGGCTTTGTTTACAAAATGTGTTTCGGGAACTTTCTCTCACCGATTTTTATTGTATAATTTTACAAGTAGTAATTAAACTATTATTTCGAATTCGATCCGGCCCCCGCACCGGTGAAAATGAACTTTGGATTTATTGCACCGACCTCCGCCCAAAAAAATCCTAAAATACCGGGGATTGCGATTATTCAACTTTGGCCGATACGATATCACTTGAAAAAAAATAATCGCGATAATGCGGCATCCCCGGGGTATCGCTGCAACCTTACGTTTTATGGTTAAATAAAAGTTCTTGGAACATTCAACAAAACTAGAATTATAATCAGACTAAAATAGTTATTATGTGTATTTTACATTGGAGAAACCATCATCTAAAGACTGGCGGAACTTTGTGAAACTTTGTCAAACAAACGACGACAAATTGCCGAAAGGTGTTGTCGACAAGAACATGGCCATATATACTATTCAAAAAAAGTAGGGGATATTTGATTTTGGGGGCATAATACTAAAATATGCAAATGACTACGAAAAAAGTCACTATAGAACCAAACAGAAGAAACATTTCCAATTACATGTGACGTCCTAACGCACCAATAGCTACCGCATGGAATGCAGTTGATGCTTGGGATCATCATGGGGGTCCAACCCAAGATTTGCACGACTCTGACTTTGAATGTTACAGTCATTGTGGCATTGAATTCCAGGGTGGAAACATCAGTTTAATTGTTTTAGTGACCAGAAAACAAAATTTTTATATGCGTCAGCTTACCCAAAATGAAAGGTTACGTGCCCTTGGCATGCTACAGATCGGCACAACACATGTGGTTGTGGCGCGGACGATGAATGTTTCTCAGTCTGTCATAAGCAGGCTATGGTCCAGATACCGTGATACACAATCTGTACAGGACAGACCACGTTCAGGTCGACCAAGGGCGACAACTCAAGCCCAGGATCGATTTATCCGTACCTTGGCCTTGAGAAATCGTGTCATCACAGCAAATCCGATCAGTACTCGTCTTCAAACAGACACTGGTGTGAGAGTGAGTGGCCAGACGATTCGGAATCGACTGCATAAGGGTCACCTTCGCGCCCGACGTCCTCGCATGATCCGTTGTTTGAGAGATCACATTCAGGCAAGACGTCGTTGGTGTCGGGATCGTCCACCATGGGATAATCGACCATGGAGCAATGTCAAGATTCACTGTTGATTTTTTTGAGAGAAGTAGGAGGGTGTGGCGTCGTCGAAACGAGCGCTTCCAAGACGTTAACGTCATCAGACATGATCGATTTGGGGGTGGTTCTGTTATGGTGTGGGGAGGCATCACTGTTGCTGGAAGAACGGCTTTACATGTTGTTGCAGGGCGTGTTACAGGCCAGTACTACCGGGACAACATCTTGGCAGTCCATGTTGTGCCGTTCGCACGACGTCATGGCCGCCGTTTCATCTTCCAGGATGACAACGCAAGATGTCACAGGGCCAGGATCGTTACTGGTTATCTCCAACAAAAGAACATCACCACATTACCTTGGCCAGCACTGAGTCCCGACCTCTCCCCCATCGAGCATGTCTGGCACATGCTTGGACAAAGGTTACGTCAACGTCGACAACGTCCTGCCAATGTCCAAGAACTTGCTGCTGCGTTGCAACAGGAATGGGACAATCTGGTCCAAAATGACCTTAGACGTCTCATTAGGAGTATGCCACGTCGGATCAATGCTTGTTTGGCAAACAGAGGAGGATTTACCCGTTACTGACTTTGTTGTGATGCTGTGGTAACTTTGCTGTTTGACCCCGGGTATCATTTTACCCTTATAACGGTCTGTCTGTGCCTTACTTAGTCTAACGATCATTTGGAATAAATCGATGAATGTGAACTTCATATCATTTTGTCATTTGTTTCTTCGTCAGTTTCATTAGGTGACTTTAATAACACTTAAAATCAAATATCCCCTACTTTTTTTGAATAGTATATTTTTTTTGGTCCCCCGCCTTTCGAAGAAAGTTGGGGGGTTATTAAAATGGTCCGTCTGTCTGTTTGTCCATCTGTCCGTCACACCTTTTGTGACACAATAACTCTCTTCCTAATTGAGCTAGAATGTTCAAACTTGGTGTATGTGTTTATTAGGTCAATGCCTTGATGGAGTTCGAAGATGAGCATTTTCCGCTTAGGGTAAGCAGAGATAAGCAATTTGATTGGTTGATGCTTTGGGACACGATAACTTTAGTTCTAATTAAGTGAGATTGATGAAACTTGGTGTATAGCTTCATTACAGTAATACCTTGACTAAGTTCGACAATGAGCATTTTCTGCTCAGGGTAAGCAGAGCGATATGCAATTTGATTGGTCGAGACTTTGGAACACAATAACTCTCCTTCTAATTGAGTTAAAATGTTCAAACCCTGGTGTATATGCTTATTAGGTCAATGCCTTGATGGAGTTCGAAGATGAGCATTTTCCGCTAAGGGTAAGCAGAGATAAGTTTCATTACAGTAATGCCTTGACTAAGATCGATAATGAGCATTTTCTGCTCAGGGTAAGCAGAGCGATAAGCAATTTGATTTACCGAGACTTTGGAACACAATAACTCTCCTTCTAATTGAGTTAAAATGTTCAAAATTGGTGTGTATGCTTATTAGGTGATGGATTGTGAAGATGAGCATTTTCTGCTTAGGGTAGGCAGAGATAAGCAATTTGATTAGTTGATACTTTGGGACAAGATAACTTAGGTTCATCTTGATTGATGATTTTTATGCCAATACAATGACTGCATTCTCATTCAGTAATGGATTCGACAGTAACAGTGTATAGAAACGATTGACTCGGACACGAGGGCCCTTTCCCTTTTGTCAAGCGTGGGGGCCCTTTTGTCTGCCTTTAGGGTCCCCCTAACTGGGGTACATTTAGCATTTTTTTTTGTAAAACACTTTTGGATGACACTTCGTGTACAGTTTGATTTCTTGATACGTTTGAAAAAAATAAATGTGCGATTAATATGTGTCATCTATTATTTTGGGATTTCAGCGGGCCTCACTGTTGGCTTGTTAACATTGGTTTGATAATAAAGTCACGATTATCCATTTTTATACGCTCCACCTGGAAATGTGAGCGTATATTGCCGTCGCTAACATCCATCCAGCATTCGCAATTTCCTGGTTGTTTTGATATTGATATATGTTGTTTACATTAGTGAGATGAAGAAGTCTCTTTAATTTCAATAATTTTCGCTACATTATTCTGGGGTTATTGCCCTTGTTTCACCTTGTGAATGCTGTATCGTCAAAACTTATCATCCATCTGTATGGAATTTATGTGCATCATTTAAATTAGTGAAACGAATAAGTCTATTGAATTTCAACAATTTTGATTTGTTATGTCTGTCACAATGTTAGCTAAAGTCACTTTAAATCTGTTTGGTTCCAATAAATACCTCAATACCTTGGTATATCCTATGTCACTATTTATAGCTCAGGCTGATGTAATATTGTATTACTGTACACAGGGAGTTAACTTGGCTGCCTCATAAAAAGTTCCATATTTTCTACAAACATGTTTGTTCCTATGAACCATGTAAATCATGGTGTCAGAATTGGGATTAGTGAAAAGTTGTTTTTCATCAAAATTCTGACAGTTAGCTGTTGGTAAAATAAGGTACTGATATAATCTCACCCATCTGAAATTTTCATTGGCTGTTGAAATAGAATTTCAACTATGAATATAGAATTAGGACTCAAGATAGACTGGGAAGCAGGTACAGAACTCAATCGAAGATTTCACTTGTGGAAGCAGAAATGTGAAACCATATTTGAAGGCTCACTTCATGATGTAAGCAAACTATAAATACAATGTAAATATCTTCTCATATGGTCAGGTGATCACGGTTTTTATCGTTTTAACTAAAGATAATAAAAAGAATTTGGCCAAGTACTGGAAAGGATTTTTATATGCCCACATTTTTATGGGGATGTTATTTAAAAAAGTGAAACGATGAAGCCTGTTGAATTTCCGCAATTTCCGTTTATTACGTCTAGAGTTATGGCCTTTGTTTCACTTTATTGAACCTTGTGAACGCTGTAACACCAAAAGTTATCATCTGATCTTTGTGAACTTTATATGCATTATTTGAATTAGTAAAACAAAGATTTCAGCAATTTTCGTTAATTATTCTAGACTTACGGCCCTTGTTTCACCTTGTAAACACTCAACATCAAAACATGTCTGCTGATCTGTATGAAATTTACAAATCTTTTAAATTGGTAAAAAGGAAAATCCTATTCAATTTCAGTAATTTCCGTTTATTACTTCTAGAGTTATAGTCCTTGATTCACTTTGTTGCACCTCGCGAATGTTATCTAAAGTTATCTGCTGTTCTGAATCACTTGTGGATGCTCTACATGCTAAAGTTCATATCCGATTGATTTTAAATTTATACATGGTATTTAAGGTCATGAGACGAAGAAGTCTATTGATTTTCAGCGATATCTGATAATTACTGCCAGAGTTATGGCCTTTGATTACTTTGAAATTGCTTGTGGACGTTCTAGAGGCTTAAGTTAATATCCAACTGACTTTAAATTTATACACATATTCAACGATTTCCAATAAAGCCAAAGTTATGACCCAGGATCACTTTGAAACATCTTGTGGACAAACGCCATGAGACAATCAATCGCAACTGTTCTAACCATTTCTGATAATATCTAAATTGGCTATACTCGTAATGAGATTTTCATGTGTTGTAAACTATCTCCTTACTGACAAAAGAAAAAATATGTGACAACCCTTGTTGACTGCCCGGACGACTTAGCTGTTGTTGGGATATGTTTTGTTGCCTTGCAACCTATCTTTTCTTTCAGTTTGTATTTCCATTATTACACAACAAACATTTAGACTGTTATGTGTCTTCTAGGTTATTTTACGCATGCAACAAGTGTGCAAAGTCCTAATGTTAAAAAATTAGTGCCTATCTTAGACTATTCAACACCCTTAAATCAAAATATTAAAATTTTAACCATTTGAAATTTATTCAAAAATTGCTTTTGAATTTTTTTTTTGTTAACAAACTTTATGACTTTGTTTTAGGTATTATTTGTTGATGAAGTACACATGTTGGATATAGAATGTTTTTCCTTCCTAAACAGAGCTTTAGAAAGTGATATGGCACCCATTTTAATTATGGCCACCAATAGAGGAATCACTAAGTAAGTCAATTTTGTATCATTTGATAGGGTGCCCAGAGCTAAAATAAAATCTCGAAAACTATTTAAAGTTATGGCACTATATATATCTATACAGACAACAACCCTAGATAATCCTTTATCATAAACTGCCAAGAAACTGTACCTGCATGCTACATTTCACAAGATATATCCATTGGACTTGCCTTTTAAATACACTGCTTTTGTGTACTGGAGGACATATTTATTTGGCCACAGATCACTAATTATTTCCCCATTGACTTCAATGTTAATTCTCGTCTCTTAGACCGGCTGTAACTTTTTCCCAAATATTCGTTGGGTAGAACGCTTTCTGACACAGATGGAGCAACATGTGGCAAACTCTTGCCCAAAAGCATGTATGAGGTTCTTCATGAAAAACTTGAGATACACAAGCTGGAAGTAGAGACAGCAAACCAGGCAATTGTCGGCCCCCCTTTTCAACGTAACCAACCTCACAACTCTTGTATCCTTCCGCCTCAAAATCATGAATATTCACCAAAACCTGGCAGAAGATGTATTTTCAAACCCTTTTCTTCGATTCTACACCAAAAAGTAAACAAAAATCACCATGCAAAAGGGGGAAAAAGGGAAAGGGAGAGAAAGACTAAAAATAACATGGCCCTACAATTTGTGGGTACCGGCGTAGAAATATTTAGTGATCTGTGTCCTATATAGGGGTGAAACTTCAGGTATCACCAAAATGCCCTTTTTATATGCTTCCCATATGTTCTGGCAACGCACCGGTGAAAGAAAATCAAAATCAGAGAATAACTGCAAAAATGATGGCCCTTTAAGTATACAAGCTGCTTTATGTACAGCAGTGCATCTCAGGTCCCTGGGCCTTTTGTGCTAAAATTTAAAAATCTTTCTTATTAAATGCAGTATTTGAGTTTTGTGAAAAAATACGACAAGTTACAAACAAATTACTCAGAAAACACTCATAATCTGGAATTTTTTTCAAAAATATATTTTTTTACTGTCATGTCATGAAAAATGTACAGAATTTACATGTAGCATCTTTCAAAAAACCCATAATTTTCCATTTTTTTAGATAGCCAGACTGGCAAGTAATATATTTTTGGAAACCCTGGACAATATGCAAACAGAAATATCACAAAACTGTTGCATTGATTGAAATTATAAAGGTCTGTACTGTAACATGTAACGCTACCCCCTAAAAATGTCAATGACTGAATCAATCTTATCTTTGGTTGCAAAGCTAACATTACCAAAAGAATCTGTCTAACAGATATGATTTACCATCCCTGGCTAATATATGAACATAAAAACTAAAATAGGTGCAATAAATGTGAAGTATGGTTAAAATAGGCCTTGCTGAAAGAAAAAAATGCCATAATTGGCCTATGTCCACCCCTCTCTAACAAAAGGGTCACAGAATACACAATTTTTACAAATTTGGAAATAGTTCAATGTTATCAAAATCTCAAAGCTCAGAGGCACCATACAAATCTTTATTGCAATTCTGGTGCTGAATCAAGAAGTCTGGACCTTTACATCAATTGACTGAAAAAATGAAGTCAAAATGGTAGTTATAACAGAGTTGACATCATAAAAGAGGCCTGAAAAGGACCAAAATTAACATTTTACTGTTCTATAAGTAACATAAATGCAACAAACACCACAATCCTAGATTTCGATAAAAAAATATTGACCATTAAGCTGACATTTACACATCTACACCAGTTTTGTATCAGGGTATGGTCTTATTGGCCTGACATGTCTCAGGGTTCTAAGTTTGCCTTCAAACCAAAAATATTAGAAATCCTTGAAATGTACAAAATAACCATTTATTGGTGTAAAATAACATTCCTAACTGTAATTCAACAACAAATTCCAATTATTATCATTTAATTGTCAACAGAGGTGCAATTAAAACTATCCAAACACATTAATAAAAAGGGGTGGGGTGGGGCATGTATAGCCTCTGTAAACAGAATGGTGTGGAGAAAAATGTCTATAAAGACTAGGATATTGCTTCCTTAAGGAAGGAAATGCAATAATTTAATGTTTCAAAGAAGAAAATATTGCTTTTTTTGGCTAAATTGGTGGCCAAATTGAGCCAACCCCTGTTTTGAACATTTTGTATAAACCCATCTGCTGTATATTATTAACTCAGTGTTGCCAATTTTCAATTTTCTGTAGGAAAACTGCAGCTATTTCTAAACCTGACAAACTTATAGATCCCATCTAACTTACAATAGCAATGAAAATAAGGGGCATTTTTAGAAATTTTGACTAATTTGAGTAGGCATGAAGGCATTAATTTCTACATCGAAATGGGTGAATTTGCAGATTTTTTGTGAATATTCCTAATTTTTAGACAAAATTAGGTGAAATTACAAAGGTGTTCACTTTATCTATGCTTTCTGAGGCTGAAAACACCAAAATTGGACATAGAAATATTTTTCTTACTGTTAGAAATTAAATAAAAACTGAAAATTGAGAAATTTGCAGGGAAATCACAATTTTTCTCCAAATTTTGATTTTTTTTTTTAAATTTAACCTTTTTTTTAGTTTTTCTGTAGTTAAAACATATTTTCTGACAATTTAGTCATCATATTTTCAAAACTAAGGCCTATCAGTCACAGCCTTGTCATACACAGACAGGCCACAGATCACTAATTATTTCCCCATTGACTTCAATGTTAATTCTCGTCTCTTAGACCGGCTGTAACTTTTTCCCAAATATTCGTTGGGTAGAACGCTTTCTGACACAGATGGAGCAACATGTGGCAAACTCTTGCCCAAAAGCATGTATGAGGTTCTTCATGAAAAACTTGAGATACACAAGCTGGAAGTAGAGACAGCAAACCAGGCAATTGTCGGCCCCCCTTTTCAACGTAACCAACCTCACAACTCTTGTATCCTTCCGCCTCAAAATCATGAATATTCACCAAAACCTGGCAGAAGATGTATTTTCAAACCCTTTTCTTCGATTCTACACCAAAAAGTAAACAAAAATCACCATGCAAAAGGGGGAAAAAGGGAAAGGGAGAGAAAGACTAAAAATAACATGGCCCTACAATTTGTGGGTACCGGCGTAGAAATATTTAGTGATCTGTGTCCATTTGGGGTTTTCATATTTGACGGAGTTATATTTTCTTGGTCATTTAAAATTATGGATTTCTTTTCCGATAAGAATTAACCACCACTACCATTTGAGACTATTCGTTTAAATCGTAATTTGCTATTTAACAAAATGAGCATGCGCAACATAGCTCAGTTTTTGGATCGGTCATTCCTGTGTAATTTGTAATTTATATGTGTGCAGTCCAATTTAAATTTATTTAAGTTTTGTTGATATAATGGACTGATCTATTTATATTTTTTATATACCCATAGACACATGGGTCTATTTATATTGGTATTTATATGTGAACATGCCTTTGTAAATTTATATTTGATGTCCCATTTAAGCAATAATGTTTGCAAGTATGTTTATTGAAGGAAAGTTTTATGAAATAATTAGAGTATTCAATAAATGATGACGGACTATGTTAATCAATCTAAATGAAAACTAGACCTGCATGCAGGAATGACGGGTTTCACTGGTGCCACGTTACCCTTTAACATGTCACTTCCAGTGCCATGTTACCTTTGAACATATGTCATTTCCGGTACCAATGAAACCATTAAACAGGTTTCCCCATAAGCATTGCACACTTCAAATAAATTGGACGCAGAATCAACCAAATCCAGCAATATCAATTCATTTTATACATTTGTTACTTGTAAGTGATCCTGACAAAATTACATTACTTCCGGTATTAATGAAAATGTTCAATTAGTTTTATGAAATCTGAAATGGCATTTGATATATAGTGAAAATGTTATGTAAATAGAATAATAATTTATAGACCAAAAACCTTGAAAAGTGATTTGTAGACAATCGCCTATTTCTCTGCAGTCGCACAAGTTAGAAACCATAGTGGTATCTGTATGATCGTATGGGTTCAATCTATTTGTTGATTGGAATCAAATATCATAATTTTGAAAACATTACAAATCAGATTCATTTGAATAAAATATCTGTTTTGAAGGCTAAAAATTCATTTTTTCCCAAAGTAGCATCACTTCCGGTGATACTAAAAAATTTAAATTAGTTCTATGAAATCGTAAATGGCATAAGACATCATGGTGAACATTTTATGAAAATCGAATAATAACTGATTCTTTTAGAGCCAAAATAAAGTAAAAAATGACTTGTGGAAAATCGTCCATTTCTCTGCAAGCGTACAAGTTAGAAACCATTTTGTGGTGTCTATACGATCGTATGGGTTCATTCTATTTGTTGATGGGAACCAAATTTCATAATTCTATAAATATTACAAATAATACTCATATGAATAAAAAATGTATTTTTAAGGTTAAAAATTCAGTTATTGCCTAAATGACGTCACTTCCGGTGACAGTCAAAGTGTTAAAATGGTTTGGAATAGTTGACTGTGGCAACAGGCAGTGAAAAAAAATTGAAAATCGAATAATAATTGATTCTTTTACAGCCAAAATAACATGACAAGTGACTCATTGCCCATTTCTCGGCAACTGCTTATATTACAAACTAAATTTCACATATATTCTCTTTGTATGGATTATTGCTACAAGTTTATGAAAGTATCGAAGAAATATTTTAATATATGTAGACACTGGATGGGTTGTAAATAGCTTATTTGATTCTTTTACAGCCAAAATAACGTGACAAGTGACTCATTGCCCATTTCTCGGTGACTGCTCATATTACAAACTAAATTTCACATATATTCTCTTTGTATGGATTATTGCTACAAGTTTATGAAAGTATCGAAGAAATATTTTAATATATGAAGACACTGGATGGGTTGTAAATAGCTTATTTTTACCCCTTTTTATACGCCCACATTTTCATGTGAAAATCCACAAATATTTACAGTAGGCATCCTCAAACCAATCTTCCAACGAATTATATATTTTAATTTTAACCACATTTTCATGTGGACGTATTACGTCGTCGCCCCTGTCCATCCGTCCACAATTTGTTTGTGGACTCTCTACAGGTCACAATTCCTATCCGATTTTGACGAAACTTGAAATATAGGTTTATCCCCATAAGATCTCGGTTCCTTTCAATATTGGCACGTATCGGATCGGAACTTCATGGATTATGGCCCCTGATTGTACGAAATATCATGTTTTTAGCTTGTGGACCCTATAGAGGTCACAATTTTGAACTGATTATGATGAAACTTGATATGCATGTCTATAACCCCAATATCTTGGTTCCTTTCCATATTTGCGCCCATCGGATCGTAACTTCCTGAATTATGACCCCCGATTGTCCGAAAAATCGCCCTTTTTAGCTCATGGTCCCTCTGGAGGTCAAAATTATTATCCGATTTAAAAAAACGTTTGATTGTATCACCATTACACCCTAAGGAAGGTTGAGTTTGAATTTCGGGAAAATCGGATCAAAATTGCCGTACAAAATGGCGGCCGTTTGTACGCGAATACTGTTAAAAAATAGTATATCATGGGTTGTGGACCCTGTAGAGGTCTCAATTTTGATGAAACTTAAAATGCATGGTTATAACCCAAGGGTCTTGGTTCCTTTCGATATTTGTGCATATCGGATCGTACCTCCCTTAATTATGGCCCCTGATTGTACGCAAAATTGCCTTTTATTTAGCTTGTGGTTCCCTCTTGAGGTCACAATTATTTTCTGATTTAAAAAAACGTTTGATTATATCACCGTTACACCTTATATTAAGGAAGGTATGAGTTCAAATTTCTGGAAAATCGAACCAAAATTGACAGACAAAATGGGCGCCGTTTGTACACAAATACTGTTAAAAAATGGTATATCATGTTTGCGGACCCTGTATAGGTCACAATTTTAATTCAATTTTGATGAAACTTGAAATGCATGGTTATAACCCAATGATCTTGGTTCCTTTTGTTATTTGTACATATCGGATCGTAACTTCCTGAATTATGGCCCCTGATTGTCCGAAAAATCGCCTATTGTCCCTCTGGAGGTCACAATTATTATCCGATTTAAAAAAACCGTTTGACTCTATCACCGTTACACCCTACGGAAGGTTGAGTTCGAATTTCGAGAAAATCGGATTATAATTGTCAGACAAAATGGCCGCTGTCTGTACGCGAGTAGTGTAAAAATATGGTATATCAAAGTTGTGGACCCTGTAGAGTTCACAATTTTAATTCGATTTTGATGAAACCTGAAATGCATGTTTATAACCTGAAGATCTTTATTCTTTTCGATATTTGCGCATATCAAATTGTAACTTAATGAATTATGGCCTTCGATTGTAGGAAAAAATCACTTTCGGTATTGCTTGCACATACTTTCGGTATTGCTTACACATGTTCTCTATCTCTCGAACAATTATTATCCGATTTAAAAAAAACTCTTACTACTACTGTTGCACCGTAAGGCAGGTTGACTTCGAATTTCGTGAAAATCGTACCAAAATTGCCGGACGAAATGGTCGCCGTTTGTACGCGAATAGTGTCAAAATATGGTATATCATGGTTGTGAACTCTCTACAGGTCACAATTCTTATCCGATTTTGACGAAAAGTCACATTTCTAGGTTGTGTAACGTCACACCGTAATCATTGTCGTCTTCAAATTTCATGAATATCAGACTGGAACTGACCAACAAAATGGCTACTCCCAATACAGTATGAAATACAGAACTTAATGATGTAGGAAAAATCACTTTCGGTATTGCTTGTTCTGTATCCCTCTCCCGAAAATGTGGGCGTATCCTGCCTGGCAGTGCCAGCCTATCTTTTAATAACCGCTAAAAAAGGCATTGAAAGTTTCTTTCGGTTAGGTAGGATCAGCCAGGTCAATTAATTTTTGTAAATTTGCTTTTAAAACTGGAATCGAGTGTTCCTTACCGGCGACAGAAAAATAAAATAGAGACTTATTAGAAACTTGCTGATTTAAAACATACCTTTGAAACCGGAGCTGTGCTTTTTCAGTACCTCTTTAATTTCCTTATCTGTAAGTTTTTAAAGCTCATTTTCCATACCCTCTTTACTTTTTTCCAAAGACAATTTCTGTTGTTAGGCGCTCTTTTTACCTAATCTCACGTTTCCCCTTTTGTATTAATTCATTCTTTTTCGCCAAAAGAACCGCTAGCTTTTTTCTTTCGATTTCTTCCCGTCTTTGCCTAAATTTAGAAAGTTGATTTTTATGCACCCACATTTTCATGTGGACATATTATGTCGTCGCCCCTGTCCGTCTGGCCATCCACAATTTGTTTGTGGACTCTCACAGGTAGCATTACCACATCAAAATTTCAAATAACAGATAATGTGTTTTTCTCTGTTTTACTGTATGCAGGCTGCTTTAAACATGAAGAAACTTTTTAAATTTTCAAAATCGGTTAATAAATAAGTGTTCTATGAACATTTTTCTCATCAAAATTGGCAGTATTTTTGTGACAAAAAGTAATGGACTTCTCTATAGGCAAAACACGCCCTTGAATTATGGCATTTTGGTGCCAAATTAGTATTTCAAATTGGCTCTGTAACCCGCGCGTTCCGAGAAACGGCGGCCATCTTGGACTGTTGCTAACCCCTTTTTGACGGATGACGTGTTGACTCGCAAATATTTCCCGAGCCCAGAGACGGTTGACGTGTTGGCACGTCACACGTGACACCCTGATTCAGTCCTAATTTAAATATGCTAAATTTAGCACTGGGAATCCCCCTTTGCCTTGCGATCATAAACTAGTTATCTCCCGTTGTTCTAGATGGCATCACTTGTATTTTATCGTGTAATTTTCACGAATTTTCTGCATAGTTACGACATGTAAACAATGGCGGTTGCCAGGAAGCGCCAGCTGTCTTTCGACGAAGTAAAATAGACAATAAGGCAAGGAAAATTCATTTTGTGAACTCAAAACATCATAAAATTACAACAGGAATTATTTTTTAAGAATTTAAGCCAATCAGATTGAAGATAAATTCACATTTTAAAAAAAATGATTTTTTCCCCTAAATAATCCCGTCCAGGGTTACGAAATTTCGTTGAAAATCCCGTCCACAAGGGGTTAAAACTGTCATTAAAATGTACTACAACTTTGAGGTTAGCATCAAATGACACTACACGGCTGTCAAAAGTACTTAATTCTGCACTCCATAAAGTAAGTTAGATCTGCTTATTGACCTCAACGGAAAATGGTAGCCGTTTTGGAATCCAAGATGGCCGACATGCCAGATTCCGTTACAGTCGGACGTAATTTATTCGGGGCTCTAAATATAGGTTGTAATATATCATCTGAAAGGTATTGAAGAGGGGATTACAATTTCCGAATGTCCAATACCCACCAGAGAACATAGTGAATAAAGAAGTTGTTTTTAGACATATTGTTGTTCAATATTAAAAAGTTGAATCGGAAGGCTAAGAGTACAACAGACTTGTGACAAAACTAAAACCGAAGTTTTACTAACAACCTAAATCTTAAATTAACTAATTTTAATTGAGTTACATTTTAATAAAAATAATATTAATAGGCCTAGATTATTAATAATGTGATAAATAATTACAGTTTTCCATATTTACTAATTATATTAATATCTAAAATAAAACAATTTTAATTGAGTTACACTTTAATCAAAATAATAATATTAACAAGCCTTCTTGATTACTGGTAAAATGATTGGTAAATAATTAAAGTTTTACATAATTTTATTAATTATATAAATATTTAAAAATTAAACCATTTTTATTGAGTTTCATATTCAAAATGATAATATTAATAGATAGGCCTATCTAATTATTGATGAAATGTTTGGTAAAAAATTATAATTTTACTAATTCAATTAATATCAAAAATAAAATTAGCTAATTTGTTAGACATATATGTTTGTCTTTCGGTTTCAAGACAACTATCATGTCAAATCCACTAATGTCAAAATAATAAGTTTTTTGTTTATATCCTGCGTGAAATAGCTTCCGTCGAAGGATTTACCCACCTTCCACCCCCTATTGCTGAAATGGCACGCGAGCTTGTCCAATCAGACTCGACAAAGTCAATCACGTGACTTCAACCATGCTGGTCATAGGGGATCGTCATTTTGCTATGAATGGAATCTCCCGTGAATTTTTCGCCGTAAGAATTCATCTTGGCAACCAAACTTCTGCGGCTTATTCTTCGATGAAAATAGCTTTTTTTACCGACGACACATATATCACTATAATAATCTACGATATTTCATTAAGGTACTCAGCGTTTTAAAATTCAACCCGCAACATTGGATTTTAGAGAATTTTCGCTTCAAACTTTTAAAACAGTTGTATCTCAAAAACTATACCCGCCATTTTAATCGGGGATGTCGCGGAACCTTGCGGGGGGTCTCCTGGTGATGCGTGGAAAGTTTCAATGACGTACGGGCAGAACTTTCCGAGCTATGAGAATCCCCAGCGAGATACCGCTCCGAAACCCGGGCGTGCCGTGAACAATAATTAATTTGCTAATGGGAAAACAATGGTTAACTGTGAGTGACCTAATATTAGCCTGGGTAATTTATAACTTGTGTTTTGAGTGCATTATCAATAAAAAACAAAAACGAAAGTTGTATCACTAGAAAGGTAATTTAATTGGCTTTTTATCCATATAGGTTAAAATATGTTGACACAAAATTTGAGTTTCATATAGGTTATTTTTTCTTGGCACTCTGTCCGCGAAGAGTGTTGGGCACAGTCAATACGCCGACAAAGTGTCACACTGCGAAGAGGACGAATGTGGTAATGCTACTACAGGTCACAATTCCTATCCGATTTTGACGAAACTTGAAATATAGGTTTATCCCCATAAGATCTCGGTTCCTTTTGATATTGGCCTGTATCGGATTGGAACTTCATGGATTATGACCCATGATTGTGCAAAATATCATGTTTTTAGCTTGTGGACCCTATATAGGTTACAATTTTGAACCGATTTTGATGAAACTTGACATGTATGTTTATAACCCAAAGATCTTGGTTCCTTTTGATATTTGCACCCATCGGATCGTAACTTCCTGAATTATGGCCCCTGATTGTCCGAAAAATCACCCTTTTTAGCTTGTGGTCCCTCTGGAGGTCAAAATTGTTATTGGATTTAAAAAAACGTTTGATTATATCACCGTTCCATAGTTATGAAGGTTGAGTTCGAATTTCGTGAAAATCGGACCAAAATTGACGGACAAAATGGCCGCCGTTTGTACGCGAATAGTGTGAAAATATCAAGGTTGTGGACCTTATAGAGGTGACAATTTTGAACCGATTTGGATGAAACTTGAAATGCATGTTTATAACCCAAAGATCTTGGTTCCTTTCGATATTTGTGCCCATCGGATCGTAACTTCCTGAATTATGGCCCCTGAATGTCCAAAAAATCGCCCTTTTTAGCTTGTGGTCCCTCTGGAGGTCAAAATTGTTATCCGATTTAAAAAACCGTTTGATTATATCACCATTCCATGGTTATGAAGGTTGAGTTTGAATTTTGTGAAAATCGGACCAAAATTGACGGACAAAATGGCCGCCGTTTGTACGCGAATAGTGTGAAAATATGTTATATAAAGGTTGTGGACCTTATAGAGGTCACAATTTTGAACCAATTTTGATGAAACTTGACATGTATGTTTATAACCCAAAGATCTTGGTTCCATTCGATATTTGCGCCCATTGGATCATAACTTCCTGAATTATGTCCCCGGATTGTCCGAAAAATCGCTTTTGTTAGTTTTTGGTCCCTCTGGAGGTCAAAATTATTATCCGATTTAAAAAAACGTTTTACTATATCACCGTTACTGATAATGAAGAGAGAGTTTGAATTACGTGAAAATCGGACTAGAATTGACGGACAAAATGGCCACCGTTTATACACAAATAGTGTGAAAATATGTTATATCAAGGTTGTGGACCCTATAGAGGTCACAATTTTGAATCGATTTTGATGAAACTTGACATGTATGTTTACACTGAGAACTGCTAAGGAGTTAAAAGGTGCCCAGCCCGCATAGAAATCTTAATCCTGGTTGTTATTTGTACGTATGTCGGAAGATAATTAATTTTCGGACTATTACTCGGTATTACCGGTTTAAAACTGTAAAAAGGTGTGTTAATTAACGAGGGTGAAAAACAGTCCGAGAGGTGGGTTAATTAACGCTAGGTGCGTTTTCTGTAGAGGTGTGTTAATTAACCGACCGGTAAAAAATGAATGTCAATGTTGTGTATTGTTTAATTGGCGTGTTTTCTCGCTAGTTGCGATAACTGCACCAAAAGGAGTATAATCAAGGACCAACATGCTTTATCTGACACGTACGTGTTAAATCAAAATTTGAGAAGTAAAACTGTTTAACCGTGCGATTAATCATTCGGCCGTGTGTTTTACGCAGGTCTTTGTAAAATAATGAGGTCTTTAGATAGGCGTGTGTGCTCCCTATGATCTACGTTTCTCTTATGTCTATTGTAGGCCTATTACGTACCATATACATAAAGTTGCATTTTATGAAATAAAAATATGGATTAATCTATCGTATACGGAACGGCGAATGTAATGTCATTTATAAATACCAAGCAGTCAACGTGAAATAGAGAGTAAATCCAGGCTTTGAATTTCATGAACATCAAACTGGAACTGACCAACAAAATGGCTGTTCCCAATACAGTATGAAATACAGGACTTAATGATGTAGGAAAAATCACTTTAGGTATTGCTTGTTCTCTAGCCATCTCTCGAAAATGTGGGCGTATCCTGCCTGGCAGTGCCAGCCTATCTTTTATCTTGTGGTTCCTCTGGAGCTCACATTTAAAAAACTGTTTGATTATATCACCGTTACATCGTAATGAAGGTTGAGGTCGAATTTTGTGAAAATCGGACCAAAATTGACAGCTGTTCTTGTGAGGCCATCCATCCTTCATCACTAACAAGGGGAAACCACACAAGGAAATCTAGAGGAACTTTGTCACCCAATTCAGGGATCAAACAACCAATCTCAAGGCTTATCGAGCCAGCATCTTACCCACTTAGCAACATGATCCCCAGTCAAATTTGAAGCCTACTGAAATGCACCTTTATAACCCAAAGATCTTAATTCATTTCGATATTTGCGCATATCAAATTCTAACTTAATGATGTAGGAAAAATCACTTTCGGTATTGCTTGTTCTCTATCCATCTCTCGAAAATATGGGCGTATCCTGGCTGGCAGTGCAAGCCTATCTTTTAGCTTGTGGTCTCTCTGGAGGTCACAATTATTATCCGATTTAAAAAAACGTTTGATTATATCACCGTTACACCCTTAGGAAGGTTGAGTTCGAATTTCGGGAAAATCGGATCAAAATTGCCATACAAAATGGCAGCTGTTTGTACCCAAATACTGTTAAAAAATGGTATATCAAGGTTGTGGACCAGGGCTACCACTTCAAAATTTTCTCAACCGGTCATTTTTCTCACGGAGAAAGTGGTGCTATTTTAAGCACATAATAAGAAGCCAAAAACTACATGCTATCGGAATGTCGATCGACTTTAATTTAAAAGGACAGTCACACAAAAATCAACCTCACATTGACATTTATATACCCACCCACCTATCCCCCTAATAAATAAAAGAACACATGTAATCAATTATTATCATTTAGTTATTTATACATTCAGAAAGTATAACAATAACAAGATGCATTCATTTATCGAAAGTACAGTATTTTCTTAATTTGTTTTACGACATCACTCGTATATACTCGTCGGTTTCTACAGGATTTCCATTTCTGTAAAGCACGTGCCGGTTGAAATTCTCATTAATTCGTCAAGATTTTTCATGCTCAAGGAACATCGTAACTTGGTTTTAATTATGTTTTGGTGCTAGAATCCCGGTTCTCAGTGGCGTACGTGACATTATTCGGCGGTTGACTATTTTCTCCATACACGGGGAAAAAGTAGTTCCGAATGATTAGCACACATAAATAATTCAAAGTAATACACATGTACAATAATTAACATAATTCTTAAACTTATCAATTTATTAACTCGCATTGATATTTTGAGAGCTCAAATAATATCGTGCTAGTATTTTAACTCTATAACATGTAAAGATATTTGCACATATTTCAAAATGGCGGCGATCGTAAAAGCTCATTGTTTTAACCAAATGACGTCTACCGATTGTTATATAAACGGAATAAATGGATTAAAAACACACCTGGGAATACATATTTTTGTGTGGGAATATCATATCTTAACCACGGGAATATTTGTAACCATTTAGTAGAGAATTTACGGCTGACTTTGTTTTTCGGGGCGGAACTGTCATCCTCGTGGTTCGATGTTGAAGAAGGGGAATCGGATTCATTGACAGCAATATCATCATCTCGCTTTCTTTTGTTATTCTGGGAGGTGAGGAATTTCAACATTTTGAAATGATATATAGAATGCTAATATCATTTGCAAGATTGACATGATTAACTCTTGTGAAGACATCAAAGAAAAGTTTTTAATTTGTTTGATGTTCAAACAGTGAATTGCCGCACGAATGATGAAAGTCGGTAAATATGCTGTAACAACAACTCAAGAATGATCACGCTGACAGTATTACTAATTATAAAACAAAACAAAACTAAGTAAATTGATTAAATGTTGAGCTTTCAATCTGTTTGATGTAGCCCCTTTGTTAATTGTGATTAGAGCAATATACACAAGGATAATTGATTGGCAGTGGTTTCCATTCGTGGGCTACTCAACACTGTTAATTTTATTATACCCGATAGTTTACATCACGCCACGCACAGAGTTTCGTCGTCTCCCGGATTTTATGATTTAGCACAAAATATGCTATTTTTCCGGCGTGCAAAATGACCTACGGGTCTGATTCAGATTCGGTCATTTTCCAAAGCCGTAGGTCGCGACCGGCATATACGGCCGAAATGGAACCCATGTTGTGGACCCTGTAGAGGTCACAATTTTAATTCGATTTTGATGAAACTTGAAATTCATGGTTATAATCCAAAGATCTTGGTTCCTTTCGATATTTGCGCATATCGAATCGTAACTTCCTGAATTATGGCCCCTGATTATACGCAAAATCGCCTTTTCTTAGCTTGTGGTCCCTCTGGAGGTCACAATTATTATCCGATTGAATAAAACGTTTGATTATATCACCGTTACAACTTAAGGAAGGTGGAATTTGAATTTCAGGAAAATCAGACGAAATTTCCATACAAAATGGCCGCCGTTTGTACGCAAATACTGTTAAAAAATGGTATATCAAGGTTGTGGACCCTGTAGAAGTCACATTTTTTATTCGATTAAAATGAAACTTGAAATTTATGGTTATAACCCAAACATCTTGGTTCCTTTCGATATTTGCGCATATCGGAACGTAACTTCCTGAATTATGGCCCCTGATTATACGCAAAATCACCTTATTTTAGCTTGTGGTCCCTCTGGTGGTCACAATTATTATCAGATTTAATTAAACGGTTGATTATATTACCGTTACACCGTAAGGAAGGTTGAGTTCGAATTTCGGGAAAATCGGACCAAAATTGCCATACAAAATGGCCGCCGTTTGTACGCGAATGCTGTTAAAAAATTGTATATCATGGTTGTAGACCCTGTAGAGGTGACAATTTTAATATGATTTTGATGAAACCTGAAATGCTTGTTTATAACCTAAAGATCTTTATTCTTTTGGATATTTGCGCATATCAAATTGTAACTTAATGAATTATGGCCTTTGATTGTAGGAAAAATTACTTTCGGTGTTGCTTGTTCTCTGTCTATCTCTCGAACAATTATTATCTGATTTAAAACAAAACTCTGATTATATTACTGTTGCACCGTAAGGAAGGTTGAGTTAGAATTTCGTGAAAATCGTACCAAAATTGCCGGATGAAATGGTCACCGTTTGTACGCGAATAGTGTAAAAATATGGTATATCATGGTTGTGGACTCTCTACAGGACTTAATGATGTAGGAAAAATCACTTTCGGTATTGCTTGCTCTCTATCCATCTCTCAAAAATGTGGGCGTATCCTGCCTGGCAGTGCCAGCCTATCTTTAACAGTATTTGCGTACAAACGGCGGCCATTTTGTATGTCAATTTTGGTCTGATTTTCCCGAAATTCGAACTCAACCTTCCTTAGGGTGTAACGGTGATATAATCAAACAGTTTTTTAAATCGGATAATAATTGTGACCTCCAGAGGGGACCACAAGCTAAAAAGGGTGATTTTTCGGACAATCAGGGGCCATAATTCAGGAAATTACATTCCGATAGGCGCAAATATCGAAAGGAACCAAGATCTTTGGGTTACAAACAGACAAAATGGGCGCCGTTTGTATGCGAATACTGTTAAAAAGATGGTATATCATGGTTGTGGACACTGTATAGGTCACAATTTTAATTCGATTTTGATGAGGAAGGTTGAGTTCTAATTTCGTGAAAATCGTACCAAAATTGCCGGACGAAACGGTCGCCGTTTATACTCGAATAGTGTTAAAATACGGTATATCATGGTTGTGGACTCTCTACAGGTCACAATTCTTATCCGATTTTGATGAAAAGTCACATTTCTAGGTTGTGTACCGTCACACCATAATCATTGTCGGCTTCAAATTTCATGAATATCAGACTGGACCTGACCAACTAAATGGCTGCTCCCAATACTGTATGAAATACAGGACTTAATGATGTAGGAAAAATCACTTTCGGTATTGCTTGTTCTCTATCCATCTCTCGAAAATGTGGGCGTATCCTGCCTGGCAGTGCCAGCCTATCTTTTTAGCTTGTGGTGCCTCTGGAGGTCACAATTATTATCCGATTTAAAAAAACGTTTGATTATATTAACGTTACATTAAGTTCGAATTTCGTGAAAATTGTAACAAAATTGCAGGAGGAAATGGACGCCATTTGTACGAGAATAGTGTTAAAATATGGTATATCATGGTTGTGGACTTTGTACAGGTCACATTTCTAGGTTGTGTACCGTCACACCATAATCATTGTCGGCTTCAAATTTCATGAATATCAGACTGGAACTGACCAACTAAATGGCTGCTCCCAATACTGTATGAAATACAGGACTTAATGATGTAGGAAAAATCACTTTCGGTATTGCTTGTTCTCTATCCATCTCTCGAAAATGTGGGCGTATCCTGCCTGGCAGTGCCAGCCTATCTTTTTAGCTTGTGGTGCCTCTGGAGGTCACAATTATTATCCGATTTAAAAAAACGTTTGATTATATTAACGTTACATTAAGTTCGAATTTCGTGAAAATTGCAGGAGGAAATGGACGCCATTTGTACGAGAATAGTGTTAAAATATGGTATATCATGGTTGTGGACTTTGTACAGGTCACATTTCTAGGTTGTGTACTGTCACACCATAATCGTTGTCGGCTTCGAATTTCATGGATATCAGACTGGAACTGACCAACAAAATGGCTGCTCCCAATACAGTATGAAATACAGGACTTAATGATGTAGGAAAAATCACTTTCGGTATTGCTTGTTCTCTATCCATCTCTCAAAAATGTGGGCGTATCCTGCCTGGCAGTGCCAGCCTATCTTTTTAGATTGTGGTCCCTCTGGAGGTCACAATTATTATCCGATTTAAATAAACGTTTGATTATATTACCGTTACACCGTAAGGAAGGTTGAGTTCGAATTTCGGGAAAATCGTGCAAAATTGCTATACAAAATGGCCGCCGTGTGTACACAAATACTGTTAAAAAATGGTATATCATGGTTGTGGACCCTGTAGAGGTCACAATTTTAATTCGATTTTGATGAAACTTGAAATGCATGGTTATAACCCAAAGGTTCCTTTCGATATTTGTGCATATCGGATCGTAACTTCCGGAATTATGGCCCCTGATTGTAAGCAAAATTGCCTTTTTTATACGCCCACATTTTTATGTGGACGTATATTGTCGTCGCCCCTGTCCGTCCGGACGTCCGTCCGACCACAATTTGTTTTTTTGGACTCTCTACAGGTCACAATTCCTATCCGATTTTGACGAAACTTGAAATATAGGTTTATCCCCTAATATCTTGGTTCCTTTCGATATTGGCATGTATCGGATCGGAACTTCATGGATAATGGCCCCTGATTGTACAAAATATCATGTTTTTAGCTTGTGGACCCTATGGAGGTCACAATTTTGAACCGATTGTGATGAAACTTGACATGCATGTCTATAATCCCAAAATCTTGGCCACCGTTTTTAGTGTGAAAATATGTTATATCAAGGTTGTGGACCCTATAGAGGTCACAATTTTGAACCGATTTTGATGAAACTTGACATGTATGTTTATAACCCAAAGATCTTAGTTCCTTTCGATATTTGCAACCATCAGATGATAACTTCCAGAATTATGACCCCTGATTGTCCGAAAAATTGCCCTTTTTAGCTTGTGGTCACGCTGGAGGTCAAAATTATTATCTGATTTAATGGTAATGAAGGCTGACTTCCTTTTTCGTGAAAATCGAACCAAAATTGACGTACAAAATGGCCGCCGTTTGTACGAAAATAGTGTGAAAATATGTTATATCAAGGTTGTGTGGACCCTTATAGGTCACAATTTTGAACCGATTTTGATGAAACTTGACATGCATGTTTATAAACCGAAGATCTTGGTTCCTTTCGATATTTGCGCTCATTGATTCGTAACTTCCTGAATTATGGCCCCTGATTGTACGAAAAATCACCCTTTTTAGCTTGTGGTCCCTCTGGAAGTCAGAATTATTTGATGAAACTTGACATGCATGTTTATAACCCAAAGATCTTGGTTCTTTTCGATATTTGTGCTGATTGGTCCCTCTGGAAGTCACAATTATTTTCCGATTTAAAAAAACGTATGATCATATCACCGTTTCACCTTAAGGAAGGTTTGAGTTCAAATTTCTGGAAAATCGGACAAAAAATTGACAGACAAAATGGCCGCCGTTTGTACGCGAATACTATTATAAAATGGTATATCATGGTTGTGGAACCTGTATATGGGTCACAATTTGATTTTGATGAAACTTGAAATGCATGGTTATAACCCAAAGATCTTGGTTCCTTTCGGTATTTGCGCATATCGGATCGTAACTTCCTGAATTATTCGAATTTCGTGAAAATCGTACCAAAATTGCGGACGAAATGGTTGCCGTTTGTACGCGAATAGTGAAAAGATATGGTATATCATGGTTGTGGACTCTCTACATGTTACAATTCTTATCCGATTTTGCCGAAAAGTCACATTTCTAAGTTGTGTATCGTCACACCATAATCATTGTCGGCTTCGAATTTCATGAATATCAGACTGGAACTGACCAACAAAATGGCTGCTCCCAATACAGTATGAAATACAGGACTTAATGATGTAGGAAAAATCACTTTCAGTTATTATACTAATGTCCAAAAAAAAGTATAAGCTCTGCATTTCATGCTGCATCAAACAAAGTCGTTTTTCCATTCTATGTGGTATTTGGGTACTATTTCAATTTGTGTCACCTTTTTATACGCCCACATTTTCATGTGGACATATTATGTCGTCGCCCCTGTCCGTACGCAATTTGTTTGTGGACTCTCTACAGGTCACAATTCTTATCCGATTTTGACGAAACTTGAAATATAGGTTTATATTGGCATGTATCAGATCGGTATTGCTTGTTCTCTATCCATCTCTCGAAAATGTGGGCATGCCAGGCTATCTTTTTAGCTTGTGGTCCCTCTGGAAGTCACAATTATTTTCCGATTTAAAAAAACATTTGATTATATCACCGTTACACCTTAGGGAAGGTTTGAGTTTGAATTTCGTGAAAATTGGACCAAAATTGATACACAAAATGGCTGTCGTTTGTAGGCGAATAGTGTAAAAATATGGTATATCAAAGTTGTGGACCCTGTAGATGTCACAATTTTAATTCGATATTGATGAAACCTGAAATGCATGTTTATAACCTAAAGATCTTGATTCTTTTCGATATTTGCACATATCAAATTGTAACTTAATGAATTATGGCCTTTGATTGTAGGAAAAATCACTTTTGGTATTGCTTGTTCTCTCTCTATCTCTCGAACAATTATTATCCGATTTAAAATAAAAAACCTCTATTTATATTACTGTTGCACTGTAAGGAAGGTTGAGTTCGAATTTCATGAAAATCATACCAAAATTGCGGGACCAAAATTGACAGACAAAATGGCTGTCGTTTGTAGGCGAATAGTGTAAAAATATGGTATATCAAAGTTGTGGACCCTGTAGATGTCACAATTTTAATTCGATATTGATGAAACCTGAAATGCATGTTTATAACCTAAAGATCTTGATTCTTTTCGATATTTGCGCATATCAAATTGTAACTTAATGAATTATGGCCTTTGATTGTAGGAAAAATCACTTTCGGTATTGCTTGTTCTCTATCTATCTCTCGAACAATTATTATCCGATTTAAAAAAAAAAACTCTATTTATATTACTGTTGCACTGTAAGGAAGGTTGAGTTCGAATTTCATGAAAATCGTACCAAAATTGCGGGACGAAATGGTCGCCATTTGTACGCGAATAATATAAAAGTATGGTATATCATGGTTGTGGACTCTCTACAGGTCACAATTCTTATCAGATTTTGACGAAAAGTCACATTTCTAGGTTGTGTATCGTCACACCATAATCATTGTCGGCTTCGAATTTCATGAATATCAGACGGGAACTGACCAACAAAATGGCTGCTCCCAATACAGTATGAAATACAGGACTTAATGATGTAGGAAAAATCACTTTCGGTATTGCTTGTTCTCTATCCATCTCTCGAAAATGTGGGCGTATCCTGCCTGGCAGTGCCAGCCCATCTTTTGTGTTTTTTTCAAAATATCGGACATTTTTTCGACTACTTCCGGTTTACGAATCGTTGAAATTGCTTTATGCAACTGTCTGGCAATTTGGCTTTATGTTTCAGGGGTTTCATAAATATCGGAAATGTAGCAAAAAAGATTCTGCGTGAGTTAGGCGAGTAGCTGACTTGCTCACGCAAAATTTTCCAAGGAGAGTAAAATTATAATAGAGACCAAGAACTCTGGCATATAACAGTGCATTAATTAACTGACATTCCAGAGATGTAAGACTGTTTTCTAATGCTCTTCACTAGAAGTGAGCCTTCTTGTCAGTTGTAATATTAAATATTACTAATATTAATTCTATACTTGAATTATTCATACTCGCATAGGGGAGATTAATTTAATAAAGAATAATAAAAGAATATTTTGTCCAATTTATTTTAGCCGCCGAATGTGAAAATAATAGTAGTTTACTTTAAAAAAAAAAACCCAAATCCCAATGTCATAAAAAAAAAGAGAACCGGTGAAAATAAAAGTAGTCGTGTCACGGTGTGTATAGTCTTATGTAAAAACTTTGTCGTTTTGGGTCATATTCATGTTTATGATATATGTTTACCGTTATCGTGTTTAGCAAGATCTGAAGGTTTTCAAAAATCCGTCCCTACCCATCGGCATTTGTAATGTGCATTTGATGTTCGACAATCGTAGAATTCAACTAGATGTCGCCACACGATGTTGACCGTGACATCTGCTATGTAATAGCAGTAATTTAATAGCACTTGTAAATGCGGCAATCCAAATACTTCTCGGCATTTCTAACTATATTTTGACTTGTTTAATATTTATTTTAATATGAAACCACCATTCAAAATTTAATTATAAAGACTAGAAAATGACATATATTCGTTACAACATTCTACAAATTTTCATATCTCGTAATATTTCACACGAGAATTCTACTTTGGATTTCAGTTAAATTAACCAATCATAAAAATTCTGCGTTACAAGCCCGGAATACAACTTCCTTATTGTCCAATCAATAGAGGCCTTCTATGTTTACTTTATTCTATTCTTAGTAACATTGTGAAATCGTATTCTTATCGCCTGTTGGTCTGCTGTCTTGTATTTTATCGTAGATAATTGAATTGAATTAAAAATCAAGTGACTATAGCCTTAGATAATTTTAAATTTTCATTAAAGAAAAGTTGCCTTACTCTCGCGAAAAACATTTCAGGCGAATATAGCGTGCACGCAAGTAATGACTCGCGCCTCCTGACGAGGACTGCTTGATCACTTCAAAAAAATCTCTAGAGGTCAAAGTTAATATCAAATTGAATTTAAATTTATACACATTGTTCAAAGTCAAGACCTATTGATTAGTAACCCTATTCGGTGATAAATCACAATTTACATTCATGTTACATTAATATGTGCTATTACCCTCTTTGCCATTCTAAGACCCAAATGTCCCAAGTTGTATCTTTTGTATGCTTTTCAGAATTCGAGGTACACAGTATACTAGCCCCCATGGTGTTCCAATAGATTTACTTGACAGATTATTAATTATTTCTACTTCTCCTTACGCAGAAAGGGAAATTAAACAAATTTTAAAGATAAGGTAAGAAATTTGTAGCAAGCATTATAGCTCATTACTAAGCATGAGTTCAGCAATTTCTGTTTATCATGTCTAGAGTTATGGCCCATGTTTCACTTTGTTAAACCTTGTGAACACTCTAACGCTAAAATTTATAATCTGATCTGTATGAAATTTATATGCATCATTTTAAAATCAAAATGAAAAGTAAACAATTTTGATTGCCAATTAAAAATACTAGTGATCAAATACACAAGATGGACTTTAATGTATGTTACAGTAGGGTAATTGAAGTCTCATTTTCGAACTTTCTCAGAATTTCAACCTCTGTCCCACATGGCCAAAATCGAAGGTGAAAATGAGTATATTTTGTATGGTTTCAGTGTGCATTGAATTTCAAGACTGAATATTTGGAAAAGTATATATATATCCCGTCGACTCAAAATTTTTGTAAAGTGATGAAAGAAATTAGTGACTTTGCCAGCGGCTGTTGAAATCCTGAAAAAAAAAAAAGGAAATAGTTCATTTGTTCCACATTTTGCCACCTGGTGGCAAGAACTGCATGAATGGCACATTGCCTGTGAAGCTAAATTCATAATCTATACCAAACATTGCTTTATCATTAACTATACATTTAGGAGTGGCATCTTTTGGTTTAGTACAAATATCACTTGAGTATGTATCAACTAGCTCTGCTCTCTACTACGTTACTGCCAGCTCCTATTGACAACTAATCTGAAAATAAGGATTTTCCCCCATCTCTGTTCTAAGACTATTTTCGAAACCTTACCGTCTATTTTTCACCATGATTCTGCTTTGGTCGCTGAAAGTAATCATTTCTCGCCACATCTGACACAAATTTATAAAAATTCAACACTATTTTCATGTAGAATTTTACCGTACCCAGAAATTCTCGCCGTGTCACCCGATAAATTGCCATTTTGCCGATACTATAGTTGCTGATATCTGGTAAATACTTTTTAAGATATTGTTGGAGTTGTGAACAAATCATAATTTTGTTTGACACAGGGTGCAGCTAAATAGTCACACGCACGGCAACTTAGTTGTGCTTGTTGCTTTTTATACGCCCACATTGAAATGTGGTATATTGTCGGTCCGGCGTCCACAATTGCTTGTGGACGCTCTAGAGGCTAAAGTTAATATCCGATTGACTTTAAATGTATACACAGTGTTAAATGTCATGAGACGCAAAATCCTATTGTTTTCAGCGAAATCCGATAATTATTGCCAAAGTTATGGCCTTTGATCACTTCAAAAATTCTTGTTGACGCTCTAGAGGCCAAAGATTGAGTTTAAATTTATACACAGTGTTTAAGGTCATGAGACGAAGAAGCCTATTTATTTTCAGCGATTTCCAATAATTACTGCCAGAGTTATAGCCCCTGATCACTTCAAAAGATCTTGTTGATGCTCTGAAGGCCAAATTCTAATGATTTTCTGATAATTACTTTATGAATTGTTAATCTTAATCAGATTTCAGAGTATTATAAATGTTTCATTACCGAAAAAAGTAAGAATATGCGACAACTCTTGTTGACTGCCCGGACGATTTAGATGCTGTGGGGGTATGTTTCGTTGCCTGGCAACCTATCTTTAAACATACCGGCAAAACAAGACTCATAGCAGCCGTAGAAAGGAAATAATAAACAGTACAAAATCCTTATCGGTCTCTTTTTATTATACGTCCACATTCATAATGTGAACGTATTATGCCGTCGCCCCTGTCTGTGTGTATGTGTGTGTGTGTGTGCGTTTGTGGATGGTCCTTATTGAGGACACACATAAGGATTTAAACCTTCTATTTGCGGACATGGCCCGAATCGAGGTCAATCGAGGACGTCCTCGATTAGAACTGGCTATCCAGGCATGCTCAGAAACCCCAAAATAGATATATCTGTAAAAATCACTTGGTTATAATTCATACCTCGATAAAGCGATCCTGTACCGTTGGGGTGTATTGGTGTGTTTAGCGTTTTTTAACAAGAAAAATTGGCGTGTGTATCGGATAAATTTAAGATGTCTTCGTTTATGCCAATTAATACAGAGTCCTCGGTTAATGGGCACACAACACACACACAAATGGTCACGTGACAGCCAATTCTTAGAGTGTCAAACGCCGCTTTGGGTAGGCACCCCACCCCTTCATCTTAAAGGAACAATAACATTCTGGCTGGCTGGATAGCTCCAGAAAATAGAAAAATAGCCTTCGTCTAAGTGCTAGATGTGTAATTGTCTTACCTGATGTGTTATTTATCCATTAAATCCTATTTTACTTGTCCAGAGGGTTCGAAAGTATTTTTAAATCCAAATCACATTTCAACAGTCTAACGTAACTCGGTTCAAATTATTTTAGAGCCAGATTTTTCAAGGGAGGTAACTAGCTCCAGATTTGTTTGACTTCCTGTTCTAAGAATAGCATTTCCATGATGTCATCACTGGGATATCCCCATGTGACGCACTAGATTGTCAGTCATTAGTGCCCCAATTAAATATACATAAGATCGGTGTAAGTGGATATTAATATGACTTACTGAACAATTAATTTAAGTTGATAAATATCATTCTATAGACAGTCCGTCCGCGGATAATTTGCCTGTATTGTTAACAGATATATAGGCCATATTTCGCTCGTTTCGATATTATCTACTACCGTAGGTAGGCCTACTACACCGACTCGAGTTCGACATTGATTGACAAGTGTTGATTTTTTTCCGTCGATTGACAAGTAGTCACGTAATAATTATTAGTACAATGTCATTATGCCCATTTATTCGGCTAAGAAGCACAGGCAAGCAGACTGAGATGGTCGTTTACAAGTGTGAATTTGGGAACAGAGCAGATTAGGTGGGAAGAATTGAAAGACTAATACCTAAAGCCGAAGAATTGGCAACCACCAGGCAAAGCTATTATTATATCTAATAATACAATACAGGTAATTTGAAAAAAAAAATTGTTATCATTGAAAACCAAATTCAACCTTTCTTATAAGTATTCTTTGCTGTGGAAAAATATATTTTTTTAAAAAACATAATTAATTCTTTATGTTTGTAAAAGACACAAAATATTATTTCTATTCTTTTGCAATTAAGGGCTGATCTAGTGGGGCATGCACCAAATTCCACTGGAAATGGCTTCTAGTTTTTAGAAATTTTCTGGGGGAGGCCACCTGGCCTTCGTACTGGTAAAGTCTGACTTTGTCGTCTGTGTGCACCCTGTATCCATGATCTTTGAATCTGCCTTTCTAATTGTTTATTCTGCCTTTGTAATTGTTTATTCTCCATTTTTATTCCTTATTGTTAAGCATGTCGTACAATAATTTAGCCCCAAAACAATAATACTTTCACAATTTCAATCTTCCAGGTACCACAGAAAATACCTGCAAGAGGGCACTAAACTGGGCTTTTGCACAAATGAAAAGGGCCAAGCATTATAGCTTCATGTTTCCTTGCTATATAAAATGGTGAAGGCCCCTAGGTCCATATGCCAGTCAAATCAACAAACCTTAGCCTCGGCAGATCACAACACTGATTGCAACGCGGACCAGACTGAGCACACTTGCCATAATACTGTTTCCCACACAAACCCCATGGATGCCACTCTGCAAAAGGCAGTGTGTCTTTATTTAAGGAAACCAAATCGAAAAGGCCTACCAATTATTGACCTCACATCTCCTGACTCCTACCCATACTGGTCTAGGCCTACTATGTGGCTTCTCTGCCAAATTCTACGGAAACACTATCTGCGATATCGCCCTAATGGAAACAGGCATTAAACCTAAAGCCCCCCCCCCCCACCCAATCTTCCCCATTTAGGATGGAGCATAAAGGCAAATAATGATGGGGCCCAACTTCAGAAATAGCCAATACAGAGAACCAGAATTTGATGTAAGAATTTATTTATTTTTAATAATATTCATCTTGAATTAAAACATGTACACTGTCCATTTCTTCCAGAAACAATCTCCATATCTTCAGGAAACAAAATGAGGATTTTAGGACTCTATTCCCTATAGTACCAAGACCTGCACTAAACTGGGCTTTTGCACAAATGAAAAGGGCCAAGCATTATAGCTTCATGTTTCCTTGCTATATAAAATGGTGAAGGCCCCTAGGTCCATATGCCAGTCAAATCAACAAACCTTAGCCTCGGCAGATCACAACACTGATTGCAATGCGGACCAGACTGAGCAACGCGGACAAGACGTCACATCACAAAGTGCCTGTAAGCCATGTGTCGTCTCTGCGATTAACATCTTCGTCCTTACCAATTGACATTGGCAAGAAACTGATCAAAACACAAATCTATATTACTTTTATTTTTTTTATATACGTTTGATGACCTACACTACATGGAGATCCTAGTGTAAGACCAGTAAAACAAAATTTTGAACTATAAAAAAATGAAACGAAATAGTATTTGTGTTTTAATAAGATTGCATTGACAAGATCCAGAACTCTTGGCTCTCTAAACCATACTCTTCAAACTCCAGCCAGTTGTTCAACTTGTCGTTAAATTTAACAATGTCGTTAAATAATTTAACGACATCGTTAAATTTAACGAAAGAAAAAGTCTGTTGTTCATTGCGTCGTTAAATTTAACCCATGGTTATGTCATCGTTAAAATGGTCCATATTTAACCCACCTAGCAGGGCATCGTTAAATTATTTAACCGGTCGTTAAATCACTCAAGGTGGCTGCCGGACAAATTCTCATGGTCATGTTTCCTACTTTAAACATAAAAAAAGAATGAAATGGGGAGGGAACCTGAGACCTTCAGGCTAGCAAACCAGCGTCTTACTCACTGTGCCACATAGGCTCCCAAATAAAAGAAAAAAAATGTATACAGGACAGGGGTACTTTTTGGCAGTGAGCTAAAGAGTGCAACTAATTATCAAAGAAGTGAAGCAGCAGGTATTCATTGCCATGCGCTTTTATGCAAGTGGTTCCTTTCTCTAAATCATTGACATTGTTCACAAATAACCCAGTTTCCCCAATGCTAGGTAATAATATTGTGGCCCAATGGCATCCAATCTCTCAAATGATTCTTTTTATGCAAAACAACAGTATCTCGTTAAATTATTTGTCCCATTCGACTTTGAAAATGAAAATAAACAGATTTTCTTCAGCATAAATCAAAGGTCACAAAGATAATTAATTAATAATTTAAATGCATTAGGATTTATTGATGGTACATGAATAATTAGAACTTTTCAATCTCTGTATAATATAACTTATGCTATTTGTAAGACCTTCTATGTTAGAATCATGTAACTTCTTTATGTAGGCTATATCGGTATGGAGTCTGTTGTGTAAACTTGCAAGTCGATCTTGGTTCACTTGAAGATAGGCCTAGATGTCATGTGTACATCACAACCTTGAAACTATTACATCTATTTCCTTTGTATTGTCTATGTCCTTTAAATGTATCGCAGCACAGATTTGAAATTTCCTTGCTTCTTATTGGTAGAAGAGTATGACAAACCACACAAAAAAACACTCTGCTTTAATAAGGCAAATAAATGCCTTTAATAAAAATATTGTCTAGGCAGATAGGTTTTCATGGTGAATGTCAATCACGCTTCATCTTATATATCAAAAGAAACACATCCCCGAAATTCTGCAAATGTCAATCATACTACATGTATTTTCAATCTTATATGCAAACACATCCCTGAAATGCATAAAACAGTAGAAAATCAGTCACAAATTAATTATAACCATTTGGAATTGGAAATTGACACTTCTTCGTTATCCTATGTTTACATTATTGACATCACGTAGCAACCGCTTTCGCTAGCATCTGAGACATCACATAATTTTACAGGGTTTTTTGGTGGATATAAGCCTCGAACTACTTTTGTCTGCATGAGAACTAATAAAAATAGTGCCAAAGGTCTGCAAATAAGACTTTAAAAAGCTAAAAAAAACAAAACAAACTTACCACATTTTACAGGATGCAAAGTTTACAAGCGAAACAATTTTTGTTGTCAAGAGTTACCCCTCTCCAGTCTCGATTAGCAGGCGACACTTATGTCATTGAAGATTGAAAGTCTATGCTAAACACACAACATGAAGTCTAATTTCCCATTCAGCTAAATATTTTTAAACATTAGAAATATTTGATTGAGGATATTAATTGGTTTTCTTTTGCCCCCCACCACTCCTAACAGTGTCATCCATCTTGAATTGGTTGCCAGTGAGGAGAATTATGGGATACTTGTTGAATGGTTAAATTTTAACCAAATGGTTATGGAATGGTTAAATTTTAACCATTTGGTTACATAACAACGTCGTTAAATGTAGTTGAACAACACAAATTTAACCACTGGTTATGTAACGATTAGTTAAATATATAACCAATGGTTATACGTAACCACATGGTTAAATTTAACTAAAAGTTGAACAACCGGCCCCTGAAAAATATTCAATTAAACATACATAATGCAAGTGCTAAATCTGCCTAATATAGGTCTTTCCTTAGGCCTGAAATAATATCTAAATTATTAATTTATTCATTCACACCATAGCCTCGATTGCTAACCTGCAATATTTACTGGATTGGAATCTGATCTGCGGCTCAACGCCTGTTGATGATTGAATAAAAAAATGAATAATCGAGACTATGTTTTTATCATAACCGACTTTATTTATGATGATCGAGGCTAGGCCTAAAATTCAATCGCTAAATTCTTGGTTCAGATTGGATCAGTTTGACTGAAATTTTCAAAAATGTCCCTTTACATTATCTAGTTATTAACTATTATAGTGAGAACAGTCAGCTCTTTATCTAATTTCCCATAGTGCATAATGTATCTTTAGCTATTTTTAAATTCTATTTGCAGTAAACCATATGTAATTTGAAAAGGTGCGAATGAAGGGGTTTTAACTACTGCTGTTCAACTACCTACACCTATGACATTACTCTTCCTTGATGAAATCTTTTGAAGGATATTATGACAGAAAACAATCACTTACTGGTTGTAATGAAATAAAATTCTCTGGTCTGGAGGCATAACTCCACATCTGCCACAGGAATATAGGATTTGGTGATTGGCTTAACTGTTGATTCGCAATTTCTTCCAAAAGTCAAACAAAATTAAAAGCAATTATTTCAGCAAAACACAACAAGTCTCTGTCATCCATCTACATTTGTACTTCTGCATGTAGCTCATTTACCATTTTCTGAAATTTGAAAATTGTGTAAGCAATTTATAAATAATTATCCCCCAACTCATATATACTGTTTGAATATTTCATATGATTATTGTCAGAAATGATCATACATATTTTTGTATTTCTATTTAAATATATCAGCTTATATTTTTATACAATTAATTATAAGAAAATAGCTGTTCCTCTTGAGCTTATATTTGGGGGTTTTCATATAATAATAAGAATGTGTGTAAAAAATAATCCGTTGTGAGTTTACAAATTTTTTTTATGATAATATTTCTTTGTAAATATTCCTCTATACCAGTATGCTGTTTTCGTTTCTGTTTAAATATATTTCGACTATTAAAAGAAGGGTTTGTTCTTACTTTTGAGTTCCTCTGTTCATTCCTTTCTGAGTCTTTCAACTCACCCCCTTATTGTGGCAGTTTTGCCTTTTTATGGACTAAAAGGGGTGGATGGAGGGGGTAGTTTCATGACATGTTACGTGTAATTGCAACTTCTGCCTAGATCTAATTGTCCTTGATGTAGATGGTGCTGTTACTTTTGAAGGTTGTTTTGCATCAGTAGCTTCTGCCATAGTTGCTAAAGTAGGTGGGGGTGTCAATACCAGGTATAGTATTGAATCTAATGATTCCACCTGGCATGTCCAGCACAAAAACGCTAGATATCCATCCAGTTTTAACTGATCTCGTATCAACTGCTTTCGGAATACCTGTAGTGTAAAACCAAAATGCAAATGTAAATAAATAAGGTTTTCAAGAATTCATATAAAATTCTAGTCAATATGTCTAATTAAAATAAATAATTATATGCAAGAAATTTTTCTGATCCGTCCCAACTTTAGAAATAAATCTTGTGTCACGAATGATATATTTAATATTTAGCTGAGTTGATATTACTGTCTGAGGGTTCTATGATCCAATCAACAATAATTTAAAAATGGAGCTTGGTGAAGCAATGCCATAAATGAAGATTAGGCAAAATCCAGGGTAATAATGAAACAATAACCTAATTTTAAAGATAATCAGACAGTTTGATCTGTCAATTAAGTAACTAGGCAAAGCCGGTGGTAATCCGTTTACTCGAGACGAAGTATTATTACAAACCAAGTACCGAAATTCCAAACATTCACTGCGCAATTTGTCCCCGGTTTTGAAGGCTTGAGACAATAAGTAAATAATATAAACTTACCGTAAAGAATGGAATCGTCGTTTGGGATGCACCGTAGCAGTTTCATGACAAAATTTGCTAGCCCTACAGAAAAATATACCTGCCCAAAATATAAAAATATGGTCCTTTTGTTTTTATACGCCCACATTTTCAATACAGGTCACAATTCTTATCCGATTTTGACGAAACTTGAAATATAGGTTTATCCCCAAAAGATCTCGGCTGCTTTCGATATTGGCATGTATCGGATCAAAACTTCATTGATTATGGCCCCTGATTGTACGAAAAATCACATTTTTAGCTTGTGAACCCTATAGAGGTCACAATTTTGAACCGATTTTCATGAAACTTGACATGCATGGTTGTAACCCAAAGATCTTGGTTCCTTTCGATATTTGCGGCTATCGGAATGTAATTTCCTGAATTATGGCCCCTGATTGTCCGAAGAATCACCCTTTTTAGCTTGTGGTCCCTCTGGAGGTCACAATTATTATTTGATTTAAAAAAACGTTTGATTATATCACCGTTACACCCTAAGGAAGGTTGAGTTCTAATTTCGTGAAAATCGGACCAAAATTGTCATACAAAATGGCCACCGTTTCTACGCGAATACTGTTAAAAAATGGTATATCAAGGTTGTGGACCCTGTGGAGGTCACAATTTTAATTCGATTTTGATGAAACTTGAAATTCATGGTTATAACCCAAAGATCTTTGTTCCTTTCGATATTTGCGCATATCGGATCGTAACTTCCTGAATTATGGCCCCTGATTATACGCAAAATCGCCTTTTTTTTTAGCTTGGAGGTCTTTTTTTTAGCTTGGAGGTCACAATTATTATCCAATTTAAAAAAAAGTTTGATTATATTACCGTTACACCGTAAGATAGGTTTAGTTCGAATTTCGGGAAAATCAGACCAAAATTTCCATACAAAATGGCCGCCGTTTGTATGCGAATACTGTTAAAAAATGGTATATCAAGGTTGTGGACCCTGTATAGGTCACAATTTTAATTCGATTTTGATGAGGAAGGTTGAGTTCTAATTTCGTGAAAATCGTACCAAAATTGCCGGACGAAATGGTTGCCGTTTGTACGTGAATAGTGTAAAAATATGGTATATGACACAGGCCACGATAAGGTGTAGAACTAACATATGGTTTTGCAAAAATTGATTTTTCCCAAAGCTAGGACAAATTTTCATGTGGACGTATATTGTCGTCGCCCCTATTATTTTTTTGAAAAATTATATGACTCAAAGAGTGTGTCTTTTCAAGGCGCAAAAAATGTAGGAAGCAGTTTTTTTAATTTCGATTTCATTTTCGAGCAAATTCGATTAAGAGGCTAAAAATGGTGTAAAATTGGCCTATTTACAACCTATTCAGGCTTTTCAGATTTTAAAATATTTCTTCGTAACTTTTATAAACTTGTAGCTATAATCCATACGAAGAAAATGTATGTTAAAATTCGTTTGTAATATAAGCAGTTACCAAGAAATGGGCAGTTCTGTACAAGTCACTGTTTTCGTTATTTTGCCTGTAAAATAGTCAATTATGATTGGACTTTTATAAAAGTGACATCATTCGATTCAAAAAGCACGTAGCGTCATATCAAGTTGATTACAATTTAAAATTGACACCGGAAGTGACATCATTTGGTCAAAAAATGCATTTTAAACTTTTTAAATCAATGTTTTATTCAACCAAGAATAACTTAATATGTATTAATAATTTTAACTTTTGGTTTAAATTCACATATAAACAAAACTCATATGGTCATATAGATATCATAAAATGGTTTCTAACTTATTCGGTTGCTGAGAAATAGACGGTTTTCTACAGGTCACTTTTGAAGGTTTCGGGGCCATAAAAGGGTCAATTATTATTCGATTTTCATAAACGTCACACCATGTTATACCTAATGCCATTTGGGATTTCATACAAGTAATTTAAGATTTTCATTATCACCGAAAGTAACGTCATTTTGGCAAAAACTGTATTTTTAGCCTCCAAAACAGATATTTTATTCAAATGAGTCTGTTTTGAAATCTTTTTCAAATTATGGTATTTGATGCCAATCAACAAATAGAATGAACCCATACGATCATACAGATACCACAAAATGGTTTCTAACTTGTACGGTTGCAGAGAAATAGCAGATTTTCTACAAGTCACTTTTCAAGTTTTTTGGTCTTTAAAAGTGGCAATTATTATTCGATTTACATAAAATTTTCACTATATGATATCGTATGCCATTTCTGATTTCATAAGACTAATTGAACATTTGCATTAACACCGGGAGTAATTTAATTTTGTCAAGATCATTTACAAGTAACAAATGTATAAAATGAATTGATATTGCTGGATTTTGTTGTTTCTGCGTCCATTTTATTTGTGTGCAATGTTAATTTGGAAACCTGTTTAGTGGTTTCGCTGGTACCGGAAGTGACATAGGTTCAAGGGTAACTTGGCACCGGAAGTGACATGTTTAAGGGTAACATGGCACCAGTGAAACCCGTCATTCCTGCATGCAGGTCTAGTTATTCTTATTATTATTATTATTCAGATTCCAATTTGAATAGATCTCAGCAACTACGTGTCGCATCGTTACGATTTCTTCGGTTTTACTGGGAAAGTGGGTGTGACTTAGAGGATAAAGCTATTTTGAACGTTCTGCGACAATGCGAAATGTCCGAAATCACCGAAGTTATCGTTTTTGAAAATATTGCAGTAATTTTAACAATAATCATTGGATTTTAACCTTCGATACATTTTGGCATAGCCTGAGACAGGGCACTTAGCTACGCTACTTTCGATTTTTGATTTTCGGCAAATCTTCGAAGATATTAGGCGCCAAATTTCGAAAATTTAAAATTTTACAAAATTTTTTTATTTATGAATATTTTTTAGTCGTATTGTGCACAGAATTAAAGAGTCATCCGACTAGTGCAAAAATGTTAAAATATTTTGTCTCAGTAATTTTCCTTGGCCGCCATTGGCTAATTCAGTTTTTCAGTCCTAGATTAATTTTTTATTGTTCGATTTGTATAAAACAAAGTTCATATGCCTCGTTGTCTCAATTGTCATTTTTTTTATTACCAAAGTGTTATCTGTCGGCACCGGAAGTGGCATAATTTTACCAAAAACTACAATTTTGACAGTTAGGTACCATTTTTCGAAAACAAATATTATTTTTTGGAAAAATTATTTGACTCAAAGAGTGTGCCCTTTCAAGGCCTAAAAAATGTATGTTAAAATTAGTTTGTAATATAAGCAGTTACCAAGAAATGGACAGTTCTGTACAAGTCACTGTTTTCGTTATTTTGCCTGTAAAATAGTCAATTATGATTGGATTTTTATAAAAGTGACATCATTTGATTCAAAAAGCATGTAGCGTCATATCAAGTTGATTACAATTTAAAATTGACTCCGGAAGTGACGTCATTTGGTCAAAAACTGCATTTTAAACTTTTTAAATCAATGTTTTATTCAACCATGAATAACTTAATATGTATTAATAATTTTAACTTTTGGTTTAAATTCACATATAAACAAAACTCATATGGTCATATAGATATCATAAAATGGTTTCTAACTTATTCGGTTGCTGAGAAATAGACGGTTTTCTACAGGTCACTTTTGAAGGTTTCGGGGCCATAAAAGTGTCAATTATTATTCGATTTTCATAAACGTTACACCATGTTATACCTAATGCCATTTGGGATTTCATACAAGTAATTTAAGATTTTCATTATCACCGGAAGTAACGTCATTTTGGCAAAAACTGTATTTGTAGCCTTCAAAACAGATATTTTATTCAAATGAGTCTGTTTTGAAATCTTTTTCAAATTATGGTATTTGATGCCAATCAACAAATAGAATGAACCCATACGATCATACAGATACCACAAAATGGTTTCTAACTTGTACGGTTGCAGAGAAATAGCAGATTTTCTACAAGTCACTTTTCAAGTTTTTTGGTCTTTAAAAGTGGCAATTATTATTCGATTTACATAAAGTTTTCACTATATGATATCGTATGCCATTTCTGATTTGATAAGACTAATTGAACATTTTCATTAACACCGGAAGTAATTTAATTTTGTCAAGATCATTTACAAGTAACAAATGTATAAAATGACTTGATATTGCTGGATTGATTGGTTGATTCTGCGTCCATTTTATTTGTGTGCAATGTTAATTTGGAAACCTGTTTAGTGGTTTCGTTGGTACCGGAAGTGACATATGTTCAAGGGTAACTTGGCACCGAAAATGACATGTTTAAGAGTAACTTGGCACCAGTGAAACCCGTCATTCCTGCATGCAGGTCTAGTTTTACTTTCAATTTCTCTTCTGATGACAGAATTCGTCACCAACTTTGCACACACCGGTTTTTGTTACTCGAACAATGGCGAACAAATGGCAATTTGCCGTTCGCGCGCGTACGTACAATTGGTACAGCATGTAGTAATACAATACTTGAATGCGGCACAACCTGGAACTTTAATTTCAAGCTGAGAATACGTCTTGTCGATACGACTTACATGGAAGGCTCCCTCGAATAAATTTAAAAGCAGATTTACGGAATCCCAGGAGAAAAAATCCTGTACACTGTATTGTATTGTAAGAGGATAAACGTCACGACTCACTCACTGCATGAAAAGCACGATTAAATCAATGCCAATATTTACTTATTTAATTGTTATGCAAAACTTACGCCCTCCTCTCTCTATTCCTAATCAAGATTTGCTATAGAATATATATAATAAGTACAATTATCTTACATTAAATAAAATTGACAAAAACTCTCGGAATGGGAAACACACGTCACGCAAGGATATTTTTTAAAATCATACTTTATAAGACTTATACTAAGTTAAAACAAAAGAAAAATGGTAGAATCTACTGCCAGTAGGCCTAGTACTTGACTGCTAATTTTAATCATTTTTTACTTTTCTAATAAATACTAATTATTTCTTTCTGTAGGGTACATATTCAAATTTGGTTTAATAAATAATTTTAGATATGGTTCATTGCTAATGCGTGTGTATTATATTTATTACCCATTTAATGCAATTTTTGTATTGTTTAGGCCTACAAGTCAATGTCTCATTTGACATTTCCAAATTAATTACCCTTGGAATTTACGCGTATTTGGAAATCTACTGCCAAATCATGGTTTTTACTGCCCTTTTCACACTACCCTACTGCATTTCAGCTCTGAGGGGTTGACAGGTCTGTGGACAACTCTTGTTGTTTGCCCGGACGATTTAGCTGCTGTGTGGGCGTATGTTTCGTTGCGGCACTATCAGTAATTTATCTGTATCAGCCGATATATTTCGCTGTCAATATCTGATATCGGTAATACCGATAGGTGCCATATCGGACCATCACTGATTTTATGAAGGTCAATATAATGCGTTCTTCGATTTTATGCGATTATGTTAAATAAACAAAACCTTTAGTGACCGTGTACAGTAAGGCTGTGCAAAAATATCGATATAATCGGTAGAAGTTATTTAGCGATACGATAATCGATATTGAAATTCAAATATCGATTATCGGTATATTTACCTTGTGACGGCAAGTTACGTTCACTTTAACATGAGTGAACTTGCCGTAGTCTGGCATTCAGACGAATGAACGAATACACAACGTCAACACAACAACTATTTTCTCCCTCTGCCTACAAACTGGCACATTTTACATATGTATTATTGTAAAAAAACTAAACTTTAAGATTAAATACATTATTTTAATATTTTCGTTGTTTTTGTTGTTATTACTAGTAACTCAAGTTAATCCTACATTTAGCAACTAATTATTTTACATTAATTTATTTTTTTACGTACATCGGCACAGTATTAGACTAGGATAATAACTCTACTGTAACTCGATCAACACAAATAACGGGTCGGTAAAGTTCGGTTTTTCCAGAAGATTGATAATCGATTATTATTGATAATCACTGACAAATTCTTGCCGATAATCGATATTGAAATTTCATATCGATTCCCAGCCTTAGTGTACAGAATGAATTTGTTTACGGTAAAATTCCATTCCTAAACTTGGAATATTGGCTGAGCGTTATTTTGAAAATAGTTGCCAAATTCAAATGAAAGTTGTTTATGTTTTTGTATTGCACAATTCTACTTGAAAATAGTGTTGGATTTTTATAAATTTGTGTCAGATGTGGCTATTTATTCCTTTTGGTGACCAAAGCAGAATCAAGGTGAAAAATCGATGCTAAGGATTCCAAAATAGCCTTAGAATCGAGATAGGGGAAAATCCTTATTTTCACATTAGTTGTCATCGGGAGCTGGCAGTAACGTAGTAGAGAGCAGAGCCGATACAATTTACTTTACTAGAGCAACTAGGCAAGAACATGATACTAGCAGTAGTTTCACTTCACTTTTACAAAGTTCTTAAAACAAATGTGGTTATTTCTAAATTCAATTTCTTGTTTTGTAAAAAAAAAAAAAGTAGTCTTAATGCCAACCTGTCAATCAGACGTAGAATGGTCGGTAGACTGGTTAAGCGAGACTAATTTCAAAAGAAGTGCCAGGAAGTTATGGCCAACACTCTTTCAGTGTATTATTTATCCATCTAATTTAGATATGTGTTTTGTGAAAAAAGAAAACTATGATATTTATAATATGTAATTGTTATAATTATCAATAGATGTGAAGAAGAAGATGTAGAAATGGGTGACGATGCATTGACTGTTTTAACACGTATTGGTATGGAAACATCTTTACGTTATGCTATACAGCTGATCACCACAGCTAACCTTGTATGTCGAAAACGGAAGGTATAGTATCATGAATACTAATATCTTAAATACTAAAGATAGGTTGCGAGGCAACGAAACATATGCCCACAGCATCTAAATCGTCCGAGCGTTCAACAAGTGTTGTTATATACGTCGTGGACAACTGTCACTCATTGTGTGCATACATGTGATTGGCCACAAGTAAAATGTCAGGAGATTTTTGTTAAAATGTCAGGAGAATTAAGGTCAAAAGAGGGAGACTTTATCACATGTTAAAATTACCCATCCACCATGAATAAAAGACAAATCAATTTACATATTTTATATAATTTGCTATCATTTGATTGTTAATTACACGAACTTAACAAAACACATGAAACCACACTGTGTTCTCATTTAAACATTACAAATATTTGTTCCACTTCTCTAAATCGCTATATTTTAATATTTCTTTTATCAATCGGTTCCAAATATGACTAAATGGATTTTCATTTTTAAAACATATTTGACATTCAAAAACCTGGAATGGTAGCTACATATGTACCACATTGTTTTCAGTCATTGAAGACACGGCATACATCTTTCATAAATACTACTACTAGTACTAGACTTGTCATTTGTAATCTTTTTTCCAAGCACGTAACATGAGATAGCCTCAGGGGGGGCGTGATCGGCTGTCCTCTGGCTCTGCACAGGTGTGACGTCGTGTTTGATATTCAATTTTATACCGATACTACCGGTACCTGAAATTCACACGGACAGAGCGTGGAAGACGTGCAATTCTGAAACCATGCCGAGACTGTCTTCAATGACCACGTGGCTTATTTTAATGCACCTTTTCTGAATAATCAACAAGCTTGTTTTGAATATTTTACAGGATTATAGAAAGAATATCTATATTCCGAAAGTAAACTATGTCGTGTGGACGACTTTACCAACGTATTGCTATATCTTCGAATTAAACTAAGTCTTGTGGACGACTCCACCAACGTATTACTATATCTTCAAAATTAAACGAAGTCTTGTGGACCACTCAACCATCGTACGGGTGTGGACGACTTAACCAGGTTTTTCGTGTGGACGACTTTTTTATTTTGAGCTGACGCAACCGCATGTAGCCGATTGGTATCGTTCGCGTCAAATTTCGTAGCCTGCAACTGATTGCTAAACTTTATTAATTTCGTGTAAAAATTAAAAACAATAATTATCGTGTTATTTAAATAGTATATTGTTCCAAATATGAAAACATCGGAAATGTATTCAGGTCGTGTTACTAATTATATAGTAACAACATTCAATACGAGATTGTCGGTTGTCGTTAACAAAAAAAAATCTGTCTCGTTTTATTTCGATTCTATTTGATTACAATTTTGACTACCAAAATATAAAATAATGAATTGAAAATTGAAAAAGCGGGAGTATTTGTCTCCCAATCGGGAGCTTGGGAGACTCCCGCGAATTGTGGGAGGTATCACATGTATGTGTGTGTGAGATGTAATATAACGTTTTGGAGGTAATTTCCCCAACCTATTCTTAAAACATAGTTCATTTACAGAGAAAACAACATGTAAGGTAAATAACTCCAATTAACAAGCTTGTGGAATGGAGGCGGACCAGCATTAGTTTCACCATTGACTTCAATGTTAATTCTGGACTCTTTGCCCACCTGCAACTTTTCCCCAAATTTTAGTTGGGCGAAATGCCTTTCCCCCTCAAAATCATGAATATTTACAAAAACCTGAAAGAAAATATTAATTCAAACCCTCTTCGTCCATTCTAGACCAAAAAATCAACAAAAATGGGCATGCGTGTGGAGCTGGATTCATGTACGTCTGCAAACGAAAATGTGTTTTGTCTCATATATTGAATTTTCCACAAATTATCGAGAGGTTGTGTATATTATTGATTGTGTAGAGTTTGTAGAATGTGCCCAAATACAACATTATGCTTGATTGGTTGTACATTTACCAAAATATCAATTGAAAACTTTGCCTACACGACTGGACAGAGAAGTTTTTCAGCAATTTCTGATAATTACTGCAAGAGTTATGGTCCTTGATCACCTCAAAAAATCTTGTGGATGCTCTAGATGCCAAAATTGATATCTGATCGACTTTAAATTTATACACAGTGAGGGGGGTTGGGATGGCATATTGGTCTTGTCGACGCTCTAGAGGCCAAAGTTGATATCTGATTGACTTAAAATTTATACACAGTGAGGGGAGGTTGGGATGGCATAGTAGTCTAGAGTGCCACGCTTCAGTCTCTAGCTGACCGGTCGCTTGCGGCTGTGGTTTCGATCCCTGGTGTGAGCGTATGTGGCATGGAAATAGGGGCGCCTTCTCAACCTCATGGGTTTCCTCTAGGCACTATTGAATTATTGAAAGAAAGTTAAACCATATGTTAGTCCCGAAATGACCTAGTTTGTGTCAAGCGACCGTTAAACCCCATTTCTCTCTCTTTATACACAGTGCAGGGATGTAGCCAGGATTTGCTGAGTGGTGGAAAAAAAATTCAGAGGGGGTTGTGGTCTTTTATGATAATTCAATCCTTCTTGGTGTATTTTCAGGGCATCTGCTGCCTTTTTTATTTGCTTCAGTGCAAATCAAATTTCCTTTCATATTTATATATTCAAATTTTTACCAAATTAACTTAATTTCATCAATGATATAGAAACTCTTCCAGGCAGCTAAAAAAACTTATGTAAATGGTAATTGGTATTACATATATACCACTGCAAATTTATTTACTAAAAAAAAAGAGATCATTTTCAAAGATTCTAAGTCAAAAGCCTCTCGTAGTGGTAGTCGTACTTACAATCTTACATTATTAGTGACTAACGTAATAAATACTGTCATATCATATAGTGAATAATAAGTGAAACAGTACACTCGCCTTGCCGTCTTATTTATATTTTTTTGTGCAAGTGTAAATAAAATGGACTGTAGCCTAACTGTCTCTCAGATTTTATTTAGATTCGGTAGAATTAACGCTAGAATGAGTACATTAAAAATTGGTCGTAAAACTGAACGTACGACACCATTTACGACATTCAACGCTTTAACATTGAAATGCCGTAAATTGGTCTGGGTGACCTATTTACGGCAAATACAAATTCAAAGACCGTACAATCAGAATTATAAATTGAATACTCCTTTTTCATACGCCCACATTTTCATGTGGACGTATTATGTCGTCGCCCCTGTCCGTCCGTCAGTCCACAATTTGTGCACTCTCTGCAGGTCGGATCGGAACTTCATGGATTATGGCCCATGATTGTACGAATTATCATGTTTTTAGCTTGTGGACCCTATAGAGGTCACAATTTTGAACCGATTTTGATGAAACTTGACATGCATGTCTATAACCCCAAAATATTGGTTCCTTCCTGAATTATGGCCCCTGATCGTCCGAAAAATCGCCCTTTTTAGTTTGTGGTCCCTCTGGAGGTCAAATTATTATCCGATTTAAAAAAACGTTTGATTATATCACCGTTACATGGTAATAAAGGTTGAGTTCAAATTTCGTGAAAATCGGACCAAAATTGACAAATTCGTACGTGAATAGTGTGAAAATGTTACAAGGTGGTCGACCCTATAGAGGTCACAATTTTGAACCGATGTTGATGAAACTTGACATGTATGTTTATAACTCAAAGATCTTGGCTCCTTTCGATATTTGCTCCCATCGGATCGTAACTTCCTGAATTATGGCCCCTGATTGTCAGAAAAATTGCCCTTTTTAGTCCCTCTGGAGGTCAAAATTATTATCCGATTTAAAAAAACGTTTGATTATATCACTGTTACTTAGTAATGAAGGCTGAGTTTGAATTTCGTGAAAATCAAACCAAAATTGACGGACAAAATGGCCGCCGTATGTATGCGAATAGTGTGAAAATATGTTATATCAAGGTTGTCGACCCTATATAGGTCACAATTTTTTAACCGATTTTGACATGCATGTTTATAACCCGAAGATCTTGGTTCCATTCGATATTTGCACTCATTGATTCGTAACTTCCTGAATTATGGCCCCTGATTGTATGAAAAATCACCCTTTTTAGCTTGTGGTCCCTTTGGAAGTCACAATTATTTTCCGATTTATAAAAACGTTTGATTATATCACCGTTTCACCTTATCGAAGGTGTGGGTTCAAATTTCAGGAAAATCGGACCAAAATTGACAGACAAAATGGCTGCCATTTGTATGCGAATACGGTTAAAAAATAGTATATCATGGTTGTGGACCCTGTATAGGTCACAATTTTAGTTTCATTTTGATGAAACTTGAAATGCATGGTTATAACCCAAAGATCTTGGTTCCTTTCGGTATTTGCGCATATCGGATTGTAACTTCCTGAATTATTCGAAAATCTTACCAAAATTGCCGGACGAAATGGTCGCCGTTTGTACGCGAATAGTGTAAAGATATGGTATATCATGGTTGTGGAATCTCTACAGGTCACAATTCTTATCCGATTTTGCCGAAATGTCACATTTCTAGGTTGTGTACCCTCACACCATAATCATTGTCGGCTTCGAATTTCATGAATATCAGACTGGAACTGACCAACAAAATGGCTGCTCCCAATACAGTATGAAATACAGGACTTAATGATGTAGGAAAAATCACTTTCGGTATTGCTTGTTCTCTATCCATCTCTCGAAAATGTGGGCGTATTTAGGATGAAAGGGTTTACTACGGCACACAAAATTAAATTATGCTGTGGCAGACATGGTTTGCGTCCGCTTTTACTATGACTATGTAAATTTCGAGTGATGAGTTTTTGTACAGTACAGAGTGAGAGAGGGATGAATCGTGAATGGGTTTAAATACAACTGGGCGGTTTCCTTGATTTCTTCTTTGTGTCGGGCGGCAAGAAATAGTGCCCAGCGTGGCTACATCCCTGACAGTGTTAAAGGCCATGAAAGGAAGAAGTCTAATGTGTTTCAGCGATTTCGGATAATTACTGCCAGAGTTATGGCCCTTGATCACTTCAAAAAATCTTGTTGGTGCTCTAGAGGTCAAAGTTAATGGCTTTGAATTTATACACATGAGACGAAGAAGCCTATTGATTTTCAGCGATTTCCGATAATTGAAGCCAGGGTTGTCTCCCTTGATCACTCCCTTGTGACGCTATAGAGGCCAAACTTATCATTTGATTGACTTCAGATTGATCACAGAGTTTAAGGCATTTGAAACGAACAAGTATTTTGGTTTCCTATACTAATTGTTAGCATGGGGCAAATTTTTTATAAAAGCAAACAAATTCTAATGATTTTCAGATAATTACATAATGAGTTCAGTTACTCTTAATCAGATTTTAGTGTATTCCAAATGTTTCATTAAAGGGCCAATCCCGATAACTTTTTGGGGAATAAAACTGCTTAATTTTGTGTTAAAATTCTTTAAAATCCATAACCTAAGGCCCACCTACTAACCCGATATTTTTGATACGCTTGTAAATAACTTAAACCTGACGATATTCATCTGGAAATGGAGGCCGTTGTATTATACAGTATCTGGATAAAACCAGACTTTATTTCTATAAAAATAATATGTAGGTGAAATTTACCTTTTGTTACAAAGTACAATGCATGGGTCATTCACTGTATAGACCTCTCAAGAAACGTTTATCGATTATTAGGTCACCCAATGAAAAAATTGATCCGAAATCTTAAAAGGGTTACGTGTCCCGATAAGCAGTGTTGACGTTCATGTCCAAACGACTCAATATTTTGAGCTGAAATTTTGAGACAAGATAAATACACCATGCCACTATATTTTGGTCCATAAATTTCATAAATACTCAGATTTTAATTTTTGAGACTCTGTTCTTATCGGGATTGTCCCTTTAACAAAAACAGTAAAAATATGTGACAACCCTTGTTGACTGCCCGGACGATTTAGCTGCTGTGGGCATATTTTTCGTTGCCTGGCAACCTATCTTTGAGTTGTTTAGTTAATCTTATTCAGATTTCAGTGTATAGTATTATAAATGTTTCATTATCGAAAAAGGTAAGAATATGCGACAACCCATGTTGACTGCCCGGACGATTTAGCTGCTGTAAGCGTATGTTTGGTTGCCAGGCAACCTATCTTTTTCCAAGTTTGATTTTCTCTGACAATCGGTCAAATTAATTACACAATGGGGGAAGTTAACGTTTTAAAAACGTCACACTTAACAGGTTAATCGTTTGTAGGTAATGGGGGGAATTTACAAATGGCTGATTATACTTTGATACATTTATATATTATGTTATTTGCATTCTAAACTTTGTAGCTTCCATAAATTTTGGCCTTATGACTACAAGTTGTGGTGAGTCTTGTGCATATTGTGGGATATGCTTACTCTTTCAAGTTAAAAGATGTTGCCATTAGCTTTTGATTTTTCTGTGGTGTGCGCTGATCTGTAAAGAAATGGGGGTTTAATGTATTACTTTTCTGCACAGACTGAACAAATGAAGATAGACATACCCCAATGCCGTGTGCTGTGAGGGAAGAAATTTTGCCCAGACAGTGGCACTACGGTCTGCTCTTATATCAAATTCCAACTGTCAACCATTTGGTTCTTTTATATGCACACCAGGCAATATATTGGGTTTCTAGTTTTAAATGATCTGTTTCGATTAGAATTACTTCACACCGCTCGGGAAAAGTAAACAGTTGTAAACCCGACACTCATTATCTGATCTAGTTGGGCCAACACTGGTTTGAAACTAAATACAGAAAATCCCAACTAAAACAGCAAAACTACGCAATACCCAAGTTGTAGTGTTTTCTGCCATGGAAAAGGCCCTTTGACAAGACTAATATTGATATTGTGTTTCTAGGGAACAGAAGTTGAAGTTGATGATATAAAGCGAGTCTATAGTTTATTCCTTGATGAATCTAGATCAACACAGTTCCTAAAAGAATATCAAGAAGAGTATATGTTCAATGAAGTTGGTAAGATCAACTAAAAAAAATGGTTTTAGAAATCTGTATGATGGTGCCTTATTTCATCAATTCTTCATCCTATTACTTCACCCTATCTAGAGATTCCTGGTGAATAGGTGCCATGCAACAAAGGAGTAAACTGTGTCTTAATTGTACTTATTTGGAATGTGTAGTCATAACCCATTTTAGTACAATGCTTCAAACAACACTCCATTGTGTATGCTGTTTCTTCTTTTAAAGATACATTCCCATTAAAGTATATTGGGTAGCTATTGTGCTAAAGGTATAATTGGCCTTGTGACAATTTGATTGAGATGCGTGTGCAGGATAAGACTGTATGGTAAATTGTTTAATGGGTATTGAGCAAGACATTGTTTTTGATCATTAATCCACACTGAATGTACATTAATTATTAATATATTTTCTTTGTAGGTGAATCAGACAACATGCAAACCAGCTGAAATTGGGCCCATCTGCTACATCACAATTTGCTTTGAAATAAAAATCCATGAATATTTCGTACTGTTATATCAAAGAAAGACAATTATATGATTAGGTCAATAACCCTCAACATCATTCCTCTTGCAAGTTCTGTTTGGTATATTGTTAGAAGTTAAACATAGTTGTTGTATGAGAAATGAATAAAATTTCATATTTTTTTGTAACTTTGGCTTGATAAAGTAAGATTTCCTGAACACTCTTCTCTTGAACTTTGGCTAGGGGTCAGGGCTGACGAGCTAGAAAGGGGTTTAACTTGTCAAATTTTTATCCCATCTCAAAAATTCCTCAAGTAGAGTGGTTCAGAGACACAATATTTGTCCTTATAAAAACTGACCCGCTTATCTCTGTGATTGCTCCGTCGAGAAATCTTCTGAAGTGAGCAGAAGTTAGCGCCGCACATGATTTCGGATGTCGGAGCAAATATACGTCACACAAGGTATTTTTACAAAACATGTATTTGTATATGAAGCCGAGTAAAAAATACACTCATTACGGGCATCGACTTATGTGTTTATTTAATAGCAAACGTGAGCAAAAATTTCGATTTCACTCCCTTGATTTGATTTTTGATTTTGGCAATTTTGGTGATTTAACATCATGTTGTTATGTGGGATTCTATAAAGTATGCAATATGCAAATAAGATGGTTTGATTCGTGCAATCATGCTGTCATCCAATAGTAACTGTAAATTTTCCCGCGGTTAGATGTCTCTGACAGTCTGACCAATCAAAAAAATTGTTGTTTGATCACATACACCCTTCTATCGAGGATTCAAGTTTCTCATGCGATTTTCTATAATAACTATAAGTGTGTGTTTTAATGGTTTTTATACGCCCACATTTTTATGTGGACGTATATTGTCGTCGCCCCGGTCCGTCCGTCCGTCCACAATTGTTTGTGAACAGTCTACAGGACACAATTTTTATCCGATTTCAATGAAACTTAAAATATAGGTTTATCACCCCAAGATCTCGGTTCCTTTCGATATTGGCATGTATCGGACTGTAACTTCATGGGTTATGGCCCCTGATTGTACGAAAAGTCACGTTTTTAGCTTGTGAACAGTGTAGAGGTCAGAATTTTGATCCGATTTCAATTAAACTTGAAATGCATGTTTATAACCGAAAGATCTTGGTTCCTTTAGATATTTGCGCATATCGGATCGTAACTTCCTGAATTATGGCCCCTGATTGTCCGAAAAATCACCCTTTTTAGCTTGTGTTCCCTGTGGAGGTCAAAATTGTAATCCGATTCAAAAAACCGTTTGATTATATCACCGTTACCTAGTTATGGGGGTTGAGTTCGAATTTCGTGAAAATCGGACCAAAATTGACAGACAAAATGGACGCCGTTTGTACGCAAATAGTGTGAAAATATGTTATATCAAGGTTGTCGACCCTATAGAGGTCATAATTTTGAACCGATTTTCATGACACTTGAAATGCATGTTTATAACCGAAAGATCTTGGTTCCTTATGATATTTGCGCATATCGGATCGTAACTTCCTGAATTATGGCCCCAGATTGTCCGAAAAATCACCCTTTTTAGCTTGTGTTCCCTGTGGAGGTCAAAATTGTTATCTGATTCAAAAAAGGCTTGACTTTATCACCGTTACATAGTTATGGGGGTTGAGTTCGAATTTCGTGAAAATCGGACCAAAATTGACAGACAAAATGGCCACCGTTTGTACGCGATATATAGTGTGAAAATATGTTATATCAAGGTTATGGTCACAATTTTGAACCGATTTTCATGAAACTTGAAATGCATGTTTATAACCGACAGATCTTGGTTCCTTTCAATATTTGCGCATATCGGATCGTAACTTCTTGAATTATGGCCCCTGATTGTCCGAAAAATCACACTTTTTAGCTTGTGTTCCCTGTGGAGGTCAAAATTAATATCCGATTCAAAAAAACGTTTGATTATATCACCGTTATCTAGTTATGGGGGTTGAGTTCGAATTTCGTGAAAATCGGACCAAAATTGACAGACAAAATGGACGCCGTTTGTACGCAAATAGTGTGAAAATATGTTATATCAAGGTTGTGGACCCTATAGAGGTCATAATTTTGAACCGATTTTGATGAAACTTGAAATGCATGTTTATAACCGAAAGATCTTGGTTCCTTATGATATTTGCGCATATCGGATCGTAACTTCCTGAATTATGGCCCCAGATTGTCCGAAAAATCACCCTTTTTAGCTTGTGTTCCCTGTGGAGGTCAAAATTGTTATCCGATTAAAAAAAAAACGCTTGACTTTATCACCGTTACATAGTTATGGGGGTTGAGTTCGAATTTCGTGAAAATCGGACCAAAATTGACAGACAAAATGGCCGCCGTTTGTACGCGAATAGTGTGAAAATATGTTACATCAAGGTTGTGGTCACAATTTTGAACCGATTTTCATGAAACTTGAAATGCATGTTTATAACCGACAGATCTTGGTCCCTTTCAATATTTGCGCCCATCGGATCGTAACTTCCTGAATTATGGCCCCTCTGGAGGTCAAAATTGTTATCCGATTTAAAAAAAACGTTTGATTATACCACCGTTACATGGTAATGGAGGTTGAGATCGAATTTCGTGAAAATCGGACCAAAATTGACAGACAAAATGGCTGCCGTTTGTACACGAATAGTGTGAAAAAATGTTATATCAAGCTATAGAGGTCACAATTTTGAACCGATTTTCATGAAACTTGACATGTATGTTTATAACCCAAAGATCTTGTGGGTCCTTTCTATATTTGCGCCCATCTGATCGTAACTTCCTGAATTATGTCCCGTGATTGACCGAAAAATTGCCTTTTTTAGCTTGTGGCCCCTCGACTGTAGGTCAAAATTATTATCCGATTTAAAAAAACGTTTGATTATATCACTGTTACATTGTTATAAAAGATGATGTGGAATTTCGTGAAAATTGTCCCAAAATTGATGGACAAAATGGCCGCTGTTTGTACGCGAATAGTGTAAAAATATGTTATATCAAGGCCGTGGACCCTATAGAGGTCACAATTTTGAACTGATTTTGATGAAGCTTGAAATACATGTTTATAACATAAAGATCTTGGTTCCTTTCGATATTTGCGCATATTGGATCGTAACTTCCTGAATTATGGCCCCTGATTGTACTAAAAATCGCCTTTATCACCTTGTGGTCCCTCTGGAGGTAACAATTATTACCTGATTTAAAAAAACGTTTCATTATATCACCGTTACAGGGTAATCTAGGTTGAGTTTGAATTTCATGAAAATCGGACCAAAATTGACAAACAAAATGACCGCCGTTTGTACGCGAATGGTGTAAAAATATGGTATATCAAGGTTGTGAACTCTATAGGGGTCACAATTTTAATACGTTTTTGATGAAACTTGAAATACATTTTTATAACCTAAAGATCTTGGTTCCTTGCGATATTTGCGCGTATCGGATTGTAATTTCCTGAATTATGGCCTCTGATTATACGGAAAATTGGCTTTATGGAGTTCAAAAACATTTGATTATATCACCATTTTGTGAACATCGGACCAAAATTGATGAACAAAATGGCTGCCATTTTTACACGAATAGTGTAAAAATATGGTATATCAAGGTTGTGTACCCTGAAGAGGTCACAATTTTAATTCGATTTTGGTCAAACTGAAAGATCTTGGTTCCTGTCGATATTTGGACATATCTGATCGTAACTTCCTGAATTATGGCCCCTGATTGTACGAAAAGCCGCCATAATATTAAATGTTTCGTATCCAGTGGAGGTGACAGTTTATTCCATAATATTAAATGATTCGTATACTTTACATTAGCATGGAGCAGAACTTTATAAAAACCAAACAAATTCTAATGATTTTCTGATAATTACTTAATATGCGACAACTCTTGTTGACTGCCCGGACGATTTAGCTGCTGTGTGGGCGTATGTTTCGTTGCCTGGCAACCTATTTTCTTATTCTTAAAAAAAAAAAAAGAATTTACATAAATAGAAATAAATATGACACTACCGTAAAAGAAATGTGTAGAATTCGGATTCTGAAATATCGGTATAAAATTGAATATCTACTAATTTACGCTAACTTTATTACAAAAACATCGTCAATACTAATCAAACAATCAACAATGATCATACGATCTTACAAACTTTAGTACAAAAACATTGGTGATTCAATCTGAAATCACATAACAAAATAGTCAACGAGTACTAGCTGTTTATTCCATACGATTAAATTGTGTACAAGTCTTATTCTTAGTTGTGGACATATTCCTGAAGCAATGGCCCGAGAAATCCCTCTCTGACCATTGCTGGAATAGCGTCTGTTTCTTGAACTTATGCGGGAGTGTGTCTATTCTTTCCGTTCAATGAAATCTACCACTTTAGTACAGCAAAACGACAGTCCTTCGTTTAATCTGGGTCTTCTCTAAAACTTTGGACAGTGATTTAAGGTATTCAAAACGGTGAAAGTATGTTCGTTTCGAAACAGTATTGTTTTACATTTCATTCGACTTGATAGCCTCGTTTGTCACGCAATTAGTTTCACTGCAGTATTCTGCTATGCACGGGTTAATTAGGCATAATAAAATCGTGAGTCATGACGTATACGTTATGTAAACATAATTGGTCCAGTATTGGCAGCTCGTGATTGGTTGGTAGACGGACTACTGATCAATCAAAATTTAACACAACAATATCCACTGTGTGTAGCAGTGTGTAGTTGGATTACCTCTAATCAGACGCAACACTGCGCGGAGTATGAGTTGTGGACGACATCACCAATAGTTGTGGATACGATTAAAATGTGTACGAGTCTTATTCTTAGTTGTGTACAAGTCTTATTCTTAGTTGTTGACGACATAACCAATAGTTGTGCATGACATCACCAATAGTTGTGGACGACTCCACCAACCTCTTGTGGACGACTTTGCTTGTGGACGACTTGACTGGTACCTTTACTCTGTGCACCAAACAGCAATAATTTTTCATTGGTTAGAGCCGTATAAATGCCAGAAAATTTAGAGTAGATTCGTGAAAAATTGTCTTACATTATCGGTGGTCCACACTGATTTAGAGGTGTATTTTGCAGTATCACAGCTAGATAAATCCATGATATGCGCACAATGATGTGTGAAATAGCTTTATTTAACGTCCACTTCCACTGAAGTGATATCGCACAATGATAAAACTATAGCTTACGTATACCAGAAATCAAAAATGACAGGTGCAGATCATTGACTTCACTTCTCTGGTGGTTTAACGTCCGCTTCCACATAAGTGATATCGCAGTCTAGATAGATATCTTCCTGTTTTAGAATATGATTTTGCAATCTTTCCATGTGCGGCCTTAGGCCATGGAGTAGGGTTAGTGGGAAGGTCTTCCCTTTATTTAATAATAAAAAAAAGTTATTTGGTAGTTGTTTCTTCTAATTTCTGGATCGGTTGATGTCGTCTTTATGGGATTAGTCTTTAGGTGCCAGACTTGTTGTATGGTCTCCCCTTACTCAAATGTCCCATTCTGCATATTTGGTGTCATTTTGAGGTATAGTGTTTAGATTCCGAGTCTGTCTGACCGTAACTCTCCCATACTCCACTATCCTGCTAGTTTGGTGGGTCTTTTTTTTCATGGAATTCAAATGAACTTCCAATAATTTAGCGCAAAAATGCGCTACCCGTCGACATAACGATTAGTCTGCAAAGAAATTCCAATTAACTGTCAAGCATTCTACGCACAAATGCGCTACCTGACGAGGTAACGAGATACTTGGCTGTTAATGTTAATTTTAATTCCCTTACAAACAAATTTTATTAAAAAGTACTCTACATATTTTAAAAAAAATGTTTTGTGTGAAAATATAAAGATGAGAAAATAATTTGTCTGTTAAAGAATTCCAATCAACCGCCAAACATTCTACGTACTATATATTATCCATTAGCCTATAAAAATAGTATTCCACCATTGACAAATATACGTCAAAAATCAGTAAATCACATCCCAGGTAATTATACAATCAGAACTTGGTAAATCACATCTTCATTAAATCACAAATAAATTAACGCAGACTTCCACGTGTGCATGTCACCAGAAGTCAACCCTACAATGGCAGTGCGATAGACTCGCGAGAGAGTTAGACTATCTATCTTCTGATGGTTTAACGTCCGCTTCCACATAAGTGATATCGCAGACTAGATATAGGACAGCCAAAGCTTCTTCCTGTAGAATATGATTTTGCAATCTTTCCATTTGTGGCCTTAGGCCATGGAGTAGGGTTAGTGGAAATGTCTTCCCTTTATTTAATAATAAAAACAATTTATTTGGTAGTTGTTTCTTCTAATTTCTGGATAGGTTGATGTCGTCTTTATGGGATTAGTCTTTAGGTGCCAGGCCCGTCTTATCATGGTCTCCCCTTACTCAACTGTCCCATTTTGCATATTTGGTGTCATTTTGAGATATAGTGTTTAGATACCGAGTCAGTCTGTCCGTGACTCTCCATTACTCCGCTATCCTGCTAGTTTGGTGGTCTTTTTTCATGGAATTCAAATTAACTTCCAATAACGATTAGCCTGCAAAGAAATTCCATTTAACTGTCAAGCATTCTACGCACAAAGGTGCTACCTGACGAGGTAACAAGCTACTTGGCGGTTAATTTCAATTCTTTTACAAAGCAATGTTTTTATTAATACATACACAATATTTAAAAATGTTTCATATAAAAATATAAAGATAACATGTCTTTTTAGCGAAGAAGTGTTTAGACGCCGAGTCCGTCTATCCTGCTAGTTTATTATATTTCTCATATATAATTTAGTGTTTAGATGCCGAGCCCGTCTAATTGTAGCCCCCTCTTACTTCACTATTCTACTTAATCCAACTGTGTTCATTAAATCGTTGATCAGCTCGAGAATTTGTAGCTTTAGATCTGGCCTCGGAAAGAGTAGGTTCTTAGTGTTGAGCGGTATGTTGTTGGCCTTCAGCAATCCCACTTATTCCTTTCTCTCTTCCTTGTATATCTCGCAGTCTACCAGGACATGGTTGGTGGTACATTCTTCTCCGCAATCACAGACGATGACTTGGTTTTTGCTGTCTCTCAGTCGCTCTTTCACCCTGAGATTCGATATAAGTTTGCATATATCTCTTCTAGAGTGATTGATCGCTGTCTTTGTATAGATCTTTACATCTAGCCGAAATCTGTATATGTCAGTTCAACAAGCTTTATTTCCCAGTATGAATTGACCTGTCTTTTAACCATACTGTAGATTTCCGTGGTGCTGTAGTCTATGGTGCGGAATGGTGCTGTGTCCCTGAGACCTTTGTTGGCGAGCCGATCTCTTCGTTCCCTCTAATATTCACATGGGATGGAATGCTCTAGTTTACTTCCCTTCTTTAGGACCCTCTGGTACAGTTGTGTGATTTCCAAAATGACTTCTGGTCTTGAGTCCGAGTTGTCATTTTGGATTGAAATCAGACTGCTCAGCAGAAAGTGGCTCAGGATGACGAATTTACCAGTCTTTTGATGGGAGATCCATGATATAGGATCATGGATGGCCACAATCTCTGCAGTGTACACCGAACAGTTATTGGGCAGTTTTCTGATTATTCCCTGTTCCACGTTTGTCAGGTATATTCCAAACGAGCTGGTGCCCCTTTCAGGATTGTGAGTGCCATCCGTATATACATGTTCCCAGTCATCAGATGGCCAGTTGTCTTCCAAGTGTTCTAGGGATAGAGCATATGCGGCAATGGGGTTGTTTTTCTTGTCGGTCTTTTGAAGTAGATCTAGATTAACTGTAGGTATCGGGAGTGTCCAAGGGGCGACAGCTGGTGGGTCATGTTCATTTATCACGAGCTCCTCCAGTCGTAGTTCCTTGACTGTTTCTCTGATACCCTGGCCGAAGCTTTTCTTTCTTGGATCTCTTACATATTTTGTCTTCTTTAAGCCGACAATGTCGTCTAGTTGTGAGATCTTGGCCCAATATATTTTTCTTAGAGATAGGGGCAACTCTCTGGCTTCCTGTAGTAATGCGTCTCTCTTAGTCCCAATCTCTACAGTAGTCGCAATACACAGAGCTTTGTATTGGATGGTGTCGAGCTTACTTAAGAGTGTTGGCGCACAATTGACCTTTCCGTCAACTCCGCCCACAAAAGAGCTTTAACCAAGCAGCTTCGTTTTCAATTTGCTGCGAAATGACGTCAATGTTCCACGCTTCTTCACCTTAGACATTGTTGACATTTTGACATGTTTTGAAACGTCAGCAGTCATGGTGAAGCATTGTTCACGCGGACTTTGTAAGAGCGATAGCCGGTATCCAGAGAGGTTAGAGGGCAGTTTCGTATTCATTCCCTTCCCGAAACCCACAACAAACCACGAGAAGTGTCTCCAGTGGATAAAATTGTGTGGTCGACCTCACAACAACATCAATTCTAACCGATATGTGTGTTCCAAGGTAATTAATTTCGTTTTCATTAGACATATAACCGTTAAGTAGGATAAAATATGTGCTATGGTTGGTAATTAATTTTCTTTTAGGCAGATAGGAATAAAAAAATTACATATCTTAGTCTTTTTCGTTAAGACTTCAAAAGTCGTCTGCCAGAGCCGCTATTTTGAATTTGCTGTCGAAACGGGGAAGATGACTCCGACTGACTGAATATTGACAAACCGTGTTACAGATCTTACTGGGTATTTACCCCACATTATTCTACAGCTTTTCATTCAGGCTTCTCGATTCGAACTAAATTTAGTTCTATGGTCAAATGAAGAGGGCTAGGGTGGGATAGAGGCCTAGATATAATTCCAATTCCAAGACAGTTTGTCAGTATAGAAAGGCCTTTTCATTAGTACCGTACTTAACCGTTTGTTAACAACAGTTACTAGTAAAACTGTTTTACTTTTCTAATTCTACCCTGAGGTATTTTGGGGTTTTCTGGCATGGCATTGAGTAATGCTTGCTAGAGTTATTTTGTATTTGTATTTCAGCATTTTGTGAATCTTATCAGAAAATAACCCAGACCCATTTCCTGCTGATAAAAATGGAACTACTGTTATGAATAGTAAACCAACAAGAGCTGCACCAACAAAAAGACACATAGCATGTATTCGTTTTTCATGTCTGTTATTTGATAGTAGAATCTTACAGCCAAAGTATATGTGCCAGTGCTTCAAAAGACAATTTGGTCAATATTATTTTTTAAAATATGACAAAATTCCCTTTAAAGACCTAGCACATTATTGATTTTATAGATTATGAATGAAATAAGACTATATTTTAATTTTTTTTTCTTTTACAGCAAAATTGTTGATGTGAAAAAAAGAAGGAAACCAGATGCTACTATTACTAAACATAAGCCTAATTATATACAGGTAAAGTGGGGGTGACTGGACCTCATGATGGATGGTTCGGTTGCACTTAAATTTTACATTCAAAATCCTTTCAACATAATGTAGGAGTAGGACTCAGATTTTGACTTAATATGTTGAATGAAGTGCATACTACATTTGAATAATGTCAAAGATTAAGAAAAGAGTAGAACAAATCTGTATCAAAATTAAATTGACTTAGTAGAACAAAGACTGACAAATTACCTCCCCTTACCATATATTGTGACAAATAATGTGACAAGTTTTGGGTTACAAATGATACAATACTATGTTGACAGTGCAGTCGCCATATACTGGTAATTAACCTGCTTCAATCTGGCTTTTACATGAGTTTCATGAAAGTCAAATAATTTGTTAACCATATTCAACAAAATAAATTATCAGGCTGAATTCTCTGTATAAATAAATCCTTTGTGTAAACTACAAATTCAAAAAAAATTGAACCAGAAACTAACAGTTGTCTTTGAATTTGGTAAAAGTAATTATGATTAGTTTTAAGTTGAATAACACCATCTTGGTTTTCTAAACAAAAATCATTATGCAGACAAGGATCTACAATCTTTAAGTCACGTTCCTTAAAAGGACATTTTACTTAAAGTAATTAAACCCAACTGTACCATTCTGATCACAAATCTTTCCATCTGTGTACCACCTAAAAATGTCAACTTTGGATTTACAATGAGTCCACAATCATGAACATGATTTCCAGATCTTTCAATATATATAATTTGATGGCCTTTTTCTCATTGTTCTTTCAATATAATGTTGGTGCTGAAGTAAAAAATTTAGGATTTATTATTGAGTCGATAAATTTGTCTGACAAACTCTTCTTTTTACAATAGATCCAAACCCAGAAGCTGTTAAGTGCCAGTCCACGAGAAAACCATGCAGAAATCGGGAAGGTGAGGGGTCGGCCGATTCCATTCATATTCATAGGGTTTGGTCATGCCCATGAGACTACTTGATAGCCAAAACCGCCGATCTCAGAAATTGACCCTAGCTGAGATACGGCAAACAGGTGTTTTTTTGGGGCTTTTTGCTCATTTTTCGTCAATTTTAGGCAATGTTAGCTGCTGTTTTTCAGGTTTTAAACGAGTACTTATGTAACAAATGATGATTCGATATATTAGGCTAGGTAGTAATGTTTCAAAAAAATAAAAAAATCTATCTTTCCACTGAGGGGTGCCATTTGGTTTTTCCTGAAGGGTATAAATCGAACCCTATAAAGTACCCCAACTTTATGGCCCGATATCTCCACTGCCGCGGGGTCCCATGATTTTTTTTTGTGGTTGTTAGTAACTGGGTATCAGGTCTATCGATTAAAAAAATAAAACTCCATATATCTTCATACGCATGCACGATTACATTGTCTAAGTTTTGACAATTTTGATATTGAATCATCTGATATTTATATGTTCTAATCAATATAGTGACAAAATATGGATGCTAAACGACTCAATACCATCGGCAATTGACAGACTAGCCTTTCGAACCCGCTCAGACTGTCGTAGAACCCGCTCTGTCAAAACTATCAGGTTGGATAATCCAGCCATTCAAGATGGCGGCTGCCGTATGTATTTGATATTTTGTGAGGATGAAGGATTGACTCACGCGGTCAATAACGGACATTGCCCAATTTAGTATTAAATCTGCGACTGTATATTCTTACCTTTCTGCTTTACTTACAACAAGTTAAAACAATTGTTACGAGTTAGACCAACATGTATAAAACTCGTCTACTACTAGTACCAATTGTTGCTGTTCGATATTCTGATATATACGTACACCTAATATAATATATTGCTACATTAAGCCAATTGAAAAAAAAAGGGTTTTGTTTATTTTGGGGGCTTTTTGTGAAGATGATGTTCATCGTACTTTAAGAGTGTAGGACTACTACTACTACTTCCAGGGAGAGGTAAAGATAACATCGGTCCTGAAAATTGAAAGAAAAGAAAAAATCTTGCCCTTTTAGTCGTGCTGACCTGGAACTTTTTAGAGTAGAATTTATTTTAAATCTTGAGGATTTAGGCCTACATTTTACTATTTAATAGAGACTTTTGGCAAGCGTAAATTCCTTGTGCGTATCGCGTGTCCGTGTGGATTTTGTGTGTGACGTCATTAATATGTGTGTATTTCTCATACGTGATACGGCACACGTATCGAACAGCTTTCATACGGAGAAGGTCCGTATAACATTGTCGTCTTTTTAGACGATGAAATGTATCATAGTGGTTTTTTTATGAATCTATGTGTATCTTAGAACAAATAGATGTATATTTGATGTGAATTTAATCATAATAAAGACTGTAATTTAATCATTATTTTTGATGGTTTTTTCTCGGAATTTTCATACTTTTCCTGTCTGTCTGATCTACGCGCTAGATTTAGGTAGATATGGGACCTTGCAAATCTGTATATGATGTGATTCTATGGTAAAGGGATGTAAATGATAAATTAGTGAAACTAAAAATTCCTGTCGAGTCAAAGTCAAAGATTTTTTTAATAAGATGCGACATTAATTTTTTTTTAATAGCTCAGCAACTGTCGAGTGACTTCACACACTCCGAGAAATTGTAGACAAGGCACTTGACTAGTACTGATAGTGATCTCAGTAGATAACCGCCATCATGCTGTACAGAACTAAGCCCAGCTCAGTGGCGCATACGTACGCGGTGCAAGAATCTGCCAAAACTCTAAAACCTGACGCAACGTGTGACGTATACGATACAGATACGTGATACGGATAGGGAAAATGCCACTTGCCAAAAGTCTCTAATAACTACTGTAAGCTATGACAGTTCTCTCAACTGCAGCTTATAATGAGATCTGTACATATCAAGAGATTTAAGAGTGAAATATAGCGAATTTTCACTTCCAGTTGCAGTAAGAGTTGCCATACAAACATTATGTTGCGAAAACATAGCAGCGGTGAAGGAGTCTGTATTATACTACATTTGTTTGAATATCAGTTTGATAATATTGGGGATAAAGCTTCGTAAAAATTTATCTGATTTTTGTCAAAATTACCCACTATTTTTGAGAGTGTAGTTATAGACAATGTTATCAATAAAACATGCTCAGTCTTTTTAGGATATACAGTGAAAACACCGCATTTTAAAGTAGAAAACTGCGAAAAACCACATACGGCAGCCGCCATCTTGAATGGCTGGATTATCTAGCACCAGAACCGATAGTTTTGACAGGGCGGGTTCTACGACAGTCTGAGCGGGTTCGAAAGGCTAGTCTGTCAATTGCCAATGGTATCGAGTCGTTTAGCATCCATATTTTGTCACTATATTGATTAGAACATATCAATATCAGATGATCCAATATCAAAATTGTCAAAACTTAGACAATGTTATCACGCATGCGTATGAAGATATATAGAATTTTATTTTTTTTAATCGAGAGACCTGATACCCAGTTACTAACAACCACAAAAAAAAAATCATGGGACCCCGCGGCAGTGGAGATATCGGGGCATAAAGTTAGGGTACTTTATGGGGGTTGATTTATACCATTCAGGAAAAACCAAATGGCACCCCTCAGTGGAAAGATAGATTTTTCTTCGTTCATTTCTTTGAAACATTACTACCTAGCCTAATATATCGAATCATAATTTGTTTAATAAGTACTCATTTACAACCTGAAAAACAGCAGCTAACATTGCCTAAAATTGACGAAATACTGAGAAAAAAGCACCACAAAACACCCGTTTGCCGTATCTAGGCTAGGGTCAATTTCTGAGATCGACGGTTTTGGCTATCAAGTAGTCTCATGGGCATGCCCAAACCTATGAATATGAATGGAATCGGCCGACCCCTCAACTTCCCGATTTTGCACGATTTTGCATGGTTTTCTCGTGGACATGCACTTAATCTGTGTTTTCTCTCCTCAAACCATAGATGACTATTAAATTGATCCCGTGTTATTTCTTCTATATAAATTAATACACTGCTGTAACTGCATAGATGGCACTGTTTTGACTATTTCTTCACTAACAATAATGATCAAATCTCTTGGAAACAGTAAATTACCACAGTTTTTATTTACAGGTGTTTCACTCTTTGGTTTGAAGAAATTTGCCTTAAAATATAGAGAATAAACAATTATTTTGTCCATTTCCAGGGACATGCTCTCTAGATATGATGGCGTTAGCTGTAGAAAACAGTAGGATAACAGCTATGCTTGCAAAAGAAATTACAGATAGTACAGACAAAGAAACAAGAAGAAGAAATCAGAAGATTAAATGGTGAAATTGAAGATCTAAGTAAACAGAAGGGAATTGATCTTTTAGATCAAAATATTGAGAATGACATTGTTGTGCAGTATTTTACAGCAGACATTTTTAATTCTATTTATAAATTTTTAGTTCCAGACAGATTGCCGGATAGTGGTTCTTCTTTTGAATATTTTAGTAAAGGACGCCTATCACTTCATAATCAATTTTTTATAACCATGTGTAAATTAAGAAACAATTTTGACTTATTAGATTTGTCTTTTCGTTCTGCTGAAACACAACAAGTTGTTAGTGCTGTTTTCAAAATATGGATTAATTATATGTTTTTGCGTTTTGGTGAAGTAAGTTTCTGGCTATCGAGAAATGTTTTAAAGGAGCATATGCCAAAAGAATTCAGAAACGAATTTCCAAATACATTTGCCATCCTCGATTGCACGGAAATGAAAATCCAAAAGCCAAAGTCTCTTTTATGTCTCAACCCCAAACCTATAGCAACTATAAAGGAACTAACACCTTAAAGGGGCTTGTAGTGTCTGTTGACGTTGTATAGCCATGTAGTAGTTCTAAGCATGTATTATGGTGGTTTGTATCCTATGATTTATCTCCCTTACATATTGCCTGTTGTAAGACTTGATATAGAGCGAAGCTCTAAAGCATCGCGCAAAGCGCGGTGCTTGAGCAAAGCTCTTTTCCGGTAACACAGCCACAGGAGCGTAAGCAAAATGTCACCCACAGACTGTTGATTAAGAAAAATTTCAGACCGGAACCGGATACACTGAGCAAAATTGCAATGCGCATGTCTGACAATGCGCATGCCAACTTACCAAATCTCGCCCAAGCGAGATTTCGAGTCTCTAAGAAATATTTCTATGACGCGTCGAATGAATGACGTCACATATTTTTGACGTCAATGAAAATTCTCACACTTTTTTATACGCCCACATTTTCATGTGGACGTATATTGTCGTCGCCCCTGTTCGTCCGTCCGTCCGGACGTCCGTCCGTCCGTCCGTTCACAATTGTTTGTGAACAGTCTACAGGTCACAATTTTTATCCGATTTCAATGAAACTTAAAACATAGCTTTATCACCCTAAGATCTCGGTTCCTTTCGATATTGGCATGTATCGGACTGTAACTTCATGGGTTATGGCCCCTGATTGTACGAAAAATCACGTTTTTTAGCTTGTGAACAGTTTAAAGGTCACAATTTTGAACCGATTTGGACGAAACTTGAAATGCATGTTTATAACCCAAAGACCTTGGTTCCTTTCGATATTTGCGCCAATCGGATCGTAACTTCCTGAATTATGGCCCCTGGTTGTCCGAAAAATCGCCCTTTTTAGCTTGTGGTCCCTCTGGAGGTCAAAATTGTTATCCGATTTAAAAAACCTTTTGATTATATCACCGTTACATGGTTATGAAGGTTGAGTTCGAATTTCGTGAAAATCGGACCAAAATTGACGGACAAAATGGCCGCCATTTGTACGCGAATAGTGTGAAAATATGTTAAATCAAGGTTGTGTAGAGGACACAATTTTGAACCGATTTGGATGAAACTTGAAATGCATGTTTATAACCCAAAGATCTTGGTTCCTTTCGATATTTGCGCCAATCGGATCGTAACTTCCTGAATTATGGCCCCTGATTGTCCGAAAAATTGCCCTTTTTAGCTTGTGGTCCCTCTGGAGGTCAAAATTGTTATCCGATTTAAAAAAACGTTTGATTATATCATTGTTCCATGGTTATGAAGGTCGAGTTCGAATTTCGTGAAAATCGGACCAAAATTGACGGACAAAATGGCCGCCATTTGTACGCGAATAGTGTGCAAATATGTTATATCAAGGTTGTGAACAGTGTAGAGGATACAATTTTGAACCGATTTGGATGAAACTTGAAATGTATGTTTATAACCCAAAGATCTTGATTCCTTTCGATATTTGCGCCAATTGGATCGTAACTTCCTGAATTATGGCCCCTGATTGTCCGAAAAAATGCCCTTTTTAGCTTGTGGTCCCTCTGGAGGTCAAAATTGTTATCCGATTTAAAAAAAACGTTTGATTATATCACCGTTTCATGGTTATGAAGGTTGAGTATGAATTGTGTGAAAATCGGACCAAAATTGACGGACAAAATGGCCGCCGTTTGTACGCGAATATTGTGAAAATATGTTATATAAAGGTTGTGGACCTTATAGAGGTCACAATTTTGAACCGATTTTGATGAAACTTGACATGTATGTTTATAACCCAAAGATCGTGGTTCCTTTAGATATTTGCGCCCATTGGATCATAACTTCCTGAATTATGTCCCCGGATTGTCAGAAAAATCGCTTTTGTTCGCTTTTGGTCCCTCTGGAGGTCAAAACTATTATCCGATTTAAAAAAAAAAACGTTTGACTATATCACCGTTACATGGTAATGAAGAGAGAGTTTGAATTACGTGAAAACCGGACTAGAATTGACGGACAAAATGGCCGCCGTTTGTACACGAATAGTGTGAAAATATGTTATATGAAGGTTGTGGACCCTATAGAGGTCACAATTTTGAATCGATTTTGATGAAACTTGACAGGTATGTTTTAAACCCAAAGATCTTGGTTCCTTTCGATATTTGCGCCCATCGGTAGGGTGCCCCACCCTAAATGAATATCTCCAAATATCTCGACAATTACACCACAATACTAATATATTTAGAAAGCCTTAAATCTGTTTCACACATTTATAGTCACTAAATAAACGACCATGCTGTACTTCATAAGCTATGATCATTTAAACCATACATAAATAATACTGAAAAATGGTTTGGAGTGGCGTCCATAACATCCAGACACTTTTGAGTAAAAGATAGGTTACGTGCCCTTGTTTTGAAATTAGTCTCGCTTAACTAGTCTACCGATCATTCTACGTCTAATTGACGGGTCGGGATAATCAAGACTACTTTTTTTGCGAAACATGGAACAAGAAATTGAATTTAGAAGCACCAACATCAGGCGTCTCAACAATATTTTTAAGAACCTTGTAAAAGTAAAATGAAACTACTGCTTTGATCATTATTCTTCCATACGGACGTTGAGTCAGAGATATTATTTGTACTTAACCAAAATATGCAACTTCTAATGGTACAGCTAATTATAAGGCAATTTAAAAAATAAAACGAGCGTAATTTCTACAGATGCCGTAATAACCAAAAAGTTAAATATTATTGCTATTCAGAATCGTCAACAATAGATTTTTTACGGCTGTAGTAGTGTTTGGTGTTTTGAACATTTCCGCATGCTGTTGCTATTTATAGCCTCAACGAGTGTGCGAGACTGTTAGAAATCAGTAGTAAGTCATTGAACTAAAACGTGCAGGATCAACGTGTCAAGAACAACTTTTCAGTTGGCACGTGGGGCACCCTACCATCGGGTCATTACTTCCTGAATTATGTCCCCTGATTGTACGAAAAATCACCCTTTTTAGCTTGCGGTGCCTCTGGAGGTCACAATTATTATATGATTTTAAAAAAAAACGTTTGATTATAAAAACCAAACAAATTCTAATGATTTTCTGATAATTCCTTAATATGCGACAATTCTTGTTGACTGCCCGGACGATTTGGCTGCTGTGTGGGCGTATGTTTCGTTGCCTGGCAACCTATTTTTGTTCTTTTTTCAACTGGTGGAAACTTTATTATGAAGTTTTTATATTTGACAACAATCACACCAGCTTCGCTCTACTCAGGCAAGGCCTGTTACATATTAATTTGTATGATTAGGAGTGAGCTCCCCTGAAAGAAAGTGAATAAACATGTGCCTATGATAAAGTCGTTTGTTTTAGGTAGACACTATTTTGCCGGCACTGGGGACACTTCCGTTTACACGTCACCTCCCATTCGACATGCGCAGTTCTCTTGGCATTTTTCAGCAGTTTTCGCTTTGGCAATGATACCTAGCCCTAACCCAAACCACCATTCGTTTTTATACGCACACATTGAAATGTGGTCGTATATTGTCGTCGCCCCTGTCCGTCCGTCCGTTAATATCCGATTGACTTTATATTTATACACAGTGTTAAAGGTCATGAGATGAAGAAGCCTGTTGTTTTTCAGCGATTTCCGATAATAACTACCAGAGTTATGGCCCTTGATCACTTCAAAAAATCTTGTGGACGCTCTAGAGGCCAAAGTTAATATCCGATTGGCTTTAAATTTATTCACAATGTTTAAGGTCATAAGATGAAGAATCCTATTGATTTTCAGCGATTTCCGATAATTAGTGCCAGAGTTATGGCCCTTGATCACTTCAAAAAATCTTGTGGACGCTCTAAAAGCCAAAGTTAATATCCGATTGACTTTAGATTTATACAGTGTTTAAGGTCATAAGACGAAGAAGCCTATTGATTTTCAGCGATTTCCGATTATTAGTGCCAGAGTTATGGCGCTTGATCACTTCAAAAAATCTTGTGGACGCTGTAAAGAGCAAAGTTAATATCCGATTGACTTTAATTTTATACACAGTGTTTAAGGTCATAAGACGAAGAAGCCTATTGATTTTCAGCGATTTCCGATAATTAGTGCCAGAGTTATGGCCCTTGATCACTTTAAAAAATCTTGTGGACGCTCTAAAAGCCAAACTTAATATCCTATTGACTTTAAATTTATACACAGTGTTTAAGGTCATAAGATGAAGATGCCTATTGATTTTCAGTGATTTCCGATAATTAGTGCCAGAGTTATGGCCCTTGATCACTTCCAAAAAATCTTGTGAACGATCTAGAGGCCAAAGTTAATATCCGATTGACTTTAAATTCATACACAATGTTTAAGGTCACAAGACGAAGAAGCCTATTGATTTTCAGCGATTTCCGATAATTAGTGCCAGAGTTATGGCCCTTGATCACTTCAAAAAATCTTGTGGATGCTCTAGAGGACAAAGTTGATATCCGATTGACTTTAAATTTATACACAGTGTTTAAGGTCATGAGACGAAGAATCCTATTGACTTTCAGCGATCTCTGATAATTATTGCCAGAGTTATGGCCCTTGATCACATCAAAAAATGCTGTTGACGCTCTGGAGGCCAAAGTTAATATCTGATTGACTCTGAATTTACACACACTGTTTTTCAGTGATTTCAAATAATTACTTCCAGAGTTATCTCCTTTGATCACTTCAAAAAACCTTGTGACGCTACAGATGCCAAACTTATCATCCGATTGACTTCAGATTGATACACAGAGTTTAAGGTGTTGAAACGAACAAGTATTTTGATTTTCAATGAATTTTGATAACTGAACAGCTAAATCCATGATGTTAAATGTTTCCTATACTAATTGTTAGCGTGGGGCAAAACCTTATAAAAAGCAAACAAATTCTAATGATTTTCAGATAATTACATAATGAGTTGTTTCATTACCAAAAAAAAGTAAAAATATGCGACAACCCTTGTCGACTGCCCGGACGAATTAGCTGCTGTGGGCGTATGTTTCGTTGCCTGGCAACCTATCTTTTGTCTAGCCTTTCTTGTTGTTGTTGTTCTTGGTGTTTAACGTCCGCTTCCACCGAAGGTGATATCGCAGACAAGTCTTATTTTCATCATCTTAGCGCACGCGCAGGGGTCTTTGCTGTGGGAGGAAACCGGAGTGCCCGGAGGAAACCCACGAGGTTGAGAAGGAGCCCCTATCTCCATGCCACATACGCTCACGCCTTTCTTCTCTCTCCGTTTCTTATATAGAAGTAAATAGCCATACTTGAATTCTGATGGTAGACACCGGTTTAAGTATTTTTAGAAGAAAATAGGATAAATGTAAATTGTTGAAAAGCATTTAGAATATTATTCTATTTTGGTCGAGGGGGCATTTCTGCGGATTTTGGTTTTTAATTTAAGTACTCTAGAGTACTTAGACTGTCAGTGGTTTATGTTTTTCCCGTAAAATCGTGCTTCTGCGCCGAAATTGAAAGAAAGTTGTCCAAAATGGTTGAATATATCAACTGCGCATGTCGAGCGGACTGCCGGAAAAATACCGTAAACGAAAGTTTTGCCTGTGCCGACAAAATCGTCACTTCCTTTGTTTTATATTGATGTTTCTCCAAAGGAAGTATATAAATTAGTGTGGACTTGACAGCACACAGCATGTGTGACCCTAGGGGGTCAATTATATTTTGTTCAACGCTTTTTGGTGGTGCAACATCTGATAAAGATATGATTAATATGAGTGGATTAAGAGATACTTTGAAACATTTGATCAACATTGAATATTTAATACCAGGTGATGGTTTAATGGCAGACAAGGGCTTTAAGATTGAACAAGAAGTTGCAAGTATTTCATTGAAATTAATAGTCCAGTCAATTTACCAAGAAAAACACTCAACCTAGAACAAATTGCAAAAGAAATGGTTTTAATTCTATCAACAACTTTGAAGGTCTTAGAATAACATATAAAAAATGTAGAAAAATTCAAAAAGTGGAACATTTTCATTTTTCATGATGAAATACCCCCTATGACGTGTGTTTGAGATCCCAAATTTTGCAATTTTAAGGAATGTTAAGGACATACTGCGAGACAACTGCGTCATTTGAGCACATATCAATACATTCTGTTGTTGATAATGGAAGTAAATAATGTGTAGCAATACAAATTATTGGAGATATTTAATTGGCTGATACTAACCCGTTTATCCATACTACAAGTCTGGATAATTGAAATCATCAGACAATTCCAAATTTTCCCAACTATGTCCAAATTTGTGATAGTTTAAAGTCAGTTATATCTACCAAGATACATTTTGTGTATGTACACTGCGTTTGCCTGTATATTCCACTAATACTTGTCAGAAATAATGAACTGTTCATCATGATCACTATTATTGTCTTTGTCCATGATCACTTCACTTGTCACAAGGAGCCGTGTCAGTCAGGTTACACATGGCGTTACTGCACGCTACACCCCTGCATTGTCCACATGCCACTGAGCATTCAAGACCATGTCTTCTACAGTTGCAGCGGATTACTCTCAGAAGTGTGTCTAGAGCTGGAGGTTTTAAGTTTGCCCGCCACTTTCATCCACCCCCAGTCTTCGGGTCCAGGGAGCCACCATCTCCCATCCATTCCCAGAACTGGAGATAAACACGAGCACTTTGGTAGCGTACTGCTGCTAATGTGGGAGGCAGCGTGTGAACCTGGACATAGGAAGAGCTAGTTGCAACTTTTTCAGTGAAGCACCGATACCGCAGACTATCTAGACTTTCTCCCGGTAGTCCAGACAATGATTGCTTCTCCGGCTGACATGTTTTCTGTTGTTTGGTCGGTACAGAACTGATGAACTTGTTCCCTGAAAAAGCTGTCCTTCAGGAGTTTCTTCAGGACAACCCCCTTTCCTATCCCAAATAGGCGTGATCATAAGTCCAGATGATTCAAAAAGACAGAGGGAAGAGTACTGAGTTCATACTTGAAGATTTCAGAAAGGTCCTCTGCATTCCTCTGTGCTGCTGTCACTAATCGCTGGAAAAGTAACTGGGAATCCACATTGCTTGCATCACCATCAACCTTCGCTGAATACTTGATATCCATTGTAATGACCTCCTTTTTCTTCATGAAGGAATACTCAAAGACTTGTTTACCCACCATTGACTGTAGGATATGGTTTCCAACTGCCAGTCCTCTGTCAGCATTAACAGTGTTACCTGCTGTCACACCTGTGGTAATGTTGCGAAGTGAGGTATCAGAGGTGAATGGGTCACGTTCTTGCAGGAAAGTCAAGAGTTTGTATGTGTCTTTGTCATCACGTTTCTGTCTGGCAACTGTCATGTCTTTGTGTTGTTCATTGGTAATGTAGTCTGTATCAGTGAACTCCCGCATTGCATCGCTGATGTCAGCACAAGCTGGCATGGAAAGTAACCACTGTGTTCGCTGTGAATCGGACAATCCCCGCCCTCTTGACAGTCCACCACTGGTTTTCATGTTTCTCATCAGTGTTTGCTCTATGACTAGGCCTGATGACAAACCAGCTCAGTATGTCACTGCGTCGAATGATATGGAAGCCAGATGTAAACATAGCATATACCTCTTGGTGCATTTCCTCAAGGTGCATCATTTCTTGTAAATAGATGTGTACAGATTTAGCATACAAGTTGTGTCCTGTGGCAGCGAAGATTGGCGCAGCATTCTTTTAAGAGTACAGAGATAAAGAAGCCAGTGTCTTATTCTTTCTGCTTTGATGAACATGCGTATCAAATATACTCTATCCACTGAGCATGTGCATAACTGTGTTTGGTGCACACATGGCTTCCATCCGTTCCTGTAAACCCGAACCTCTCATGATATGTCCAATACATCCGAGGTAGCTCATTTCTGTGTGGAAACCTCATTCTGGATAATGATTTGAGCTTTCAACCACAATGGTTGATCAAATGGGTGTCACATTTTGAGCCTTAGTCTGTGCACAAACAAAGTGAAGAGTGGAATAAACACAGCTCCTGTCGGTAGCACGCATGTGAATCATTGGCATGTATGAGATGGATGATTTTCCTTGGTATGGCCCCTTCGCTACTGTTTGCATCAATACTGTCCAACCAGGCCTAGGTGAACGTAAAGGCCACACACTTTTCCACCGAAGATCCATCTTCCATGCTGGGTCAATACAGCTGAGGTCACCAAGTTCATGGTAGGCTTGCAAGTGGGGGTGATTTGAATAATTTTATGAATATTTTCCCTCTTTCTGCAATTTCTTTATTTGATGCAAAGCTGCTTGGAATTTGAAGTTTGTTTCTTATTCCTGGACTGATGGCAGCGATGATCCCCATGCCAAGAAATGTGTTGTATCCATCAAGGGTGTTGATGTTGTGGTCAGCATTATCAGCAATGTACTGAAAGAAATGGCCTGCTTGAAGACCGGGTATGTCAGTGCCCTGTGTCTTTGCAGCACACACCTCAAACCTCTTCACCTCTGAGTATGATGCACAAAACCCTTGACTGTGCAGGGTATCGATGAGGAACTTAGAAGCAAACTGTTGATGCATCTGTACAGCTAATACAGCTAAACCTATCTGGAGAGGGGCAAGAATAACCCTTGAGCACATTGCTTGAATAATGGCCTGTCCAATTGAGGCTATCTTGGTGTCTGCTTTTTTTTCTGAAAATAATGATTTTAGCAGAAGGTACAGCGAATCAGAAAGTATTGATATGTTGTTATCAATAGATGAAATGTCCTGTGAGTTTGGGTATATCTAAGGATTTGACATCATTCTTTATCAGGTTTGCAACAGTTCTCACCATTCTTAATTTCTCATCTTCACTGTCACTCAGTTCATAAAATTCAGCAAGAACAACTGAAGCAGTCTTCTTGAATCTAACAACACCTGATCTTCCATTGATGTTGGTAATAATGAAATCATTTACAAAATGTTCTTCAACTTTCTTTGTCATGTACTTAACGCTGTAAGGATCATTGCATCCAAACTCTTCCATTTTCTGAACAAGGTCACTGACTGTATTCTGCTCATTGTCATTTTCTGATAGATAGTTGCTTTCCTGCAGATTATTTTTTGGTCTTCCAAGTGACGGTTCATGTGTGTCGGATAGAAATGAAAGTGGGATCTGTTTACCTGTACGGAAGTTGATGTTGCATACTTAATGGTATACTGCGTCTGCTGCATGTAAATCTTGTGCAAAGTCAATCCTGGACAGCACCTTCTGTGACCATTCATCACCACGATCAATGCAGAGTTGACGAACCGTTCTCTGAAAATCACTGGTTCTAACCGGGAAAACATCATGCTCTCTCTTCTTCCCACTTATTTTCGCAGAATTTGCACAAAAAAGGCAATGTTCCCTGATCTGAAACACTGGTTGTTCTGAGCGAAGTGTTGAATGACAGATTGATGAGTCATTTAACTTGCATTCTTTCTTCAGATCTTTAACAATGACATGTTTGTTACAATATTGCTGACGGCAAATCAAGATGAACAGACTGTCCTGGTTTGGTAGAAATACTGTCCTTTCTCAAGATACTGGCACTATTTATTCCACAACTTCCCTTCTCTCCTAGTACAACCGTCTTCTGCCCATTTGTAAGTGGTGTATTGCGGATGACACAAAAAAGACAAGAAACGAATTTTAAGTGAATTATGAAATAAGAGCTCTTATTTGGTTATATTATCAAAATAATGAATAAAAATATAAACAAAACGGTAAACAAAAGGGTATTTGAGAAAGAAAGCTTTTAATTTATCGTCTTTAGGTTGTTGTTGTTCTTGGTGTTTAACGTCCACTTCCACCGAAGGTGATATCGCAGACAAGTCTTATTTTTTCCATTTTCATTATCTTAGCGCACGCGCAGGGGCCTTTGCTGTGGGAGGAAACCGGAGTGCCCGGAGGAAACACACGAGGTTGAGAAGGAGCCCCTATCTCCATGCCACATGCGCTCACACCAGGGCTCGAAACCACAGCCGCAAGCCAGAGGTGACCGGCCAGCTAGAGGTCGAAGCGCGGCACTCTAGACCACTAGGACGCTATGTAGTTTTTTTATGCAAAAAAACGGGAAATGAAAATGACCCAAAAACGTTTCCATACTTTTTTAATCCCATGAAGTGAGGACCTCGTAAATACGTTTTTCTCCTGGTATAAACTCTATAGCATGCACTACATTCTTCCCCCTAAACGTTACACATAACGTGTAATTCAAGCATAACCTGTAATATTATTTCTTCAAAGGTAAGCTTAATTCATCATCAAAATATGAATATTAACCAGAATATATTTAAAAAATAAATTTAATAAGTAATGATAACAATAAATTAAAAAGTATAAATCAATATCACAGACATCATACATCAATATCACAAAAACGGTAAATAATCCTACAGTATCAGTGCATCACATCATAATCCTACAGTATCACAGAATCAGTATAGGCCTACATGTATAATGATGCAGTATCAGTATTATAATGATATACATGTAGTATTAGTCTCAAAGAATCGGTATATTATCATAAAGTATCAGTATATAATCATAAAATATCACAGAATCAGTATATTATCACAGAATCAATGTATTATCATGCAGTATTAGTGGTTTTTAGATTTTCTCTCTGAAATTTATGATTGTTTAACTGCTTTTTACCGGTTTTATTTACGATAATGTGGATTAAAATATGACTAAAATGGAACTGATGTGAAGCTGAACCTGTGTATATATTTACTGCTGTGATTTGATACCGGATTCTGAAGATATTAACGGACTTTTGACTCTTCTATATTTTTTCCATTGTTCTCCCCAAATCAAGATGGCGGACACGAGTCTCAACTCCGATACTGAAGGTATGTCACCAAAGAATATATCTATTTGTTCTATAAGTTTGTCCAGTAATAGCAACGTAACTTCACCAACTATTGAACTATGTTATAATGGCTCATTACAACAGCCATATGAACTTAATCCTACCAAAAGTCTTCAAAAACTATTGAATGCTACGTCTCGTGAGAATCTTACAATATCGGAAACTGGAAGGGGATTTCGACTATACTTTGCTACTGGTCACTATGTTGAATTTAGACGCTGCTTAGAATCTTTTTACTCTACTTCTAAAAAACTTACCACAGATCTGACTAAGAAGGTAGATGTAAATGCAAAATGCGAATCATCGATAATTAGTGTAAATTCGACCGATAAAAACACCAGTTGTAGATATACTATTAATTTGTTTCATACAACAGCGAGTGCTCTTGTAAATGGTATAGAACAAAATGTTTTTATTTCTGATCATCTATCCGCTGTACTTGAGCAAATCAACTTAGAGAGAGCTACCATATTAAATACAAGTGTTAAGACGGCCGTTCAAAATCCAGTGAAGGACCACATAAATGAAACCGTACACAAGCAACGCTCCATAACACCAATTACGATGAATGGCACTTCTCCGATAGCTATGTCATCACGACAGACTACGCCTACCAGTGCCATTCTCACTAAAGCAATATCTGGTAAGAAACTGTGCCTTTCGTCTTCACCATCTACTAGATCGACAATAAGGAAACCCAGTAAACCAGTCACAAGAAGTTCAAAACTGCATAGTAAATCATATGTCACGAAACCGAAGACACCAATCTCGCACTCCAAAATTGAAGAGCTTCAAAAGGTTATCTCTAACCTAAGACAAAGTCTAGAAACTACGAAAAACGAATTAAACACTTCAGTTGCCTTAAATGAAGATCTCAGGGTACAAAACTCAAAAATTACAGAGGAAAACAACGTTTTTTGCAAACAAATAAACGAACTTGCAACTGAAAATGAATGTCTAAAAATTAAACTAAATAGGCCTGTGTCACCATCCCAGCTCAATTACTCCAAACATCCTTCTCTCACCTCCGTTGATCATCAGCCCGATCGAACCATAGAAACACAGCAATCGACATGGCTTGAACGCTACCAAAGGATTAAAGTAATTGAGCCCAAACAAAATCTGATAATAGGGTCATCAATAACTCAAAATCTTCAACCAAATCGCCTGGACAGGAACAGAAATACCTGTATCAGAACAATAAGAGGCGGAAAGATTAAAGATGTTATTAATTTTCTAAAGCGCTGTTCTTCCTCCGAGTTAGTGCATAATATTGCTTTTCTCATTGGTTCCAATAATATCTCTGAACATTATAGCGTGGCCGACTGTATGGGACAATATAAGGAACTCATAGATTTGTGTAAGGAGATGTTTCCTAAAGACGTCAACATTTCCATGAAAACGATGAACGTGGAACTCCAAAAAGTATGTGATGAATACCAATGCTGCTTTGTTAATACAGGATCTATCTTTATGAACAGCAACAACACAATCAAAGATCAACTCTACCATGGCACTACACATCTTAACGCTCTCGGATCCGCCGAGTTAGCGACTTTGTTCAAATCCGTATTTCAACTTCCACGATATGACCGTACTAATTTCATGATCAAAGCTAGAGACAACTCGATTATTAAACCGGCGCAACAGAGCAACCCCTTCTTTGCTTTTCCACCGCCTGTCTATCAGAATATGGGATACCCCCCACCTACAGCGTATCAACCAGGAGCTTTTCCTCCACTGCCAAATTTCCCTTTTCCATTCCACCTCACACCCCCGAACTCAACTAAGAAACTTTTGTAAGTAGCAGATGACTGCGCTATTATTAAACGTGTTAGCCTGGTGTTCAGTGATATGTGCTATACGTGTACTCATAAATAACAATTATCACTCTGTTCACTCTATTTATTGTTTTTCTTCCTTCTATTTTCGTTTTAAATCCGGGGGGGGGGGGTAAATTGGTTTAGCAGGTAACGATCATTATTTTAGTGTGTAATTACGTAGTGTGACCTCGTCTTGTGTATTTATTCATATTTATGACGATGTATGATTTTTTGACTAAAAAAGGTCTTCATATGGGACATCTTAATGTATGTCATTTTACTAACAAAATATCTGAACTTCAGCTACTTCTTCACAATTTTGATATATTTGGGTTCACTGAAACCCACCTAACCGATTCCGTGTCTGATGATTTCATCGCATTTCCTGGTTTTCATTCACCTTTTAGACGCGATCAGTTTTCAGTTAGCTCCTCTGGTACTTTGTTATATGTTAGGGATACCATTAGTTGTAAAAGACGAGATGATTTAGAACGAAATAATCTGGAAGCTATTTGGGTTGAAATTACTTTACAGAGAACAAAACCAATATTAATCTGTTATTTATACAGAAATCCAGCATCTGACTCTAAGTGGCATGATGAATTAAGATCAATGATGGACTCTATGAGGCTTAAAGACTATGAAATAATTCTATTTGGCGACATCAACATTGACCTTTTACACCAAAAAAATCCCTCATTGGCGGAAGCTTTAAATTTATATAATTTAACTCAAATCATCTCCTCTCCTACACGTGTAACTAACTCTTCTTCAACTTTAATTGATCATGTTATAGTATCTTCTCCAAATCATATCATAGAAACTGTAGTCCCGCATTATTCAATCTCAGACCATTTCCCTACATGCATTACATGGTCAAAGAAAGGTGTAAAAATTCCTAAAACTAGCCATATTTGTGTGTCGTATAGATCTTTCAGAAATTTCAGTGACGAAAACTATATTCGCGATATAAGTCAAATTAATTTCGAAGAAGTCTATTTTACAAATAACCCTCAAGACGCTCTTACAGCTTGGTATAATCTTGTTACCCCAATAATTAATCAGCACGCCCCAATCAGAACTAGACGTGTCAAAACAGCTGTCAAACCACAATGGCTAACAAATGAAATATTAAGATTAATGAAAGAACGCGATTTTCATAAGAAAAACAAAAATGAAGTAGAATTCAAAAGATGTCGCAATAGTTTAAAAGCCATGATTAGAAAAACTAAATCGAAATATCTTCAAAATCTTGCCGGTGATGGTAAAAATCCCAAACGAGTATGGGGTGCAATAAACTCAGGGATAAACAAAACTAAAAATACTTCAACTATTCAAATGGACAGAAATACCCTTAACAATTTTTTCTCCGAAATCCCCGATAAAATACTTAACGCGAACAATGATGACGCGACAAATTCCTCATACACGTACGACAATAATCTGTTAAAAGAGCACAAAGTACCGTCAAATGTATCTTTCCATATCCCCTTTATTAAAGTATCTTTTGTGAAGGAGTCTCTTCAGTCACTTGACGTTTCAAAGGCAGTAGGCTTGGATTTAGTAAACCCGCCTCTTCTTCGATTGGGCGCAGATCATCTTTCCCATAGTCTAACTCATGTCTTCAACCTATCAATATTTTATAATACCTATCCTTCGTCTTTTAAACACGCCAAGGTTATTCCCATTCACAAAGCTGGAGCTAAGGATGACCCAAATAACTATAGGCCTATATCTATTCTCCCAAATGTATCGAAAATACTTGAAAGGCATATTCACGGACATCTTAATAAGTATTTAAATAAATATCACCTCTTGTATACGAATCAGTCAGGTTTCAGAACATCAAACTCTTGCCTTACAGCCCTAACTCACATTATGGAAAATATATATGATGCTATTAATGATAATCTTCTTTGTGGTGCAATATTTTTTGACTTAAAAAAAAAGCTTTTGATCTGGTCAATTATGATATTTTATTGACAAAATGTGAATATTTTAAATTTTCTCAAAATGCGTTACAATTCCTAGAATCTTACTTAAAAAACAGAAACCAGTGTACTTTAGTCAATGGTGAACTATCTTCTATGAAACCTACTCACTATGGCGTACCCCAAGGATCGATACTTGGACCTCTTTTAATCAATATTTTCATTAATGACTGCCATTAAATCTCTCTTCCAAAACTGACCTCTTTGCCGATGATACGACAGTCTACACCTCTGGCCCAACCGTTCACGTTCTCCAGACAAAACTGCAGCTTGATGCCGACAGAATACATGCCTGGTGTAACCAAAACAGAATGAAACTCAATATACCAAAAACCAAACAATGCTCTTTACAACCTATCAAAAAATAAATTTTCTCCCCAATACTCTTGATATAAAACTCGTCAACGAATCAATTGAAGTTGTCTCATCCTTTTAGGCGTCGTTTTAAATCATAATTTAACTTGGAAAGACCATATTCAATATATCTCTGAAAAAAAAATCAGAAACTTTTCCTTCTCCGTAAGATTAAACAACACCTCCCTATCTCCTACCGCACCCTTTTTTATAATGCTCATATTCAGACACATTTTGATTACTGTTCGCCAATCTGGGACTCCAGTGACTCCAAATCGCTTGGATGTCTTTCTAGACGACAAATCATGGCTTTTAAACTACTGCTTAATGTCGATCATACCGCAGAACTGTACCCAACATTAAACGCCTTAAAACTTTTAACAATAGAAAATCGCCATGCCTACAATTTATGTAACTATATTTTCAAAATTTTATCCAAGCAATGTCCTATGTATCTATTTAATATTTTGTCTTACTATGAAACTCCCTACACCAACATTAATAACAAATTAATCACTCTGCGGCCAAATCTTAATATTGTAAAAAACAGCATGCGTTATAAAGCCTCAATCATTTGGAATTCTTTACCACCTTATTTAAAACTGACCACCAACTTAAATTCTTTCAAGAAACAACTTTTTAAATATCTCACCGTCAATGAATAATACTGGTTCACTCTATGTCCATCTATTATTAATGTATAGGTAATGTTTTCTCATTTCACATTTCTCATTTTTTTTTATATGCCTTTTGACATTGTTAAGTATACTTTTATTATGTGTTATTATATTGGTGTTGTCATCTTTTGTATTATAATTTCATTCTGATTATTGTATACTCCTATTCATCCATCTCTTTTATTAAGCTTTCATATTACATATGAAAGCTTATTGTTTCTGTTAAAATTATTAAGCTTTCATATTACATATGAAAGCTTATTGTTTCTGTTAAGATTATTAAGCTTTCATATGTATTACATATGAAAGCTTATTGTTTCTGTTAAAGTTATTATTAAGCTTTCATATGTATTACATATGAAAGCTTATTGTTTCTGTTAAAGTTATTAAGCTTTCATATTACATATGAAAGCTTATTGTTTCTGTTAAAGTTATTATTAAGCTTTCATATTACATATGAAAGCTTATTGTTTCTGTTAAGATTATTAAGCTTTCATATGTATTACATATGAAAGCTTATTGTTTCTGTTAAGATTAATATTATTAAGCTTTCATATTACATATGAAAGCTTATTGTTTCTGTTAAAGTTATTAAGCTTTCATATGTATTACATATGAAAGCTTATTGTTTCTGTTAAAGTTATTATTATTATTATTTTTTTTTTGTGTGTGTTTTCTGCAAATCGGATTTCTCAGAATCTATCCATAGGATCTTTCTGAAATTTTGACCTACCCCACCAAAAATGGGGTGCGAACCTTGATTAAATGTATTTTCAAAACGTTTTACGAATCCGAAATCACCGAATTTTACGAACGAATGCATTTGACCTACAATGCTGTAACTTTGTGACTATTTGATCTATTTTACTAATTCTTTTTTCTTTGAGTATCCTAAGACATTTACTTCAAATATGCAATTTCGGATTTTCGAATTTCGAAAATTCGTCGCTGTGATTTCGAACCGGAAGTTTACACCAACTCGACAACTTCTTTAGTAGTTGTACGATTTTCATGAAATTTAATATGTAAGTAGACCTTAATGATGCCACTTGAAAAATGACTTTAGAAATTTTCTAAATTATCTCCCCTTGGTGAAATTAAGGATCAAAGTTTTCAAAAAAATCGTCGAAATATAGGTCAGAATGACCTAGTTTTTTTGTTTTTTTTCGATACTAGACAAGGAATTACTGATTCGTACACAAAATATGGAGTTTGTCGATCGAACCGGAAGTGCCACCATCTTTAAACGTGAAAAATCAATAAGGCTTTTTTGCTATTTTACTTACAGACGCGGGAGTTATATTTTCTGAATCCTTGTAGGAAGGCCTAAAAAATGTCGCGAATAGAATTCTGATTTAGGTCAACCGGGAGTCACCATTTTGAATTGAAAATGAAAAATAGAAGCAATTTGAAGGGCCGAGACTTTGGAGCACAATAACTCTCATTCTAATTAAGCTAGAATATTCAAACTTGTTGTAGACGTTCACTAGGTCAATGTTATGATTGAGTTCAAAGATGAGCATTTTCTGCTTAGGGTAAGCAGAGATAAGCATGCTGATTTGTTGATTCTTTAGGGCACGATAACTTCGGTTATAATGAAGCGAGGGCGGTGAAACTTTTGTCAATAGAGAGTCTAATAGCTAGCCTGTTGTGTGAAATCATTGTATCATTTTTTTTAAATATCAGGGATAGCCGAAAAAAGAGATTGAAAATCCAAAAAAGTCGTATTTTTTACAATTTGGAGCATGTTTAGAGGTCTTTCTCGTAAAGTCAACATACTATTTTTGGGAACTTCATCTACAAAGAGTCTTATTGGTAGTCTTTTATATGAAACCATCGATCAACAGTCCAACATATCAGGAGTAGAAGAACAAAAGGATCGAACATTGAAAACGGCACCCTTTCATTGTTAAGCGAAACATGCAGTGTGACGCATTTAGTCATCGTATAGAGTTTATTCAACAGTATCGAATTCCAACTGCCTAGGGATATTTTACGTGCACTCCAATGTGTACACGGGACCTTGGTTTTTCGTCCCACCCGAAAGACTAGACAGCTGTGCTTGTCAGGCCCTCCGTTCTGCCTCACTGACAAGGGGAACCACGCCGGGAAATCGAGATGAACTTTTTCCGTGCAGAACTTTCAATTCAGGCAAAACGTCTATTGCATACGATTAAGCTGGTCAGTTGGAGCTTATTTTCAAAAGTTTTGTAATAATCGGTTGGTAATTAAAGTACCGTGCACATTAAACTGTTAAAACAGAAAATTTCGCCCGGTTGAAATGTTTCTTGCTATAAGTCAGCAATTTTCCGAATTCAGGGAGGCTGGATGGCTGAATGGTTAGCATGTGCTCGCTGTATCGTAACGTCTGTCATTGAGTCAACCGGCGTCGTTTCGATCTCCAGGTTGCACGTGACATGGTGTGTGATGTCCAACCTCGTGGGTTTTCTCTGTGTTCTTCGGTTTCCTCCCAACGGCTAAAGACCAGTACGTGCAAGGAGAGTTTTTAAATAAAATTAAAAAACATATGTTAGTCCCGAAATGACCTAGTTTGGGTCGAATGGACGTTAGGCCGCATTTCTCTCTTTCTCTTTTTAAAGTTTTGTAATAATCGGTTGGTAATCAAAGGTACTGTTAAAGTGATAAAACAGAAAATTTGGCCCGGTTGTAATGTTTCTCACTTTAAAGTCAGCAATTTGTCGATTTTAAGGGGCAAACATTTATTGCGAACGATTAAGCTGGTCAGGGGGAGCTTATTTTTAAAAGTTTTGTAATATTCGGTTGATAACTAAAGGTACCGTGCAAATTAAACTGTTAAAATAGAAAATTTGGCCCGGTTGAAATGTTTCTCGCTGTAGGTCAGCAATTTGCCGATTTTAGGGAGGTTGCGTGGCTGAATGGTTAGCACGTGCGCTCTCTATCATAACGTCTGTCATTGAGTCAACTGGCCTTGTTTCGATTTCTTGGTTGTACGTGACAAGGAGTATGGTCGCCTTACCAACCTCGTAGGCCGTAACGCCGCTGCCCGGGTAAAATTTCCCTCATTGCACACTTTATGGCGTATGCCCGTCTTCATTAGCCCATTGTAGGAGCAGAACAGTAGGACGTTAAACCCCATTCAATTTCATTTCATTTTCTCTATGTTGCTTATTTATTATAGTGGATAAATATTTTTCTGGTTCTAGCAATTATTTAATTTCTGCATAGAAATCTCTGGCCAGTTTTCTTTTGCAGAGTGCCATTCTTGTATATTGCAGTCTATGACCCTTTGTTTAAAACATGCTTAAGAAGTCGTCACGATTTCCTACTTATAACCAAACATATTGGAAACCATAATTATATAACATATCTTGGAAGCCCGATTACAGCTATACAAGTTTCAGTTATTTCCCTTTAGTTTAAAGATTATTTTTTTGCCCGGGTGCAATGTTTCTCACTACATTTAAATTTGTAACTTTGTGAGTTTTTGACCGATTTTGATATTATGTCTTTATAATTTTCCAAATCTACATATTTAACGTACATATTCAAACAGTTGAGTTCAACCTGATTCAAAAAGTTTTAGTTTTGTTCAAAGTTATCTCATTTAATTTTTCGATGTTTTCTTACCATTTTCATTTCATTTTTCTGAAAGTTTTGAAATCGGAAGTCATCCCGATTACAGCAACACAAGTATCAGTTATTTCCCTTTAGTTTTCAGATTACTCAATGTTTCATACTATATTTAGACTTGTAACTGCGCGAGGTTTTGACCAATTTTGATAGTTTGTTATTCTTATCCTTTTATTTGACATACTTGATATAATCGATGACACGTGACGATGAATATGAAAGCTTTCATATCTGCATGGGACAGTAGCAGATCTAGTTATTAAGCTTTCATATTACATGTGAAAGCTTATTGTTTCTGTTAAGATTATTAAGCTTTCATATTACATATGAAAGCTTATTGTTTCTGTTAAGATTATTATTGTTATTTTTTTTTTTTGTGTTTTGTCCACAAATCGGATTTCTCAGAATCTAACCATAGGATCGTTCTGAAACTTTTACCTATCCCCCCAAAAATGGGTGGTGGCTGTTGATTAAATATATTTTCAAAACGTTTTACGAATCCGAAATCACCGAATTTTACGAACGAAAAAACTGACAATGCATAGTCGTAACTTTGTTATTTTTTGACCGATTTTACTAATTCTTTTTTCTTTGAATACCTTGAAAAAAATCATTTTCATCTGCAGTTTCGCATTTTCCAATTTCGAAAATTCGTCGCTGTGATTTCGAACCGGAAGTTTAGACCAATTTGAGAACTTCTTTAATAGCTGTACAATTTTCATGAAATTTAGTGTATAAGTAGACGTTACCGATGTGACTTCAAAAATATAATTATAAATTTTCTAAATTATCTCCCCTTGACGAAATTAAGGATCAAAGTTTTCAAAAAAATCGTCGAAATATAGGTCAGAATGACCTAATTTTTTTTTTTTGATACAAGACAAGGAATTACTGATTCGTACACAAAATATGGAGTTTGTCGATCGAACCGGAAGTGCCACCATCTTTAAACGTGAAAAATCAAAAAGGCTTTTTTGCTATTTTACTTACAGACTCGGGAGTTATATTTTCAGAATCCTTGAAGGAATGCCTGATTTCGGTCACGTGATGGTCACCATTTTGAATTGAAAATGAAAAATAGAAGCAATTTGAAGGGCCGGGACTTTGGAATACAATCACTCTCCTTCTAATTAAGCTAGAATGTTCAAACTTGGTGTAGATGTGCACTAGGTCAATGTCATGATTGAGTTCAAAGATGAGCATTTTCTGCTTAGGGTAAGCAGAGATAAGCATGCTGATTTGTTGATTCTTTAGGGCACGATAACTTCGGTTATAATGAAGGGAGGGCGGTGAAACTTTTGTCAATAGAGAGTCTAATAGCTAGCCTGTTGTTTGAAATCATTGTATCATTTTTTTTAAATATCAGGGATAGCCGAAAAAAAGAGATTGAAAATCTAAAAAGTCGTATTTTTACAATTTGGAGCATGTTTAGAGGTCTTTCTCGTAAAGTCAACATCATATTTTTTGGGAACTTCTTCTACAAAGAGTCTTATTGGTAGTCTTTTATATGAAACCATCGATCAACAGTCCAACATATCAGGAGTAGAAGAACAAAAGGATCGAAAATTGAAAACGGCACCCTTGCATTGTTAAGCGAAACATGCAGTATGGGTGACTACAATCTACACATTTAGTCATCGTATAGAGCTTATTCAACAGTATCGAATTCCAACTGCTTAGGGATATTTTACGTGCACTCCAATGTGTACACGGGACCTTGGTTTTTTGTCCCATCCGAACGACTAGACAGCTGTGCTTGTCAGGCCCTCCGTTCTGCCTCACTGACAACGGGGAACCACGCCGGGAAATCAAGATGAACTTTCTCCGTGCAGAACTTTCAATTCAGGCCAAACGTTTATTGCATACGATTAAGTTGGTCAGTTGGAGCTTATTTTCAAAAGTTTTGTAATAATCGGTTGGTAATTAAAGTACCGTGCACATTAAACTGTTAAAACAGAAAATTTCGCCCGGTTGAAATGTTTCTTGCTATAAGTCAGCAATTTTCCGAATTCAGGGAGGCTGAATGTCTGAATGGTTAGCATGTGCGCGCTGTATCGTAACGTCTGTCATTGAGTCAACGGGCGTCGTTTCGATCTCCAGGTTGCACGTGACATGAAACATGATGTCCAACCTCGTGTGTTTTCTCCGTCTCCTTCGGTTTCCTCCCAACGGCTAAAGACCAGTAAGCGCAAGGGGAGTTTTTAAATAAAATTAAAAAACATATGTTAGTCACGAAATGACCTAGTTTGTGTCGAATGGACATTAGGCCGCATTTCGCTCTTTCTCTTTTATTTTTAAAGGTTTGTAATAATCGGTTGGTAATCAAAGGTACTGTAAAAGTGATAAAACAGAAAATTTCGCCCGGTTGTAATGTTTCTCACTTTAAAGTCAGCAATTTGCCGATTTTAAGGGGCAAACGTTTATTGTGAACGCTTAAGCTGGTCAGGGGGAGCTCATTTTTAAAAGTTTTGTAATATTCGGTTGATAACTAAAGGTACCGTGCAAATTAAACTGTTAGAATAGAAAATTTGGCCCGGTTGAAATGTTTCTCGCTGTAGGTCAGTAATTTGCCGATTTTAGGGAGATTGCGTGGCTGAAGGGTTAGCACGTGCGCTCTGTATCATAACGTCTGTCATTGAGTCAACTGGCGTTGTTTCGATTTCTTGTTTGTACGTGACAAGGAGTATGGTCGCCTGTCCAACCTCGTAGGCCGCTGTCCGGGTAAAATTTCCCTCATTGCACACTTTATGGCATATGCCCGTCTTCATTCGCCCATTTTAGGAGCAGAACAGTAGGACGTTAAACCCCATTCAATTTCATTTCATTTTCTCTATGTTGCTTATTTATTATAGTGGATAAATATTTTTCTGGTTCTAGCAATTATTTAATTTCTGCATAGAAATCTTGCTTTGGCCAGTTTTTTTTATTGCAGAGTGCCATTCTTGTATAATTCAGTCCATGATCCTTTGTTTAAAACATGCTTAAGAAGTCGTCACGATTTCCTACTTATAACCAAACATATTGGAAATATTATTCTGGCATTATTAAATCCTAATTTTATTGGTCTTATTTAAAATTAAACTTTCATTTAACTATGAACAACCCTTAACGTGTCTCTTTAAAACTATTAGATCCTCTAAAACAGTAGCTCAACCTTTTGACCTAAACTCATTAATTTAGCATTTTGTTGTGAGCGACTTCTTATTCTTCCTATATGACATATTGCACGTGTCTGATTTCAAAGGGGGGTTGGGTGGCTCAATGGATAGCACGCGCGCCTGTCATTGAGTTAACTAGCGTGTTTTCGAATGTCCGGTTGTACGTGACAAGGAGTAAGGTCGCCTGTCCAACCTGTCATTTTTAATTTTTTTTCCCGTCATTTTTATTTCATTTTCTCATCCGTCTCATTACAGTAATACAAGTTTCAGTTATTTCCCTTTAGTTTTCAGATTATTGTTATGCCTGTGTGCAATGTTTCATACTATATTTAGACTTGTAACTTCGCGAGTTTTTGACCAATTTTGATAATTTTTTCTTCTTATCCTTTTATTTAGGATACTTGATACAATCAATGACACGTGACGATGAATATGAAAGCTTTCATATCTGCATGGTGCAGTAGCAGATCTAGTATTATTATTATTTTTTTTTTTTTGTGTTTTATTCACAAATCGGATTTCTCAGAATCTAACCATAGGATCGTTCTGAAACTTTTACCTATCCCCCCAAAAATGGGTGGTGGCTGTTGATTAAATATATTTTCAAAACGTTTTACGTATCCGAAATCACCGAATTTTACGAACGAATGCATTTGACCTACAATGCTGTAACTTTGTGACTATTTGACCTATTTTACTAAATCTTTTTTCTTTGAGTACCTTGAGACAATTACTATAAATCTGCAGTTTCAGATTTTCGAATTTCGAAAATTCGTCGCTGTGATTTCGAACCGGAAGTTTAGACCAATTTGACAACTTCTTTAATAGTTGTACGATTTTCATGAAATTTAGCATCTAAGTAGATCTTACCGATGTGACTTCAAAAATATAATTAGAAATTTTCTAAATTATCTCCCCTTGACGAAATTAAGGATCAAAATTTTCAAAAAAATCGTCGAAATATAGGTCAGAATGACCTGATTTTTTTTTGGATACTAGATAAGTAATTACTGATTTGTACACAAAATATGCAGTTTGTCGATTGAACCGGAAGTGCCGCCATATTTAAAAGTGAAAAATCAATAAGGCTTTTTTGCTATTTTACTTACAGACTCGGGAGTTATATTTTCTGAATCTTTGATGGAAGGCCTAAAAAATGTCGCGAATAGAATTTTGATTTCGGTCACGTGATGGTCACCATTTTGAATTGAAAATGAAAAATAGAAGCAATTTGAAGGGTCGGGATTTTGGAACACAATTACTCTCCTTCTAATTAAGCTAGAATGTTCAAACTTGGTGTAGACGTTCACTAAGTCAATGTTATGATTGAGTTTAAAGATGAGCATTTTCTGCTTAGGGTAAGCAGAGATAAGCATGCTAATTTGTTGATTCTTTAGGGCACGATAACTTCGGTTATAATGAAGGGAGGGCGGTGAAACTTTTGTCAATAGAGAGTCCAATAGCTAGCCTGTTGTGTGAAATCATTGTATTATTTTTTCTAAATATCAGGGATAGCCGAAAAAAAGAGATTGAAAATCCAAAAAGTCGTATTTTTACAATTTGGAGCATGTTTAGAGGTCTTTCTCGTAAAGTCAACATAATATTTTTTGGGAACTTCTTCTACAAAGAGTCTTATTGGTAGTCTTTTATATGAAACCATCGATCAACAGTCCAACATATCAGGAGTAGAAGAACAAAAGGATCGAACATTGAAAACGGCACCCTTTCATTGTTAAGCGAAACATGCAGTGTGGGTGACTACAATCTACACATTTAGTCATCGTATAGAGCTTATTCAACAGTATCGAATTCCAGCTGCTTAGGGATATTTTACGTGCACTCCAATGTGTTTTTCGTCCCATCTGAATGACTAGACAGCTGTGCTTGTCAGGCCCTCCGTTCTGCCTCACTGACAAGGGGAACCACGCCGGGAAATCGTGATGAACTTTCTCCGTGCAGAACTTTCAATTCAGGCGAAAACGTTTAGTGCATACGATTAAGCTGGTCAGTTGGAGCTTATTTTCAAAAGTTTTGTAATAATCGGTTGGTAATTAAAGTACCGTGCACATTAAGCTGTTAAAACAGAAAATTTCGCCCGGTTGAAATGTTTCTTGCTATAAGTCAGCAATTTTCTGAATTCAGGGAGGCTGAATGGTTAGCATGTGCGCACTGTATTGTAACGTCTGTCATTGAGTCAACGGGCGTCGTTTCGATCTCCAGGTTGCACGTGACATGTAGTATGATGTCCGACCTCGTGGGTTTTCTCCGTGTCCTTCGGTTTCCTCCCAACGGCTAAAGATCTGTAAGCGCAAGGGGAGTTTTTAAATACAATTAAAAAACATATGTTAGTCCCGAAATGACCTAGTTTGTGTCGAATGGACATTAGGCCGCATTTCTCTCTTTCTCTTTTATTTTTAAAGTTTTGTAATAATCGGTTGGTAATCAAAGGTACTGTAAAAGTGATAAAACAGAAAATTTCGCCCAGTTGTAATGTTTCACACTTTAAAGTCAGCAATTTGCCGATTTTAAGGGTCAAACGTTTATTGCGAACGCTTAAGCTGGTCAGGGGGAGCTTATTTTTAAAAGTTTTGTAATATTCTGTTGATAACTAAAGGTACCGTGCAAATTAAACTGTTAAAATAGAAAATTTGGCCCGGTTGAAATGTTTCTCGCTGTAGGTCAGCAATTTGCCGATTTTAGGGAGGTTGCGTGGCTGAATGGTTAGCACGTGCGCTCTGTATCATAACGTCTGTCATTGAGTCAACTGGCGTTGTTTCGATTTCTTGGTTGTACGTGACAAGGAGTATGGTCGCCTGTCCAACCTCGTAGGCCGTAACCGCCGCTGCCCGGGTAAAATTTCCCTCATTGCACACTTTATGGCATATGCCCGTCTTCATTAGCCCATTGTAGAAGCAGAACAGTAGGACGTTAAACCCCATTCAATTTCATTTAATTTTCTCTATGTTGCTTATTTATTATAGTGGATAAATATTTTTCTGGTTCTAGCAATTATTTAATTTCTGCATAGAAATCTTGCTTTGGCCAGTTTTTTTATTGCAGAGTGCCATTCCTGTATATTGCAGTCTATGACCCTTTGTTTAAAACATGCTTAAGAAGTCGTCACGATTTCCTACTTATAACCGAACATAATATTATTGGAAACCATAATTATATAACATATCTTGGAAGCCCGATTACAGCTATCCAAGTTTCAGTTATTTCCCTTTAGTTTAAAGATTATTTTTTTGCCCGGGTGCAATGTTTCTCACTACATTTAAATTTGTAACTTTGTGAGTTTTTGACCAATTTTGATATTATGTCTTTATAATTTTCCAAATCTAAATATTTGACGTACATATTCAAACAGAGTTCAACCTGTTTTAGTTTTGTTCAAAGTTATCTCATTTAATTTTTCGATGTTTTCTTACCATTTTCATTTCATTTTTCTGAAAGTTTTGAAGTGGGAAGTCATCCCGATTACAGCAACACAAGTATCAGTTATTTCTCTTTAGTTTTCAGATTACTCAATGTTTCATACTATATTTAGACTTGTAACTTCGCGAGTTTTAGACCAATTTTAATAGTTTGTTATTTTTATCCTTTTATTTGAGATACTTGATATAATCGATGACAGGTGACGATGAATATGAAATTTTTCATATCTGCATGGGACAGTAGCAGATCTAGTTTGTTTTGCTACCATCTTTTGTATTATATTTGTTTTCAGGAAGGGCAGGATGGTAGAAAGGCTTCTACAGCCTAATCTTTTACCCTTCTTAAATAAAGTTATTATTATTATAATCATAAAGTATTACAGAATCAGTATATTATCATACAGTATCAGTATATAATCACAAAGTATCACAGTATCAGTATATAATCACAAAGTACCACAGAATCAGTATATTATAAAGTATCACATAATTAGTACATTATCATAAAGTATCAGTATGTTATCATAAAATATCACAAAACAGTATATTATCATACAGTTTCCGTATATAATAATCACAAAGTATCACAGAATCAAAATATTATCATGCAGTATCAGTATTTAATCACAAAGTTTCACAGAATCAATATATTATCATGCAGTATCAACAGGGTGGTACTTTTTACCGCCGACCAATACTTTTTACCGCCGACTGCCATATAATTACCGCCGACCGTAATGAAACTACCGCCGACCATGGCATAATTACCGCCGACCACATGTCTTATCTGACGATATTATTTTTTTTAGAAGAGCATAACAAAAATGATATTCATTTGGAATATATTTACAAGTTTTTAATACATATAATACATAATACAAAATATCGAAGGCATTTCACATTTTGTTCACAATCAATAAATTAAATACTTTATCTTCGCGTTGCAAGAACGCTTCGGGCACGTTTTATTTGATGCTGTTTTTTGGTCGGTAATTTTGCTTTTTTCACTACACTACAGAGACATAGAGATGTCCATGTATATTGCACATTTATCTGTGTATATGGTTAGGCCTAATTGACACTTGAAAATAACACCACCGAAAGAATAACTGATATGATTAATAAGTATTAAGTATTTGATCCTCGGTAAATAAACACGATGGTCGGTGGTTGTTATACGTAAAAATATTTGGGTGGCGGTAATTACTCGAAGGTATTTGGTCGGCGGCATATAATATTTGGTTGGCAGTAAATAAAATTTGGTCGGCAGTAAAAAATATTTGGTCGGCGGTAAAAAGTATTGGCCGACTACCGCAGTCGACGGTGGTCGGCGGTAAAAAGTACCACCGTAGATGCTGAATATCTTCTTTCTCAACTTGAAGTAATCTAAAATTTTCAGTAATAGAATTAACATGAAATTTACTGGTATTTGAGTTTCGGTTTTATTTATCAACAATCTTCGATAAACACACATAGGGAATTTAAAAGTTGGTCTGTTAGCTTTTTGAATCACAACATTACATTATATTGTAAACCCTTTTCATAATTGTATCTAGTCATTTGACTCATTATTTATTTGTAAACATGTATTTAACAGTGACGAAAGTCTTCCGGGTTTCCCAGAATTCCGAATTTTTGAGATTTCGGTGAAAATTTCGCCGGATTTTTTTAAAAAAATCAATCTTTCAAAATTAAAAAAAAAACCCGATATTCTAAAGAGAAAAATTTTGGCCGAAGACGCAGTGTTTTGGTTTTGCGGGTGCAGCCATAGTGGTCATAACATGGCCTCGGCGTGTCTCAGAAATGTCGAGATTAAAAGAGACAAAAAGCAACTCGTACTCGGCATAACCTTTGTTCACGTGAGCGTGTGAATACAAAATACAAAAGAGAGATTATTATCCATTGATGTTATTATCATTCACCTTTTCGTAATGTCAACATCAGGGCATTTGCCTATTTGGTGCCGTTCAAATGACAAAGCGCGAGAAAGCATTAGCAGACGAACACCCCTGAGTCTCGTTTTGGACGGAACCAAATAATGGATGTTGTTTTAAATGTGATTTGTTGAATTTTGCACAGAATTATCAAATATTGTCAAATATTGTTTTGATAGATATTGCTCCCCAGACGTCCGTCCGTCCAAGATTTGTTTGTTGTCTCTCTACAGGTCACAATTCTTATCCGATTTTGACGAAACTTCAAAATTAGGTTTATAAGATCTCAGCTGCTTTCGATATTGGCATGTGGACACAGATCACCAAATATTCATGGGCCGTCACGTACGAATGTAGGGCGAAAGTTATTTTTAGTCCTTCTCTCCCTTTCCCTTTTCCCCCTTTTGCATGGCGATTTTTGTTGACTTTTTGGTGTAGAATTGAAGAAAAGGGTTTAAAAATACATTTTCTGCCAGGTTTTGATGAATATTCATGATTTTAAGGCGGAAGGATACAAGGGTTGTGAGGTTGGTTACGTTGAAAGGGAGGGGCAAAAATTGCTTGTTTAGTTGTCTCTACTTCCAGCCTGTGTATCTCAAGTTTTTCATGGTGAACCTCATACATGCTTTTGGGCCAGAGTTTGCCACATGTTGCTCCATCTGTGGCAGAAAGCGTTCTACCCAACGAATATTTGGGAAAAAGCTACCGCCGGTCTAAGAGATGAGAATTAACATTAAAGTCAATGGGGAAATTATTAGTGATCTGTGGCCTGTCTGTGTATGATATGGCTGTGACTGATTTGCCTGAGTTTTGAAAAAAATGATGACTAAATTGTCAGAAAATATGTATGAAATATTTTGAGAAGAGAAAAACTAAAAAAATGTTAAATTTAAAAAAAAATTATCAAAGTTTGGAGAAAAATTGTGATTTTACTGCAAATTTCTCAATTTTCAGGTTTTATTTAATTTCTAACAGTAAGAGAAATACTGCAATGTCCAATTTTGGTGTATTCAGCCTCAGAAAGCACAGATAAAGTGAACAACATTGTAATTTCACCTAATTTTGTCTAAAAATCAGGAATATTCACAAAGAATCTACAGATTCCCCAATTTCGATGTAGAAATTAATGCCTTTATGCCTACTCAAAAGAGTCAAAATTTCTAAAACTGCCCTTATTTCCATTGCTAATGTAACTTAGATGGGATCTATAAGTTTGTCGGGTTTAGAAATAGCTCCAGTTTTCCTACCGAAAATTGAAAATTGGCAACACTGAGTTAATAATATTCAGCAAATGGGTTTGTACAAAATGTTCAAAACAGGGGTTGGCTCAATTTTGCCACCAATTTAGACAGAAAAGGCATTTTTTCCCCCTTTGAAACGTTAAATTCTTGTATTTCCTTCATGAAGGAAGCAATATCCCAGTCTTTATAGACATTTTTCATCCCACCATTCTGTTTAGAGAGGCTATAAATGCCCCACCCCACCTTTTTTATTTATGTGTTTTGAGAGATTTAATTGCACCTGTGTTGACAATTAAATTACAGTAATTTGAATTTGTTGTTGAATTACAGCTAGGAATGTTATTTTTCACCAATAAATGGTTATTTTGTACATTTCCAGGATTTCTAACCTTTTTTGTTTAATGTCAAACTTAGAACCCTGGTCAATATTTTCTTATTAAAATCTAGGATTGGTGGTGTTTGTTGCATTTATGTTACTTATAGAGCAGTAAAATGTTAATTTTTCCCCATTTCAGGCCTCTGTCATAACTGCCTTTTTGACTTCATTTTTCCAGGCAATTGATGTAATGGTCCAGACATCTTGATTCAGCACAAGAATTGCAATAAAGATTTGTATGATGCCTCTGAGTTTTGAGATGTTGAAAACATTGAACTATTTCCAAATTCATGAAAATTGTGTATTCTGTGACCCTTTTGTTAGAGAGGGGTGGTCATAGACCAAAAATGGCATTTTTATACGCCCACATTTTCATGTGGACGTATTATGTCGTCGCCCCTGTCCATCCGGACGTCCGTCCGGAAGTCCGTCCGTCCGTCCACAATTTGTTTGTGGACTCTCTACAGGTCACAATTCTTATCCGATTTTGACGAAACTTGAAATATAGGTTTATCCCAAAAAGATCTCGGTTCCTTTCGATATTGGCATGTATCGGATCAAAACTTCATGGATTATGGCCCCTGATTGTACGAAAAATCACGTTTTTAGCTTGTGGACCCTATAGAGGTCACAATTTTGAACCGATTTCGGATGAAACTTGACATGCATGTTTGTAACCCAAAGATCTTGGTTCCTTTCGATATTTGCGGCTATCGGAATGTAATTTCCTGAATTATGGCCCCTGATTGTCCGAAAAATCACCCTTTTTAGCTTGTGGTCCCTCTGGAGGTCACAATTATTATTCGATTTAAAAAACCGTTTGATTATATCACCGTTACACTCTAAGGAAGGTTGAGTTCGAATTTCGGGAAAATCGGACGAAAATTGCCATACAAAATGGCCGCCGTTAGTACGCGAATACTGTTAAAAAATGGTATATCAAGGCTGTGGACCCTGTGGAGGTCACAATTTTGATTCGATTTTGATGAAACTTGAAATTCATGGTTATAACCCAAAGATCTCGCTTCCTTTCGATATTTGCGCATATCGGATCGTAACTTCCTGAATTATGGCCCCTGATTATACGCAAAATCGCCTTTTTTTTAGCTTGGAGGTCACAATTATTATTCGATTTAAAAAAACGTTTGATTATATCACCGTTACACCCTAAGGAAGGTTGAGTTCGAATTTCGGGAAAATCGGACGAAAATTGCCATACAAAATGGCAGCCGTTTGTACGCGAATGCTGTTAAAAAATGGTATATCAAGGTTGTGGACCCTGTGGAGGTCACAATTTTGATTCGATTTTGATGAAACTTGAAATTCATGGTTATAACCCAAAGATCTTGGTTCCTTTCGATATTTGCGCATATCGGATCGTACCTTCCTGAATTATGGCCCCTGATTATACGCAAAATCGCCTCTTTTTTTTTTAGCTTGGAGGTCACAATTATTATTCGATTTAAAAAACCGTTTGATTATATCACCGTTACACCCTAAGGAAGGTTGAGTTCAAATTTCGGGAAAATCGGACAAAAAGTGCCATACAAAATGGCCGCCATTTGTACGCGAATACTGTTAAAAAGATAGGCTGGCACTGCCAGGCAGGATACGCCCACATTTTCGAGAGATGGACAGAGAACAAGCAATACCGAAAGTGATTTTTCCTACATCTTTACGTCCTGTATTTCATACTGTATTGGGAGCAGCCATTTAGTTGGTCAGTTCCAGTCTGATATTAATGAAACTCGAAACCGACAATGATTATGGTGTGACGGTACACAACCTAGAAATGTGACTTTTCATCAAAATCGGATAAGAATTGTGACCTGTAGCGAGTCCACAACCATGATATACCATATTTTTACACTATTCGCGTACAAACGGCAACCATTTCGTCCGGCAATTTTGGTACGATTTTCACGAAATTAGAACTCAACCTTCCTCATCAAAATCGAATTAAAATTGTGACCTATACAGGGTCCACAACCATGATATATCATTTTTTTAACAGTATTCGCGTACAAACGGCGGCCATTTTTGGTCCGATTTTCCGGAAATTCAAACTCAACCTTCCTTACAGTGCAACGGTGATATAATCAAACGTTTTTTTAAATTGGATAATAATTGTGACCTCCAGAGGGACCACAAGCTAAAGAAAGGGGGATTTTGCGTATAACCAGGGGCCATAATTCAGGAAGTTACGATCCGATATGCGCAAATATTGAAAAGAACCAAGATCTTTGGGTTATAACCATGAATTTCAAGTTTCATCAAAATCGAATTAAAATTGTGACCTTTACAGGGCCCACAACCTTGATATACCATTTTTTAACAGTATTCGCGTACAAACGGCAGCCATTTTGTATGACAATTGTGGTCTGATTTTCCCGAAATTCGAACTCAACCTTCCTTACGGTGTAACGGTCATATAATCAAACGTTTTTTTAAATCGGATAATAATTGTGACCTCCAAGCTAAAAAAAAGGCGATTTTGCGTATAATCAGGGGCCATAATTCAGGAAGTTACGATCCGATATGCGCAAATATCGAAAGGAAGCAAGATCTTTGGGATATAACCATGAATTTCAAATTTCATCAAAATCGAATCAAAATTGTGACCTCCACAGGGTCCACAACCTTGATATACCATTTTTTAACAGTATTCGCGTACAAACGGCGGCCATTTTGTATGGCAATTTTCGTCCGATTTTCCCGAAATTCGAACTCAACCTTCTTTAGGGTGTGACGGTAATATAATGAAACGGTTTTTTAAATCGAATAATAATTGTGACCTCCAAGCTAAAAAAAAAGGCGATTTTGCGTATAATCAGGGGCCATAATTCAGGAAGTTACGATCCGATATGCGCAAATATCGAAAGGAAGCAAGATCTTTGGGTTATAACCATGAATTTCAAGTTTCATCAACATCGAATCAAAATTGTGACCTCCACAGGGTCCACAACCTTGATATACCATTTTTTAACAGTATTCGCGTACAAACGGCGGCCATTTTGTATGGCAATTTTCGTCCGATTTTCCCGAAATTCGAACTCAACCTTCCTTAGGGTGTAACGGTGATATAATCAAACGGTTTTTTAAATCGAATAATAATTGTGATCTCCAGAGGGACCACAAGCTAAAAAGGGTGATTTTTCGGACAATCAGGGGCCATAATTCAGGAAATTACATTCCGTAAGCCGCAAATATCGAAAGGAACCAAGATCTTTGGGTTACAAACATGCATGTCAAGTTTCATCAAAATCGGTTCAAAATTGTGACCTCTATAGGGTCCACAAGCTAAAAACGTGATTTTTCGTACAATCAGGGGCCATAATCCATGAAGTTTTGATCCGATACATGCCAATATCGAAAGCAGCCGAGAACTTTTGGGGATAAACCTATATTTCAAGTTTCGTCAAAATCGGATAAGAATTGTGAACTGTAGAGAGTCCACAAACAAATTGTGGACGGACGGACGTCCGGACGGACAGGGGCGACGACATAATACGTCCACATGAAAATGTGGGCGTATAAAAATGGTATATCAAGGTTGTGGACCCTGTGGAGGTCACAATTTTGATTCGATTTTGATGAAACTTGAAATTCATGGTTATAACCCAAAGATCTTGCTTCCTTTCGATATTTGCGCATATCGGATCGTAACTTCCTGAATTATGGTCCCTGATTATACGCAATATCGCCTTTTTTTTTAGCTTGGAGGTCACAAATATTATCCGATTTAAAAAAACGTTTGATTATATTACTGTTACAGCGTAAGGAAGGTTGAGTTCGAATTTCGGGAAAATCAGACCAAAATTGCCATACAAAATGGCCGCCGTTTGTACTCGAATACTGTTAAAAAATGGTATATCATGGTTGTGGACCCTGTAAAGGTCACAATTTTAATTCGATTTTGATGAAACTTGAAATTCATGGTTATAACCCAAAGATCTTGGTTCTTTTCGATATTTGCGCATATCGGATCGTAACTTCCTGAATTATGGCCCCTGGTTATACGCAAAATCCCAATTATCCAATTTAAAAAAAAACGTTTGATTATATCACCGTTACACTGTAAGGAAGGTTGAGTTCGAATTTCGGGAAAATCAGACCAAAATTGCCATACAAAATGGCCGCCGTTTGTACGCGAATACTGTTAAAAAATGGTATATCATGGTTGTGGACCCTGTAAAGGTCACAATTTTAATTCGATTTTGATGAAACTTGAAATTCATGGTTATAACCCAAAGATCTTGGTTCTTTTCGATAATTGCGCATATCGGATCGTAACTTCCTGAATTATGGCCCCTGGTTATACGCAAAATCCCAAAATCGAGAAAATTGGACCAAAATTGACAGACAAAATAGCCGCCGTTTGTACGCGAATACTGTTAAAAAAATAATATATCATGGTTGTGGACCCTGTATAGGTCACAATTTTAATTCGATTTTGATGAGGAAGGTTGAGTTCTAATTTCGCCAAAATCGTATTAAAATTGCCGGACGAAATGGTCGCCGTTTGTACGCGAATAGTGTAAAAATATGGTATATCATGGTTGTGGACTCTCTACAGGTCACAATTCTTATCCGATTTTGATGAAAAGTCACATTTCTAGGTTGTGTACCGTCACACCATAATCATTGTCGGTTTCGAATTTCATTAATATCAGACAGGAACTGACCAACTAGATGGCTGCTCCCAATACAGTATGAAATATAGGACTTAAAGATGTAGGAAAAATAACTTTCGGTATTGCTTGTTCTCTGTCCATCTCTCGAAAATGTGGGCGTATCCTGCCTGGCAGTGCCAGCCTATCTTCTGATCTTTTAATCAACAAATAATCACCTCAGAATCTTGACTATCCTCTAATTTCTTCTTTGAGGTTGACGGACGTTCAGTGCTTCCATGTAGTACGGATTGTTCGTGTTAGCTGTTGTCTTGGAGCAATTTCCTACGTTAGCATTGGCAACCTACTAATAAACCAATGAAGAAAAAGCAAACTCAAGGAACTATGCAATAGAATATCCCTTGGACATTTAAAAAAAAAAAAAAAAAAAATGGTACGAGGAGTTCTCTACATATCTGTAGCCATTAAAGGTTTACAAGAACAAATCAAATGGTATTTTCCATATACCATTTGAGTTTACGTGGGATGGCAACATTTAAATTCTTCCGCAACCATGACTTACACATGAGACCTATTGATCCATTGTTTTTCTGGTAACATTAAGGGGCGGGGAAGGGGGAGGTATTTAAACCCACGTACAGCGAAATTATACTGTCAAATTACCACCGTGAGGGCGTGTCAACCAGGCTCGAAAATAAAACGGCCAACTGGATTTAATCTATTAGCGAGATAATACATTTGAGTACTTAAAATAACACTTACATGAATAGCTGCGCTTGTAATTTTTACCATATCTGCTTGAGGAGCTGATGAAAAATCATCAAAATTCAAAATTACCGCCATTTCATCCAAATGATCTCGGTTTAGCCCCATCTCCACCAAACCCACCTGTAAGTCGTTTTTAGATAACGTTTTAAGATCCTGGTCCTTATTAAAAGAATAAACATTCTTCATTCCTTTTCGTAACGATAAAACTATTTTAAAAAGATCATTCCCCGAAAGGGATGCATTTTGATTTTTGACAGGCATTTGAACGTACGATCTTTCCCTCCCAAGCGGTGGTTGATGAATGGCGCACACCTAAGATCACGTGTTCCGATCTTCCGGCCAGGGCTCAAAGGTACGAACAGTGTAAAAACAACAGAAAAACAAACCACTCTGAAAATGATCTTATTACTTTTAAATTGATATTCCACCAATATTCACTCCAAATTCACACCACTGTGACCATTTGTGGGTGCAAATTGGCAGACAACTTTATGGTAGGATTCCAGTTTGGACGTCTTCTCTGCTGGGGACAACTTTTGAACAGGGGCGTAAATGTGTGTGTGGGGGGGGGGGTACACCCCCCCCCCCCCAGCCAAAAAAATAGTCGGTCGCAAAATCAGTGCAGTCGGTCGCAAAGTAGAGGTAGTCGGTATCAAAATATGTATACGTCACGCTACTCACGCAAAACTTTAGTATAAAAATAGTCTGTCGCAAAATCAGTGCAGTCGGTCGCAAATTAGGAGCAGTCGGTTGCAAAGTAAGGGTAGTCGGTATCAAAATAAGTACTCACTGTATACGTCACGCAAAAAAATAGTCGATCGCAAAATCAGTGCAGTCGGTCACAAAGTAGAGGTAGTTGGTATCAAAATAAGTACTCACTGTATACGTCACGCTACTCACGCAAAACGTGTTAGTATAAAAATAGTCGGCTGCAAAATCAGTGCAGTCAGCCGCAAAATAGGAGCAGTCTTAGTATAAAATAACCTTGTTAACTTATCGTTTTTGAAAAGATGTTGTGTTTCACTCTCATTCTGTTGTGCGTATAATGTTAGTCTTACAACAAAATGTAACCCAGGGAGAAAAATAGTCGGTCTCAAAAAAAGTGCAGTCACTGCAGTCGGTCTCAAACACAATGCAAGAATAGATCCCAAATACTATATATTTGCATGAATCCGTGAGTCTAAGTATGTTGGTCTAACAACAAAATTTCACCAAGGGAGAAAAATAGTCGGTCTCAAAAACAACGCCAGAATAGACCCCAAATGCTATGTATTTGCGTGAATCCGTGTGCCTAAATTGAATACGTCATTCAAAACTATAGTATAGAATAACCATGTCTACTTGTCACTCGATCTTATTCTGTTGTGAGTATGTTGTTCTATGAAATGTTTTCTACCACGTCAAAAAAAGTCGATCACAAAAAAAGTACTCACCGCAGTCGGTCTCCGACTAAATGAATTAATGAGATAAACATACAATCATAAAACAAGCAAAATTGACAGATAAGCCTCAAGATTCTGTCCCTTTTCTTATCAACCCCAGTCCCCAAAATTTAAAAGCTCTGTTACATATCTGAAATGTTTTTCCATTATAACATCATTCTTCTACTCGGTTACATATCTGAAATTTTTTCGCGCCTGCGGCGCTCGATTCCATTTTAAAATCATTCTTCTACTCCTCAGTTGTCTTATACTGTCTCGACACTATCATATTCACGATTATAGTGAACTGCCCAGTTTGTAGTACCACTGGTGTGTGGTGCGGGGGTATGTGCATCAGTCGGTCGCATTTTGGCTAAACACCCCCCCCCCCCAAACGAAATCGTTATGTACGCCCCTGCTTTTGAATATCTTTCAGAAACCCTTTTTTCAATAAACACTCTTTCGGTAGCTTGTGTGCTTTTGATCCTGTTTGTAAAACAGAAAATACCCCTGCTTTTATAATGTAAACACTATTATGTTAACAAAGCTAAGGCCTACTGACAAAAACAATATTCTTAATTGATCATAATACTGAGGATGTAATGGTTACTCACTTGTCATAAATATAATCATTAATTTGAATGGGTAACAAGAGCAATGTAAAGTATCCCACCTTCCTTGATCCAATGACCGTCTATGTGCTCATGTTGGCATCTTTGTCCATCATGAAGATTGGCCACATGATTTGTTATGGACTTCCATTCTGTCTCTACCAAATCACCATCTCCACTACTGCTAGCAGCTGCCCAATACAAATGATTAGATATGGATTGTGCCCACTCTTCAATCTGTTCACAGCCTTTCTTCTCAGATAACAGTATCAGTTTCTTATACACACCTGAAAATGTTTTTAAATGAATAATACATAAAATATGTCAAGCCATAATAAAGATTTTGAACTTTATGCAGAACACATTACAGATATTGATAAGATTAAAAAAGACATGACAGGATTGTGCAGTCTGACAAGGCTTTAATTTGTGTCTAACAACGTCTTTGACAAGGGCCTTAATTTCAGGCTTGGTCATTTGGAGACTAAATGCACTCAATTTTACACTTGTCTGCTCTGCAATGTCACAGTTTGGTTTTAAAGTTATTTATTATTATCTACATGTATACACTACCTGCTTTATAAACAAGATACATTATTTATTACCTTTAGCAACATGCCACACATCAAACCAATGATTTGTATCTGGTCACATGGTTCTCATATGCTTTCTCACAGAATAATGTCTGTCTGTGGTTAGGTCTGTTGTTTGAACTCCCTTTTCTTTCAGAGCCACAAGTCCCCGAATCAATCCCTCTTTCTCCATTGAATATGAATTATTAACTTCTGTTACCTATTTGTATTAAGAATTGCATCCACTTGAATATAAATATTGAAAGAAAATGGAATGAAAAGGGGATTTTACATCCTATTTACCATGTGATAATTATTAGCCAATGGAATTTTTAAAAAATTGGTAAATAGAGAAGACAACTTTGCTGATGGTAGGTGTCTAAAAGGGTCTGACAACGCTCTGTGTTTTATATATTAGATGAAGTGTTCAGTAATTCGCTTGTGCAGAGTGGTCTTAAACAGTGTCAGGAAACCAGGGGCCGGTTGTTCAACTTTTAGTTAAATTTAACCATGTGGTTACGTATATTTAACTAATCGTTACATAACCAGTGGTTAAATTTGAGTTGTTCAACTACATTTAACGACATTGTTATGTAACCATATGGTTAAAATTTAACCATTAAATAACTATATGGTTAAAATTTAACTATTTAACAAGTATCCCATAATTCTCCTCACTGGCAAACAATTCAAGATGGATGACACTGCTAGGAGTGGTGGCACTCGGCTAATCTCGACAGATTCCGTAAACTACATCTAGTCTCGGATGTATGACAGTAAGTGATATGTACCTACGCCCATACATTTGCGATGCGGCTACTTGACGCTATTACACAAATTGGGAACCTATTCGGCTAGCGATATATTCGACCGATGGAGCTGCAACCTGTTCGTTGGAAACCTATTTAGAGTAAAGACAACAGTCTCTATTTATCAACCAATAAAATCCAACGTTGTGTCTATCAAATGAAAATAGAATATATTATTTTTTATCCATTCCTTCAGCTCAGAATAGAAGTGTAATTTCGTCATTATCTTACAGCTGGATCGGTCGAACAGGTCGCTAGCCAACTTGTGTTTGGAATGGGCCCAGCCATGTTTCATCCGGGACTTTTAAAGTAGTTCCAATATGGCGGAATTCATCATACAGCCGAGTTTAGATTGTCCGAAATCTTCACGTTTTGCCGAGTGGGAGTGGTGGGGGACAAAAGAAAACCAATTAATATCCTCAATCAAATATTTCTAATGTTTAAAAATATTTAGCTGAGTGGGAAATAAGTCTTCATGTTGTGTGTTTAGCGAACACTTTCAATCTTCAATGACATAAGTGGGGCCTGCTAATCGAGACTGGAGAGGGGCAGGGGCGTAGCCGTGAAATATATATTGGGGGGGGGCAACGGGGTGGGGGGTACCCCCATAAATTTTGTTTAAAGTCTCAGTCTTCTGTTAACATCACACCAATACAATGTTTATCATGTTTACAGACATTAGCACCGATCTTCCCCGAGAGGCGAAGAAGCGTGGCTTACTTACCCCCACCTAAGAAAATTTTGGAATATTTGACGGCTGCAAACACTTTTTCCTGCTATTTCAGTCCATGAACAAAGCAATTTCAAAGTGGCCTGATATAGCCTAATTAAGGTGGCTTGCTGACTCAAATTCCAATCACTCGTTTACACCCGCGAAGACGGGACCGTTGGTAGAGTGGTTCAGGCTCAAAATGTTTTATAACAAACGGACACTATTTCGGGATTATTTTAACATTAAATGATAAGACTTACTATAAAAACTTCATTCATCAACAATGGAAGTCTGGCCACATTTGATTTTTGAGGATATATAAGCATTTGGACACATATTATAAATGGCTCAAAATCTTCCCGGCTTCCATTATCAAGGGAGTTATCCCTTAGTAAAAGTAAGAGCTATCTCCCTTGGTTGTAATAAAAACAAATACTTCAAGCTCCGAACGCCCCTGAAACGAACTATATGTATCGCAGTCGGAAAACATCGTTTATTTCCTTGCTGCAAAGTAACAGAATACACTCTATGAGACGATTGGATTTGACATATGTACGCATGCGCAAACGCTTAGTTGTTTTAACAGTAGACCCAGGCCTTCAAATGTCTTAATATTAACTGTGTTTATAATGCTACAGTGTAAATTATAATACACGTTTAGATGAATATGAAAAGATATACGTTAGACATGAATTGTTTCAAGATTAGCCTAATTCATGTATTGAAATGAACAGTGCGTTTATTTATTTAAACCCACAGACACTGGTCTGTTTATAATGGCATGTTATACAGAGGGAGAGAGAGAGAGAGACACGTCTATAAATCTAATAATAAAACACTTTAATAATGTTACTTCCAAAGACAAATAAATATTATATTGTGCAGTATGATGTTTGTTATGAAAAATAAATTGCCGGGTAAAGTACGAGGAAAATATAATGACATGTAATACGGGGAGTGAGAGAGAGGGATAAACACCTCAATAAAACTATTAATTTAAGACTTTATTTTTTTGTCCCACATATAAATAAATATATTGTGCTATATGATGTTTGTTATGAAAAAAACCCACATTGCCGAATAAAGTATGGGGACGATATTCTATAAGTATTACAAATACAATAAAGATCCAGCTTCAGAGAGATTTGAATTCGAATTTGGTATAGTGGGGATGGGTAAATACAACATAATAGATAATATATTAACAACAAATTCAAAATAAGGACCACGTTCTCTCGTGTGGTATGCTAGCATTTACACACGAATTAATATTTATGCTGTTATCTGTTCTATTTCGTATTCATTTATACAAGCATATTCAAAGCGCTCAATAACATTTACCAAAACACATTTCATCGTGACCAACGCCCCCTGAATGAATATGTCTATATGTTAGAGCTGCATTTGCTACCGAGTGTTGTCTTTTGCAACATCATCACATCATATACATGTACTTATACAGTATAACAATATATCTGTCTGTTCAGATATTTTTATAACAGTCAATGTTATCATGTCAGCTAATATACCACAGAAATACAAGTTTCCCAAAGATGATTTAAGTTGAAATTAAATTAATCTATTAATTGTAATCGCCTGTACACACAACCTATTTAAATTTAACTTTCTAAATCAGTTACCTCATCGTCACTCGATACCACGATCTATATTTAAATGTAATACATAAGTTGATAATATCCCCTTCTTTGTCAAACAATGAAATGTAAAGTTTAATTAACAAACATTATTCTTGACTATATATTTCCTGGAACAAAAAGATTTAGTACAAACCAATGAATAAAAAGATGATCGCCGAAACCGCCAGTAGATAATATCCTCTTCTTTATCAGGCAATAAAATGTAAAATTAAATTAACAAACATTGTTCACAATATTTCCTGCAACAAAGGGATTTACTACAAACTAATAAATATGCACAGTTAAAATGAACCAGAAAACAACCGAAACTGTAAATAGGGGTATTATATGATCAAAAGGTATTTACGTTGTCGGAATGTCTGTCAGCTGGGACATCTGGAATGAAGAATAAAATGGACATAAAAATTAAAAAAATAATCAATAAGCTGTATTTTATAACCGCTAAGAAAGAGGCATTGTAAACTTCTTCCGATTACGTAGGGTGAGCCATACAAATTATTTTTTCCAAATTTGCCTTTAAATTTGGAACAGAACGTTCCTTACCCGCCGAAGAAAAATAAAAAAGTGATTTGTCCGAAACTGGTTGGTTCATGACGTATCTACGAAATCGGAGCTGTGCTTTCAATGCCTCTTTTGTTTCCCCGAGTGACGAAAACTTTAAAAGCCCATCATCCATTCCCTCTTTACTTATCCAAAGTCCCATCCCGGCAATTTCTGCTGTTAGGCGCTCTTTTTTCCTAATCTCAAGTTGCCCCCTTTCTTTTAATTTATCCCTTTTCGCCAAAAGAACCTCTAACCGTTTTCTCTCAATCTCTTCGCGCCTTTGTCTAAATTTAGAAAGTTGTTTTTTTGTTATAATTCCAGCATCCATTATGACCAAATTACGTCTTGTTCATTTTATATAAAATGGATGCTTCCTTGCCAAAAGTATTAGAGGAGGGCGCGATCCTCATTAATCTATCGAGATGACTGAACACGGTTTCCGGCAATTTGTTGTGAGGCATGGCAGAACCCGAACATGAAGGAATGAAGTCATCTCGATACTCAAGTAAAATATTTGAAATGTACTTTTTAAACTCGACAAAGAGGATTTCCAAAATATGGAGGAGGGTTGAATTAATAGCACAATCAAAATCTAATTTTGTTAAGTGATCAAGTACCGAATCGTTTTCAATTTTAATCAGAGATTCAAATGGGTGTGATTTACCTTCCGCAAAGTCATGTAAGTTTGCTGTTTCAAAATAATCATGTAATTTTTTATAAATATGTTTCATATCAAGAGCATTAATGCCGCTTTCTAATATGCGCCACAGTGGAGCAGTTATTAGTTTATTTATCAAACCCAAAGCCTGGCATTCTATGAGGAATACAGGAATTTTAATGTCTAATGAAATGCTTTGGGTCAATCGATTTTCTGCGCCAAAATCATCAAGAAATGTTTTAATATGGTTAGCGAAATAAGTTACAATTGCGGCATTGTGAAAAATGATATTAAACCGGTTACCATGAAATGGCGTTAGCGGTAATTTTGAAATTCCTAAAGAATTTAAATATAACTTGAAAGGTAAATAACAACCCGACTTTTCGTCTCCACCCTGAGTAAAGGCCTTACAGATGGTTCGAACCAATCGAACACACCCCGATTCGTTTGGCGAAAATGATGTAGCGGTTTTAAACGTTTGGGCCGAGAACGTTTTAAAATACAGTTCTTCAAATTTTTTCAATTCCAGAACACTTTTATCCGCCAAACCAGTTAATAAATGAAGACCACAAAAGAAATGATTAATATTCATATGAATATTTCGCTCCGAATCTGATAAATCTGACCAGTTGTCTACTAATTTAGCGCAAATACTGCCTCTGTATTGAGTAAATAAAGAATTAAATAGCTTTTCGGTGCTGGCTCTGTCTGACATGGTATTTTTAATTTCGAAAATAACGGATTTACTAAATGGTCCAGCAATTTCGTCAAGATCTGCCAAAATTTCGGTTAATGTCGTTAATGTAGTTTGCGCAGATTTATCAGCCATTTCACGAAGACCAAGAACAAGTGGCGTATGTGTCGAGTCAGCGGTTATTGCGTATGTGCCGAATTTAGAGCCAAATTTTGTAGTTTCGTCTGTATAAAGGGTGGTGTTTTTCGCCGACTTCAAGGTTTCCGAAACATGTTTTAAAGATACACCGACGCGCTCACATGATATTCTTTGAACTGTAGATTTTGATGGAGTGTAATTAGATTTTAGTCCCGCGACAGCCAAACATGCGGTTATAACCGCTGCTACGTTACCATTTGAAACGTTTAGATTTTTAAGTTCCATGACCAAATTATGGCATTCTGCTGTGTATCTTTGATTTTTGACATCATACAAAATTACTTCGTTCATCTTAAAAGGTTTGGACTTGCAACCATTTTTTTTACCTGCCAATTGTTTTTTATTTTCATTATTAGCCTTCATGCGAATCATTTCTTTTTTAGTCTTCCGAAGTCGATTTTTTAACTGGGCGATCTTGCTTTTATGACACTTTGATAATCGCCGCAAATACTTATTTTTCCTATTTAAATCAGTCAAGGTCGCATCGGCAGATGTCTGAGTCTCTCTATTTATTAAATTAATTTCACTAGTTTCTACCGATGAAGTCTCGTCAGCTATCCCTGGAAAAAATGGGGTGTCAAGAAAATCGTCGTATAATTTCATAAATTTATTGGACTTAGCCTTACTTTTACCCAGCTTCTTAGTCTGTGTCTTCAGTCTGACCAGTCTAGTTTGAATGTATTTGTCACCAAACGTCACACAGTCGTCATGTAAAGCAGTTATGATAGACCGATGCTCCGTAAATGTCGGGAATTTATTAACAATGCCTAGTATAAGCCTATTTGTTATTTTTGCCATAGGTAGTTTGGTTAGAGTGCTCAAATCATAGGGGTACTTGTCCAATCCAATGCTGGATAGCAAATCATTGGTGGACGCCATCTTGCAGGGCTCAGTCTCAAATCTAGAATAAAATAAGTCCGTCGATCAAAGCCTATGGCTACAGGATAATTAAATAATATACTACGATTATGAAAATAATTTACAGTAAGTTACCGAAAAGTGTCTGGAAAATAAAGACTACCAATCAAAAGTTTGTTTCGGTTATTTTCCGGTCTCAAATAGTTCTGCGTATTTAGAGCTAGCAAATATTTATTTCCTAACCAGAATAAGTCGCCGCGTAAACCAAGATTGTAACCACTAAGTAAAAGTAAATCTTGAAAGGCTGTAATGAATTTATCCCGGCGATCTCATGTGGTTGAAAGTTAGAAATAACACGAAGCTATTACAGCTAGCTCTGTATTTAAATCACCAAAATCGCCAAAATCAAAAATCAAATCAAGGAGTGAAATCAAAATTTTTGCTCAAGTTCGCTATTATATAAACACGAAAGTCGAAGCGCGTAATGACTGTATTTTTACTTGGCTTTATATACCAATACATGTTTGTATAATACCACGTGAAAAGCTATTTGTGACGTATATTTGCTGCGACCTCCAAATTCACGTGTCCGGGACTAAATATCGCTCACTTAAGAGAAAACCCTCGATAAGGCAAGCAGACAGATAAGTGGGTCAGTTTTTATAACGACAAATAATTGACTCTCTGAACCACTCTACCGTTGGGAGAAAATTTTGAAAATTGACCTGCCACATACACGTTTTCCTGTTATTCCAGCCTGTAGTCTGTGAATACAGCAACTTCAATTTGTTCCAATATAGCCTACCTGGCTGCCCAGAACCAATCGATCGTCGCAGGCTATGGGAGACTCACCCTCTCGGAGAACATGCATTTCTGCTATCCTAGCCTGTGTGAGCAAGTCCAAAAGTATCCAATGGTTCTGTAACCGAAATCCCACTCTGAATTCCAACCATCCAATCACACTGTTGCAGTTGCATTCACAAAGTAGAGTGGCCCCAGACAAAATGTTTTAATCAATAGTCAACGCAGTACAAATTCGTGGTATTCAATTAAAAGAAAAGTGAAATAAGTGTTTTTTATTAGGACTCGATAACAGTTAGGGAAGAAAAACTAGAAATGCCCGAAGCAGGTTTACGGGCTGCTGTCAGTTTTCTTCGACCCCTCAAGAAAATTTTGGAATATTTGATGGCCACAAACGCGTTTTACTGCTATTCCAGTCCTAAAATTAGTGTTTTATTAGATTTCGGGCACTTTACTTTGCCACATTTTGGGGGGGGTCCAAGTATATTCAGACCCCCCCCCCCCAGGAAAACAATTGGGGGGGCCGGACCCCCCCCCCCCATGTGTGACGCCCATGGAGAGGGGTAACTCTTGACAACAAAAATTGTTTCGCTTGTAAAGTTTGCGTCCTGTAAAATGTGGTAAGTTTGGTTTTTTTCTTAGCTTTTTAAAGTCTTATTTGCATACCTTTGGCACTATTTTTATTAGTTCCCATGCAGACAAAAGTAGTTCGAGGCTTACATCCACCAAAAAACTCTGTAAAATTATGTGATGTCTCAGATGCTAGCAAAAGCGGTTGCTACGTAGTACGTGATGTCAATGAATGTAAACATAGGATAATGAAGAAGTGTCAATTTCCGATTCCAAATGGTTATAATTAATTTGCGACTGATTTCTACTGTTTTATGCATTTCAGGGATGTGTTTGGATATAAGATTGAAAATACATGTAGTGTGATTGACATTTGCAGAATTTCGGGGATGTGTTTCTCTTGATATAAGATGAAGCATGATTGACATTCACCATGAAAACCTATCTGCCTAGACAATAATTTTTATTAAAGGCATTTATTTGCCTCATTAAAGCAGAGTGTTTTTTGTGTGGTTTGTCATACTCTTCTACCAATAAGAAGCAAGGAAATTTCAAATCTGTGCTACGATACATTTAAAGGACATTGACGATACAAAGGAAATAGATATATCAGTTTCAAAGTTGTGATGTACACATGGCATCTAGGCCTATCTTCAAGTGAACCAAGATCGACTTGCAAGTTTACACAACAGACGCCATACCAATATAGCCTACATAAAGAAGTTACATGATTCTGACATAGAAGGTCTAACAAAGGGCATAAGTTATATTATACAGAGATCAAAAAGTTCTAAATATTCATGTACCATCAATAAATCCTAATGCATTTAAATCATCAATTATTTATCATTGTGAACTTTGATTTATGCTGAAAAAATCTGTTTATTTTCATTTTCAAAGTCGAATGGGACAAATAATTTAACGAGATACAGTTGTTTTGCATAAAAAAAAACATTTGAGAAATTGGGAAACTGGGTTATTTGTGAACAATGGGATGTGCAATATGGGATTGAGTATATGATTGCAGTCCGAGTTTGAGATGGTGGTTTCTGACAATATTATTATTAACATACATTTCACTAAGAACACTATTACCATCATCACTTACATCATCAGTAGGAAACCAATCCTCATCCTGGTTATCATTGAATTCATCATCTGCACTGTATTCATCCTCACCCACAGACTGATATCAAGTAAAATGTTATGCATCGATGCATCGGACGCAAACATCGATACTCGCATCAATGCATCGGGAATTTTTTGCCGCCATTTTGTTTTTCAAAAATTTAACAAATAACATTAGTATTTATGATAGAAATATAGATTTCCTCAACATTATCATAGAAATGTTGATTATTTGAATAATTTATTTCGACAATATTCTTCAAATATCGTTCGATTCACTTGACACTCGTTAGCCGTTGTCGTGACTGTCGACGTGAGGGCGTGTGTAACTGTAAGGCGATAAGAAGAGCCGAGGCGGTTTGCAGGTCGTATCAAAGCCTGTCTATACTCTATAGGGATCTATGAAATACGTTTTTTATTGTCGGTTACAAACAATAGACTAAATCGTGTTAACACTAGCATCAAAGATAGGCTGGCACTGCCAGGCAGGATACGCCCACATTTTCGAGAGATGGATAGAGAACAAGCAATACCGAAAGTGATTTTTCCTACATCATTTATTTAAAATTTGATATGTGCAAATATCGAAATGAATTAAGATCTTTGGGTTATAAAGGTTCATTTCAGTAGGCTTCAAATTCGACTGGGGATCATGTTGCTAAGTGGGTAAGCCTTGAGGTTGGGTGTTTGATCCCTGCATTGGGTGACAAAGTTCATCTAGATTTTCTGGCGTGGTTTCCCCTTGTTAGTGATGAAGGATGGATGGCCTGACAAGAACAGCTGTCAATTTTGGTCCGATTTTCACGAAATTCGACCTCAACCTTCATTACGATGTAACGGTGATATAATCAAGCGGTTTTTTAAATGGGATAATAATTCTGACCTCCAGAGGGACCACAAGCTAAAAAAGGTCATTTTTGTACATTTAGGGGCCATAATTCAGGAAGTTACGATCCGATGGGTGCAAATATCGAAAGGAACCAAGATCTTTGGGTTATAAACATACCGTTTCATCAAATTCGGTTCAAAATTGTGACCTCTATAGGGTCCACAAGCTAAAAACATGATATTTTGTACAATCAGGGGCAATAATCCATGAATTTCTGATCCGATACATGCCAATATCGAAAGGAACCGAGATCTTATGGGGATAAACCTATATTTCAAGTTTCGTCAAAATCGGATAAGAATTGTGACCTGTAGAGAGTCCACAAACAAATTGTGGACGGAGGGACGGGGGCGACGACATAATACGTCCACATGAAAATGTGGGCGTATAAAAACCGGCCGGGAAATATTATCCTCCTGACACAGTTCTTAGTTCGTTTGGCTATGAACAGAGGTAGTGAATTTGACCTCGGGTCGAAGGGCATGATAGTCAGTTGAAGTAACCAAAAAGACAGTTCTAGTAGTCACTGGGAAATCGAGGCAAACATAACGGAAGCGCAACGTGAACAGGTGACGCTGCAACGGCCTAATAATAAGACGTGCGGAATTCAATGGCAGTAGAAGAAGAAACTTAAGAAACAATTTCTTGTACCACAACAGGATTCTGGGGTAACTCTTCTGTTTGACTTGCAGCATCAGCATACTTGATAAATGAGGAAAATGTCTGGCATCCTTGACTGACAACACCTCTTACAGTTTGTTGGATTTCACATAGGTCTGTAATAATAAATAAATTCAAAGTTAAGACTAACATTCAAATTCAAGCATCATATTGTTGCGAGAAATGAATTTGCCCAACGTTCCGCACAGAAGTTTCTTAATTCAATGCTATAGTGTGTTTTGATAAAATTTCTGTTGACCTATAGCCACAGATAGTCATCAAGTTATGATGTTGTTCCTAGAGACATGTATAGCTCTATTATGCTGATCACACTGATTTCAATTTATCTCAATATATATACAGACATCCAAAATTCATTGCATCCATTTTCTTGTGGAAAATTCTGGGCCAAAATGTAATAATAATAAAATTTCATATATACTATTCAAAAAAAGTAGGGGATATTTGATTTTCTATTTGTTATTAAAGTCACCTAATGAAACTGACGAAGAAACAAATGACAAAATGAAATGAAGTTCACATTCATCGATTTATTTCAAATGATCGTTAGACTAAGTAAGGCACAGACTGACCATTATAAGGGTAAAATGATACCCGGGGTCAAACAGCAAAGTTACCACAGCATCACAACAAAGTCAGTAACGGGTAAATCCTCCTCTGTTTGCCAAACAAGCATTGATCCGACGTGGCATACTCCTAATGAGACGTCTAAGGTCATTTTGGTCCAGATTGTCCCATTCCTGTTGCAACGCAGCAGCAAGTTCTTGGACATTGGCAGGACGTCATTGACGTTGACGTAACCTCTGTCCAAGCATGTCCCAGACATGCTCGATGGGGGAGAGGTCTGGACTCAGTGCTGGCCAAGGTAATGTGGTGATGTTCTGTTGTTGGAGATAACCTGTAACGATCCTGGCCCTGTGACATCTTGCGTTGTCATCCTGGAAGATGAAACGGCGGCCATGACGTCGTGCGAACGGCACAAAATGGACTGCCAAGATGTTGTCTCGGTAGTACTGACCTGTAACACGCCCTGCAACAACATGTAAAGCCGTTCTTCCAGCAACAATGATGCCTCCCCACACCATAACAGAACCACCCCCAAATCGATCATGTCTGATGACGTTAACGTCTTGGAAGCGCTTGTTTCGACGACGCCACACCCTCCTACGTCTGTCCAAAAAATCAACAGTGAACCTTGACTCATCTGAAAACATCACATTGCTCCAGCGTCGATTATCCCAGTGTTGACGATCCCTACAGCAACGACGTCTTGCCTGAATGTTAGGATTTCTCAAACAAGGGATCACGCGAGGACGTCGGGCGCGAAGGTGACCCCTATGCTGTCGATTCCGAATCGTCTGGTCACTCACTCTCACACCAGTGTCTGTTTGAAGACGAGCGCTGATCTGATTTGCTGTGATGACACGATTTCTCAAGGCCAAGGTACGGATAAATCGATCCTGGGCTTGAGTTGTCGCCCTTGGTCGATCTGAGCGTGGTCTGTCCTGTACAGGTTGTGTATCACGGTATCTGGACCATATCCTGTTTATGATAGACTGAGAAACATTCATCGTCCACGCCACAACCGCCTGTGTTGTGCCGTTCTGTAGCATGCCAAGGGCACGTAACCTTTCATTTTGGGTAAGCCGACGCATATCAAAATTTGTTTTCTGGTCACTAAAACAATTAAACTGATGTTTCCACCCTGGAATTCAATGCCACAATGACTGTAACATTCAAAGTCAGAGTTGTGCAAATCTTGGGTTGGACCCCTATGATGATCCCAAGCATCACCTGCATTCCATGCGGTAGCTATTGGTGAGTTTGGGCGTCACATGTAACTGGAAATTTTTCTTCTGTTAGGTTCAATAGTGACTTTTTTCGTAGTCATTTGCATATTTTAGTATTATGCCCCCAAAATCAAATATCCCCTACTCTTTTTGAATAGTATATTATACCTTTGCACATCTCTGAAGTACCACATCTGGTGATATTGAACATGTGCTTGATTGTGGTAGGCCTACTTGGTCAGTAATATCAGAATTATTTTTTTTTTTTTTTTTTCAAAACATATTTATTGGCTCAATAATACATCAAAACATGTTTATAAAGGTACATGGTAGGTAATGTAGTATACATTGTACTGGGGTTGATCGAGGAATCAGAGTTACAACGCATCATTTACTTACTAAACATCATATTGCCATTTTGAACTCAAGTTAGGGTTTGCTGTTAGTTCGAGATCAATTTTGTTTCTTATGTATGCCATATAATGTTCGTTAGAGGGAATTTTTCCTATACATTTTAATTTGAAGATACAATATTTTGTAAGAAGAATTATATAATTGATAAAATCTAACTGGGATTTGTTTTCAAATTCGCTAATATCTTCATGTAAACTGTAGTATCCAAGATGAATAACAGAAGGTGATAGATTACTGTATATTCTATTTTTAATCAAGATGTCATTAAGAGTATTCCACAGACTTTGAGAATAAGGGCATTGAATAAACAGATGCTCGACAGTTTCCAGCGTGCTGTTACAGAAATCGCATAGACCTGAAGCCACTTTTCCAAATTTAAGTAATCGATTATTTGTGTATATTATTTTGTGTATATATTTGAACTGGAAATTTCGGACTTTTATATGTGTACAAATATTATGACTTAAATTAAATATGGATTTTATAGTTTTTTCATCTATTATTCTACCTAAATATTCTTCCCATTTTAATATAGCAGTTGGTTTAATAAACTTCGCATTAATTCTTTTTAAATAAATATCCTTTGGCTTTAAAGTGTCTGAGTGAACATTATAAAATAGATTCAAATTATTTAATATATCAGTATATATTCTTAGTTTATATTCATCTTTATTCGCACTCGAGATATCTATTATTTCGTTTTCAATCTTTAAATTGTGATCATTGCATAATTTACTTATCGCTAGTTTCAAACCTCTGAAAAGGAATTTTTCGTTGGACTTAAGTGCCGATGCTGGATAGTTAAGGAAATCTTGTATAAATATTAAATTTCTACTCAAGAAATGTAAGGTGTCACTGGTTGTTTTGTTTTTCAAATTCGTATTAATATACGCTATTTGATTTGTTATTGAGACTCTATCTCCGATCTTTGAATTGTATATAGTATACCAGTTTGTGAAAAGTTGTTCATAGAACTTAATACTAAATTTTGCATATTTAGGGTTATAATTACCTCCAGATAAAAGTAAAGGGTGAAGTGCAGAATGAAAATATTTTAAACCATGGGCTAGTATTGTCTGTGAATATCTTATTAATCCAAAAGAATGATTTACATCTTAAATATTCATAAATGTCTATCATTTTTAAACCACCATGAGCTAAATCCTTGCAAATCACATCCCTTTTTATTTTATCTCGTCCCTCCCATAGAAAGTTGTATAATAGTGTGTTTAATTTATCGGCAACATAACCAGGAACATAAAGTGACTGTAGTTGATGGGATAGCGCAGGTAGACAAAATGTTTTTATTATAACTATTTTACCCATCAAAGTCAATTTTCGTAACTTCCATCTATTTAATGTGTTTTTTAATTCCTTAAGTTTATTTTCAAAGTTCAATTGATTACGGCTTTTTGTGTCGAATGAAAAATGTATACCTAGGATTTTAATTGCAGAAGTACATAGCGTCAAACCTAATTTCTTTATTTTCTGTTCTAGGTCTGGGATTTTCGAGTTTAGATCGAATGCTTCAGTTTTTGAAAGGTTAACCGATAAACCTGAAATAAGTTTAAATTGATTTAAAACTTCTATTAAATGGCGTGCTGATTTATAGTCACGTAATAAACATGTGACATCATCTGCGAAAGCGATTATTTTTATTGTAGAATTACCAAATATGATACCTGAAATATTACTATCATCTCTAATATAAGTACACAGAGTTTCGAGGATTAAATTGAACAAATTTGTGGACATCGGATCGCCCTGTCTTACGCCACACTCTATTGGGAAATAGTTGGTTGTGTATCCTTGATTTATAACTGCACATTTTATGTTTTTGTACAATGTTTTGATCCACCGAATGAACTTTCGTTTGAAACCTAAATAGCGCAATACTTCAAACATATACGAATGTGCTATGGAATCAAATGCTTTAGTAAAGTCGATAGCCAGAAGAAACCCAGTAATTTTCCGTTGCTGAGCCAAACTGAAGCAATCATCTAAAGATCTTAAATTTTCATAAATATGTCGCCCCGGTACGAAGGCGGTTTGACTTGGGTTGATAAGCTTTTCTAAAAAAGGTTTCAATCTCATACAGAGAACTTTACTGGCTATTTTAACGTCCACATTAATTAAAGTTATCGGTCGCCAATTACTTAGTTCTAATTTATTCTTATTGGGTTTAGGAATTAGTTTTATAATAGACTGACGCTGGCTTACCGAGAAACATTCATGTTCAAAACCCTCATTCAATGAGTCCAGAACAGCTGAACTTATTGAAGGCCAAAAGCACGAGTAAAATTCAGCAGTCAGCCCATCATTACCTGGCGAAGAGCCAATTTTAAAAGAGTCAACTGCACACTTGCACTCTTGTTCATCCAACTTATGTTCTAAACAATCTGCCTCGTAATCGTCAAGAAATGAACCTGAATTTGAGTTATTTATTAATATATTTGGAAATCCCTTTATTATTAGTGGCTTTCTCAGAATACAGTTGTTTATAAAACCTCTCGATTTCTCTCATTACCTCAATAGGATTATCAATAATTTCATTATTGGAGACGTTAAACAATTTACTTAATGTAATAGCAGTCTGTTTCTGTTTTTCAAGATTTAGGAAAAATTTAGTATTCTTTTCACTTTCAACGTAGTACTTCACTTTAGCTCGTATTAAAGCGCCTTCACTTTCATCTTTGTACAAGGCTTCCAGTCTTTCCTTAACATGTTCAAACTCTGAGATGGCACATTGATTACTTCCTTCGATGGTCGATTCTAGATGTTCGTATTCTTTTAGTAGGGATTGTTTCAGTGATTGTTTGACTTTTTGTTTTTGTTTACAGTATTTAATTGAACTTACTTTAATTTTATATTTCAAATAATCCCACAAACCTCGTTTGTCACAGTAATCAAAATATTCGTTTTTATACGCCCACATTTTTATGTGGACGTATATTGTCGTCGCCCCTGTCCGTCCGTCCGGACATCCGTCCGTCCGTCCGTCCGTCCAAAATTTGTTTGTGGACCCTCTACAGGTCACAATTCTTATCCGATTTTGACGAAACTTGAAATATAGATTTATCCCCAAAAGATCTCGGCTGCTTTCGATATTGGCATGTATCGGATGAAAACTTCATGGATTATGGCCCCTGATTGTACGAAAAATCACGTTTTTAGCTTGTGGACCCTATAGAGGCCCTATAGATATTTGCGCCTATCGGAATGTAATTTCCTGAATTATGGCCCCTGATTGTCCGAAAAATCACCCTTTTTAGCTTGTGGTCCCTCTGGAAGTCAAAATTGTTATCCGATTTAAAAAAACGTTTGATTGTATCACCGTTCCATGGTGATGAAGGTTTAGTTTGAATTTCGTGAAAATCGGACCAAAATTGACGGACAAAATGGTTGCCATTTGTACGCGAATAGTGTGAAAATATGTTATATCAAGGTTGTGGACCTTATAGAGGTCACAATTTTGAACCGATTTGGATGAAACGTGACATGTATGTTTATAACCGACAGATCTTGGTTCCTTTCGATATTTGCGCTCATCGGATCGTAACTTCCTGAATTATGGCCCCTGATCGTCCGAAAAATTGCCCTTTTTAGCTTGTGGTCCCTCTGGAGGTCAAAATTGTTATCCGATTTAAGAAAACATTTAACTATATCACCGTTACATGGTAATGAAGAGAGTTTGAATTACGTGAAAATCGGACTAGAATTGACGGACAAAATGGCCGTCCTTTGTACACGAATAGTGTGAAAATATGTTATATCAAGGTTGTGGACCCAATAGAGGTCACAATTTTGAATCGATTTTGATGAAACTTGACATGTATGTTTATAACCCAAAGATCTTGGTTCCTTTCGATATTTGCGCCCATCGGATCGTAACTTCCTGAATTATGGCCCCTGATCGTCCGAAAAATTGCCCTTTTTATACGTCCACATTCATAATGTGAACGTATTATGCCGTCGCCCCTGTCTGTGTGTGTGTGTGTGTGTGTGTGTATGTATGTATGTGTGTGTGTGTCTGTGGTTCGCCTACAGGCCGCAATTCTTCATGGATTTTCTTCAAACTTGGTATACTTATTCCTTATACCCCAAGGAAGATCCCTATTGTTTTTGGGGCGTGCCCGACCCCCAGGGGCCGAGCCACGCCCATTTCTAGTATTTGTTTGTTTGTCGTCTACAGGCCACATTTCTTAACTTATAATTTTGAAACTTAGCATACACATTCTTTGTACCCTAAGGAACATCCCTATCGTTTGGGGTGTATGCCCCACCCCCAGGGGCAGAGCCACGCCCATTTTCTTTTCGTGTGTCTTTGTGTCGCCTACAGGGCGCAATTCTTACTGGATTTTCTTCAAACTTGGTATACGTATTCCTTATACCCTAAGGAAGATCTCTATTGTTTTTGGTGCATGCCCGACCCCCAGGGACAGAGCCACGCCCATTTCTAGTATGTATTTGTTTGTCGTCTACAGGCCACATTTCTTAACTTACAATTTTGAAACTTAGCATACACATTCTTTGTACCCTAAGGAACATCCCTATCATTTGGGGTGCATGCCCAACCCCCTGGGGCAGAGCCACACCCATTTTCTTATCGTGTGTATTTGTGTCGCCTACAGGCCGCAATTCTTATTGGATTTTCTTTAAAACTTTGTATACTTACTCTTTATACCCTAAGGATGATCCCTATCGTTTGGGGTGCATGCCCCCCCCCCCAGGGGCAGAGCCACGCCCATTTTCTTTTTGTGTGTCTCTGTGTCGCCTAGAAGCCGCAATTCTAACTGTATTTTCTTAAAACTTTGTCTACTTACCCTAAAGATGATCCGTATTGTTTTTTGGTGCATGCCTGACCCCCAATGGCAGAGCCACGCCCATTCCTTGTATTTATTTGTTTGTCGTCTACAAGCCACATTTCTTAACGTATCATCTTGAAACTTTGAATGATTATGCTTTGTACCCTAAGGAACATTTCTATCATTTGGGGTGCATGCCCAACCCCCAGGGGCAGAGTCACGCCCATTTTCTTTTTGTGTGTCGCCTACAGGCCACAATTCTTAATCGGTCATCTTGAAACTTAAAATACTTATTCCTTATACCCTAAGGATGACCCCTTTTGTTTTGGGTGCATACCCGACCCCCATGGGACAGCAACACCCATTTGGTTTATGTATTCCTTATAGCCTGAGGGCGTCCACTATTGAATTTGATGAATGTCCCGACCCCCAGGGGCAGAGCCACGCCCACTTTTTGCCTTTAGTGTTAGGAAGGCACAATTCTGAATGGATTATCTTGGTATAGTTATTCCTTATACTCTAAGGACGGCAACTATTAATGTTGTTGCACAACCCTCAACGCTAAACAAATCAAACGCCTAGCCTTCTTGACAAAGTACCATATCAATCAAAGTAGGAATGTGGACGTATATTGTAGCGTTAGCGTTATGTTTTAGCTTGTGGTCCCTCTGGAGGTCAAAATTGTTATCCGATTTAAGAAAACATTTAACTATATCACCGTTACATGGTAATGAAGAGAGTTTGAATTACGTGAAAATCGGACTAGAATTGACGGACAAAATGGCCGTCCTTTGTACACGAATAGTGTGAAAATATGTTATATCAAGGTTGTGGACCCAATAGAGGTCACAATTTTGAATCGATTTTGATGAAACTTGACATGTATGTTTATAACCCAAAGATCTTGGTTCCTTTCGATATTTGCGCCCATCGGATCGTAACTTCCAGAATTATGGCCCCTGATTGTACGAAAAATCACCCTTTTTAGCTTGTTGTGCCTCTGGAGGTCACAATTATTATCTGATTTAAAAAAAAAAACGTTTGATTATAAAAACCAAACAAATTCTAATGATTTTCTGATAATTCCTTAATATGCGACAACTGACTGCCCGGACGATTTGGCTGCTGTGTGGGCGTATGTTTCGTTGCCTGGCAACCTATTTTTCCAGTTACAATAAAATTCAATATGTCCAAGTAAATCGGGCCACCTGTTTAAATTTTATTATTATTGCTTTAAGGAAGAAACTAATTTTAAAAAAAAAGTACTTGGTTTGGCCCAAATATTGAAGTTAGCACCAAAAAGCTTCTTTTTTTTTTGCTTCACATGGTAAGGTAAATTATTTTATGAAATCAATTGTTAATTTTTATCAGAGATTTGATTGGGTTTCTTATTTGTTTAGTTCTGACATCTGTAAACAGGTTTTACATGAATGCCTTTAGATCCTTTATTCTCCGTAGTAAGGTCTGTCGTTTTCGATAACCCAGTTGTACGTGACAAATAGTGGGTTCGCCTGTCTAATCTCGTTGTTTTTCTCCAGGTCCTCCGGTTTCCTCTCACTGCTAAAAATCCCTACGCGCAAACAAATTATTGAAATAAAATACTATCATATGTTAGTCCCAAAATGACATAGTTTGTACCGAGTGGATGTTAAACCCCATTTCTCTCTCTCTCTCTTTTGTTCTTTGTAATAATTGTATCATTTATTCAGCACAAAATGTAAACTGTTTGAATAGGTCTTATTGTCGTTGATAGTAGAGCTATTGTTTTATGTCAGAATTCTTATATATGTATTTGTTCTTTATTAGTATTAATAGTCTTTTTTTTAGTGCAAAATATAAAGTATTTAAATCCTTTGTTTGTCGAGACGTTGTCTAGCTGATAGACTGAATATATTTTGATCCTTTGTTCTTGGTATAAATATTATGGTCTTGTTAAGCACCAGTTTCCAACTAGGAGTATGATGCCTGGATAATGAATAATGAATTGATTCAGCTTTCCCACACCCACGTAACAGACGACTTTTCTCTGTGGATTATCACATCGGTTAATTTTAAGATTTCTTCGTTATTTTTCATCCTTTGTTTTTCATTGACAGAAGCCTGCAATGTGAAGTTGTTTTGTCAATGGATGTTGAATGGTTTTTATCCTTTTTCTTGATCTGAAAAAAACCCTCAAATATAGAAGCATTTTAATTGTTTATTTAGAATGGATTTAGTTCCGTGAGATGTTGCTGATTCTTTAAGGAAAGGCAGCTGGCTCGCTAACCCGCAGATCTCCGGTTCGATCCTGGTGCTGGACGAAAAACACTCGGTCAGCATCTCTCTCTCTCTATTTCTTTTTCTCTCTCTCTCTCGCTCTATTTCTTTTTTAAGGACGTTTTTAAAACTTATGAGGCTTTTTCACTTTCAAGACTTTGGCCTAAAGAATTAACTTTACTATTGAAAGTTAATCCCTTTTTTTATGAAATCTTGTGTATGTTATACATTCCTGATAGAGGTTAAAGTTTAACATTAAGCCCACCTCTCTCTCTCTCTCTCTCTAAAACTTATTGGGAAGGAACTTTATTGAAAGTTATTCCCCTTTTTTTTATGAAATCTTGTATATGTTATACATTCCTGATAGAGTTTAAAGTTTAACCTTAAGCTCACCTCTCTCTCTCTCTCTCTCTCTCTCTCTCTAAAACTTATTGGGAAGGAACTTTATTGAAAGTTATTTCCCTTTTTTTTTAAATGAAATCTGGTGTATGTGATACATTCCTGGTGGAAATCTTTGGGTTTGTTTATTATGATTACCAATTTGGACATTATTACCTTGTGGGTTTTGAGTGAGTCCTCTGATTGGGTGACTGGGTGGTTAACACACCCAGGTTGGATCAGGTCTGTCATTCCGTGGTGTCGATTCCCCGATTGTATGTGACAGGGAGTAGAGTCCCCTATCCGACCCCATGGGTTTTCTCAGGGTCCTCCGGTTTCCACCCACTGCTAAAGAAATGCTGCTTATAAAAGATTAGATAGCAATTGTACAAATGATAATGAAAAATAGATTAACAATATTGGTATATTAAAAAAATGATCATTTATCATAAATTATTTGATTACAATTGAGATTTATGTTCTCTAAATATGGCGGTGGCTGGTTTTTCTTCATCGGTGGTTGAAGATTGGGTTAGTGAAGTGCCTACAGTACATAAAGATCTGACCGGTTGTACTGAAATGTCGAGTCAGGGGTTTTACAAGGGGCTTTTGAGTTTGACCCGATGACATCAGATATTAATTAATCAATCAGCTCCATGCATAGCACGTCAAGAAGTTGCTGTAACAGATGGTTTCATTGGCTAATCCCTCACGCCATCCAGAATGCAGGTTAGATAATTTATAACAACTCTTCCAGATCCTAGTCTAGTACTGGCAAATAAAACAAAATTTTGAACTAGAAAAAAACGAAACGAAATAGGATCTGTGTTTTCATACCTGTAAAACAATAAACTAATATCCTTTACTTTTAACAAGAAGGTTGTACAGTATGTTTAAATTTAAAAAAGAAACTTGTATCATTTACCTTAAATGAAATATGAAGACAAATAACGACCACGTTAGGTAGGTTTTTGTAATCCGATTTCAAAATACATTTCCTTGTATGTTTAGAGTAGAGTTCTCATGTATCTTCACATAGTCAGCTTCAGGCATCTTTTATGTCTTTGCATATTTTGATCCTTTGTTCTTGATGGGAAAAAATTCCTTTTCTGGCTTTCCAAAAATCTTCAACTAACTTTGGGGAATTTGTGAAGAATTTTGTTTTTTGGAGCTTTTTGGAAGAAGTCATTAGTTTAACATCTTTGTGACGTAAGCATTTAGGCATTTTTTAATGTCAGAATCTGAATGTATTTTTAATCCTTTGTTCTTGATGGGAAAGAATTCTTTTTCTGACTTTCCATACATCTTCAACCGATTTTTTTTCAAATTGTGAATAATTATTTTTATTTTTTTTAGCTTTTTCAAAGAAGTTAATAATTTTACATGTTTGCAATGTAAATATTTAGGCATTTTTTTATGTCAGAATCTGAACTTAAATTAGACATTTTTACACGCCCACATTTTCATGTGGACGTATTAATTATGTCGTCGTCCCTGTCCGTCCGTCCACAATTTGTTTGTGGACTCTCTACAGGTCACAATTCTTATCCGATTTTGACGAAACTTGAAATATAGGTTTATCCCCATAAGATCTCGGTTCCTTTCGATATTAGCATGTATCGGATAAGAACTTCATGGATTATGGCCCCTGATTGTACGAAATATCATGTTTTTAGCTTGTGGACCCTATAGAGGTCACAATTTTGAACCGATTGTGATGAAACTTGACATGCATGTTTATAACCCCAAAGATCTTGGTTCCTTTTGATATTTGCACCAATCAGATCGTAACTTCCAGAATTATGTCCCCTGATTGTCCGAAAAATTGCCCTTTTTAGCTTGTGGTCCCTCTGGGGGTCAAAATTAGTATCCGATTTAAAAAAACGTTTGATTATATCACCGTTACATGGTAATGAAGGCTGAGTTCAAATTTCGCGAAAATCGGACCAAAATTGACAAACAAAATGGCCGCCGTTTGTACGCGAATAGTGTGAAAATATGTTACATCAAGGTTGTGGACCCTATCGAGGTCACAATTTTGAACCGATTTCGATGAAACTTGACATGTATGTTTATAACCCAAAGATCTTGGTTCCTTTCGATATTTGCACCAATCAGATCGTAACTTCCTGAATTATGGCCCCTGATTGTCCGAAAAATTGCCCTTTTTAGCTCGTGGTCCCTCTGGAGGTCAAAATTATTATCCGATTTTAAAAAAACGTTTGATTATATCACCATTACATGGTAATGAAGGCTGAGTTCAAATTTCGCGAAAATCGAACCAAAATTGACGGAGAAAATGGCCGCCGTTTGTACGCGAATAGTGTGAAAATATGTTATATCAAGGTTGTGGACCCTATCGAGGTCACAATTTTGAACCGATTTTGATGAAACTTGACATGTATGTTTATAACCCAAAGATCTTGGTTCCTTTCGATATTTGCGCTCATTGATTCGTAACTTCCTGAATTATGGCCCCTGATTGTACGAAAAATCACCCTTTTTAGCTTGTGGTCCCACTGGAGGTCAAAATTATTATCCCATTTAAAAAACCGTATGATTATATCACCGTTACATGGTAATGAAGATTGAGGTAAAATTTCGTGAGAATCGGACCAAAATTGACAGACAAAATGGCCGCCGTTTGTACGCGAATAGTGTGAAAATATGCTATGTCAAGGTTGTGGACCCTATAGAGGTCACAATTTTGAACCGATTTTGATGAAACTTGACATGCATGTTTATAACCCGAAAATCTTGGTTCCTTTCGATATTTGCGCTCATTGATTCGTAACTTCCTGAATTATGGCCCCTGATTGTACGAAAAATCACCCTTTTTAGCTTGTGGTCCCACTGGAGGTCAAAATTATTATCCGATTTAAAAAAAGGGTTTGATTATATCACCGTTACATGGTAATGAAGATTGAGGTAAAATTTCGTGAAAATCGGACCAAAATTGACAGACAAAATGGCCGCCGTTTGTACGCGATTAGTGTGAAAGTATGTTATGTCAAGGTTGTGGACCCTATAGAGGTCACAATTTTGAACCGATTTTGATGAAACATGACATGCATGTTTATAACCCAAAGATCTTGGTTCTTTTTGATATTTGCGCCCATTGGATCGTAACTTCCTGAATTATGGCCCCTGATTGTACGAAAAATGACCTTTTTTTATACGCCCACATTTTTATGTGGACGTATATTGTTGTCGCCCCTGTCCGTCCGTCCGTCCGTACGTCCACAATTTGTTTGTGGACCCTCTACAGGTCACTATTCTTATCCGATTTTGACGAAACTTGAAATATAGGTTTATCCCCAAAAGATCTCGGTTGCTTTCGATATTGGCATGTATCGGATGAAAACTTCATGGATTATGGCCCCTGATTGTAAGAAAAATCACGTTTTTAGCTTGTGGACCCTATAGAGGTCACAATTTTGAACCGATTTTGATGAAACTTGACATGCATGTTTATAACCCAAAGATCTTGGTTCCTTTCGATATTTGCGCCTATCGGAATGTAATTTCATGAATTATGGCCCCTGATTGCCCGAAAAATCACCCTTTTTAGCTTGTGGTCCCTCTGGAGGTCACAATTATTATCCGATTTAAAAAACCGTTTGATTGTATCACCGTTACACCCTAAGGAAGGTTGAGTTCGAATTTCGGGAAAATCGGACCAAAATTGCCATACAAAATGGCCGCCGTTTGTACGCGAATACTGTTAAAAAATGGTATATCAAGGTTGTGGACCCTGTAGAAGTCACATTTTTTATTCGATTTTGATGAAACTTGAAATTCATGGTTATAACCCAAAGATCTTGGTTCCTTTCGATATTTGCGCATATCGGAACGTAACTTCCTGAATTATGGCGCTGATTATACGCAAAATCGCCTTATTTTAGCTTGTGGTCCCTCTGGTGGTCACAATTATTATCCGATTTTATCAAACGGTTGATTATATTACCGTTACACCGTAAGGAAGGTCGAGTTCGAATTTCGAGAAAATCGGACCAAAATTGCCATACAAAATGGCCGCCGTTTGTACGCGAATACTGTTAAAAAATTGTATATCATGGTTGTGGACGCTGTAGAGGTCACAATTTTAATTCGATTTTGATGAAACTTGAAATCCATGGTTCTAACCAAAAGATCTTGGTTCCTGTCGTTATTTGCGCATATCGGATCGTAACTTCCTGAATTATGGCCCCTGATTGTCTGAAAAATCGCCTATGGTCCCTCTGGAGGTCACAATTATTATCCGATTTGAAAAAACTTTTGACTCTATCACTGTTACACCCTACGGAAGGTTGAGTTCGAATTTCGAGAAAATTGGACCATAATTGCCAGAAAAAATGGCCGCCGTTCGTACGCGAACAGTTTGAAAATATGGTATGTCAAAGTTGTGGACCCTGTAGAGGTGACAATTTTAATTCGATTTTGATGGAACCTGAAATGCTTGTTTATAACCTAAAGATCTTTATTCTTTTCGATATTTGCGCATATCAAATTGTAACTTAATGAATTATGGCCTTTGATTGTAGGAAAAATCACTTTCGGTATTGCTTGTTCTCTGTCTATCTCTGGAACAATTATTATCTGATTTTAAAAAAGAACTCTGATTATATTACTGTTGCACCGTTAGGAAGGTTGAGTTCGAATTTCGTGAAAATCGTACCAAAATTGCCGGACGAAATGGTCACCGTTTGTACGCGAATAGTGTAAAAATATGGTATATCATGGTTGTGGACTCACTACATGTCACAATTCTTACCCGATTTTGACGAAAAGTAACATTTCTAGGTTGTGTACCGTCACACCATAATCATTGTCGGCTTCGAATTTCATGAATATCAGACTGGAACTGACCAACAAAATGGCTGCTCCCAATACAGTATGAAATACAGGACTTAATGATGTAGGAAAAATCACTTTCGGTATTGCTAGTTCTCTATCCATCTCTCAAAAATGTGGGCGTATCCTGCCTGGCAGTGCCAGCCTATCTTTCCAATTTGGTATTGAATTTATTATTAATTTTTTGTAATTTTTATCGGAGACTAAAGAAGAGTTGAATATCCATAAGTTTGGACCGCGTTTAAAATCTGATATTTTCAAAACTAATTGTATTGCAGAATGATCACTAAGAAAGCATGGGATTATTTTCGTATCATGAATATTTTGTAAAGAATTTTCAGATGCTAACCAAAAATCTATTCTGCTGTGTATCGGAGGAGACTTTTTCTTCCAGGTAAACTGTTTGGTATTGGGGTATAACGTTCTATATATGTCAACTAAGTTAAAATCGTTTATAATTTTTAAGATAATATCTTGCCCTTTCTTTTTCATTCGGTAATTACCACCTAATCGATCTAAATTTTTGTCAATAATGTTGTTAAAATCTCCTCCTAAAATTATTATGGAATCACGGTTAACAGTGAAATCTTTAATTTTATCATATAACTTATTATAATAAAATTCTTGATCCTTATCGCTAATGGGACTGTATGTATTAATTATTATAAAAGGTTTATTTTCAATTTCAATCTGTAAAATATTATAATATCCTATAGGATCACCTATATGTTTAATAAGATCTACATTTTTAAGTCCTTTGTGGAGAAGGATTGCGGTGCCGGCGGAATTACTTTTTCCATGTGCAAAGAGGATATCACCACCCCATTCGTCTTTCCATAACAGTTCGTCATTTAAAATGCTATGAGTTTCCTGAAGTATGATTATGTCAAATTTTTTATCCGACAGCCAAGTGTATAACTTTTTTCTTTTTGATTTCTCTCTGATTCCCCGAATATTTAGAGAAGCAATTTTATAACCATAGTTAGACATTTATATAATAAATAAATAGAAAAATTGTAATACTTTGTAAATAACCAGTACAATGTAGCATAAGACATAATTAGTACAGTATTTGGTTTGACTAATTGCTTTATAGGCTATCAATATCATAACATGCAAGGTTGGAATCAATTTTAACATATTACAGCCAATAAAATATAAACAAATAATAAAAACAGTACAATGATTGATGATAATCATTTTTTGGATACTTTATAGTAAGGGGCTGTGACTCTGATATTCTTCCGACATCAATTTATTTGGAGCGTCTAACCTAGTGCTTGTGTATAGGTGTGTGTGTAGGGGGGGGGTAGTCAACGATTTGTATTATATAAACCCTGAACAACCATTTAGTATTTTAACATCATCAGTGGTGATGTAAGGCACAATAGGAGACATGATCAAACATAATGGTTCAAATTACTAAGATGAGGTTATATCACAATAAGTTACACCAATGGCCTTCCATACAACCGATTGGAAAAGCCTGTTTATTGCGGACAGTCTTCTTGTTACCAACACTGCCAACAGCAATAAGTATTTCATCTGAGATGTAACTTATTATTGTATATGTTGGACATTGTATAATGATAACACACATAATAAGTTAGAAATTGGAAAATTCGCAATTTAATATCGTGATTGTGTTTCAATATTAATCATGTTGATTAGTTCGATGCAGGTTTACTTTGTCAGTGATGTTGTCAAATAGATCAAAGCTAAGACGTTCATCTTGGTAGGTCTTCGCATGAACGGAGCCATTAAACACCCACGCACTGTCGATGCTGTTGTGGTTTTTCAGCCGATTTATCAGTTGAGTGTTTCGTTTGGTTATGTCCTCAAAGAGGAGGATACCTTTCACTTTAAATTTTTGTCTTTTCCTCATGAGGGCGATTTTGACATCAGACTGGAGTAGTTTAACAATGATTGGTCTGGGGTAGTCGCTGTTATTAGAGGGCAGCCTATGGATGGCGACTATCTGTGTGTCATTTAATCGGACCCCAGCATATTCGAACGATATTTTTTTAAAATCGGCTCTCAGGTTCTCCCCATCTTTCTCAATAACTCCCAAAACTTTAATGTTTTTTTTCCTTGAGTATTGTTCATTTCTATTCCCAAGTTTTATTGAATCTTTGATACCATTTTCCATACGTTGTTGATTAGTAGCCAGTGAAAGCATTTCTGACTTGAGCTGATCTCTCTCTAACACCAATGCCTGCACCTTCTCTTTTTCTTCTGAAAGAGTTGTCTTTAATTCAGTGATCTCAACTGATATTTCGGCTTTGATTTCTTTACATATATCTGATCTGATGTTTTCCAGCGAAATCCGTAACGATTCATCAAGATTTGCCCGAGTCACAACAGATTTAAGTTGTTCTTGAATGGATGCTAAAAGATTATGTATTTGTGCCAAGTCTGTCCCAAATACTTCGTCCCCCGAGGAACTAGACACATGTACTCTCTTTACACTTGGTTTATTTGGGGCAGTTTGTTTACTCATGGCTGACTGACTTTATGTAGTTGTTACAGGTAGTTAGTTGTTATAGGTAAGGTCAAGGTGACAGTGGACAAAATATAGTTGTATGTTAGTTTATAAATAGACAATATGGCTTGATCTCACCCAGTGTTTCTTCTAAAATCTTTAAGTCTATATAGTGCCTTCAACAACCCAACGATTGGTTCACTAATTGTATATAAAGTTTCTCTACATCTATAACCACATATTCATATACTTTTAAGCGCTATTTTACTTTCCTAGGTGATATAACTTCAAAAAATATCAGAGCCCCACTGACTATCAGCTACCTGTTTTCAGCCATCTAAATTTTATCAGAATTATTAGTAGTACTAGTTTCATACACTGTGGATCATTACTTGCTCCTGTGTCTTGATTGGCTTTCATCCCACCCTCAAAGTTTGAAAATATGTCTTGGAGAACCTGGCAAGAAAAGAAATAATAAGCAATATTACAATCTAATAAAAAATATCTGTTGAAATTTTTCTGAGATTTACAGAGCCATAATGTGATATTTTTTTTTTTATCTAATTCTAGCCTTACCTTAAATTCAATAGTAGTAGTAGTAGCCTACCGGTGCGAGCAAATATTTTTAAGCTTGATCAAGATTACAAAAAATATCAAACAGCACTATTAGGCTACAGTAGCAGTAGGCCCACTAGTAGTAACACTGATGGCTTGGTTTTATAAGCATTATTTAATTAAGAGCCAGTCCACGAGAAAACCATGCAGAAGTTTCGAAGGTGGGGGTCGGCCGATTGCGTTCATATTTACAAGGTTTGGTAGACAGGCCCATCGAGCCTACTCCCCAGCCAAAATCACTGATTTCAGAAATCAACCGTTTTCGAGATACAGGCCTTTTACGTTTTTCGGCATTCTTTTGCCATTTTCAAGCCAAATCTTAGGTATTTTCGTCGCGCTATTACCGTTGTTACCTGACCCTGGAGAACTAGGTTTGGGTTGTTCAACATAGCCGGGGTCTTACACTACCACATTACCATGGTCATCCGGTTCAGGTTCATTTTCTAAATGTGTCCGGATACTTCACAAGGTACGTGTCTAGAGATACCCGAATTATACCCTTTCTTCAAATTGCGATAACTCCACTGGAGCAGGGTTTGCGATAAAAATGCAAATCGTTTTATTTGCAGCTTGGCCTGTTTGTTCTAACAACATAAAAAATAAAATCGTTGTCAACCCACCTACAACAGTATGAAAATTTGTGTCGAAAGTTACGAAATTCGCGTCGTATTTCGGTTTCTGAAGTGTTTGGATTTCGACCGTACATTCCGGACATGTCCTACGATATTTTCCAAATGTCAGGCCAGGAATATGACCAATTGTACATCAATATTGACCAATTGGACATCAAGATATGGTGAATAATATTCAAAATTTCAAAATTAATATGTGTATTGAGTGTATAACTACCGCACAACCTGATATTAGGCTGGATTGATTAGATAATTAGTGGATCAGCGTATTTATCGTGTTATACCGTCTATACACCTACCTTGTTTACCTGCTTAATCTATCTTACGAGTGATTTAACTATCAATATAATTTTAAAATACCATTTCGGAAGCTTTTTTTTCATTTGCTACCGTATAAACGAATAAATTTTTGAGAAATATTACTGGCCTGAATTTGATTGAAGCAGACATGGATCGACAAGCTTTCGTTCTATCGTATTATGAAAACACGTAATTTTGTAGGAATGTTATAAAAAAAAATGAAATGAAATGGAGTTTAACGTCCTACTGTTCTGTTCGAACTGGGCTAATGAAGATGATCATACGCCACACAGTGTGC